>WHVB01000002.1:0-2786931 GCA_015178965.1 Russula ochroleuca
CCGCCGCCTCTCATCCAATTTCCAACTAATCATTAACAATGCGTTGAGGGAGTACGATTCGTACGCTTAAGTAGATCCTTCTTTGTGCGTTTTTCGTATTGTACCAAAAACACACAAAGAAGGATCTAATTAGAACTTACCCATCCACTCGCCTCCCTGCTCCAGGGTTGCAGACAACAGAGCAAGGTTCGATGGGATTTGTCTCGAATGCGATCTTTTTTTGACCGGCACTTCGATTTTAGCCCTCAGAGAGTATACAGTTCAGAGGGCCTGTGATTGTTTTGTGTCTAGAATGGGATTCTATTTGGTACCGGATAATCCGAACCCTGTGGGTTGATGATTTACAATAACAGAAAAGTACGAAATCAGGCATGGCGACAAATGAGGGTGTATGTTGTCGTTAAGCCCAACGGACTCGAAAGTCTTTCCCTCAGAGAGAACAAAGGTGCGAGGTTATCTTGTTGGCGGGGAACTGTCAAGCAGTTTCCCCCCGCGACGAAGTGTGCTCATGTTGCTGGATGGATGGCGGAGAAGGGGAATCAAGATCGTCATGATCTCATGATGTCTTTAGAGTGTTTCCTTCTGTTCTGCTGTTTTGTACCTATTACACACTTATAGCGGTGTAAGCCTATCGCGGCACTCGACTGCGTGATTTAAAGAGCGATTAGTGGACTTGGATTGAATCCAAAAGTTCCTACAATCCAGTCGGACTCCGTACAAGTCTCCGTAGCTCTTCCACCTGTGCCAAGTCACGTGCCTGCCTCGTGGGTCTCCGCAACTTTGCGCCTTCTGCACCGTGGACCATCCCCAATCAATTCGTACCCTGAGCCCCAGTTCTCCCCTTCATCCCATCCCATCTGAACAGAAGAACCCAAACGATCTGTCGTTTTTATGTCGTCGACTGGACAAGCAACATCCTCCACCTCAAACATCAAATTGATCATCGATGCCGCCCTGGCTGATTACGCCAAAACGACTGGAATAGACCTCTCCAATCATCCTTCTGCTGCCACGCTCGAACAGTCAAATTCTCCTGAGGCTATCCTCCAACTGCTCCAAGAACGAGAGAAGGCTTTTAAAGAATATCGCGATGGCAATCGGGGACTGATCAACTGTCTCAGCCCGGCGGTGGAGGTCCTTCAGGCATTCTCGGGGATCCTTGGCGAGGCGGTGAGCCTAGTTAGCTCCACATACCGCCCTGCGAGTCTCTTAATGTGACTTTGTCAGATCCCCTTCTCACCAGCAAAGGCGGTGTTCACGAGTATCGACGTCCTCCTCGCTGTACGTCCCTTGAACATGTTCTTCAGCCGGATCCCCAGTGATGTAAGACTTGCCAGGCTGCCAGTGGGGTCACCTCGAGTTACGACGCTCTTCTTGAGCTCTTTGAATGCTTGGGAAGTTTCCTCAAGCGTCTAGAGATATATGTGACGATCCCACCCACTACGGTGATGACCGATATCATCATCAGAATTATGGTCGAAGTACTTTCAGTGCTTGCCCTGGCGACGAAGCAGATCAAACT
The DNA here is from genome assembly GCA_015178965.1 of Russula ochroleuca. Lineage (NCBI taxonomy): Eukaryota > Fungi > Basidiomycota > Agaricomycetes > Russulales > Russulaceae > Russula > Russula ochroleuca. Next base: position 1,523 of record WHVB01000002.1, read on the forward strand.
GGGACGGTTCAGTAAGTGTTCCATCACGTATGCATTTCCCATGGCTCAATGTGCTATAGAGAAGTTCGCCAAGAAACTGTTGGGGGAGAGCGAGGTTGAGGCCGTCCTGCAGAAGTTAGACCGGTTGACCCAGGACGAGGCTCGGATGACTGTCGCACAAACATTGGGTATTGTCCACGGTCTTGTAGGTAACATGAAAGTAGTTCTGGAAGGTGCGTGGAGTAATGGTTGCATGAATGCTCGCGAATATTATTCTGAACCATTATCCCATTAGATGGCAAGGCGTCAACGGAATTTATTCGGCAGGATTTGGGTATGTGTCTCGCGCGAAACAGGGATCGCCCGTGCTGATCTGCGTTTTTAGTCGCTCTTCACCAAAGGTTAAACGAGATGAATAAGATGAACCGTTTGTCGTTTTTTATCGAACCTTTCGTTGCCAAGACTGACGGGTATCTCGTAGGTGACCATCTGCGATGGGACGTTCAACACTGGCTCTCTCCCCCTGACCCATCGACGAATCACAGCTTCGTCCGGAAAGCACGACTTAGTGGAAGCGCAGCTTGGTTCTTTGAGAGCAATGCACTAGCAGAATGGAAAGCGAGCGGGTCCTTCTTGTGGATTCATGGTAAACGTATGTATGTCGAACCTCCAAAGAGTGCCTTGTACTAATAACTCGTTGATCTCAAAGCGGGTGCGGGAAAAAGCACACTTCTGTATGTGATGAATCTATGAGTTTGTTTCGAGGTTATTCATAGAGTCTATTAGATCCGCAATCATCCAGGACATCGAAAGCATGCATGAAGCTGGATTGGCCACGATGGCCTACTATTATTTTGATTTTCGGGATGACAAGAAGCAAAACTGTTATGGACTCGTCTCTTCCCTCATTTCGCAACTTTCTGCAGAATCGGATTCGTGTTACAACATCCTCTCCCAGCTATATTCACGCTATACTCACGGCATACGAAAGCCGGATGTTGACGAGCTCAAAAAATGTATGACGGACATGCTAAGCTTACCAGGGCAAGCCCCAATTTATATCATCGTCGATGGTGTGGACGAATGCCCCAATTTCCCGGGAAGGCCGTCCGCCCGCGAGGAGGTCCTAGAACTGGTTGAAGAATTTGTTGAGTTGAACCTTCCGAATCTACATCTATGTGTGGCCAGCCGGCCAGAGATGGATATCCGAACGGTACTCGAGCCGTTGACTTCTCTCAAGATTTCTCTTCATGACGAGAGCGGGCAAAAGGAGGACATAATCAAGTACATCAAGTTTGTTGTCCGTTCAGACCGGAGCATGCGGAGATGGAAAGAGGAAGACAAGCAACTTGTCGTCGATACGCTGTCTGACAAGGCGGATGGCATGTAAGTCATCTCATTCCCCGTCTCACGCTCCCATCTTGGGCTTCACAATTGACGCTTACTCGATCTTGTAGGTTTAGATGGGTGGTCTGCCAGGTTGACCGACTGTGTCGCACTCTCCCTGCGAGTATCCGGAAGGTCTTGAATGACTTGCCGAAGACGCTGGACGAAACATATGGTCGTACGCTGCTAGGCATCGATGAGGAGAAGCGAGAATATGCACAACGACTCTTCCAATGTCTCACGGTGTCTATTCGCCCTCTTCGCGTCGAAGAACTCGCGGAGATTCTTGCAGTTCAGTTCGACGAGGCAGCGCCCCCTACATTTGACCCAGCTTGGCGTCCAGAAAACTCACAGGAAGCGGTTATGTCAGTATGTTCTAGTCTCATCACCATCGTCGATAGGGCAGGCTACCAAGTTGTACAATTCTCGCATTTCTCCATCAAGGAGTTCTTGACATCGGAGCGACTCGCGAAAGCTGAAGAACGTCTTTCATGCTATCACATTCTCCCCGAACCTGCGCATACCATCCTTGCATACGCTAGCCTCAGTGTCCTCCTCCAACTTGATGACAATATCGACAAAGATACCATAGGTCACTTTCCCCTCGCCCCGTATGCCGCTCGACACTGGGTTGACCATGCTCAGTGTAAGAACGTGTCATTACACATTCAGAAGATCACGGAGCATCTGTTTGATCCTGAAAAGCCATATTTTGCGGCATGGGTCTGGCTACATGACATCGACCGCTATTGGATACAGCCTATGTCCTCGATGCGCCCGACACGACCTGAGGCTGTGCCACTTTATTATGCCGCTCTATGCGGATTCGGTGGTCTTGTGGAGCACCTGATAGCTTCCCATTCTCGGGACGTCAATAACAAGGGCGGTTCTCACACGACTCCCTTACATGCCGCCTCGGTCAAGGGACATTCAAACGTGGCATCGCTGCTCCTCAAAAACGGTGCAGATCCTAACTCCCGTGACGATCGTGGCAGGGCTCCGCTTCACAGGGTATCGCAGGGCGGACACGTCACGGTGGAATCATCACTCGAGATTGCGCAGCTCCTCCTTAATTCTTGTGCCGATGTTAGTGTCACCGATGACGACGGTTTCACCCCACTGCATGCGGCAGCACAAAGTGGGAATCGTGACATTACAGAACTGTTACTTGAATCTGCCTCAAGTCCAGATGTTCGAAATGAGAAGCAAGATACACCGTTGCACTTGGCGTCACGATATGGACACCTTGACATCGCACGGTTATTGCTAGACCGAGGCTCTGATGTAAATGCACGCGATGACGGACGTTGGACCCCCCTGCACGAGGCGTCACGAAATGGGCATCTTGACGTCACGCGGCTATTGATAGACCGTGGCGCTGATCTGAATGTACACGAAGAAAATCGCTGGACTGCATTGCACCTCACGTCAGATGAAGGGTGCCTCGACATCACAAAGTTACTGGTTAAGCGGGGTGCAAGTATAGACAGCAGGAGTGACGAGGAGGAGACTCCCTTGGACCGCGCTGCAGCGTGTGGGCACCTCGACATCGCACGCTTCTTGATTGAGAGTGGCTCAGCCGTGTCTTCCCGGGATAACAAAGGCTGGACTCCACTTCACAAGGCATCGTTTTCTGGACATTTCCACATCGCGAAGTTCTTGCTAGAGCGTGGCATCGACGTCGACATTCCGAATGAAAGCGAACAGACGTCATTGCACTTGGCATCCGGCAGAGGCAAACTCGACGTCGTTCGTTTCCTAATCGAGCATGGGGCAGATATCCACGCTAAGGACAACAACGGTTGGAATCCACTACACATTGCAACGCATAACGGATACCTCGACGTCGTGCAAATGTTAATCAACACTGGCATTGCCATCGATATTCGGGGTGGGACTCAAAAGACCCCGTTGGCCTTGGCGTCGAGCAAGGGGAAAGTGGAAGTCGGGCGCTTCCTCATCGAGCGAGGGGCCGACATTAATGCGCGGAACAACCAAGGCCGGGCTCCATTACACTTTGCCTCAGAACATGGACATCTTGACATGGCACGGCTGTTACTAGACCATGGCACTGATGCGAACATCCAATGCAATGACCTCTGGAGCCCATTACATCTCGCGGCAGCCAACGGCCACCTCAAGATCGCCGAGTTGCTAGTCCAGCGCGGCGCAAGTGTCGACGTTTTCGATGACAAGCAAGAAACTCCACTTTGTCGGGCGGTAAAGAATGGGAAAGTTGTGATCGCCCGTCTCCTGATCGACCACAGAGCGAATCTGCAAAGCGTGGACGGCGATGGCTGTACTCTGTTGCACGCCGCATCGCATAGTGGGCACCTCGGAATTGTAAAACTGTTGCTTCGGCGGGGTGCCGATGTCGATGTGCTCAACAAGGCCAATAAAACTGCAGCCGAATTGGCATCAGAGAATGGCCAAGCCAAGGTTGCAAAGTTCATTGCTGAGTACAAAGCAGATGCGAATATTCGAAACAGGATACGGTCGACTACATTAGACACGGCTGAGTACGGTGCTGATGAAGATGGGACGCATGAGGGAAAGGCTTCGTTGCACGCTGCCGCAGAAGAGGGGAAGATTGACGTCGTGAAGTCGTTGCTCGAACGGGGAGAAGATATCAATGGCCGCGATGCATATGACTGGTCTCCATTAGAGAATGCAGTGCGCACGGGGAACGTCGATGTCGTGCACTTGCTCATCGAACGCGGCGCGGGGGTAGATTTACATGATAAACTGGGGTGGACACCACTGCACTTGGCATCACATTACGGACACCTCGAAATCTCGCGGGTGCTTGTCGATCACGGCGCAAACGTGAACGCAAGGCAACAGGACCATGACACTCCGTTGCACACCTCAGCTGAAAATGGATACCTCGGGGTCGTGAAACTGTTACTCGAACGTGGCGCGGACGTACATGCACTGAATAGCTACGGTCAAATACCATACCAAGCATCGCTGGCATTTGGACATAGAGAGGTTGCAGATTTTCTCCGGGAGCATGGCGCGGGCAGAACAAGGTTCGATGAGATCCATTTATGACTCAAATTCGATGTCTGACTGGCATTCGATTTAGCCCTCGCTAGTGCCAACAAGCGCACTGATAGTTCCTTCCTCCCTTCCAACCTGTAGACATGTACGAATTTGGTCTGTACCATTTGGCTGGGTAGGCTTCGAAATAGAGCATGTTAATTCCGTACGTGAGGTGGGCAGACAGAACGCAGGTGCATAGCATCTAAAGTGTAAGGATCAGCTTCTGCAGCGCACCATCGAGTATGGCCATCAGAGATGACTGGAAGGAGAAAAATCAGAATATATGCAGCAGGATCAAGGATAAGTCGTGGGAAACGTGGAAGTGGTCCTGGATGTATGTCAAGTGCTCATAAACGTGGGTTTCAAGCTTTGCAGAAAAAACAATAGGCATCCATGGTCAGACAAGAGGAAAGATAAAAAAATATGTGTGTTTTCATTTTGTTCACGAATGCACGGCCATGAGTCACTGCCCGTCTAAGTCCGTTATCATCAGACCGACCGGGCATCGAATCTACCCCGCGACATCCGAGGCGATATACTATAGCCGTCGCGTGTGCCTCAGCAGTAACCAAGGCTGTGTTATCTCGCGCTATACATCATCTCGACGCACTGCTCCTCAAGTTGCCCTCCTTGGGGATGGGCCAGAGAGCCCGGATAAGTCCATAATAGAGATCATACGCCGTGCACCGCACTCAGGTCGTTATAGCGACTCGGAAGAGGTATTAGGTAACACATATGGGCTGTCGTGAACTAAGGAGGAAATATCTTGGACATAGAGAAACGTGCTTCCTAGTGGCGGCAAGAAAGGGTGCGTGGAGTAGCCGCCAGAGGCCAAGCGCTCACGCACTCACGAATCACGTAGGTACCGGGAGGGTACTGGATTAGGTACTGTAACATGTCACGTGCCTACGTCGGATCCGCGGGTTGTTTCGGGTCGCTTTCAGGCGTTCGTCCAAGCGTTCGTCCGCCTTCAACAAAAGTCAAGTCTCAGCCTTAGATATGATGTCCTCCTTGTCAAAGCCTTTTCCGTTGGATGTTGATTGTGCTTTTCCTTTTTGTTTATCTTCATGGTCTCATGCTGACACAGTGGGATGAAACGGAATTAGGTGGTCACTGTTACTATAATGTAAAGCCTTACTTCCGTGACTTCTAACGACTTGTCCATACCATAGTGCCAGTCCCCGTCAATTCCCAGAACCATCTTTGACATCATTGTCACCGCAGCGGCCACCACCACCACCACCATCATCATCATCAGTCGCACACCGCAGCTTCACGTAGCGCCAGTGGTTTTTTCCTCCAACGACATCCTCTCCATCCCGACCTTTTGACTTCTTCGCGCACGCGTCCTCACCGTACTTCACTCAGCACCAGCGATCCTCGATCCTCGGCTCTGGCGGCTCCCGCCTCATCGTGTACTGTACAGTACAACCATGCCCAGGCACGCTCGAAGCCCACCTCGCGCGGACCATCCGTTCCCCTGCGGCTCTCCTCTTCAACTCCAGGTTTCGACGCCAATGCGACTACCCTGGGGGCATCTCGACTCAAAGAGATCGAGGACGATCGAATCGGAACGATCCAGATGCGCAGGCTCACGAGGCCAATGGCAGCGCTTGTCCTCGTCTCCCGCCGCGATATACTCCCCATTCTTGTACCCACCTGACTTGTTCCGTTGTTCACATCCGCCCACCCGTTCGGCATCTACGCGCCTGGCATGATGCCCAAGAAACCAGGCGCTCAGCCCACCCACGCAACGTAACAGATCAAGATGATGACAACAAAGACGAGAGAGAGGAGGAGGACCTTATGCCAGCTGAGACGGACGAGGAGGCGCTCGATATCGAGTTGAACGCGGAGGCACGACTGTGGTAGGTGTGGCTGATGCGCTGGCAGCCGCCGTATATGAGGCTGGTGTGTGGCGCGAGCTTAGAGTCGTGCATGGTGTTGGTGTGCCTTTGTGGAGAGCGCGCAAGCGATGGAAGAACGCGAGGCGGCCGGCGGCCGGTGATTGCTAGGGATTGAGGGTGCGGGTCGGGCAACTCCAAATCGGAGGATACACTGGACGGTAAAACTATCAACATGTTTTCTCTCGGCACTCGCTTCCGAAACGAAAAAAGGTTCGCCGTTCGTTGTCATGTCACTGGGGGTAGCTCGTACTTTGACCCCATTCCACCGGATCCTTTATTATCGCAAGGGATAATCGATAATCCTTCAGTCGCTTCTGAACCGTTCTTTGGGGCACCTTTCGCTTGTTAACAGCTGTACCCTGAGGATCTGATCATGAGCATGCTTTATCTCGGTGGGATGTAGTATTATTGGTTCGTCTCACTTTCCCTCACATAGTCACTGGGACGAGACAGCTGGCTCTTCTCTAGTCCTGAATATACAAGTTATGCGGTTTGGAGGGAATTTGCGGCGCGGTGTGTGTGGGATAATGGACCGAGCGTTGGACCGAGCGATTATGCCGATTAGCGTGGTATTCAAAATTTCAGACGACTGCGATCACCGGGCCAGGGGTCAGAACCTTTTCCTATGTTGCGTTCCACCGCTCGCCTGCTGTGATCGTGATTCTCTACTCTCTTTACAGTCCTTGTGTGCCGCCGCACGGTAACTTCAAGTTGAAACCCGGCCCGGATTTCGGATCTCCCAGCGGAGATCCCAAACAAAGTCACGTGAAATGTGCACGTGGAAAAAATCTTCAAACGCGGTTCTTCATCCCACCACGCGAGTCGGAGGGGGTTTCCTTTGGATTTCTTGCTCCCCTTCCTCGTATCTCTGTCGCCGCCATCGCCCCCTCTCCATGCCGCGTCGCTGCCCCACCCTCGCTGCCTCCCTCTCCACGCAGCGTGCTGGCGCCGCGCCGCACCTCCCTCTCCACGCCCCGCTGTCACCCTCCCCTCCTCTCCATGCTGCGCCATCACCCCCCCCCCCGGCCCCCCTTCCAACCCCCTTCTCCATGGCGTCCGCTCGCTCCAACGCAAGCGGAGTGGGTTGTCTTTTTGACGACCTCCTCCCCTGTCCAAACGCGAGAGGAGGGGGTTGTTCCCTGGGCCTTTCCCCTTCCCCTCCTTTATTTAGCTAGATAGCATACATTGTAACTTAAAATATGTAGACCATAAATATAAATAATTTGACAAAAAAAGACCTGGAACTTGCAGAGGTGGTATGGCACCCAGACCGATCCGATCTAATCACGTGACTTTGTTTGGTTGTCGGGGTGGGGAGACGTGGGTGACTTCGGCGGAGCACTGTTTCCGGTCGGGCCAGGACATTGGCTGACTCTGTGACTCGAGGCCTGCCAACCGACAATACCAATGAATAGCAGATTCCCGAAGCTCATTGCTTTTGACTTGGAGTGCGTCCCCAAATATTGAACCTTGACTACTGGCTTACGTACGCAGTTATACACTTTGGCCGTTGTGGATCGATACCCATGTCGGTTGTATGTGTCGTACGGCGGCCAGTAGCTAAGCCGGTTTCTGCACCTTGCTAAACTTTTGGTTTATGGCCGCAGCATCTCTGAAGCGTGATGGAGACACACTGAATGAGGTCCATGATATGTGCGTCGTGCTGTGCGCTCCTGTGGGGACAGGGTCTTTTTGAGGCTGGATCTGTTAGATTCGGGGACAAGGTTTCCTTCTATCATGATGTCGCACAGATTTTGCATCAGTTGCGTTCAGCCGGTGTCGTAATAGCTGCGTGTTCCAGAACGACCGCAACTGATCTGTGAGTGGTCTATGGTGTTCCGAGACGTCGTTCATTGACCAATCGACGAAGTGCTCGCGAAGCTCTCTCACTATTGCTTGTGCCTCCGAAGGCAGGGGATGCTAGCTCAACAGTCATGCCTGCTATCAAGTTTTTTGACCAGCTAGAGATACACCCCGGTACGTTGATTGCTCAAGTCTCTTCGCCTCGTCACTCATGCTCAACTCAATGTGCGGGTACTAGGCTCCAAGATAGCGCACTTCAAACAGCTTCACAAAAAGACTGGGATACCATATTCTGAGATGGTGAGTTGACTAGCTCGTTGCTTTCGTTACTTTTTTATGTTCTCAACTTCTTAGTTATTTTTCGACGATGAAATGCGGAATAAAGAGGTCAAGTCATTAGGTGAGTCATCGCTAAGTATCTAGCCATCCGCCAGCTGATATGTCTGTTACTTCACTCGACAAGGTGTCACATTCCAATTGGTTCAACAGGGACTCGACAATGCTTGCTTCGAGAAGGGTGTGGAGAACTGGAGAGCTCAGCACCCCGAAAAGGTGTTGGATGACGCCGCCAAAGAGACGCTCGACACCAGCTTATAGTTGACAGATCTGGACACCTGTCATGTACTATTAGCATAGATGTAGTAGAACTAGAATTGGTTTGCAGCCCGGACACTGCCCGGTCGGAGACGGGTGGTCATCAGTTTGAAGACCTGAATCGGTCCCGGGGGCCCGGTAGTTGGTCCGACTCGGTCGGCATCTGCCAACCGACAATGACCTAACTTACAACCACCACCACACGTTATTATCCTCATTACGATCTCCGCAAGTCATTGAACATAACTTGAAAGACGGGTCGTGTAACTCGTGTTAAGAGGTTTCGAGACGAAAGATTTGGGGAAGACCAATGGTTGCGCTTATGCGGCTGATTCCCTGTAAGCGATAGACCCTGCTGGACATTTACGTCATTTTATGATCTTCAGCTACCTACTCGCCAATAGGGCTTTATGGTTTGACCTCTAAAACGCCAATTAACGCGTCTTAAACGGTGGTGGTGTATCTGTGCCAAACCATCGCCCTGTCCTGCCACTCCAAGTGGAGCCCTTCACCTCAGACCTCAGGGTTGTGCGGAACACTCTACCCAAGACTCTACCAATAGTCGAAGGTGGCGGCGATATTAGCGCAATGGCGTGACTACTATGATGGATTAACTTATTCGGAATCTATAGGATTTTGTTACTCTTTTCCCACATGTACAGTAGCTGGGCGGCTTCCTTTCCTCCTTCGGCACACGTATGGCAACCCTGGCCCAGGCTGGCCGCACTGGTTACGCATTGATCTCTTCGCGTAGGCCGCCGAATATCCCCTTCTTGGATTGATTTTGCCCACAAGCTAACCTTCGCATCACACTGGAGGCACGACCGATGTAGTCTTGCATATAAAGCGGTCAGATGGGATCAAAGAAGTGTAGTGAGACCACAACTTGTCACCCATGCTCCCTCCTATCAAATACGTCTACACCCTCGCTTTCCTGGCTGTGTTGGCACATGGTGCTCCAGTGGGCGATTCTGCCGCTGACAATCTAGCACGGGAGGAAATTGGCTCGTTCGTGCGCTCACCTACGACTTCCAGCCCAAGCCCTCCGAGCGCGACTGTTCCACCGGCCAGCGATGATCCCAACTACCAAGCATATCCTCCAGGCACTTCCGGTCCCGCAGAACCCATACGAGGTAGCCTCGGTGCTGCGATCCTCGGACCGCAGAACCTCCCAATTCAGCAACAGAACCCCGACGTTGTCGCTCCCCCTTCCACCGACAGTGGCGATGTGTGCGTTCTATAATACCCTGTCTGTGTTGTCTGGACGTCTGTTGAATCGCGGCGCTCAGGCCGAATGCAAAGTGGCCCTTTGCGCTGAGTAACACCCATTTCTATACTGGTGGCTGGGCTAGAATACAAAACGGTGAGCCGTCACCGTGACCGTCTCGAGCGATGCCCGTTCGACTCGATCTGAATGCGATCCTCAAGCCGATGTCATGCCTATTGCTACTAGTACGGCCCTTTGTATTACGTTTCCTCTGCCGTACTCATGCTGAACCTCAGAAATGGCTGGCGTAAACATGCGTCTCAAGGCCGGCGCTATCCGGTTAGTCACCTGAGTGGGTGCGGTTTCTCCCTGGCTGTTATACTTTTTTGTATAGTGAACTTCACTGGCATCAGACCGCAGAGGTGCGTGGGGGACTACGCTGGGCTTAGTCGACTTGAATTATCTGATATCATCTCAGTGGGCTTACGTGATTCGTGTAAGCACATTCTCATCTTTTCTTCCGTTGACGTATTGACCGCCCGCACGACGACACTGTGTAGGGGTCTACCCAAATAACCTCCGTCGATCAAGATGGGCGTAATTATGTGGCTGTCGTCGTAAGTAAACGCGCCGTCACCATCCATTCTTCTTACCATGCCCTGTTTATAGAACGCTGGCGATTTGTGGTACTTTCCCCCTGGGATACCGCATTCTTTGCAGGCAACAGCGGATGATCCAGACGGTTCTGAATTCTTGTTGGTCCGTCGTATAACCACCTATCCAGTTTTTTATTTCAAAGTTCCACCTCCAGGTGTTTCCCGACGGCAATTTCAACTCAGCCTCTTCGTTTCAGGTTGAGCCTATCCTATCGCATTACGTGTCCGCGATGTGACGAACCACGTCCTTCAGGTGACCGACTGGCTCAGCCATGTTCCGAAGGAGGTCATTGCAAAGAACTTCCAGCAAAGTATCGCCGCTTTCGACCAGATTCCTTCGCGTCAGTTGTACATCTTCCCCTCAGGTACGTATTCTATTACTTGATTTGTCTCCATTCTTTGACCGTACGGCACCTGTTGACATTCGTTCAGAACCACCGACCAGCGATGCGGCACCGTCAGATCCCCAAGGACAGGTCCCCGACCCTTTCTCCTTCCCGTTGTCCAAAGTCAATGCCACAAAGCTCAGTGGTGGGACCGTCAAGATCGTTGATTCAACAATCTTCAAGATTTCGACGAGGATCGCAGTGGCAGATGTTACAGTTGAGCCAGGCGCCCTCCGAGAGCTGCATGTGGGTATCAGCGCCCTTTTTTTGGCTGTGTGGTAACGCTTATCCTGGAAATGGCGTGTAGTGGCACCCGACACAAGACGAGTGGCTTTATGTTCTGTAACGAAACGCTTTCAAATTGCCTGAGAATGATGCTGAGCCTAGTAACTTAGGGAAGGCAATGCCCGCATGACAATATTCGCTGCTGATTCCAATGCCCGCACGTTTGACTATCAAGGTGGGGACGTCGGTTATGTGCCTGCCGGCTTCGGTACGTCAACCAGAATCGACGGTACAGCCGTACCTCCGAGGCGCTTATCTTTTATATTGTCAATGCAGGTCATTACATTGAGAATACTGGCAACACGACTCTCCACTTTCTCGAAATCTTCGACACAGGTGAGTATCCATACAACCTGTCTCTGATTTTGAGGGTCGCTCACGATACGGAATGTCGCAGACCGTTTCCAGGACGTAAGCCTCACTCAGGTACAGTGAAAATGAGTTGCAATCGTGCTCTTTGTCTCGGCGCTTATGGTAGGTTTAGTGGCTCGCACTTACGCCTCCGGAAATTGTCAGCGCGAGCCTTGGTATTTCTGATGAGGTCATCGCAACGTTCAGCAAGACCAAACAGGTAGTCGTGGGTCCTGCTACCTAAGTAAATAAACAAAGGGTTGGGGGGCCATGAAATCCGACCAAGGATCTATCTTTGTCGGTCTTCTGATAGGAGATACGAATATGACGTTGTTCGCATACGAATGTAGACTCTTCCAATGTGTTGTCGTGTACTCGATGCGAATGTCGCCAGATCACTGCTTAACTCATCGTGATTTGATCTTCTTTGGAATCCTTTTCAAAGAGTTTTTACTGCCCGAAGAAGACTGCCTAGGGAAATGTCAAAAAAGGCAGCTTTTGGCCGCAGCACTCAGCACTCGACATCGTAGTACCGGAGCTGTACTGGGTACTTTAAGGCCTGTCGTTGTCAGGTTTTGTTGTAGCGAGAGGCCTCTTCCATTCCAGACTAGCTAGTTTTCCAGAGTTTTTATGCTTAGCACTTCGTCTTAAGCTCTTACAGTAAGCCGAGTAAATCCGTTGCAAAAAAAATCAGGATGTCATTTCGGTTTCGGGGAACTACAGTACCGTGACCGCACACGTTTTCCGGATTCCTCGGGAGCACGCGCTCTCCTGGGTGCAAAATAAAATTCGCTCGGTTTTGGGAAGGACAAACATAGGGTAATGGCCACTGTAATGCTCAACTTGTGGTCAACTTGTGGTAGCACGCGGAAAATCCCGGCTTGTGGGTGTGACACCATGATCGGGCCGGTCTGGGCCGTGTTGTCGGCCACGGCCACGTCTTGGGCTCTGTACCGTATTGTGCTCGCGTGACGCCACGGTGTTGAGTTATCTACAGTGTGTCGTGCTTCTTGGCTACTGTATATCTAACAATGTGCCCAGTGACAATTCACGTGCTTGTGCCGCCGACCACAGGACGGTCACAACATCCGAGACTCCGAGTCCTTTGTTTCTAACGACCCCACCTCACGACTGCCACAAGTCGTTGTGGTCTTACAGATTCAATTCCTTTAAAATGGATCCTTTCTCCATCTCCCCTCCCCATCTCCGTTCTATCCCTGGACATCAGCAATCGCTATCATCAGCAACGTCTCGCCAACGGCATATTCATCATCCTCGACTTCGCCTCTCCGAGTCAGACCCGGACACGACATAGAAATGCAAACCCAGTTTAAACCCGGAGGTGCTTCGTGTCTTCACTTTTTGCTCTCCCGATGTCCTCTGAAGCTGTTTTCTCCAGGTCCGCTGTGTAGACATGGCATGCGGGACGACTGTCCCGTCGAGCAGTGCCACTTTCAGAATGCCAAACCCTCTCTTTATTCCTCTGCCCTCAAAGGACCTGCAACTACCACGCCCACTCAAGTTGGTCTGACAGCGACGAATGACCCTTTGGCTCAATTTCGTGAATTTGGCACGCACGACAAATCCCCTGGCGAAACGTATCGTTTTCAACAAGCCACAGCCGCTTCCTCGTATTCCACCGTCAATGATTCCGCACCGCCATTGTTGTCGTGTACTTCGGGCACTGGTACAACGGCCGGGACGGGCCCAGTCGACCCCACGGATGGGCGCGGTCTGGCACAAGGTAGATTAGACCTATCACCCTACTTCCCTTCAATCACTGATGTCACCGCAGCTGCAGATCAACTCGCGTTCTATCGTGTCTGGCTCCAAAGTCAAATGGATACCCAAATGGCCAGGGTCCAGAAGATGAGCGAGCAGTTCTCGATCCCGATCCCAAATCTCGAATTGAAACCCTTCGACTTCCCGCCGTTGTCTTTGATGCCTCAACCCGTAGGGGACGCGGTGACGACCAAAACAATGGTGCCACAGGAAAACAACGGGAGGTCTGTCCTAGATGGGCGGAAGGTATTCAGTGCTCCCCCAGCTCCCCGTATGCCACCTGCTCTGCCTGTTCAAGGTCCGTGGCAGCCCCAGGGCTCACCTCCCACTGCGCGCACGGCTTTGTCTGGACCATTCTCCTCACGCATGCCCATGCCACCGCATCCGTCTCCGCTGGATCAAGAAGAGCCCAAACCTGTGACTCCAGCAGGGGTCGTTTCCCAACATCCGCAGGCGACGTCCATCGCCCCCAAAAAAGAAGATATGGCATACAAGACCACGCCCTGCAGGCACTTTACGTTGAACCAAGGTTGGTGTCCCTGGGGCGACGATTGCGGCTTGTGAGTCTCCTACGCGATTATTCTTTATAGTGATGAGTGACTCATATATATGGGGTAGTATCCATGATCCCGATTTGGAATGGGTCCCAGCATCAGAACGCACGTCGGGTCGGTCCACGCCTAACTCGACGCTTGGAGGCAACAAGTCTCTTTTACATGAGAAGACCATGGCTGAGTCTGAAATTGACATTCGTCGTTCAGTCAGCAGCAAAAGCGCCCACTGTTGGGGTTACATCCAGGGCGTTTGCCCACACTCGGAGACGTGCAAATACCTCCACCCCGCAGACATCGTACCTTGTGCGTGATTTTGAGTTTATTGATTTCTTAATGCCGACAGATTGCAGATATAAAATACACGCCATGCCTCACTTGGCCGCGATGTGGATACCCGGCCCTAGCCTGCCCACTCAAACATCCTCAGGTCGACAAACTTACGCCTCCGCGCCGCAGCCAGCCACCCTCAGCCCCCAGTACGACCACTATTGTCCCACAGGGTCGCTCTGGTATTGCCCCTCGAGCAGAGACGTACTCCAATACGCTTCCTCCCCCGCGGCTGCAATCTCGGCTGCTCTCCATGCCAATGGCCCCGCTCACCCCGGTGGGAGGCCTCGTCATTCCTCACGACGAGGCATACGCGAGCGCAAGGCTTCACCACCGCCCAACCATTCCCTCAGCCGAGATGTTCACTCCGGCGCCGGCCCGCCCCGTCGTTCGACTGCGGCGTCCGTCCGAGGACGTGCCGCGGGATCAGGCGTTGGAGATGCAGTACGGGCTTGGTATGGGCGCTTATCAGGGACGTGCGCGCAGCGTGAGTATCGCGGTGCAGAGGCTTAATGAGGAGTTTTCTGGGCCTGTACTGCAGACGCAGGCAAAGGCATTTGCGAGGGGACATGGGAGGGGAAAGGTACGCATACAAATCGCTTGGTTATCCGGGTTGTGACTAACATAACGATCTCAACAGAGCTTGAACTTGTGATTGGATGTATGAGCAAGTTATCTCAATGGGTTTGAAAAATGTCCGGTAAAGGGTGCTCACGGAAGATCTGGTGCAACAAATACGTACGCGTTGGATGTAAGCGTGGTTATTGATATATTTTATGTGGCGATTTGTGATTTTATGTATGATAAATTGATAAACGGCGATGTCGATTCGAGGTGTGTCAGTATGCGCAATGGATTGATAACGTGAAGCATAGCTGGAAGTTGTTAGCATAATCTGATAGACATTGCGGTAGTAAAGTGGTAGAAAGAAATCGTAAGTAGTGCCTGTCGATTTGGACTCGTTACCCTGTTGAGCATGTAGCAAACTAACGTCATTTTTCGTGGGTAGTGACTGACTCAGTCGCGCCCGTCTATGTCCGTTAGAAACAGCCCGAGCCGCATCGAAAGTATGCTGTGGCCTCCAGGCCGATATATAACCGTCGGCGCTGTCGTGTGCGCCCCATCGATGACCAAGTGTGTGTTAGTCTGGAGAGAAGCACGCAACGCGCTTAGGTCGTTGTACAGTACACGAAGAGATGACACATGCGGGCTATCGTACACCGATAACATAGCTGGTACGCAGAGCAGCGCGCTTCCTGAACACGCCACGTAAAGCCTGAGGGAGGTGGACGTAGTATGATGAGTGTCTGATGGCACCCACGCATCACGCATGGCGGAGGAAGTGGTGACGCCATCGTCCGATCTTCGGGCCGGTGACGTTTTGGAAGCTCGCGACGCGACTTGGACGCGACACTGACGCGACCTC
Source organism: Russula ochroleuca (assembly GCA_015178965.1). Classification (NCBI taxonomy): domain Eukaryota; kingdom Fungi; phylum Basidiomycota; class Agaricomycetes; order Russulales; family Russulaceae; genus Russula; species Russula ochroleuca. The sequence goes on from WHVB01000002.1 coordinate 17,211, forward strand.
GCAAGTGATCTCGCCACAAGTCGTCACCACATTCAGTTCCTTCGCTTTTGAAAATGCACCATTTCTCTCCACTTTCTCTCCTCGTTCTATCTCTCGACTTCAGCAATCTCTACTATCAGTAGCACCTCGCAAACGGATATTTATCCACCTCTCCGAGTCAGACCCGGACAAAACATAGAAATGCAAACCCAGTTTACACCCAGCAGTGCGTTGGGTCTTCACTCCTTTGCTCCTCAGAGGTCCTTTAAAGCAAACTTCCTCCAGTTCCATTGTGCAGACATGGCATGCATCGCCACTTCCCCAACTCTTCCCCATCGAGCGGTGCCACTTTCATCAAAATGCCGAACCCTCTCTTCTCTACTCCTCTGCCTCCAAAGGACCCGCGCCTACTACACCCGCCCAGTATAGCCTGACGGCGACCAATGGCCCTTTAGCTTAATTGCGCCAATTCGGCACGACAAAGTCTTTAGTGAAACGTGTCGTTTTCAACACGCCACAGCTGCTCCCTTGTATCCCACCGTCAATGATTCCTCAGCACCATTGTTCTCGTGTACTTCAGGTACTGTCGGGATGGGCCTAGTCGACACCATGGATGGGAGCGGTCTAGCACAAGGTAGATCCGATCCAACACCTCCCCCCAATCGCTGATGTCACTGTTTCGGTTACTGGTATGGGCTCTTGATCCAAGGGAGATGGCCGCGGAGACGTAGGCGCGCGAGGGGAGAACTGTCCTGACGCAGTCGTGCGCGCAGTTGGCGTCTGCCGACAATCGGAGACGTGCAAATGCCTCTACCCCGCGGAGATCGTGCCCTGTGCGTGTTGTTCAGGTCGTAATACAAGTTCATTAATATCTTCACGACGGATTACAGATATAAAATACATGCCATGCCTGACACTTCTCTTCCCCGGAAGCAGCAACCCCAGGCGTCCCCCATGACACCGGCCCCGCTAGCCCTGACGGGTGTTTTCTCGGCCTGTGTTGCAGATGCAGGTAAAGGCGTTTGCGAGGGGACATGCGAGGGGAAAGGTATGCATGCAATTCGCTTGGTTCTCCGAGTAGTGACTGACATAACGCGCTGATATCAACAGGGCTCGAACTTGTGATTGGCGTGTGAGCAAGTTATCTCAGTGAGTTTGGAGAAAGTCTGGTAATGGGTGCTCATGGAAGATCTGGTGTAGCAAATACGCGTTAGATGTTTTATGATGATAAATTGATACACGGCGATGTCGATTCGAAGTGCGTGTCAGTATGCACAATGATTAATGGTTGTTCGATAACGCGGACCTGACTAAGTCGCAGGCATAATCTGATTGACACTACGGTAGTCGAGTAGTTGAGAGAAATCGTAAACTGTGCTGGTCGAAGTTTGATCAACCCACGGGAAACGATGTTATGAGCGTCAGTAGTTTGACGGCAAATCGAGGGAAGATGTGAGTGATATGAACCAAATTTTGCAATCAAACTCAAAGTAGCACGATGTATACTGCTAGTTCACGTGAACCCACTCGGGTTTTTGCAAGTTCTGCTGGCCACGTGCCATCAACACCGGTGTCTCTCTGCAACACCGTGTGACTGCGCCTCCAACATGGGTCAGGGTGACCACTTCTTCACTCCCCTAATAGGAGCATCCGCCGCGGCGGAAGTGATGAGATGAAGTCTGTGACACCCTGTGATGTCCGCGGTAAACCCTGGATCCAACCACTGGCATGCCTTGTGACGGTGCTGTACCTCTTCTCTTCCATTACAAGCTCAGATGATGATGCCAGGTAACGAGCACCATTGTATCGCCTTGTGAGGCTCTGCATTGTGTGCTCCCCCCAGATATAACATCAATTCGTAACCTGAGTCGCTTCCCACCCTCCCCGGCCTTCCCTCAGTCCATCCCCTCTGAACGAAACAATCCGTTGCCATTATGTCGTCGACCGGACAAGCCACACCCACTCCTAATTTTAAATTGGTCATCAATGCGTTGGCGGACTATGCCAAACTGACCGGAATAGACCTCACCAACAATCCCTTCGCCGAGAAGATCAAACATTTAAATTCTCCCGAGGCCATCCTTGAACTACTCCAAGAACGAGAAAAGGCTTTTAAAGAGTATCGTGACGTGAATCGGGGATTGATAAACTGCCTTGGCCCAGCAGTGAAGGTTTTTCATGCCTTTTCGAGAATTCTCGGGGACACAGTCAGCCTGGTGAGTGCCATTTACCACCCTGTGAATCATTTAATGTGGCCTCGCCAGGTCCCATTCCCACCAGCAAAGGCCGTCTTCACGAGCATTGATGTTCTCCTCGCTGTACGTATCGAACATGCTCTTCAACCAGGTCCCTTGTGACTTGAGACTATGCCAGGCCGCCAATGGGGTCTCATCGAGTTACGACGCTCTCCTCGAACTTTTTGAATGCTTGGGCAGCTTCCTCAAGCGTCTTGAGATATATGTGACGATCCCACCCACTACGACGATGACAGATGTCATCGTCCAAATTATGGTTGAGGTTCTTTTGGTGCTTGCCCTGGCGACAAAGCAGGTCAAACAGGGACGGTTTAGTATGTGTACCATCATATATACATTGTCCATGGCTCAACGTGCCATAGAGAAGTTCGCCAAGAAACTCTTGGGGGACAGCGAGGTTGAAGCGGTTCTGCAGAGGTTGAATCGATTGACCCACGACGAGGCAAGGATGACCGTTGCACAGACCTTGGGCGTGGTCCATGGACTCGTGGGTAATATGAAAGTAGTTATGGAAGGTGCGGAATGCTTGTATTATTGCTCATGTTTTTCTGAGGATTCGTTTGGTTAGATGGCAAAGCGTCAACTGAGACTATTCGGCAGGATTTGGGTATGTGTCTCGCCCGGAACTAGTATCCCCCGTGCTGACTCGGTTTCGTAGTCGCTCTTCACCAAGTGTTAAAAGAAGTGAACGGGATGAAACGTTTGTTTCATTTACCCACCTTTCGTTGCTGAGACTGACGGTATCTTGGACGGTATCTCGTAGGTGACCAGCTGCGATGTAACGTTCAATACTGGCTCTCTCCCCCTGACCCGTCGACAAATCACAACTTTGTTCGGAAAGCTCGACACGATGGAACTGCAGCATGGTTCTTTGAGAGCAATTCATTTGCAGAATGGAAAGCGAGAGGGTCGCTCTTGTGGATTCATGGTAAACGTATGTCATTTGAGCCCCCAACGGGGCTGCCTTACACTAACAACTTATCAATCTCAAAGCGGGGGCGGGTAAAAGTACACTTCTGTATGTTATAACTTTATGGATTTATTCAAGATTTTTCATGCTGCCCATTAGATCCGCAATCGTTCAGGACATCGAGGCCATGCACGCGGCCGGACTGGCAACGATGGCCTACTATTATTTTGATTTTCGGGATATCAAGAAGCAAGACTGCTATGGCCTGCTCACCTCCCTCATTTCACAGCTTTCTGCCGAATCGGATTCTTGTTGCGACATCCTCTCCCAGTTATATTCAGACCATATTCGCGGTATGCGAAGGCCTGGTATTGACGCGCTCAAAAAATGTATGGAGGAGATGCTGAATCTGTCAACGCAAGGCCCAATTTATGTCATTGTCGACGGTCTCGATGAATGCCCGAATTTGTCGGGGACGCCGTCCGCCCGCGAGGAGGTCTTGGAGATGATCGAAGAACTGGTTGATTTGAAACTTCCAAATCTACATCTATGTGTGGCTAGTCGACCGGAGATGGATATCCGAGTGGTGTTCGAGCCGTTGACTTCTCTCAAGATATCTCTTCACGAGGAGAGTGGGCAAAAGGAAGACATAATCAAGTACATCAAGTCTGTTGTCTATTCTCACCGGAGCATGCGAAGATGGAAAGAAGAGGACAAGCAACTCGTCGTCGATACGCTGTCTGACAGAGCGGATGGCATGTGAGTCATCTTGGACCTCGTCTTTTCTTAAAATTCAGAATGGACGCTCACATGATCCTGTAGGTTTCGGTGGGTTGTCTGCCAGGTTGACAGGCTCCGTCGCACATTTCCTGTAAGCATTCGGAGTGTGTTGAACGACTTGCCAAAGACGTTGGACGAAACATATGGCCGTTCTCTGCTCGACATCGATGAGGAGAAACGAGAATACGCGCACCGACTCTTCCAATGTCTTACGGTGTCTATTCGCCCTCTTCGCGTCGAAGAACTCGCGGAGATTCTCGCAGTTCGGTTCAATGAGACGGAAATCCCCACATTTAACCCAGCTTGGCGTCCGGAAAACGCAGAAGAAGCGGTGATGTCCGCGTGCTCTAGTCTCATCGCCGTCGTCGATAGGGAAGGCAGCTATGTCGTACAATTCTCGCATTTTTCAGTCAAGGAATACTTGACATCGGAGCGACTCGCAACAGCCGAAGAACGTCTTTCATATTATCACATCCTTCCCGAACCTGCGCATATTATCCTTGCATACGCTGGTCTCAGTGTCCTCCTCCAATTCGATGACAAAATCGACAGAGATACCATCGGTCGTTTTCCCCTGGCGTCTTATGCCGCGCGGTACTGGGTCAACCATGCCCAATTTAAAGACGTGTCATTGGACATCCAGGAGGTCATGGAGCATCTGTTTGACCCTACAAGGCCATATTTTGCGTCATGGCTCTGGATATACGACATCGACCGTCATTGGGTACAGCCCATGTCCTCCATACACCCCACGCAGCCCGATGCTGTTCCACTTTATTATGCTTCCCTGTGCGGATTCCGTGGTCTCGTGGAGCACCTGATCGCGGCTCATTCATCGGATGTCAATACCAGAGGCGGATCTCACCGGACTGCATTGCATGCTGCCTCAGTCAAGGGACATTTTGAAGTGGCATCGCTGCTTCTTGAAAATGGTGCAAATCCTAACTCTCGTGACGATCTTGGCAGGGCACCGCTTCACAGGGTATCACAGGGCGGTCCTCTGGTCATGGCACAGTCATCACTCGAGGTTGCGCGGTTGCTTGTGAATTCTGGAGCGGATGTGAGTGTCACCGATGATGAAAACTGGACCCCACTACACACGGCAGCACGCAGTGGGTGTCGTGATGTTGTAGAAGTTCTACTCAAATCTGGTGCAAGTCTCGATGCTCTATGTAACGAACAAGCGACACCGTTTCATTTGGCCTGTAGTTATGGGAAGCTTGAAGTTTCACGCTTCCTTATAGATCGAGGCTCGGACATTAATTTCCGGAACGAAATTGGTTTCACTCCATTACACGCGGCGGCACGATTTGGACAACCTGACGTTGGGCGGCTTCTGATAGATTGTGGCTCTGATGTGAACGTTCGCGCGACCGATTGTAGGACTCCCCTGCACATTGTGTCAATGTTTGGACGCCCTGACTTGGCACGGCGCTTGATAGACCGTGGCGCAGATGTGAACGCATACGAAGCAAATCGCTGGACACCAATGCATCATGCGTCGAACTCGGGGAACCTCGACGTCGCAAAGTTACTGGCTGGGCGAGGTGCAAATATTCACAGCCAGAACGACAAGGAGGAGACTCCCTTGCACCGCGCTGCAAGGCATGGTCACCTCGATACCGCGCGCTTCTTGGTCGAGAGTGGCGCGGCCGTATCTGCCCGGAATAACCAAGGCTGGAGTCCATTCCACACATCATCGAAAAGTGGCCATCTCCACATCGTGAAGTTCTTGCTAGAATGTGGCATCAATGTCGACGTTCGGACCGGTAGCGAAGAGACGTCATTATACCTGGCATCTAGCAGCGGCAAACTCGACGTTGCACGTTTCCTAATCGAGCGTGGTGCAGATATCCACACTATGGACAACAAGGGTTGGAATCCACTGCACATCGCATCACAAAACGGGCACCTCGACGTCGTGGAAATGTTAACCAACACTGGCATTGCTGTCGATATTCGGAATGGGACTCAAGAGACCCCTTTGTCGTTCGCGTCGAACAAAGGGAAAGTCAAAGTCGCCCGCTTCCTCATCGAACACGGGGCCGATATGAATGTACGGGACAACCAGGGCTCAGCTCCACTACATTTTGCCTCAGAACGTGGACACTTCGACATGGTACAGCTACTATTAGACAATGGCGTCGATGCGAACATCCAACGCAATGACCTCTGGAGCCCTTTACATCTAGCTTCGGCCAACGGCCACCTCAAGATTGCAGATTTGCTGGTCCAGCGTGGCGCAAGTGTCGACGTTTTCAATTATCACGAAGAAACACCACTTTATCAGGCAGCAGGCAATGGGAGAGTCGCGATCGCGCGTCTCCTAATTGACCACGGAGCGAATCTGCATACTGCGGACAGCAATGGCTCGACTTTGCTGCACACTGCGTCGCAGTGTGGGCACCTCGGAGTTGTTAAGCTATTGCTTGAGCGGGGTGCCGATGTTGATGTGCTCAACAAAGCCAATAAAACTGCGGCCGGATTGGCGTCGGAGAATGGCCAAGCTAAGGTTGCGAAGCTCATTTCGGTGTACAATGCAGATGGGAATATTCAAAACAAGATACAGTCGACTACATTGGACACAGCCCAGTATATCGCCGATGAAAATGGAAATGACGAGGGAAAGGCCGAGTTTCATGCTGCCGCGGAAGAGGGGAACACTGATATCGTGGAGTTGTTGCTCGAACAGGGAGTCGATATCGACGGGCGCAATGCAGAAGACGAGACTCCATTAAACAGGGCAGCGGCCAAGGGGAATGTCGATGTTGTACGTTTGCTCATCGAGCGGGGTGCGGAGGTCGATTCACGTGATAAGGGGGGTTGGACACCACTGCACTATGCAGCACGAAACGCACATCTCGAGGTCTCGCGGGTGCTTATCGATCACGGCGCGAACGTGAACGCAAGGAAGAAGAATCTCAGCACCCCGCTATATCTATCAGTAATCAATGGATACTTCGGTATCGTGAAACTGTTGCTTGAACATGGCGCGGACGTACATGCAATCAATGACGAGGGTGAAACACCATTACAAGCATCGCTGGAAACAGGGTACCAAGAAATTACGGATTTACTCCGGGAGCATGGTGCGGAAAGAGCAAGGTTTTTGGAGATCCTTTTGTGGTTAAAATGCGATGTCTGACTTGCAATTCGATTTCAGTCCTTGGTGACAGCGCAGCTTAGAAGGAAACCCCGCATGTATCTGTTTTTTGTCAGTAGAATGGGATGCTATATTAGCTTTGTGGAGGACAATACGAAACCATGGGTTAATTATCGACAGAAAAGTACGGAATCAGGCCAATTCAGGCGTTCTGACAACGAGGTTCTTGAGGCTTTGAAAGGGTGTGATGGGTAGCGGCCTTAGGCCTCAGCGCTCAGCACCAATAGGAACGCGGAAATTGTACTTTTCGTAGAAATAAATGTGTCAGGGTGGCTGCCAGTGGACATTTTATTCTTGTTGGCGGGTGGCGGTCAGGTTGTTTCCCCCCGTGAAGTACGTAAAACTAGTCAAGCTAGTCAAGCTAGTCAAGTCTCCTGTTCTATTTGGTCTTCCGGGTTGAAGGTAACGCAGGTAATGTTTGCACTCACATAAACATTTGCCAATTGCAGTAGTCGATCATTGGAGTTGCCAGGGCATCGCGACCCCGTACGATTTAACGAGAAATTTTAACGGGCTTCTAGAAACAGATAAAAAAGTCCCTACAAAGCAATCCTACGCGTACTACTACAATTTCCTTCCCAGGAATTTGCCCCCAGTCTGGCTCATACTATTCTCATGGCTCTGGTGACTGGTGAGGCCGGGGAGGTCCGGTTGCTCTTCCCGCACGATTCTTGCATCCTTTGCAATAGCCGCGCCTACATGGGCATTTGATTGTCCTCACTTTTCTGTGATCTGTAGTTACTTGTAGATATATGCGATCTTGTTCTGTACCATTTGGTAGGTACGCAGCAAGGTACGCAGGCTATGAAATAGAACATATGTTGATTCCGTGCGGGAGATGAGCAGACAGAAGTCGCAGAACGCAGCTGCGTATCATAAAAAGGGGTATTATCAACTTCCGAAGCGTGCCATCGATGATGGCCATCAGAGGTGGAGTGGAAGGAGGAAATGTTTGGCAGAATTAGAGAATGGGGTGAACTCGAAAAGTCGGACCGTGACGCCATGGTCGGGCCGGTGCTGTTTTGGCTTGCTGACCAACCACGTGCCATCTGGGTAAGTTCTTGCCAGTCTTGTTGCCAGTTCTTGGCTATATCGAAATGTGTCTGATGACGCGTGCTTGGGTTTCCGACAGGACAGGCACAATTCAGGTACGGTCGAGATGGGCCCTGTTGACTCTATGGATGGGAGCGGTCTGGCTGACTCTGACAAGGTAGCCGTAGATCCGGTCCTACACCCTCTCTCTAATCATTGATGTCACCGCGGCTGCAGTCCAATTCGCGTTCTATCGTGTCTGGCTGCAAATTCAAATGGATGCCCAGACGCCCAGGGTCGGGAAGCTGAGCGTAGTTCTGGATACCCATCAAGATACCCATCTTAAATCCAGAATTGAACTCGACTTCCGGCCGTTATCGTTGATGCCTCCATCGAAGGAAGCGCAGTAACAACAACCGAAACAATGACGTCATAGGAAACCGACTGGAGGTCTGCTTTAGATGGATGCAATGTATCCTGCGCGTCCTGGGCTCCCCGTATGCCGCCTGCTCTGTCAGTGGCAGTCCCAGGCCTCACCTCCCACTGCGCGCACGATTGCATCTGGACCGTTCTCCGCTCCGCTCGCGTGCCCATGTCTCGGGGCCGTCTCCCTTGGATCAAGAGCCCAAACCAGTAACTGAAACAGGGTTCATACTACCCAAACACTCAAAAGCGACCATCGCTCCCCAAAAAGAAGATATGGCATACAAGACTACGCCTTGCAGGCACTTCACGCTGAACCAAGGCTGGTGTGTTTGGGACGATGAATGCGGCTTGTGAGTCTCTAACGCGATAGTTCTCTATGATTACATGAGATATGGGGGTAGCATATTCATTACCCTGAGTTGCAGTGGGTCCCAGCATCGGAATGCACTGGCCGATTGACGACCAGGCTTCACCCAACAATTCCCTCGGAAGAGACGTTCACCCCGGCGCCGGCGAGCCCTGTCGTTAGACTGCGGTGTCCATCCGAGGACATGCCGCAGGACCGGGCATTGGAGATGCAGTGCGGGCTTGGTATGGACACTTATCATGGACGTGCGTGCAGCGTGAGTATCTCGTTTCAGAGGCTTAATGTGGACTTTCTAGGCCCGCGCTGCAGACACAGGCAAAGGCGTCTTCGAGGGGACCTGCGAGGGGAAATGTATGGATGCAATTCACCTGGTTCTTGAGGTGGTGACTAACATAACGCGTTGATCTCCACAGGGCTTGAACTTGTGATTGGAGGTATGAGCGAGTTATCTCAATGAGTTGGGAGAAAGTCTGGTAAGGGTGCTAACGAAAGATCTGGTGTAACAAGTACGCGTTGGATGTAAGCGTGGTTATCGTTACTGTATATAGGATTGTATTTTGATTATGGTAAATTGAACAAAATTGATAAATGGCGATACGTGTGTGTCAGTAAGCGTAATGGATTGCTCGATAACGTGGAGACCGAGAATAAGTCGCCGGCATAATCTGATTGACATTACGGTAGTCGAGTAGTGGAGAAAAATCTTGAGAAAAATCGTAACTACGATCAGCCCACGAGAGTCAACAGTTTGACGGCACTCAAACGAATAGGAATTGAGGGATGATGTAGATGTCTAGATGATGTGAACCTAGATTTTGCAATACAATTTGAAGTGACACGGATGCACGAGGAAGGCCGCGTTCCCGCCGCACGGCTGTATACTGTACGTGAGCCGGCAACTTGAACTACTGTAAGGGTTGCAGCGCGCATCTTGGCGCGCATACAACGCGTACTCAGTCTCGGATCCTCGGAAGTCAAGACTGAAACGAGAGTAGGTACTTATATACAGAGATACCATCCAAATGTAGATGCTCAACGTACTCAATGTCTATGATAGTGAAAACAGAGTTACAGAAAATTGCTGGATATGTCGCTGCACGTGCTAACTGGAGAGGGGCGAATTGGCGAAGCGTGGCTGACTCAGCGAGTGGCGTCCGTGGCGCCGCTGTGCCAGTGACTTGCGCCTCCAATATGGATCAGCATGGCTCAGCTAACGTTCGATGTGTTGACCACTTCTTAACTCCCCAAATAGGAGCATCCGCAAGAGCATCTGTGGAAGTGACGAAGCCTGTGACACCTGCCGCTGTGGAATGTTCCGTTACTGTATGTCCGCGGTGATGCCTGGGCCCAACCTTGCTGTACCGTAACTCTTCCATCACACCCCCAAATGCCAGGTAACCAGCCCTGCGGCCCCTGCCACGGTCGTGGACTCCCCCAGATGTACCGTCAATTCGCACCATGGGTGCTTTCCATCCCTTCCCCGGCCTTCCCTCAGTCCATTGTAAGGTACCCCTCGGATTCACGCTCGGAAGACATCCCTCCATCACAGCCACTCGTCGACAGCAGACATCATTATCATCATCTCTGCCCCACTACAGCATTCCTTTTTGGTTCTTCTCTTCTTTCGCTCCCCAACTTTCCATGCTAGATTCCCCATTATGACACTCCCTTTCAATCTCCCTTTCTTCTCCCCTCGGACCCAGTTACCGTGCCTTTGGACTTGTATATAAAGACAAACTACCTTCAAATATCAGTGCGAGTGAGAGTGCAAGTGCAAGTGCCCCCCTCCCCCCTCCGCTTTTTGTTCTTTTCCTTAGTCCGACCGCGATCAGGTGGAACCACCGCCCACATCGCGCGTGTTTACTCACTTCCTCGACCACGATCCGCTCCCCACAACACGCGTCAGCTCTCCCCTTTTCCTTGAATTACATCTCTATCAGGACGACTGTCTAAATCCCGCAGCCAACACCCTCTCTCACCAAACCCTCTCTCACCATCACATCTGAACGAAACAACCCGTTGCCTTTATGTCTTCCGGGCAAGCCACAACCAATCCTAACTTTCAATTGGTCATCAATGCGTTGGCGGACTACGCCAAACTGACCGGAATAGACCTCACCAACAATCCCTTCGCCGAGAAGATCAAACATTTAAATTCTCCTGAGGCCATCCTTGAACTACTCCAAGAACGAGAAAAGGCTTTTAAAGAGTATCGTGACGTGAATCGGGGATTGATAAACTGCCTTGGCCCAGCAGCGAAAGTTTTTCATGCCTTTTCGAGAATTCTCGGCGACACGGTCGGCCTAGTAAGCGTCACATATCACCCAGTGAATCATTTAACGTGGTCTTGCCAGGTTCCCTTCTCACCAGCAAAGGCTATCTTCACGAGCATTGATGTTCTCCTCGCTGTATGTCTCTTGAACATGCTCTTCAATCAGGTCATCTTTGACGTAAGATTATGACAGGCTGCCAGTGGGGTTTCGTCGAGTTACGACGCTCTCCTTGAACTTTTTGAATGCTTGGGCAGTTTCCTCAAGCGTCTTGAGATATATGTGACGATGCCACCCACTACGACGATGACAGATGTCATCGTCCAAATTATGGTCGAAGTCCTTTTGGTGCTTGCCCTGGCGACAAAGCAGGTCAAACAGGGACGGCTCAGTGAGTATGTCACTGCATATACACTGTCCGTGGTTCAATGTGCCATAGAGAAATTCGCCAAGAAACTCTTGGGGGACAGCGAGGTTGAAGCGGTTCTGCAAAGATTGAATAGATTGACCCAGGACGAGGCAAGGATGACTGTTGCACAGACCTTGTGCGTAGTCCATGGTCTCGTGGGTAATATGAAGGTAGTTATGGAAGGTGCGGAATGCTTGTATTATTGCTCATATTTTTCTGAGGATTCGTTTGGTTAGATGGCAAGGCGTCAACTGAGACTATTCGGCAGGATTTGGGTATGTGTCTCACCCGGAACTACTATCCCCCGTGCTGACTCGGTTTCGTAGTCGCTCTTCACCAAGTGTTAAAAGAAGTGAACGGGATGAAACGTTTGTTTCATTTCCCCACCTTTCGTTGCTGAGACTGACGGTATCTCGTAGGGGACCAGCTGCGATGTAACGTTCAATACTGGCTCTCTCCCCCTGACCCGTCGACGAATCACAACTTCGTTCGGAAAGCTCGACACGATGGAACTGCAGCATGGTTCTTTGAGAGCAATTCATTTGCAGAATGGAAAGCGAGAGGGTCGCTCTTGTGGATTCATGGTAAACGTATGTCATTTGAGCCTCCAACGGGACTGCCTTACACTAACAACTTATCAATCTTAAAGCGGGGGCGGGGAAAAGTACACTTCTGTATGTTATGACTTTATGGGTTTATTCGAGATTTTTCATGCTGCCCATTAGATCCGCAATCGTTCAGGACATCGAGGGCATGCACGCGGCCGGACTGGCAACGATGGCCTACTATTATTTTGATTTTCGGGATATCAAGAAGCAAGACTGCCATGGCCTGCTCTCCTCAATCATTTCTCAGCTTTCTGCCGAATCTGATTCTTGTTGCAACATCCTCTCCCAGTTATATTCAGATCATATTCGCGGTATGCGAAAGCCTGGTATTGACGCGCTCAAAAAATGTATGGAGGAGATGCTGAGTCTGTCAACGCAATGCCCAACATATGTCATTATTGATGGTCTCGACGAATGCCCGAATTTGTCGGGGACGCCATCCGCCCGCGAGGAGGTCTTGGAGATGATCGAAGAACTGGTTGATTTGAAACTTCCAAATCTACATCTATGTGTGGCTAGTCGACCGGAGATGGATATCCGAGTGGTGTTCGAGCCGTTGACTTCTCTCAAGATATCTCTTCACGAGGAGAGTGGGCAAAAGGAGGACATAATCAAGTACATCAAGTCTGTTGTCTATTCTCACCGGAGAATGCGAAGATGGAAAGAAGAGGACAAGCAACTCGTCGTCGATACTCTGTCTGACAGAGCAGATGGCATGTGAGTCGTTTCGGACCTTGTCTCTTTTCTGAGGCTTCAGAATGGAGGCTAACTTGATCTTGTAGGTTTCGGTGGGTTGTCTGCCAGGTCGACAGGCTCCGTCGCACATTTCCTGTAAGCATTCGGAGTGTGTTGGAAGACTTGCCGAAGACGTTGGACGAAACATATGGCCGTTCTCTGCTCGACATCGATGAGGAGAAACGAGAATACGCCTACCGACTGTTCCTATGTCTCACGGTGTCTATTCGTCCTCTTCGCGTCGAAGAACTCGCGGAGATTCTCGCAATTCGGTTTAATGGGACAGCAATCCCCACATTTAACCCAGCTTGGCGTCCGGAAAACGCAGAAGAAGCGGTGGTGTCCGCATGCTCTAGTCTCATCGCCGTCGTCGATAGGGAAGGCAGCTATGTCGTACAATTCTCGCATTTTTCAGTCAAGGAATACTTGACATCGGAGCGACTCGCAACAGCCGAAGAACGTCTTTCATACTATCACATTCTCCCCGAACCTGCGCACACTATCCTTGCATACGCTGGTCTCAGTGTCCTCCTCCAATTCGATGACAAAATCGACAGAGATACCATCGGTCGTTTTCCTTTTGCGTTTTATGCCGCGCGGCATTGGGTCGACCATGCGCAATTTAGGGACGTGTCATTGGACATTCAGGAGGTGATGGAGCTTCTGTTTGATCCTGAAAAGCCGCATTTTGCGTCATGGCTCTGGATATACGACATCGACCGTCATTGGGTACAGTCCATGTCCTCGATACACCCGACGCAGCCCAATGCTGTTCCACTTTATTATGCTTCCCTGTGCGGATTCCGTGGTCTCGTGGAGCACCTGATCGCGGCTCATTCATCGGATGTCAATACCAGAGGCGGATCTCACCGGACTGCATTGCATGCTGCCTCAGTCAAGGGACATTTTGAAGTGGCATCGCTGCTTCTTGAAAATGGTGCAGATCCTAACTCTCGTGACGATCTTGGCAGGGCACCGCTTCACAGGATATCACAGGGCGGTCCTCTCGTCATGGCACAGTCATCACTCGAGGTTGCGCGGCTGCTTGTGAATTCTGGAGCGGATGTGAATGTCACAGACGATGAACGCTGGACCCCACTACACGCGGCAGCACGACGAGGGAATCGTGAAATCGCGGAACTGTTACTTGTATCTGGCGCAAGTCTCGATGTTCAAAATGAAATTGAAGAGACACCATTGCACGTGGCGTGTCGTGACGGGAGGCTTGATGTTGCACGCTTACTTATAGATCGAGGCTCACACATCAATTCCCGGGACGAAAATGGCTTCATTCCATTGCACACGGCGTCCCGATATGGACAAATTGGCATCGCACAGCTATTGATTGATTGTGGCTCCGACGTGAACGCACGCGAGACACTGCGTCGGACTCCTCTATACTATGTGTCGGGATTTGGACGCCTTGATTTCGTACGGCTCTTGATAGACTGTGGCGCAGATGTGAACACACATGCAGCAGATGGCCAGATACCAATGCATAAAGCGTCGGCAGGTGGGCACCACAGCATCGCAAAGTTACTGGTCGAGCGCGGTGCAAATATTGACAGCCAGGATGACAAGGAGGAGACTCCCTTGCACTGCGCTGCAAGGGAAGGGCGCCTCAATACCGCGCGCTTCTTTATCGAGAGTGGCGCGGCCGTGTCTTCCCGGAATAACCAAGGCTGGACTTCATTCCACACAGCATCGAAAAAAGGGCATCTACACATCGCGAAGTTCTTGCTAGAATGTGGCATCAATGTCGACGTTCGGACCGGTAGCGAAGAGACGTCATTATACCTGGCATCTAGCAGCGGCAAACTCGACGTCGCACGTTTCCTAATCGAGCGTGGTGCAGATATCCACACTATGGACAACAAGGGTTGGAATCCACTGCACATCGCATCGCAAAATGGGCACCTCGACGTCGTTCAAATGTTAGTCATCGCCGGAATTGCCGTCGATATTCGGAATTGGGCTCAAGAGACCCCTTTGGCGTTGGCGTCGAGCAAGGGGAAAGTCGAAGTCGCGCGCTTCCTCATCGAACAAGGGGCAGACATGAATGTGCGGGACAACCAGGGTTCGGCCCCATTACTTTTGGCCTCGGAACATGGACGCTTTGATATGGCACGACTACTACTAGATAATAACGTCGATGTGAACACCCAACGCGACGACCTCTGGAGCCCGTTACATATAGCGTCCGCCAACGGGCGCCTCAAGATTGCCGAGTTGCTGGTACAGCGTGGCGCAAGTGTCGACATTTTCAATGACAACGAAGAAACTCCACTTTATCAAGCAGCAAGCAAAGGGAAAGTTTTGATCGCGCGTCTCCTGATCGACCACGGTGCGAATCTGCATGGTGCAGACAGAAATGGCTCGAGTTTGTTGCATACTGCGTCACAATCTGGGCACCCGGGAGTTGTAAAGCTTTTGCTTGAGCGGGGTGCCGATGTTGATGTGTTCCACAATGCCAATGAAAGTGCGGCCGGATTGGCGTCGGAGAGTGGCCAAGCCAAGGTTGTGAAGTTTATCGCCGATTACAAAGCAGATGCGAATATTCGAAACAAGATACAGTCAACCGCGGTGGACACAGCTCGGCATGGCGCTTATGAAGGTGGGAATGATGAGGGAAAGGCCGAGTTGCATGCTGCAGTGGAAGAGGGAAATATTGATCTCGTGGAGTCGTTGCTTGAACCGGGAGTCGATATCGATGGGCGAAATGCAAAAGACGAGACTCCATTAAACAGGGCAGCGGCGAAGGGGAATGTCGATGTTGTACGTTTACTCATCGAGCGGGGTGCGGAGGTGGATTCACGTGATCGGGGCGGTTGGACACCGTTGCACTATGCAACACGAAACGGACGGTTCGATGTCTTGCCTGTGCTTATCGATCACGGCGCGAACGTGAACGCAAGGAAGAAGAATCTTTGCACCCCCCTACATCTATCAGCCATCAATGGATATTTCCGCATCACAAAATTGTTACTTGAACACGGCGCGGATGTACATGCAATGAACGACGAGGGCGAAACACCATTACAAGCGTCGCTGCAAAGAGGATATCAAGATATTACGGATTTACTCGGAGAGCATGGTGCAGGCAGAGCAAGGTTTGTGGAGATTCTTTTGCTGTTCAAATGTGATGTCTGACCGGCACTTCGATTTCAGTCCTTGGTGACAGCGCAGCTTAGAAGGAAACTTGAACCCCACGTGTAATTGCCTTTTGTCAGTAGAATGAGATGCTATATTAGTGTTTCGTGCAGGCTGCCGGTGACCATTTTATTCTTGTTGGCGGGTGGTGGTCAAGTAGTTTTCCCCTGTGACGATCGGCGCTCATGCCACTGGATGGATGGCGGTGGAGGGATAGGCGCAAGGTCGTCAGCGCGTCAACTTGAAGTCTCGCATGTGACGCTCCATCTCTTGTTCTATTTGGTCTTTCTGGTTGAAGGAAATGTAGTTAATGTTTCGCACCCAAGGTACTTAAATATTTACCAATTTACACAATATTGCAACAGTCGATTGGAGTTGCCACAGTCCCAGGGTATTGCGACCCGTACGGCTTAACAAGCTGGAAACAGGTCTAAAGGTTCTAAACAGCCAATCCTACGCGTACCACCACAATTTCCTTCCCAGGAATTTGCCCCCGGTTTGGCTCATACCACTATCATGGTTCTCAGGCTGGTCGCTCCTCCCGCACGATTCTTGCATCATCCAATCTGTAGATACACCTGTAGACCTATGCTTGGTCTGTACCATTTGATAGGTAGGCTAGAAAATAGAAAATATGTTGATTCCGCGCGGGAGACGCAGACAGAAGTTTCAGAATGCGGCTTCGTAGGGTCAAAGGGGGCATAATCAGCTTCCGCAGCGCGCCATCGAGAATGGTCATCGGAGGTGGGGTAGATAGAGGAGATCTGTGGCAGTATCGAGAATGTGGCGAAGGAAATGTGGAGGTGGTCCCGGACGTGCAGTATGTGAAGTGCTCAAGAATCCGCGTTGCAAGCTTTGTACAGTAACAGGAACTTTAGACGTGTATGGTTTGACTAGGGGGAGAATAGAAAAAAGGATGCGTGGAATTAAGCGAATAGTCCCTGATCGGTGATGCGAACTCCGAGTCGGCGCAGAGAGCCTGACGAGAAGTGCGCAACGCGCTCAGGTCGTTGTACGCAAAGAGACGAAAACACATGTGGGCTGTCGTACACCGTTATGTATTTGGGACGTAGACCAGCGCGCTTGCTGGCCGCGGCACGAAAGGGAGAAGCAGGAGAATGAAAGCAGAGGTAGACGTCGTATGAGACGTCTGCTGACACCATGCGTGGCGGAGGATGTGGTGAGAGATATTGCTAAACAAATTAGTCAGGGGGGAAGTGCTGGATGTCCGCTGTTATCGAGAGGTGCCCATTACGGTGACTCACAGCGCTCAGATTTGGTCATGATACTCGGACTCATCGCAACAGGTGGAACGCGTTCCCCCAGCGGTGGCATCGCCGGTTACCTTGAAATTTGAGCTTACCTAAGTTTAAAGAGGAACCTTTACTGTACGAAACTCACGTATTTGCGCATATCAGTGTAGTTTGAAGAGTGGCCACGTCATTGTTCCTTCGATGTTCGATGAAAGTGGCGAGATGATGACACATTATGTAATCAATCTGCGGACCGAGACGTCAAGCGCGTCAAGGCCGGTCCGGTGCCATTTTTGGCTGTTGACTTGACCACGCTGGGTCGCTGATTGTACCGTAGTGATCCCGGCTACCAAAAGTCGACGTGGTTTTACAGATTCAATTCTTTCTCATTTAAAATGCGTCGTTTGTCTTCTCCACACCCCCTCTTCCATCTCTCGACTCCAGCAATCGCTATCATCGGTACCGTCTTGCCAACAGGATATCTATCGACCTCGCCTTTCCGAGTCACTGCAGAGTCGGACACATAGTAGAAATGCAAGCCCAGTTTAAGCCCAGAAGTGCGTTAGGTCTTCACGTATTTGCATCCCCAGGTCCTCTGAAGCCGTTCTTCTCCAGTTCCATCATGTAGACATGGCATGCGGGACGCCTATCCATACAGAGTCACCTTCGGAATATAATTCGCTGTTCCTCTACTCCTCTGCCCTTAAAGGACCTGCACCCATTACGCTTGCCCGACATAACTTGATTGCGACGAATGACCCTTTAGTTCAACTGCGTCAATTCGGTACGCTAGACAAATTCCTGGCGAAACGCGTCGTTTTCAACACTCTACGGCTGCTCCCTTGTATCCCACCGTCAATGATCCCGCAACCGTATTGCCGTCGTATACATCGAGCACTGGAACCAGGTAGATTCGACCCATCACCTTCATACATCCCACAAATCACTGATGTCACTCGAGTTGCAGTTCAATTCGCGTTCTATCGTGTCTGATGCCCACATGAGGGTCCGGGAAGATGAGCGAGAAGATCTCGATCCCCGATCCCAATTTCGGATTGAACCCCTTCGATGCCTCCACCCGTACCCGTAGGGAACGCGGTGAACCACAACCAAAACAATGACGCCACAAGAAAACAACGGCAGGTCCATCCTACTGTAGATCGGCTCAAGGTATTCAGGACTTCTCCGGCTCCCTACATGCTCCTGTTCTTCCCGTGCCGGTTTATGGCTGCCCCAGAGCTCACCCCCTGCTGCACGCACGATTCGTCTGGATCGTTCTCCGCACACGTGCCCATGTCACCGCGTCCCTCTCCTTTGGATCAAGAATCTAATCCAGTAACTCAAGTAGGGGTCGTTTCCAAACAGCCGCAAGCGACATACATCGCCCCGAAAACAGAAGATTTGGCATACAAGACTACGACTTGCCAGGCACTCTACACTGAACCACGGCCTTGGGATGACGAATGCGGTTTGTGAGTCTCCTGCGCAACCATTCTTTATGGTGACAAGTGACTTACATGGGATGTGGGGGTAGCATTCATGATCCCGAGTTGGAATGGGTCCTAGCATCAGAACGCATGTCGGGTCGGTTGACGCCCAGTTCGTCGAGTCTCGGAGGCAACAAGTCTGTTCTACCTGACAAGACCAAAGTTAGAGTCTGATATCATTGTCGTTCGGTCGGCAGCAAAAGCGCCCACCTTTAGTGTTACATACAGGCGTCTGCCCACGCTCGAGACGCGCAAAAACCTCCACCCCGCGGACATCGTACCCTGTACGTGTATTTCAGGTAGTAATACAACTTCATTGATAGTTTCATGCCGATTGGATACAGATATAAAATACACGCCATGCCTCACCTGGCCACAATGCGGCTACCCAGCCCAAGTCTGCCCACTCAAGCATACGCAGGTCGACAAACTTACTTCTCCGCGTCGCAGCTCCCAGTACGACCACGGTTGTCCCATAGGCTCACTCGGGCGTTGTCCCTCGAGCAGAGACGTCCTCCGATACCGCTCTTCTCCGCAGCAACAGTCCCAGCGGCTCTCTTATGACAGTGGGCCCGTTCACCGCAGCGGGAGGCCTCGTCATCCCTCACGGTGAGGCACGCGCGAGCGCAAGGCATCACCGCTGCCCAACCATTCTCTCACCCGAGGTGTTTATCCCGGCGATGGCGCGCCCCGTCGTTCGACTGCGGCCTCCGTTCGGGGACGTGCGGCAGGATCAGGAGGTGGGGATACAGTATGAGATTGGTATAGGCACTTATCAGGGACGTGCGCGCAGCGTAAGAGGCTTGATGGGGAGTTTTCTCGGACGCAGGCAAAGGCGTTTGCGAGGGACATGCGAGGCGGAACGTACTGTATGCATGCAAATTACTTGGTTCTCCGGGTTGTGACTGACATAACGCGCTGATCTCAACAGAGCTTGAACTTGTGATTGGACGTATGAGCGAGTTTGGAGAAAGTCTGGTAAAGGATGCTCACGATCTGGTACGCGTTGGATGTAAGCGTGGTTGTCGTTATGTGGGATTGTGGTGATAAATTGATAAACGGCGATGTCCATTTGAAGTCCGTGTATGCACACTGGATTACTGATGACGTGGGATCCTGACTGGAAATTGCTGGCATAATCTGATTGACATTACGATAGTCGAGTAGTGGTCCTAGAGAGAGATTGTAAGCGTTGCTTGTCAAAACTACTTGATCATCCCACGAAAAATGACATTACGTCTGGTAGTAGTTTGCTACGGCACTCAACAGGGTAGTGAATCCGAATCGCGGAATGATGTGAGTGATATGAACCCGGATTTTGCAATCAAAGTTGAAGTAGCGCACGCTCTGTGTTTAGAGCCCGGACCCAGCCATGCCGTAACACTGCCGTAACACTTCCATTTTACACGCCAAAGTCCCAGGTCAGCTGCATCAATATCCGCCGCGTGGGGTCTCCACAGCCTTGCGCCGTCTGCATGGTGGACCCTCCCCCACTGTACCCTTGTCCTCCGACTCTTCCCTTCCCCGACCTCCCCTCAGTCCATCCCCTCTGAACGGAACAATCCGCTGCCATCATGTCGTCGACCGGACAGGCCACATCCACTCCCAACTTTCAATTGGTCATCAATGCTTTGGCCGACTACGCCAAACTAACCGGAATAGACCTCACTAAAAGCCCCTTCGCCGAGAAGATCGAACTTTCAAATTCTCCCGAGGCCATCCTTGAACTCCTCCAAGAACGAGAAAAGGCCTTTAAAGAATATCGCGATGACAATCGGAGACTAATAACCTGTCTCAGCCCGGCAGTGAAGGTCCTTCATGCATTCTCGGGGATTCTTGGCGAGGCGGTCAGCCTGGTGAGCGCCACTATACCGCCCTGTGAATCGTTTAACGTGGCCTCGCCAGGTCCCCTTCTCACCAGCAAAGGCCGTCTTCAAGAGCATTGATGTTCTCCTCGCTGTACGTCTTTTGAATATGTTCTTGTCCCGTGTGACCTAAGACCGTGCCAGGCTGCCAGTGGGGTCTCCTCGAGTTATGACGCTCTCCTTGAACTTTTTGAATGCTTGGGCAGTTTCCTCAAGCGTCTTGAAGTATACGTGACGATGCCACCCACTACGATGATGACCGATATCATCGTCCAAATTATGGTCGAAGTCCTTTTGGTGCTTGCCCTGGCGACAAAGCAGGTCAAGCAGGGATGGTTCAGTAAGTGTGCCATCACGTGTACATTTCCAAGGCTCAATGTGCTATAGAGAAATTCGCCAAGAAACTGCTGGGGGAGAGCGAGGTTGAAGCGGTTTTGCAAAGATTGAATCGATTGACCCAGGACGAGGCAAAGATGACTGTTGCACAGACCTTGGGTGTGGTTCATGGTCTTGTGGGTAATATGAAGGTAGTCATGGAAGGTGCGGAATCCTTGCATGATTGTTCACAGGCATTTTTCTGAGGGTTCGTTCCGTTAGATGGCAAGGCGTCAACGGAGAGTATTCGACAGGATTTGGGTATGTGTCTCATGCAGAACAGGTACTGTATCACCCGCGCTGATTTGGTTTCGTAGTCGCTCTTCACCAAGTGCTGAAAGAAGTGAACGAGATCAAACGTTTGTTGTTCTTTCCCTTTCGTTGCTGAGACTGACGATATCTTGTAGGTGACCAGCTGCGATGCAACGTTCAAAACTGGCTCTCTCCCCCTGACCCGTCGACGAATCACAACTTCGTTCGGAAAGCTCGGCTCAGTGGAACCGCAGCATGGTTCTTCGAGAGCGATGCATTGACAGAATGGAAAGGGAGGGGGTCTCTCTTGTGGATTCATGGTAAACGTATGTTTTTCGAACCTCCAACGAGTGCGTTTCATTAATAACTCGTTAATATTAAAGCCGGGGCGGGGAAAAGTACACTTCTGTATGTTACGACTCTATGGGTTTGCTGGAGGTTATTCATTCTGCCTATTAGATCCGCAATCATTCATGACGTCGAGGGCATGCACACAGCAGGATTGGCCACAATCGCCTACTATTATTTTGATTTTCAGGATGTCAAGAAGCAAAACTGTTATGGCCTGCTATCCTCCCTGATTTCCCAGCTTTCTGCCGAATCGGACGCTTGTCACAACATCCTCTCCGAGTTATATTCTGACCATAGTCGCGGCATGCGAAAGCCCGGTATTGACGCGTTGACAATGTGTATGAAGGACATGCTGAGTCTACAAGGGCAAGGCCCAATTTATATCATTATCGACGGTCTCGACGAATGCCCGAATTTGTCTGGGACGCCGTCCGCCCGCGAGGAGGTCTTGGAGCTGATCGAAGAACTTGTTGAATTGAAACTTTCAAACGTACATCTATGTGTGGCTAGTCGGCCGGAGATGGATATCCGAGTGGTGCTCGAGCCGTTGACTTCTCTCAAAATTTCTCTTCATGACGAGAACGGACAAAAGAGTGACATAATCGACTACATCAAGTCCGTTGTCCATTCGGACCGGAGCATGCGGAACTGGAAAGAGGAAGATAAGCAACTTGTCGTCGATACTCTGTCTGACAGAACGGATGGCATGTGAGTCGTCTCGCTCGTCTTGAGCTTCAGAATCAAGGCTCACGTGATCTGGTAGGTTTCGGTGGGTTGTCTGCCAGGTTGACAGGCTCCGTCGCACTTTTCCTGCGAGCATTCGGAGTGTATTGGACGATTTGCCGAAGACGTTGGATGAAACATACAGCCGTACATTGCTAGGCATCGATGGGGAGAAACGAGAATACGCCCAGCGACTGTTCCGATGTCTCACTGTGTCTATTCGTCCTCTTCGCGTCGAAGAACTCGCAGAGTTCCTTGCAATTCGGTTCAATGAGGTGGCAATCCCCACATTTAACGCAGCTTGGCGTCCAGAAAACGCAGAAGAAGCGGTGATGTCCGCATGTTCTAGTCTCATCTCCATCGTCGATAGGGAAGGCGGCCAAGTTGTCCAATTCTCGCATTTTTCCGTCAAAGAGTTCTTGACATCAGGGCGACTCGCGACAGCTGAAGAACGTCTTTCATACTATCACATTCTCCCCGAACCTGCCCATACCATCCTTGCACACGCTAGCCTCAGTGTCCTGCTCCAACTCGATGACAAAATTGACAGAAATTCCATAGAGCGCTTTCCCCTGGCGTCGTATGCCGCGCGGTACTGGGTAAACCATGGCCACTTTGGGGACGTCTCATCGCACATTCAGGGGGTCATGGAATGTCTCTTTGATCCTGCAAAACCACATTTTGCGGCATGGATCTGGCTACACGACATCGATCGTCATTGGACACAGCCCATGGCCTCGATACACCCGACGCAGCCTGAGGCTGTGCCACTTTATTATGCCTCTCTGTGCGGATTCCGTGGTCTCGTGGAGCACCGGATCGCTGCTCATTCACCGGATGTCAATAGCAGAGGCGGATCTCACACCACTGCCTTACATGCTGCCTCGGTCAAGGGACATTTCGACGTCGTATCGCTACTCCTTGAAAATGGTGCAGATCCTAACTCCCGTGACCACCGGAAAAGGGCTCCGCTTCACAGGGTATCACAGGGTGGGTCGCTCATCATGGCGCAGTCCTCGCTCGAGATTGCGCGGCTCCTGGTGAATTCTGGCGCGGACGTGAATGTCACCGACTATCATGGTGAGACCCCATTACATGCGGCAGCATGTAGTGGGTATCATGAAATTGCTGAGCTGTTACTTGGATCTGGCGCAAGTCTCGATGTTCGAGATAAGAAACAACAGACGCCGTTGCACCTGGCCTGTCGTGATGGGAAGCTTGATGCTTCTCGCTTTCTTATAGATCGAGGCGCCGACATGAATTCCCGGGACAAGCATGGCAAGATTCCGTTGCAAACTGCGTCAACATACGGGCAGCTGGACATCATGCTGTTATTGCTAGACCGTGGCTCTGATGTGAACGAACGCTCGACACAACGTCGGACGCCCCTGCATTATGCTTCATATTATGGACACCTTCGTCCTGCACGGCTCTTGTTGGACCGCAGCGCTGATGTGAATGCACTCCAAGAGAATGGCTGGACTCCAATGCATATTGTGTCAGCCAATGGGAACCTCGAGATCGCAAAGTTACTGGTCGAGCGATGTGCAAATATTGACAGCCAGAACGACAACGGGGAGACCCCCTTGCACCGCGCTGCGGCAAATGGGTACCTCGACATCGCGCGCTTCTTGATCGAGAGTGGTGCGGCCCTATCTGCCCGGAATAACCAAGGCTGGACCTCATTCCACATAGCATCGTACTGGGGGCATCTCCACATTGCGAAGCTCTTGCTAGAGTGCGGCATTAACATCGACATTCGGAACGGCAGCGAAGAGACGTCATTGTACCTCGCATCCGGTAGCGGCAAACTCGACGTCGTCCGTTTCTTGATCGAGCATGGCGCAGATATCCATGCAAAGAATAACAATGGTTCGAGTCCAGTGCACATCGCATCGCAAAGCGGTCACCTCGATATCGTACGAATGTTAATCGTCAATGGTGTTGCCGTCGATATTCAGAATGGGACTCAAGAGACCCCCTTGGCCATGGCTTCGAGCAAGGGGAAAGTCGAAATTGTGCGCTTCCTCATCGAACAAGGGGTCAACATTAATGTGCAAAACAACGAGGGTTGGGCTCCATTACATTCAGCCTCAGGATATGGACATCTTGACACTGCACGGGTGTTACTAGACCATGGCGTTGATGCGAACATTCGGTGTAATTACCTCTGCAGCCCATTACATCTGGCGTCAGCCAACGGCCACGTCGAGATTGCCAAGTTGCTCATCCAGTGTGGCGCAAGTATCGACATTTTCAATGAGAAGCAAGAAACCCCACTTTATCAAGCAGTAAGGAATGGGAAAGTCGCGATCTCCCGTCTTCTGCTCGACCACGGAGCGAATCTGCGAAGTGTGGACACCAGTGGCTGGACCTTGTTGCACGTCGCGTCGCAACATGGGCACCTTGGAATTATAAAGTTGTTGCTTCGGCAGGGTGCGGATGTCGATGTGCTCAATAAAGCCAATAAAACCGCAGCTGAATTGGCATCGGAGAATGACAAAGCCGGGGTTGCGAAGTTCATTGCCAAGTATAAATCAGATGAGAGTATTTGAAGAAAGATACGGTCGGCTACATTGGACACAACTCAATACGGCGCTGATGAAGATGGGAAGGATGAGGGAAAGGCTTCCTTGCACGCTGCCGCGGAAGGGGGGGACTTTGACATCGTGAAGTCGTTGCTCGAACAGGGAGTAGACATCAACGGCCGCAATGCAAGTAACCGGACTCCGTTACACAGAGCAGCAGTCAAGGGGCAGGTTGATGTCGTACGCTTGCTCATCGAGCAGGGCGGGGAGGTGGATTCACGTGATACATGGGGGTGGACGCCGCTACACTTTGCGTCACGGGACGGACGCCTCGAAGTCTCACGGGTGCTCGTCGATCACGGCGCGAACGTGAACGCAAGGAAGCAGGATTATAGCACTCCGCTATATCTATCAGCAAACAATGGACACCTCAGGATTGTGAAACTATTACTTGAACGTGGAGTGGACGTACATGTAGTGAATGACGAGGGGGAAACACCATACCAAGCATCGCTGCAACGTGGATTTCAAGAGATCGCGGATTTACTCCGCAAGCATGGCGCGGGTAGAACAAGGTTCGACGAAATCCTTTTATGATTTGAATGCGATGTCCGATTGACACTTCGATTTTAGTGCTTAGTGACAGCGCAGTTTCGAAGGGAACCTCGCATGTAACTGTTTTTTTGTCAGTAGAATGGGATGCTATATTAATTTGGTGCAGGACAATCTGAAACTATGGGTTGGTGATTCGACAGAAAATCTCGAAATCAGGCATTTCGACAATCAGGTTCTTGAGGCCTGAGGGGTGTGTTGAGTCCTTAGTGGCCTGCCCTCACTAGCTTGACTGATTGCTCAAAGCGCCTCGGCCCAATAGGGACGCGAAATTATCCATATTTTCCCAGAGAAAAAGGGGTCAGTATATGGCGCGAGGCAGACCCTTTTATTCTTGTTGGCTGGTCGCTCCTCCTGCATCATTCTTGTATCCTTCGCAATAGCCACACAGACAGGTACGTGGATCGTTCCCCCCTTCTCTGAAACCTGTGGACATATGCGGACATCTGTTGATTCCATGCGTGAGATGAGCAGACAGAATGCAGTTGCACGGCATCAATGCCACATCACGATCAGCTTCTGCAGCGAACCATAAAGGGTGGCCACCAAAAATGCACCGGAAGGAGAAGATGCGTGGCAGGGTACTGGCAGGGTCGGGGATGCGGTGATGGAAATGTGGAGGTGGTTCTAGACATGTTTCAAATGCTCCTGAACGTAGGTTGCAAGCTTTTCAGCAGGAACAACAGGCATGAGTGGTTAAGCAAGTGGAAGGGTAGAAAATGGGTGCATGGAATTAAGCGAATAATCCCTGATCAGTGCGAATACACGACCACGGGTCACTGCCCGTTAAAGTCTGTAAGCTCGAAACATAGAATATGGTGGAATTTGTCGCGTCGCGGGTCTGTGCGCAAGCACCCCTCGATGCAACACCTCGCCCCGGGGCTCTGTCTGGAACAGACCCCAAAGCCAATTTTTGGACCCTGTTACGGGGCCTCGCGCCCATTACTGTATGCTCGGCCAATCCCCTTTGTTATCTCCCTTCCTTTGTCTTACTCTTCTGCCATGTCCCATTCCCCTATTCTTACTATACACTTGACTCAAGCATGCCCCACCCAAATGGACACGTGTCCCCATTATCCCTATCACGCGCCGCTTACTATAATAGCAAACGCGACTCACTTTGGTACCTTACTATAGGGCTTATTATTACCAGTACGAGACATGTAGCACAATAACATGTAATAGCTTATATAGCGCGATGTGCGCCTAGCTGAATGTTAATCCAATCCGTCTCGTTCGTTCTGTCCTCCCTGCGTGCCTCTAACTTTCTTGCGTACTACCCCTTCCCATAAACCTTCCCGCACACTAGGTTATGGGCCCTGACCGCGCATAAGAAATCAGTACGCATACAAACAAAACCTTGAACACTAACCTTTATTTTTAGGCATGAGCGAAGAACGCGTCCATCTGCCAAAGCTGGCGGAAGACGGATCTAACTGGATCATTTACAGGAATCGCATTACGTGGACGATGAACATGAGGGGTCTTGGAGATCACCTCACGTCCGAGAAGATCACGAAAGCGTACACGGACGCTGGGACCGTTGGCGGACTCTCCGCTGACCAGCGTTGGGAGAGGGATGGGTTCAGAGCATCGAGCATCCTCGAAGCTACGATACCCGATGATCTCTTCCACAAGATTCAAGACACCACGACTGTCAAGGAGGTCTGGGAAAAGTTGAAGGCGGAGTATGAGGGGCAGTCGAGGTCGGTGATGGTGGATTTGGGGAGGAAGTTTATGTCGACACGCTGCGGGGAGGATGACAACATATGCGCTCACTTCACGAAGCTCGCTAACATACGCGAGAAGTTGTCAGCCATCGGGAGAAAAGTCAGCGATGATGAATACGTATCTGTTCTCGTCGGCTCCCTCCCCGACTGCTACGATGGCCCCATCAACTCCCTCATCAACGCTTGCGATGCCACCAAAACCGACCTCACCCATACAGCCGTCATCCGGGCAGCAACCCGGGAGTACGAGAAGCGCTCCCTCCAGAAAGAAAACCAAGCTCAAGATGAAGCTTACGCCGCCGCCGATGCCAAGTCCAAGAAGAAGGATGTCGAGTGCTTCAATTGCAAGAAGCGTGGGCACTACAAGTCCGAGTGCTGGGCGAAGGGCGGCGGGGATGAGGGAGGAGGGCCGAAGAAGAGCAGCAAGTCGTCCAAGGCCAAGGCTGGCAAGGGCAAGGACGCTGCCAACGCCGCAGAGGGCTCGGATTCCTCGGAGTCTGGGGATGAGTCCTGGGCAGTTATTGATGATAAGACTGATGGGTCTATGGCGACAATCGTCGAGGTCGACGGTGCCTCCAGTGAGGGGGAGCCCTGTGACCAGCAATCAGCATTCTTAGCCAGTTCGGCACTTACTGGATCTGAGGCAGAGCTCTACGACTCAGGCGCCTCACGACATATGTCTCCCTTCCAACACCGTTTCACCAACCTCCGTTCCATCCCCCCTAGACCTATCACTGCTGCCAACAATCGCGTCTTCTATGCCACTGGTATGGGCGATCTTCAGATCGATGTCCCCAACGGCTCTGAGTCAACACGCATCACCTTGAGGGACGCTCTCTACGCACCTGAGATGACCCTCACTGTTATCAGCATCAGCAAGATCGCTAGCGCTGGGTACTCGGTTATCTTTAAGGGGAAGATCTGCAAGATCAAGAACAAGTCCGGCAAGACTGTCGGCAAGATCGAGGCAAGACCAAATGGGCTGTATCGGGTAGATCGCCCGATCTTAGCCGCTGCTGCCGTGCAAGAATCACAAGTCGACATTCTCACGGCTCACCAGAGGCTCGGACATATCTCAGCCGACGCTATCCGAGATCTCGCTTGCGCCAACGCAGTCACTGGCTTGCACATAATAGATCCATCTTCCACCATCTCCTGCGACTCATGTGAACATGCTAAAGCGACACGCAAGATTATTTGCAAACAGACAACAACCTCTTGCGCTCAGGCTTTCGGCAACGAGATTCACACCGACGTATGGGGGCCATCCAGGGTTGAGACCTTAGGAGGCCGGCGTTATTATATCACTTTCACTGACGACCATACTCGCTTCACCAAAATTCAGTTGCTACGAACCAAGGACGAAGCCTTTGCAGCTTACAAGGCTTTCGCGGAGTGGGCTAAGACTCAGCATGGAGTACGGGTCAAGAGGTTGAGGTCGGACCGCGGTGGGGAGTATACCAGCGGCGAGTTCTCCGATTTTCTTAAGTCCCAAGGGACCGAACGCCGCCTCACCACCTGTTACCGTCCCCTCGACCCTGGGACTTCCCCCCCTCGATCGACGGGGATATCAGCCATGCGGACGATCTGATGGAGTTGGATGACCCGGAGTAGCGGTAAGATCGGACTAGTACTGTTACCGTCCCCTCGGCCCTGGGACTTCCCCTCATCAATCGACGGGGATATCAGCCGTGCGGATGACCCAATGGAGCTGGATGACCCCGAGTAAGTGGTAAGATCGGACTAGTGATATTAGTATACGCCTCACCTGATGTGGATGGACTACATGAGTCGCCTGGTGACTCAGACCCTATGTACGTGACTCGCAGCCCCGCATCCTCGTGCCCCGTACCCTGTGCCCCGTATTCTGTACCCTGTGCCCCGTATTGTATAAGTACGACTCGCTGGTGACTATAGGTCGCTAAGTTGAGTCTCCTGTCCGTCTTACGACGGCAATATCATCTATTCTCCACCACTAGCCAGAAGGCGGCCGCTAAGAGCCTTGTCACCACCACTCCGAGTCTATCTGTTATCGTCGCGTAAGCAGCGGTGACAAGTACTATTCGTATACACCTCACCTGATGTGGATGGACTACATGAGTCGCCTTGTGACTCAGCCCCTATGTACGCGACTCGCAGCCCGTATCCTCATGCCCCGTGCCCTGTGCCCCGTACCCTGTACCCTGTACCCTGTAGTAGTATAAGTACGACTCTCTAGTGACTCTAGGTCGCTAAGTTGAGTCTCCTGTCCGTCTTACGACGGCAATAGCATCTATTCTCCACTTCTAGCCAGAAGGCGGCCGCTAAGAGCCTTGTCACTACCACTCCGAGTCTACTCGTTATCGTCGCGTAAGCAGCGGTGACATTAGACTCAACTTTCTTATCATCACGGAGGCCCCACCCAAGGAATACCTCACGGACTTTGGAGACGACGACAAACCACCAAAGAACGCGCACCTACGCAGAATCGACAAAGGAGTCATCCCCGGATACGACGGGATAGCGATACTATATCATCCTGATACGACCAAGAAGGCACAGGACTGCATAGACGGAACTCACGTCTGGATACACAACGAGAAAGGATTCCTCACCCAAGTCTACCTCGAGGAAGACGGAGACAAGTTCAAACTAGTGCGAGGACCTAGAAGACCCGACATCGAAGCACACAATCAGTTAAACTCACAAGAGAAACGCCGACGTAGACGCGAAGGGGGAACATTCCTACCCATCCCTCTTGACTCCGACAGCGACGCCGAAGACAACACACGGCCCCCATCCCCCGTCTCCACAGACCAACAACCCAACTCGCCTACCACCGACGAAGAACCCACTGAAGATCACACCAACACCATCATCAGGAACTCCCCACTCTTCGATACTCGACCATTCGCTTCATTGATACGCGAACACACCATGGCAACCACTACAGCAACCACTACTACCGCCACCACAACTACCAAACCCAAGATAGTGGCCTCCGTGCAGAAGAAACTAGACACAGCAATGAAGCGACAGCCGAGCAACAACCCCGGAGGAGGAGGAGGAAACCCCGGAGGAAGTAACCCCGGAGGAGGAGGAGGCAACCCCGGAGGCGGAGGAGGCAATCCCGGAGGAAACCCCGGAGCCCCCAACCCCCCGGCCGCGCCACCAATGCCCCCGGCAAACCAAGACGCCCGCCTCATGGGAAACGCCCCCACAGAATTCGACGGAGACCGAGCGAAAGCGGACCAGTTCATAAACGAATTGCGACACTACTTCCGCGTAAACGCCACAGTCCCCGGCCTTCAATCCTGGATTCGCCGCGTAGCAATAGCGCTGACGTTCGTCAAAGGCCCAACCGTGGATGAATGGGCCCTCAACCAGGGAGAATGGGTGGACCAACTAGACCCACTCATCGAAGACGTCCCCGACGTCTGGATACACTTCCTAAACGAGTTCCGGAACCAATTCCAAGACACCCAAGCCGAAGAACGAGCATGCCTACAGATCGAAAATATGAAGATGAAATGGCCCGAAGTCGACCAATACATCCAAGACTTTGAAAGAATCGCCCGAAAGGCCGAATACCCACTCACGGCACCTGCAACCGTCAGATACTTCCTGAAAGGACTAACCAAGTCCATCGTTAACGACATAGTCAAACCCCCCAAGGTCAACACCTATGCAGAGATCAAACAGCGAGCAATCGACAGCGTGGCGTCCCAACTCCTCATCTACGAGATGTTCAAACAGGACAAAGGCACCACGAACCGACCACCGTCGTCAAGGTGGAACCGATTCGCGCAGCCCAACCCCACCAACCAACAAACCAGCCGCCCCAACATCAGAGGATATAATTCCACCAACACCCCCCGCCATCTAAACAACGCCCCCGTCCCGATGGACGTCGACGCAGATCGAGCACGCGCCAACCGGAACAATAACTGGAGGAACCGAAACCCCCAAGGAAGGACAGTCCAGATGCAAGACGAACAAGGGAACGTCTACCAAGTAAACGTCGCACAAACCCAACCGACCAACAGAGACCCCCGCAGCGCCGACCGAGCCCCCCGCGGCGCCTGCTATGAATGTAACCAAGTGGGACACTTCGCGCGCAACTGCCCCAACCGGAAGAAGAAACCGCGTGTAGCCACGGCACAACTGGTCGACTGGATGTCGGACACCACGACCACTAACGAGAACCCAGTAGACGAAATAGCCACCAGGCTGGCAGCCATGTCCACTGACCAACGGGACCAGGTAGCGGCGCACTTCGGGGGAGGAGTAGTAGCAGCCGAGGAAGAGGGTTTTCAGGACGCCTAACCAGTTCGGCCTTGGTTAGGGCATTAAGTACAAGGAGCGTGTATCTATCGAACCGTCGATCAATGACAATTCGCGTATATTTAAACTCCTTGTTCAAGAGGGCCGAAACCTCTGCACTGCTAGACTCCGGCGCCACGGAGAACTTCATCAACCCCAACTATGCAAAAGAACTCAAATTGCCGATCGAAGAATTGGCAGAACCCCGCAAAGTGTTCAACGTGGATGGGACTCAAAATCGCCACGGACAAATCACTCACTACACCGACCTAGACGTACGAACAGGCGATCAAACACGCACAATGCGCTTCTTCCTTACCAACCTAGGCGAGCAAAAGGTAATCCTAGGCTACCCATGGTTCGCCGCAGTCCAACCAGTCATCGACTGGGCAAAAGGATGGATCGCCTACGAACAACTACCCGTCGTCATCAAAGCCAGAATCAAGCGGACGACGGCAAAGATCCATACCGCCACGGCGACAGACCGACAAACACTAGCCTCGAAGCTAGCCGAGAAACACGCGACCCAACCCTCACCAATCCCAAAGGAATACCGTCGCCACTCATTCGTGTTCAGCGAAGCCGAATCGAAGCAATTCCCACCACCACGAGAATGGGACCACGCCATAGAATTGAAACCAGGCCACCCAGAACACATGCCAGGGAAGGTGTACGCCCTAACCCAACCAGAACAAGAAGCACTAGCAACGTTCCTCCAGGAACACCTCGACAAAGGATACATCACCGAGTCCAAAAGTCAATTCGCGGCCCCATTCTTCTTCGTCAAAAAGAAAGACGGGAAGCTTCGACCAGTACAGGACTACCGGAAGCTCAATGAATGGACCCGCCGAAATGCCACACCACTCCCACTCATCCCAGAACTCATCGTGAGAGTCAGAGGAGCCAGCCTATTCACCAAGTTCGACATTCGCTGGGGATACAACAACATACGAATACACGATGGAGACCAATGGAAAGCAGCGTTCGTCACAAACCACGGTCTCTTTGAACCACAAGTGATGTTCTTTGGGATGACCAACTCCCCAGCCACCTTCCAGACCATGATGAACGCACTATTCAGAGAGGAACTCCGACAAGACTGGCTGTCAATCTACATGGATGACATCCTTATACACACCCGATCAGACCTCCCATACCACCGGACGAGAGTCCACCAAATCCTCGACAAGCTACGCAAACACGACCTCTTCCTCAAACCAGAGAAGTGCGTCTTCGAAGCAAAGGAAGTCGAGTTCCTAGGCGTCATCTTGGGCCACAACACCATACGGATGGATCCAGCCAAAGTGCAAGGAGTAGCGGACTGGAAACCCCCACGGACAGTCCGAGACGTCAGAGCCTTCCTGGGATTCACAGGATACTACCGATACTTCATCAAAGACTACTCGAAGATCGCAAGGCCACTGATCCACCTCACCAAAAAGGCGACACCATTTGCATGGGAAGAAGCCCAAGTAAAAGCCTTCGACACCCTCAAGAAACACATGTGTCAAAACCCGATCCTACGCCAACCCGACTACACCAAACCATTCTTCCTAGCCACAGACGCGTCCGCGTACGGCGTGGGAGCCGTACTCTTACAGGAGGGAGATAAACACCCCAGAAAAACCTCACCAACCAAACACCCCATAGCTTACTACTCCGCAACATTCACCCCAACCGAGCGCAATTACGACATCTACGAGAGAGAACTCCTGGCACTAATGAAAGCCCTAGCCCACTGGCGACCCCACCTGGCAGGATCAACGATCCCAGTCACAGTCCTCACCGACCACGCAAACCTAACCTTCTGGAAATCCCCACGCAAGGTAAACCGTCGAGTAGCACGATGGTTCGCAGAACTCCAAGAATACCACTTAAAGATCCAACACGTGCCAGGCAAACTCCACACCTCGGCAGACCTCCTATCCCGACCCCCAGGAGTGGATAAGGGCGAAACAGACAACCAGGATCTAACCCTCCTCCACCCAGACGCCTTTATCAGACTGTCCACCACCGAAGACCCCAAAGACGAGTGGTGGGAACTAGAGCGACGGATAGGGACAATGCAACGAAAGTACCCCGCCGAGATCGCAGGATGGATCAAGCGCCACAAAGCAACCATGACCCACTCGCACAATGACAAAAACCTGAAGCACTGGCGCGTACAAGGTAGAACCGCCGTTCCACCAGACGACGCCCTGAAAAAGGAAATCCTCCACCGGTTCCACGACCTGGAAATCAGAGGACACCCAGGACGAGACCCCACCATCACGACCATCCGCCGACACTTCTGGTGGCCAGACATGAATGAATGGATCGCGCAATACGTAAGAGGGTGCGCCAAATGCCAACAAGGCAAGAACCTTACAAAACGAGCGAAGGTCCCTCTTTACCGCATCCCCACACCGACCAACGCACTCCCGTTCCAGATCGTAGCGATGGACCTGATCACCCAACTCCCGACCAGCAAGGGGTATGACGCCATCCTCACGATAGTAGACCACGGATGCACGAGAGCGGCCGTATTTCTCCCCTGTAAGACAACCATCACCGGACAAGAGGTGGCCAAACTATACTACGATAATGTCTACCGATGGTTCGGCCTACCCGATAAAGTCATATCCGACAGAGACCCCCGATTTACATCCTTCTTCGCAAAGGCACTCGCCCAACAACTGGGGATCAAACAAAACGTGTCCTCAGCATTCCACCCCCAAACAGACGGACTATCAGAACGAACAAATCAGTGGATAGAGCAATACCTCCGCCTAACCACCAACAGCGCCCAGACTGATTGGAGCGACTGGCTGGGAATAGCCACCACAGTGCACAACAATCACAAAAACGCCACCATCAACATCGCCCCATCAGAAGCACTCCTCGGCTACATGCCTCGCCTACACCCTACAGACCCCCCTCTATCATTGAATCAATACGTGGAAGACAGGAAGCAGACCGCACTCGAAAGGCGTGCACAAGCGATCGAAGCTATCAACCGCACCGCCCATCAAACGCCACCACCCCAGTTCAACGTGGGCCAAGAAGTCTGGCTCGAGGCAAAGAACCTCCGACTACCCTACCAGACCCCCAAGCTAGCCCCCAAGCGACACGGACCTTTCCGCATCAGTAAACAAGTGTCACCAGTGGCGTATCAGCTCCAACTGCCCAACGCCTGGAAGATCCACAACGTGTTCCACGCCAGCCTCCTCACCCCTTATCGCGAGACCCCACAACACGGCCCCAACTACATCAAGCCACCCCCCGAACTGATCGAGGGTGAACATGAGTACGAAGTCGAGGCCATCGTTAATCACCGCCTCTACAGAAGACGGAAGACCCTGCAATATCTCCTCAAATGGAAAGGATACCCAGACGCAGACAACACATGGGAACCGGCCCCCCAAGTGCACGCCCCCATGCTGATCGAAGAGTATCATCAAAGGCGCCCGCTCGAGCAACCGCATAAAAGGACGGGTCTGAGGACTCGAAGCAACATTCTCTCCCCACACTCCAAGTTGCTATGTCCCATCAGACCATCCACCTCTCTCCCGTTGAAGACGCCAACTATGCTCCCGCCTCGCCCACCGACTCCTATGCCTCCACCGAGGCCCTCTTCATCCCCACCCCGGGAACCCCCTATCAGACGACCGGTTCCAATGGAACCCTTCCTCTTGTTGAGGACCCCGCGCCCACTAACTCAGCACGGGTGCTTGCAGTGGACCTCGCCGTCAGCACTACGCAGCCAGCCGTACCCTTATCACCCCGAGCCGTTAGCGCTCTCGTCGAGGGACAAACTGACGCCCTCACGGCTCCAATTCTCCTCCGCATGGTCCGCGGTCTCATCATCACCGCCAAGCGCACCGAGGACCGGATGGAAGCCGTTAGGCTTACGGCCGAAGAACAAGCCGCGGAGCTCGAGCAGAGCCGGGATCAGCGCGACGTCCTCGCCCTCGGTGCCAGGACCCTCCAGCTCGACTGTGAAGCCAAGACCGAAGCCCTCCGCCTCGCCGACCTCACCATCCGCCGCCTGGCCGCTCAGCCCCCGAGGGAGGATATTCGCCAGGGCATCCAGTCTGAACCCCCTACGGGCTTTATCGAGAACAACGGCCAACTCCACTATTTCTCCATCCCCCTCCAAGGCGGCAGCAACGACCGCCGTATCGCCCCCTACATCCAGCTTCTCGACGGCCCCGTTCCCCGCGCCGCTGGTACCCTGGAAGGCCCTGACGACCCTGTCTTTACTACAGAGGTCTACGCCCAGCCCAGCTCCAACGTTGGTGTCGCCAATCCGCCGGTACCCAAGTGGCTACTCCGTGCCATCGACGGGGACTCCGAGATCTTCGACGCCTTCGCACTGGAAGTCCAAGATACGACCCAGGACTGGGGTCTCTACATGGACATCTGCCGCTACCACCACACCGACGTCGAGCTCACCAATATTGCCTCCCGCATCCGCGCCCTCGAAGCTGAAGAGGCCGAGACCCGCCACATCCTCGCCAACTGCCGCCGCTGCCTCCGCGCCGCCAATGCCGGAGAAACCCTCGCCCACCTCGCCGGCAACGATGCCGACCACCATGACCAGCGTCATGGGGCGGGGATCATCCGCTACGTGACGCGTGGTCGCGCTCGCATCTAACCGGAGTGTTACCGTCCCCTCAACCCTGGGACTTCCCCCCCTCGATCGACGGGGATATCAGCCATGCGGACGACCCGATGGAGTTGGATGACCCGGAGTAGCGGTAAGATCGGACTAGTACTATTCGTATACACCTCACCTGATGTGGATGGACTACATGAGTCGCCTTGTGACTCAGCCCCTATGTACGTGACTCGCAGCCCCGTATCCTCATGCCCCGTGCCCTGTGCCCCGTACCCTGTACCTCGTACCCTGTAGTAGTATAAGTACGACTCTCTAGTGACTCTAGGTCGCTAAGTTGAGTCTCCTGTCCGTCTTACGACGGCAATAGCATCTATTCCCCACTCCTAGCCAGAAGGTGGCCGCTAAGAGCCTTGTCACCACCACCCCGAGTCTACTCGTTATCGTCGCGTAAGCAGCGGTGACATTAGACTCAACTTTCTTACCATCACGGAAGGCCCCACCCAAGGACTACCTCACGGACTTGGGAGACGACGACAAACCACCAAAGAACGCGCACCTACGCAGAATCGACAAAGGAGTCATCCCCGGATACGACGGGATAGCAATACTATACCATCCTGATACGACCAAGAAGGCACAGGACTGCATAGACGGAACTCACGTCTGGATACACAATAAGGAAGGAGTCCTCACCCAAATCTACCTCGAGGAGGACGGAGACAAGTTCAAATTAGTGCAAGGACCCAGAAGACCCGACATCGAAGCCCACAACGAGCTGAACGCACAAGAAAGACACCGACGCAGACGCGAAGGAGGAGCATTCCTACCCATTCCCCTTGACTCCGACAGCGACGCCGAGGATAACACTCGACCCCCATCTCCCGTCTCCACAGATCAACAACCCAACTCGCCCACCACTGACGAAGAACCCACAGAGGACCCCACTAACACCACCATCAGAAACTCCCCACTCTTCGACACTCGACCATTCGCTTCGTTGATACACGAACACGCTATGGCAACTACCACAGCGACCACCACTACCGCCACCACAACCACCAAACCCAAGATAGTAGCCTCCGTGCAGAAAAAGCTAGACACGGCAATGAAGCGACAGCCGAGTAACAACCCCGGAGGAGGAAGCGGAAACCCCAGAGGGGGAGGAAACAACCCCGGAGGAGGAGGAGGAAACCCCGGAGGGGGAGGAGGCAACCCCGGAGGAAACCCCGGAGCCCCCAACCCCCCGGCCGCACCACCAATGCCCCCAGCAAACCAAGACGCCCGCCTCATGGGGAGCGCCCCCACGGAGTTTGACGGAGACCGAGCGAAAGCGGATCAATTCATAAATGAACTACGACACTACTTCCGCGTAAACGCCACGGTCCCCGGCCTCCAATCCTGGATCCGCCGCGTAGCAATAGCACTGACGTTCATCAAAGGCCCAACCGTAGACGAATGGGCCCTCAACCAAGGAGACTGGGTGGATCGACTAGACCCACTCATCGAAGACGTCCCCGACGTCTGGATACACTTTCTGAACGAGTTCCGGAACCAATTCCAAGACACCCAAGCCGAAGAGCGAGCACGTCTTCAGATCGAGAATATGAAGATGAAGTGGCCCGAAGTCGACCAATACATCCAAGACTTCGAAAGAGTCGCCCGAAAGGCCGAATATCCGCTCACGGCACCCGCGACTGTCAGGTACTTCCTGAAAGGACTAACCAAGTCCATCGTCAACGATATAGTCAAACCTCCCAAGGTCAATACGTACGCAGAGATCAAACAGCGAGCGATCGACAGCGTGGCGTCCCAGCTCCTCATCTACGAGATGTTCAAACAGGACAAAGGCACCACGAACCGACCACCATCATCGAGGTGGAACCGATTCGCGCAGCCCAACCCCACCAACCAACAAACCAGCCGCCCCAACATCAGAGGATATAATTCCACCAACGCCCCCCGCCATCTGAACAACGCCCCCGTCCCGATGGACGTCGACGCAGACCGAGCACGCGCCAACCGGAACAATAACTGGAGGAACCGAAACCCCCAAGGGAGGACGGTCCAGATGCAAGACGAACAAGGGAACGTTTACCAAGTAAACGTCGCACAAACCCAACCGACCAATAGAGACCCCCGCAGCACCGACCGAGCCCCCCGCGGCGCCTGCTATGAATGTAACCAAGTAGGACACTTCGCGCGCAACTGCCCCAACCGGAAGAAGAAACCGCGCGTAGCCACGGCACAACTGGTCGACTGGATGTCGGACACCACGACCACTAACGAGAATCCAGTGGACGAAATAGCCACCAGGCTGGCAGCCATGTCCACTGACCAACGGGACCAGGTAGCGGCGCACTTCGGGGGAGGAATAGTAGCGGCCGAGGAAGAGGGTTTTCAGGACGCCTAACCAGTTCGGCCTTGGTTAGGGCATTAAGTACAAGGAGCGTGTATCTATCGAACCGTCGATCAATGACAATTCGCGTATATCTAAACTCCTTGTTCAAGAGGGCCGAAACCTCTGCACTGCTAGACTCCGGCGCCACGGAGAACTTCATCAACCCCAACTATGCAAAAGAACTCAAATTGCCGATCGAAGAATTGGCAGAACCCCGCAAAGTGTTCAACGTGGATGGGACTCAAAATCGCCACGGGCAAATCACCCACTACACCGACCTAGACGTACGAACAGGCGATCAAACACGCACAATGCGCTTCTTCCTTACCAACCTAGGCGAGCAAAAGGTAATCCTAGGCTACCCATGGTTCGCCGCAGTCCAACCGGTCATCGACTGGGCAAAAGGATGGATCGCCTACGAACAACTACCCGTCGTCATCAAAGCCAGAATCAAGCGGACGACGGCAAAAATCCATACCGCCACGGCGACAGACCGACAAACACTAGCCTCGAAGCTAGCCGAGAAACACGCGATCCAACCCTCACCAATCCCAAAGGAATACCGCCGCCACTCATTTGTGTTCAGCGAAGCCGAATCGAAGCGATTCCCACCACCACGAGAATGGGACCACGCCATAGAACTGAAACCAGGCCACCCAGAACACATGCCAGGGAAGGTGTACGCCCTGACCCAACCGGAACAAGAAGCACTAGCAACGTTCCTCCAGGAACACCTCGACAAAGGATACATCACCGAGTCCAAAAGTCAATTCGCGGCCCCATTCTTCTTCGTCAAAAAGAAAGACGGGAAGCTTCGACCGGTACAGGACTACCGGAAGCTCAATGAATGGACCCGCCGAAATGCCACACCACTCCCACTCATCCCAGAACTCATCGTGAGAGTCAGAGGAGCCAGCCTGTTCACCAAGTTCGACATTCGCTGGGGATACAATAACATACGAATACGCGACGGAGACCAATGGAAAGCAGCGTTCGTCACAAACCACGGTCTCTTCGAACCACAAGTGATGTTCTTTGGGATGACCAACTCCCCAGCCACCTTCCAGACTATGATGAACGCACTATTCAGAGAGGAACTCCGACAAGACTGGCTGTCGATCTACATGGATGACATCCTTATACACACCCGATCAGACCTTCCATACCACCGAACGAAAGTCCACCAAATCCTCGACAAGCTACGCAAACACGATCTCTTCCTCAAACCAGAGAAGTGCGTCTTCGAAGCAAAGGAAGTCGAGTTCCTAGGCGTCATCTTGGGCCACAACACCATACGGATGGATCCAGCCAAGGTGCAAGGAGTAGCGGACTGGAAACCCCCACGGACAGTCCGAGACGTCAGAGCCTTCCTGGGATTCACAGGATACTACCGATACTTCATCAAAGACTACTCAAAGATCGCAAGACCACTGATCCACCTCACCAAAAAGGCGACACCATTTGCATGGGGAGAAGCCCAAGTAAAAGCCTTCGACACCCTCAAGAAACACATGTGTCAAAACCCGATCCTACGCCAACCCGACTACACCAAACCATTCTTCCTAGCCACAGACGCGTCCGCGTATGGCGTGGGAGCCGTACTCTTACAGGAGGGAGATAAACACCCCAGAAAAACCTCACCAACCAAACACCCCATAGCTTACTACTCCGCAACATTCACCCCAACCGAGCGCAATTACGATATCTACGAGAGAGAACTCCTGGCACTAATGAAAGCCCTAGCCCACTGGCGACCCCACCTGGCAGGATCAACGATCCCAGTCACAGTCCTCACCGACCACGCAAACCTAACCTTCTGGAAATCCCCACGCAAGGTAAACCGTCGAGTAGCACGATGGTTCGCAGAACTCCAAGAATACCACTTAAAGATCCAACACGTGCCAGGCAAACTCCACACCTCGGCAGACCTCCTATCCCGACCCCCAGGGGTGGATAAGGGCGAAACAGACAACCAGGATCTAACCCTCCTCCACCCAGACGCCTTTATCAGACTGTCCACCACCGAAGAACCCAAAGACGAGTGGTGGGAACTAGAGCGATGGATAGGGACAATGCAACGAAAGTACCCCGCCGAGATCGCAGGATGGATCAAGCGCCACAAAGCAACCATGATCCACTCGCACAACGACAACAACCTGAAGCACTGGCGCGTACAAGGTAGAACCGCCGTCCCACCAGACGACGCCCTGAAAAAGGAAATCCTCCACCGGTTCCACGACCTGGAAATCAGAGGACACCCAGGACGAGACCCCACCATCACAACCATCCGCCGATACTTCTGGTGGCCAGATATGAATGAATGGATCGCGCAATACGTAAGAGGGTGCACCAAATGCCAACAAGGCAAGAATCTTACAAAACGAGCGAAGATCCCTCTTTACCGCATCCCCACACCGACCAACGCACTCCCGTTCCAGATCGTAGCGATGGACCTGATCACCCAACTCCCGACCAGCAAGGGGTATGACGCCATCCTCATGATAGTAGACCACGGATGCACGAGAGCGGCCGTATTCCTCCCCTGTAAGACAACCATCACCGGACAAGAGGTGGCCAAACTATACTACGACAATGTCTACCGATGGTTCGGCCTACCGGATAAAGTCATATCCGATAGAGACCCCCGATTTACATCCTTCTTCGCAAGGGCACTCGCCCAACAACTGGGGATCAAACAAAACGTGTCCTCAGCATTCCACCCCCAAACAGACGGACTATCAGAACGAACAAACCAGTGGATAGAGCAATACCTCCGCCTAACCACCAACAGCGCCCAGACTGATTGGAGCGATTGGCTGGGGATAGCCACCACCGTGCACAACAATCACAAAAACGCCACCATCAACATCGCCCCATCAGAAGCACTCCTCGGCTATATGCCTCGCCTACACCCTACAGACCCCCCTCCATCATTGAATCAACACGTGGAAGACAGGAAGCAGACCGCACTCAAAAGGCGTGCACAAGCGATCGAAGCTATCAACCGCACCGCCCATCAAACGCCACCACCCCAGTTCAACGTGGGCCAAGAAGTCTGGCTCGAGGCAAAGAACCTCCGACTACCCTACCAGACCCCCAAACTAGCCCCCAAGCGACACGGACCTTTCCGCATCAGCAAACAGGTGTCACCGGTGGCGTATCAGCTCCAACTACCCAACGCCTGGAAGATCCACAACGTGTTCCACGCCAGCCTCCTCACCCCTTATCGCGAGACCCCACAACACGGCCCCAACTACATCAAACCACCCCCCGAACTGATCGAGGGTGAACACGAGTACAAAGTCGAGGCCATCGTTAATCACCGTCTCCACGGAAAGCGGAAGACCCTGCAATATCTCCTCAAATGGAAGGGATACCCAGACGCAGACAACACATGGGAACCGGCCCCCCAAGTACACGCCCCTGCATTAATCGAAGAATATCACCAAAAACGCCCGCTCGAGCAACCGCATAAAAGGACGGGCCTGAGGACTCGAAGTAGCATCCTCTCC
Organism: Russula ochroleuca; assembly: GCA_015178965.1. Lineage (NCBI taxonomy): Eukaryota > Fungi > Basidiomycota > Agaricomycetes > Russulales > Russulaceae > Russula > Russula ochroleuca. The sequence continues at coordinate 59,283 of WHVB01000002.1, forward strand.
CCACACTCCGAACTACTATGTCCCACCAAACCATCCATCTCTCCCCCGTCGAAGATGCCAACTACGCCCCCGCCTCGCCCACCAACTCCTATGCCTCCACCGAGGCCCTCTTCATACCCGCCCCAGGGACCCCCTACCAGACGACCAGTCCCCATGGAGCCCTTCCTCTTGTTGAGGACCCCGCGCCCACTAACTCAGCACGGGTGCTTGCAGTGGACCTCGCCGTCGGCGCTACGCAGCCAGCCATACCCCTATCACCCCGAGCCGTTAGCGCTATCGTCGAAGGACAAGCCGACGCCCTCACGGCTCCAGTTCTCCTCCGCATGGTCCGCGGTCTCATCATCACCGCCAAGCGCACCGAGGACCGGATGGAAGCCGTTAGGTTCACGGCCGAAGAGCAAGCCGCGGAACTGGAGCAGAGCCGGGATCAACGCGACATCCTCGCCCTCGGCGCCAGGGCCCTCCAGCTCGACTGCGAAGCCAAGACCGAATCCCTCCGCCTCGCCGACCTCACCATCCGCCGCCTGGCCAGCCAGCCCGCAAGGGCGGACACTCCGCAGGGTATTCAGTCTGAACCCCCTGCCGGCTTTGTCGAGAATAACGGCCAACTCCATTACTTCTCCATCCCCCTCCAAGGCGGTAGCAACGACCGCCGCATCGCCCCCTACATCCAGCTTCTCGACGGCCCCGTTCCCCGCGCCGCTGGTACCCTGGGAGGCCCTGACGACCCTGTCTTTACTACAGAGGTCTACGCCCAGCCCAACTCCAACGTCGGTGTCGCCAATCCGCCGGTACCCAAGTGGCTACTCCGTGCCATCGACGGAGACTCCGAGATCTTCGATGCCTTCGCATTGGAGGTCCAAGATACGACCCAGGACTGGGGTCTCTACACGGAAATCTGCCGCTACCACCACGTCGACGTCGAGCTCACTAACATCGCCTCCCGCCTCCGCGCCCTCGAAGCTGAAGAGGCCGAAACCCGCAACGTCCTCGCCAACTGCCGCCGCCGCCTCCGCGCCGCCAACGCCGGAGAAACCCTTGCCCACCTTGCCGGCAACGATGCCGACCGCCACGACCAACGTCACGGGGCGGGGATCATCCGCTACGCGACGCGTGGTCGCGCTCGCATCTAACCGGAGGGTGATGTTACCGTCCCCTCGACCCTGGGACTTCCCCCCCTCGATCGACGGGGATATCAGCCATGCGGACGACCCGATGGAGTTGGATGACCCGGAGTAGCGGTAAGATCGGACTAGTACTATTCGTATACGCCTCACCTGATGTGGATGGACTACATGAGTCGCCTTGTGACTCAGCCCCTATGTACGTGACTCGCAGCCCCGTATCCTCGTGTTCCGCGCCCTGTGCCCAGTACCTCGTGTCCTGTATTCTGTAGTAGTATAAGTACGACTCTCTAGTGACTCTAGGTCGCCAAGTTGAGTCTCCTGTCCGTCTTACGACGGCAATAGCATCGATTCTACACTCCTAGCCAGAAGGTGGCCGCTGAGAGCCTTGTCACTCCCACTCCGAGTCTATTCGTTATCGTCGCGTAAGCAGCGGTGACAACCCCCACGACGATCCACTGCGACAACCAGGCTGCGATCAAGCTCGCGATGGACGACAACTATCATGCGAGGACTAAGCATATTGATATCCGTTATCATTTCATTCGCCAGGTTATCGCTGAGAAGACTATCACGCTTATCTACTGTCCCACAGATGATATGGCAGCGGACTTTCTCACCAAATCCTTACCCAAGTGGAAGGTCTCATCGCATTTGTGTACCCTCGGGTTACGTTGCATTTGAGGGGGAGTGGTGGAATTTGTCGCGTCGCGGGTCTGTGCGCAAGCACCCCTCGATGCAACACCTCGCCCTGGGGCTCTGTCTGGAACAGACCCCAAAGCCAATTTTTGGACCCTGTTACGGGGCCTCGCGCCCATTACTGTACGCTCGGCCAATCCCCTTTGTTATCTCCCTTCCTTTGTCTTACTCTTCTGCCATGTCCCATTCCCCTATTCTTACTATACACTTGACTCAAGCATGCCCCACCCAAATGGACACGCGTCCCCATTATCCCTATCACGCGCCGCTTACTATAATAGCAAACGCGACTCACTTTGGTACCTTACTATTGGGCTTATTATTACCAGTACGAGACATGTAGCACAATAACATGTAATAGCTTATATAGCGCGATGTGCGCCTAGCTGAATGTTAATCCAATCCGTCTCGTTCGTTCTGTCCTCCCTGCGTGCCTCTAACTTTCTTGCGTACTACCCCTTCCCATAAACCTTCCCGCCCACTAGAATAGAGGGTGATGTGGCGGCGCAGAGAGCCCGGAGGGAAGCGTGCAGCGCGCTGAGGCTGTTGTATGCGAAGAGGTGATACACGCAGACTGTGGACCTATTGTACACTGTGGAGTAAATATCTGCGGCTTGTCATTGATGCCGACAGACTTTCAGATGGGCCCTCCACTCCAGGTCGAAGTGGGGAGCTTCTGTGCAAGGGAAGGGTTCGCGCAGACCCGAGGTGCTGCAGAAAAGGAAACTCGTGCCTTGAGCTGGGCTCTGGGCCAATCTTCAGATAAGGTACCGGGAAGTTCCGCTGTCTCACCTCCCGACCTCCGAGTCCAGCGACCTGTCTACAGCGTCGCTCTGTCCAAGTTTCTCCTTCATCGGATTCGGATACTTCCCGTCCGTCATACGACCCACGCGTTGGAAACCACGGCTCGTCCCCCCATGCGCGCTCGATGACCCACGGCGAAATGGCCACGCGTTCTTCACTTCCTCCGGTCGCATTCCCTCTGGCAAGCCCTCTGGCGCGCGGGCAACCTCGCTAAACTTCCCCTCGCCGTCGCCTTCGCTGACATGCGCAGGTATTCTAATTCTATATATTGGCGTTTCGCGCAGTCGATGCAGCCTGGATCGAAGTGTGGTAGACCAACCAGGTCCCAGATCCGGTGCCACACAGGAGGGTACGGGTACTCCCGGTGCAGACGCAGCCATCGGCAACGGCGAAATTTGTAGTAGGGGCGGCCTATCGGCCTCCGGTTGGCATTGTTGAAAATCTATTTCATGTACTGTAGTTGACATACTGTAGTCAGGCAAGTGGTTTGAGGGAAGGCTTCAAAATACGAATCGAAATGTATCCACAAAGGGAGGGCCCCAACGCGGACGGCGCGAGACTGCGGAGACCCCCGAAATATCCCGAACTGGCGATGACAGTATTACGGCATGATGATTGCCATTGCTTGGGCCGCGACGCGACCGCGTCAATGGCGTTTTTATGTGGCGTGTGCCACCCTTGTTTGTGGCAAAAGCGGAAGGTCAATGGGACGTCTTGGACCAGACTCTTGGTGACAATTGAAGCTTGAAGGTTGAATGTGGTCGTGGTCGTGGCGGCGCTGCTATGCCACGGACACAGCTGCAATACCCTCCAATGCTATAAATTAGCCCATCCATGCCCGTCGATGATTTCCCCTCAACTCGACTACAGCCGCGGTCTCCTTGCGATTAGCATCCACTCGCTACTACAGTACTACTTTATCTTTCTCCGTGCTACTAGTGCATAGCTACCCCCACCACCAACTCCCAACTCGAACCACGCCCGAGAGATAGTAGAGTAGACGACAGGAAATGTCCTCCTTCGCACCCAACAGTTCGTTTCATTCTCTCTCTCCTCTCAATCTCTCGCCCTTCCGCCAACGAGCCACCGATTATTAACCCAACGCTTGTCTTGTCTCCCTAGCATACATGCCCCAGCCGCTATCCGGTCATCGAATCGGCATCCACAACCAGGCGAACCCCATGTCCTTTGCGAGATACAGCGCACCTTATCCGGGCCACCACAACAAACTCCCTCTCTCCCCATGGCCCGAGACCGAGACCTCTTTCCGCCCTCGCACCGCTCAGACGGCTCAGAAGCTCATACCGCACGACGTGCTGGAACAGCGTGCGCGGACGCCTTGCAGGCACTTTGAGCACCACGGAGGGTGGTGCCCTTATGGCTCGGAGTGCCACTTGTGAGTGTCCTGTCAATAAAATTATTAAAATACTTGTCCCCGCATCGCGTCGCGGCGAGCAGAGAAGGGTTTCGTTTTCTGACTTTTTTGTTTTTGCTTTTTTATATATAGCTTTCATGATTATTCGCGTCTTACTCCGCGTGGCTCCTCTTCGGGCTCAAACCCGCCTTCGGTCGCCTCGTCCACGTGCAGCAGCAGCCTCCGATCGAGTCCCGTCCCTTCACTCCCGTATCAAGCTCCCTTTGTCCCGCACGCTCCCGTTCCCGCTTACGTTCCTCCTCGCTTTTCCAGTCCGCCCCGTGAGTTCTTAATTCTTGTATTGGTTGGGCGTCCCGTTGTTGAGACACCCGTGCCCCCCCCCCCCCCCCCCCCCCCCCTTTGTTTTTTTTGAAAGGCCAACAATTTACTCCCCGTACTATTGGCGGGACGACCTACTTCCCCATTCGCCTGGGCGACGCCAGTTTGGGATATGTCACCCCGTCTGGCGTTGAAGTGTTCATGGATCATTAGACGCTGGCACAGGCCGCGTCATCAAGCTCTCATATCCACGTCTCGTCGCTGCACGTGCGGATAGTTCACTCATGCTCTACCGACCGTCCTTCCCCTGCACAAGCTTGCTTCCTCAGGGATGATCTATGAGCGCCCGGTTTCCATTAGCCGTGCTCGCATTTATCTGGCATCGCTATACACTCTTGCTACCTGCCAACACCATGATTCCCATCGCTCGTATTTTGTAACTGTTTCTGTCACTAATCCTCTTCACATCTACCCCAGATTATTTTCCATCTCTGTTGTATGTTGCCCCACTCTCGCATGGTTGATCATTTTCCTGTAGTATCACCCACTTTCTCCGTCGATGTAATGTTAATTGTGGAGGTCTCTCTCATTCATGATCGCGGTACCGCCTGTCACATGTACGACTTCCAAATGCTTTACGCAGCGTGGACTTCAAAGTGCCCCCGAGTGGTATGGCGCCGACGCCATACTTGAATGGAAGGGTCGGTAATTGCCAGAAGTGAGCCAATCTGTTTCGGAAGGCAACACTAGAGTTCAGAACGTTCAGACCTGGGCGAGATGAGTTGGTAATGTGTTCTATGAGCTCTTTTGGATGTGGATGTACTGGAGCGTACAGGAGAATACAAAAAGGGAAAAGTATACGTCCGCGACCGGGCAACTCGGGTTGCTGCGCCCTGGAATGGATTGGATGGATCCATGCCCGATGATCAGGAGTATCATGAAGAAGTGTGGTCGACGATCGACGGTCGTCGTGACCGCAGCGTACAATAAAGGAATCTCTGTGTACGAGTAGGGACAACTAATTAAAAGTGCCGTCTAGGCACGATGATTTCCACCTGTATACTGTCATACTCATCGCGGGGTAGCTTGAAAATAACAGACGTTATAGCACAAGCCAGCGCAGTAAATATGAAAGCCTGAACTCATGAATACGGTGCCAGTCATCATTCCCACAGACAAGACGGATCCCCGTCGACAATCGCCAGGATCATCGTCCATCCCAACGTTGGACCGCGGGCTCGAGCAAGTCAGTACCAGCACCCCTCGGCATTATCACTTTCCCCAGCCACGTCTCGCCACCCACGTACCAATCCGGAAAGAAACGTGAACGTTGCACCCCAATCTTCGAAAGTAGATCGGGGAAGATATGCTAAATGTGAGAACCACGCCCACACCCGATGTGAACCAGATCCGGAACGACCATCGTCGGTGGGTGCTGCGTTAGCATCGACTTGATATGATGGAGCAACTTCAGCTTCGACTTTTTCCTCTTCGGCTGCTTTTTCTCTCTGAGCTGACAAAATGACGGTCATGGTCAAAGTCTCACCCCATTCCCAAGCCGAAGATGGCGGTACGGGCCTGGTCGCAGAGAAATTGATCATATCTGCTTCTGCTTCACATACAAGATGCGCCGCGAAAATTTGATTTATATTAGCAGGAAACATTCTGAGAGGGAGGGAGGGAGGGGGCGCGATGAATTCGAGCTTCTCAACACGGCTTACTTGAAGCGTCGATATCCCTCACAATCTCTCGGATTTTGTAGAGGTCCTTAGGGCGATGTTCGCGCCATTGAATCCAAAATGTGCGTGATAGCGTCCGGGAGATCGCGCGGACGATCTCACTATTCTCGTCTAGAAGAATTCTAGCAGTGGCGAGATCGGGAAGCCATGGGGTGGCGGTGAGACGTCTATTGGCTATGATAGTGACAACATTTGTTGACTTACGCCTCAATATCGTGTGTGTAATTCACAAGAAACGCGCCTGTTATCTTCTTTTCCAGTATGAAATTGACAGCCGCCACTCTCTCGTCTTCAAGAGAAAGGGTGGCCATTACATGTGCCGCCAGTCGATGCGGATCCCATAGCTCCAAATTAAGGTTTTCTGACTTGTCATATTTCTAGTGGAGGTGTTGAGGGGCATGTCCGTCGTGAAGGGGCAAAGCTAGAGCACTGACCCGAGGAAGAATTCTCCGCCTCCGAAAGGAACGGGAGTCATCGCCGCTCTGACTAACACCACTGTGGGGTCGCAATGAAAGCCTAAGCCTAGGCGAGCGACCGCCAGTAGCGTCGATCCAGGCTCCTGGAAGCCTCGGAGAACGACAAACCGTTGAGTCCGATGGGTACAACATAGTAGCAGGAATGTAGGTTGCAAAGATGAGGCTCGGTGATAATGCCAAAGACCCTTTCCCGCACCCGCGGACTATTTATCCAACACAACTGCACAAAGGAAGAAGACGAAGGGAAGGGCCACATTGCGCCCTGCTCTAGATTGGGGCTTGATGTGCTGAAGACGGAGGAGAGAGGACACGAGGGAGGTGCATGGTGGTTTTTTTTTCAGCGCGCAGGGTCAATAAAGGCGAGGTAATAACCAGGGATGAAGTATGCGTGAAGGGGAATGTCTTGTATGGAGGCGCGATGCCGATCTGCGCCATGAAGAGAGTTGCACGCATGGCCTAGCAATCTTGATCTTATCTAACCTCAGGTGTGCACTGGCACGTGGCATCCAGGAACAGATGGCGGAGCGTTGTGTGGCGTGCGCGGGCGGTGGGGCGGGTGAAGAAAAAGGAAGGCGACAAGAGTGCCAAAGCGGCCCGCCCGGCCCGCGGTCGAGGCTCTCAGACGCGACGCACCAACCCTCTTCTTCAACCCTCTACCCCATCCCATTTTCTCCCCATCATTTTTTGCCTAGCAAGCCAACTCCCCTCGTCCGGTCAGGATCGTCTTGTTTACGGGTGCTCTTTGACGCTGCCTTGCAGGACTACGAAAAGCAGACCGGTATAGCGGCCAAGCATCCACTCTCCAAGAAGTTCCAGAACTGACTACGTCGAGTCCGTTACACCGCCGTTCTTCGTGAACAAACAAAAGCCTTCAGTAAATTTCAGGGAAAGAGCACAATAATGAGGCCGCTCAAGAATGCCGTATCAGTTCAGTACAAACTTTCCGTCGCTGTCGATTTTAGTCAGGCTATTGGTCTGGTACGTCCATACGCGCTGACTGGGTGTTCAATGTCCCTGACCCTCATCCTATAGCATTTCCCCTCTGTGAAAGCAATAGACACAGGCCTCGCTGTCCTACTCTCTGAATGTGCCTTTCTTTCTCTAGTCCCCGAGCACGCAGCTTCGTGACATCCAAACCTATCGGGCGGTCAGGAGCACCATCGACCAGTGCGTCGTAACTGTAGGACAGTTACGATGCACTGGTTGATTTGCTTGTGTCGATCGAACAATTTCTAAATCGCCTCGACATCTATACCAAGATCCCTCCTACAGACGCTGTGGCTGAGATGACTGGCAAGATACTCGTGGAGCTGCTCTCCACCCTTGCGTTGGCAACCAAACAGGTCCAACAGGGACCATCTGCGATAAGGTGTTACATGAACTGACTCAATGCAACACAGCGAAACTGTTAAGCTCCTTTGAGAGAAGGACATCGAGGCAGTACGCGAAAGGATAGACCGACTCACTCAGGATGAGGCTCGGATAACCACAGTGCAGATCTTCGAGGTCGGCTGTGGCCTTATCCAGAGTATGAGGGTGGTAATGGACGGTGAGCAAATTTACTGGCTTGTCCCATACTGGGTGTCGACAGTGTCGAGGATCCTTCCCTCTAGACGGCAAGGCATCGGCCAACCATCTACGGGATGCCCTGGGAAATTTTCTAGGCCCAATCAAGCAACTTCGTGTGAACCTGAGCCGGATGATGACAACATGACCAGATCTTCGATTACACTTGTGAGCGCATGGAACGACCATAACGATCCTATCTAACCTCTCGCACCTTCTCTAACCACCTTCCCTTGCCCTGGCCAAGTCAGCTTTGCTGCAACACCCCCATCGCTTCCTCTACCCTTGCGCCAACACCACAGCGCATGGTTCCAGCGGACGTCTCGTATAACGTCTATCTCTCCCTCTCGTCCATCCGCTCCTCCACGCACCAGTTCGTATCACGGCAAGGATGGTCTTTGCTCTATGTCGCAGATATTTACTCCTCAGTGCAGGATCTCCCGAGTCCCGTGTGTGCTACCTCTTATCGCGCGACGACCAGAGCGCGCTGCACGCTTCTCTTTAAGCTCTCTAGGCCAAGAGTCCTGTCCCGAAAGGGGATAACACACTCGGTCATCGACAAGAGGCACGCGACGGGTATATCGACCAGGAGGCCGCGGGAGTTTCGATGATCGGGCCTGGGTTACAGACAGGTATTGACTCATGGCCGTGTATTCACGAACATACTGATCGGAGATTGTTGTTACCGCACTGTTGTTCTTCCCCTTGCGTAACCGCGCACTCCTATTGTTCCTGCCGCAAAGCTTGCAACGCAGGTTCGTGAGCACTTGTCATACGTCCAGGAACACCTTTACATGCATCTTCGATCCTGCCGCCCACCTTCTCCCAGCCCACCTCTGATGGCTCGATGGCGTGCTCCTGATGTTGATCATACCCTTTTTGATGCCACGTGCCTGCATTCTGTCTTTTCATCTCGCTCGCAGACCCAAAAGATGTCCTAGTAGCTATTCTACACTGCTCACTGATACAGACCGAGTTCGAATATGTCTACATGTTGGAATTCGGAAAGACAGAGGGAACGCTCAATGTGCTTGTCGGCGCGGCCATTGCTAGTGTGAGTGGTACAGGAATCGTGAGGGAGGAGCGAGCAGAGCCTAGTGGTGTGAGTCCGTGTGAAGGAAATTCCGGGGATCAAGGGGCAGTGGGGCACGAGTACCACTGAAGCTATGGAATGGTAGGAACTTTTGGATCCGTTTCTTGCTTGCCAAAATTACTCGTTATTATAAACCGTGCAGGGCGTGATGCTCGAGCAACTGCAATCGACTCTTCCTTTAGGGTCGACTTGTACCCTTGGCTTCGTGAAGGTCGTGAACGCGCACGACCGTACACACCACTACCAGCACAGCAAGCTGCGATTGGGACATGTTTCAACGTTCCTTGGATGTGAACCAGTTCCTTTGACCCACAAAACAAAATAAGAGAGTCCCTTTAGACACGAGAGACCATGACGACATTCAAGTTGTGCCTGTCCGCTTCTCCGCTGTCCATCCGGCAGCTTGAGCAGGGTTCGTAACAGGGAAAAGTACTTGACTATGCCGCATCAACAAGAATAAAAAGGTCACCCTTGGACCACATATGATTGACCTCTTTCGCATTCCCTTTTGTGACTAAGTGTTGTACATACACCCTCAACAATCCGTTTCTCTTTACCACTTGTGAATCTCCGTCGGATCATCAACCCACTGCTCAGTTTTTGAGATTGTCCCGCTCCAAACTAATATAGGCAATAAACAGTCACGAGAGAGGCTTCCCTCTACGCTGTGTTGTCTAGTAAGTGCTAAAATCGAAGTGCCAGTCAGACATCAAATCAGAGCCAGAAAAGAATTCAGCCAAACCTTTCCCAGCAACCGCCACGCTCCCGGAGTACTGCCGCAATCTCTCTATGTCCACAAGCCAGCGATAGTTGGTATGGTGTTTGCCCCTCACTACTCACTGCAAGTACATCCGCACCATGTTCGAGTAACAGTTTCACAATCTCGAGGTGTCCATTTGCAGCTGAGACGTGTATCGGAGTCCAATGGCCATCCTGCAGCCTCTGCATCCTCGCGTTCACGTTAGCGCCGTGATCGACGAGCACCCGCGAGACTTCGAGATGTCCGAATCGTGAAGCGATGAGCAGCGGTGTCCAACCCTGCTTATCACGTGAATCCACCTCAACGACATTGACCTTCCCCTCGCCCACAGATCCGTCTAACGGAGCGTTACTTGCATTGTGGCCCTTGATATCTCCCCGTTCGAGCAACGACTTCATGGCGTCAATGTTCCCCTCTTCCGCGGCAGCGTGCAACAAAGTATTTCCTTTATCCTTCCCATCTTCATCGGCGCTGTAGCGAGCTGAGTCCAATGTACTGGAGCGCATCTTGTTTCGAATATTTGCATCTGCTTTGTACTCAGCAATGAACTTGGCAACCTCGGCTTTGCCATTCTCCGATGCCAATTCAGCTGCACTTTTATTGGCCTTGTTGAGCACATCGACATCCGCACCCTGTCGAAGCAACAGCTTTACAACTCCGAGGTGCCCGCGTTGCGACGCAGCGTGCAGCAGAGTATAGCCATTGCTGTCCGTACTATGCAGATTCGCTCCATGGTCGATCAAGAGACGGGCGATCGCAACCTTCCCATTCGATACTGCTTGACAAAGTGGAGTTTCTTGCTTGTCATTGAAAACGTCGACAATTGCTCCACGCTGGACCAGCAACTCGGCAAATTTGAGGTGACCATTGGCTGACGATGAATGTAATGGGCTCCAGAGGTCATCACGCTGGATATTCGCATCCACGCCATGGCCGAGCAATATCCGCGCCATGTCAAAATGTCCGTGTTCTGATGCAAGGTGTAACGGAGCCGAGCCCTCGTTGTCCCGCACATTAACGTTGGCCCCTTGTTCAATGAGGAAGAGCCCGACTTCCACTTTCCCCTTGCTCGACGCCAAGGCCAATGGGGTATTTTAAGTCCCATTCCGAATATCGACAAAAATGCCACTCTTGATTAACATCCGCACGACCTCGAGGTACCCATTTTGCGATGCGATGTGCAGTGAATTCCAACCCAGGTTGTCGTTAGCGTAGATATCTGCGCCATGCTCGATAAGGAAGTGGATGACGTCGAGTTTGCCGGTGCTGGATGCAAGGTACAATGATGTCTCTTCGCTTCTGGTCCGAATGTCGACCGCGACGCCACACTCCAGCAAGAACTTCGCGACGTGGAGATGCCCGCAATTCGATGCCGTGTGGAATGGAGTCCAGCCTTGGTCATCCCGGGCAGACACGGCCGCACCACTCTCGACCAAGAAGCGCGCGATGTCCAAGTTCCCAAACCCTGCAGCGTATTTCAGGGGAGTCTCGTCGTCGTCGTTCTGGCTATCAATGTTTGCACCTTGCTCGACCAGTAACTTTGCAATATCGAGGCGTCCGTTGGATGACGCGAGATGCAAAGGTGTCCAGCTGACTACGTCGGGTACGTTTACATCAGAGCCACGGTCTAGTAATAACCGTGCGACGTCAACATGTCCGTATGCTGATGCCATATGTAGTGCAATGAAGCCTTCCTCGTCCCGGGAATTCATGTCCGACCCTCGATCTATAAGGAAGCGTGAAACGTCAAGCTTCCCATTAGCACAGGCGACGTGCAATGCTGTCCGTTGATTCTTATTTTGAACATCGAGTGTCGCGCCAGATTCGAGTAAAAGTTCTGTAATGTCACGATACCCAGACTGCGCCGCCGCGTGTAGTGGAGTCCAGTCATCGTCGTCGGTGGCATTCACGTTTGCGCCAGAATTCACCAGTAGCCGCGCAATCTCGAGCGACGATTCCACCATGACGAGCTGTCTGCCCTGTGATACCCTGTGAAGTGGAGACCTGCCATGATTGTCACGAGAGTTAGGATCTGCACCAGTTTCGAGGAGCAGCGATGCGACATCGAGATGTCCCTTGACTGAGGCGGCATGTAAGGGTGTTGTGTGAGAACCGCCCCTCCTATTGACGTCCCGAGAATCGGCAGCGATCAGGTGTTCCACAAGGCCACGAAAACCCGTCAGAGTGGCATAATAAAGTGGTAAGGCCTCAGGTCGCGTCGGGTGTGTCGTGGTCATTGGTTTTATCCAAATACGGTCGATGTCGTATAGCCAGACCCATGCCGCAAAATGTGACCTTGCAGGGTCAAACAGACGCTCCATGGCCTCTCGAATGTGCGCTGATACGTTCCCGAACTGGGCATGATCGATCCAGTGTCGAGCGGCATACGGGGCAAGGGGAAAGCGACCTATGGCATTTCTGTCAATTTTGTCATTGAGTCGGAGGAGGACACCAAGGCAAGCCTGTGCAAGAAGCATGTGTGCCGGTTCGGGAAGAATGTGATAGCATGAAAGGCGTTCGCCTTGTGTCGCAAGGCGATCTGATGTCAAGAATTCCTTAACTGTGGAATGGGAGAATTGCACAATTTGACCGCCTTCCCTATTGACAACCTCGATGAGACAGGAGCATGCCGACAACACCACTTCTACGGCATTCGATTGCAGCAAATCTTCGTTAAGAGAAGGGGCCGCCGTCGTGTCGAACTCAACTGCAAGAATCCCCAAGAGCTCCTCAACGCGAAGTGGGCGAATCGACACCAAGAGGCATTGGAATAGACGTTGCGCATCATTCTGAATCTCCTTGTCGATCCCCGACAATGTCTGCTCGTACGTCTTTTCCAAAGTCTCTGGTAAGTCGGCTAGAACTCTCCAAAAGTTGTGTGATGAATTGCGACGAAGTCTGTCGAACTGGCAGTCGACCCAACGAAACCTATGTGATGGCGTGAGTGGTCAGCGCGAGGGGCAATCGCCATAATTAGTACTGCTTACATGCCCCCCGCTTTCCCAGAAAGCATCTTAACGACCAGTTTCTTGTCCTTGTCCTTCCAACTCTGCATCTTCTCGTCTGAATAGACAACAAACTTGATGTACTCGATTATATCATCCTTTTGTCCCGTCTCCTCATGAAGAGAAATTTCGATAGGGCTCAAAGGCCTGAGAGTCTTTTGGATACCGATTTCTGGGCGGCTGGCCACGCAAAGATGGAGGTTCGAAAGATTCAAACCGACCAGTTCCTGAATGAGCAACAGGACCTCTTCACGAGCAGACGGCTTCCCTGACACGTCAGGACATTCATCGAGAGCATCGACAATTATATAAATCGGTCCTCGTCCTGGCAGGCTCAGCATGTCCCTCAGGCACTTTGTCAGCGCGCCGGTAGTGGGTTTTCGCGTTCCACCAGCGTGGTCTAAATATAACTGGGAAAGGACTTCGTAACAAGAATTCGATTCTGCCGAAAGCTGGAAAACGAGGGAGGAAATGAGGCCATATCGGTCTTGTTTTTTGACGTCTCGAAAATCGAAATAATAGTAGGCCATCGTGGCTAATCCGGCTGTACGCATGCCCTCGATGTCCTGAATGATCGCGGAGCTAAATGGCAAATTTAATCGATCTCCAAGTCGACCAATGAGGGACCACATACAGAAGCGTACTTTTCCCCGAACCCTCTATAGAATAAAATTTCATCAATACGAGTTGCGCGATGACAGATTGAAAACTATACGTTTCCCATGGATCCACAAGAAGGACCCCGTCGTTTTCCACTTTATTAATCCATCACTTTTAAAGAACCACGAGGCAGTTCCAGCGTGGTGTGATTTCCAAACGAAGTCATGGTTCGTCGATGGGTCGGGAGGGGAAAGCCATTGTCGGACATCCCTTTGCAACTGGTCACCTGCAAGGTACCGTCAGTCTCCGAGTCTCGGCAACGAAAGGGAAAATTAATGAATAACAAACGTGTCGACGTCTTGCCATCTAATACAACAAGAACTCAGAAAGTATCAGCAACAAATCACGCGAATGTTGCGTACCTTCTCTAAGACCCTGGGCAACATCCAATGTTTGTGCGACAGCCATCCGAGTCTCCTCCTGGGTCAATTGGTCTAACTTCTGCACGGCAGCCTCAACCTCGTTCTTCCCAAACAGCTTTTTGGTAAACGACTCTATAACACATTGAGACTTAAGCAATGTATGTGATGGTGCACCTACTGAGCCGTCCCTGCTTTACCTCCTTCGTCGCAAGGGCAAGCACTGAAATTACTTCGACCATAATTTTGACGATTATGTTCGCCATCGTTGTAGTGGGTGGGATCTTCATATATATCTCGAGACGCTGGAGGAAATACCCCAAGCGTTCAAACAGTTCAAGAAGAGCATCGTAACTCGAGGTGACCCCACTGGCAGCCTGGCATAATCTTAGGTTACAGGGACCCGGTTGAAGAGCGTGTTCGAGACGTACGGTGAGGAGAACATCAATACTCGTGAACACGGCTTTTGCCGGTGAGAAGGGGATCTGACGAGGCCACGTTAAAGGATTCACTGGCACGGGGTAGTACGTGACGCTCACCAGGCTGACCGCCTCGCCAAGAATGCCGGAAACGGCATGAATGATTTTCACTGCCGGGCTGAGACAGTTTATCAGTCTCCGATTACGATCGCGATATGTTTTAAAAGCTTTCTGTCGTTCTTGGAGTAGTACAAGGATGGCCTCGGGAGAATTAGATTGTTCGAGCATGGCAGCAAACGTACTCTTGGAAAGGTCTATTCCAGTTATTTTGGCGTAGTCAGCCAGGGCCACATCGATGACCAATTGAATGTTAGAAGAGGAGGATGTTGCTTGACCAGTCGACGACATGAAGACAACGGATTGTTCTCGTTCTTTTGTTCAGAGGGGATGGTGTGAGCCTCAGTGAGGGAAGGGAGAACAAGGGTTCAGGTACGAATTGAATCAAGTGATGGTACTCAGGTACTGTATTGACGCAGGTGTCAGGATATTGACGCAGATGTCAAAATATTGATGCAATGATGCCGGTGACCAGGCATGTCATCGTACAATGAAAGAGTTACGGCATGATTGCGTCCAAGCTTTTAGCCGCTTTACCAATTACAGTACCACGAAGATAACACTCCACAAATCCTCCTATGACAGCAGATCCTGCAGAGGAGTTTAGGAGTGGTGAACACTCGCTGACCCGTTGACCCGTCAGTTGCTTGTTCCTGCCTACCGTGTGCGGCGGCCCAGTGAGCAACACTTTGCTCGAATGGGACGTTAAAAATGGTCAGGCACAACGACAGGCGATGCCGTCAGGCACGCCAAACACGGCAAATTGAAGGGTTGTAAATTGTAAATTACTGTAACTTGACTGTAACCTACAATGGTCCATGGATAGGGCCGCAGTTCGCTGCAGTGTCAGTGGGTGTCTCTTTCATCCGCACCATCATTTGAGTGCCGTGTAACTTACTGTAGCTATAGTACTGTAAAGCGCAATCCAAAAAAAAAACCCCCACCCCGAAACGTAACGAGTGGTACACTAATCTTGATCTTATCTAATCTCTAATATAGGCGTCGACCAACGAGCGCATAACTTCCTGTGTGCACGTACCTGTACCACACATGCAGGGACCAGGAGAGAGGGAAAGATTCCAGATTCCAGACTGCCGGCCCTAAACCAGATGGACAGGATGATGGGCACTCTTCAACCTCTCTACTAGCAGCACCTACAGTACACACGATCTGGCTCCGCGCATGTGACCTCTTCCTCTCCATCCTACTCGGCCTCCTGCTCACCTGCCGCAGCCTGGGCCTGAGCCCCAACCTCAGCCCTAGTACAAACACCATACACACCAGTAGTGGGCGGGAAGGTTTATGGGAAGGGGTAGTACGCAAGAAAGTTAGAGGCACGCAGGGAGGACAGAACGAACGAGACGGATTGGATGAACATTCAGCTAGGCGCACATCGCGCTATATAAGCTATTACATGTTATTGTGCTACATGTCTCGTACTGGTAATAATAAGCCCTATAGTAAGGTACCAAAGTGAGTCGCGTTTGCTATTATAGTAAGCGGCGCGTGATAGGGATAATGGGGACGCGTGTCCATTTGGGTGGGGCATGCTTGAGTCAAGTGTATAGTAAGAATAGGGGAATGGGACATGGCAGAAGAGTAAGACAAAGGAAGGGAGATAACAAAGGGGATTGGCCGAGCGTACAGTAATGGGCGCGAGGCCCCGTAACAGGGTCCAAAAATTGGCTTTGGGGTCTGTTCCAGACAGAGCCCCGGGGCGAGGTGTTGCATCGAGGGGTGCTTGCGCACAGACCCGCGACGCGACAAATTCCACCAACCAGTGCCGATGCCTGGCTCGTCCGCGAGCTGCATGATAAACAATAACAACGCTTTCGACAGCCAGGACGAAAGGGATCATATACTCGTGCACATGAACTCAAGGCCCAGATGGCAGAGTGACTCGTGGCAGGGAATAATACATGATAAAAGGGGTAGTTTACTTGCACATGGCTGCGCAGACGTTGGCAAAGGTGAGGAAGGAAGAGGCGACAGGATAGGTGTGACGAGCAGATACTGCGCCTAAGCCACCAAGGATGATGAAGACGAAGAAGCAAACTAAGACGAGGAAGGCAAAGGGGGGGGGAGGAGGAGAGAGAACGAAGGCGAGAGGCGATGAAGAGGATCCGGAAGAATTCGAGGTGCTCCTTGAGTCACTGTCTTGAAGTGTCATCATGGCACACGCACCGCTTCGTCGCAAGTCGGTGTTCCCGCTCGCCATTCCCCACATCGCCATCGCTCCTGCTCGCGCCGACAACAGGCGGGCCGCTCAGGACCCTCAACGCCCGACCTACTAGATCCAAAGCCCCGAGTCGACCTTGAGCCGGGGTACGGCCGCGGCCACGCTTTCCAGAGCGCAACCATGTAGTAAGCATCATCGGGATCCAGATCTTCTGACACCGGCGGCGCGTCGGCCATATCGCTCCCGCTTTTCCACCTGCCGCGCATCGAGCCCGGGAATGGAAATGATCGATGCATAGAGGAGCAGGGCAAGCAGGACGTTGATGGCGTGGTAGAGCGTGGTCGTACGGGAGAGATGTCGCTGGAGTGGCGGCAGCGTGGGGAGGGAAGGACAGGGAGAGCGTCGGATTGGGGCAGTTTAATGAGTGCGGCCATCGGAGTGAGCAGGAGTTTGGCATAAATCTCGAAACGTTTTGAGTACATTCAAAGAGATGGAGGAAAGCGTTTTAAGCGTGATACTATGATGCTCTCGTTGTCTTTCTTGCACTGACACCGCTGGCACCTGACAGACCTATATTGCCATTGGGAATCTGGTCAATGAAAATATATGTAAGTTACAGTGAGAACAACATCGATGCTAGTGAAGGACCTTGCCACGATGCCGTAAAACAACCAGACCAAAACGAGCAAAGATACGGCGTAAGGTTTCTGAGGCTGATGCGCTGACCAGTGACCGCCTCTGGGTCTCCAAGAGGTCTATGAATGGCATAAAGGACCTGAGACAACTTATGAGCCTCCAGGTCGCCATCACGATCTTGTTTAAACGCCCTCTCTCATTCTCGATGAACTTTAAGGATGACATTGGGAGAGTTTGAGTTTCTCGGCGGGTGAAGCACCAGTGAAGGCCCGCAACGTAATCGCCTGTGAATATGACCGTCAACCGCGTCAAACCGGAAGCGGCCGGAAGAGTTACGGCAACAGCCCACGAACGGTCATTTCAACACATATTCTCCCTACCACATTCACCAGCATTCTGATTTATGGCTTTCCGGTTGTGATATGTTCTTGGAATGTACTAGCTCTCATGCCTGTTTCCGTGTGACTATCAATTAAAGCCATCAAGACTACAGTAGGCAACGTCGTGCCTTTCGACGGACTATAGACAAGTCACTTGTTCTCCAAGGTCCTACAACGCCACCATCCCCACAACGGACAAGTGTTTGATTACAACTTTCGCAAAAGTATGGGAGGATCCACACACTGTAAGGATCAACACATGTCCGAGTCCGCCGGTCCGCTCTTGTCAAGACCCTCGCCGCCGCGTTCACTTCTCGTGAAGAGGAACATTAGACGCCATCTCCCTGATCCTTCCTCTCACTCTCACCGTCAACTTACAGAACCATCTCCGACATCACTATCACGGCAGCGGCCACCACTACCACCACCTATAGTCCCCACCGCGACCGCCGCACGTAGCGCCAGTCAACTTCTCCAACGACTTCCTCTCCTTCTCTCCCTCTCTCTCTCTCCTTCGCGCGCGTGTCCTTGCCGCACACCCAGCGCCAATTGTCCTTTGCTCAGGCGGTTCCCGCATCCTCGTATACAACCACGCCCACGCAGCGCTCGAAGCCCGCCTCGCGCGGACCTTCCGCTCCATCGCGGCGTTCCTCCTCCAAACTCCGGCTTCAACGCCAACGCTGGCTTCTTCACGTGCGCTCCGCAGTTGGACGACGTCCTGCTCCATGACGGGGCCATCCATGTCTCGGCGCACGATGGTGCGTGTGCCTCCCGCGTCGCACCGCGCATACGCCGTCCCTTTGCACACAATGAAGTGCGTGCATTTCACGCCACGCCCCGCGCCCTCCGGGATGGGTGGAAGGCAAGAGCAGTGTGTTCGTTGCTGTCGGGAGCGTGGGTAGCATGGATGGGGCCACCCCTCCGCTTTGCGCGATGCTTGATGCCATGAATGACGGCCTTCTCTGCGGGCGGGTAACCCGCATTTTGTCGATGAGGCGCACGCAACGGGTTTATATAGGCCTAGAGGCCGCGGGATGGCCGCGCAGCTCGGGCCGGAGACCGCATGCTCGCCGGGTTGTATACGTTCGGCAAGGGGCAGTCAAGGGGCTCGCGGCATCAGATGGTGCGTGCCTGTCTTCTGGTTCCTTGCAGTCTTCGCGCTTCACGATCACCGCAGATGCGCATCAGGCACAATACTAACAAATGCCTTCATCTTCTATCAGCGGCTCTTCTATTGACATGCAACGTTCGCCGAGGGTGGATGACTCCCGGTCTTTCATACTTTCCTCCGAACAGTTTAGTACATGCCCTTTGTGCAATTGGTCACACCGATGACATCAGCCAGTCCCCTCATCAAACACGCTCCCGTCGCTTTATTATTATCACACTCACGCCCCAAGGACGTCGCTCCCAAGATACATCATGTTGATATTCGCTCTTTTTTTGACTTTGTCTACCCTCCCTCCCTTTGTGTTCACAAGCCGCCATACATGGCTGATCTTCATCCCGTGGGGAGGAACGTAATCTGCTCTTCTTCGCGTTGGTCATGTCACAGCTGCGGCTTCTAATTTACCTTGGTTCAGTTGCCACGGTCTTATTTTTCTGTGTAAACTCATCTGCAATACACACAAGGATTCAATGATGCGTGTCCATTTATATATACGGCATCTTTCGGCAATACCATTACCATCACCACCTCGTACTCCTTCAAGCTTCAACCTCCTCGTGGACGACACAGCCGAAAGGGTACGTGTTCCCATCCTCTCTTTTGCCATCCGGCCTCTCACTTAACGATGCATTCATCCATGCAAAATCTTGCGGCGGCGCAATGTTCTTGAATACTCGACGTACCTCCCGGAGTACCTCCGAGCATCCCTCGCGCACACCCTCACCCTGACAGTCCGTCTTCATCAACGACATCGACAACCATCGATGGCACAAACCGCCACCGATCATACCGCTTTTGACGGACCCGGTGTCCACGGTGCCAAAGGGGACGGACCGAGTACGCATGTGCTTAAATGCTGGCAACATGCGGACTGAGATCGGTGCCATAATTAACGCGTCTATTGCATGGGTTGCAGGCATCGTACAGTATGAGCGACAGAGGGGGATCGAACCTGAATCGAGGGGAATGTAGGTGAAATGAGTCCGGGTGGGGACAACTTGTGGCGACCAAAATTGTAGTAGCACCGTGTCTTTTGTATGCGCAGTATTAGAAGAACGGAATGGAATACTGTGGTTAATAATTGCGATACCTTGTGTATCAGGGTCCCCCCACTTGTCACGTGAATCTACTTCCGCGCTATGCGATAAGCAAGCACAGTTTTTGGGAAGCAAGACAAATATATCGTATTGCGCGCGTAAGAACGCGTACTGAAAGGCCTTTCCCCGTCAACAACTTGAATATTAAAAAGGTCAGCCCGCACCACACATTGACCCCTTTCGCGCTCCCCCTTGGGAGTAAGGATTCTACTTAGACCTCAAAGGCCCTCAAAGATCTGTTTGTCGTAACCTATGTAAATCTCCGTCGAATGATCATCGATCAGCCTGCTGTTTCGGTCTTTCAGGTTGTCCCGTACCAAATTACTGTCATATATTCTCGAGACAAAAACAGTTACATTCAAGAGGCTTCACTCTAAGCTGTGTTATTATCTCTGAGACTCTGAGATCTGAGGCCTGAGGCCTGAGGTCTAAATCGAAGTGCCAGTCAGACATCCCATTTGACCCATAAAAAGATCTTCTCAAACCTTGTCAGTTCGCACCATGCTCCCGGAGTAAATCTGCAATCTCTCGATGTCCTTTTTTTTTTGGAGAGCGCTTTATTCATATATATAGTTAGTCATGTACCACTACTATCTACTATGAATAAGTGTAAGGTAGCAGGAGATTGCCAGGATCAGCCCTACCAAATGCGCTGTAGCCAGTCCAGAAGGGACCGGGAGGTGAAATGCCATTATGCACGCCCCAATTAAGGGGCAGTGTGGGGCTCAGGGCACGTGCCTGTGAGCTGCGGCATGCCATGCCCCCCTACCCACTAAAACCTCATGATGGGTGATCCAGTCATTTGGGAGGTCCCCTTGGTTCCTAAGGACATGTTCCCATGTGTTTACAGTTTTCCTTCTGGACTTCTCGTCCCTTTTAATCTTTGTGGCGATTATTTTGTCATCTGTTAGCCTCGCATTGATGGCGCGAAGCCATCTGTTGTGTGTCTCATTTGCTGTGTGTTCATGCTCTTGGATGACACGTTCGCACTGTAGGACCCATATCAGGTGAGCAGATTCAGAGACAAGGATTTGTAGGAGCCGGGTTGCACCTTTGGGTGCGTTTCTTTCAGGGTTTCTTTGGCGCTGGGGGTCATCCCTTTGGGGTTTGACCACAGGTAGGGTGATGCTGCCGCAGCCCATGATTGTGCCAATGGAGATGTCGGGCCAGAGGGCGGGGTCATAGGGCCAGGTGTTTCTGGCCAGGTTCCAGATTGTCCTGGTTGGTGTTGCAGTGCACTGGGTTAGTATGTGGTCCATTGATTCCGGTACATTGCAGGTGGTGCAACTTTGGCGCTCTTTGTATCCCCTAATGTTTCCCCAGAAGCTGCCAATTTTCTGGGTTCTGTGTAATGTTTTGTAGAGGAATTGTTTTATGCAGGTTCATATGTTTGGGTTCTGGGTCCCTTTCCATAGGGACTCGTCTGTTTCTATCACGCCACTGTGTTCGTGGATCGCGTCCCTCGCTATTTGGAGGTTCCTGGTGGTTGTGTTCTGGGGTTGGTGTTGCTTGGAGTCTTGTATTCCTCGGTATGCAATAGCCTGTGATATTGAGGCTAATTTTGCACCTTGTAGGTCGAATTCTGTGGGTACTTCGAGGGATAGGATGTCCTCGTTTGGTTTATCAGCGCCTTCTCTGGCGAGTCGGTCACTTTCTTCGTTGCCTAGGGTCCCGCTGTGGCCTTTGACCCACTGGAAGTCTGTGGTTGCGATGCGGCTTCGGAGGAGGAAGGCCGCTCTTTTGAATAGGTCTGTGTTTTTTACACCTATCCAGCCATGATCTTCCCAGGTGTGCAGGTGTGTTGTGAGGCCATTTATGGCATATTTAGAGTCCAAGATGATTGTTAGGGGTAGGAATTTTGGGAAGGAGTTGACAGCCGCTATGATGGCGGCTACTTCCCCGACTTGGTTGGATTGGTGGGGGCTGGGCACTCGTATTGCAGAGTTCTTGGCATGGTTGGGGCTAATCCAAATGCTGCTACCACACCGGGCATTTAGCTTTCCGTTGTTGATGCAGGCTCCGTCTGTGTAGACGGTTACACTTTGGTGGCGGTGGTTGGCTCTGACAGTGTGGTCGCATCGGGCTGGTGCGTCTGAGATTCTGTCAGGGTTTGTGAATATTCTGAAGCATTCTGCTAGGTTGCTTTTGCAGGTGATGGTGGGGTCGAAGCGGATTTTGCTGTCAGTTGCTCGCGCTTTGCGGTTGTTGTCCCTCCTGGAGGGAGTCAGGGACAGGTTGTTGTGGATGTCACCTGGGTCAAGGGGGTTTAGTTTCGGTGTGATTAGGTGGATTCTGGCGAGGGCATCTGCTGTGCACTCATGGGGGTGGGTGCACTCGTTTTCACGGTCATGGGAGCATCCATTGCAGATGCACTGGGGATCGTGTGTGTGGGGTATGATTTGGTTTTCATTGCATAGATGGTCTGATGTTGAGATTAGGTCTGCGACTGTGGCTACGGAGTGTTTCTTGAGGAGGCATTGCACGGTTCTGGTGGTCAAGGGGCGGGCTGCTGCTCTTAGGTGGTACCATGCAGGGAGTTGGGTGCATAGATGGGTGGATAGGCGTATGGCTGCGAGGTGGGTGTGGTATTTTCGTGCAACTTTTAGCATTCTGACTGTGTCTGTGTTTAGCCATCTGTGGCGCGGGCCTTTCGTTGGGAGGTTCCACGACTGGAGGAAGCTGTTAATCCGGGCAAGGATTGAGGTGCTGGGTGGTGCAGCGGCCTTGAGTATAAGGTCAGTGATTTTGGCCCAAGTGGGTCGTGAGGGGGAGAAGTTTAGGTAGTCTTTCAGCCAGGTGATTTCTATGGCTTCGTTCCGGGCTTTTATGTCTAATAGGTTGAGGCCGCTTTCTTCTATGGGGCGGTATAGGGTAGCGGGCGATAAGAATGATAAGTGGTGTGAGTATGCGATTAGCGCAGGAAGGAAAGGGAGAGGCAGGCGATGAGCTTGAAGGCACGCGAGGGAATGACAAGTGGGACAGACTAGATTAGATGAACATCTAGCTAAGTGCACATCGCGCTATATATACTACTACATGTTATTGTACTATCTGTCTTGTATTGGTAATCGTAGGGCTCATAGTAATATACTAAAGTGAGTCGTGTTTGCTATTGTGATGAGTGCTGCATTATAATAGTAGGGAACACATGTCCAATTGGGTGGGACACAGGTGAGTCAAATGTATAGTGAACAAGGGAAGGGGGAATGGTAGAATAATAAGTAAAGGGGGGGGGGGGAAGGGCCGAGTGTACAGTAAGGAGCACAAGGCCCCAAGGGGTCCCAAAAATTTGACTTCGGGGTCTGTTCCAGACGGAGCCCCGGGGCGTGTTGGTGCATCGGGTGTGCTGATGCACGGACCCTTGGCGCGACAAAAACCCAACATAGGGTTTCTAGGGCGATTCTTGGGGATGAGTCGTCTTCCCATATGAAGTCACAAATCATCTTGATTAGGGCCTTTTCTATTTCTGGGGGCATCCCTTGTGCTTTGGTCAGGAATTGTGTGTAGCCGCTGATTATGGTTTGTACTATTAGTCTCCTTCTGTGGAGTGTTGGCTTAATTTTATGCCACCTGTCTAGTCCCTGGTGGGATTTGTCTAGGATGGATTCCCATGGTGTGAGGTCGTTGACGTGGTTTCCTATCCAAGCTCCAAGGGATCTTGTTGCTTGGCCGTCTTCTGCAATGTGTATTCTGTTATCTAGGGGCTCCTCATCGAGCAGGTTGACTTTCCTGGTTCTGACAGTGGTGGATCTGTGGTTTTCTGTGCCAATCAGTATGATTTCTGTTTTCTCTATGTTGAATTTTGCTCCTGATACATGGCACCAGTGGGTCAGGATCCTTTGGGCGTCATCAAGGCGGTCATCTTTACTAAGGAATAGCATTGTATTGTCTGCAAACATTGTGACTAATACATTTTGGTTAAGGCTAGGTATGTTAATCCTGCGGAGGTTCGGGTTGCTACAGATCATGCATGCAAGTGGTTCGATGGCCAGGTCGAAGAGGAAGCAGGATAAGGGGTCCCCTTGTCTCACACCCCGCATTATTAGGAAGGGGTCACTGAAGACCCCGTTTATCGTGACCTGTGTGTGCATGTTTTGGTAGAGTGATTTTACCATTTTGATGAAGGTTTGTGGGATATTGAAGGCATCTAATGCTTTCCATAGGTAGTCATGCCTTATTTTGTCGTATGCTTTTTCTTGGTCAAGTGCAATGATTGCACCGTCCTTTTCCATGACTTCAGTGTATGTTATTACTGATCGCACGAGTCTGATGTGGCTGAAGATTGAGCGCTTTGGTATGAAGCCTGTTTGGTCTTCGTGGACGAGGGAACTTACAGATGGGGATAGTTGGAGCACTAGTACCTTGGTGAGTAGTTTATAGTCAGTGTTCATAAGGGTGATCGGTCTGTAGTTGCCGATTTTGGTGGGGTCTTTCTTTTTGTATATGGGGCACATCCATCCTAGTGCGAAGTCCGTTTTGGGGTTGATGCCGTGGGTCTGGATGTCATTGAAGACTTCGGTGAGTACTTTACAGATGTTAAATCCTTCTTTATTCACTTGACAGGCAGTGTTGTAGTGTAGGTGGAGGGTTTTCCATAGTTCGTATGGGCATCCATCCATGCCAGTGGCAGAACCATTTTTCGATAGGTGCAGGGCCTCTTCTGTTTGGGCTTGGGTTGCTTCCCAGTTTAGGGGGGTGAAGGCAGGGTCTTCTAGGTGTTGGGCATCTGGGATGGCGGCTAGGACTTCATTTAGTGCATGTTCATACTCATTGTGGTTTTCGTTGTTCAGGAGTCCATCATGTTGGAGGGCTTGGTGGTAGTCTTTTGCGAGGTTTGCCATTCTCTGTGTGTGCCTTTTGTATTGTGGGGGGTTGGAGTTCGGGACTTTCAGTCGTCTTATGAGGTCTCTCAGCTTACTGTCTTTGCTGATGGCTGACCAGATGCCACCCAGTTTCTCCCCGTGATCGGCTATCTTCGCGTGGAGGGTGTCCTTCTGTGTGCGCGTGTTTGAGTTATGTAGGTGGATTATCTCCTTTTCGAGCCATGCTTCGGTTGATCGTAGTTGGTCATTTGTGTCAAAGTCAGGGTGTGTGTCGAGTTCTTTCAGGTCTTTTGTAATGGCGTTGATTCGGGAGTTGATTTTGTGGTAGGATTCAGCAGTGACTTCTTTTGCAATCACTTTGATGTCGTTTTTAAACTTATGCCAGAGAGTTTGTGTATTAGATGTGTTACGGTCGACATTCTCGTGTGTGTTCTTATCTATGTCTCTCAGGAGTTGGGTACCCCTGTCGGTGACTTTTGTCATGAGTTTGTCGTCTTGGAGGGAGTGGATGGGCCAGGTCCATCTACTGTGGCCAATGTGTGGGGCATTGCGGGGCGCGAATTTCATTCTTACGAGCCAGTGGTCTGTAGGGGTTGAGGTGGGGCCCATTGCCCAATCGAACATACAGCATGAGATTCCCCTGGACATGTATATCCGGTCAAGTCGTGATAGGATTTGTTGGCCATTGGCATTTGCTCTGTATGTAAAGCATCTGTCATGTGGGTGTGCATGTCGCCAGGCATCTTGGAGTTCCCATTTTTGTCTGATCTCGCATAGGGCTGATATTGCGTGGGGCTCGTCGGAGCGGGGCGGGGAGCGGTCTATGTTATCCTCAGTAACATTGAAGTCTCCTAGCATGAAGTCCGGGTGGCGCAGTCGGCACATGCGTTGTTTAGTTTCAATGCCCTGCCAGAAGTCGGTGTGTTCATTTCTGTTGTTTGGGGCGTAGATGTTTAGGAGGACGAGCTCTTCCTGTTCTGGTTCGTGCCACTTAAATTTAATGGCTAGTGCTCATCCTTTATGGAGCTCATGAAAGATTATTTCATTTGGTTTAATGAGCTTTTTATTAATTACAAATGCCACTCCGGCGGACGCGCGGGGAGAGTCTGGGTCTTGGGAGGCGATGATGAGGAATTTGTGGCCAAAGACTGATAGTATGTCGTGTAGGCGGGAGTCGTCGAGGTGGGTTTCCTGGACGGCCAGGATGGCGATTTTGAGTTTGTTCATGGTGCAGGTTATGGTTGACCATTTCTCAATGCCATTTAGGGAGTGTGATGGGGCGGTGAAACCATTCATGTTTTGGGTGGCAATGTTTATGCTTGCTCGACGGTTGTTATTTTTGGGTCGTTGTTGGCCCTGTGTGGGCTTCCCCGGTGTGGGGTGGCACGGGTGCGTGCGGGGGGTTAGCGGTGCGTGCGTCAGTTTGCCATACCTGGCCAGCAGGGAGGGCGCGGGGGGGGGGTGACGTACGCTCATGGCAGTGGTACAGTAGTTCATGGGGGCGTGAAGGCAGTTCGGGTGGGTTTACGAGACCAATCTCTCGATGTCCTGATCCTAGCGATGCTTGATATGGTGTTTTACCCTCGCTATTCATCGCGTGAACGTCTGCGCCACGTTCAAGTAACAGTTTCACCACTCTGAGGTGTCCATTTCGTGCTGATAGATCTAGCGGAGTGTGATGCTTCTGCTGCCTTGCATTCACGTTTGCGCCGTGGTCGACGAGCACCCGCGAGACTTCGAGGTGTCCGGATACTGATGCCTCATGCAGTGGTGTCCACCCCCACTTATCACGCGAATCCACCTCCGCACCCTACTTGATGAGTAAGCGCACGACATCGACGTTCCCATTGGCCGCTGCTCTGTCTAACGGGGTCTCGTTACTTGCGTTGCAGCTGTTGATATCTGCTCCCTGTTCGAGCAACGACTTCACGATGTCAACGTTCCCATCTTCTGCGGCAGTGTGCAACGAAGCCTTTCCCTCCTTCCCATCTTCATCAGCGCCGTACTCAGCTGTGTCCAATGTAGTCGACCGTATCTTGTTTCGAATATTCCTATCTGCTTTGTACTCAGCAATGAACTTCGCGACCTCATCTTCGCCATTCTCCGATGCTAATCCGGCCGCACTTTTTTTGGCTTTGTTGAGCACATCGACATCGACACCCCGCCGAAGCAACAGCTTTACAATTCCGAGGTGCCCACGTTGCGATGCGGTGTGCAACAGAGTACAGCCATCGCGGTTTGAACCGTGCATATTCGCTCCGTGGTCGATTAGGAGGCGAGTGATCGCAAGTTTCCCATTCCATACTGCTTGATAAAGTGGAGTCTCTTGCTTGTCATTGAAAACGTCGACAGTTGCACCACGCTGAACTAGTAACTCGACAATCTTGAGGTAGTTGTTGGCTGATGCTAAGTGTAACGGGCTCCAGAGGTCGTCGCCCTGAATATTCGCATCAACGCCATGATCTAGTAACAGCCGTGCCATGTCGAAATGTCCATGTTCTGAGGCGAAATGTAATGGAACCCGGCCGTGGTTGTTCCGCACATTAATGTTGGCCCCTTGCTCGATGAGGAAGCGCCCGACTTCGACTCTCCCTTTGCTTGAAGTCAAGGCCAACGAAGTCATTTGAGTCTGGTTCCGAATATCAACTGGAATGCCAGTGTCGATTAACATTCGCACGATGTCGATGTGCCCCCTTTCCGATGCGATGTGCAGTGGACTCCAACCCGCGTTGTTCTTAATGTGGATATCTGCGTCATGCTCGATTAGGAAACGAACGACGTCGAGCTTGCCTTTGCTGGATGCGAGGTACAACGACGTCTCATCGCTTCCTTTCCGAATGTCGACCGCGACGCCACAGTCTAGCAAGAACTTTGCGACGTGGAGATGCCCGTAAATCGAGGCTATGTGGAATGGTGTCCAGCCTTGGCTATCCGAGGCAGACACGGCCGCACCACTCCCGATCAAGAAGTCCGCGATGTCGAGGTGCCCTTTCCATGCAGCGTATTTCAAGGGAGTCGCCCCGATGTTGTCCTGGCTGTCAACGTTTGCGCCTCGCTCAACCAGAAACTTTGCGATGTCGAGGTGTCCGTTGTATGACGCGAGATGCAAGGGTGTCCAGCCGTCTACTTCGAGTGCGTTTACATCAGAGCCACGGTCCAGCAATAACCCTGCGACGTCAACATGTCCGTATGCTGATGCCAAATGTAGTGGAATGAAGCGATCCTCGTCCCGGGAATTCATGTCTGAGCCTCGATCTATAAGGAAGCGTGAAACGTCAAGCTTCCCATTAGCACAGGCCACGTGCAACGGTGTCCGTTGATTCTTATTTTGAACATCGAGTGTTGCGCCAGATTCAAGCAACAATTCTGCAATCTCACGATACCCAGATTGTGCTGCCGCCGCGTGTAGTGGAGTCCAGCCTTCATCATCGGTGATATTCACGTTTGCGTCAGAATTCATGAGAAGCCGCGCTATCTTGAGCAACGATTCCACCATGACGAGCGGTCCGCCCTGTGACACCCTGTGAAGTGGAGCCCTCCCATAATCGTCATGAGAGTTAGGATCTGCACCATTTTTGAGGAGGAGCGATGCAACGTCTAAATGTCCCATGACTGACGCCGCATGTAAGGGTGTCGTGTGAGAACCACCCCTGCTATTGACGTCTTGAGAATCGGCAGTGATCAGGTGCTCCACGAGAACACGGAAACCAGATAGGGTGGCATAATAAAGTGGCACGGCCTCAGGTTGTGTTGGGTGTGTAGTGGACATTGGCTTTATCCAGCTACGGTCGATGTCGCATAACCAAACCCATGCCGAAAAATGTGGCTTTGCAGGATCAAACAGACGTTCCATGACCCCATGAATGTGGGATGACACGTTCATATACTGGGCATGGTCGACCCAGTGCCGCGCGGCATACGAGGCGAGGGGAAAGTGACCTATGGCATCTCCGTCGATTTTGTCGTCGAGTTGAAGGAGGACACTGAGGCTAGCGTGTGCTAGGATGATATGCGCGGGTTCGGGGAGAATGTGATAGTAAGAAAGACGTTCTTCAGCTGTCGCGAGTCGCTCTGATGTCAAGTACTCCTTGACCGAGAAATGTGAGAATTGTACGACTTGTTTGCCTGCCCTGTCGACGATGGCGATAAGACTAGAACATGCGGACAACACCGCCTCTTCTGCATCCAGTGGCCGCAAATCTTTGTGAAATGAAGGGGACGCTGCCGCGTCGAACTGGACTGCAAAAATCTCCGCGAGCTCCTGAACGAGAAGTGGGCGAATGGACACCAAGAGGCACCTGAACAATCGTTGGGCATATTCTCGTTTCTCCTTATCGATGCCCAACAACGTTTGCTCGTATGTTTTATCCAAACTCTCTGGCAGGTCGGCTAGGGCACTCCGAATACTGGGCGGAAAACACCGACGCAACCTGTCTACCTGACAGACGACCCATCGGAACCTATGTTATCGTGTGAATATCTGGTGTGAGGCACCATAAGCATAAACTCAACTTACATGCCATCTGCATTTTGGGAGAGCGTATCAATAACAAGCTCCTGGTCCTCCTCTCTCCATTTCCGCATCCTCTTGTCTGAACGGACAATAGACTTGATGTACGCAATTATGTCCTCTTTTTGTCCTCTCTCGTCATGTAGAGAAATCCTGAGAGATGTCAATGGCTCGAGCGTCATTCGGATGTCTATCTCCGGTCGGCTAGCCACACATAGATGTACATTCGGACGTTTCAAATCAACGAGTTCTTCAATTAGCTCGAGGACCTCTTCGCGGGCAGACGGCGTCCCGGAGAAATTCGGGCATTCATCGAGAGCGTCGATAATAATATAAATTGGGGCTTGCCCTGGCAGACTCAGCATGTTCGTCATGCATATTTTGAGCGCGTCAATGTTAGGCTTTCGGATTCCACGTGTATTGTCGGAATATAACTGGGAGACGATGCTATAGCAAGAATCCGATTCGGCAGAAAGCTGAGAAATGAGGGAGGAGAGTAGGCCGTAGCAGTCTTGCTTCTTTGTATCCCGGAAGTCAAAATAATAATAGGCCATCGTGGCCAATCCGGCTGCGTGCATGCCATCGATGTCTTGAATAATCGAGGATCTAACAGGCACCGTGAATACCTCGAAAAAACCAATAAAATAAGTTATCACATACAGAAGTGTGCTTTTCCCCGCCCCCGCTTTAAGATCGGCAAATTATTAGTGCAGGGCACTCGTCTGTATTTCGAATCACATACGTTTACCATGGATCCACAAGAAGGACCCCCTCGCTTTCCACTCTGTTAAAGTATTGCTCTCTAAGAACCACGTAGCCGTTCCACTATGCCGTGCTTTCCACACGAAGTTGTGATTCGTCGAAGGGTCAGGGGGGGAAAGCCAGTTTTGAACGTCCCATCGCAGCTGGTCACCTACAAGATACCGTCAGTCTCCGGAAGGAATGGTGGGAAAAACAACAAACGCTTCATCTTATTCATTTCGTGTAACACTTGGTGAAGAGCGACTACGAACCAAAGTCAGCACAGGGGTTACTGTTCGGCGCGGGACACATACCCAAATCTTGTCGAATACTATCCGTCGACGCCTTGCCATCTAACAGAACAAATGCTTAGAAATTTCTGGGAACAATCACTATTACGCACCTTCCATAACTACTTTCATGCTACCCACGAGACCATGCACCACACCCAAAGTCTGTGCAACAGTCATCCGAGCCTCGTCCTGGGTCAATCGATCTAATTTCTGGAGTATGGCTTCTATCTCGCTGTCCCCCAGCAATTTTTTCGCAAACTTCTCTGTTGCACGTTGAACAAGGGCAATAAATACGTGAGAGCGCACTTACTGAATCGCCCCTGATTGATTTGCTTTGTCGCCAGGGCAAGAACTGAGAGTAATTCTGCCATTATCTTAACGATGATATCGGTCAGTACCGGAGTAGGAGGGATCGTCGTATAGATCTCCAGACGCTTGAGGAAATTGCCCAAGCACTCAAACAGGTCGAGTAGGGCATCGTAGCTCGACGAAACCCCACTTGCAGCCTGGCAAATTCATATGGGAACCATTTGAAGGGCATATTTCAAGGGACGTACAGTAAGGAGGACATCGAACCCAACAAGCAAAGCATCTGCCGGTGGGAAAGGTACCTGACGACCAGGAGGTCACCTTAGAAGACTCACCGGATGATGTGTGACTCACCAGGCCGACCGCCCCGCCAAGGATCCCAGACAATGCCTGGAGGACCTTCACTGCCGGACTGAGACAGTTGATCAATCGCCGATTTCCATCGCGATATTCTTTAAACGCCTTCTCCCGTCCCTGAAGTAGTTCAAGGATGGCCTCTGGAGAACTTGACTGTTCGAGCGCGGCTGCGAAGGGGTCCTTTGAGAGGTCTATTCCAGTTATTTTGGTGTAGTCGGCCAAGGCGTTGATGATCAATTGGAAGTTCGAAGTAGATGATGTTGCTTGTCCGGTCGACGACATGAAGACAACGGATTGTTCGCGTTCTTTCGTTCAGAGGGGATGGAATGAGGGAAGGCAGAACAAGGGTTCAGGGTAAGAATTGATGCCCACGATCAGACGGCGCAGGGGCCAGGGCTGTGGAGACCCCCACAAGGCGCTAGACGTTGAAGCAGGTGACCTGGCATGGTGATGGGAGTTTTACGAGCTTACGGCATGATCGGGCCCAAAGTTCTCCGCCCTACCCAATTCCTCACTTCATCCGCCTCCATCATCACAGCGCGCTCATCTCTCTCCCTCTCATTCCCATATCTCCATCGTTCTCACTTTCCACCAGCCACGCATCGACCCCGGGCACGGCAATGAATCGGTACAGAAGAGCAGGGTAAGCAGGACAAGGATGGCGTGGACGGCGAGCAGGGAGAGATGTCGCTGGAGCGGCACACCGATGGCTCTCACCCTCATACCACATGACGTGCTAGAGCAGCGTCGTGTGCGGACACCTTGCAGGCACTTTGGGAACCACCTCGGCTGGTGCCCTTATTTCTCGGAGTGTTACTCGTGAGTCCTATCTATAATGTTTGGTCCCGCGGCGCGTCGCAGCGGGTAGAGAAGGTTCCTTGATTTTGCCTCTTTATAGCCTTCATGATTATTCGCGTCTTACTCTACGTGGTTTCCCTTCGACCTCCCCCCGCCTTTGCTCGCCTCATTCACGTGTCGCAGCCTCCGATCGAGTCCTGTCCCTTCCTGCCAGTACCAATCTGTCTTTCTCTCACGCTTTCCCTCCTCCTCATCTTGCTCGTCCTCCCCGTGACTCATATTCCTTGAGTCTGTTGCAGTGTTGCTTGTCCCTACTTTCGCTTTCGTGAGCAACGCCCATTTGGGATATGTCGCCGCCCCGTCCGGCGTTGAAGTGTTCACGGGCCATTAGACGCTGTCAAAGGCGGCATCACCCTGGTTCATCCAAGTCTCGTATCTACGTCTCGTCTCCGCACGCGTGGATGGATCATATACCACCGACGGTGCCTCTGTCGCGCACGAGCTTGATTCCTCAGGCCTCAGGCCTCAGGGTTGATCGATGAGTGGCCCAGTCGTGCTCGCATTGTCCCTTGCCCCTTTTCTCTGAGGGAAAGATGGAACGTCCCTGTTTTTCACAACACGTGATTTCTTCCTTTTCTATTCTGTATGAGCCCACTGTTTCAGATTATCCCGTGCCAAACGAATATAAACCCCTATTATACTGTCCAAAAACAGCTACATGCTTGTCTCTAAGGGTTAATATCGAAGTGCCAGTCAGACATCGCATTTGAGCCATAAAAGGATCTCCTCTAACCCTGCGCCATGCTCCTGGAGTAAATCCGGAATCTCTGGATGTCCTCTTCGCAGGAATAGTCGGTATTTGTGTTAGACCGTCGCCATTCCGTGCGTGTACGACCGCGCCACGTTCAAGTAACAGTTTCTCAATCCCGGGGTGTCAATTTTCAGCTGAGGTGTATCGGATTCCAGTTTTTCTGCTTTTCCTGCTGCCTTGCATTCACGTTTACTGTGATCGACGAGCAGCCGTCTGCGAGCCGTATATGACGGAGAGTCACGTGACGAGGAACGATTAAACAAATGGCGTATTCGCGCATGGCTGCGCGGGCGGTGGGGCGGGTTAAAGAGGAATGAAGGATGAAGAGGAGAATGACAGTGGGAGAACGGAGATGCAAGGTTGCGACGATCCAGATGCGTTCGAGGCGCTCTTCAAGCATTGTCTTCGTTGCCCATGCTCCGCTTTGTCGTACGTCGGCCCTGCTCCTCATGGTTGCTCTTACCCGCATCAACAACAGGACGTTTAGCGTCGGACCTACTAGTTCCAGAGCCCCGACTCGAGCTCGAGCCGAGGTACGCCCGCGCCCGGCGTGCCCTCCCGAACCCTACCATACCGCATCCTGCGCATTGTCCCGATCTGGATTTTCGACACCAGCAGCGCGCCAGCCACACCTACTACGTCACATGATTTCTGTTTCCCCTTCCCCGTCGACGAAACCGACGCTGCTCCCGTGATGCCGCGACTGCACCCACGTCCCAACCCGCCTCTGCGTACCCAATTCCGCGCCTTACCCTTCCCTATCACAGCGCGCTCGCCTGCTGATTTCTACCTACCACGTATTGAGCCCGGGCACTGCGAGATGTCGCTGGAGCGACAGCAACGGGGGGAGAAGAAAACGGAGAGGGCGCCAGAGAAGGCGAGGACTCTTTCAGCACGCACGGGAGGACATATTATGTCCCTCGCAATGCGGTGGTCGGGTTTTAAAGACGCGTACGACCTGTTAATGTGCGCCTGGACGTGCGGCTGCTCGCCATGCCAACCGGGGGAAGACGAATTGGGAAGAAAAGCGTCATGTTCGAGCTGGGCAGCAGCAGAGTGGACTCCACGCGGTTCCCGCGGCGACGGCTGCTACTGGTCTATTACTGCTCATCGCCTTTGCTGATGCCAATCTCAGTACAGTATTGGGAATACTCACGTGGGTGGCACCGGATCCGGATCCCTGGTCAGTCTATCGGGCGGCGTATGTTGCGCTGTAGCGCGGCGGGAGCGCGCGAGTGAGTTCGGGTTGAGGAAGAGATAGGGAAAAGAAGGGGAGGAGAACAGGAAGGATCGCTAGGAGTGTAGGAAAGGAGGGCTGCGCGGAGGCAGCAAATGAGTACACACGTCGGTGCGGCAGCCCTATACGTTGCGAGGAGAGAGGGGGGGGGAGAGAATAGACGAGCTGAAAGAGAAAGAAGAGGGAAATCGCATGGGAAATCGTCCTGAGACGTTCTGGCTTTACGAACCGGAGGACTCGGCCCGCCTTATAATAACAGCTTAATGATATTCCTGATTTGCAACAGGACAATCTGTTCGATCCGCTGTGTCGGAATTATCTTGATCGTCAGGTGGTCTGAGCCGGATGACGATAACACGACCAAGTCTTTGATTACAGTTGTAAGCGCTTGGGGCGACCAAAACGATCCTAACCGACATCGGGCCCGCACCAAACTAATACATTCTAAAACAGTTACATGCAAGAGGCTTCCTTCTCAGCTGTGTTGTCTAAGGGCTAAAATCGAAGTCCCAGTCAGAAATAGAATCAGAGCCAGAAAAGGATTCAGCCAAACCTTTCCTGGCAACCGCCGCGCTCCCGGAGTAATTCTGCAACCTCTCTATGCCCACAAGCCAGCGATGCTTGGTATGGTGTTTGCCCCTCACTATTCACTGCAAGTACATCCGCGCCATGTTCAAGTAACAGTTTCACAATCTCGAGGTGTCCAGATCCAGCTGAGAGGTGCATCGGAGTCAAATTGCTCTGCATCCTTGTGTTCACGTTAGCGCCGTGATCAATGAGCACCCGCAAGGCTTCCAGGTGTCCGTATAGTGATGCACCGTGGAGAGGTGTGCCCCCCCGTCTATCATGTGAATCCACCTCTGCGCCCTGCTCGATGAGCAAGCGCACGACATCGACGTTTCCGTTTGCCGCTGCTCTGTATAATGGAGTCTGGTTCACTGCATTGCAGCAATTGATGTCTACTCCCTGTTCGAGCAACGACTTCACGACGTCAGTGTTCCCCTCTTCTGCGGCAGCATGCAACAAAGCATTTTCCCTATCCTTCCCATCTTCATCAGCGCCGTACTCAGCTGTGTCAAATGTAGTCGACCGTATCTTGTTTCGAATATTCGCGCCTACTTTGCACTCGAAAATCAACTTTACGACCTCGGCTTTGTCATTCTCTGAAGCCATGTCGGCTGCGGTCTTATTAGCCTTGTTGAGCACATCCACATCGGCACCCCGCCGAAGCAACAGCTTTACTACTCCGAGGTGCCCGAGTTGCGACGCGGTGTGCAACAGAGTACAGCCATTGTTGTCCACGCTATGCAGATTCGCTCCGTGGTCGATCAGGAGACGGGCAATCCCAACTTTCCCATTCCATACTGCTTGATAAAGGGGAGTTTCTCGCTTGTCATTGAAAACGTCGACACTGGCACCACGCTGGACCAGCAACTCGGCAATCTTGGGGTTGTCGTTGCCTGACACCAGATGTAACGGGCTTGAGAGGTCATCGCACTGGATGTTCGCATTAACGCCATGCTCTAGCAACAGCCGCGCCATGTCTAAATGCCCATGTTCTGAGGCAAAGTGTAATGGAGCCCAGCCCCGGTTGTCCCGCATATTAATGTCGGCCCCTTGTTGGATGAGGAAGCGCCCAACTTCCATGTTTCCCATGCTTGAAGCAAAGGCCAACGGGGTCATTTGAGTTCCGTTTCGAATATCAACTGCAGTGCCAGTGTTGATTAACATTTGCACGACCTCGAGGTGCCCGTTTTTTGATGCGAAGTGCAGTGGATTCCAATCCTTGTCGTCCATAGTGTGGATATCTGCAC
The DNA here is from genome assembly GCA_015178965.1 of Russula ochroleuca. Classification (NCBI taxonomy): domain Eukaryota; kingdom Fungi; phylum Basidiomycota; class Agaricomycetes; order Russulales; family Russulaceae; genus Russula; species Russula ochroleuca. The sequence continues at coordinate 94,950 of WHVB01000002.1, forward strand.
CACGCTCGATTAGAAAATGAACGACGTCAAGTTTGCCACTGCTAGATGCAAGGGTCAATGATGTCTGTTCGCTCCCGTTCCGAATATCGACCGCGACGCCGCACTCTAGCAAGAACTTCGTGACGTGAAGACGCCCGAAATACGACGCTGAGTGGAATGGAGTCCAGTCTTCGATATCCGGGGCAGACACGGCCGCGCCATTCCCGATCAAAAAGCGCGCAAGGTCGAGGTGCCCTCTCCCTGCTGCGCATTTCAAGGGAGTCTCGTCGTCGTCGTTCTGGCTGTCAACGTTTGCACCTCGCTCGACCAGTAACTTTGCGGTGTCGAGGTGTCCTTTGGATGACGCGAGATGCAAGGGTGTCTGGCTGCCTACGTCGAGTGCGTTTACATCAGAGCCACGGTCTAGCAATAGCCGTGCGACGTCAACATGTCCAGATATTGATGCCAGGTGTAGAGGAATGAAGCCATCCTCGTTCCGAGAATTCATGTCTGACCCTCGATCTATAAGGAAGCGTGAAACGTCAAACTTCCCATTAGAACAGGCCACGTGCAACGGCGTCCATTGATTCTTATTTTGAATACCGAGTGTTGCGCCAGATTCAAGTAAAAGTTCTGCAATCTCACGATACCCAGATTGTGCTGCCGCGTGTAGCGGAGTCCAACCTTCATCATCGGTGACATTCACGTTTGCGCCAGAATTCACCAAAAGCTGCGCAATCTCGCACGACGATTCCGCCATGACGAGCTGCCCACCATGTGATATCACGTGAAGTGGAGCCATGCCATGATCGTCACGAGAGTTTGAATCTGCACCATGTTTGAGGAGCAGCGATGTGACATCTAAATGTCCCTTGACTGAGGCGGCATGCAAGGGAGTCGTGTGAGAACCACCCCTGCAATTTATGTCCGGAGAATGGGAAGCGATCAGGTGCTTCACGAGGCCACTAAAGCCGCAGAGAGAGGCATAATAAAGTGGCACAGCCTCAGGTTGCGTTGGGTGTATCTTCGACATGGGCTCTATCCAATCGTGGTCGATGTCGTGTAGCCAGACCCATGCCAAAAAATGTGGCTTTGCAGGGTCAAATAGACACTCCATGACCCCCTCAATGTGTGAGGACACATGCCTAAACCGGGCATGGTCAAGCCAGTACTGCGCCGCATACGGGGCAAGTGGAAAATGAGTTATGGTATCTCTGTCGATTTTGGCATCGAGTTGGAGGAGGACACTGAGGCCAGCATGTGCAAGGATGGTATGGGCAGGTTCGAGGAGAATGTGATAGTATGATAGCCGTTCTTCAGCTGTTGCGAGTCGCTCCGATGTCAAGAATTCCTTGACGGAGAAGTGCGAGAATTGTACAACTTGGCTGCCTTCCCCATCAACGACGGCGATGAGACTGGAACATGCAGAGATCACCGCTTCTTCTGCATTTTCTGGACGCCAAGCTTTGTTAAATGTAGCGTGTGTTGCGTTGTCGAACCGAACTGCGAGAATCTCTGCGAGTTCTTCGACGCGAAGGGGGCGAATGGACACCGTAAGACATCGGAAGAGTCGCTGTGCATATTCTCGTTTCTCCTCGTCAATCCCTAGCAGTGTTCGGCTATATGTTTCGTCCAACGTCTTCGGCAAGTCGTTCAACACACTCCGAATACTGGCAGGAAAAGTGCGTCTGAGTCTGTCAACCTGGCACACTACCCATCGAAACCTACAAGATTATGTGAGTGCCTATTGTGTAAAACCAAACACGAGAGACAAAGTACGAGACGACTTACATGCCATCCGCTCTGTCAGACAGAGTATAGATGACAAGTTGCTTGTGCTCTTCTTTCCATCTTCGCATGTTCATGTCTGTTTGAACAAAATACTTGATGTATTTGATTATGTCCTCCTTTTGCCCGCTCTCGTCATGAAGAGAAATCTTGAGAGAAGTCAACGGCTCGAGTACCACTCGGATATCTGTCTCTGGCCGACTAGCCACACATAGATGTACATCCGGAAGTTTCAAATCAACGAGTTCTTCAATTAGCTCCAGGACCTCCCCACGGGCTGACAGCATCCCCGGGAAATTCGGACATTCGTCGACAGCGTCGATGACGATATAAGTTGGGGCTTGACCTGGTAGACTCAGCATGTCCACCACACATTTCTTTAGCGTGTCAATATCGGGCTTTCGTATGCCGCGAGGCCCACGACTATGGTCGAAAAATAATCTGGAGAGGATGTTGGAACAAGAATCTGATTTGGCAGAAAGCTGCAAAATGAGGGAGGAGAGGAGTCCATAGCAGTCTTGCTTCTTGACATCCCGATAATCGAAGTAATAGTACGCCAAGATGGCCAATCCGGCTACGTGCATGCTTTCAATGTCCTGAATAATTGCGGATCTAATATGCACTTTGAACAAGCTTTGAACAAACGGATAAAGTCATGACATACAAAAGTGTGCTTTTTCCTGCCCCCGCTTTTAGATCAATAAGTTATTAGTGCAAAGTACTCCTTGGGAGATTCAAAAAACATACGTTTACCATGAATCCACAAGAGAGACCCCCTCTCTTTCCAATCTGTTAATGCCTTGGTCTCGAAGAACCATGCTGCAGTCCCACCATATCGTGATTTCCGAACAAAGCTGTGATTGGTCGACGGATCAGGGGAAGAGAGCCAGTGTTGAACGTCCCATTGCAGCTGGTCACCTGCCTGATACCGTCAGACTCAGCAACGGAAGGTAGAAACAACAACAAACGTTTCAGCTTATTCATTTTGCTTAACACTCAACTTCCAAGTCAACTTCTCAAGTCAGTACGGGTGATATCTATTTCGCGTAATATTTTTTGTTCGGAGGGGATGTACTGAGGGGAGGGAGAACAAGGGTAAAGGGTTCACCGCACAAATGGGGCGCAGGGCTGTGGCCACGAGGCGCAAGATATTGATCCAGAGCTTGTCTGCCGGGCCGGGCATAATCGCGCTTTATAATTAATTAGCTAAGCCAGCTGACCAACTGTACCACACCGTACCATTGACCTGATCCTGCATGCATACAGTATCCTCCTATTAGGGCCACGGGGTAGTTGCGACGAGCAAACACCGCGCCAGAGCAATCGATGAAGATGAGGAAGATTATGAAGCAAACGAAGACGAGGACGGGGTGGGAACGGAGGTGCAAGGCAACGACGACGATCTGGATGAATTCGAGGCGCTCTTCAAACCATTGTCTGTCTTCATCGCCCACGCTCCACTTCGTCGCAAGTCAGCGTTCACGCTCGCCATTCCCCCCATCGCTATCTCTTCTCTCGCCCGCATCGCCACCAGGACTTTCGACGCCGGACCTACCGGTTCCAGCAATTGAGTTCCAGATCGCTGGCTCGAGCTCGAGCCAGGGTATGTCCACGTCCTCCCAAGCCCGATGATATCCTGCGCATCGTCAGGATTTGACACCAGCAGTGCTCCAGCCACGCCGACGACGTCACAAGGCTCCGGCCTTACCGGGTACTGTACAGGCCGTACGGCGCCTATTCTAAACCCCAGCCCTGGCACATACACACCCAATACACACTACGACCGTCATCGGTGACTCGCTCCACAACGAGGCTATCAACGCCTCGGTGCACGACGGTGCGCCTGAATCCCGCATCGCACCGCCCATGCGTCGTCCCTTTGCTCACAATGACGTCCGCGCGTTGCACGCTCTCCGGGACGGGTGGAGGGCAAGTCCGTCACCATCGATCCGCGGGATGGTAGCGTTGCTTAGGCTTGAGGTCGAGGACTGCCTGTTTTCCCGGTTGTACACGTTCGACAAGGCGTCCGCGGCGTCAGATGGTGCGTGCCCGTCTTCTGTCTCCTTGCAGTCTTCGCGCTTTACGATCACTGCAGAAGCGTATTAGGCACATTACCAATAAATGCCTTCGTCTTCTTTCATCGGCTCTTCGGTTGATACGCATCGTCCGCAGAAAATGGATGACTCCCGGTCTTTCATACTTTTTTCCGAGCAGTTTAGTACATGCCTTATGTACAATCGGTCACACCGACAGCATTAACCAATGCCCCCATCAAATACGCTCCCGCCGCTTTCTTATTATTATTACGCCGACAACCCCGAGGACGTCGCTCCCAGGGACACGTCACCCATGACTGATCTTCATGCGCGTACGGAGGAATGTGATCCGCTCGTCTTGTAAGCAGGCCCAAACAGCATCTTATGACCCACCACCGTCGATGCATGTTGTAGTTCGTCAGTACCGTCCTCTATCGTACCCTATATGCGGCTAACACCCTCTCTAGCAATTGTATCTATCATTTCTGTAAATTCCATGATGCCTCTCAGCATGCTGCGTCTGGCGAGACAGCACACATTACGGTTTGTTATTCTTTGAGTGCACAAAGAATCCTCGTACGAAGATTTAATCTCTTCAAGTGCGAAGTACGACACAGAACGTTCTGGCTATTGTTCTGAGGTATGACCCGAAGACTCCGCACCTCCTGCTTTACCATTCTCAATATCGTTCTCTCGTCTGTTCTTCAAGTAAACTCATCTGCACTAGAGACGAGGGTCTTCAGTAATTGCGCGCGCTCATTTATTTATACGACGTTTCTTGGCAATACTACTATCATCACTACCTCGTACTCCTTCGACCCTTTCGAGGACGACACAGCCGAAAGGGTACGTATCCTCGCTCTCTCTTTCGTTTTCCGCCCCCTCGCCTAACGACGAATTCCCGTTATTGATCCATGCAAAAGATTGCGGGGCATGTTCTTGAACACTCGACGTACCTCCAGGAGCACCTCGGTGCATCCCTCGCCACGTCGTCTATCCTCGCGCACATCATCACCCTGACAGTCCATCTTCATCAACGACATCAACAGCGTGACCGCCAATACCGCTTTTGACGCCTCGGGCCCGCGCTCTTTCTGTTTATTCACCTCCTCGCGTACGGACAGAACACACGTCCATCAACTGGCCTACGATACCGAGGGGCACGGACCAACTGCGTTTGTGCTTACATGCTGCCAATATGCGGACTGAGATCTATGCCTTAATCAACGCGTCTATTGCATGGCATAGAGCAGGACGAGCGAACAGGGCCGGAGGGGGATCGAATCATCCGAACCTGCGTAGGTGGAGCGGGTCCGATTGCGAACAACTTGTTGCGATCAAAATTGTAGTCGCACGGTGTCTTTTGTATGCGTGGTACTAGAAGAGTGGAATAGAATTGTAGAGTTACTGTGTACCTTGTGTATCGGGGTCCCCCTTATCTCGTGAATCCACTTCCGCGCGATCCAATGAGCGAACTCGGTTTTGGGAAACAAGACAAATATATATTGTATCCAACCTGTTGTGCGCGGAGATACTTGATCTTGATCTTATCTAATCTCTAATCGAACTCGTACTGAGTCGTACATCATGTACTGTACTGTAATGTGATGACTTTCTACGCACAGCTGTGTTTTCTAAGGGCCAAAATAGAAGTGCCAGTCAGAAACTGAATCAGAGCGAGAAAACGATTCAGCCAAACCTTTCTCAGCAACCGCCACGCTCCCGGAGTAATTCCGCAACCTCTCGATGTCCAGAAACCAGCGACGCTTGATATGGTGTTTGCCCCCCGTCATTTACTGCAAGTAGATCCGCGCCATGTTCAACTAACAGCTTCACAATCTCGAGGTGTCCATATAGAACTGAGAAGTGTATCGGAGTATAAAGACTTTGCGTCCTTGTGTTCATGTTGGCGCCATGATTGATGAGTATCTGCGAGACTTCGAGGTGTCCTACACGTGATGCATGGTGCAGTGGTGTCCAACCCAACTTATCACGTGAATCTACCTCCGCACCACGCTCAATGAGCAAGCGCACAACGTCGGTGTTTCCCTTGAATGCTGCCATCTGTAACGGGGTCTTGTTATCTTCGTTGCAGCCGTTGATATCTACTCCCCGTTCAAGCAATGACATTATGACGTCAATGTTCCCCTCTTCGACGGCAGCGTGCAATGAAGCATATCCCGTATCCTTCCTATCTTCATCGGCGCCATACTGAGCCGTGTCCAATGTACTCGAGCGTATCTTGTTTCGAATGTTCGCATCTGCTTTGTACTCAACGATGAACTTGGCAACCTCAGCTTCGCCATTCTCCGATGCCAATTCAGCCGCAGTTTTATTGGCCTTGTTGAGCACATCGACATCGACACCTCGCCCAAGCAACAGCTTTACAACTCCGAGGTGCCCGCATTGTGATGCAGTGTGCAACAGAGTACAGCCATTACTGTCCGCACCATGGAGATTCGCCCCGTGATCGATCAAGAGACGGGCGATCGTAACATTCCCATTCTTCAGTGCTTGACAAAGTGGAGTTTCTTGCTTGTCATTGAAAACGTCGAAACTTGCGCCATGCTGGACCAGCAACTCGGCAATCTTGAGGTGGCCGTTGGCGGATGCGAGATGTAATGGGCTCCAGAGGTCATCGCACTGGATGTTCGCATCAACGCCATGGTCTAGTAACAGCTGCACTATGGAAAGGTATCCATGTTCTGAGGCAAAATGTAATGGAACCCTGTTGTTGTTGTCTTGCACATTCATGTCGGCCCCTCGCCCGATCAAGAAGCACGCGACTTCGACTTTCCCCTTGCTCGAAGCCAAGGCCAACGGTGTCATTCGAGTCCCGTTCCAAATATCGATGTCAATGCCGGTGTTGGTTAACATTTGCACGACGTCGAGGTGCCCGTTTTGAGATGCGATGTGGAGTGGATTCCAACCCTCGACGTTCTTAGCTTGGATATCTGCGCCATGCTCGATTAGGAAACGTGCGACGTCGAGTTTGCCGCTGCTGGATGCCAGGTACAATGACGTTTCCTCGTTTCCGTTCCGAATGTCGACATCGACAGACTCTAGCAGGAACTCCACGATATGGAGATGCCCACATTTCGATGACGTGTGGAATGGTGTCCAGGCATTGCCATTCCCGGCAGACACGGCCGCGCCATGCTCGACTAAGATGCGTACGATCCCGAGATGTCCTTTCCATGCTGCCAGCTCCAAGGGAGTCAACTGCTTGTCATTCCGGCTTTCGACGTTTGCACAATAATCCCTCAGCAACGCTGCTATTATAACGTTTTTGCTGGTTGACGCTTGTCGAATTAGTGTCCGTAAATCTGCCGAGTGCGCATTCACATCAGCGCTACGGCCAACCAAGAGCTGTGCGACGCCAAGGTGTCCATATAATGAAGCATAATGCAGGGCTGTACAATGTTGCACCTCTTCCTGTACGTTCACATCAAAGCCGTAGTCTAGCAGTAGCCGCGCGACGTCAACATGTCCACCTATTGAGGCATAGGATAATGGAGTGATGCCGAATTTGGTCCGGGAATTCAGGCCGGACCCACGACCTATTAGGAAGCGTGAAACGTCAAAGTTTCCATGAGAGCAGGCCCTATGCAACGGTGTTTCTTCATCATTACTTCGAGCATTGAGACTTGCGCCAGGGTCAAGTAACAGCTTTGCAATGTCACGATGCCCAGATAGTGCTGCCGCGTGTAGTGGAGTGAAGTCATCATCATCGGTGATAATTACGTTTGCGCCAAATTTCACCAGAAGCCGAGTAATCTCGAGCGACGATTCCGCCATTCCGCCCTGTGATACCCTGTGAAGTGGAGCCTTGCCATGGTCGTCACGAGAGTTAGGATCTGCGCCATTTTCGAGGAGCAACGATGCGACGTCGAAGTATCCCTTGACTGAGGCCGCATGTAAGGGTGTCGTGTGAGAACCACCCCTGCTATTGACGTCCCGAGAATCGGCAGCGATCAGGTGCTCCACGAGACCACGGAATCCGCACAGAGTGGCATAATAAAGTGGCACTGCCTCAGGTCGCGTTGGGTGTGTCGTGGACATTGGCTTTATCCAACTATGGTCGATGTCGTATAGCCAGACCCATGTCGCAAAGTGTGACTTCGCAGGATCAAACAGGTACTTCATGGCCTCCTGAATGTGCAATGAAACGTTCCTAAACCGGGCATGGTCGATCCAGTGTCGAGCGGCATATGAGGCGAGAGGAAAGTGATCGATGGTATGTTTGTCGATTTTGTCATCGAGTTGGAGGAGGACACTGAGGCTAGCGCATGCTAGGATAATATGCGCTGGTTCAAGGAGGATGTGATAGTATGAAAGACGCTCTTCGGCTGTCGCGAGTCGCTCGGACGTCAAGGACTCCTTGACGGAGAAATGCGAGAATTGGACAACTTGGCTGCCTTCCCTATCCACGATTGCGATGAGACTAGAGCATGCGGACAGTACTGCTTCTTCTGCGTTTTCTGGACGCCACGCTGAGTTAAATGTAGGGAGTGCTGCCCTGTCAAACCGAACTGCAAGAATCTCTGCGAGTTCTTCGACCCGAAGAGGGCGAATTGACACCACAAGACATCGAAAGAGTCTTCGGGCATATTCTCGTTTCTCCTCATCGATCTCCAGCAGAATACGGCCGTATGTTCCGTCCAAAGTCTTCGGCAAGTCATTCAACACACTCCGGATACTTGCAGGAAAAGTGCGCCGCAGGCTGTCAACCTGGCACACAACCCATCGGAACCTATACTATGACGTGAGTAACTGATGTGAGGTGCCATATGTATGATCTCAACTTACATGCCATCCGCATTCTGGGAGAGCGTATCAATAACAAGCTCCTGGTCCTCCTCTCTCCATTTCCGCATCCTCTTGTCTGAACGGACAAAAGACTTGATGTACGCAATTATGTCCTCCTTTTGCCCTCTCTCGTCATGCAGAGAAATCTTGAGAGATGTCAACAGCTCGAACGTCATTCGGATGTCTATCTCCGGCCGGCTGGCCACACATAAATGTACATTCGGAAGTTTCAAATCCACGAGTTCTTCAATTAGCGCCAGGACCTCTTCGCGGGCAGACGGCGTCCCCAAGAAATTCGGGTATTCATCGAGAGCATCGACAATGAGATAAATTGGGGCTTGCCCTGGAAGACTCAGCATGTTCGTCATACATATTTTGAGCGCGTCAATATCGGGCTTTCGGATTCCGCGAGTACTGTCGGAATATAACTGGGAGAGGATGTATAGCAAGAATCAGATTCGGCAGAAAGCTGCGAAATGAGGGAGGAGAGCAGGCCGTAGCAGTCTTGCTTCTTGGTATCCCGGAAGTCAAAATAATAATAGGCCATCGTGGCTAATCCTGCTGCGTGCATACCATCGATGTCCTGAATGATCGACGATCTAATAGACACTGTGAATACCTCGAAAAAACGATAATTCGTCACCTACAGAAGTGTGCTTTTCCCTGCCCCCGCTTTAAGATCAGCAAGTTATTAGCGCGGGGCACTCGTCTGTATTTCGAAACACATACGTTTACCATGGATCCACAAGAAGGACCCCCTCGATTTCCACTCTGTTAACGTATTGCTCTCTAAAAACCAGGCTGCGGTTCCACTATGTCGTGCTTTCCGGACGAAGTTGTGATTTGTCGAAGGGTCAGGGGGGGAGAGCCAGTTTTGAACGTCCCATCGCAGCTGGTCACCTACAAGATACCGTCGGTCTCGGAAAGGGAAGGTAGGAAACAACAAACGTTTCATCTTATTCGTTTCGTGTAACATTTGGTGAAGAGCAACTGAGAATCCCAGTCAGCATGGGGGATACCTGTTCCGCGCGAGACACGTACCCAAATCCTGTCGAATAGTATCCGTTGACGCCTTGCCATCTAACAGAACAAATGCTTAGAAATATCTGGGAACAATCACGCAACTATCACGCACCTTCCATAACCACTTTCATACTACCCACGAGGCCATGCACCACACCCAAGGTCTGTGCAACAGTCATCCGAGCCTCGTCCTGGGTCAATCGATCTAATTTCTGGAGTACAGCCTCTATCTCGCTGTCCCCCAACAATTTTTTCGCAGACTTCTCTGTTGCACATTGAACCATGGGCAACAAATATGTGAGAGGGCACTTACTGAACCGCCCCTGATTGATTTGCTTTGTCGCCAGGGCAAGGACTGAGAGTAATTCAGCCATTATCTTGACGATAATGTCTGTCATCAACGGAGTGGGCGGGATGGTCGTATAGATCTCCAGACGCTTGAGGAAGTCGGCCAAGCACAAGTAGGGCATCGTAGCTCGACGAAACCTCACTGGCGGCCTGGCATACTCATACATCACGAGGGAACTGTTTGAAGAGCATAGGGACGTACAGAAAGGAGGACATCGAACCCAACAATCAAAGCATTTGCTGGTGGAAAGGGAACCTGACGACTCGGGAGGTCACATCAAACGACTCACCAGATGGCACGTGTGACTCACCAGGCCGACGGGCCCGCCAAGGATCCCAGAGAATGCTTGGAGGACCTTCACTGCCGGGCTGAGGCAGTTGATCAGTCGCTGGTTTCCATCGCGATATTCTTTAAATGCCTTCTCCCGTTCCTGGAGTAGTTCAAGGATGGCCTCTGGAGAACTTGACTGTTCGAGCGCGGCCGCGAAGGGGTCCTTTGAGAGGTCTCTTCCAGTTATTTTGGTGTAGTCGGCCAAGGCGTTGATGATCAATTGGAAGTTCGAAGTGGAGGATGTTGCTTGTCCGGTCGACGACATGAAGACAAAGGATTGATCGCGTTCTTTCGTTCAAAGGGGATGATGGGGTGAGGGAAGGGAGAACAAGGGTTCAAGGCACGAATTGATGTCCCACGATGCAGACGGCGCAGGGCTATGGAGACACCCACGAGGTGCTAGACATCATAAGACATGGCATGTTGGCGTGATGACAGGCTTACGGCATGATTGGGCCATGCCAACAATTGCAAGAACGACGTTTTCGACAACCAGGACGAAAGTGTGCCAGTGGGCATGTACGCGAGCGCGCGATCTCAAGGTGCAGCTGACGGATTGGGACGTGATAAGGAAGAATATCGTGACAAAGCGAATGGTGTACGTGTGCATGGCTGCTCGGGCGGTGGGACAGGTGAAGACGGAAGAAGGCCACGGGGTAGTTGCGACGAGCAAATACTGCGCCAAATCAATCGAGGACGATGGGGACGATGACGAAGCAAACGAAGAGGAGTAGGACAGGGTGGGAACGGAGGGGAAAGGCGGCGGCGGCGATCTGGATGCATTCGAGGCGCTCTTCAAAATTGTTTTCATCGCCCACGCTCCGATTCGTCGCAAGTCAGCGTTCACGCTCGCCGTTCCCCGCATCGCTATCTCTGCTTTAGCCCATATCGATACCAGGACTTTCGACGCCGGACCTACTTGTTCCAGATCCCTGGCTTGAGCTCGAGCCAGGCACGCCCACATCCTCCCGAGCCCGATGATATCCCGCGCATCGTTGGGATCTGACACCAGCAGTGCGCCAGCCATGTCGATGACATCACAAGGCTCCTCCTTTCCCTTTCCTGGCATCTGTACGGTGATGAATCTGAAGTTGCCCTGGGAAGCCGTGCCTACACCCACGTCCCGTCCGCGTACCCAATTCCTCACCTTATCCGCTTCCATCACCGCGCGCTCACCTCCCTCTCGTTCCCCATATCTCTATCTATCCCACTTTCCACCCCGCCGCGCATCAACCCCGGGCCGGGCGATGAGTCGATATGGAAGAGCAAGGCAAGCAGGAAGAGGATGGCGCGGACGGCGTGCAGGGAGAGATGTCGCTGGAGCGGAACTCCGATGACGCTCTGCCTTACATCACACGACGTGCTAGAACAGCTGCGCGGGCACCTCGCAAGTGCTTTGTGCGCCACCTTGGCTGGTGTCCTCATGGCTTGGAGTGCCCCTCGTGAGTACTCGTGAGTCCTATCACTAATACTTGGCCCCGGCGCCCCGCGGCGCATCGCGCGGCGAGTAAGTTAGAAAAGGTTTCCTGATCTCGCCTCTTCATAGCCTTTCGTGACTATTCGCGTCTTACGGCTCTTACCTTGCGTCTTACTCTACGTAGTTCCCCCTCCCCCCACCTCCGCTCGCCTCGTCCACGTGCAGTGGCCTCCGATCGAGTCTTGTCCCTTCCGGCCCGTAGTAGCCCCCGTACCAAGCTGTCTTTCCCCCTCACATTTACGCACCCCCTCGTCTTGATCGTGCGCCCCGTGAGTTTTCTTCCTTGAGTCTGTTGCGTGTCCCTACTTTCCCATTGGCCTCGGCAACGCCCGTTGGGGATGTCACCCCGTCTGGCGTTGTGGTGTTCACCGGTCATTAGACACTGTCATAGGCCGCATCACCCAGCTCTCCCATTAGTCGTGCTTGCACTATCCGGCTTCGCTGTAATTATGATTCGCGCTCATAATCTGTCACCAATCCAATCTACATCTACTCCGGTATTTATTTTCCAAAGCTGTAACATGCTGTCCTACTATCGCATCGTTGCTCATTGGGATTTCTTTGAGTGGGGATGGAATGCCAGAGGGAAAATGTATGTCTACAACTGAGAGGCTTGGGTCGCCCCTGGAATGGGTGGGTGGATGCCCAGTGATCTGACTGAGCGGAACTCACGACGTCTCACGTGGTCGTAGCGTAATCGCAAGTCGCTGGGTCCGGCCCGTCCGAACTCAGGCCACAACAGAGCGGCGTGGTCGTGGTCGGGCGAAACAAAAAGAGAAGTGTCACGTACAAGCTGAGCATTGAACGTTGAGTGCTGAGCGCTGAGCAGCGGCAGTGCGGTGCCCACGCCAGTCTCACAACGACGGCTGCTACTATGATAGGCACGTCGCGCTTTTCGGAAAATTTCACAGACAATTGACAACGCACTCGTACTCCTACAATGCAGCCATCAGAGTCCCAACGATTTCTGATCACACTTGCCCTAAATGTGTGAGGTGATCCACACAATACTGTAAGGCTCAAAAACATGTTCGAGTCAGCCCTTACCAAAAAGCTCGCCGCGGCGCTCGGAGCGAAGAGAGGAACATCAGACTACGTCTCACGTCTCCCTCTCCCTCTCCCTCCCTCAACTCCCGGCACCACCTCCGACGTCACCGCAGCGGCCACCACCAACACCACTACCAGTCTCACACCGCGACCGCCACATGTAGTGCCAGTTGACTTCTCGAACGACTGCCTCCCCCTCTCGACCTCTCCCCTCCTCCGCGCGCGTCCTCGCCGCACTCCGCTCAGCACCAGCGATCCTCGGCCCAGGCGGCTCCCGCCTCCTCGTACACAACCACGCCCACGCAGCGCTCGAAGTCCGCCTCGCGCGGACCTCCGGCTCCCCCGTGGTGTTCCTCTTCAACTCCGGCCTCAACTCGAACGCTAAGGCGGACTTCTTCGCTTTTGTGCCGCAGTACGACGAGGCCATCCACGTCTCGGTGCACGATGGTGCCCGTGCCACCCGCGTCTCACTGCGCATGCGCTGTCCCTTCGCACACAATGAAGTGCGTTCGTTGCAGCTGCGCTCAGGCTCTCCGGGACGAGGGCGGTGGTTTATTCGCCGTCAAGAGCGTGAGTAGCATGGATGGTACCTTCTCTCCGCTTCTGCTTTGCGTGATGCTCGATGCCATGAACGGGGTCTTCTCTGCGGGCGAGTAACCCGTATTTGGTAGTCGACGAGGCACACCCAACGAATTTATATAGGCCTGGAGGCCGCGGAATGGTGGCGCTGCTCGGGCTGGAGGTCGAGGGCCGCGTGCTCGCCCGGTTGTACACGTTCGGCAAGGCGTCCGCGGCGTCAGACGCGTCAGGTGGTGCGTGCCTGTCTTCTGTCTCCTTGCAGTCTTCGCGCTTCACGAACATTGCAGATGCATATCAGGCACATTACCAATAAATGCGTTCGTCTTCTTTCAACGTCTCTTTTGTTGATACGTATCGTTCGCCGAGGCTGGATGACACCCGGTCTTTCATACTTTCCTCCGAGCAGTTTAGTACATGCACTTTGTACAATCGGTCACGCAGACAATGTCAGCCAGTGCCCCATCAAATGAGCTCCCGCCGCTTTCTTATTATTATTACGCCCACAATCCCAAGGACGTCACTCCCAGGGATACCGTTATGTTGATCATCGCCCTATTTTTTGACTTTGTCTACCCTTCCTCCCTTTATGTTCACAGGCCGTCACCCATGACTGATCTTCATGCGCGTACGGAGGAGTGTGATCCGCTCTTCTTTGCGTTGGTCATGTCGACTTTAGCTTCGACCTCGGTTCAGTTGCCACGGTCTTATCGATCTTATCTCTCATTGGACGACTAGCAGTACGTAAGCGGGCCCAAACATGAAGCCAGTCGTCGCATCTTATGCAGATCTTATGACCCACTACCGTCGATGCATGTTGTGATTCGTCAGTACCCCGAATCACACCCGCGCCTACCATATGCTACGCATCGTCCGGATCAGGATTTTGTGACACCGGCAGCGCACCAGCCACACCGATGACATCACAGGACTTCTGTTACCCCTTCCCTGTCGATGAAACTGACGCTGCTCTCGTGATGCTGCGACTGCACCTACGTCCCAACCCCCGTCTGCGTACCCAATTTCGCACCTTACCCTTCTCTATCACAACGCGCTCACCTGATTATTTCCACCCACAACGCATGATGTTACGCATCGAGCACCGGGCACTGCGAGATGTCGCTGGAGTGGCAGCAACGGCACGAGAGGAAAACGGAAAGGGCGTCAGAGAGGGCGAGGACTCTTTCGGCACTCACGGGAGAGCATGTTATGTCCCTCGCACATGCGGCGGTCGGGTTTTAGAGACGCGTATGACTTGTCGATGTGCGCCTGGATGTCCGAGTGTCCGCCATACCAACTAGGGGAAGAAGAAATGCGAAGAAAGGTGTCATGTCCGAGCTGGCATCAGCAGTGCGGAATCAACGCGGTTCCCGCGGCGACGGTTTGTACTGGTACCATTACTGTAGTCTTCACCTTTATGATACCGATGTGTATCGTATCACTATGACAGAAAGGAAGTGTTAGATGAAGGAGAAAGCGACACAAGTCCCGTGTGGTCCGGTGTGGATGAAAAATCCTGAGATCAAGGGTGTACAAGTAGTAGCATTGAATTATGGGATAGTAGGAACCTTTCCATCAGCCTGAGGCTGAGGCTGTTGAGCACAAAACGGGAGAAATACCAACAAGAACAAAAAACAGCTAGCATATATTGACCCTTTCGCGTGGGAGTAAGGACTCTACATACGCCCCCGCCAACGATCCGTTTGTCTTACCGCCCATAAATGCATAAATCTCCGTTGAATAATCCGCCATTTCAGTCTTTCAGGTTGTCTCGCACCAAACTAATATATTCTAAAACAGTTACATGCAAGAGGCTTCCCTCCAAAAGCTGAGCGCTGAGGGCTGAAATCGAAGTTCCAATCAGACATCGAATCAGAACCAAAAAAGAATTCAGCCAAACCTTTCTCAGCAACCGCCACGCTCCCGGAGTAATATCGCAATCTCTCTATTTCCATGTGTCAGCGATATTTGGTATGGTGTTTGCCCCTCGCCAGTCATCGCGTCCACGTCCGCCCCACGTTCAAGTAGCAGTTCCACAACACCGAGGTATCCATCGTGTGCTGATAAATGCAACGGGGTCCGTTGAACATTATCCCTCAAGTTCACGTTAGCGCCGTGATCGACGAGCGCCCGCGAGACTTCGAGGTGTCCGAATTGTGATGCGGTGTGCAGCGGTGTGCGCCCCCACACATCACGTGAGTCCACCTCCGCACCCAACTTGATGAGCAAGCGCACGACATCGACGTTCCCCTTGGCCGCTGCTCCGTGTAAAGGAGTCCCGTTATCTGTGTTGCGGCTGTCGATATCTACTCCCTGTTCGAGCAACGACTTCACGACGTCAATGTTCCCCTCTTCCGCGGCAGCGTGCAATGAAGCATTCCCCTCATCATTCCCGTCTTCATCGGCGCCGTACTGAGCTGTGTCCAATGTACTTGAGCGTATCTTGTTTTGAATATTCGTATCTGCTTTGTACTCAGCAAAGAACTTGGCAATATCAGCTTGGCCATTCTCCGATGCCAATTCAGCTGCAGTTTTATTGGCACTGTTGAGCGCATCGACATTCGCACCCCGCAGAAGCAACAGCTTTACAGCTTCGAGGTGCCCACGTTGCGATGCGGCGTGCAAAGGAGTACAGCCAATGCTATCCGCACTATGCAGATTCGCTCCGTGGTCGATCAGGAGACGGGAGATCGCAAACTTCCCATTTCTCACTGCTCGATAAAGTGGAGTCTCTTTTTCGTCATTGAAAACATCGACACTTGCGCCACGCTGGATCAGCAACTCAGCAATCTTGAGGTGGCCGCAAGTTGTTGCTACATGTAACGCACTGCAGAGGCAATCGCACTGGATGTTCGCATCCACGCCATGGTCTAGTAACAGCCGTGCCATGTCAAGATGTCCGCGTGCTGAGGCGAAGTGTAACGGAGCCCAGCCGTCGTTGTCCCGCATGTTAATGTCGGCCCCCCGCTCGATGAGGAAGTGCCCAACTTCGACTTTCCCATTAATTGAAGCCAAGGCCAGCGGGGTCATTTTAGTCCCGTTTCGAATATCAATTGCAATGCCAGCGTTGATTAACATTCGCACGACCTCGAGGTGCCCATTTTGCGATGCAATGTGCAGTGGATTCCAATCATTTTTGTCCTTAGTGTGGATATCTGCGCCATGATCGATTAGGAAACGAACGACGTCGAGTTTGCCGCTGTTGGATGCAAGGTCCAATGACGTCTCTTTGCTTCCGTTCCGGATGTCGACAGCGACGCCACACTCTAGCAAGAACTTTGTCACGTGGAGATGTCCGAAATACGATGCTTTGTGGATTGGAGTCCAGCCACGGTTATCCCTGGCAGACACGGCCGCACCACTCTTGATCAAGAAGCGCGCGATCTCGAGGTACCCATGCCGTGCAGCATGTATCAAGGGAGTCCCCTCGTCGTTGCTCTGGTCGTCAACGTTTGCACCTCGCTCAACCAGCAACTCTATGATGTCGAGGTGACCTTGGCATGACGCGACATACATAGGTGTCCGGCCGTCTTCGTTCGGTACGTTTATATCAGAGCCACGGTCCAGCAATAACCGTGTGACGTCAACATGTCCAAAGCGTGACGCCATATGTAGCGGAGTGTCGCCTTCCTTGTCCCGGGAATTCATGTCCGAGCCTCTATCAATAAGGAAGCGTGAAACGTCAAGCTTCCCATTACAACAGGCCTGGTGCAATGGTGTCCGTTGACGCTTATTTTGAACGTCAAGTCTTGCGCCAGATTCAAGTAACAAATTTGCAATATCACGATAACCAGATAGTGCTGCCGCGTGTAGTGGGGTCCAGCCAGCGTCGTCGGCGATATTCACGTCTGCGCCAGAATTCACCAGAAGCCGCGCAATCTCGAGCGACGATTCCGCCATGACGAGCTGTCCACCCTGTGATACTCTGTGAAGTGGAGCCTTGCCACCATTATCACGAGAGTTAGGATCTGCTCCATTTTCAAGGAGCAGCGATGCGACATCTAAATGTCCCTTGACTGAGGCCGCATGTAAGAGTGTCGTGTGAGAACCGCCCCTCCCATTGATGTCCCGAGAATCAGCAGCGATCAGGTGCTCCACAAGACCACGGAAACCGGTCAGAGTGGCATAATAAAGTGGCGCGGCCTGAGGTCGCGTTGGGTGTGTCGTGGACATTGGCTTTATCCAACTATGGTCGATGTCGTATAGCCAGACCCATACCGCAAAATGTGGCTTTGCGGGATCAAACAGACGCTCCATGATCTCTTTAATGTGTGCCGACATGTTCCCCGACCGGGCATGGTCGACCCAGTGTCGAGCGGCATACGCGGCGAGGGGAAAGTGAGCTATGGCATTTCTGTCGATTTTGTCATCGAGTCGAAGGAGTACACCGAGGCAAGCATGTGCGAGAAGGGTATGTGCCGGTTTGGGAAGTATGTGATAGCATGAAAGGCGCTCGTCTGGTGTCGCAAGGCGATCTGATGTCAAGAACTCCTTGACTGATGAATGCGAGAATTGCACAATTCGACCGCCTTCCCTGCTATTGACAACCTCGATGAGACTAGAACATGCCGACAACACCGGCTCTACGGCATCCGGTTGCAACAATCCTTCGTTAAACGAAGGAGCCGCCGTCGTGTCGAGCTCAATTGCAAGAATCCACATGAGCTCCTCGACGCGAAGTGGGCGAATCGACACCAACAGGCACTGGAATAGACGTTGCGCATAATTTTGTATCTCTTTGTCGATTCTCAACAATGTCCGCTCGTACGTCTCTTCCAAACTGTCTGGTAGTTCGGCCAGAACTCTCTGAATGTTGTGTGGAAAATTGCGGCGAAGTCTGTCAAGCTGGCAGTCGACCCATAGAAACCTACGTGATGGCGTGAGCGGTCAATGCGAGTGCTATAGTCATAATTACTGCTTACATGCCACCCGCTTTATCAGAAAGCATCTTAACGACTAGTTTTTTGTCCTTGTCCTTCCAACTCCGCATCTTCTCGTCTGTTTCCACAAAAAACTTGATATACTCGATTATATCTTCCTTTTGTCCAGTCTCCTCGTGAAGGGAAATTTCGAGAGGGTTCAAGGCTTGAGAGTCTTTTGGATACCAATTTCTGGGCGGCTGGCCACGCACAGATGGAGGTTCGAAAGTTTCAAATCGGCGAGTTCCCGAATGAGCCGCAGGACCTCTTCACGAGCAGACGGATTCCCTGACACGTCAGGACATTCATCGAGAGCATCAACAATGATATAAATCGGTCCTTGTCCTGGCAGGTTCAGCATGTCCTTCAGACACTTTGTCAGCGCGATGGTAGTGGGCGTTCGCATCCCACGGCCATGGTCTGAATATAACTGGGAGAGGACTCCGTAACAAGAATCCAATTCGACCGAAAGCTGGAGAACGATGGAGGAGAGGAGGCCATATCGGTTTTGTTTCTCGATGTTCCGAAAGTCGAAATGATAGTAGGCCATCGTGGCCGACTGGGCTGTACGCATTCCCTCGATATTCTGAATGATCGCGGAGCTGGACGGCAATTTAATTAATATTAATCCCAAGTCAACCGATGCGGTACTACACACAGAAGAGTACTTTTCCCCGAACCCTCTATAAAATCAATTGGCCGTCAATAAGAGTTGCGCGCCGACAGATTGAAAAGCATACGTTTCCCATGGATCCACAAGAAGGACCCCGTCTTTTTCCATTCTGTTAATACATGACTTGTAAAGAACCAGGAGACGATTCCAGTCTCATGCGCTTTTCTCGAAAAAGATTCATGATTCGTTGATGGGTTGGGAGGGGAAAGCCATTGTCGGACATCCCTTTGCAACTGGTCACCTGCAAGGTACCGTCAATCTCGGCAACAAAACGGAAAATATGAAGAGTAACAAACGTCTCGACGCATTACCATCTAATACAACAAGCAATCAGAAAAATATCAACAACAAACCATGCAACTGTTACGTACCTTCTCTAAGATCGCGGGTGGTATTCCACGTTTCTACGATCAGCGTCCAAGCCTCGTCCTGGGTCAATTGGTCTAACTTCTCCAGGGCAGCCTCAACTTCGTTGTTTCCAAACAGCTTTTTGAAAAATGACTCTATGGCACATTGAGCCATGGCAATGGATGTGATGGTGCACCTACTGAGCCGTCCCTGCTTAATCTGCTTTGTCGTCAGGGCAAGCACGGAAAGTACTTCGACCATAATTTTGACGACGATTTCCGTCATCATCGTAGTGGGTTGGATCCGCACATATATCTCAAGACGCTTGAGGAAATTCCCTAAGCGTTCGAAGAGTCTAAGAAGAGCGTCATAACTCGAGGAGACCCCACTGGCAGCCTGGAATCATCCTAGGTTACACGGAACCTGGTTGAAGAGAGTGTTCAAGGGGCGTACCGTGAGGAGAACATCAATACTCGTGAACACAGCATTTGCTGGTGAGAAGGGGATCTGACGAGACCTCGTTAAAAGATTCACAGGGTGGAATGCGACGCTCACCAGGCTGAGCGCCTCGCCAAGAATGCCGGAAAAGGCATGAATGATTGTCACTGCCGGGCTGAGACACCTTATCAGTCTCCGGTTGCGATCGCGAAATGTTTTAAAAGCCTTCTGTTGCTCTTGGAGCAGTACAAGGATGGTCTCGGGAGAATTTGACTGATCGAGCCTGGCAGCAAACGGACTCTTGGAGAGATCTATTCCAGTTATTTTGGCGTAGTCAGCCAAGGCCGCATCGATGATCAACTGAATGTTAGAAGAGGAGGATGTTTCTTGTGCAGTCGACGACATGAAGACAACGGATTGCTCGTGTTCTTTCGTTCAGAAGGGATGGACGGAGGGAAGGAAGAACAAGGGTTCAGGGTACGATTCGGTCGTGTCCACGGGTGCAGACGGCGCAAGGCTGAGGAGCGCCCCACGAAGCAGGATATTGATCAGGTGACCTGGCATATGGGCGTGCAATGGAAGTATCACGGCAGTGTTACGGCATGGTTGGGCCCAGGCTTTACCGCAAAGATAACGCTCTGCAAATGCTCGTATCAGAGGACTTCAGGAGTGGTCAACATATCTTCATTAATAAGGCAGTTTAGGCGGACGTTGGCGTTACCTGCTTACCAAGTGCGCTCGAATAGGCCGGTTGTAACCGGGGCCTGATTACATACGATTTTCACTCAATGCTGTCTGACCGTAGATGCAGTTTTACATAAGCGATCATAAGTGACCAAACATGCCAAAATATTTACATCACAACTGCGAGGCTGGCACTTTTGGAAACCAGCATTTGACGGGCCGGCCCTGTAATCTCAGTGTTGACGCAGTAAACCCTATCATAGGTTTCAATAACCGTAATATTGATCTGTGCACACACGCACTCGGCCACACTAACCCTCACCCTCGCGCCGATTTCACCCTCGTGTCCACCCTCGCGCCACCCTCACCCTCGTGTCCACCCTCGCGTCCACCCTCGCGTCCACCCTCGTGTCCACCCTTGCGTCCACCCTCGTGTCCACCCAGTGTCCACCCTCGCGTCCACCCAGTGTCCACCCTCGCGTTCACCCTCACCCCCACCCGCGCTCCCCTCACCCTCCCCGTGCTCACGCTCACCTTCGCACTCAGCTGTTCCATTTCTCCCACACATCTGATGGCCAGAGCTCCGACAGTGCTCCGACCTACAGCGTGTGGGGCTGCAGGGGAGCCATGCCCCCCTCGTGCTGGACTGCTGCCACTCCCTGCCAGGACCACCTCGCGTTGCCTCAAGCCAGAACCACCCTATCACTGCGTTCACTGGATTACCCTGCCACTGCCCATCCAAGTACATTCACCGACTCATCAAGCACATGAGTCTGAGGGTGAGTCCACACCCTCCTTATCATGTGTGATACCGACTAACCAGCGAATGAATTCGCATCCCCGTCCATGACCCAACCAATATTCGGGTCCTCCACTTCTACAGAGCCGCCGCCGCTACTGCCGCCGCCTGACCCCGACCCCACATCCACCGAACAACCTGCACCAGGCTCGAACTGCACCAGGTTCGATATAGGGTTCTTCGAGTGCGACGACAAAGCTAATGTTCCCATACACGTGGTGCGCATGCACACACCCTCACCCTTGCTTTCGCGCTCACTGGTGCTCACCTCTTGTGCAGCCGTGCTCACCCTCGCGCTCTCCATCTAGTCACCATGGCACACTTCACCGGTCACATCACTATCTCTTCTACCAACACAGCGGCCACCGGCCACACGGCCAATCTTTCTCTGACCACATAACTTTTGTCCACGCTGACACATTTTACTCCATTTTTAGGCACCACTCGAATGAGCCAAATCATAGCACTTTTGTCGTGCCTGCTCTTCGCACACAACCCCCCTTCTCAACGCGACAACGTTTCCGTTTGTGTACCCCCCCTTATGCGTCACCTACCTCGCCTGTTCTTCCTGCACGCATGTGCGATACGTGTTATACCCAAATCCACGGTACTGCGCCCTGTCACTCGCCACCTCGACATCTTCGTCGGCACCGGCATCTGCACGCACTTCTTCTCGGCCCCCTGCCCCGCGCCACTCACGTACTCTCCACCACCGCCGCCGCCTCTGGATCTTTCACCCCCCAACTGAAGCAGCGCCTGCACCTACGTCCCAACCCGCGTCCGCGTATCAAATTCCGCACCTTACCCGCCTCCATCACAGCGCACTCACCTCTCTCTCTCTCGTTCCCCATATCTCTATCTCTCTCACTTTCCTTTCCACCCGCCACGCATCAAGCTTGGGCCGGGTGATGAGTCGATTTGGAAGAGCAAGGCAAGCAAGAAGAGGATGGCGCGGACGGCATGCATCGCTGGAGCGGAACTCCGATGACTCATTCCCTTAACCACACGACGTGCTAGAACAGCATGCGCCGACACCTCGCAAACACTTTGTTCGCCACCTTGGCTGGTACCCTCATGGCCTGGAGTGCCACTCGTGAGTCCCCTTGGCCCCGCGGCGCATCGCGCAGCGAGTAGAAAAGGTTTCCTGATGTCGCCTTTTTACAAAGTTTTTATGGCCTTTCGTGATTATTCGCGTCTTACCTTGCGCCCCCTTCGACCTCCCCCCACCTCCGCTGGCCTCGTCCACGTGACACGTGTAGCGGCTTCCGATCGAGTCTTGTCCCTCCCGGCCCGTAGTAGCCCCCGTACCAAGCTGTCTTTTCCCCTCACATTTACGCTCCCCCTCGTCTTGATCGTGCGCCCCGTGAGTTGGAGTCTTCTTCCTTGAGTCCGTTGCGTGTCCTTACTTTCCCATCGGCAACGCCCGTTTGGGATATGTCACCCGTCCGGCGTTGTGGTGTTCACGGTCATTAGACGCTGTCATAGGCCGCATCACAGCTCTCGTATCCACGTCGTCTCAGCACGCATACATGCTCCACCGACGGTGCTTCTCGCGCACAAGTTTGATTCACCCGGGATGATCGATGGGCGCCTCCTTCCCATTAGTCGTGCTTGCATTGTCTGGCTTCGCTGTACACTCTTGCCGACTGTCAACATTATGATTCGCGCTCATAATCGTCACCAACCCTATCTACATCTACTCCGGTATATTATTTTCCAAAGCTGTAATATGCTGTCCTACTATCGCATCGTTGCTCATTTCCTGTAGTATCACCCACTTCCTCTGTCAATGTAGGGTTAACTGCAAACCTCACAGCCATGACCACAGGACCACCCAGGACTCATGTACGACTTTCCGATGCTTTCCGCTGCGTGAGCTCCAGAATGTCCTCCAGTAGTATCGCCATGAGTATCGCTATCCATGACGGAATAACTAGCTGTGGGCCTGTTTGGACTCTGTAGAGAAGGAAAGATTGATCTCTTTGAGTGGGGATGGAATGCCAGAGGGGAAAGGTATATCTACAACTGAGAGGCTTGGGTCGCCGCCTGGAATGCAATGGGGGGATGTAACTTATGCCCAGAGATAGAACGGTGATCTGGGTAAAGAGGGAAGTGTGCTCACGTGGTTGCAGCGTCGCCGGCATCCGGCCTTGTCCGAACTCCGCAGGCCACGTGGGCGTGGGCATGCGACCACTCAAACACTGTCAGACGAAGAAACGGAAAGAGAAGCGTCACGTACTGTACAAGCTAAGCAGCGGCAGTGCAGCGCCCACGCCAGTCTCACGACGACGGCAGCTACTACTGTATGATAGGCACGTCGCGCCTTTTGGAATTTTTTACAGACAATTGACAACGCACTGATACTCCTACAACGCAGCAACCCGAATTCCTACGATCTCTGATCAGAACTGTAGGGCTCAAATCATGTCCGACTCTGCCCTTGCCAAAAGGCTCGCCGCGGCGCTCGCTTTTCGCGAAGACAGGAATATCAGACGCCGTAACTCCTGCCACTACTTCCGACGTCACCGCAGCGGCCACCACCACCCCCACCATCCACGGCGCGCGCGACCACCGCACATAGCGCCAGTTGACTATTCCAACCATCTACCTCCCCTTCTCGACCTCTCCCCTCCACTGCGCATGCGTCCTCGCCGCACTTCACTTGGCACCAGCGATCCTCGGCCCAGGCGTCTCTCACCTTCGCGTACACAACCACCCCCACGCAGCGCTCGAAGTCCGCCTCGCGCGGACCTTCCGCTCTCCCATGGCGTTCCTCTCAAACTCCGGCCTCAACTTGAACGCTAAGGCGGGCCTTTTCGCTTTTGTGCCGCAGTCGGACGACGCCCTGCTCCACGACGAGGCCATCCACGTGTCGGTGCACGATGATGTCCGTGCCACCCGCGTCTCACTGCGCATGCGCTGTCCCTTCGCACATAATGAAGTGTGTTCGTCGCACGTTGCACGTTGCGCTCGGGCTCTCCGGGACGGGTGGAGGGCAAGAGCAGTGGTTTCGTCGCCGTCGAGTGAGCAACATGAATGGTACTTTCTCTCCGCTTCTGCTTCGCGCGATGCTCGATGTCATGAACGAGGTCTTCTCTGCGGGCGGGTAGCCCGTATTTGGTCATCGAGGAGGTGCACGCAACGAGTTTATATAGGCCTGGAGGCCGCGGAATGGTAGCGCCGCTCGGGCTGGAGGTCGAGGACTGCGTGCTCGCCCGGTTGTACACGTTCGGCAAGGCGTCCGCGGCGTCAGACGCGTCAGGTGGTGCGTGCCTGTCTTCTGTCTCCTTGCAGTCTTCGCGCTTCACGATCATTGCAGATGCGTATCAGGCACATTACCAATAAATGCCTTCGTCTTCTTTCAACGTCTCTTCTGTTGATACACATTGTTCATCCCCGAAGACGTCGCTCCCAGGGTTACCGTCATGTTGATCCCATTTTCTGACTTTGTCTATCCTCCCTCCCTTTGTATTCACAGGCCATCATACATGACTGATCACCATGCGCGTAGCGAGGAATGTGACCCGCTCTTCTTGTTGGTCCTGTCGACCGTAGTCTTCAACCTCGATTCAGTTGCCACGGTCTTATCTCCCATTATCCCATTGGACGACTTGCAGTACGTAAGCACTGGCACGAAACATCTTATGCAGATCTTATGACCCACCACCGTCGATGCATGTTGTAATTCGTCAGTACCGTCCTCTATCGTACCCTATATGCGGTTAACACCCTCTCTAGTAATTGGATCTGTCACTTCTGTAAATGCCACGATGCCACAGAGCATCATGCTGCGTCTAGCGAGACAGCACACATTACAGTTGTTATGCTTTAAATGCACAAAGAATCCTCGTATGAGAGTTTTATCTCATCAAATGCGAAGTATGACACAGAACGTTCTGGCTATTGTTCTGAGGTATGACCCAAAGACTCCACCTCCTGCTTTACCATTCTCAATATCGTTGTCTAGTCTGTTCTTCTAAGTAAACTCATCTGCACTAGAGACGAGGTCTACAGTAATTACGCGCGCCGATTTATAAATACGACGTCTCTCAGCAATACTACTATCATCGCTACCTCGTACTCCTTCGACCTTTTCAAGGGCGACAGAGCCGAAAAGGTTCGTATTCCTGCCCTCTCTTTCTCTATCCGGCCTCTCGCCCAACAACCCATTCCCGTTATTCACCCATCCAAAAGCTTGCAGTGCATGTTCTTGAACACCCGACGTATCCAGGAGCACCTCGGTGCATCCCTCGCCAAGTCGTCTATCCTCGCGCACATCATCACCATGACAGTCCGTCTTCAACGTTCAACAACGACATCAACAACCCTCGATGGCGCAACCGTCAACACTGATCATACCGCTTTTGACGCCCCGGCCCCACTCTCTGTTTGATCACCTCGCGTACGGACACGACGCTATCCGCCAGCTGGCCTACGGTGCCAAAAGGCACAGACCAAGTACGCTTGTGCTTACATGCCACCGATATGCGGACTGAGATCGATGTCCTAATTAACGCGTCTATTGTATGTGCTGTAGGCATTGAGCATGACGAGCGAACAGGGCCGCAGGAGGATTGAACCTGAATCAAGGGAACGTAGGTCACCGGTAGGTGAAATGGGTCCGAGTGAGGACAACCTGTTGCAATCAAAATTGTAGTAGCACAGTGTCTTCGTATGCGTAGTATTAGAAGAATGGAATGGAATTGATTTCCGCGCGATCCGATGAACAATCTCAGTTTTTGGGAAACAAGACAAATATGTACAGTATCATGGCGTGCATAAGAAAGAGTGTTAGATTCTTGATCTTGATCTTATCTAATCTCCAATGAGCCCGCACAGCGATGACTTCATACCTCTTCAACTTCTCAACGTTCTCAACCGTAAAGTGCGGTGCGCACATACCCGTACCACACCCACAGGGAAAGAGAAAGTGCTCAGGCTACCGACCCTATACTCGATGGATAAGATCATGGACACACTCTTCCGCCTGCTCTGCCGCACCTTCGAACCATTTTACTCCGCGCACGCAGCCCCAGAGTCGACCATCCCCTGTCAACAAGAATAAAAAGGTCAACACCGCACCATATATTGGCCCCTTTCGCTTACTCTCTTGGGACTAAGGACTCTACACACGCCCTCAACGATCCGTTTGTCTTACCGCCTGTAAATCTCCGAGTCCGTTGGATCACCAACCCACCGTTTCAGCCTTTCTAGATTGTCCCGCACCAAACCAATATATTCTAAAACAGTTACACACAAGAGGCTTCCTTCTCACTCGTGTTGTCTACTGCAAGGGGCTAAAATCGAAGTGCCAGTCAGAAATCGAATCAGAGCCAGAAAAGGATTCAGCCAAACCTTTCTCAGCAACCGCCACGCTCACTGAGTAATTCCGCAACCTCTCTATATCCAAAAGCCAGCGATAGCTGGTATGGTGTTTGCCCCTGGTCACCGGTCACTCACCGCAAGTACGTCTGCGCCATGTTCAAGTAGCAGTTTCGCAATCTCAAGGTATCCATTTCTGGCTGAGAAGTGTATCGGAGTCCAATGATTTCGCTGCCTTGCGTTTACGTTAGTGCCGTGATTGATGAGTATCCGCGAGACTTCGAGGTGTCCGTATCGCGATGCACTGTGCAGTGGTATCCAACCAAACTTATCACGTAAATCTACCTCCGCGCCCCGTTCAATGAGCAAGCGAACGACATCGACGTTTCCCTTGTATGCTGCTCTGTGTAACGGAGTCCTGTTATCTTCGTTGCAGCTGTCGACATCTACTCCCTGTTCGAGCAACGACTTTACGACGTCAATGTTCCCCTCCGCAGCAGCAGCGTGCAAGGGAGCATTTCCCTTATCCTTCCCATCTTCATCGGCGCCGAACTGAGCTATGTCCAATGTACTTGAGCGTATCTTGTTTCGAATGTTCGCATCTGCTTTGTACTCAGCAATGAACTTGGCAACCTCAGCTTCGCCATTCTCCGATGCCAATTCGGCTGCAGTTTTATTGGCCTTGTTGAGCACATCGACATCGGCACCCCGCTGAAGCAACAGCTTTACAACTCCGAGGTGCGCGCATTGCGATGCAGCGTGCAACAGAGTACAGCCATTACCGTCTGCACTATGCAGATTCGCCCCGTGATCGATCAGGAGACAGGCGATCGCGACTTTCCCATGCCATACTGCTTGATAAAGTGGAGTTTCTTGCTTGTCATTGAAAACGTCAGCACTTGCGCCACGCTGGACCAGGAACTCGGCAATCTTGAGGTGGCCGTTGGCGGATGCGAGATGTAACGGGCTCCAGAGGTGATGACACTAGATGTTCGCATCAGCGCCATGGTCTAGTAACAGCTGTACCATGGCAAGGTGTCCATGTTCTGAGGCAAAATGTAATGGAACCCTGTTATTGTTGTCCTGCGCATTCATGTCGGCCCCTCGCTCGATCAGGAAGCGCGCGACTTCGACTTTCCCCTTGCCCGAAGCCAAAACCAACGGCGTCATTCGAGTCCCATTCCAAATATCGATGTCAATTCCAGTGTTGGTCAACATTTTCACGACGTCGAGGTGCCCGTTTTGAGATGCGATGTGTAGTGGATTCCAACCCTCGATGTTCTTAGCTTGGATATCTGCGCCATGCTCGATTAGGAAACGCGCGACGTCGAGTTTGCCGCTGCTGGATGCCAGGTACAATGACGTCTCCTCTCTTCCGTTCCGAATGTCGACATCGACAGACTCCAGCAGGAGCTTCACGATATGGAGATGCCCACATTTCGATGACGTGTGGAATGGTGTCCAGGCATTGCCATTCCCGGCAGACACGGTTGCGCCATGCTTGACTAAGATGCGAACGGTCTCGAGATGTCCTTTCCATGCTGCCAACTCCAAGGGAGTCAACTGCTTGTCATTCCGGCTTTCGACATTTGCACAATAATTCCTCAGAAACTCTGCTGCTACGGCGTTCTTGCTGGTTGACGCGAGTTGAATTAGTGTCCGGAAATCTGCCGAGTGCGCATTCACATCGGCGCCACGGTCAATCAAGAGCCGTGCGACGCCAAGGTGTCCATATGATGAAGCATAATGCAAGGCAGTACAGTGTTGCACCTCCCGTACGTTCACATCAAAGCCGTAGTCTAGCAGTAGCCGCGCGACGTCAACATGTCCATGTATTGACGCATAGGACAACGGAATGATGCCGAATTTGGTCCAGGAATTCAGGTCGGATCCACGATCTATAAGGAAGCGTGAAACGTCCAAGTTTCCATGAGAGCAGGCCTTATGCAACGGTGTTTCTTCATCATTATTTCGAGCATCGAGACTTGCGCCGGATTCAAGCAACAACTCCGCAATGTCACGATAACCAGATAATGCTGCCACGTGTAGTGGAGTGCAGTTATCATCGTCGGTGACATTTACGTTTGCGCCAAATTTCACCAGAAGCCGAGCAATCTCGACCGACGATTCCACCACGACAAGCTGTCCGGCCTGTGATACCTTGTGCAGTGGAGACCTCCCACAATCGTCATGAGAGTTAGGATCTGCACCATTTTCGAGGAGGAGCGATGCGAGGTCTAAACGTCCCTTGACTGACGCCGCATGTAAGGGTGTCGTGTGAGAACCACCCCGTCCCGAGAATTGGTAGCGATCAGGTGCTCCACGATACCACGTAATCCCGACAGAGTGGCGTAATAAAGTGGCAGGGCCTCAGGTGGAGTTGGGTGTGTCGTGGACATTGGCGTCATCCAACTATGGTCGATGTCGTGTAGCCAGACCCATGCCGCAAAATGTGGCTTTGCAGGATCAAACAGATACTCCATGACCTCCTGGATGTAGGATGAAACGTTCCTAAACCGGGCATGGTCGATCCAGTGTCGAGCGGCATATAAGGCGAGGGGAAAGTGATGTATGGTATCTCTGTCGATTTTGTCATGGAGTTGGAGGAGGACACTGAGGCTAGCGTGTGCTAGGATGATATGCGCGGGTTCGGGGAGAATGTGATAGTAAGAAAGACGTTCTTCAGCTGTCGCGAGTCGCTCTGATGTCAAATACTCCTTGACCGAGAAATGTGAGAATTGTACGACTTGTTTGCCTTCCCTATCGAGGATGGCGATAAGACTAGAACATGCGGACAACACCGCCTCTTCTGCATCCAGCGGCCGCAAATCTTTGTGAAATGAAGGGGACGCTGCCGCGTCGAACTGGACTGCAAAAATCTCCGCGAGCTCCTGAACGAGAAGTGGGCGAATGGACACCAAGAGGCACCTGAACAATCGTTGGGCATATTCTCGTTTCTCCTTATCGATGCCCAACAACGTTTGCTCGTATGTTTTATCCAAACTCTCTGGCAGGTCGGCTAGAGCACTCCGAATACTGGGCGGAAAACACCGACGCAGCCTGTCTACCTGACAGACGACCCATCTGAACCTATGTTATCGTGTGAATATCTGGCGTGTGGCACCATAAGCATAAACTCAACTTACATGCCATCCGCATTTTGGGAGAGCGTATCAATAACAAGCTCCTGGTCCTCCTTTCTCCATTTCCGCATCCTCTTGTCTGAACGGACAACAGACTTGATGTACGCAATTATGTCGTCTTTTTGTCCTCTCTCGTCATGTAGAGAAATCCTGAGAGATGTCAACGGCTCGAGCGTCATTCGGATGTCTATCTCCGGTCGGCTAGCCACACATAGATGTACATTCGGAAGTTTCAAATCAACGAGTTCTTCAATTAGCTCCAGGACCTCTTCGCGGGCAGATGGCGTCCCGGTGAAATTCGGGCATTCATCGAGAGCATCGATAATAATATAAATTGGGGCTTGCCCTGGCAGACTCAGCATGTTCGCCATACATATTTTGAGCGCGTCAATATCGGGTTTTCGGATTCCACGATTATTGTGTGAATATAACCGGGAGAGGATGTTGTAGCAAGAATCAGATTCGGAAGAAAGCTGCGAAATGAGGGAGGAGAGCAGGCCGTAGCAGTCTTGCTTCTTGGTATCCCGGAAGTCAAAATAATAGTAGGCCATCGTGGCTGAATGATTGAGGATCTAATAGGCACTGTAAATAACCTCGAACAAACCCAGAAGTCATCACATACAGAAGTGTGCTCTTCCCCGCCCCCGCTTTGAGATCAACAAGGTATTAGTGCAGGGCACTCGTCAGAATTAGGAAGAACATACGTTTACCGTGGATCCACAAGACGGACGCCCTCAATTTCCACTCTGTTAATGTGTTGCTCTCGAGGAACCACGCTGCGGTTCCGCCATGTCGTAATTTCCGTACGAAGTTGTGATTCGTCGAAGGGTCAGGGGGAGAGAGCCAGTTTTGAACGTCCCATCGCAGTTGGTCATCTACAAGATACCGTCAGAGTCGGCAAGGGAAAGTAGGAAAAAACAACAGACGTTTCATCTTATTCGTTTCGTGTAACATTTGGTGAAGAGCAACTATGAATCCGAGTCAGCACAGGGGATAGCCGTTCTGCGCGAAGACACATACCCAGATCCTGTCGAATGGTATCCATTGACGCCTTGCCATCTAAGAACAAATGCTTAGAGACCTGGGAATAATAATACAACTATTACGCACCTTCCATAACTACTTTCATACTACCCACGAGACCATGCACCACACCCAAAGTCTGCGCAACAGTCATCCGAGCCTCGTCCTGGGTCAACCGATCTAATTTCTGGAGTATGGCCTCTATCTCGCTGTCCCTTAACAACTTT
Source organism: Russula ochroleuca (assembly GCA_015178965.1). Classification (NCBI taxonomy): domain Eukaryota; kingdom Fungi; phylum Basidiomycota; class Agaricomycetes; order Russulales; family Russulaceae; genus Russula; species Russula ochroleuca. Next base: position 125,940 of record WHVB01000002.1, read on the forward strand.
TTTGCAAACTTCTCTGTCGCACATTGAGCCATGAGCAATGTATACAGTATGCTCGAGCGCACTTACTGAGCCGCCCCTGATTGATTTACTTTGTCGCCAGGGCAAGAACTGAGAGTAATTCCGCCATTATCTTAACGACAATATCGGTCATCAACGGAGTGGGCGGTATCGTCGTATATATCTCCAGACGCTTGAGGAAATTTCCCAAGCACTCAAACAGCTCGAGTAGGGCATCATAGCTCGATGAAACCCCATTTGCAGCCTGGGATATTCATAAGGGAACCGTTTGAAGAGCATATTCAAGGGACGTACAGCAAGGAGGACATCGAACCCAACAAGTAAAGCATTTGCTGGTGGGAAGGGAATCTGACGACTCGGAGGTCACGTTGGAAGACTCACCAGATGACAAGTGTGACTCACTAGGCCGACCGCCCCGCCAAGGAGCCCAGAGAATGCCTGGAGGACTTTCACTGCCGGGCTGAGGCAGTTGATCAGTCGCCGATTTCCATCGCGATATTCTCTAAACGCCTTCTCCCGTCCCTGGAGTAATTCAAGGATGGCCTCGGAAGAATTTGACTGTTCGAGCGCGGCTGCGAAGGGGTTCTCAGAGAGGTCTATTCCAGTTATTTTGGTGTAGTCAGCCAAGGCATCGATGATCAATTGGAAGTTGGAAGTGGAGGGTGTTGCTTGTCCGGTCGACGACATGAAGACAACGGATTGTTCGTGATCTTTTGTTCAGAGATGGAGTGAGGGAAGGGAGAACAAGGGTTCAGGGTACGAATAGATATCCCCCACAGGCGGGATATTGAAGCAGGTGACCTGGCATGTTGGAAGGGTTACGGCATGATTGGGCCCAGGCTTTACAGTACGCGCTTTACCGCTTTACGGCCATCAGTACCGTACTCACTACCGTACTCACTTGATCCCCAGTCTCTGCTGAGCTCCTACCTGAAGCTGCACCCGTGTCTCTACCTACTACGTCTCAACGTTCTCAACTTGCATCCGCCTGCCCAATTCCGCACCATATATCCACCTCCATCGTCACAGTGCTCTCACCTCTCTTCCCCCTCGCTCCTCATATCTCTATCGTTCGCACTTTCCACCCGCCGCGCATCGAGCCTGGGCACGGCAATAGATCGTTACGGAAGAGCAGTGTAAGCGGAGGATGGCGTGGACGACGTGCGGGAGAGATGTCGCTGGAGCGGCACACAGATGGCCCTCAGCCTCACATCACACGACGTGCTAGAACAGCGTGCGCGCGGGCACCTTGCAAGCACTTCGGGAACCACCTCGGTTGTTACCCTTATCGCTCGGAGTACTCGTGAGTCCTATCAATAATGCTTGGCCTCGCGGCGAGTAGAGAAGGTTCCCTGATTTTACCTCTTTATAGCCTTCATGATTATTCGCGCATATTCGCGTCTTACTCTACGCGGTTCACCTTCGACCTCCCCCCGCCTTCACTCGCCTCGTTCACGTACGACAGCCTCCGATCAAGTCCTGTCTCTTCCGGTTTGCACCAAGCTGTCTTTCCCCCTCACGCTTACGGTCCTCCTCGTCTTGCTCGTGCTCCCCGTGAGTCCGCATCCTTGAGTCTATTTCGTGACCCTACTTTCCCTTTCGCCTAGGCAACGCCCGTTTGGGGTATGTCACCCCGTCCGGCGTTGAAGTGTTCATGAACCATTAGACGCTGTCAAAGACCGCATCACCCTGGTTCACCCAGCTCTCGTACTCACGTCTCATCTTCGCACGTGTGGATAGATTATACATACTCCACCGACGGTATTTCTCTTGCGCATAAGCTTGATTCCACAGGGTTGATCGATGATCGCCCTCTTTTTCATTACTTAGTCGTGCTTGCATTATCCCTAACCCCTTTTCTCTCTGAGGGAAAGATAGAAATTTCGTGTCACTGTTTTTCGCAATACTTGATTTTGTACTTTTCTGTTCAATATAAGCCCACTGTTTCAGATCTTCCCGTGCCAAACGAATATAAAATCGTATTCTACAGTCCAAAAACAGTTACACGCTTGTCTCTGAGGGTTAAATCGAAGTGCAAGTCAGAGATCGCATTTGAGCCACAAAGGGATCTCCTTGAAGCTTGCGCCATGCTCCCGGAGTAAATCTGCAGGCCCACTGGTGTCCTCTTCCTACCGACAGTCGGTATGGTGTTAGACCGTCGCTATTCCGCGCGTGTAACTTACGTCCGCGCCACGTTCAAGTAACAGTTTCACAATCCCGGGGTGTCAATTTTCGGCTGAGAGGCGGATCGGAGTCCTGCGTTTCTGATGCCTTGCATTCAATTTGCTCCCTGCGCGCGAGCTCGAGCCACAGATGACCGAGTGTCACGTGACGACGAAGGATACGATGAGGAAACAAATGGCATATTCGAGCATGGCGGCGCGGGTGGTAGGGCGGGTTAAGAAGGAGGAATGAAGGACAACGATGAGGAGGACAGAAGGAGAACGGAGACCCAAGGCGGCGGCGACGATACAGATGCGTTCGAGGCGCTCGCTCTTCAAGCCATTGTCCTTGTCGTAATAAGTCGGCCCCGTCGCCATTGCTGCTCTGGCCCGCATCGACACCGGGACTTTTGACGCCGGAAATACTAGTTCCAGAGCCCTGACTCGAGCCCGAGCAGAATCACGCCCGTGCCCGCGCCCTCCCGAGCTCTACCATATCCTACGCATCGTCCGGATTTGGATTGTGACAGCAGCAGCACGCCAGCCACACCGATGAAGTCACAGAACTTCTATTTCCCCTTCCCCATCGATGAAAGTGACGCCGCTCCCGTGATGCCGCGACTGCACCTACGTCCCAACCCGCGTCTGCGTACCCAATTCGGCGCCTTACCCTTCTCTATCGCAGCGCGCTCACCTGCCGATTTCTACCCACCACGCATTGAGCCCGGGCACTGCGAGATGTCGCTGGAGTGGCAGCAACGGGGGGAGAGGAAAACGGAGAGGGCGTCAGAGAGGGCGAGGACTCTTTCAGCACTCACGGGAGAGCATATTATGTACCTCGCACATGCGGCGGTCGGGTTTTAGAGACGCGTATGACTTTTCCATGTGCGCCTGGATGTCCGAGTGTCCGCCATACCAACTAGGGGAAGAAGAAATGGGAAGAAAGGTGTCATGTCCGAGTTGGGCAGCAGCAATGCGGAATCAACGCGGTTCCCGCGACGACAGTTGCTACTGGTACCATTACTGTAGTCATTACCTTTCCTGATACCCAATGTGAGTAGTGGGAGTACGCACGTGCCAGTGGGTGGCAGACCCAGATCCCTGGCCGATCTACCACACTCCGATTCGGGCTGCGTCTGTTGCGCAAAACGCCAAGATATAGAATTAGAATTCCTGCGCGCGTTTTCGAAGGCCCGGGTTACTCCGAAATGAAGAGTTGCGAGGCCGCCCTGGACCGAGAGGGATTGTGACCAGAGGAAGTAGAGAACATCAGTGGCTATTTCCTCGTAGGTAACCTTATTGGTCCTGCGCGGCGTGGGGAGACGAGAGGTTCTTGGGTATATCGTATGATAGAAAGGAAGCATCAGATGAAGGAGAAAGCGACACAGGCTCAGTTAGCTCACTAGGATGTAGACGGGTCGCTGCAGTCACAGAGGAAAAGGATTTGGGCCTTTGACAGTGACTACTGTAGCAATTCAGCTTCACCCCACTATGAGATACGAAAAAGAAAAAAAGAACACATACAACATCTCATGGAATGACTAGCGGCCGTTTGCCATGTTTTGAGAGCGTCGACCGCGGACCCGCTTCGGACCGGAGCGCTCGGACCGCCTTATCCCAGATCGACTGTCTTGGTCGATTTTCCCTTTTTGCAACGGGACAATCGCCTCGTTTCTGTTCAAACCGTCGTGTCTGCGCCATCTTGATTGTCAGGTGGTGGGTCTGAGATGACGGTAACATGACCAGATCTTTGATTATACTTGTGTAAGTTGTAATGGCAAGGATGCGCTCCGCTCTATGCTGCAGACATTTACTCAGTGCAGGATCATTCATGTGTGTTGCCTCTCCGCGCACAACGACGTGAGCGCGCTGCGTGCCTCTCTCCAAGTTTTATAAGCAGAGAATCCTATCCCCAGGGAGAGCAAGACTCAAGAGTAGTGGGTCGAGAGCGCGTGTAGCATGAATTGTACCTTTGTGCCGTTTTGCGTGCTCGACTCCATGTACGAAGTCTACTCTTGTAAATGACAGACTTGATCATCGATGAGGGGCACGCGCCGGATCAATATCGGCCAGGAGGCCGCAGGAGAGTATGGATAATCCGGCTGGTTTTACAGAAAGGTACCCGCGACTGTGTATTCGTGAACACACTGATCAAAGATTGTTGCTTGGTTGTACGCTCTCATTCTGCTATTCCTCCCCTTGCCTAACCAACGCCTATTGTTCGTTCTGCAAAGCCTGCAACGCACGTTCTTGAACATTTGTCATACCTCCAGGACCTCCATATCGATCCCCGCATCCTAGATCCTGGTACCTGCAGTACCTTCGACCCACAAGACAGGGGACGCCCTTCAGACAAGAGTGACCGTGTGCCGCTCCGCTTCTCCACTGTCCATCAAGCAGCTTGATCATGGCTCGTAATAGGGGAAAGTATTTGACCATTTCCTGTCAACAAGAATAAAAGGTCGGCATATATTTGTTCCCTTTCGCGTTCCCTCTTGTGACTAAGGACTCTACATACATCCTCGATGATCCGTTTGTCTTACCACCTGTAAAAACTTCCATCGAATCATCCACCGTTTCAGTCATTCAGGTTCCCGCACAAAATTACTGTAATATATTCTAAAACGGTTACATGCAAGAGGCTTCCCTCCGAGATGTATTGTCTAAGGGCTAAAATCGAAGCGCCAGTCAGATATCGAATCAAAGCCAGAAAAGGATTCAGCCTAACTTTTCCTGGTAACCTCCATGCCCCCGGAGTAATTCCGCGATCTCTCGATGTCCAAAGGTCAGCGATAGTTGGTATGGTGTGTGCCCCTGGTCAGTCACGGCGAGTACGTCCGCGCCATGTTCAAGTAACAGTTTCATAATCTCGAGGTGTCCAAATATAGCTGAGGAGTGCATCGCAGTACCATGACCCACCATCCTTGTGTTCACATTAGCACCGTGATCGATGAGCACCCGCGAGGCTTCCAGGTGTCCGTGTAGCGATGAATTGTGCAGAGGTGTGAACCCCCATCTATCACGTGATTCCAGCTCCGCGCCTTGCTTGACGAGCAAGCGCACGACATCGACGTTTCCCTTTTCTGCTGCTTTGTCTAACGGAGTCTCGTTATCTGCATTGCGGCTGTTGATATCTACTCCCTGTTCGAGCAATGACTTGACGATGTCAATGTTCCCCTCTTCCGCGGCTTCGTGCAACGAAACATTTCCCGTATCCTTTCCATCTTCATCGGCGCCGAACTGAGCCGTGTCCGATGTACTCGAGCGTATCTTGTTTCGAATATTCGCATCTACTTTGTACTCAGCAATGAGCTTGGCAACCTCAGCTTCGCCATTCTCCGATGCCAATTCAGCTGCACTTTTATTGTCCTTGTTGAGCACATCGACATTGGCACCCCGCCGAATCAACAGTTTTACAACTCCGAGGTGTCCACGTTGCGATGCGGCGTGCAACAGAGTACAGCCATTGCCATCCGCACCATGTAGACTCGCTCCGTGGTCGATCAGGAGACGGGCGATCGCAACTTTCCCATTCCATACGGCTTGATAAAGTGGAGTTTCTTGCTTGTCATTGAAAACGTCGACACTTGCACCACGATGTACCAGCAGCTCGGCAAGCTTGAGGTGGCCGTTTGCAGACGCAATGTGTAGTGAGCTCCAAAGATCGTCATTCTGAATATTCGAATCAACACCATGGTCTAGTAACAGCCGTGTCATGTCAAGATGTCCGTTTACTGAGGCGAAGTGTAATGGGGTCCATCCATGGTTGTTCCGCACATTAATGTTTGCCCCTCGCTCGATGAGAAAGAACCCGACTTCGACTTTCCCATGGTTTGAAGCCAAGGCCAACGGGGTCACTTGAGTCTCGTTCCGAATATCAACTGCAATGCCAGAGTCGATTAACATTTGGACGACGTCGCGGTACCCGTTTTGCGATGCGATGTGTAGTGGATTCGAACCCGTATTGTCCATAGTGCGGATATCTGCGCCATGCTCGATTAGGAAACAAACAACGTCGAGTTTGCCGCTGCTGGATGCTAGGTATAATGGCGTCTGTTCGCTTCCGTTCCGGATGTCGACCGCGACGCCACACTCTAGCAAGAACTTCGCGACGTGGAGATGCCCGGAATAAGATGCTGTATGGAACGGAGTCCAGCCTTGGTTATCCCGGGAAGACAAGGCCGCACCGCTCTTGATCAAGAAGCGTGCGATGTCGAGGTGCCCTCTCTCTGCTGCATATTTCAAGGGAGTCCCCTCGTCGTTGTTCTGGCTGTCAACGTTTGCACCTCGTTCGACCAGTAACTTTGCGGTGTCGAGGTCTCCATTGGATGATGCAAAATGCAAGGGTGTCCGACCGCCTACGTCGAGTGCGTTTACATCATTGCCACGGTCTAGCAATAACCGTGCAGTGTTAACAAATCCAGATCCTGACGCCATGTGTAGTGGAATGAGGCCATCCTTGTCCCGGGAATTCACGTCCGAACCTCTATCTATAAGGAAGCGTGAAACGTCAAGCCTCCCATAAGAACAGGCAACGTGCAACGGTGTCTGTTGATATTCATTTTGAACATCGAGTATCGCGCCAGATTTAAGTAACAATTCGGCGATCTCATGATACGCTGCCGTGTGCAGTGGAGCAGAGCCAATATAGTCGGTGACATTCACGTTTGCGCCAGAATTCACCAGAAGCCGCGCAATCTCGAACATCGATTCCACCATGACAAGATGTCCGCCCTGTGAGACCCCGTGAAGTGGGACCCTGTCAAGATTGTCGCGAGAGTTAGGATCTGCTCCATTCTCGAGGAGCAGCGACGCGACGTCTAAATGACCCCTGGCTGAGGCGGCATGTAAAGGCGTCGTGTGAAAACCGCCTCTCCTATTGACGTCCCCAGAATCGGCAACAATCAGGTGCTCCACGAGGCCACGGAAACCGCACAGAGAGGCATAATAAAGTGGATCCGCCTCAGGTCGCGTTGGGTGTGTCGTGGACATTGGCTTTATCCAACTATGGTCGATGTCGTATAGCCAGACCCATGCCGCAAAATGTGACTCTGCAGGATCAAACAGACGCTCCATGATCTCCCGAATGTGCGATGAGACGTTCTCAAACTGGGCATGGTCGACCCAGTGTCGAGCGGCATAGGGGGCGAGGGGAAAGCGACCTATGGCATTTCTGTCGATTTTGTCATCGAGTTGGAGGAGGACACCGAGGCAAGCCTGTGCAAGAAGTGTATGTGCCGGTTCAGGAAGAATGTGATAGCATGAAAGGCGTTCGTCTGGTGTCGCAAGGCGATCTGATGTCAAGAACTCCTTGACTGTGGAATGCGAGAATTGCACAATTCGACCACCTTCCCTGTTGACAACCTCGATGAGACAGGAGCATGCCGACAACACCACTTCTACGGCATTGGATTGCAGAAATCCTTCGTTAAACGAAGGAGCCGCCGTCGTGTCGAACTCAACCGCAAGAATCCCCATGAGCTCTTCAACGCGAAGTGGGCAAATCGACACCAAGAGGCACTGAAATAGACGTCGAGCATCATTTTGTGTCTCCTTATCGATCCCCAACAACATCTGCTCGTAGGTCTTTTCCAAAGACTCTGGTAAGTCGGCTAGAACTCTCCAAAAGTTGTGTGACGAATTGCGGCGAAGTCGGTCAAACTGGCAGTCGACCCAACGAAACCTATATGAGGGTGTGAGTGGTCAACGCGAGGGCTGTCGCCATAATTACAGCTTACATGCCCTCCGCTTTCTCAGAAAGCATCTTAACGACCAGTTCTTTGTCCTTATCCTTCCAACTCCGCATCTTCTTGTCTGAATGGACAACAAACTTGATATACTCGATTATATCATCCTTTTGTCCACTCTCGTCGTGAAGGGAAATTTGAAGTGGTTCCAAAGGCTCGAGAGTCTTTTGGATACCAATTTCTGGACGGCTGGCCACACACAGATGGAGGTTCGAAAGTTTCAAATCAATGAGTTCCTGAATAAGCTCCAGGACCTCTTCACGAGCAGACGGATTCCCTGATACGTCGGGGCATTCATCGAGAGCATCGACGATGATATAAATCGGTCCTTGTCCTGGGAGGCTCAGCATGTCCTTCAGGCACTTTGTCAGTGCGCTAGTAGTAGGCTTTCGCGTTCCACTGGCATGGTCTGAATATAACTGGGAGAGGACCCGACAACAAGAATTCAATTCCGCCGACAGCTGGAAAACGAGAGAGGAGATGAGCCCATATCGGTCTTGTTTCTTGACGTCCCGAAAATCGAAATAATAGTAGGCCATCGTGGTCAATCCAGCTGTACGAATTCCCTCGATATTCTGAATGATGGCGGAACTGGACGGCAATTTAATTAATCCCCAAGTTAACCAATGCGGTACTACATACAGAAGTGTACTTTTCCCCGAACCCTCTATAAAATCAATTGGTCGTCAATATGAGTTGCGTGACGGCAGATTGAAAACTATACGTTTCCCGTGGATCCACAAGAAAGACCCCGCCTTTGTCCATTCTGTTAATACATGACTCTTAAAGAACCATGAGGCGGTTCCAGTGTGATGCGCTTTCCAAACGAGGTCATGATTTGTTGATGGGTCAGGAGGGGAAAGCCACAGTCGGACATCCCTTTGCAACTGGTCACCTGCAAGGTACCGTCGGTCTCGGCAACGAATGTGAAAATTAAAGAAGAACAAACGGGTCGACGCCTTGCCATCTAATACAACAACCACTCAGAAAAATATCACAACAAATCATGCAAATGTTGCGTACCTTCCATGACTACCCTCATATTATCGCTAAGACCGTTGGTAACGCCCAATGTTTGTGCGACAGCCATCCGAGCCTCCTCCTGCGTCAATTGGTCCAACTTCTGCAAGGAAGCCTCAACCTCGTTCTTCCCAAATATCTTTTTAGCAAACAACTCTATGACACGTTGAGCCATGGGCAATGTATCTGATGGTGCACTTACTGAGCCGTCCCTGCCTTATTTGCTTCGTCACCAGGGCAAGCACTGAAAGTACTTCGACCATAATTTTGACGATGATATCCGTCATCATCGTAGTAGGTGGAATCTTCATATAAATCACAAGACGTTGGAGGAAATTTCCCAAGCGTTCAAACAGTTCAAGAAGAGCGTCATAACTCGAGGTAACCCCACTGGCAGCCTAGCATCATCTTAGATTACAGGGGACCCGGATGAAGTGTCTGTTCAAGGGACGTACAGTGAGGAGAACATCAATACCCATGAACACAGCTTTTGCTGGTGAGAATGGGATCTGACGAGGCCACGTTAAAAGATTTACAGGGTGGTATGTGACGCTCACCAGGCTGGCCGCCTCGCCAAGAATTCCCGAAAAGGCATGAATGATTGTCACTGCCGGGGTGAGACAGCTTATCAGTCTCCGATTGTGATCACGATATGTTTTAAAAGCCTTCTGTCGTTCTTGGAGAAGTACGAGGATGGCCTCGGAAGAATTTGACTGTTCGAGCATGGTAGCAAACGAACTCTTGGAGAGGTCTATTCCAGTTATTTTGGCGTAGTCAGCCAAGGCGGCATCGATGATCAATTGGATGTTAGAAGTGGAGGATGTTGCCTGTCCAGTCGACGCCATGAAGATGACGGATTGTGTGATTCAGGGGGGCCGGGATAGACTGAGGGAAGGGTTGAACACGGGTTCGTATTGATGGTGTATCTAGGGGAGAGTCTTAGACGGCGCGAGGCTGTGGAGACCCACGAGGCAGGACATTGATGCAGGTGACCTGGCATGTCGGCTAGGGTAGCGTGAATAAACTAGTGTTATTTAACAGGTTATTTATAACCAGGTTAATAACAGGTTAATAGCAGGTTAATAACACGGGGCCTGATTCGTCTGAAAACAGGTGGTTAAATATGTTAGAAATTGCGTCAAGGGTGGCTTCGCAGCCACCGGAGGCCTTGCCGCTTCCGAGCCTCCATTGCCCTCCAAGTCTCCGTCAAGGTCTCCATTGTTCTCCGAGACAATCTGAGGGTTCAAACAATCATGCACTAGTATAAAACAAGCATTCATTAGTATAAATGGGATTAAGAAGTGCTAGGCAACATCATAGTCGGAAAAAAAATGGTACCACCACTGGTCCACCAAAAACTTGAATCCACTCCAATAGCGACCGACGCTCTATGGACATGGCCGACACACACATCCCTGAACTTGATGAGCTTCGCAAGCTTCTTGCAAATTTGCCCCATGCTCTTCCATGCCCTTCTGAGGAGGACAGTGATTACCCCTTTCTATCCTTTGAAATCAATGATGCCGTTCTGCAACGCACAAATGGAGATGTGGTTCGTGCAGTTAGCAAAACACTCTGGTCAACATTTGTTGCAGACGGGGAATTACTGATATCTGAGCATGGTCCTTCCATCTGTGCTGTTGTTGATGTACTCTGATAAGCTCCGCCTCTGGTATGGAGAGAGGTGAGGTGTTTTACGGACCAACGGACTGGCTGGGATCACGTGATCCCATGACTCACATACGATACACGTGTGGCTCCTTGACTGGACTGGCTGACTGAGGCTCTTACTGTACCGATGACTGATGACCCTGACTAGGCTGACTGATATGCGCATCATGCTGACAGTGTACCATACGATGACTGAGCATGACTAACAGACTGACAAACCGACTTACCAATCGGTTATAGGACTATTAGTCATACACGATTCGAACCTGTATATATACGACCTCGTACGGATAGTTGAGCCTTAAGCTCGACTTTGCTTTGCAATCGCAGCTCCTTGTATACTCCTGTTCCTTGTGCGGCCCTCTCAGCTCTTTCATCTATCCTTCGAGGTCCTTAAAGGCGGATCTCACCTTCGAAGCTTAGTGATTGTGCTATAACAATCAACACGCACCTCAGGAGTCTGATCGCGTGTCACGGCACGCTTCGGACTGCACACCTTCCTCTTCAGTCAGGAGTGCACGAAGCCCCGCTGCGGGCTTAACACAAGTCGAGCTTCTCTTAAGCCAACCTGGCTGACATACTACTCGACCTCGGAAGGAAACAAAAGCTCTCAAAGAGCCCCGACATCCGGTTCAGAAATAGAACCACCGACGACCTCCCTACAGAAATACAGGGAAAAGCCTTCTGGCTAGAATCACGGACCGAGGGACGATCAGCATATAACCTCAAAGAAGGGTTATACACATACCCTGTTGAATACATCAACGGAACCTGGTACAAAATCAGTTGGACCATCGACAAGTGCTACGAAGTTAGCAGAGAAGACGAGATCAAAGACCCTCACAAGTCAGGATTAGGAACTAAAAGCCAACCGTTCCTACTCGCCCCGGATCTCGAACGAATCCACACAGAGATCACACAAGGAAGTGACGAAGCACCCGAAGTAAAAAACACTTCACCAGCCTCAGACCCGGACATCCCCACAACCGACCAAGCTCATGCACCGGTCATCGAACAGCTCACAGCAGCAATGGCAGCAATCGCCGTAGCTCACATACAACCGGCACAGGTAGCCGGACCAGCACAGGCTCCACAACCAGCTGGAGGACAACCAGCAGGAGGAGGACAACCCCAACAACCACCCGCTGGAGGACAACCAGCAGGAGGAGGACAACCCCAACAACCACCCGCCGGAGGACAACCAGGCAGAGGCGGCGGTGGAGGTGGCGGAGGCAGCGGTGGAGGCGGCGGAGGCCAACCAGCAGCTGGACAAGCAGCAGCCGGACAAGCAGCAGCCGCACCACCCCGTAACGAAGCCCTCAAAGGAATGATCCCCCAGATCTTCCAAGGAGACAGGAAAGACGCAGAACGCTTCATGCAACAATTTGGAGCATATCGCTTCCTTAACCGACATAACTCCACCTTCACCAACAAGGCAGAACAAGTGGCTTATGCCATCACCTTCATCAAAGGACTGTTGGTCGACGATTGGTCATATGACATGGCGGACCAATTATCCATCAAAGTGGAAGGAAACCCAGCCACAGGAGATCCCCCGACACACGCAGAAAATGACCCAGCCCTCTGGGAATGGTTCGCAAGAGCATTCAGAGATGCCTTCACCGACTCCACCAAGAAACAAGACGCGTATTCCCGTCTTACAAAAATGGAATTGGACGTGGACAAAGTCGACTCCTCCATCACACTCTTTAAACGCCTTATTAGGGAAGCAGGATGGGGACCGGATGCGGAAGGAACAATTAAGCTGTTCCAAGACATTCTACCAGTCGGACTCCACCGTGTCATCCGCCAACGAGAAACCCTACCAGCAACCATGGAAGAGTGGTACGATGCAACCCGGAAAACAGTCCAAAGATGGCAGGACCTGAATGATAACATCGGACCAAAAGGAGGACCCGGCCACATCTCGACCAGAGCCAACCGAATGAGGAGCTATCAAAAGCCCTCTCCACCGAAACGACAGAAAGACCCTAACGCGATGGACATCGACGCCATCCGCACCATGGGAAAACTAACAGATGAAGAACGCACCAAACTAATGAAGGAAGGAAGGTGCTTCCGCTGCTGCAAGTTGGGACATATGTCCAGAGCCTGCCCCGACAAAGGCAAAGGAAAAATCCCAGACAGACCCCGCAGCTCCCAAGGGCAATACACCAAAGAAAAGCCCAAGGTCCGAGCCGCGGTAATCAATGAAGACGAGGAAGAGGAACAGCATAGCGAAGCTGAAACCTCGACCACTGCACCTCCCTCCTACACCAAAAAGGACATCCTCCAGTACATTAGGGGGATGACTATTGAAGACCGAGAGAACCTCTACGAGGAACTCTCGGCCAAAGCAGATTTTTAGGAAGCTCGAAGCCGATGGTCTGGCTTAGAGCAACTGGATTGCAAGATACGATGTACATTAGGAAACTATCGACCCTGAATATGAATGTTTCTTTCCGCACCTCGCAATCCAAGGCCGACAAATCCGCCCTCATAGATAGTGGCGCAACCGACAACTTCATCGACGAAGATACCTGGAAACGACTTGGGATAGGATGCAAAGAACTGGCTAGACCAGTTACCGTCCACAACGTCGACAGCACAGAAAACAAACAAGGAAAGATCACCCATTACTGCTGGCTACACATCGTCAAGGGGGACAAACATATGCTCCAAAGGTTCTACATCACAAGCCTAGGAAAAGATCGCATCATCCTAGGATATCCCTTCCTTTACGATTTCAACCCAAAAATCAACTGGAAGATAGGAAAGGTTTCAGGGGACTCGGTACAGCTTCAAAGCAGCCGATACATGCATGTCGCCAAGAACATCTTCTTTATGCAAAGAGAGGCGATCAAACAACTAGGAAAACCCAAGGAAGACGAAGCCATTTACGTGCGATGAACCAATATCGCACAAGAATGGGCCCAAAAGGCGGATAAGGACAAAATCCACCTTACCATCGACACCATCCCAAAGGAATACCGAAGACACCAAAAAGTATTCTCCGAGGAAGAAGCACGACGCTTCCCCCCTGCAAGGTCGGAAGACATGACGATCAAATTAACTCCAGATGCACCGAAGGAGTTAAACTGTAAAGTGTACCCCCTATCCAAAGACGAACGAGAACTCCTACAAAACTGGATTCTCGAAGAAGAAGAACTAGGACAAATCTATGAAGGACCATCGCCCTACACGGCACCAGTCTACTTCATCAACAAGAAAGACAGTTCAGAGAAGAGAATCATCATGGACTACCGACAGCTGAACAAGTACACAGTCAGAGACAACAACCCCTTGCCTAACATACAGTCCGCACTGGAAAGACTGCATGGCAAATTACTCTTCTCTAAGTTCGATATCCGCTGGGGATATAATAACATACGTATTGCTGAAGAAGACCAAACCAAAGCAGCGTTCAAAACTCCTCAAGGCACCTATGTTCCCCGAGTTATGTACTTCGGGCTCACGAACGCACCCCCTTTCTTCCAACGAACTATGCACCGAGATTTCTGCCCCTTACTTCAGAAATACCCCGAAAACCTGGGGAACTACATGGACGATTGGTGGGTGGCCACGGCCAACGATGAAGAAGGCCGCCAACTACACAAGCAGATCGTCCACGACTTTCTAGACAAAATGGAAGAGTGCTCCTACTTCCTGAAGCCAAAGAAATGTCAATTCGAAAAGGAAGAAATGGAAATTCTTGGATGGCTAGTAGGAGGAGGACGAGTGCGCATAGACCCAGCAAAAGTAAAAGGGATCTCAGAATGGCCACGAACGCTCAAGTCCGTAGAAGAAGTAAGAAAAACCCTAGGTGTGTTAGGCTACCAGCAACCCTTCATCCAAGGATTTGCGTCCATAGCCCGACCTCTACATGACCTTACAAAAAAGGGAACTCCCTTCATCTGGACTGAAAGGTGTACGGAAGCACTAAACGAACTCATCACATGAGTAACCACTGAACCGGTCCTTTGGCACCCAAACCCAGCCAAACCATACAAACTGGAAGTCGATGCCTCTGCCTTCGCACTTGGCAGCATCCTGTACCAAAGGGACGACAACAACAAATGACGGGCAGTGGCCTACCATTCAAAAGCACTGAACACAGCAGAAAGGAATTACTCTATTGGAGATCGAGAATTCCTAGCCATCATTGAAGGCCTCAAACGCGTCCGACACCTCGTGATGGGATCACCCCACAAGCTGACAATCTATACAGACCACGACAACCTTTGCTACTACCGACACCCCCAAAAGTTGAACAGATGCGTGGCCTGCTACATTGCATTCCTAGCAGATTTTGATTTTGAACTAGTCCACCTACCCGGAAAAAGGAATCAAGCCGACCCCCTCTCCCGACGACCTGATCACAACGATGGGTCGACAGACAACGAAGAAACTACAGCCCTGCCAAACGAACTCTTCACCAGAGCGATCGAAATCTCTATCCTGGAACAACAAATCCATCAACTACAGAAGACAAATAGTGAGCTATGCCAACAGTGGAAGAAGAAACACGGTATTTACCAAGACGAGTGGAAGGTCTGGTGGAAAGCAGGATCGTTAGTGATCCCCGAAGATACACAACTCCGATGCACGTTCCTCCAGGAGTATCATGATACTCTGACATCGGGACACCCCGGAGTTTGGAAAACCTACTTGATGCTAAAACGAGATTACTGGTGGCCCACAATCCATAAAGATGTCGAAGATTACGTCAAAGGATGCACCACCTGCCAGGCGGTAAAAACAATCACACACTGCAACGTACCCCCCATTGTGCCGATCGGCCCGGGCGAGGACATAACACCCTTCGCCACAATCACAGTCAATTTCATCACAAAATTACCCGATTCACGCGGCTGTGATACAATCCTCACCATCACCGATCACGACTGTACAAAAGCCGTAATCCTGATCCCGTGCAGAGAAGACATGGGGAGCGAAGAGGTCGTGAGGCTCTTCAGGGACCACGCGTTCCCCTACACCGGAATTCCTAAAAGAATTATCTCGGACAGAGACACGTGGTTCACCTCGCAATTCTTCAAAGAACTTTGCGCCCAACTTGAAATCAAGCAGAACATGAGCTCGGCCTACCATCCTCAAACAGACGGGCAATCGGAAAGAACGAATCAGACGGTAGAAACCATCCTGAGGATCTTTTGCAATCATCAACAAGACAATTGGGCAGACTGGCTCAAAGTCACACAATACATGATAAATTCCTGTCCTTCGTCAACCACAAAGAAACCCCCGTACGAATTATGGATGGGATTCATTCCCCGCACTCACCAACCCACACATGTCGGGAATGTACCAGCAATCGAAGAAAGGAAGTCCCAACTTCTAGAAGCCAGGAAAAGCGCCCAAGAAGCCATCAGCAAGGCGCAATCCCTTTGGACCAAAAACCCACACTTCCAAAGGTACCGAGTGGATCAGAAAGTCTGGTTGGAAGGGACCCATCTACGAACGACACACCCCACAATGAAATTAAGGGCCAAATGCTTTGGACCCTTCAAGGTGACGGAAGTACTCAGCGCCGTAACGTACAGACTGGATCTCCCAGCCGTGTGGAGGATCCATAACGCATTCCACACGGCCGTCCTCCACCCATATAAGGAGACGGAGCTCCATGGACCTAACTTCCCTGAAGCACCTCCTGACCTGATCGAAGGACACGAGGAGTGGGAAGTAGACAACGTGTTAGCCTCAAGGCAAACCGGGAAGGCAAAGACCTTACAATATCTCGTCCGGTGGAAAGGATTCTCCGAGGCCCATGATTCCTGGGAACCAAAAAAGAATCTAGGCAACACCGCCAAAAGGGTAGAAGAATTCCACGATAAGAACCCCAAGGCCATCCGGAGAATGGTTATAAACCCCCAGGGATCGACCATGGAGTCCTCACCACTCCCCGACATCACTACACTGTGCTCACAATTCGAAAACCTATCTCTGATGTCCTCACAGTACAGCTCTCCCTCCCCTGCCACTCGCAACGCCATGCTAGCGGTCGACACGGAGGAAGTAGCAAGATTGGAAACCTCCCTCCACCCTACCACCGAACCACCACCGGCCTTCCCCGAAGAACCAGAGTATGCCCCACCAACAGACACACCCCCTAGCTTCGGGATGGAAGAGTACTTGCGCCTCTCGCCTTCGCTGTACAGCATACACGGACCAAGCCGGGCCCCCAGCCCCGAACCACTACCCATTCCCCCACATACCAACCCACTCCCCCAAACCAACCCAGAGGACCCGCGAAATCTCGTCCGCGGTCTTAGTAGCTTTGCGAGGGAAAGACTCTTCTACTCCCCGAGTGGCCTGGCGGCAGCACAACTCATGCTAGAACGACAGGAAGAGGCTGACCACCCTCTAGTACTGGACCCCGAGACTAACGAGATCCACCATGCCGCCACCCCACTGTCCTCGGTATCGAGCACGACACCGAGCTCTTCCCCGGCCACGTCCATGCACAGTTTCCCATCACACTACACCCTCGAGATCGACGTTGACGACCTCGTGCAGACGCATCCCGGCGATGACTGGATTAGATTCCAGTCAGAAATCCACCGCACCTCCATTAAAATCCCAGCGACTGAAGCGGAACCTACGGTAAAGGTGGATGCAAGGTACATACGCTTCTGCATTGACAACGTCACGGGAGAACCCACCATCTACGGGACCATGGGAAGTGGACGGCCTATCTATGCCGAGACCTTGGAAGCCGCCCCGGCATCTTGGGCAGCACCCGCCGACTACCGGGATGACAGGCATTTCTCACTCTTAGCGGAAGAAAGGATGATAGGAGGCCCGATGGAAAGGGCAATCGAAGATCTAGGGGACTACGGAGTCAAGGCGGATATCATCCGTCTTCGCAACCTCGAAGCCGACAAACGCAAGTTGGCCCTCTGCCTCCGCGAAGTCCAAGCCTTGGAAGCTTACGCACAGAAGAGGAGAGCTGAGTTTAACATACACCAACTTGCTCACATCGGCCGAACCAAAGCGGTCCACCAACGGCTCATCCGGGCCAATGCACGAGAACGACTTTTAGAACTGGTGGACGAGGATGATCAGAGAGGCGAACTGGCATGGCGACACCGATGCGTCAGACGCAACACCGTGCCTTACCACACCAATATCGTAACACGACCCGACTCTCGGCTAAGAGGAGGAGCAGGCAGCAGAGTCTCTTGGAACAGCGAGAATGCCACTGACGACGCCTTGGCCCAAGAAGAGTTCGAAGAGCGCAAACGCTGCTCTTACTGCCCATGGTACGATCACCTCTCCACCCAATGTGAGACGCCCCATCATCTCTGTTCAATCTCGGCATCCGGTTGGTGCCGGGTTCCCCGCCACCACTGCTTCTTCCGGAACCAAATGCCGAACACCTGTCCCTACAGAGGCCGCCGCCGTCATGCCAACGGCCATTACCTCACCCGCCAACAACACGCCCGCTACCTCACGCTGGAAGAGCGAGAGATAGAGTACGACCATAACAATGCGGGATGTGACGACCTCTGCAAAGGGGAACTCAGTAGCGCAGGGATTGCCATGCGCCAGGCAATCACCCAGGTCGTCTTAGACGAGTTCGAGAATGCAGGCCCCTCTTACACCCCTCGCTCCCCTTCCCCAGCTTATGATTACGTCCCCGGCGACAACGAGGGATCCGACTAGCGCGTGGAAGCGCTTCTTTGAGGGGAGGGTGGTGATAAGCTCTGCCTCTGGTACAGAGAGAGGTGAGGTGTTTTACGGACCGACGGACTGGCTGGGATCACGTGATCCCATGACTCACATACAATACACGTGTGGCTCCTCGACTGGACTGGCTGACTGAGGCTCTTACTGTACCGATGACTGATGACCCTGACTAGGCTGACTAATACACGCATCATGCTGACAGTGTACCATATGATGACTGAGCATGACTAACGGACTGACAAACCGACTTACCAATCGGTTATAGGACTATTAGTCATACACGATTTGAACCTGTATATATACAACCTCGTACGGATAGTTGAGCCTTAAGCTCGACTTTGCTTTGCAATCGCAGCTCCTTGTATACTCCTGTTCCTTGCGCGGCCCTCTCAGCTCTTTCATCTATCCTTCGAGGTCCTTAAAGGCGGATCTCACCTTCGAAGCTTAGTGATTGTGCTATAACAATCAACGCGCACCTCAGGAGTCTGATCGCGTGTCACGGCACGCTTCGGACCGCACACCTTCCTCTTCAGTCAGGAGTGCACGAAGCCCCGCTGCGGGCTTAACATACTCGGAAAGTACCTCTCAGACTATCTGAACAGTCCTGCATTGCACAAATGGGTGAGAGACATTGGGAATGCTGCTCAAATGGTGTCTAACTCATTTGGTGTCATGGTGAGCATCCTTCACTTGATGTATTGCGGGCTTAAATGTTGAAACTTGGAAAATAAGGAGCCTCAATGCCTTGGGGATAATCGCAATGGCCTTACTGTTATCTCAGGCCAAAAGCATAAAGCTGATGACTTGATTGACATCCATGAGAACACACACATCAAACAAGTAGCAAGTATTGAAATTGGTGACACTGACATTGAGGGAGAAGACAAAACAACTGTAAGTCATGCTTAATTTGTTGGATCAAGCCTTGTTCTGAAGTCCTGAATGTGTGCTATGTTCCGCACAGGGTACACGTCCAAAGATCTTTTCCAAACTGGTCCTCCAATCAAGCAAAGCACGAAAATCTGGCCCTGGTCGTCCCCAAAAATCTCTGGTCTCTTCCCTTGCTATCAAATATAGACATACCGACACAGGGAAAGACTACTATGGTTGTGTTGCCAAACTCAAAGGATGTTATTGGTACAGAGCTGGCAATGCTCAAGTATCTCGTATCTCGAAGCATGCTGTGTTGTGTCGATATCTCAGTAGCAACCTCAAGGAACTTGCAAAAGACTACACAGCTCAATCTTCTCTGGGTGCAGCGCTTGCCGATTCAGGTGCTTCCGCAGCATGGGTTGACTCAGACATGATCAGTACTGGATCTGTCAAACCAACAACCTCAAAACTTACTGCTGTTGCAGTGCCCTCAAGCTCCGAGAAGTCGATGGTGCTGGACTTTACCAATGCGGGGTGCAAACAATTGCAGGCAAAGTTAGATCACTGTGTCATGAAGCTAATCTGCGTTGTAGGGCTTGTGCCACATATTCTGGATTCTCCGGAGTGGAAAGAGTTCATGGCGACAGCAAATCCGAAGTACCACCCAACTCCTTCGGACAAGTTTGAGGAGGAGATTATACCAAACAAGGCTGCTTTTGTTCGAAAGCAGGTCATGGACGTCTTGCAAAAGGAGCAAAACCTTACATTGACTTTCGATGGCAATAGTACTAGAAAGCCACAGTCTGTCTATACTGTGCACGTCACTACAAAGAATCATGATAGTTACTTTGTGGATGGTTATGAGGGCTCAGATGAGCGTCACACGGCCGCTTGGATCAAAGATAAGGTTCTAAAGGTATTTCCGTCTTCTTCCCTGTGCTGCTGCCGCTGCTCACATTTATTTTAATCCTTATTCAACCCTTACTAGACCATCCGAGAGATTGGCAAGGAGAAATTTGCGGCTGTGTGTTCAGACAGCACCGGAAATACCAAAAAAGGTCGCAAAACCATACATGAGGAAGTGCGAACAATAATCGACCTTGGTGACTGCTGTCATCACATCCAGAACACAATTAAGGATATTAATAAACTCTCAGATCTTAGAGAAGTAAGTCCAATTCGGTCTAGATACCGTTGAAAGGTTGAGTCGTTTGACGCTGACACGGTGACACGGTGACACCGCACTGTTTGCCGTTGCAGATGGTTTGCCGTTGCAGATGGTTTCCCATCTTCAAGCAACGGTGAAATTCTTTAGTAAATCAAACATAGCGGTGGCAGAGCTTCGAAAGGCGCGAAATGATGTCAATATAACCACCGGTCTGGTTAAAGTTGGGAAGACAAGATTCGCAACGCATTGGGCTGCCGCATCAGCACTTAATCGATGCCTCCCTCTGATCCGAGATTTAGTTGAGGAGGGAAAAATTAAACTTGTACGCATCCAGAGGTTTGGCCATGATACAACACTTACTCTCCGAGTCACAGAGAAAGAAGAACCTTCATCAACTCTTTACTACGCAGACACGTTACCTTCGGTTTCAATTGCAGTTGGTTCAATATATTGCAATTGTAGGCCCTCTGGCACGCTCCCTCTGGTCACTTGAAGCTTCACGAGCAAATGTTGCCAATGTCTTCATCTTCTGGCTAGCCATTGCATCAAATCTGAAAGATATCTTCTCGAAGTCTTTGGACATGACCGGTATTTCCCAAACCCTTGCAAGACAGGTTACAGCAATTATTAATCGGCGATACAAGGCGATGATCGACGAGTCCCCCAGCGACATCTATTTTACTGCGTTCTTCCTCGATCCACGTCAGTACCAAATCCATTCATTTGATTGTACGAAGCCTTATTTATGATCATTAATAGTTTACACACGCTCTGATGTGCTCAAGAAACCGACAACAATGTCTGTGACTCTGAAGATACCGTCTATAAAGCAAAGGCCATGCGACCGTGATGTGGACGCTGCCGAGTCTGTCCCACATGCAAGGGCATACACCCGAGTAAAGGCATTCCTCAAACAGATGCTACGTGATATAGTTGAGACTGTCAAGCTTGCAGGCCATGACCTTGACACATCAAATCCATGCCATCGCCTGGTCGCACAGTTGGGTTCAAACCGGGTCATTTCCGACTTTCGTCAACAGTTACTTGCCTTCTCTCATCAAGAGTGGCCTTTTACAGACCCAATTACCCATGGCGATGCGCTTACATGGTGGGAATCGCTCGAGCAGCATCCACATGCACATGTTTTGGCAGTGAGTGGACATCTTCAATTTTTCGCCGAATGCCAAGACGTTCAACACCTGTGGCAGATGCTGGCGATCAAGATATTCTCAGTTTTAGTCAACTCGATGCCCGATGAGCGTACTGGGTCAAAAATTACATGGTTCAACTCACCCTTACGTGCAAACCAAGATGTCTCAACACTCGTGAACATGATTCAGATCGGACAATGGTATGGCGTTCACAAGGTACATGGCAGCTTGAAGTCCGAGTCATAACAGTGCTGTTATGCTTACTCCTCTCTGTATTTCCCAGAAAGGCGGCCCCAAAGAAAAGCGTCGACCTGTTGTCAAGTTTCGGGACATGGAGAAGGATCTCATGCCTCAGTCGGAATTATCTGGTTCTGGCCGTTCCGCACCCCTGCAGCGTCACGATCTTCACGACTCAGATGACTCAGGTGACTCGGATGACCAAGGTGTTGACAGTTCTCGCTCCATCACCATCACTGTGGATGAAAATGACGCATTCCGAGTTGATGATGATGTGAATCTTGCATCAGAGTTTCTGAGGAACATGCTCGTGACAGAACCCTCCAGGGCCTCCACTTCTGGGAAGGCCCCACAGTGCGACCCAACCCCAAAACAACCAGGACACGATAATGAAGCGATCGACTGGGATTTTTGATTTATTCACCACCTTTCCCGAAATTTCACTCATTTCTTATTTTCAACGCGGTTAAAAACCATTTCTAACCAATTAATAATCAGTTAGTTTATATTTGTTAATAACACCTGTTAAAAACCCGTTCACAGTGGTAAAATATCTAACGGAGTTACTAACTGGGCCGGTAAATTCTAACGCTACCTTAATGTCGGCGTGCAATGTGGAAGAGTTACGGCATGGGTCGAGTCGAGGCCTTACCGCCACACCACGGTACTGTCGGCACCCAGCCTCTTCTTCTTCGCCTGACTCTGACTCCTGCGTATGGCACCAGGCCTGAGCCCGACCCCTCACCGGCCTCACCCTCAAGCGCAGCCCCAGCACAGACAGGCGACCGACCTCGTCCGGACACCGCAGGCCACAAATGACAGAGCGGCGTGGGCATGCAACCGTTCAACATACCGTCGGACGAAGAAGAACCGGAAAGAGAAGCGTCACAAGCCTCAGCAGCAGCGGTGCAGCGTCCACGCCAGTCTCACAACCACTACGATAGGCACGTCATGCCTTTCGGAAATTTTCACGGACAATTGACAACGCACTCGTACTCCCACAACAGTCACCCTTGTCCTTGCGATCTCTGACCCACTTGCGCAAAATTTGAGGTGAAGCACACATGAACCGTAAGGCTCAAAAACATGTCCGAGTCTGTCCTTGCCAAAAAGCTCGCCGCGGTGCTCGCTTCTCGCAAAGACAGAAACATTGGACGTCGTTTCCCCGATCCTTCCCTCCCTCCCTCTCTCAACTCCCGGCACCACCCCTGACGTCACCCGCGACCGCCGCACCGAGTGCCAGTTGACTTCTCCAACGACCGCCTCCCTTCTTAACTTCCCCCGTCCTCCGCACACGCATCCTCGGCGCACTTCACTTGGCACCGGCGATCCTCGGCCCAGGCCCCAGGCGGCTCCTGCCTTCTCGTACACAACCACGCCCACGTAGCGCTCAAAGCCCGCCTCGCGCGGCGCTCCTTTTCAACTCTGGCGTCGACGCCAACGCAGACTTTTTCACGTGCGTGCCGCAGTCGGACGACTCCCTGCTCCATGACGAGGCTATCCATGCCTCTGTGCAAGACGATGCGCGTGCCTCCTGCGTCGCACCGCGCATGTGCTGTCCCCTCGCGCACAATGAAGTGCGTACGTTGCACGCTGCGCTCCAGGCTCTCCGGGACGGATGGAGGGCAAGAGCAGTGCGTTCGTCGTCGTCAAGTGTGTGAGTAGCATGGATGGCATCGTCTCCACTTCGCGCGATGCTCGATGCCATGAACGAGGTGTTCTCTGCGGGCGGGTAACCCGCATTTGGTCGTCGACGAGGCGCATGCAAAGGGTTTATATAGGCCTGGAGGCCGCAGGATGGTCGGGTTGGAGGATCGCGTGCTTGCCCGGTTGTACACGTTCGGCAAGGCGCTTGCGGCGTCAGGTGGTACGCGCCTGTCTTCTGGCTCCTTACAGTCTTCGCTCTTCACTGTCACCGTAGATGCCCATCAGGCAAATTACCAATAAATGCGTTTGTCTTCTTTCAACGGCTATGCTGTTGACACGCAACGTTCGCCGAGGGTGGATGACTCCCGTCTTTCATGCTTTCCTCCGAGAAATTTAGTACATGCTTTGTACAATTGGTCACACCGACAGCGCCACCCAGTGCCCCTACCGAACACAGACCCACCGCTTTCTTATTATTATCGCCCACAGCCTCGAGGCCGTCGCTCCCATGGATATTACCATGTTGATCATCGCTCTATTTTGTACCCTCCCTCCCTTTGTACTCGCATGCTGTCATACATAATCTTCATGTGCGTAGCGAGGCGCGTCGGTCATCTCTACTGTAGCCTCCACCTTGGTTCAGTTGCCACGGTCTTGTCCCCATTGGACGACAAGCAGTACGTAAGCAGGCCGAAACATGCATCTTTATGACCCTGTTGTAATTCGTCAGCACCGTCCTCTCTCGTAACTTATATGCGGCTGACACACTCTAGCGATTGTACCTATCACTTCTGTACAGCTAATTGCATATCGATAGACTCACTTTCGAAATATTCGGCTCAGCCACTTTGTTTAGTTGTGGAGCGGTACAAATAAAACTAGTCCAAATTCAGTCAGGTGCCACTGAGGTTGGCGGTTCGTGTAGCAGATTATGTAATGATTCACCTCTGGACGGTTTGGCCCTACTGTACTTCAGCAGTACTTCAGCACGCTGATAGCACGCTGATCCCTCAAGGCCTCGACGTTTCCTTGTCAAGTAACTCAAGTTGTCCTCCACAGAGGGTGTGATGTAGCGCGACAATTTCCTACCCATAATGATTGCCTGAAAGTTCAGCACAGAGTGACAGTGCAACACGCAAAGTCTGAGCCTGACCGAATTTGGACTAGTTTTATTTGTACCGCTCCACAACTAAACAAAGTGGCTGAGCCGAATATTTCGAAAGTGAGTCTATCGATATGCAATTAGCTGTAAAGGCCATGATGCCACACTATATGCTGCGTCCTGTGAGGCAGCACACATCGCAGTTAGTTACGCTCTGAATCCCCGAAGAATCATCGTACGAAGGTCTTGATCATCAAATGTGAAAGTACGAGACAGAACTTTCTGGCTATTGTTCTGAGGTATGACCCGACACCTCTTGCTTTACCATTCTCAACGTCGTTTCCAGAGGTCGATGTCTATTCTTCTGAGTAAACTCATCTGCAGTAGAGACGCGGTATCAATTCCGCACCCATTTATATCTACGACATCTCAGCAATATTAGTATCATCATTACCTCGTACACCTTCGACCTTTTCGAGGACGACACAACCGAAAGGGCACGTATTCATGCCCTCTCTTTCGCTACCAGCCCCTCGCCTAAAGATACATCCCAGTAGATCATCTATGCAAAAGCTTGCGGCTCATGCTTTTGAGCAGTCGACGTACCTCCAGGAGCACCTCCATGCGTCCCTCGCTGCGTCCTCTGTCTTCGCGCATATCCTCACCCTGACAGTCCGTCTTCAACAACGACATTAACAGCCCTCGATGGCGCAACCGCGAACACCTATCATACCGCTGCTGACGTCCCAGGCCCACGCTCTCTGTTCACCTCCTCGCGTACAGACAAACGCACGTCCATCAGCTGCTTGATCAGCTGACCGACGGTGCCAAAGGGCACGGACCGAGTACCCGTGTACTTACATGCCGGCAATATGCAAACTGAGGTCGATGCCCTCCCTGGTCAACGTGTCTTTTGCCAGTGGGCTAGGCATCGAGCAAACAGAGCCGGAGGGAGAATCGGAGATCGAACCCGAATTGAGGGGAACGTAGGTGGAATGGGTCCGAATTGGAACAGCTGTTGCAATCAAAATTGTAGTAGCACAGTGTCTTTTGTATGCGTAGTATTAGAAGAATGGAATGGAATTTAGAGTTGGTTACAGTCAAAGCGGACATACGACCACGCTTTGGACCGGAGCCCTCGGCCCGCCTTAGCCGGCACACAGCTCAGCTTGGCAATTTTTGATTTCCCCAGACATAGTCTGTGTCAGCATTACCGTCAGGTGGTGAGTCTGAACTGGGTGACAATACTGTAGCACGACCGGACCTTTCATTACACCGACTTGTGACTTGTGAATGCCGCTTGGGACGATCATAACGATATTAGCGGACATCTGGCGCTTTCCCTCCCCTGGCCAAGCAAGTGGCCAAGTCAACTTTGATCTTGACTTTGCTCTTAACTTTGCTGTAACACAAAATAGAACTGGAGACGCCCTTCAGACGAGAGGCCGTTCCGCGCCAACAAGATTAAAAAGGTCTGCCCGTACCATATATTTACCCTTTCGCATTCCCTCTTGAGTCTTGATTAAGGACCCTACATACACCCTCAACGGCCTCAACCGTCCGTTTGTCTTACCGCCTGTAAGTCTCCGTCAAGCCGTCAAGCCACTGTTTCGCTCTTTCAGGTTGTCCCACACCAAACTAATATATTCTAAAACAGTTACATGAAAGAGCGCTTCCCTCTAAAGCTGTGTTGTCTAAGAGCTAAAACAGAAGTACCAGTCAGAAATCAAATCAGAGCTAGAAAGGGATTCAGCCAAACCTTTCTCAGCCGCCACGCTCCCGGAGAAATTCCGCAATCTCTCTATATCCAAATGCCAGCGATAGCTGGTATGGTGTTAGCCCGTCAATACTCACTACAAGTACGTCTGCGCCATGTTCAAGTAACAGTTTCACAACCTCGAGGTGTCCATTTAGAGCTGAGAAGTGTATCGGAGTATAATGGCTTTGCGACCTTATGCTCACGTTGGCGCCGTGATTGATGAGTATCCGCGAGACTTCGAGGTGTCCGAATCGTGATGAACGGTGCAATGGTGTCCAACCCAACTTATCACGTGAATTCACCTCCGCGCCGCGCTCAATGAGCAAGCGCACAACATCGGTGTTTCCCTTGAATGCTGCCCTGTCTAACGGAGTCTTGTTCTCTTCGTTGCAGCCATTGATATCTACTCCCTGTTCGAGCAACGACTTCACCAAGTCAATGTTCCCCTCTTCCGCAGCAGCGTGCAAGGAACCATATCCCATATCCTTCCTATCTTCATCGGCACCGTCCTGAGCCGTGTCCAATATACTCGAGCGTATCTTGTTTCGGATATTCGCATCTGCTTTGTACTCAGCAATGAATTTGGCAACCTCAGCTTCGCCATTCTCCGATGCCAATTCAGCTGCAGTTTTATTGGCCTTGTTGAGTACATCAACATCGGCACCCCGCTGAAGCAACAGCTTTACAACTCCGAGGCGCCCGCATTGTGATGCAGCGTGCAACAGAGTATGGCCATTACTGTCCGCACTATGCAGATTCGCCCCGTGATCGATCAGGAGATGGGCGATCGCAACTTTCCCATTCCATACTGCTTGATAAAGTGGAGTTTCTTGCTTGTTGTTAAAAACGTCGATACTTGTGCCATGCTGGACCAGCAACTCGGCAATCTTGAGGTGACCGTTGGCGGATGCGAGATGTAACGGGCTCCAGAGGTCATCGCGCTGGATGTTCGCATCAACGCCATGGTCTAGTAACAGCTGTACCATGGCAAGGTGTCCATGTTCTGAGGCGAAATGTAATGGAACGCTGTTGTTGTTGTCCCGCACATTCATGTTGGCCCCTCGCTCGATCAGGAAGCGCGCGACGTCGACTTTCCCCTTGCTCGAAGCCAAGGCCAATGGGGTCATTCGAGTCCCGTTCCAAATATTGATGTCAATGCCGGTGTTGGTCAACATTTGCACGACGTCGAGGTACCCGTTTTGAGATGCGATGTGGAGTGGATTCCAACCCTCGATGTTCTTAGCTTGGATATCTGCGCCATGCTCGATTAGGAAACGCGCGACGTCGAGTTTGCCGCTGCTGGATGCCAGGTACAACGACGTCTCATCGTTTCCGTTCCGAATGTCGACATCGACAGACTCTAGCAGGATCTCCACGATACGGAGATGGCCACATTTCGATGACGTGTGGAATGGTGTCCAGGCATTGCCATTCCCGGCAGACACGGCTGCACCATGCTTGACTAAGATGCGTATGATCTCGAGATGTCCTTTCCACGCTGCCAATTCCAGGGGAGTCAACTGCTTGTCATCCCGGCTTTCGACATTTGCACAATAATCCCTCAGCACCTCTGCTACTACGACGTTTTCGTTGGATGACACGAGTTGAGTTATTGTCCGAAAATCTGCCGAGTGCGCATTCACATCAGCGCCACGGTCAATCAAGAGCCGTGCGACGCTAACGTGTCCATAGAATGAAGCATAATGCAGGGCAGTACAATGTTGCATCTCCCGTGCGTTCGCATCAAAGCCATAGTCCAGCAGTAGCCGCGCGATGTCAACATGTCCACTTATTGACGCCAAGGATAATGGAATGATGCCGAGTTTGGTCCGGGATTTCAGATAGGATCCACGATCTATAAGGGAACTCGAAACATGCAAGTTGCCAGTAGAGCAGGCCACATGCAACCGTGTTTCTTCATTATTTCGATATTCGAGACTTGCCCCGGATTTAAGCAACAACTCCACAATGTCACGATGACCAGACAATACTGCCGCGTGTAGTGGGGTCCAGCCATCGTCGTCAGTGACATTCACGTTTGCACCAGAATTCACCAGAAGCCGCGCAATCTCGAGCGACGATTCCACAATGACGAGCGGTCCGCCGTGTGATACTCTGTGAAGCGGAGCCCTGCCACGATTGTCACGACAGTTATGATCTGCTCCATTTTCGAGGAGCAGCGATGCGATGTCTAAATGTCCCTTGACTGAGGCCGCATGTAGGGGTGTCGTGTGAGAACCGCCCCTCCTATTGACGTCCCGAAAATCGGCAGCGATCAGGTGCTCCACGAGACCACGGAAACCGATCAGAGTGGCATAATAAAGTGGCACGGCCTCGGGTCGCGTTGGGTGTGTCGTGGACATTGACTTTATCCAACTACGGTCGATGTCGTATAGCCAGACCCATGCCGCAAAATGTGGCTTTGCAGGATCGAACAGGTACTCCATAGCCTCCTGAATGTAGGATGAAACGTTCCTAAACCGGGCATGGTCGATCCAGTGTCGAGCGGCATACGAGGCGAGGGGCAAGTGATCGATGGTAACTTTGTCGATTTTGTCATCGAGTTGGAGGAGGACACTGAGGCTAACGCGTGCCAGGATAATATGCGCCGGTTCGGGGAGAATGTGATAGTATGAAAGACGTTCTTCAGCTGTCGCGAGTCGCTCGGACGTCAAGAACTCCTTGACGGAGAAATGCGAGAATTGGACAACTTGGCTGCCTTCCCTATCAACGACTGCGATGAGACTAGAGCATGCGGACAGTATCGCTTCTTCTGCGTTTTCTGGACGCCACGCTGAGTTAAATGTAGGGAGTGCTGCCCTGTCGAACCGAACCGCAAGAATCTCCGCGAGTTCTTCGACCCGAAGAGGGCGAATTGACACCATAAGACATCGGAAGAGCCTTTGTGCATGTTCTCGTTTCTCCTCGTCGATCTCTAGCAGATTACGACCGTACGTTCCGTCCAACGTCTTCGGCAAGTTGTTCAACGCACTCCGGATACTTGCAGGAAAAGTGCGGCGCAGGCTGTCAACCTGGCACACAACCCATCGGAACCTATGTTGTGGCGTGAGCATCTAATGTGGGGCACCATAAACACGATCTCAGCTTACATGCCATCCGCATTTTGGGAGAGCGTATCAATAACAAGCTCCTGGTCCTCCTCTCTCCATTTCCGCATCTTCTTGTCTGAACGGACAACGGACTTGATGTACGCAATTATGTCCTCCTTTTGCCCTCTCTCGTCATGTAGAGAAATCTTGAGAGATGTCAACGGTTCGAGCGTCATTCGTATGTCTATCTCTGGTCGGCTAGCCACACATAGATGTACATTCGGAAGTTTCATATCAACGAGTTCTTCAATTAGCTCTAGGACCTCTTCACGGGCAGACGGCGTCCCCGAGAAATTCGGGCATTCATCGAGAGCGTCGACAATGATATATATCGGGGCTTGACCTGGCAGACCCAGCATGTCTGTCATACATATTTTGAGGGCGTCAATGTCGGGCTTTCGGATTCCGCGAGTATTGTCCGAGTATAACTGGGAGAGGATGTTATAGCAAGAATCCGATTCCGAAGAAAGCTGCGAAATGAGAGAGGAAAGAAGGCCGTAGCAGTCTTGCTTCTTGGTATCCCGGAAGTCAAAATAATAGTAGGCCATCGTGGCCAATCCAGCTGCGTGCATGCCCTCGATGTCCTGAATGATTGAGGATCTAAGGCACGGTGAATACTCGAAAAACCCTATAAGTGATCACATACAAGAGTGTGCTTTTCCCCGCCCCCGCTTTAAGATCAAAAGGTTATTAGTGCGGGGCACTCGTCCGTATTTCGAAGCACATACGTTTACCATGAATCCACAAGAAGGACCCTCTCGCTTTCCACTCTGTTAATGTGTTGCTCCCGAGGAACCACGCTGCGGTTCCGCTATGTCGTAATTTCCGCACGAAGTTGTGATTTGTCGAAGGGTCAGGGGGAGAGAGCCAGTTTTGAACGTCCCATCGCAACTGGTCACCTGTGAGATACCGTCGGTCTCGGCAAGGGAAAGTAGAAAAAAACAACAGACGTTTCATCTTATTCGTTTCGTGTAACATTTGGTGAAGAGCGACTACAAACCCGAGTCAACACAGGGGATTCTTGTTCCGCGCGAGACACGTACCCAAATCCTGTCGGATACTATCCGTTGACGCCTTTCCATCTAACAGATCAAATATTTAGAAATATCTGGGAACAATCACGCAACTATTACGTACCTTCCATAACCACTTTCATACTACCCACGAGACCATGCACCACACCCAAAGTTTGTACAACAGTCATCCGAGCCTCGTCCTGGGTCAACCGATCTAATTTCTGGAGCACGACCTCTATCTCGCTGTCCCTCAACAATTTTTTCGCAAACTTCTCTGTGGCACCTTGAGCCACGGCGCCCATGTATGAGAGAGCGCACTTACTGAACCGACCCTGATTGATTTGCTTTGTCGCCAGGGCAAGGACCGAGAGTAGTTCTGCCATTATCTTGACGATAACGTCTGTCATCAACGAAGTGGGCGGGATCGTCATATAGATCTCCAGACGCTTGAGGAAATTGCTCAAGCACTCAAACAGGTCGAGTAGGGAATCGTAGCTGGACGAAACCTCACTGGCAGCCTGGCATACTCATACATCACGAGGGAAACTGTTTGAAGAGCATAGGGACGTACAGCAAGGAGGACATCGAACCCAACAAACAAAGCAGTTGCTGGTGGGAATGGTACCTGACGACTCGTAAGTCACGTTAGAAGACTCACCAGATGGCACGTGTGACTCACCACGCTGACCGCCCCACTAAGGATCCCAGAGAATGTTTGGATGACCTTCACTGCCGGGCTGAGGCAGTTGATCAGTCGCCGATTTCCATCGCGATATTCTTTAAACGCCCTCTCCCGTCCCTGGAGTAGTTCAAGGGTGGCCTCGGGAGAGCTTGACTGTCTGAGCGCGGTAGCAAATGGATTCTTGGACAGATCTATTCCGGTTATTTTGGTGTAGTCAGCCAAGGTGTTGATGATCAATTGGAAGTTCGAGGTTGAGGATGTTGCTTGTCCGGTCGACGACATGAAGACAACAGATTGTTCGCGTTCTTTCGTTCAGAGGTGGTGGGTGAGGGAAGGGAGAACAAGGGTTCCGGGTACGAATTGATGATGCAGATGGCGCAAGGCTGTGGGGACCGGATATTGGGTGGAGCATCGTAGATATTGAATCATGTGACATAGCATGCCAGTGATTACATAGGCCATTACTTTACGGCTGCTGTATCCGTACGGTAAGTCTCCGCTATGTTCCTGTTCCTACTTGAAGCTGCCGCCTACCCAATTCCGCACCTTATCCGCCCGTGCCAAGCTGTCCTTCTCCCTCACGCTTACGGCCCTCCTCGTCTTGCTCGTGCACCCCGTGAGTCCTCTTCCTTGAGTCTATTGCGTGACCCTACTTTCCCTTTCGCCTGGGCAACGCTCGTTTGGGACAGTGGCGGCGCCCATGTCACCCCATCCGGCGCTGAAATGTTCACGGGCCATTATACTCTGTCAAAGGCTGCATCACCCTGGTTCACCCAGCTCTCATATCCACATCTCGTCTCCGCACGCGTAGATAGATCATACATGCTCCACTGATGGTACTTCTGTTGCTCACGAGCTTGATTTCTCAAGGTTGATCGATGCGCGCCTCTTTTTCATTATTCGTGCTTGCATTAGTGTCTCCCCTACCCGTTTCCTCTCTGAGGGAAAGATGGAAATTTCGTGTCCCTGTTTTTCGCAATACTTGATTTCGTACTTTTCTGTTCAATATGAGCCCAGAGTTTCAGATTATCCCGTGCTAGACGAATATAAAATCCTGTTCTGTAGTCCAAAAACAGTTACATGCTTGTCTCTAGGGTTAAAATAGAAGTGCCAGACAGACAGACATCGCATTTTCTGCAACCGATTCGGTGTCCTCTCCGCAGCGATAGTCAGTATGGTGTTAGACAGTCGCCGTTCTGTGCGTGTACGACCGTGCCACGTTCAAGTAACGGTTTCACAATCCCAGGGTGTCAATTTTCCGCTAAGGTGGATCGAATTCCTGCATTTTCTGCCGCCTTGCGTTCATGTTTGCTCTGCGATCGACGAGCAGCTGCGCGCGCGCGAGCTCGAGGCGCAGACGATGTTGCGTCACGTGACGAGGAAGAAACGATGATGAAATAGTTGGTGTATTCGCGCATGGCTGCGTGGGCGGTGGGGCGGGTTAAGAAAGAGGAAAAAAGACAAAGAGGAGGAGAAAGGAGGGGGAACAGAGTTGCAAGGTGGCGGCGATGATCCAGATGCGTTCGAGGCGCTCTTCCAGCGCTCTTCAAGCCATTGTCTTCATCGCCCATGCTCCGCTTTGTCAGAATAAGTCGGCCCTATTCCCGCCGACATACTAGTTCCAGAACCCGACTCGGGCTCAAGCTAAATGACGCACCCTCCCGAGCTTCACCATATCATACGCATCTCCCGGATCAGGATGTTGTAACACCAGGAGCGCTCCAGCCACACCGATGACGTCACAGAACTTCTGTTTCCCGTTCCCCGTCGATGAAACTGACGCTGCTCCCGTGATGCCGCGACTGCACCTACGTCCCAACCCGCTCTATCACAGGGCGCTCACCTCCAGATTTCTACCCACCACGCATCGAGCCCAGGTACTGAGAGATGTCGCTGAAGTGGCAGCGACGGTGGGAGAGGAAAACGGAGAGTGCGTCAGAGAGGGCGAGGACTCTTTCAGCACGCACAGGACTCAGAAGAGCATATTATGTTCCCCCAACGTGCGGCGGCCAGGTTTTAGAGACGTGTACGACCTGTCGATGTGCGCCTGGACGTGCGGCTGTTCGCAATACCAAGCGGAGAAAGAAGAATTGGGAAGAAAAGCGTCATGTCCGAGCTGGGCGGCAGCAGGGCGGAATCCACGCGGTTCCCGCGGCAATGGCTGCTACTAGTACTATTAATGCAGTCATCGTCTTTGGTGATGCCAATGTCAGTAGGGGGAGTACGCATGTAGGTGGTACCGGATACGGATACCTGGTCGGTCTACCGCACTCATATTTAGGCTGCGTCTGGTGCGAGAAACGCCCAAATATAGAATTAGAAGACTTGCGTACGTTTGCGAAGGCTACGGTGAAGGAAAGAGTTGCGAGGCCGCCCTGGGCTGAGAGGGAATGTGACCACTGGCAGAGGAAGTGGAGAACGTCTGCCATGCGGCCATTTCCTCGTAGGCAATCGGTCCTGCGTGAGGGGACGAGCGGTGGTTTGGGTATATCGTATGGCGGACAGGAAGCCTGTACTAGATGAAGGAAAAAGAGGCGCAAAACTCACTAGGGTGTAGACAGGTTGCTGGAGGCACGGAGGTAAAGATCCTTTGACAGCGACCACCTGACGATAATGCCGACACAGGCTAATCTAACAGAACGCGATGCGGAAGGGGAAAATCAAGTACTGTATGACAGGCACGTCATGCCTTCCCAAAAATTTCACAGTCAATTGACGCTGTCACTGAAAACGCGTGCTAGATACTTGATCTTGATCTTATCTAATCTCCAATCGAACCTGAACATCACGTGGTGTGATGACTTTAATTCTTCTCCGACTTCTCGACCGTAAAGTACGGTGCGCACGTATACGTACCACATACGCAAGGGGCAAGAGAAAGTGGAAGGCCCAGGCTATCGGCCACGTACTGGATTGGTAAGATCATGGACACACTCTTCCGCCTGCTCTGCCAGCACCTTAGCACTCAGTTCGCACTATTTCACTCCTCGCATGCAGCCTCTTCTCCATCCGATTCCACCTCCTGCGCATCAGCCCCGGCCCCAGCTCCAGCACAAGGATCACAACAGATCGACCCTCAACACTGATACCGGCCTCATCATCCGCATACCGCATACTGACGATAACAACGTTTCGACAGCCTGGAAGAAAGCGTGCCAGTGGGCATATATGCTTGCGCACGGTCTCAAGGAGATGACGGAGTATCGCATGGCAAGGAAGGGTAGGGCGATGAAACTGAAGGTATATGCGCTCATGGCCGCGCGGGCGGTGGGGCAGGTGAGTAGGGAAAAAAGCCACGGGGCAGTTGCGACGAGCAAATAGGAGGAGGACGGAGGCGCATGGCAATGAGGACGAGGACGATCTAGATGCGTTAGAGGCGTCCTTCTTTATGCCATTGTCTTTATCGACGCACCGCTTTGTCGTAAGTCGGCCTCATGCTCGTTGTTCCCCCCATCGCTATCGGGGCTCTCGCCCCGTGTCGACACCAAGACTTTTGACACCAGACCTACCAGTTCCAGAATCCCGACTCGAGCCAAGTCAGGGTAAGCCCATTCCCGGCACTCCCGAGCTCGACCATATATTGCCCGTCGTCAGGATCCGGATCTTGCGACACCAGCAGCGCGCCAGCCACACTGACCACGTCACATGACTTCGGTTTCCTCTTCCTCGTCGATAAAACTGAAGCTGCTCCTGTGATGCCGCGCCTGCGTACGCAATTCCGCATCTTATCCTTCTCTATCACAGCGCACGACCTGTCGACGGGCGCCTGGACATGCGACTATTTGCCATACCAACTAGGGGAAGAAGAAATGGGAAGGAAAGGTTCACGTCCTAGCTGGGAAGCGGCAGTGCGGAATCCACGCGGTTCCCAAGGCAACGGCTCGCTACCAGTACGATTACTGCAACCATCTCCTTTGTTAATTCCAGTGTCAGTAGCGGGAGTACGCACGGGGGTGGTACCAGATCCGGATCCTGGTCGGTCTACCGCACGCAGATTCCGGCTGCGCCTGCTGCACAGAACATCTAAATATAGGATTAAAATACCTGCGCGCATTTGCGAAGGCGACAGCGATTGGAAGAGTTGTGAGGCCGCCCTGGACGAAGAAGGCATGGGACAAGAGGAAGTGAAGAACATCTGCCATGTGGCCTCAGGTAATCGGTCCTGCGTGGGGGGATGAGCGGTGGTTGGGTATACCGTATGACGGACAGAAAGCGTTAGATGGAGGGAAAGGCGACACAAGACGTACTAGGGTGTAGATAGGTCGCTGGAGTCACGGTGGGAATGCTTTGGGCCTTTGACAGCGACCACCAATTCCGTTTGAGTCGTTCCACCTCACCATGGTGAGACTCGAAGAAAAAAATGAAGAACACATACTGTATAACACCTCGTGAGGAATGAGCAGCATCCTATGTTTTAGCCATGCTTGGGATTTGAGATCTTGAGAGCGCCGTATGACTCGTATCGGTCAAGATTTTACGATTTTACGACCACGCTTCGGAACGGAGCCCTCGGCCCGCCTTAGCCATGGCAATTTGATTTCTACTTCTTCTCGCCCCGTGTCTATTCGAATAGTCAGCATTACCGTCAGGTGAGTCTGAACTGGGTGACGATAACACGACCAGATCTTTGATTACACCGGCACTTGTGACTTATGAATCCCGCCAAGATTCCGCCCAATGGCACGCCACAGTGCGTGGTGCCAGGAGGCGTCTCGTTTAACGTGCATCTCTCCCCCTCTCCCCCTCATCCATTTGATCCTCCACGCAGCCATTCATGTCACTGTGACGTAAGGATGCGCTCTGGCTCTATGCCGCAGATATTTACCCAGTGCAGGATCCCCTGTGTGTATTGACTCTTCGAGCACAACGACATGAGCGCCCTATGCGCTTTCCCCCTGGCTCTCCAGGCCAAGGATCCTGTCCCCATTGAGGGAAAGAGCAGTGCGTCGAGAGCGTGTATAGCATGAACTGTATCTTTGTGTCGTTATGAATTCAACCTGCAAGACAAAATAGAACAGGAGACGCCCTTCAGACATAAGAGGCCGTTTCTCGTCAACAAGATTAAAAAGGTCGGCCCGCACCATATATTTACCCCTTTCACATTCCCTCTTGCGATTAAGGGCCGTACATACAGCCCCAACAGCCTCAACGATCCATTTGTCACCGCCTGTAAATCTCCGTCAAGCCGTTAACCACTGTTTCACTCTTTCAGGTTGTCTCGCACCAAACTAATATATTCTAAAACTTTAACAGTTACATGCAAGAGGCTTCCCTCCAAGCTGTGTTGTCCAAGGGCTAAAACAGAAGTGCCAGTCAGAAATCGAATCAGATCCGGAAAACGATTCAGCCAAACCTTTCTCAGCAACCGCCATGCTCCCGGAGTAGTTCCGCAATCTCTCCATATCCAAAAACCAACGACGCTTGATATGGTGTTAGCCCCTCAATACTCACTGCAAGTACGTCCGCGCCATGTTCAAGTAACAGTTTCACAATCTCGAGGTGTCCATTTAGAGCTGAGAAGAGTGTCGGAGTACTATGGCCTTGCGTCCTTGTGTTCACGTTGGCCCCGTGATTGATGAGTATCCGCGAGACTTCGAGGTGCCCGAATCGTGATGCACTGTGCAGTGGTGTCCAACCCAACTTATCACGTGAATCTACCTCCGCGCCACGCTCGATGAGCAAGCGCACAACATCGATGTTTCCCTTGAAAGCTGCTCTGTCTAACGGGGTCTTGTTATCTTCGTTGCAGCCGTTGATATCTACTCCCTGTTCGAGCAATAACTTCACCACGTCAATGTTCCCCTCTTCCGCAGCAGCGTGCAAGGAACCATATCCCATATCATTCTTATCTTCATCGGCACCGTACTGAGCTGTGTCCAATGTACTCGAGCGTATCTTGTTTCGAATGTTCGCATCTGCTTTGTACTCAGCAATGAATTTGGCAACCTCAGCTTCGCCATTCTCCGATGCCAATTCAGCTGCAGTTTTATTGGCCTTGTTGAGCACATCGGCATCGGCACCCCGCCGAAGCAACAGCTTGACAACTCCGAGGCGCCCGCATTGTGATGCAGCGTGCAACAGAGTATGGCCATTACTGTCCGCACTATGCAGATTCGCCCCGTGATCGATCAGGAGACGGGCGATCGCAAGTTTCCCATTCCATACTGCTCGATAAAGTGGAGTTTCTTGCTTGTCGTTAAAGACGTCGATACTTGTGCCATGCTGGACCAGCAACTCGGCAATCTTGAGGTGACCGTTGGCGGATGCGAGATGTAACGGGCTCCAGAGGTCATCGCGCTGGATGTTCGCATCAACGTCATGATCTAGCAACAGCTGCACCACGGCAATGTGTCCATGTTCTGAGGCAAAATGTAATGGAACTCTGTTGTTCTTGTCCCGGACATTCATGTCGGCCCCTCGCTCGATCAGGAAGCGCGCGACTTCGACTTTCCCCTTGCTCGAAGCCAAGGCCAACGGGGTCATTCGAGTCCCGTTCCAAATATCGATGTCAATGCCGGTGTTGGTTAACATTTGCACGACGTCGAGGTGCCCGTTTTGCGATGCGATGTGGAGAGGATTCCAACCCTCGATGTTCTTAGCTTGGATATCTGCACCATGCTCGATTAGGAATCGCGCGACGTCGAGTTTACCGCTGCTGGATGCCAGATACAATGACGTCTCCTCGCTTACGTTCCGAATGTCGACATCGACAGACTCTAGCAGGAACTCCACGATATGGAGATGGCCACATTTCGATGACGTGTGGAATGGTGTCCAAACATTGCTATTCCCGGCAGACACGGCTGCGCCATGCTTGACTAGGATGCGTACGATCTCGAGATGTCCTTTCCACGCTGCCAGCTCCAGGGGAGTCAACTGCTTGTCATCCCGGCTTTCGACATTTGCACAATAATCACTCAGCACTTCTTCTACTGAGGAGTTTTTGCTGGATGACGCAAGTTGAATTAGTGTCCGGAAATCTGCCGAGTGCGCATTCACATCAGCGCCACGGTCAATCAAGAGCCGTGCGACGCCAAGGTGTCCATATAATGAAGCATAATGCAGGGCAGTACAATGTTGCATCTCCCGTGCGTTCACATCAAAGCCATAGTCTAGCAGTAGCCGCGCGACGTCAACATGTCCACTCATTGATGCCAAGGATAATGGAATGAAGCCGAATTTGGTCCGGGAATTCAGATCGGATCCACGATCTATAAGGAAGCTTGAAACGTCCAAGTTGCCAGTAGAGCAGGCCACATGCAACGGTGTTTCTTCGTCATTATCTCGAGCATCGAGGCTTGCGCCGGATTCAAGCAACAACTCCGCAATGTCACGATACCCAAATAGTGCTGCCGCGTGTAGTGGGGTCCAGCCATTGTCGTCGGCGACATTCACGTTTGCGCCAGAATTCACGAGCAGCCGCGCAATCTCGAGCGACGATTCCACAATGACGAGCGGTCCGCCGTGTGATACGCTGTGAAGCGGAGCCCTGCCACGATTGTCACGACAGTTATGATCTGCTCCATTTTCGAGGAGCAGCGATGTGATGTCTAAATGTCCCTTGACTGAGGCCGCATGTAAGGGTGTCGTGTGAGAACCACCCCTCCTATTGACGTCCTGAGAATCGGCAGCGATCAGGTGCTCCACGAGACCACGAAATCCCGACAGAGTGGCATAATAAAGTGGCAGGGCCTCAGGTGGAGTAGGGTGTGTCGTGGACATTGGCGTCATCCAACTATGGTCGATGTCGTGTAGCCAGACCCATGCCGCAAAATGTGGCTTTACAGGATCAAACAGATACTCCATGACCTCCTGGATGTAGGATGAAACGTTCCTAAACTGGGCATGGTCGATCCAGTGTCGAGCGGCATATAAGGCGAGGGGAAAGTGATGTATGGTATCTCTGTCGATTTTGTCATCGAGTTGAAGTAGGACACTGAGGCTCGCGTGTGCTAGGATGATATGCGCAGGTTCGGGGAGAATGTGATAGTATGAAAGACGTTCTTCGGCTGTCGCAAGTCGCTCCGATGTCAAGAACTCCTTGACGGAGAAATGCGAGAATTGGACAACTTGGCTGCCTTCCCTATCGACGACGGCGATGAGACTAGAACATGCAGACATCACCGCTTCTTCCGCATTTTCTGGACGCCAAGCTGCATTAAATGTGGGTATTGCTGCCTCATTGAACCGAACCGCAAAAATCTCCGCGAGTTCTTCGACGCGAAGAGGGCGAATAGACACCATGAGGCATCGGAAGAGCCTTTGTGCATATTCTCGCTTCTCCTCATCGATGTTGAGAAGAGTAACGCCGTATGTTCCGTCCAACGTCTTTGGCAAGTTGTTCAACACACTCCGGATACTTGCAGGAAAAGTGCGGCGCAGGCTGTCAACCTGGCACACAACCCACCGAAACCTATGTTATGACGTGAGCTAATGTGGGGCACCATAAGCATGATCTCGGCTTACATGCCATCCGCATTTCGAGAGAGCGTGTCAATAACAAGATTCTGGTCCTCCTCTCTCCATTTCCGCATCTTCTTGTCTGAACGGACAACGGACTTGATGTACGCAATTATGTCCCCCTTTTGCCCTCTCTCGTCATGTAGAGAAATCTTGAGAGATGTCAACGGCTCGAGCGTCATTCGGATGTCTACCTCGGGTCGGCTAGTCACACATAGATGCACATTCGGAAGTTTCAGATCCACGATTTCTTCTATTAGTTCCAGGACCTCTTCGCGGGCAGACGGGGTCCCCGAGAAATTTGGGCATTCATCGAGAGCGTCGATAATAATATAAATTGGGGCTTGCCCTGGCAGACTCAGCATGTCTGTCAGACATATTTTGAGAGCGTCAATATCGGGCTTTCGGATTCCGCGAGTATTGTCCGAGTATAACTGGGAGAGGATGTTGTAGCAAGAATCCGATTCCGAAGAAAGCTGCGAAATGAGAGAGGAAAGAAGGCCGTAGCAGTCTTGCTTCTTGGTATCCCGGAAGTCAAAATAATAGTAGGCCATCGTGGCCAATCCAGCTGCGTGCATGCCCTCGATGTCCTGAATGATCGAGGATCTAATAGGCACTGTGAATACCTCGAAAAAAACCATAAGTTATCACATACAAGAGTGTGCTTTTCCCCGCCCCCGCTGTAAGATCAAAAAGTGATTAGTGCGGGGCACTCATCTGTATTTCGAAGCACATACGTTTACCATGAATCCACAAGAAAGACCCTCTCGCTTTCCACTCTGTTAATGTGTTGCTCTCGAGGAACCACGCTGCGGTTCCGCTATGTCGTAATTTCCGCACGAAGTTGTGATTTGTCGAAGGGTCAGGGGGAGAGAGCCAGTTTTGAACGTCCCATCGCAGCTGGTCACCTATGAGATACCGTCGGTCTCGGTAAGGGAAAGTAGAAAAAAACGACAGACGTTTCATCTTATTCGTTTCGAATAACATTTGGTGAAGAGAGACTAC
This sequence comes from Russula ochroleuca, assembly GCA_015178965.1. Lineage (NCBI taxonomy): Eukaryota > Fungi > Basidiomycota > Agaricomycetes > Russulales > Russulaceae > Russula > Russula ochroleuca. The sequence goes on from WHVB01000002.1 coordinate 166,475, forward strand.
AAACCCGAGTCAGCACAGGGGATTCCTGTTCCGCGCGAGACACGTACCCAAATCCTGTCGAATAGTATCCGTTGACGCCTTTCCATCTAACAGATCAAATGCTTAGAAATATCTAGGAACAATCACGCAACTATTACGCACCTTCCATAACCACTTTCATACTACCCACGAGACCATGCACCACACCCAAAGTCTGTGCAACAGTCATCCGAGCCTCGTCCTGGGTCAATCGATCTAATTTCTGGAGCACGGCCTCTATCTCGCTGTCCCCCAACAATTTTTTCGCAAACTTCTCTGTTGCACATTGAGCCAGCGGCAAATATATTTGTGAGAGCGCACTTACTGAAGCGCCCCTGATTGACTTGCTTTGTCGCCAGGGCAAGAACTGAGAGTAATTCCGCCATAATCTTAACGATGATATCGGTCATCAATGGAGTGGGAGGGATCGTCGTATAGATCTCCAGGCGCTTGAGGAAATTGCTCAAGCACTCAAACAGGTCGAGTAGGGCATCGTAGCTCGACGAAACCCCACTTGCAGCCTGGCATACTCATACATCACGAGGGAACTGTTTGAAAAACATACGGACGTACAGCAAGGAGGACATCGAACCCAACAAGTAAAGCATTTGCTGGTGGGAAGGGAATCTGACGACTCGGAGGTCACATTGAAAGGCTCACCAGAGGACAGTGTGACTCACCTAGGCTGACCGCCCCGCTAAGGAGCCCAGAGAATGCCTGGAGGACTTTCACTGCCGGGCTGAGGCAGTTGATCAGTCGCCGATTTCCATCGCGATATTCTCTAAACGCCTTCTCCCGTCCCTGGAGTAATTCAAGGATGGCCTCGGAAGAATTTGACTGTTCGAGCGCGGCTGCGAAGGGGTTCTCAGAGAGGTCTATTCCAGTTATTTTGGTGTAGTCAGCCAAGGCATCGATGATCAATTGGAAGTTGGAAGTGGAGGGTGTTGCTTGTCCGGTCGACGACATGAAGACAACGGATTGTTCGTGATCTTTTGTTCAGAGATGGAGTGAGGGAAGGGAGAACAAGGGTTCAGGGTACGAATAGATATCCCCCACGAGGCGGGATATTGAAGCAGGTGACCTGGCATGTTGGAAGGGTTACGGCATGATTGGGCCCAGGCTTTACAGTACGCGCTTTACCGCTTTACGGCCATCAGTACCGTAATCACTACCGTACTCACTTGATCCCCAGTCTCTGCTGAGCTCCTACCTGAAGCTGCACCCGTGTCTCTACCTACTACGTCTCAACGTTCTCAACTTGCATCCGCCTGCCCAATTCCGCACCATATATCCACCTCCATCGTCACAGTGCTCTCACCTCTCTTCCCCCTCGCTCCTCATATCTCTATCGTTCGCACTTTCCACCCGCCGCGCATCGAGCCTGGGCACGGCAATAGATCGTTACGGAAGAGCAGTGTAAGCGGAGGATGGCGTGGACGACGTGCGGGAGAGATGTCGCTGGAGCGGCACACAGATGGCCCTCAGCCTCACATCACACGACGTGCTAGAACAGCGTGCGCGCGGGCACCTTGCAAGCACTTCGGGAACCACCTCGGTTGTTACCCTTATCGCTCGGAGTACTCGTGAGTCCTATCAATAATGCTTGGCCTCGCGGCGAGTAGAGAAGGTTCCCTGATTTTACCTCTTTATAGCCTTCATGATTATTCGCGCATATTCGCGTCTTACTCTACGCGGTTCACCTCGACCTCCTCCCGCCTTCACTCGCCTCGTTCACGTACGACAGCCTCCATATTAAGTCCATGTCTCTTCCGGCCTTGCACCAAGCTGTCCCTCTCCCGCACGCTTACGGTCCTCCCCGTCTTGCTCGTGCACCACGTGAGTCCTCTTCCTTGAGTCTATTTGTGACCCTATTTTCCCTTTCGCCTAGGCAATGCTCGTTTGGGATATGTTGCCCCGTCCGGCGTTGAAGTATTCACAGACCATTAGACGTTGTCGAAGGCCGCATGACCTTGTTCACCCAACTCTCGTATCCACGTCTCATCTCCGCAAGCATGGATAGATCATACATGCTTCACCGACGGTGCCTCTGTTGTTCACCAACTTGATTCCACAGGGTTGTCCTGGGTTGATCGCTGAACGCCCTCTTTTTCATTAGTTGTGATTGCATTTTCCTTTACCGGGAAAGATGGAAGTTTCACATCCCTGTTTTTCGCAACACCTGATTTTTTATTTTTCTGTTCAATACGAGCCCACTGTTTCAGATTATCCCGTGCCAAACGAATATAAACCCCTATTCTACTGTCCAAAAACAGTTACATGCTTGTCTCTAAGGGTTAATATCGAAGTGCCAGTCAGACATCGCATTTGAGCCACAAAGGGATCTCCTCGAGCCATGCGCCATGCTCCAGGACCGAATCTGCAATCTCTCGATGTCCTCTTTGCAGCAATAGTTGGTATCGTGTTAGACTGTCGCTATTCCGTTCGTGTAACGTCCGCGCCACGTTCAAGTAACATTTTCACAATCCCGGGGTGTCCATTTTCAGCTAAGAGGCGTAACGGAGTCCAGAGTTTCTGTTGCCTTGCATTCACGTTTGCTTTGTGATCGACGAGCAGCCCCGTGCGCGTGAGCTGCGCGGGCGGTGGGGCGGGTTAAGAAAGACAAAGGACGAAGAGGAGGAGGTCTGAGGGAGAACGGAGACGCAGGGCGGCGGCGACGGTCCAGATGCGTTCGAGGCGCTCTTCAAGCCATGGTCTTGGCCTTCATAGCTTCATCGCCCATGCTCCGCTTTGTCGTAATCAGCCAGCCCGTTCCCGCCGCCGCCGCCGCCGCCATTGCTGCTCTGGCCCGCATCGACACCAGGACTTTTGACGCCGGACATAATAATTCCAGAGCCCCGACTCGAGCTCGAGCCAAAAACACGCCCGCGCCCTCCCGAGCTCTACCATATCTTGCGCATCGTCCGGATCAGGATTTTGTGACACCAGCAGCGCGCCAGCCACGCTGATTACGTCACAGGACTTCTGTTTCCCCTATGCCGTCGATGAAACTGACGTTGTTCCCGTGATGCCACGACTGCACCTACGTCCCAACCCGCGTCTGCGTACCCAATTCCGCACCTTACCCTTCTCTATCATAGCGCACTCACTTGCCGGTTTCTACCCACCACACGCATCGGGCCCGGGCACTGAGAGATGTCGCTGAAGTGGCGGCAACGGGTAGAGAGGAAAACGAAGAGGGCGTCGGAGAGGGCGAGGACACTTTCAGCACGCACGGGAGAGCATGTCCCTCGCAATGCAGCGGTCGGGTTTTAGAGATGCGTGCGACCTGTCGATGTGCGCCTGGACGTGCGACTGTTCGTCATATCAACCGGGGGAAGAAGAAATAGGAAGAAAAGCGTGATGCCGAGCTGGAAAGCAGCAGTGCGGAGTCCACGCGGTTCCCGCGGCGACGGTTGCTACTGGTACTATTACTGCAACCATCGCCTTTGCTGATGCCAATGTCAGTAGTGGGAGTACGCACGTGGGTGGGATCCGGATACCTGGTCAATCTACCGCACTCCGATTTAGGCTTCGTCCGCTGCGAGAAACGCCCAGATATAGAATCAGAAGACTTGCGCGCGTTCGCGAAGGTGACGGCGAAGGAAATAGTTGCGAGGCCGCTCAGAGCCGAGAGGGAATATGACCAGAGGAAGTGGAGAACATCTGCCATGCGGCCATTTCCTCGTAGGTAATCGGTCCTGCGTGGGGGGGACGACCGGTGGTTAGGTATATCGTATGACGGACAGGAAGCACTAGATGAAGGGAAAAGGGACACAAGACTCCGAGTCACTAGGGTGTAGACGGGTCGCTGGAGGCACAGAGGGAAGACCCCGAGACAGGAAGAAAAAGGAAGAACACGGCCCCCGGCCCGGGCCAACATAACCCCACACCACACAACCGAGGCTGCCCAGCTTGGCTACTTGATCTCCCCCCTTCCCCGTTTCTGTTAGAACAGCCTGTGTCGTCACTCCACTTAAGTTTATAAATCAAAATATAGTTAAATTTTATAAAAATACAGGTTTATTAACTGCTACTGGTGTATTAGTATTTTTATCTTTATATGATTTTAATAATTTAACAGTAATATCTTCAAAATTTAAAAATGTTATTACAGATAATATCGAAATTATAAATAAAAATGTACATAAAGATTTAAATATTAAAATAGTTAATTATACAAATAAATTTGATATTAATTCAGAGATTATGTTAATAATTCAAGCTGACTTTGAAAAAATAAATAAAAACAAATAAATATAATTTATATGTAAATTTATTTCTCCCTTTGTTATAATTTTATATTATTAAAATTAGTGAGTTAACATTAGTATTATAGAAATTTAAAATAGTTTTATTATTAAATTTAAAAGGATGAAGACATAGTCCGATCTTTAGTTAAAGCTAAAGCGAATAATGATAGTGAATTTTTAATAGATTCATGAGATTATCACTATCCCTCGTGGTGAGTTTGAGCCGGATGACGATAACATGACCAAATCGATGACTACACTCGCGAGCGCTTGGGACGACCATACGATACTGACGGACATCTGGCACCTTTTCCAACCAACTCTCCAACGTTCCAACCCCTAGCCAAGTCAACTTTGCTGAAACATTTCCCACCGCTTTCTCAACCACTGCGCCCACACCACAGCGCATGGTGCCAGTAGACGTCTTGTTTAACGTCTATCTCCCTGTCGTCCATCCGTTCCTCTACGCACCCCTTCGTGTCACGACAAGGATGAGCTCTGCTTTATGACGCAGATATTTACTCCTCCGTGCAGGATTTCTTGTGTGTGTGTTACCTCTTCGCGCACAATGACGTGAGCGCGCCGCGCTTCTCTCCGACTCTCCGAGTTCTCTAGGCCGAGAATCCTGTCCCCATGGAGGGCAAGAGCAATGCGTTGTATACCATGGATTGTACGTTTGCGCCATTCTATATTACGCTTGACACCATGTACGATATCTTTGCTAACACACTTGGTCATCGACGAGGCGCACGCGACGAGTATATATCGGCCACGGGAGAGCTTCGATGATCGGGCTAGTGGTGTGTATTCGTGAACACACTGATCAGAGACTGTTGCTTAGTTGTACGCTCTCATTCTGCCATTCTTCCCCTTGCCTAACCATGCGCGCCCATTGCCCCTTCTGCAAATCTTGCAACGCAGGTTTCTGAACACTTGTCATACGTCCAGGACCACCTCCTAATTTATATCGCCGCGTCCCTTGCCGCACACCTTCTCCTTCCAGTCCACCTCTGCTATCTCGACGGCGCTCTCTTGAAGTTGATCGTACCCTTTTTGATGCCACGCGCCTTCGTTCTGTCTTCTTATCTCGCTCATGGACTTAATTGGACGTCCTATTAACTAGTCTACACTGCTAAATGGTACAGACTGAGTTCGCATATGATACATGCCCGAAAGTCAATGCGCTTGTCGGTGCGGCTATTGCCAGTGTGAGGGGTACAGGAATCGTGCGCGAGGAGCCATGGTAGTGGTATGAGTCCGTGTGGAGGAAATTTCCTGGGATCAAGGGGTGTACGAGTAGCATTGAAAGTATGGAATGGTAGGAAACTTCTGAATTTGTTTCTCGCTTGCTAAAATCGCTCGTTAAATCGTGCGGGGCGTGATACATGATATCGCGTGATACTCTAGCAACTGCAATTGACTGCTGCGATTAACCAAGCGATTAACGCATGTTTGAGCGTGCCTTCTGTGTGAAATACTTTCTTCGACCCACAAGACAAAATAGAACAGGAGAAGCCCTTCAGACACGAGAGAACGTAGCGACCTTAGACCTATCCGCTTCTCCGCTGTCCATCCAGCAGTTTGAGCGGGGTTCGTAACGGGGGAAAGCACTTGACCTCCATTCAAGGGGCAGCATATATTGACCCCTTTCGCATTCACTCTTTGGACTAAGGGCTCTACATACACCCTCAAAGGCCTCAACGGCTCAACGATCCGTTTGTCTTACCGCTTATAAATATCCGTTGAATCATCAATCCACCGTTTCAGTCTTTCAGGTTGTCTCGCACCAAACTAATATATTCTAAAACAGTTACATGCAAGAGGCTTCCCTCCAAGTTGTGTTGTCTAAGGACTAAAATCGAAGTTCCAGTCAGACGTCGAATCAGAGTCAGAAAAGGATTCAGCCAAACCTTTCCCAGCAACCGCCATGCTCCCGGAGCAATTCCGCAACCTCTCCACGTCCATATGCCAGCGATAGTTGGTATGGTGTTTGCCCCTGGTCAGTCACTGCAAGTACGTCCGCGCCATGTTCAAGTAACAGTTTCACAATCTCGAGGTGTCCAGATATGGCTGAGACGTGTAACGGAGTCAAAAATTGACCGAACATCGGCACGGTCACGCTCCTCGCATTCACATTAGCGCCATGATTGACAAGCATCCGTGAGACTTCGAGGTGTTCGTATGCTGATGCACGGTGCAGTGGTGTCCAACCCTCCTCATCTTGTGAATTCACCTCCGCGCCCCGCTCGATGAACAAGCGCACGACATCGATGTTCCCCTTTTCCGCTGCTCTGTCCAATGGAGTTTGCTCATTTGCATTTCGGCCGTTGACATCTGCTCCCTGTTCGAGCAAAGACTTCACGACGTCAATGTTCCCCTCTTCCGCAGCAGCATGCAACAATGCATTTCCCCTATCCTTCCCATCTTCATCGGCGCCGTACTGAGCTGTGTCCAATGTACTCGAGCGTATCTTGTTTCGGATGTTCGCATCTGCTTTGTACTCAGCAATGAATTTGGCAAGCTCAGCTTCGCCATTCTCCGATGCCAATTCAGCTGCAGTTTTATTGGCCTTGTTGAGCACATCAACATCTGCACCGTGCCAAAGCAAGAGCTTTACAAGTCCGAGGAGCCCACGTTGTGATGCGGCGTGTAACAGGGTACAGCCATTGCCATCCACATTATGCAGATTCGCTCCGTGGTCGATCAGGAGACGGGAGATTGCAACCTTCCCATTCCTAATTGCTTGACAAAGTGGAGTTTCTTGCTTGTCATTGGAAACGTCGACACTCGCGCCAAGCTGGACCAGCAACTCGGCAATCTTGAGGTGGCCGTTGGCTGACACTAGATGTAACGGACTCCAGAGGTCATCGCGCTGGATATTCGCGTCAACGCCATGGTCTAGTAACAGCCGTGCCATGTCGGAATGTCCATGTTCTGAGGCGAAATGTAAAGGAGCACAGCCCTGGTTATTCTTTAAATTAATGTTGGCCCCTCGCTCGATGAGGAAGCGCCCGACTCCCACATTCCCCTTGCTTGAAGCCAAGGCCAACGGGGTCGTTTGAGTACCATCCCCAATATCAACTTCAATGCCAGTGTTGATTAACATCCGCACGACCTTGAGGTGCCCCTTTTCCGATGCAATGTGCAGTGGGTTCCAACCCTTGTTGTTGTTCGCATGGATATCTGCGCCATGCTCGATCAGGAAACGAATGACCTCGAGTTTACCGCTGCTGGATGCAAGGTACAATGACGTCTCTTCGCTTCCGTTCCGAATGTCGACCGCGACGCCACACTCTAGCAAGAACTTCACGACGAGGATATGCCCGGAATCCGATGCTGTGTGGAATGCAGTCCAGCCTTTGTTATCCCGGGCAGACAGGGCCGCACCATTCTCGATCAAGAAGCGCGCGAAGTCGAGGTGTCCGTGATATGCAGCATGTTTCATGGGAGTCTCCCCGTTGTTGTTCTGGTTGTCAATGTTTGCACCTCGCTCGACCAGTAATTTTGCAATGTTGAGGTGTCCGCCGCATGACGCGAGATACATGGGTGTCCTGCTGTCTTGTGAGGGTGCATTTACGTCAGAACCACGGTCTAGCAATAACCGTGCGACGTCAACATGTCCACATATTGACGCCATATGTAGTGGAATGAAGCCATCATCGTCCCGGGAATTCATGCCTGACCCTCGATCTATAAGGAAGCGTGAAACGTCAAGCTTCCCGTTAATACAGGCGACGTGCAATGGTGTCAGTTCACTGTTATCTTGAACATCGAGTGTTGCGCCAGATTCAACTAACAGTTCTACAATCTCACGATACCCAGATTGTGCTGCCGCGTGTAGTGGAGCCCAGCCTTCATCGTTGGTGACATTCACGTTTCCGCCAGAATTCACTAGAAGCCGCGCAATCTCGAGCGACGACTCCACCATGACGAGCTGTCCGCCCTGTGATACTTTGTGAAGTGGAGCCCAGCCATGATCGCCGCGAGAGTTAGGATCTGCACCATTTCCGAGGAGCAGCGATGCGACGTCTAAATGACCCTTGACCGAGGCTGCATGTAAGGGCGTCGTGTGAAAACCGCCACTGCTATTGACGTCCCCAGAATCGAGAGCGATCAGGTGCTCCACGAGACCACGGAAACCAGACAGAGAGGCATAATAAAGTGGCTCCGCCTCAGGCTGCGTTGGGTGTGTCGTGGACATTGGCACTATCCAACTACGGTCGATGTCATGCAGCCAGACCCATGCCGCAAAATGTGGCTTTGCAGGATCAAACAGACGCTCCATGATCTCCCCAAGGTGCGCCGAGACGTTCCCGAACTGGGCATGGTCGACCCAGTGTCGAGCGGCATATGGGGCGAGAGGAAAGCGACCTATGGCACTTCTGTCGATTTTGTCATCGAGTTGGAGGAGGACACCGAGGCAAGCATGTGCGAGAAGGGTATGTGCCGGTTCGGGAAGAATGTGATAGCATGAAAGGCGCTCGTCTGGTGTCGCAAGGCGATCTGATGTCAAGAACTCCTTGACTGACGAATGCGAGAATTGCACAATTTGATCGCCTTCCCTGCTATTGACAACCTCGATGAGACTGGAGCATGCGGACAACACCACTTCTACGGCATTCGATTCCAGCAATCCTTCGTTAAACGAAGGGGCCGCCATCGTGTCGAGCTCAACTGCAAGAATCCCCAAGAACTCCTCAACGCGAAGTGGGCGAATTGACACCAAGAGGCACTGGAATAGACGCTGCGCATAATTTTGTATCTTCTTATCGATCCTCAACAATGTCCGCTCGTACGTCTCTTCCAAAGTCTCTGGTAAGTCGGCTAGAACTCCCCGAATATTGTGTGAAAAATTGCGGCGAAGTTGGTCAAACTGGCAGTCGACCCAACGAAACCTATATGACGGCGTGAGTGGTCAACGCGAGGGGCTATCGCCATAATTACAGCTTACATGCCCTCCGCTTTCTCAGAAAGCATCTTAACGACCAGTTCTTTGTCCTTGTCCTTCCAACTCCGCATCTTCTTGTCTGAATGGACAACAAACTTGATATACTCGATTATATCATCCTTTTGTCCACTCTCGCCGTGAACGGAAATTTGAAGTGGTTCCAAAGGCTCGAAAGTCTTTTGGATACCAAATTCTGGGCGGCTGGCCACGCACAGATGAAGGTTCGAAAGTTTCAAACCGACCAGCTCTTGAATAAGCTCCAGGACCTCTTCACGAGCGGACGGATTCCCTGACACGTCAGGACATTCATCGAGAGCATCGACAATGATATAGATCGGTCCTTGTCCTGGCAGGCTCAGCATGTCATTCATGCATTTAGTCAGTGTGCCAGTAGTGGGCTTTCGCATTCCATTGGCATGGTCTGAATATAACTGGGAGAGGACTTCGTGACAAGAATCCAATTCTGCCGAAAGCTGGGAAACGAGAGAGGAGAGGAGGCCATATCGGTCTTGTTTCTTGACATCCCGAAAATCGAAATAATAGTAGGCCATCGTGACCAGTCCCGCTGTACGCATACCCTCGATATTCTGAATGATCGCGGAACTGGACAGCAATTTAATTAATTTCCAAGTCAACCAATGCGGTGCTACATACAGAAGTGTACTTTTTCCAGACCCCTCTATAAATTGGTCATCAATGAGTTGCACGCCGACAGATTAAAGATCGTACGTTTCCCATGGATCCACAAGAAGGACCCCGTCCTTTTCCATTCTGCTAATACATGACTCTTAAAGAACCATGCGGCGGTTCCCGTGTGATGCGCTTTCCAAACGAGGTCATGATTTGCTGATGGGTCGGGAGGGGAAAGCCATTGTCGGACATTCCTTTGCAACTGGTCACCTGTAAGGTACCGTCAGTCTCAGCAACAAAGGGATCATTTAAGAATAACAAACGTCTCGACGCATTGCCATCTAATACAACAAGCAATCAGAAAAACATCAGCAACAAATCATGCAAATGTTGCGTACCTTCTCTAAGATCACGGGCAGCATCCCATGTTTCTACGATCACCGTCCAAGCCTCGTCCTGGGTCAATTGGTCTAACTTCTCCAGGGCAGCCTCAACTTCGTTGTTCCCAAATAGCTTTTTGAAAAACAACTCTATGACACACTGAGCCATGGGCCATGTATGTGATGGAGGAAATTCCCTAAGCGTTCAAAGAGTCGAAGAAGAGTGTCATAGCTTGAGGAGACCCCACTGGCAGCCTGGAATCGTCCTAGGTTTCAGGGGACCTGGCTGAAGAGTGTTCAAGGGACGTACGGTGAGGAGAACATCAATACTCGTGAATACAGCTTTTGCCGGTGAGAAGGGGATCTGACAATGCCACGTTAAAAGATTCACAGGATGGTATGTGACGCTCACGGCTCACTGCCTCGCCAATAATGCCCGAAAAGGCATGAAGGATTTCCACTGCCGGGCTGAGGCATCTTATTAGTCTCCGATTGCGATCGCGATATGTTTTAAAAGCCTTCTGTCGCTCTTGGAGTAGTACAAGGATGGCCTCGGGAGAATTTGACTGTTCGAGCATGGCAACAAACGGACTATTAGAGAGGTCTATTCCAGTTATTTTGGCATAGTCATCCAAGGCCGCATCGATGATCAATCGAATGTTAGAAGAGGAGGATGTTGCTTGTGCAGTTGACGACATAAAGACAACGGATTGTTCACGTTCTTTCGTTCAGAGGAGAAGGGAGAACAGAGGTTCGGAGTACGAATTGATGGTATACCTAGGGGAGAGACTGAAGGAAGGGAGAACAAGGGTTCAGGGTACGATTCGATGGTGTCCACGGTGCAGAAGGCGCAAGGCTGTGGGCCCCACGAGGCAGGATATTGATGTGCAGGTGACCGTGGGCGTGTAATGGAAGTGTCAAACGCGGTGTTACGGCATGGGCTTTACAGTACGGGAAAGGTCACGGTGTTGCGACGAGCAAATGGAAGGGCAAGGGGACGACGATGATCTAGAAGCATTCGAGGCGCTCTTCAAACCATTTTCTTCTTCATCACCCACGCTACGGTTCGTTGCAAGTCAGCGTTCACGTTCGCCGTTTCCCCCATCGCTATCTCTGCTCTCGCCCATATCGACACCATGACTTTCGACGACGGACCTACTAGTTCCAGATCCCTGGCTCGAGCCCGAGGTACGCCCACGTACTCCCGAGCCCAATGATATCCCGCGCATTGTTGGGATCTGACACCAGCAGTGCGCCGGCCACGTCGATGACGTCACGATGCTCCCCTTTCCCGGCATCTGTATGACCGATGAAACCGAAGGTGCCTCCGCGAAGTTGCGGCACCTACGTCCCAACCCGCGTCCGCGTACCCAATTCCGACCTTATCCGCCTCCATCACAGCGCGCTCACCCTTCTCCCTCTCGTTCCCCATATCTCTATAGATCCCACTTTCCACCCGCCGCGCATCAAGCCCGGGCACGGCGACGAATCGATGTGGAAGAACAGGGCAAGGAGGTAGGGGTGGCGTAGACGGCGTGCGGGGAGAGATGTCGCTGGAGCGGCACACCGATGGCTCTAAGCCTGATATCACAACGTGTTGAAAAAGCATGCGCGGACACCTCGCAAGCACTTTGAGCAGCACCTCTGGTGCCCTTATGGCTCGGAGTGCCACTCATGTGTCGGAACAAATCGGTTCCGCTGTTCCAGCAGCGGTGCTACCACGCCGCGTCTCTGATAAAGACAATTTAGTTTAGTTCTCTTTCTTATTAGTTTAATTAGAAAATCTTTCTCATTTGATCGTTCATATCAGTACATCACCGAGCAATCTGTTGCCGGTATTACACACACGTTTATCAGTTTATTTTTACTTCACTCTACAGTATTTAAGGACGCGTTCATCGCCCACATCACTTCAGAGTTTCTTATCATCTCTGAAGTGAGTACTTTACGCTCTAACATTCGTATTACTATAGCTAACGCGTACTCGCAGCCCACGCGCGCTGCTTAGGTAAATACTTACCCGATATAGAGTTTCTTATCACCTCTGAACCCACGCGCGCTGCTTAGATCAGTGCTCTAAACCCTGCGCTGCTCAACATCATGAATCCTATCAATGATGCTTGGCCTCGCGGCGCATCCACAGCGAGTAAAAGGTTTCATGATTTTGCCTTTTTATAGCCTTTCATGATTAGTCGTGTCTTACTCTATGCCATTCCCCTTCGACTTCCACCCGCCTTTGCTTGCCTCGTCTATGTGCCGCAGCATCCGATTGAGTCCTGTCCCTTCTGGCCCGTACCAAGCTGTCTTTCTCCCTCATTCCGCTTACGCATCTCCTTGTGTTGTTCGTGCGCCCTGTGGGTCTTCTTCCTTGAGTCGATTGCGTGTCCCTACTACTTTCCCGTTCGCCTCGGCAACGACCGTTTGGGATATGTCACCCCCTCCAGCGTTGAAGTGTTCACGGACCATTCGACGCTGTCAAAGGCCGCATCACCCAGCTCTCGTATCCGTGTCTCGTCTCCGCACGCCTGAATAGATCTGTACTTCTCTTACGCACAAGCCTTGATTAAGCTTGATTCTTCAGGGATGATTGATGAGCGCCCTCCTTCCCATTAGCCGTGCTTGCGTTATTCGGCTTCGCGTGCACACTTGCTAACCGTCAACATTTTCGTGCTCATAATCTGTCACCTCCTATCTACATCTACCCCGGTATATTATTCTCCAACTCTGGTTAACTGCACACGTCAGCACACCTCTCAGTCACCTAGGACAGTAGGACTCATGCACGACTTTCCGATGCTTTCCGCAGTGTGTACTCCAGAATGTCGTCGAGTAGTATCGCCATTCATGACGGAATAACTAGCTGTGGGCCTGTCTATTGGGAAGGCAAGATTGGGACCTCTTTGAGTGGGAGCAGATAGTGGGCGGGAAGGTTTATGGGAAGGGGTAGTACGCAAGAAAGTTAGAGGCACGCAGGGAGGACAGAACGAACGAGACGGATTGGATTAACATTCAGCTAGGCGCACATCGCGCTATATAAGCTATTACATGTTATTGTGCTACATGTCTCGTACTGGTAATAATAAGCCCTATAGTAAGGTACCAAAGTGAGTCGCGTTTGCTATTATAGTAAGCGGCGCGTGATAGGGATAATGGGGACGCGTGTCCATTTGGGTGGGGCATGCTTGAGTCAAGTGTATAGTAAGAATAGGGGAATGGGACATGGCAGAAGAGTAAGACAAAGGAAGGGAGATAACAAAGGGGATTGGCCGAGCGTACAGTAATGGGCGCGAGGCCCCGTAACAGGGTCCAAAAATTGGCTTTGGGGTCTGTTCCAGACAGAGCCCCGGGGCGAGGTGTTGCATCGAGGGGTGCTTGCGCACAGACCCGCGACGCGACAAATTCCACCAGCAGAATGCCAGAGGGAAATCGTATGTCCACGGCGGAGAGACTTGTGTCGCCGCGAAGTGTGTTCACTTGATCGCAGCGGGATATCCGGCCTCGTCCGGACTCCGCAGCCACAAACGGCAGAGCGGCGAGCGGGCAGTGTTGTTTACAGTAAAGGCTAAAATCGAAGTGCCAGTCAGACACAGAATCAGAGCCAGAAAAGGATTCAGCCAAACCTTTCTCAGCAACCGCCACGCTCCCGGAGTAATTCCACAATCTCTCTATATCCACGAGCCAGCGATAGTTGGTATGGTGTTTGCCCCCGGTCACAAACTGCAAGTACGTCCGCGCCATGTCCAAGTAACAGTTTCACAATCTCGAGCCGTCCATTTACAGCCGAGAGGTGTATCGGGGTATAATGGCCCTGCAACCTTGCGTTCACGTTTGCGCCATGATCGATAAGCACCTGCGAGACTTCGAGGTGTCCGTATAGTGATGCCGCATGCAACGGTGTCACACCCCTCTCTTCACGTGAATCTACGTCAGCGCCCTGCTCGATAAGCAAGCGCACGACATCGACCTTACCCTTTTCCGCTGCTGTGTGTAACGGAGTCTCGTTATGTGCATTGTGGCTGTTGATATCTACTCCCTGTTCGAGCAGCGACTTCACGACGTCAATGTTCCCGTCTTCCACGGCAGCATGCAACGAAGCATTTCCCCTATCCTTTCCATCTTCATCGGCACCGTACTGAGCTGTGTCCAATGTACTCGAGCGCATCTTGTTTCGAATATTTGCATCTGCTTCGTACTCAGCAATGAACTTGGCAACCTCAGCTTCGCCATTCTCCGATGCCAATTCAGCTGCAGATTTATTGGCCTTGTTGAGCACATCCACATCGGCACCCCGCCGAAGCAATGGCTTTACAACCCCGAGATGCGCGCATTCCGATGCAGCGTGCAACAGAGTACAGCCGTTACTGTCCGCACTATGCAGATTCGCCCCATGGTCGATCAGGAGACGGGCCATCGCAACTTTCTTGTTCTTTACTGCTTGACAAAGTGGAGTTTCTTGCTTGTCATTGAAAATGTCGATAGTTGCGCCACTCTGGACCAGCAATTTGGCAATCTTGAGGTGGCCATTCGCTGATGCGAGATGTAATGGGCTCCAGAGGTCATCGCGCTGGATGTTCGCGTCAACACCATGGTCTAGCAACAGCTGCGCCATGTCAAGGTGTCCATGTTCTGAGGCAAAATGTAATGGAACCCTATTGTTGTTGTCGCGCACATTCATGTCGGCCCCTCGCTCGATGAGGAAGCGTGCGACTTCGACTTTCCCCTTGCTCGAAGCCAAGGCCAACGGGGTCATTCGGGTCCCGTTCCAAATATTGATGTCAATGCCAGTGTTGGTTAACATTTGCACGACGTCGAGGTGCCCGTTTTGAGATGCGATGTGCAGTGGATTCCAACCCTCGATATTCTTAGCTTGGAAATCTGCGCCACGCTCGATTAGGAAACGCGCGACGTCGAGTTTGCCGCTGCTGGCTGCCAGGTACAATGACGTCTCCTCGCTTCTGTTCCGAATGTCGACACCGACAGACTCTAGCAGGAACTTCACGATATGGAGATGCCCACATTTCGATGACGTGTGGAATGGTGTCCAAACATTGCCATTCCCGGCAGACACGGCTGCGCCATGCTTGATTAAGATGCGTACGGTCTCGAGATGTCCTTTCCATGCCGCCAGCTCCAAGGGAGTCAACTGCTTGTCATTCCGGCTTTCGACATTTGCAAAATAATTCTTCAGCAACTCTGCTACTAAGACATTTTCGCTGGTTGACGCGAGTTGAATTAGTGTCCGTAAATCTGCCGAGTGCGCATTCACATCGGCGCCACGGTCAATTAAGAGCCGTGCAACGCCAAGGTGTCCATTTAATGAAGCATAATGCAGGGCCGTACAATGTTGCATCTCCCGCACGTTCACATCAAAGCCGTAGTCGAGCAGTAGCCGCGCGACGTCAATATGTCCACCTATTGACGCACATGACAATGGAATGGTGCCGAATTTGGTCCGGGAATTCAGGTCGGATCCACGATCTATAAGGAAGCGTGAAACGTCCAAATTGCCATGAGAGCAGGCTCCATGCAACGGTGTTTCTTCATCATAACTTCGAACATTGAGACTTGCGCCGGATTCAAGTAACAGCTCTGCAACATCACGATACCCAGATATTGCTGCCGCGTGTAGTGGAGTGCAGTCACGATCGTCGGTGACATTCACGTTTGCGCCGAATTTCACCAGAAGCCGAGCAATCTCGAGCGATGATTCCACCACAACAAGCTGTCCGCCCTGTGATACCTTGTGAAGCGGACCCCTGCCATGATCGTCACGAGAGTTAGGATCTGCTCCATTTTCGAGGAGGAACGATGCAACGTCTAAATGTCCCTTGACTGAGGCGGCATGCAAGGGAGTTATGTGAGAACCACCCCTGCTATTGATGTCCGGAGAATTGGCAGCGATCAGGTGCTCCACAAGACCACGGAAACCGCACAGAGTGGCATAATAAAGTGGCACGGCCTCAGGTGGAGTTGGGTGTGTCGTGGACATTGGCTTTATCCAACTATGGTCGATGTCGTATAGCCAGACCCATGCCGCAAAATGTGGCTTCGCAGCATCAAACAGATACTCCATGACCTCCTGAATGTGCGATGAAACGTTCCTAAACCGGGCATGGTCGACCCAGTGTCGAGCGGCATACGAGGCAAGGGGAAAGTGATCTATGGTATCTCTGTCGATTTTGTCATCGAGTAGGATGAGGACACTGAGGCTAGCGTGTGCAAGGATAATATGCGCAGGTTCGGGGAGAATGTGATAGTATGAAAGACGTTCTTCAGATGTCGCGAGTCGCTCGGACGTCAAGAACTCCTTGACGGAGAAATGCGAGAATTGGACAACTTGGCTGCCTTCCCTATCGACGATGGCGATGAGACTAGAACATGCGGACATCACGGCTTCCTCTGCGTTATCTGGACGCCAAGCTGTGTTAAATGTAGGGAGTGCTGCCATGTCGAACCGAACCGCGAGAATTTCCGCGAGTTCTTCGACGCGAAGAGGGCGAATAGACACCACAAGACATCGGAAGAGCCTTTGTGCATATTCTCGTTTCTCTTCATCAATCTCCAGCAGAGTACGGCCGTATGTTCCGTCCAACGTCTTCGGCAAGTCATTCAACACGCTCCGGATACTTGCAGGAAATGTGCGACGCAGGGTGTCAACCTGGCAGACAACCCACCGGAACCTATGCTATGACGTGAGTATCTAATGTGGGGCACCATAAACATGATCTCAGCTTACATGCCATCCGCATTTTGGCAAAGC
Organism: Russula ochroleuca; assembly: GCA_015178965.1. Taxonomy (NCBI): domain Eukaryota; kingdom Fungi; phylum Basidiomycota; class Agaricomycetes; order Russulales; family Russulaceae; genus Russula; species Russula ochroleuca. The sequence goes on from WHVB01000002.1 coordinate 183,461, forward strand.
GTATCAATAACAAGATTCTGGTCCTCCTCTCTCCATCTCCGCATCTTCTTGTCTGAACGTACAACAAACTTGATGTACGCAATTATGTCCTCCTGTTGTCCTCTCTCGTCATGTAGAGAAATCCTGAGAGATGTCAGCGGCTCGAGCGTCATTCGGATGTCTATCTCCGGCCGACTAGCCACACATAGATGTACATTCGGAAGTTTCAAATCAACGAGTTCTTCAATTAGCTCCAGGACCTCTTCGCGGGCGGACGGCATCCCCGAGAAATTCGGGCATTCATCGAGAGCGTCGATGATGAGATAAATTGGGGCTTGGCCAGGCAGACTCAGCATGTCCGCCATACATATTTTGAGCGCATCAATGTCAGGCTTTCGGATTCCGCGAGTATTGTCCGAATATAACTGGGAGAGGATGTTGTAGCAAGAATCCGATTCGGAAGAAAGCTGTGAAATGAGGGAGGAGAGTAGGCCGTAGCAGTCTTGCTTCTTGGTATCCCGGAAGTCAAAATAATAGTAGGCCATCGTGGCCAATCCGGTTGAGTGCATGCCCTCGATGTCCTGAATGATTGAGGATCTAACAGGCACTGTGAATAGCCTCGAACAAACCCACAAGTCATCACATACAGAAGTGTACTTTTCCCCGCCCCCGCTATAAGATGAATAAGTTATTAGTGCAAGATACTCGTCTGTATTTCGAAGAACACACGTTTACCATGGATCCACAAGAAGGACCCCCTCGCTTTCCACTCTGTTAATGTGCTGCTCTCGAGGAACCACGCTGAGGTTCCGCTATGTCGTAATTTCCGCACAAAGTTGTGATTCGTCGAAGGGTCAGGGGGAGAGAGCCAGTTTTGAACGTCCCAACGCAGCTGGTCACCTATAAGATGATATTAAGATCCGGTTGGTTTCGGCAAGGGAGGGTAGGAAAAAACAACAAACGTTTCATCTTATTCGTTTCGTGTAACATTTGGTGAAGAGCAACTAGTACAAACCCGACTCGGAGTCAGCACAGTGGATACCCGTTCTGCGCGAAGACACGTACCCAGATCCTGTCGAATAGTATCCGTCGACGCCTTGCCATCTAACAGAACAATTACTTAGAAGATATCTGAAAACAATCATGCAACTATTACGCACCTTCCATAACCGCTTTCATGCTACCCACAAGACCATGCACCACGTTCAGGGTCAGTGCAACAGTCATTCGGGCCTCATCCTGAGTCAATCGATCTAATTTCTGGAGTACGGCCTCTATCTCGCTGTCCCCCAACAGTCTCTTCGCAAACTTTTCTGTCGCACAATGAGCCAAGGGTAATGTATATGTGAGAGCGCACTTACTGAATCGCCCCTGATTGATTTGCTTTGTCGCCAGGGCAAGAACTGAGAGTAATTCCGCCATTATCTTAACGATGATATCGGTCATCAACGGAGTGGGAGGGACCGTCGTATAGATCTCCAGACGCTTAAGGAAATTCCCCAAGCACTCAAACAGGTCGAGTAGGGCATCGTAGCTCGACGAAACCCCACTTGCAGCCTGGCATATTCATAAGGGAACCGTTTGAAGAGCATATTCAAGTGACGTACAGCAAGGAGGACATCAAACCCAACAAGCAAAGCACTTGCCGGTGGGAAAGGAACCTGACGACTCTGAGGGCACGTTAGAAGACTCACCAGATGGCACGTGTGACTCACCAGGCCGACCGCCCCGCTAAGGATCCCAGAGAATGCCTGAAGGACCTTCACTGCCGGGCTGAGGCAGTTGATCAGTCGCCGATTTCCATCGCGATATTCTTTAAACGCCTTCTCCCGTCCCTGGAGTAGTTCAAGGATGGCCTCGGGAGAACTTGAGTGTCTGAGTGCGGTAGTAAATGGATTCTTGGACAGATCTATTCCGGTTATTTTGGTGTAGTCAGCCAAGGCGTTGATGATCAATTGGAAGTTAGAAGTGGAGGATGTTGCTTGTGCAGTCGACGACATGAAGACAACAGATTATTCGCGTTATTTCGTTCAGAGGAGATACTGGGGGAGGAGAGAACAGGAGTTCGGAGTACAAATTGATGGTATATCTAGGGGAGAGTCCACGATGCAGACGGCGCAAAGCTGTGGAAACCCCCACGAGGCGGCGGAGGCGCAAGATCATATCGATGGACCTGGCATGTTGGCGTGTAATAGAAGAGTTATCGTGATTGGGCCCAGGGTTTACACGTTTACGGATAAGAACTCATTTCAGTACCGTGCAGTATCATAGACTTGATCGATTGATCGCGTTATTCGCGTACTGTATTCTATATAGTTACACATCGGACACCGACCCCTCTTTAACCTATGCAGTATGCACTAGTACGCAGTTGCCATGTAGATATTGCTGAAGTTTTGCAACAGCGAAAGCTCGACGGAAAGTGGGAATTCTGGGCCGAAGCGAGGAACGAGCGGGCCAGAATGTGTGAGCGGAGAGGGCGGCACGTGACGCGTTCGTTTTGTCGTCAGTTTCTCGTCATCCTCCCGCTCTTGCTGAGCGCATACTGAACGCGCGTCCAACAGGGTATGCCGGCTAAATCAACTTTCAGTCGATTCCAAAACCTCACTGAATCGACAGTGAATCGCCAACTCTGAAACCCCTTACTGTAATATAGTAAATAGCCTCAGTGGCTAAGCCAACTCTCAACGGTATCACCCGCGCGCCAACATCTTCTCCACCCAAACGGCACGCCACAGCGATCGTGACTTACGAAGAGTCGATCGTGACTTACGAAGAGTTGCGGAAACATAACTTTTGACAAATGAAAGCCACTTGATCTTGATCTTATCTAATTTCTAATCGAGGCTGACTTGACCAGTCAGAACCCGCACATGCATTTGATGTGATGACTTTCTGGTTCTTCTCCAATTTCTCAACTGTACGTACGGTTAACGTACGTTGCGCACGTACTCGTACCACACGGTCCACACCCACAGGGAAAGGGAGGGAGAGGCTACCGACCCAATACTGGCTGGATGGGCAAGATTATGGACGCACTCTTCCGCCTCATCTGCCGACATCTTCGCACCATTTGGCTCCGCACACGCACCCTCTTCTTCTCCGTCAGATTCCGCCTCCTACGCATCAGCCCAAGCCCTAGCCCGAGCTCCGGCCCCAACGCAAGCATCACACACACAGACCCACCCCCAACACCGATACCCTCCTCATCATCCGCAAGCCACATGCCAACAATAACGATGTTTTCGACAGCCAAGATGAAGGTGTGCCAGTGGGCATGTGCGCGTGCGCGCAACCTCAAGGCGCAGATGAAGGAGCGGAGCGTGACAAGGAAGAATATGATGATGAAGCGAACGGTGTACGCGCGTCTGGCTGCTCGGGCTGGGGGACAGGTGAAGAAGGAAGAAGGCCACGGGATAGTTTCGACGAGCAAATACTGCGCCAAAGGAATCGAGGACGATGAAGACGATGATGAAGCGAACGAAGAGGAGGAGGACAGGGTAGGAACGACAGCTCAAGGCGGCGACAATGATCTGGATGCATTCGAGGCGCTCTTCAAACCATTGTCTTCATCGCCCACGCTCCGCTTCGTCGCAAGTCAGCATTCACGCTCGCCGTTCCCCCCATCGCTATCTCTCCTTTCGCCCATATCAACACCAGGACTTTCGACGCCAGACCTACTAGTTCCAGATCCCTGGCTCGAGCTCGAGCCAGGGTATGCCCACCACGTCCTCCCGAGCCCGATGATATCCTGCGCATCGGTGGGATCTGACACCAGCAGTGCGCCAGCCACGCCGACGACGTCAAAGGGCTCCTCCTTTCCCTTTCCCGGCGTCTGTATGGTCGATGAAACTGAAGTTGTCCCCGTGAAGCCGCGCCTGCACCTACGTCCCAACCCGCGTCCGCGTGCCCAATTCCGTACCTTATCCGCCTCCATCACAGCGCGCTCACCTCTCTCCCTCTCGTTCCCCCTATCTCTATCTCTATCGCTCCCGCTTTCCACTCGCCGCTCATCGAGTCCGGGCACGGCGGTAAATCGATACATGGAGGAGCAGGGTAAGCAGGATGACGGTCGCGTGGTCAAGCGTGGTCGTGCGGGGAGAGATGTCGTTGGAGCGGGAGTCACGGGGAAAGCGGAAGACGGAGATGGCGTTGGGGATGGGGAAGACCCTTTCGGCACCCACGCGAGAGCATATTATACCCCTCGCGCGCGCGCAGCGCTTGGTTTCGGAGATGCGTACGACCTATCGGCGTGGGAGTGGGCATGCGACTATTCGCCGTGCCGCAGGGCGAAGATGCAGGAAGAGAAGCTTCACGTCCAAGCTGAGCAGCAGCAGTGGGGCGTCCATTCCGGTCCCGCAACGACGGCTGCTACTGGTACTACTACCCCAGCCTTCGCCTTCGTTGATGCCAATTTCGGGAATACCCTTGTGGGTGGCACCGGACCTGGATCCTGGTCTGTCTACCACACCCCGATTCACGCTGCGTCTGATCCGCAACTATCGTGCGCAAGACGCCCGGATGAAGATTTAGAATACTTGCGCGCGATGGCGACGACGAGAGGAAGATTTGAGAGGCCGCCTGCGCCTGTGCGCCCGGGCCCGAGTACGCGCGACCGGCGCGACCAACAACATACTCCTGGGTACAGAAGTGGGATCCGTCCGCTGTTGCTTCCGCAGAAACTCGGGCTACCAGGTAGTGGTATGTCGGTACAGACGCGCACAAATAATACGCATCTTTCGGGTGGGCGTGGGCGCGGGCCGACTGGATGGGAAAGGGACTTGGAATGTGGCGTGAGTGGCGAGGAAGATGTTGCAAATGCATAGAACTGGGGAGATAGACGGATTTGACCAACGCAGCCGCTGCTGTTTGATTTGCTGTTTCATGGGATGCTCTGGATCGATACCCTCGTGCTTCAATGATATTTGGTTGCTTTCGGAAGGAAAGGGGGTCTTGAAGTTAAAATCATGGTACTCAATTAAGCATCAGCAAGGCGATAATACAGCATTTCTATGTCCGAGTGACGAAATCCACGACAAGTTTCTTAAACTCATTCGGCCTAAAACGTGGCATTAGCACAACATTGAGGGACACAACAGGGGAAACCGCCAACGAACCTTTCCGCATGAACTGATACATGATACACCGACTAAGTCAGGACTATTTTCATTCAAACGTTTCTGTTGCCACGTACCCCAATGACCAGCGTCTAGCGTCTCGAGAGACATGTTAGGGAAAAACTCCTTTGCGATGGGTATATTGTTCTTGTTGATGTACTTGCTCTTCTCTCCCTTCACGAAGAGCGTATTCCCGTGCCAAGAGCGTTCACCCGGTTGATATGGGAAGCCACCAAGGTCAGAGATAGATGACCCGATGATGTCGAGAGGGACTTGAAACTTGAAAGGCTGGACAGTGGTGTCGAGGTTGGTCAGGAGGAATGCACGTGTAATCGGATCCTAGGAGTGCGCTGTTAGTGTTCATATTCCAGAGATAAAAGGTGGCTCGGTGTTGCTGATGACGACTCACAGACTCATAAGGCGCAAGAATATCCTGGGCTTCCCGTCGGGAGCTGACTTTGCTCTGCTCTATTTTATTCATGGCCTCTATGTAGCCTTGGAATTGAGTGGAAAGCGTGGCATTTGACGGCGCGATATCGGCCACGATCAAGTGCTCGATGGCGTCATCGGGGAGTTCGGTGGAAAGAGCGACGGCCATGGCGACTTTGCCACCCCTGTAAGGCATTTACGTTTTAGTTTCATTTGTGGTGAGCGGAGAATTAGAATAGAAGTGAAGAGTTCGAGTCTTACATGGAATGGCCAAGGAGAGAAACGTTCGAGAGCGAATTGGACCGGAGGAAGTGGAGAACATCTGTGGCCATTGCTTCGTAGTTCATTGGGCTTGCGTGGGGAGACGAGCCGTGGTTGCGTAGATCCTGTGGCGGAGGGGAAGTATTCAAACCTTGGACAGAGTGACAATACTCACTAGGGTATAAACAGGTCGCTGGACGTCACGGAGGAAGGCCTTTGAGAGCGACAACCAATTCCGTTTCATCCCACTGACCCGCTATGAGCTACTACAGCCTGCGAGAAATGAAGGAAAAACACACACAACAGCCCATGGAGGATGACCAGCGGTCGTTCTATCTTTGAACCATGCTTGGGGCGGAAAGCATCGTAATGGAGGTCGACGGGAGTTACGCCCGTCCTAAAAAATCCTGTAATATGGGTTGCATGAGCAAGACACGTCTAGAATGGCACATATTGAAGACTCGACTTCGAGATGATGTGGATGCAAAGGCGGAAGGTCGTCTCATTGTAGGAAGGCGACAAGTTCAGAGCGGACCTGCCCTAAACTTCGTCACGCCTTAAAAATGCTGGCTCCCGCGTTCATTCAACTCACACAAGTGCAAAAAAGTTCAGGGTGAGTTTCCCTTCTCATCATTTCCCAGTCGACAAGATGAATCAAATATCATGATTACGAGCGCGTCATTATACCTAAATGGCGCAGCGAGGATTAATCAATGTCATAGTTACACTGATCGGTTCTCTCAATCCCTTTCTCGCCTTTTTGCCAAAGCCCATTTGTTTACCTCGCTTTCCCACCACCAGCATCTTGACCTCTCGGCCCTGCCCCCAAATGACCGGCCTTTGACGAAGTATCATGCGCAAGAGGTGAGCCGATCATTCACAAACGATTCTGCCCTTTTTAGGATGATCCAACACAATTCAAACTAGAGTATCTGAGAGCTCCTGCTCGATGTTCTTACCTTTTACTATTATATCTGAACTTACACCTGCTCTGACCGATCGAGAGGCGAGTCGCTGATACCATTGACTCTTCTAGATTCCATCTGATGTCGTTGGGAACGTCGCCGATGTGTGAGTGAGCCTTCCACCTGCGTCACCTCACTATATGATGTTCCTTCATGGATTTACCGCCTGACCTCGACTGTAACACACGGTCTGAGATTGACGATAAACGTGGCTGTTTTACTCTTCTGATTTGCTAACCAACTGCTAGTTGTCCGGCCCAGCGCTGACGGATGTCTTCATTCCAGGACATAGTTGGCTGCTTATCGTCGGTCGAATCGTTACCATGTAAAGCCCTCATGATATCAAAGTAAGTTCAAACGCTCCCTCTCTCGCGACCCATACCTAGTACGAGTTCTGTATGATGCTCTTTAACACGACGGTCTTCGTATTTTCACTGCCGAAAATGCCCGCCACAGCTCACTTTTTCGGGCAACCCCTTCTGATTTTCTCTCATTCTTCCTTGTTGATCTCTTTGGCTTTGATTGACGACCCTCTATTTAGACTGCCTATCTTATCTCATGTGAGTTCGCTTCGGACAAAGTCTTCAATTTCCATCCGCGATGAGATGTTTCAACAAGAAAATTCAACTAGAAGCTGTTTCTGAGCTTCGGCCTTGATTCATATATTGAGATCTGAATTCCCTAGAAATTGTCAGTCACCGTCATCAAAATCTTGGCTGACAATTTTCTTTTTAGTGTACGGTTAGCATTTCCACCATGTGCATACATAGTCAGTTGTCAAATGCAGAGTATTTCTCCTTAACACTTTTGGGAGCTGAGCGCGGAGCGCTGGCCTGAGGTGTCCCGACGCTGTGCAGTAGGGTGTACTATTCTGAGTTGCTCGTTTGAAAAAGTCCAACACATAGAAAAATTGCCTCGCCTGCGTGGTCTGGTGAAACGTGATATATATGATGGCCAACTACGCTAGTCAAAGTACCCAAAAGCTATTCGGATACGGGGAATCGAACCCCGAGCTGCCGCGATTTGAATCCGCAAATGAAATATCCCGGAGAATATCCTTTACAGTTTCCTGTGAGAGGCGGCAATGTTAGCCGTTACACCATATCCGACTACACTACTGTAATCTTTGTTTGTGCTCAAGACCGTTACTTACTTTTAGCCCCTATAACGCACCCATTTCTGTCTGCCGCTGACTGCCTGGCAGAACGTGTTCAATCCCAGTAATCACTATTAATCACCAGAGTCGTTGTATTCTACAACAGGGCCATCCCTCCGTACATTTCTTCTCCCTGTGGCCCACCGCGATGCTATCTCCTTTATTTCTAGTCGTATGCCAGGTTTTTCCTCAGTGTTTGCTCTCACCGACATGCTTCATCGCGAGAAGAAGCCACTACAAAGGTTGTGCGTTGGTTGAGCCATATTGTCCTCTGCGGATCACTTTTCGTGAATCACCGAGCTTGTTTTATACCTCGATGATCAGGACATCAATTCATCCAAGTCAGAAATTTTGTTTAGGATGGTGTTACCGACTTCCGATGCTGCGCTGCGATAGCATGGTGAGGCGATACAACAGTCGCGACTCGCTGATTGCCGCAAATGGTGCAATGCAACTCGACGTGGTTGTTTGCAAAGACAGAAGTTTGCATCGCGCGGCACACCCAATGGCGGTAAAAAGAGATATCCTTGTGGCCATGAATGCGCGGGACAAGCAACTCTACTCACGCATACTGTAATATTCAAAGTACGATCGTCGTTCGGCTTGTCGAAGTCACGGGACAGACTCAGCGATCTCAAGAAACATCCGCGGACGAGCAAGTTATTCGATTAGCGTATCATCCTGGCCGTGGACAAAGCATGAGACCTCGCGGTCGATGTCGTAATGTCGGCGTCCACCGTCCTCGCTCGGCAGTGGCAGTCTAACATTTTACCGAAAGTCTTCTCCGTCCGCAGTATACAGGCGGTAGGTGATGTGATCACCATCGTCATCAACGTACAAGAGGTCCTTCTTCGGATCAGATTCGGGCCGGTGGACGCAGAGTTCGCCACGGGTCGGAAATGATACGGAATCCCGGAAGCACAGCCAAGATCGATAAAACACGGCCACCAAATCCCTACGTCGCAGAGTGTAGATTCGATTCATCGGCTTGTGAAAGTCCTGAAACATGTCAGTACGAGAAAGAGAGACCGGGTAAGTTCCTCAATACCCGACATAAGGAACGATGGGTTGCTTGCAGGGGGGTGGCGGAATCCCCGCGCCGAGAGAAAGATATAGTTCTTGCCACGAAGTACCATTCCTTTTCGTCATGAGGCTGGTGCAGACCACCGGATTTTTAAAGTTTTTCCTCTCAGAACTGTGATAGTATATCGAGCAACGCAGACGCGGGGATCAATTTAGTCGCCCCGCGCCGTGACCGGCCTTCTAGGATAGACCCAACGCCTCGAGCTGAAAGCAATGCACTAGTCAATAGTCTCGATCGCAAGTCCGTAAGCTTAACGAACTTAGCTCCTTAGGAACATTAGCACAGAGGTGGAAAGGTTTCAGTACACGGCAATCATAATTTCGCCTGCAATGCCGCGTCGAAGTCCATCCGAGACTGATGAAACCTGAAGGCCTGAAAATCCATCTAAACTCGCCTACCTCACCTCATTTATCGTCCGCAGCTGCATGGTTTGGACTTTGTCCTCGCTCTCCTCGGACGTTGAGTACCCCAAGACCGACGGAGGAAAGAAGCAGCCCATCCAGCTATCACATCAAAGCGCTACGGTCAGCAAGTACCGTCGCACCGCACGACCAAAGAACTGTTCCCGAAACCCGTTGAAACGTTGCGAATGCTGGCACAGCCCGACAATTTGGAGCCTCCAAGATCCATCGCTAGGTTCCCGGGCTGTCTCATCTATCGAGTCGATCGCCTGCACGAGTCCCAGAGGGAGATTCAATCGCCTCGCGGAGCCACATCGTGCACGTATTTGAACTTTCATGCATCTCATGAACCGATCTGCAAAAGCCGCATCGGGTCCTTCCCCGCGGACCCTCTATATGGAACGCGTCAGGGGTAAGGAATCCTAGGTGTCGTGTGCAGATATTCTGCAGATCAACCTTATGGTTGCTTCCCCGCGTGAGCTGGCACCACTGGAACTACGGTTGGAGAGCGACGACAACATGTGACCAAGAAGACGAGCGATACTTGCGGTCCAATTCTCTGAGACGCGGAATCGAGGCCTTTTGTCAACGGTCGGTAGACCAGAACCCGGCCGGGACATCCTTTGGGAATGGATGAGCACATGGCCGCATGTGCACCCGCATGAAACCCGGTTGCTGGGCTCTGAATTTATCACATGCTCCTCGTAACATACCGTAGACATGGACAAGGGGTGATGTCAAAGAAGTGCGCCATGCTGGCTACACCAGGACCTGCTGTGACCAAACTAGACCGGCGCCTCGGTGTGAGAGGGGTCGAGAGAACGTATCGCCTGACAGTGTGAACACAGAAAGTGTGTCGAGGTATCAGGAAGCTGCATAGCGGCATCCACGTTGGGAAAACGCTGTGATGTCGATAAGGTGCTAGAAAGGGGTGGAGACAAGGCCAGGCGTGAAGGAGTGAAGAGAATGCCCTGCATCATCAGGAATTTGGGCAAGGTCGGACATGTTTATGGAACAAAAGAGCCCCAACAGGCGCGGTGTTGACGAAAGTGTGATTAATTGGGAGAGGGGTGCGAAGACCATTAGGGCCTTATCATCGAGTAGGGCAGACGGAGAGGACGAACCGAAGAACGACAGACACGCGCTTGCTGTGAGGTTCCAAGCATGTACGAGAAGAATACAGCATTCAATTCACGCGAAAGCCCATTGAAGAGCCAAATGGGTGCATTCGCTAGCCGGAAGTGTAGCGTACGTACAAGTACAGAATGACGCCTTCGGCATGCCATCAAGGGGCTCGTGATGATGAACGAAACGATAGTACGGAAAATGGTCCGTGAAGAAGGCAAGTGCAGACCGCGGATTAAGGAGCCCGGAAGCTCTCGGGTGCCCATTTACAGTCAAATGCCACCGGCGCCCGTTTATCCCGGTACCGCCACAGCAGCGAACCGCACAAATTACCGGCAACTTCCACCGTACAAACTCTCCCCTTGCGCGATTTGAGGCAGGCTACTTACTACAACCGAGTAATTCAACAATCATCCTTGTCTCGTCTTTCCGCTCTGCCGGACCATTACGTTGCACCAGCATTTTTTGCTAACACTCGAATTACTGCCGCGCAGACCATGCTTCTTGCCCGTTCGAGCATTCTGTCGTCGTTGGACGTTCTTGCAGGGACATCTAGCAGGAGGCCTCGTGTTCAGCTACTCGTCCGCACTGCACGGCATAGCACAACCGACAACAGGCCGTCACTCCCAGCGCCACCTCCTCTCTCCAATCTGGAAACTTCGAAAGATGCCGCTGCCGCCCGCGACTGGCTGATGCGGTTTAGAAGATGCCCAATACCTCGAGCGGCTGTCGACCTCGCCTTTTCCCGCAGTTCCGGTCCCGGCGGCCAGGTTTGTCCACCATCACGCCCTTTTTGTTGTTGTTGTTGTGCCGTATCGACCAGGTGATGATGGGCAAAACAGAACGTCAATAAAGTGAATACAAAGGCGACCCTGCGATGTGCCTTGGATTCAACTTGGATACCCTCCTGGGCGCGTGATGGCCTCCGAGAGTCGGTCTGTTGTGGTGGCGTCTGTTTGGCGTGAAGTTTTTTTTCTGACCGAGAACACCCACATCATGTAGCCTTTTTTTGTCAAATCAACACATTCCATTCTTTTGACATCAACGGTCCATCGTTCGCAGGCACAGAACGTTGATGACTGTCTGTCGAAGGTAAGGACACATCGCATCAACCGTTCCGATGGCATTCCGGCATTGACCAAACCGACCATTTGTTAGTTGCATGCCTTGATTTGTTCTGCCGCGTCGCAGCAAATCAAGAATGATCCGTCAGAAGAACAGAGGGAACGTGTGAGGGAGTTAGGGCGGAGAGCAGATGCGCAGCGTCGGCTGCAAAAGGACAAACGCAGTCAGACTAAGAGACAGAGGGCAAATCCCAAACTGGATTCGGATTAGGTTATTCTGTTCGTGTCTTGCACCACCAGTCAGCCAATACGTCAAATTTCTCGTGTCGCTCATTACAGACATCAAGGGCTCCTAACCCCTGGTGAGTAAAAGTTCCGAGGTCCCCCAAAGTTCATCCCTGGTTAGGGCGATCCGAACACACGTGATGTCGGCATCTCTGGTTTCCAACTGCTAGGCAAGGCTAAGGCGGGATCGTTCGAGATATTGTTTCTCTTGGCCCACAACATATGACTCTGGGCCCAGCGGGCGCAACGACAATGACGCAATCAATACGGTTGAGGCGATTAAAGGAAGTGTTCAGGCTCCTATGATGCGCGACTTCAATCTTTCTCTCTCCTCGACGATGGCGACACAGACGACGCGACTCCGAACATTCTGGCCCAAAACAAGCCTGGCACACGACATGAAGGCGGCCTCCTTCGAATTCGTCGGCACGACCGTGTTCCTGCTGCTGGCGTTCGGCGGCGTGCAGGCCTCGAACGACGTACAGGGGTCCGCCCTCGAGCGCACGCTCTACATCGCGACGTCCTTCGGACTGAGCTTGCTCGTCTCCGCATGGTTCTTCTTCCGCGCCACGGGTGGGCTCTTCAATCCGGACGTCAGCCTCGCGCTCCTCCTCGCCGGCTGCATCAGCCCGATGCGGTTCGTGCTGTATTGTGTTGCGCAGTTGACCGGCGCCATTGCTGCTGCGGGCATCGTGCTTGCGCTCACTCCTGGCCCGCTTTCGTACGAGTACGTGCCGCGTCTATCCACCATTTCTCTCTCCCATCGTTTTCCGCTTTCAACTGGCGTGCTGAAACTATGACTTTGCAGCCCGGTTCCCGCTCCAAACATTAACCTCGCTCAGGGTGTTTTCATCGAGATGTTCATTACCGCGGCACTCTGTCTCGCGGTGCTGATGCTAGCGGCTGAAAAGCATAGCTCGACCCCTTTTGCCCCTGTACGCGTTTGCTTCCGCTCCTTGCACAGATAATTCCTTCCGCACCCTGCCAAGACTGACTAGTTTTGTTTCTTCCCGCCCTCCTAACCCTAAAACAGATCGGCGTGGGCCTGACACTATTTGCTTGCCATCTGTAAGTGGACCTTCCCGAATCCGGGCCCAGTACCGGGCTTTCTAGCGCCTTTTCTGATGAGGTTCACGTTACGAAAATTCAGATTCGCTGTGCCATACACCGGAGCCGCCATGAATACAGCTCGTGCCTTTGGACCAGCGGCGGTTTCAGGATTTCCGAATGATTCGCACTGGATTGTACGTAGGGCATTTCCTATTCTGTCCCCCCCACCGCCCTCGTACCTGTTTCTCGCAATTTTTTAATCTTTTCGCGCGGTCGCACGCGGGAAAAACATAAATTGGAGGGTGGAAAAGGGAAAAGACCCTTAACCCACACCTCTCCCCGCATGCGTTAGAGCGATTGATGAAGAAATCAATGCTGACGCCACATGTTGGCCAATTTCACTATAGTACTGGGTTGGCCCATTTCTAGGCGCACTCCTCGCCACTGCGTTCTACGTCATTTTGAAACAGTACGTCATGGATTGATTAGATTCACACACCCCATCCCACATTGCACGCGTGGACTTTTCGATTTTGCATTTTGCGCTTTGACTGAGGAGGGAGGCCTGGATGCTGACGCGAAGGCAACACTTTTGTTGTTATCACCATTCTCCTTACTCCACAGCTACCAGTACTGGACCCTTAATCCTGGGCAGGAGGCCACCGAGCCCAAGATGTCGCCGCGAGACCCGATGAGGATCATATACGCCGAGGAGGGTGGTATGGATAGAAGTGATGTGGTATAACGAAGGAATGTGGGGGATCGGCACGCTGAAATGACGCCCTCAAACCTGTGCCCCGCCCTGTTTCAGAAAAACGGTTTGTACTGTACTTCAGACACTCTAAGGACACGCGCCAAGGGCTCCGATTTTTTTGTCAATACTGTATGTGTACGTGTATGTGGTGTATCATTTTAAAGTTTCGATTACTGTACCACCACTAGTAAGGGCCCCTCGCCGCCCACAGCCCAACTTGCCACGCTGACTGTCTACTGGTTTTTTCATTGGCGTACTGTACGACTGCGTCATCCATCTTTTGTCTAGCACCGTGATTAGTGACGCCGAGTTGGTCACCGGCGCCTAAAGGGCCGACTCGGAGGCGTACTGTAGTGCCACAATCCGAACTTGTGTGCTTGTCAGTCGTGCGCTCTTGTTGACATCTTGCTGACATCTTCAATTCCTGAGCACGTGCAAAGCGGCAAGGGGTAAGCACACGAAGAGGCGGATTCTTTTTCGCGGTCCCGTCCTGTCTGTCCCTCCCTCCCCCTGATCACGATGACGACATTGTTATCATACGACTTTTCTTTGATGTGATGTGTGGACTGTAGTCCCCTGTGCGTGTGTGTGCGTGAGAGTGCGTGGGAAGAAGCATGCCAAGCCTAGACCAAAAAGGAACTCGAATTGCGAAACTCTGGCGTATGCATATTGCACGACACCTCCGATAATACCGGGAAAAAAAGAACTGGGTTCAAATGGGCTTCAACGTTGATCCGACAGAGGAGGAGGACCCTCTGGGCCCTCCTGCTGCCGCGGCGCGGTCCCGAACCTCGCCATTTTTTTGGTCCTTTTCCACGATTCTCGCATTTCGAGGCACATACAGTACAGTAACTTACTGTAACACGACGCGCGTTCATGCACTTATGTCCGATCGATGTCCGAGTCTCCGAGAGTCCGACCTGGACCGATCTGGCCAGTTGGTGGGATGACAGGGCGGATGTGGCCCAGGTAGGGTCCATAATGGAGAAAAGCCCACTAACTCGTTGTGGAGATGATCTTGCACCCGTCCTCGCTCGTCAGTACGTGCCCCCACCAGGGTACTGGGGTTTTACTAAAGTATAAGGAAGGCAAGGGTACGCCTAGGGTTGGGTAATGTGGTGATGCATTTCTGATGCAATGGAATTGACATGATTGCATATGACTGCATGACATGGCATCATTTGGCATGCCATGGGTGCGGGCGCAGGGGCAGGTGCCAGAGGTGCCAGGTTGGTTACCACACTGCGAGATGAAGAAGTTCCGAGTTGAAATGGAGGAAGCTAGTGGCACAGTGGCACGGCATGTCACGGTCTACTGCTGCCCGTGCGCTCAAATGCCCTACATACTACATGTACAGTAAGTACTGTCCATGCCCTGTCGTTCGAACCTGAAATGCATCACACGCCACGCGCTCAACTTGTTTGATGCACATGCTGTATGAATACACTGACAGTGAGACACGTGTCCTCGGGTTGAGTGTTGATTTGATATGCTATGCAGTAATGGGCTGTGCAACCCCATGGCCAAGGCCAACCCATCCCCTTCTTTCACCCAGGACCCTGCACTGGGCCCATCTCTCTCCCACATGCCCGCTGAGCCTAGACCATCACACTCCAGCGATGTGACGTTTATTGGCGTTTCTCCCTCATTTTTTACCTTTGCTTTTAATCAAACCCAAATTTGTACATATATCGTTTAAAAAGTTCGTAGCTGTCTACACAGGATGGGAGGGTATACGTGCGCTTACAAACTACAACGGAGCGTAAATTAGGGCCTGATGATACAATTTAGTAAATAGTGCGATGATGGTGGTCATGGTGGGTGGTGGTGTGATGGCGGGGCAGCAACAAATATCGACCAGCGACGACACGATTCTTCCGTCGTCACTTCAAAATCAAAATCGTCGAAGCAAAATCAAAAACCCAGTGGGAGAATCGAGTCATCATAATCAGTAATCGTATATCCGACACGTCAGCGTCAGGGCGTCAGCGTACGACACAGCTTTGCTAGATGCGCAGCATACAGAGCGGCACATCGCAAATTCTGCGTCCCACGGGGAGTCATACAGCATAATCTCAATCTCACGATACGAGCATCGGCGGCGATCTCGACACAGATCCTGCTCTGCGCTTCCGAATCGGAGGGTCCTGCAATTGTATCGCGAGTCAGCATAATGAAAAAAAAAATTTCGCAATAAACGATCGAAAGATTTTCCGTATCCCGGTCACGGTAGCAGAAGGGATGTCCGGGGAACAGGAAAGAGAAACAGAAGCCGGGTGATTGTTCTCACCTCCGAGTCCCACGATCGAGCGTGCTTTCGCGCGGGCGATCCACCAACACTGGCGCTCGCGCTTGATGATCCGTGTGGCGATCCAGTGTCTTCACGGTCACGATCGTCCCAGGTGTATGCGGAACGCATCGGCGGGATAACTCCCGACGACGATGGGGGCGGCCGCTGGGCGGCGTGCGGTGCATATCGCAACGGCTCAGAGTCGAATGTGGACAACTTGCGAGGAGGGTACGCTGAGACGCCGTCCGGGCCGCCCTCGGTACATACGCACCCTGGGAAGGGGCAGTGCGAATTTTGCGCGCGCTGGCTCTGACGCAGCATCAATGATACTATATAAAGTGAGAGAGCTGTGAGGTCAGACGACTAGTGTAAAAATGATGCGATTTACAAAGATGATCGCGCCGGTCTTCGAGGACCGCTACTTCGTGTGACATCTGGCGTTCTGTCTCCAGAGAGGCAGTGTAAGCTTTGAATGATTCCTGGGTGGCATTCTGGGCACGGCGTAGTGCCGTCCGGGCACTTTGCAAGTGAACAGCTGTCAGAGGTTGCGGTGTCAGTTGGCAAGTTGGTTAGGGGCTACTTGGTGAGTGACGCACTAGATGATTCTGCCTCCTCTTCGAGAGACCTGATACTGTCCAGACGGGGGCTAGACTTTATCGGGGCTGGGTGGGAGACGATCGAGATGGGTCCAGAATAGCGCGAGACGGACCGAGCTGCGAACGACGACGAACGACGAGTCAGCAAAAGGAAGAAAATTGCTGCGGAAGAAAAAGATTTGCAGTGGCACTCACCACGGGTGAGATGTCTGTGGTCGGCATCCCAGGCGTCGTCACTCGAGGCGCCGTCGACCGAGTCGTCTGAGGGCTCCGGGGACTCAGAGGGCGGGGGTGGGAGAGGACGCGGGGGAGGGGAGTTGTTGTAGTGATTATTGTCGTAGAAGGCCTTACGGAGGCGGGGATTGTGTGGGATGCCCGCTGCTTGACGCTCGATAAACTTTCGGAGGAAGGTGAGTTCGACGTTGTCGGGCATGATGTAAGGGGGACCCTTGATGTCGCCGCGCTGCATGAGGAGCTCGAGGTGGGACATGACCTTGTCCTTGAGCTGCTGAAGCCACTCGTGGAGCTCCATGTGGTCCTGGTCGGCGACGGGGTCGTAGTCCTGGCGTCGACGGGCCTTGCGCCAGTAGGTCTTTGTGAGCTTCAGGGCGTGGTTGACCTCGGCGTCGAGGGTGCGGTACCACTCTGTGGCTTGCTTGTTGAGGAGGACGGTGAGGACACCGGGTTGAACGCGAAGTTGAATGAGAGAGCGACCATCGGGGTCGGGAGGGGAGAGGACACCTTTCTGTCCTTGGTTGCCTCGAGTGGCGCCTCTGGAGACGTTGCCAAGTTCTGGCCAGGGGAGGTCGTCGGTAAGCATGTTGGGGTCCGGGGGAAGAATGAGCTAAGGGAGGACATGTTGGGAGATTTATAGATTGAGACGATGGCACCCGCGTCAAGGCGAAGCCGCAAGTGTTTGTAAGCCGGACTGGAATGATCTTAACATCATTTATCTCTCCGCACTCCGCTCCGGTCCAACTGTCATGAACATGCCTTTTTCCATGCTCGCATTCAACTTGAAACTCGTCTGACTGTTCCCTCCTGTGTCATCCACCTCCTCTCATGGTGCGTCATTGCCCCAACTGGGCACCATGCATGTGAATCACTCGAGTAAGCGAATATCTCCTTCACGTAGATGAGCGCTCTCCCCACCACTCTTTCCCCCAGGAAATCTGATCTCTCTGCAAAATCTGTGCCGGCCAAACCACTTCCCAATTCGGGCGCTTACCAAATATCGCGTGAAGAGATCGCCGATTTCCCTCCCGGAATCTTCTTTCTGCCACGGCGCCGGCCGCGTTTTGCTCACTCTGTCACGTACAAACTAGGCGCGCTTTTAATTTACAGAGGGACCTACATTCATCCTGCGACGTACTCTCTACAGCTACATCGCCTCTGCCCCTAAGCGGTCTATCGGCGCAGTAGCAACTGCTCGCCACATTTCTCCCACAGGCGATGAGGACATGTGCCACTCCTTGTACCTGGCACCCGGCACCCGGCACTTCCCCCAACACCCCCTCTTCTTTTCCGGCAACGGAAACCAAATTTGTGCCGCTCCTTTCTCCATAAGTGCACGAACCAGCCACTTTGACCGCACCAGACCAAGTTTCATATATAACTTGTATCATGATTCGTTGCTCGAATCACTCGTTCGTCACGCGTGCTTCGGCGAGCGCGGTGCACTGTTTATTCTATCATGCAGGGTTGATAAATTCGGAACATCGCGCTCAACTGGCGGTGCCGGGTCGGCGGAATAGACAATCAAGAATCAAGTTCTTCGTTCCCCCCATCGCCGCCCTTGCTTCTGCTGCTCCTTCCCAATGGCTCAATACAGTATGCGGCGCAAAAACAAACTCGTTCTCTTGTGGACGCCATCAGTCACTGGCGGTTCTATGGGCAACTCGGCCGCAACCACCGAAATCCACCCATGAAGAATAAATGCTCACGAGCGCGCATCTACGGCTTCACCGGCACACTGCACCGCATGCACTTGGCGACCCGTCCGTCGCTCTGGAAGACAGTACACGCATGTATGTATACACGTACACAGCATTTTGGATCTTCTCTAGTTGCACTTTGCAAATCAAAGAGAGAAAAGAGAAATATGGAATGATTGGATCATTCTTTTTGTTCGCGCGATGCAGCCACGACAATTTTTGTTTGATCGCCGTTAGAATGGTCGAATGATTGGGAATCAGATGTCGCCCACGCTTCAAGAACTAAGAATGACTCTTCTTTTCCCTTCCTCTGTCTTGGATCTCCAAGGCGCACGCACTTCCTCTAGAAGACCAGAAGCGACTGACACCCCCAGCCTGGCGGATACAGACAGACAGATAAATGCAGTATACCCATCACGCTCACATCGGGCGCCAACAATCACTTATCTTGTCAAAGTTGCACCCTTTGAAATGAGTCGCCATCCTGTCCCTATGGTTCCCCTGCTTCTGCCCCCTTGGCACTCGGAGGCAGTGCGAGAGCGTGTGATCACCGGCCGGCGGGTGCAGCTGCGGAAAAAAAAATAGTGCATACAAGCACATTGGCACTTCCGGAACTGAAGCCCGAATCGAAGGTCCGCGGTCGATGGCACTTCCGCGGGTGTTTGGCACCAGGCGAGAGCAACGCATTACATGTATTAGAAGTTTGTTGTTTGCATCAAACCCCTTTGAAGCGCAAGCGTCGATCCCGATCCCTACCCCTTCTTCCTGACATCGCCCACTGCCGTACATGTGCGGTACGGGTGCAGTAGTTGTCGTACAGTAAGATGATGTTGCCCCTTGATCCCGAAGACACAGCCAAAACTTTCTTGTCTTTCCTTTCTACCTTTCTCTTTTCTTCGCCTCCCATGCAGCACAGCAAATGTATCAAACTGCTTCTACTTGAGATTGTTGTGTGCGATTGCTAGGGAACGGGATGGAACAAGAAGGTTTATGGACGAACGATCCCACGATCAACGGACCACTTTGCCACATTGGTTACTGTAACTGTACCTGTGCGGGGAACTATTATTTTGCATATTGCTTTCCCCTCGAGCTCCGGACAAAAAAGTTGCGGCAGGATGAGGTGCGATCGATGTCGATGCCGATACAGTACGGTACGGTTGTGGTGATCATGCATGCCACTTTCACGAGCTTTCGGAAAAGTGAACGCCGTATAGCCGGTTCGCCAAGTATAAACTGTACTGCAGTTGCTTATCGGAAAAGGGACGGAGGTGGAGACCCCGGAAAACTCCCCTCCCCGTGTGCGATTGCTGCGAAACCGAAAAACTGGTTTGCTTGTTTGTTTGTTTGTTTGAGTTTTTTATTTGTTTTTGCGCACTTGTTGAAACAGACAATTGCCGGGAAGGCCGCGGTTGCCGCGCGCGTGCGTGTCTACAGTAGTAAGCGGCTGCACCACCACCACTGTGCACCATGTGAATCAAGAGGCCAAAAACAACTAACCGCATCAACGGTTTTACAGTAACAGCACCCGTGGACAACATTGACGCGACGCCCCCTCGATACCTACTACCTGCTGCGCGCCGTACGGGCTCTGGCTGTGTATGATGTGCTTGTTACAACTACAAGTACAGTACTTGTCAAAATATTCGACGGTTGCTGCTTTCCGGCCTGGCTCCCAAAGCAGCCGGGGCATATTTAAATTTTACCGGTGGATGGATTTTTCCGTCCCACGCGGCCTCCGGCGCGCGGTCGCGGTGGGCCGGTCCCGGGAGCATGTTGGTCCCCGATTCGGAGGCACAGTGCTGCATGTAGGCTTCGTAGGACGATCGAGAGCATGTAACAGTAACTGTACTACTGTATAGCATGAGCCCGGAGCAAAAAAAAATGGTACGATTGGAACGGGGAGGCCCCCCGTCTGAATTCCGAAAGGAACGTTTTTTTGGAAAATCAGAAAGCAGTACCGTACCGTAATGTTTCGTTCGAACACTGTTTTGCGCTCGGGACACCGCTCGCGCTCGACATCATGTCAGTAGTGAGTCAGTGGTGGTCATACAGTTGCAAAAATCATGCTGTGCAGTATTGTAGGTGAATTTGAAAAGGAGGGTGGCGAGAATCCGCGACGCGACCAGACCGGGGAACCAAGACGTCAGATTGCGCCGACACACATACAGTACATGGCATCGACGGAACAGACGGAAAATAGGTGGAGATCAGCATGACTCGTCGGGCGCGGTAGGTCGGGGTGGGCGGGGAACAAGTCATTTCTGCACTGCAACCTATCGTGATGTAGTCTGTTGTTGCCGTAGCCGAATAGCACCGAGACGGGGGCCAACGTTCAACGTCCAGCCACTGTCCCTATGCATACCACCGCAGCAGCAGTACGTAGCACGCATACGACAATTCCTCCACTGGTCCATACAACTCCCACCAGTGCATTGCTAGCTGACGGCGCCGGCATGCACACTGGCGGTGACACGTAGCGGCACACGTTGTGCCGGTGCTGGTACACGTTGGAAGAAAGAGTCCGTGGGGGCACTGATGTTTGTAGATTGATTACCAGATCCCTGGTTGAAATCCGCTTTTGGTGGAATGGCACACATCATGGCGGTCTCGATTCGTGACGTGAGTGCCGATGTTTGATTGTTGCAAACCTCGGAGTTATCGCGAACCCGTATGGCCAAGTCCACCTTGGCGGAAATAGTCTTGACGTCGCTCACACCTCATAATTTACAGCCCTGGCGCGGCGTCGCTCACGCCGCTGCTAAGCCATATTGTTCTGTAAAAAAGGCCGCTACGAAAGCAAGTCGTCAATAGGCGCCCGGCCGCCGCACAAATGGGGTAGAGTACATACACAGCTGAACTGAGCCCATACCTTGTTAGGAAGTCCTCGTCCGGTTTTTTTTTGTGAGACCGCCGGAGTCATGTGGGGAAAGAGGGGTTATCTCAAGAGAAGCAGCAGTGTCGTCCCATTTTGGCTGTAAACATAGAGAAAGCTCGAAATAGCTCCCAACGGGCATCCTGGAGTTTCGAAGCGAAAAGGCATGGAATCACAATTGAATTGCAATGGGTCATGATAGCGAGGATATTGAGTTATGGATGATGCGCTCTACGGGCCGGGGGACGGATTAGTATAGCATATCGAGACTGGCGCCCGTCCTAACGTCCCCAACACCCGAGGAAGGGTGCTTGACTTGAGAATCAGATCGGGTCCACAAGCATCCCAATGGAGTTCGGAAATAAAACGGGTGGCACAGGAGCCAGATCATGCCAGAAATCCGCGTCCAGGAAAGCATGAAATCGATACATGAATGCAAGCAGTCCCTTGACGGCGAGATCTGGTAGCTTGCCGAGTCGGAACAAATCGCGCGACCCTGTTCACTTCGATCAGATTAGCAACAAGGCCCGGTGGTATCATATCATATCGTTGGCTGATGGTCGCTGGCCAAAGGGCCCTTTATGCGCACATGGAGAAAACAATCTATCAAACACATGTCCTCGGCCGAACTGGAAGAATCATTTGCGGCGGGACCTGGTTGATTTACTGCATAAGTGCCCTTAGCGCCTGCCCAAGTTCTCGGCCTGCGAAAACGTTATTTGGAGGTGTAGATCCATGGCGAGAGAATAGAACACTACTCACATCCCACGCACCTTGTTCGTCATATATCCATGTGAAGGTCAACCTCTCGCTGTGACAGCGGGCAGCCAACTTCCAAGTTAGGGCGAACGTACGTACTCCGTTGTCGTTGTCATAAACGAGTGATATGAGGCGCGTGACACGCCGAGCGCTCTTTGAATGAATTGAGAATCCAGGAGTTTTTGGATGGCTGAATGAGCACTGATGAATACTTCCCAATTGCAGCGAGACGTCATCCATAATCCATGGAAACTTACGAGAGGGTACGTTCGACTGCAGGGTTGGTCGGGTTTCTCAGGCCTCTCAGGACCAGCTGCGACGACACCTCCCTCAGGGTGGGGGTTTTTCAGCTAGGACCGATCAGAACAACACTATATCTTTGGCTGTGGGAATCGAAGGGCTTCCGGAAGCTGAAAAAAGAAGCATCCCACAGCCATAAGTGTAAATTATCTCAATTCTCGTTTGACGTGATGTTGTGATGAACGAACCCACCTTGGGCGCTGTAAAGTTTCCAATAGTCGCGCTCGGCTCCAGTGCTGGCGGCCGCGAAAGGAAAGAGGATGATGGACCGAGCGCTTGCTGTTGTAAGAATGCTCTAATCAATATAGCTTAGCGACCAACGAAGTATACAATGTTGTTCTCAGAGATAAAGGGGTCTCCATCTATGAACATCACCGCCTTGCGAATACCGTCAAGTACCCCAGATCAACGATTGAAGATGGCTTCCTCAGTTGCGTCTTTGCCCACGCGTGTCTGTCCTTGACAAAGCGGTCATCTGGCGCCGCATGTGCCGTCGGGATATGTTCGGAATATGCGGCTGAATTTCATTTTAACCTGGAGGAAGAGGGAAGAAAATGATGCATCAGGGCATCTGCCGAGAAAGCCGAGATGTCAGTTTGTTGGCAGCTGGACTGCCATCCGCAGCCGCTCGAGGCCTGGGGAACGGAAGCGAGTTGCCAAAGTCGGCCAAAAAGAGCGGTTTGAACTCAGGTACCATCATCATCACGTGATTGATCTATCCCCGTCCACTACGGATTTTCCCACTGACAGCACCCCATCCAACGATACTCACAAAGCATAGTGAACAACGTCAGACTAATTACGCACACAGATATAATGTGTAAACCCAGTACAAGGTGCTCGGAACCATGATATTCCGAATCGGCGAATTGGGCCAGCCAATTCCCTCCTACGTGTATGCATCCTACTTCTCAACGAAAAAAACGCAATGCACCGATATCAACGCGAGAATAGGATGTACTTCGTAGACGTCACTCTAACATAGATGCCACGACATTCACAAATTCCGGAGTAGAGGAGGGGAATCTCCGTGTCCGATTTGATTTCAATCCTCGGAGCTGCTTGTCATTCAGGCCAGGTACAATACTTGGTTGAAGTACCCGTAATTAATGCGACATGGGGTGATTTGCGTGCTTTTAGCCCAGCACCTTGGAACGGTGTCTCCGTGCTTACTAGATGCAATCCAGACCTCAGGAACATGAGCGGGTATCAGGTTTATCAATGGGGCATCATAAGAGCGGTCTCCGGCGGCTTGTTGAATGATAAGGTGACCCAGCAGCAGCCATATCAAGGAGGGAGACCCGAAAGTTGTGAAAGAGACGAGAGGCCCATTTCACTCGACAGCGACGACGAACCAAAAAATCTGTCAAATAGGGGCCAGTTGGAAATACCTTGATCAAGTTGGAGACATTTTTGATCAACAGCGCCGTGAGCGTACCAAAGCCGCGGGACCCGATGGCCAATTACTCAACTCCTGGCAACCAAGAGCAGCAAAAGAGCGCTCACAGCTTTGTGAGGGCGTCGAACTGACTTATACTGTACACGGTGCAGGCACCATCGCACACAGCTCAGGGGTTTGCGTACCATGCGGTGAGAAAAAGATATGACATTAATCCAACACTTGCTCGTTCAAACGTGGGTCGTGAGCGGCACAGGGCCATGACAAAGGGGATGAAGGGGTTGGCATTACAGCATTACAGCAATATCAGGGCTTGACACCCTCAGAGCCTCAAAAGTCAGAAAGATGAACACGAGAGAAATTCAACTCAGCTCACCATCACGCAAAGATGGGAATTGCCCCTTGGGTTTCGTCCATCACCCAGCCCCGAGACTCGATATGAAGGCTTAGATGCAAGCGCTCACAAAGCGCGACAGGACAGCGCCATTCATGCCGTTCCAGGATCACCGGTTCCATCGCCTTTTGCTTACCCTTACCTCTAGCTCGTCTCCTGGAATGGTGGTGGGTGTTGGCGACAATCGAACGATTACCGATAGTTGGAGAACGTTGTGATGAAGACCGTGAAAGCTGAGCACAGGCGTAAGATGACGTGAAAGATGATGAAGATATATGAACTACATTTCCGGTATTGTTCCGTGGCCGTAAGCGGGCACGTATAGAGTTATTCCCTGCAAAAGTTGTCTGGTCGACGGCGACCTCTGCGGGCTGTGACAATTGAGATGGTTGTTCGACGGCACGGGCTTTGCCCCTTGCATTGGTAAAACGCGCGGGGTATTTTCCATCGGGAGGTATCGCATCGCCAAAAACCATACTCTGCGCACCATCTTGGGACTGGGTCGAAGAGCTTTGACCTTGCAGCCCGCTACTAGGAAGTTCGATGCCCGCAACCTCCGTCCCAGTGGGCTCTAAGTCGGGTGCAGGCCGCGGCTTCATCAGCTCAGCGATACATTTACCATCGAGCATGTGGCCGCAGCGCAAACCCCAGAGCCGGTGACGACTACGCTCATCTTCGGACATGCTACTCCCCCCTAAAACTAGTGGATCTAAGCAACGAGCACAGACAAGTGTGTTTAAGTTCTCGTTGTTCTTAATGGGCGAGGACGATCCTGAGGCTTTCGAACTGGGGCCGGGCTCCTCGTCCACATCAATGATGGTGACAGAAGGCGACGGCGACTCAAAATCGTGTGTGAAGCCAGGAGCAGGAGGATACGGGTGGGTATAGGCAACGCGGTATTCGTGGGTTGTACGTCGAAGTTGTGCGCGGTCGTCTCCGAAACCGAACGGGCCAACGTCCGCGGTAGCCAATTCGGAAAACGCAAGCGCATCCATCATTTCGTCCTCTGTTGGATCACCAAAGAGCCATGAAGGAAATATTCGACCAAGAGTTTGCGAGAGGAAGCCATGACGTTGGTGTATGCCACGCGCAATGCGCAGATGTTCAAAGTAGCGTTGGCGCGCCCGATCTCGCGCCTGCTGACGCCGAATTAATTCCCCTTCTAGCTGATGGTTTGATGAGACAAATCCACCGCCCAGGTTGATTACAGGACGATGGCGAGGAGGTAGAGCGTCTCCGGGAGGGGGATGGGACGCGGGCCTCATCATGGGAGGCATCAGGGTCCTTTCAAACGCGAAGGGTTCAGGATTCGGACGAACAACATCCGGGGGGACATGCGGCTGATTCAGTGAACGAGGATGCGATATTAAACGTGGGACTGGAGGTGGAGAGTAGATAATTTGGGCTGGCGGAGGAGGCGAGCGCAAGCGGGCTGATGGCCGGATTAGGATGGGTCTAACGACGAAAGAGGTAAGCGTGGACTCACCTGGCCTCCGACCCGTAGACGGCCCAGGTCCTGAACCGTCATCGCTGTCTAATATGATGATATCCGACGACACTGAATTTCTAGAAGAATCGCCCAAGGGCACAGGGCGCCTCGGCCGTTGAGACGGACGCTGGACCTGCTGCTCATCATCAAGTTCATCAACGTCAATGACCTCATGATGAGCTCGACGTCGCGGGATGGCAGGAATAGAGGCTCTTTCAACTGTTACGGGCATCTCACCGTCCATAAGGTTTGTAGGTTTGGTGCCACCGTCGCAGTCGTCGATGTCGATGTCTAAGCTTTAATTTGCCGGCTGAGTGACGAATGGCGTTACTGGTTACTGTAATCAACACGTGATCCGTTTATTACGTCATCTGCGCACGGACCACACAGAAAATTTAATCGTATTTATGCGCTTTGCGTTGTGTCCTTTTGTTCTCTAGCCATCGCATTGTGAGTGATTTATTTCGTCTTTTTTTCTCTTTCAAGATGACTTTCTTCTCTTCCCCGTCCTATACGACCATGCCGAGGAATAGAGTTGTCTGTTCACAACAGACAAGCGTCTTTGACGCACAGTGTGCTTGCCAGTACCGTTTTGTCTGATTTCTATTGTGTCTACTGTCTGTTTTCGAATGGCGCGCTAATCACATCACGTCTCCTCAGGTCAGGCCTCCTTTGAAATGTAGTTATCATGAAACCGCTTGGTGAGTTCCGTCATTCTAATACTCGGTTTTTTCTCGTATTTCCAAGATGAAAAAAGTGCCAAAATTCGCAGTTTCCACTCTAGTGCCCTCCCGAAGGGAGCACTCCCCCAATGCCGAACGTCTATATTTCCCCTCTTACTCGCTGAACCCATTAGCTGAGTGGAGCGTGGACCGCCGCCCTCTGGGTAGGTGCGCTGGGCGCGAGGTGGGGGTCGGCACAATGAGGGCAGTAGTCCTTCCAATGGATGTCTGATTCTATTAGTATATGCGCTGAGATTTACTATCATTTGCTAACTGTTGGTTTTCCTCCAGGTTCTGATATGTCCATAGTCTATACACTGTCTGTAAAATGTACTGAATAGATAGTTTGACTTGCATGCTGTGTTGTGAATTTATGAGTGCCTTTCGGTTCTCTCCGCGAGAGCCGTATCCACACGCGTCACCGCGCGTCATCCGACTCCGCAACGGCTAACACGCATCCTTGAACTCCGAGGTAACGACGAGACTGGTGTTGAGCATGCCTACTGCTGATGGGACGACCGACGACCAACAAGAACATCGTCTCCATGCGCTTCTCCCCTTTCTCCAAACCCAGTCACAAACCTCCCTCACACGGCTATACCAGCGTCCTTCCTCATGCCTTTCCATATTTCGGTATGCTTGAATGCGTGACAAGTTCTTTTGGACGCGTTCTGATAATTGCCACAAGTCTCCTGGGAGCCGTAGAGCGGCAACTTGTCATGAACCTTTTGTGGCTTGATTTGCCAATTCAGACATCTACTATGTCGTCCTGGGTGACAAGGGAAGGAAAAGCGTGGGCACATCCACTTTTTTCCGTTTGGTTATGTGCGATTATTGCGTATGGTTAGGCTTTTTGATGATGCTCTCGCCTCACTCGCTCGATTACACTTTTTGTCAAATAATTCCGCTATCAAACTTGGCTTGAGCACTACTTTCAAGACTAGTATGCGACACGCTATCACTGGGGGGTAAATCTCTGCCGAGTTGTTACTCCATCTCTGCGAACTTACTAGCTTATTGCGTCTAAGCGGGACTAGCGTTAGTTTCGGCGTTCCGGCGGAACCTGATGAAAACCGTTCTGCTCCATCAATAGATGCATTAGATGCATATGCACTTGAGCGTTGGGAGGTTTGTAAGCCTTGGGACGGATCCTGCTCGAAGTTCACCGTTTATAGACCGTTCTTCATTACATGGTGTCTTCTGGGACCGGCCAGACCCCCATTAAGCCTTCTCAGGGCGTCCTCTTTCTCCTGCAGCGCAGCGGCCTCATGGCAATGAATCAGTCAGTCAGAATATTCGATCTTTCGCACGACAACTGCCGCTAATGTATCATCAACCTTCACAGGGGGCAACTCCAGATCACATCTTCTGGGTTTCAATTCTTGTTACACACGCCCCACTCCCAGCTATGGGAGCTGTTGTTGCAATATCTCCAAATGGTGGAGGTGCGGATATCGTTTCTGATCCTGATCCGCCGGCCTTCGACTAATCTGCGATCACACAGGAAAGGCAAATGGATCTAGTGGAGGTACTCAGCTTCTTGTTCATGCTATCGACAATGGAGCTTGGACGAGTGAGGACTTGGACTTGTCCTTCCGCGATTTTCGAATTGATCAACGATATCGTCAGGAATATTCGATAGAGAGCCTGAGCGATACGCAACGGGCGATGCTAGAGGACTTGCGCGACTATGGCCTCATGTGGCAACGCAGAGTAAAGCGCCTGCTGCGCTTGATGTCCCGAAATGTTGACGCCAACTGCGCAGGCTTCATCTCGTCGTTTTAGCCCAACGCGCTTGGCGACGACGCTAACGTCCTCGTTACCGCCGTTGCCTACGGCTACCAGTACCGGAGGCGCCAAGGACCAAGGATTCATTGTGCTTGAGACAAATTACCGCCTGTATGCATATACTGGTGCGCGATACCCTCGTCGTGCCGCAACGCTCGACGTGCCTGTGTGTTGACCGCAGCACATAGACAACCCGCTGCAGACTGCGGTTTTGAATCTGTTTGTAACCGTAAAATGGCGCTTCCCGAACCTTGTGGTGGGTGCGATCACACGCGAGAGTGTCCGAAAGGCCCTTCTAAATGGCATCACGGCGGACCAGGTAGGACCTACCACTCTTTCTTGTCCCTGTGCTCTCGCAATGGGGCTTCCCTCTTGCTCGAGCCCAATCTCTCTGCTGCGACAACAGGAAAACTTATAATCGTTCTGTTATCAGATCATCAGCTATCTCACTACCTATGCGCATCCACAGATGCGCAAGAACGTACGTCACATACGCCAACAAGGCGGTCGTCGCTGACGGTGATCTCCCATGGCCTACAGAGGCCACTGCTCCCTGTGACCGTGCAAGACCAAATCCGGCTCTGGGAGCTGGAGCGCAACCGCATCAAGACGCAGGAAGGTAAGCTGGGCCGACCCCTTGAGCCGTTTCGTGTCCTCGTATCGTTTCTTAATACTCGACTTGTTATTCGCATGCCTTCAGGCTTCTTATACACCGCGTTCGCATCCCAAGCCGACTACGAGTACGTCCTCAACTACGCACGACAGCTTGATGTCGTGCTGTGGGAGAACGCGGCAAAGCGCTGCTTCTTTGGCAGCGTCGAGGGCCATACGAATATCCGTGGATTTATCGAACGGCGTACTGGTGGCAGTGGTGGGTAGGAAGTCAGAACTGGAGGGGGGAAGGGGTATGCGTTATAATTGCGACGGTGCAACTATGAGCCGCCGTGTGCGGGTTGGTGAGCGTACTGCGCAGCGGAGACGATCGTGTAAGTGCGTCCATGTCAGCTGGCTAAAGTATCTCGTGAATGTTGGACGGTATATGGGGACAATTCTAGAACAGCTGAATTCAGGACTGGTCAGTGCGATGTCAGAACCACAATGTAATGGGGGAACAGAGAGCATTCCTTGCGAATCTGCACCGATCACGGGGGGGATCAAGCTTATCGTCCCGACGTTCAGCTGGAAGTGAGAGGGATAAAATGTCCTTAGTATGAGGACAGGCATCGAGGTAGTACATTAGTGGTAAGGACGGGGGTCGAAGTAATGGACTATTTTACGTCCACCCTACTGCTGATATTTTAACCCACAAGATAACACTCCGAACCTTGCGGGCCTCTCACATTAATGAACTGTGGGGAACGGGTCCACTTTGCACCGTGCGTTGGACAGCGTTGCTCGAATCGCCCCCCATGAGCCTGGCACGAGGAGCTGGGCCACGACCCACGACAGTTCGATCGTAAAGACTGCAACGTAATTCATTCATGTTGTCCGAGTCATACAAACCCCAGCGAAGGCGAGGCGTATCGTACACGACACGAGCAAGACCATCAGACGTCCAATGATCGGTGCCCGCGATAATTTCTGTAACCTACAAAAAACCGATAGACTCAATCCCCCTAGAGCCATCATAGCTCCGGCCGAGAATAGAAAACCGTGACCTTGATTAGAAGCCCATCTTTCTGATCATAGTTCTGTGAGGAAGGGTTCCCCCACCCCCTTTTTTATTTTGGGATCTGCCCCCTCAAGCCTCGGGCCTCAGGCTCCACGCGATGATGCGCCGTCGTACTCGTCCCTGCGATGACCATCCATATATGGGGCAGCGTAAGTCGTCTGATTCTGATTCTGATTCTGAGGCAGAGAATTGAGGGGATGTGCTGAAGAGGTTCGCCTCTGACCAGCGACTGGGGAATTTGGGGCTCGAAGTGACCATCCGGATGCTCCGGTTCGTTCATATTGGTGGGGGTGATAAGGTTCTCGCCGGTGCAGGTGAGGCGAAGCGTGAGGATGTTCCTGGGATTGTGGGTAATAAGACCCGTGTTCATTTGACTCGTGGAAGGTCGTTCCTGCGGGCGACCACGGCAGCGAAGGCCGGGGACCTTGCGGAGACGTGGAGGGGTCACCGGGTGTTGACGGAGGCGACCACGAGTAACTGGTGCGGGCTCGCGCTGAGTCACCGGGCATCTGGGGAAAATGATGACCAGGAGGCCGCTCCATAGCAAAGTGACTCGTAGGCAAGCGTGCGGACGTCTCGCTCTGCTGAATGGGGTACATGGGCACATGATCTGAAGTCGGAGGCGCCGTCCGGTTCGGTGCAGGGGATAACAATTGCCTGTCGAACGGCGCGCGCCTGGAGGAGGAATCGGCCTCCTCGGCATCATATCTGGCAAGCGGCACATGAACAATTCACTCTGCCATTACATATATACACGGGGCGGAAAATTTTCTTTACATGTGTGCATTTCCGTCGGGACCGATCTCGACGTGGGGCGGGTGCCGGAAGTTCGTCGCGCGTACCATCTCGGGAGGGATGGTAAGGCGCATAATATCAGGTCGGGTAGTCGGGCGATGTAGCTGCCCCCGCGTGACGTCTTCTTCTCGATAATATGAGACCAGGTGATGGTCCGTGCCGGACACCTTCACGGTTATGGTCTACGACGGGTCAGTCCGCGTTTGTCTGGGTGAATACATTTCCATCACCTTTTTTATCAGACCGCTTGGCCGCGTGACTCCACTCGGGTCTCTGATTCCGCCGGCATCTGATCTCCCTTGATAATGCGGGTTAGCGGGAGAGCTGGGTGGGGCCACGCGAAACGTCGACGTTCCGGGGGGCAGGAGCGTCGTGTCCGCTCCCCGATTGGAATTCCGCTCGCCGACCTCACGGTACATCTAAGCGGCAGTGGCAATGTGAGGCGTAACCATGACTGCAGAGGAAACGCAGTGACTTACTAGGAAGTTGCCCACGATCCGCGATGGCGACCAGGATAGACCCTCTGTCCACCGCTTAATGCCGCTCTCCTCGACACAGAAGACAAACACGGCTCCGCTTCTTATCATCGAACGACGCTCAGAATCGTTGAGCCGCCGCGTGATACGTGGGATGATGCCCAGACGGGCGGCCATGATTAAGCGAAGGGCGTCGGTGGTAGTCTCCACATATCCTATAAAGTGTTGGACGTTAGCTTCCGCGGGACGAGACATAGTTGAGGAGTGAGATAGTATGTAAAGTTACAAACAAGAGGCCGAGCTGGTCCCTTTTATGGGGTGTATTACCTAGATCCTCTTATTTCACGCAATCCAGAAGCATGACGCAGTTCTGGAGCAGTACCTCGTGTCACCAAATTGATATCACAGGCGGCAAACGTCGAAGCAAACTCCCTTTCTTTTCGCTCGTGGCCGAAAAATGTGCACTCCGCGATGTGATTTGCATATTGGATGATTACTTATGAAGAGTTGACTTCTGCTAATCTGTCTTTGATAATGGGAGGGTTGTTATGTAACAACTGTGGGAGGGCGGGACAATTCGGCGTTACTGTAATTAGGCGACCTATAGGATTGCAGGACTCATCTGCATGTGGACCCGAAGCGCCCAAAGTTCACGAGAGAATAGTCATCTGCTCCCTGAGTTACCCGATATTGATGAGAAATTTCTGAGGGTCGAAATACTGTATACGTTTTGAGCGAGTTGTGGTAGGCGCGCTGTCTCCCCGGTCGGCGCATCTGCCCGTTCAGGTTAGACCTCGACCACGACACGGGGAGTGGGTGTAGATGAGCGCGTTCGCTTCAAAGCAAACTCTATTCGTGTCATGCGATCTCATTTTGATGCCTGGGAAAGCGCCTTAGAGTCCGGACGGAAAACAAGTTCTGCCATTTGAAGTTTTGACAGCCTAGGCCGGCCCAACACCCTATCGTATAGTGTAAGAACAGAAGCCAATCGGTAGGCCATGAATCTGGGTTGGCCCTGGTCGTGCCCCACACAGGTGCATGGCAAGAGAGACGTCCCGTGAGGACCGTCGCCTATCCGATGTAATACATGCTGGGTCAATCTGATTAGTTTCGGATTCTGACCATGGGATCACACCCCGTGGACACTGAGTACCGAGGGGGAGCAAACGACATGATCAGCTGAGGTGTAGGTTGTGGAAAGGCTGTCAGTTCAGGCGATCTCCGCGTGCTAAGTACTGTAGTGCGTGCCTGTACGGTCCAGAATGCAGAATGACCACGGTACGACGGCAATGACCAAGGCAATGACAGACAAACTCTCAAATCTGCTTCGGTGTTTATTGCTGTTAACTTCTCTCGCGGAGCGTAATTTGAAACCCAGCGAGTGGGATTCTCTCTCATCCGAGCACTTATAACTTAGTGATGTCCCCCGTATCTCTCAGAAAAGCCAAGCCATCTCATCAGGACGAGTGCTTGTCTTTCGACGCCCAGCGATACAAGTTCTCCCTTATTTTGCGGGAAAATGGCGCTTTCCAATTTAGTCACGGGGAACTTATATTAATGTTCTCTGACGGCTCACGTTGCTGGCGGTGAGAATCTCCAATTCGGCGTGAGCGCAACGCATGGGTCGCATATTCATATTTTGAGCAGGGGAGTGCGCAGGATGCGCAGCAGGCGCTTCTTTCCTTACGTTGTCACCTGATGTAACGACGGAAACCAGTGAGTCAACGTAGTCGCAAAAACATACATACTGTAGGATAGACTCACCGGTTTCGTCTAATGGAAAAGCAGAGTAACACGACGGGTCAGCGCCACACCCGTGGCCTTCTTTTGGACGTTTCTTCTGTCATGAGAAATCATAAGATATAAATTTCGTTTACGTGTCTGCTTTGTCTTGCTCTGCTGACTCCCGGAGGATGATATTGTATGTGCCGAACGCGATACAAATGCATTTAACCAATATCCAGCGCACCTAGATTAGCTTTACGGCAGCTACGGGCAATCAGTTGGATCCCAGTCGGTCAATAAGTCTTTTGTCGATGGTATTAACCATAAATGGGAACGCGAGAGGGAACAACAGAGGTACGTACATTCATTGAGCTGATCCAATTCCGCGATCTCGGTGGAATCCAGTTCAAAATCGAACACGTCTGAGTTTGAGACTATGCGTGTATGGTCCGTGGACTTGACAAGTGGAACAAAGCCCTGCGCACGCAACGTGTCTGTGAAATGGTCTGGGGGCAAACATGCAACCGAAGTCATACCTTCTGCAACGAATATCGGAGAAAAATGTGGGCTGGATCTTTCCCGTACTTCTTTGCAAGGTTGACAATCAATGAATGATCGAAGCGCATCGCCCGCGCAAGCGCAGCCCACGCCTGCATATGCGTGTCACTGTCGTAATCGCCGCGTTACAAGGACTTGGAATGTACTTCTAGAACAATACCATGACCCCTGCAGAATTCTACGATTTCATTTCGGGTCATGAATGGATGCAAGTCGATCTGTGTTAAAAGACTGTATAGCAGTGTGATTCCAAGTAGACTTTGTATCGTAACGCACCTGATGGACGGCGGGTAGTGGTGGCCCACTGTCAAACAACTCTTGCATGTGACGCATCCCAAAGGTGCTGATCCCAATGCTTTTCACCTTTCCAGCCTTCTGGGCTGCCACGCAGGCTTCCCAGGCCTGTCGACGGGCATCGGGCCCACCCCAGGGCCCGTGAATAAGATACAGGTCAATGTAGTTTAGGCCACAGAGCTCCACGGAGCGATCGATTGCATTGATAGTGGCATCGAAGCCTGCGTTATGTTTCAACTTGGTGGTAAAGAAGATATCCGTGCGCGATACGCCAGACTCGGCGCAGAAGTCGAGAATAGCCCGACCGCATTCGCGCTCGTTCTCATACCACTCTGCAGAGTCCTTGATGCAGTTCCCTGAATGAGATACTGGAAAGCAGTGAAGAGAGAGGTGGCTGACGATGTGACGGTATCCTGCCTATTTGACCGTTACTGTAAAGTGTCACGCCAGCATCTGCGGGTTCAACCTGTACCTCAAGTGCCCACTTGACGGCTCGGTATGCGTTCTCCCCTGCTAATTCATAGGTCCCTTAAAAGGAATTAAGGTCTTCCGGAGGCTAGTGATTGAGCCAGCGAACCAAAGCCCAGTACGGGGATCTCGTTTCCATCGCTGAGCTGACGTTGACGAGAGGCAAAAGGTAAATACGATATACGTGAGAAGCCTGATTGAAAAACGTACCTGATACCTAGATCGTAAGCTTAACTTCATGACGAATTTCTAGGAACTATATGTCGACGTTGGAAGGGAGGCCGAGCCTACTGGGAAGAAACGGTCCGAGTGGGGCCTCGCTCTCTTCACCACCACACCTTTCACAGATCATGCCAATTCATACTCTTACTCAAAGGCTTGGTATACTATTCGCATATCAACTTTATTCGCCACTGGACAACAAGTGAGAGTGGCTACGATGAGGCATAGTTGGTTGGGTGAGGCCCGGTGAGCGTTGCAGCACTGCTTTGGTTACTCTGCGCTTACGACCGATTTATGTTGGCCGATTCATGTGCAACTATCACACCTCGCAATTACAAATCGTAGCACCCTCGCCGCGTTCTAGAAACCCCTCTTATCTACTTATCGGATTGGTGTGTGGTCACTGGAACAGAGGTAATGAAGTGGATATATGACCGAAATGCGCCCTAGCTGTGGGTCGCGTGCCACCCATTCGAGGAATAAGGTGCCTTCTGCGTTCAAAGCCGTCTCAAAGGGGTGATTCGGATCCAGAAACTCGTACGCTTCTCGTGCGCCGCACGCCACCCAATAGGCCGAAATAGATCACTTGCAAGTAGCTGTCTTAAGGCACTTCAGTGAGTTGTCAATCAGATTTTTCAATGATAAGGAGGCGGCGGGAAAGTGGAAGTTTCGCTTTGACAGTGTCACTGGCGATAGCCCTGGCACGGGTCATCCCCACGGGTGTCATACCAGCTGTGCCCACATAGTGGACCAGCCCAAGGATTTGCCATGTACAGTCAGGGTAACAAGATTGTACCCGGGGTGACCATGTGGGCAACGCGATAAGGGGCTCCTTACGCCTTCTAATGCTTCCGCAGCGCCGGCAGATGAAAATCAACTTCTCACGGTAAATTTGGGGGCGATTCTGGATGGAATAAATCTTGCCGTTTTGCTCTCCGTCGTGCCCGCGTCTGCTGTTTCTGCATTCGATGTCAAGCGCGTCCTCCACATATCTCAACGGTGAGCAAATTGGATGTACAGTATCCTTGCGTAGTCCGCTGAAATTTGGGGCGCATTGTGATCGACCCTGATCGCTGGGGACGACATGATGCTCCGGCTTCGTGTACAGTGACGTCTTGTGGTTGACTGGCAAAGGCATGATTCTTACTACAGTAGCCGAAGCTTCTTCCGGTAATACGATGGAATACTTCCGGATCTCAGTTCAAAATCACAACCACGTAACCAGGCTATGGGTCAAAACACACCCAGACTAACCGGCTCGTACGCACGTTGAATAATCGTCTTCGATGGCCTTGATAGTTGCTATTGGAACCACTTTATGGTATTGGAAGCTGTGGCATGTGGTCTCCACATGCCCCGATTTGTGACTGTCCCAGAACTCAACCCTGCATATATCATCGACCCTGCAGAAAATAGGACCACGTTTCCCTGGATTTTGTGTATAAGCGCGGGTGACTTAGTGCCAAGTTGGAGGTGATATGTGACCCAGAGAACGAGGACAGTGGAGGGTACGCCTGGACTGGATCTAGAACCACGCCCACCGAAGGTCTGAGATCTTGTGCTTGTGCGGTAGTTCGGACACGCTTTTCCATGGTTTCAGATTCACGCTTCCACGTTTTCGGGGTATACTGTATGTATTTGAGGTACAGTTCCTGAGATGTGCCAATGAGCACCGGGAATAAGGAGAACGGGGCACAGGCAGGCGCCTGGTTTTTTTCGTCCAATATAGTGGGAGAAGATCGAGTACCAGTTTGGGGTACACATGTTCCCGCCGAAAGCAACCCTAGAGTACGAGTCTCCCGAGAATACCGGGAGAGCTGGCGTGGTACCATAGCGGTCGAGGCCGAATGCTGCAAAGTTAGGCCGAGCCAAGCCGAACTTCTTCGGCAATCCTCCGCAATGCCGAAGGTTCTTTCTGGGGCCCATGGTTTGTTTGGCGGAATGCGGAATTTGCCACGCCACGTACTGTAGAATCGTGTAGCGCCCACCCGTTGGTTCGTCCGTCCCTAGCCAGGCAACCTTGGCCCTTGGGTAACTACAACGCTCGTGCCCTGGACGCCCTGTGATCCTTAGAGAAGCCACGCGCGTCCATCAGAATCAGACGGAACCGGCAGTCTGTCCGTATTTTCTGAAGAAAAAAGCCACACGATTCGAGGGTTGTGGAATCTTCACTCCATACGGCGTCTATTTTGCGGAGTCCGTGATCCCTGGAATGTACGAATGCGGAATTAAGTTGCGCTGGGGTACTGTACTGTACTTGAGAGCATCGGTAAGTGGCAACAGCCGAGGCTGTTTGTAGAAGCAAGGTTCAGGCAGAAATAGATCGAACATTTATGAAAAAATTAATGAAGGAGTGCGATGCGTCAGCGGGGGTATGTCGTGCCTTTCCAAACTTGGCCTCCGAGTCGGAGAGGAACGGCGTCATGTGTGCGACTTCCATTACATTCATTACATGAGAACCACCGACGACCGTGGCAAATCATGGGAAGGTAGATCGTATATGTACACTTTACAGTATCGTACAGAACATTGGGTGTCAACCAAGGTTTATGATAACATACGAAGGACGATTGAGATTTCGAGTTAACCCAAGTTGGAAATTACCAGATCGAAAAAAAAATTCTACGGAGTGAGAGGGATGGAGTTATATGTTCTAGGCGCCACGGAACGCGCGCGGTGAAGACGAGTGCTGTAGTTGGGAAGGAGGTTGCAAGTCATTTGTAACGACGACGACGACTAGTGGGCACGACGGGGCCCGCCGTAGCATCGCCCGACTTGCGGAGCTTGATTTTCCTCTTGACTATTTTGAGGTCCGTGAGCTTGAAGCCGGGGGACTCCCACGGACGCTCAGGGCCATCGCGGAGGGGAGCCAGCCATGCGGTGCCCGAGACTGGGGCAGTCTCCAGGTCGAGGACGGCCAGGACGGCCTCCAAGCAGGCCGCGTTCTTTGGAAACTGGAGATGGCGCTTGAGAGTCTCGCTGCGGACGAACCTGGCACACTCCTGCGCGGATTCCCCGTTGCATGGGCCAGGACATACCCAGCTGTGACGGAAGTGTCTCTGGCGATGTTTCGTGCATACCTGGGGGTCATTGAAGGTCCATTCGCAGTCGCCGACACGGCAGTAGAGGTCCTCCTCCGCGAACCTTGTGCGCCGAAGTGTGGGTTCATCAACGTCGGCATCGTCATCGTCATCGGCATCGTCGTCGTCGTCGTCATCATCATCATCATCGTACTCACAGCCCTCCTCTTCTTCCTCGCCGGGCACAGTCTCAGTATCGGACGACATCTGGTAGAGGCATCACCGTTGAATGAATAGAACGAAAAGTAGGCGAGCAAGATTTGACTCTACCTCATCGCGACTTCTCTTCCGAGCGGTGTTTGAGTCAGCGTGCCCGTCATGCGCAACGGGCTCAATACTAAACAGGGGAACAGAGCTGGGATACACGGAGAGAACGACGGGCAGCAACGTCGTTGGCGCGACGATTCGACCCTCGAGCACCCTTGCGGCGGCGGCGAGCGCTTTGACAAGCGGAATAACCTTAGGAAGTTCGTTCTTTACGGAGGCGACGTGCAGGACAAAAGTGACGATGTCTCTGCCGGTGGCCTCGATCGGCATGCCCAGATTAATTGCCAGCTGCGAGACTTTGGCGTGCCAGAGGTGCTGGCCTTCGGGTGGTGGGAGTGCGACGATCTCAAGTATTTGGCGGTAGGTCCAGCCTACAGGGGCCTATTTCATCGGTCAGCATTGGGTACTCAAGGGAGGCTAACTAGGAACGAACGTTGTGAGGCTGTGTTGATTCACTATGAGCCGTATGGGGATCACAAGGGTTGGGATCCGCTTGGCTGAGATATGCGTTTGGCACCGTCTCTGCGGAACAGTTGTCCTCCATGGCCGTGCCCACATCCTTCGTCTCGCCCCCGCTATTCACGAACAGTAGATCGTTCTGATTAATGGAGCCCTGAGAGTGGGACGTAACGCTGGAAGGCGGGGTGGAGTCCCACGGGAACGAATGATCGCTGGGGGTGTAGGAGCCTGGCCAGGAGAGCGTCTGACCTCCATCGGCGAGGGGATTCCAGCCCATCAAGGAAATACCCTGCGTCTTCTCGCCACCGAACGCGCTGTCGCCACTATCATCGGGGAGGCACCATGCCGGTGGGGTAGAAGTGAAATCAAATTTCGCCCCAGAGCTCCCAAATGGAACTAATTGTTGCATTACAGGATCTATCGTGGTCTCCTGACCAGTGACGCCCTCGAAGAAGTATGTAAGTTGGGTGACGAAAAAGAATGCGCGTTCCACCTACAGAGTTATTCACGAATGAGAAGCTGACCTCGTCGTCGTTCGATTCAGCTCTAGTGATATCTAGCACATCTTTAAACGTATCGACAGACATCTTTGAGTGAAAATAAGGAGAAAACAGTATAATCTTTGGATTTGATTTGGGGTTGCTGCACCGATCTACGGCACAAGGTGGGAGAGAGACGAAGAATGACGGGAGTCCACCCAAGGGTTTTTATCGTGGTGAATAGGATGAACATGCCAGTGGTGATTTGCCACAAATACATGAATGACACGCATTTTCTCCTAGAAGAGATTTGTGGAGACGGATGAACAAAGTGAAGTCAATGTGACTGCTATGCACAAGCACTGACAGTGTGTACCGACATTTCGGAACGCTTGATTAACCGTGAAACAAGAGATATATGCATAGACTCACGAGACAAAGCCGTTTCGTGAGTAAGGTCACAACAGATGGCCTCAACTTTATCCCCAGCAGTACTAAAGATGCAAGAAGCGCCAAAGGAACGTTGATGCGTCCAGCAGATAAGACATGCCGAAACGCAGTGGAAAAGCACTACGAACACTGGGTTCTATTTCAAGGCCATAGCAGGCTTATATTCTTACGAACACCAGCAACGAGTAAAGCACCTAGATCCACTTCACGAAGCACGACCGTTGTGGGAAAGTTAAAATCGGAGATTTGATGATTCATAAAACTGTCCACAACCACTAGCCGATGGCATGAAACATAATTCATCACCACTTCGCGTACGGCAGGAACTTCCCGCTACGTTTCACATGAGTCAACTCCGTCACACAAGAAGCCTTTGGAAGGGCTCACTCAAAGGTCAGCACGACACGATCACCTCTGGGGTCCTCTTTCTTGTCAACGTGGATCTTGCAGTCAATCATAGACATAATCCCATCTCCGAACTGTAAAGCAAGCAGACTTGGCTTTGTGACACAGCCAGTCAAAGCCATGACGTACTTTCTCATGAATGACAGCCTAGACCATGCGAGAGCTGAGCATGCCGCTAGCAGTGCTGTAAAACGGGCTTACCTTTATGGCATGGCCATATACCAACACACCCTTGGGAAAGGGTAAGCTGAGAAAAGCATGGCCATAGGGCCTTTTACTTACCTCGAAGAGCCTATATATGACTGGATCAGTCGGCGGAATCGGACCGATGCCTCGGTTTGGGTACCAGCGGGGCCCGAGCTCTGCCGACAACCATTCAGGTTTGAGTTGTAGGACAGCTCCGAGGGCACGCAATTCTTCCTCGCTTGCCTTGGCCTTCAACGCGAGGTATACTCGACGCATACACCAAAAGGGATGGAACTAACCTGGCCATAGAACAACGCGGCAACCCAGACCTCATCCTTATTCATCGCTTGGGCTATCTGCTCGAACGTCAATCCTTGCAATTCATCACACAGACCATGAGTTCAGTGGTCCCGTTGTGCAGGGGTCCTTATCAACACATACCGTGCCTCGCCTTGGCACCGAAAAGCTCGCTGAATGCGTCAGGCGGATTGCGTCTGGTGACATTGCTGCAAGGGATGGACTAGATGCGGCATGAAAACGGACAAGTCCGCGGAGACATTGAGCTCACCGCGTCTGGATTGTAAGCCATGGTCGTACAAGACTACAGAGATCGATATCGGATGGGAATCTACCGCATGTGATTAACACGACTGTTGTCACGTGCTGTGGCCTCTAACAACTGGCTTCAAGACTGGCTCTTCCAAAGGTCCTTCGTAGCTCGCATAAGCTCGTACATCTGACCCAACTGTTCTTCAGAAAGCTGAAAGTATGGGCACTCATGAACGGTCTGCAGACCAGAAAGTATTCACGGCGTACCTTCTCAAACATGGTGGGGTCTAACTTCTTTCCTCGAAAGCGTTGGCCTTCGGGTCCCACGGGAATCTGGTCGAGGTAGACCTTCCACTGTGACAAGAACCCGATTATATGCGCTGGGTTGGTAACGTCTTTATGTCTACGGAATTCTAGGGAAGCCAGGGGACGTATTAGGGGTGATGGCTTTGAACAAGAGACAGAACACGAGCCAGCTTTGACATAATCATCACCCAATGAACGCATCTCCAATGGCAGATGTCTATGAACACGGAGAATTCTCCGATATAGTCTGAGGAAGTCAAGGTCTGGAAGAATACGCGCGGCACGCTGAATTACGCACGGGATTGGGGGGAGAAGAGCCGCTGCTGCTTCCCTCGAATTGAGAGGACGTTTAGAGATGGATTCTGCCAAACGAACAATTGTTAAGCGCATTGGAGAAAAGCGGAGAACATCGGACCGGACACAGCCCGACAAACACTGACACCAACTAGACTAGCGGGCTTCATGACAGTACGTGAGACGAGGCAGTGTCAGTTCCAGCGGCTTTTATATCTCGGTTCAGCCGTCTCTCCTCGTTCTTCTTACCACCGTCATGTATCCTCATCTCAGTCCAGAGGAAGAACTCCCGAGCAGCACAGGTATTCGACCCATCACGTAATCATCCTGTTGTCTAATCCCCCAATTCAGCCGCTACATTAATGGAGAGCACTCCGGTTGCAGACAGCTCTCCGCAAATATGGCCCATATGCCTCTCTCACGCCGACAAGTTCGACAGAGCTCTGGTTGAGACCTGGAAGGGTGACATGGATGGCATCCTCATATTCGTGGGTTTTCACATTGACCTCCTGGCTCCGGCCTTCTTACAATCTTCCTCCAGTCCGGTCTTTTTTCAGCCGTCATTACTGCATTCCTCATAACTAGCTACCCTGTTCTCCAGGGCGACGTTCCAACGATTAGTGCCAACCTGACCGCACAGGTCGTCTTCATTTTAGCCCGCTCGACTAATCAATCCGAGCAATTC
The DNA here is from genome assembly GCA_015178965.1 of Russula ochroleuca. Lineage (NCBI taxonomy): Eukaryota > Fungi > Basidiomycota > Agaricomycetes > Russulales > Russulaceae > Russula > Russula ochroleuca. The sequence continues at coordinate 225,047 of WHVB01000002.1, forward strand.
GATCCCGTGACGCGTAACTTGCAGAGTCAGTTGCAACAGAACAGCCCCACAGCTTACCTTATCATCAATGCACTCTGGTTTCTAAGCTTGGCCTTCAGTTTAGCATGCGCTCTTGCCGCGACCCTTGTCCAACAGTGGTCTCGTGCTTATTTGCAGGGTACCGAGGAGCGCTTTAACCCACATCAACGCGTCCGCATGCGAACCTTTCTCCAGCGAGGAGTGCAGAAGTTCCACTTTAGTGAACTGGTTGACGCAATTCCTATGTAAGTAAATCTTCTTATCTTGTGTCGACTTATGATCTCACCGAACGCCCTTTACAGGCTCCTTCACATCGCTCTCTTCCTCTTCTTTTGCGGTCTTATCGTCTTCCTTTATAATATCCAGACAACGCTCGCCCATATCATGCTCGTATTCTCCATATTTGCACTCTTCATATACGTCCTTCTCACCTCCCTACCCGTCTTCTTCTATGACTGCCCCTACAAGACACCACTCACATTCGTCCTGTCATACATCACTTATGCCATAGCTACCTGCCGTCATAGAGGGCGGCGAAACCGCTGGAAGGCGTCGCAGTGGCACCCCGAGAAGCAAACAACACATCTAACTGCCATATGGGCACAGCATGGCAGTGTACAAGGCGCTGAGCTTGACCATACCGCCCTCCGTTGGACTCTTCTTGCCCTCACAGACCCCAATGACCTCGAGCTGTTCGTCAAAGCGCTGCAAGGCCTCCTGCAGTCCGACTCTGGCACTAGTTTCACACGCGACGGTAGTCGCGCTGCACAGGCCCTCCTGTTTGGCCAGGACATGCTCGCGATGAACATCGTGCCGCTGCTACGCTCCGCCATCCCTTCAGATACGCTCGCGCTGACCCCCGCTGACCGCCGACGGCTCGACGCGCGCGCCGCAACCTGCCTGAGCACCATCTCGCTCCTCGCCAGTGCGTGTGAAGGGCCCACCCAGAGCACATATCATCTCTGGGGAGCCTGGGCAACCTCGTACTCGAACCCCGTCGTGCGCGGCGCCCTCACCCTCTGCGAACACCCACAACCTGCCCTGGCCACCCTCGCACAGAGCACCGCCTTCCTCCTCGCATGGCGCGCGCTCGTCGCCTACCGTACATTCCTCGCGGACATCCACGAACGCGCCGCTACCGCACCCGCCGTACCGTTCGCTCGGTTGACGCCGGAGATTAGCTCCCGTCTTATCAAGAGCGTATACCTCGTCCAAGCGCTGCGCATCGTCGTGGACGGCCTCTCAGGAGACCCGGCCTCAGGCATTGGTGGCGGTGCCCCTCTTGCACAACGGATGGGAAAGTTGATCGACGGCGACTTGAACGCCTATATGCACAGTGCGGACCCACGTACTCCGGGCACTAGCGGCCTCGGTGCCGGTGGTGTTATTGACTCCGACATGGGAACTCTAGCAAAGGCGGCGCTAGCAGATATGGTCAAGGCCAAGACGTGCCTTGCGGTGTTGTTCATGCACGCTGCGTGCGCTCTCCCCGCCGACGCGGCGGGCCAAGAGGCGCTTCAGGCGCTCGCGGCACCGTTGGGGTGGCGTGAGTCGTGTGAGTACGATGAGGAGCCGAAGGCGATGGGGTTGCTGTTTGATGTGCGCCATGCGCATGGGGCGGAGACGCTGACAGTGCTCGATGCAGATCAGGTGGTTGCGCTTTATCTCTCTATCCATGATCCGCAGGCGCAGGTGGAACCTCCCGATGTCAACGCCGCTGAAGGCCCAAATGAGTATTATATGATGTCGCGGAGGCCGACTTGGAAGAAGGCGACACTTTAAAATCATTTGTTATTAGGATGGACAATTGGTTGGTTAATTTACGGGTTTTATGTATGTGCCTTAGTAGATTGGGAACGATGCAGTTATCATGGGTTCCTGAAGCTGTTCAATAATATAGGATTCAATACTGCGCTCTCGCTTGTGTACGCTGGCGCTGTCAGGGAGCGGACAGAACTGTGATTTGTGGGCCTTGAGGGTCTTGAGGGTGACTTTGACGGTGAGGACTTGTGTGGTACAGCACGCAAAAGTCGGCGACATTGGCACTACAGTCGACTTGAGGCATACCTCTTCCATAGTACTCAAGGACTTGCCCAGGATCCGAGTAAGTATGCAGAAAGAGAGGGGCTATACCAATGCACCGCTTTCGTCTTCAGAGCTGCTCTGCACTAGATAATTGTATTCTTGTGATCTATTTGTAGAATCTTCTCCACAGGACATACTCCCTGGAATGGCGTACCTTTCGCGTGCTCCGAAGAGCTGCCTGAAGCGGGAGTCGACTATATAAATGGTATACGCCGAGAAAGGTGAGAGGAACGTCCGTTTAGGACTAAAAGGTGAATATCGGCGTGGCGGGTATATTAGTATGACTGTTAACTCTGCCGTGTTGACAAGGGATGCTATTTGGCGGCTGAGACTTGTCTCGGTCCCGCTTTTACCAGTCCCAGCGAAAGCGGGACAGCGTAGTACACTAGCACCTTCTGGAAGCTGATGTTGAGGTGCATCTGAGTCTCGATCATCACATAAGCATGAGGTTACAAGAAAAGACTACTTACACCGAGTGAAAGGTTCTAGGAAAGGATTCGTCAGCTTTTATCGTGTAATTGAAATTGGGAAGCGGAATCGCCGCCGCAATGGCGGAGGTTCAACCGAGTTTGAGTGAGCGAGCGAGCGACTCGGAGCGAGAGGGGTGGATCAAGGTCGTATGGCCCGGTATGGACCACGCATGGTACGATGAAATCGTTCGGGTGGGCTAGAAAAAGGTCATCCTGTGAGATAAAAAGATTGACATTGTTATCCTGTATCTGGTGAGTGGACCAGGAACCAGGCGTAGATGGTCCAGGTATTTGGCCGAGAGGATATACAGAGCGAGTCCTTGAGCTGGTCGCCACCCATCGCGACGTCACCGCACTCCCTTACAGAACCCTTAGAACGAGGCAAAAACTGATATTAAGATGTCGCGGCGCGCACTGCGGCACTGGCATTTGCAACGCAGTTTAAGTGGGAGAGATTTTCCCAGCGGCATGTCCAAAGACGTCCTCGTCCTTTGAGGTTTGTGGGAGAGATGTGCCGGTGGTTGTGAGCTCACTTCCCTGGAAGTTCACGACTGCTGGTGCATATAGTAGTAGGGAGCATTCGAAGGCCGAAAGCCATGGATCGAGATGACGACGCACGACGAGCGATTATCTTGTGCACCTCGGCCCCAGCATCGGAGCCAAATCCGGTTGGTGGCCATGTCATGTCTGGACCCAGCCGCCCAGTGTACGGCGCCCTTGAATATCTTCAGCAACCGCCAGTGACTCGGACTCAAGGTGCTTGGCAAGGTGCTTGGACAATGCAGCGATGGTCAGTCTTGCATTGCGCCGCGCGTGTCTTTGCAGCGTGTTTGGCCTGTTTTGGGGAACAATAGGCCTGCACGCGGCCTTCACAACTTTCATATTCAGTTTTGTCATCTGCTATTTCTTTGACAACAACACGAGGCTGCGGCCAGAGCCAGACGTCCAACACGTGATGGAACGTCTCGTCCACGTGATCAACGCAACCGTGCATAGTGTTCAAAGACCATCCGCCGAATGCTGTCAACCGGAAAACTGGACCGTCCGTTATGGTGTGTTTTTCTACCTTCATACCCCTTTGACATGCTTTTAGAGCAGGAAAATAACTCTGGGCGCCTGTTCTGAACCAAAATAGTTGCTTCAGTCGACGGTCGTTGACAAGAATGAATGGTGCCGCGACGGTCCTTCAGTCGAGCATCGAATGTGAGCAAAAATCCTCATTCACTGGGCGATGGTTTATATTGACGTTTCAAATATTAGCACTCACGGTGACCTTCATACGTTGAACCCAGCGCATATCAAGTCAACTGATATGCGCTGAGTTCGAATCCCTTAAATGTGAAGGGGGCACCGCCTGTGTGCCAATGCTTCGTCCTTTGTTCATCGACATGGCCCAGTTCCTATACCCAAAAGTGGCGCGGTTTATGTCACCTATCGAATTGGGCCAATCCGAATGTGTCCTTCCTCTTTTCGCAGCGTCTATCTTATGGCGTACGGTCGCTCAAAGGCTCGCCTTTGCGGTCCAGAAAATCCCTCTCCTTTAATACCACCTCACTCTTCAACCGCTCTGATCTCCCTGTTCCGGCATAGTTTTATCGAGTTCTCTACCATTCCGTCTCGTTTGTCTGCGTCTTTCTTAGAATGTCTGCTATTTGTCAGTCACCCGATGCAGGTCGCGTGCGTTCCTTTGATGATCCTTTCCCATTTCCCTCGAGTTCTAATACCCAGTTCTCCCAGGGGTCGGACATACGGACAGCACTTCCTTCCCCTCATACGGAGTCTCTAGGGTGTGCGTCCGTGCGTCTTTCACAATCCTATCACCTGGGGTCCCTTTTCAACTTATACCCGTAGGCTGAAAGGCGCTTTGGTATTCCACCCGCACCTGAAATCGTCGACTTTGCCGTGGAGCTTGACAACGCTATTTACAGTCTGAAGGAATCCGAATGGTCGGGTTTCCCCCCCGACCAGTCATCTACGCTGCCATTAACACTAGACATTGAGGATAAAGCTCCGATTCACGCGAGTCTCTTTGAAAACCCAGAGTTCGAGTCTTTCGGAACTTCCTTTTATTACAGCCTGGAAGATCCGTGGACCCCAGCTGACCTCACCTACAAACTACTTTCCTCGACTCCCCTCCGAGTTGACAGTGATATGGAGGATTTGTATGATGGAGATGCCGCGGCTTGTGACAAAGACTCTGTCGTGCCTCCCGAGGACTACCCTGCATGCGTGGCAGCACTGTGTTTCGGTCAAGTAGCCACCCCAAATCACCCCACATCCTCGCACTCCTACTCAGGCCCTCCGGCATTTTCCTATCCTTCCCCTGAATCCATTGTTGAACAAGACATCACTGAGGTCACCAAGGTGGAGGAAGATTACCGACGTGATTCGCCCGTGCCTCCTTCATTCGCTCGTCCCAACAAGCGCGCGGCTAGCCGTCTCAGAGGGAGTCGCGCGAAGAAGCGGAGAGTATCCGCCACCCCCATCTCAGTTTCCAGTACCAGTGCAGTGCGCTTCCCATGCAGTATCCCCGGCTGCAAGCAAGTCTGTAAAACTCTGGGTGACCTGAAGCGGCACGAGAGCATCCTCGCTCACAAACCGCCATCGTGGGAGTGTCATCGCTGCCATTATCAATTCACGCGCGAAGACGCTTTGAAGAGACACAACAAGAATGTGCCGAATTGCGCCAATGCGAATACGAATCCGAGGGGCAGGCCTGCGTCGATGAAACTTCAACGTCCCCGCGAGGTCGAAGTGGCCTAGAATGGGTCGCGTTGTCTCAAGTATGTAGACGATATCCCATCGCGTCAGAATTCCCTTGTCGTCATTCATGATATAACACTACCGCCCTTGCATACCCCTTCCCTATTTATACCATCCATCCGCAATGTCCTCTGAAGACCTTTTGTATACACAACGCACCGAAGCATCACACTCGCACTGTTGTCTCCTATTGTATTACTTCACATCCTCATAACAATAAGTCACGGTGCTGTTCCTTACGATGCTCGTGTAGCATACTCCGTCTAGATCGACCGTCATGCCATCAAGTGCCTGGATTGATTTCGAATGTCAAATCGACCGTCGTCAGTTCCTGACTGGCGCCCCCTCGCCTTGATATATTTCAAAAGCTGGATCTGATAGGGGACGGTGAGGACAAGACCTTGCAGCTTGTGGCACTTGTAAACGAGGAGTTTAATCTCTCACTCCTCTACCCTGCATACTGGTACACGGACTGTCTTCGCTTCAACAACCTGGCGCGAGGCTCCACACGTGTTGCGCCACATACAAACAATACCAATCCCACAAATTGGCCTAGACCACGTGTAGCCCAAGAGAGCGCTGGTAGCTTGGCTGGTAGTTACGATGGAAACTTACGGTGGAAAGACTTCCTGCTGTCACTCCTAGATCGGATGATACGAATGATGTCGAGTCGTGCTCACTGAGGTCTGGTACAGCGTCCACCTTGGCGTCCACGAGCACAGGAGTACAGTCCGAAAGAGGAGAGTCAGGAGACTTCGGAACACACCCGGGAATACGGCCATCAGGAAGATCGATAATCGATAATCAACATCCGGGTTTCACGGTGGACCGGGAATTCGGTTCTAGGCTCACCTGCTTCTAGCCGTGGCTGTCCGCTGTAATCGCAACTCGCATGTAAAATGCGCCAATACAGCAGCGTGCCTTTCTTCAAGAGTAGAACAAGGCAACCAGGGATACGGTTGCGCATGCCATTGGGCGATCCCATGTTGGGGGCCGAATTGGCCTGAATATGTGTCGGATACTGGCTGATACAGCCTGAGGTAAGGCACCCGAGGAAAAAAATACTCGGGCAGAATCGTGAACGTTACTCATTATCACTGACCGTTCACACATACAGTAATTATTATTGCGTGATTGCACGCAATTGCATGGGCATGAGCACCCAACTACATGGCGTGGTTGGCTCCAAACCCACGCAGATGGATCTTGGTATAAGTGACATTTCCCAGATTGCTACGTACCCATCCGCTTACAGTAACTTACATCCATTCCCTACTTCCCAAGTGCCGACTGCCAAGTAAACAGCACCTCAAAAGACGCCCGTTACTGTAAGCTTCCTCAAATGGTTCAGAGGTTTTCAATAAGTCAAGAACTGGTGCCACACAACAAGCGTGCCTATCAAGTTCGGTTAAAAGCTAACAACTCTGAAAATACCCACTCATTACCCCCACAGACCCCCTCCCCGCACATCCCTTCCGTCTGATAGCCGAATTGAGCAACCCTCTGCAACGACAAAGAGAAGATGAACTCCACGATGGTTCATCAATACAACCGCTCAGCAGTGGAGGATGGGGTTGCGGTAACGAGTACTGGCTATTTACCATCGCCAAGCGGATTAGCTTCCGTCGGGCGACCCGGGCCTAGAGTCGCGTATGACCATCGAGTCGCGATCGACACCCTGGGTGCAGCACAACAACATTCTCTGGGGCCTAACGTGAGTCTCCTTCATGGTCCTCCATCAAAGTCGTCTCACAACATTGTTCTCAACCCGCTTGCCGCCGCAGATATTCGCGCTTGGGCTGTTGCCAGGCTACCCAAGCATCATCCCCAACAGTCGCATCCCGTTCACCGCCGACCCACTCCCCCCCGCGACTATAAATTTTACTTCCTACCCAAATTTCGTCGGAAACGTCCATGTTCCGCCGGCCTCCGCAGAGGCGAATCATGGATCAACAAATTACGATCTTATGGGCCCATATTCTCCCCCCGTTGCGGGTTCGGTTTCTGTGCTTCCAGACCAACGCCCGACGATTAATGGCGCAAAAAGTTTGACTCCCACAACCTGGCCGAGAAGCTCCAATATCCGTGGACATCCCGCCAGGTCAGACGGAGGCTTTTTCGTGAACAAGGATGCAGATCATATGCCCTCGGCTCGTATCGAGGGGGCAACCCCGACGCATTCATTTCCGGACACCTTTTCCAGCGCCTCGTCGCTGGGGGTATACTGTACCTCATCGACGTTTCCACCATATCCCAATAGTCGTTTCTCGACGAGTGCTCCCGTTCCGCAAGGACCCGCGTATCCAGCACCAGCACCAAGACGCGGTTCTTCTCCCCCGGTTTCTCCCCCGGTTTCTCCGAGTCGTCGTAGCTTCCTGAGCTCGGCAGCGCCCTCGGAGAAGTTTGTTTCGCGCCCCGTGCCCCCCAAAGAATGCACTGAGCAGGAGAATTCCGGCCGCACGTTGCGGAGCGTGCGCACGCGGTCCGAGGATGTGTATGCAGAATACGAGCTTAGCGCCGACCAGTCCGGTGGGCGTTGGGTGTGCCAGTGCGGATCGACGTTCGTGCGGGATAGTGATTGGGAGAGGCACGCGATGCACTCCCTGTCGCATAGTGAGGGGGGCGGATACGACTGCAGCATATGTGACATCTCATTTACACGGTCTGATGCTATGTCCCGTCATCGAAGGAAAAAACACGGTGATATGGGGGCCAAGGGAACGGGAGGATGAAGGGCCACAGTGAGAGACTGCGGAAGCAATTCTCCACGCGGGAGTCTCGGAGCCTTTACCTCTTAGGGACTGCCTCTGCGCCTGTAATTGTGTTACGGTACTGCCTTGATCGTTCTTCATCCACCACAGAGTTCTTGATGACAGGATTACGCAAGATATTTATAAAATTGTTATTTCAAGTAGCAATAAATCGTGGTCTGTTTCCTGACCCGATCAAGATAGTCAAGGGTCGTTGAAGAGTATGCCAGGGTATGTTGCAGACTTGCAGCTGATGCTGGATCAGGGCAAGCCTTTTCGTAGATTATGGTTGGGGCTTGATCAGATTATGCTGAGTAGGGCCACCCTGCACTGCCTGCGGGCGTCGCTGACGGAAGGGCAGGACAGCCATTGCCTCGCGTTCACCACGGCATTCGATATCTTTCGGCGCCTAGATGAACGACTGAGCGCTAAATCTGCAATATCCTTTCTTGGACGCAAAATTTGCCTCTTTAAGACTACGGATGACGACGACAGAAGGGTAGGGTGTACGACGCCGCCAGGAAGAGTTCCGGGATGAACTGCTTTCTTGTACCAAGGCACACAGCATGAAAAATAAAAAGGTAGCTTCGGAAGTCCATACCTTCCAACAACCTCTCCCTCCCAACCCTTCCGTATTCCCCTGCTCATACCCAACGCGTATTTGGTACTTTCATCGGTGAGGCATGACAATATTCCATCTGTTCACAGCCAAAGTCTCTGCATCCACCGCATCACTCCGTCCCACAACGGAATCGCTGACCTAGGATTTGACGTAGAGTATGCCCATCAGAGAAATATCATCACACCATAACGAAGAGGCGACACGGACATACCTCTCATATGTCGATGACGTACTTTGGAACACGAACAGCCAGTTACTGTCCAGCGACATCGTTGGAGAGGGGGTGATTTCGCCCAATTTGCCCAATGTGAGTGGCACCTGAACGAGAATGAGCATTAGGCCGACTATTAACGGGCGGGGTCAGTTCCATCAAACCTACAACCCATACGAGGCACTTTGGCTCGGCCAGGAAATGCATGGTCGGGTGGGGTTGGAATCCTCTTTGGTGCCCGGCTCGAGCCTGGTTCCGACCCAGCTACCAGCTCCAAATCACGTCGACTTGCCGCTGGCGCGGGGATTTGAATTTGTGGAAAACAGCGAAACCAACCAACAAGCTACTTGGGAGAGCGAAGAGGCACTCCGAGGCATGCATTTCTCGACAGTGCCGCCCGACGTGCAACATTTAAGCACCGCGTCATCCAGCGGCGGCTCTGGGCCGCAGCCGGCAGAGCAGAGGAGGCCTAGGAAGAAGGAAGAAAGCGGCTCGTGCGACGCGTGCAAGCTTTCGTTCAGCCGCAGAAGCGACGAACGGCGACACAAAAATACGAAACACAACAAGGAGGTACACGCATGCCCCCAGTGCCATATAGTGTGTAGCCGCAGAGACGCGCTACGAAGACATATGAGGGACCAACATCAATCTGAGGTTGAGTAAATGTCAGTCCGTGGTAAGTCAATTCTCCAGGCGCACCAAATAATAGTCTGACGCAACTCTCAAGACCAGCTTCACTTTTTCTTTCGTCACTTTGAGCGAGAATTCGATATGCTTTCTCTGTAGCAGGATGCGACGGTGGTAGTTCATGGTTACCGGAGACTCGTGATTGATTACGTACTATGCTTACATGATTTGTATATGGCTACTCCAGGTCCAAATTTTGGGCACGCGACTGAGCAGCCAAAATCCAGGAAGAAATAATGCCATTTCCATTTCAATTTCTGGACCGTTCTGAATCCTTCTGTGCAAGATCCCCGATTTGAGCGGTGCGCGTTATCGCAACCAAGGTCGCAACTGCGGTTCCGACACTTCCGAGCTCAAGTCCGAGCTTTGTTGAACCTTCGCACGCTGAATGTCGAATACGTGTTTTTCCGACATCTTGCCCGTGCGGAAGATTCCTGCATCGGCGGAATCGGAATTGGTGCGTGAGTTTGCCTCTATGGACCCCCCTCTTCTTGAAGGCTTGAAGGTCACCTGCAATGGGACGACAACCAGCAGCTAATGACTTGCCGCCATGATGACTACTTCTTTTCGCGTTTGCTCGGCCTGCGCGAACTTGGTCTCATTCCCGCGTAGCCCGACTCTTGTCAAAGCATCATGCGACACGTCTTTATCTATACCTTGCTGCCGTGGATACTTGAATGTAAGGAGTGGACCAAACTTCTACCTCCCGCGGCCAGTCCTGTCGATGGGCTCGACAACTTGGCGACAAAGCAACGCGCTGCATTCGACTCGATCTTCGACCACACCTTTGAGGTCGTGCAAGACGAACAACCACTCATGGTCGCTGTCGGCACTGCCGGACGGGCAAGTCCTCCGAATCAACGCCATCCGTCACCTGTTCAACCAACGAGACCGGGCGTACTCTCACAAGAGGATTGCACTTACAGTACAGGAATCGCCGCTTCAACATTCAGGGATCAACGATCGTCTCGCTATTGTCCCTTCTTAATCACAACTTGCCTGGTCAACGACTCGATCGCCTCCAAAATGATGAATGAGGAAAGTCTTTCCTCAATCGACTCGTCCATTCGGTGGTGTTGGGTCTCTCGACGTCGTGCTGTACTATTGTGAGGTGACCCTACTCAACTCGTTCCTGTTCGCGCACTGCCCGTACATGCCCATCGAGGTATGACTCAGCATCTCGCCACCCACTTTCACCTGTTTAATGGGGTCATCGAACACAACCAGGCATCCCGGAAGGCAGGAAACGACGACACGCAAATTCGATTTCGTGCTGTTACGCAAACTGGCCAATGATGAGGGCCTTGAGGCCAGTCGACTGGCTTTGTCTCCAGATCGCCGTCTCTCACCTCAGTCGCCTGCCGTCAACGCGGACTTCGACACGAACAAATACGTCGTCGCAACGTAATCGCATCAACTACGACAAGCTCTGTGCATTTTCCCATGTCATCGGAATAGATCAGACCTACGCGCTGTGCTTTGACGGGGGAACGGCTTGACAACGATTGGTCCGCAGGTTTTCTTTGTCGGCGTAGAGGTCATACTCATCGGGAATCTGTGGACAGCCTGTTGAACTGAGCGTACGGCAAGATCGACGGAATCTTGAAGCCTGTTGACGATCGGAAGGTTCGCATCCTCATGGTCGACTTCCCAAAATACAGCGGTCCCGCTTTGTCCTCCCTCCATTCCACGTTAGTTCTAGTCACGAATAAAGGCCTACCGCTGACCTTGGCCTAGGCCATCACGATCCACAAGGCGCAGGGAATGACCATGGGGCGTGTCACGATCGATCTCGGTCCCAAAGAGTTCGCCGAGGGACTGACATTCAATTCGTTGCTCTTTCCTGGGCTGAACCTTTCTGAGGATTGAGGACCTTCCATTCAACCTCGATCGATACAGATGTGTTGAGAACAGGAAGGTTGTCGAGGCGAGGCGCGAGGGATGTCGGTGCCTGAGACGTATCACTTCTCTGTAGAATATGCTCAATTTCTGATTGTTAAGCATAATCGCGAAGCGAGTGACATGAAGGACCCGACTATCTTTGTTGCATGCACGACCTTCCAGCTCGATAAAAAGTTCGATTAAATGCCCAGGATTTGTTTACAAAATGACAGATGATGAGGAACGTCGTGAAAAAAAATTCCCTTCCCCTTTCGATCGCATGAACAGATTTGCTAGAGTCGAAGACGTCGGCGTTTTCAAACGTTGCCGGCGTGTGATGGGTCGACGAAGCTGAGAGGATAGAGCAGGTCCACAACAAACCGGCAGAGACGAGACAGTATATGAAAAAGTGCAAAGTAGAATCGTCGCGACCAGTACAGTACAGTAACTTATACTGGACAGCACGCGGGCTGTCAGAATTCCATTGATGCGTGTTTGCCGTGCGGTGAAGAAAGTGACGACCGTGGTGATGGCGATCAACGAGTAACCAGCTACACGCCGAAGAGTCGTCTCATCTGTGAGATCACGAACTGAGTGCCATCGTGCGTATACACTAGCAGCGAAGCGTGAAACCAGCCCAAAAAAATTCAATTGTGACTGTCAAAGGGTCCAAGCGGGGTATACTCAATACACGCACCAGGTATGATAGAAATCACAATACCATGCATCGCTTCTTACTCATGCATCACGTATCATGCATCATCCGCAAACGATAAGCCCACCCTGGGCTTCTTCACTTTTTTGACTTTCGATACGGGGCCGCCGCCACCCTCGTCCTCGCCCCTGTCCCCGCCACGGCCACTTTCAGCAGCCTTCCGCTTCGCCGTCATTGGTCTGGACTTGGAAGACGACCCGGAAGAAGCAGACGAAGAGAACGAGAGGCTTATTTTCTCTTTGGCATCCTGTTTCTTCGCTTTGGACTCTTTCGCATCGCTCGACGCCGTTTCAGATGGATCAGGTCGCGGAGGGAGGCCCTTGGCTTGTGGATATGAAAAAAGGGAAGGAGGAAGGAGGAAGGGAGGGGAAATGAAATAATAATAATGAATTTTAGACAATCCCAGTCTGAGATTTCCCTCAACTTACCTTTGCGCTTCTCGTTCTCAACTTCCCGTGCACTGAGATGCTTTCCTTCCTTCAATACCACGACCTGAGGTGCCTCGTCGTCCCTGTCCTCATCACCACTTCCTGGATCGCTAGAAGGACGCTCTGGGATGGGGGGCCGACGAGGTATGGGGGGCCGGCCTGAACCGTCGTCCTCGAACTCGGGGCTCTCATCACTATCTTCATCTGGGATCCCTGAGATACGGCTCTGAAGCTTGCGCAAAAAAGCAGGAGTATTTTGGGAGTAGGCGAGCCGAGCAGAAAGCTGATGTTTTGTTGGCTCTTTGGGAGCCATTAAGTCAAGCGGGCAAAGCTCGGGCCGTTAGAACATCTTGTTACCAAAACTGACATCTATCATGTGCTGTACATCTCTGCCTTTCTTTCTTTCTTTCCTACACGGCTGTTGCTACTCGAAGTATTCCTTACTCTTCACCATCCATGATTTAATGAGAAAGCGTCTTGATCTTGACAATAATCGCTACGAGAAGACTAAATGCCACGTGTAACAAAGCAAACGGACCACATACACTGCGGGTCGAGGCCTTGGTAAGGGATCTGCTCTTGCAAACCACCGCAACCTAGAGTGACATTTCGATCTGCAGAGTCCACCTGTAAGTGCGAGTAACATACCCTCTTTGTTTGTACCCAAATAACTATACTTGGGTGTGAGCTGACGCTCGAGAAGCCACGTGCCGAACCGCGAACCAAGCTGTGGAAATACCTCAATGCGAGTGAGGGGCCAGGTGACAAGCAACACGTACCCCAGTTTTCCGGCCGAGGGACTCGACAATAAGCACGAACGGGCTCGACCCGATTTTCTTAATCGTCTGTGATACGTTGGCGATTAACGAGTCGCTTGACAGGGTATATGCGCACCTCCTCGTCAACGAGATTGAGCGTGGGTTTGTTGACGAGGCCCACGTCCAGGCCCTCTTGACGGACACGAAGTACCGCATCATAGCTACGATATAGCGTGTCGCCATACGAGACAACGTATCCTTTCTTGCCTTCAAGAATAACCTCATCCTTACCAGGCACAAACGTGTAGTCACCGCCGAAGAGCCTCTCATCCGAATTTGGCTTAAGCAGATATGGTACCTTCGCACGCGTTGAGAAAACGAAGCGCAAGCCACGCTCAAAGAAGACGCGCTTGATGATTGCGCGCATTTGCAACGCATCTGCAGGGAAGTACAGCCAGGACTGCACATCCTCGAGGCCATTGTCGGCGAAGAATGAGTTGATACCAAAGTGACAAGTGTTGTCGGCCATTTCATCAACTAGGAGGCGTCATCCACGGGAACGTCGGACGCACGGTGTGAAATCACGCACCACCAGAGTGTGAGAAATGGCAGAGCACGTTGCACTTGTTCAAGCGCGCCATGGTGATCTCGGAAACGATCATCTCAAGGAAGGCGGAGAAGGTGGAAAAGACGCCGAACTTGTCGGGTTCAAAGCCAAAGCCTGCCGCAGCGGAAAAGTTTCCGCGTTCCATGATTCCGGAAGGAACGAATACTTCGGGATGTCTTTGATGGATCACCTTCAAACCAGTCGAACCCTCCAGATCGCCTGCGGAGTTAAGGTCTCAGTATCAGAGGATTCATAATCTAAGAATGATACGAACTATCAATGACCATGACCCTCCGTGCGGCTTCGTCTTTGGAGAGGCCATCAAGCACATCGCTTACGGCTTCGCCAAATACAACGCGATTTGCATTGAGGTCGCGTGTTGAGCCAACGTACTGATACGGGACCGAGGCAGGCTTTATGTTATTGAGAATGTTCTCAATCGCGTCGTATGTATCTTGGGGGTAACCGCGGTGCTTGAAATACGCAAGTGCGCCCTTAATTGGAATGACATCATGACCATGCACGCTTCCCTCGATCGCGGGCACCCCCGGAGCCATGACACGTTTGGACACAACTGTTTGCAAGCGTCGGCAAAGACGATAAAGGACAACAAAACAGGGACTCACTGGCCGCAGGGCCCTGGTGTGTAATCACTTTTGCAAACGCACCCCAGAGAGCATCAATATCTTCACCTTGAACAGTGACCACCTCAAGACCGTGGCCGAGGAGTGTCTTCTGCAACTCATAGCCTTTCAAATATTCGGATGGGTGGCCAGCGATGGTGACGTTATTGTCATCGATGATGATCTTCACGTTCAGGTTCTGTGCAACCGCGAGTCGAGCCGCCTCGGCGTCGTTTCCTTCCTGCTGTGAGCCATCGGAGCCAAGACAGAAGATATTCTTGTCGCGATTGGCAAGCGCAATGCCATTGACCAAGGGCCACATATGTCCGAGGCGCCCGGAAGAAAACTTGATCCCCGGCGTGAGGCCGAGCTCGGGGTGACCAGGGAGCTTCGAGTTGGCTGCGCGATATTGCAGGAGATGTTCCGCGGTGATGTGACCTTCCAATGCCGAGAGGAGGTACTGTGTGGCGACGCGGTGGCCTAGGCAGGTAGATTCAACAGTAGAAAAGGTGTGGCATAGGGAGAATCACAGACCGGCCTCATCGAACACGATGGGGTAGTGTTTGTCGGATGCTTCGAAGAGGGAGAGAAGGATGCACAGTTCAGGTACAGTATCATAGGCACCGCCTAAGGTTCCGGTAAATCTCCGCAAGAATCAAGATGGAGATCTGACCCATGGAAAGGCCGATGAAGCAGATATACTGACCTGTGTGTCCACTTACGCCCCGAGCGGCACCCGTGGACGTGAAAAGGACGATGGCGTCGCGCAAAAGCTGGATGTTATGCTTCAGTGTCTGCCTCTGCTCAGCAGTAAGCTGAGGGTTGGAAGGATCAAGCTTCAGCCTGTGTGCGAGATAAGCGAGTGGGACTCCGAAAACGAAGACTCCCGTAACTTTTTATACTGCTTGAGATCGATAGGGAACTTGGCCATGGTGGTTGATGTCAAGACTCGTCTGGATTTTTGGTGGGCCCGACATTGCTTGCTCTTATATGATCTGATGTCATCACTCCTCGCTCGATCGGGTTTACTACGCTCTCACGTCCCCCCGTACATATCCGAAGAATATCAAATTCAAACATGTTGCACACCATCCGGTTACTGGAGCAAAATTTCATTGCATACACCAACTGACAACGCCATGCGAGGTAAGCTATGATAGATCCGTTCCACGACACCCATTGGGTATCTATCAAGTCACATTGCACAACTATGTAAAAAAATGCTCTTGGTACCACCGAAGAGTAGAATACCAGGCCGCCGGTGCCTGAACAATGACAGACATTGAGGCCAGCCAATAAGAAAGAATTGAAAGGGTATCAAAGGCCATCCTGGGCACTGAGGACATAGCCTAGTTGCACCAAGGGATGTCCGTCTTTGCTGGCAGTGCCGTGGTAGGAATCGTGGTAGCCGGAAGCGACCCAGTAGGGAGTGGAGGCGCGACACCCGTAGGGGCCACGCATAGTACCTATGGATTGTAAGATTTCCTATCACGTCGACCACCCAAGTACACATACCTCGCCGATATACATGTTGTCGCACTTGGCATCCAGCTGCGGGTTGTTGTGATAAAGTAGGGAGGGATCAATCTTGTGGGCAGCGGCAACTTCATCACACGTATCATTTGGTTCGACCACATATGTGGTGTTGCAATCATCGCCAGGTGTCCCCAAGCACAAAACTTGTCCTGGCATCAGATTCGTGCATCCCGCATTGATAGAAGGATTCAGAACTGCAAGTTGATAGCTACGGAAGGATCAGAGACCGCTCAAAAGATAAAGCTGCGTACGCACGTAGAGACGTTTTGTGCCGCGGATATTCCATCGCAAACATCACCTGATTCAACGGTATACGTGCGCATACACGACTGAGCGGAAACTACTATCCATAAGATGAAAGGAAAAGGGCTCGGAAAAATCAGAAAGCTTACCAGACACAACCGCAGAGGAAAAGATCAAAGCGACGATGGAGGAAAGGAGCATTCTTACGAACGTGGACAAGACAAAAGAGTGTGATCAAATGAATGAAAGTGCCGTCTGGCGTTTTTGGCGAGGGTGTGGTTGAGGAAAAAGGAATGGATGGAAGGGCCAGCGTCCGTCCAAATTTGACGTTATATATCGGTTCCTATGTCACGTGGCACGTTCAGCCAAGACGATCACCTTGACAACTTTGGTTTTCAGGGTCCTTAGCCAACCAGAACTTGTTCTCGGTTCAAAAATCGAACCATTTATGGGCCAAGCATGGGCCTCAGAAGCGGGCTTCCATGCGGGCATTCATGCATAAGTTATTCATGCGCTAGTGAATTAAATTCGCGTATGCGAGAGCACTGAGAGAGCCCAGTGAGAGCCCTCCCTACTCGATTTATCCCTCGGCTTCCACGGTCTTGACGATTCCTAGTCCCGAGGGCCCGAGGTTCCGCGCTCTCCGCTCGCAATTGAACAGTCTTATTGAGGGTGTACGCGTGTACGACCTGGTTGTACGTCGCAGTTCTCTATAACGCAATGCCGCCTCAAGATGAGCGATTTCAATTGGACGTGTCCAACGGCTAATCCATGGATGACAACCATCTGTCAGTCGGAGATAGACGTTGTTGTCCTTCGGGTTGCCTGGCACGAAAAATTCGCCTCAATCCCGCGCTGCCGGAATACAAATTCGGGCTCAAAATAAAAATAAAAATAAAAATTCCGCGCCTTATTCCGCGCTGCATTCTTTTCCTCCTTCAGAACTGCAGTACTGTACACCGTCATTGGGTACAGTAGCTGGAGAAATCCGCGGGTGCTCGCAATACTGTATCCCTCCGAGGTTTCACCTTGTCATGGACCGCCAAGGCGAAGAATACGTCACGCGTCACCAGATGACTTCCGACCGGTCAGTGCGGAGAGCACCATTCCTTCGTTTGGCCCCATCGAATTTCGTCCGTAACGGTAAGCACCTGTTCTTGTCCTCCCTCATGCCTTTCTAATAAGACCGGAGGCACGACACGTAGATGGTGGCTGGTCCATATGGGGGACATGTACCAGTGGGAGGCATAGGGAGCACTGAGTTGGCCCAATTGACAGGCCTCCACACGCATTTTATCGCCATTTCCTGTTGACATGTTCTTTCGATAACAATTAATGAACAATACAGGCTCGTGTAAGCCACTGTCTGGTTATCTCTACCTCTGCCCAGGCTTCATCGTTTCCCTCGTGGGAGGCGTAGACATCACGATTCCCGACTAACCTGACCGCGGAAGCTCAACCGAATTTCCTTAACGTTATGCTTGGAAGGACAGGCCGAGCTTCTTATTCGTATAAATTTGGCTTGAGGACATTCTCCCATTCGATGACGTTCCCATGCATCCTATGATTTGTCTGAACACGCTCACGCTGTACTAGAGGCCATAGTCACTCACTTGGTTTTACTTGCCGCGCTCATCACTGTAGACTTCAACCCACAGTGTCACGCCCTAATCACATATCACCACATCGACAGAGAAAGATCCCAACTAATATCAAGTTGGTTTTGGAATCCGCTTTACAAGCGAGGCTGTGTAGATCAACTTACACGGGTCTCGAGCGACATGCCCGGCGCACTCCCGGAAGCACAGAATTGTCCACACATGGCCTATATATTGAGGTGGTGGGTAACCCGCTATTTGTGAATCACGGTTATCATGCGAGCAGAACACAGATGACAAGAAACTCGTTCGTTGCGCCTCGTGCTGAGATCAAGACGGCGTACGTTGGCCGTCATGATGTGTACTACCAATCATTAGCTGATTATAGCGTATCCCATGCTAGCGCCCACAGTTAATCTGGATTGCTGCTTCTTCTCGGTTTCAATTTCAATTGTACACAGTTAGAAGCCGATTTTTCTCACCAATCTATGTTGTTTCAAGTCTCCCCGACCCAGCTCGCATGGCATCCATTCGTGGTGTAGTTCCGGTGCGCCGGTCCTGCCAAGAATTTTGCCGTAGCGTGGCAGGTTGGACGTCCAGACGAGGATGGCGAGTGAGGTATGATTTGAGGTGAGGTTCTGCAGATGCGCTGATGTCCGGAGCCAAGCTAGCAGATAACACAAAGGGTGATGCATGGTGGTACGCCCAGGAGAGCCCGTGTGATTTAGTGAGACTCCTAGGTGGCCCAGTCCGCGGATGTAGGCCATACCACGGTGCACGATTGCATGCCATGATGATTATTCACGGACATCCGAGAAATCTTCCGTTCGCAATTCGAGTAACCTGAACTGGCCCCCCTAGCTCCCATGTGAGTACGTGGCGACTCTCGCTGAAACGATGTACTTTTCGAACATGCCGTTTTCACACACTGAGTTGTGTATAAGTACGTCACGATAAAAAAACATTAGGGACGCGGCTAATTGGGGATGCGTAGACTTGAAGCTAGCGATAGCCGTTTTCTTGCAAGCAGTATCACACGCCATTCGATGTCGTCACCTGGCATGGAACGTTCGTGCGCCGTGCTTTCTCCATGCTAACTTAAAACCCCAGCTACGTACCCCTAGAAATACGCGCTGGAGAAGTCCGTGAATGTTGGCATTTCAAAGGATCACATGGACCCATCTTCTGTGTGTCGACAGTGATGGGGAAGATACCCTCTCTAGCAGATCGTATGATCTTCGGCCCGAGATGCGACGTCGCGATTCATATATTCATACGTTCCGACCGTACTATCACCAGAATAGCTCGACGGAATTTATGGGTCTCCTGTATGGAAACTAGAGGCCGCAGCGATGATTTCCAGGCCATGAAATTGGATTTTGCCCACATGGCGCTGGTACGTACCTGCTTTTTTTTTGCATAATTACCATTGAAATGCTGACGGATCCTGATTAGAAGGCCACAGAGGTAGATTTGAATTTAATGCGAGTTCACAAGGGACCCATCGGTGGGTTTTGAGGCGACAGACGTCTTTTCTATCAGTCCTAACGCCCGCAGACAAGCATTCATGCGTACGTTCACGTTCGAGGCCGGTAACTCAGGTCTCATACTTCCCCTCTCGGACTACGCGACCAAACACTCCTTGCGGATTCCCAGAGCGCGAACCACAGATGTAGGAGGGTCTACGTGTCCAGTTGGATTGAGCGATTTCAGGCCCCTGTCACGGTTTGTAGAGGATCCGACTGGACTAGGGCTAAACGGATGAGACGTATTCGCCAAAATGAATCAACTCTGCGGTTTACCAGACTCACCCGCATTCGAAAAAAACAACAGAATGCCTCCATGTGGCATAATCGTGTTGTGCATCGAGGGTTAACCTGAAGAAAAGGTTGCAATCTGACCAGTCAAGTCCTGAGGCCTGAAGGCCTGAAGCTTGAAGCTCGAAGGCTAGCAGGGAGCATTGGGTTGGATAGGTGACGTAGGCATTGATATTACAGCCAGCGCTGTATATGATGATGTCGGTATGGCACTGGCAAGTGTTATAATCAAATCGAGTACTGTAGCTTACACTTGTCGGTTTTCATGTAATAACCACATAGCATCAGTCCGCCGCATTGAGATCCCGGTTATCTAACTCCTGGTATCCCTGGTCACAGGGCATTTGGGCTCACCGGCACGTGAACACGCAACTGCCAGGCACGTTTACCCGAGAAGTTCATGAACGTCGAGCACATGTCAAACATCTACAAAGCCATCTACTTTCTGCACCTTGACTGCAAGGTTGAGGCCATCCACCGCTCGTGATGTGCTATGGGTTCCACCCGGAGCTGTGATATCACCGGACCCGACTTTGTTGAAGGGAATCAACTGCTCATTGGAGAGCCGGATCAGTGTCACTCGAGGAGAAAAAAAAGACTAAAACGGATTGAGCCGGCGGCTGATACAGTCAACTAATCGGTCTTTATCCCAGCTAATGCCACCGAGCAGTCTCGAATGTTGGGGTGAGCCACTCCAGACGAGAGGAATACGCGCGTGAAGGGTAAAGGATATGATATGGGAGACAACGCGTGAATTTTATTTTGGGCAGGACACTGTGAGGAACACCAATGTGATTGATTATATGACCCACGAATTATGTGTGAATAGAAGTGCTCGTGTCTTGGAGGGCGCAATAACGTCCAGCTACAACGCACCTAACTGCCAATGAAGTTTTGACTGGTAGTCAGAAAGAATTGTAAAAATGCAGGGAGAAAAAAAAATCAGAGAACCGAGCTCGACAGAAACGTTCAGACGGCACTTCCTAAATTGTCGGCATGAATCATCCAGATAGAAAGATGGAAAGCTTGACTGGATTGAGAATGGGAGAAACTCACCGTCAAAATGAGGGCTGAGGACAGGACAGAGAAACAAGATTATAAGCTGAGAGGGAATATTTCAACTCCGTCTCGGTAATTTCAGATAATGTCATTCCATTTCGATAATCCCACCCAATAACTCTTCCCCCCCCTTTTCCTGTTTCCCCTCCCGTTTCCCTCTCTCCCCGGACCAAGGGGAGTCGTCCATGCCGCATTGATAACACATACACACATTATCTGAGCTGCAATCTTGTGTTGCTAGAATAAAAGTGGTGGGTATTCCTGTTTGGATTTCGTGATGGGCGCGGGTGGTGAGGGGGTTACCACAACCAAAAAAAATGTTACATTCCACACCTTTTCTCTAATTTTTTTTGACTTGCCCCGTTCCTCGAGTTAACACACCTTGTCTCTTCCCGCTGACCCCAACAATTCACCATCTCACCATGACTGACCTATCACTTCAAACTTTAGACTACTTTTATCCATGGACACACTGGCGAGCACTTTGACGGCCCAACCTCCGCCGTCTCTCCCGCCCGCTCCGGGTACTGATGCAAATCCAAGCAATGGTGCTCTCCCCCCTGCGGCTGATACAAACGTTACCCCTATCACGCCGGTAAAGCGTGGCCCCGGCCGTCCTAAGGGAAGCGGCGTCAAGAAGCATATCGACCCAAACACACCGACCCCACCAAAGCGACCAGTCGGCCGCCCACGCAAGGACGGTCTCCCTGCTGGTTCCGTACCGCGTGGCACCCCCACGTCAGCTACTCGCAAGCGCAAGGTCGCTGCGCCGGGCGACTTTGCCACGCCTTCCGTGGACAATGGGGGTCATCAAACGCCGGCACCAACCACCACCGCTCCGCCGTTTTCAGGCTCGGTGCGTTTCCTGGCCGCGCTAAAAAGGGATGTGACATTAACCCCTCACTATCAGCCCGCTTATAGCAACTACACCTACCCAACCCCAACTACCCCTGTGCCCCAGCAACCATGGAGCACAACCTACAGCACACTGTCAGCCGCACTTCAGTACAAGCCAACTGAGACCACCGCCTCTCCTCAGAAGGCCATGCCAGCCGTCGATCCAGTGCTCCATGATGATTGGCCTGAGCTTCTCCGTATGGACGCTAACACGCTACTCCAGAGCCTTGTCTCCTCGCTTCAAACGCCCAATCCTGTATCTCGTGTTGGAATGAATATCGAAGACTCTTTCAAGTTTCACGTCAATTCGCTAACACCCCAGGACGGCACTGGCCCCATTCCGCAGTTATATTCATTCCTCAAGACTTTCTGGTTACCGTGGTCCCCGGCTTATTTTACGCTCACTGCTTCGTCATTCACATCGCCCATAGCGCCCGAGCATCGCTTCTTTTACTGGGACCCCCTCCCTTTAGTGTTCAACGGCATAGCCTGCCCATTCTGTGCCATGCCGCTCCTAAACCGCGGTTGTATCCGGTCCGCCCCAACGAAGGTTTATGATCTTGGCAGGCCTTTTTTCCTCATCGGTTGCGAGTATGCCTGCAACAACATGCAATGCAAAGGGCGTACTGGCGCAGACGGGCGCCGCTTTGCCAGCACGGATCCCGTGGTAATCCGCGCACTCCCTCCCGTGCTCCGTGACGAACTGCCGGTTACATTGCTCGCAAGTGGGGCCACCGATCCGCAGTCATGGAATTGGCAACCGATCGGTGTTTCTAAAGCATTGTGGGCTGTCGTCATCGGCTGTATCGGAGAGGGCCTCGGCAAGGAAGCCACCTTGCGTGTAGTGCGCGCTGCGCAGCAGAGCTTTCCGGTTCCCGCGGTGTCAAAAGACGAAGGGACTACAGACGAGGAGGCAGCAGAGGTGGAAATGGAGTTGCAGCACCCGTCGGATGCGATGCATGTTGATGAACCCGCTCACGATACCCCTGAGGTTCGTAAGCTCTACTATGGCGTATCCTGGGCGCTGAAGCTTCACCCAGGAGGGGGCGTATACGGGGACCTGGAAGACCCACCCGGCGCCAGTTACCCCACAGCCTGAACAAAGCACATCCTCTGCATCTGCTGCACCACCCACGGCCACCCACGTGCCACCGCATCCACACACCCACGCACCAGTGTCCGCACCATTCGGTTACCCGCAGGGTGCGCCCTACATGACGTATGCATATGGCCCTTATCCAATGCCCTACCAGCCGTTGCCGGAGGTCGCTAATGGTGGTTCAAAAGAGAGCCAGGTGAAACGGATTCGGCACTGCGTCAAGTGCGGCTCTAAGGACTGCAAGGGCAAAGGCGGACGGAACTTCTGCACGAATGCTTGTCAGGACTGTGGGGAGATGGATTGCAAAGGGAGGAACAGTAAACGCCCAGACAAGACTTGTCGGGATGCGTGGCCTTGAGCCGCTTGCTTAGTGGGTTGTTAGGGTGGAATGGGGAGAGGAGGTGACGTGTACTGCGATTATATATGGACCTCCTTCCTAGCTAGCTTTGACTTCGATGTAAGGTATCATAGTGACAATGTTGCCTTGTTCTCCGTCTCAAGCTTTTCAAGTCATAACAATCATTGACTCGATGCAGTTTATTTCATGTACACACTTGGCTACACGAAAGAAAAAAGCAACCACCCAAGAGAAAACACGTTGTTGGCGTATGACCTAATGTGAAGCACGATGTTAGCACGCTCGAAGCAATGACGGTGGAAGGTAGAGATGAAGTTCAGCTTTCCGTTCTCGATGGCTGTACTCAGTCGGTTCCTCTCGCAAGCGGAAGTGTACCTGAAAGAGGAGAGCCATCATAAGATCATGGAAGAGATATTCTCTCGAAAGGTAGAAAAGTGTCATCATAGGGAGAGAGTAAAAAGACGATATTCACCGTAGAGTCGTCGTGGTCACCAGTAAGAGCAGACAAGTCACATGATCGCCTCTACCCTTTGCCTCAAAAGTTGGCCGTCTACAGCACCCTTGAATATCCTGCAGCAAACAGTGCTGTAGGTTCCGATATCGGGCTGTAATGCTTCACATGCCTTGGCAATGTCCCTCCCTTTTTTTCCCTCCAACCGCCCGGACTGCCTCATGGGTACAGGGAAATAAGCTCGTCACCTGCGCTTCGCACACGTGTTGGACTCCCGGCTTGCCGCCCTCTAGATTTTACTAGCAATAACTTGAACGACCTTCCCCGGCACTCAACAACTACCATGTCCTCCTGGATTGAGCCACAATACGAGTCTCACCTCAACCTACCTTATCTCCATCCCCTCGACGTCCCCGACGGAGGCATGCGTGGGGCGGACCATCCTCCGTCCATGCCTACGAGTTACTCCTACACTCCCCGTCCTAGTCCTAACAGCAGCCGACAAACGTATAGTTCGGGCTTATATGGCCCACGTCCACAGCCTGCCCATGCGGAGCCGATACAGGGTCTTCCCACTCCTGGAATGGTTCCATCGGAAATGGCAGAACTAGAAGAAGCCGACGACGAATACATGGAAGTTGAACCCATGCCGGACTCAGGAGCACCGATATATCGCTCGGATTACGACGACGAGCCCCAGTTGCAAAAAAAACGCAGATTCGTTGGTGGCTTCATACGGGGGCTGAAGAGCATCCCGAGGGCAATGAGGCGGGGATTTTCGCCGGATAAGCGGGAGGTCCTAACGCCTCCGGGGCTCGCGTACCACCAATCCCCGTATCGCTCGCCGTATATCGACGATACTGCGCCATATGTTGATGACGCTGAGCCCGAGGAACCCGAGGAACCTGAGGCGGCCCCACCCTATGACGCCCCCTCAGATCATGTAGACGGTGATTGGGGCTACACGGATACTATCAATATGCCCGCCGAGTTCAGGTCATCCACCAGCCACTCGCTGACACCATCGCATACTCTTCGAGCTCCCCGTTCGGAGTCCCAGCTCACATACGAATCACTCACCAACCCACCACCTGCTCGACACGTTTCTCAACATGGCTCGCTACACCATACCCAAAGGTCATCTCCTCCCCGTACCGTCCGTAATCCCGATCCTCCTTCACCCACGGAGGGCAGTGGAACTGTTAACGCAAATTCACCGCGGTTTGAGCAGCCCCAGCATGAACTGGAACCAGACCTCTCACCTAGGACTTCTCATCTATCTCCACTGATGCCAGCTCGCCGGCCGATCGTGACGGTTCAGAGCCCCACCGGTAGCCCCATCTACTTCGAACCACCGCACAGTGATGACTACGCCGGTATGGACATGGACTCGCCCATCGAACACTCTCCCGAGCCGTCAGTGCCATCCCAGTTTGCACGCATAGCCAAGTTCTTTCGCGATCTGAACAATCTC
Organism: Russula ochroleuca; assembly: GCA_015178965.1. Taxonomy (NCBI): domain Eukaryota; kingdom Fungi; phylum Basidiomycota; class Agaricomycetes; order Russulales; family Russulaceae; genus Russula; species Russula ochroleuca. The sequence continues at coordinate 250,197 of WHVB01000002.1, forward strand.
CCGTGGGTATCGCGCAATGTGACAGTCGACTTTGATCCAACCGATGCGGAACGAGAGCGTTACGCGCACGCACAAGGTTCTGGAAAATCTTGGTATACAGGCCAGCTACAGGACTTGGATGTGATTGGCGGTGATTCAAGCAGGCGAAGACTCACCGCGCCCTCCGGCCATTCTCTCGGACCTGCTCCAGGCTCAAGCGCAACGCTGGCACCTTTCCATGGATCAGGATCGGCGTCCAGCAGCGAGGGGGCAAGTGCGCACCTCCCGGCGGCGCCTATCCCCCCGTATCCATACCCCGTTCAAACATTGGCACTGCCGCCTCAACCCCTTTACTTTTATCCTTACTCCGCCATGCCCCAGCAGCAGCAGCAGCAGCAGCAGCAGCAACAACAACAACAACAACAACAACAACAGCAGCAGCAACAACAGCAGCAGGAGCAGGAGCAGAAGCAGCAGCCGCTGGAGCGTACACCAGAGCAGCTATCTCCGCAGTCAAGCGGTCATTCGGAAGTTCCCCGGCAACCTTTTCTTTATGTAGTCGCGATGCCTCCAGGATACATGCCCGGCCCAGTAGATCCCTCTCGACCGATGCAGTTCGGCCTCCCTTATCCGTCCCATGTTTGATGATGGTCCTTGTTGGCGGTCCATTTGCTATCGTTCTTCCGTTCTTACCATTTTGGGTTAGTGCTATAGTAAATAGACCATTGGGAGGTTGGGAAGCGGCTATTTTATCGTTTCACTTACCCAAGTTCTCATAATTTTGTTTTATTCCGAGCTCAATTCCAGACTTTGCTGTCCCGTACTGTATGTACTGTAGCTCGCAGATGCTTCGTCTATGTAGCCTTATGTATCCCGTGATATCTCATGTACAATAAACCATCTTGGAAATTGTTAATTTCCAAGCCCAGGGTAGACTAAGTGTTTGCCGAGGCAGGAGTGCTAAGAACGGTTAAAAGCCTCGTGGGGCGGCTGATAACTTGTGGAGCCCGTCGCCCAGGGGCCTTCGCTACTTGTTACCTTGTCACTCTTTCCACAATGCCTAGAGAGATCATCAATATACAGGTATGGCGCGGTCATAAAATGTAGGAATTCACTGACCCATCTGTTTCTGCGTACGATAGGCTGGCCAGGTGAGTCCCGAAGGGCGCTGAGCGGAACGGAGGTTTGACGGCAGGACACGTATAATTCAGGCAGGGAACCAAATCGGCGAGAACTTTTGGAAGATGGTCCTTGCTGAGCATGGGCTCGACCACAATGGAGTGCGTGTGTCGCTCTCCTTTCTGTCCCGCTTGCCAAATATTTTCCTTTTTGTTGGATCGGTCTGGCCGAGAAGACGTATCACGGCACCGACCCGCTGCAGCTCGCGCGCGTAAGCCTCCTTTTCTTCTTAGCATCTTCTTTCTACAGTATTCTTACTGTAAAGGAAAAACTTTTTCGTTTTATTTTATTTTTGGCAGGTGGAGACATATTTTTCCGAAGTCAACTCGGGATCGGTGTCCAAGTACGTCCCGCGCAGCGTGCAGATCGACCTCGAGGCGGGCGTATGCGACCGGTTACGCTCCGGCCCTACCGGTGCACTATTCAAGCCGGACACGTTCATCACTGGCGAAGGCGGGGCGGGGAACAATTGGGCGAAAGGCTGTTCGTCTCTTCCTTTTCTCCTTTCTCGTTCTTCACTCATGTTCGCACTGCATTCCTGCCGGTCCAGTTTACACTGATGGTATGTTAATACTTCGTGGTCGTTTCGTCTACCCGAGTTTCTCATTTCTTCAGGTGCTGAACTTGTGGATACTATCATGGTGAAATTCAGAACGCACTTGGTTTTTTCCCCCTTCTTATCAAGTCTTTGTAGGACGCTTTGAGGAAGCAGAGCGAACCCTGCGATGCACTTCAAGGATTCCAGGTCATCCACTCACTTGGCGGTGGTACTGGTGCCGGATTGGGATGCCTGCTTCTGTCGAAGCTGCGAGAAGTGCGTTCTTGGATGAGAGTCCGTCTCTCCTTGTGGTTCAATTAATGACTTCTGCCATGCAGGAGTATCCAGACCGGATGTTGGCCACATTTTCAATTCTCCCGTCCCCATCCGTTTCTGAGACTGTTGTTGAGGTGAGTTGCGCGACGCCGAAAAGGACTTTCTTGACGACACCTGCTCCGTTTTCTTGACAGCCGTACAATGCACTGCTCTCCATTCACCAGCTCGTTGAGAACAGTGATATGACTATTTGCATTGATAATGAAGCACTGTGCGTAATTTTTTTGTCATGTAATTTGTCATGTACGCGCGGTCTTTGGGTTTGATTGATACTTGTTTAGATATGACATCACTACGCGGGCTTTGAAGGTGAAGGGCCCGACATTTGATGATCTTAATGGCGTAGGCGGATAATCTAAGCTACACAATGTTCGGTTGTTGACTGTCCTTTTGCATAGATGGTCTCGCAGGTCATGTGTGGCGTGAGCACCAGTCTTCGGTTCCCTGGTCAACTCAATGGGTCAGTTATTATGGTGCAATTGGTAACCACCGCTGATTTTTGGGACATGATAGGGACCTTCGTAAACTGTGCCTGAACCTCATACCCTTCCCTCGGGTGCGCCTCTACTGTATTCCTACTTAGCTCGAGATCTCAATTATCTTCTCAGTTACACTTCTTGGCACCGAGTTATGCCCCGCTCTATGACCCCAAAATGCAGGTGTTCCAAGGCATCTCAGTCCCCGAATTGACTGGCGCGTATGTGTATCACCTGTGATGAAAGAAGAAGTTTCTTGACATTTTATCACTAGCCTCTTTGATCGTAAAAATTTCCTGGTTGCATGTGACCCACGCTTTGGGTAGGTAATATATTTGTATCTCAGACGCCTTGTGACTTACGTTGGGGCCTACAGACGCTTCCTGACTGCAGCGACTATCTTTCGCGGCAAAATATCTTCCCGAGAAGTCTGTTCGTTCTTTGTGTTCTCTACAGGCATTATCCGCTAACTCGTCGTCCCAGGCTGAAGTACGTGCATTTGTTGTGCCCATAACGGAGGCACTAACGCCATCATTCACAGTACTCAGTCCTTCAATTACAACAGAAGAACTCGCATCTTTTCGTCGAGTAATTCCTGCGTTTAGTCGATGGTGATGCTCGGTATTGATGTTGCTTTTGAATAGGTGGATTCCGGACAACGTCTCTGTGACCCTGTGTTCGGTGCCGCCCGTAGGGCATAAACAGTCTGCGACCTGCCTGGCCAACACCACAGCCATTCAGGAATTATTCACCCGTAGCCTGAATCAGGTTTGCTGTTCCGGTTGATCTTTCCATGCCGGCCTATTGATGATTTTCTTGTATAGTTCACGGCAATGTACAAGCGCCACGCTTTCATGCATTGGTATACAGGGGAGGGAATGGACACGATGGAGTTTTCCGAAGCTGAGAGCAACACCCGCGATCTAGTGTAAGCCCCCCCTACCTTTTACTTTTCGTTTTCTCTAAATTTCTCATCGATTCTCGGTGCAGGAACGAGTATCAACAGGTAGGACATGTGGCCGCCTGGTCCCTAGCAGCCTCTGACTATTCTCCCACTACAGTATCAGGAAGCCACTGCTGACAGCGAGGAAGTTGAGTTTGAGCACGGCAGCGAGCTTGATCAATCGGCGTAGGGTGAGTCTTACGATAGAAGGCGTCCATGCATTTCCCCCTTCATTTACATAATCGGATTGCCATTAAAATTGCATGCAACCACTTGCTCAAATGATAAATAAATAAATAAAAAAGAATAAGTGGATTGCCCCAACGCGTTCGCGTTCGAGCCGAGTTGCGCAAAATGAGTTCACTGAACATCGTTGCGACTGGCAAATCAACGCTCTTGCGGGGTTTCCCCGTTTCGCTCAAGCTCGAAAAACCAGCGGATATTGCAACCGTCGCAGACGTCAAGGCCGCGCTGGCAGCAAAGTTCCCCCAGGTATGATCCCGCTGATCCTTGTATTCTCTCGACACGCGCTTCCCTCACATACTGACGCGCTTTACAGCTCTATGTCGAACGGCAAAAGCTCTCACTCAAGGGAGAAACGAAAGCACTCAATGACGATGCTATCTTGGCAACCACAGGCATTCGTGACGGAGGCGAACTGGTGGTAAAGGACCTTGGCCCGCAAGTCAGTTGGAGGACAGTGTTCGTGACCGAATATGTGCGTTTCTTCTTTGCCTCTTCTCTTGCGTGCCCTCTGACTGACTCCGACATCACTTGAAAAAAGGCTGGTCCACTCGTCATCCACCCGATTTTATATCATCTGCCCAAAGTATTCTACCGCGGCTCTGTGCAACACAGCCAATTGCAAAAGTGCGTGTATCATTTCATTGGCAAGGCGTATAGAAGTTGACTGCAATTTTAGGTACGTGTACGCAATGGTCATCCTGCACTTTGCCAAACGCGAGCTCGAGTCGATATAGTACGCGACTGTCCAGCTGTTCTGTCCACTTGATCTATTGTGAACCACCTTTTCCATTCAGCGTTCATCGATTTTCGCACGCGACCATGCCTCTGAGGAATATTTTCAAAAAGTAAGCCCCCTACTGGTTTGAATGACTCGTCGTCTCATGTTTGTTTAGCTCCCTCCACTACCATATTCTCTCAGGTATTCGCCTCGATATTTCTCACGCTCCTTATGAACTAGTTCGTCCACAGGGCTTTTCCTTGCATATCCAATATATGGCCCGAAATACGCAGCGAATTCGCCTTACATTAGAGGCACCTTACGATCTAACCCGCAGTTCCTCTGGATCTGTGCCAGTATCTGGCTCGTACGTGCCGTTTCTCATATCAAATCTTGCACAAGCAGACCATAAACCAATACACGTTCTAGTTCGCGGAGTTATCCAACCTGAGTACCCATCTGACTTTGCGTAATCTACGTCCGCCGGGCTCAACAAAGCGCGCGATTCCGCATGGATATGGCTTTGGGCTAGTCTCGTGTCCAAACTACTTCTTTGAAAGTGTTGCTTGGGCCGCCGTCGCGTATATGTCGGGCTCCTGGGCAGGTACGTCGCAGCCATTGCTCTGCTTGGGACTGAGTGATGACTATGTCGGCATAGCATGGCTGTTTTGGGGGGTGTCGACCGCCCAAATGATGAACTGGGCTGCTAAAAAGCAGCGCGCATACAAAAAGGATTTTGGGAAGGAGTACCCCCGCCAGAGGAAAGCCATGATACCGTTTTTATTTTGAATTTGGATGTCATTCATAGAGACAAGATCAGCCTCGCTTCGTTGCAGTAATACATTTCAAAATGAATTTACTGTTAGACGGCAAAAGAATCTCGTGGAAGGTAAGTATAGTTGTTGTCGTTGTATCTCCTGCTCGTCAGCGAAGCTTGACATGTTCTCGACGTCTGGAATCTGGAATGTGCGGTGTCAAGTTGCCCGCCGTAAGTAAAGATCATCATGTTCTAGTTACTCTCTAGTTTGGTTCAATATCCAAGGCTTGCACGTCCATCTACTCTATATACTGCAGGTACAGTAGCACACTTTGCGCCGATAGACTCAGAGAGGCTGATGCGGAGGGAACTGATGGATCTACTTGGGTGTGGAAATGACGAGAACTCGGAGCTAAGTTACTATCATAAATGGATTGGATTACCTAAAGAGTGCGGCGACGGGACTGCGACGCGGCGTGAGGAATGAGGATTTCGTCAACGTAATACAGTACAACAGTAATTTGCATTCTCAACTTTCTTTCTTCCCAAACGCCGAATCCCCAATCCATGAGCTCTTGGCTGTATTTCAAGTAACGAATAGGCCCGCTGAAAAGCGTGCCCGCCATCAAGCTTCCAGTCTCCCTACCATACGCCAACACCCCTCCGTCATTTCTTACCCGCCGTGGACCATCGATCCAACATAGATTTCTGTTCGGAAGGCTCGTTTTTGGCAAAGAATTGTTGACGGACTCGAACCAAGCAAAGTCCTTGTTCGTCTTTCATTGGATAACATCTCGCAACATCTGCTGACTTGATGTGTTGTATACCAGGTGATGTCAATCGGCATACTCCCCGATGATGTCCTACTAGCAATATTTTACTTCTATGTGGATGAAGCTTATGATGAAGAGGTTTCAAGAAAAAAATGGGCAGAGGTGTGGCAATCACTTGTGCATGTTTGTCGGCGCTGGCGATGCGTCGTTTTTGGATCACCACGCCGCCTGTATCTGGAACTTGTTTGTGCACGGGGAACACCTGTGAGAGACACTCTGGATGTCTGGCCGGCTTTGCCTCTCCTCATTGATGACAGTCCCGACGGAACAGAAGGCTTCGATAACATTATGGCTGCACTTGAGCACCACAATCGAGTGCACGAAATCAGCCTCACGTACATTCCAAGTTCACATTTGGAAGACGTTTTGGACACACTGCAGGAGCCATTCCCGGAGCTAACAAATCTGGTACTCTGGTGCGATGAATTGAATAAAACGATGCAAGTTGTTCCTCATCCGCTCTTGGGTGGATCTGCCCCACCACATCTGGAAGCACTAGAGTTGTACGGCGTTTCATTTCGGGGTTTACCTAACTTCCTTTGGTCCGCCACTCATCTCCAGACCCTTATTCTTGAAAGGATTCCCGATTTTGGGTACATTCCGCCCAATGCGATGGTCACCGTCCTCTCCATGATGACTGGTCTTGAATTACTTTGTCTTAAATTCCAATCCCCTCAATATGGCTGGACTGGCCAATGTCCGCCGACATGGTCTGTCCTCCCTGTTCTCACGTGTTTTTTGTTCAAAGGGGCCACCAAATACCTGGAGGACCTTGTGGCCCGCGTTGACACCCCTCGACTCAACAAGTTGTCTATAACCTTCTTCACTCAAATCACATTTGACACACCTCAATTCATCCAATTTGTTAGTCGCACACCAAGGTTGAAACTACTTGAAAAAGCCTCTGTTATCTTTGAAGATGACACTGCTTGGATCAACCTCTCATCACCGACATCTGGAGGGCTCAATGTGCAAATCTCATACGACGGGTTGAATTGGCGACTTTTTTCTCTGGGACAAGTCTGCCATTGTACCAAGTGCTTGCCTCCCCTTTCCGCGTTGGAGGACCTCTACATCTACCAGGCCCCGAATTGGCAACCAGATTGGCCAGACAACATTGAAAACCCACCATGGCTGGAACTATTACATCCATTTATTGTAATGCCGCAAAGAATTTCTACCTAGCCAAGACGTTTGCACCTATCGTGCCTGCCCTGCAAGACGTGTTGCCCACCCTGCAGAATATATTCTTGGAGGGGCCCCAGTCATTGGGACCTGTCCAGGAAGGCATTGGGAAGTTTGTTGCTGCGCGACAGCTCTCTGGCCACCCTATAGCCATTTCCCTCTGGGAAAGAGACTCAGAGCTGCCAGTGCGGTTCTTGGATGTCGAATCGGACTGGGAATACTAGGAGTTGGAAGGTTATGATTGAAGTACCCTCGGCTTTCAAATTTCTGTCCCATCAACGTTTCGTGTCTACGTACCACCCACTATTTTCGTTTCTTGGCACCACTGTAATATGGCCACCCTTATCTGATTGCATGTCGCGTCGCCATAAATTTAGAACCAGCTGATCTTGACCACGAACTTACAGTAAACGACAGGCTGTCTATCCAACTTTGAATCTTCATGAGGTCCGTGGTTCACCTGTGCTTTGCCATATGATGGCGTCGTATACGTTTTTCGGGCGGCCGCTCCGGGGCAGCAGTACCTGGCCCAATTATGGTGGAACACCCTTGCCTGCTACCGTGCTAGCGATCAAAGCATCAAAGCACGCCATTGTCGCCGTCTGAAACTCGATCTGAGGTCCAGTATTTCCTCAACAAGAAACAGCCCAACAGTTCGAGAAACACCATAGAGTATCATTACTGCAGCTTGGTCAACGCAGACTTGGATGGACGGTATGCCCTCAGTTCGCCAACGTGATCTAGTATTCACGAGACGTTGTTCGGTAGGATTTTAATCGCAGGAACGCGCCATTAAATGGATCCGGTATTAATGTAGAAAGAGAAGAGGGGACTATCGGCCTTGCGCAGTGACGCGACAAATTCCCTGGCAAAGATTGTCATTTTCAATACGTCACGCTGTCCACCGTCAATGATACCGTAGTGCCATTGTTGTAGCGTACTAAGAGCATCGGTACAAGGGTTGGGACGGCCCCAGTCCCAATGGATGCACAAGGTAGATCAGACCCATCACCCTCATACGGTCATACCTCCCCAGTCACTCATGTCACCGCAGCTGCTGACCAACTCGCGTCTGAATACAAAGTCGAATGGATGCCCAGGAGGCCAGGGTCCGGAAGATGAGCGAGCAGTTCTCGATCCTTTTTCGGGACCGAGAGAAGGGATGGCGCCTTGATCACTCGTCGCGATCAGTGAGGCTCACGTCGGTAAGGGGGGCTGAAGCCCAGCTGTTCCTTGGTCATAAAACTTTTCACAGCCCCGCATGCTGCGATACTGTAATGACAATACAGAATGTTATTCCTCACAGGTAGCCGGGACTGTAGAAATTACTTTATATGCTAGTACTAGTACAAGGACGAAGCTCTACTGTATCTACCACACACATTAGGAGATTAGACGGTATCGCATGCGGAATGACTCGCCTGAATGCTTAAGTGACGTCAACCGCGTCCGATCCCAAACAATCCCGGAGTCCGCGAATCGTACCCAGGTCCATAAGACAGTTCCGCAAGGAAAGGCTGATCTTCCCTCCTGAGACAGTTGATAAACGCTGGCGATGGACCAACACCCGCGCTAGCATATCTACATCGAGGTTTTTGAAATCTACACCCTCTAAGGAAACCTGGCGTAATGCGGGAAGGAGTTTCTGCCCCATCACGATGGCGAGCAGCCCCCGCACGGCCTCGTCCCGAGCCTTGTCGTGGAATGCGGCAAAGGGAAGAAGACGAGACCGAGCGTCGGCTGTGCGCAAAGGGGTCTCCTGCATGCGCAGTGTGTGGATATGCCGGAGCACGATGGTTGGGAACATGGAGAGCATTTCGGAAAAGAGGTCAATGGGCTTGGGCATGTCTACCCAAATGAGTGAAAAGTGAAGTTGCTGTGTTGCAGGGCTCGAATCTGGGTCGAGAAGAACGAGTGTCTTCTTAGCAGTGCTCGTGGGCGAAGCGATTTCGAGGAGAGGGAAATCGTAGCCCTCCCCATGTGCGCGCTCCAGGTATGTTGAGAAGACTGGTGATAAATTTGATGTGACTGTATGAAGAAGCGTCAGATCGTCGAGTGGTTCTTCGATATCGACGTAGTCGGTACAAGTGATGGAAAGAAATGATGATGAGGGGTTCAGAATGCTTTGCAAAAGGAATGCAATGACGTCGGAAACATTTGTAAGCTCAACGTGCTGTAGCTGCGGAAGGTGCAATACATCAGATGAATTTTCGATGCGGGTGCCGTGTGTGTTCTCTAAAACAAGGGTACGAAGCTGGGGAAGAGAACTAAGTACCTCCAGCGGAAACTCCACATGACAATTCACCAGGCGAAGGGATAGCAAGGGCGCGCGGAATAGCGGAGAAGAAGGGTAGACGCCACAATACGCGAGAGTCAGAGAACACAGTGCAGTAGCAACACGACGAAGGAAGATGTTATCAGAAAGGGTGACAGAGTCGCGCGGCGTCTGGCCTTGCACGCTAAACGCTTCAAGCACGGGGGCGGAAGACCCGTCCAGAAGGCGCAACGCCTCTCTTCGGAATTCGGAATTCGTGACTGCCGAGCCCCGGAGATGGACTTGCCGCACGCGCGACATCGCCTTCAGAGCGGAAAGCGCGGCGCTTCGATACCACTCTGGTCGCGGTGCGGTTGAGAAATCGACGGAGAAGGAGATAGGGCAGGGATAGGAGCGTGACAGAGACGCCTCCACCCAGTGTAAAGATGTCTGGAGGGGTATGTAGGACCAAAAGTCCTTGCAGTTTGTTGTGATCGCGCGCCAGTGCTGACAGACCTGTGTGATGGCCATCCATGTAGGCTTAGGCGGCGGCGCTGTCTGGACCAAGGTCTGTACCGCCTGGAGAGATTCCTCAAACTCGATGCGCGGGACATGGGTGAATACCCGCGTGAGGAGTTCTACGGGTAGGCGGGAGATCGGAGATGTCGGTGTGGGTGCGGGCGGGTGCGGGTGTGATTGTGATGGCCGTGTCACTTTGGCTATTGGCGGCGAGTGCGGCGATACGGGATATTGATCTATTGATGAATGGGATGAATGAGAGGCGGTCTTGGCCTTTGAGCGGCGAGGGGAACATAAGTGGCGTTGAAGGAATGGAGGACAGGAAGTGAAGCCTAGTGGGGGAATCCTGCGACCGATACATGGTTGGCATGTGAGTGTAATTTGTGGGCGGGGGACTCACATTGCGGACGACCGTATAGAGAGTAGTTTTTATGGCGGTGACTAGTCCAACGGGGAGTTGGAGCGGCTTGTCCACCATCCAAGGTCTGGGGAGGACGTGGGGACGAGTAGACAGAGGGGTTGAGAGATTTATTCATATATAAAGTATAATCGAACGTCCATTTTACGGCGCCTTGGAATTTCTTCCGGGTGTCACGGTGGAATGCTCTTGGCGCAAGTTGCAGATAACGTCCCGGCGCCTCTGGCAGGCTACTTTCAATAACTCATCATATGCATCATACCGCACACATCGTCCTAGAAACCCATTTTCAAGTCGTTGGCGCCGATGGTGATCACGCCATCTCACGTGGCTCGCTCTTCTGAAGCACCTTGGTATCATGATGAGCCGGATCAGGCCTGCGGGCGTAACATGTATTCCCTAGAATTAGACTTCAATTGTTGTTTCTGTAAAATCCCGTAACAAACAAACACCTTCACTTCCAAGCGTTATCGACCTCACGTCATATACATACTGTACATGTCTAATTAGGTACAAGATCATGCAGCAAATGTTACGTGAACCGCCACACGGCACTAGGGTCATTCCGTACGGTCATTAACGGTCATAGAGTTTTCAATCAAGGGTAAGCTGGGCGCGACCTCCGCCTGGGGTAATCGTACGGGTCTGGGCTACTGCCGGACCAGAGCCAGGAGAGCCGCCAAACAACGAGGACATGATATCCCCGAATGGGTTGACGTTCGCTGTACGTGGGGGAGGGATCTCAAAATATAGGATTGCTAATTCATTCAATACCTGCAATACCTGGTTTATTCCTTGTATGGATGAATAAATGAGTTCAATCACATACCAAGCGGACTTCGGGATGAGCGAGGACTCCACCACGAGATTGGTATGTCCCGCAGAGACGTATCCAGGCCTCTCGTGCGGTCTTATTTTGCGCCCCTGCGGCACGTTGTACGGATCGCACAGCAAGTTGGGCAAAGTTCAATAAAGGGTCGTCAGTGAGTAGGACCTCGTCGCCGGTGGTTCCGACAGAAAGGGTCTCTCCAGATGGGGGGATGTAGAAGATAAAGCCCGCAAGGAAGGCACGTGAAGCGAGGACATTGCCGTTGAGCAAATATCTACACATAGTGAGGCTCCGCAACACCTATGGGAGCGGTATGCGTACGGAAGTATGCCACGTAGCGCAAAAATACCCGCATGGGATTCCAAGGAATTAGTGGCTTTTGCCCAGTCGAAGTATACTTGGGCCAGAAGGCGCGCACTATCACGCGTGCCCGAAGCGAGGAGGTGAGGCTCGACGCCGACGAAGTTTCCCTCTAACGACATATTTGTTAGCATGATTGTGAGTATGAGCGCACCGTTTTACCTTTATACAAAAGATCGCCAACGTAATGCTGCAGTGCGGGATCACCCGCAGGATATGAACCATGCTTCGCGGACCATCTATAAGAACTCAGTGAGAGCAGTAAAACGGGCTCGGGAAACGAACATAATAGCCTTGTCAATAATGCTCCTGCGCCACGCACCGGAGGGACCCGCCAAAGCGATGAGTTGTGTCACTCGACCTGAACAAGGTCATGCGATGTGCTGCGTGACCCGAGTGAGAAGCGACAAACGTACCTCGGCTTACATCACTAACAGGCTCGCTCGCGTTATCGTACGAATCAAGAAGCAGTATTGCAAGATCTGTGCCAGAGCCAGCGTGCCTCGCCTTTAAAAGCTCACGGGCAGATTGGAAGAGGACATCGATTGCAATAGCATGGGCGCCAGACTTTGTGTATCGCGTGGCGAAAGTGCGCGCTTTTTGATGTGCTTCGTAAGGCTGGCCTGCGGAGATGAGAGGGAGGATGGCCTCTAAAGCTCTTGAGGAGGACGTTGGCCCTGTGCGGGACATGATTCTTGTCGAGGGACCGTAAATTGAAGTGAGATGGTACGGGAGTGATGGCGGGGCGCCGGTCCGACCTATTCAGTAATCGCACACGGCCGGTCTGGCCAATTCTCTTTCACCGCCAACATGTGTTCAGGACGTGCGGTGGGCGTACCTTGCCCCAAGGCCACGTTCCTCTTTAGACCCTTGACCATTGACTTGTTAGCTCCTCCGGGTCCTCCCAGAGCATCAGGCGCGAAAGGAACCATTCGCCATGGACACCGTTACCAGAGTCGACGATGACTTGATGTTCCGCGGACGTATTTTCCGACGGGAGTGGAAACGTGGTAAGCCTGTAAGTCGCCCTTTGTATTATGTCGCGCCATTTGCAGCACCATGTTGACCCCACAATGGTTCGCGTAGTATCTAGCAAAATCCACTTCCTTGCCAGAGCTAGGGCTGGTTCCTGCCCACCGCCCACTGTTCACATGCCAACAGTGTGGCTTCTCGAACGTATATATTCCTTTGTGTCTCTGGTGCAAATGGACATCCTCCGAAGCTGCAGTCGCGTTCAAGGCTGCAATCTCACGTCGCCGTGGCCGGAGTATCAGCGGACCCAGTAGAGTGTTTTGGAAAGCGGACCTCCCAGACTTGACACGTGAGAGTCAAAGGCCTCCACCGTTCGAGGCGAGTTTCCCGAGCTTGGAGGTTTTGCCACCAGTTGCTACCTTTATGGATACGGCGCTTGCCGTTCTACCTCATCCCCATTCCGACCGGGGTTCGATCGTTCGAGCAACTGCAGGAGCCACCAGTAGTCTGGACACCGATCTCCCCCCGAAATCCACCCCACTGCGCATTCGCCGTGGATTACCGGCTACCAATGTTGTGGTGCCATCGGTGGCATCACGCGAGTCAACTACAACAGCTGCGGCCACCATCCCCTCACCCTCCCCCAACATGACGCCACAGCTCATACACACCACGACCCACCCTGTTTCACTCCCACCGATCATCAGTCCAGCCCGTACTCTGCGACGGAAACATCACATGACATTTCCAAGGCCGAAATCTACGCGCTCGCTGCGTTCATGGACGCCTGCCATCTCACCTCCACAACATGTCCCTGTGACGTCCGCAGCACGTCTTGGTCACCCGAGTCGGCCCTACTACACGGCCATCCGACCCCATCTCAATGATTGGGGGATTATACCGCGTCCTATTACACCAATAACTGCGGTCAGCGCCCCTCCCACGTTAACCGATAGGAGGCAACTGTTGCCGTCGCCTCCTCCCGAGCGGCCGAGTTTCGAATTCACACGGCCACGAAGTTCGACGACATCTGGGTGGTCATTAAGTGGGGAAATTGAACTGCAAATTGAACTTTCACAAAGGAGGGAGGGGGAAGAGGAGGTGGGGAAACGAGGGAGCATTGTTCGGGGGGTGCGGAAACTAGGCGTGGGACTGCGCGATCTTGTGCTACGGCGGGGTTAGAGTACTGACGACATCCAGATTTGTTTTACGACCTACTTTGAATGTATTTTTCCGCTGAACACCTCGATTATATAATCCAGTACCAATCGAAGCTCAGCCAGTTGGACTTTGAGAGCTCTGGCTTCTTCACTTGCCACGTTCATAGTTCTTGTTGCCGTTGCTTGAAGCACGCACGCGCCACTCCTTTCGTGCTGATCCTGCTTTGAACACTCAACTACTTTCTTTTCTCATCTCCACAAGTTCCATTTACGCCAAACAGTCTCCAGAATATTTTTCTTTCATCCTCTTTCCAATCCCATCATTTTCCTGCCTCGATAATACCTCCTTCCACGCTATGAACGTCCGAAAGATAATCGAATCCTATGAGCAAGAGAGATCTCCCACAGCTGCGCGGCTTTCACCCCGCACTGGCGCCCCACGTCCGCGCCCACGTCCGCGCCCGCGTGCACAGGGAACTGAACCCTCCCTCGGGGCCGCTAGTCAACGGCCACCACGGACCCAGCGACCACCCAACCTCAAGATAGTAAAGGAGGTAAGGCCTGTGACTATGGTGTTAAAAGTGCGTTGACATTCTCTGTTATTTGGTCGTTGCTGATTGCGCCATACATATAGGAGTGCATGAACGAACTTCAGATTGACCAGAGGCCAAACGCCTCTTGCATTTCTGTTCCTCTGTGCGTCCCTGTCCAACTTTTTTGTCGTGAATTAATAAGTTTCGGATAGAACATCGGAGGCCAGTCACCCCTTTGGGCATCCCTCAATAACTTCTGCCAAACTTCTGTGCACCCTTGCTCCACCTCCTTTTGGGACAACTGGCACGTCTCCGGTCTTGTCTCGCTCCCCTTCCGTACCCACTCCTAGCGTTTCTGCGAGACTCGCTCTGCAAAAACGAGACAGCCTTCGCGCCCGGCGACAGCAACGCTATTCACGTGACGAGTCTGCCTTGGCAGTTGCCTTGAGACGGCCCGCCGAGTATGAACGAATTTTCCCACCAAGGCCATCGATCCAGTATGCGACAAAGCAGCTCGAGTTACGCATTGATGAGGCCAAGGCTCGTCTTGCGGAGCTACGCGAACTTCTCCAGGATGACGCTATTGACCAAAGAACACACGAAACGTCCCTCCGCGCACGGTGGATGCTAGAGCGCTGGATTACTTCGTCCGAGAAGGAGCTCCCTCGTTCGACGGGTTGCCCAATTCCGCCAGATACCGTTGGCTCATCTACGCGAAATACTCGACGGGATGCAAACATGGCCTACTTCTTTGCCCATTCCCCCACGAGAACAACTGCGTCGTCGATGACAAAACACAGGTATTCGAGCCCTATTATGCAGCCCCGTAGGATCTCCAAACAGAACGTGGAGCCCCCACAACTACGAAAGTGGCCACTGGCATCAACACTTCGCGCACCGATGAAATTGAAAGCGTTCCCCTCTACGTCGTGCGTCACCGACTCCGATCGTTCTGTGGTGCCACCTCCTGCACACAAACCATCCTCATCACCGGAACCGCAACACTCCTATGATGTAGATTTAATACCTCCTCTCTCTGAACCTTCCTCACCTCTACGAGGCATATCTCCGTCCGCTTTCCCGGATGTTCCGGATACACCTCTCGACGACTCCCGGGCCCATGAATGGCACGGGTTTGCGGTCATATATATTCCATCACAACCCTCCGATGAGGAACTTCTTGCGGTGCTGAGCGCTGAGATGGAGGCAGAACCCATGCCAGAATATGTTTCATACCTACTCAATCAGCTGGAACCAATCGGCGAAGGCGTGGTTCTACCTGGACTATCACGAAAGGAAACTACGACCTCATCTGGATTTGAATTCATCTCAAGGCCATCCATCGAGGCCTATGATTACCCCGTTCTCCCACGCTCGCGTTTGCTTGTCCGTAGGAGTATGCGCTTCCCCCCCTCGGCCCGTGTTCGATTGGGAGTTTTGTCTGGACTGCGTGCCGTGTGCGAGTATAGCCCCCCGGCGTCACCATCTAGGTCAGCGGTGCAAGAGCAAGCGTCCCCTCGATCCGGCGTATTCTCTAAAGTGAGGCGGAGCATGGTGGCGCGCGGGCACCAGTGAGAGGGCCTCATGACTGCTGCGGACTGCTAGTATCTACCACTACGATTTTTACTGCATTGTTTCTACTCCCTTTTCTACGGATTGTTTTCATATCTTTGCAGTCTTGTTATCGTAGGTTTGCGAATGTCTTATTCTTCTGCCTCTACACATAATCAATAATGTTTGGAAGTCCGGGCCGACACCACTTCCCGCTTCCGTCATCGACTGTACTTTAGCGGTGAAATGTCTATCTCTGTTCATTCAGCGGCGCAGAACAGTAGGTTTTTTTGCAGTCCACCACCAATTGATGAGGTTCTTACCCCTCAGATCAACTATCTCTATTGCGTTCTCTGGTCTCCGAGAATCCGCGTTCTGTCAACGCTGTTGATACTGTGCGCTTTGATTCTCCCGGTTTGATGCATCCTATGTCAACGTTGGCACACGCAGGACAGTCGTACACCACTACACTGGGCTTCATCAGCGGGCCATCTAGACGTGGTCACGTACTTGTTGGAGAACGGGGCCGAGGTTGATAAAACAGATGATGGTGGATGGACCGCTCTACACATTGCAGGTGTGTGCGACTGGCCTCGCTCTATATGTTTCTGATGAATGTCGTATTTTTAGTCAGCGCTGGCCAAGAGGAAGCTGTGAGTGAGCTAGTTGGTGCAGGAGCAGACGTGAATAGGAAGAATGAGAAGGGAATCACTCCACTGTTTGTGTCTCGAGCTCTTGGTGTATTAATCCTTTCACGCATTGCATGCCCCCGCAGACATTATGCAGCGTCAAAGTCACGTATTGAAGTCTGGATCATTTAGCAGGTCTTTTTTTGGACGACCATACTCACTTATTTTAGATCGGTCGCTTTTTAATCTCTCGCGGCGCTGATGTACGTGCTGTGTATAGGGGTTGTTTCTCGTCTCTCATGCTCCCATGAGCAGATCAATGCTCGCGACAAAGCGAATCAACACCCTCTGTCTGGTGACCCTCGCTTTCTTGAAGAGCTGGCATTAACTGGACTTTCCAAATAGCCATCGTGCCGCCACAACTGGATCTACCGGATTTGTAACTTTGCTCCTTCACCCGCCTGAAGGCAGTCCCAAGACGCGTCTCAATACTGGCGACCGCATGGGTACGTTACTATTCTCTTCTCGCATTTCCCGTAGAGTTAAAGACGGATGGAAGGCAACACGCCCTTACACCTCGCCATGGAGTCTGCACATGGCGAGACGGCCGCTCTGCTCATCGAAGCTGGTGCGGATAGGTCACGAGTATGTAATTGCCTTTATGACAGAAGTGTGCTGCAACAGCTAATATGTGCATATGTGTCTCGCATAGGTGAATCTGGATGAGCAGACGGCAGAGCAGCTCGAGGGCGTTGGCGGGGTGGAGCAACGACGAGCACGCGCCTATGTCATCGATCGTTGCGGACCGTCGACATAAATATTCCGTTGGCGTTGGTGAAATGGGGGTATGCAACTAGTGTATAACGAAGCCCACATGAATGTAGAATGTATGATAGAGGAAATGGTTTCGCAGAAATCTAGAAATCCTAGGAAGCGCCCGTGAGAATGGAGTTACGTAACCTGTGTTTGGTTCTCTCCCTGGAGCCGTGACCATCTTTCTTACTACCAACATCCTCGCTCTCGACTCTGTAATCTCCGACAACTAGAAGCCTCATATTGTATCTATATTTCTATTGTAAGCTCTTCCCTCGCTCTGCCGTGCTGACGTCGTAGGGCGGATGCTCGCGTCGGAGACATACGTCTGACTTGTCATTATTTTTGCTGCTTTGTGTACGTGGTGGATAGAACCTGTCTTTCCGAAACCACACCTCCTGTCATCTCGATCGAATCAAAAAAAAAACATTCATTCACCGCTGTTTGAGATCCTGAGCTCCTCCAACCATGGCTGATGACGATTTTGACCTGTATGGCGAAGACGATGGATTTGGAAATCCGCCCTCCCAAGTTCAGGTGGGCTACTGCTTTTCGTGCTCTCAGTCTCGCGTTAATTAGTCGAGAAGGAAGAAGAGATAGAGGTAGAAGCGATGCAGGTAGCACAAGAGACTTTCGACCCCAGAGTAGGTGAAAAACGACCGCGCGAAGAGGACGAGTCGGAAGCCGAAGCACCTGTCCCTGTGCAGAGCTACATGGTCAAACAAGATCTCCCCACAGGTCCAAGGATTTCTTCTGGCCCAGCAGCCAGTAGCGGCATACCGAATGGAGCTATGCAATCTAATAGTGCAATGAGTCAGGGTCAAGTGATTGAGGATGGGTTCGACTCTCTGTATATTGGGGATTTGCAATGGGTTTGGTAATACCTCTCTTCCTGGGATGTGTATACTGACCGTCTCCCTACCTGCGTTCTAGTGGACAACCGACGAGGATTTGCGCAAGGTGGCGATTGGTGTTGGCGTATCTATTGATCACAAGGACGTCACGTTCTCGGAGCACAAAGTCAACGGCAAGAGTAAAGGGTACGCTCTTATGATACTATCCCTCCCTTGGGGTGACCTTGTATGCGCGTAGTATTGCATATGTTGAGTGTGGTACCCCTGCCAATGCCGCTGTCATCAAACAATGGTTTGACAATAAGTGAATGTACTTTGTCACATCCCTTCCGATGCTCTAACATATCGTAGTGACTTCCAAAACCGACGAGCAACTGCAAATCTGACTAGCGCTTCTCAAGGGAATCCATTCCGAACGCTACCAAAAGGCAAGTCCTATGTCACCGGCCACGTCACAGGTCCCTATTGACATTTCATAGAGCCTCCTCCACGTCAGCAGCAAGGTCCTGCACAGGGGCAGCAGCAGAGTAACGTAGCTCGCGGAGGTGCAATGCCGTTCCGCGGTGGCCGCGCCGCGCCCGTTAACAATACGGTTGGCCGTGGAGGCATGGTCGGTGGCATGGGTGCCTTGCAAAACAATATGATGACCGGTGGCGGTGGCGGTGGGTACCACAACGGATTCGCTGGGCGTGGGGGCATGGTTCCACAGGGTCCTCGCGGGTTCATGCGCGGAGGGATGATGGGGGGTGGTGGCATGGGTACGGGGTTCTAGCTTTGTCCTCATTCTATCCCAATCCTTCCCCTGTTTCTGTCCCCTCTTTATTCTGTGTTTCTAGATGGGGCGTGTATGCTTACGTATAAGTTGTTTTCCTACGCAGGGATGGGCATGATGCCAGGGATGGGACGTGGTGCATTCAACAACATGACCGGAATGGGGAGCGGATTTGGTATGCAAGGTCATTTCAACCCTGCGTTCATGCAAGGCGGTGGTGTTCCTGCAGCCGTAGGCGGTCAGGGGGGGCCATTCCCACCAGATGGTCCCCGTAAGCGTTTCCGCATTGACGAAAGTAGATAGTTACGATAGATCGAGGAGCTTTGTAGTTCGCATCATACGCTCCATTATATCTAGCTTTCGTTGCTTTTCAGTGTTTTGTGATGATCAGCGGGATTGTCAACTGGTATTCGATGCAAGTCTATCCGGGGTACAGTACAGATGATATGCTGTGTCAAATAAGACGAATTCGTGAGTGAACGACCATAAGAAATACAGAAAGTAGGGGAAAGCATAGGGTCTAACATCGGTGCAGACATGACCCAAGCAACAGGTGCGTAAAATGATTAGTCGACCAAATGGCTTCAAAGGGAACATCAATCACTGCGCTCTCGTTCTTTGCGACGGCGGCGTTTCTCTTCTTCACGGCGACGCTCTTCCTCTTCTGCCTCAAAATCTTCCTTCCGGGCAATACGGGCGCTGTGTGCCACATCAGGTGACGAAAACATTCCTAAATATACAAGGGGACGAACCTGGCAAGCTCTTCCCGCTCCAGAGCTGTCATGTCCGCCTCCATGTCTTCATCATCGCTCATTACGTTTCGTGACACGTATTTGGAACGATCACGTCCAAAGATCTTCCAGATTTCGTCCTGGATGCCGTTGGAAGCACCAGCAACCCGCTTTGAGGGGCGCCTGTCGTACTCAGACTCGGATTCTGACCCATCGTAAGTCGACGGGGGTGAGCGCGCACGTTTGGTCGGCGTATGCGCACTCGAGCCAGGCGTAGTCTTGCCGGTCAGAGGTGCAGGGCGGGGGAATTTGGTCCCATGGGAAGACACTTTCGTAGCAGTCTTGGGAGCGGATCGCAATGAGGTCAAAGAGGGTGTCCGAGAGACAGTAAGGTGAGGGGACGATGACTTCTTGGTTGTGGATGATACAACGTCCGGGCGCTGAGGGAGTAAAGACGGTGTGCTGGCACCCGAGGCAGCCGGGGATGGGGGAAAGCTGGCCACCGTGGCAACCTTGGATTTCGTCCCGAACCAATCGTGAAACTCGCGAGCCTCTTCTCCCTCTAGAGTCTTGTTTTCGCGAGCTTTGGCACGGTCGCGCACGATTTCGTCTATGGTTCGCGTGTCCCGTTTGACCGTATTGAGCTTTGTCAGGGTATTGGGCATTGCTGCCAGGCGCTCCCGAACCGAACGACCACCATTCGCAGAGCCGCCTCCTGCTTGTGAACGCTGAGCAGTTACATTGAGAGCGCCACCAGGTGAACGCCTTCCGGCCTTAGATATTCCTGCAGAGGACGCGGGGCGGCGAGTAGCATTCTGTGAAAATTGTAGTTGTAGACGTCGTTCACGCTTCTCTTCACGGGTCAGGGCAAGGGTAGCATCCCCCTCACCGTCATCGTCAGATGCCCGTCTGCTAGCAGCCAAGGATGTTGGATAGCGAGAAGTTCGCTCTCGGCTTTTCTTTGGGCCGTAGAGCATAGCCTGGCGCTGGTCTTCTTCCCGCCGCTCCATCATCTTCAGCTTCGCCTCTCGTTCCTGTTCTCGTTTGAACAGTCTCTCCTTTTCACGTTTCTGCTCCTCTAGTTGATATAGTAACATCTTGGCTTGCTGCTCACGCTCCTTACGATCCTCTTCCTCTTGCTGGCGTCGACGGGCTTCCTCCTTCCGCCTTCGTTCTGCCTGGATAGTATCAGCTGCCCGTGTAGACTCTTGCGTCCGAGCTTGGCTAAGAGCCATGAGGGCGGCGAAACCGCTACTTGTCATGGCTGAGGACTCGGAGACTGAGGAGAGCGAAGTAACGACAACGATGAATAAGAGCAAGGAGGCACTACAACAATCTAACTCACGTGCCGGGAGACCCAGGCGTGTGTAATCATGACAAAGCATTTCCGATCCTATCTTCCTAAGGCAAGGCAACATCAGGAACCAGCACCCTTATGTAAGCGAAATCTAGGGTTACCTTGCTCCTCAAACTTGTCCTCCACAACTCAAAAATATTGTATTTTAATCAATAGGATTTGTAGAGGTAGTCTGTAGCTACAATTGCTATTGAATAAATTAAAAAAAACTTAAGAATTGACTGAGAATAAGGGAAAAAACTTTTAATTTTTTAAAAAGCATTATTTTCCTTTCATTTCACACAATTTTTGATTTTTGCTCATGCAGATTTGTCCACATTACATAAAGACATGTGACCAAACATGTGATTCTTACAAGTGTGAGGACAAATGCCATGTGATATTTTCCACATGTTACTATGTTGAGCATCAGCAATGTCATTTTAACTTGAAAGCTTGAAGGATTTTTGAAGTTTGAGTTGCATTTGCTCCCAGAACCCCTGGACACCCCATACCCCTGAAACCCCACAGCCCAGTAGTGCCATGATACACACCCATACCTGACACAACTGTGACCATAACACCATGGAATAACCCATACCCATGCTGAACCTTAATTAAGACAGAGACTTGGCTTAATTTTGACTTAAAAGTGACTTAAACCTAACTTGGCAAGGTGTTTTTCAAAAATGGCATTTGAAAATCACCTTATTATAGTAAGTCAGGTTCAAGTCAGTTTCAAATCAAAATTAAGCCAAGTCTCTGTCTTGATTTGAACTTAGCTAACTTGAAGCCAGTTAAGTAAACTACCCAGTCTGTTTGTAAGCAGATTGGAAAGCTATCCGTCAGTGCATCAGTCAGTGTATCAGTTAGTGTAACACATCAGTTAGTGTATTGTACAATGGCTGTCACAGGGAAAATGAGTCAGGTCATAACATTACCCCCCTTCCAGGGGAGTGCTCCCACACACTCCAATGACAAGTGCCCCAATCCTGCACTTGTCTGTCCCAACCATGCTTCTGTTGGGTCCTTTTCCATGTGGCTCTTCACTGGTCCTCTCTGCAGTCCTCATAGAGCATTTCCCCTTGGTCCTGCATCTCTGCAAGGTCATGCTAAGCTTGTTGTTATTGGATGCATCCTTCTTCTTTGTTGGCTAGCCTATATCGTGCTGCATCTTTGATCTGGGATCCTGTGGGTTGTTGTCCAACATCAGCAAAAGTGCTAAAAGTAGGCATGTGATACAGTATATAAGGAAAATACATGGCCTTGCAAGGCTTTGCAAGGGCACACTTGCTTGCAAGGTACCCCCTACATGTGATTTGTGCTACATATACCAGGTCCTTCCTTGTAAGGTATTGTCTAGCCTAATCTAGGTATGGCAAGGGACCATCTTGAATGGGAAGAATGTAAGATTTTGGCCTATCCGGGCAATCTATGCAAGGATTTCACTGCCTGGGGTGGACCCATCCAAGACTTTAACCTTTCTGGTTGGAATGAGGCAAAGGACTTGCAAGAATTTGCCTGACACGGGGTTGAGTTGGTCAACTCCTTGCAAGGTGTTGACCAACGTGGGTTGATGTGGTCAACTTCTTGTAAGGTGTTGGCCGATGTGGGGTTGATACAGTCAACTTCTTGCAAGGGTTGCCTGTGTTGGTGAAGTTCTTGCATGGGTTGCCCGATCTGGTGGGGTTTTTACTAGGTGACAGGAGGTCATGGGGGCCTTGGAATGCCAGCCAGGGCACAGATGATTGTTTGTGTAATTTACTCATTTTATTACTTGTGAAACCCCTGTTTTATTCAAATTTACAGTACATGATGTGTGCTACAGGATGTGACAAGAGCATATAAATGAGTTCTAGAAGCAAGGCAAGCAAGTTGATTGCACGAAGTAATGGATGTTGGGCCGGGTCAGAGTAGAGATAGACCAGATCTGGTACAGCAGAGAAAGGCAAGGCAGGGCAAGTCCAGAGCAGAGCAGAGACAGTCAGAACAAGGCGAAGCATGCAAGGATGGTGTGATACCTGTAAGGTTCCTGTGCATTAGTTCGGAGTGACCAGTGCTGCCTGACGGGCAGCATGTTGCACAGCCAACTTGAATCGCGAAACACCAGATGATGGGTTTTGAGAATTGGGTCCGATGTGGGCTTGAGGGTTGTTGCCAAAGACTTGCCTATAATGGGAAATTAGCACAGAAGCCAACATTGGAGTGACATGTACCTATTCTACCATGCCAATGTGTCATTGGCCCATCCTTTATTGTCGAAGAGAGAAATCATATTTTGGTAGAATATGTTGGCATGGAAGCCGCCATCTTGAGTACACCACACCTCCTTGCTATTGAGGGTATGGTGGCACTTGGATCGTAGGTTAGTAGAGAAGTAAAGAACATTAAAAGAGTATGCACCAGGACTGCAACATACCCAATATTTTGTGGTGTGACACTCCTCACATCAGGAAAAACCTGAGTAGCAAATTGTCCCCAAATATTTGCTGCTATTTGCAAACCTAGAAAATCTTTGCAAATCAGGAAAATCTTTGCAAACCTTGGGAAAATATTTTTTAGGCCCAAAAAATATTTTTCAAATTTTCTAAATGCAAAATATATTTTCAATCATTTCTAAATGCAAAAAAATATTTGATGCATTTGTAACTACTGAACTTACTCCCTTGTTGGCACTGGTGTTGACCGTGTTGCTGCCAGGCTGCCAGCTTAGCCAATTTGTTTCATATCTTGAGAAATAAAATAGATCAAAATATGAAATTATTAAAGCATATAGATAAGATAAAATTCCAAAGGGTCTTCTGCCAACACTAAATGATCTGATCAACAGTTCCTGAGTTATTTGTCCATCTTTAAAATAGCTCAGCTTGAAGCTAACAAAGCTGATTAAATAACTCAAGAATGGCTGATCAGATCATTTAGTGTTGGCAGAGGACCCTTTGGAACTTTATCTTATCTATATGCACAAATATTATCATAGTTTTATCTATTTTATTTCTCTTCTCAAGATATGGAACAAATCAGCACAGCTCAGAGCAGCACTGAGTGGGTGTGGGAAATGTGGGCTGCACCGGCGTGTCCATGTCTAGAAAAATCTAAGTTGTTTTTCCTCTAAGACAGCTCTGAAATGTCACACATTCAAATTCAACATCCATCACGTGTTTGAAGGTTCAACTTCAACGTGCATCCTCTGATTCCTCTCCTCTTCCATCGTTCTCTCCATCCTGTGTTCTCAAACAAGTAAGTGTTCCCTTATTTCTTTTCTACTAACATTTATTTTGGTCATCAAGGAGACACCTCGTACCCATGCCCATGCCCTTGCCTCAACATTGCTCTCACTTGAGACACACTCGCCTATGTCATCCCTGCACCCATGCTCTCTGCATGTGTCAACGCCCTGTGCAGGGTACTCCTAAGTACGTGACTGCAATCACCAGTAGCTCACCTCACTGACTGCCTCCTTGCTCTTGTTGCCATTGCTTGAACCTTTCGCCTACCACGCCCATGCCCATGCCCATGCCCACGCCCATGCCCCACGCCCACGCTCAAGCTCAAGCTCAAGCCCATGCTGTCACCGCTGCTTACACAACGATAATGAGTAGACTTGGGGTGGTAATGACAAGGCTCTTAGCGGCCGCCTTCTGGCTAGGAGTGGGGGGAATAGCTGATATTGCCGTCGTAAGACGGACAGGAGACTCAACTTAGCGACTTAGGGTCACGGTTGAGTCGTACTTATACTACTACAAGGAGGCAGGGCACAGGGTACGGGGACACGATGATACGGGGCTGCAAACACGTACATAGGGGCTGAGTCACAAGGCGACTCATGTAGTCCATCCACATCAGGTGAGGCGTACACTAATAGTACTAGTCCGATCTTACTGTTACTCGGGGTCGTCTAACTCCATTGGGTCGTCCGCACGACTGATATCTCCGTCGATCGAGGGGGGGAAGTCCCAGGGTCAAGGGGACGGTAACATCACCCTCCGGTTAGATGTGAGCGCGACCACGCGTCGCATAGCGGATGATCCCCGCCCCGTGACGTTGGTCGTGGCGATCAGCATCGTTGCCGGCGAGGTGGGCGAGGGTCTCTCCAGTGTTGGCGGTGCAGAGGCGGCGGCGGCAGTTGGCGAGGGTGTTGCAGGTCTCGGCCTCTTCAGCTTCGAGGGTGCGGATGCAGGAGGCGATGTTGGTGAGTTCGACGTCGGTGTGGTGGTAGCAGCAGATGTCGGTGTAGAGGCCCCAGTCCTGGGTCGTATCTTGGACCTCCAATGCGAAGGCATCGAAGATCTCGGAGTCTCCGTCGATGGCACAGAGTAGCCACTTGGGTACCGGCGGATTGGCGATACTGACATTGGAGCTGGGTTGGGCATAGACCTCTGTAGTAAAGACAGGGTCGTCAGGGCCTCCCAGGGTACCAGCGGCGCGGGGAACGGGGCTGTCGAGAAGTTGGATGTAGGGGGTGATGCGGCAGTCGTTGCTGCCGCCTTGGAGGGGGATGGAGAAGTAGTGGAGCTGGCCGTTGTTCTCGATAAAGCCCGTAGGGGGTTCAGACTGGATACCCTGGTGAATATCCGTCCTCGCGGGCTGGTTGGCCAGGTTGCAGATGGTGAGGTCGGCGATGCGGAGGGCCTCGGTCTTGGCATCGCACTCGAGCTGGAGGGTCCTGGCGCCGAGGGCGAGGACGTCGTGCTGGTCCTGACTCTGCTCGAGTTCCGCGGCTTGCTCTTCGGCCGTGATCCTAACAGCTTCCATCCGGTCCTCGGTGCGCTTGGCGGTGATGATGAGACCGCAGACCATGTGGAGGAGAATTGGAGTTGTGAGGGCGTTGGTTTGTCCCTCGACAAGAGCGCTAACGGCTCGGGGCGATAGGGGTATGGCTGGCTGCGTAGCGCCGACGGCGAGGTCCACTGCAAGGACCTGTGCTGTGTTAGTGGGCGCGGGGTCCTCAACAAGAGGAAGGGTTCCAGTGGAACCGGTCGTCTGGTAGGGAGTTCCTGGGGCGGGGATGTAGAGGGCCTCGGTGGAGGCATAGGAGTCGGTGGGCGAGGCGGGGGCATACTCGTAGTTATCTTCCGCAGGAGAGATGTGGATGGTCTGGTGGGACATAGTTGTGTAGAGTGTGGGAGGAGAATGGCGTTTCGAGCTCTCGACCCTTGTCTTTTATGTGGTTGCGCGAGTGGGTGTTACCGTCCCCTCGACCCTGGGACTTCCCCCCCTCGATCGACGAAGATGTTAGCTGCGAGGACAGCCCCATGGAGTTAGACGAGCCCGAGGGAGTGGTAAGCCTTGACTAAGTATGTACGCCTGTATGCCTCACCTGATGTGGACGGACTACATGAGTCGCCTTGTGACTCAGCCCTATGTACGTGACTCGCAGCCCCGTATCATCGTGTTCCTGTGCCCTGTACCCTGTGCCCTGTGCCCCGTACTCTGTAGTAGTATAAGTACGACTCAACCGTGACCCTAGGTCGCTAAGTTGAGTCTCCTGTCCGTCTTACGACGGCAATATCATCTATTCCCCACTCTCAGCCAGAAGGCGGCCGCTAAGAGCCTTGTCATCTCTACCTCGAGTCTATACGTTATCGTTGCGTAAGCAGCGGTGACAGTGGGCGCCTTTCGTGGTATGACTCAACCAGTGCCGGGGCGTGTACTTGACCGGCCGGTTCCCATGTGTTATCTGCGTGTGGGTATCCCTTCCATTTGAGGAGATATTGTAGGGCCTTTGCCTTCCCGTGGAAGTGATGATTAACGATGGCCTCGACTTTGTACTCGTGTTCACCCTCAATCAGTTCGGGGGGTGGTTTGATGTAGTTGGGGCCGTGCTGTGGCGTTTCGCGATAAGGGGTGAGGAGGCTGGCGTGGAACACGTCATGGATCTTCCAGGCGTTGGGTAGTCGGAGTTGATACGCCACCAGTGATAC
Source organism: Russula ochroleuca (assembly GCA_015178965.1). Classification (NCBI taxonomy): domain Eukaryota; kingdom Fungi; phylum Basidiomycota; class Agaricomycetes; order Russulales; family Russulaceae; genus Russula; species Russula ochroleuca. The sequence goes on from WHVB01000002.1 coordinate 277,042, forward strand.
TTGTTTGCTGATGCGGAAGGGGCCGTGTCGCTTGGGGGCTAGTTTGGGGGTCTGGTAGGGTAATTGGAGATTCTTGGCCTCGAGCCAGACCTCTTGATCCACCTTGAACTGGGGTGGTGGCGTCTGATGGGCGGTGCGATTGATGGCCTCGATCGCTTGTGCAAGCCTTTCGAGGGCGGTTTGCTTCCTGTCGTCCACGTGTTGGTTAAGCGACAGAGGGGGGTCTATGGGGTGTAGGCGAGGGGTATAGCCTAGAAGTGCTTCCGCGGGGGCGATGTTGATGGTGGCATTCTTGTGATTGTTATGCACCGTGGTGGCTATCCCCAGCCAATCGCTCCAGTTGGTTTGGGCGCTGTTGGTGGTCAGGCAGAGGTATTGTTCCACCCATTGGTTTGTCCGTTCTGATAGTCCGTCTGTTTTGGGGTGGAACGCTGAGGACACGTTTTGTTTGATCCCCAGTTGTTGGGCAAGTGCCTTTGCGAAGAAGGATGTGAATCGGGGGTCCCTGTCGGATATGACCTTGTTGGGTAGGCCGAACCACCAGTAGATGTTGTCGTAGTATAGTTTGGCTACCTCTTGTCTGGTGATCGTCGTTTTGCAGGGGAGGAATGTGGCTGCCCTCGTGCATCCGTGGTCTACTATCGTAAGGATGGCGTCGTATCCGTTGCTGGTTGGGAGTTGGGTGATTAGATCCATTGCTACGATTTGGAACGGGAGTGCGTCGGTCGGTGTGGGGATGCGGTAGAGGGGTACCTTTGCCCGTTTCGTGAGGTTTTTGCCTTGTTGGCATTTGGTGCATCCTCTCACATATTGTGCGATCCATTCGTTCATGTTTGGCCACCAGAAGTGTTGACGGATGGTTGTGATAGTGGGGTCTCGTCCTGGGTGTCCCCTGATCTCCAGATCGTGGAATCGACGGAGGATTTCCTTTTTCAAGGTGTCGTCTGGTGGGACGGCGATCCTTCCTTGTACGTGCCAGTATTTTAGGTCTCCACTGTTGCGTGAGTGGTTTTTTGTCGCTCGGTGGCGTTTGATCCATTGTGTGATTTCAGCGGGATGCTTCCATTGTGCCTCGCCTATTTGTTGCTCCAGTTCCCACCATTCGTCCTTTGGGTCTTCGGTGGTGGTTGGTCTGATGAAGGCGTCTGGGTGGAGGAGGGTTAGGTCTTGGTTATCTGCTTCGCCTCTGTCCACTCCTGGGGGTCGGGAGAGGAGGTCTGCTGAGGTGTGGAGTTTCCCTGGCACGTGTTGGATCTTCAGGTGGTATTCCTGGAGTTCTGCGAACCAGCGTGCTACCCGGCGGTTTACTTTGCGTGGGGACTTCCAGAAGGTCAGGTTCGCGTGGTCGGTGAGGACTGTGACTGGGATCGTTGATCCTGCCAGGTGGGGTCGCCAGTGGGCTAGGGCTTTCATTAGTGCCAGGAGCTCTCTCTCGTAGATGTCGTAGTTGCACTCGGTTGGGGTGAATGTTGCGGAGTAGTAAGCTATAGGGTGTTTGGTTGGTGAGGTTTTACTGGGGTGTTTGTCTCCCTCTTGTAAGAGTACGGCTCCCACGCCGTACGCAGACGCATCTGTGGCTAGAAAGAATGGTTTGGTGTAGTCGGGCTGGCATAGGATCGGGTTCTGGCACATGTGTTTTTTGAGAGTTTCGAAGGCTCTAACTTGGGCTTCTTCCCATGCGAATGGTGTTGCCTTCTTGGTGAGGTGGATTAGTGGTCTTGCAATCTTCGAGTAGTCTTTGATGAAGTATCAGTAGTATCCTGTGAATCCCAGGAAGGCTCTGATGTCTCGGACTGTTCGTGGGGGCTTCCAATCCGCCACTCCTTGTACCTTGGCTGGGTCCATGCAGATGGTGTTGTGGCCCAGGATGACACCTAGGAATTTGACTTCTTTTTGCTCAAAGACACACTTCTCTGGTTTTAGGAAGAGGTCGTGCTTGCGTAGTTTGTCGAGGATTTGGTGGACTCTTGTTCGATGGTATGGGAGGTCTGATCGGGTGTGTATGAGGATGTTGTCCATGTAAATTGATAGCCAGTCTTGTCGGAGTTCTTCTCTGAACAGTGTGTTCATCATGGTCTGGAAGGTGGCTGGGGAGTTGGTCATCCCGAAGAACATCACTTGTGGTTCGAAGAGACCATGGTTCGTGATGAACGCTGCTTTCCATTGGTCTCCATCGCATATTCGTATGTTGTTGTATCCCCAGCGGATGTCGAATTTGGTGAATAGGCTGGCTCCTTGGACTCTCGCGATGAGCTCGGGGATGAGTGGGAGTGGCGTGGCGTTTCGGCGGGTCCATTTGTTGAGCTTTCGATAGTCCTGTACCGGTCGGAGCTTCCCGTCTTTCTTTTTAACGAAGAAGAATGGGGCCGCGAATTGGCTCTTGGACTCGGTGATGTATCCCTTGTCGAGGTGTTCTTGGAGGAATGTTGCGAGTGCTTCTTGTTCTGGCTGGGTCAAAGCGTACACTTTTCCTGGCATGTTTTCTGGGTGGCCTGGTTTTAACTCGATGGCGTGGTCCCACTCTCGTGGCGGCGGGAATCGCTTCGATTCTGCTTCGCTGAACACGAATGAGTGTCGGCGGTATTCCTTTGGGATTGGTGGGGGTTGGGTCGTGTGTTTCTCGGCTAGCTTTGAAGCTAGTGTTTGTCGGTCTGACGCTGTGGCGGTGTGGATCTTTGCCGTTGTTCGCCTGATTCTGGCTTTGATGACTACAGGTAGTTGTTTGTAGGCAATCCATCCTTTTGCCCAGTCGATGACTGGTTGGACTGCGGCAAACCATGGGTAGCCTAGGATTACCTTCTGCTCGCCTAGGTTGGTGAGGAAGAAGCGCATCATGCATGTTTGGTCGCTCGTTCGTATGTCTAGATCGGTGTAGTGGGTAATTTGTCCGTGGCGGTTCTGTGTTCCATCCACGTTGAACACCTTGCGAGGTTCTGCCAGTTCCTCGATTGGCAACTTGAGTTCCCTTGCATAGTCGGGGTTGATGAAGTTCTCCGTGGCGCCGGAGTCTAGTAGTGCGGAGGTTTCGGCCCTCTTAAACAAGGAGTTTAGATATACGCGAATTGTCATTGATCGACGGTTCGATAGATACACGCTCCTTGTACTTAATGCCCTAACTAAGGCCGAACTGGTTAGGTGTCCTGAAAACCCTCTTCCTCGGCTGCTACTATCCCTCCTCCGAAGTGTGCTGCTACTTGGTCTCGCTGGTCAGTAGACATGGCCGCCAGTCTGGTGGCTATTTCGTCCACTGGGTTCTCGTTAGTGGTCGTGGTGTCTGACATCCAGTTGACCAGTTGTGCCATGGCTACGTGCAGTTTCTTCTTCTGGTTGGGGCAGTTGTGTGCAAAGTGTCCGACTTGGTTGCATTTGTAGCAGGCGCCGCGGGGGGGTCGGTCAGCGCTGCGGGGGTTCCTATCGGTCGGTTGGGTTTGGGTGACGTTCACTTGGTAGAGGTTCCCTTGTTCGTCCTGCATTTGGACCGTCCTTCCTTGGGGGTTTCGGTTCCTCCAGTTGTTATTTCGGTTAGTGTGTGCTCGGTCTGCATCGACGTCCATCGGGACAGGGGCATTGTTCGAGTGGCGGGGGGCATTGGTAGAATTATACCCTTGGATATTGGGGCGACTAGGCTGTTGGCTGGTAGGGTTGGGCTGTGCGAACCGATTCCATCGCGACGATGGTGGTCGGTTTGTGGTCCCCTTGTCCTGCTTGAACATCTCGTAGATGAGGAGTTGGGACGCTATGCTGTCGATCGCTTGTTGTTTGATCTCTGCGTAGGTGTTGACTTTGGGGGGTTTGACTATGTCGTTGACGATGGATTTGGTTAGTCCTTTCAGGAAGTATCTGACGGTCGCGGGTGCTGTGAGCGGGTATTCGGCCTTCCGGGCGACCCTTTCAAAGTCTTGGATGTATTGGTCGACATCGGGCCATTTCATCTTCATGCTTTCTATCTGAAGACGTGCTCGTTCTTCGGCTTGCATGTCTTGGAATTGGTTTCGGAATTGGTTTAGGAAGTGTATCCAAACGTCGGGAACGTCTTCAAGGAGTGGGTCCAATCGGTCCACCCAGTCTCCTTGGTTGAGGGCCCATTCGTCTACTGTCGGGCCTTTGATGAAAGTTAGCACTATTGCTACGCGGCGGATCCAGGATTGGAGGCCGGGGACCGTGGCGTTTACACGGAAGTAGTGTCACAGTTCATTTATGAACTGGTCCGCTTTCGCTCGGTCTCTGTCGAACTCCGTGGGGGCGCTCCCCATGAGGCGGGCGTCTTGGTTTGCCAGGGGCATGGGTGGTGCTGCCGGAGGGTTGGGGGCTCCGGGGTTTCCTCCCGGGTTGCCTCCCCCTCCTCCGGGGTTGCCTCCTCCTCCTCTGGGGTTGCTTCCCCCTGCGGGGTTGCCTCCTCCTCCTCTGGGGTTGTTGCTTGGCTGTCGCTTCATTGCCGTGTCTAGCTTCTTCTGCACGGAGGCCGCTATCTTAGGTTTAGTGGTTGTGGTAGTGGTAGTGGTTGCTGTGGTGGTCGCCATGGTGCGCTCATGTATGAGTGAGGCGAATGGTCAGGTGTCGATAAGTGGGGAGTTTCTGATGGTGATATTGGTGTGATCCTCTGTGGGTTCCTCGTCCGTGGTGGGCGAGTTGGGTTGTTGGTCTGTGGAGACGGGGGATGGGGGTCGGCTGTTGTCTTTGTCGTCGTCGGAGTCAGGTGGAATGGGTAGGAATGTCCCTCCTTCGCGTCTGCAGCGGAGTCTCTCTCGTGCGTTTAGCTCGTTGTGAGCCTCAATGTCTGGTCTTCTGGGTCCTTGTACTAGTTTGAACTTGTCTCCGTCTTCCTCTAAGTAGACTTGGGTGAGGAATCCTTTCTCGTTGTGTATCCAGACGTGGGTTCCGTCTATGCAGTCCTGTGCCTTCTTGGTCGTATCAGGGTGGTATAGTATTGCTATCCCGTTGTATCCGGGGATGACTCCTTTGTTGATCCTATGCAGGTGTGCGTTCTTTGGTGGCCTGTCGTCGTCTCCAAAGTCCGTGAGGTATTCTTTAGGTGGGGCCTCCGTGATGATAAGAAAGTTGAGTCTAATGTCACCGCTGCTTACGCAACGATAACGAGTAGACTCGGGGTGGTAATGACAAGGCTCTTAGTGGCCGCCTTCTGGCTAGGAGTGGGGGGAATAGCTGATATTGCTGTCGTAAGACGGACAGGAGACTCAACTTAGCGACTTAGGGTCACGGTTGAGTCGTACTTATACTACTACAAGGAGGCAGGGCACAGGGTACGGGGACACAACGATACAGGGCTGCAAACACGTACATAGGGGCTGAGTCACAAGGCGACTCATGTAGTCCATCCACATCAGGTGAGGCATACACTAATAGTACTAGTCCGATCTTACTGTTACTCGGGGTCGTCTAACTCCATTGGGTTGTCTGCACGACTGATATCTCCGTTGATCGAGGGGGGGAAGTCCCAGGGTCGAGGGGACGGTAACACATGCCCTCGATGCTGACACTGGTATCCTCTCCATCCCCTCTGCCCACATGCCCACACCCAACACCCTTGTTACCATGCCCATGCCCTCATTACCACACCCATGCCCACACCCATGCCCTCGCCTTTGCCCACCTCCACAATGCCCACATCTGTGCAGTGTGCCTATTAGGTAAGTAGCTGCCATCAACAGCTATTTTGCCTTCATTGACAGCTTCAACCTTGACATTGCCTTCGTGGCTCATGTGTATGTCCTCGCCTAAGCCCTTGCCCGCCACACACACGCCTTGACACCCCCCACACACCTCTGTACCTACATGCATGCCTTTGATACACATGTGCATGCCCTTGATGTGCATGCTAGATGCATTGCTCACACCCTTGATGCGCATGCTAGATGTGTCGCACGCTCCAAGCCTATGCCTCCCACGATGCACATGCTTGGCACCCACTCACCTACAGTGGCTTGGACTTGCTCTAGGGAGATTAGGTATTGATTGGGTAGTAGTAGTAGTAGTAGTATGTTTGTAATGTAGTTATTATAATAAAGTTTTTTTTATCACTAAATTGTGACTTTGAGAATTGAGATGAATACAAGGGGAAGGAAAAGAAATCCAAATTAGCCTTAAAATTGTTACAGCGCTTTTCATATGTATGCAGAAAGCTGGAAAATAAAATTTATTTGGCACTATTTGGTGTAAGATGTGACTGGTGTGACCTCTTGTTCAACTGACCTGTCCAACCAACCAACAACACTACGACTGTATGACGCTGTCACTATGTCCTCTCCATCCCCTACACCATCTGAGTCCCTGGAAGTTGTACCTACCAGTGCAGCTCATTCAGCATTGATCAATTCCAAACTTGTTATTATGGAATCTGTTGCTGCTAACAAGAAGAACAAGAAGGCTGCAACGAAGAAAACTGTTAAAAACAAGCAATTCACACACAAGTTTGACACTTTGATTGAGAACTATGTCGGGTTCTTGAACAGATTTTTGAAAACACATCATAGGGACAAATACCAAGCCACTGCCGATCATATGTTCACATTCAAGATCCAGGTCCCTCCTGCAAAGTACAAACATGGTATGGTTAGTAATCTATGAGCTTTTGCTGATTGTTCCCATTTAGAGTTGGGGAAGCCTGCAACATTGAGGACTACGAAGAATACAGGGTGCTCATTAGGAATATGCTCAAGACAAAGCCCAGGAAACCAGTCAGCATCATTGTCGAGCTCACACAAATTCAGAAGCATTGTAAAGTAAGTGATGTGTTCCTTTCTCTCCCAGAAATGACATTCATCACTTATCATTACCCAGAAAAAAGCAAGACACAATGAGAGTCTGGAGAATAGTGGGAGTGACTCCGAGTGAGGAAGATGATGACGATGCAGTAAGTGAACACTTTCAACTGAGCATCACACACTAACCATACTTTATCAGGAGAGCAGTCTCTCGAAAGTTGATCTTGAGCTTGCAAGATGTCGGAGGCTCCTTGAAGTTCAATATCAAAATGATCATGATGCTGGTTATACATACATTGATAAGGCACTTGGGGGGACTGGTGATTCGTTTCTGTTGACACCCTTTATGATGAAGGAGTGGGCAAGGGCTATTGTATGTGTACAATTTCATTCTCATAAATTGAGCTAACTAGTGGTGGTAGTACGATGGCAAAGCAGTTGTGTTGCACCCTCCTCAAACTTCAACTTTTGATCCCATCAATTGACATGCAAGTCTCTCGCAGCCCCATTCAACCTTACTGGCGACTGCCTCCATTTCTCGACCATCTGATCTTGCCCACATTGCATTGATTGTCCAGGGTCTCGTTGCAATTGTTCAACCAGCACCAAATGTGGCACCTTCAACTCCGGAGAACAAACCTGTGCATACTGCCTCAGCTCCTCTTACTACACCTGTTTGCAATACTCCCTCAAAACTCTTGCACTTCCTCCTATATGTGGAACAGCATCTTGGTGTTGACAGTGTGATGGGATATGAAGACAGCTTCCAGGCACATGGCTATGGGCCTGACATTCTCCATCTTATTGAGGACACAGCTTTGCAATGCATTGGCCTCTTGGAGGGTGACATAATATGTCTAAAGCAGAATGCACTATGCTGGTGGAACCTTGAATTGGAAACAAACAAGTGCAAATGGTCGGATGACGATGAGGGTGGCTCAACATGCTCTGTACCTCGCACACCTCATACACCTCCAAATGTCAAGATCCGGTACAAGAAGAGGTATCATGATGGGGGATGTGCAAGGTTGTATGGTCCGTGACTCACTCCAGGAACACTGCCTCTTGATACGGACTTTGATTGGACTTACTTTTGTGAGGTGCACGGCAAATATGTTCCCTTACCAGATGGTTATATTCCTGTTCTTGATGTTCCCCTAGTCCCGTGATTGTACTCTGATTATTATACTATGTAGCCTGATGCTCGAAAGAATCCATATGCCTTCTCTGCTGTGATATTATGACATGTGCGATCTATTACTGAAAGAGAGAAGTCCTGCCAGTGGTGACAAAGAAAGGCCTTGATTGACGAGAATGCTTGTTCAATTGGATTGAGATCAGGTGAGTATGGTGGAAGGAAGATAAGCTTGCACTCTGGTAGACCATAGAGTCGGACGATCAACAGGATGAAGGGGCACAGTGACAGAGCAAAGTACTTATGTGCATCATCTTCTACCAATGCTCGAACTTCCTCAGAATGGTGGATGCTGCTGTTACCGTCCCCTCGGCCCTGGGACTTCCCTGCCTCGATCGATGGAGATGTTAGCTGCAAGGACGAACCAATGGAGGTGGATGACCCAGGAGAGTAGTAGCGCCCCGGATAAGTATATATTGGTATATGCCTCGCCTGATGTGGATGGACTACATGAGTCGCTAGTGACTCAGCCTTATGTATGTGTTTCGTAGCACTGTATCGTTGTGTTTCATGCCCTGTGCCCCAACCCCCCTGTAGTAGTATAAGTATGACTCAACAGTGACTCTAGGTCGCTAAGTTGAGTCTCCTGTCCGTCTCACACGGACAATATCATCTATTTCCTACACCCCTAAGCCAGAAGGTGGCTGCAAGAGCCTTGTCACTACCACCTCGAGTCTATATGTTATTGTCATGTAAGCAGCAGTGACAGCTGCAATTGTCAAGAATGAGAACACTGCGAGGACCAGGATATGGGTTAGTTAGAGGGATCTGGAAGAAAGACACACTCGGGCTTCAGTGATGGCTTCAAGACTGGATTTGTAAGCACGACTCACCACCAATTCATGTAGGAATTGTACAAAGCGTGCAGAGGTCACAGGTCCCGGAATAATGTCATATGTAATGATTCCATCAAGCATGAGAATAGGAAGGATAGAAAACTGCTCTCCACGGACAAAAAAATGCCTTTGGACGCATTGCTTTCCTAATAACGCCCACCCCTTTGACCACTGGAATGTTCTTCGGTTCCAGGCAGCTTCATCAATGAACATCAACATTCGAGGATCTGGAACTTCATCAGATATGTGGTTCATAAATGCTGAACGCACAAGATCGTCTCGTTTGAGGGCCCGGGCTGAAACAACTTTGCGTGTGAGAGAGAGGTGTCAGAGGGTTCGGCAGAGTGTGGGATCTGAGATACGAATTTCTCGGTGTTGAAAAAGTTTGTCTTGGATCTCATCGAGATATATTGTATGTCTTTGCTTGATTAGGGAGGTGACAAACTTGATGTCGGTGGGATGAAGTAAGCATTGTCAGCCAGTTTTACGATGTATATGAGGATTGTGTGTAATGCCATAGGTTCTGAAGTACATAAGATATGAATAAGCAAGTGATTTCTGAATTCCAAGGATCTTACAGATCTTCTTTACTGTGAAATCTTGCTCAAAGAATAGGACAGGAATGCGTGACTTCAAGTCTAGCGACTTATGATGATGATGGGGCATGGTGGTAGTAACGTGATGAGACCTAACACAACCAAACAACTGATTTTATTTTCCGGCTTTCCACATACATATGAAAATCACTGTAAAATTGCTCAAATTTGAGCATATATGAGGAAACTTGAAATGGGGACAGTGCTAATTAGAGTATATTTGACAAACCAGCAAATTAGTCAAACTTGGCATATTTTCTCATATTTGGAACTCAGGTTTTTCCTGATGCATATCATAAAGGTCAGCAGGGCACTTTTTGCTAGGCAATTTTCCTGGGGTATTCTTCAATGCTGTGTGTGGTCCTGTAAACAGGTGCCTAAAGCACTTTACAGAGTGTCAGAACTTGCATGAAAGTTTAATAGTCACTTACTGAAAGTAGGAAGGGACCGCAGAGCAGGTTTTTGTCAATGGCATTGGGATCATAGTTGTATTCTGGGTAGAGGAATGATGGCCAGTCATCATGTGATACAAGAATAGTGCCATTCTTCACATCGTGGCAAAATCCTTCCATGTCCTTGTCAAAGTTGTCTCTTAACTGTTGGGGGCAGAGCAAGTGAGCAGTTGAGGGATGATAGAAGCCCTGTCACAGTCAGCATATAGTAAGGAGTCTCAGTCATCCAGTCCAGAAGATGAGTCAGGGGTGTAATCATAGTGAGTCATCAGGTCACGTGACCTGAGCCAGTCCATCAGTCTGTAAAATACCTTCACCTCTCACTGTTAGGCTTTTAAAGTCCAGTCACAGGACCGAAAAAAAAACTGCAACCTAACTGGACTGCAACTGGAAGTGACCAAACTTTCAGTTGCAGTCAGACAGAATCATACCATGTATCAGTTGCAGTTACCCAAAATGGCAGCCCACCTCTAACCAGTCACAACCAACTCTAACTGGTTGTGACCACACTACAAGCATGCCTGAATTCAGAGGGGTTGAAAAAATGTAACTTTTGACAGATTTGCTTACAGTGGCAGGTCCAGTAAACACAGCAATTGCTGTGGACTTTTAGATATACTTTTTCACAGCAGTTGCTATAAACTAAGGTAATTGAAAGGTATAGTTTTTTATAGTAGCTGCCAAGAACTGGGATATATATTTCATAGCAGTTGCCACAAACCAAGGTATAGATTTCATAGCAATTGGTATAGACTAGGATATAGATTTTATGGCAGTTACTATAGGCCAAGATACATATTTTACAGCAACTGCCATAAGCTAGGATATAATCTTTATAGCAATTGCTGTAAACTAAGATATGTATTGTTGGACATAGTCTGCGCTCAGTTCCCGAATGATGAACTGACATTATGTAACTGTACCTGTTGGACATAGTCCGCACTGGGTAGGGTAAGTGATTATGTAAGAGAAAGGGAAATGTACAGTACTCACCTCAGTTCCCAAATGATGAACTGAGGTGTTGCTCTACTAATGGGCATCTATTTATACTATTTTACTGTCCGAATCCGGTAGTTTGTATGTGTACCAATTAAGAGAAAGAAGTGCTTAACCCGAGGAGAAGTATGTTCTGGGTTCTAATATGAAATGAGTGGCTGGCCATTGGTGCTAAAGCCGGTACTGTCCGAGACTCCGATGCTTCTCACGATGCAGACATCATTTGATGTCTCAAACTCAAAATTCCAACACACCCCCTTAAACATCGCTGTGGAGTCCCATCATCCTCACAAAAAACTCATGCTTTTCCCTACTCAGTCCCTTCATCAACACATTGGCCACTTGTTCTCCTGTTGGCAGGTACTCAAGGCTGATCTCCCTCCTTTTGATGACTTGGTGCAGGAAATGGTACTAAGGCTCAGCACAAGTCGACTCATGGGTGATCTGGATCCTTACTTGCAAGTATTTACTGGTTTGAAAGTCATACTCAGATCCTTGCAAGTATGTTCCCATGGATCACCTGGATCTGTGAGTATGGTGTTCCCACGGATCTACTCACAGATACCCATGGGTATACCTGTGCTTATGCTAAGCCTTATCCTCACCCTCACCCTCACCCTCACCCTCACCCTCACCCTCACCCTCACCCTCACCCTCACCCTCACCCTCACCCTCACCCTCACCCCCTTTTCCTTGCCCTTGTGAGGGGGTGAAGGTGATGGGGTAAGAGTAACAGGTAAGGGGGGGTGAGGGTAATGGAATAAGGGTAAGGGTGATGGGGTAAGGGTGGGGGTGAGGGTGAGAGGGTGAGGGTGAGGGGGTGAGGGTGAGGGGTGAGGGTGAGGGGTGAGGGTGAGGGGTGAGGGTGAGGGGGTGAGGGTGAGGGGGTGAGTGTTAAGCCCGCAGCGGGGCTTTGTGCACACTTGACAGTTTAGGAAGGTGTGTGGTCCGAGGCATGCCGAGGCACGTGATTCAGACTCCTGAGATGTGCGTTGATTGTTATAGCACAATCACTAAGCTTCGAAGGCAAGGTCCGCCTTTAAGGACCTTAGAATGTGGATGAAAGAGTAGAGGGGAGCCGTGCAGTGAACAGGAGTGAACAAGAGGCTGCGATTGCAAAGCAAAGTCAAGCTTAAGGCTCAACTGTTTGTACAGAGTCCTATATATACAGACCCGAACCTAGTATGACTAATAGTCCTAGAACCGGTTGTTAAGCCAGTTTGTAAGTCATCAGTCATCGACCTATCATACACTGTCAGCATGATGCACATATCAGTAAGCAACTCAGGGTCATCAGTCAGCGTATAGTAAGAATCCTCAGTCATCCAGTCCGAGCAATGAGTCAGGGTGTAATTGTAATGAGTCATGGGGTCACATGACCCCAGCCAGTCCGTCGGTCTGTAGAACACCTCGCCTTCCTCTGTACCAAAGGCGAAGCTTATCACCACCCTCCCCTCAAAGGAGTGCTTCCACGCACTAATCCGATCCCTTGTTGTCACCGGGGACATAGTCATAGTCGGGAGAGGGGGAGCGAGGAGCATAAGAGGGGCCTGTGTCTCCAAACTCATCCAGGACAACCTGAGTGATAGCCTGCCTCATAGCGACGCCTGCTTGGCTCATCTCTCCTTTGCAGAGGTCGTCGCACCCTGTGTTGAGATGATCGTACTCGATCTGCCGATCCTCGAGCGAGAGTTGCCAGGCAGTTCGCTGACGTGTGAGATAATGGCCGTTGGCATGTTTGCATCGTCCTCCGTAAGGACAAGTGTTCGGCATTTGATTATTGAAATATCAGTGGTGACGGGGAATGCAGCACCATCCGGAAGTGCGGGCAGAACAGAGGAAATGGGGGCTTTCGCAGTGGGTGGAGAGATGATCAAACCACGGGCAATAAGAACAGCAGCAGTGCTCCTCGTACTCGTCTTGTGCAAGGGCGTCGTCTTGTGCATTTTCGCTGGTCCAAGAGATGGCGCTTCGCACCCTGCCTCTCAGGCGTAAGGTTTCGGTCTCGTGATATGGGGTCTCCCTTCGGTGGTGGGTTCAGTGTCGCCATGCCAATTCTCCTCTTTCATAATCCTCATCTACCAGCTGCAGGAGGCATTCTCGTGCATTCGCCCTAATGAGACGTTGCCGGACCGCCTTGGTGTGCCCGACATGGGCTAGCTGGTACATTCCAAACTCCGCTCTTCTCTTTTGGGTGTAGGCCTCGAGGGCCTGTACTTCTTGTAGGCGTAGGGCGAGTTTGCATCGATCTGACTCCAAGTTACGAAGGCACATGACGTCGGCTTTGACCCTGTAGTCTCCCAGATCTTCCATTGCCCTTTCGAGGGGCCTGCCGATCATCCTTTCTTCGGTTAGCAGTTGGAAATAGTCGTCATCCCGGTAATCGGCCGGTGCAGCCCAGCTGGCCGGGGCTGCTTCTAAGCTCTCCGCATAGATAGGCCGTCCCACCCCCATGGTTCTGTAGATAGTGGGTTCACCCGTGATGGGCTCCACCCTGAAGCGGACGAAGCAGGCATGTACCTTTACGTGGGGTTCTGCCTCCGTGGCCGGGATTTGGATGGAGGTACGGTGTATATCCGGGTCAAACCAGATCCAGTCTTCTAAGGGATGGTCTTGGATCAGGTTGTCTGCATCGACCTCGATGGTGTAATGGGAGGGGAGACTGTCAGCTGTGGTTGCTGGGGTGGAGTGTGTATCGGTATTAGAGGGTGAGGAGAGTGGGGTGGCAATGTGGTGGACTATGTTCGTGTCTGGGTCCAACACCAGCAGGTGTTCCACCTCCTCTTGCCTTGCTAGCATCAGCTCGGCGGCCGCCAACCCCGTCGTTGAGTAAAAGAGGCGTTCTCTCGCAAAATCACTAAGTCCTCAGACGCGATTGCAGGGGTCGTTGGGGTTGTCTTGTGGGAGTGGGTGGACACAAGGAGGAGGAATAGGAAGTGGTTCGGGACTGGGGTGCCGACTGGGCAGGTGGAGACTGTAGCCCGAGGGCGAGATGTGCAGGTATTCGTTCCCATCAATGTTCGGAGGTTCTTCCACTGGTGGGGCGTATTCCGGTTCTTCCGGGAAGGTGGGGGGTGCTTCTGTCGTGGGGTGGAGCGAGGCTTCTAGCACTGCTACTTCTTTGGTGTCAACCGCCAATATGGCGTTGCGAGTGGCTGGGGAAGGTGAACTGTAGCAAGTAGACATGAGGGACAGGTTTTCAAATTGAGTGCAGAGGGAAGAGATGTCCGGGAGTGGTGAGGACTCCATTGTGCCCTCTTGGGAGTTTATAACCATTCGGCAAATGGCCTTGGGGTTCTTATCGTGGAATTCTTTTACTTTGAGGGTGGCATTGCCCAGATTCCTTTTTGGCTCCCAAGAGTCATGCACTTCTGAGAAACCTTTCCACCTGACCAGGTATTGCAACATTTTTCTCTGGCCGGTGTGCCTTGAGGCTAACACATTGTCTACTTCCCATTCCTCGTGTCCCTCCACTAGGTCAGGCGGTGCTTCGGTGAAGTTAGGCCCATGAAGTTCCGTTTCCTTATATGGGTGGAGGACAGCCACGTGGAATGCATTGTGGATTTTCCACACGGGTGGGAGGTCTAGTCGGTACATCACAGCGCTGAGTACTTCCATAATTTTGAAGGGTCCAAAGCGTTTGGCCCTCAATTTGGTGGTTGGGTGTGTCGTACGTAAATGGGTTCCTTCTAGCCAGACTTCTTGATCCACACAGTACCTTTGGAAATGTGGATCTTTCGACCAGAGAGATTGTGCCTTGCTAATGGCTTCCTGGGCGTCTTTCCTAGCTTCTAGAAGCTGGGACTTCCGTTCCTCAATTGCCGGTACGTTTCCGATATGTGTGGGTTGATGGGTACGGGGAATGAATCCCATCCATAATTTGTAAGGGGGTTTCTTCATGGTAGACGAGGGACGGGAGTTGATCATGTACTGGGCGACCTTGAGCCAGTCTGCCCAATTGTTTTGCTGGTGGTTACAGAAGATTCGGAGGATCGTCTCCACCGTTTGATTCATTCTCTCGGATTGTCCGTCTATTTGGGGATGATACACTGAGCTCATGTTTTGTTTGATTTCCAGCTGGGCGCAGAGTTCCTTGAAGAACTGCGATGTGAACTGCATGTCTCTGTCAGAGATGATTCTTTTGGGAATCCCTGTGTAGGGAAAGGTGTGGTCTCTGAAGAGCCTCGCGACTTCCTCGCTTCCCATATCTTCTCGGCACAAAATTAGAATCACTGCTTTGGTGCTGTCATGATCGGTGATGGTGAGAATTGTATCACAGCCACATGATTCAGGTAGCTTTGTAATAAAGTCGACCGTAATGGTGGCAAAAGGGGTTGCGTCCTCCCCTGGTCCGATTGGCGCAATGGGGGGTATGTTGCGATGTGTGATGGTCTTCACCGCTTGACAGGTTGCACACCCTTTTACGTAGTCTTCTACGTCCTTGTGTAGGTTCAGGCCACCAGTAGTCACGTCTTAATGCTTGGTAAGTTTTCCAGACTCCGGGATGCCCAGATGTAGGTGCGTCATGGTATTCTTGGAGGAAGGTGCATCGCAGTTGTCTGTTGTCTAAGACGACTAGGGATCCCGCTTTCCACCAGACCTTCCATTTGTCTTGGTAGATTCTGTATTTCCTCTTCCACACTAGACAAAGTTCATTATTTTCCTTTTGCAGTTGATGGACCTGGCGTTCCAGGATGGTGATCTCAATTGCTCTTGCAAATAGTTCATTTGGCAGTGCTGTGGTTTTGTCGTTATCTGCTGACCCGTCATCATGATCAGGGTGTCTAGATAATGGGTCGGCTTGGTTTCTTTTCCCGGGGAGGTGCACTAGTTCGAAATTGAAATCTGCTAGGAACACGATGTATCGAGCCACGTGGTGGTTCAATTTTTGTGGGTGTCGATAATAACAGAGGTTGTCATGGTCCATGTAAATCGTGAGCTTATGGGGCATTCCCATGACCAGATGCCACACGCATTTGAGGCCTTTAATGATGGCCAGGAATTCTCGATCTCCGATGGAGTAATTCCTTTCAGCTTGATTTAGCGCCTTCGAATGGTAGGCGACGGCGCGGCGTTTATTGTTGTCATCCCTTTGGTATAGTATGCTTCCCAAGGCAAAGGCAGAAGCATCTACTTCAAGCTCGTACGGTTTGGAGGGGTCTGGGTGCCAGAGGACGGGTTCTGTGGTGACCCGTTGGATTAATTCATCCAGTGTGTCTGTGCATTTTTAGGTCCAAGCAAATTGGGTTCCCTTTTTTGTGAGGTCATGGAGGGGACGCACGATGGAGGCAAAGCCTTGGATGAACGGGCATTGGTAGCCTAGTACACCCAGGGTCTTTCTGACTTCTTCCACCGATTTGAGTGTTCTGGGCCATTCTGATATGCCCTTTACCTTGGTTGGGTCGATGCACACTCGACCGCCACCTACTAGCCATCCGAGGATCTCCATTTCATCTTTTTCGAATTGGCACTTTTTCGGTTTCAGGAAGTAAGAACATTCTTCCATTTTGTCGAGGAATTCATGGACGATTTGTTTGTGGAGTTCTTTTCCTTCCTCGTCGTTGGCCATAGCTATCCACCAGTCGTCCATGTAATTCCCTAGGTTTTCTGGGTATTTTTGGAGCAGGGGGCGGAAGTCTCTATGTATGGTTCGTTGGAAGAAGGGTGGGGCATTGGTAAGGCCAAAATACATAACACGTGGGACGTAGGTGCCTTGTGGGGTTTTGAATGCTGCTTTATGTTGGTCTTCTTCCGCTATGCGGATGTTGTTGTAGCCCCAGCAGATATCGAACTTTGAGAAGAGTAGTTTCCCATGCAACCTTTCCAATGCCGATTGGATGTTTGGTAAGGGGTTGTTGTCGCATACAGTATGTTTGTTGAGTTGCTGATAATCCATGATGATTTGCTTTTCCGAGCTGTCTTTTTTGTTGATGAAGTAGACAGGTGCGGTGTATGGTGAGGGCCTTCATAGATTCGTCCCAGTTCTTCTTCTTCGAGGATCCATTTCTGGAGGAGTTCACATTTGTCTTTTGATAGAGGGTACACCTTGCAATTTAACTCCTTTGGTGCGTTGGGGTTTAGCTTGATTGTCATATCTTCCGATCATGCAGGCGGGAAGCGGCGTGCTTCTTCTTCTGAGAACACTTTTTGGTGTCTGCGGTATTCCTTGGGAATGGTGTCGAGGGTGAGGTGGATCTTGTTTTGATCTGCCTTTTGGGCCCATTCTTGTGCGATGTTGGTGCGATGCACGTAGATGGCCTCTCCTTCCTTTGGCTTTCCTACTTGTTTGACTGCCTCCTGTTGCATAAAGAAGATTCTTTTGGCAACATGCATGTAGCAGCTGCTTTGGAGTTGTACGGGTTCTCCCAGGACCTTTCCTGATTTCCAGTTGATTTTAGGGTTGAAATCGTAGAGGAAGGGGTAGCCGAGGATGATACGGTCTTTCCCTAGTGCTGTGATATAGAATCTTTGGAGCATATGTCTTTCTCCTTTGACAATGCAGAGCCAGCAGTAGTGTGTGATCTTTCCTTGTTTGTTCTCAGTTCCGTCAACATTGTGGACTGTGACTGGTCGGGCGAGTTCTTTCTTTCTGATTCCCAGTTGTTTCCATGTTCCTTCATTGATGAAGTTGTCTGTGGCTCCACTATCAATGAGAGCTGATTCGTCGGCCTTGGATTGCAAAGTGCGGAAAGAAACATTCATATTCAGAGTCGATAGTTTCCTAATGTACATTGTATCTTGCAATCCAACCGCTCTTAGCCAGGCCATCGGCTTCGAGCTGCCTAAAAATCCACTTGAGCAGACATCTCCTCGTAGAGGGTTTCGCGATCTTCAATAGACATTCCTCTAATGTATTGAAGGACATCCTTTTTGGTGTAGGAGGGTGGTGCTGTGACTGAAGTTTCAGCTTCGCTAGGTTGTTCTTCTTCTTTGTCTTCATTGATTACCGCCGCTCTGACCTTGGGCTTGTCTTTGACATATTGCCCTTGGGAGCTGCGGGGTCAATCAGAGCTTTTTCCTTTGTCTTTGCCCTTTTCGGGGCATACTCGTGACATGTGTCCTAGCTTGCGGCAGCGGAAGCCCCTTTTTCCTTCATGAGGCGGGTGCATTCCTCATCAGATAGTTTTCCTGTTGTGCGGATTGTATCGACGTCCATGGCATCGGGGTCTTTCTGTCTTTTCGGGGGATGTGCTTTTTGGTATCCGTGCATTCGGTTGGCTCTAGTGGAGATATGTCCCGGTCCTCCTTTAGGTCTGATGTTGTTGTTGAGGTCTTGCCACCTTTGGACCATTTTTCTGGTGGCGTTGTACCACTCGTCGAGAGTGGCGGGCAGTGTCTCTCGTTGTCGTATGGTGCGGTGAAGTCCGACAGGTAGGATGTCTTGGAACAGTTTGATTGTTCCTTCTGTGTCAGGTCCCCATCCCGCTTCTTTGATAAGGCATTTGAAGAGGGTGATGGACGTGTCAACTTTATCCATGTTTAGTTCCATTTTAGTGAGGCAGGAGTAGGCGTCTTGCTTCCTAGTTGAATCTGTGAAAGCATCTCTGAAGGATCGTGCAAACCAATCCCAGAGGGCTTGGTCTCCTTCGGCATGTGTTGGGGGGTCTCCCGTGATTGGGTTTCCTTCCACTTTGATGGACAGTTGGTCTGCCATGTCGTAGGCCCAGTCGTTGACTTGCAATCCTTTGATAAAGGTGAGGGCGTAAGCCACCATCTCAGCCTTATTCGTGAAGGTGGAGTTGTGCCGGTTGAGGAATCGGTAGGCTCCGAACTGTTGCATGAATCGCTCGGCGTCCTTTCGGTTGCCTGCGAAGATTTGGGGTATCATCCCTTTTAGGGGTTCTGAACGAGGTGGGGCTGCGGCGGCTTGTCCTGCAGCTTGTTGTCTGGCTGCTGGTTGGCCTCTGCCACCTCCTCCACCACCTCCTCCACTGCCTCCTCCACTGCCTGGTTGTCCCCCAGCGGGAGGTTGTTGTGGTTGTCCCCCTCCACCGCCTGGTTGTCCTCTGGCAGGTGGTGCAGGTTGTGCTGGTCCTGCCGCTTGCATGGGTTGTACATGGGCTACAGCAATTGCTGCTTGTGCCGTTGCTTGTGTGAGTTGTTTGATGACCGGTGCATGAGCTTGGTCTGTTGTGGGGATGTCTGGATCGGATGCTGGTGAAGTGATTTCTACTTCAGGGGTTTCATCACTTCCTTGGGTGACTTCTGTGTGGATTCGTTTGAGATCCGGGGTGAGTAGGAATGGTTGGTTTTTAATTCCTAGTCCTAGTTCTTGAGGATCCTTGATCTCGTCTTCTCTGCTAACCTCATAGCACTGGTCGATGGTCCAGCTAATTCTGTACCAGGTTCCGTTGATGTATTCCACGGGGTATGTGTATAGCCCGTCTCTGAGGTGGTACACTGATCGTCCCTCAGTTTGTGATTCTAGCCAGAAGGCTTTCCCTTGTATTTCCGAAGGGAGGTCGTCGGCAGTTCTGTTTTGGAACCTAACATCAGGGCTCTTTGAGAGCTTTTGTTTTCTTCCGAGGTCGAGTAGTATGTCAGCCAGATTGGCTTAAGAGGAAGCTCGACTTGTGTTAAGCCCGCAGCGGGGCTTCGTGCACACTTGACGGTTTAGGAAGGTGTGCGGTCCGAGGCGTGCCGAGGCACGTGATTCAGACTCCTGAGATGCATGTTGATTGTTATAGCACAATCACTAAGCTTCGAAGGCAAGGTCTGCCTTTAAGGACCTTAGAATGTGGATGAAAGAGTAGAGGGGAGCCATGCAGTGAACAGGAGTGAACAAGAGGCTGCGATTGCAAAGCAAAGTCGAGCTTAAGGCTCAACTGTTTGTACAGAGTCCTATATATACAGACCCGAACCTAGTATGACTAATAGTCCTAGAACCGGTTGTTAAGCCGGTTTGTAAGTCATCAGTCATCGACCTATCATACACTGTCAGCATGATGCGCGTATCAGTAAGCAACTCAGGGTCATCAGTCAGTGTATAGTAAGAATCCTCAGTCATCCAGTCCAAGCGATGAGTCAGGGTGTAATTGTAATGAGTCATGGGGTCACATGACCCCAGCCAGTCCGTCGGTCCGTAGAACACCTCACCTTCCTCCATACCAAAGGTGGAGCTTATCAGTGAGGGTGTTATGCTCGGACTTTGTGTGGCGCTATGAAGTGCCCGGAAAGAAGAGAATCGGGTGCTCTGCTGTTCTATGAACAGTGGGTCTCGATTTAACAAGAGTCTACTTTGTAGATTGTATCTCGAAGTCTGCAAGGTACGTTATGCAAAAGCTAGTTGCCGCAACTAGTTCGTTATGAGATAAGAGTTTAAGGTCTCGATTCAACACATATGGAAACACACAATGAAAGCAAAGGCTTTCGAGGGAATCTGGGGAGGGATTGTGGTTCTATACAAGAGACCAAGTCTGAGGCTACTTGGCCTGTATCTATGTCCTTATATACATGATTGGGGGCTGTGCATTGACTGTGCATTGCATAGCAATGACTGTGCAATGCATAGTACATTACTGCGGTAAACTACAGATTACTACAGAGCTACAGAACTGCGTACTATGAACTGTGGAACTGTGCAATGATCTGGGGTTGCTTTGCAGCGCGAGAAAGAAGTGTGGGAAAGTGTACCTTCCTATTAGAGACAGGGGGTGGCTGAGACTGGGACTCAGACACTTGCTGAAACGACTAAGTCGCGAGTCATGTGGAGGCTGCATGTGATGTGTCACGTGAGGATACATGTGATGAGTGCATGTGATTAGGCGTCTATATGACTTGGCGTCTAAAGAGTTGACTTAGAGGAAAAAGCGAATTGGGGCGTCTAAACAGGGTGCTTAGGCGACTTCGTAACATTACCCCCTTGTTAGCGTCTCAAACCCTAATGTAGGTTTTGACATCATAACAAGTTAAACTTGCAGGTGTCGTGATGAATGTTACAATCACTTTATCTGGCGTGGGGACTTGTAGCCAGAAGGAGGAAGAAAAGTCACATGATGTAGCTTGTGATTTTTGTTTTCCTAAGTCGAGGCACGTGACAAGGTTGTCTTTGTCGTGCTTTGATAATCAGATGTTGATGTGATCATCAAGGGTGATAGTGGCAATAAGATGTCTTCAGCGGTGATCTTATCTCTAAGCAATAGTTGGAGATGCTAGACGACGATGGTGACATCGGTGGCTGCAGGTATTTCCGATAATCGTCTTCTTTGGTTTCTTCTTCTGGATGATGAATAATCATCTGCAGGAGACGGTGATGTCATTGAGGTATGTGACATCAGGGAAAGTTTGATCAGATCGTCATTTGCAAAAGTACATAAATACTTTAACGTTGGTGCAGCAATCATGATCGGGCTTCTAATGTGTTTTCTAAGTGTAATTCAGGTACAAGGTACGAGATTTACAGTCTTAGATATTTAGCAATTTGAAATTTTCAAGTTGACTTCGTTCTGATAGAACTTAGGCACTCATTGAAAGGATTTCAAACACAACTTTAATTTTCCTATAGAGGGGGCGAATTAAAGTCATGGGGCACGAGATATCAAACTGTAAGTACAAGTTCGTAAGTATGAAACAAGAAATGAGACTTCTGATCAGAAATGAAACGAAACATAACTAAGGTTAGTGTACAAGCTAGCTAACTATAGTAAAAGTTCATACTTCTATCGTATGTATATAGGTACGAGTCAATATCAAACTGTAAATAAGTCTCTGAGTCGTTATGCGAGACTATGAAACGAGACAATTCTAGAAGTAAAACTAAAAAAGTAAAACTAAAAGAAAGTTCAAAGCTATTACTAGCGATGTTGATAGGTAAGAGTCGAGTCAAAAGAGACAAAATAGGTAAAAGAAACTACAGTTTATTTACATGATCAGAAAGAAATGATCACAACATAATAGAAGAGGAAGGGGAAGGAAACTAAAAGTAACCTTGGCGCTTCCTGGTGGGCTTGCTAGGGCATGTTGCACGGATGTGGCCAAACTTGTGGCACTTGTAGCACATGCAGCGGCGGCGGCAGTTCTTGGAGTCTTGAGTGGCCGAGGCAAAGCTGGGCTTCTCCGGCAAAGGCGAGGGGCAGTTAGTGGATACTTCCCTCCAAGCCTTGTAGGCAGTCGGGTTCTCGCTAGGGAGGTAGACATGGTTAGACCATACGACCTGCGCCCTAAGGTGTTCGAAAGCGTCAGCATCTTGGAGTTGTCTGAGGATCCCGAGGCGTTTGAGGCGGTAGGTGCCATAGTCGGTCATGGTGTCGCAAAGGTGTTGCTCACTCTCTCGCTCATGAAAAAGCAAATAGTGGTATTGGACTATACCTGCTTTGAGTGATGGGTCGTTCTCGGACTCGAGCACTTCTTCAACCCAACTTGCGAAGGGTTTGTCTTGATCAAACAAGCACATCTTGCAAGTGCTGTAGTTGTCAGCGGTGTCGGTGGTCTTCTGGGCGACTAAGGGTCAAGCTTGGATTGGTTGGTCCTTGCCCATGGTGCCGAGGAGTTGGGGACAGTCAGGTGAGTAGTTGTACTGTACCCATGGTGCCTCAATGAGGTACCCATTGTGCTTGAGGAGAAAGGGCGGCCCTGTGGTGGTGGAGCACGGGTTGGCGATCCAATTCTTGCCAGGGGGTTCAAGAGGTTCGAATCCGGCCTTATATGATGGTGGTGACGAGGTGGCGGAAGAGGTGGCAGCACCTGTCCAACTAGGTTGGGCGGCGATCTTTGCATCCCATTCTTGGATGGGGTTCTTCTTGTCATCCTGTGTGTTCAGCCAATCCATCAGAAAGTTATACACGTATGCGGTAACTCTCTTGGATAGGGTACTCACTCTGCCATGTCTGGAGGCGATTTCCGTCTCATGTGCCTTCCGGAACTCTTCAAGGTCCGTGTGATCTGCTTCTTCCTCTGGATCCAGAAGTGGAAGGGGTATGGTTTGTCTCCGATTAAGGGAAGGAGGCAAGGAGGAAGAAGGGGGTGTAGAGCAGCAACTGTCCACATCGGACATGTGAAGGGAGGAAGGAGGATGTTGTATGGCGTCAATGTCTATAGGGTATTGTAAATGATCTATGCCATCAAATAAAGTGGAGGCATAGCTTATGGGAGATGAAGGTGGTGTAGAAGGGTAGGAGGAGTAGTTAGCGGAGAAGTTGCTAACTGGGGAAGGGATGTTGGTATGGAGTGCGGAAAGGGAGAACATTCTAGTACTGGTAATGGTAGCGACAGAAGGAGTGTTTACAGTAAAACCAATGGGAGGCAGCGTGCTGCTTCTCGGATTCTTGGTTTTGCTGCTTGCTGTACTGGCGGAAGCGACGGCGGGCCTTGCAGCCTTCTGCTGCTTCTAGAGCGTCTTGCAGTTGGGCAACAGTGAAAGGAGATGAGACAACAGTGGAATAGAGGATGCAAGGGTCTGTAGTTGCGAAGGAAACCATGTATCAGCGGACTGATGAGGACTTTGCAGAATCTTGGGCTGTCTTTTATATGTTCTGGAGACTGCGGTAGAGGCTGCAGATTTCTTAGAGTCCAGGTATTCTTCGAGTATCTCAGGTGTGTGCATATCCTTTGCACTAACCCACGAGTTCTCAGAGGATGGGTATCCTTTCCACTTGATTAGGTATTGCTGACTGCGGCACAGTCCATACTTTCGATCAGAAATGATCTCTTCTACTTCATATTCTTCTTCTCCTTCTATCAGATCAGGGGGAGGCTGTGGAAATGCTTCTCCGTATGTCTGATTTTGGTTAAATGGGATCAGGAGGTCAACATGAAATACATCATGTATCCTGAAGTGTTGCAGAAGTTTCAGTCTGTACACAACTGCGGAGACTTTCTCAGTAATTTGAAAGGGTCTGTATCTCTTTGGAGCAAGTTTCTTTGATGGAACCTTGGTCTTAAGATTGCGTGTGTCTAACCAAACTTTCTGATTGACCTGAAGAGTGCACAGTTCTCTATTGCTTTTGGTGCGTTTCTCAAGCATCAGTTGTGCATCAGAACGTGCTCTTGAGAGTTCTTTCAATCTAGCTTCTGCAGTGGGAGTTGAATCATCAAGGGGCATTAGTTTTGCTGATGGAATGCTGCCTGTGATGAGTTCATGTGGCAAGTATTTTGTCTTCTCATGTTTCCATGAATTATGTGCAAATTCAGCTAGAGGAAGTAGGGCGCTCCAGTTGTCTTGGCATCCATTCACAAAGCTGTGTAGGTAGGTCTCTACCCATTGATTCATTTGCTCTGTCTGTCTGTCTGTATGAGGGTGGAATGCTGTACTCAGGTTCTGCTGTATGCCTGTGGCTTTGCATACTGCTCTCATAAAGTGTGCTGTAAATCTGGGATCTCGATCGGATATGATGCACTTCGGTATTCCAAATAAGGGGAACAGGTGTTTGAAATACAGAATTGCTGTGCCTTTGCCATCTATGGTCTTATTACATGGGATGAACTTTGCTGCTTTGGAACATCCTTGATCCACTATGGTGAGAATGGCATCATATTTTCCTGACTTGGGAAGATCGGTGATGAGATCCATTGAAACATATTTGAAGGGTCCTTCTGATGCGTGTGTATCAAAGGGCAGTAAAGGGGCGCGTTTCAGGGTTGTCTTTGGTTTTGCTTCTTGACACTTTGCACATCCCTTAACATATTGTTCAACAAATTTGTGCAGTAGGGGTCCTTCATAGTTTCGGTTTACAAGGTACCATGTATTGGAAATGCCGGGATGGCCTCCAATCGGGGTGTCATGGATTTCTCTTAGAATATTTCTATGTGTTTCATCGTCATCTTCTAGGTAAATCTTCTTTGATGTGCCTGTTTTGCACACAAAAAGATGATCTGGAAGGATTTGAATGGAATTGTTGATATCCACCCCCTTGTTAAGGTCGCTTCTTCTGCTAAGAAGATCAGCTACTGTATTGGTATGACCGGGGAGGTGTTCCAATTCAAAATCATAGTCTTCTAGAAATTCATACCATCTTGCCTGTCTGGGCATGATTTTTCTAGATGATTTGAAATATTTCAGGTTGTTGTGATCTGATTTTATCAGTATCTTGTGTTTGGCGCCTAGTAATAGGTGTCTAAACGCTTGAACTGCTCTAATGATTGCTAATAATTCTTTGTCAGCAATTTGGTAATTTTGTTCTGCTGGCAAATGTGATTTGCTGAAGTAAGCAACGGGGTGGCGTCCATCTTTGAAATCTTGAGCAAGGGTGGCACCCATTGCAAAATCGCTGGCGTCTGTTTCTAATATGTATCTGCACTCTGGATCATGATTCTGAGGACTGGATATGAAGTGAACGCTTTCTTAAGTGTCTGGAAAGCCTGTTCTGCTTCTTTACTCCATATGTATGCCGTGTTCTTCTTCATCAATTCATTAAGCGGTCTTGCTATACACAAATAATTGGAGATGAAATCTCTGTAGTAATTTCCAAATCCAAGAAATGAGCATAGTTCTTTGAGTTTTGTAGGTTGTGGCCAATCAGTCAATCCTCTTGTTTTGATTGGGTCCATCTGGACTTTACCATTGCCTATGATAACTCCGAGGTATTCCACTTGCTTCTTGTCACCAGCGTAGGGCACGACACATAGACTCTTGAGTGTACTGGTTTTGAAGGGCAAGGAGAGGGGACAGTGATGTGTTCACTCCGTTCATAGTAGGGGATAGCAAGCTAGAATTGAGACGAGGAGACTCGACTTAGAGTCCTAGAGACCTAAGACGAGTCCTACTTATACAAGTACAGCTACAATGCCTGGAACGAGTCGCCAACTGCTAGAGGTATGGGGATGACATCGGGGCGCGTCATCCTACTATGACAATACTAGGATTGATGTCATAAAGATGTCACCCTTACTACAATGCCCACAATGAGTCCATACACGAGGGGAAGGTCGAGACAATGATATCACAAATGTGTCAGAGATACTATGAGTCATGGGGGATAGGTAGCGTCCAGAACGTGCTACAGGAAGGGGGAGGGTCGAGACATGCAATCACACGGACCATTATTGTGACATAGAGCCGGGTTCAACTCCTAACAGAACTGATAGCTCACCTGGGGCCGGTTCACCCTCTGCTTATGCTGCCCCTTAACCTCCTATTGGCTAAGTGCAGCTGCCAGTGGTAACATCACCCTCCGCTCAGAACAGAAGCCAACCTCGGCTAGGCTTGTGCTTGCGATGGCAGACGGGAAGGGGGCGGCTCCAGCTGTTGTCGTCATCACTGATGCACTGCTTGAAGGGGGCGTTGGAGTAGTCGTCGACAAGGGAGCAGAAGTGGTTGAGGCGAGAGGGGGCCTGGGCATGTTCGAGGCGGTGACAGACATACCCCTGCTCCTTGTAGATGGCCTGGAGGGTGGCAACAATGCAGTCTTTCTCTCGGTAGAGGTCTCAGAGCTTCTTCCCGGTCTCGCTGTAGTGGTGGAGGTCGGCGGCCAGTCCTCTGTCAGATTGGGCGTAGGCAGCCTGGATGAGGGTGTCAGTGTGGGGGGACTGGGTGCTGAGAAGCTCGATGAACCAGGGAGGCAGGGCGGAGAGCAACCTTCTGTTGGAGTGTCTGGGGGAGGTGTAGATGGGGCACAAGTATTCTTCGCTGTTGTCCGGTTTGCTGAGGGTTCCGATGATGTGGGTGGGTTGCCTGGGGCAGGTGCACACGTAGGGGGCCATGTGGAGTCGTCCCTGTTTGTCAGTGATGGTAAAGTAGGGGGCAATGTCGTCATTCGGGACATAGCCGTATGGGGGCTCCTTCGGGGGACCTGCAGGGGTGTGAACCTCGTCTTGGAGGCGGTTGATATGCCTGGGCATACAGCTGAGTCTGGTGGGCGAAGTCCTTGCGGTTCTCCTGGACAGTGTTGGCAAGGGCAATGGCGATCTCAATGGTCTTGGCCTGATTGATGCTGGGGAGCGAGAGGGCTGAGAGGGCGGATCGCGGCAAGAGTGTGATGTTCTCTCCGGAGCAGCAGGGAAGGTCTTGGGAAAGGGGAATGGCTTGGCTGGGGGCTGTAAGGATGGTGGGTTCATAGTCTTTCTCCACAATGATGACAACGTCAGATGGGCAGGTAGGGAGAGTAGGGAGTGAGGTGTCGGTGATTTCGTCCATGATTTCGTCCAAGATAAGGGCGTCCTGGACTTGTAACTCCTCAAGGGTCTGGTGGTGTTAAGCCCGCAGCAGGGCTTCGTGCACACCTGACGGTTTAGGAAGGTGTGTGGTCCGAGGCGTGCCGAGACACATGATTCAGACTCCTGAGATGTGTGTTGATTGTTATAGCACAATCACTAAGCTTCGAAGGCAAGGTCTGCCTTTAAGGACCTTAGAATGTAGATGGAAGAGTAGAGAGGAGCCGCACAGTGAACAGGAGTGAACAAGAGGCTGCGATTGCAAAGCAAAGTCGAGCTTAAGGCTCAACCATCTGTAAGGAGTCCTATATATACAAGTTCGAACCTGGTATGACTAATAACCTTGGAACCGGTTGCTAAGCCAGTTTGTAACTGCTCAGTCATCGACTATCGTACACTGTCAGCATGATGTGTGTATCAGTAATCAGACCAGAACCATCAGTCATCGTATAGTAAGAATCATCAGTCATCCAGTCCAAGAAGATGAGTCAGGCGTGTAATGGAAACGAGTCATGGGGTCATGTAACCCCAGCCAGTCCATAGGTCCATAAAACACCTCACCTCTCTCTGTACCAGAGGCAGAGCTTATCACCACCCTCCCCTCAAAGGAGCGCTTCCACGCACTAGTCTGATCCCTCGTTGTTGCCGGGGACGTAATCATAGTTGGGTGATGGGGAACGGGGAGCATATGAGGGGCCTGCACCTTCGAACTCATCCCGGACAACCTGGGTGATGGCCTGTCTCATGGCAATACCGGCTTGACTCATTTCTCCCTTGCAGAGATCGTCGCATCCTGCTTCGAGATGGTTGTACTCGGTTTGCCGGTCTTGGAGAGAGAGATTCCAAGCCGTGCACTGGCACATGAGGTAACGGCCGTTTGTGTGTTTGCACTGTCCTCCATAGGGACAGGTATCCGGCATTTGGTTGTGGAAATAGCAATGATGACACGGTACCCGGCACCATCCGGAGGTTCGGGTGGAACAGAGGAAATGGGGGGTCTCACAATGAGTGGAGATGTGGTCGAACCATGGGCAGTAAGAACAGCGATGGCATTCTTCGTATTCGTCCTGCGCCAGGGCATCGTCCTGCGCATTCTCGCTGTTCCAGGAAATGGCGCTGTGCGCCCCTCCTCGCAGGCGTAGGGTCCCGGTTTCGTGATATGGGGCTTCCTGCCTACGGTGGGTTCGGTGTCACCATGCCAATTCTCCTTTTTCATCATCCTCCTCTACCAACTGCAAGATGCATTCCCGGGCGTTCGCCCTAATGAGGCGTTGTTGCACTGCCTTGGTGCGTCCGACGTGGGCAAGTTGGTACATTCCGAACTCCGCTCTTCTCTTCTGGGTGTAGGCCTCCAGAGCCTGGACTTCTTGCAAGCAAAGGGCGAGCTTGCATCGGTCTGACTCCAGATTCCGGAGGCGGATGATGTCAGCCTTGACTCCATAG
The DNA here is from genome assembly GCA_015178965.1 of Russula ochroleuca. Lineage (NCBI taxonomy): Eukaryota > Fungi > Basidiomycota > Agaricomycetes > Russulales > Russulaceae > Russula > Russula ochroleuca. The sequence continues at coordinate 305,368 of WHVB01000002.1, forward strand.
TTGCCCAGGTCCTCTATTGCTCTCTCGAGGGGCCCGCCGATCATCCTTTCTTCAGCTAGCATTTTGAAATAGTCTTCATCTCGGTAGTTGGCAGGTGCAGCCCAACTGGCGGGGGCTGCCTCCAGACATTTGGCATAGATCGGTTGGCCCCTTCCCATAGTCCTGTAAATGGTGGGTTTGCCAGTGAGGGGTTCCACTCTGAAATGGATGAAACGGGCGGGTACCTTCTCATGGGGTGCCGCTTCTGTGGCTGGGATTTGGATCGAGGTGCGGTGTAGATCTGGATCGAATCTGATCCAGTCTTCCTGGGGGTGTGTCTGCACCAGGTTGTTCACGTCTACTTCGATGGTGTAATGGGATGGGAGGCTATCAGCCATAGTCGCAGGGGTGGAGTGCGTATCGGTGTCAGAGGGCGTGGAGAGTGGGGTGGCAACACGGTGGACTAGGTTGGTGTCCGGGTCCCATGCCAACGGGTGCTCTGTTGCTTCCTGTCTTGCCAGCATCAGTTCTGCAGTGGCCAACCCCGTTGTGGAATAGAAGAGTCGTTCTCTCGCAAAGTCGCTTAATCCGTGAACTTGGTTGCGGGGGTTGTTAGGGTTGTCTTGGGGAAGTGGGTGGATGCGAGGGGGAGGAATAGGAAGTGGCTCAGGGCTGGGAGGACAGCTGGGTAGATGGAGGCTATAGCCCAAGGGTGAGATGTGCAGGTACTCGTTCCTGTCGATGCTTGGGGGTTCTTCCACCGGTGGGGCGTACTCTGGTTCTTCTGGGAAGGCGGGGGGTGCTTCCATTGTGGGGTGGAGCAAGGCTTCCAGTATTGCTACTTCTTTGGTGTCGACCGCCAGTATAGCATTGCAAGTGGCAGGGGATGGTGAACTATAGCATGAAGACATGAGGAATAAGTTTTCAAACTGTGTGCAGAGTGAAGAAATATCTGGGAGCAGTGAGGATTCCATTGCTGTTTCTCGGGGGTTTCTTTGTGGTGGACAAGGGACGGGAGTTGATCATGTACTGGGCAACTTTAAGCCAGTCTGCCCAGTTGTCTTGTTAGTGGTTGCAGAAGATTCACAGGATTGTTTCCACCGTTTGATTCATTCTTTCGGATTGTCCGTCAGTTTGGGGGTGGTATGCTGAACTCATGTTTTGTTTGATCTCTAGTTGGGCGCAGAGTTCCTTGAAGAATTGTGATGTGAACCGTGTGTCCCTGTCAGAGATGATTCTTTTGGGAATTCTGGTGTAGGGAAAGGTGTGATCTCTGAAGAGCCTTGCGACTTCCTCGCTTCCCATATCTTCTCGGCACGGGATCAGGATTACGGCTTTAGTGCTGTCATGATCGGTGATGGTAAGGATCGTATCACAACCGCATGATTCCAGTAGTTTTGTGATAAAGTCGACTGTGATAGTTGCAAAAGGGGTTGTGTCCTCTCCTGGTCCAATTGGTGCGATGGGGGGCACGTTCCGGTGTGTGATGGTTTTCACTGCTTGGCAAATTGCACATCCTTTTACGTAGTCTTCTATGTCTTTGTGCAGGTTTGGCCACCAGTAATCATGTCTTAATGCTTGGTAAGTCTTCCAGACTCCCAGGTGTCCGGATGTAGGTGCATCGTGATAGTCCTGCAGGAAGGTGCATCGTAGTTGTCTATTGTCTAGGACAACTAACGATCCCGCTTTCCACCAGACCTTCCATTCATCTTGGTAGATCCTGTACTTCCTTTTCCATGCCAGGCAGAGTTTGTTATTTTCCTTTTGCAATTGGTGGACCTGGTGCTCCAAGATAGTGATCTCGATTGCCTGTGCAAATAGTTCATTTGGGAGTGCTGTGGTTTCCTTGTTGTCTGCTGACCCATTGTTGTGATCAGGGCGTCTAGACAGTGGATCCACTTGGTTCCTTTTTCCAGGGAGATGCACAAGTTCGAAATCGAAGTCCGCCAGGAACACGATGTAGCGAGCCACTCGGCAGTTCAGTTTTTGCGGGTGTCGATAGTAGTGGAGGTTGTCGTGATCTGTGTAGATCATAAGTTTATGGGGTGATCCCATAACCAGGTGTCGGACACGTTTGAGGCCTTCGATGATGGCCAAGAACTCTCGATCTCCGATGGAGTAATTCCTTTTGGCTTGGTTTAGTGCCTTTGAATGGTAGGCGACTGCATGGCATTTGTTGTTATCATCTCTTTGATAGAGAATACTTCCCAAGGCAAAGGCTGATGCATCTACTTCGAGTTCGTAAGGTTTGGCGGGGTCTGGGTGCCAGAGGACTGGTTCTGTGGTTACTCGTTTGATTAGTTCGTCTAGGGCATCTGTGCATCGTTGGGTCCAGCAGAACTGGGTCCCCTTTTTTGTGAGGTTGTGTAGGGGTCTTGCAATGGATGCAAAACCTTGGATGAAGGGCCTCTGATATCCCAATACTCCAAGCATTTTCCTCACTTCTTCCACCGATCGGAGGGTCCTTGGCCATTCTGAAATTCCTTTTACTTTGGCCGGATCTATGCACACTTGTCCGCCACCCACCAACCATCCGAGGATCTCCATTTCTTCCTTTTCGAATTGGCACTTTTTAGGTTTCAGGAAGTAGGAGCATTCTTCCATTTTATCGAGGAATTCGTGGACAATTCGTTTGTGGAGTTCCTTTCCTTCCTCGTCGTTGGCCGTGGCGATCCACCAGTCGTCCATATAGTTCCCTAAGTTTTCGGGGTACTTCTGGAGCAAGGGGCAGAAGTCTCTGTGCATGGTTCATTGGAAGAAAGGTGGGGCGTTGGTAAGGCCGAAGTACATGACACGTGGAATGTAGGTGCCTTGTGGGGTTTTAAACGCTGCCTTTTGTTGGTCCTCTTCTGCGATGCGGATGTTGTTATAACCCCAGCAGATGTCGAACTTCGAGAAGAGTAATTTTCCGTGTAGCCTTTCTAATGCCGATTGAATGTTTGGCAAGGGGTTATTATCGTGCACTGTATGTTTGTTGAGCTGTCGATAGTCCATGATGATCCACTTTTCTGAGCTGTCCTTCTTATTGATGAAGTAGACAGGTGCAGTATATGGCAAGGGACCTTCATAAATTCGTCCTAATTCTTCCTCTTCGAGGATCCATTTCTGGAGGAGTTTGCATTCGTCTTTTGACAGAGGGTATACCTTGCAGTTTAACTCTCTTGGTGCATTAGGGGTTAGCTTGATTGTCATGTCTTCTGACCGTGCATGTTACCGTCCCCTCGACCCTGGGACTTCCCCCCCTCGATCGACAGAGATGTTAGCCATGAAGACAGCCCCATGGAGTTGGATGAGCCCGAGGGAGTGGTAAGTCCCAATTAGTATGTACGACTGTACGCCTCACCTGATGTGGATGGACTACATGAGTCGCCTGGTGACTCAGCCCTATGTACGTGACTCGCAGCCCCGTATCGTCGTGTTCCTTGTGCCCTGTGCCCTGTACCCTGTACCCCGTACCCATAGTACTATAAGTACGACTCTCTAGTGACCCTAAGTCACTAAGTTGAGTCTCCTGTCCGTCTTACAACGGCAATATCATCTATTCTCCACTCCTAGCCAGAAGGCGGCCGCTAAGAGCCTTGTCACCATCACTCCGAGTCTACTCGTTATCGTCGCGTAAGCAGCGGTGACAGTGCAGGTGGGAAGCGGCGTGCTTCCTCTTCCGAGAAAACCTTTTGATGTCTGCAGTATTCTTTGGGGATAGTGTCAAGGGTGAGGTGGATTTTGTTTTGGTCCACCTTTTGGGCCCATTCTTGTGCAATATTGGTGCGTCGCACGTAGATGGCTTCTCCTTCCTTTGGTTTCCCTACTTGTTTAATGGCTTCTCGTTGCATGAAGAAGATTCTTTTGGCGACGTGCATGTAGTGACTACTTTGGAGTTGCACAGGTTCTCCCAGAACCTTTCCTGTCTTCCAATTGATTTTGGGGTTGAAGTCGTAGAGGAAGGGGTATCCTAGGATGATGCGGTCTTTTCCTAGGGCTGTGATGTAGAATTGTTGGAGCATGTGTTTTTCTCCTCTAACGATGCGGAGCCAGCAGTAGTTTGTGATCTTCCCTTGTTTGTTCTCGGTTCCATCAACATTGTGAACCGTGACTGGTCGGGCAAGTTCTTTTCTTCCAATTCCCAGTTGTTTCCATGTATCTTCGTCAATGAAGTTGTCTGTGGCTCCACTGTCAATGAGAGCTGATTTGTCGGCCTTAGATTGCGAAGTGCGAAAAGAAACTGTCATATTCAGAGTCAAGAGTTTCCTAATGTACATTGTATCTTGCAATCCAACCGCTCTTAGCCAGGCCATCGGCTTCGAGCTGCCTAAAAATCTGCTTGAGCAGACATTTCCTCATAGAGGGTTTCGCGATCTTCAATCTTCATTCCCCTGATGTATTGGAGAATGTCTTTTTTGGTGTAGGAAGGTGGTGCCATGGCTGAGGTTTCAGCTTCACTGTGCTGCTCTTCTTCTTTGTCTTCATTGATTACCGCTGCTCTGACCTTGGGCTTGTCTTTGACGTACTGCCCTTGGGAGCTGCGAGGTCGATCAGGGCTCTTTCCTTTGTCCTTGCCCTTTTCGGGGCATGCTCGTGACATGTGTCCTAGTTTGTGGCAGTGGAAGCATCTTCCTTCCTTCATGAGGCGGGTGTGTTCCTCGTCAGATAACTTTCCTGTTGTACGGATTGTATCGATGTCCATGGTGTCGGGGTCTCTATGCTTCTTTGGAGGGGGCGCCTTCTGGTATCCGCACATTCTGTTGGCTCTGGTGGAGATGTGTCCAGGTCCCCCTTTGGGTCCTATATTGTTGTTAAGGTCCTGCCATCGTTGGACCGTTTTTCTGACTGCATCGTACCATTCTTCGAGAGTGGCAGGTAGCGTTTCTCATTGATGTATGGTGTGGTGAAGTCTGACAGGTAAGATGTCCTGGAACAGTTTGATTGTTCCTTCTGCGTCGGGCCCCCATCCTGCTTCTCTGATCAGGCGTTTGAAGAGGGTGATGGATGTATCAATTTTATCCATGTTTAACTCCATTTTGGTGAGGCGGGAGTAAGCGTCTTGTTTCCTAGTTGAATCTGTGAAGGCGTCTCTGAAGGATCGTGCGAACCAGTCCCAGAGGGCTTGGTCTCCTTCGGCATGGGTCGGGGGGTCTCCTGTGACCGGATTTCCTTCCACCTTTATGGACAGCTGGTCCGCCATGTCATAGGCCCAATCGTTCACTTGTGGGCCTTTGATGAAGGTGAGGGTGTAAGCCACCATTTCAGCTTTATTTGTGAAAGTGGAGTTGTGCCTGTTGAGGAATCGGTAGGCTCCAAACTGTTGCATGAATCGTTCAGCGTCTTTTCTGTCGCCTTCGAAGATTTGGGGTATCATTCCTTTGAGAGGTTCTGTGCAAGGTGGTGCGGCTGCTGCCTGCCCTGCAGCTTGTTGTCCTGCTGCTGGTTGGCCTCCACCGCCTCCACCGCCTCCTCCGCCTCCTCCTCCTCCACCGGGTTGTCCTCCGGCAGGAGGTTGTTGTGGTTGTCCACCACCTCCACCTGGTTGTCCTCCGGCGGGAGGTTGTGCTGGTTGTGCTGGTCCTGCCGCTTGCACGGGTTGTACGTGAGCTACGGCGATTGCTGCTTGTGCCATTGCTTGTGTGAGTTGTTCAATGACCAGCACGTTAGTTTGGTCTGTTGTGGGGATATCTGGATCGGATGCTGGTGAAGCGACTTCTGCTTCAGGGGTTTTGTCGCTTCCTTGGGTGACTTCTGTGTGGATTTGCTCAAGGTCTGGAGCGAGTAGGAACAGCTGGTTTTTGATTCCTAGTCCTAGTTCTTGAGGATCTTTGATCTCGTCTTCTCTGCTGACTTTGTAGCACTGGTTGATGGTCCAGCTGATTCTGTACCAGGTCCCGTTGATGTATTCTATGGGGTATGTGTATAGCCCGTCTCTGAGGTGGTATGCTGATCGTCCCTCAGTTTGTGATTCTAGCCAGAAGGCTTTCCCTTGTATTTCTGAAGGGAGGTTGTCAGAGGTTCTATTCCGAAACTTGATGTCAGGGCTCCTTGAGAGCTTTTGTTTTCTTCTAAGGTCGAGTAGTATATCAGCCAGTTTGGCTTAGGAGAAGCTTGACTTGTGTTAAGCCTGCAGCAGGGCTTTGTGCACACCTGATGGTTTAGGAAGGTGTGCGGTCTGAGGCGTGCCGAGACACGTGATTCAGACTCCTGAGATGCATGTTGATTGTTATAGCACAATCACTAAGCTTCAAAGGCAAGGTCCGCCTTTAAGGACCTTAGAGGATTGATGGAAGAGTAGAAGGGAGCTGCGCAGTGAACAGGAGTGAACAAGAGGCTGTGATTGCAAAGCAAAGTCGAGCTTAAGGCTCAACCATCTGTAAGGAGTCCTATATATACAAGTTCGAACCTGGTATGACTAATAACCTTGGAACCGGTTGCTAAGCCAGTTTGTAACTGCTCAGTCATCGACTATCGTACACTGTCAGCATGATGCATGTATCAGTAATCAGACCAGAACCATCAGTCATCGTATAGTAAGAATCATCAGTCATCCAGTCCAAGAAGATGAGTCAGGCGTGTAATGGTAACAAGTCATCGGGTCATATGACCCCAGCCAGTCTGTCGGTCCATAAAACACCTCACCTCTCTCCATACCAGAGGCGGAGCTTATCAGGTGGGCTTCTGCGGTGAGGTCAGGGTTGGCAATGAGGAGCTGGCGTCCTTGGGACAGGGAGACAATGGAGCTATCGATGGAGGCAGAGGACATTGTTGAGTGGGGAGTAGAGTGAAGCGGATAGAGACCTTTCATCATTTGCTGGGGTTCTTATAGGTTTGAGCTTCACCCAGGGGGTTTCTCCGGTGGTATCTTGCCATGAGCACTGGGGCATGCACCTGGTCGGCTGGCTCCCATGAGTTGTCTGCATCTGGATATCCTCTCCAATGTACGAGATACTGAAGGGCTCGTTGCCTACCGTAAAAGCGGTGATTAACGATGTTCTCAACCTTGTACTCCTTCTCTCCTGCTATCAGGTCAGGCAGTGGCCTCGTGTAGTTGGGTCCATGCGTCATGGTTTCGCGATAAGGGGTCAGCAGGGAGGCGTGGAACACGTCATGGATGGTCCAGCCCATGGGGAGATCGAGTTTATAGGCGACTGGTGACACTTGCTTGGTGATTGTGAAGGGTCCATGACGTTTAGGGGCGAGCTTGGGCGCCTGATAAGGGAGGGCTAGGTGCTTCGCTTCGAGCCAGACTTGGTCACCTGTCTGGAATTGCATGGTCGGCGTTCCTTGGGCTGTCTTGGCTAGTGCTGTTTGTGCTTGTTCCCTTCATCTGGTCATCTCTTCTCCACAATTCTCGACTCTTTGATTGGTGGATAAGGGGGTTGCTTCGGGCGTCAGCTGGGGGAGATAGCCGAGTAGGGCCTGGAGGGGGGCTATCTTGATGGTGGCATTGATCCTGCTGTTGTGCACGAGGGAGGCAATAGGGAGCCAGTCGCTCCAGTCGTCTTGTTGTGCGGTTGTCACAAACCTCAGGAATTGTTCCACCCATTGGTTCTTTCTTTCTGATAGTCCATCTGTCTGTGGATGGTACGCTGTTGAGATGTTTTGCTTCGTTTTCAGTCTTTGACACAAGGCAGTGGTGAAATGTGAGGTGAACCTGGGGTCTCGGTCTGTGATCACCTTTTTAGGTATTCCGAACCACTGATAGATGTTTCTGAGGTACAGCTCGGCAATGCCTTCACCTGTGATCATGGTCGAGCACGGGAGGAAGAGGGCTGCTCTCATACATCCATGGTCGACGATCGTTAGTATGGTGTCGTGGGGGCCGTTCCTGGGAAGTTGTGTGATTAGGTCCATCACGACTTCTTCGAACGGTTTTGCTTCTGGATGTGGGGTGATGCGATACATCGGGATGTGCTTTTGGTGAGTGAGGTTCTTGCTCTGTTGGCAGGGGGCACATCCTTTCATGTAGTCTTCAATCCAGGTGTTCATGCCAGGCCACCAGTATCGTCTCTTGACTGCTTGGATCGTTTCATCCCTCCCCGGGTGGCCTGCTGTCGGGGCGTCATGGAAGTGGTTCAGGATGTCCCTCCTTATCATTGTATTTCCCGGAACTACTGGGACAGCATCTTTGAACCACTTGGGGTCTGTTGAGTGGTTTGGATGTGTTTGGTAAGTGAGTTTGTATTTCTTTGCCCACACTTTCATTTCCTTGGTTTGTCGTTTTTGTTCCAGTGCAACCTTAAGTTCGAGGGTTTCTTCTTCCGGGTTTGGGTCTTCGCTGGATTGGAGTCTGATGAACATCTCTTCAGGTAGGAGGGTGAGGTTGTTGTTGTCGCTTTCTTCTTTGTTGTCTACCAGGGGTCGTGAGAGCATGTCTGCTGCCGTGTGTAGTTTGCCTGGTATGTGTTGGATTACTAGATTGTACTCTTGTAGTTCTCCGAACCATCTGGCGACTCTCCTGTTTACTTTCTTGGGGGTCTTCCAATGGTTTAGATTAGCGTGGTCCGTTAGTACTGTGACTGGAGTTTCTGTAGCTGCTAGGTGGGGTCTCCAGTGGTGTAGAGCTTTCATGACTGCTAGGAGTTCTCTTTTGAAGATGTCATAGTTTCGTTCTGTCGGGGTGAAAGTGGCTGAGTAGTATGCAATCGGGTGTCGCATGATTTTGTGGGTTCTTGGGTTTGTTTCTCCCTCCTGCGAGAGTACAGCTCCCATGCCATAAGCTGAGGTGTCTGTAGCCAGGAAGAAGGGTTTGGTGTAGTCTGGTTGTTGGAGGATCAGTCTGGCGCACATCAGCGTTTTGAGGGTTTTGAATGCTTTGATTTGTGCTTCTCCCCAGTGGAATGGGGTCGTTTTCTTTGTCAGTTCGATGAGGGGGTGTGCGATCCTGTAGTAGTTGGGTATGAAGTACCGGTAGAACCCTGTGAACCCCAGGAATGCTTGGATGTCTCTGACATTCTTAGGGGGTGGCCAGTCTGCGATTCCTTTCACCTTTGTTGGGTCCATCTGTACTGTTCCTGCGCTTAGAATGACGCCAAGGAACTCCACCTTCTTTTGCTCGAACTGGCACTTCTCTGGCTTGGGGTAGAGGTCGTGGTCTTTGAGCTTGGTTAGTACTTGGTGGACTCGCTTCCTGTGGGTTTCTGGGTTGTTTGGGGTGTGGACCAGGATGTCGTCCATATAGATCGTGAGCCAGTCTTCTCTTAGTTCTTCGACAAAGATTGCATTCATCATCGTCTGGAAGGTGGCTGGGGAATTGGTGAGTCCGAAGAACATGACTCTTGGCTCGAAGAGGCCTTTGTTGGTGATGAATGCTGCCTTCCATTGGTCTTGTTTCTTGATGCAAACATTGTTGTATCCCCATCACATGTCGAATTTCGAGAAGAGGGCGGCGTCTTGGGCTCGGGCTATGAGTTCTGGGATGAGGGGAAGCGGGTAGCGATTGCAGATGGTGTGTTCATTTAGGCATTGGTAGTCCTGTACTGGTCGAAGTTTGCCATCTTTCTTTTTGATGAAGAAGAAGGGGGCTGTGTAGGGGCTCTTCGAGGGGATGATGTATCCCTTTTTGAGGTATTCCTCCACGAACTTCTTCAGTGCCTTCCTTTCTTCTTGGGTGAGGGCATAGATCTTCCCTGGTAGTGTCGGTGGGGCGTCCTTTTTGAGTTCTATGGCGTGGTCCCATATTCTTGGTTCAGGGAAGCATTGGGCCTTTTCTTCGCTGAACACTTGGGCATGCTGTTGGTATTCTTTTGGTAGGGAGACGTCCTTCGGGGTATCATAGCGTTCTGCGAGTTTTGAGGCCTGTGTTTGTTGTCTGTCCGCTGTCAGGGCTGCAATTACTAGCCTTTTTATGTGCTGGGGGGGGGTTTCTTCTGTTAGTGTTCTGATGGGGGTGAGTGTGATTGGGAGTTGGTCGTAGTCGATCCAGCCTTTGGACCAAGTGATCCGTGGTTCCATCCCTGAGAACCAGGGGTATCCCAGAATGAGGGGGTTTCCACCTAAGTGCATGAGGAAGAACCTCATGGTCCTTGTTCTTTCTCCTGTTCTGACGGCAGCATCTGTATAGTGAGTGATTGGTCCTTGTCGATTTGGGGTTTTGTCTACATTGAAGACCTCTCTTGGTGTTTTGAGATGTGTGAGGGGGAGTTGAAGGGCATAGGTGTGGTCTGTGTCTATGAAGTTTTCTGTGGCACCGCAGTCCACTAGGGCGATGGTTTCAGTCCTTTTTCCGGTGGAGTTAATGTATACTCGAACTGTCATTGATCATCAATTTGCAAGATATACATGTTCCGCTCTATTGGTCCTAATCCAGACTGTACAAATTAGGCCTCCTGAAAATCCTCTGCTCCATACTTTGCCATGATTTCCTCCATCTCCTGCTGCATCATCGATGCGATCTGGGCCTGGATGGCGTTGTATTTGGTGCTTGAAGTGGACTCCGTCAGGTTGTTGCTATAGGCGTCTTCCATGTCAATGAGGTTGGCTGCAGGTCGTTGTCCTTGGGGCCTTCCTCGGTTGTTGCAGTGGGGGCAGTTCCTGGCAAAGTGGCCCATCTCTTGACAGTTAAAGCAGGGTCCTGGTGGGGGTCTGGTGCGTCCTTGTTGGCTTCGGGGTTGGCCCTGGGTGTCGACCTCCATGGAGCATCTGTAGGATCGTCGATCAGTGTAGTTGTTTTGTCCCTGTCAGTTGGCTCTTGACCTGTCAAGGTCCATGGGGATGTAGGTGTTGTTCATGCTCTGCAGGGCATTTGAGGAGTTGTACTGGTGTTGGGGGTAGTTGTTGTTTTGCTGGGGGCATTGGTGGTTCCAGTTTTGCCTCTGATACTGTGGCTGGGGGTTTCCTTGCCTCTGGGGTTGGAAGAATTGTCCTGCTGTGTTTCCTAGGAGCGTTTTTAGCATTTCTTGGGATTGGGTGGCTTTGATAGCCGTTTCTTTGTAGACTTGGTAAGTCCTAATTGGTTGCTGGGCCATGGCTTTCATGGTGTCGGTGAGTATGCCTGGGGAGAGGTGCAGGAGGAAGAGTTGAACGCTTTCGGGGTGGTCCTTATCGTATCCTGCTTCTCCAATGAGTTGCTCGAAGTCCACGATGTACTGGTCAATGTGGGGCCAGGCCATGCATAAGCTGGTGAGTTTGTTCCTGGCCCTAAGTTCTTTTTGGGAGTCCATAAACTGGGCACAGAATTGGGCGATGAATTGGTCATAAGTGTCTTGGTTGTCTGGTTGATTGGCGAGCCATCTTCCCATGTTGTGTCTCCATGTAGTGGTTTGCAGTCCTTTGACATGTGAGAGGGTGTAGGCTACCCTGGTGATGGCTGATTGGAAAGGGATGTGTTGGTGGTTGAGGAGGAAGTGGTCAGTGACTTTGTCGATAAATTCTTCTGCCCTGGTGTGGTCTCCTTCGAAGTGGACCGGTGGGGCGCCCATGAGGCGTTCTCCATGGATGGCTGGAACGGCTGCTTGTTGTCCGGTGGGTTGTCCTCCTCCTGCAGGTGGGTTTCCGCCTCCTCCTCCTCTGGGATTGCCTCCAGGGTTTCCTCCTCCTGGGTTGCCTGTGAAGTTCCCTCCGGGATTTCCTCCTCCTGGGTTTCCTCCAGGGTTCCCTCCAGGATTTCCTCCTCCTGGGTTTCCTCCGGGGTTCCCTCCCGGGTTTCCTCCTCTGCTACCGCTTCCATGGGGTGTGTGTTGTGTGCTGCCTCGTCCTCCTATTCCTGAGAGGGCGGTCGTGGTGGTGGCAAGTGTAGGCTGTGCTAACTGCTGGGCGAGTCGTTTGCTATCAGTGAGGGTGTGGGCACTGAACGTTTGTGTGGCTATGGCTTCTTTCTGGGATTCTAGGAAGGTTGATGTGGTCCAGGAGCGATTCTTCACGTCTTCTGGGACTTCTCGAGTCTGTGTAGCCTCTTGGGGTTTGTTGATGTCATCTGTACTAGTATCTGATGGTTGTTGTTCAATGGGGAGCGTTACTCTTGATGCCTGCTTGCTTGCTTGCCTCAATCGTGTTTGGTGTTTGGCGAGTAGTTGCAATGTGATGGAAAAGAAGTCGAGTCTAATGTCACCGGCGTAGGGCGCGACACTTAGACTCTTGAGTGTACTGGTTTTGAAGGGCAAGGAGAGGGGACAGTGATGCGTTCACTCCATTCAAAGTAGGGGATAGCAAGCTAGAATTGAGACGAGGAGACTCGACTTAGAGTCCTAGAGACCTAAGACGAGTCCTACTTATACAAGTACAGCTACAATGCCTGGAACGAGTCGCCAACTGCTAGAGGTACGGGGATGACATCAGGGCGCGTCATCCTACTATGACAATACTAGGATTGATGTCATAAAGATGTCACCCTTACTACGATGCCTGCAATGAGTCCGTACACGAGGGGAAGGTCGAGACAATGATATCACAAATGCGTCAGAGATACTATGAGTCATGGGGGATAGGTAGCATCCAGAACATGCTACAGGAAGGGGGAGGGTCAAGACATGCAATCACACGGACCATTATCGTGATGTAGAGCCGGGTTCAACTCCTGACAGAACTGATAGCTCACCTGGGGCCGGTTCACCCTCTGCTTATGCTGCCCCTTAACCTCCCATTGGCTAAGTGCAGCTGCCGGCAGTAACACTTCTTGTGGAAGTGACACTTCTCTGGGTTCAGATAGAGATCGTGTCTAAGTAATTTCTTAAGGACTTTCACTACGTCTCTGTTGTGTTGTCGTAGGGATCCTTTGGTAGGTATTAGTATATTATCCATATAGATGAATACTTCGCCTTTGGTGATTTCTTCTCTAAAGTATGCGTCCATCATCATCTGGAATGTTGCTGGAGAGTTGTTTAAGCCGAAGAACATGACATTTGGTTCAAAAAGTCCTCTGTTTGTCTTAAATGCGGCTTTAGGCTGGTCTCCATCCTTGATTCGGACATTGTTGTATCCCCATCGTATATCAAACTTGGTGAACCAATCCGCATCGTGGATCTGGGCGATAATTTCTTTGATTAATGGGAGCAGATACATATTTTTCTTCATATACTTGTTGATGGCTCTATAATCTTGAACTGGTCGCAATTTTCCATCTTTCTTCTTTACAAAGAAGAAGGGTGATGTGTAGTTTGAGTTAGAGGTCGTAATATACTTCTTCTTTAGATGTTCGTCTAGGAATTTGTCTAACACTTCCTGTTCGTGTGGTGCCAATTGTATGAGCTTGCAGTCTATGGTCTTTGGAATGTCTTCTGTGAATTCTATTGCGTGATCCCATGGTCTTGACTTTGGGAAACACATAGCCTTGATTTCGTCGAAGACTTTGCCATAAGTGTGATAAGCCTTTGGAACGATTTCTTGCCAAGTTCGTTCCTTCTTATCTCTAGCTTCTATTGCAAGATCTGTGGCTGTTGTCATCTTTCTGAGGTATTTCTTTGGATAAAGAATGGTTCCTCTTTCGTTGCTTGGTATGAAATATGGATCATGCTTTTCCGTTTCATACATCTCTGGCTTAATCTCTTTTAGGAGCTGCAGTTGCCTTTCTGGGGTCCATAGGTGTGCGTCTTCGGTTGCGATAGTTACATTGCCATAGAATGTGCTTGTTTTCCAATTAATCAGTGGATTAGTATTGGATAAAAAGGGGTATCCTAATAGCATTTCATCGCCTCCTAAGTTGATGATAAAGAAGGTTTCTTTCTTCATGACCGGACCATAGTAGACTTCTAAGTCCGTGGCTTCTGTAATATTTCCTAAAGAGTTTCGTGTTCCATCTACATTATGAATAGTCCTTGGTTGACTCAATTTGTATGTAGGGAATTTGTATCGTCTTGCAAGTGTGGGTGCAATAAAATTATCTGTTGCACCACTGTCGATTAATGCTTTAACTTGTCCTTTCTTGTCCTTTGTTCGAAGTTTAACTGTGGCCTTTACTGATCGTTGCTTTGGCACAAATGCATCTGCATTGAACACTACCCTAATCATGGCCTGGTGACTCAGGCTTACTGAAAATTTACACCATTCTTTCGCATTTCTTTTGCCCATTGCTTGCACTCTTCATCGGAAAATGAAGCTGTTTGAGCTGCTATTTGAGCAATGTTAGGTTGATCATTTGATTCATCATCTGATTCAACTTCTTCAAAGAAGTCTTCATCATCTGAATCTTCTTCTATGATCGCCCTTGCAAAGGAAGTTCTAGGTCTAAATTTAGTGTTCTTCTTCTGGTTGGGTTTGAGAGGTTTGCATTGCTGCGTTTGCAAACTCTTCTTGTTAGGACATTCGCGAGCAAGGTGTCCTTGCTTGGAACAATTATAGTATCGACCTTCGTTACGATGTTTCTTCTTATCTTCTGCAGTGACTGCTCATCGTGCGGCCATTACAGTGTCTACATCCATTGGAACTGTTTCATCGTTTGGATGGCAATGTGGTCGTTGTTGTTGTGGGCCTTTGTGCCATTGTGTTGGCCATCTAGGCATAGAGTGATGTATCGCATCTCTGCACATGTTCTTCTTCTGTTCCTTTCGTGCTGCATCTATCCATTCAGCTAGAGTTGTTGGCTCTGTGTCTCTGTCTAGAATGTGGTCTAGCAGTGGTCAGTTTAGGCATTTGACAAACATGTCTACTGTAGCTTCGTTGTTTTTGCCATATACTGCTTTCTTTGCTAGATTCTTGAACGTTGCAATGAAGGAATCTAAGTTCTGTCCTTGCATCTTCATGCCTTGTAGAGCAAGGTATGTGCTTTGCTTCTGTGTTGTATTGGTGTATGCCCCATTGAAAGCTGTTTCAAAATCTGTCCACAGAACTTCTTCGTCTCGTCCTACTGGATTCTGTTGGTGTGAGACTTTTGTCTTAAGTTCTTGGAGCTGGGCATCTACCCAATTGTCGACGTTCGGTCCTCTTATAAAAGATAATGCAAAGATTACTCTTCTATAAGGGTTTGACATAGTCGTGATGCCATTGTTCATGGACTTATACATGTCAAATTGGCAGAGAAAGAGTTCACTCTTGGCTCTGTTTCCGTCAAAGAGTTGTGGTGGATTTCCTGTCCATCCACTGGGGTTCATGGCTGCTGGTGGTTGCACCATTATAACTGGTTGTACGACTGGTTGTACTGCTGGTTGTACGACTGGTACAGGTGCACTTATTACAATCTGTGGGATAGGTTGTATCGCTGGAGGTGGTGCTGGAGGTTGTACACCTTGTACTACTGCTCCGGTAACTATTGTGAGATAATGTGGAAATCCTGGGTCTTGTGGATTTTCTGGTTCTCTGTCTGTGATATCGAGGACGTGTTCGATACCTGCTGTGTACAATTCGAGTTTCTAGTTCTTGTTGTTGATCCTCAACTGATCATTCTCTTGGATCTAATGGAGGAGCGATAGATGTATCCTCGTCCTTGTCTGAATCGTAGTCTGTAGCAAATCTAAATATCTATTGTGGCGATTCTTCTGAAGAGGAGTGTCTACTCTCTCTGTGGCTAGCACTTGCTGGTGATGGTGCTTGGTAGTCTGGATGGTTTGGGTTTGTTATAGGCCAAAATCCAGTGTCTTGTTTGTTGTATGCGATTTGAAAATAGTGGGCTGTGTACCACTTATTATTCTTATCATCTAGGTAGTACCAGTGATTATCAAAGAATTCGACTGGTTCTGGTGCGTGTGGTTTGTAGGTGGGTTCTACAAGTGTACGGTCCTGTAGATCGGGTAGGTAGTATCCTGTCTTTGGTTGTTGTACTGACTCTCCTTCGTGGTAGTCTACCCAAATGACACTTCCTAATACTTCTGGTGGGAGATTGTCTAGTCTTCTCCTAGTAACTTCGCGCTCTTCGTCTGGGTCGTCAGTGACTTAAGGAGCTAGTGATGCCGTCTTGGTGTCGGTTGCTTTCTATAGGGAAGCCTTTCCTTCTGAATCGCGTAAATGGTAGTCTAGTGTAACTGCACTAGTCTCGGTGCTTTACTTTACTTCTAAAGCCTGTAAGAAGGGTCTCTACAACTTAGTAGATGTCTGGTATAGTACTAGCCTAGCTAAAGTACTAAAGGGTTTGGTATGTATCAGGTAGCTAATCTGGTACAGTGAGGGGTTTCGTTATACACTAGCCTAGCTATGTATAGTAAGGGGTTCTCTTTACTTAGCCTTTAAAGAGACTTTAAAAAGGATCAGTGCTTTCTTCTTATAGAAAGACTTGGTCTTGTGTTATGCTCGGACTTTGCATGGCGCTACAAAGTGCCCGGAAAGAAGAGAATTGGGTGCTCTGCTGTTCTATGAACAGTGGGTCTCGATTTAACAAGAGTCTACTTTGTAGATCGTATCTTGAAGTCTGCAAGGTATGTTATGCAAAAGCTAGTTGCCACAACTAGTTTGTTATGAGATAAGAGTTTAAGGTCTTGATTCAACATGTATGGAAACACACGATGAAAGCAAAGGCTTTCGAGGGAATCTGGGGAGGGATTGTGGTTCTATACAAGAGACCAAGTCTGAGGCTACTTGGCCTGTATCTACATCCTTATATACATGATTGGGGGCTGTGCATTGACTGTGCATTGCGTAGCAATGACTGTGCAATGCATAGTACATTACTGCAGTAAACTACAGATTACTACAGAGCTACAGAACTGCATACTATGGACTGTGGAACTGTGCAATGATCTGGGGTTGCTTTGCAGCGCGAGAGAGAAGCGTGGGAAAGTGTACCTTCCTATTAGAGACAGGGGGTGGCTGAGACTGGGACTCAGACACTTGCTGAAATGACTAAGTTGCGAGTCACGTGGAGGCTGCACGTGATGTGTCATGTGAGGATACATGTGATGAGTGCATGTGATTAGGCGTCTATATGACTTGGCACCTAAAGAGTTGACTTAGAGGAAAAAGTAAATTGGGGCATCTAAACAGGGCACTTAGGCGACTTCATGACAGAGGGTGAGGGGGTGAGGGTGAGGGGGTGAGGGTAAAGGGTGCTTAGGGTAACTTGTAAAACTCAGCATAAGTGACCTGGGTCAATACTCACAAGTACTCACAGATCCTTGCGAGTATGTTCCCATGGATCACCTGGATCTGTGGGTCAGCTGACCTGTGTGTATTCTTGTGGATCTACCCACAGATACCCACAGGTTACCTGGACTCGTGCTGAGCCTTAGGTGGCACTGCATCGTACTTGAAGATGTCCTCTACATCCCCAAACTCCACAGGAACCTCCTATCGGTCCCCCAACTCCTTCACTGTGGCACCAATGTCCACTTCACTAAGAAGCAGTGTCAAATCTTTGACAAGCAGGGGATGCTTACTTGCAAGGGGAGCCTCTGATGAACCCTCTTCCCTATGCCCATCCATGTCATTGTACCGGAGTCTGCCCATGTTGCTATGGTAAAACTTGACACTTTCCCAGTCAAAGGGGATGTTAAGCCCACAGCAGGGCTTCATGCACACCTGATGAATTAGGAAGGTGTGTGGTCCGAGGCATACCAAGGCACGTGATCTGACTCCTGAGATGTGCATTGATTGTTATAGCACAATCACTAAGCTTTGAAGGCAAGGTCCGCCTTTAAGGACCTTTAGAATGTAGATGGAAGAGACAAGAGGGGCCATGCAGTGAACAGGAGTGAACAAGAGGCTGTGATTGCAAAGCAAAGTTGAGCTTAAGGCTCAACTGTTCATACTGAGTCCTATATATACAGGTTTGAGTCAGGTATGACTAATAGTCCTAAAACCGGTTGCTAAGCTGGTTTGTAAGTACTCAGTCATCATCAGTCAGCATCAGTCATCAACCTATAGTACACTGTCAGCATGATGCATGTATCAGTAAGCAGATCAGAGTTATCAGTCATCCAGTCCAGAAGATGAGTCAGGGGTGTAATTGTAATGAGTCATGGGGTCACATAACCCCAGCCAGTCTGTCAGTCCATCAAACACCTCACCTCTCTCCATACCAGAGGCGGAGCTTATCACCACCCTCCCCTCAAAGTAGCGCTTCCATGCGCTAATCAGATCCCTCGTTATCGCCAGGGATGTAGTTGTAGTGGGGCGAGGGGGAGCGGGGAGCAAAGTAGGGGCCTGAGCCTTCGAACTCGTCAAGGACCACCTGCATGATAGCCTTGCGCATGGCGATGCCAGCTTCACTGAACTCTCCCTTGCAGAGATCATCACACCCTGCTTTGATGTGTTCATATTCTACCTCGCACTCAGCGAGGTTCAAGTACTTGGCAGTTCTCCTGCATGTAAGATAGCGGTCCACAGGGCGGCGGCATTGTCCTCCAAAAGGGCATGTCTCCGGCATGTCATGGTGGAATTCATGGTGGTGGTGGGGCACTTGACACCATCCGGATTTCTCGAAGGTGCATTTATAATGTGGAGTGTCGCAGCAGGTGGTGATATGGTCTTTGAACCCACAGTAGGTGCATTTGCCCTGCTCCTCGTAATCTTCCTGGGCCATGACATCATTTCGCACATTCCTGCAGTTCCAAGAGATGGCACTATTTCTTCCTCCATCAAGGCAGAAGGGGGTGGAGGGATCTGTGTGGCAGTGTTTCTGGCGGTGCCATGAGGCTAGTTCCCCAGCTTCAGAGTCCTCCTCCATCAGTTCTTGGAGGCATTCTTGGGCATTTGTGCAGACAAGGCGCTCTCTGACAATGCAGTTCCTTCCTTGGAGGGCAATTTGGTTATGTGTGAGGTTGCAGCATCTCTGCTGGGTGAAGTCTTCCCATTTCTTTATTTCCACCTCCATTTGATGGAGGTGACGTTCTTCTGCTTTGAGTGCCTGCAGGCGCATGACATCTGCTTTTAGCCCATAGTCTCCAATATCCTCCAGGGTACAGTCTAGAGGTCCGAACATCATTCTTTCTTCTTCCATGAACTGGAAGTAGTACTGGTCGGTGTAGATGTTGACTTGGAGGGACCCCTCCTGTGGTACAGCTATCAGGACCTCTGCATACACTGGTTTGTCCTTTCCATTGGTGCCATAGATGGTGGGCTTGCCAGTGAGGGGTTCCACTTGAAATTTAATGAAGGGGGTGTCGTGCTTAGAGAAGGGGAAGCTTTCTGAAACAGGGATCTGGATGTGGGTACGGTGTAGATTGGGGATGAAGATGATCCAGTCTTCTCCAGGGTGAACAGGGCCATTTACAATCTCATCTACATTGATGGTGATGTGAGAGGCCAGTGATGAGTTGATGTTGGTAGGGGATGGGGATGTGAGTGGGGTAGTGATGCGGTGTACCACATTTGTTTCTGGATCCACAACCAAGGGATGTTCCAGCTCTTCTTGCCTTTCCAGCATTAGTTGTGCTGTGGCCAGCCCACCTGGCAAGTAAAAGAGGCGTTCCCTTGCATAGTTGCTGATGTTGTGAATGCAGTTACAGGGGTCATCGGGGTTATCCTGGGGCAATGGGTGGATGCAAGGGGGAGGAATAGGAGGTGGTTCTGGGCTGGGAAGGTGGCTGGGTGCATGGACATGTAGACCGAGGGCAAGAGACGAAGATATTTGTCTGCTTCAATGTCTGGGGGGTTCTCTGTCAGCAGGACATAGGCCGGTTCTTTGCATCACAAAAAAATACTGTTTTATATATGACCAGGTATAGCAAACATAGATCCACATGCCAGGTTATAAGCAGGTTGTAACCATATATGGCATTACACAATGCAGACACAGTGCATATATGATAAACCTTACCTAGATAAGGATCATATATTATAACCCTAGCAGGATAAGAACTATATATGGTAAAATATACCCAAATAAGGGTTACATGTTCACCTTATGGCCTTATATGGAGCAGTTACTATGTATGATGGTACAAGACAGGTGTGTGATACATGTAGTTAATGTCATATATAGACATATATGTATACAACATACCCAAAAAAGGGTTACATGTTCACCTTATGGCCTTATATGGAGCAGTTACTATGTATGATGTACAAGACAGGTGTGTGATACATGTAGTTAATGTCATATATAGACATATATATGTATACAGGGGCCAAGGAAATTGTTATTTTTCCCAGGGGTGTCATTTCTATAGTAGCAGTAAAATAAAAGTAGATAGTGGTACATAACTAACTACACAAACAAAGCACTTTCCAAAAAAAAAAAAAAAAAGAAATGTTGGTGTTGCTGCCAGCCAAGCCAAATGTATTTATATCTCTGGAAATAAAATATATTAAAATCTGAAAATATTTGAGCCAATAGATAAGAGCAGAATACTTGGGGTTCTCTGCCAACATTAAGTGATCTAATTAGTAGTTCTTAAGTTATTTGACCAGCATTGAAATTGGCTCAGCTGAAAGCAATAAAGATCTCTAAATAACTAAGCAACCACTGATTAGATCACTTAATATTGACAGAGGACCCCCTAACATTTCGTCTTGTCTATTAGCACAAATATTTTCAGATTTTTATATATTTTATTTCCCAAGATATGAGAGTACTTTGCTTGGTCTGCAGTGACACTGGAGTTGCCCAAAAATTCTAAGTCGAAACATTGTGCAATGCGCTCAACCTTAATGTCACATGCAAAAGTTCAACATCCACGTGTTCAATGTTGATGTTTTCTGTTTCACTCCTCCTCCCATCCACTGACTTCGCCCCCTCGTTAGTCCCTCACTTGCCCTCCCTCGTTCACCTTTCCACCACATGCCCTCGCCTTCGCCCACCACACACCTTCGCCCTCGCCCTCGCCCACCACACCTTTGCCCACCACACACCCTCGCCTTCGCCTTTGCCCACCACTCGCCCTCACATTTGCCAAGACACCACATCTCGATGCTCACACCCACGCTACTACAGGGCTCATTAGGTATGTATTGACTACCCTGTTACTTCCTTTTCACTAACATTTTCGACCATGTTCCTCACCCTCGCCCTCGCCCTCGAACTCACACTGGGTGCCAACACGCATCCCCATGCCTTTCCACGTGTGTCCATGCTGGATGCCCATGCCCATGCCCTTGCCCTCGCTGGATGCCCATGCACACACCCACACCCACGCCGGATGCCCACACCCATGCCCTTGCCCTTGCCCTCGCTCCATCACTCTCCGGGCTGCATCGCATTGCGTTGCCCCACCCCATCCCATCCCACCTCATGTTGCATTGCCCCACCCCATCCCACCTTGTGTTGCCCCACCCCATCCCACCTCACCTTGCGTCACCCCACCCCACCCCACCCCACCCCGTGTTGCGTTGCCCCACCCCGCCCCACCTCGCCCCACCTCACCACCCCTGCCCCTGCCCTCCTTTCTCCATAGTAATTAGTAGTTAAGTTTTGATGTACCTTAGAATAATTAATAATAAATTTATTTTATGCTTTTTAATTGAGTGAAAAATTGAGTAAAAAGTAGCAAGCTTACAAGTTCCTTGGCCCCCTGTATAACATATATGTTCATATATGTCATTAACTACATGTATCACACATGTGTCTTGTACATCATACTTGTACATCATACATAGTAACCGCTCCATATAAGGCCATCCCTGGAACACTTGTTCTGGTACACCTTTTTACCTAAGGTGTGGGGCATATATATCCATATAAACTTTGGACTTTTTTCATGATAACTTAGGGAAGGCAGGGGGTGGTTCCAATGTGGGGTGGAGCGAGGCTTCCAGCACTGCAACTTCTTCAGTGTCAACTGCTAGCATTGTGTTGCAAGTGGCAGGGGATGGTGAGCTGTAACGTGAAGACATAAGGGAGAGGTTTTCAAACTGTGTGCAGAGTGAGGAAATATCTGGGAGCAGTGGAAATTCCATCACAACTTCTTCAGGGTTTATAACCACTCGGCAGATGTAGTGCTTTAAGGTCCAGTCCTAAGAACTGCAAAAAGACCGAAAACTGGACCTGACTGGACTGCAAAAAAACCAGACCATTAGTCACAGTTATCTGAATTTGGGAGAATTGTGACTGGTCCAGTTACAGTTAGGGCAGGAATAAAAACCAATATAAAACCGGTTAAAACCGGTCTGAACCGGTCTTTAGCATATCATCGGAAAGCTATGATTAATAGCTTTTCAACAAACCTAATTTTATGTTTTTAGTGGATCTAGTTCTTGAGATATAATCAAAACAGTGAAAAATTCCCCTTATTCTCATTCCTCACCCTCACCCTCTCACCCTTACCACTACTGAGGGGAAAGGGTAGTAGTAAAAGGCCACCCCCTTACCCTTGTCCCATTATATATACTTATCAAGTCACCCTCACTCCATTACCACTAGTATGGTGCTACCCATCACTGCCACCCTACCACTCACCACCACCCTATTACCTCCTCACCACCACTGACAGGGCACAGACCATAGAGTACTAGGCTAGTAAGAGTGCTAGGGTGAGTTGGAGTCTATGATAGGGTAAGGGTGAGTTGATAATAGGGTATAAGCAATGGTGTACTAGTATGTAGTTGTAACTATTATATTATTTATATAAAAAGACCAGTCAAGACTGTAATAAAACTGGTTCTAACCAGTCACTGACTGGTCTATAAAAGGACCAGTTAAGACTGGTCCTAGGACCGATGTTGAACTGACTGTAACCAGTCTAAAGTGGTCCAGTCACAGTTATTAAGATCTGGTGAAAACTTGTGACCAGTTGCAGTTGCAGTCCTTCCAAAAATGGAAAAAAAAACTGAACTGAACTGGACTTTAAAGCACTAGGCAGATGGCCTTGGGGTTCTTATCATGGAATTCCTTAACCTTGAGGACGGCATTATCCAGATTCCTCTTGGCTCCCAAGAGTCATGTGCTTCTGAGAAGCCCTTCCATCTAACCAGGTACTGCAATGTTTTCTTCTTGCTGGTTTGCCTTGAGGCTAACACATTGTCTACTTTCTAGTGTTGGGGAAGTTTGGTTTGGTTCAGTTTAAGCCAATTTTGGCCAAACTGGAAACCAAATGGTTTGGTTCCTTGACATTTTTCTGAAACCAAAACCAAAACCGATACAAACAGTTTACATTGGTTCAGTTTGGTTCAAACCCAGTTTGAGACCGTTTCATTAACTTTTGGTTTGGTTTGGTTTAAACCACATTTAAACCCAATCTCAGATGGTTTGTCACATGAAATATATTTTACATAGCAGGGGAGAGGAGCAATGCTAAGACATACTGCCAAGACACAAGTACTATGCTAATTGTTCACGCTAACAGGCCCATCATCAAGAATGACATCAACTGCACAGTACAACTCTTTGATAAGAGCTGAAGCTTCAAGGTTCGCAGATATGATCCCGGCCTTATACCCACCCTTCAGCATTTGAATGGCCTTGAACATAGTAGGCGAGATGCGATTTTGGAAGTCAGTCCCAATATGTTGCGCACTAGAAAACTGTTGCTCAGATACTGTAGAAGAACCAGGGACGGCAAGAAGGTCCCAAGCCATCCTCGTGACTGTGGGGTAGATGACACTGTGGTCCTTCCACCACTGGATAACTGCAACATCAGGCAGAGAATCAAATGGTTCAAGTGGTGACTTAAGGTATCCATTGAGTTCATGGTATGGGTCATTAGACCTCAACTCCTCAGCAACATGGCTTGCAACGGTTAACCGCATCCAGGCCTGGCCATACATTGAGCCAGTGCTCTCTATAGGCCCAGTACTAGCGGCAGGGGTTTGGTCTGGGGTTGGGGTGGGTGGATTGAAAGCAGTGTATTGATTAAACTATTCAGATGTTTGGATGAGTAAACCTGTGCAGTTAGAATAATGACTTACAGTTGTTTTGAGGGTTTGCATCCTGGCTTTGAAATACCTCTGCTCCCAGTGTTTCTGAAAATAGACCAGCTTGATGCAGGGATCCAGGATAAGGCAAATGAAGTAGACACTGCTTTCGTCCAGTGCTTGATACCACTTATGAAGATTTGCGAGGCCTGCCTCAAGTGCAGGGGCAATTTGTAAATATGTCTGGTCACCAGCCATGGTTTCCCACTTCTGCTGCATGAATTTGATAACAGGGAAAGCACAGAAAACAGAGGGTCGAGTGGCATGCAAAAATCCCTGACAGGATGCCACAGGCTGATAAGCTCCATCTCTAGTACGGAGAGAGGTGAGGTGTTTTACGGACCGACGGACTGGCTGGGATCACGTGATCCCATGACTCACATACGATACACGCGTGGCTCCTCGAATGGACTGGCTGACTGAGGCTCTTACTGTACCGCTGACTGATGACTGACTGATGGATGACTCACAAGTGCATCATGCTTACTGTATGATAGGATGGATGACTGATCCCTTACAAACCGGCTTAGCAACCGGTTCTGAGACTATTAGTCATACTAGGTTCGACTCTGTATATATACGACCCCGTACGAACAGTTGAGCCTTAAGCTCGACTTTGCTTTGCAATCGCAGCCTCTGGTATCCTCCTGTCTACTGTGCGGCCCCTTTCTACTCTTCCATTTACACTTCAAAGGTCCTTAAAGGCGGACCTTTGCCTTCGAAGCTTAGTGATTGGGCTATACCAATCAACACGCATCTCAGGAGTCTGAACACGTGCCCCGGCACACTTCGGACCGCACACTTTCCTAAACCGTCAAGTGTGCACGAAGCCCCGCTGCGGGCTTAACACAGGCTCCCTGAGCCCATCACAGATGAGTTCGAGCAGGTGCCATTCACCCTCACTGAGCCTGAACATTGCATAGGTCTTCGGAGGCTTCAGCTTCAGGACCTTATCATCTTCATCGGCAAGGAGTGTGAACTTATTGCAGGGGATGCAAACGTCAAGGATACAATTGATAAGGTCACATAGGGAGGCCCAGCATGTATGAACCCATTTGAGAAGCTGTTGCAGTGGGAGGCCTTCATCCTTGCAAAGCTTCTGGAAAAAGGAGTGTGCTTGTGGCAAAGAACAGACTTGATTAACAAAGGCTAATATCTTGCCCAGCAAGTCAGCTGGGTTGAAGTCCTCAGTGTCAGCATCATCATCGACTCCATCAATTGCTCCATCACCATCTTCATCAGCCAGTGTTGACTTGGTGGACGCCATCTTCGTCGGTCCCATTTTGGTGATAAAAGCCCGTGATGCACAATTGATGGCATGCTCCATACAGTGTGTATGCTGCTCCTTTGTGACCCATAGCCGGTGGGTGGGATCAACCTTCTCAGCCAAGACAGCTACTGCCTTGTCGCATACAGTCGAACCATCAGCAGTTCCCCAGCCAAGTCTAACAGGGTCGACCAATCCATAGTCATTGAGAATATCAACCAACAGTGTGCCAGTATTCTGCCCAGTGTGGTTGCCAACAATCTCCTGAAATGCAAGGACTTGCTCATATAAGTTCCAATTGGCATCGATCCAATGCCCTGTTACTGTCAGGTATGGGTCGTATGCTTGAGAAGTGCCAGCATCAAATGTAAATGATACCTTGCTGTCAAGAAGCCTAAACTTCTCAGCAAGGATGCCCCTAATGTGGAGAGACTTGGAATAGATTTTGTCAGTGATAGTCAATTGGCTAGGGATATCACGACAGACTATGGTTGGGCACAGATAGGAGAGGAGGGCCTTGAATGAGTTCTTCTCGACAACAGAGAATGGCTGATACTTTGATTAAGTACATAGGATGCATCAGTATTTATACGACTTGCTTGTAGACCTGTCACCGCTGCTTATACAACGATAATGTATAGACTCGGGTGATAGGGGTAAGGCTCTTGTCAGCCGCCTTCTGGCTAAGAGTGTGGAGAATAGATGATATTTGTCTGCATAAGACGGACAGGAGACTCAACTTAGCGACCTAGGGTCACGGTTGAGTCATACTTATATGGAATACAGGGGTACAAGGCACAGGGCAAGGATACGGGGCACAGGGTACGGAACACGACGAGTCGGTGCTACAATCATATGTACATAGGGCTGAGTCACTGGGGACTCATGTAGTCCATCCACATCCAACAAGGCATACAGTCATATATACTAATCGAGACTTACCATTCCTTTGGGGTTGTCTACCTCCATTGGGTCGTCCGCACGGCTAATATCTCCGTCAATCGAGGGGGGGAAGTCCCAGGGTCGAGGGGACGGTAACAAGACCCTTGAACAGGCTTGTACAAGCCTGTACAGGCATTAAAAGCCACAAGTTAAAAAGCAAAACAAGCTATGTCACTTTTCATGCAGGTGCCTGTTTCCCTTTGGTTGACAAGCTTTGACAAGCTGTTACAAGCATCACAAGTCTAAAAGACAGCTTAAATATTTTAAAAATGGATACATTACATTATTATTTATATATATATAATGTATACTGTAAATTACAACACAAGTCTGGTTCAGGGTTCAGCAATGTCTGAACCCCGAACTGGACCTTTATAATAGCAAAAAAAATAATCTAATATACAAGGATGTACAGCTATAAATAAGTATAAGTAGACCTTGCATATTCGTGCCAATCCCACCAGTGCATTGAAAATGCACAAGGTGTTCTGTGCACAGTGTGCCCGAACCCCCGAAGGCATGTGTCAGCAGCTCATGCATTGAACCCTCGAAGGTGCATATGCATCGACCCTCAAAGGCATGCATGTTACAAACCCAAGTTGTGGAACCCGAAATCCTGGACCACGTGACCGTGGGAAAACTCATGTGACCAAAGTGTTACTATGAGTCACATAAGTTGTCACATGATTGGTCATGTCACTCGTCACACTCTATCATGTGACCCATCACAGTCGTGGTCACATGACTGGTCACATTATCTGTCATGTGATGGTCATGCTATCCCCTATAAGATTCTATACCTAATAGGGTCATATGACCCATTGCCCAGGCACTTAGGCCTCTAGACCAATCGGAGTGCTCGGAATGCACTGCCACACTCCCGGAAAGGATAAATGCATGTCCATATATGGTGTGGGTCATAGGGCAATGACCCGCCCCAAACGGGGATAAGGGATTTCTGCCATTGGCTGGAGAACTCGGAGATGCTTCTAGCCCTTCCCTTGCTGCAGATGCACGGACCAGTGACATCACCGATGACACCATTGGTGCACAGACCACCCATGCGGGTTATTGCCATTGGATGGCTATTAATAACCCTGCTAGAATGTTCTATGCACAGACCATGTACTTTAGGTATATAAGGACTGCGAAATACTACGGACAATCCCCAGATTGTCCACTTGTGATTCTCTCTCTTACAGGCATTGCTAAGTCCCTGCTCTGCACTACTCTCCGCACAGTCCCCTGTTGTGTTGTGCATCATTGATCCATTTCGCCCCCTGCTCATCATTGTTCTTCTTCACCTTGTTGCGGTGTTGAACAACTTGTACCTTTGGTACTGCCTTCAGACCTATCCCTGTCCTCGTTCCCCTCCTTGTTAAAAGAAATGTACCACTGCTGTCGAACGAGCAGTGAGTTCGTTACAGTGCACACGTCGAACCCCCAAAGGTGCACATGTCAAACTCTCAAAGGCGTGCATGCGTCGAACCTTGGGTGTGCGAGGCGTCCTGAGCACGGTGTGCATCGAACCCTCGAAGGCACACGTCGAGGGAGTGGCGTGTCTTGCATACACATCGACGCTGCACAAGGCATCTTGTGTGATGTCTTGCATACGTGTCAACGCTCGTGGGTGTCGTGGCGTCCTGTGTGCATGAGCAATGGCATGGCATTGGGGTGCCCTGGGTGGGTGTGGGCGTTGACGTGTCCTAGGTGGGCATCAAGGGTGAGGTGTCCTCGAGCACACTTGTCGTCCTTAGAAAATGCCGCTGTTGTTGTCCAGCATGTGCATGCATGTCGAGGGCGCGTGTCGAGACTTGAGAGTGTGCACGAGGCGTCTGGCGTGAGCATCGCGGGGGATGGTTGTCAGCAAAGATAAAGTGGTTACTGGTGGCAATATTACATACCTATGGGCAAGCTGCACAGGTGTGGAGACGTGGACAAAAGCGAGGGTGTCAGTGATAAAGCCCCCTCCGTCTCACGTTCAAGGGCAGCAGCGAGATAGTACAAGAACCCCCTCCACCTCGTGCTTGGGGCAAGGGAGGGGGTGGTGCCGAGGAAGAGGGAGCAGCTGGGTGAAAAGGGACAGAGAAAGTAAGTTGAACAGTATGGGGACTGGTGAACTGGCACAGACAATTTTTAGTAGTTCCCACAGTTGACTTTTTGGCATCGAAATTTGTTCCAAGTCCTCTCTCTCTCATGCCATCTGCTCTTGCTCTCGCTTGCTCACCATCAATACCATTGTAGGTTCTAACAACCCTGCTTGCTTTTCATGGGGACGACCACAGCATGCCCTCCAAGCCCCTGTGACCCATATGTTATCGTGGTGGCAGCGTTGAACATTGTACGTCCCTTTCCACTCAAGTGATGTGAACTTGTTAATTTTTTTACTCTTTAGGTTCTTGCTCATCCTCACCTTATGAACTAGGGCTGCGCACATTTTGACACCCTCACCCCCATGTTGTCACCCTTGCCCCTCAACATCTCCGAGCTCCAAGCTCACCCTCACAGCCTCGCCCCAAACATTTTTCTCACAGGGTATCTGTCGGGTAAGTAATTGCCACCAACAGCTACTTTGCATTTGCTAATGCCTTTCTGGCCCTTTCGACCTCGACCTCGACCTCACTTTCACCCATATCCTCACCCACAACGGTCACTCTCATGCCCTCGCATGCGCCTTCAAGCTTCAACACCCATGCGTGTGCCTTTGAGACCCGCATGTGCATACTGGATGGATGCTCACACCCTCGACACCCACGCACATGTGCACACCCTCGATGCCCACACTGACACCCTCGACACTCACGCAGGATGCATCGACCTCACAATCCCCTCCCTCACCTCAGGCAAGAGACAGAGGGGGTTATTATTCTCTCCTGCAGGTGCACTGTCTCCCTCATTGTCACACCCCTCCCTCGCTCCAAACGCGAGATGAAGGGGTCTTCCTTGCTGGTGCCCTTTCCTGTAATTGTCACCAGCAAGTTTTTTTCTTTTGCTGACGGTTTCTGACACCATTTTCGTGGCTCATGTGCGTGTCGTTACCCTCACCCACCACGCTCACGAACATGCCCTTGACAACCCATGCACATGCACGTGCCAGACGCCTCGTGCACACCCTTGACATGCACCCTCGATGTGCACACCGGACTCTCACACTATGTCGACACGCTCTTCAATGCACACGTGCACATCCTCGACACATGAGCACACACACAAACACCCCTCGACACATGTGGCTTTTCTGGTGGTACAGTAAATACCATAGGTGACACGTCCTTGTGCCTGCCACATGTTATCGTGCGTCATTGTGTTCACTGCATGTTGTTGTGCCTGTAATTGAAATTTAAGAGTAATTAAGACTAGTTACATAATCAAATTAAACTTAAATTAAATTAAATATAATGCTTTTTTGCTTATGATGCCTGTGGAGGCTTGTGAGCTTGTGTGACAGGCTGAAAAGCTTAAAAAGTGCCCAAAAGTTCACAAGCAAGCTGTAGAAATGCTGATGTGTGCAATGATACAGAGAATACATACCTGATCATCAAGGATGATCCACTCGCAAAGGTGTGAGATAAGACCTTCCCGATGCCAGGCCGGCACTGGAGACTGCTTAACCATAAATGAACTGACATCACTCTGGCGGCTATGATTACTCAGACTATCGCCTTCCTTCATATCGGGACTCTTTGCAACTGCAGTGATATTGTTCTTCTCACACTCCTCGCAGTAGTATTTGTAGTGTTCACCACCTTTGTGTGTGATATGCGCTCAGAGAGTTGATGTTGTGTTCATAATCCTGTAGAAGCCTGTGCCAGCTGGCTGTTGTTGTAGCTTGTGCTGTGTCAGAGCAACGCTCCAGAGCTCCCTTCATTGTTCCTAGACTCTTGTGGAGTTGTGTTGCACTCCACAAGCTCAGTCATTGTTCCTAGAGTCTTGGAACTCTGTGTTGTGTGAGGGGAACGCTCCAGAACCACTTTCATTGTTCTGGGAGTCTCCCACTTTGTGTTTGTGTCTTTTCCTTTTCTAGTCTTCTATTGTCCTTGTATCTATATATACTGCAGTGGATTGGGAATCTCCCCTCAGTCTCATTCCCTCCACTGCAGGTTAGTAGCTTCGCTCTTTTCCCCCTAATATAGTCTCATTCCCTCCACTGCAGTCCCCTTGGTGCTCTGTCACTCAAGGGCCCTTTGAGTCGCGTTTTTCAACAGGTTATGGGCCCTGGCCCGCGACGTCTTTAAGCCACTCGCGTCTACACACACTCTCCACGCGTCTCCTTCATTTTGAAGCCATTCCCTCGAGTCCTGCTCAAGTTACACCCACTTTCACTCTCCTCACCCTCATCTCATCACTGCCATCCACATCCATCATGTCCTCCTCTAAGGAGCCCTCCATCTCCTCCATCTCTTCTCTCACAAGTGAAAATTATCGCTCCTGGGCTGATGACATGAAGTCCTGGCTTCAGCTCAATGGTCTATGGCGCTTGGTCTCTGGTCTAGAGAAGAAACCAGCCTCACAGCCTGAAGTCAGGGACTCCACTGGTGCTGTGACCTCTCCTGCTGTTCCTGCTGATGAAGACAAGCTAGAGCGCTGGGAGATCAAGGCTGAGAAGGCTGCTGGAGCCCTCAAGACTGCCATCTCTTCTGATCTCAGGGTGCTCATCAGGGACTGTGAAGACGACCCTCTTTTGATCTGGGACACCCTCAGGACCTCCTTCATTCAGCAGCGCACTGCACCACGCTTCAATGCGTACCATGCCCTCCTAGATGTGCAAAAGAGGGACTCTGAATCCCTGGAGGCACTCATCAACAGGGTGGATGAGCAGATCAGGATCATCAAATCACTTTCCCCTTCCACATTCACTCTCACCAACCTCTATGATGAGCTGGCTGTCATGGCCATCATTAGAGCGCTTCCCCACTCCTTTGATGATGTTGTGAGGACCATCTCTGTCCTGGACAAGTTTGACAAGCAGTCTGTGATCCAATCGCTCCGAAACATGGACCAGACGCGCTCCAATCTGTCTGGAACCTCCACAGCATTTTCTGCACACTCAGCATCACAGAGAGCGTCTCAGAAGCCATCCCCAGCTCCCACCCCATCTTCCTCTTCATCACAAACTCAGGATGCGTCCAACAAGCCCCAGAATCGCCCAAAATGCGACTTCTGCTCTCGCCTTGGCCATCTTGAGGCTAAATGCTTCCTAAAGGACAAGCTGATGCGTCAGATATCCCCTCCTTCATCATCCACAGCTGCCCCTGCCACCACTTCATCCCAGCCCACTCCCAGTGCTCCACAGTCCGCCTCCATTGCCTCAGCAAGTGCCCTCTCATCTGTCACTCAATCTGAGCCTCACTCATCCTGGAATGCAGACACAGGTGCCTCAGCTCATATGACATTCAATCGCCATTGGATGCGCAATATGAAGCCTCATTGCATCCCAATTCGCATTGCTGATGGCTCTGTGCTGTACTCTGAAGGGATTGGGTCTGTGAGGTTCATTCCTGTGATAGAAGGGCAGGAAAAGGTGCCACTAGAGTTCACCAATGTTCTATATGTTCCCTCTCTCTCCTCCAATCTATTCTCTGTTCTTTACCTCACCATGCATCGCCATTTCTCTGTCTCCATTGAGAAGGACACCCTGAACTTCATCAGAGGTGCCCAGACCATGTTCCAAGCCAAGATCTCACCCTCTACCAATGCTGCATTCCTTGTTGGGGAGTCAGTTCCTGTTGAGGAGTTCGCTTCACTGTCCTCCACCACCACTCTCCCACTTGATCTAGACCTCTGGCATCGTCGCCTCTGCCACCATCACTTGGCAGGGGTGAAGAAGCTCTTGTCAGGCAACCTGGTGACGGGTTTCAGGCTTGATGCACAAGCTGACCCTGATCCAGTATGTGAAGCCTGCAAAGCTGGAAAGATGCATGCAGATCCCTTCCCCACTTCGCACTCTAGAGCCACCAGACCCCTCCAGCTTGTCCACAGCGATGTGCATGGTCCTGTGAAGGTCTCCACCAACCAGGGCTATCGCTTCTGGGTGTCATTCATTGATGACTTCTCTCGCTTCAAAGCAGTTTATCTATTGAAGCACAAGTCTGAGACATTTGCTGCATTCAAGCAGTTCAAATCTTGGGCTGAGAATGTCACTGGTGAAAGACTGGGCTCCCTGCGCGATGACAAGGGTGGGGAATACATGTCTAGAGAGTTTGAGGCGTTCTGCATCGATCATGGCATCCAGAGACAGCACACTGTCAGGAACAGACCTCAGCAGAATGGTGTAGCTGAGAGGGCGAACAGATCCATGGAGGAGGGTGTCATTTCAATGCTGTATGAGTCTGGGGTACCTCCCTCCTTCTGGGGTGAAGCTCTGTCCTCTTTCATCCATGTCAGCAACAGATTCACCACTGCTGCGCTTCAGGGAGTCACTCCTCATGAGGAATTCCTTGGGACCAAGCCAGACCTCTCCCACCTGCGTGTTTGGGGTTGTACAGCTTATGTCTTGATCCAGAGAGACAAGCGTCCACTGGGGAGCCTGGGAGCGCACATGGAGAAGTGCATCTTCATTGGATACCCCCAGGGGTACAAGGGGTGGAAGTTCTACAACCCAGAGACAAGGAAGGCAGTCATTTCAGAGCGTGCTGACTTTGATGAGCGCTTCTTCATGCTTCAAAGACACTCAGCTCCTCAATTACCACCCCCTCCTCCTGATTCATTGCTTGAGACGCCCTCCCCTCCCCTTATGCACCTCCCTGAGACCTTAGATGACTTCACAGATGATCTAGGCGACTTGGGACGCTCACAGATGCCTGTTCATGGGGGGGATGGTTCTACTGCTTCTGAACAGCCTCCTGTTCGCACTACTGCTCATCAACACACCCCTGTTCGCTCTGCTGCTTCTCCACAGCGTCCTGTGTGCTCTGAGACCCCTCCATCCACATATCTCTCACTTCCTCCTTCTTCACCTTCACCTTTGCCTCCAAGGGCCATCTCTCCGCCTCCTACTCCTCCCATTGTCCCTGCACCTCCAGCACTTCACTCTCGCCCTCAGCGCAACAAGAGACCACGTTCTGAGTGGCTCCCAGAGCAATGGGCAGTCCCACAGCGCTACAGGCAGATCAGGGAGCCCACTCCAGCCATTCCATCCTCTGATGAAGAGGATGATGACTCAGATGACCCCATTGACCTCCTCAATGCGCACTCAGCCTCTGTCATTGAGCCCACATCTTACAAGCAGTCACAGCAGCGTCCTGAGGCGCAGCTATGGCACACAGCATGTGAGGAGGAGATGGATGCTCACAGAGTCAATGGCACCTGGGATGTCGTCAAATTGCCCCCTGGGAAGCGTGCAATTGGCTCCAGATGGTTCATGAAGGTCAAGCGCAATGCTGATGGCTCCCTGGACCGCTACAAGGCCAGGCTGGTTGCCAAAGGCTATTCTCAGCGCCCTGGCTTTGATTTCAAGGAAACCTTCACCCCCACCATGCGCTACTCCACCATCCGCACCATCCTAGCCATTGCTGCGCTCGAGGACCTTGAGCTTTGCTCTGTGGACATCTCCCATGCCTATCTCAATGGCACCCTTGAGGAAGAGATCTACATGCAGCAGCCTGAGGGATTTGAAGTTGGTGGTCCAGACCATGTCTGCAGGCTCAGGAAGTCGCTCTATGGACTGAAGCAGGCTGGCAGGGTTTGGAACAAGACTCTTCACTCTGTCCTCACTTCTATGGGCTTCAATCGCGTCCAATCCGACCATGGGCTCTACATCTACCACAGAGATGATGTCAGGATTCTAATGCCTGTCTTTGTGGATGATATCACGCTTGCTGGCACAGATGCAGCCCAGATTGACTCCATTGTTCTGGAGCTCTCTCAGCACTTCAAGCTTCGCGATTTGGGCCCCACCACTCAGCTCCTTGGCATGGAAATCCACAGAGATCGCCCCAATCATCGCCTCTACCTCTCCCAGAGCCAGCACATCGCCAATCTCCTTCAGGAGCATGGTTTACAGGATTGCAAGCCTGTGTCCACTCCATTGAACCCTGGATCACGCCTTTCCACCTCCATGTCACCCCAGAATGATGCAGAAGTCTCAGAAATGCGCCAATGTCCCTATGTCTCAGTTGTGGGGTCAATCATGTATCTGGCTGTCACTACAAGGCCAGACATCGCCTATGCTGCAGGAGTTCTTGCCAGATTCAACTCCAATCCTGGCCCAGCTCACTGGCAAGCAGCCAAGCATGTCCTGCGCTATCTGAAGGGCACAATTGATCACTGCATCATCTACCAGCCATCTGATTCGCCTGAGCCCTTCATCACCTACTCTGATGCGGATCATGGAGGCAATCCTGACAATGGCAAGTCCACTGGTGGCTATGTGGTCAAGATTGGCTCTGGAGCAGTCTCCTGGAGCTCCAAGCTTCAGCCCTTGGTTGCACTGTCTACCACTGAAGCAGAGCACATCTCTGCTGTTGAGGCAGGCAAAGAGATCCTCTGGATGCGCCAGTTCATGGGGGAGATTGGGCAGGAAGTCTCTGGACCATCACTGCTCAGGATGGACAATCAGTCCGCCATTGCAGTGAGCAAGAACCCAGAGCATCATGGGAAGATGAAGCATCTCTCTCTTCGCTTATTCTGGCTCAGGGATGCAGTTCAGGATGGTCTTATTGCACCCACCTTTGTTGCAACAGGGGATATGGCTGCAGACATTTTCACTAAGGCCCTTGATCGCCTCAAGGTGCAGAAATGTGCCAAGATGCTTGGTCTTGGTACCATTCAGGACTCTGGAGATATGCACTGACATGGGGGAGTGTTGTTGTAGCTTGTGCTGTGTCAGAGCAATGCTCCAGAGCTCCTTTCATTGTTCCTAGACTCTTGTGGAGTTGTGTTGCACTCCACAAGCTCAGTCATTGTTCCTAGAGTCTTGGAACTCTGTGTTGTGTGAGGGGAACACTCCAGAACCACTTTCATTGTTCTGGGAGTCTCCCACTTTGTGTTTGTGTCTTTTCCTTTTCTAGTCTTCTATTGTCCTTGTATCTATATATACTGCAGTGGATTGGGAATCTCCCCTCAGTCTCATTCCCTCCACTGCAGGTTAGTAGCTTCGCTCTTTTCCCCCTAATACGGTGCTTCGAGAGCTGGAACATGTTCTTGATGCGTTGGATTCGTTTGATGAAGATCCAGCTGGCTTTCTCCAAGTGTGCAAGGCCATTGGAGTCAAGCCCATTGTCAATCTGTTCTGGAGAGACTTACCTTACATGCACATTCATTGTTCCATTACACCCGACACCTTACATCAGCTTTATCAAGGAGTCATCAAACACATCATTAGCTGGATCACGAAGGCTTGTGGGGCAACAGAAATTGATGCACGATGTCATCATATGCCACCAAATCACAACATCCAGAGCTTTATGAAGGGAATCAGTATGCTTTCTCGGGTAACTGGCCAGGAACATGATCGGATGTGTCGTGTCCTTCTTGGCCTTGTCATTGACATTCCACTACCTGGAGGCCTTTTGAATGTGCAGCTTATTCGGGCAGTACGATCTTTGCTGGATTTTGTGTATCTTGCACGGTATCCTGTGCATACAGACGAGATGTTGGAGCTCCTGGAGGACGCTCTGGCATGCTTTCATGATGTGAAGGATGTATTTGTCAATCTTGGCATCCGGAACTTGTTCAATATCCCAAAATTACACTCTATGCGGCACTATGCCATGTTCATCCGACTCTATGGAACAACTGACAATTTCGACACGGCATACACCGAGCGTCTTCACATCGATTTTGTGAAAGATGCCTATGCTGCAACCAATCACAAGGATGAATTTACACAGATGGCAACATGGCTAGAGCACAAAGAGAAGATGTTTCATCATGAACAGTACATCAAATGGCAGGACAGCAGTTCTTCCTATTCGCACTGCGTCAGGTGCAGGTGCTCAATCGTTCCGAGTAAATGACTGCATTACTAACCTATTCGCACCGCATCAGGTGCAGGTGCTTACAAAGCGGTTAGTGTATGTATGTAGGCAAGGGAACTGTAATCTACTTACCTCAATCGTTCCGAGTAAACGACTGAGGTAATGCTATACTGGAGGCACTTATTTATACATTCCTGGTCTATGCATATAGTCCCAGAATGGTTACCAAGAAAATGTGGGGCAGAACCCCAAAGTCCGTAAGTGGTACAACAATTTCCATACTCGCCCCGTTGGGGCACAACACATCTCTCCGTGGCAATGTGTCGCCTGGCTGAAACCCCAACACTTCCATATCAGGTGCACAAGTGGAATGGCAGCCTCCTGGCCTTGAGCTCGACTGCCACCTTCATATGACAAAATTTCCCACTGTACAAGCTGTACCAATTGACTGACTTGTTGAAGTCTATGGTGCCACTTACTTTCGTCCTGCACTTGCCCATTTTATTGCACTTGCCAATGATCCTGGTCTTTCACGTGCTCAGTTGGAGGCAAAACTACGAAGTGTTTGTATGCCGTTTCGCACAGTTCCTGTTTGGCACCGAATCAAATATCTTCGCAAGGATCCTGTGTCAAATTCCATCATGACAGCTAACTCGATTCATGTACGGCCATCAACTACTGACAGCCATGGACGCAGTGTGCCTGGCCGTTTTGATACTGCTTTGGTAAATGAGGGTACAGGTGGAGATACAGGAGTTGAAGGTAAGTCATTGTGCCTTTATTATATTGGGATAAACAGTTCATAGTACCTCTCACAGGGTACCGTGTTGGTCGTATGCAAGTGGTTTTTTCAATACCAGAGAAGGCTTGTAACATCACATTTAGCAGGGGGGTGGTTGTTCCTCAACATTTGGCCTATATTGAGTGGAATACTCCTTTTTCAAATCCACCTGACCACAGTCACCTCCTGTACAAAATTTCACCCCTTCGAGACCAAAATGGTGGACACATCTGTAGTATTATCCCACTTGTGAAAATTAGACGCAGTATCCATCTTCTTCCAAAATTTGGTCCAACTGCACCTCAGGAATGGACTAGTAGCAATGTTCTTGACTTGTGTAGTTCATTTTATGTGAATTGTTTTACGGATGGACATTTGTACAGAATTCTTTGTTGATACAGATTATACATTAAGTGACTAGAAAACATGACAATACTATAACAACTAACAATGATATTCTGAATAAACCAATTATGAGCAAAATAAAGTTTCATTAGTGTTTTTCTACATTATCTGCTTCATTTAGGCAAGTTTTACCATGAACAGTTTTCCAGATGCAGGACAAGGCAAGGGGGAGGGGAACAGCAACATGATGTCACGTTCCAGGACGAGCAAGGGTGAGGGGGAACAGCAATGACTTGGGACAAGCAAGGGTGTTGATCGTGTTGCATCCCAGGACTAGGGCTAGGACTGGTACCTGCCACAAATAACTGTGTATGGGTCATGGTCTGTCATGCTGCAGCAGAATCCAACACCACACCCTGTTAAAATATGCGACTCAAAGGGCCCTTGAGTGACAGAGCACCAAGGGGACTGCAGTGGAGGGAATAAGACTGTATTGGGGGGAAAAGAGTGAAGCTACTAACCTGCAGTGGAGGGAATGAGACTGAGGGGAAATTCCCAATCCACTGCAGTATATATAGATAGATACAAGGACAATAGAAGCCAGAATAGGAAAAGACACAAACACAAAGTGGGAGACTCCCAGAACAATGACAGTGATTCTGGAGCATTCCCCTGACACAATACAGAGTCTCAAGACTCTAGGAACAATGACAGAGCTTGTGGAGTGCAACACAACTCCACAAGACTCTAGGAACAATGAAAGGTGCTCTGGAGCATTGCTCTGACACAGCATAAGCTAAAACAACAAAGTTGGCACAGCCAGTAAATAACAGCAATGTGGGACTGCAACAGCATCAACAGCAAACAGCAAATCACAACTGCAGTGTGTGCAGGCACCCAAATGGGGGGCAAAGTTAGCACAGCTGGTAAACGATGGCAATGTGAGACCTCAACAGCAACAACAGCAAAATGGCAAAGTGCAACCATGGTGTGCAAAGAAAGGCACCCAAGCAGGATAGGCAAGTCAGCACAGCCAGCAAGCAATGGCAATGTGGGACTGCAATAGAAACAGCCACCACAGGAAAAAGGAGTGATGTTCAGATCAGGCACCAGATTCTGTGATGCGGTCTAGCATGGTGTTTTGGAGGCTCTTTGAGTTGCAAGCGGGCATTGAGCTTGGGTTTCCTTTTTTTCAGCTTCCCTGTGTTGCTCTGTGGCCTCCCTACCTCTCTGGGCACGATGACCCTCTTCCTCTTCAAGGGTGTGATTGGCCTATTCCTCCAT
This sequence comes from Russula ochroleuca, assembly GCA_015178965.1. Lineage (NCBI taxonomy): Eukaryota > Fungi > Basidiomycota > Agaricomycetes > Russulales > Russulaceae > Russula > Russula ochroleuca. The sequence goes on from WHVB01000002.1 coordinate 343,517, forward strand.
TTCTGTGTTTTCTTGTTCCCTTTGGGCAGCCCACTGGGTTACCCTCTGACCATGTTCTTGGGCCCACATGTCTTTTAGACACTGGGTGGCCTCTTCTGCTGTAAGGGGCTGGGAGCCCTGATGCATGTCGATCATCATCTGGCATACATAACCCCATCCTTGGCCCTTGACGTCCAGGGAGACCCTCTAGGGCTGGGTCTGTGATGCAGGGCATCTCTCACTATGGGACTAGATGTGGACATTGAACTAGATTGGTGTGTTTATGGTAATTGGTCCTTTCACAAATTTGAAGCAGCAGGGAGGTTCTTTGAACCCTCCAAAGGAAATAGCAACGGGATGGCGGCAGGGATGACAAGACGAACATGTCATGTGCTGCCCTCTCTGCTTACACAAAGACCCTATTTTGGGCCTGTGCTCATTCCTTGCTTCGGCTCAGAACCCCACATGCTGAAAGAAAGCAGAAATCCAGTGTACCACAAACTGATAAAAGAAAGCAATTAACTTTGGTGAGTAATCAACATGTTCCACTTGGATATTGACATATGATTCTGACATCCTGATACATGTCTAACAGTCTCAGGCTTATATATATATCACATCAAGCCTCTGGTATGCAATCAAATAATGTTATGAGATGCTAAAACATATTATATGCAGCTAGAGACATGCAGATGGATGTGCAAATGACACAGATAAGACACTAGTGGAGATCCCTCTGGAGATGAAGTTCTCTGATACAAAGTAGAACAGTGTTGCCACACCACCAGCCTCCTGGGCCACTGCTCAGCCATGTGCTACTGACTTAGGCAAAAGACCATGATGCAGGATGACACCAGATGCCACACATCTGTTGTTGTAGCTTGTGCTGTGTCAGAGCAATTGCTCCAGAGCTCCCTTCATTGTTCCTAGAGTCTTGTGGAGTTGTGTTGCACTTCACAAGCTCTGTCATTGTTCCTAGAGTCTTGTGACTCTGTGTTGTGTCAGGGGAATGCTTCAGAACCACTTTCATTGTTCTGAGAGTCTCCCCACTTTGTGTTTGTGTCTTTTCCTTTTCTGGTCTCTATTGTCCTTGTATCTATATATACCGTGGATTGGGAATTTCCCCTCAGTCTCAATCCCTCCACTGCAGGTTAGTAGCTTTGCTCTTTCCCCCCTAATATAGTCTCATTCCCTCGTGTTTATTAATAGCATCAAGAGGCCAGGCCCAGGAGTGAGCATGTTAGAGCACATGCAAGAAGTATATTAGTATATTAGTTGTATGTAAATAGTGTAAAGTTCCAACTTTCCCAAAGTTACCCAACAAACCCCTGGAGGGCCATGTCCCTCAGATTCCCCTGTTCTTACTTGTATTTCCCTTTCATTTCCTTTCATTTCTCCTCCATTTAGCCTCAAGTCAGCAGGGTGACCCTCTGACCCTGCCAACCCTGTACTAAGTCGACATGGGAAAACCTGCCAAACCCAGCACTTGGGTGTGGGTTTTCTGTGGGTACCTTAAATCAGACCCAGGGACACCCCTGTAGTCATCAGGAAAATATGAGTTTTTCTTAAACACACTTAAGAGCACTTGATCATACTTAAAGCTACTTAGCAGATGTTCGAAGAAATGTAAGCTCAGCTCAAGCTAAGCTTAATATGCTTAGGCTAAGCAAATTTACTTAGGCTAAGCTAGGTCTTCTGCTTATTTTGATTTATAAAGCTTATTTTCCAGTTTATTAAGCTTATCTCTGACTTGAAAGGTTTATCATTTTGCTTAATGTCAACTTAAAGTTTTTTTTTTCATGTTTGTTTTTCATATGTTTTTTCCTATTTTATATGTTTTTTCCTATTTTATATGTTTTTTCCTATTTTATATGTTTTTCCTATTTTATATGTTTTTCCTATTTTATATGTTGTTTCCTATTTTAATTTCATATGTTTTTGTTCTTATTTTAATTTCATATGTTTTTTTATTTTTTTATGTCCTACTACAGCATAAAATACTACTCTACAAGAGCATGCGACTAAAGTACCTCCGGTGTGTGTGTGGTCATCTAGTGGGCACAAGCACATGGGGATCGGCGTGTACATATGCCTCCAACACATGTGCACATGTGCCCACAGCGTGCATGTGCATCCGATGCACATGTGTGCCCCTAGCGTGCACACATATCCCCAGCATGCACACATACCCCCAGTGTGCACACATGCCCCCAACGTGTGTGTGGACAAGAGCTCCGGCACCGACACGTCCATGTGGGCATCCAGTGAGTGCAAAGGCGCACAGACACGCATCCAGTGTGTGCATGGGTGTGCATATGGGCCACGAGGGCGAGGGGAAAGTCAAAGCCATGAGCAAACGTGAGGTAACAGTTAGTATGGATAGCACATACCTAAAGAGCCCTCTACAGGCATATGACTGGATAGCATGGTGTCTTGGGGGAAACAACGCACAAGGCGTCTGCGTGTGGACGAGGGCGTCGGCATCGTGAGCAAGGACACCATTGAGCATCTGCATGCACGAGGGTGTCCGGCATGGGCGTGGGCATGGACGTGGGCATGGGCATTGGCGTGGGCGTGGGCATCCAGAATGTACAAAGCAGGGATTACATACCTAATACAGCCCTCTTCAGAAGGTGGGCATGTGGGTGTGGGCATGGGCGAAGATGTCGAGGAAGTGGGTGGCATATGGCAAAGGGGTGGGCATCGAGTGGGGTGGGCGTTAGCGTGTGGACGAGGGGTAGGGCAGTGGCAAAAGCGTGTGGACAAGGGTGAGGGCGAAGGCGTCGTGAGTGGGGAGTGCAGTGGAAAGGTAAAGGTTTTGGAGGCGAACAAAAGTTCAACATTGAACACGTGCCAGTTAAACTTTTGCATGTGATGTTGAAAGTGAGCGACTAGTGAGCGACTTCACGACTTAGAATATTTTTGGGAGACTGAGTTTCTCACACTCACAGGTTGCTGCCAGCCAAGCCAAATATAACTATATCTCTGGAAATAAAATAGATAAAAATATGAAAATATTTGTACTGATAAATAAGATCAAATGATAGAGGGTCCTCTGCTAACATTAAGCAATATAATCAGCAGTTTCCAAGTTATTTAAATATTTCTAATTTCTCAAGCTGAGCCAATTTTGGAGCTGGCAAATAACTTAGGAACTGCTTACATCCATTTACTGGCTTAGTGTACTTGCCATGCCTTATGGTTGCTTAGAATGCTTATCTTATGCCTTACAATATTTGCTGTAATATGTACTTACATCCATTAACTAGCTTAGTGTATTTACCAAAACTCCTATTTGCTTAGCATTCTTATGTTTTGCCTTTCCATATTTACTGTGCTTAAATTTATTCTATGTAAGTTTGTTAAGTAAAATAAGACCAACTTAACATGTTTAGTAGGCTTATCCATAAAATAAGTAGGCTAAGCCTGTTAAGATTTTTTCATATTTTCCTGATGTACATCCTCACATTCCGCGGAAAGCTGTGTGGTGTGGTCACTCAAAACGCTTTACACTTGCAAGTTGGCAGCAATCACACAGGATTAGGGCAGTATTCCTATCACAGTGCAGCTCGGGCCCGTCACTCTGGCTCAAGGGGACTAAGGACAGTCCATAGCTCAGTTGGGAGCAGATTATGTGCTGCAGGCATGGCAGCACATGTGAAAGTGTGCACCACACTGACTTAGCGTCCACAGCATGCAGTGGAGCAGCGGTCTGGGTGGCCAGTGGCACGGCAACATGCATGAACCTTGCAGGCACCCACCACACCATTCCCCTACGACCATGCACGCCTCCTCTGGTGTCACCGGCGAGGGGTGCAACACTTAGACTCCTGAGTGTACTGGGTTTGAAGGACGAGAGGATGGACAGTGATGCATTCACTTGGTTCGAAGGATGAGGAATAGCAAGCTAAGATTGAGATGGGGAGACTCAACTTAGAGTCATAGAGACCTAAGATGAGCCCTACTTATACAAGTACAACTATGAAGCCTAGAACGAGCTGCCAACTGCTAGAGGTACGGGGATGATGTCAGGGCGTGTCATCCTACTACGATGATACTAGGATCGACATCATAAAGACATCATCCTCACTACAATGCCCACGATGAGTCTGTACACAAAGGGGAGGTTGAGACAATGAGAACATAACTATGTTAGCGATACTATGAGTCATGGGGATAGGTAGTGTCCAGAACGTGCTACAGGAAGGGGGAAGGTCGAGACATACAATTGCACGGTCCTCTGTCATGACAAAGCTCGGGATTGAGCTCCTAACAGAAGCAATAACTTACTTTGGGCCGGTTCCCCTCGTACTTATGCTCACCCCTGACCTCCAACATGGCCAGTGTAGCTGCCGGCGGTAACATCTGGCAACATAACTCCCCACCAAACTCAGCAAGAATATTGAGCAAGCATCGTACAAGCTGGCCCCAGCAAATCAAGAGCACTGCTGCACTCCTTGCCCCTCAATAAGCTTTCAAGAGGCTTAGGCCCATTTCAACCCACACAGTGTGTGCAGGCACCTTAGACAGCTCACAATGCATGCCCCTGAAGAGGTTTAGTGCAGCCACATCGACATCGCAACCCCAGGACCGGTGCCAGAGCCTAGGAACCAGGAGCAAGCATGAGGATCAGACAATGCAGACACCTTCAGCCAATGCAGAGCACCCACCCCAAAAAAGGGTTAGGACCCATAGGACACACAGACCAGTAGATTAGTATATTAGGATGTAATGTAGATAGTTTTTAAGTTCTCCAGTACTCCTCAGTAGCTTAGTTTTCAGCAGAATACAACAAGGGCTGTGTCCCTCCATTCTCCCCGTTTCCCCTTTGTTTCCTCTTGTTTCTGTTCCCTTTCATCTCCCCATCACGTCCAGTCCAGAAGCTAAACCATTGGCTTCCATCTGGAGTAGTGTTGGGGAAGTTTGGTTTGGTTTGGTTTAAGCCACTTTTGGCCAAACCCCAAACCAAACCATTAAGAATTTCCCAAATCAAACTCAAACTCAAACCAAACTGATTCAAACTGAACCAAACTGTTTGAAACTGATCTAGGGTTAGGGTTAGAATTGTTTAGGGTTTAGGGCTTCAAAATGGGTTAAACTTGGTTTAAACCAAACTGAAACCACTTAACACCATTTGAAACCATTTGAAACCACTTAAAACCATTTAAAACTGTTTAATATGGCCATTTTACTTAAGTTAATTATTAATATTCTTAATCAGTTTGAAACGGTTTGGGATCGGTTTGGACCCCCCAAACCAGAAACCAAACTGTTTCAAACCGATTGAGATTTCCCCAAACCAAACCATCTTAAATGGTTTGGGTTTGGTTTAAATTGAGTTTGGATCGGTTTCAAACCAAACTTCCCCAACACTAATCCGGAGCTCCCGAGCAAGCTCCAAATCAAAGATTCCCATTGCCCAACATGTTGCTAGCCCCGAGTGGCTGAACGTGTCCTGATTAGGAAGGAATGCCCAGACCAGAGGTACAGCAACCTTGCAGACCCAGAAAGCTCAAACCTGTTTGCTAACACATACAGCGGCGGTGATACCCTTACCCACCACTGTATGCATTAGCATATGGGTTCGAGCTGTGTTGAGTCTGCAAGGTCGCTGTACCTCTGGTCTGGGCATTCTTTCCTAATCAGGACACATTCAGCCACTTGGGGCTAGCAACATGCGCAGTATGGGAATTGAGACATTTGGAGCTCACACAGGAGCTCCGGAGGGGAAGCCAACAGTATGGCTTCGAGGAGTGGACATGATGGGGAGACAAAAGGGAAGAGAAATGAACAGGAACAAAAGGGAAATGGGGGAGATCAGAGGGACACAGCCCTCGTTGTATTCTGCTGGAAACTAAGCTACTGAGGAGTTCTGGAAAACTTGAACTAAGCTATCTACATTACATCCTAATATACTATTCCCTTGGTCCGTGCATTCTACAGGTCCCAACCCTCTTTTGGGGTGCTCTGCATCGGCTGAAGGTGTCTGCATTGTCTGGTCTCACACGCCTCTGCATGTAGTGCTTTAAGGTCCAGTCCTAAGAACTGCAAAAAGACCAAAAACTGGACCAGACTGGACCACAAAAAAACTGGACCATCAGTCACAGTTATCTGGATTTGGGAGAATTGTGACTGGTCCAGTTACAGTTAAGGCAGGAATAAAAACCAATATAAAACTGGTTAGAACCGGTTTGAACTGGTCTTTAGCATATCATTGGAAAGCTATGATTAATAGCTTTTTCAACAAACCTAATTTTATGTTTTTAGTGGATCTAGTTCTTAAGATATAATTAAAACAGTGAAAATGTCCCCTTATTCTCATTCCTCACCCTCACCCCCTCACCCCCTCACCCTTACCACTACTGAGGGGAAAGGGTAGTAGTAAAAGGCCACCCCCTTACCCTTGTCCCATTATATATACTTATCAAGTCACCCTCACCCTATTACCACTAGTATGGTGCTACCCATCACTGCCACCCTACCACTCACCACCAGCCTAGTCAGTCATTTTATCTGGCTCCAAAGGGGGAACTAATTGTGACATGTAACTGCAAAATGCCGGTGGGCCCATCTCAACTAATTATGATAAAATCCCTTTATTTGCATGGGCCCATTATAATAGAATCCCATATGTAGTGGATGGGCCTACCTAATAATCCATATAATAAATCACAATCTTAGTGTATGAGCCCATGACCAATATATTGTTGAAAAACGCGACTCAAAGGGCCCTTGAGTGACAGAGCACCAAGGGGACTGCAGTGGAGGGAATGAGACTATATTAGGGGAAAAGAGCGAAGCTACTAACCTGCAGTGGAGGGAATGAGACTGAGGGGAGATTCCCAATCCACTGCAGTATATATAGATACAAGGACAATAGAAGACTAGAAAAGGAAAAGACACAAACACAAAGTGGGAGACTCCCAGAACAATGAAAGTGGTTCTGGAGTGTTCCCCTCACACAACACAGAGTTTCAAGACTCTAGGAACAATGACTGAGCTTGTGGAGTGCAACACAACTCCACAAGACTCTAGGAACAATGAAAGGAGCTCTGGAGCGTTGCTCTGACACAGCACAAGCTACAACAACACTCCCCCATGTCAGTGCATATCTCCAGAGTCCTGAATGGTACCAAGACCAAGCATCTTGGCACATTTCTGCACCTTGAGGCGATCCAGGGCCTTAGTGAAAATGTCTGCAGCCATATCCCCTGTTGCAACAAAGGTGGGTGCAATAAGACCATCCTGAACTGCATCCCTGAGCCAGAATAAGCGAAGAGAGAGATGCTTCATCTTCCCATGATGCTCTGGGTTCTTGCTCACTGCAATGGCGGACTGATTGTCCATCCTGAGCAGTGATGGTCCAGAGACTTCCTGCCCAATCTCCCCCATGAACTGGCGCATCCAGAGGATCTCTTTGCCTGCCTCAACAGCAGAGATGTGCTCTGCTTCAGTGGTAGACAGTGCAACCAAGGGCTGAAGCTTGGAGCTCCAGGAGACTGCTCCAGAGCCAATCTTGACCACATAGCCACCAGTGGACTTGCCATTGTCAGGATTGCCTCCATGATCTGCATCAGAGTAGGTGATGAAGGGCTCAGGCGAATCAGATGGCTGGTAGATGATGCAGTGATCAATTGTGCCCTTCAGATAGCGCAGGACATGCTTGGCTGCTTGCCAGTGAGCTGGGCCAGGATTGGAGTTGAATCTGGCAAGAACTCCTGCAGCATAGGCGATGTCTGGCCTTGTAGTGACAGCCAGATACATGATTGACCCCACAACTGAGACATAGGGACATTGGCGCATTTCTGAGACTTCTGCATCATTCTGGGGTGACATGGAGGTGGAAAGGCGTGATCCAGGGTTCAATGGAGTGGACACAGGCTTGCAATACTGTAAACCATGCTCCTGAAGGAGATTGGCGATGTGCTGGCTCTGGGAGAGGTAGAGGCGATGATTGGGGCGATCTCTGTGGATTTCCATGCCAAGGAGCTGAGTGGTGGGGCCCAAATCGCGAAGCTTGAAGTGCTGAGAGAGCTCCAGAACAATGGAGTCAATCTGGGCTGCATCTGTGCCAGCAAGTGTGATATCATCCACAAAGACAGGCATTAGAATCCTGACATCATCTCTGTGGTAGATGTAGAGCCCATGGTCGGATTGGACGCGATTGAAGCCCATAGAAGTGAGGACAGAGTGAAGAGTCTTGTTCCAAACCCTGCCAGCCTGCTTCAGTCCATAGAGCGACTTCCTGAGCCTGCAGACATGGTCTGGACCACCAACTTCAAATCCCTCAGGCTGCTGCATGTAGATCTCTTCCTCAAGGGTGCCATTGAGATAGGCATGGGAGATGTCCACAGAGCGAAGCTCAAGGTCCTCAAGTGCAGCAATGGCTAGGATGGTGCGGATGGTGGAGTAGCGCACAGTGGGGGCGAAGGTTTCCTTGAAATCAAAGCCAGGGCGCTGAGAATAGCCTTTGGCAACCAGCCTGGCCTTGTAGCGGTCCAGGGAGCCATCAGCATTGCGCTTGACCTTCATGAACCATCTGGAGCCAATTGCACGCTTCCCAGGGGGCAATTTGACGACATCCCAGGTGCCATTGACGCTGTGAGCATCCATCTCCTCCTCACATGCTGTGTGCCATAGCTGCGCCTCAGGACGCTGCTGTGACTGGTTGTAAGATGTGGGCTCAATGACAGAGGCTGAGTGCGCATTGAGGAGGTCAATGGGGTCATCTGAGTCGTCATCCTCTTCATCAGAGGATGGAATGGCTGGAGTGGGCTCCCTGATCTGCCTGTAGCGCTGTGGGACTGCCCATTGCTCTGGGAGCCACTCAGAACGTGGTCTCTTGTTGCGCTGAGGGCGAGAGTGAAGTGCTGGAGGTGCAGGGACAATGGGAGGAGTAGGAGGCGGAGAGATGGCCCTTGGAGGCGAAGGTGAAGGTGAAGAAGGAGGAAGTGAGAGATATGTGGATGGAGGGGTCTCAGAGCGCACAGGACGCTGTGGAGAAGCAGCAGAGCGAACAGGGGTGTGTTGATGAGCAGTAGTGCGAACAGGAGGCTGTTCAGAAGCAGTAGAACCATCCCCCCCATGAACAGGCATCTGTGAGCGTCCCAAGTCGCCTAGATCATCTGTGAAGTCATCTAAGGTCTCAGGGAGGTGCATAAGGGGAGGGGAGGGCGTCTCAAGCAATGAATCAGGAGGAGGGGGTGGTAATTGAGGAGCTGAGTGTCTTTGAAGCATGAAGAAGCGCTCATCAAAGTCAGCACGCTCTGAAATGACTGCCTTCCTTGTCTCTGGGTTGTAGAACTTCCACCCCTTGTACCCCTGGGGGTATCCAATGAAGATGCACTTCTCCATGTGTGCTCCCAGACTCCCCAGTGGACGCTTGTCCCTCTGGATCAAGACATAAGCTGTACAACCCCAAACACGCAAGTGGGAGAGGTCTGGCTTGGTCCCAAGGAATGCCTCATGAGGAGTGACTCCCTGAAGCGCAGCTGTGGTGAATCTGTTGCTGACATGGATGAAAGAGGACAGAGCTTCGCCCCAGAAGGAGGGAGGCACCCCAGACTCATACAGCATTGAAATGACGCCTTCCTCCATGGATCTGTTCGCCCTCTCAGCTACACCATTCTGCTGAGGTCTGTTCCTGACAGTGTGCTGTCTCTGGATGCCATGATCGATGCAGAACGCCTCAAACTCTCTAGACATGTATTCCCCACCCTTGTCATCGCGCAGGGAGCCCAGTCTTTCACCAGTGACATTCTCAGCCCAAGATTTGAACTGCTTGAACGCAGCAAATGTCTCAGACTTGTGCTTCAACAGATAAACTGCTTTGAAGCGAGAGAAGTCATCAATGAATGACACCCAGAAGCGATAGCCCTGGTTGGTGGAGACCTTCACAGGACCATGCACATCGCTGTGGACAAGCTGGAGGGGTCTGGTGGCTCTAGAGTGCGAAGTGGGGAAGGGATCTGCATGCATCTTTCCAGCTTTGCAGGCTTCACATACTGGATCAGGATCAGCTTGGGCATCAAGCCTGAAACCCGTCACCAGGTTGCCTGACAAGAGCTTCTTCACCCCTGCCAAGTGATGGTGGCAGAGGCGACGATGCCAGAGGTCTAGATCAAGTGGGAGAGTGATGGTGGAGGAAAGTGAAGCGAACTCCTCAACAGGAACTGACTCCCCAACAAGGAATGCAGCATTGGTAGAGGGTGAGATCTTGGCTTGGAACATGGTCTGACCACCTCTGATGAAGTTCAGGGTGTCCTTCTCAATGGAGACAGAGAAATGGCGATGCATGGTGAGGTAAAGAACAGAGAATAGATTGGAGGAGAGAGAGGGAACATATAGGACATTGGTGAACTCTAGTGGCGCCTTTTCCTGCCCTTCTATCACAGGAATGAACCTCACAGACCCAATCCCTTCAGAGTACAGCACAGAGCCATCAGCAATGCGAATTGGGATGCAATGAGGCTTCATATTGCGCATCCAATGGCGATTGAATGTCATATGAGCTGAGGCACCTGTGTCTGCATTCCAGGATGAGTGAGGCTCAGATTGAGTGACAGATGAGAGGGCACTTGCTGAGGCAATGGAGGCGGACTGTGGAGCACTGGGAGTGGGCTGGGATGAAGTGGTGGCAGGGGCAGCTGTGGATGATGAAGGAGGGGATATCTGACGCATCAGCTTGTCCTTTAGGAAGCATTTAGCCTCAAGATGGCCAAGGCGAGAGCAGAAGTCGCATTTTGGGCGATTCTGGGGCTTGTTGGACGCATCCTGAGTTTGTGATGAAGAGGAAGATGGGGTGGGAGCTGGGGATGGCTTCTGAGACGTTCTCTGTGATGCTAAGTGTGCAGAAAATGCTGTGGAGGTTCCAGACAGATTGGAGCGCGTCTGGTCCATGTTTCGGAGCGATTGGATCACAGACTGCTTGTCAAACTTGTCCAGGACAGAGATGGTCCTCACAACATCATCAAAGGAGTGGGGAAGCGCTCTAATGATGGCCATGACAGCCAGCTCATCATAGAGGTTGGTGAGAGTGAATGTGGAAGGGGAAAGTGATTTGATGATCCTGATCTGCTCATCCACCCTGTTGATGAGTGCCTCCAGGGATTCAGAGTCCCTCTTTTGCACATCTAGGAGGGCATGGTACGCATTGAAGCGTGGTGCAGTGCGCTGCTGAATGAAGGAGGTCCTGAGGGTGTCCCAGATCAAAAGAGGGTCGTCTTCACAGTCCCTGATGAGCACCCTGAGATCAGAAGAGATGGCAGTCTTGAGGGCTCCAGCAGCCTTCTCAGCCTTGATCTCCCAGCGCTCTAGCTTGTCTTCATCAGCAGGAACAGCAGGAGAGGTCACAGCACCAGTGGAGTCCCTGACTTCAGGCTGTGAGGCTGGTTTCTTCTCTAGACCAGAGACCAAGTGCCATAGACCATTGAGCTGAAGCCAGGACTTCATGTCATCAGCCCAGGAGCGATAATTTTCACTTGTGAGAGAAGAGATGGAGGAGATGGAGGGCTCCTTAGAGGAGGACATGATGGATGTGGATGGCAGTGATGAGATGAGGGTGAGGAGAGTGAAAGTGGGTGTAACTTGAGCAGGACTCGAGGGAATGGCTTCAAAATGAAGGAGACGCGTGGAGAGAGTGTGTAGACGCGAGTGGCTTAAAGACGTCGCGGGCCAGGGCCCATAACCTGTTGAAAAACGCGACTCAAAGGGCCCTTGAGTGACAGAGCACCAAGGGGACTGCAGTGGAGGGAATGAGACTATATTAGGGGAAAAGAGCGAAGCTACTAACCTGCAGTGGAGGGAATGAGACTGAGGGGAGATTCCCAATCCACTGCAGTATATATAGATACAAGGACAATAGAAGACTAGAAAAGGAAAAGACACAAACACAAAGTGGGAGACTCCCAGAACAATGAAAGTGGTTCTGGAGTGTTCCCCTCACACAACACAGAGTTTCAAGACTCTAGGAACAATGACTGAGCTTGTGGAGTGCAACACAACTCCACAAGACTCTAGGAACAATGAAAGGAGCTCTGGAGCGTTGCTCTGACACAGCACAAGCTACAACAACATATATTGATTGGCCACTATTAGTGAATGGGCCCATAAGGTACACTATATATTAGATCACAATTGTAGTGCATGGGCCCATAAAATAGTCTATATATTGAATCTCACTATTAACAAATGGGCCCATGGTTAGGTTTATATATTACATTATAATTATAGTAAATGGGCCCATATAATGCCTATATATTAAATCACTATTTTAGTGGATGGGCCCATATAATTCCCCATATATTAGATCACAGTTATAGTGGATAGGCCCATAAAATATTTATATATTATATAACATTTCTAGTGAGTGGGCCCATATAATTCCACAAATATTAAATCACCATCTTAGTGAATGGGTGTCATAAACCGTGGTGGTAGAACGCAAAATCCCAAGACACATGACTGGGAAACTAATGTCACCCTGTCAAACCTTGTCACACCCTCGAGTCACACGATGTGACAAGTCACACAATATGTCACACTAGTAACATGTGATCGGTCACATGATGATGCACATGACCTAGCATGTGACCTCAAGCTCAAAGACACCTGTGATTGGTTAGAAGACCATGGAAACTCGCAGAATCAAGACAGAACAACAATGCTCCTGGAGGGAGTTATGCCATTGGCTAGAAGACAATGGAACACCATAGAATACTGCAGAAACACACAGACCATGACTGAGGGGTAAGTGCTATTGGGTGGCTAATAATAAACCCTCTAGAAGATTCTGTGCACAGACCTTATTGCACAATCTATGATGCCATATCTGCTTATGGTTAGATTAACCATACCTACTGTCACTTATGTAACACCCTGTCCCCATAGTATATAAGACCCATGAAATGTGAAGGCAATCCTTAGATTGTCCACTTGGCTTTTCTGCCTTGTACTTCCTTGCCTGCCTGCCAGTGCGCCTTCTTCTTGTCCTTCAAGCCTACCACAAGATCACCTTTAGCGTCCCAAGTCCCCACATCCCCCTGATAAGACCCGCTGCTCAGGTAGAAGCAGTGAGTTCTTAACAATGGGCCCTTATAATCCTCCATATATCAAATCACAATCTTAGTGGATGGGCCCATATAAACCCTCACATATTAAATTACTATTCTAGTGAATGGGCCCACATAATCCCCCATATATTAAATCTCACTATTAACAAATGGGCTCATGGTTTGGTTTATATATTACATATACACTAACATTGGATGGGCCCATAATGCAGTAATATATTGAATGTATGCTCTAATTGGCAAGGCCCATGTTTAATTTTATAATGAATGTATGCTTTTATTGAATGGGCCTATGGCTTAGTTATATTATTTGATTTACACTTCTAGTGCATAGGCCCATATTCAGTTTTATATTAAATGCCAGCTTTAATTGCTTGGGCCTAAAAAATTATTATATATTAAATATGCCCTTAGATTGAATAGGCCCATGGTATTGTGCTATATTGGATGTATGCTCTAATTGGATGGGCCCATGTCTAATTTTATAATGGATGTACACTTTTATTGAATGGGCCTATAGCTTAGTGGTATATTTGATATACACTTATAATGCATGGGCCTAAGTGATTCTTATACCATATTAAATATGCCCTTCAATTGAATGGGCCCATGGTGTTGTATTATATTGGATGTATGCTCTAATTGGATGGGCTCATGTCTGATTTTATAATGAGTAAACACTTTTATTGGATGGGCCTATGATCTAGTGGTATATTTGATATACACTTCTAATGTATGGGCCCATATTAGCTTAATATTAAATGTCAGCTCTTATTGCTTGGGCCCAAGGGTTTATTATATACTGAATATACCCTTGAATTGGATAGGCCCGTGCAACTATTTTATAAAAGATATTCCCTCCAATTGGATGGGCCCATAGTATAATTGTATATTATATATGCATTTTTATTGGACCAACTTATAATCAGTTATAGTTACATCTGACAATACTAGGTTCATGGGTCCACCAATTCATCATAATCTGATCTTACCTTTAAGCATAATTATTATTCTATTATTTTTAGACTAGTATTTATAGATAAGATAAGATTCACAGATAAGATAAATGTTAGTATCCTTAATCTAATAAAGATCTAATCTAATCTATTATTTATCACCTTTTGATCTGATTTTATTATTAGCTTTATAAAACAATAGCAAATGCAATTATAAGCTAGAAAAAGGTAAAAAGGCAATGTAATTGAGGCAGCCTTATTATATTATACTTTTTAATGTACTATTGATATAGGCAAACATTTCTATACAATCCTTGATACAATTTATATACTTGCTTAGCAATAGATGTGCAAAAACATGCTTCAATACTTTAATATAAAGTTTGCATCATTCTCCTTATTTTATAATTAGTTTTCTTACAGCTATTTGTCAGCTAGTTGGTCATATAAAGAGGCTTTTACAATATCATCTATAAGCAATTATGCTAGTTGTAAGATTATACTATAAGCCTATGCATTCAAAGTACATATCTAGTATATAATTATTTCATAGGCCCATGCAATAAAAGCACATATTCCATATTGAACAATATCATGGGCCCATCCAATTAGAACATACATTCAATATAATACAACACTATGGGCCCATTCAATCTAATGGTATATTTAGTGTATAATAGGGTCGTTCACAGTAGCCATTTTCAGCTCATTTTCAGCTCATTTTCGATCTCATTTTCGGCCCATTTTTGCAAGTTTGGCAGGAAATTCAACAAAATGATGATGAAAATGGGATCAAAAATGGGCTGAAAATGGGCTACTGTGAACCCCCTGGAACACAAAAATCGCAAAAATGATGACAAAATGCATTTTCCATATATCTGGCTGGCTTCGGCATGGCCTCGAAGGTTCACACTCAGCCGAATCTAACCCTAAAGCTAGGGCAAGCTGGAACCCTTGGCCCATACACACCAACACACAACCTCCCCTCTTCGATGTCGACATGCGACCCCCCCTTGACAACGCCACGTCACAAATTCACGCGTGGTTCCTCATACCATCACCGCCGTGGCCCGTGGATTCGGATACAGCCACATGGTGGCTTGTCAATGCATGACACCCTCTGCAGTCGTAAAAGGAGAGTCCCTTTTTTTTCTTTTGCTGGCTTTCGTGCTTGCTGAACCTGCTTCCCTTTCCTCACTAGCACACACCTTCGACGCGGACGACACCCTCATGCGCACCTTCGACATGGACAACACCTCGCTCACGGCAGCGCCCCAGCCTCACACCTTCAACACAAACAATACCCACACGTGCACCATTGACACAGACGACTCCCTCGCGTGCACCTTCAACACGGATGACTCCCTCGCGCACACCTTCGACACGGACGACTCCCTCGTGCACGCCTTCGATACAAACAATACCATTGCACGCACCTTCGACACACTTACACATGCCTTCAATATCCATGTGCATGTGCACTCCCTCAATGCAGAGACCAGATAACTTTTTAGATTTATGTATAGTATCATATTGTTTAATTAGTCTAATAGAGTCTTTGTTGGATTGTCAATGATGACTCAATGTGAATGTGCAAACCCGTGATGCAAACCCACTGGAACCCATACCCCCCTCGCGGCCGTGTTGAGAGATGAAAACGAGTTCCTTCGAGTTCACTTGCATTTGGGGCAAGGTTTATTATATGAATTATTAGTCTAACTATCTAAGATACATGTATGCGACGAGTGGGGCACACTGGGAAGGTGTCGATGCCACATCATGCATACATGTCGAGGGGTGTGTGTGTGTGTGTGCATGCATGTGTTGAGGATGTGTGTGTGTGCATTAAAGAGCATGTCAAGGGTGTGCATGAGGCGTCCGGCGTGTGCATGTGCGTGTGTGGGTTGTCGAGGGCATGTGCGTGAGCGTGGTGGGCGAGGGTGGGTGTCGAGGGCGCGGGCGTGTGTCCGGCATGCGTGTACAGGTCTTGAATGCACATGCGTGGGTGTTGAAGTCGCATGCGAGGGTGTGACCGTAACCGTTGTGGGCGAGGATATGGGTGAAAACAATGTCGAGGTCGAGTCAGCAAATGTGAAGTAGCTGTCAGTGGCAATTACTTACCTGACAGATGCCCCATGAGAAAAAAATCCCTCAGACTCGTGTTGGGGCGAGGGAGAGCTTGGAGAGGGGCGGGGGTGACAACATGGGGGGGAGGGTGTCGAAAGTGCATGGGTGAGGGTGGGGGTGAGTGTGTAGAAAACGCACGGTGAGGGTGTCAGGGTGACAGCAAGTGGAAGGGGCGGAGTTTGAACTAGCTGGGAAAATGGGAACAGAAAAGGGGATGGAAAATGAAGCTTTTTGCAAAATGGGGGGGGGGGGGGTCCATTTTGCAAAAAAGTATCATCTTCAGCTTTATTTTCGAACACATTTTTGAATTTCAAATGAAAAATGAGATCGAAAATGAACGCAAAAATGAGTGAAAAATGGCTACTGTGAACAACCCTAATGATTGCTTGGGCCCATTCTATTTAAGGGTATATCTAATGTATAACAATTGCTTGTGACCTGTTACTGACATAGGGTGCAACACTTAGACTCAGAGCATAGAGGTTGAAGTAGGATAGGGATTTAACTTAGGTCGGAGATGCAAGTCAAGTCTTACTTATACTGTTATATGGCACAAATTAAGAACCAATTACTAGGATTCATTGAATGATGTTATAATGGCATTATCCTTTACCCTTTACTACAGTGCATACTATAGAGAGGGATGAGGGGGAAGGTCAGGACAATAAGATCATAATGATGTCAGAGATAGCAGATAATAAGAGCATCTAAAACACACTACAAAAAGAGGGAGGGGCAAGACATACAGTCACAAGGTCCATTATTATGATGTAGAGCTGGGAATAACTTGTAACAAAAATAATAATTAACATTGGGCTGGTTCACCTGATTTGTACTTATGCTCACCCTTAACCTCTATTGATAGAGGTTCCAGATCCAGTTGCACAAACTGGAAAAAGACTGCAACTCAACTAGACTACAACTGTAACTTGAAGCAACTAGACCTTCAGTTGCAGTAGTTTAAATATGAGCAACTGCAAAAAAACTGCAATTGCAATGTTTTAATTAAAACAAGTCTAAGAATACCCCAAATGGTTAAAAAATGGGCAAGTTATAACCAAAAAAACAAATTTCTTGTTACTGTCACCCTAGTTCACTCTTATCACCCTCACCCTCACCCCCTCATGCTTAGCCTTACCCTTATACCCATACCCTTGCCCAATTTCCACCTTATGGCCACCTATCCTGACTCTTTAGTAATGCACCATTTTGTCTTTACAGTACATCCTAGTAGTACTATTAAATTACATTTCATTCAATCTAATCTTGATTATCTCCAAGTCTTATAGCACTATATAAGGGGGTAAGAAAGGGTAAGGGGGTTAGGGTAAAAGGGATAAGGGTGAACTGTAAAGAGGTAAGGGTGAGGTTAGGGGGTAAAGGTGAGCATGAGGGGGTGAGGGTGAGGGTTATGAGAGTGAACTGTAAAGGGGTAGGGTAAGGCCCATAACAGTAATAAGGGATTTGTTTTGGATATAACTTGCCCATTTCTTGACTGTTTGGGGTGTTCTTATGCTTGTTTCAATTAGAACATCAATAGGAACAAATATATTAACTCAGATATTGGTTACAACCAGTGACAACCACTTAAAACCAGTCATAATTGGTTTGATTGCAGTTGTAAACTTGCAGTCCAATTGTAAGGATTTTCATTTATTTGCAGTTGCAGTTGGTCCAAATATAGTTAAACAACTGGACCAAACTGAACCTGGAAACTCTATTTATTAAGGCCAATGTAGCAGCCAATGGTAACAGCCCCAAGCAATAAGAGCAGGTATTTAATATAAAACTAAATATGGGCCCATGCACTGTGTATATCAAATATATAATCAAGCCATAGGCCCATTCAATAAAAGTGTACATATATTATAAAATCAAACATAGGCCCATTCAATTGGAATGTACATCCAATATAATATAATACTGTGGGCCCATCCAATTGGAGGGAATATCTTTTATAAAACAGTTGCATGGGCCTATCTAATTCAAGGGTATATTTAGTATATAATAAACCCTTGGGCCCAAGCAATAAGAGCTGACATTTAATATTAAGCTAATATGGGCCCATACATTAGAAGTGTATATAAAATATACCACTAGATCATAGGCCCATCCAATGAAAGTGTTTACTCATTATAAAATTAGACATGAGCCCATCCAATTAGAGCATACATCCAATATAATACAATACCATGGGCCCATTCAATTGAAGGGCATATTTAATATGGTACAAGAATAACTTAGGCCCATGCATTATAAGTGTATATCAAATATACCACTAAGCTATAGGCCCATTCAATAAAAGTGTACATCCATTATAAAATTAGACATGGGCCCATCCAATTAGAGCATACATCCAGTATAGCATAATACCATGGGCCTATTCAATCTAAGGGCATATTCAATATACAACAAATTTTTGGGCCCAAGCAATTAAAGCTGGCATTTAATATAAAACTGAATATGGGCCCATGCACTAGGAGTGTAAATCAACTAATGTACTTAAGCCATAGGCCCATTCAATAAAAGCATACATTCATTATAAAATTAAACATGGGCCTAGCCAATATAGAGCATACATTCAATATGTTACTGCATTATGGGCCCATCCAATGTTAGTGTATATGTAATATATAAACCAAACTATAAGCCCATTTGTTAATAGTGAGATTTAATATATAGACTATTTTATGGGCCCATTCATTGGTATTGTCATTTAGTATATAGGCATTATATGAGCCCAGTCATTAAAAAGGTAATATAATATGTGGGTGTCTCATAGGCCCATTCACTAGAATAGTAATTTAATATGTGAGGGTTTATATGGGCCCATCCACTAAGATTGTGATTTGATATATGGAGGATTATATGGGCCTATTCACTAAGATGGTGATTTAATATTTGTAGAATTATATGGGCCCACTATATGAATATTTTATGGGCCCATTCACTAATAGTGGCCAATCAATATGCTGGTCATGGGCTCATACACTAAGATTGTGATTTATTATATGGATTATTAGGTAGGCCCATCCACTATATAAGGGATTCTATTATAATGGGCCCATGCAAATAAAGGGATTTTATCATAATTAGTTGAGATGGGCCCACCGGCATTTTGCAGTTACATGTCACAATTAGTTCCCCCTTTGGAGCCAGATAAAATGACTGACTTATGTGTCACCACCACCCTATTACCCCCTCACCACCACCGACAGGGCACAGACCATAGAGTACTAGGCTAGTAAGAGTGCTACGGTGAGTTGGAGTCTATGATAGGGTAAGGGTGAGTTGATAATAGGGTATAAGCAATGGTGTAGTAGTATGTAGTTGTAACTATTATATTATTTATATAAAAAGACCAGTCAGGACTGTAATAAAACTGGTTCTAACCAGTTACTGACTGGTCTATAAAAGGACCAGTTAAGACTGGTCTATAAAAGGACCAGTTAAGACTGGTCCTAGGACCAATGTTTAACCGACTGTAACCAGTCTAAAGTGGACCAGTCACAGTTATTAAGATCTGGTGAAAACTTGTGACCAGTCACAGTCGCAGTCCTTCCAAAAATGGGAAAAAAACCGAACTGAACTGGACTTTAAAGCACTATCAGCATGTGCTCGCCCTTGGTTTCTAGGCTTTGGCACTGGCCCTGGGGTTGTGAGGTCAATGTGGCCGCACTAAACCTCTTTGGGGGCATGCTTTGTGAGCTGTCCGAGGTGCCTGCATGCACTGTGTGAGTCGAACTGGGCCTAAGCCTCTTGAAGGCTTATTGAGGGGCAAGGAGCGTGGCAGCACTCTTGATTCACTGGGGCTGGCTTGTACAATGCATGCTCGATATTCCTACCAAGTTTGGTGGGGTGTTATGTTGCCAGAGGAGGTGCGCACGGTCATAGGGGAATGGTGTGGTGAGTGCCTGCAAGGTTTGTGCATGTTGCTGCACCACCGGCCTCCCGGACCGCTGCTCCGCTGCGTGCTGTGGATACTAAGTCAGTGCTGAGTACATTTCCGCGCATGCTGCAGTGCCTGCAGTGCATCAGCAGGTAAGGGTATCAATGGGATTTCCACTATTGGCTGGGGAACTTGGAGATGCTTCTAGCCCTTCCCCCTGCTGCAGATGCACAGACCAGTGATGTCACCGATGACACCATTGGTGCATGGACCACCCATGCGGGTTAATGCCATTGGATGGCTATTAATAACCCTGCTAGAATGTCCTATGCACAGACCATGTACCTTAGGTATATAAGGACTGCAAAATACTACAGACAATCCCCAGATTGTCCACTTGTGATTCTCTCTCCACAGGTGCCTACTAAGAGACTGTTTGCACATCCCTTCCCTTGCCTCCCCTTGTAGAGCACTGCACATCATTGATCTGCTTCACCCCCTCCTCGTTATCATTGCATTCCACTTCATCATGGTGCTAAACAATTTGTACCTCTGGTACCGTCTTCAGACTTATCAGTGCCCAAGTCCCCCCACCTTGCTAAAAGAAATGTGCCACTGCTGTTGAACAAGCAGTGAGTTTGTTACAGCTGTGATATATATACCCTAGTTTGTAGCAACTGCTATAAAATCTACACCCTAGATCACAGTAATAGCTGTAAAATATATACCCTACAGTAATGGGTATAGTAAAATATATATCCATTTTACAGTAAGTGCCATGAAAGATATATCCTAGTCTATAGCAATTGCTGTGAAATATATATATAAGTCATAGCAACTGCTGCAAAATATATATCCTAGTTTACAGTAAGTGCTATAAAATATATACCCTAGTTTATAGCAATTGCTGTAAAATATATATCCTAGTTTATAGTAATTGCTATGAAATATTGTTAAGCCTGCAGTGGGGCTTTGTGCACAACCGACGTTCTTAGAAGGTGTGCGGTCCGAGGCGTACCGAGGCATGTGATCAGACTCCTGAGATGCACATTGATTGTTATAGCACAATCACTAAGCTTCGAAGGTGAGATCCACCTTTAAGGACCTCGGAATGTAGATGGAAGAGGTAAGAGGGGCCGCACAGTGAACAGGAGTGAACAAGAGGCTGCGATTGCAAAGCAAAGTCGAGCTTAAGGCTCAACTACTCGTAAAGAGTCCTATATATACAGGTTCGAACCTAGTATGACTAATAGTCTTAGAACCGGTTGCTAAGCCAGTTTGTAAGTACTCAGTCATCATCCTATAGTACACTGTCAGCATGATGTGCATATCAGTAAGCAAACCGGAGTCATCAGTCAGCATATAGTAAGAATTGTCAGTCATCCAGTCCAGAAGATGAGTCAGGGTTATAATTGTAGTGAGTCATGAGGTCACGTGACCTCAGCCAGTCTGTCGGTCCGTAAAACACCTCGCCTCTCCCCATACCAAAGGCGGAGCTTATCAAATATGTATCTTAGTTTATGGTATTTGCACTGTGGTCAGGCACAGGTGCTCAATCATCTGAGTAAACAATTTCTATCACTAACCTATTTGCACCGTGGTCAGGCACGGGTGCTTACAAGGCAGTTAGTGTATGTAAGCGAGGAAACTGTAACCTACTTACCTCAATCGTCCGAGTAAACAATTGAGGTAATACACTACTCAAGGTGCTTATTTATACATCTGTGGTCTATGCATATAGTCCCAGAACAGTCGTCAAGAAAACACAGGGGCAGAACCCCAAAGTCTGTAAGTAGTAGAACATATCCCATTTTCGCCCTGTTGGGGCACAATGCATGTCTTCACAGCGATGCGTCACCTGGCTGGCTGAAACCCCAACATGCCCCCTCAATTGGTGTGGCGCAATCCCATCACCTCTGAGAAATGTTCATGCTTCTCCCGGGCCAATCCCATTGTCAACACATCTGCCACCTGATCCCCAGTGGGGATGTACTTCAACTTGATTTCCCCTCCGTCTACCTTCTGTTGCAGGAAATGGTAACACACATCTATGTGCTTTGTTCGGTCATGGAACTCTGGATTCTGTGCTATTGTGATCGCAGATTGGTTGTCGATGAAGAGAGGAGTGGGGGAATCGAAGACTAGTCCGAGGTCAGTGAGCAATTGCATCAGCCATACTGCTTCCTTTGCCGCATGTGCAGCTGCAATGTACTCCACCTCAGTGCTCGAGAGGGCCACGGACTGGCACAGAGGTTTGCTTCTTTGATCCCCAACTGATAGCAGCTCCTCCTAGCATGAAGACAAAGCCAGACATAGACTTTCGGTCATTGACATCGCTAGCCCAATCAGCATCGACAAAGCCGGTTAATCGGGTCCCATTGGAGGCCCCATGCTCGAAGACAAGTCTTTGGTTGCAGGTTCCACAAAGGTACCTAAACGCACAGTCAAGCGTGCAGCTGTGCTCGTTGCCAGGGTTTGCAGAGTGTCTCCCAAGGGCAGCAATGGTGTATGCCAAGTTTGGACACGTGCCCAATATGGGGTACATCAGGGTGCCCACAGTGCTTTGGTAGGGCTTTGTGTTGTCCTCTGGCATGGTGAGTTTTGTCAGGTTCTTGTTGGGAAGTGTTGGTGTGACCATAGGGCAAGAGTCGACTTTCCCAAATCACTTTAAGACATTGTTGCAATATTTTTCTTGCAAGACAGAAATTCGCCCTGCAGAGCGGTCGCAGGTTATGTGCATACCTAGGATCCAAGTGAGGTCACCAAGGTCTGTCATCTCGTAGCTGTGCCTCAATGCTTCTTTGTCTTGGTTGATGGTTTCCAGGCTTCTAGAAACCATTGTTATGTCGTCAATGTATAGGGAAATGATGGAGAGGTCCTCACCCCCTCCATGGGTGAAGACTGCATGGTCAGCCTCAGTGCAGTGGTAACCCATCGCCCAGAGCATCCCTCTGATCTCCTCATACCACACACATCCCCCCTGCTTCGTGCCATACACTGCCTTCACAAGGCACAAGACCATACTGTCTGGGATGTCAAAGCCGGGGGGAGGGGCCATGAAGACCTCTTCTTTTAGTTTCCCGTTGGGGTAAGCCAACTTGATGTCCATTTGCTGTATCTCTAGGTCTTGTTCGGCAGCAAGGGCTAGCTTTAAGGACCTTAGAGTATAGATGGAAGAGTAGAGGAGAGCCGCACAGTGAACAGGAGTGAACAAGAGGCTGCGATTGCAAAGCAAAGTCGAGCTTAAGGCTCAACTGTTCGTACAGAGTCCTATATATACAGGTTCGAACCTAGTATGACTAATAGTCCTAAAACCGGTTGCTAAGCCGGTTTGTAAGTGATCAGTCATCTGCTTATTGTACACTGTCAGCATGATGCATGTATCAGTAATCAGACCAGGATCATCAGTCAGTGTATAGTAAGGATCTTCAGTCATCCAGTCCAAAAGATGAGTCAGGCATGTAATGGTAATGAGTCATGGGGTCGCGTGACCCCAGCCAGTCCGTCGGTCCATAGAACACCTCGCCTCTCTCCGTGCCAGAGGCGGAGCTTATCATTGAGGGAGAACACGAGTATGAAGTTGAGGCCATCGTTAATCACCACCTCTACGGAAGGAAGGAGACCCTGCAATACCTCCTCAAATGGAAGGGGTACCCACATGCGGACAACACATGGGAACCAGCCGACCAAGTGCACGCCCCTGCACTGGTCGAGTCATATCACAAAAGACGCCCCCTCATCCAACCGCATAAAAGGAGGGGTTTGAGGACTTGAACTACCATCCTCCTCCCACATCCCAAATCACTATGCCCCACCAGACCATACACATCTCTCCTGCCAAAGACCTTGTCGAATACTTCCCCGCCTCGCCCACCGAGTCTCATGCCTCCACTGAAGCACTCTTTATCCCCACCCTAGGGGCCCCCTACCAGACAACCAGTCCCACTAGAACCCTTCCTCTTGTTGAGGATGCCCCACCCACTAACACAGCAAGGGGCCTTGCAGTGGACCTTGCCATCGGCACTACACAGCCAGCCATACCCCTATCACCCCGAGCCGTTAGCGCTATTGTCGAGGGACAAGCCAACGCCCTCACGGCTCCAGTTCTCCTCTGCATGGTCCGCAGTCTCGTCCTCACCGCCAAGCACACCGAGGACCGGATGGAAGCCGTTCGGATCATGGCTGAAGAACAAGCCGCAGAGCTCGAGCAGAGCAAGGACCAGCGTGACATCCTCGCCCTCGGAGCCAGGAACCTCCAACTCGAGCATGATGCCCAAGCCGAGTCACTATGCCTCGCCGACCTCACCATCCGACACCTGGCCACCCAACCCCCGAGAGCGGACCTTCCATCGGGTCTCCAGTCTGAGGCCCCTGAAGGATTTATTGAAAACAACGGGCAGCTCCACTATTTCTCCATCCCCCTCCAAGGTGGCAGCAACGACCGCCGCATCGCCCCCCACATCCAACTTCTCGATGGCCCCGTTCCCCGTGCTGCTTGGTACCTTGGGAGGCCCTGACAACCCTGTCTTTACTACAGAGGTCTACGCCCAGCCCAGCTCCAACATTGGTATCGCCAATCCGCCGGTACCCAAGTGGTTACTCTGCACCATCGATGGGGACTCCGAAATCTTCGAGGCCTTCGCATTGGAGGTCCAAGATACGACCCAGGACTGGGGTCTCTACACTGACATCTGCTGCTACCACCACATCGACACCCAGCTCACCCACATCACCACCCGCATCCGCACCCTCGAGGCTGATGAAGCTGAGACCCACAGCACCCTTGCTAATTGCCGCTGCTGCCTCCACGCAGCCAATGCCGGGGAAACCCTCACCCACCTCGCAGGTAACGACCCCGGTTGCCACAACCAGCACCACGGGGAGGGGATCATCCGCTACACCGCGCGTGGTCGCGCTCACATCTAACCAGAGGGTGATGTTACTGTCCCCTCGACCCTGGGACTTCCCCCCCTCGATTGACGGGGATATCAACTGTGCAGACGACCCAATGGAGGTAGACAACCCCGAAGGAGTGGTAAGCCTCGATTAGTATATATGACTGTACGCCTCGTTGGATGTGGATGGACTACATGAGTCGCTAGTGACTCAGCCTTATGTACACGCTTCTGTAGCACCGTATCATTGTGTTCTGTGCCCTGTGCCCCGTACCCCTGTATTCTGTATAAGTACGACTCAACAGTGACCCTAGGTCACTAAGTTGAGTCTCCTGTCTGTCTTACACGGACAATATCATCTATTCCCCACACTCTTAGCCAGAAGGCGGCCGACGAGAGCCTTACCACTATCACTCGAGTCTATACATTATCGTTGTGTAAGCAGCAGTGACATGCACATTGGGCAAAGATGAGCAGCCCAACATCAACAGTGGTGACAGAACTATTGGCAATACCAGAGGTATGGACACTTTCTTATTTGCTGTACCTGTCACTAAATCCATGCTATTAGGTTGTGTTAAGAACTCACTGCTTCTACCTGAGCAGCAGGTCTTATCAGGGGGATGTGGGGACTTGGGACACTAAAGGTGATCTTGTGGAGGGCTTGAAGGATGAGGAGAAAGCGCACTAAAGGCTTAGAGGCAGGCAGGCAGGGGAGTACAAGGCAGAAAAGCCAAGTGGACAATCTAAGAATTGCCTTCGCATTTCATGGGTCTTATATACTATGAGGACAGGGTGTTACATAAGTGACAGTAGGTATGGTTAATCTAACCATAAGCAGATATGGCGTCATAGATTGCGCAATAAGGTCTGTGCACAGAATCTTCTAGAGGGTTTATTATTAGCCGCCCAATGGTGCTTACCCCTCAGTCATGGTCCGTGCATTTCCGCAGTATTCTGTGGTGTTCCATTGTCTTCTAGCCAATGGCATAACTCCCTCCAGGAGTATCATTGTTCCATCTTGATTCCACGAGTTTCCATGGTCTTCTAACCAATTGCAGGTGTCTTTGAGCTTGAGGTCACATGCTAGGTCACGTGCATTGTCATGTGACCGATCACGTGTTACTAGTGTGACATATTGCGTGACTTGTCACATGTCACATTGTGTGACTCGAGGGTGTGACAAGGTGTGACAGTGTGACATTAGTTTCCCACAGTCATGTGTCTTGGGATTTCGCATTCCACCACCATGGTTCATGACAGGTTGTAGATACACTCGGCCTTTTATATCACACAACCAAACAATTGAATGACATCATTGACAAAGAAATGTCCGGGCGCCCTCCTTTCCAGTGCAAGGTGTTGAATATTGGAGATGAGAGGCTGGAATTTTATTCCAGGGATGCTCTGGAATGTATCTGATCACTCTATGGTGATCCGGAGTTCGCACAAGACCTGGTCTTTGCACCAGAGCGACATTATACCAGTCATGAGCACACATCCCACCTCTATAATGAGATGTACATGTGCAATTGGTGGTGGACAGTTCAGGTGCATACTCTACAGTACGTTTGAATGAAATTATTGATAAGCTGCGTCAGACAATCCTTGAGTCCTGTCAACCAGGGGCTACAGTCATCCCACTTATTGTTTCCTCTGACAAGACACAGTTAACACTTTTCCGTGGGAAGACTGCATATCCGATTTATATGACAATTGGAAATATCCTGAAAGACATACAACGAAAGCCATCATGCCAAGCCCAGTTATTAATTGGATATATTCCGACTACCAAGCTGGAAGGTGTCACCAACAAGGCCACTCGCCGCTGTGCGCTTGCAAACTTATTTCATACCTGTATGCACACTGTCTTGGGTCCAATCAGCTCCTATGGTGAAACAGGGGTCGCTATGATGAGCAGCGATGGTATCTGGCACCAATGCCACCCCATTTTTGCTATTTTTGTCGGCAACTACCCCGAGCAAGCACTCGTGACTTGCACATACAATGGCAGGTGCCCCAAATGCTGTGTTACCCCTGGTCAACTTGGCGAATACCAAACATTCCCATGTCTTGTCCAGAATACCATGCTCGATACATATCTTTTGGCCAATGGCAATGTTCCCACATTTCAGCAGGCTTGTCGTGAAGCTGGGCTAAAACCTGTCTATCATCCTCTCTGGGAATCCCTTCCGCTTGCCGACATATTCCTTTCCATTACACCGGATATTCTTCATCAAATGCTTCAGGGCGTGATGCCATGATGAAACACCTCATTAAATGGTTGGTCCGCATATTTGGCCCACGGGAGATCAATGCACGATGCCGGGCTATGCCTCCAAATCACAAGACCTTGCTCTTCACGAAGGGCATAACAACCCTCTCTCGGGTCACAGGCCATGAACACAAGAAGATGTGCTGCATTCTTCTTGGGCTTATTGTTGATCTTGTCGTTCCTGGAGGGCAGGATTCATCATGCATAGTCAAAGCTGTGTGCACACTCCTAGATTTTTTCTATCTCGCTCAATACCAGTGTCATACAAGCGACACTATTCAACAACTTCAAGAGTGTCTTTCTATATTCCATAATAATAAAGCAGTCTTTGTTGATTTGGGAATCCGGGAACACTTTAACATTCCCAAGTTCCATAGCTTAACCCACTACACATCATCAATCAAATTATTTGGCACAACAGACAATTACAATACCGAGCAATCGGAACACCTTCATATCGATTTCACAAAGGATGCCTACCACGCGACGAATCACAAGGATGAGTACCCCCAGATGACTAGGTGGCTGGAGTGTTGCGAGAAAATTCAACAGCACACAGTGTTCATCAATCAGAGGCAACAGAATCAACAACAACAACCGCAGTTTCAAAAGCCTGTCGGACCCCCACACACCTTCACTCAAAGCATCAAAATAGCTAAAACTCCGTCAATCAAGGCAGCATCATTCGACAACCTTGCCAGAATGTATGGTACTCTCTACTTTTAGGATGCACTGTCCGACTTTATTGCACGACTTAACTATCCTGGCACTTCGACAGCAGCATTATGCAAATATGCAGCAGACATGCTTATCCCATTTTGCGCTGTACCGGTTTTTCATCATGTCAAATTCACAGAGTCGGAGAGCGGCAACACAGAGGTTGTGGATACTGTCCATGTCCAGCCGGAACAAAAGGACTTGCATGGGTGGATCATCCCATCATGATTTGATACCACTTTTGTCTGGATCAAGGGTCAAGAATCTCAAGATAGCATGGGAAATAAAGGTGATTTTCTGAGTCATTTGTTCAAAGTCTGAATCTAACTAATTGGTATGCAGATTGCCAGATTGCCCAGGTTCGTGTGGTGTTCCAAATTCCAAATAGGGTCATCAATCAGGTGTCTTTGTTATTAGACACCATGCCTCCAACATATCTTGCCTATGTTGAATGGTTTTCTCCCCTTCCATCTGCACCAGACCCCAAACATCTCATGTATAGGGTGACTAGATCAACTCAGAATGGACACCGGTGTGCAAGTGTTGTTCAAGTAGATTGAGTCCTTTGTAGAGTACATTTGATCCCGCAATTTGGTCCTGTTGCACCCCAGGAATGGAGTAGTTTTACGGTATTAGATCAATGCCAGACTTTCTA
Source organism: Russula ochroleuca (assembly GCA_015178965.1). Taxonomy (NCBI): domain Eukaryota; kingdom Fungi; phylum Basidiomycota; class Agaricomycetes; order Russulales; family Russulaceae; genus Russula; species Russula ochroleuca. The sequence goes on from WHVB01000002.1 coordinate 372,080, forward strand.
TATAAACCTGTTCACTGATAGAAATAGTTATCTAACATTGTGTAGATAATCTAATGAATAATTATCCTGTGTGAGGCCTTGGCAACCACAGAGTGATCGAGCAGATCTTAGCTGACAGCTACTTGACAGTTATCTTGCTAGTTGACAATTATCATGCTTAATTCAAATTAACCTCTCGCTAGTGCAGGGGGGTTTCCCTAATGTGTGTATTTGGGTATCTACCTTTAAGCATGTATGAACACATACTGAACAGGATATGAGTATAACATAAGCAAATGACTAAGCGAGTGTTACTGACCTCAGTCTCGGATAGAAAGACTGAGGTATGTGGAACAAGTAGGTGTGTTCTTATATACAGTATAGGTATGCTAAAGTGTCCATGATCGAATGGAAAATTAATAAGAGCAGGTATGTCAGTGCATGCAGGGACACGTGCTAAAGTCTTGGGCTAGCATGGGTCTTGCCAGCCCAATCTGGTAGTGTGGCACCGCGCAGTGGCTGCACTTCCAACAGACTGGGCATCTCAGACAATGAACAAAGCACTCCCCAAAGGGGTTTAATGCTGCCATGTCTACCCCACAATGCAGGTCAATGCCGGAAGTCAAGCAGCAAGGTACCAGGCCCATGAGCAAGTGCATTAGTGTGTGTGCAAAGACCAGATAATGCAGACCCCATCAGCTGATGCAGAGCCACACCAAAAGCACTGGGACTTGGGATAGGATACATAGTATGCAAATACCACAGGGATTATTATATTAGTTTGTATGTAGATAGGCCATCAGGAAAAACCTCCCTTTCTAATTAGACCTAATTAGAGGTAATTTGCAAATTTAGACTGGTTTCCTCAGGTTTTGTTATGCTCGGACTTTGCATGGCACTACAAAGTGCCCGGAAAGAAGAGAATCGGGTGATCTGCTGTTCTATGAACAGTGGGTCTTGAATTAACAAGAGTCTACTTTGTAGATCATATCTCGAAGTCTGCAAGGTATGTTATGCAAAAGCTAGTTGCTGCAACTAGTTCGTTATGAGATGAGAGTTTAAGGTCTCGATTTAACACATATGGAAACACATGATGAAAGCAAGGGCTTTCGAGGGAATCTGAGGGGGATTGTGGTTCTATACAAGAGACCAAGTCTGAGGCTACTTGGCCTGTATCTACATCCTTATATACATAATTGGGGGCTGCACATTGACTGTGCATTGCGTAGCAATGACTGTGCATTGCATAGCAATGACTGTGCAATGCGTAGTACATTACTGTGGTAAACTACAGATTACTACAGAGCTACGGAACTGCGTACTACGGACTGTGGAACTGTGCAATGATCTGGGGTTGCTTTGCAGCGTGAGAGAGAAGCGTGGGAAAGGGTACCTTCCTATTAGAGACAGGGGGTGGCTGAGGCTGGGACTCAGACACTTGCTGAAACGACTAAGTCACGAGTCATGTGGAGACTACACATGATGTGTCACATGAGGATACATGTGATGAGTGCACGTGATTAGGCATCTATATGACTTGGCGTCTAAAGAGTTGACTTAGAGGAAAAAGCAAATTGGGGCGTCTAAACAGGGCACTTAGGTGACTCCATAACATTACCCCCTTGTTAGCATCTCAAACCCTAATGTAGGTTTTGACATCATAACAAGTCAGACTTGTTGGTGTCGTGGTGAAGGTTACAATCACTTTATCTGGCGTGGGAACTTGTAGCCAGAAGGAGGAAGAAAAGTCACATGGTGTAGCTTGTGATTTTCGTTTTCCTAAGTTGAGGCACGTGACAAGGTTGTCTTTGTTGCACTTTGATAATCAGATGTTAATGTGATCATCAAGGGTGATAGCGGCAATAAGATGTCTTCAGCGGTGATCTTATCTCTAAGCAGCAATCGGAGATGCTAGACACAGATGATGGTGACATTGGTGGCTGTGGATATTTCCAATAATTGTCTTCTTCGGTTTCTTCTTCTGGATGATGAATAATCATCTGCAGGAGACGGTGATGTCATTGAGGTACATGACATCAGGGAAGGTTTGATCGGATCAGCATTTGCAAAAGTATGTAAATACTTTAATGTTGGTGCAGCAATCATGATCGGGCTTCTAATACGTTTTCTAAGTGTAATTCAGGTACAAGGTACGAGATTTACAGTCTTAGATATTTAGCAATTTGAAATTTTCAAGTTGACTTTGTTCTGATAGAACTTAGGCACTCATTGAAAGGATTTCAAATGCAACTTTAATTTCCTATGGATGGGGTAAATTAAAGTCATGGGGCACGAGATATCAAACTGTAAGTATGAGTCCGTAAGTATGAAACAAGAAACGAGACTTCTAATCAGAATCGAAACAAAACATAACTAAGGTTAGTGTACAAGCTAGCTAACTATAGTAAAAGTTCATACTTCTATCATATGTATATAGGTACGAGTCAAATATCAAACTGTAAATAAGTCTCTGAGTCGTTACATGAGACTATGAAATGAGACAATTCTGGAAGTAAAACTAAAAAGTTAAACTAAAAGAAAGTTCAAAGCTAATACTAGCGATGTTGATAGGTAGGAGTCGAGTCAAAAGAGACAAAAAAGGGAAAAAGAAACTACAGTTTATTTACATGATCAGAAAGAAAAATGATCAAAACATAATAGGAAAGGAAGGGGAAGGAAACTACATGTATCCTTGGCGCTTCCTGGTGGGCTTGCTGGGGCATGTTGCGCAGATGTGGCCAAACTTGTGGCACTTGTAGCACATGCAGCAGTGGCAGTTCTTGGGGTTGTGAGTGGCTGAGACAAAGCCGGGCTTCTCTGGCAAAGGCAAGGGGCAGTTAGTGGATACTTCCCTCTAAGCCTTGTAGGCAGTCGGGTTCTCGCTAGGGAGGTAGACGTGGTTGAACCATGCGACCTGTGCCCTAAGGCGTTCGAAGGCATCGGCATCTTGGAGTTGTCCAAGGATCCCGAGGCGTTTGAGGCAGTAAGTGCCGTAGTCGGTCATGGCATCGCAAAGGCGTTGCTCGCTCTCTCGCTCGTGAAAGAGTGAGTAGCGGTATTGGACTATACCTGCTTTGAGCAATGGGTTGTTCTCGGACTCGAGCACTTCTTCAACCCAACTTGCAAAGGGTTTGTCTTGATTGAACAAGCACATCTTGCAAGCACTGTAGTTGTCGGCGGTGTCGGTGGTCTTCTGTGGGACTAAGGGTCGATCTTGGATTGGTTGGTCCTTGCCCATGGTGCTGAGGAGTCGGGGACAGTGAGGTGAGTAATTGTACTGTACCCATGGTGCCTCAACAAGGTACCCATTGTGCTTGGATCGGGTGGTTCTTGCCCATGGAGGCCAGGAACTGGGGACAAGTGGGTGAGAAGTTGTATGTCACCCAGGGTGCTTCTACCCAATAACCCTTGTATTTGATGAGGAATGGCAGGCCGACTTGATCGGACCTTGGGTTGCAAAACCAACCTTCGCCCGGGGAGTCGGTGTCTTCGGACGGGTTGAATTCTTGAAGCTTGTGCTTCTCTGACTTGTATGATGGTGGCGATGAGGTGGAAGAGGCAGTGCCGGTCCAGGAGGGCTGGCTGCTGATCTTGGAATCCCAATCGTTGATCGGGTTCTCTTCCTTCTGTGACATCAACCAATCCGTCAGAAAGTTGTGTGCATAAGCAGTAACTTTCTTTGATAGATTGCTTACCCTGCCACTAAGATAGGTGTTGCCCATCTCACATGCCTTCCGGAACTCTTCAAGTTCCGCGTGTTCAGCTTCTTCTTCCGGGTCCAAAAGGGGAAGAGGCACAATATTGGGTCTCTTATTAATGGAAGGAGGAAGTGGGGAAGGTGGTGTGGAAAGGCAACTGTCCAAATCGGACATGTGAAGGGAGGAAGGAGGACACTGTATGGTGTCTATGTCCATAGGGTATAGTAGATGGTCTGTGCCTTCAAACAAGGTGGATGCATAGCTTGTGGGAGAAGTGGGGGGTGTAGAAGGGTACAAAGAGTAGTCAGCGCTGTAGTTGCTAACTGGGGAAGGGATATTGGTACGGAGTGCAGAAAGGTGGAACATTCTAGTACTGGTAGTGGTAGCGGCAGATGGGATGTTTACAGTAAAACCAATGAGTCTGGGCGTGCTGCTGGTCGGTTTCTTCGGTTTGCTGTTTGGTGTATTGGCGGAAACGTCGGCGGCAAAGCTTGCATTCTTCTGCTGCTTCTAGAGCGTCTTGTAGCTGAGCAACAGTGTATGGAGATGAGACAACTGTGGAATAGAGGATGCAAGGGTCTGTAGTTGAGAAGGAAACCATGTATCAGCAGACTGATGAGGACTTTGCAGAATCTTGGGCTGTCTTTTATATGTTTGAGAGACTGCAGTAGAGGCTGCGGATTTCTTAGAGTCCAGGTATTCTTCGAGTATCTCAGGTGTGTGCATATCCTTTGTGCTAACCCACGAGTTCTCAGAGGATGGGTATCCTTTCCACTTGATTAGGTATTGCTGACTGCAGCGCGGTCCATACTTTCGATTAGAAATGATCTCTTCTACTTCATATTCTTCTTCTCCTTCTATCAGATCAGGGGGAGGCTGTGGAAATGCTTCTCTGTATGTCTGATTTTGGTTAAATGGGATCAGGAGGTCAACATGAAATACATCATGTATCCTGAAGTGTTGCAGAAGTTTCAGTCTGTATGCAACTGCGGAGACTTTCTCAGTAATTTGAAAGGGTCCGTATCTCTTTGGAGCAAGTTTCTTTGATGGAACCTTGGTCTTAAGATTGTGTGCATCTAACCAAATTTTCTGATTGACCTGAAGAGTGCGCAGTTCTCTATTGCTTTTGGTGTGTTTCTCAAGCATCAGTTGTGCATCAGAACGCGCTCTTGAGAGTTCTTTCAATCTAGCTTCCACAGTGGGAGTTGAATCATCGAGGGGCATCAGTTTTGCTGATGGAATGCTGCCTGTGATGAGTTCATGTGGCGAGTATTTCGTCTTCTCATGTTTCCATGAATTATGTGCGAATTCAGCTAGAGGAAGTAGGGCACTCCAATTGTCTTGGCATCCATTCACAAAGCTGCATAGGTAGGTCTCTACCCATTGATTCATTCGCTCTATCTGTCCATCTGTACGAGGGTGGAACACTGTACTCAGGTTCTGCTGTATGCCTGTGGCTTTGCATACTGCTCTCGTAAAGTGTGCTGTAAATCTGGGATCTCGATCGGATATGATGCACTTCGGTATTCCAAATAAGGGGAACAGGTGTTTGAAATACAGAATTGCTGTGCCTTTGCCATCTATGGTCTTATTACACGGGATGAACTTTGCTGCTTTGTGTTAAGCCCGCAGTGGGGCTTTGTGCACACTTGACAGTTTAGGAAGGTGTGTGGTCCGAGGCGTGCCGAGACACGTGATTCAGACTCCTGAGATGTGTGTTGATTGTTATAGCACAATCATTAAGCTTCGAAGGCAAGGTCCACCTTTAAGGACCTTAGAATGTAGATGGAAGAGTAGAGAGGAGCCACACAGTGAACAGGAGTGAACAAGAGGCTGCGATTGCAAAGCAAAGTCAAGCTTAAGGCTCAACTACTCGTAAAGAGTCCTATATATACAGGTTCAAACCTAGTATGACTAATAGTCCTAAAACTGGTTGCTAAGCCAGTTTGTAAGTGCTCAGTCATCGACCTATCGTACACTGTCAGCATGATACACGTATCAGTAAACAAACCAGAGCCGCCAGTCAGCACATAGTAAGCATCTCAGTCATCCAGTCCGAATCGAGGAGTCAGGTGCGTATAGTAATGAGTCATGGGGTCACGTGACCCCAGCCAGTCCGTCGGTCTGTAGAACACCTCGCCTCCCTCCGTGCCAGAGGCGGAGCTTATCACCACCCTCCCCTCAAAGGAGCACTTCCATGCACTTAGTCGGATCCCTCGTTGTCGCCGGGGACATAGTCATAGTTGGGTGATGGGGTGCGATGTTACCACCAGCAGCTGCACTTAGCCAGTGGGAGGTTAAGGGGCAGTGTAAGCAGAGGGTGAACCGGCCCAAGGTGAGTTACCATTTCTGCCAGGAGTTGAACCTGGAGTTGCAGCATGACGGAGGACCCTGTGATTGTATGTCTTGACCCAACCCCTTCCTGTAGCACGTTCTGGACACTACACCCCCTTGTCTCGTCTCGTATCTCTGACATAGTTATGATCTCATCGTCTCAACCTTCCCCTTGTGTATGGACTTATCACAGGCACCGTAGTGCAGAGGATGACGTCTCATGACGTCTTCCTAGTATCGTTGTAGTAGGATGACATGCCCCGATGTCATCCCCATACCTCTAGCCGTTGGTTCTGGATTCATAGCACTGCCTCTCTGTACTACTATAAGTAAGACTCGCCTTCGTCTCTAAGACACTAAGTCGAGTCTCCTCGTCTCACAATCTAGCCTGCTATCCCCTATCCTTCGAACAGAGTGAACGCATCACTGTCTCCTTCCTTGCCCATCAACACAGTACCCTCAGAAGTCTAAGTGTCACACCCTATGCCGGTGACATTAGACTCAACTTCTTATCCACCACATTGCAATTACTCGCCAAACACCAGCAGCAATCGAGGCAATCGAGCAAGCAGGCATCAAGGACAGCCCTCCCCATCGAACAACAAGCATCAGACACTAGCACGGACGACATCGAAGAACCCCAAGAGTCCACAAGGACCCAAGAAGTTCCCAAAGATGTAAAAGACCGCACTTGGACAACACTCACCTTCCAAGAATCACAAAGGGAAGCCATGGCCATGCAAACCCTCAGCTCCTGCACCCTATCAGATAGCGAACAACTCGCTCAGCAGCTAGCACAAACCACCCTCGCCACCACTACAACTCTATCAGGAGTCAGAGGACGAGGCACTACCCAACCCGCACCCCAAGGAGGAGGTAGCAGAGGAAACCCCAGAGGCAACCCAGGAGGAGGAAACCCTGGTGGAGGAAATCCTGGAGGCAACCCAGGAGGAGGAGGAAACCCACCCCCCAGAGGAGGACAACCTGCAGGACAACAAGCAGCCCCCGTGGCCCACGGAGAACGACTCATGGGTGCCCCTCCCGTCCACTTTGAAGGTGACCGCACCAGAGCAGAAGAATTTATTGATGAAGTCACGGACCACTTCCTCCTCAACCACCAACACATCCCCTTCCAATCAGCCATCACCAGAGTAGCCTACACCCTCTCCCACATCAAGGGACCACAAACCGCCACATGGAGGCACAACATGGGGAGATGGCTCGCCAACCAACCAGACAACCAAGACACTTATGACCAGTTCATCGCCCAGTTCTGCACCCAGTTCATGGACTCCCAAAAGGAACTCAGGGCCAGGAACAAGCTCAATACTCTGCGCATGACCTGGCCCCACATCGACCAGTACATCGTGGATTTCAAACAGCTTATCGGAGAAGCAGGATATGACCAGAACCACCCCGAAAGCCTCCAACTCTTCTTGCTACACCTCTCCCCGACCGTACTAGCTGATACCATGAAAGCAATGGCCCAACAACCGGTCAGGGACTACCCCACTTACAAAGAAACCGCCATCAAAGCAATGCAATCCCAAGAGATACTGAAAGCGCTCTTAGGAAACACGGCGGGACGATTCTTTCAACCTCAGAGGCAGGGAAACCCTTAGCCCCAATACCAAAGGCAAAACTGGAACTATCAGCGCTGCCAGCAGAACAATAACTACCCCCAACGCCAATACAACTCATCGAACGCCCCCCGGAGCATGAACAACACCTATGTCCCCATGGACCTTGATAGGTCTAGGGCCAACCGACAAGGACGGAACAACTACCCCAACCAACGATCCTATGGACGGTCCATGGAAATCGACACCCAAAACCAACCCCAGAACCAACAAGGACATACCAGACCCCCACCAGGCCCCTGCTTTAACTGCCAAGAGATGGGACATTTCACCAGGAACTGCCCCCATTGCAACAACCGAGGGAGACCCCAAGGACGACGCCCCACGGCCAACCTCATCGACATGGAAGATTCCTACAGCTACAACCTAACCGAGTCCACGTCAAACACCAAATACGATGCCATCCAGGCCCAAATCACATCAATGACACAGCAGGAGATGGAAGAGATTACGGCAAAGTTCAGAGCAGAGGATTTTCAGGAGGCCTAATTCGTACAGTCTGGATTAGGACCAATAGCACAGAACATGTATATCTTGCCAATCGACGATCAATGACAGTTCGAGTATATGTTAACTCTGCTGGAAAGAGGACTGAAACCATTGCCCTAGTGGACTGCGGCACCACGGAAAACTTCATAGACACAGACCATGCATATGCCCTTTGCCTCCCCCTTGTCCAACTCAAAACCCCAAGAGAAGTCTTCAATGTGGACAAAACCCCAAATCGACAAGGGCCAATCACCCACTACATGGATGCCGCCATCAGAACGGGAGGAAGAACAAGAGTCATGAGGTTCTTCCTAACCCACTTAGGAGGAAACCCCCTTATTCTCGGATACCCCTGGTTCTCAGGAATGGAACCGAGAATCACATGGTCAAAAGGATGGATCGATTACAACCAACTCCCAATCATGCTCACCCCCATCAAGTCAACAGAGAAAGAAACACCCCCCGAGTACGCCAGAAAGCTAGTAATCGCCGCCCTCACAGCGGACAAACGACAAACCTTGGCATCAAAGTTGGCGGAACACCACGACACCCCGAGAGATGTCTCCCTACCAGCTGAATACCAACAACACACACAAGTGTTCAGTGAGGAAAAGGCGCAATGCTTCCCGGAGCCAAGAATCTGGGACCACACAATAGAACTCAAAAAGGACGCCCCCCCGACGCTACCAGGGAAGATCTATGCCCTCACCCAAGAAGAGAGGAAGGCCCTCAAGAAATTCGTCGAAGAACACCTCCGAAAGGGATACATAGTGCCCTCAAAGAGTCCCTACACCGCCCCCTTCTTCTTCATTAAAAAGAAAGACAGCAAACTCCAACCAGTACAAGACTACTGATGCCTCAATGAACATACCATCCGCAACCAATACCCACTACCACTTATCCCAGAACTCATAGCCCGAGCCCAAGACACCGCCCTATTCTCGAAGTTCGACGTACAATGGGAATACAACAATGTCTGTATCAAGAAACAAGACCAATGGAAAGTGGCATTCATTACCAACAAAGGCCTCTTCGAACCAAGGGTGATGTTCTTCGGCCTTACCAACTCCCCAGCCACCTTCCAAACGATGATGAATGCAATCTTTGTCGAAGAACTCAGGGAAGACTGGCTCACAATCTACATGGACGACATCTTGATCCACACCCCGAACGATCCAGAAACCCACAGGAAGCGGGTTCACCAGGTGCTAACCAAACTAAAACACCATGACCTCTACCTTAAACCAGAGAAGTGCCAATTCGAACAAAAGAAAGTGGAATTCCTCGGCATCATCCTAAGTGCAGGAACAGTACAGATGGACCCAACAAAGATAAAAGGAATCGCAGACTGGCCACCCCCAAAGAACGTGAGGGACGTCCAAGCCTTCTTAGGATTCACAGGGTTCTACCAATACTTTGTCCCCAACTACTCAAGAATCGCATGCCCCCTCATAGAACTAACAAAGAAAACAACCCCATTCCACTGGAGAGAGCCACAAATCAAAGCCTTCGAAACCCTCAAAACACTGATGTGCACCAGACCGATCCTAAGACAACCAGACTACACCAAACCCTTCTTCCTGGCCACGGACACTTCAGCTTATGGCGTGGGAGCCGTACTCTCACAGGAGGGAGAAACAAACCCAAGAACACACAAAATCATGAGACACCCAATTGCATACTACTTGGCAACATTCACCCCAATAGAATGAAACTACGACATCTTTGAAAGAGAACTGCTGGCGGTCATGAAAGCCCTGCACCACTGGAGACCTCACCTAGCGGCTACCGAAACCCCAGTCACGGTATTAACGGACCACACTAACCTAAACCACTGGAAAACACCCAAGAAGGTGAACAGGAGAGTAGCCTGCTGGTTCAGAGAACTCCAGGAATACAACCTGGTAATCCAACACGTACCAGGCAAACTACACACGGCAGCCGACATGCTCTCCCGACCCCCAGTCAACGACAAAGGCGAAAGCGACAACAACGACCTCACACTCCTCCCCGAGGAAATGTTCATCAGGCTCCAAGCTAGCGAAGACACCGACCCGGCCAACGAAACTCTTGAACACAAAATCACACAAGCACAAAAACAACGATCAGGAGAGATGAAGGCGTGGGCAAAGAAATACAAACTCACAAGATCCCCAGGAGACCTCCAATGGCTCAAAAACACCACCTCAGTAGTCCCTGACGACCCAGAAATGCGTAAGGACCTCATGGACCACTTCCACGACGCCCCGACAGCAGGACACCCAGGGAGAGACGAAACAACCCAAGCAATCAAGAGACAGTACTGGTGGCCAAACATGAACGCCTGGATCGAAGAATACGTGAAAGGGTGTGCCCCCTGCCAACAAAATAAGAATCTAACTCACCGGAAGAACACCCCGCTGTACTGCATCGCCCCTCACCCGAAAGCGAACCCGTTTGAAGAAGTGGCAATGGACCTAATAACCCAACTCCCCAAGAACAGCCCCTACAACGCCATACTAACCATAGTCGACCATGGATGCACAAGAGCAGCCCTCTTCCTCCCCTGTGCAACCATGATCACAGGCGAAGGCATAGCAGAACTATACCTCTGCAATGTCTATCAGTGGTTTGGGATCCCCAAGAAAATAATCACAGACCGAGACCCCCGATTCACCTCGCACTTCGCCACCGCCCTATGCCAAAGACTGAAAACCAAGCAGAACATATCAATGGCCTACCACCCACAAACCGACGGATTATCAGAAAGGAAGAACCAGTGGGTAGAACAATACCTCCGATTCGTCACAACAGCCCAACAAGATGACTGGAGCGACTGGCTCCCAATCGCCTCCCTCGTGCACAACACTCGGATCAATGCCACCATCAAAATCGCTCCAATCCAAGCATTGATCGGTTACCTCCCCGAAACAAGGCCAGGGCCAACACCCCTATCAACCAATCAAAAGGTTGAAGAACGGGGGGGAGAGATAAGCAAACAAAGGGAACAAGCGAGGACAGCACTGGCCCAAGCCGCCCAGGGAACGCCGATCAAACAATATCGGACTGGAGACCAAGTCTGGCTGGAAGCGAGGCACCCAGCCCTCCCTTATCAAGCGCCCAAGTTAGCCCCTAAACGTCATGGACCATTCACCATCACAAAGCAAGTGTCACCAGTTGCATACAAACTCCAACTTCCCATGGCCTGGACCATCCATGACGTCTTCCATGCCTTCCTGCTGACCCCTTATCGTGAAACCACGATGCACGGACCAAATTACACGAGGCCACCGCCTGACCTTATCGCGGGAGAGAAGGAATACGAGGTCGAGAGCGTCGTTAATCACCGATATCACGGGAAGAAACACGACCTCCAATACCTCATCCATTGGAAAGGGTACCCCGATGCGGACAACTCATGGGAACCGGCAGGACAGGTCCACGCCCCGAGGCTCATCACCACATACCATCGAAGGAATCCTTTGGGCAATCCTCAGACACATAAAAACCCTCAGAAGAGACAGAGGACGACCATCCGCACCACTCTCCTCCCCACTCAGCAATGTCCACTGCCCCCATCGATAGCTCCATCGTCTCCCTCGTCCAAGCCCGACAAACCCTCCTCGAAAGGCCCGACCTTGCCCCAGAAGCTAGAGAGGCCCTCCAGGAGCTTCAAATCCAGGACGCCCTCATCTCGGACGAAATCGTGGACCAGATCACAGCCCAACAACTCCCGACACTCACGGCCCTCCCGGACGACGTGGTCATCGTTGAGGACCAAGACATCGACATCGACACCCCCGAGCCTGACATCAGCGAGGAACCGACCGATGCCCCGGAACCGTGCCACGTCACGGAACCCATTCGCCAGCCACTTCCCAACATCCTCTCGCCACGCACCGCTCTCTCTGCCCTCTCCAACCCCCACATCTTGATGACTCAGGTCTTCGAGATTGCAGTCGCCCTTGCCAACACCGCCCACCGCAACCAGAAGGACTTCGCCCACCAGACCGAGTTGTACTGAGGAAGCAGTCGCTCGCCTCGAACAAGAAGCACACCACCCCCCTCCAGCTAACGACCCCCCCTATGGCTACATCCCCAACGACGACATCGCCCCCTATTTCACCATCCCGGACAGAGGAGGACGCCTCTACATGGCCCCCTTCCTCCGCAGGTGTCCCGGCGACCCAACCCACGTCATCGGAACCATAGGGACCCCCAACAACGACAAAGAGCACCTGTGCCCCATCTACGCCGCCCCTTGCCACTCCGATGGCCGCTCCCTCGCTGCACTCCCCCCCTGGTTCCTCAACCTCCTCCACAACCAGTCCCCCCATACCGAATCCATCATCGACTCCGCCATCAACATGGGAGACTGGGGACTGGGCGCCGACATCCACCACTACACCGAGAAGAGCAAGGTACTCGCCGACCTCTACAGGGAGAAGGACCGCATCACCGCTAACATCCAGGCCGGCTATGAGGACCAGGAGTATGTCTGTCACCGCCTCGAACGCGCCCAAGCCCCCTCCAGGCTCAACCACTTCTGCTCCCTCTCCAACCACGACTCCGGCACCCCCTTCAGGTCTGACAGCAACGGCAACGATGGCTGGAGCTGCCCAATCCCTATCCCCCAGCGTAAGACAAAGCATAGCCGAGGTCGGCTCCATGGCTGAACGGAGGGTGATGTTACTGCCGGCAGCTGCACTTAGCCAGTGGGAGGTTAAGGGGCAGTGTAAGCAGAGGGTGAACCGGCCCAAGGTGAGTTACTGTTTCTGCCAGGAGTTGAACCCAGAGTTGCAGCATGACGGAGGACCCTGTGATTGTATGTCTCGACCCAACCCCTTCCTGTAGCACGTTCTGGATGCTACCCCCCCTTGTCTCGTCTCGTATCTCTGACATAGTTATGATCTCATTGTCTTGACCTTCCCCTCGTGTATGGACTTATTGCGGGCACTGTAGTGCAGAGGATGATGTCTCATGACGTCTTCCTAGTATTGTCATAGTAGGATGACGCGCCCTGATGTCATCCCCATACCTCTAGCCGTTGGTTCTGGATTCGTAGCACTGCCTCTCTGTACTACTATAAGTAAGACTCGCCTTTGTCTCTAAGACGCTAAGTCGAGTCTCCTCGTCTCACAATCTAGCCTGCTATCCCCTATCCTTCAAACGGAGTGAACGTGTCACTGTCTCCTTCCTTGCCCATCAACACAGTACCCTCAGGAGTCTAAGTGTTGCACCCTACGCCGGTGACATGCAAGGAGCATACGAGGGGCCCGCACCTTCGAACTCGTCTTGGACAACTTGGTCAATGGCTTGTCGTAAAGCGACGCCTGCCCAACTCAGCTCTCCTTTGCAGAAGTCGTCACACCCGGCCTCGAGGTGATCGTACTCGATCTGCCGGTGTTCGAGTGAAAGCTGCCAAGCTGTTCGCTGGCATGTGAGGTAATGTCTGTTGGCATGTTTGTGTCACCCCCCATAAGGGCAGGTGTTTGGCATCTGGGCATTAAAGTAGCGATGGTGGCATGGTACGCGGCACCAACCGGAGGTTCGAGTAGAGCAGAGGAAATGTGGGGTCTTGCAATGAGTGGAGATGTGATCAAACCAGGGGCAGTAGGAGCAACAACAGCGTTCCTCATACTTGTCTTGTGCCAGAGCATCGTCCTGGGCGTTTTTGCAGTTCCAGGAAATGGCACTGTTCGCCCCTCCTCACAGGCGTAGGGTCCTAGCCTCACGATAGGGGGCTTCCTGCCTACGAACGGTTTGGTGTCGCCATGCCAGTTCTCCTCTCTCATCGTCCTCGTCCACAAGCTGCAGTAGCTGCTCTCGGGCATTTGCTCTAACGAGGCGTTGCCTGACCGCCTTGGTGCATCCCGTATGGGCCAACTGGTACATCCCGAACTCTGCCTGTCTCTTCTGGGTGTAGGCTTCCAAAGCCTGGACTTCTTGTAAGCAGAGGGCGAGTTTCTGTCGATCCGACTCCAGGTTTCGAAGGTGCATGATGTCGGCCTTGACCCCATAGTTGCCCAGGTCCTCGATCGCTCTTTCGAGGGGTCCGCCGATCATTCTTTCCTCGGTCAGCAGCTGGAAATAGCCATCGTCTCGGTAGTTGGCGGGTGCGGCCCAACTGGCCGGGGCTGCTTCCAAACATTCGGCATAGATTGGTCGGCCTCTCCCCATGGTCCCATAGATGGTTGGCTTGCTGGTAATAGGTTCTACCCTAAAACGAATGAAGCGGGCGGGCACCTTTTTGTTGGGTGCCGCTTCTGTGGCCGGGATCTGGATCGAGGTGCGGTGTAGATCTGGATTGAACCTGATCCAGTCTTCCTGGGGGTGTGTCAGCACCAGGTTGTCGGCATCGACCTCGATGGTGTAATGGGAGGGGAGGCTGTCAGCTGTGGTCACAGGGGTGGAATGTGTGTCGGTGTTAGAGGGCGTGGAGAGTGGGGTAGCGACACGGTGGACCTTGTTAGTGTTGGGATCCAACACCAGAGGGTGTTCTATGTTTTCCTGTCTTGCCAACATTAATTCAGCGGCCGCCAACCCTGTCACCGAATAGAAGAGGCGTTCCCTCGCAAAGTCGCTGAGCCCGCGGACACGGTTGCGGGGGTCGTCAGGGTTGTCTTGGGGAAGTGGATGGGTGTGAGGGGGAGGAATAGGCAGTGGTTCGGGACTGGGAGGACGGCTGGGTAGGTGGAGACTGTAGCCCGAAGGCAAGATATGTAGGTACTCACCCCTGTCGATAGTCGGGGGTTTTTCTGTTGGTGGGGAGTATTCTGGTTCTTCTGGGAAGGTGGGAGGTGCCTCCGTCGTGGGGTGGAGCGAAGCTTCCAGCACCACTACTTCTTCGGTGTCAACAGCCAGCATGGTGTTACAAGTGGCGGGAGACAGTGAGCTGTAATGCGAAGACATGAGAGACAGGTTTTCGAATTGTGTGCAGAGTGAAGCGATGTCCGGGAGTGGTGAGGACTCCATAGCAATTCCTTGGGGGTTTATAACCATTCGACGAATGGCCTTAGGGTTCTTATTGTGGAGTTCCTTTACCCTGAGGGTGGCATTACCCAGGTTCCTTTTTGGTTCCCAAGAATTATGCGCTTCTGAGAATCCTTTCCACCTGACTAGGTATTGCAGTGCTTTCTTCTGACCCATGTGTCTTGAGGCTAACACGTTGTCTACTTCCCACTCCTTGTGTCCTTGCACTAGGTCAAGCAGTGCTTCTGTGAAGTTGGGTCCATGAAGCTCTGTTTCCTTATATGGGTGGAGGACAGCCACATGGAACGCATTGTGGATTCTCCATGCGGGTGGAAGGTCTAGCCTGTATGTCACATTGCTGAGTGCTTCTGTGATTTTGAAGGGTCCAAAGCGCTTGGCCCTTAATTTGGTCGTCGGATGCGTGGTGCAGAGATGGGTTCCTTCCAGCCAGACCTTCTAATCTATGTGGTATCGTTGGAAGCATGGGTCTTTCGTCCAGAGGGATTGCGCCTTGCTGATGGCTTCTTGGGCGCTTTTTCTAGCTTCTAGAAGCTGGGACTTTCGTTCTTCAAGTGCCGGTACGTTTCCGACATGTGTGGGTTGATGGGTGCGGGGAATGAATCCCATCCACAGTTCATAAGGGGGTTTCTTTGTGGTGGACGAGGGACGGGAGTTGATTATGTACTGGGCAATTTTAAGCCAATCTGCCCAGTTATCTTGTTGATGGTTGCAGAAGATTCACAAGATTGTTTACACCATCTGGTTTGTTCTCTCGGATTGTCTGTCTGTCTGGGGGTGATACACCAAACTCATGTTTTGCTTGATTTCTAGTTGGGCACAAAGTTCCTTGAAGAATTGTGATGTGAACTGCGTGTCTCTGTCAGAGATGATTCTTTTGGGAATTCCGGTGTAGGGGAAGGCGTGATCTCTGAAGAGTCTTGCGACTTCTTCGCTCCCCATGTCTTCTCGGCATGGGATCAAAATTACGGCCTTCATGCTGTCATGATCGGTGATGGTGAGGATTGTGTCACAGCCGTGTGATTCGGGTAGTTTAGTAATGAAGTCGACCGTGATGGTGGTGAAAGGCGTGGTGTCTTCTCCTGGTGTGATTGGTGCGATAGGAGGCACATTGCAATGTGTGATAGTTTTTACCGCTTGGCAGGTTGCACATCCTTTTATGTAGTCTTCTACATCCTTATGTAGGTTCGGCCACCAGTAATCACATCTTAACACTTGGTAAGTCTTCCAGACCCCAGGGTGCCCGGATGTAGGTGCGTCGTGATATTCTTGCAGGAAGGTGTGTCGCAGTTGTTTATTGTCCAGGACAACCAAGGATCCCGCTTTCCACCAGACTTTCCACTCATCTTGGTAGATCCCATATTTCCTTTTCCAGGTGAGGCAAAGCTCACTATTCTCCTTTTGTAATTGGTGGACCTGGCGCTCCAGGATGGTGATTTCGATTGCCCTTGCAAACAGCTCGTTTGGGAGTGCTGTGGTTTCCTTGTTATCTGTCGACCCATCATTGTGATCGGGGCGTCTAGATAGTGGGTCTGCTTGGTTTCGTTTTCCTGGGAGGTGCACAAGTTCGAAATTGAAGTCTGCTAGGAACGCAATGTAGCGCGCCACACGGTGGTTCAGCTTTTGGGGATGCCGATAGTAACAGAGGTTGTCATGATCCGTGTAGATTGTCAATTTATGGGGCAATCCCATGACCAGGTGTCTGACACGTTTAAGGCCTTTGATGATGGCCAGGAATTCTCAATCTCCAATGGAATAATTCCTCTCTGCTTGGTTTAGCGCCTTTGAGTGATAGGCGACTGCTCGGCATTTGTTATTGTCATCCCTTTGATAGAGGATGCTCCCTAGGGCGAAAGCGGATGTGTCCACTTCAAGCTCGTAGGGTTTGTCGGGGTCAGGGTGCCAAAGGACTGGTTCGGTGGTTACTCATTTGATTAGTTCGTCTAAGGCCTCCGTGCACCTCTGGGTCCAACAGAATTGGGTCCCCTTTTTGGTGAGGTCGTGTAAGGGCCTTGCGATAGATGCAAAGCCTTGGATGAAGGGTCTTTGGTATCCCAGTACCCCAAGTGTTTTTCTGACTTCTTCCACCGAACGGAGGGTCCTTGGCCATTCCAAAATGCCTTTTACCTTGGCCAGGTTGATGCATACTCGTCCTCTGCCCACTAGCCATCCTAAGATCTCCATTTCTTCTTTCTCGAATTGACATTTTTTTGGCTTCAGGAAGTACGAACATTCCTCCATTTTGTCGAGGAATTCGTGGACTATTTGTTTATGGAGCCTTTTCCCTTCTTCATCGTTGGCGGTGGCAATCCACCAGTCATCCATGTAGTTTCCCAAGTTCTCTGGGTACTTCTGGAGCAAGGGGCGGAAATCTCGGTGCATGGTTCTTTGGAAGAAAGGGGGGGCATTGGTGAGGCCGAAGTACATCACTTGTGGTACGTAGGTACCTTGCAGGGTCTTGAATGCCGCTTAGTGTTGGTCTTCTTCAGCAATGCAGATATTGTTATAGCCCCAACGGATGTCGAATTTCGAGAAGAGTAGTTTTCCATGTAACCTTTCCAGTGCTGATTGGATATTGGGCAGCGGGTTGTTGTCTTGGACTGTGTGTTTATTGAGTTGTCAGTAGTCCATAATAATGCGTTTTTCTGAGCTGTCCTTTTTGTTGATGAAGTAGACTGGCGCTGTGTAAGGGGATGGGCCTTCATAGATGTGTCCTAGTTCTTCTTCCTCAAGGATCCACTTTTGGAGTAGTTCGTGCTCATCCTTTGAAAGAGGGTATACCTTGCAGTTTAGTTCTTTGGGCGCATCAGGGGTGAGTTTGATTGTCATGTCTTCTGATCGTGCTGGGGGGAAGCAGCGTGCTTCTTCTTCCAAGAACACCTTTTGGTGTCTGCAGTATTCTTTTGGAATAGTATCCAGGGTGAGGTGGATTTTGTTTTGGTCCGCCTTTTGGGCCCATTCTTGTGCGATATTGGTGCGTTGCACATAGATGGCTTCTCCTTCCTTTGGTTTTCCTACTTGTTTCACCGCTTCTCATTGCATAAAGAAGATTCTTTTAGCAGCATACATATAGTGGCTACTTTGGAGTTGTACTGGTTCTCCCAGAACCTTCCCTGTTTTCCAATTGATTTTGGGGTTGAAGTCGTAAAGGAAAGGGTATCCTAGAATGATGCGGTCTTTTCCTAGAGCTGTGATGTAGAATCATTGGAGCATGTGTTTTTCTCCTTTAACGATGCAGAGCCAGCAATAGTGTGTGATTTTTCCTTGTTTGTTTTTGGTCCCATCGACATTATGGACCGTGACTGGTTGAGCGAGTTCTTTCCTTCCGATCCCCAGTCGTTTCCATGTTTCTTCATCGATGAAGTTATCTGTGGCTCCACTGTCAATGAGAGCTGATTCGTCGGCCTTGGATTGTGAAGTGCAGAAAGAAACATTCATATTCAGAGTCGAGAGTTTCCTAATGTACATCATATCTTGCAATCCAATCGCTCTAAGCCAGGCCGTCGGCTTTGAGCTACCTAAAAATCCGCTTGGGCAGACATCTCTTTGTAAAGGGTTTCCCGGTCTTTGATGGACATTCCTCTAATGTATTGGAGGACATCCTTTTTGGTGTAAGAAGGTGGTGCCGTGACCGAAGTTTCAGCTTTGCTAGGCTGTTCTTCTTCTTTGTCTTCATTGATCACTGCCACTCTGACCTTGGGCTTGTCTTTGACATACTGCCCTTGGGAGCTGCGGGGTCGGTCGGAGCTCTTTCCTTTATCCTTGCCCTTTTTGGGGCATGCTCGCAACATGTGTCCTAGTTTGCGGCAGCAGAAACATCTTCCTTCTTTCATGAGGCAGGGTATGTTCCTCGTCGGATAGTTTCCCTGTTGTGCGGATTGTATCGACGTCCATAGCATCGGGGTCTCTTTGTTTCTTTGGTGGGGGTACCTTTTGATATCCACACATTCTGTTGGCCCTAGTGGAGATATGTCCTGGTCCTCCTTTAGGTCCGATGTTGTCGTTGAGGTCTTGCCACCTTTGGACCGTTTTTCTGGTGGCGTCGTACCATTCTTCGAGAGTGGCAGGTAGCGTCTCTCGTTGACGTATGGTGCGGTGGAGTCCGACAGGTAGGATGTCCTGGAACAGTTTAATTGTTCCTTCTGCGTCGGGTCCCCATCCTGCCTCTCTGATCAAACATTTGAAGAGGGTGATGGATGTGTCAACTTTATCCATGTTTAGCTCCATTTTGGTGAGGCGGGAGTAGGTGTCTTGTTTCCTGGTTGAATCTGTGAAGGTGTCTCTGAAGGATCGTGCGAACCAGTCCCAGAGGGCTTGGTCTCCTTCGGCATGAGTCGGGGGATCTCCTGTGACCGGATTTCCTTCTACCTTGATAAATAATTGGTCTGCCATATTGTAGGCCCAGTCATCTACTTGCAGGCCTTTAATAAAGGTGAGGGCATATGCCACCATTTCCGCCTTATTCGTGAAGGTGGAATTGTGCCGGTTGAGGAATCGGTAGGCTCCGAACTGTTGCATGAATCGTTCGGCGTCTTTTCTATCACCTGCAAAGATTTGGGGTATCATCCCTTTTAGGGGTTCTGAACGAGGTGGGGCTGCGGCAGCTTGTCCTGCAGCTTGTTGTCCTGCTGCTGGTTGGCCTCCGCCGCCTCCTCCGCCTCCTCCACCGCCTGGTTGTCCTCCAGCGGGAGGTTGTTGTGGTTGTCCCCCTCCACCGCCTGGTTGTCCTCCAGCGGGAGGTTGTGCTGGTTGTGCTGGTCCTGCTGCTTGTGCGAGTTGTACATGAGCTACAGCAATTGCTGCTTGTGCCATTGCTTGTGTGAGTTGTTCGATGACCGGTGCGTGAGCTTGGTCTGTTGTGGGGATGTCTGGATCAGATGCCGGTGAGACGACTTCTATTTCAGGGGTTTCGTCGCTTCCTTGAGTGACTTCTGTGTGGATTTGTTCGAGGTCTGGAGCAAGTAGGAACAGTTGGTTTTTGATTCCTAGTCCTAGTTCTTGAGGATCTTTGATCTTGTCTTCTCTGCTAACTTCGTAGCACTGGTCAATGGTCCAGCTGATTCTGTACCAGGTCCCGTTGATGTATTTTACGGGGTATGTGTATAGCCTGTCTCTGAGGTGGTACGCTGATCGTCCCTCAGTTTGTGATTCTAGCCAGAAGGCTTTCCCTTGTATTTCCAAAGGGAGGTCGTTGGTGGTTCTATTTCGGAACCTGATGTCAGGGCTCTTTGCGAGCTTTTGTTTTCTTCCGAGGTCGAGTAGTATGTCAGCCAGTTTGGCTTAAGAGAAGCTCGACTTGTGTTAAGCCCGCAGCAGGGCTTCGTGCACACTTGACAGTTTAGGAAGGTGTGCGGTCCGAGGCGTGCCAAGACACATGATTCAGACTCCTGAGATGTGTGTTGATTGTTATAGCACAATCACTAAGCTTCAAAGGCAAGGTCCACCTTTAAGGACCTTAGAATGTAGATGGAAGAGTAGAGAGGAGCCGCACAGTGAACAGGAGTGAACAAGAGGCTGCGATTGCAAAGCAAAGTCGAGCTTAAGGCTCAACTGTTCGTACAGAGTCCTATATATACAGGTTCGAACCTAGTATGACTAATAGTCCTAAAACCGGTTGCTAAGCCAGTTTGTAAGTGCTCAGTCATCGACCTATCGTACACTGTCAGCATGATACACATATCAGTAAACAAACCAGAGCCGCCAGTCAGCACATAGTAAGCATCTCAGTCATCCAGTCCGAATCGAGGAGTCAGGTGCGTATAGTAATGAGTCATGGGGTCGCATGACCCCAGCCAGTCCGTCCGTAGAACACCTCGCCTCCCTTCGTGCCAGAGGTGGAGCTTATCACTTTGGAACATCCTTGATCCACTATGGTGAGAATGGCATCATATTTTCCTGACTTATGAAGATCGGTGATGAGATCCATTGAAACATATTTGAAGGGTCCTTCTGATGCATGCATATCAAAGGGCTGTAAAGGGGCGCGTTTCAGGGTTGTCTTTGGTTTTGCTTCTTGACACTTTGCACATCCCTTAACGTATTGTTCAACAAATTTGCGCAGTAGGGGTCCTTCATAGTTTCGGTTTACAAGGTACCATGTATTGGAAATGCTGGGATGGCCTCCAATTGGGGTGTCATGGATTTCTCTTAGAATATTTCTACGTGTTTCATCGTCATCTTCTAGGTAAATCTTCTTTGATGTGCCTGTTTTGCGCACAAAAAGATGATCTGGAAGGATTTGAATGAAATTGTTGATATCCACCCCCTTGTTAAGGTCGCTTCTTCTGCTAAGAAGATCGGCTACCGTATTGGTGTGACTGGGGAGGTGTTCCAATTCAAAATCGTAGTCTTCTAGAAATTCATACCATCTTGCCTATCTGGGCATGATTTTTCTAAATGATTTGAAATATTTCAGATTCTCGTGATGCTCGTGATCTGATCTTATCAGTATCTTGTGTTTAGCGCCTAGTAAAAGGTGTCTAAACGCTTGGACTGCTCTAATGATTGCTAATAATTCTTTGTCAGCAATTTGGTAATTTCATTCTGCTGGCAAAAGTGATTTGCTGAAGTAAGCAACAGGGTGGCGTCCATCTTTGAAATCTTGAGCAAGGGTGGCGCCCATTGCAAAATCGCTGGCATCTGTTTCTAATATGTATCTGCGCTCTGGATCATGATTTCTAAGGACTGGATATGAAGTGAACGCTTTCTTAAGTGTCTGGAAAGCCTGTTCTGCTTCTTTACTCCATATGTATGCTGTGTTCTTCTTCGTCAATTCATTAAGCGGTCTTGCTATACACAAATAATTGGAAATGAAATCTCTATAGTAATTTCCAAATCCAAGAAATGAGCATAGTTCTTTGAGTTTTGTAGGTTGTGGCCAATCGGTCAATCCTCTTGTTTTGATTGGGTCCATCTGGACTTTACCATTGCCTATGATAACTCTGAGGTATTCCACTTGCTTCTTGTGGAAGTGACACTTCTCTGGGTTTAGGTAGAGATCGTGTCTAAGTAATTTCTTAAGGACTTTCACTATGTCTCTGTTGTGTTGTCGTAGGGATCCTTTGGTAGGTATTAGTATATCATCCATATAGATGAATACTTTGCCCTTGGCGATTTCTTCTCTAAAGTATGTGACCATCATCATCTGGAATGTTGCTGGAGAGTTGGTTAAGCCGAAGAACATGACATTTGGTTCAAAAAGTCCTCTGTTTGTCTTAAATGCGGCTTTAGGCTGGTCTCCATCCTTGATTCAGACGTTGTTGTATCCCCATCATATATCAAACTTGGTGAACCAATCTGCATCGCGGATCTGGGCGATAATTTCTTTGATTAATGGTAGCAGATACATATTTCTCTTTGTATACTTGTTGATGGCTCTATAATCTTGAACTGGTCGCAACTTTCCATCTTTCTTCTTTACAAAGAAGAAGGGTGATGTGTAGTTCGAGTTAGAGGTCGTAATATACTTCTTCTTTAGATGTTCGTCTAGGAATTTGTCTAACGCTTCCTGTTCGTGTGGTGCCAATTGTATGAGCTTGCAGTCTATGGTCTTTGGAATGTCTTCTGTGAATTCTATTGTGTGATCCCATGGGTCTTGACTTTGGGAAACGCATAGCCTTAATTTTGTCGAAGACTTTGCCATAAGTGTGATAAGCCTTTGGAACAATTTCTTGCCAAGTTTGTTCCTTCTTATCTCTGGCTTCTATTGCAAGATCTGTGGCTGTTGTCGTCTTTCTGAGGTATTTCTTTGGATAAAGAATGGTTCCTCTTTCATTGCTTAGTATGAAATGCGGGTCATGCTTTTCTGTTTCATACATCTCTGGCTTAACCTCTTTTAGGAGCTGCAGTTGCCTTTCTGGGGTCCATAGGTCATTTCATTGCCTCCTAAGTTGATGATAAAGAAGGTTTCTTTCCTCTTGTTCGGACCATAGTAGACTTCTAAGTCCGTGGCTTCTGTAATATTTCCTAAAGAGTTTCGTGTTCCATCTACATTATGAATGATCCTTGGTTGACTCGATTTGTATGTAGGGAACTTGTATTGTCTTGCAAGTGTGGGTGCAATAAAATTATCTGTTGCACCACTGTCGATTAATGCTTTAACTTGTCCTTTCTTGTCCTTTGTTCGAAGTTTAACTGTGGCCTTTACTGATCGTTGCTTCGGCACAAATGTGTCTGCATTGAACCCTACCCTAATCATGGCCTGGTGACTCGGGCTTACTGAAATTTTACACCATTCCTTTGCATTTCTTTTGCCCATTGCTCGCGCTCTTCATCGGAAAATGAAGCTGTTTGAGCTGCTATTTAAGCAATGTTAGGTTGATCATTTGATTTGTCATCTGATTTAACTTCTTCAAAGAAGTCTTCATCATCTGAATCTTCTTCTATGATCGCCCTTGTGAAGGAAGTTCTAGGTCTAAATTTAGTGTTCTTCTTCTGATTGGGCTTGAGAGGTTTGCATTGTTGCATTTGCAAACTCTTCTTGTTAGGACATTCACATGCAAGGTGTCCTTGCTTGGAACAATTATAGCATCGACCTTCATTACGATGTTTCTTCTTGTCTTCTGCAGTGACTGCTCGTTGTGCGGCCATTACAGTGTCCACATCCATTGGAACTGTTTCATCATTTGGATGGCAATGTGGTTGTTGTTGTTGTGGGCCTTTGTGCCATTGCGTTGGCCATCTAGGCATAGAGTGATGTATTGCGTCTCTGCACATGTTCTTCTTCTGTTCCTTTCGTGCTGCATCTATCCATTCAGCTAGAGTTGTTGGCTCTGTGTCTCTGTCTAGAATGTGGTCTAGCAGTGGTCGGTTTAGGCGTCTGACAAACATGTCTACTGTAGCTTCGTCGTTTTCGCCATATCCTGCTTTCTTTGCCAGATTCTTGAACGTTGCAATGAAGGAATCTAAGTTCTGGCCTTGCATCTTCATGCCTTGTAGAGCAAGGTATGTGCTTTGCTTCTGTGTCGTATTGGTGTATGCCCCTTTGAAAGCTGTTTCAAAATCTGTCCACAGAACTTCTTCATCTTGTCCTACTGGATTCTGTTGGCGTGAGACTTTTGTCTTAAGTTCTTGGAGCTGGGCATCTACCCAATTGTCGATGTTCGGTCCTCTTATAAAAGATAATGCGAAGATTACTCTTCTATAAGGGTTTGACATTGTCGTGATGCCATTGTTCATGGACTTATACATGTCAAATTGGCGGAGAAAGAGTTCACTCTTGGCTCTGTTTCCGTCAAAGAGTTGTGGTGGATTTCCTGTCCATCCACTGGGGTTTGCAGCTGCTGGTGGTTGCGCCATTATAACTGGTTGTACGACTGGTTGTACTGCTGGTTGTACGACTGGTACAGGTGGGTTTATTACAATCTGTGGGAGAGGTTGTATTGCTGGAGGTGGTGATGGAGGTTGTACTCCTTGTACTACTGCTCTGGTAACTATCGTGAGATAGTGTGGAAATCCCGGGTCTTGTGGATTTTCTGGTTCTCTGTCTGTGATATCAAGGACGTGTTTGATACCTGCTGTGACAATTCAGGTTTCTAGTTCTTGTTGTTGATCCTCAACTGATCATTCTCTTGAATCTAATGGAGGAGCAATAGATGTATCCTTGTCCTTGTCTGATTCATAGTCTGTAGCGAATCTAAATCTCTGTTGTGGTGATTCTTCTGAAGAGGAGTGTCTACTCTCTCTGTGGCTAGCACTTGCTGGTGACGGTGCTTGGTAGTCTGGATGGTTTGGGTTTGTTATAGGCCAAAATCCAGTGTCTTGTTCGTTGTGTGCGATTTGAAAATAGTGGGCTGTGTACCACTTATTATTCTTATCATCTAGGTAGTACCAGTGATTATCAAAGAATTCGACTGGTTCCGGTGTGTGTGGTTTGTAGGTGGGTTCTACAAGTGTGTGGTCCTGTAGATCGGGTAGGTAGTATCCTGTCTTTGGTTGTTCTACTGACTCTCCTTTGTGGTAGTCTATCCAAATGACACTTCCTAGTACTTCTGGTGGGAGATTGTCTAGTCTTCTCCTAGTAACTTCGCACTCTTCGTCTGGGTCGTCAGTGACTCGAGGAGCTAATGATGCTGTCTTGGCATTGGTTGCTTTCTATAGGGAAGCCTTTCCTTCTGAATCGCATAGATGGTAGTCTAGTGTAACTGCACTAGTCTCGGTGCTTTATTTTACTTCTAAAGCCTGTAAGAAGGGTTTCTACAACTTAGTAGATGTCTGGTATAGTACTAGCCTGGCTAAAGTACTAAAGGGTTCGGTATGTACCAGGTAGCTAATCTGGTACAGTGAGGGGTTTCATTATACACTAGCCTAGCTATGTATAGTAAGGGGTTCTCTTTACTTAGCCTTTAAAGAGACTTTAAAAAGGGTCAGTGCTTTCTTCTTATAGAAATACTTGGTCTTGTGTTACACTCGGACTTTGTGTGGCACTACGAAGTGCCCGGAAAGAAGAGAATCGGGTGATCTGCTGTTTTATGAACAGTGGGTCTTGAATTAACAAGAGTCTACTTTGTAGATCGTATCTCGAAGTCTGCAAGGTATGTTATGCAAAAGCTAGTTGCTGCAACTAGTTCGTTATGAGATGAGAGTTTAAGGTCTCGATTTAACACATATGGAAACACATGATGAAAGCAAGGGCTTTCGAGGGAATCTGAGGGGGATTGTGGTTCTATACAAGAGACCAAGTCTGAGGCTACTTGGCCTGTATCTACATCCTTATATACATGATTGGGGGCTGCACATTGACTGTGCATTGCGTAGCAATGACTGTGCAATGTGTAGTACATTACTGTGGTAAACTACAGATTACTACAGAGCTACAGAACTGCGTACTACGGACTGTGGAACTGTGCAATGATCTGGGGTTGCTTTGCAGTGCGAGAGAGAAGTGTGGGAAAGGGTACCTTCCTATTAGAGACAGGGGGTGGCTGAGGCTGGGACTCAGACACTTGCTGAAACGACTAAGTCACAAGTCATGTGGAGACTACACATGATGTGTCACGTAAGGATACATGTGATGAGTGCATGTGATTAGGCGTCTATATGACTTGGCATCTAAAGAGTTGACTTGGAGGAAAAAGCAAATTGGGGCATCTAAACAGGGCGCTTAGGCAACTCCGTAACAGGTTTCCTTGTTTGTCAAAATACCACTCCCCGGTTATTTGGTACCTATAAATACCTCTAAATACCTTCCAATTACCCTAATTACCTTGAGATTATGAGCCAATTTCCATGAATTAGGCTCCTTGTATTCACCCCAAAGTCACACAGTGTGAAGTTAAAAACCCTGTATTGCAATATCTACAGTACAATACATACTACTACCACTAGTCTACTATAATACTAATCCAACCCAACAGTGGTCCCAACCAGTAGTTCCAAACCCAAACCCAACTAGCAGTCCCAACCCCAACCCAACTTAGGGGCATCATATGCAGAGGTGTGTATGGGTGCGTTGCACGTGGGTGACATGGGCATGGGCATCCGTGTGTGTGACGTGAGCAAACAACATCGCACGTGGGGGCATAGGCGATGTGGGCCTGGGTGTGCGGTGTCACACATGTGCATGCACATCATGCATGGGCATTGGGCGTGGGCACATATGCATCATGTGGTGATGTGGTTGTGGAATATTGCTTCTGGCATGTATGCGAGTGTCGAGGAGCATGGATGGGTGTCGTGGGCAAAGGTGACAGCGCCTGGATGGGTGTCGTGGGCAAAGGTGACAGCACATGGATGGGCATCGTGGGCGAAGGTGACAGCATGCACACGTGTTAAGCCCGCAGCAGGGCTTCGTGCACACTTGACGGTTTAGGAAGGTGTGCAGTCCGAGACGTGCCAGGACACGTGATGTCGAACTCCTGAGATGTGTGTTGATTGTTATAGCACAATCACTAAGCTTCGAAGGCAAGGTCCACCTTTAAGGACCTTCGAGTGTAAATGAAAGAGTAGAGGGGAGCCGTGCAGTGAACAGGAGTGAACAAGAGGCTGCGATTGCAAAGCAAAGTCAAGCTTAAGGCTCAACTACTCGTAAAAGATCCTATATATACAGGTTCGAACTGTAATGACTAATTGTCTTAGGAACTGATTGTTAAGGCGGTTTGTAAGTAGTCAGTCATCCTATCGTACAATTGTCAGCATGATGCGCGTATCAATCAGCCTATCAGTCAGCGGTATCAGTCATCCAGTCCACAGATGAGTCAGGGGCGTAATCGTAAATGAGTCATGGGGTCGCATGACCCCAGCCAGTCCGTCGGTCCACAGAACACCTCGCCCCTCTCCATGCTAGAGGCAGAGCTTATCACCACCCTCCCCTCAAAGGAGTGCTTCCACGCGCTAATCTGATCCCTTGTTATCGCCGGGGACGTAATCATAGTCAGGGGACGGTGAGCGGGGGGTGTAAGAAGGGCCGGCACCATCGACTTCATCTTGCACGACTTGTTTGATGGCGTGCCTCAGGCTGATGCCCGTGCTGCTCAACTCTCCTTTGCAGAAATCGTCGCATCCTGCTTGGAGGTGGTCATACTTGGTCTGACGATCTTCGAGGGAGAGTTGCCAGGCAGTGCGTTGGCATGTGAGGTAATGGCCGTTGGCATGCTTACACCGCCCTCTGTAGGGACAGGTGTTCGGCATTTGATTGGCGAAGTATCGGTGATGGCGGGGCATGCGGCACCATCTGGAAGTGTGAGTCGAGCAAAGATGATGGGGCGTTTTGCAATGGGTGGAGATATGATCGAACCAGGGGCAATAGGAACAGTGGCAGCGTTCCTCGTACTCGTCCTGCGCCAGTTCATCGTTCTGCACATTCTCGCTGTTCCACGAGATGGCGCTGCGGGCCCCTCCCCTTAGACGGATAGTCCCGTGTTCGTGGTATGGGGCTTCTTGCCTGCGATGGGTTCGGTGTTGCCATGCCAATTCTCCCCTTTCGCTATCTTCGTCGACTAACTGCAAGAGGCGTTCTCGGGCATTTGCTCGGATGAGGCGTTGTCACACCGCTTTGGTGCGCCCGATGTGTGCCAACTGATACATCCCGAACTCGGCTCGCCTTTTCTGCACGTAGGCCTCGAGGGCCTGTACCTCTTGCAGACGAAGGGCGAGCTTTCGTCGGTCTGACTCTAGGTTGCGAAGGCGCATGATGTCAGCCTTAACTCTGTAGTCTCCTAGATCTTCTATGGCTCTTTCGAGGGGTCCTCCAATCATCCTTTCTTCAGCCAGCAACTTGAAATGTTCATTGTCTCGGTGGTCGGCGGGTGCTGCCCAACTAGCTGGGGCGGCTTCTAGGTTTTCTGCGTAGATTGGTCGTCCCACCCCCATGGTCCCGTAAATGGTAGGTTCGCCTGTGATAGGTTCTACCCTGAAACGGACAAAGCGGGCTGGTGCCTTTACATGGGGGTTCGCTTCAGTGATTGGGATCTGAATGGCGGTGCGGTGCAAGTCTCGGTTGAAGCGAATCCAGTCTTCCATGGGGTGATCTTGTATTATGTCGTCGGCATCGACTTCGATGGTGTAATGCGACGGAAGGCTGTTGACGGAGGTGGCAGGGGTGGAGTTGGTATCTGTGTTGGAGGGCGTGGAGAGCGGGGTGGCGACCCTGTGGATGACATGGGTCTCGGGGTCTGTGACTAGAGGATGTCCTGCTTCCTCTTGTTGGGCCAGCATCAGCTGCGCAGCGGCCAGCCCCGTCGTGGAATAAAAGAGTTGCTCTCTGGCAAACTTGCTTAACCCTTGGACACGGTTACAGGGGTCATCAGGGTCGTCTTGGGGGAGTGGGTGGATGCAAGGGGGAGGAATAGGAAGTGGTGCCAGGCTCGGGTGACGACTAGGTAGGTGCAGACTATAGCCTGAGGGCAAAAGGCATAGGTATCCTTCGTCCTCGATGTTCAGAGGCTCCTCTCTCGGTGGGGCGTACTCTGGTTCTTCTGGGAAGGTGGGGGGTGCCTCTGTCGTAGGATGGAGCGATGCCTCCAGCACTGCTACCTCTTCAGTGTCTACTGCCAACATGGCATTGCGAGTGGCCGGGGAGGGCGAACTGTATTGTGAAGACATGAGAGATAGATTTTCGAATTGGGTGCAGAGGGAAGAAATATCTGGGAGCGGTGAGGATTCCATTGCGACTCCTGGGGGGTTTATAACCATTCTGCGAATGGCCTTCGGGTTCTTATTGTGGAATTCCTTCATTTTGAGGGAGGCGTTACTCAGATTCCTTTTTGGTTCCCAGGAGTCATGTGCTTCTGAGAATCCCTTCCACCTGACCAGGTATTGCAATGTTTTCTTCTGGCCCGTGCGCCTTGAGGCTAACACATTGTCCACTTCCCACTCCTCGTGTCCTTCCACTAGATCAGGTGGTGTCTCAACAAAGTTAGGTCTGTGGAGTTCCGTTTCCTTGTAGGGGTGGAGGACAGCCGCGTGGAATGCATTGTGGATTCTCCACACGGGTGGGAGGTCTAATCTGTATGTTACAGCGCTAAGTACTTCTGTGACCTTGAAGGGTCCAAAGTGTTTGGCCCTTAATTTGGTAGTTGGGTGCGTCGTGCGGAGATGGGTTCCTTCCAACCAGACCTTCTGATCCACGTGGTATCATTGGAAATGAGGGTCTTTTGTCCAGAGGGATTGCGTCTTGCTGATGGCTTCTTGGGCGCTCTTCCTAGCTTCTAGAAGCTGGGACTTCCGTTCCTCTATTGCTGGTACATTCCCGACACGTGTGGGTTGATGGGTGCAGGGAATGAATCCCATCCATAATTTGTACAGGGGTTTCTTGGTGGTCGAAGAGGGATGGGAGTTGATCATATACTGGGCCACCTTGAGCCAGTCTGCCCAGTTGTCTTGCTGGTGGTTGCAGAAGATTCATAAGATTGTCTCCACCATTTGGTTTGTTCATTTGGATTGCCCATCTGTTTGGGGGTGATAGGCCGAACTCATATTCTGTTTGATTTCTAGCTGGGCGCAGAGCTCTTTGAAGAACTGTGACATGAAGCATGTGTCTCTGTCAGAGATTATTCTTTTGGGTATTCCGGTGTAGGGAAAGGCGTGGTCTCTGAAGAGCCGCACGACTTCTTCACTTCCCATATCTTCTCAGCATGGGATTAGAATTACCGCTTTAGTGCAGTCATGGTCTGTAATGGTGAGGATCGTATCACAGCCGCGTGATTCTGGCAGCTTTGTAATGAAATCAATGGTGATGGTGGCGAAGGGGGTTGTGTCTTCCCCTGGTCCGATTGGCGCGATAGGGGGCACGTTGCGGTGTGTGATGGTTTTTACTGCTTGGCAGGTCGTGCATCCCTTTACATAGTCTTCTACATCTTTATGCAGGTTAGGCCACCAATAGTCACGTCTCAGCGCTTGGTAGGTTTTCCAGACTCCCGGATGCCCAGACGTGGGTGCATTGTGGTATTCTTGGAGGAAAGTGCACCGTAATTGTCTGTCATCTAGGACGACTAGGGATCCTGCCTTCCACCAGACCTTCCATTCATCTTGGTAGATGCCGTACTTTTTCTTCCACACCAGGCAAAGCTTGTTATTTTCCTTTTGCAATTGGTGAACCTGGCGTTCCAGAATCGTGATTTCGATTGCTCTTGCAAACAGCTCGTTTGGGAGAGCCGTGGTTTCTTCATTATCTGTTGATCCATTGTCGTGATCGGGGCGTCTAGATAATGGGTCTGCTTGGTTTCTTTTTCCAGGAAGGTGTACAAGTTCGAAGTTGAAATCTGCCAGGAACGCAATGTAGCGAGCCATGCGTCGGTTCAGCTTTTGGGGGTGCCGGTAATAATGGAGGTTGTCGTGATCCGTGTAGATTGTGAGTTTATGGGGCGTTCCCATGACCAGGTGTCGCACGCATTTGAGGCCTTCAATGATGGCCAGGAACTCTCGATCTCTGATGGAGTAGTTCCTTTCTGCTTGGTTTAATGCCTTGGAGTGGTAGGCAATGGCGCATCGCTTGTTGTTGTCGTCTCGTTGGTATAAGATGCTTCCTAGGGCGAAAGCAGATGCGTCTACTTCAAGTTCGTATGGTTTGGCAGGGTCTGGGTGCCAGAGGACTGGTTCTGTAGTTACTCGTTTGATGAGTTCGTCTAGGGTGTCTGTGCACCTTTGGGTCCAATTGAACTGGGTTCCTTTTTTGGTGAGGTCGTGTAAGGGCCTCGCAATGGACGCGAAGCCTTGGATGAAGGGTCTTTGGTACCCTAGTACTCCCAGTGTTTTCCTGACTTCTTCCACCGAATGAAGGGTTCTCGGCCATTCTGAAATGCCCTGTACTTTGGCCGGGTCGATGCACACTCGTCCTCCGCCTACGAGCCATCCCAGGATCTCCATTTCTTCCTTCTCGAATTGGCATTTCTTTGGCTTTAGGAAGTATGAGCATTCTTCCATTTTATCAAGGAATTCGTGAACGATTTGTTTGTGGAGTCTTCTTCCCTTTTTGTCGTTAGCAGTGGCAACCCACCAGTCGTCCATATAATTCCCTAGGTTCTCTGGGTATTTCTGGAGAAGGGAGCGGAAGTCTCTGTGCATGGTTCGTTGGAAGAAAGGTGGGGCGTTGGTGAGGCCGAAGTACATGACTCGCGGGACGTAGGTCCCTTGTGGGGTTTTGAACGCGGCCTTGTGTTGATCTTCTTCTGCAATGCAGATGTTATTGTAGCCCCAGCGGATGTCGAACTTTGAGAAGAGGAGTTTCCCATGTAGTCTTTCCAATGCTGATTGGATGTTGGGCAGGGGGTTATTATCGCATACTGTATGCTTATTGAGTTGTCGATAATCCATGATGATCCTTTTTTCCGAGCT
The DNA here is from genome assembly GCA_015178965.1 of Russula ochroleuca. Classification (NCBI taxonomy): domain Eukaryota; kingdom Fungi; phylum Basidiomycota; class Agaricomycetes; order Russulales; family Russulaceae; genus Russula; species Russula ochroleuca. The sequence goes on from WHVB01000002.1 coordinate 403,959, forward strand.
GTCTTTCTTGTTGATGAAATAGACGGGTGCAGTGTATGGTGAGGGACCTTCATAGATTCGTCCTAGCTCTTCTTCTTCAAGGATCCATTTCTGGAGGAGTTCGCGTTCGTCTTTGGATAAAGGGTATACTTTGCAGTTTAATTCCCTTGGTGCATCGGGGTTCAGTTTGATCGTCATGTCTTCTGATCGTGCTGGTGGGAAGCGACGCGCTTCTTCTTCCGAGAACACTTTTTGGTGTCTGCGATATTCTTTGGGAATGGTGTCAAGGGTGAGGTGGACTTTGTTTTGGTCCGCCTTCTGGGCCCATTCTTGTGCGATGTTAGTGCGTTGTACATAAATGGCTTCTCCTTCTTTTGGCTTCCCTACTTGTTTAACCGCTTCTCATTGCATGAAGAAGATTCTTTTGGCTACGTGCATGTAGCGGCTGCTCTGGAGTTGTACTGGTTCTCCTAGCACTTCTCCGGTTTTCCAATTGATTTTTGGGTTGAAGTCGTAGAGGAAAGGGTACCCTAGAATGATGCGGTCCTTTCCTAGGGCCGTGATATAGAACTGTTGGAGCATGTGTCTTTCTCCTTTGACGATACAGAGCCAACAGTAGTGTGTGATCTTTCCTTGTTTGTTTTCGGTTCCATCGACATTATGGACCATGACTGGTCGGGCAAGTTCCTTTTTCCCAATTCCTAGTCGCTTCCATGTCTCTTCATCGATAAAGTTGTCTGTAGCCCCACTGTCAATGAGAGCTGATTCGTCGGCCTTGGATTGCGAAGTTCAGAAAGAAACATTCATATTCAGAGTTGAGAGTTTCCTAATGTACATGGTGTTCTGCAATCCAATCGCTCTAAGCCAGGCCGTCGGCTTTGAGCTGCCTAAAAATCCGCTTGGGCGGACATTTCCTCATAGAGGGTCTCGCGATCTTCGATGGACATTCCTCTGATATATTGGAGGACGTCTTTTTTGGTATAGGAAGGTGGTGCCGTGGTAGAGTTTTGAGCAGTTTCAGCTTCGCTGTGCTGTTCTTCCTCTTTGTCTTCGTTGATTACCGCTGCTCTGACCTTCGGTTTATCTTTGATGTATTGTCCTTGGGAGCTGCGGGGTCGGTCGGAGCCTTTCCCTTTTCCTTTTTCGGGGCATGCTCGTGACATATGTCCTAACTTGCGGCAGCGGAAGCACCTTCCTTCCTTCATCAGACGGGTGCGTTCTTCGTCAGATAACTTTCCTGTGGTGCGGATGGTATCGACGTCCATAGCGTCGGGATCTCTTTGTTTCTTTGGTGGGGGCATTTTTTGGTACCCGCGCATTCTGTTGGCCCTAGTGGAGATGTGGCCTGGTCCTCCTTTTGGTCCTATGTTGTCATTAAGGTCCTGCCATCTTTGGACCGTTTTTCTGGTGGCGTCGTACCACTCATCAAGAGTAGCGGGTAGTGTTTCTTGTTGTCTTATGGTACGATGAAGTCCGACAGGTAGGATGTCTTGGAACAATTTGATTGTCCCTTCTGCATCAGGTCCCCATCCTGCTTCTCTGATAAGATGTTTGAAGAGGGTGATTGATGTGTCGACTTTATCCATGTTTAACTCCATTTTGGTGAGACGGGAGTAAGCGTCTTGCTTCCTGGTCGAGTCTGTGAAAGCGTCTCTGAAGGATCGTGCGAACCATTCCCATAGGGCTTGGTCTCCTTCAGCATGTGTCGGGGGGTCTCCCGTGAGTGGGTTCCCTTCGACTTTGATGGATAATTGGTCTGCCATATCATAAGCCCAATCATCGACTTGCAGTCCTTTGATGAAGGTGAGGGCATAAGCCACTTGTTCCGCTTTATTCATGAAGGTGGAGTTGTGTCGGTTGAGGAATTGATATGCTCCAAACTGTTGCATGAAATGTTCCGCGTCTTTCCTGTCTCCTTGGAAGATTTGGGGGATCATTCCTTTGAGGGCTTCGCTGCGAGGTGGTGCGGCTACTGCTTGTCCGGCGGCTGCTTGTCCGGCTGCTGGTTGGCCGCCTCCGCCTCCGCCTCCTCCACCGCCTCCTCTGCCGCCTCCTCCACCGGGTTGTCCTCCGGCGGGTGGTTGTTGGGGCTGTCCTCCTCCTGCCGGTTGTCCTCCAGCTGGAGGCAGTTGAGCCTGTGCTGGTCCGGCTACTTGTGCCGGTTGTACATGAGCCACGGCAATTGCTGCCATTGCTTGTGTGAGTTGTTCAATCACTGGTTTGTTGGCTTGATCTGTCGTAGGAATATCTGGGTCAGATACCGGTGAAGTGTTTTCTACTTCGGGGGGGTCGTCACTTCCTTGTGTGACTTCTGTGTGGATTCGTTCTAGGTCTGGGGCGAGTAGGAATGGTTGGTTTTTGGTTCCTAGTCCTGATGCTTGGGGGTTTTCGATCTCGTCTTCTCTGCTAACTTCGTAGCACTGGTCGATGGTCCAACTGATTTTGTACCAGGTTCCGTTGATGTATTCTATGGGATATGTGTATAGCCCATCTCTGAGGTGATATGCTGATTGTCCCTCTGTTCGTGAGTTTAGCCAGAAGGCTTTCCCTTGTATTTCCAAAGGGAGGTCGTCGGTGGTTCTATTTCGGAACCTGATATCAGGGCTCTTTGAGAGCTTCTGTTTTCTTCCGAGGTCGAGGAGTATGTCAGCCAGGTTGGCTTTAAGAGAAGCTCAACTTGTGTTAAGCCCGCAGCGGGGCTTCGTGCACACTTGACAGTTTAGGAAGGTGTGCGGTCCGAGACGTGCCGGGACATGTGATGTCGAACTCCTGAGATGTGTGTTGATTGTTATAGCACAATCACTAAGCTTCGAAGGCAAGGTCCACCTTTAAGGACCTTCGAGTGTAAATGAAAGAGTAGAGGGGAGCTGCACAGTGAACAGGAGTGAACAAGAGGCTGCGATTGCAAAGCAAAGTCAAGCTTAAGGCTCAACTACTTGTAAAAGATCCTATATATACAGGTTCAATCTGTAATGACTAATTGTCTTAGGAACTGATTGTTAAGGCGGTTTGTAAGTAGTCAGTCATCCTATCGTACAATTGTCAGCATGATGCGTGTATCAATCAGCCTATCAGTCAGCGGTATCAGTCATCCAGTCCACAGATGAGTCAGGGGCGTAATCGTAAATGAGTCATGGGGTCACATGACCCCAGCCAGTCCGTCGGTCCACAGAACACCTCGCCCCTCTCCATGCTAGAGGCGGAGCTTATCAACACGGTCATGAGAGCGGTTCAAGTGGGAAGCCATCAGCAAAGGCAAATGGCTGCTGGGAGTTTTACTTACCTAATAGACACGTTACACGGGCGAGGGCATCGATGTGGCGGGGGAAAAGATGTGACATGGCATGGCGGGCATGGCATGGCGTGGTGGGTGTGGTGTGGTGTGGTGGGTGTGGCATGGCATGGCGGGTGTGACGTGGTGTAGTGTAGCATGGGCAAATGTGTTGGCATAGGGGTGGGCATTTGAGGAGAGGGCAGCGTATATGGAAGGAGGGCTGTGAGCATGGGCAAGGGGCCATGAACTTGTCTTGTCATCTTGCTCTTTAAGGGTGACAGCAAAGTGTGTGTGTTGGCATGGGGGACCTCACATGCCACACAGAGAACTACAAAGAGGATTAGTAGAAAAGAAAAAAGAAAACATACCACTAGAGAATGGAAAAGGAGGAGAAAGAGGAGGAGTGAAGAGGACACACAGTTGAACAACAGTTGAACATCGAACACATGATGTGATGACATTGTAGTAGAGAAAAACAACTTATAATTTTCTGAGGTATGGTATGGAATGTACCGGTATGGCCCGAATTTCCCATGCAGAATTGTGTCACTGCAAGCAAGGCCAATTGTCCTCATATCTTAGGAAATAAAATGGATAAAATTATAAAAATATTTGAGCAGATAGATAAGATTAAAATTTAGAGGATCCTCTGCCAATACTAAGTAATCTAATCAGTGGATCTTGAGTTATTTAAGCATCTTCACTAACTTCAAGCTAAGCCAATTTAAAGCTGGTTAAATAACTCAGGAGCCACTGATTAGACTGCTTAGTATTGGCAGAGGCCCCCCCAGATTTTAATCTTATCTACCCACCCAAATATTTTCATATTTTTATCTATTTTATTCCTTAAGATATGAAATGAATCAGTCTAGCTGGCAGTAATACTAACTCTAACCACCACCCAGTAAGTTCATGTACTTAGAAATTTTGGAAAAGTATTTGTTGGCTTTAGGAAACTTTTTCTGTGGGTTTCCAGATTAAAATAAGGGAATTTCATTATGAAGAGTTTAGTTTTGGTTTGTTGGGTTTGAACTATTTTCTTAATTTGTAAAAGTTTTTTGAGTTGTAAAATTTTTTCAATTTGAAAGTAGTTTGATTTGATTTGGGGACATTATCTGGCCCAAGAAAATTTTCCTTGGTTTGGGAAATGTTTATAGGGTTTGGGAAATGTTTTAAGGGGTTTGAAAAACATTTGAGGGGTTTGGGAAACAATTTTCCTGGTTTGGAAAAAAATATTCTAATTACCAAGGGAGGTTTTTCCTGATGAGTGTTACACAGAATTCAAGTGAGGGTAAGGCTCAGCACAAGTCGACTCATGGGTGATCTGGATCCTTACTCATGAGTATTTACTGGTTTGAAAGTCATAAGGCAGGCAACACCAGGAACCAGCACCCTTAGGTAAGCAGGCTAACCCTAGGGTTTAGGTCACGTGACTGGACAAATTCTGACTGGGGGTGGTCAGAATGGGGTTAAACCCTAAACCCCAAGTTAGGGTGCGAGAATTTGTAGATATCAGTGGGAGAAATAAAAATAGTTGTGGAGTGACCCATCTACTGAAATTGCCGGCAAAGGCTCATTGTGCAAGTCTTGGTGCAATGCTTACATGTGTGCAGCAGCAGCCCGGGAGGCTGGTGGCATGGAACGTGTGCAAACACTGAGCAAACCACTTTCCTCATTCTCCTCAACCATGCGCCCCCTCTGATGACACCACACAGCACCACACTCCTCAAACAGATCAAATCTGAGCCAGGCAACCCAGCAAGAGCAAATCAGGACGCAGCAGGAGTGACCCAACCCCTCAATAACCCCCCAAAAGGGTTAAGACAAGCCAGGACGACATTGCACGCTCAGACACCCTGGACAACCTCAAAGTGCGAACAAGACATACCTCCAAAGGGATATAGCACAGCCACATCGACATTGCAATCCCAGGACCAGTGCCGAGGCCTAGGACTCAGGAGCAAGCATGTTAGAACACATGCAGGAACTGAACGACGCAGCCCAATCAGCTGACACAGGGCGACCCCAAATGCTCAGGAACAAGGGATAGAACGCATAGAATGCATGGACCACAGGACAGTATATTAGATTGTAATGTACTTAGCTTAGGACAGGCAATTCAAGGAGGGCCGTGTCCCTCAGTTTCTCCCCCTTCAGCTTGCATTTCTTAGTCCTTTCCTTTCTTGTCCTTATCATCTCACCATTGCATACAATTGCAGACCAAAACCATCAGCATCAGCAGGAGTTCCTGCATGAGCCCCAAACTTGATTTGCTGGGAGAACTCTGCCAGAATGTGTCCCAATCCGAAAGGAGCACGTGGTGACACATGGCATTTGCCCTGGTGAAAATCACGTGATGTGGACAAATCTGCGTGAACAAAAATCAAAATTTGTGCAAAATGAAAGGAAAATGAATAATAATGCTTTTTAAAAAATAAAAAGTTTTTTCTCTTCTCAGTCAATTCTCAACTTTTTTAAATTTTATTCAATAGCAATTGTAGCTACAGACTACCTCTACAAATCCTATTGATTAAAATATAATATTTTTGAGTTGTGAAGGACGAGTTTGAGGAGCGAGGTAACCCTAGATTTCGCTTACATAAGGGTGCTGGTTCCTGATGTTGCCTGCCTTACTCAGATCCTTGCAAGTATGTTCCCACAGATCACCTGGATCTGTGAGTATGGTGTTCCCACAGATCTACTCACAGATACCCATGGGTATACCTGTGCTTATGCTAAGCCTTATCCTCACCCTCACCCTCACCCTCACCCTCACCCTCACCCTCACCCTCACCCTCACCTCACGGTCCTCACCTCCTTTTCCTTGCCCTTGTGAGGGGGTGAAGGTGATGGGGTAAGAGTAACAGGTAAGGGGGGGTGAGGGTAATGGAATAAGGGTAAGGGTGATGGGGTGATAAGCTCCATCTCTAGTACGGAGAGAGGTGAGGTGTTTTATGGACCGACAGACTGGCTGGGATCACATGATCCCATGACTCCTGTACGATACACGTGTGGCTCTCTGCTCGGACTGGCTGACTGAGGCTCCTTACTGTACCGCTGACTGATGCACGCTGCTGACTGACCATTGTACTATATGCTGACTGAGCCTGATTGATGGACTGACAAACCGACTTACCAATCGGTTGTAGGACTATTAGTCATACACGATTCGAGCCTGTATATGTAGGACTGCGTACGAACAGTTGAGCCTTAAGCTCGACTTTGCTACAATTGCAGCTTCTTGTCTACTCCTGCTCATTGCGCGGCCCTCTTCTCTACTCTTCCATCTACACTTTAAGGTCCTTAAAGGCGGACCTTGCCTTTGAAGCTTAGTGATTGGGCTATACCAATCAACGCACATCTCAGGAGTCTGAACACGTGCCCCGGCACACTTCGGACCGCACACTCTCCCAAACTGTCAAGTGTGCACAAAGCCCCGCTGCGGGCTTAACATGGGTAAGGGTGATGGGGTAAGGGGGTGAGGGTGATGGGGTAAGGGTGAGGGGGTGAGGGTGAGGGGTGAGGGTAAGGGGGTGAGGGTGAGGGGGTGAGGGTAAGGGGGTGAGGGTAAGGGGGTGAGGGTGAGGGGGTGAGGGTAAGGGGGTGAGGGTGAGGGGGTGAGGGTAAGGGGGTGAGGGGTGAGGGGCAAGGGTGAGGGGGTGAGGGTGAGGGGGTGAGGGTAAGGGGGTGAGGGTGAGGGGGTGAGGGTAAGGGGGTGAGGGTGAGGGGGTGAGGGTAAGGGGGTGAGGGTAAGGGGGTGAGGGTGAGGGGGTGAGGGTAAGGGGGTGAGGGTGAGGGGGTGAGGGTAAGGGGGTGAGGGTGAGGGGCAGGGTGAGGGGGTGAGGTGAGGGGGTGAGGGTAAGGGGGTGAGGGTGAGGGGGTGAGGGTAAGGGGGTGAGGGTGAGGGGGTGAGGGTAAGGGGGTGAGGGTGAGGGGGTGAGGGTAAGGGGGTGAGGGTGAGGGGGAGGAGGGGAGGGGCGAGGGTGAGGGGGTGAGGGTAAAGGGTGCTTAGGGTAACTTGTAAAACTCAGCATAACTTGTAAAACTTAGCATAAGTGACCTTGGTCAATACTTATGAGTACTCACAGATCCTTGTGAGTATGTTCCCACAGATCACCTGGATCTGTGGGTCGGCTGACCTGTGGGTATTCTTGCAGATCTACCCACAGATACCCACGGGTTACCTGGACTCGTGCTGAGCCTTAAGTGAGGGCCATGTCCCTCAGATTCTCCCCATTTCCATGTGTGTTTCCCTCTTGTTCCCCTTAGTTTCTCTTTCATTTCATCTGCTCATCATGCCTAGTCCTAAGCCAAACCATTGGCTTCATCAGGAGCTCCCATGCAAGCTCACAACATTCAATTCTTGCCCCCTAACATTGCTTGCCCCATGTGGCTGAACGCATCCCAATTAGGAAGGAGCACCTGGACCGGAGGTACCAGACTCACGTGCCATGTGCCATCATGTGCCGTCACGCTTTGTCAGACAATGTAACACCTCACAGAAATCAATTCTTTTTCGAGATTTTGAAGTTGTGTTCGGTAAAAAGAATTTATTTTTCGGGGTCACGACTGCAACCGAGGTCTCGCCGGCGTGGCTGTGGTCTCACAAGACCATTCTTTTTTTGACAAAAGTTGCCGAACGGGCCCTGAGCTTCTCTCACAGCCACAGCAGTGATAACGCAGCAACCATGCGACTCTCACCCCGGGAGTATGAAAAGGTCACCCTTCACCAGGTGATATATGGCATCAACCCCATCATCTCCGCAGCTGATCATTTCCACGGACAGCTTGGCTTTCTGGCTCAGAGTCGTCTGGCGAGGGGTCTTCGCCTGAATCAAGCCGAAGCAACAGCTCTCATCTCTTCGCAGCTTCAGGAACGCATACGTGATGGAGTCCATTCCGTCGCAGATCTCATGCAGCACGGGAAGAATCTCCTAGGGAGGCGTCATGTCTTGCCTTCTGTCCCGGCGCTCCTACATGAAATTCAAGTAGAAGGCACATTCTATGACGGGTACACCAGGTTTTATGATTCTCCTCTTTAATTTCCTGATCTTTCGAGAAGCGTCTTTCTAGTTACCGTCCATGACCCTATTGCGTCAGAAAATGGTGACATAGCCGCTGCGCTCGCTGGATCTTTCTTCCCTATCCCTTCCAACGACCTCTTCCCGGTGCAAGATCCATCTCTCTATTCTCGCGAGAAGCTTCCTGGTGCAATCATCGCACGCAAGGGGGATATCGTCATCAACAAAGGTCGCGAACGTGTTCGTCTACGTGTTACGAATACTGGAGATCGTCCCGTGCAGGTCGGTATATACAGTACCAATGAAATGCGAAAAATAATAACAAATGTGTACAGATTGGCTCACATTACCACTTCATCGAGACTAATGCTGCCCTCTCGTTTGATCGGGGCCGCGCGTATGGAAAACGCCTTGACATTCCCGCGGGCACCGCAGTCCGCTTCGAACCAGGCGACATAAAGACTGTTACGCTTTGCGTGATTGGAGGTGCCCAAATCATTTCTGGTGGCAATTTGCTCGCAAGTGGCCCTGTTGACTACGCTTCGCGGGACGCGATCCTGTCAAGGCTACTGGCCAAAGGCTTCTTATCTACCCCTGAGCCGGGTGCGCCAGAAGTAGGAGAGGATACGTTGGTTAGCCGCGAGGCGTACGTATCGATGTTCGGACCGACCACTGGAGATAGGATACGACTTGGGGACACTGAACTTTGGATAGAGGTGGAACGCGATGAGGTGAGTCAACAACATGACACCCAATGTGCCCTAATACTGTGCAGGCGGTGTATGGTGACGAAGTCAAGTTCGGTGGAGGTTAGTTCTATGTTTTCAGGACTGTGAGATTCGTCTCACCTTCCAACAGGCAAGTCTATCCGTGAAGGCATGGGACAGGCAACAAATCGCCCGGCTTCAGAGGCCGTTGACCTTGTCATCACAAACGCTCTCATAGTTGACTGGTCTGGGATCTACAAGGTGTGGATTCTCTTCTTAAGTCCAGCCCCCATATTGAGCATCCCTGTCTAGGCGGATATTGGTGTCAAGGGTGGCTCCATTGTAGGCCTTGGAAAGGCCGGAAATCCAGATGTCATGGATGGTGTTCATCCATCTCTCATTATTGGCTCAAGTACCGAAGTGATAGCAGGCGAGAAGCTGATTGTCACGTCTGGCGCTATTGATGCACACGTCCACTACATCTCGCCGACGCAGGTCATAGAAGCCCTCGCAGCAGGGACTACCACGATGATTGGCGGAGGAACAGGACCTAGTGCTGGCACGAATGCAACAACGTGTACACCGAGTCCATTCTACATACAACATATGTTAGCTGCTACGGATACCCTGCCAATGAACTTCGGCTTCACGGGGAAAGGAAATGATGCGGGTCCATCTGCCCTCGAAGACATCGTCAAGGGCGGCGCTGCAGGCTTGAAGTTACATGAAGATTGGGGCTCCACCCCAGCGGCCATCATTAACTGTCTGAACGTGGGAGATGCTTATGACGTCCAGGTTTGTGATGATCTTGGCAGAGTTACCATACACTCAATAACGCGCCAGGTAAACATACATACGGACACATTGAATGAATCAGGTTTCGTAGAGAGTAAGTCTCATATGAGGGTCGCTTCTCCTTTGCTCATTCTATTGCAGCGACAATCGCCGCGTTCGGCAAGCGTACCATACATACATACCATACTGAAGGAGCAGGTTGAAATTTGACATTTTGCCACTCCCGAAGCTGACTCTGGTCTAGGTGGTGGGCATGCCCCAGACATCATCACAGTCTGTGGCCTCGATAATGTCCTACCTTCGTCCACAAACCCGACGCGACCGTACGCGACCAACACTCTTGACGAGCATTTGGATGTATGTTTGACCGTTATGTTGTCAACAACATCTATTCACTTAGCCGTAATAACAGATGCTTATGGTATGCCATCACCTGGATAAGTCGATTCCAGAGGATTTGGCATTCGCAGAGTCACGTATACGCGCGGAGACGGTCGCAGCCGAGGATGTTCTCCATGATTCAGGTGCGATATCGATGATCAGCTCCGACTCCCAGGCTATGGGCCGCGTTGGTGAGGTTGTAAGTCGGACATGGCGCACAGCAAGTAAGATGCGTAATTTCCGGGGCCCGCTTACGGCTTTGGGTGACACCGAGGGTCGCGATAACGCACGCGTCAAACGATACATCGCGAAGTACACCATCAATCCGTAAGCGTTTATTTCTTACCTAAGTTAATTTTTCTGAGACGCCCAATCGTAGTGCAATCACTCATGGAATCTCGCACTTGGTTGGTCAGATTGCTGTTGGATCACTAGCCGACCTTGTGCTTTGGAAACCAGAGAACTTTGGTGCCAAACCTGAGATGGTGCTTAAATCTGGCGTCATTGCTTGGGCTCAGGTACGGTTCCAATGTGATGTGGCATTTACCCCTTTCATTTGTTTCTGCAGATGGGTGATGCGAATGCATCTATTCCTACTGTTCAACCATTTTTCGGGCGGCCCATGTGGGGTGCACACCCGAGCTCCGCTGCACGCAATTCGATCAGTTTCGTTTCAAAGGCGTCTATTGAATCCGGGACTATAGCTAGTTATGGACTGGCCAAGCGTGTAGAGGCCGTGCATGGCTGTCGTCACGTTCGAAAACAGGACATGAAATGGAACAATATTACACCCCACGTGACCGTCGACCCGGAGAGCTACGAGGTTCACGCTGACGGGGAGCTCGCAGACGTAGCCCCTGCTCGAACCTTACCATTAACGAAGGCCTACAATATATTTTGAGGCGGATGAAGTCGAAGTTTTATCTGGGTGGGATTCTGTAAGATTAATTACAACAGAATGGAAGTTGGTTTGTGTAACTCCATCAAAGATAGCTCCTTTCCTAATTGCGACGCCTCAAATACTCCACTCGATCCACGTAGATTGCAGAGAAACTCTACATCCAATGTGAGAATTCCTATATAATTATCTATTCATGACTCCGGCACCTCTCCACCCACGGTATTATTCCATAACCGCTAGGTCATGAGATCGTGAACTCGCCGTCAAATTCGTGACCGTTATTAACGCAGTTTCAACTTCATGATTGCCACGCTTGCTGAGGAAGGGTAGTTCCAAACATGACCGCGGCCAGTGAGATCATCAAGAGCACGATGTAGACCAATCCACCACCCACATACCCCTCCGCCAACGACAGAGAGAAGAGCGATGTGGCGGCCGCAGGACCGATCGCGCGCATAATGGACACGAGCAGCTGGCCAATCCCATTTGTCGCACCTAAAGATGCACGATTGGGAGATGCCGCAGAGATGTATATGAAGATACAGCCTGTAAGAGCCGGATCAACTAGTTGCTCCATTACTGGTAGATATTATGACCTACCATAGCACGAACTCAAGCCAAGAGAAAATACGATCTGAAGAGCCACAGCAGAATACACGGCCAGGCCAAGACCGTAAGCACGTGCTATAGTGTTCATCACGGGAAACAGCGCAAACACGGGAACAGCACAACACAGTCCAGTGACAAATAGCCTCTTTGTACCACACAGAGCGTGAGCACGTGCGAAGCAAGTGACCTGAAAGATTCCATTGAGAATGCCAAAGCACGCAAGGATCTTGCCGATCGATGGTGGATCAAGTCCAAGACCACCGCTACTAATGGGTGTGCTGAAGAAAAGAGGCTGGGTCGCACGATAACAGATGTCAACAAGCGAAAGCGTCGCATAGTTAGTCACGGCCAGCAGTACCCGTCGCGTCATCAGCTGACGCAGCGGATATGGCTTCTCGGCGTCGTCTATTTCAGAGAGTCCATCGAACGGTTGTGTTGGAGGTTTCTTTGTCAAGAGAGTGCGAAAGGTCATGGGAGAAGGAACTGTCTAAAGTGCAAAACGTGGGTTGAAGTCGAACAGAAATCGGGTTGCACACCTACTTCTCGTAAAAATACAAATGTGAAGACCCATGCGAATGCAGAAAAGGTCGCGGAGACGGCACAAGGAAGAAAGTACGGGTAGTTCCTCAAGAACTGGGAATTTCCAAAGGTGTCAGGAAAGCGCTCAGTTGGGCGAGATAATGACCCTCCAATCGTCGGGCTGCAAACTGTGGTCGGTGTTGTTGACCGGTAAAAAGGCGTCACACCTACCCGAGCGCACCCCCGGTGGACCATGCAATTGGCATGTACGCGTAGACCTGCGGAATGTTTGTAGGGTCGGTGATCTCTGCAACAATACTTTTAATGATGCCAACATTGCCGTTGAGGGCTCCATTAAGACACCGGCTGGGATGTGTTATTAGACGTGAATGAGGTGACTGGTTTTAATGGATGGATACGTGCCAAAAAGCGGCTCCCCAATACGTCGTTGAGAGCCCAAAGCCGAACATCGACAGCGATAGGCCGAATAGTCCAACAAGGATGATTGGCTTACGGCCGACGACATCGGAGAGCCTGCTCCAGTGCAACACTGTAATAGCCTGAGTGGCGAAGAATATAGATTGCTAGACAAAACTATGTGAGATGGATAGACAGATTAACTCTGGGACACACCATCATGCCAACATAATAGCCTACACGGGACTCGTCACCATGGGTAATCCCGACATTACGAACAAACTGTAGAGAATGGATGAGAATAAATAAAACGAGTCTGCGGAAAGTAACAGACCTCTGGTGTGAAAGGATAAATGACCTGGGATGTAAGTGGTTCTGCGAGCTGGAGAACAAGCAAAATCGAGACTTGAGCCCATGGGACAGGGGTGGGTGGTTTCTGAAGAGGCGAGATAAGAGGAGTATCCTCATCAGGAGAGACTTCCTCGTCACGAGTTGTTGCAGACATAACAGAGTTGTGTGTGAAGAGGGGCAACGAGGGTCAGCGCACCCCGCCCATACAGTAAGTGTGTGCTTTTATTAGCCGACGCAGCCTCCTTGGACCCGCCATCGATAATCACGCATACTGCGATCGGCGCGCAAGGCCGACCAACCGAATGCCTCCAAACGTAATAAGGAATCCGTCGTCCAAACACAACCCGACAATGATATTTACATACTGTAATTCCCTTAAAATCGCTGACCGTGCAGCACATCGGCCTATTCGGCCGTTTTCTTTCGTTCTAATTCGGGTCTATGACTTCGGTATCTGACAAATGCCGTCGCTGTATGCGTAATACACCACTTCGCGAAGGTGGAGCGCTGCTGTGGTAACACATGCGGAGAAGTCAGGGTTCAAAACCGTTCAAACTTGAGTAAGCTTGAGTACTTGAGTACTTGAGACATGAGTGTTTGTCAACAAGTTATCGCGCCAAAGAAATCAAACATGGACACAGGACCAGAAGGGCTCACTTGTCATTTGACAAGGTTCCTAGAACGCCGATGTCTAGTTGGCGAGCTGGCGCAATGGTAGCGTGCTAGTTTCCGGCGCTAGCGGTTCTGGGTTCGAGTCCCAGGCTCGTCGTTTTTGTACCCATGAGTTTTTGCGGTAAGGAGCATACACTTTTGGGTGTATACTTTATGATGGAACTTTATTTACAGTATACTGTATGGCATTGCGTGTGCGATCTTTTTAGTAGTGTTTTCATTGCTTACTTAAGTTGTGTGCCGTCCGTCATCGAAGAGACAACTGACTCTTACAGAGTCTTACTGAACCATGGCTTTCTTCGGAGCAAGTTCCACGGCCACAAATGTCTCTTCGGCACCTGAGAAGGATGTTGAAGTGGCGGACCCTCCCCCTGACTCGATATCTTCTCTTTCTTTCTGCCCCGTCGCAGACTTCCTTGCAGTAGGGAGCTGGGACAACAACGTCAGCCGGCTCTTATCTTATTCGTTCACATTTGTTCTCATGGCAGGCGACACTTATAGGTGCGGATATATGAGGTAGGGCAGAACGGCCAGACGCAAGGAAAGGCAATGTATGGGCACCAAGCGCCAGTTCTGTCAGTCTGTTGGAATAAAGTAAGCACCCACCCCGCCGAAAATCGTGTCAGCTTTCTTCCAAACCACGCTTCATAGGAAGGGAACAAGGTCATTTCTGGTGGCGGTGACAATGCCGCGCGTATTTTCGACATTCAAACTGGACAGGCGCAGCAAGTCGCCCAGCACGACGCGCCGATCAAGGTCGTCAAATGGCTCGAGACGCCCCAGGGTAGCATTCTTGCTACCGGTTCGTGGGACAAAACTATCAGGGTAACACGCGTTCGACCCTCTTCCTAAAGGCTCAGCCACTTAGTCCCTCGTGTGTGATCCAGTATTGGGACATGCGTACACCAAATCCAGTCTCGACTGTGCAGCTGCCCGAGCGCTGCTACACCCTTGACGTCTCGTACCCACTCATGGTAGTTGGCACTGCAGAGCGTCATGTTCAAATTTTCAATCTCACAAACCCTACGACCCCATTCAAGGTGCGACTGTTGGACAAATGTCCCTATATTTTGCAGAGTTGAGACCAATCCGTAGACAATGATGTCGCCATTAAAGTGGCAAACACGTGTGATATCCTGTTTCCCCAACGGCACCGGGTTTGCTATGGGTAGCGTAGAAGGTCGCGTGGCTATCCAGTATGTTCTGCCCCACTTATGACTTGCTTCGCTTTCCCTTTGACCGAAACCGCATGCTTCCCAGATATGTCGATGAGAAGGATTCACAGTCCGTACCTTTTCACCCACTCCCATGGAGCGATCTGGGTTAACAAATCATGTTCAGGAACAACTTTTCGTTCAAATGCCATCGGCGGGACCAATCACCGACTACGAAAGACCAGTCTCTCGTGTTTGCTGTAAATGACATCAATTTCCATCCCATACATGGTACATTCTCCACTTGCGGTAAGATTTGCACCTTGCCCTCTCCAATGCCCTTTGAACATTGTCATACCACAGGATCAGACGGCACAATCAACTTTTGGGACAAGGACTCTCGCACACGCTTGAAAAGTATGTCTTTACATTCACTCCGTCTTGTGTACGTTTTGACGACCATCGTGATAGCATTTGATCCGCGCCCCGGCCCAGTTTCTTCATCTGCGTTCAGTCGCAACGGATCGATCTTTGCGTACGCTGTATCGTATGACTGGTCGAAGGGGCATTCAGGCAATACTCCTGGACACCCGAACAAGCTCATGTTGCACCCGGTCAAGGAGGATGAGGTGAAGAAGCGAACTCAAAAACGGTAATAGAGGTGCACTGCTATAGCCAACGTTTTTCACACGCGGCGTCCTTGTATCCTGCGCATGTCTGTGACCCATGTCTACTTCGTTTTGCATTAAATGAGCCATTAAACACGCGGTGACTACTAAGTCTCATGCTACGATATTCGGTTTCAGCCTTGTAAGTAGACGAGTCTACGCTCATCCGGTGCCACGGTTTAACCGTAATGGAATATATCCGTCTTTCGCATTATGTGGTAGATATGCATACTATAACATTGAATCATACTTGTACGGTCGGTCAATTAAGGCCACAAGCTATTCTTCTTTTCCGAGTGCCTCTTTCCTCTTGGCTTCTTTTGCAGCAAGTGCGTCAAGTAGTGGATCGAGTTCCGAGGCTGGTTGGCGGTAAGAGCCACCCCATCTGTCTGCCCAAGTAAAATATTGGCCATAATTCACGGTGAAAAAGAGGTGATGTAGGGTGTGATGCGCCGGCCCATTGATGACACTCTCGAGGACATGTCCAGTAATCATGTCCGAGTCGTGAATCTATCGCCTCGTCAACATTGAGGCGCCAGAACGAGTGCAGCGGAAACGCACAAGAATACTCCAAAAGTTCACGAACACGAAAAGACCAAGATAAAGCCAGCGATGCAACGGGAAAAGGAAGATGAATAAGTGGTAGGGAACAGATTGCAGGTAACCGTCGAGGGGATGAAAGGCATGCGATGCGAAGGGAGTTGGGACTATGGAGAGGGTGAGGGAAGGACAGTGCAAGGAAAGACGGGACATACTGAGCCACCTGTGGTGCGGCTTGTGAACATACTTGTAAATTGACGGGTGGTGCAACGTGCGGTGTACCCAGTAGATACCATAGTCAGTGAAAACCAGAAAACTGTAAAGCCAGTGTCAGAGAAATCCACGAAGATGAGAGGCGGGCTCACAAAGGTACTGAAAATAAGAGATAGGCAAGACCATAGTCATCCACGCTATCGTACAGCTTGGAGTAACCTCGAACCTCAGCTTGAAACCAAGGTAGAGTGAGGAGGGTCATTCCAGGAAAAGCACGTATACTGCATTGAATTTCGAGCTTGACTTGGTTTTTGAGAAACCGGGGATGGTTCATCATGTCATGGTTGAAGATGTATTGATAAGAGAGGCCAGCGAACAGGAAATAGAGGCAAAAGATTCCGATCAATGTTACGACGGAAAGGGAGATAAGCTGGCGGGGAACGTAGTCGCGAGGCCACGCGGAGACGGTAGTGAGGGTGGAGGGGTCATACGTGGACGGGAGTGGGGGATGTGGCAAGCGGGAGACGAGGTTGTGATGCCATGATGCAGGCAACGCAATCGGCGGAGCGAGGCTCGATTGGGAAATATTAACCACCCGTGAAGAGGTCACAAAGACGGATGCTGGGACGACGAAGGCCCACGCCTTGTCCAGGAGATATTCATCTGCGACGCCCAGGACGAGGTCCATTTGTGTGATCCACGAATAAACTCGCTCGGCACCGATGTATTTATTTATCGCCGAAAAGAAAAAGTCAGGCCATTCCTTTCAAATGCCCTGCGCCCGCTGATTAACGCGACTCCGAGTCGAGCCGAGCCGGTCCTTTCTCCGCTCCGTCGCTATGACATTGTCAACTGTTGGGCGCCTCTCTGTGCTCATCCTCTTTGTTCACCGATCCGTGCGCCTACACACAAGAAACCCTGATCGACGAGCATTTGCACTGGCCGGGCAATACCGAAGTCCATCCCATGTTCACTTGGCCGCCAACACCACGCAGGCAACAGAATGTGACCGTATCGATTCATTTCCGAAACTCATGAAGCCCCAAGCAGACACCCTGGCTGCTCCCCTGTCCAGGCGCCAACGTGTAGTCCGCGCGGTTCAATACTTGGTCAATTGTGCTTCTTTAGCATTATTATATCCGCGGTGCTTCACAATGAGGACCAGCGCCCCCGACACCCTTATTGTCCTGGTGACGTGCTGTTAGCCATGGGGCCTCAAGTCGGATACTAATGGCTAAACAAGCAACCGAGGGCCAATGTGACAAACAAAAGCAAGATATGCCGTTTTTCGACACACTATGTGTGTCCATGAGGCTGTGGCTTGTGGTTTGGTTTAATCCTTCCGGTTGCCATCCCCCAATGCATATAAAGGACATTTCCCTACTGCTCTGTACTTCCACTTCCACGACTCCGTCACTCCTTTACTTTTTTCTTCTATTGGCTGGTCCATCTCGCTTTCTTGAATAACACTCCACTATCCCCGACCAGCTTGATGCAGCTCACTCCTTCCTTCGTATTGATTCTGGGAATCCTCTTCCAAATAACCCTGGATGCCTATGCTATTCCTCTAACACGCGAACAAATGGGAGTTGTCAAGCTGCCCCTCAAGCGGACTCCCATGCGAAGCGATCTCCATCCTCAGATGGTTCGTCCACTCTCTTGCTTAAGTAAGGTCTATTGTGATAAAATGGAGCAGCTCTTCCAAATGCACAATGCTCGTGCGCAAAGACGCCTCGCCCGCATGACAGGTCGTGCGATGAAAGAGGTCGATCAGCTCACTGTCCGCGGGACAGCTCGTATCGGTCTCCCCGGTGCCAAACTCGGGAGCAACAATGACTTGAACGTGCCCTCCACGTGCGCATTTCTGTCCTTTGTTCCCACTGTATTGTCCTTACGCACAGTGTGCCCAGTGGAAAGGCTTCTGCCTCTGACTTTGCCGTTGACGCGGCTACTGATGGCTTCAGCCCCGCAGATGCTCAAGCTCTGGCGGACAACACCCTTACTACCGCCAATACGCCCACGACTGCAAACTCAGTCGGGCTTGACGACCAGGCCAATGATGTGGGCTATATTGCGACCGTCCAGATGGGCACCCCTCCTCGTGACTTCAAACTCCTGATGGATTCCGGTTCTGCCGATGTCTGGGTTGGCGCAGAGGGATGTCAATCCGCAAATGGATCTGACTGCGTAAGCTCCTCTTTGGACGTCCTTTTACCCAACTTACTCATCCTGACTGTGGTGTAGGGAAACCATGTGTTTCTCGGATCTCAGTCCTCATCTTCGTTTGTGGAAACACAAAAGCTCTTCGAAACAACGTATGGCTCCGGCGCCGTGCGAGGTAATATCATCCAAGACAACCTCGTCGTCGCCGGCTTGCAGCTTCCTGGTCACACTTTTGGTGTGGCCACCGAAGAAAGCGATAACTTTGCATCTCCTGAGACCCTCTTTGATGGCATCATGGGCGTGGCTCAGAGTACCCTCTCGGAACAGAAAGCATTGACCCCCGTGGAAGCGCTCGCCAAGGCAGGCTTGATTAAACAGCCAATAATTTCATTCAAGATTCCACGTCTCGCTGATCAGAAGAACGACGGCGAAGCCACTCTGGGGGCACTGGACTTCAGCAAATTTGACCAAAACACCCTGGTCACAATTAACAATGTCAACCCACAGGGCTTTTGGGAGGCGCCCGTCGACGGTGTAGCGATGAATGGCGTCGATCTCGGTTTGAATAACCGTACCGCGATCCTGGATACTGGTACTACCCTCCTCATCGTGCCTCCAGCAGATGCCCAAGCTATTCACAAGGCTATCCCAGGAGCTAAGGACAATGGTCAACTTGGCTTCACGGTACCGTGCACGACCAATGCCGCTCTTTCATTCACATTTGGCCAACAAGCCTTCCCGATTGACTCTCGTGACCTTGCGGTCGCGCCAGTGGACCCGAACAATCCCACTGGAGACTGCATCTCAGGGATCTCCGCGGCCCAAGTGGGCAGCCCAAACCAATTTTTGGCGGGAGACGTGTTCCTCAAGAACGCATATTTCTCTACGAATGTTGAAGATAATACAATCCAGCTCGCAAAGTTGATATAGATTCATAACCACTTCCTCTTACTTTTGGCACTCTTCAATAAGCTTTATTCCCATCTCACATTTCTTATCATACTTGTCGGCATAGCAGCATGAATCCACGGTTTTGTGTTTTGTATTGCGTGATTGCTAAAACAGATGACCCACGATACGACCGGCTTGGTATACGTTGATCAGAGGTACTCGTTGCTACCAAAGCGCGAGTCAACACAATCACTTCAGCCCATGCTTCAGGCCTGAAGGCCTCAAGCTCAAGACTTGAATTCAGAAATGGTGAGATCTGTTAGCATCAACACTGGCACTGATGCTCCTCCAGTTCCGGAGATTCTCCTCGCTGGAACCCACCACAGTTCGCGTGAGCTTGGCAAGTTCTCAGTGAGGAAGATAGTCACTGCAAGCCTTAAACAACGTGAGATTGAATCAATAATTGATTTATGGCCACAAAGTTGAGAACGCAACCGCTACCGCTACCGCACTAGCAGTGGTCCATTCGCAGACGAAACGGAGCCCGCTGCCCGAAACAATGCCTGCAATCGAGCAGAGAAGCAGAGAGAAGCTAGGACGAGCACCCAAGAAGACAGCAGGGTTGGCAAATAGAGGTTTGGCTGGACACCAGCATTAACGAAAAGTACGGAGAGATACCGTAATCGCGCTCAAATGACACGTCGTTCACATCTTGTTTCATCATGAACACTCCGGCAATCGAGACCGCAAAACGGCATGGCACATTTTTTACATTTGTAGTTCCCCCAGTACCCGCAGACGGTACACAGAGGTCGCGTAGGCTCTTTTGGGGGTGCGGCGGCGGCGGTAAGGTATGTGGGTATCGAAGAAGATATATTTGTCAGTCCCTGACACAAGGTCATGAACACGCACACCGGGATCGCAAATGGACCACTCACTGATTCCTCAATAAGTGTGGCAAAGTTCTTCCTGTACAGAATAGCTGTGCGAATGTTCATATTGGCCTTCTTCCTCTTCGCGCTTGGTCCAGAGAGTTGCCGTTTGTCCGAAACAGTCTGACGGGCACGGCCCTTGGCAGATTTCCCGGCTTGATCATCTTCGTCCATGCCATGATATGAGCCGGATGGCTCTGCATAGTTAGAGCGCTATTTGTAAACCGGCTTCGATGAGATAATAGATCGGGAGCGAGCCACAAGGAAACGAGCATACCTCAAGCTCGTCAAGGTGTCGCTTGGTTCGTTTTGCAATGGTCTCCGCATCAAGTGGCTGGCTCTCTTGAGCCCTTCTAATGGCTAAGAGACTATAAGATGTGTGATAAGGGATTCAGAAGTGCTAAGGCATACGTTGTCTTCGAGGCATGTGGGAGCCGAAAAGGTCGGCCGAGAGGAACGAGTCGGATCATATTCGCAATCGCGTCTCACGAATACTTTAATGAAAGACCCCCGTCGCTAACCCCCAACTCCTTGTCCCCGTTCTTATCCCTAACGATGTCCCACCCAGCTCCAAACCAAGGTCTCATCAGAGACTATGAATTACCAACTCCTGAGCCAGATTCGCCCTTTCGTCCGCGCAAGCCGTACCGCTTCGGCACTCTCTGCGCAACAGTAGATAATCCCGATCAAAAAGACCAATACGGTTCTAGTTCAGTTCCGATATACCAGACTTCTACATTCAAAGGCGTCGATGGCCAATACGACTACACGAGGAGCGGCAACCCTACCCGGAGCCATCTTGGTGAGTATCTGATCTTATGCTGTCAGTTAAGGCATCCGACTGCTTTATAGAACACCACATCGCCAAGATATCCTCAGCAGGTCATGCGTTCGCCGTCTCCTCCGGGATGGCCGCCCTCGATGTCATTCTCCGTCTTCTTAAGCCAGGTGATGAGGTGATCGCCGGGGATGACCTCTATGGTGGCACGAATCGTCTCCTCACCTATCTCAAAACTCATGGCGGCGTCGTCGTGCATCATGTTGACACCACCAACCCTGTAAACCTTCACAAGTACATTAAAGCAGGAAAAACTGCTATGGTTCTTTTAGAAAGCCCCACCAACCCGCTCCTCAAAATTGCGGATCTCGCGACTATTGCCGACCAAGTCAAGCAACGTGCCCCGGATGCTCTCGTCGTAGTTGATAACACTATGATGAGCCCTTACCTGCAAAGACCGCTGGAATATGGCGCAGATATCGTGTATGATAGCGCGACAAAGTATCTCAGTGGACACCATGATCTAATGGCCGGTGTAATTACTTGCAACGATGACGACCTAGCTAAGGTGCGCGCCCATACTCTACTCCTCTGTCCGACACAGATTTATCGTCGTATATACTTAGCAAATAGCATTTATCATTAACTCGATTGGTAATGCCCTCACCCCTTTCGATTGCTTCCTCCTTTTGCGTGGTGTCAAGACACTTGCCATCCGCATGGACCGTCAGCAGACTTCCGCAATGTCTGTTGCCACAATGCTGGACCGCCTTGGTTTCAAGGTTCATTACCCCGGCTTAACGAGCCACCCTGGGCGAGAGATTCACGAACGTAACGCAGACGGTTATGGTGCCGTGCTCTCTTTCACCACCGGAGACAAAGCACTTTCTGAACGCATTGTTGGCGCGACGCGTCTCTGGGGTATCTCAGTCTCCTTCGGCTGTGTCAACTCTCTGATCAGTTTGCCCTGTGTCATGTCGTACGTGATGTATCTTTCGTCTTTGACTATGTCTCAGAAATCTATGCAAACAGCCACGCATCTATTGACGCTGCTCTACGTGCGGAACGTGGGTTGCCTGAGGACCTCATTCGCCTGTGTGTTGGAATCGAAGATCCGGTAGACCTGATCGATGACCTTGAGCATGCCCTTCTCGAAGCCGGAGCCATCACAGTTTCTGCCGGCGCTGATCAACATCAGTTCGTGCGCGCGACTGTCCCCCGCGGAGGAGCCAGTATTAGTCGTGCAGTGGAGAAACTAGCTTACAACGAGCATTCAGCGAGGAAAAAAGAGGATCGCGAGTGGTTTGTCAGCGCGCCAGGAAAGGTTATATTGTTCGGAGAGCATGCCGTTGTCCATGGCGTTGTGAGTTACAGCCATATTTGCTTTCACGTCACGGATTTTGATGATCTCGCAGACGGCGATTGCAGGGGCCGTCGGCCTGCGTTGCTACGGTCTTTCCTCACCTCGCCATGATGGTAAAGTTGCCTTGAGCCTTATGGACTTGGGCAACTTTTCCCATGAATGGGTTCTCGATGACCTTCCATGGGATGCTGTTACATCAATTGGTGTGGGCGACCCGCACCCTGATGCACTTGATCAACGACTTGTCGATGCAATTCAACAACGCGGACTTCCGCTCAACATAGATCAGAACGCGCAGGCCAAGGCCGCCGCTGTGGCGTTCTTGTACTTGTATATGGTGATGACGCACGGGGGAGAAAGGTAACTATCTGTGCTCCTTTACAATTGTCAGTTCTGGTTGACATTGGTCAAGGCCGTCATTCAGTTTTGCCGTAAGATCAACGTTACCCGTTGGCGCGGGTCTCGGCAGCTCCGCCTCCTTCTCCACCTGCGCCGCAACGGCCCTTCTCCTTCTCCACCAGCGTATCTCACTGCCCCCACTTCCCGAGCCTTCCCGCACTCCTGATGAACACGACCCTGGCCACGTGCATGTGTCCCATGAAGGACGTCGCGCTCTACCCCGTCAGGTCGCTGAGGAAGTAAATCATTGGACCTTTGTCGCGGAGAAAATTTTACACGGAAATCCAAGTGGAGTGGATAATTCGGTCGCTGTGTATGGTGGAGCGCTTGCGTATACCAGACCAGGGTTCGGACGGAAGAGTGGTATGGAGGGAATTCAGGGGTGAGTTGAATGGTGTTGATTAATATCTTGGGGAAAGTGCTGAAGTGGTCCGGATATCGATATAGCTTCAAGTCATTCCGATTCTTACTAACAGACTCTCGCGTCTCCCGGGACACAAAGAAACTTGTAGCGGGGGTTACCGCGAAGAAGCTTGCGGTCCGTTTTTTCGCCTTGCATGCCTTGCTCACCCTCAAGGGATCTGATCATGATGATATCACAGGAGCCCGCAGTCGTCGAACACATCTTAGACTCGATCCAAAGCATCAGCAATGAGGCTCGCCGTGCTCTTGGCGATGCGGAACTCCCACGGGACGCACTACTTTCTGCTCTTGCAGCACTCATCAGAGAGAACCATGCTCACCTCGTTGCCCTTGGCGTCTCTCATCCCGTACTCGAGGCTATTCGCACACAGGCCGCTGCGGAACCATATGGCTTGAGTACCAAGTTGACGGGCGCTGGTGGCGGCGGTTGTGCTGTCACGCTTATTCCGGATGGTGGGCGTCTTACCCGTTCAAACTTCCGATTGTATGCTGATGATAAGCAATAGACGTGAAGGACGACGTTCTGCATGCCCTCGTAGAGGGTCTTACTAGCTCAGGATATCGCCCATACTTGACATCTGTTGGTGGAAGCGGACTAGGTGTACTCTCACCGTATGACCCTGCGAATTATGCGGTCGCTTCTTCGAAGCGAGAAGACGCGGATCAACAGCCTTCACTGCGTGAAGCATTTGAGGCTAAAGGGATTGAAGAACTTACAGGATGGGCAGAGCAACGCGGACGGTGGTTGTATGTATAGGATAGATTCTGCGGTTGGAAATGTTTTGTACCTTCATCATGATCTGCGATTATTCCGTCAGGGGAAAGTTCCTGGCTTCGTATTCTTAGAGAGCAGTGCTATTTACAGTGAGATCATACATCCGAGTGTGGGTCCTGCTGTATCTTGACTGAGGATGACAAATGCAGTTACACTACCGTACATTCAAAGTTGCAGCTACAGTAACATGGCTTTTTGGCCACCGTGTAACCATCGACCATAGCTGCGGGGGTCGGTGTCACTCTAGGAACGCACACGGTTCATGCTAATAACACCGCATCAATCAAAGAATGTGTTGGGGTTTGTTGAAGTGTCATGTACGGAAACATGGCGGCCAGCACAGCCATACATCGCGTGCGCTGCATCTACACATTACCAAAGGGGCATACATTGAATATTGAATACTGATTAATATGTTCACAAGAATCACAACCGCTGTGCGGAGGGCCCGGTGTTGTTGGATTGTGTCGTGACTCTGCAGTGTCTGCACTGGATCTCAACGGCGCTTCCGAGTTCCGGCAGAACGTAGATACGTGGGCCAGATGACTTTGGTCCGAGTGAGGCCAAAGGAACGTACAGTACAGTAGTACTGGAGACTCGAGTCATATCTGTCTCAGCTCCAACCTGGAGTCTGACGTCAAAGTTTAGCCGGTAACGTTTTGCCGCAAGCGTGGCCCGCACAGTTGATTGATACTGTACGTATTGTGTTTGCACGCCCAGGTAGCCCAACAGACGCGCAGAGGCAGTGTTGGACGGCTGCAGAGTGGCTGCAGTCATGGTTGCCCGGCCCATTAAACGGCTCATCTCATGGCCAGTGCAGTACTGTTCAATGAAGACACTGTCCGCCAGTCTCGCAACTTGAAGAGCTCGCTGATCAGTTTGACAATTTCCCCTGTTTCACCAAGGCAACTGGCATCTTTGTCCTATGATGACTCGGATAGGGGAAGAGTTGGATTACGTGCAACATTGCTGAGGACTCAGTACTCAGTACTCAGTACTCGCTTAGCACTCAGGTACAGTACTCAGTACTCAGATCTCAGACCTCACAGGGTTCGCCGTGAGAACAAAATTACTGTCTTGGGCATGTAGCTGTACAATTATTGTAAAGGTAATATTACAGTACAAATACTACGCCATTAGAGAGACATTTGCGTACTAAAATTCGAAGGACCCTGCGTAGTAGTGGCGGAAATAAACAATTATGAAGGCAAGTGAACAAATGACTAGATTGGGGAATGCATTGCCTTGAAATCAAATCAGTCGGAGTCGGAGTCACTGACATCTCTTTGCGGCGTCAGTACAACCAGACGCGTGTGCCTGACCTCGTCGTGCAGGGGACCGAAATACCGATTTGTTTCAAAGCTCCATTCTAGGTTTCCAATGGGCCAATTCTCCATCGCGCGTAAGTACAGCCGTACATCATTATCAATTTGAGGACCGAATGATGGTAGCCGTTCGCGGTCTGCGAGATAGCTTTCCATGAGTTCGGCGTAGCGTGCGCCAATGAGATCACTGGCGGTCTGCAGGTCACAGCCCTGTGCCTTCATCAACACAGTGACGATATTATTTCCCGTGTGACCTTTTGCCTGTTCCATATTGTATGAGTAGACGTCCTGAAACACCAAGACCTCGGTTAGATGACTGGATTGATGAAGGTGAAAAGTACATACATTTGCCCAGCAGACCATGTCAGCAGCGGCCCAGTAGAGCCGTTCAAAAATGGGATTCTGAAAAACCTCGTCTGGAAGGTCGATTCCAAGACTGTATTCAAACAGTCCAAAGCAAAGTCGGATTGCGCTGTTTTCGCGCCGAAGATGCTTGAACGATTCCATGTCCAAAATCTCGCCACGCTCCCGGTATTCAGCTTCCCGCGACACACACTCGATGTAGTCCTCACTGTGCTGTAGAAAGCGGCGGAAAGAACGGGGCCCCGTGGTGCGTGTAAGCCGTTCGCGAAACCTGGACGTGTCAATCAGGAGCGATCAACAGCAATGAACGTTAGAACGTACTCTCTGGTCATCCTCGCCAGGGGAGAACCATCCGTCCACCCTGGGTATCTCAAAGCGTTGAGGTAAATTTGACCAGTTTTGCGTGCGTCGGCACCATTCTGGTCATCGCTGACTTCATCAACGACGAAGAGCAAGTTGACAAAGTCGCAGATTGTGCGGAATTCTCCATACCCCGCATGAGGATAGGTGTGGGACACGAGAAGTTCGTTGTAACCTTGGATGAAGAAAGCACGCTTTCTGTCAGTGAAGACGTTGAAGCTGTTGACCCAAGCCCGGGACTCCGCTGCAGCCTTCCTGTAGTGAGGATTAGTGGACCCTTTGAAGGGCTTAGAGAGGGAGAGGAGATCGGGGAGGTAAAAAGACGTGGCCGTTGAGTACATGGCTAAAGACACGGAGAAGTATGACCAGTAGCAGTCTGAGAGTGGCCTATTTATGTGACCCCATGCATCGCATTAGTCGCTCGTCGAGAGGAAGGCACATGTGAACGATAGATCAGTATAGGATGCCCCGTGAACAAGCCCTGTTCCGGGGGGTTTTGCATGGTCCGATGGTGATCTTGATCCTGGATTGAACCAAAGAAAGACTGAGACGAGGACAGGAAGCCTCCAAACATCGGAATTAAGCGGGGTAGTTGGATCGCGCCATTCCCTACAGCAAAGGCAGTGTGCAATGTCCAAGCCGCAGTCATAAGGCGTTCGACGTGCAACCCAACAAACTAGTGGCGGCGCTACCCGATCGCACGGCGTGCCAGACCGGACAACCAAGGGAGACAGATCGTTCTACGATTCAATTCTTGCTTGACAAGGAGTCATGATAGCCCGCTGTAACCACACTGTCGCAGTGGTAATTGAGTAGATCACCGGAACGTGCTCCGTACCGACCATTCGGCGGCTGACAAACTGTTTGAACGATTAAGTGAGTCGAGATCGTGACTCACAACTGCAAGCGGTCGCTCTGTATCTCCGACGTTAACTTATTCGGATCTGCGTGGGGTGCGGTGCTTTGATTGATTTGGGTGTTGACTTAACTCTGTTAAGGGGACGACTCGTAGGTGCATCGGACCGCATATGGATCGAACGCGGGACCTTTTGTGAATTTGATTCGGTTTGTTTATGTCATGATCTGCTTTCCTAGGTTGGAGATAAGCGATAAGCGATAACAATGTAGCTCTTCTTGACCCCACATGCACTGCTTCCGTCGTAAGTAGGAAGCAATCTCACCACGGATGCAGTCATCATCACGGGCTGTGCGAAAGAATTGGAAATTCACTGCAGTAACACAGTCTGGTGTGGATATGGGCGTCCATGGCTCCGTGAATCGTCCGACTCCATGAACTATCAGTCTTTGATCAACGTCACGCGTATCTGAACCACGGGCTTGATTTCGATCCGAGGAACCGCAACGGCGCGCAGATCCCTGACCCATGTCCCAGGGAGAGAGCGCGCAACAACCGTAACGGCCACGACATCCCGAGCGGTCTGGTATACATATCACAGGATGCTGCGGGTGATATTTCGTACCCAAAGCTGTCCAGAGACGCACAAACCTTGTCAAACAACGGCCAATGGTTTTAGTTTCCACATCCGAACATGGAGAAGTCACTCACAAAACCGTCTCGTTCGCCCGCGTAAAGCGGATATGAAACTATTCATATGTGGTCTTCTGCCAGTCGAGAATCTCCTGCTAACCATTCACGTATCAAATTCAACGGTGGCGCAAAGCCCTGTCCCATAATCAGTTTAATGTCGTACTCTCGGTGTGAAGTGTCATGGAGTGCGGAGAAAACGACACAATATCATCCCGTGCAGCTGAAAGAGGCAGGTGGTGCACGATGTGTGCGAATGAAATGTCACGATGCTGCCCTTAAGAGCTATCAATGTACCTCGCGGGCCCTACGATACGTACCGACTCTGTTCGCATTATCTTTAATGCAGGCGAGGTGCCCGGCGGTCAAGCAGGAACGAGCAAGCCTCTCAGGTACGGCAGGGCCACAGTTGTCACGCGCGCGATGAACTAAAAAAGCTCTGCGCCACCCTGGCCTCTGAAGTAAAACGCCTTCCGACGTGTATTGTCCCGGTTGACCAGCTGCTGAGGGAGCGCGAGAGGCAAGAGTGCTTCCCGATCAAGTAGTACATTGGTCAGCAAAAGCTCAGGGGACAGCTGTCCAATAATTTTACAGTACACTATAGCGGAAACATGGGCAGCGATAGGCCAGTGGAGAGGTGATGGTGAATGGGACATCGGCTGATTGATACTTCAGAAACAGATGCGGTAGCTTGCATAGCGTCCGCTGGTTTCACTTGGCCGCGTGATCTTGACGACCTGACCACGCCGCAACCCGTAATATCGGGCGATGGGATCTGCAAGTTGTATCCGAGGAAGCTGAGTCTCCTTCAGGCGGCTGCAAGTTGTGTCAGACTGACGTGAACAAACCGGAGGAATAAATTCGCTACGTACTATCGCTCCAAAAGCAGCTTCTTTTGTTCTGGATCCAGAACTTCGTGTCGTGGTACCAGTTTATGATGTGTTATATTTACGAGTAAGTCGGCTTCGGCAAATTCCTCCAGCCTAAATCGTGCCTGCATGGCAGAAATGACCTGCAATTACGAGTGAGGGGCATGGACATATCAATGGATCGATCCAAGGGGGAACAGAAACGCACCTTTCTTGCCGAAGACGTCATGGTGCCCGGGAAAATGATAATACCCTTCGCAATGTTTTTCTCCTCAAGGATGTTAAGCAACCTGAGGGGAAATAAGTCGAGAATCGGAATTTGCGGATGGCACATCAAAGTGTATATAGAATTTACAAACTTTCGCATGGTCTTCACCCCGACACTCTTTTCATCAGAGAAGAATATGAATATTTGGTTAGAGGGATCTGTGCGGGAATTGGTGAAAAAATTGAGTTGGTTACGACTGCACGGCAAAGCTGCACAGTTAGTGACGCGTTTCAAAAACTTCCAAAGGAGTTGCGCACTCGACAGTACCCCCGTTATTCGCATACTGTGCCTTGAAATCGGCAAGAGACATATTGATTTCCTCATCTGCTACCTGGTAGCCCTACGGGTCGGGGCCTTCAGCCAGATGTCGAAACGTGAATAGGGAAGGCTTTGGTGCACCCTATCTTTGACGAGTTCATGTATTGTGCGATTAACTTTCCATAGAGCCGCAGAGTCGTCACCGTCAGACATGGAGAGCAGAAGGAAAGCGCGATTTGTAACTCCGCCTGCACGTCGTGCAGCTTACTATCGCCACTACCTCCACCATGGCGCCCAATACTGCTAACGGTGTAGCTCCCATTCCCCTCACAAGTTCGCTTATGGTGAGGTCCCGTGCTATTAAACATAGTGAAACTAACTCGGAGATCCACAGGCCAAACTAAAACCCGCAAAAATATTCAAAGCGGCCGTCGACCCCGCTCCGCCGCCCCCACCTGGAAGTCGCGTCCCTGTCCAACAACGTCACATCACGGGCCTTTCTTTTGATGACAGGGGAGACCAGCTTATTACGGCTGCAGAGGATGAAACATTTCGGTTGTACAACTGCAAGCTCGGAAAGCAAGTTGCAAAATCAGTTCTTTGCGTTGCCCAAGGTCCAACTGATAGCAGCTTTTAGGCTCACCAAAACGCTACATTCGAAGAAGTATGGTATAGACCTTCCACGATTCACCCACAAAAACACCGCCATCATCTACGCATCGACCAAGGAAGATGATACCATCCGTTATCACTCGCTGCACGACAACAAGTATCTGATGTACTTCAGGGGCCACTGCCAACGTGTCATTTCACTTGAAATGTCGCCAGTAGACGATGGATTTATGTCCGGCTCAATGGATAAGACTGTCCGCTTGTGGGATCTCCGAACTCCCCAATGCCGTGGACATTTGAGTTTACCCGCGCCCTCACTCGTTGCATATGACGCGACGGGTGTCGTCTTTGCTGTTGCAGTGAACCACTATGGACGCATCCTTATGTATGACCACGCCAACTTCGACAAGGCGCCATTCCTCACCATTACGCTGGAGGACCCGACGCTGGCGCGCGTGAGCTTCCCGCCTCGCGCCATCTACATGACATCGATAGCGTTCTCGAGCTCGGGCAAGTACCTTCTTGTGGGTTGCTCAGGTGACGCACACTATATCATCGATGCGTTTGAGGGACACGTCCTTGCCAAGCTAGAGGGCCGCGTTGGACTGGAGCGCCGCCGGCTTGACGCCCAGATTAACATTGAGCCACAAAGAGGGTGCTCTGGCGAGGAGGTGTCTTGGACTCCAGATAGCAAGTACATTGTCGGTGGTGGACTCGACGGGCGCATCTGTGTGTGGGACGTCCAAAACATACCCCCGCGCGAAGGCCCGGTGGACCTCAAGCTCTCGCCAGTGTCCATCCAACCCCTTGTGAAGACGGATGGTCACCCAGGTCCAGCGCGCTGCGTGCGGTTCAACCCTCGCTTAGTAATGATGGCCAGTGCCGGTGCTGAATTGGTTTGTCTATAGCTTATTCTTCCCCGTGCACCTCTGACAGGAACCAGGCCTTTTGGACCCCAGATCAGACTGCGGATGCAGACGAAGTTGCCAAAGAACTTCTGAGAAAGGCCGGAACTGATTGACCACACGTCCTTCATTTGGATTCTTGTATCACATATAATCGTCCTAATGTATTGTATCAGTGAAAACCTGTTGAAAGTAAACGAGAGATCATGTGACCTACCTTGACGTGTCACTTTCACTCCCCACAACTACCATCTGTACTAAACTGACATTCTAATCTAACAAAAAATTTCAAGCCTCGATTAAAATGCGCATTCGGTCCCTCATTACTGCCATCGCTCTTTTCTCAACAACAGTATTTGCAGTTGAGATTGTTTGTACGTCCACTCTGATACATTTTCCCTCTTGTGGTTACCCACCGACTCTTCTGTCAGCATCTGTATCAGAGGATGAGGAGTCCCTTCCTGTGGAGGACCGTGTGCTCGCGGTCACTGCATCATTCCCTGAAGACAACCCTTTCGGTCGTAAGTCCCTTTATCGTGACGTTTCTCCTACGTTACTCAGGATACGGATGGGTATACAGACATTGTTAATGGAGAAATGAACAAGCTACTTTTATCCATCGAAAACAGAACAGGGAAGAACGTCACCCTCCTCAGTGCTGCCGGAGAGTTTCTCGATCCGAACACAGAGCAGCTGATCAAAACGGTGCGTGCTTTACCGTGACGTTGGAGTAAACGTTAACCGTGTCTCTCATACCCAGGCGAACAACTTGACATATGGGGTCCTCTTACCCGCCACGACCCGAATTCAACTTCCGTACAACTTTTACAGCGAGTCAGTGCCTTGTTTCATGTGTGTTGTTGCCCCACTCACGACTTGCACAGGTTCAAAACCGGCGATATCAAACTCAGCGTCTGGTTGGAGCACATTATCGACGATGACAGAGAAAAAATATCCGCTTTTGATTCCATCGTTACGGTGGTGGAGCCTGAGCTCTCCATCTTCGATTTCAAGCTGTACGTCACGCCCCCTCCAACATGTCCGAGGCATCACTAATGTTGGGCTCCTAGCCTGAGTACCTATGTTATGGTTCTTGCGATTCTGGGTGGCCTCGGTTATGTCGCATATCTATCTTTCGTCCCTCAGACCAAGCCGAAGAAGACCATCACGCCAATCTCTACAACAGAAAGTACCATCACCGCAACCGGGGCAGGCGGATACCAAGAGGAATGGATTCCGGAGCATCACTTGCGCAAAACCAAGGCTCGAAAAGTCCGCAGCGCAGTTAGCTCAGGGGACGATCAAAGCGGTGTAAGCGGGGCTGAAGTGAGTGGTACAGAGGGAAAACGACGTAGCAATCGGCTCAGGAAGTAACCTGTTGCTGTGTCGACACAACTTACACCGTACGGTTCTGTGAATGCGATTTATTTGGGTGCATTTTGCGGATTGGTTGGCAAGCACAAAAGGCATAAAAATTCTAGTAGGAATATGCGAACATTGTCTCGATTCTACACGTCGACCTGTTTGTAGCCTTTCACCTGCGCACTGGTCAATGACACGAAGCTTCCAGGGCAACAGTCGTAAACCCACCCTATTCTCTTTTAGAAGTGTGATATACTTCTCCGAGAGTTCGCGGCAGGCCTCGTAGTGGTTGACACCCTCAGCACGATAGCAACTCTGGAGCTGGTCACGGACAATACGGGCCTCCATTGCTCGGACCCAGGATTCTCGGATGTGCGCGTCGCGAGCAGCCAACCGCGCTGAGAAAGAGAGACGTGTGAGTATGTTTCGACTAGATAGTGGTAGGAGGACGGACCCTTGAGTTCTGAAGCCCTGTCGTCGCTCATGCTGGTGGTCGTTTCGCGAGTGTGGCCGGCAGAACCCGGTTTTCTGCTTGGTCGATCTCGATAGGCTCATCTGGCTGCTGCCAACTCATCGCGACATGTGTTTTCTTTCGGTCACTTAGCAGCCCGAGTGCGAAGTAAGACAAACGCATTGATCATGTCTTCGACATTCACGCTCCGGCTCCCTGCAGCCTCCCAAACACCATTTGTGACCCTGACACGACGTACGTTTCGTTTATGGATATACAGCGCATCAATAAAAAGCTTTCTCCTCAGCCTCTCCCATTGTCTGGCAAATCGAACTGCACAATGGTGTCGATAACCGCCTGGTGAAAAGTTTGATCAACGACGCATTCAAACCTGCGCTTCAAATTGTAGAGCGCGAATGGCGCAAGGAACGTGCCGAGGGTAAAGCCAAGCAAGACAAGAACGCAGGAACAGCTGCCCTTGTCATTGTTGGCCGTCTGGATCAAGAGAAGTTCTTCAGCAATGGTACGCCGGATCCTCCCAGGTTCTAGCGGTATACTAATTTTCTTTATTTCTAGGGTTTGATTACCCCAGCGTTACCAGCGACCCGAGCTGGTTCGCAGGTGGGTACCCGCTTACCGTTTCTTCGCCCTCAGTTTTGTTCAAGACTCGCAGCCACGTTCGATCCGCTCCTCCTACATCTCCTCACCTTCCCAAGTAACGCTTCTTCTATCCTCCCGCATCCCCCATGCTGATGGGCATCGGTGATAGTCCCAACCGTCGCTGCCATCAATGGCCATTGCTTCGCCGCCGGTGCCATAGTTGCCCTCGCCTGCGACTATCGCGTCATGACCGACGGCGCCAAACGCAACACCTGGATGTGCATGAACGAGGTTGACTTCGGTGCACCTTGGCCCGTTTCGTTTGCTGCTGTCGCACGCGCCAAGGTGTCCGCCGTTCGTAGCTTTGCGCTCGAGGGGCAGCGCTTCACGCCCTCGGAGGCGCGTGATGCGGGCCTTGTCGATGAGATTGTTTCAGGAGGCACCCAAGGCGTACTCAAGCGAGCTCGAGAGATTGCCGAGGGGAAGGCTCCCAAGGCCCGCGAGGGCGTTTGGGGGGTGATCAAGGTACATTTGTCTGTTTCCGTGATATGCAGCACAAACGGGAGCTGACAGATTCATTGATATCGTGCACAGATGGAATTGTATCGGCCCGTAACGGAGTTGGTACGACTGGGAATCCCGACCATCAACGTGGTCGGGGATGAGTTTGCAGCTCAGGTCAGGTTGGCGAAACTTTAGCCAGAGCTCAGATTGTCGCCAGCGCACGTAGTCAGGTTTATTCCGTATGGTGCAATGCACGCAGAATTTGGACTGTCTAGATGCGCCCCTTGCCAGGAATGCCTCCCATTCACGTTTCATCTTTGAAAAGGGAGTGCCTTGAATTCACCTCACGCGCTGCGCGGACAATTAGACGACATAGCTGGCCCGGGTGTCACGGTGGAAGAAAAATCCTTGCGTTGGCTCGCTTGTGACTGTAGTCTGGCTTTTCAACTCCTTCGGGCTCTTACGGGTTCCGGTCGACCCTCGAGTACCCAACAATCTTCGATGTGCGTGAAAGCAGCCCACGTACAAAGCGCACCGAACGGCGCAGTTGCTTCAAGGATTTGTTTGAGGCCCAATGATGGCAATCTTGTTCCTCGTCAGTCATGAGTCGCTTTTCCACGGGGCAGCCATGAAATTCGCAACGTGGATGAATTAATAGAAAACTAAGGTTGCCAACGATAAGTGACTGATCAAACACATGTAAAACAGTTGCTGGTGCCCTTGATGAAGGAGTCCTTCACCTCGGTGCACCACGACCATGAAACAGACCGGAAGATAATTGTATGATACCTTATCCCACACTGATTAGGAGGGACATTGCTGTTATTGTCTCATTTCAGGTACGTACCAGAAATACATTGTCGTTATGTGCCCGCGAAGCCCGGCAAGAACATGACGGCGGTGAAGCAAATGCCCCTCGCATGTGCAACAGCACGCGGCTGGAGCATGAACAGTACTACGATTACACCGCAGGGCGGTGCTATCAGCGTCCGGCGGTAGGGCGGGTGCATATCTGGGTCACGCCGTGGTGTGCATGGCAGTGATCCTATGTGGAGCGCATTGATCCGTTGGGATGCACTCGGTAGAGACGGGCATGCGGTAGCACCCAGAGCTCCAGACGCTCGAATGTGCTGTGCTACAGTTAGTGGTCAGCGGACGAGATGACCGTAACTCGGTGCCGTTGGGACTCCGCGACCCGCGCTTAACGGGACAATAGCGGTGTCTGCTCAGCCCCTGATCCTGACCACAAGTTCAAATTGCTATCCCGGCGGTAACATCCCACTTGTGTGCCACACGACTACCTAGCTGACCCAAAGGTTCCGGTCTGAATCGTAACGAATGATATCAGGGGGAGTGTTCGAATCCTTGTTCAGTGAGCAGGATAGAAATATTAGTGCGAATTACATTTCCCGCCTGAATGGCGGCTGCGGCCAGACCCGCAGCCTGAGGTGTTATCTCTATCCTGTTGTGAAATCGGCCAAATGGGCCTAACTCATACCCTGAAACTGGTGAGTCGGTTCCCTGGCAATGCGAAGCCTCCGTCAGTATCTATAATGTAACATACTGGGTTTATCGAATCGTGTCTTAGCCTCGGACGCGTTTGACCGGGTGACAGGCTACTATCAGACTTGTGACGTGCCATGCTAACTAGAAAGGAGTTTATTGTAAAGAGTCATAAAAGACTCCACATGTTGAACTTGCCGGAGTTTCGAAATGCAGCCATAGGAGTAGGAGACGATGAAGCAAGTAGACAGAGACCGCAAGGCCTCACGGCCTCAACCACGGGCCATCTCTGAGTCGGTTGAGGTTGGATGGTGTGGGGATAACAGCGTTCACGCATAGACTAAAGATTAGTTATTCCAAGGATAGCGGACTGGGATGCCAATGAGACAAGTTAGACAACGAGAGACTGAATGGAGCTTCAGCTCCATTTGGCTAGCTACTGTACTAAGGATCCAAGCTCCTTGGGCATCGCGCTCGCTGCAATTTTATTGTTGTATGGCCATGCGGCTAGTTCACTTCCTCCACAAAAATGGCCAGAACACAGGGGTTTTCCTGGATGATCCGCTTCAGCGGTGCAAGAGGAGATGTACTTGTGGGTACTAACCGCTTGTAGGTCTGCCATGCCGCATCCTGGCTCCATTTTTTCTCTGCGGAGCGCTGCACGCCGGCACGGTAAACCAAATGACAATAAAATGCGACAGAAGGATAGCAAACCTCAAGTGGCGGAACGCCGGAGACCTGAAACGTGTCAGATACGGAAATTCAGTCGGATAATATAGGTGGTGTCCGTACATAACGCAACAAGAAATACGTGAACAATGGGCTCACCGCTGCAAGCGCAACGGTTTCCTTGGGGTAATGGGTGCTCTGGAAAGACACACTCGAGATCGCCCAGATACCCGTCCATATGCCTACTTCACTGACGTAGCTAGGAACGCATTGTTAAGAGCTAGGGCCTCGCTCAATTTGGAAGTGGAAGTGGTACTTCGGATGGCGGCTGAAGCTCCAAAGGCCACTTGTAATGAATTTTTCCTCATGGTCCTTATTTTCTTGAGCACGGCGCCAGGCAGATTTCTGCCGATCCGCAATGATCTCAAAGAGGAGAGAACCGGCATATAAGCCGAAAGAGGCGTAGTCCCGGCAGGATAAGGCGGGGTGAAGGTGAGCCGGAACTACATTCACCTATGCGGTGCAACGTTCATTATCTAGGAAACGCACGAGAAGCCAGACGTACAAGATAGACGGGCATGCCGACCAAAAAGACCCATAACGCTACAGGACTGTGAGGACATGCAGGAAAAATAGACCCGCAAACAAACCCTGCGCCATCCAAAAGGCAGTAAACGTCCCAGTCTGATGCTTGATTTCGTCGAAACGTGAGTCTCCCCCAGCCTTAATGGCGCGCTGCAAGGGATAGCCGGGTCACACACGAGCCCCGTCGCGTGGAGAAAGAGTAGTGTTTACCTGTACTAAGAAACTGCCCAGGCGGACGGTCTACATAACCAAAGCAGCGGTGAGGAGCAGTTGCCTCGGAGCAAAGCTGGAGAGCGGAGGAAAAGGAACATTTGCGCCCTCCCAATACCTCGCCTTCAGCGTTGGATAGTATAAAGAGACGAATGTGGTAGAGAGGAATCCGAGGGATCCCCCTAAGTCATACCACATTTCGTTCGCTTGAGGTACAAAGATTGCCGCAAGAACTGACATCATGTTATCACAGTAAACTCATTAACCGCCACTGGCACGACGAACAGCAAAACATGACGAACCCGCTTGCAAGGAAAATGCACTTCCAGCGATAGGTAATAGCCTCGAAAAGACGTTCATGGTGGTTCGAAGAAAGTGTGTGCGGAAAGTCAGCTAGTCAAGCCTAGTCAGGCACGACGCCAGTATGGGACCACGGCTACCAAGCGACGACATGAACAGCGCATTCACACCTCACGGCGACACAGGGTTACAGTAATACGCTGACTGACGCTGACCAACCTCCGGCTCGAGTACGCCTGATGGCTTTCGCATCCTGCGAAGCGATTTGCGATGACGTCGGCCAGCCGCGGGCCACAATCTACATATAATCTTACGGTCGAGGTCGGATGGCACCGTAGAATATAGAGATAGTACCTCAATCGGATCTGTCCAAAAAACACCCACTTACAGTACAGTATGCCCTGTTCGCTTTAGTGCTCGTCACTTCGCCGTCAGCGTAGATTTGACCATACTGTGCGTTCACAGAGATTACTCACACATACATGTACAATACAGAGACCAGGAGAAAGCACGATAATTCTACCAAATGCACGAAACGCTATCGACAGAGTGGGGAGATACATCTACTACAAGTTACAGGAGAGCGCATCGAGTATCGGAATAATATAGCCAACATGTATTCAGGGAAACCAAAAAAATAATAAGTTACAGCCCATCGTCTGGTTCCCCCTCTGCATCCAAGTCATCGTCATCTTCTCCCTCGGCGTCGGCGTCCGTCTCACCATCGGCGTCCACATCTGCGCCTAAATCCACAGCTACTATTGCCGTCTTAGCCACGGGTGATTTGTCCACGTCCATCGCCTGTGGGTCCGTAACCACGTGTGGGTTGGTATCTTCCTTGATACTCTCCGTCACATCTGGGGCAGTAGTGGTAGTGGCGACGACAGTGTCGTCGCTCGGTGCGCTGTGCCGACTCGTCACAACAGTAAATGGCGTGCCTGCGTCATCCGGCTCCGAGTGAACTTCTTCCTCTCCCCGCGTAACGCCATTTATGGTCCCCGAGTCGCATAGCGGTTCTGGTGCCGGGGAAAGATCATTCGCAATAGGTGACTCGACAATAGGTGACTCGACGCGCCGTCGTTTCCGTGGAGGTGGTCGCGTCATCGCAGTTCGAGAGGGGAAGGGCGGGAACTCAAACGTCGACAATGTACCGGTACCAGAGCGGGAACGTAGTAATCGCTTCGGCCGGCTTTCTTCTTCTGCCAGACGAGCCGCCAGCGCGGCATCAGCGTCTTCATCTACGCCATCGTGAACTGATGCTGATAATTGATCTTCTTTCACGGAAGAAGAATCCTTGATAGACGAGTGCCCACGCTCACGGGGCTTAGGCACTCGCGATGGTTTTGATGGGCTAGCGCTCGCACTAGACGCGCGTGAAGGCGTTGGTATTGTGTTTGGAGGGCTGCCACTGATGCCGGGTCCCCGCAAATATCTAGAAGGCGTGAAAGGGGACTTGGAGCTCACGCTGTCCTTTGGCGTGCGATTCTGACTACGCAGGCGCCTCAAGGCCGATTGTTCGGGTGAATCCATGCGCTTCTCTGGGGAGCGTGGCACTGGCACTGAAATGGTTTCGCCATTGCTGCCTTCCCCGTCAGTGGGGGTGATAGGTGCTGGCGTTTCGGGAACAGAAGATGCCGAAGCTGGTCCAGGGTTATCTTTCTCGGGTGTATCGCCTATCACCTCCGCGTCAAGCGCGAGACTAGCGTCTGCATCCGACTTCTTGACTCGTGAAAGCAGGAATGGGCTCCATTTGAGTTTCGCTGGGTTTATCTTCAAATACCCCTTTTCTTCCCATTTTTCCAAATAGCTCTTTACGTAGCCTGGGTCCCAATGTATCTCATATTGCGTGGGAGGGACGAAAGAGCCCTTCGTCACGTCATCGTCATTCGTCTGCGATCGGATAAGGTGCCGACGCGCAACCATGGTTTTGCGGTTCTTCACTAACTTGATAGATTGGCCTGGGAGTGGTTTGGGGGTGGGCACCGCAAGTACGTCGATAAGGCCTTGAGTACAGAGTATGTTGTACACGTCTTCGATGGTCATTGAAGTGGTGTTGCTGATGTCTGCACAAATATCCGCCATCACATCCTGTGGTTACTAAACCTATGAATGAATGCCCTACCTTCAAGCGTAGGATTGTCAGGAGCAGTGTGTAGATAACGCATGATCGATAGCGTCCAGTAATTTTTGTAGCCCAGTGCCCCAAGTCCTGAAAGGGGTTTCTCTGGCGACCCTAACCGCTGCTCCTTCTTTGAAAGAAGATAGCCTCGTCATAGTTAGCTTTCGATATCTTCCAGAGGCGCTCAAACACCGCTCACTAAATTCAATGAGAAGGTTTCCCCATCCTTGGCGCTGCCGTACAGGAAGGGTCATGATGCAACTGACGTTGAAATCCTTCGGGCTGCGCTTCTCTTTGCTAAAATAACCCAGGAACCGCGCCCCACTGTCAT
Source organism: Russula ochroleuca (assembly GCA_015178965.1). Classification (NCBI taxonomy): domain Eukaryota; kingdom Fungi; phylum Basidiomycota; class Agaricomycetes; order Russulales; family Russulaceae; genus Russula; species Russula ochroleuca. The sequence continues at coordinate 443,024 of WHVB01000002.1, forward strand.
CGAATTCGGTCATCACGTAGAACAAGAAGGGTTCAACGTCATAGAACAACGACTTGTGATCGAGGAACATTTTGGATAACAAGCACAAGTTCTGGCAGTAGATCTGTCGGAAGATCATTTATTGTCACCCCCTGGCACTGGGGAGTGAAGAGGCGCACCTTGTTTCGCCTCCCATCTACCTCGAATATCGAAACGTTTCCATCCCTGTAAATCTCATCCCCAGGTGGATGGCGTGCCTTGCACTTTAACTATTTTCAGATCAGTTAGCTTCCGCTAACTCCACGTGCAGGATGAATACGCACACCGTGCCTCGATGCACCAAACCGGCTCTTGTTGTACTTCAGGCAAAACTCACAAATCCACAAGCGTCCATCCGGAATGTTCGCATACTCCTCGGGGAAGGGTGCATCATACCAGGTCTGAATGTCATACTCTCCGAAACGGATAGTACGGATCCTTAGGCCTGTCTGGTACGTCGTAGCAGGTGAAGGTCCAGGAGTCGACGGTGTGGGAGATACGGAACGCGCTAGATTTGGCGGCTGTGTTACGGGAATTGTAACGGTGGACCTAAGTGGTCGACTTGATGGGCCAGCAATCGGGGTCTCTGGGCTGGGTGCGGGATGCTTTGGTTGGGGTGGATTTAGCTTATGCTACAGGGGTATTCAGAGTGTAGCTAGGGATATAATATATAGCGAGGCTCACTTCCGCGGCTTGTCGACTTCGCTCGAACTTGAGCTTGTCGCCATGTGTTATTCCAGTCCTTGAAGTGTCTCTGTCCTCTGGGGTCAGAATGTCGTCAAATAAGCCCTTTATTGGTTCCTCGTCACTACTATCCTGTCTTTCTTTCCCTTTCCCTTGAGCGGGCAATCGTAGTCGAACAACCATTCTCCGTGGAGGTGATTCTGGCGGCCGTGGTGGTGTAATCTTAAGTTGTGGGCGTTTGATGGGCGAAGAATGCACCACCGTCTTGCGTGTCAAGATACGCATACGTCCTCGCGGTAGATGGGGTGACTCCGACATGTCAGTGTTACGGTCTGATACGTTCGGTGTGATTGCTCTGCGCTTGCCCCTCCTGGGGGGTCGCGGCTGGAGGACTTCTGAACTAGACGTCGAAGCAACTGACGACTCGCGAGGATGTTCAACTTGCGAGGATTCCTCACCCAGAGGTGTTTGTGGTACTGCTTCACAGATGCCGGATGGATTGTGTGTGCAGGATGGACAATGCCACTTGCCCGGAGGCGAATCTTGCAAAGGCGGAGTCAGGCAGTCCATATGCCACCCTCTGTCACAAGTATCACAGAAGAGAATACGAGCCTTTCACAGAAAAAGTCAGCGAGGAACAGCCATGTGGAAAACGGCGGCATACATCGTCGCCTTTTTCCTGACAAATCTCGCACGTCTTGCATTCGACGCACTTCCAGGGGTATGAACGCACAAGATCGGCAACAGAGCCAAGATCCATGCAAGTTGGATGGCCTAGCGTATGTCAGCAAAACTGGAGGAGTACAATCACCGAAAAACCCGACCGCTACGACCACACTCATCACAAGAGACCATTTCCTCCGGTTCGCCAATCTTATTCTTCTTGTCGTTCCCGCCACAAAAGCCACAATTTGGCTCCCTGCGTACTCTCTTTTTCTTTTTTTGTGGCCTGGGGGTGAGTACGGCCTCAGTGACAGGGGGAAAATAGTCTGGCGGTGGGGGTTGAGCAAAGGGATCACCCTGGGGACCTTGCGAGTACTCGCGAATATGGTGGGGAGCATCAGCGGGAATAGACAAAGGAAAGACGGTCTGAAAAGCGAGTAAGCTCGTCACTCAGTTAAGCATTCGACGAAAAGGACGTGACGCGACGCGGTCAATTACTTGGGGGGCGCCACAGCCACAACCTAAAGTCGCGTCGCGTACAGTAGATAGAGACGAACACGAACCTGGTCTGGGTCTATTTTGACGGGATAAAGTTGCAGAGCGGGATCAATGAGCGGGTCGGCGAGCGCAGGGTCAATGGGAATTTCGTCGAAGTTACTCGCGGGTGTGCCGTATTCATATGACGTCTCGCGTTCGAACGCGGCATCTTGAGGAAATGGCAAGCCTCGCATCTACGACATATACTGCGCGACGGCGAAAATCACTGGCGCTGTGAGACGGGTTAGTTGGATGGCACGACACGGCGGACGAGGAGCGCCGAAAAGGATCCCGTCGTCGGGTTGGCCATCGAGCTTGTATTTGGCCCTGTTTGGGCCCGGGACCCCAAAGCAAGCGACGTTATTTCAGTGTCAGCCGGGGTCCTCATCTGACCCTATCTGATCTCGCAAGGTTGTCTAGACCGTTCCTGGGCGCCGTTTGCTGGACTCGACCCGCACAGTCTATCCCGACTGTTTCAAGACCAACACGCCACATGGTCTCCGTCGGCCATATGCCGAAATATGCTGCCTGGGGCCGCGCTTATCTGATTGCCCTAAATGCGACTCTGGTGCTGCACATAAAAGTACCACAACGCAAATCAACCATTTGGTGGTTGTCTTGTCTCGGACTGGGATCTGAGTGTAAAAAAGGGAAAAAAGGTGTAGGGGGTCGAGCCATTACATTCATGTTATCAGTGTTCACTGCCTTGCCGAAACAACCCAATTCCGTCCTGCAGAATGATTCGAATTCCATATCGCACAGGTGACTCGGCGTATGCCGTTCCATAAAGTCCAACAGCCGAGCGTCATCGAGTCTTATGAAGTGTGCCGAGTCAACAATACGCCGGCAGAGATAAAAAAAACATATACCCACGTTCGTGGCTGGTCGACCTCCGCGGGGCAATGTAGCAACGTCACCGTACTGGTAGTTGGTATGCACGTGACTATCCGAAAGAAAAGGCGGGAGCAAAACGATGCCACCCAAGCGAGTTGGATATCGTATACACATAGACACAATACCTGTACCAGAAAGCAGATGTGGTGGTTTCAATTTTGTCTGTCTACCTTTTTGTCTTGGAAGGGAGGGGATCCGCCAACGTAAAGTAGGGTGGCAGCGTGACCAAATATGTTCAAATAGGGCTCAGGCTTGCTCGGTGCTTTCCAAGGGCTTTTCACATTGCTCGCCTATTCCACCGCATCGCCCAATATCGCCCCCCAATTTGTCACCATTCTCTGTCCCCATCCGACAGTTATCTTCTCGTCGTCCTCGACGATGCAGACCGCAGTGCAAACTCTCCCAGCTCACCTTATGCCGTCATATCAACGGCCTTCCCTCTCTAGTGTCGTCAACCGGAACTCCACCATGCTGCCTACACCCCCCGTTGGAGCCCGAAAGCGCAAACGTGCCCATCAGTACACAGTCTCTTACTCCGAGGTACAAGAAGTCGACACAGACGGTAGACTCAGAGAAATCATCGTCATCGAAGACACTCCACCACCTCCCACAGCTTCTCCCGCGACCTCCTCCCGCACGAACGGCTATTCTGCGTCATACCAGCCTCCTGCTTATTCTGCTCCGATAAGGACGAGGGCTCGTGCCGCTATGGAGGCCCAGGCTGATTCGTCTGGTTCCTTATCCACGGCTCTTCCCATTCCCGCACCCAAAAAGAGGAAACGTGAACTGGATGAGGCGCCGCCGCCTACCAAGAAGGGATTCCCACCTGCACAAGCTTCAACCAATCATGCAACATGGACTAACGGTAGCACTGCTACGTCTGCAACTGTTGGCCGATTCTACTTCTTGGATGGACGCTCTTCTGATCTCGTGAATTGAACAGACACCAAAGCAGCAGGTCTCCTGCGATGATAAAGAGGGTCATTACATTGTCACCCCAGATGACATAATCTATAAGCGCTGTAGGTCTGCCATATTTTTATCCGTACCCACGAACTAATCTATCTGGCCAGATCGCACTGTTCGCTTGCTCGGCCAAGGAACGTTTGGTAAAGTAGTCGAAGCAGTCGACATTGAGACAAACAAGCGAGTCGCTATTAAGATCATCCGAGCCATTCAGAAGTATCGCGAGGCGAGCCGCATTGAAGTTCGGGTGTTGCAAAAACTCAAGGAACGTGACCCCAGTAATCGGCAGTTCGTATTCCTTCCCTATCACGTGTCCTCAGTACCCCCGATTCATCGTTTCCTTTTTTAGTAAATGCATTCACCTTTTGAATTGGTTCGACTATCGGAATCACATATGCTTGGTATCCGAGTTACTCGGCATGTGTGTTTATGACTTTCTTAAGGAGAACGATTTTGCTCCTTTCCCTCGCGACCACATCCAATCTTTTGCTCAACAACTTCTCGGCAGTGTGGCTTGTATGTCTTTCGCCCACTGTAGATGTTTTTGACTGCTGATTCGTCTTCTTGACCTAGTCCTGCACGACTTACACATCATCCACACAGATCTCAAACCGGAGAATATTCTGTTAGTGCGTAACGACTTCCGTACCGTGACAGTTCCCACCCCCGGAAAGGTGCTATTTTGATCATCCTACCGATCGTGCCAACGCTGACCGATGTTCACAGCGTCATGGCCATCGGACCAAGCGCATACTAGACTCAACAGACATACGGCTGATCGACTTCGGATCGGCCACATTCGAGGATGAGTACCACTCTGCCGTTGTCGCTACACGACATTACCGCGCTCCCGAGATCATACTAGGTATTGTGACCCACATGCAAACCTTGAATGATCTCCTGTACCGATAATTTGTTCATAACAGGGCTTGGCTGGTCATATCCATGTGACGCGTACTCCCTTGGCTGCATTCTAGTGGAGTTTTATACAGGAATGGCGCTTTTCCAGACGCACGATAACCTCGAACATTTGGCCATGATGGAGATGGTCATGGGCAAGATGCCCGAGAACGTGGCACGGGAGGCCGTGAATCATAAACCTGAGTTTTTTAAAGAGGGACCCAAACTTAACTGGCCATCACCGAAGACGACTAAACAAAGTCGGAAGGATGTCCGCGCGACGCGAAGTCTTCAGGTTTGTCTTCGTTTGGTGGCCCTTGTTTAATGACTAAATGTATTATAGGAAATAATCCCACAAACAGATATGATTAATGTGCACTTCTTGGACCTTGTCAGGAAGCTGCTCATGTTCGACCCGAAGCAACGAATTACTGTCCGCGACGCCCTGAGGCATCCTTACTTTTCACAAACGATCCCGCCAGAGCTATAGCCCAAGCTTCTTGCCCCGCCGATTTTCTCCCGTGTTCGTATAGAACTAGCATCTCTGGCCGGATCGAATTCATTTGCCTCTCCTCTTTCCCCGTTGTCTCGTTTCGTCTACACTCTGCATGTGTGCGCACCCCCACCATTCCTCATCGCCATCAATGCATCTTACACCGACACCACCTTCTCGCTGGAATGAAAAAGACCCAGCGGTTTGTATTCCTACTGCATCGCACAATGTCTCTAATCCTCATTTCTTCGCTTTTCTTTTGTGCTTGCTTATACTTATGATACTCGCCCCGCACCATTGATTACTCGGTTGTTTGTCTCTGCGCAGAACCCGGAACCAGCTCCCCCCATGTTTTTATGCGTGTATGCCAATGATCATAGAGAAAGACAAGATACGAGAACGACCGCGTGTACATTTCTTATGTCGATGTATCACAAAATTCGGTGAACAACGAAGGCTAGTACAGCTCACAGGCACGGAGGGGCTATTGTCTGCCACGCTCATGAACTGGTTCAAAACCTTACTTTTTCCTGCCCAACGGTTTGGAAATTTGATTTTTACACAGTTGTCACTAATCTCATGCAACGATACTACAGTGTGTATCTTTCAGACCTACAAGCACTCCAGACGTGACAATGGATTTTGTCGCTGGAAAATCTAGATCATCATGTCCAACTATCACTTTGGCTCATGCGCACACCGGTATGCACTTACCCCGCGAAACAAACCTGAGGCTTATTGACAACTTTGAAGACGCCATACGTACGTGGCAGACGCGCGTCACACGAACATGGCACTGTGACGCAGGCGCGGATTCATTCACAGATACAAGTGGAATTAGATATTCCGTGCTCGACGGTTTCGCCGATTGTCAACCCTGTATGCAGCCCTGGGGACTACGACTGAAGGATGATGATAGTTTCGGCTTTACGGAACGGCCTGGGTTGGGAAAACTTTCATGGCCCGGTCGTCCACAGTAAGGAAATGAGTGCATGAAATTCGACGACTGCAAGGTTGGAATTGCCACTCAACTAGATACACGTCCCCCCGGGGCCTGAGGCTCCACAGCAAGCGGCATAGTAAACCGAGTAACTTGGTTCTCGGCCGCGGTGGCGGTAAGTGGGGTGACTTTTGCGCAGTCAAGCCACCCAATTCCCGCCCGGACAATAGGGTGCTTTTTAGCACGGACCAGATGCTCTTTACGTCTTAGGGGTCGAATCTACATATCAGGCAGAGTGTTTATTGCCCCAGAGGTACGGCGGTTAGAACGAGCCAAGTTTGTGGTTCTCGTGACCAGTCACGGATGCATCGGCCGTGATTGGGATGGCTCGGCCGACAGGTGTACGTAATAGGTAGCCGCAGATAGTTCTCCCCCCGTTCCCTGCCATCGTGTAATATGCAACTGTGCAAGTCGCAGACAGTGATATGTACCAGTTACAGATATTTAGAGGAAGGAAGAGAATGAGAACGACGGTGATGGCCCCACACCGGAAATCAACGGGCCGGGTTGAATTGGATAAAATGACTCGAAATTTGGCTTTTTTAAAAAGTTGATACTCACCACTGCTATCCCTTTCTCACAGATGTGTTCTCATCAAACCGGCGGTGTGCCTCCCGACAGTTCTCAAGATATGGTTGCTGTTGGGGACACGCCGAACCGCCTCAATGGTCATCATGGGCCCAACAGCGCTACTCACCCCCCCAATGGCGCCAACGGACACTCATCTGCGAAGGAGCGCCGCAACCCATATGCACCAAGGGCATCCGATTTCTTGAACAACGTTTCCAACTTCAAAATCATCGAGAGTACTCTCCGAGGTTTCTTCCTTTGTCGTTTGTGGCCCTTCAGTCTCACTGATACAGCTTTGCACAGAGGGGGAGCAATTCGCCAATGCCTTCTTTGACACCGAGACCAAGATCGCCATCGCTAAAGCCCTCGACAAATTTGGCGTCGAGTATCTGGAGCTCACCTCACCGGCAGCTTCTGAACAGTCGCGTCGGGACTGTGAAGCCATCTGCAAGCTCGGTCTGAATGCCAAAATCCTCACCCACATCCGTTGCCATATGGATGACGCCCGCATCGCCGTCGAGACGGGTGTAGATGGCGTGGACGTCGTCATTGGTACATCATCCTTCCTCCGCGAATTTTCGCATGGCAAGGACATGACCTATATCACCAAGGCTGCGATCGAGGTCATTAACTTTGTCAAGTCGAAGGGCATTGAGGTCCGCTTCTCGACGGAGGATTCATTCCGCTCTGATCTCGTCGACCTCCTTTCGATATACCAGACGGTAGATAAAATCGGGGTCGACCGGGTCGGCATCGCCGACACCGTTGGTTGTGCAAACCCTCGCCAGGTTTACGAGCTCGTTCGCACCCTTCGCGGTGTTGTCGCCTGCGACATCGAAATACATTTGCACAATGACACCGGAATGGCCATTGCCAACGCATACACTGCGCTCGAGGCGGGCGCGACGCACATCGACACATGTAAGTCGTGCTTTGCCCCTCATTGGTTGCTCACAAAAGAAAATTTTCTCCCCCGCAGCCGTCCTCGGAATAGGCGAGCGTGTCGGCATCACACCTCTTGGAGGTCTCGTCGCATGCCTATACGCGGCGAATCCGGACTATGTCAAGTCCAAGTACAATCTTGGGATGCTGCGCGAGATAGAAAACCTCGTCGCGGAAGCCGTTGAGGTCAACGTGCCCTTCTCGAACCCCATCACGTAAGCCTACCATTTTGTTCTTACTCCCTCCGAGTTAATGGACCCTGGCAGTGGCTATGTCGCATTCACGCACAAGGCTGGAATTCACGCCAAAGCGATCCTCAACAACCCGTCTACCTACGAGATCCTCAAGCCAGAGGACTTCGGCCTTACGCGCTATGTGTCCATCGGGCATCGCTTGACCGGTTGGAATGCCGTCAAGTCACGCGTCGAGCAGCTTGGGCTCGAACTCACTGATGCGGAGATCAAGGATGCTACGGCCAAGATCAAGGAGCTAGCAGACGTCCGCACTCAGTCCATGGACGACGTCGACTCACTACTACGTGTATACCATTCTGGCATCCAATCTGGCGCTCTCGAGGTTGGACAGAAGGAAGCTCTTGACCGACTACTCCAAGAACACCGTGCGGCACAGCTTGCTGCGGAATGAATGAATGCTGTCGGGTTTATGTCGATGGCGAAAAGCTGGCGATCAGCCAGCACCCTTTGTCCACAGATTCCTTGTGTAAACATTATTCGTGTATGACCTAGGCAGGTGAACCGCCGAGCAGTCCTTCACTTGTACAATAAATACCATTTCACACTATAGACTTCAAACAGTCTATTATGTTTGCTCTATCTAGAACTGAGATGTAGCGGTGATGCTGCTTAACTGCAACGAGTTATTCCACAGCTACTCTACAGTCGGTGGTGGTATTCGCTTGGTATTGGGCCGTCACTAACGACCACGTCCTAGACAGGGCTCCTATCAAGGTAACTGAGTCGATTGACAAGGGCAATCCGGGATCCAGAGGGGCTCAGAGTGCAAAGAGGACAGCCTAGTCATCCATTAGCGGCACTTTTCTCCAGTGCGCTGTGACCATACTTGAAGATCTGATCTTCAAAAAGCATCTAGCTCCTCTTTTGCGACGCGCTGATAGACAGCGTGAGTCACCTTTTGTAAAACCACCGGGTCAGCCAATACTTCCATAGCGAGAGAGCAGAGAACAAGTCCTACTTTCGTCCGGGCACATGACTCGGGGTGTTGCGTTGAAGTTTACAATCAATCTGATTCAATTACGCCCGTGCTCTAGGAGAGAAGCATCGGAGTTCTCCCTCGACTCTCCCGGCTTGGTCCGCTTCTCATTCACAGATCCGTTTGACCGCCCATTGCTCCAATTCCTTTTTACGGACGTCGCCGCCGCCCATTTCCGCCTCCCCCATGCCCACTGACATCGTGCGAGGCGCACATGGCATTTGTTAGTCAGCCGATTCAAGTCCCACCTGACATATCTTCGCCCGTAAAGGCGACCAGTCTGGACCCAGAAGTCATTGTGCTCCACTTTGCCAGGGTCAACCTGAGAACGTAGGGGCCAGGGTTCACACGGTAGCCGCTGGCAAGTGACAACCCAGACCACGGTAGACGCTGCCATATGAGGCGTGCATTACGTAGCAGAGCACGCGACAGCGAGCAGGCCTGCAATGTAGCTGAACACTGGATGCTCGCAATCAAGGGGATGAAGGAAGTTCAAGTTTTATGTCAACTTTGTCAACGACGCCTGGCGCTTCACCACGCGAAAGGTTTTCCTTTACATTTGCTTCAAAAACCCCTTGAAATGGACAATCGTCCAGCTTGAGCCTCGGGATCATCAAAGGGGTGGGAGTGGGACTATACCAGTGTCCGCCAGTACCAGCTGGGGGATGTACTTACTCTCCAAGGCGGGGCAAGTCTGACTTGCGCCAACATCCGCGTGGATGAATTTGTTGCAGAAATACTACTCAGAGATCCACGAACGGTGACTCTGTATCAGCCACTGGCAGAGAAAGCACATTCCATCCATTTTGCGTCTACACCGGCCATATATGTATATGAGGTGACGGAACGATGCATACGATTTGCGAAGTACACGAACGTCGTCTAACTTATTAGCAATACAGATAGTACAGCGCCAGCGGTGCCGGTAGGACAGGGAGTGGTTTGAATTGCACATTGAGGGAGGGGGTTGGATGTGACACGAAGAGGGGGAATACGTATAAATTAAGCAACAGAAGGCGGAACTGTGTCTCGGGAGACGATGGAGCCGAGCCAAAGTTGCTGGCACAATCTCGATCCCAAGGTTGCCTGAAGCGTGCGAGAAGGCGAAGGAGGGCAGAAAGCACACAGACGAAGCGTCCTGAGATCATGTTATGCCAAGTCTACCAAACATGTCCGATAGTGTCTTGAACGCGACAGGTTTCACGAGACTGAACATACAAACGTCAGCATATAAGAGAGAGACGCTTTCGTGGGTACACACTAGCCATCGACGCCCGCCTCGAATGCTCTGCGCTTGTCCTCCAGGGACGACATTCCTGTAAGTGCAAGAATGTGGGATTTTTGTCCTGACCTTGATGCCTCAATCTTCCTAATTTGTGTGGTGGCGCCATATCCTATAGACTGGGTTTGCGAGATTCTAGTAGGTGCAAGTCAAAACCCACCATCTAATACTGGCATCGATAAATCGAGCAGAATGACACTGGTAGAGTGAATGGATGGCCAGAGGTTTCAAGCCTTAGGGGAAAACATACTCGAATTGACCGTCAGTCTCAAACACGTGGACTCCTTCATGTCCGTCTACTGCCTCACGGAACTCATAACCCTGGAAATAGATGGCAACTAGAATGAGCGTGAATTTAAGATATAGTCGACGAACCTTGTTAGATAACCATCGAGTTCTTGGCGCCCGTGTGCGTCAATATGGACGACAACACCTCTAAGCGTAAATGAAAGGCTTACAGAAGATTTCGCAATATGCTATTGTCCTCAACGACCAGGACTCGGACATTTTTTCTCGACCCCAGGGCTCCAATTGATGACTTCAACAACGAACCCCCTGTGTCGCCCACGGGAATGGTGGGGCTGGTCGAGGTCTGCGATTGACTGAGCGAGCGCGCCCGAGTAAGCTGAGCTCCATCTAGAGAGCTATCGTCCTCCTCGTCGTGTGCTGGCATTCCGCTCCATGAGGTAACAGGATGCACCGTGATAGACCGGCGACCGAGCGAGGGGCGTCGCATATCAGAATGTTGCACCGCTGGCGCAGGCTCTTCTGAATTGCGCCTCGCAACGCCAGCCGGTAGGTTGGATGGAGAAGACAAGATGGGACCGCTTGGGTGGTGGGTGATTTCAGGTGTAGGTGACGAACGGCGGCTAATTTTTAGCGCATGCATGCAGAGTTTAAGGGCATGACGAAGTCGCGAAGGCCCACCGGGCTTATACAGGATACGACAGAACCCGCCTAACCGCTCGAACTCGGTGACCGTGGCCGTAAGGTGCCTCTCACCACGACTGACCGTAAGGAGAATGAACGGCCGGCCTATCTCCCGCTGTTCGATCGCAAGTTGCAACGCAGACAGATCCTCGTTCGCAATGACAATATCCCCCAATGAGCCTGGAGGTGCAATTTGGAAGTCCCACCAGGATACGAGATAGTGCGTGAGCACTCGGCGAAGAAGTTGTACCCCCCGGTGGGAGTCATCGAAGCCCACTAGGCTGACTTTGGTAGTATGGCCTTGGTTTAGAGTATCAGAGATTTGGTGCGACGGTTCGTCTTCCTCTACGGTCTCGGCGGTGAAGGTGACCTTGATCTCCGTCCCCACATTCTCGGCGCTCCACACATCAACCTTACCGTCGACACCTTTGGACAGGACAATGCTGTTCACGATCGCCAACCCGAGCCCTGTGCCTGTTTGCATTGGGTTCTCTTGAGAAAAGGGGTGAAAAAGTTGATTCTAAGAACTGTCTGTCAACGTCTCGGTGCCTGATCAAATTGGGCTCTCACCTTGAGAAAATCCTGGCTGATTCCCTATTGTACTTCTATCGAAATAGCTCCATTTAAACGGCGATCTGTACGTACCTTCCCGGTGTCGACTACTACCAATTCAAGCTTGACCTTGTTTGGAGGCACGTCTGGTGTGGATGGTAATTGACGAATGATTACGTGCACGTATCCATCCTGCCAGATTTTATCAACAGTTCTAAAAGGAGTGTCTGCCAAAAAAGAAACAAACCGTTGTGAATTTGAGACTGTTTCCGAAGACGTTCATAAGTACTCTCCGAATACCTCCCTTCTCGAGCTTAAGAAGCCATCCCTGAATTAGGCCATAAGCACGGCTGACGGTGCGCAAGAATGGCGCATGTCCAATACACTGACCTCCTCTCGATCACCAATCTCGATAACGATTTCGACTAGCTTCTTCCCACTGCCATCCTGCCTCGGTGGTGCATATAGACTACCAATCTCCGATTCTTGCTGCCGTGTTAACATGCGTGCGCGATGCCCTATCCAAGATCCTTCCACGGCTTCTTCTATCAATTGCAAGACATCAATCCTGGGGATTGGAGGAAGAAAATTTCGTAAAGATAAGGTACCACAACGAATGACAGTAGAGAAGGGCGTACTTTGTAGTCCGAATGACGTGCTCCACGCCGCCTGCCTTGGAGTTCCCGCTGAGTTTAGTGAAATCCAACACATGGTTCACCGTCTCGACCAGCGACGTGCCGCATGCCTGTACTGTCTGTAAAAAAGACGACTGGGTGTGATTTAGTTGCGTGTCAGAAAGCAGCTCGGCCGCTGCCAAAATGCCATGTAGAGGAGTGCGTAACTCGTGAGAGATACTAACCACGAAGCTGTCAAAACAGCCAGAGTCTCGGGAGATGAATGTCGTAACTCACTTGGATATGAACAGGCTCTTCGCTTTGTCGGCAAGTGTCATCCGTCTTTTGAGCACAGCAGATAAAATTATCACACCTAAAGAAGCACCCATGTGTAAATCGCATGGGATGCTATTTGGGGCTTAAGGGACGACAGACCAATAGCACGTAAGTACGATAGTTCGTGTCCCTCGAGCTGAAATGTCCCCATTAAAAGGCACTCCTCGTGAAACTGAAACGCAACCACTTACGTATCGTCTGCCATGTTCCGATGAGTTGTACGCGCAAAGCATAGCAAAGGGCCGTTTGTCGATGTTGAAAATAGGTACACCTACCGAGGCGGTTATACCTGACCATTCGCCTCACCTCGAGGTGTTATACTCACACAGCGCATACTCCGTCCCATTCGGCACGAACGGGCGGAGAGGGCCGGGCACCACTGCCTCGAATACCCGACCGTCGGGATATCTCAGGAACATATCCCAGATGCGTACGCATACATCCCCTTGTACTTGATACGTCGTCGTGTCTTCCGCGCTATGGACGATAACCGACATGTTAGCCTCTGCCCCGACAGTCTCAAGCACCTCGCCATGCGACATGTCCATGACGAGTGCGCCTTCCACGTCTAAAGTCTTTTTCACGAGCTTCGCTGCACGCTGATAGACACTGTCCATTGAGAGTGTGTTCTCAACTCGCCGACTTGCTATTGTGTCCGAGCCCGTCTCTGAGTCAATCTCGAGGCATTCGCGTGTGAACTGTTCCATCTGTGACCGCCAGTTGTTACCAAGCGCAATCGAAACGCACTTAACTCCCGGCATCCCCACTTACCGACGTTTGAATACGATCGCGGATTCGAAGCTGAATCTTATCCCGCCATAGCTCCATTTCACGCATCGCAATCGCCTGCATCAGTTAACAACTCACGCACCCTGCCCAGACAACGCGAGGCCACAACTCACGGCAAACTCCTTGAGCGTATGACGATGTCGAGGACTAAACTCAACTCGTGGCGTATCGTCCATGATAGCGAGAGTACCAATGTTGAACCCCTCCTGCGTGCGCAACGGGGCGCCCGCGTAAAAGCGAACGTGTGGTGGCCCAGTGACCAGGGGCTGAAATTGTCTGAAGTAAGCTTAGTTCATCGCGCCCGGAAATGCAATTTATTTTACATTCTTTGCAAAGCGCCAATCAGCATGAGTGTCGGGAATGACCATGGGTTCGTCGCCGCTACGCCAAGGTGAGGTCATACGTGCAAGGAGCATGCGCATTATACCTACCATTGCAAAATTGCATGCCCACATATTGAGCCCGTTCGAGGAAAGGTTGGATACACCCAGCCAGCTGTACTCGTTTGTTACATCCGCCTACGGGTTTCACGGTCATAAAACTCACAGGCCGACTTCATCCACCTGAGAGGGTAATTAGTAATTCCTTGAAAGCCCCGTGCGGCGGAGACATACTGTTCATTCCCATCAATGAGGCTAATAATAACTGTCTTTGTACTAAATACTAACTTCGTGAGGTGCTCTATCCTCTCAAAGTTAATATCTGGACCAGTGTTCCATATATTGAACTGGTATAAGGCACGGCGACGATCAAGCTCATCCGGTGGGAACGGCGGCGCAAGATAACCGAGCTCGATGAACATGACTTCCTCTTTGAGTGCCCGTCCTGCCCCCGCGTCCACTGTACGCGAATGAGATGACACCTCAACAGAAGGTACGGAGGCTTTGTTAGGAAGTGGAGAAGACGTCTGCCGCGTAAGGTTTACGCGCCGCGATGCAACAGAAGACGTCTGCACGGCCTCTGATTCGGATGATACAGGTTCATGTTGTGGAACCGAATCGGGAACCGTCATCATTGGCTCTGGTGACACCGAGAGCCCCGTGACACCGAAGTAGTCGTCACCATACCCTCTCAAGGGGACAGACGCAGGCGTGACATATGGCGGAGACGCCGCAACACTCGATGCGCTTGGGGGCTCAGGCTCGGTGTCTGAACTATCAGCATCTGGAGGCGTTGAAGGTGGGCTGCCTTCGATCGAACTAAGCGTGGATGGCAGCCCTGTCACTCCGTCGACGTCAATGGTACCCTCCCAAAAACTTCCAAGCCGTTGTCGATGACGAGGAGATTGGGGTCCCAATGGGACATTGGGTGGATTCAAACCCGGGATCGCAGTACGAGCATTACGAAACGGGTCTGTCAGCTCGTGTTCGGGCGATGGCAAAGCCAAGGGCGCTATGTTGATCCGGGCCCCAGCCCAGCGCATAGCAGCAGCCGCTGTCGTAACATCTGCGTGTGGCACAACTGGTGCAGTAGCGAATGTAAGTGGCGGTTCGAGTACCGGGCGAGCGCCAGTGGACGACCGGATATCAGCGAAGGAACTGCGGAGTCGGTGTGGTATAGACGACGCCATATTTACAGCCGAACTACGGCGTGATGCTGACGGTCCCCACACCGACGAGGAAGATCCGGGAGAGGGTGGAACTGGGGATGACGATGAAGACGCCGTGGATGGAGGGCTGGTCGTTTGCGGAGGAGTATCGCCCTTCCGGGGCAAAACAGTCGGGCCTGCTGACGAGGCATGTGGTAAAGAAGCGCCTTGTGGGGCGGCACTTGATAATACTGTCGGAGTAATTCTATTGCTCCCCGATGGGGAGATCGAGAATATATGAGGATCTGATCGCACGTCGTGGGATGAGCCGGGCATGGACAGAGGTTGATGTTGATGTTGGTGGTCGAAACTAGAGCGTGGAGGGGGTGGTGGTTTGTGAGGCTCCCAACGACCGAGAGCATACGCGGTAATAAAACAAGCCCAGTCGTACTCAGATGGCTCAGTCATACTGGTAGCGTCGATGTCTGCGGAAGACGCCATATCAAGCGCGCGCGGGAGACTGGCTGATGAACGTGGCCCCGAGGCGAGCAGTGGCAATCAGCATATGAACACAGACGAACGGGGGCGCGGAAGTGGCACACACCAGAATCGGATGGCCTGTAAAGCTCGTCGCGCAAATTCAGGAGTGACTGGTGGTAGGAGGCCTTGGGACGGAGGCCTTTGTGTTCAGAATCCGTGGCCGAATCAAGATCGCGACGGGAGAATGCGTGGGGGTGAGGCTTGGAGGAGGGATAAGACGCGGTAAACGCGAAGGGAGGGCTGGGGGACGGAATGGAAGGGTCGGTGATCGGATGCAAATTGGAAGTAGGGGACGGAGGCTGCGCTCGACGAGAAGCGCACTTTTGGGTTAGCAGAGGGGCATTAGTGAGGGGAGAGGCGAAGGAGGAGAGAGGGAGATTGGCCACCGATTGAGCGGTGAGGAGCACGGAGGTCTGGTGGTCACGGTCTAGATCCACTGTCTGTGGGGCAGACGGATGTTCCTGTTGCATGTGGCTGGAGTATGTACGTGTGTATGCGTCTTGTTTTCCAAGGGAGCATCTAAGAACACGACTCTATACGTATGTCGAGTCGGATCCGTTCGCTCGTTTGCTGGCCGTGGCGTGGCAAAGTGGCGAGCCTAGCCATCTCCACCCAAAATGACGTCACACCGTCCTTCATTACGGCAAATCCAAAGAAATCTATAGACCTATCGCCAACACACTCCACACGTACACCGGTAAGATAATGTTATCATTCTGTCCAGACATGGCCTCTAGCACAGACCCAAGTCCCATGATCATCCCGTATCGAACAACCTTTCAGAAAAGGTCACCAGGTGTTGCCACCAGTAATGTATGACAAACTTACCGAGAACTCCTCAACCAACCCACAAACGCGCAGCGCCCACGCAAACGCCACCACTGAGATTGTGAAACTGGCACTCCCTTCTAAAGTCTTGGGTGTCGTAGGTGACCACTTGTATCGCCCCACCCTTTTTCCCACCACAGATGCCTGCATCCTCATAGTCAGCTATGAATAACCACACCTCCCTTCTCGAATCGAAGCTCACCACGGCATCTCCAACTCCAACCGTCAAGATTCCAGTATACAGTAGTAAACGGGAAGGTCTGCCACAACTTTCAGTTAAACCATCATTGCACCACATGACACAATTTCCTGGCCTGTTCCAGCAAGAAACGGTACTTACGCCTCGAACCAAAGCGCACCCGCGCACCCCGTCAGCAGGTAAAAGTGGCTCAGGATGGCCGTCCCGCTATCCTTCGCGTCGAGAAACTCGTTCATAAACACATGTACAGCCGCTCCACACGGGTACAGCGCAAAATACCGCACATACTCCGCAAACACGAAAAGTGCAAATGCCGCGCTGAACGCCAGGTGCGTGAATGCCGGATCCGCCGCCACGCCAGGCACGAACATAACCACGGCGAGCGCATGAAAGAATTTACGCCGGCCATTTAGTCCTAGCGTCGGCACACGCCGATCTGCCGCGTCAAGCCACTCACTCGCACCAAGTCCAAGGTCAGTCGGGAGGTGTGGGATTCCCACCGTAGGGAACATCGCGGAGACGGCCGATGACGCAGACGAGACGGCCGAAGACGCTGACGCCAACGCCAACGTCCCTGACATTGGCGACGTTGGCTCGCCCCCCGGTAGTACGATGGCGGTATTTTCTATCACCAGTTCACTGCCCGTCTGTAGCCGAGGCCGGAAGCGACGTGAGCGCGCCAGCTGCCGATTCCATCCCCAGACGCTGATACTACCAAGTACGGCCCAATACGCTAGGAGCGCGGGCCGGGTCCACGGGAACGGGCCTTCGAGCAGCCAAAAGACAACCCACAGCCACGGGTCACGCCCTCGCAAGAGCCACCGTGTCCACATGCCGATCAGCCCACCTACGATGAGGGCCGTGCCGAGGTAAAACCCAACTGCGAGTGCGCGTCGATGGGTCTGCTTCTCCTGCGGGAATCGAAGGCGGCGCGCGGGCCGCTGAGCGATATGCCGGGACAATGTAAGTAAAGGAGATAGGAGATAGCCCGTCAGTAGCGACCCTGGAATAAGGGCTAATTGATAGATAAGCAACGGTGTGGGCAGGCGATACGTTTTGATGTAATGCGTTGTCACGGGCCATATCTATTTCGTGGGAAGTCGATAGGTGGCGTCAGCCTCCGCACGCACGCAGACGCATCCAGAACAAAGGCGTACCCTCGCAATTGTTAAATTGGCCAATTCCATGAACAATGCAGTGGCGCCGAATACCACTAAGCCAAGCTCGCCGAGTGTGAAACCACGGTGCGCGAGTCTGACGGCGATGTAGAGCGAAAACTGGAAAAAGACAGAACCCGAAGCGACGTCCCAGTACGACAGATCTGATAATCATATGTCATACATTGGATCTTGAAAGGGTAGAAAGAGAGCTTGAAACTCACGTCTCCACAGACTGACCTGCGCAAGATCGAACGCAAAACGTAACCCGAGAAGAATTGCGCATACAAGCAACGTGAAAAAAATATACAACCGCCCCTTCCGTGCCTCACTACGGGGGACCGAACCTCGCTCTCCCTCGGAAACCTTGTGATGCTTTCGATGGCGCCACTCGAACCAGTGCGACGTATATACATGGATAAGCAGAGTGGTGGAACAGAGAGTGCTCAGGTCCACGGCATTACGGCGTGAGAGTACAAGTGCCTGGAGTGGTGTGAGAGAAGTTTCGTTACCGAGACGCCAAGGGTCCTCGATATGCCAAAAAGGTGGTTGAGCCGTGCCTGCGGGCTGTGTGTCAAACTTGAGAGCCACGTAATACAAGGCAGACGTGATCAGCGGCCCCAGGATAAGGCCATTGATAAGTCCATCATCAGATGAAGTCCTAAACGAAATGTCAACGAAAGTGTCATGAAGGCGCGTGCGAATTTGAGCAATTTGACCTGTAGTTTTTAGGCACGGTCATCCACACATATCCTCGGTTTTCGGAGATAAGTGGGCTGATAATGGTATTTGTCATACCACGACGAGGAAGACGTGACTCTTGCAGGCGGGGAGTAGACGGAGGGTTGGCCACTGTCGGCTCAGCCGTACTCGACGAAGAGGGTATTCGCGTGCAGGAAGAGTGATTCCAAACCATGTAAGTGACGCAGGCAAAGATGACGGCATAGAGTTCTAACGAGTACATGATTAACATGGGATGCACTTCACGGAGAAAAAAGCGTACCGATCGGTAGCCCATCATCGGATGGCAACAATGCGCTAGACAAGGATCGCAATTTTTGTGACGCCCAAGTAAGCGCGAATATCAGGATCGCACCCTCCGCGGCATGTTTCGCGTCCATGCGAAGTTGATAGTGCCATGGTACCATCCGGGACGAGATCGTAATCGAGAGCGTCGCGGGGAGAACAAAAATGGCGGGTCCAGCACTGCGAGGGCGGAGGAAAGCGGTGGGCGAGGGCGGAGGAGGCTGGGGCATGACCCCGTTTATGCCGAGAGACTGCGGTGCTGGAGAACGCGAGCGCGTGAAGGTGCGTCGGCTGAGCGTTCCGGTACGGCCGTTGTTGGCTTTCAGGCCGTCTGAGCTGTGGGCGGACAGCGCAGGACTGGGAGCACGCGGGGATTTCCGATTCGTTTCTCCGCCGCTGTTACGCGTCTCGACGACGCTTGTGGAACCGCGTCTCCCGATAATTGTATGCGAATCGTTGTCGGTCTCATCGTCATCGGTGCTCAAACCGGATGCAGAACTGACAAATGGGTCAGCGAGTGTCTCCAACACACCCTATTTTTTCCCTCTTCCTCGCGACCGTCAGGAGTAAAAGATCCAGGATACAGCCGCGTGAAACAGTGTTTCACGCGGTCTGCTCTCTGTGTGCTTAAAAGGAAATATGCTGTAGACGGCCGCACACGACAGGAAAATACGAGGGAATGTAGCCAGGGGCAAGTGGGAGAGACTCACCTAGAGGAACCCGCTTGATAACTCGTGCTCCAATCTAACGTCGGCGACGCATGCACCGCCATACTCGCGCCAAATGAGCCTGGGCGGCGCCGCTCTACACGCACGCTGGCGTGGCTCCTGCGCGCGTTGCTCTCCGAGCGCCCAGCAGCCAGTTTCGGGTGTGGCGGTGACGCGGAGGACAGTGAATTGGCAATTCTTTTGGGGCTACTGCCCTGTGGAGTTGGGTTAACTATGTTTTGTCACTGTGAGCGTCGTCGTCGCGAAAGTGGCCTGCTTGGGCAGCAAGTCGCAGTAGCGCTGGTTGTTCGGCCCAGTGTTGGTACATGCTTGCGACCGGTCATCCGGCCCGTAGGATATCTTACGTCTGCTGGGTGGGTGATTAAACCACCTTATTACTACGAGGCATTTAAGCGGGGAGTCATTGGGATTGAGGACTGCCCGCTTGTCTAGCCCAGCAAACTGCGCCCGATGGGACTTTCATTTCGGGTTTCACTAGAGAGTTGAGTTGACGTGCTGTAACGCCGACCGGAAGATATGTTCTCCTATTCGGGTATGGTTCCAACGGCAGGCCCCCGTCATCCCAGTCCGTCCATTCAGGTCCTCATCAGTTTCTAATCAGATGCACGAGACAAGAACATAAGTCTGAAACGTATTTCTCGCCCTTACCACTTTCGTTGACGCCAGGAAGAACCCTGAATGGCCCCATTGAGAAGCAAGGGCTGGGCCATGCGGTTCCTCGGGTCAGGTCTCAGATCTCAGGCCTCAACAGCAGACCCCAAAATTGTTTCTATCCATCGTGGCTGGGCGGTATCGAGACACGAGAACACATGCCCCTGACATAGCAACTTGCATCAGAAAAAAAGGTGGTGCCATGGTCACCGAACCGCATGTTGGTAGCATTCTTCTGCTCGTTCCAGGCCCAGAGAAGCAATCTACTGTCCCTCGAACGCCGTAAACATTCCAAGATTTCTCTGTGATTGGTGGACTGATGGGCCACAGGACTGCCACAGGAGAAGGGTGTGCCACTGGAGTGCCATAGGTTGAATGGCAAGGGGCCACAAAAGTTGCCACATGGACCTGGAGACGGGCAATCAGGTCCCTTGCTGTAAGTTTTCGGTCCCACACGATTTTCCGGCGCAGGAATTTCTCCTAGGATGGTCCGGTGTCGCGGGTTGCACTGCCTTGCCGCATGGCCAAATGAGAGCGCTGGTCGGTATCAGGTAGTTCACCGGAAGCCGGTGCCCGCGTCCAGCTGTGCTTTACTCTGTACTGTAAGCTGTAAGTACTGAGAGGGTCGACCACAGTAATGCTCCGACAAAATAACCAAGAAACGCACCGCAGATTGGCGCGACGAGTAGACAAATAGGAGGTTGCCGTAGATTACAGGTCCGCGAATGTCCGCGCGTACGGCACGGCACGTCTCGTCGCGCGTCAGTCGCGAGTTCAACGGTAGGTCGCCGCGCAGGCTCTCCGTCCACTACCATCGTATATCCGACGCGTTCTCGACCATCATCCCATCTGAGAATCGTATCGTGTACATGGAGGACCTCGAATCGCCGTCTTCTCAGGCTACCGTAGCTTCTAAAGACGAGAAGCTTACCACCATCGCTTCCTCTCAGGTTGACCCTGATCGTGACGAGAGTACAAACAAAAAGCCGAAACCGGTGCCCTCGACGAGTACTACCAATGGGAAGCGTCAGAGGACGCTCTTCGATATGCTTGGCTCTGCCCCTAGCCAGGCCTCGGACACGCGTTCTAAAAAGCCAAAGCTAACGGCATCCAGTTCGGGCAATGATAAGCCCTCCGCCGCTGGAACTCAGCCCTCTGGACAGAGCCCCGGCCTGCAGTCCCTTAACTCCATTCCGTTCTCCTCAACAGAGTACGTTGCCTCGCTCACCGCGGATCAGAAAAGGCTTCTGAAATTAGAATGCGAAACAATGGGCAAGAGCTGGTAGGCGCCCTCCGAAGTCTCGTTATTCATGACACTTACGGTTCAATTAGGTTAAAGGTTCTCAAGGATGAGATCCGAAAGCCGTACTTCAATTTACTAAAGGAATTCCTTTGGAAAGAGGGCGTACACGGGCCCGACGATAGTGCAGAAGACCTCAAAGTATACCCTGCACGTAAGAATTACAGCTGACCTGCGCGTGCATTACCCTGACTCCTCATGGATACGGACACAGCACGGAATATCTATTCATGGTCAAATTACACCCCTCTTGGTAAAGTCAGAGTTGTCATGATTGGCCAGGATCCGTACCACGGGCCAGGTCAAGCGCACGGTACGCGACTGGGCGCTTCCCTTGCCTGCTGCAGCTGGGCCTACACAACCGTTTCTTACCCATCGTCTTTACTCTCTTGCCTGCCTTACAGGTCTCTGTTTTTCTGTCCCGCACGGTGTTACAACGCCCCCCTCCCTAAGGAATGTAAGCCGTGCTATTTTCCACCCTTTTTATCCTCCTTCCCCCTCTCCCCATCCTGTTATATGACAGCTGTCACTCATAAATTGGCCGGCGCGTCTAGATCTATGCGGAAATCAAGGCCGAATATGAAGGGTTCGTTCCCCCAAAGCACGGGTGCGTAATCTCGATGATGTTTCCGCCCCGGGACCCGCCCCTTTCTACTCTACTATCGCTTTCTTTCTTTCTTTCTTTCGGCCGACAGCATGGGTGGCACATGTCCTGATGCTATTCTCCCCCCACTTTCCCCTTTTGTCGGTTACAGGAATCTCACCGCGTGGGCGGAGGCAGGCGTATTAATGCTCAATACCTGCCTGACGGTGCGTGCTCGCACAGCCGGCTCGCATCAGGGCAAGGGCTGGGAGCAATTTACCGACCGAGTTATCGAAGTGGTCGATCGGTACGGTGGCGCCAACCTTGGAGTGAAGTCCGGTCTCGGCCAGGGTGTCGTTTTCCTCGCCTGGGGCTCGTGGGCCGCAAAGCGCGTCGCGAAACTCAACAAGGTGAGCATTCAGCGCTTACTCAATGTAGTGACTTCGTCCCCCTTGGACCTTCCCCTCTCCCCCTGTTCTTTTGTCGCCTTCCACTCCCCGTTTTAATCGTATACTGACAACATCTGATCCCCCCTTCTCATGACGCGCGTGGATATTGTTTCAACAGACCAAACACCTGATTCTCTCGAGTGCGGTAAGTGGTGGACCTCATGTCCTCGATTTGCCACCGCAATGGCGCAGCTGATGATCGGAGCGCGCACTCCTACCCTCATAGCACCCTTCCCCGCTGAGCGCCAGTAGGGGATTCTTCGGCAATGGGCACTTCCGAAAAGCGAACGACTGGCTGGAGGGGCGATATGGCCCAGATGGGCGGGTCGATTGGAGTCAGCTAGACCCCGTCATCTGACCACAATTGTCACACGACTATACGCGTCTTGTCTAAACTGTGCGCACGCTTGCCCCATGTTCGCTACTACTCAACGCATTGGGATTAGCCTTATGTAAAGCACATATAACGGTGATATCCAGTCGAGAAATTAGGAGGAAATGGACTAGTTTCTGATAGGAAGAAACACGAACGGAGTGCCTGATAACATAGGGTCTTCGGCAGGACGTATAGACGCCCCCAGTGAGTGATACAGGTGTCCATGCGGTCTTTGTCACAGGGCCAAAGGCCAGCCTCGGCAGTAACCCCTCAGTCGTCCTAACATAGGACATACAAAGGTAACCGCAAAACATCGGGCGATCGAATAATGATACAGAATCATCACCAACGGTGAGCAACAGTTACGAAAAAAGGTGGGATGACAGCGAAAGCACGGGGAAGGACAGGGAAGGGTGGTTAGAACGAAACGCGGTCGAGGGGAGGGTAAAGGTAAGCGAGGAGAAACGCGAAAAACATAAGCTTAAAAAGGAGATCAACCCAGACGAAGAATAAAGGACATTCACGACCGAATCAACTGCCCCCACCGTTGAAGGAGGGTCGCACAGAGTGGGAGCTTTCGGTTAGCCGTGGTGGTGACAAGCGCCGCAACGACGTCGGAGGAGGTAGGTGTGGGTACTGATTCACGAGAGAAGAGAACCCCTGTGGGTCCGTGATAGAACGCCGATGGGCAAAAGGGACGGGCGTTTGTGCAGGAGAGGGGTCGCGCGCTTGCTGGGAAGAGTAATGTAGGCTCGGGGAATGCTGTGAGATGTGAGTGTTTTCGGGTCCAGAATACGAGGGCTGAGAATAGGGGAAGCGCTGTTGATCTTCCCTCGGATCGCGCACGGAGTAGCTACTGCCATATTCTCCGAGAGGACGGTCGGCACTGTGGGCAAAGTTTTGTGTGCCTTGCACGGTAGGAATGTACATGGTGCCTGGGAGGGTAGTGCGGGATGACGACTGGGCAGGACCGGAGTAGGAAAACTGCGAGGGATTTTTGGAATGCGGCGTCACACCGGATAGAGGATAGCCTGTGGAGGGCGAGGAGGCGTGAGGGGCTGTTGATTGGTTCTGTTCCTCTCCCATGATCATCCCTTGATCCCACGAACCGCCCTCAAGGCTGTGAACAGCACTGGGCGACGGGCGCATCGTGGCAGTGATGGTGGAGGGGGAGAGAGATTGCGCCCTCGTGGACGTGGGGGAATCGGCGGAGGAGCCTCCGCGGCTGACGGAGTCGAGAGCGCCAGCCTGGGACGGACGGGAAGCGGGTGCGGACGTTGCTTTGGGCTTGTCCTTGCCAGTGGGACCCTTGCCGAGAGGGGGCCTATTTGCGGGGGGGAGGTTCAAGGCAGCGCGGAGATTAGCATTTTCTTCCTCCAACTCTGCGACGCGTTGCTCGAGGGCCTGTTGGGAGAGGAAAGAGAAGGAGCGTAAATCGGCAAACCGTTTGAAATAACGAAGGATGATACGGACATCGAGATGAGCGGCACGGCGGGCCCGGAAGGCCCTCTGGACGTCTCTGGCACGGTTAGGGGGCAAGTTGTCATTGCGTTTTCTGCCTCTTTTCGAAGACATGGGGGGGACGGGAGAGAAAGCGGATGCGGAGGGATAAATGGACAGGGAGCGGAGCTGAGAGCCATGCTATATACGAGGAGGGACCCGTAACATGTGCCGTGCCATCCGTAAGGAGCGAGCGCCAAGATTCTGAATAGAGACAGAATCGTCGTTAGCCGCCTTTAGACGCGTCGATCTCCTCGCATCTCTTTCCCTTCCTCATCCTTGTTCCCTTTCCCTTCTCCCCTTCCCTCGCAACATTCCCGATCATCTTAGACGCCCACGCCCCGTCCCACCCCCTTGGTCGCCTCCCTTCCTGCCCGACGATCATCATCAGCGTCTTCTTGTCCTCCACTCTTCTATCACCTGTTTGACCATTATTTATTTATTTCTTACACAACTACTTGTCGAGTCCACCTGACTCCCCTTCCCCCATCCCTCAGGCACCCCCCCGCCTCGCCTCCTTCTTCGCCGCCGCAACCTCCCGATCTCGCTTCGCAAACAACTTGTGACGCGCTACGGCCTCCTTGGCCAACTTTTTGTTCGCCGACTTGTTCTGTTCCACATATGACATGTGTTGCCCACCACTAAGGGCCGTTAATGATCCCATAGTTCGGTGCGCGTCCGGCGCTTTGCTTTGTACCGGCGCCCCGAAATCCTTCGACGTAATCGTTCCCGCAAGATCGCCCTCTCCTCCTCGAATATCCGTTCCGAGATCCGCTGCACTTTCAGCCTGCATCAACACAGTCGTCACAAGCTCGATCTGCTCTTCCCTCGTCTTGTACACTAGGTCTTTCATATTCTCCATTCCGTCCAATTGGGTGATCACTTTGAAGGCGTATCCCTGGTCAATGAGGAACTGCTGTCGCTTCGTGCTGTAGTACATCTCTTGCGTGTCCTTCGATACCAGCGAGTAAAAGAACGCGTTGAAACCCTCATCGTTTCGTCGCTTCGCCCGTAAGATTCGTCCTGTTTGTGCGCCAATCGCAACATTCAGTTATGGCCTCACCCTCTTAATTTTCTTTTCCCTTTCGGACGTACCTAACCGTTGAGCTTCCTGTCTGCGGGAGCCAAAATGTGAGGAGATCTGGATCAAGCATGTCGCTTCCGGAAGATCTATGGAAGTATCTCCAACCTGGTTACCGTCCTGAATTACAAATGACACCACGAAGGTAACCAGGACAAATACCTTCGACAGGAATATCGTATTCACTTCAGGGCTGTGCTGGAAATGTTGTAAAATACGCATTCGCTCAACTTGGCCAGTTTGCCCGTGGATGTAAGGCTTTCTGAGCTTCTTGGCATATGCCTAGCATTCGCTTCCATTAGCAATTCTCCCGCAGACCATATATTGCTTACCTCAAGGGCGTACACATTGTCCGAGAAGACAATCACTTTGTCTCCCCTGTCCTCGTGGTACTTGATAAGGAATTGACACGCCTGGAACTTTCGAGGATTCATACAGTAGAGTAGCACACGTTTACGTGATTGTTCCCTTAGGTACTCCCGATAGAATTCAGGAGTCATGGGACACCATACTTCGGCACACTAGCCGCCGCCGATTTTACTGTCAAAAAGGGGTGCATGTCAAGGGGCAAATACGAGGGCTCGTACCTGAACATTCGCAATGTGACCCTTCGCGGCCAAGTCCATCCAGTTTGCCTCGTAAAGCTTCGGCCCGATCATATAGTTCAGGTCGGCTATCCTGTCATCTTCTCGAACCAGCGTCGCTGCAAACGAACCATCAGCCAAGGGATCATACCGTATCCGTAGACATTGATGGGCACCGCACCCGTCAAACCGAGCTTGGAATGTGCCTTGATGGTGGTCACCACCCGGCGGAACATGTTCGCAGGAACCACATGCACCTCGTCCAAGAGAATGAATCCCCATTCTCTCGACGTAAGAAATTCCATCATCTTCTTGGATTCATAGGATCGGTTGTGAGTGTTCGCAACCATCGAATACGTGGAGACAACGACACCGCTTTCTCCCGCGAACTTCATGTGATACACGAGTCAGTTCGATCACCCCGCGATAACCACCCCTACGCACTTTCTCTTTTTGATCGGCTGTGAACACCGCAATCTGGCGGTCTGTCACATTGGACCATTGCATGAACTGTTGTCGCCACTGCATGACTGAAACACTGGATTATGTCAGCTCGAAACTTAAGTGAGGCCACGCTGCAGCCAGGTGGGAAACTCACGACGAGGTACAGAGCACGAGGCATGACTTCTTGATCGTGCACGCGGCTGTAATCCCAACGAGCGTCTTGCCAGCCCCACACGGAAGTACAATGATCCCCGAGCGCGCCCTCCTGAATCATCCCATCAGTCACCAAGGGCGCTAAGAGTCATGAGACGATTGCACACCCATTTCCAAACATTTTGCTCAGACTCGTCTCCTGATATGGGCGGATGACGGTGGCCGGCTTGAGATCTATGTCAAGATTGGCGTTCACGGTATCGTTACGAAAATCATATTCTTCCAGTACTGGACACTCGAGCTCATTGCAGCGCTTTTTCACGTCCTAGGATCAAAGAAAGTTCAGGCCCACGCATGCATAGTGTGCGAATAATACCCACATCAATCTTGGCATCATCAATCTCGAAGGCATGGACATTCTCGTCATCTTCATCAATCTCATCTGGCAGTTAACACGTAAGCAACAACTGAGAACTTTCTGAACTAAAGAGATACGTGCCACTCTCAACGCCAACAACAGATGTGAATAGATCGCCGTCGGAACCACTGGTCCCTGCCGAGGCACCAGGAGTTGCCTTGGAAGGATCGTCTGGTTTCCTTTCGACGTCTTTAGTACCTGGGATTACCAAACTACCCTTGACAGGCGCCTTGGTTGTTGTGAACGTGGTCATTTTATTGGCGTCGCTGGCCTGGGAAACGACCCTGGCATCACGGATGGCTTTATCCTTGAGCAAAAGCTGGAGGGTCTCTGGATGGCTAGACTCGACATAGTACTTGTTGTGCTTTAGTACGAGCTTCACTTTCCCATATGACAACGTGCGCTCTCGAATGAGATTGGTAATTGCCTCAGGTACGGGGACCTTTGATTCCAAGTTGGACCCAAACTACATGGGTTACCCCAGGGTGCGTACCTTGGACAACCGATTCAAAACCTTACGGAGGCAAGGTAAGACTAGACAGAGAGCTATAGCATTGACATACGTCTATGATATCCTCGGTCTGCAGTCCCACAGATACCGCCGCGTACAGGGAATACGGTGTGAGTTTGTATTCATGAATAAAACTCGGCCTGGAAAGGACATCTTCCCACAACTGCATCGGGAGTTTGCCATGACATACCTGCTGACCGGCTCGCTGATTGCAACAAGGAAATCTTGTGCCTGTTCAGCGATCGGAGAGAACGCCTCCAAGATAATATGGCCCTCTGGACTAATCCAGAGGGGACGAGAAGCGTGGTCAGGCTTCAGGTGTAACCAAGAGAAGTCCTGGTCCATGAAAATGTGAGACACCAAACTGTCTTGGAGGTGTCGATGAGGTGGAAGAGACGGCTGTCCATCACTTCCAGCCTGTCGTCGTTCTTCATTCAGTCTACGGGTCAAAGCGCTCAGGTTGATAGTAGCTCCGCGGGGTACGAGAGCCGCATCTGTAGCAATGCGGTCCTCCTCAGTGTCGTCCACATCTACGTAGTCCTCGTCCGCCACAGAGCGAAGTCGTTTGCTAGAGGGGGTCCCAGGCGAGCCTTTCCTATATTATAAGCACGGTCTGTATCAAAAATCCGGGGGGTCGCACCTTCTGGTACCGTACGCTTGCTGGCCATACGAGAACAAGTGCCTGACTCGAAGACTCGATCCTTGGAAGGTTATATCACGTGGTCGGTAATGGGAATATTAGTCATCGTGGCTGAGTTTGAATAGGCGAGCGTCGGTTTGGATTGACTCTGTCTCTCCTTCCACTTCCTCGATATTGTGTGAATACCCTCAATTTCTCATGTGGAGGCCCGCGACTAAGCAGATTACCGGGACCAATGACAGTGCGTTTATCCTCATTCTTGCATCATGTCACTCCATATATATTCCTATTATAGTCCCTCTCGGTGGGAATCGTCGTCGGTTTGGCCCTGCGCCTGTGGAGGAATCAGCCCCGCCGCAGTTAGCTCAACCATCTCCTTCTGCCTATCCACGCCCGCGGGATGATGGCTCGCGAGCGAAGGAAGAGTCTGCATCAACTGGCACGCCCGTTCCTGGTAAGTCGACCGTCACCTATTTACTTCGTTGCATCGTGCGTATAGGCGACAGCATAACCCTGCATTATTCCTGATGCCTTTCTGAATGCCCATGACACTGTGATCTTCGAAATTACTTCTTGGGCATTTTACACTAACCCTAACCACCGAAACTAACCCTGACATTTTATGATTCTTTGTGTAGCTGATACATCCCGGAAAAAACGCAGTCGTTGGGGAGATGCAAAGACAGATATTCCCGGACTTCCGACAGCTATTTCTGCAGCGGGTGTCTCTCAAGCGCAGCTCGACAACTATGCCATTCATCTTCGGCTTGAGGAAATTAATAGGAAGCTCAGGTTGAATGACTTCATTCCCCCAGAACGTGAAAGGTAGGCCCGTTTTTATGCATGATTAGCGCACAAATGTGGAACTGCTATCCCCAGATCTCCTTCTCCACCGCCAACATATGACGCCCATGGGCGACGCACCAACACCCGCGAGGTCCGCTATAGGAAGAAGCTAGAGGACGAACGTATTCGCCTTGTTGATCGCGCAATGAAGAATGACCCGAATTTCCGCCCCCCTGTTGAGTACCATCAACAGAAGCGCTCACAGCGTCCGTCGGAAAAGGTATACATTCCAGTCAAGGAGTTTCCCGAGATCAACTTCTTTGGGCTGCTCGTGGGTCCCCGCGGCAATAGCTTGAAGAAGATGGAGAAGGAGAGTGGTGCAAAAATTAGTATCCGCGGAAAGGGGAGCGTTAAAGAAGGCAAAGCTCGTCCAGATCAGTACGCTGAGGATGCCGAGGAGGATTTGCATTGCCTTGTCCTGGCCGATACAGACGAAAAAGTTGCCTTCTGTGTCAGGTTGATTAACAGAGTTATCGAGACTGTAAGTAACAATCTATATGTCCTACGTGTTATTCAATCGCTGATCGCCGGGTGTGGTTTTAGGCTGCTTCAACACCTGAGGGCCAAAATGATCACAAGCGGAACCAGCTTCGCGAGCTGGCAGCACTCAATGGTACGCTTCGTGACGACGAAAACCAGATCTGCCAAAATTGTGGTGGCATCGGCCACCGCAAATACGACTGCCCGGAGCAACGTAACTTCACTGCTAACATCATTTGCCGTGTGTGTGGCAGCGCTGGACACATGGCGCGCGACTGTACCGTTAACAAAGGGGTTGCCTTCGCCGGTGATTCTTCGGGGAGTGGCCCTGGTGGCTCTCCTTCTCAGGCGATGGTGAAAGGAGGATTCGACTCGGAGTATGCTAGCTTAATGGCAGAGCTCGGAGAAACGGGAAAAGGCCCTGGCCCCGATTCTGCGAGGGGTTCATGGGGAGGTGGAGTCGGCGACATCACAACCAGCAGCTCTAACATTCCTCCTTGGCGCCGTCCCGAGGTCTGGCAGTCCGCCTTGGGATCCTTGGGTACCCAGAATACAGGCTATCGACCCCCGCAGCCAGGCTACAATGGTTATCCTAGCGGAGGGGCTCCCGGCTATGGCCAACCAGGATACAGTGGTTATACTCAAGCTCCAGGTAGTGGCTATCCGCAATCGCAAGACTATTCCAACTATGCTCAATACTATCAGGGCCAATACGCCCAGCAAACCAGTTCCTGAACGCCCATGCCCGTTTTCTGACAATCTGACAGTTCTCAGCACATTTCTCACAGAACAGGATGACGGGGAACACGATCAACTTCACCTCCGACTCCCAGGGCTCATCTCTAGGTATTCCTCACCCCGCCAGCTTGGCGGTTTTTCTCACAATCGTACTCATGTTTCGGTTACCTGTCCCGCACAACGTCTCGGTCTTCCTGGCTTGTTCGAGATTTGACTTCCATCGTTAACATTCCTCTTCCACATGCGTCTCGAATTGTAGCTTACATTGCCTTGACTTGGTTATTGTCCTTTGGTAGACCCTCTTCAGGTGTCACTAATAAAATTGACATGTTGGCATTACAGTATGTAGCACCCAATTCAACTGCTGTGCTAATCATCCGCACAATGCCTGCCCCCACGATCTTATCATATCTTCTGCTTCCTTTTTTTTCGCCTCTGGCTCGATGGTGGTGGTAAGACAGTGCTACCTGCACCATCCTCGCCATGTATCTTCCTTTTTGCAGACATCGTAAATGACGGTGAGTCTGTGGCATCATTGCGCTCCACGATCGTCGCCTCGGCTTCTCTCATGCTCGGACGTGCACCGCAACGACGTATAAAGCACGAAACAAAGAAGCCATTCGTTAGGTCTTCCCCAGGTGAGCACCGCACGACAGCTTCCGTGTCTAGTACAGTAATTAGCCACCCAAGACAGGTGACGAGAGGAACCATAGCAACCACCTGTGTCATCCAAGATCCCCGGTTGTCCCCGTCGCGACCACTCAGGAAGTACCACAGAGCGCGGGGCCAATCTGAACCCACCAGCGGTCGCTTCCATACTTCGTAATGTTGCAGCCACAACCTGCTCGTTCTCCTCGGGGTGGATGCTGCACGTTGAGTAAACAATATTTTCAACGCGCGGAACTGCGTGGCCAGTGTCAGTTCAGACACCAAATACCAAAAAAATAAATAGAAGGTACATTTCATGGCATGACGCAACATTTGGAGCTGGAATGTCGCTAGCTTCGTGAGGCGCTCCGTGTGCGCAACGCTGGAGCTTTCCGTCTCTGGTCGGCGCGAAGGAGGCGATATTAGTGATGTGACTGACCCTCGAAGGTCCTAAAGAAGTGTCAGCAAACGCACCTGATTCCACGAGGTGGTCGAGGCGGTTGATGATTCCAGAGCCACTGCAGGACGGATCAAGAAGACTAACCTCGTCAAAAGGGAATGAGACACAACTAGCACGCAAGAGCAGGGCGAACATACATGTGCGTAACATGGGCATACTTCTCATCATCAAAATCTGTGGTGAGGAAGTCTACGTTAAGCGCTTCGACGTTGCTGCACCCGGCTCGGGCCAGCATTGTCTTGAGGGTGCCATAACGCTTGCGGTCACGTTCGAACGCAAGGATCTACTGTCGATAGGCAGAAAAAGAACAAACAAACGATTAATTAACCCAAGAAAATGTTGACACGGAATATACGCGGAGCCTTGTACCTTGCCCTGATTACCCATGAGTGCGCTCAAGTGCGACGTTTTGTTTCCAGGCGCTGCAGTGGCGTCAATGATAACGCTCCCCGGGTATGACGGTGGATCTAGCACGACAGCGGGGAAACACGATGCCTTATCTTGGAGGATGAGACGGCCATCAAAATACTCGGACGTATCGGTGAGCCGCGCCTGTGGCGGAAATAACAGAAGGTTTTCGACATGCGCGTCCCGTGTGAAGTTCCTGAGGGGGCGGGAAATGAACTGGGGAATCATTTCGGTGAATTGATGAACAACGGGAGGGACGCACATTCCATCGAGGGGATCCCCAAGGACATACCCCCTTCTTTGGATGGCCTTTATGGCCTCGTCGATAGTCCATTTCAAGGCATTTACCCGCGCATATCGAGGGATCCGGGCTAGTTCAAGGAATGCTTGATTCCACCAGGGTGGACGGAAAGGTAATGAGTGTCACCTACCCGTTCGGTCGTCATCCGCTAGCGCCAGTTCGCCGTCGGTCTTGGCACCTCGCTTGATTTTGACACGTTGCCATTCGCTGCGCAGGCGTGTCTTATGCCGAAGTAGCGCTTGTTTCACGGGACCGTCACCGGCTTGGATGCCGCCGGAGAGGAGAAGGTCATGCACCAGCAACAAAGCGAGGCTGTGGGAAGTAATCTTTCTCTCTTGCTTCAAGAGATTCGCGGCTGCGATTACCTCCGCAAGCGCGGGCTTGTCTAGCGGCAATATGTGAGTGGGGCAAGGAGCATCAATCGGCTGTCGCCCACCCACATTTCAGAGTCTCTATGACAAGCGCCGCAGTACGCTTGCGACTCTTCTCTGGAAGGGTGCTTAGGAGGCTCTTGACGGATCCATGCTTTGCATCTAAACGATCGATGATTTTGGCGGCGTCAAAGTAGAAGTTCATAATTTATTGCTGAGATGAACGAGAAAACGACGTATATCAGGTCGGATCGTATAACAGAGGACATAATATCACATGCTTGGGGGTAGAAACATCACTAGTATCAGCACAAACCGGCGTAGTGGAGAGTTTCTGTCTGCAAAACGCATAGAGTCAGCGTTGATGAAAGAATAGACGGTTTGGAAGTCAGACGAAAATATTCCCCAAGCGCGAGTGACGCATCGGACAATGTAGATAAGTATATTTGTTACAAAAGCATCATGTGGACCACGAAGAACGAGAGCTTACCTCGGGCAGTTTCTGACAAGTGAGAAACGAACACAATTTGCTGATTTTCCGGGTATTTGTACATGTTTTGAATGAGCGCCAACGAGGTACGCGGCCAACGCGCCTTTGTTGACCCCTCCGTGCCAGCGTGCCCTTTGACTCAGACGACATCGCACCCCCGTCTGGCCCATCAAAAGTGAGGGTTTACAACAGATGATTCGGTGTACCTTATCAGAGACTCTCTTTAGTGACACTCGAAACAGAACTTTATGACGTCCTGGGGGTGCCTTCCACCGCGACTGGAGGTATGCACGCGTTGTGGCACCCTTCTTGGTTGCACAGGCTCTAACACGAAGCACTCACCCAGACGATATCAAGAAAGCATATCGCAAGAAGGTCCTTATCTTCGCCCTCTTTCCATCTCACGTGAAGTCCTGAGCGATATCTCTTTAGGCTAGAAATCTTCACCCGGTAGGCTGACCTGTGCCTGTGGATTTCATCTTTGACTTTTAACCTGAGTTTTGTCTCGTTTCGGTCCTTAGGACAAGGTCTGCTGACTTGTATTTCTGTCTGTTCACTCTATCTGAGCTTCTTCTAGAATCCCAACGATCCAGATGCCATTCGGAACTTT
This sequence comes from Russula ochroleuca, assembly GCA_015178965.1. Lineage (NCBI taxonomy): Eukaryota > Fungi > Basidiomycota > Agaricomycetes > Russulales > Russulaceae > Russula > Russula ochroleuca. The sequence continues at coordinate 476,472 of WHVB01000002.1, forward strand.
CAAGAGCTGGGTGCTGCGTACGTCTCTCACCCGCCCTATGCGTCGCTTGATGCTCATCTAGCCCTAGTTACGAAATCCTGAATGACCCTAATACTCGCGAGGTTTACGATACTTATGGTATGCAGGGCCTTGCCGGACCTGGCGGCCCTCAGGATGGCCCTGACGCGGGCGATCTTTTCGCTCAATTCTTCGGTGGGGTTCCTGGAGGATTCAGTTTTGAATTTGGTGGGCCAGGCAGGCCATTTAGAAAGCGGAACAAGGGAGAGGACAGCGTGATTCCGTATGACGTTTCACTGGAAGACCTCTATAACGGAAAAACGGTGAAGGTGAACATGGAGAAAGAAGTGGAGTGTGGTGTTTGCAAGGGGTGAGTGTGCGCTTATGAACGAACGTCCCTTCGGAGGCTGAAATCGCGAACAGATCAGGGGCGAAGGGTAGCGCAAAAGCCAAGAAATGTGTGACATGCGATGGCAAAGGCTGGAAGCATGTGTATTCCCAAGTGAGTCGGTTTTGCATGCGTACTGTGAAGTCTGTTTCTAACGGACCATTATGGTAGGTCTCGACCGTCCGTATTGCGACCACGCGCGGATCGTGCAATGACTGTCACGGCGCGGGTGAGATACTACGTGAGAAGGACCGGTATGTTTGATAATTGATATGACGCGAAACAATCTGTTGCTAAGAAGTTCCCAGATGCAAGAAATGCAAGGGGGAGAAAGTCGTCCAGGAAAAAACTCGACAAGAGGTTCACGTTGAACGTGGCATGAGAGATGGACAGCGCATCGTTCTCGCAGGTGCTGGCGATCAAGAGGTAAGTGTTCTTCCCACCACGACCCATGATTTGGATTCACCCTCCCAACCCTAGCCTGGCCTTCCCCCTGGTGATGTTATTTTTGTACTGAAAACTCAACGACATGAGTCATTTGAACGTTCTGGGAGCGACTTGCTTGCTACCGTTTCAATTACCCTATCTGAAGCGATTCTGGGCTTTGACCGCATACTGATCAATCACCTCGACGGCCGAGGGGTGCGGGTAGCGAGCCCGCAAGGGAAGGTCATTACCTCGGGGACGACGATCATTCTGCGCAACGAGGGCATGCCAACATACAAGAACCCGGACATGCGCGGGAATCTCTACATTGTTTTGGATGTAGAAATGCCCGGTGAAGATTGGATGGGCTCCGTTGATCATAAGGTCGTGTTCTTCGCCCAGTGTCTTGCACTTCTGCTTGTGTCTAATGCCTTTCCCTAGGCACTCGCCGCGTTACTACCGCCAAAGAAAGCCGATATCGAACCATTGCCAGAGATTGTAGACAAGGTAGCGTTCGAGGAGGGTACGCTAGCCGAAGTGCGTGCACGGTCATTTCCCGCGGGTTCGGGCTTCTTTGACCAGGCATTTCCATCGCAGTATGGCGAGGGTGATGAAAACGACTGGGAGGACGAGGAGGGTGACGAGGATGAGGATGACGGTGGACCGCCGGAGTGTCAACCCCAATGAGCTGGTGATTGGCCTGGCCAAGGGGAGGGATGTTTGTGTTATTCACGTTCACGATGCGGATATTCTGCTCGTGTCCGCACCACGACCTTCACCACGCATGCACTCACGGGTGAGCCATGCCACTTGCATCAAAGTACAGTAGATATACGCCGTTTTCACGTAATTTTTCGAATTTGATAGCTTCAATGACGTCACGACCCATCTTATGTTTGACCTGTCGTGCCATGGCCAGTCTTCACGCAGGCATCACGCTCGAGACTGACGTGTCAATGTTTCTCACAGGCACCACCATACTGCTTCACGGCATTAATCTTCCTCCTACTTCCTGTCTTGGTGTGGAGTCGCCCCGCACGCGGTCTCATTTACTCGGCCGCGGCGAAATTTAGGCATGACTCCGTTCCCACCGCCCGCGTGATGCGCTCATTTTGCGTGGACGGTCCATCAACGTGCAGTAGTTCGATGTGACCGAGAACAAGCTTTACCGTTGGCCTTGCATCGTGTGATGTTCTCATTTCCTTATGAACACCGGTGAAGGTCTGGCAGTACTCATGAGACATGAGTGGTCTCTTCCTCATCATTCCTGGAGACCAACACTCGAGCAGTTTTGATGTAGCAGGTAAGGCAGCATTGCAGCGGAATCTCGACCTGGTGGGAACTTTGTCGGAATACACTCGGCTTCGGACTGCCTGCGAAACACGACTTTCGGCAGGGTTAGGGAGTCGCGCTGAGCTCTCTTTCTCTCCTCCCCCCGGCTTATATGACTGACGGATCGGCGGCCTCGCAGGTGCATTCTTTGACTATTATCCTGTAATACAGAATGCGGTGTGTTTGATACTGTCGTTGCGAGCTGCCTGTGTAACGAGCGGTGTCTGCACATGAGAGACCTTGGACGTGGTCGACGCGTCGCATGAGTACAAGCATGCTCCCTGCCCAATGGCATGTGCAGGATGAAATGTCAGCAGTGAATCGCCGAGAGTTGTTTCGTAGACTGAGGTCCCTTTGCAGGTACAATTTCGAGTCAGATTCCAGGTCACTCGGCGCCGTACGCGTTGTGGTCCTTTCAGCCAATGAGCTCTCCTACTCGGATCTATCCGCCTCAGGCTCCCTATCGTGTCATGTTGTGCCTGATGCACCTTCCAGACCTAGACCCTCGTCTGTTCGAGCAAGGAACACCACATCCGATAGGTGTGCCGAACGCTGTGTTTTCTGATGTATCAGCGATCAGACTCCACTCGAGCTTGGTACCAGGAGCACGGAGCGGGCTCTCAGAAAGGAGACGCTGGCCGTAGCTTCTGGTCACTTGAGCCAAACGTGGCAGGTTCGTTCTTCATATGGTCTAGGCCTCAACCGCTGGTTTTCCAACTTGAATTCTGATCCGTAGGATGATAACTTTCTCGCCCACGTGGCTGGGGGGACCCTCCTGGGCCTTACAATCAAATGCCACGCGAGCGTTCAACGTTCAACTTGGGTGATCAAGTTGGTAATCTAGGCACGTCGGCAGACCCCGGATCAAACACAGTTGTTGATCCAACTACATCCTCAATCTTCAACACAAGTTCCGGCTCAGAGAGGGCAAGGGAGCAGGTATCCTCTACTATGCTCACCATTATTTTTTTCTGACCTTGACAAAAGTCGTTCACGAGCGGATCCGGGCACAAGTCCGTGTATCACGACGTCTGCCATCTGCGTAACATTAGCGCTTTCATTGTTTGCAACCCTATTATAATGGGGTCTTGTAGACAACTTGCTTCTATTCTCGAAGTTCTATTCGAACGATTCGGCTTCGAACCCTCTGGACTTTGCCGTACCTCAATTTGGTGGGGGATACTTGGGATTCTTCTTCACGTCACCGTTGCGTAAGGCGTTTCTGTGGCTGTTGAGTGTACCATAGCCGACCAGAAGATAATTTTGGAAGTGGCACGTCAAGGGACGTCTTGGTGTTTCATGATCTCGGACAGCTTGAACGACAAATACATCAGGGGCGACAACACATGCATGGAGGCGTGCATAGGCGCAACACGGAGGCCGGCAGTGCATACCTGAAGGGGATCAACAAAGATCCGCAGCTTTGGGATGACTGGAAGTGGAGCCGATTATACATGTTAGCTCGCCAGGGCGCGGCCACAACAATTTTCCTCAAATGAGTTTGGCAACGGCAAAGTGCGAGACGGTAACGAAATGGTTTAGGCATCTGCAAGTTCGAACGACGCGCTGCTGGTACGGTGACATGGCATGTGACTGCGCAATCCAACGTGACGATGACTAAAATGTATGGCTACCCTGAAACACTTGTCAAGAATGACATGAGGGTGCCGGGATGAGCGTCGGGGGCAAACCCATACAGTGATTAGCGTTGATTTTCACCTTAGATGGTGAGTCAGTCCAAGTCGGACCCGGTGAGCCACCTGTCACCTATGCCCGCCCGTGTCCATGATAAAAGATAGCTTGAAACATTCTACAAACTATACGTACGATCAGAGGTGTGAATCCGCGCAACCAACGACCGCGGAAACAAGTTCCAAGGCAGTTAAGGCCAAAGCCAAGTCCTTGCGGCTGAAAACTTACAATTAGTACTAAGATAGAATGAAGTAGCCAACGCGCATTTCAGAGCGCACACCTAGGAATCAAATCCGGAAATCTCGATGGCGATACGTTATTGTTCCTCTTGGCACGCCAGAGGCCGTAATTCCTCGCCGAAAATAGCAAAGAATAGAATGGCGCGATAGAGAGTGGTTTTACGCTGTGTCGACGTATGCTATCACAGGTGGAGCGGTGGAATGTAAGGAACCTCATGTATCGGGTAGAGAACAAGAGACACTACCTTACAGTTAGACGGCGTTAGACGAGTATCATGGGATGCATGGCGAGCCCGGTTTGAGTCGCAAGTCGGTCGTTGAAAGCCGACCTTTTCATATCGAGCAAGGCAAATTCCAGTTGACGTGGACGAGCCGTAGATCAGTCTCCGAAACGCAAACCCCGCCACTGAGAACTAGGTTTTTGAACCGCGTCGACAAATGAACATGAGTAACAGAATTTGGGAGGAACATAAGGACTAACCTTTTTTCAGACTTGTCACAGGCTGACTATCCTCCATCTCGAATAGTCCCCAAGAATAATGAGTCACGGAACTAGGAATAATGAGGAAAACGAACATTTTTTCGGACTCAACACAGGCGGAAACTCCCCCCCCCCCCCCCCCCCCCCCCCATCTCGAATGAACCACGAGGTCAAACTGTGAGTAAACAGCAGAAATACAGACAAATAGAGACAAACGTTTTTCGGACCTAACACGGGCGGAAAACTCCTCCTAATCTCGAGTAGTTTACGTTGAGTGCAGAGAGACAATGACCACGAACCTTTTTTCGGACTCAACGCAGGCTTCTTCATTTCACCACAGTTCACAGTAAGGACTGAGAGCGAGAAAACCTATAGTCAAAGGAAAAGTTAGGATCAACCAAGCCCAAGAGCCCCAAGCTGAGCGCCCGTAGGCAGCGGCAAGACCAGCAAAGCGCCCATACTAGGCAGTGACAAGACCAGCAAAGCGCCCGTAGGCAGTCCCAGAGAAGCCAAGGCAATCTAAGCAAAGTCCCATCCAGCAGTCCCGTTGAAGCATAGCTGCGACGCCCATGCTCTTTGGATTGCTGAGGAACTGCAAGTTTGACCGTATAGTCGACAAGCTCGCATTAGTGATCACGTACTAGCAGGCGGACTTGAGAGCGCGTTGCGTTCAAACGGGTTCGACAACTAGTTCAATCATGGGGAATAAAACTATGAAAATATTCCTTTGGTCCTGCGGGCGAGCTTTTAGTAAATCTATGCGAGCTACGAAGGCCGGAAAGGGAAAGAGTAGGTGTCACTGGCACAAGTGCCCATGATGAAAACAACCCCGTCACAGCTAAGTAGATTGCGAATCAGCGGATGTGTTGGTGATTCCCTTAGTAAGTTCTTCATACCATCGGACCAGTATTAAAATTTCCTGAGACGTTATCAGGCATGGAACGGCTTAACTGTCGGAGTGTTGGAGAGCACGCACCTGATAGCATCGTAGGTTCGCTCGGCACCAACCTCAGAGTCCATGAAACACACCCTCGGCCTGAGTGCACTCCACTTTCCCCAAAGCCGGCAGCCTAACGTATGCCTCAAGATGCCACGCGTAGATACCTGCAGTAAGGTATATATCATCTGAAACCCCTGGATTACGAAGGAGAACTTACGCAAAGTGTCATGGTGAGGAATTTGGACTACGACAGTTGCCCAATGAGGATATGTGACCTGTGGCGGACACAAAGGTGTGAGCCAGCATGCCTAAGCGTAGATAAGTCTGGATCACACGAGCGTAGATAGTGAGAACTTGAGCGCAAGCTCTCGCCCGCCAAACTGGCACACCGACACTCTAACATTGAGTGGGACTCGTCGAAACCTGTGCTTCCAGTCAGCGAGATTTTGAAATGAAGCCTTGTTAACTTAGCACTAGTCCGATGTGATCAATAGTCAGAGCGGACGTGACGGGAGAGGGAAGATAACATACCTTGGAATATCACGAGGAGAGCTCAGCCAAACCCATGCACAACAAAATATGCTCGGCCTGAGCACCTCATCACCCGAGCCCATAACCTTACGCAATATCTCGAAATCGATGCTAAACCCCTCAAAAGTTAGTTAGAATATAAGCGACACGGGGTGAACAGCTTACCTTTTCGTTACCTTCACAGCACGCAAGCACCGGCTTCTCGATCGCCAGAGCACACCCATCGGCCTGAGTGCACTCATCAGACCAATCAACTGATGCTCCTATGGTATTAATGTCAGAACTGGCCACGCGAAAGAGACCAAAACACGCACCCCGCTATAGCCCAAAGGGCGACCCCTCGGTCCGCACACCTGTTTGCAAACGGATGAATGAGATGGCGGCTGCGTGCCGTTAAAATAGATTCACAACATTTCCATGACATCAGCACAGACAAATAGTATCAATGGAGGACATACGATAGTCTTCGGGATGGCGACCAACGGACAAAGGATGCAGCTACAAAAACAGATCAGCCAATAAAATCCAAGAGAAGCATGGAAAATAGCTTGGCGGCTGCCTGGGTCAAGTCCAACCGTTCCACCACAGCCCGCTCCACATCCAAGGTCTTGGCTCCAATTTCAGGTCTTGATGGGTGCGCACCCTCAGCGGAAGCTTGTGGTTGTGAGATCTGCAAAGCAAAAAGCATTTCACGTGGAAAGGGAACAACAAGAAACAAAGGGAGGGAAATCCGACACACAAGCCTCCGATCGGAGACCTGTGGTCCCATAGTGGCGCTGGCGTCCGCCGCACGTCGCGGTCGCAGGCACGGCGTGCGGGCGGACGTCAACGCCGGGACGCGGAAAGTGAAGGTGATTACTTAGCTGAGATTGAAAGGATTTAGAAGTCGACCACGGTACCCCTTGTTCAGGTCTGCTGGAACAGGACGTCGTGCTGTGCCCTTACAGGCGGCGGCGGCCACCAACCGTACGCGCCTTGAACGAGCGCTTCTTCTTAACGCGAACCTCGCAGGCGTACTCGGCGAGAGCTTTGCGCCACAAGATGGGGAAGAAGCGCGCCATGTCCTCGGGATAAAAGTCGCCGCTTGAGCTCGTTGAGGGTACGAAGAGCATTGACGCGTCGACCTCTGGATTGTATTCAGGACGGTGGGTCGGACGCCACTCATCCCACTTAAGTGGCGCGTGCTCGCGAATCTCGGGTACGACGGCGAACATGTCTGGCTCGAGAACCTGGCCACAATAATTGGTCGCCGGCGGCGCAAGGTACGCAGGACTGGGGATGATGCGGTGGAAACTGGTTCGCTCGCTAACATGCTCACGCGTGTATTGCGCGTCGCATGTAATGGTGGGGGCACCACGAATTTTGAACTTGGGCAGGTTCTTGCGTCGGTATGAGCGTGCCCTGCGGAAGAACGCAAGCCGCTCTTTGTACAAACGCTCGCGTTCTTCGGGCTTACGCGGGACACCCCTCAGAATGAAGCCAAAGCCAGTCTTGTATGGAAGCGGGACATGCTTGGCGGGGGGCTTAGGCATACATGCACCGCGCTTGGCAGAAAGCGGGGCGCCGGTGTTTGCAGACGTTGTCCTATTGAACAGAGGACGACGAACGATTACTGCGGCTGGAGTCTCGAGTCAGATGGCGCCTACTGTAAAAATGACGATGAGGTTTACTCACCAGAGCCCAGAACGGGAAATCTGGACAAGGAGCGTGTAATACGCATATTCTCAGTGAGAATGAGGGAAGTGATATTTACAGAAGGCATAGCAGAAGATATACGCGAGTGTAAAGGTGCAAAGCAGAAGGTGGTCCAAGAAGGGTGCCTTGGACTGAAGGAGCGACGGGCGAGCAACTTAAGAGTAAATTATTTGAACTTGACCCAAGTCTGGACCGGACTGAGGTAACCCTTCTAGGGTTGACTTCACACGAATCGGACATCTCTTGTGCTTGTGAATGTTCGTGAAACAGATGACATTGAAAGAGTCGGTGAAAGAGCCGCCAAGTTCGGCGCCTCCATGAGAAACGGACGCCGTAGACTAGAAGAATACACCGGTCTCATGAGTCGAGATCGCCACTGCCTTCACTACCTCAGCCCATCCAGAAGGAGCAGTGGGAAATTGACGCCAAACAAGGCATACTCTCTGATGCCTGAGGGTTCGCGGGCGACACGCACGAGCAGAGGCCGTCGCATATGTTCAGTGAGCGTCTAAATTCTAAAGGTTGCTCAGTCGCACTGCACGCGAGCTCGTCGAACTTCATGATGCTCATCTATCCGTCTCTCGGCTGGCATTCCACAGCGACATGTGCATCAGACGTCGTCTCTCTGATCCTTCACTCTCGTTGTCTCCGTCAACTCCCAGACCCATCTCCACCACCACTACCAGTCCCACGCGACCGCCGTACATAATGCCAGTCGTCTTCTCTTCTGACAACTACCTCTTCCTCTCCCCTCAGTGCGCGTGTCCTTGCCGCACTCCACTCAGCACCAGCGATCATCGGCTCAGGCTGCTGCCTTGCATACAACCACACCCACGCAGTGCTTGAAGCTTGAAGCTTGAAGCCTGCCTCGCGGCTCTCCTCTTCAACTCCGGCTTCAACGCCATCGCGGACTTCTTCACGTGCATGTCACAGTCGGGCGACGCCCTGCTCCACAACGAGGCTATCCATACCTCGGTACACGGCGTTGCGCATGCCTCCTGTGTTGCACTGCGCAAGCCTTCGTGCACAATGGAGTGCGTGCGTTGCACGCTGCGCTCCGGGCTCTCCGGGACAGGTGGTGGGCGCAGTGTGCTTGTCTCCGTCGAGAGCGTGTATGGCATGGATGGTACGGTTGCTCCGCTCCGCGCAATGCTTAGTGCCATGAACGAGGTCTTCTCTACCGGTGAAGCACATTTGGTGAATTTTGGTCGTCGACGATACCCATGCAACGGGGTTATATGGGCTTGGAGGCCATCCATGCGCCATTCCGAGGGGCATCCTGCCTCTGACCCATCTACCCCATAGCGCACCGCGATTCCTTGCCCCGGAGCGACCCCAGCGGGCGCACTTTGGCAGTACTTCACGCTCACCTCTCGCCATGCCAGTCCCAGATTCGGACTAGGCTTTGCTCCTTTTTCGGCCAACACGTGACCGCTCACCAATATGAGCAACGATGCGATGAATCCCCTCCTGTCTTTGGGATGGATGTCATAGTGAAGAAGAAGCGAATCTTGTACCTTCAAGGGTATAAGATTGATCGCAAGAAGATGCGCAACGTGTTTCCTAAGGAAGAGCGTGAACCAGAAGAATTTTACGAAGCCCTGTGAGCCAATCATTGAGTCCATTCCAGAAACTGTAGGCTGTGGAGTGGAGCCTGATGGGAGTTCCTGCTCAATGTCATCGATGATGGATATGATGAGGCAGAGTTGAGGGAGAGGGGCATCAAACCCCCTGAGAGCCTTCCCGAACTGGCACTGCAAGTGTTAACGGCTGGGACTCGACCAGGATTATTAACGAGCCACAGGTGAGTGTCGTGTAATCATCCTGGTTGTGTTTTAGCCTTTGACTGTCTTTGCAGGAAGATCCATTTCACTTTGTTTCGGCCAGGGCACAAGCAGAGTCGTGATTCGACTCGTGAACAGTTTAGTTTATTACAAAGCGGATGTATTAAGGCTAGCAAAAGTATTTCATTTTGAGTCTTCCAGTCGAACCTACAAAATCGCGACTCGATTCGCAATGTCGTGAGTGAGGGCTAGGATGGTTGGGAATTTCCGATGCCGCGGTCCGGTTTTTCACTATGGGGGTGCCAGTTTGAGCCACGAGCCGTGGAGTTGTGAATGACCGCGAGAAGAATTGGTTCCTCGCACTCTCTCCTCAAACGCTTACTCGCAATGTCCACCAAAACTATTGCCGTCCTCGACCTGGCGGACCTCAAGGATGGCCAAATGTATGGGTTTAGTTGTGCCCCACCTACTTACGTTGGTGACTGTTCCGCAGGAAGGACGTTCCGTTTGACTCAGGAACAGTCCTTCTGTCTCGTCTAGGTGACAAAGTTCATGCAACTAGTGCATTTTGCACTCATTATGGCGCCCCGCTCGTCAAAGGCGTTCTCGCGGCTGATGGCAGGATCGTCTGGTGAGATTTCCGAGCATCCTGTTCTCACCTGTCATGGCTCTGATCTCACGCGCGCAGTCCGTGGCATGGAGGTATATCCCCACCGCAAATCAATGTCTCATACCCTGTGCTCATGTTATCCGCGTAGCCTGCTTCAGTGTATGCACGGGCGATATCGGTCCGTCCTTTGCTCTCGGTTACATCCTCTTGCTTATACACTCCCTAGAAGATGCACCTGCGCCGGCGGCCCTTCATTCCTTCCAGACCCACATCACCGATGGCAAGATTTATGTGACGGCTGACCCCGCCAATACCACTAAAGAGAAGACGTCGCGACCGCCAAAGCTCCTCTCATCCGGTAGTGAGATCGGTGGGGCAGGCGTCGTCATCGTAGGTGGTGGGTCTGGTGCATTCCATGCAACCGAGAGCCTGAGGGAGGTAAGCTCCGCGCAGCTCGCTGGATCCAGTCGAAACCTAACTTTCACCAGCATGGGTTCAAGGCGCCGATCACAATCATTTCCCAGGAAACGAATGCGCCCATAGACAGGTGTGTTGCCGGACTGTGACCCCTATTGAAGATCCGTGTAGTCTCAACTCATTTCAGGACGAAATTAAGCAAAGCGCTCATCACCGATGCGTCTAAGCTCGAGTGGCGGACGGCCGCTGATCTCAAAATCAAATATGGTACCACGCTCCGCATTGGCACGGTGGGTCTTCCGTTCATTCCGTTACTATCCACTTCAGTACCAGCTTGGAAACAGATTGTCACGTCCGTAGATACCTCCAACAAAACGGTCACTCTTGAGAATGGAAAGGAAATAATCCCGTATGACACACTTATCCTTGCCAGTGGCGGTGTTCCTCGACGTCTCCCAATCGAAGGTGCTGACCTTGAGAATGTTTACACACTTCGAAATGTTCAAGACGCGCAAAAGATTGACTCGGGTACAATTTTATTCCGCTTCTGTAGTAGCCTATCTAACATATACCAAGCCTGCCAGGAGGGGAAGCACCTTGTCGTGATCGGCAGCTCCTTCATTAGTATGGAGCTCGCTGTAGCTGTCTCCAAGCGCAAACTCGCCTCTATTCACGTCATCGGGATGGAACAGTATCCCTTCGAGGTTGTCCTAGGAGCAGAAATCGGTGCCGGCCTGAAGCACTTCCACGAGACGCAAGGTATCGTCTTCCATGGTTCGACGTTCGTCAGTGCGATTCGCAAGGAGTCAGGTGAGGCATTGACCAAGGTCGAACTCTCAAACGGGGAGATTCTTTCGGCCGATTTGATCGTAATGGGTGTCGGCGTACGTCCTGCGACGGACTACCTCAAGGCAAGCGGCTGGGAGCTCGAAAAGGATGGAAGTGTCAAAGTGGATGAGCTGCTGCAAGTGCCAAGCCGCGCCGATGTATATGCTATTGGCGATATCGCCACGTACCCGCAGCTCCCCGGAGGCACATATCGGCGCATTGAACACTGGAACGTGCGTGCATGCTTTCTCGCCAAACTTTGCGAAAGTAATTCCGATGCCGTTAGGTCGCAGGTAATATGGGCCGTGCAGTAGGCAAAACGATCGCGGGATCTCCGCAGCCGTTCATGAAAATCCCTATATTCTGGAGTGCTCGTGCGTTGTGGTTCTGCCTTGCCCGTCGTCGGAACAGGTTTTAACTGGGGGCCTTACCTAGAGGGGTTGCGCTACTGTGGCGTCGGTATAGGTTATGACGATATCTATGTCCAGGGTAACCCGGCGGAGTTGAAGTTTATCGCTTATTACATCCGGGGAGGGCAGGTCACAGCCGTTGCGAGGTGAGAACCTTTTTCTCCATGCTAGGAGGTTTGCGCGGTACGACACTTCTCACGGTTGCCTGTAGCATGCAAAACGATCCTGTCGTATCCAAAGCTTCCGAACTACTCCGCTTAGGCCTAATGCCTTCTGCGGACGTGATAAAGGCGGGACAGGTCAGTGAACCGCATGCGGCACTACCATAGGGGATTCACAAATTGTAACCTACAGAACTTGCTTGACGTGGATGTGTCATCGACTGCGGCGAACATTCTGAAGTGAATTAATCACTACCAGCGGTGAGAAGTAGCCAAAGCATTCCTGTACAATAGTTGTGTATGAACGTGTAACCTGTACCGGTAGTCAAGCCTGTAGTTGTACTCACAAAAACAATCCCATTTGGACGAAGAGAGCCGGTTGGCAGCAGGTCCGTTCCGGTTTGGCGGCCCGCACCAGTGTTTCGTGACTTAGGACTGACTTGGGTCAATGCAGTCCTCAGGAGATGTTACCCACATCCCCCCTCAAGAAGCGAGCTGCGCAAAAAGAGAAATCACAGTTCACGCCGCAAGATGAATTCTCAGATCTTAACCCCCCGATATCGTACAGGCACCTTCTCTCTCCACACCCAGGAGCGCGCGACCCGCTGCGCGTTATCGCGCTCTGCGACAGTGACGCTTTCTACGCAGCGTGCGAGCAGGTGCGACTTGGCGTAGACCCGTCACGCCCACTTGTTGTGCGGCAGTGGGATGCGCTCATCGCTGTCAACTACCCCGCGCGTGCATTTGGTATCACACGGATGAGCAGCTGGCGCGACGCGTTGAAGAAGTGCCCCGAGCTGACCGTCGTGCACGTCGCGACGTACAAGGAGGGGGACAATGCGCCAGGATATTGGGACAACCCGGACACGGCGACTCACAAGGTGCGCCCTTTTGTGGTTGCTCAGTGGCAGGGCCTCACAAAGTCGTACTGTATGATCGTTACGATCATTACAGGCGCGTTAATCCCCCGTGACACATTTGCGTTTTCTGATTGTAGGTTGGCGTGTACAGGTCTCCTTAGACTATTACCGTCGCGAGAGCGCGAAGATCATCGCAATATTCAAAGAATGCCTGCCTGACGGCGAAATTGGTAGGCTGTGTAGCTCACTACCGGGTCCGCCCGTCAACTCTTAATACTGAGACCACACCACGAGTCAGAAAAGGCCTCCATCGACGAGGCCTTTATTGACTTTACGCGCCCCGTCCGCGCGGAACTCCTTGCGCGCTACCCTTATCTCGGCGAGGTGCCAGCAGATGCACCAAACGGTCTAGACACGATCTTACCACCGCCCCCTCCGATATCCTGGGAGGGCCGTGGGATTCTGATTCCCATCGCTCCTCCTCCGGAAGATCAGGCCGGTCCCGTGAGCGGGACCGGAACCCATACGGAGGACGAAGAAGGCGATGACGATGCACGACGGACATGGCACGACGTTGCTCTGTCTATAGCTGCAGAGTTCATGGACAAGATCAGGGCGGAGGTGCGCATACAGCTGGGGTACACCACATCTGCGGTAAGCTTCCGCGGTGCTGTTTTTCGAGGTTCCGGCGTTCTGACACACCTGATGAATCCCCTTCGTCCGCGCCTGTTACAGGGGATTGCTAGAAACAAATTCTTAGCCAAGGTGCGTCATCCATCCAACTCATAGTGCTTGCGCTGGCCGTTCATGTAAGGTGGCGCACAGCTCACCGCGTCGTACAAAAAGCGGGACTCACAGGTTGTTACGCTCTATCATCACATATCGTGAGCTGATCTCCGCTCAGAGCATCCTCCGGAATGCTGCAATTCCGAACTATCTTATACCCATGCCTTTCCAAAAGGTGACGCTCGTGTCTGATCGTTGTCCATACCGCTGTCCTCAAAGGGCACGATTCAGATTAGGTTCCTGGGTGGCAAGCTCGGAAAGGCCATCGCGGACAAGTTCGAGGTTTCTTCTGTTGGTGATCTCCTGTATGCGTTACTTATCTTCCATTGCTGTTGACATGCTAAAATTGGGCATAATGTGTGACATTCAGGCCCATCAGTATAGGTGCACACCACGCCATCAACACTACCAGGAGCGCTTCCTGACATTAACCCTGCAGATGAAATGCAGCAGAAATTCGGAGAGGATTCCATCTGGGTATATGAGATAATAAGGTACACTCAGCTCACACGTCAACATTAACCGGAGAGGTGACCGAGTTACTCTACAGAGGAATCGACAGAGCAGAAGGTGTGTAACAAAAAGCGTTATCATCCCCACCGCAACGAAGATTGCCCTGTCTAGTGAAGGAAAAGCCAACACTGACTAAGAGCATGATGGCATCAAAAAACCTTCCTCGCCCGATAACGAAGTCCTCTGAGGGCCCACATTGGTTTCGTGTCCTCGCTGCAGAGCTCGCACTACGATTAAATGAGCTCCGCGCGACAGACATCTCAGCCTGGCCCAAAACCATCGTTCTACACGCACGGCACCGTATGGTTCTCATCACGATCGCCTTTCGTGCTCATAATCTTACCATATAGGGTACGATTGGTCCCGATCAAAACAGGCGGCTTTCCCGTTCACGCGGAATGTCACCGCGGACGTGATTGCAGGATATGCAGATCGACTATGGAAGGACTTGGTGGGAAGTGGTAGCAAGCAAGACGGCTCGTTGCCTTACTCCGTAACGACCATTGCGCTTGGATTCTCCGGGGTTGAGGCAGGCGAGACAGGTCAGCAGAGCATCGAAGGGTTCTTCCGACCGGAGACAAGCACAACGTCACGGCTTGACGGGGATGGTAACGACAGGCAACGAACTCATGGCAAGAAGGACCAACGTGAGACAGAGGGGTCCTCTGACGATATACAGGAAATTGAGCCGGAGAGTACGGCGTCATTTGTGTGTCCCCGTTGCCACAAAAGGATAGAGGTTGAGCTCGGGGATGACGGAGAGGGGGAGTCAGAGGAGAGGCGAGCAAAGGCGCTGATGGAACATGGTGATTTCCACGTGGCAGAGGATCTATCAAAGATGCCAGATGATGGCATCAGCGGTAGATCATCTCAAGGATTGCGGGCCGTGGAGAGGGAAAGGAAGCGGAAAAGGGAATCAAGCGCTCGAGTGGAAGGCATAACCAAGTTCTTGGTACGTAGGCGCGATGAATAGGAGCAAAGCCACTGATTGACGGTAGTCAGTCGGCTTTGGAGGTTCTTGTACTGTATGCTATATCCAGAGCCGTTACGATGGAAACATTGTCTCGAACGCCCAGCTGTGACTGACTGATCTCATATCATATCATCCTCTCCGCTAATGGCAGCCGCGGCATATATTCGCTGCTGTTTTGTTTTCCCATTCTCTTCCGACGACCAGCTTCTCTTATTCTTTCGACCGGACAGGTTCCTTTCTCTTCGACGACCAAGAGGCTGCTGAGCTTCCTTCTTTTTTCTTTCTAATCTGTCTGGAACAGTTCCGCTGTAGACCAGCCATCAATTCACGAATCCCACCTCCAGCCCCGCGATGAGTACATCCGGGGCCCAAGCAACGGAGGCGATCCCTGACTTTGCTCCATTCGAACCTGGAGAAAAGGCTGCTGCCATTGTACGAGCCCTCGTCGTCGTGTCTCCTGTTCTGGGATCTGACGATATCATACGTATTACGTCAAGGCCTTGTTCCTTGTTTCGCTTCTTTCCACTCTCGTGCTTTCCTTCGTGCTCATTTGCGTTGCCTGGGTGGTATTCTCTGCAACCTTCAAACGAATATCGTACCAGAATCTTTCGCGAGAGGCATTCTTTTTCCGTTCCCGACTCGGGCAGTATGCGATTTGTTTGCTGTTTAGCAACTGGATTAGAAGTGTAAGCGGATCGATAGATATCAATTGGATCAGGGGCGGTGGGGTCAAAGCAGGTGAGTAAAACTGCCTCAATAATCGCGACACGTTTTTGATGATGACTCGTGACTCTCGTAGGTTCATCTTGCACCGCCCAAGGTATTATGCACCGTCTTCACTCGTTCGCTCGCAGTTCTGAACTTCACCTTCGCCCAGGTTCACTGAAACAGATCGGGCAGTATGCGTCATTCTTCTTCATCGTTGCCATGGGCATCCATACCTTCAACACTCTCGTCCTTCGTAATCGGCCACCCCAGTGGCTTGGAATCGTCGTCACCCTTGTCGGTTGGGCCTCTGCATTGCTCATCGGTCTGTCTATATACATGCTTGCGTTTTTCTATTTCTGAGGCACCTTACCAGGTGTCGCTCCTGTGTTAATCTCGAGTAACCCCAATGGGCCGTTTTACAACATCGACAGCCTCACCTGTGCCATCTCCAAGTCGTACGAAGTTGTCCACATGTTTCTCTACTTTCTGCCGGTGCGTTTCCTCCGCCCGCCCTCGTAGATCTTCATGTCTTCACATATTCATGACCTAAAAGTTGTTCCTTGCGTCGCTCCTCTCGGCGATCATCTACTCCCTCATCTTTCTTCTTATGCTCCGCCGAGGCACCCTCGCCATTAACAGTGGCCTGAAAATCCAGATTGATCCCGAGCAACGGTTGCGCCTACACAGTGAAACTTATGAAGAGTATCAGCGCTTCGTCTACTCGGTTGCGCGGACGATGCTATGGTTAGTTAACCCCTCGCTTTCATATCACCTCGGACTTTAAATCTTTCTGTTTAGGCTTCCAGTCTGTAAGCTCAGTTTTGGCGGATAATACAGCGCAAGCACCCTAACATGGTGTTTTAGCATTCATCCTTGCTTTTTTCCCTTCTTCCGTCGTGCAATTGATGGAGATATCCGGTATCACTGTGTCCCCTGGAGCTATGGCATTCTCGTGTTTTCTAGAGCGCTTGGATGGTGCGGTGATTCCCAGTCTCTTCCTTGCCTTACTCTAACGCGTGAAGTAGGGGTGATCAACGTTCTTATACTTTTCAATGTTCTCAGAGCGTTAGGACCCGCTATGAAATCAACGGTCTCGACAGACTCTGAAAAAGGACCTTCGGGTCCTACGTACGGCTGGAAATCGCGGTCAACATCCACGTCCGAAATACAGGGACCTGTGACAAAAATGGCACCCCCAGCGCACTCGCCTGACACTATTTTCCAAGGGAGGACTTCACACATCCGTTCCCTGGCAAAGTATCTGTTCCGACCTCACAGGAAGACCGGGAGTACAACTTCCCTCACTCACCTGCTGACACCCGTGCCACCGTCGCGCAGTCACTCGCCAACTTCTAGTCTCGACCGCTCGGAGTCCTCGTCTTCGATTCTTCGGGTCGGGGAACCCATTGTCCCCGCTTCCGTATTAGACGCTGAGCTCGCCGTGCCTCCCGAAGCAATTCAGAAGAGTACTCATCCGCTTCCAAGGTTAAATCACTTGACGATAGACTTGCCCCCCCAACACAGTTTGAACTCCACCAGTCTGTCGCCACCTCCGCGGGGCAAGCGCTCCCGAATTTCCCGCGACCTGCCGCCGATTTTAGAGTCGCCTACAATGTCAATTGTGCCGTTCCTCGAGGTAACACTATGTTCTCCAACTACCTCTCCCACGGCAGATGGTGTTGGCTCGCTGATCAACATGTATCTCTCTCGCCATTCAACAATGAGCGTCGAGCTGCCGCCATTCCCAGACACCGCAGGACACCGTGATTCTTCGGCTTCTCTTCCTCTATCAGGCCCCGAAGATCCTGTGTCACCCACAACTCGTTTGCCTGCGGTTGATCATCCCGTGGTCGTTCCGCCAGAAGGCGTCGGTCTCCTTAAGACTGCCGTGTCTATCGGCGCCGTCGGTGGCAAGCCGACACGTACGCATCCACCTTGTCCCCATCCTGAGCTGCCACCCGTGCATGCGACATCGCCGGCCGAGTCGGCTGATATGAGCCAATACTCAGATTCTGAAGCCGATGCTCGGGCGTCGTCCGAGGAGTCCGCGGAAACGAACGCGAGCGCGCAATCCGGTGCCTCGCGCGAGGGACCGTCACGGTCGTTGGTACAAGATCGCCCCTCGCTCCGGGCTCTGCCGTTACCATCAAGTCGGCCTGCACTATCGCATGCCCAAAGTGGACAGTTGCACAAATCGCCGCCGTCATCGTCACGCTACGGATATCTATAGAAAGCGGGAATGAGGTGCACAGCTCCATCGACATGCGTTTCCGGCATTGTAAGGGTTTAATCTCGATGGTCTCGGCTTTTCGTTTTTCCATGGAGATTGTTCCAGAGTGGATTCTTTGCGCAGTGGTCGTATCGGACCTGTTGGAACGTAAGGGAGATAACTAATCTCATTTATTCGTTACATACTGTCCTGATCATACCAATTTAGTCCACGGAACGTATCGCATTCTCGTCTTGGCGCTCATTTTATTTTATTTTCTGCACCCAGTTGGCACCATCGTCACCATCATGTTAAGCAGATTTACCCAATCGAATCAACATTCGGTTCTCCGATCTAATGGAATGGTCTACCCGAACCTAGAATCAGAAAATCGGGCTTGTCTTTATTACTGTAATGATCAACGTGTCATGCGACGACTCCATACCTACTTACAGTAACGGCGCAATTACCACCACCCTGATACAAACGTGGCTGGCAATTTGATTGGTGCATCGAGGAGAGAGGTTACGCAAATGTTATCAAACAGACTACGCCAGTCATTGTACACGGCATAAATGGAAGATATATAGTTTAGACCGTATATACCTCTCGCCACCCACACCATTATTGTAGCGGCTCTCTTAGAGTTTGGCGCCACCTGCTACCTTATCTTCTCCCCACCATAGCATGGCAAGTGGCCGGGTGAGTAGGCTGTTTGTCCGATTTTAAAAAGAGCTGAAAACGGAGTGGCATTACCCCTGCTGTTGGCCTGCTGCACACTGCCACCCTTTGTTTTTATTCTCTCTTTTCAGTTCTTGCGTGAATACAGGCTCGTCGTCATTGGGAGCGGAGGTGAGTTTCCGATTTCCTCCGTGCCAGGATGGCGGGTGCAGTAAGCCATGCAGGGTATAAACCCAAACAAGTGTCCCTTACGCCCCCCCCCTCCTCATCGGATCTAATTCCCTTTAAAACTCTTTAATTAAAAGTTATTTCCTTTGCCGAACAGGTGTTGGCAAGTCCGCGTTAACGATCCAGTTCATGCACAATCGCTTTGTGGAGGACTATGACCCGACGATTGAAGGTACGGCGCGAGTGCTGACAAGCGCGAATTTAGCAACGGGGACGAACGTGGCGCTGAGCCGTCATTTACATGGCGCACGTTTGTGCTCGCTTTGCGTCACCGGGCGCTAATGACTACCTCCTTCCCCTTCCCCCCGCTGTCCAGATCTGTACCGGAAGGAGTGTGTTATCGAAGGGGACGATACCCTCGTCGACGTCCTAGACACGGCCGGCCAAGAAGAGTTCAGGCACGTCAAGACTCCCCCATCATCCTTCTTTTCAAAAAATTTGTAATTGTTAGATCTCGCGCGCTGATTGTCACCCCCTTCTCCTCCCCCTTTCGGTCTCCGATCTGACCCTATTTTGTGGCAACTTTTTTTTTTCAAAATGTGGGACATTACTACCACTACTACAGTGCGATGCGGGAGCACTATATGCTCGACGGCGAGGGCTTTCTCCTCGTGTACTCCATCACGGAACGAGACTCGTTTGAGATGATTGAGTCATATCACCAACAGATCTTGCGGGTCAAAGACTCGGATGCAGTTCCTATCGTCGTTGTTGGGAACAAAAGTGACCTCGACTGTGAACGTAGAGTGGACAAGGTCGGTGCGTCGCGTCTAACTACCTCATCCCGATAGATTTTGACCGGAGACACTCGCCGCCGCAACCTGGATTCGTGGGATCGTATGTGCTGTATATGTCTTGTCGGTCGTCTCACTACCCGCAGAGGGCGAATTCGTCGCAAAGAAGCTCGGCTGTCGGTTCGTCGAAACGTCGGCCAAACTGGGAATCAACGTGACGGAAACGTTCATCGATCTCGTATGTGAAATACGGGACCGTAACAAAGTAGGCTATTTTTTTCATATGATGGATGGATAATGACCCACATTTTTTTTGCATCCGGTCAGGAGCTGCTGCAGATGCGCCGCGTCTTACGGCCTATCACGCCCGACAGCAACATCCAGTTGCCTGGTGCCGGCTGTTGGAACAGTGGTGGTTGCATTCTTTCCTGACATGCACCCAGCCCCGCATTCGCCGCGTTATTAACTCACTCACACTCTGATCCGATATTGTCCGTCGCGCTGGACGTTGTCTCCATGCGGAGATTGGGTGCGCATACTGGGAGGCTTGTTCGATGCACAGCAGCACTACACCCTTGTTATGCACTGCTCCAAAAGATGGGCGCTCTATAGGCCTGTGATGCATCAGTCGAAGTGCCGCCCACATGTATGTTACTTAATTTGTCCTGGAAGGTGTAATCGTCCTCGCTTTGCAATTGGTAGAATTAACCCATTTACTTGGTGGACTATATCTCGTTTTGATACATAAGATGTCTGCCTGCTGTGTTGTTTACGCGCTGTACTGTACTGTATCGTTATCGAACAGCGGAACTTGCTTTGTTGGTCTACCGGGTAGAAAGCCGAGAGACAAGTGGAATGTTGGTCGTTGACAGGCTTGACATATTTATAGGCTAGGGGAAGGAGCCCCGAGGGTGATCGCGTGATCGTCGCCTGTCGAATGGAATCCAAGTCCTAAAAACCGTAGGCGAAGCGGCGTGACTACTACGATCATTGCTCGCTTTGGATCGTCCCAGTCTGTCTTTGCACCTTATAGACACGCGCCCTCTCTCTCCTTTCTTTTTGTACTCTCCTTGGTCTCTTCCCTCCCCACTCCCTCATCCCTTTTATTAGCCTCTCAAATGTCCAGAGTTCGTCCACTCTTTCCCCCCGTTTAGATGGTCCCTTATCGTCCTTTTTTACGGTGTCTCCAGGCCCAATTTTTACGGGAATATAAGCTGGTGGTCGTCGGCGGTGGTGGTACGTCATCGCTCTTCCTTACATGCCTCTCCACTCATCCTTACCCTTTCGTCATTGCCAGGTGTCGGCAAGTCTGCCCTCACCATCCAGTTTATCCAAAGTCACTTTGTGGACGAGTATGATCCTACTATCGAGGGTGCGCATTAGTTACCACGTATAATCTACCTTTAGTGTTTTCTCAGCGCTCATCCTCTGGTATGGCAACAGATTCATACCGGAAACAATGCGTCATCGACGACGAGGTCGCCCTTCTAGATGTTCTTGACACGGCTGGCCAAGAAGAATACGGGTCCGTATAGTCGCCATTCTGGCCATATCAACCAGGCACATGATGTCTTATCTCTTTTTTCCCCGCATACAGTGCCATGCGAGAACAATACATGCGGACCGGTGAAGGGTTCTTACTCGTCTACTCGATCACTTCGCGGAACTCGTTCGAGGAAATCAGCACGTTTCATCAGCAAATTCTGCGTGTCAAGGATAAGGACTCGTTCCCCGTTATTGTTGTCGCCAATAAGTGCGACCTTGAGTTTGAGCGCCAGGTTGGCATGAACGGTACGTCTATTCAGTCTCTCTCAAGTGTAGGAATATGCCTCTCATTCCTCGACGACACAGAGGGTCGTGATCTTGCAAAGCATTTCGGCTGCCGCTTCATCGAGACCTCGGCTAAACAACGAATTAATGTGGACGAGGCTTTTTCCAATTTGGTCCGTGAGATTCGCAAATACAACAAGGTACGGTCTATTTTTGACCGATGGGTCTCGTGCATTGGTGCAGACTGACCACTCCCCGATATCCAGGAACAACAAACTGGCCGTCCTGTCCAGTCGGGTGGGCCTGGTGCCGGGGGTTCGTATAGTCATCCTGATGGGTTGGACCAGGGGAATGTAGGTTGCTGCGGAGGAATAGGAGGATGTGTTGTCGCGTAAAAGTTAATAGCAGTTTCTCCCTCAATTCCCTTTCTTCCGTTTTTATTATTTCGCTTGTATTATAGCTGTTGGATTCATTGTGGCCAGCTTACACCATATCTCTCGTTTATGCTATGCTTGACAATTCCTTTTCACCCCGATCGACCTTGTTACAGCAAAATGGAAGCATGTGGGGTTCATATTGGCCCCCGCATTGACTGATCCACTGCGCAATGAAGGGCAAAGTCAGGCGCTCGCTCGACACTAAAATCGCTCACATACTTGGCTCGACTGTCACGTCCTCCTCGTTGACCGCACGAATCTCGTCAATCCCCAACTCATACGGTCCCTCCACCCCCGAGTTCCCACCGAGAAGCGATATCCCTACAGAACGAACGCGCTCCCGGAGCATCCTCACCGGTTGCGTATTGATCGTGCCCGCCTTGGTCATCACAAATGCATCAAATGGGATCTACTTCCGCTCCGCCAGTCAAAGAGGCGGTGAGGAGCGAAACAAACAGACGCACAAAGACATCTTCCCACACACCATCGTCGCGTGTAAAGTACAGCCGATGCTGCCATAGATCGTCATTCGTCGGGCCCTCCGTTTGAATGTTTACAAAGTACGAGCCGCGCGTGCGCGGATGGCCCGCGGCACGTACGCGCAGGGCGAGGAAGCGATGGTTCGACACGTCGTCTGTAAGCTCGCCAAACAGCGTCGGGCGGAACTATGAAAAAGAAATTGATTTGAGATTTTTGTTGTTGGTGGTGTCAATGTCAACCATCCGCACGCACCTTGTTGCGAAACCCGGCGTAACCGCCGCGGATGTTTTGTTCGTAGGATGGACGCACGGCGAGACGCATGTCTCCGTGGAACCGCACCGCGCCAAGCTTGTTGCTTGAGCTCCCCGTGTTGCTGCCTGTGCCTGGCCGTGGGGGAGGCGTGTGCGCCGGATCATCGTCAAAGTCGAAGTGGACAGTGGAGGTACCGCCGACGTCCGCGTCGCAGCCAAAGGCGTAGTCTTTGATAGCCTCTGGCGTGTTGAGCGCAAAGAGTGTGAGGGGTGCGCGGGAGGGCTGCTCCGCGCCTTGCATCTGCAAGACTAGGTTAAGTTACGCGAGTGTGTTTATTTTATAGTTTGAGTGGGTATTTTCTGCCATGTCTGGCTTGCTGTACTGACCCCTTGCGGTAGCGTCGCGAGCGACTCTGCTTGACCTGTTGAGGTATGTGGACAATTTCGAGATCATTTTGGTATGGGTTGAAGGAGGAGTGCCTGGGCTGGAGCCGATATGTAATGCGTGCGTCATAGGCCCTCCACAGCTTAGCAGCTAACCACCATGTCGCCCCTTCCTATGTCCAACCACCAGGACTTGAATTCACTGCTCGAATATCCTCTGAAGCTATGTGCTGCGACAACCCTCACAACTTATGTTCTCTCCATCGTCACTGGCAATGTCTCTCAAGTTGATCGTGTCTGGACGTTCATGCCGACGATCTACACTGCCTACTGGGCTCTTCTCCCCCTGTGGCCTCAGAACACCGCAACCTGGAGATACCTCGCACCATATGTTCCCGAGGAATCTAGTCATTTTGCGCGCGACTTTAGCCCTCGTGCATTGCTCATGTTGGGTCTCACCGTCCGCATCTTACTTGCCCCTGACTCCTGACTTGCGTTTACTAACACCCGACACATCAACCAGGTTCTGTGGATGTTCAGGCTATCCTATAACACCTGGAGACGTGGTCTTTTCCGACTGTGCGTTCTTTTGTATCCTAGCTCATCAACCCCGTGCTTGACAGCCGTTCATAGCAACGACGAGGACTACCGCTGGGTCGTCCTTCGCAACAAAATCCCACCGTGGTTATTCCAAATTGTCAATCTTACCTTTATCGGTATGTCTAACAACTTGACACGCATATATGCCTTCCTCCTACTGACGCCACTCCGTCCCGCAGCTGCGATTCAAAACGCCCTCCTGCTCCTAATTGCTACTCCCGCGTTGATAGCCGCGACCCACCCAAGCCCCCTGGCCTTCTCAGATGGCGTCCTGGCTGCCATCGCGCTCGGGCTCATCGCGTTCGAATTCACCGCGGATAACCAGCAGTACGCGTACCACGCGTGGAAACAAGGGACGTACGACGTGCGCGCGCATTGGCCCGGCGCCCGCCTTGCATGGACCAAGGCCGACGCCGCGCGTGGTTTCTGCACGCGCGGTCTGTGGTCCTGGAGCCGGCACCCGAACTTTTTTGCTGAGCAGTCGATCTGGGTGTGTCCCTCCCTACCTTCTTTCGCTCGTTTTTGCCCGTTTGCTGACTGACATACGCCACTCCTATTACACGTGCAGGGCGTGCTCAATCTCATCCCTCTCATCCCCTTGCGTGGCACGCCAGTGCCGGTCTCCGCGGACGAAAGCGCACTTTCCGAGGCATTGCGTGCCCTCGTACCGCTCTCGCCCTCGCTCGCGCTCTGCCTGCTTTTCATCTCTTCGACGCGCTTCACTGAGGCCATCTCAGCGAGTAAGTACCCGCGAGGATATGCCGCGTACCGTGAGCGCGTCGCGATGTTCGTGCCGATGCTGACGCCCGTGTGGGGCGCGCTTCTCACCTTGATGGGCAGGAGACGTGAGGTTGACGAGTTGGTGTGGGGTATGGGTGCTCGCGAGGCAGAAGCCAAGGACAGGGCAAAGGCAGAGTGAATAAAATATGTTCCCAGCGGGGCTGCACGCCCACCCACATCGCGTAGTGAAACGGCAGACTTTGTGTAACACTCTAAAGAGTTGTATGATATTACATAGCAAGGACAGTAGATAGTCCCCCTAAATGGGTAACCTTTTTTGAGCATTTTGAGCACTTTTACGCCTCACATTCCGCCCATCAGCCATTCGAGCTTATTATGGCTTGTAGTCCGGGCGCAACGAGCGCACCGTCTTCCCTGCGCGCCAGATCTCCTGCCCGTCAATCTCGCTGAGCTCGCGCGCAAGGTCCTCACGATATGTGCTACGCCCGTTGAATTCGAGCGACTTGCGCGTCTCAGTTCCATCACGCACGCTCTTGTAGAGCTTCTCAAAGATCGGCCGGTTCGCAGCTTCGAAGACCGGCGCCCAGTCGAGGGCGCCACGGCGTGCGGTCGTGGAGCAAGCGTTGTACATATAATCCATCCTTGGAGAAGGTGCGAGGTCAGTGAAAATAGCTCGAGCGGCGATAGGGAGAGGCGGAAAAGAGCGGACGAACCCTTTTTCGCCGATGAGTGGGAAGAGGGACTGCGTCGCCTCCTCGACGGTCTCGTTAAATGCCTCCGAAGGCGAGTGACCATTCTCACGGAGAACCTTGTATTGGGCGAGGAACATGCCCTCTGTGAGGGAAGGGGAAGTTAAAAATCTGGAGAACCGAAATATGCGCCATAGACTTACGAATGCCGCCCATTAACTTGAGGGTGCGAATTCGAGGAAAGCGAGAAAAGGAAGAAAAGATCAGCGGCAGGTCTTATCACCAAAGCATCGAGTCATCAACTCACCACGCCACGCTCGCCATACAGGTCAGAGTAGACCTCCTTCTCGAACGTGGTCTCGTACATATAGCCAGAGCCGATGGCAACGCCGAGAGCGGTGGCCCTCTCCCTTGCCTTGCCAGTGACGTCCTGCCACACGGCGATGGACGAGTTGATGCCACGGCCCTCCTTGAAGAGTGTGCGGACGGTGCGGCCAGAGCCCTTGGGCGCGACGAGGATGACGTCGACGTCCTTTGGGGGTATGACCTTGGTGTCCTCCTTATACACGACGGAGAAGCCGTGCGAGAAGTAGAGCGTCTTGCCCTTGGTGATGAGCGGCGCGAGCCGCGGCCACGTCGCCGATTGCGCGGCGTCCGAGAGCAGGTTCATGATGATCGTGCCTCGTTTGATCGCATCCTCGATGGGGAACAGCGTCTCACCAGGTACCTTTGTCGCAAATGCGCCAAAGAAAGAGAGAGAAAAGGAAGGAAAATGTCAGCACATTGCTATAGAATGTCGAAATCTCGCGCGCATGCACGTACCCAACCATCTTCCAGTGCCTGCTTCCAGCTCTCGCCGTTCTCACGCACACCGACGATGACGTTCAGGCCATTGTCGCGCGCGTTGAGGCCTTGTCCGTGGCCCTGGGAGCCGTAGCCGATGAGGGCAAGCGTGTCATTTTTGAAGTAGTCCTGTAGCTTGGCAAGCGGCCAGTCGCTGCGCTCGTACACGACTTCCTTTGAGCCCGCAAAATCGAGCGTTTTCACACCACGGACGGACTGCAAAGGCGTGGCAGTGTAGAGAAACCAAAGAGGGGGGGAAATAGGTCAGAAGAGATGTGCAACACGAGATGAAGGAACGGAGAAAAACCTCAAATGTTGTTGTCCTACGCGACAGCGCGCTGGCGCGCGTCGTGGCGAGCAAGGAGTAGCTGGCCGCATTTGCGGGTTTTGGGGCCACTTTGCTGGCCGTGCGGGGCACACGACGAGATGCAGCACGAAGGGCTTGTGAGGAGCGGGATGCGAGGGATGCCATGTGGGGCCAAAAGAGTAGAGTAAGACGACCAACTTCAATTTTCTTTTCGAACATTTACGCAATCGGCCGAACACCGAACACGGCCGAAATTAATTGCATTGCGGTTCGCCTACTAACCTGCCAGCGACAACGACCTTCCGGATTTCATGGCGTTCACTGGTGTCTTTCTTACAGCTCGCCACTGTGTATCAAAGACTGGCCGCTTTGTCAACTGTGACCTTGACTTTGAGCTTTGACTGGCATGGGAACAACGAGCAAGGTCATCAGGTCAACGTATCCTCCTCATTCAATTTGACCATATTGGAAGAGTAGCTTTCCCCCTTAATTGTTTTCAGGTCTCCAACTCCGATGTACAGTGCTAGATGAATGCTGTATTGAAGCTCTAATTTCTCCGCTGGGGTGCAATACGAATGCTGTTCTTATCGTTGCTGTGCATTTATTATCCGCGCTCTCGTGCCTTGCCGTGTTCACAGCGTCAATGGGAAGAAAGTGGTCAACATTTTTATGAGGATGCGGAATCTCCGACTCGGACCGTATCGCACGATCACCTTGTATGTGGAAGCCATCAAGGAACTTTCTCGTTGCATATGGGCGCTGCAATCTCTCACGCAGGGGTCATCAATTCGAGGTAGTGTTGACATTCAATGAAACGGCGACAAGTATGGCACCGCCCCCCTCTTCTCTGGGCTCCGATAATGCGGTTTCGACAGCAAATCCGTGACCGCCAAATCTTCGGCGGTATACCCAGAACACTTCTGAATGCTGTTACTCTTTCTGTTCCTTGTGTCTGTGTGCCTGCCCTTGATTAGATCCCACCCCCCCATCGACAGCTTAATCTTCCCTTTCTGGCTTTCCTAGTACCTTCCTTCGAATAGGGTTTTCCTGCGTCGAGTCATTCGGAAATTTCTAGGTGGACTGCATCTCCACAACAATCAGAGCCGCTTGAGATAGGCCCTTCCGTCTTCCATATTTCACAGGTCATCGCCACGCCTTACCAGGTGGATGTCAGCAAACAAAGGTACATCTCCGTCCGCATATCCGAACTCGTCGTGCAGCTATGCGTCTTGTGAATTATCTCATGCTGCGTTATACCCCTTTTAGATCTAACTCTGCCCAGGCACAGTGTCACTGACGTGAAGTGGGGCTGCGACTGGATGGATGTTAGGGTCGCATTGATGTGCGAATGGAGAAAGCGGACGCTGTGCTCGAATGACCTGTAGGTACTGTGTGGCTAAAATTGTCTGCATGTCACTTGCAATCGACGGTGCATTTCACTCCTTCGCGCCGATGCCGGTGTGGCACAGTGGAATTGTCGAAGTCCGCGGTTTGTAGCTTGTCCTGCGTGGGTGCACAAGCAGGCGCCTCTGGTGATTCCCTTTACAGATCTCAGGGCCAGAACACGACCATGCTGTGCATGGCAGAGTTTCTCCTCACACGGCGTGGCGTGAATGGGTCATTATAGGGGTAGCAAAACTCGGGCCACCCGGGCCAGCGCCTACCGTTGGGCCCATCATGTTAGCGCAAACCTTCGAGAGGCCACGATGCCCCTATTGTCAACCTTGTCGCATGTATTAAAACTCTCATGCAACGCCAAGCTCCCATCCCATATAACATCGGTGCGCTGTTTTGGCCGTGTTGCCCGAATTCCCGGTTTATTTGAGCAATACGAACAGGTGCCTCCTTTCATTACGTTCATTCCCACCCGAGTCCAGAGCTATGCCTCATCAGCACATGGCAAGAACCCGTCCTCGAGTCCGCCTCGCGGCCCAATCGACGTCAGTGAGCTGCCTACCAGTAACGCGAACGAGCGCGAAGTATCTATCCAATGGGACGGGGTTACCCGATCGAAATAGTGGGTTGACAGCCCCGTTTGTTATTCGTTGGGCTCATGCAGACCTTGTTTTGTCAGCCATCACGTATGGCTCCGTGATCACTGCAGATGCCCTGAGTGCTTTCACTCCATCACGAAGCAGAGGTTGATCAATACTTTTGAAGTACTTCACACCCCTTTACCATCACACATTTGTTGATTGATGTCTGTGTAGATTCCCCCGGACTTGGAACCGATCTCCACACGACCTACTCCAGATGGTCTCGAGGTAGTCTGTCAGTCATTCAATTACGTTAAATTACGGCTACTCAATTGATTGCTCAATAGGGCCAGCGTCAATTGGACGACCACATGTCTCGACCTACCCGTGGTCCTGGCTTCGAGGAATCACCTACTCCCCCTCAATCAATCGGGAATCTGCAGAGTATCTATCTATTTTTATCGGGCCATAGATTATTCGGCTTCACACGTCCCAGAAAGGTTTTATGGGGATCAAAGATAGCGAAAGACCCGCCTTTTGTTCTCTATGACGAAGTTGTGTCAAGCGAATATGGGGTGTACAAGTGGCTATCAAAGATAGTAAGTAGAACCCCGCCAATCTACACCCGCCATGCCTTCCTTTTGATTTTCACGCCCAGGATACGCTAGGCTTCTGCTTCGTTTCCGGGTTGCCACCCACGCCAGAAGCCACAGAACGACTCGCGAGCCGCATCGGGTTCATTAGAGAAACTCACTGTGAGATATTGCCGATTGGTTTTACTATGCCATCCTCCCTAACGTGTGATGCTGGTTCAGATGGTAAATTTTGGGACTTTACCTCCGACCTAGCTCGGAGCGACATGGCATATTCAAATATCGCCTTGCCCGCCCACACGGACACCACTTATTTCGTACGTTCCGTCCCATCCTTATGCGCTCCCCCCCTCTCATCAGCGTGTATCACACAGACCGATCCTTGCGGCATGCAGTTGTTCCACCTGCTCGAGCACACCGGCGGCACAGGCGGTGTCTCCCTCCTGGTCGATGGCTTCTACGTCGCCTCCATCCTGCGCGATCTTCACCCAGACGCATACCGCCTCCTTTCCACAATCCCAATCCCCTCTCACGCCGCGGGTGAATCTGGGATCATGTACCGTGCCGCGCACACACCCCTTGAGCACGAGCACGACGACGGTGCGACCGGAAACGGAAATGGAAGAAACCTGCGTGCGGTGCGGTGGAACAACGACGACCGGAGCGCACTTCGTAGCGTGCCGTACGCAGACGTCCCACGTCTGTACGAAGCGATGCGTGTGTGGGACCAACTTGTCACGTCGCAGGACTCGGAGTATTGGGTACAACTCTCGCCGGGAAGCGTCCTCTGTATGCTGCGTTTTTTTCCCTCTCCCCTCCTTTTTTGCTTTTTATTTTCATCGTCGTGGATGATGTGACGAGAGATGGGAACTGGTTGATCTGACCTGTCCTGCCCGTGTGTAGCGATCGACAACCATCGTGTGCTTCACGGCCGCTCTTCTTTCTCGGGAACGCGCCGCATGTGCGGTGCGTACATCGGGGTCGATGAGTTCCGCTCACGACTGGCCGTCCTGAGTGAGCGGTTCGCATTCCCGCCGGTCAGCGACGCGATGGCTGAGCACGGAGAGCGCTCGGTGTGGAGTCCCGACCTCTGACTGTCTTGTGCCCCACCCACCAAGTCGTACCTCATTTTATCATTATTCGTAAGGGTAGATTAATCGAAGTTTATATGTCGAGTAATGTGATACGAACAACAAAATCCACGCAGCGTGTATCCTTATGCATGACTATATACGCAGAATGACAATTTGTTTCCCCTCCTGTATTCCACACACTCGAAGGACTAAAAAATAGATTATACACGTGTGTAGTAATGCAATTGAATTTTGAGGCCGTTTTGTAACTCTCAGGCCTCCGCTTGGATGGATTTAAGAATAAAACCTTCCAGTCCTCCGCAAAGCCACAGCTCCTGCACACTCGCACCCACCGGACGCACTGCATAGGTCCTCAACCGGTCGCCCTCCTCAAAGCCAGTCAC
Source organism: Russula ochroleuca (assembly GCA_015178965.1). Lineage (NCBI taxonomy): Eukaryota > Fungi > Basidiomycota > Agaricomycetes > Russulales > Russulaceae > Russula > Russula ochroleuca. The sequence continues at coordinate 506,643 of WHVB01000002.1, forward strand.
CTCGACCCTACCGCTCGCCATATCAACACTGACCGCCAGCCCCGCATCCACGGTAAGCTCCCCAGCAGCGCGTCCGCCCGCGCCACGCTTTCCATCCTTCGCATATGCCCGCGTGAGGTCCGCGACGAGCTCGGGAGCCTCGAGGCATACCAGACCGTTGTTGATCGCGTTCCGCTTGAAGATATCGCCGAAGGAGCCGGCGAGGACAAGCGGCACACCGGCGGCTTTCAGCGCCGTCGCTGCTTGCTCACGCGAAGAGCCCGTGCCAAAGTTGTACCCCGCGACGAGAACGACGCCCGCTTTGATGCTGCTCTCACTCTCATCTGCACCAGCGGAGGAGGCTAGAAGGGTGCGCACACGAGAGGCAAAACTAGGGTCGTAGTTCTCCATGACGACTTCTGCCTGGCGGGCGAGCGTGATGTCGTCCTGGTACGTGTATTTCCCCGGGTAGATCCCGTCCGTGTTTAGGTTATCTTGCGGAGCGAAGAGCAGCGGGCCTCGGAACGTCGAAGGGAAAGCAGGGAGCAGCGGTTCGTGTTCGTCGGCCGACGCCGTTGTCGTCGTCACTGCTTCTTCTGCAGGTGTAGTAGCGGAGGATGAATGCACCGGGGGTCCAGAAGGGGGCAATGCAGCGACGTCGAGCGAGTCCGGGGACGCGATGTAGCCCTTGAGCGCACTGGCCGCGACGACCGCGGGACTGGCGAGGTAAGCCTTCGCGGCGGGATGACCCATCCTGCCTTTATAATTCCTATTCGTCGCGCTGATGCCCGTCTCGCCCTCCTCAAGCAGACCCGTTCCCAGTCCAATACACGGCCCACACCCGGCAGGCAGCACACGCGCGCCCGCAGCCACAAGTGCCTCCCAATCCCCATTGCGCTCCGCCTCGCGCTGCACGACCGAGCTCGCAGCCGCGACGTAGAACTCCACACCAGGCGCCACTTTCCGCCCGCGCACAACGGCCGCGGCCGCGGCAAGGTCGGAGGCGCGGGAGTTGGTACAACTCACAAGGTAGGCCTTTTGTATCTGTATGCGGTGCCTTTCGAGGTCCGGGAGCGGAGTGGATATTTTGACGCTGTTCGGGCCAGAGACGTGGGGAACGAGTGTGGAGAGGTCGATGCGGAGGTGGGACGAATAGGTGGCGTCGGGATCGGAGCGGAGGGGCGCTGCGCGCACCGCCTCGAGTCTGTGTCTGTTGATGCGGGGATGCTCGGGCGGTGCTGGAATGGAAGAAGGTTCGTCGTTGACGGAGGTGGAGAACGTGCGGTGTTCGAGCTTGCGCGTCACAGCCTCGTACCACTCGAGTAGCACGTCATCCACGGGGAAGTACCCGACGAGCGCACCCCACTCAGTAGTCATATTAGCGATCGTGAGGCGGTCATCGATGGGCAGTGCGGCGATCCCATCGCCCGTGAATTCGATGGCGGCATTGAGTACCTCGTCCTTGTTGAACGCGCCGCACAACGCGACGATCACGTCCTTCCCGGTGACGCCAGCGGCCAGTCTCCCCCGGAGCTCGACGTTGACCATACGGGGCACCTGCCACCAGGTCGTACCAGTGGCCCATATGGCCGCCGCGTCCGTTCGAACGATTGGCGTCCCGACACACCCAACGCCGCCATACATGTTGCTGTGGCTATCCGACGCGACCGTGAGGGTATATGGAAACGCATAACCTTCTTCGACGAGGACCTGGTGGCCGATCCCACGGCCAGCAGGGTAGAAATCGACGCCATGTGAGCGTGCAAAAGCCTCGATGTTGGCGTACTTGGACAGGTTCTTGGGAGACTTGTTTTGCACGTCATGGTCAAGGGTGAAAACCGCCTGCCTGGGCACCTTGATTTGCGTCGCTCCGATGGACTTGAACCTAAAACACCATCAGACATGGCAATTGTGCAGAACGGAGACGACGGATTAACTTTGATATGACCGGTCCCGTATTATCGTGAGTCATAACATGCTCCGGGCGGATCATCACATAGTCGCCAGCTTTGACGAGCTTTCCAGGTGGGAGACCAACGGCGTATTTCTGGACGATCTTCTCGATGGCGGTCTGGGGTACCCTCCGTTGCTCCGCAACAGTGGCCAACCGCCGTCTCGATACCACCCAGTGCGTCGACCGCGTAGCTGAGAACAGGAGGAGACCCATATATGTTGCCAATGCTGGGGTACCGGTGGCAGCAACCTTCGTGTGATGATGGCACTAGTTTACGTTGGCGCCATTATACACGTGTCCGTCCGTCCGCGGGGCCTTCTCCAGGAAAATGGTTCCTAGAATTTGAAGGACCTGAACAGTTGCACTGCCGCATCTTGGCATGCTGTGCAATTAAAAAAAATACATATACACTGCCCCTACGTTTTTCATAACAAGAAGCATAATTCGGTGATCAAGACTATCTGCGGTCTAAATAATGCTACAGTGTGCGTGCATGTCGATTAAGCTTGAAGGATGACGGGAAAAGTAAGTATATGGGGGGGGGATTAAGAGGCTCCTCGGACAAGGGACCACCCTCCTCGACGCGCCATGAGGTATATAGATACTGTATATCAAAGGAAGGCAACGTACTACACCGCCTGCATAGGATTGGAAATGGAAGTGTCATCACGCGTGGGCCAAGCCAGGCGGTGAGATCTGCACAGCAGGGAGTATCTGGAAGTTCTAAGCTAAATGGAGGTCACTGAGGCACTCTACCCGCAGTCCTCTCACATAGCATCCAAGTCGATGCAAATATTGATGGCCTTATTGACCGCCTCAAGATAGCGAATAGCGACCTCCACAGCCGCCGTGGCCCCGGGTGGCACGGGGGCAGAGCCAGGGACGGGATCCGGAGGTTTCCAGTTCGTGGGAGGGTAAGCGGGGGGTGGATAGTCGATCATGCGCCCAGCGGCACCATCCGGCGCGAAACCCGAAGCGGCGTACCCTGCCAGCGCTCCAGGGTGTTGGGGACTCAGAGACTCGGTGCGACGGGGATATGTATTTTGGGTCGGAAACTGGGCGGCCTGCGGCTGAGGGGAGTTCCAAGGGTTTGGAGCAGGGGCAGCAACCCCGTAGGTATTCGCCTGGTAGTACGACCCGTCCGCCTGGGCGGGGGGCAGGCCCCTGGTTGGGGAGGGATTCGAGCCCCCCGCGTACTGCGCGAACTGGAAGGAGGGGAAGATAGCTGGGAAGGTAGCAGCCGGTCTGCCTCGCTCACGGCGATAAAGGGCAGCCTGAATGCGTGCCCTGGCGTACTGGAAGCCTGCACGTGTGTAACGGTAGGTAGGTACTCATTTATCTTCTGATTAATCGATAAATTAAAAAAATAACAACGTACCGTGTTGCAGGATGGTCTGAACCCGCTCGTTGCGCCAGATGAGATAGGACTGCTCGACGTCGTGGAACGTGTGATTGAGGGCATAGATCACTTGGTTGATCGTATCGCTTGCGTGCGGCGAGGTGGCCTGAAGCCGTACGATCCACGCGTTGAGCTCCCGCGTGAATGTCCGGAGCACATGCACGTCGAAGGAGTGCTCGGGAGTTCTAAGGGGGGGAGAGCAGGAGAGGTTGAGCAGCGAGCAGCAAAAAGTGAGAAAAACGGGAGATCGCACATTCGTAGCAGATAGGAGGACATCTTGCCAAAGGGTTAACCACGGGTGCATCACCAGACTCACACACAGGGCCTTTTTATCGTCCATCGCGTGGTGGGGGCGCCTAAGAAAGACTAGGATAGCCCTCCCCAGGCTCCCCGGTACCCAGCTTGGTACCCAGTCCATGTGCCCTTCCCATCTTTTCAAATTGGCTATTCCGGGCTTTCGGTAGTCTCCGCGGCCCGGAGCGCCCCGTCGGGGAGAGTGATGGCAAGCGAGACATCCTCCGTCTCAACCTCTCGTAAACGCGGGGAATCGGCGCGAACAAAGCCCTGGTTGGTGGAATCGTTCTCAATCTGACCCTTCAAACCGCTGTGACCATGTGAATTTCATTTAAGAACACGCCTTCTCCGCTCTGTGGTAGTAGGTTCATATCCTAGCATCAGCCGCCTCGTGTTCACGATATCATATGATAACACTCAGCTTCGCTTAGCTTCAACTAAGGCGAAGTCATATGGCAGTTCAGGTGAGGCGGACTTAAGACCATGCAGGACAGTCGCCATACAGTTCACTGTGGCAACACCCAACGACCCGTGTGATGGCGAGGACGATGATAACAAATGCAGATTCCGTCCCGTACACTGGACACGAAAATTGAAAGCCAAATTGAACGCCATTGTGCACGAGGAATGGAAGTGTGGAGGAAAATAGATCTCCAACTCCGACGCCGGCCCTGTTCTGAGACGCAGCTCTTCGCATACTGTACGCCTGCTCCTTACAAAGTCATCGAAGCGTGAACAGCCACTTGATCGGTGCTTATAGGACTTTAGTCGGGGTTGTGTAATCAGACAAGGACACAAGGAAAGTACAATGGAGGGCAAAGGACAAGAACGTGTAAGCGGCTAGGCACTGACTGCGGCGGTGTCTACTACCGAAATGTCCTCAGTGCCATGTGTCGAGGCGGCGGGCGGCGGCTGAGGAGTCTCAGGCTGACCTAGGGGTGCCTTCAAACCATCCTGTTTTGGTTTGGATCCACTATGATCCGTCTTTGCCTTTTTGCGCTTCTTGAGTAGCCCTGTGAGGCAATGCATCAATAACGATATCCCCATAGAGAGAGGACAACTGACCAGCCGTCACCGCGCTCTTCACATTATCCACCAACTCCCTATTTTGCTCCAGATACTCAGTGTCATCAAACCGGTGCTTCCTCCCAGCTGAGCTAGACTCCGCACCCCCCTCCATGCCGAGTTTTCGCTCCAGCGCCTCCAGCTTGGCACGTTGAGCTTCCGCAGCGGCTTTCTTACGCGCCGGCTCTTGCTCCAAATATTCAGCAATCCTAAAACAGCAAAAGTGCACGGTTATTCGATGACAAATACAGAGTGGAGGAAGAGCGCACTTTTTCGCCTCTTTGATGGTGCTGAGGCGGCGCCCGCTAAGGTCTCTGCATGAGTCGTTATTACTCGTCTTCTGACTGCTCATGCGACCACCAGCGGCGCGCAACTGCGATCCAAACCCGCCCTTCCCACCGCGCATGCGCGGCACCAAACGGAGGGATACCAGGGGGTGATGATCGACATCATCACCACCATCATCCCGTGGTCCTATCAGGGTCGCAAGCGTGGTCGTCGTCTCGTCCGCCGCACGGGATCCAGAAACGGGACTGAGGCGCAGATCTGCGGTTGGCGGTAGGAACCGGTACCGAGCCAAAAGGATGGCATGGAGATTTTCTAGGGTGGTGTCATCGGGTACGGAGAGCGCGAGGGTAGGAAAGGGCGGAAATGAAGAAACGAGAACTGTTGTGGACGTTGCCATTAGGAGATGGATAAGGGACTGATGACGGATGGGCGAGGGAGCCAGCGGAGTTTGGGGTTTGTCAGTCTTTCAACTGTCTGGGGTCCTGCCCTACACACACGCGACCCAATTCCACGTACAGAGTTTCCTCCACACAACACTCATGGTAAGCTATTAGCACCAAATTTTCTCCTTTTCTAGACTTTCCTCATCTTCCACCACACATCCCCAGTCCGACTCTGACGCTCCCACGCGCTCCGTATCTTCGCGCTCCACAACAAGTGCCGTCGCCAAACCTCCCGGCGCCCAAATCCGGTACGTGTCACTTTCTGAAAAGCCAGTCTCTGCCTCCACATCCCCCAATACTCGGTGGTTTTCTTCTAAACAACGTTCAATTTTTGTTTGTAGTCGACGCGCTGGCACGTCACAAGTTTCTCGGCCCAATTCGTCGCGCGCTGCGGGGGCGGGAGGGTCGTCCAACACTATGCTGAAATTGTACACGGACGACTCACCAGGACTCAAAGTGTACGTGTCCTTCTCCCCTACCCGTTTTCTCTCCACTTCTGATACTAACAACAATGCCACTAGTGACCCTTTCATCGTCCTCGTACTTTCACTCGCCTTCATCGCATCCATATTCTTCCTCCATATCTCCGCCAAAATCATCCGCGCCTTCTCCAAGTAAACCGACTAGAGGTGCTACCCGGCAGACACGCCATACGCCGAGGATGATGGGAACAGTGTTGCCACGCGACCACGTCTATCATACAAGGAGAGACACTCGATTCAGCCAATCTGTACATGTCACACGATGGCTCTCTTTTTCGGAATGTAATTTTCGTTTGGACCTGCCATATCTCTTGGCTCTCTAAGATCTACACTACTTTGGCCTTAGCCTACGGGTCGGCTGTGTCGTGAGACGTTTTCGCCAACAAATGGCGTTTGAACCTCCAAATAGACGAGTTAAGTGTTCCGCAAAAGAAAGAAAACCACATGCATACATATGGACATGCGGACGACACTCTACCGGCCGAGCGAGGCCCAGATCCTGTCCTCTACTGCTCTGATGGTGGCGGGCGGAGTGTTTAGACTCGTAATGAAATATGCCACATCCCCTAAGGTTCGGAAATGGATGCTGAACGGAGCACCTCCCGGAGCGCTGGTCACGTCATGACTCGTCCCGCCTACAGTAGCGTCACCAAGCGTTTTCAGCATCGCCTGAGCGGAGTGAGATTGGTATCCTATATCGGTGCCCCCATCAGCTTTCCTAGGCTAGCTAAGAGCCGAGATAGGTACAAGGGGAAAGAAAAGGAAGGCACCGCACGTACCGATATCCCCGCCTCGCACTTTGAAGGCTAATACGGTGCCAAGGGTCATCGCCTGCTCGATAACATCCAGCTTCGAAAGCACGTCGATGAACTGCGGCGACCACACGCTCCACACAGCAGCAGCAGGAGCAGCAGCCCCCCCATCGCCCCCCTCTTCACCTTCCCCAACAGCTTCCCACGCGGCCCTGGCGGCCCTCCACGCCTCCCCCCGCACGACTCGCTCCGACAAATCAAGCGCAGCATTAGCGACCTCGCACCCAACCGCATAAGCCGAATAGCTATGCCCATGCAACAGCGCGTCAGCCTTGTTCTCCCCCTCAAACGCGCGGAACACGTCCTCCGACGCGAGCGTCACCGCAAGCGGGACGAGCCCGCCCGTGAGCACTTTCGCGTACACAGCCACGTCCGGGTACGCGCCGAGGAGTGGCGCGGCGGAGTGCATGCCGAGGCGCCAGAGCCCCGCGAAGACCTCGTCGAAGATGACGGGGAGCCCTCGCGAGCGCGCAGCGTCTATTAGCACGCGCTGGAAGAGCGGGTCCACAAAGACCATCCCGCCCGCGCCTAGCACGAGCGGCTCCAGAACCAGTGCGCCGAGCGGTGTGGCGCTCCCCGCGAGCTTCTCCAGCGTGCCATTGACGTGTGTCCGGTAAGCAGACGCGAGGGCGGTGTCGAGGCGCGCGCTAACGTTGTAGACCCACGACAGTGGCTGTCCCTCGACATCTTTTTGTTTTGCCACCGCAGACGGGATTTTGACAAACGCTCTTCCATTCTTAATCCCGACGGACGGCGGTTCAAACCAGTACCCCTTGGCCTGGTGCCATTCGCACGTGTACACGCCTTCTTCGCAGGCGTCCATAGCCCCGATGGTGTCTCCGTGGTAGCTGCCCCTCAGCCCCAATACGCCGATCTTCTTCCGTTCCTGTGGCGCGAACCCGAATTGTTTGCTTGCGACTCGAAGGGCCATCTTGAGTGCGATCTCCATCCCCGTGGAGCCATTGTCGGAGATGAATGCACGGGACGCCCACCCCTTCCCGGGGCCACCATGAACGAGGCGCTCCGCCAGGCGCAAAGCGGGTGTGTGCGTCGCTTGTGGGTACATCACATGCCCGTACCGACCAGCAGCTCGGGCAGCGGCAAGATTGAGCGCCGGGTGAGCATGGCCGAGAGATTGAGTCCACCATGAAGCCGAGCCATCGAATTGGGACTCCAGAAGTGATCCGGTCACAACCGCTGATGGGGTAGAGGGAGACGGGGACCTATGTCCATTAAAGACGGTGAAATGATCCCCCCATGCGCTATCAATCACGTTAACGTCCCCCTCGCCTTTGACAAGCCCGTGCTGAACAAAGGGCCACCATACTGTATCAAGAGTGCGCCGGGGCATACTGTAGAGCTCTTTTATACGTTCTTCGTGCCTCTCGTCCAGATACTCGACGACGCCGAACAGTCCGCCAGTATGATCATTCGCCGCGAGTTTGCTATAGTACTCCTCCGTGATAAGAAAATTTCGGCTCGGTTCTGCTTCTCGGGGAGGAGGCGGGTCCACTGCGGAGACCCTGACACCATGCTCCGCAAAATAGGGCCCAAGGTACTCCCAATTACGGTAATACTGATCCTTGAAGAGCAAGACAGAGTCGACAATATAGCCTCGGAGCAGCAGAGATTCGTATGCAGAAATCGTGGATGAGATGCCACCGAGCCTCGAGTCGCCAACGAGGATCGTAGGGAGAAAGAGGGGTCTGTAGCTGTCTAGCTGTGTTGTGCCAGACAACGTTGGGCTGTGAACACCTAAATGGAGAAGGTCAGACCGCCGTGAAGTAAAAATAAATCGTGGTGGGATCAGGGACGTCCGTAAGGAACTCACAGAAGAACCTCAACTCTCACCTCCAGCAGTCTCGATGTACATGTGTGACTTTTCCGCTGTTCCAGCCGCACACTTCCGGATGTAGCTCGACACGGATGTTATGAACGCATCATCGGTGGGCACAATGACGCTCTAAGGAAAACAGAACGAACGAACTCAGCACAGAGCGTGGATGCTACTCATTGATGTACTCACCCGCGCACCCGCCTTCTTCGCTGCCATGCCAGCAGCCAGATGTGGACTCACTGGTTCATCAAACCGGTAGAGACAGTGAGTGTCCACGAGGGCCTTGTGAGGGCCAGCATATCGATTCACGTGCCTACACACCCGATCGTTGAATCAACGGGTGTCAGAGACAGATATGGAGCTTACTCGTCATCTGCATCCTGTATAGGCCCCGTGCTCACAGGCTTGAGATAAAAGACGCGATTCTTTTTGGCCGCAGAGGCGCGTACAAGGCCCGAGGTAAGGATCGTCTTGCCCACATCAGTATTGGCACCGAAGACCTGATGCACGCGGAGATGCTTGAATAGTAGTGACATCTATCGGTAGATCATAGCAGACGGGGTGTGACGAAAAAAGCACCACCGCGACCTCCGCTCCGCTTCTTCGAACGGAGATCTTCCCTCGCTTACAGAATCAGGAGCCGCGCTGTTGGTTCGTAGGAAACGTGGTGGGCATCACCATCACACGCACTGTACTTGTACGCTACGACGGACATTACAATGTCTAAAATAGCTGTCATGCCCTAACAGTAGTCGTAGTTGGCACAACATGTCCAGGGGGCGGTGTAAATCGTGCAGGAGTGGTAACAGCTTCCAGGGCCCGCTGCACCTCCCCAAATGACCTCCACTGCCCTGGCCCCCACCTCGGAAACACCGACTCGCGTGCATATGCAATCCCCGCAGTCGCAAGCTAATTATTTTTTTCGCAGTTCAGTTCATCAATCGAAGAAGACCGAGGTTAGAGTAATCAAAGGAAGGGGGGGCATACCAGAATGTCAGCCGTCAGCCCCTTCACCGGCGAGGCGGTGCTCCGAAAACGGTGCAAGCGATACATACTGCCCAACCAAGGGGCGTCCGTAAAGTTCTGTATTCATCATTCATTCAGCATTTGGCAGTGCGACAGACACAAGTAACACCCAAAATAAAAGGAACTTACATGAAGTTCTGCCTCGTACGGCCAATCATCGCTCCCTCGCGGCACAAGCGCAAGCGCCTCCTCCCCCTCCCCCTGTCCTTCGCCGCCCTCGCACACCAGCAGCTCGGGCTCAAGCACTGCCTCAAGCGGATGATCAAAAATACACGCCACCTCTCCCGGTGCCGCTTGTAACCCATCCAGCACCCCGACGTCGTCCAGAAATGCGATCACAGGCGTGACCAGCACCCCCTTCGGCGATACGAACGGCTCGAGCGAGCAGAGCGTATGGACGTGCGGAGAGCGCAGCGGCAATCCTACTTCCTCGTTCGCTTCCCTGAACTACAGTGTAGTATATCATATTAACAACCAATAAAAAAATAATCAGTCTCCATTGCTCGCTAGGCGATAAAGGGGGTAAGAGAGAGGACAAGGTGGCTCACCGCCGTTTCAACGACTCCGGCATCACTTTGGTCCACTTTCCCACCCGGGAGAGCCGTCTGCCCTGGATGCGAGCGCAGCTCCTTCGATCGCGTGGTCAAGAGCACGCGTAGCCCGCCAGCGCGTTCATACAGCAAAACGAGTACTGCCGCGAGCACATACCTGTGCACAGTGGTAAGGGAAATGAAGTTACTGTACAGCAGTAACGGTGCGGACGCCACATCGGCCCGCCGCCAGTGACGATATAACGCACTCGTTCGTAAGTTCAAAGCGGTCAGGTTCATGCATGCACAACCGCTCTATGCACGCCCGTGAGCTCTCGGAGAGTGCGGCAAGGGCGTCTTCGGAGATGGTACCAAGTACGGGCGTTGGACTCATGGTGGTAAAGGTGAAGCGTATTGTTGGGATTTCATCCGTCGGATCGACTCCTAAGCTTAGAAGCCGACGGGGACGGAACGGAAACGGAAAAGGGGAATAACCCCTCCTCACAGGCCTCACCTCCCACCTCTCTCCAGACGACGAGCACGAAAAAAACAAAAATTAGATTGAACAACAACAAACAAAAATCCAAGAGCCGGGATGCAAGAGAAAGACAAATGATATTTTACTTTAAAAGAACAGCTCACCCCGCACCAAAGCCCGGCAACCAGAAGTAGATCCGTGATCAGAAATGTTCCCTCGTCATCCCTCGCCATCGACCGACCACTAATCTCCACCGATTATCTTCTCCGTGTGGCAGCCGCAGCCCGTCCTCTGGGTTCTCTTTGTAGTGGTAGTGGCGGTGGCGGTGGAGGCTCGATGATTTCCACTTCATCATCATCGACTTCTTCGTCCTCACTTCTCTCGCCATCGAAAGCGTCCCCACCAGCGTCCACCAATACAGGCACACCAGCACCGCCACCGTGTGCCAGGAAGCCCTTCTGCCGTCCCCGTCCCATGGCGGTAAACACGTGGGGCTCAATATCGAGTGCGCGGAGGTCCTCTTCCGTCACACCATCAGAAGTGCGTAACTCCTGATCCAGCGTGAGCCTTCGTATCGTCACCTTGCTCGACGCGTTCCCTCGATTGCGTGTTTGTCGAGGAGGTCTCCCCGTCTTCGTTGATGCGGGTTTTCTCTCCTTTCGCGTGCGAGCAGCAGCCGCCGCAAGGGGCGAGGGCGAGTCAAGCTTTGCGCTCGCCAACGGGTCGTCCTCGTCCTCATCATCCATTATCACGGGACGCGTAGCGGTGCGTGGCGGAGGCCGTGCTTTGCGTGGGGTGGGCGCAAGAAGCGGGGAAAGCGGTGAACGTTTGTCAAATAAGCTCTGTGCTGATATCCCACGACTTCTTCGCGGGGGTGTGGGTGGGAGAGGCACGAGGGTCACCTCAGAATCAGGGGGAGGCTGTGGCTGCGAGAGCGCCTCTTCCGATTTATCCGGTCCCTGGACGACAACAGCAGTAACCCGAGGAGGCGTGGGGGGAGATGGCTCGTCCGGCCCCTGCTCGGCGTCGCCATCTGAAGTGAGGGAGGGTGTAACGTCCGTTCCATCCACGGAACTCGACGGCCACGCCCGTACCGGTAAGAATGGGCGCGAGGGCTTTGAGGGTCCAGCCTCTGGTTGGCTCTGACTTTGAGACTGGGACGACTGGGACGACTGGGACTGGGATTGAGATTGGGAGAAGCTGCTGTTTGTAGAGCAGACGGAAGTGTCTGCAGAGCGGGGAAATGGACCCATCAGTCGGCGCTTGACTGATTGCACGCCCTCCCTCGCCAAGGTATCGAACTGTCTCTTCCGCTTCTCGCCCACTGCGATCGTGCCCTCCGCCGGGCGTGGCGGCCTCTGAATACCCGCACCAACGAATGAATTATCGGCGGAGCCCACACGAGGCGGTGGTGGCTGTCGACCCATGTCTGCAGGCGCATTGAAAACCTTCCGCAATCGCACGCTTTTCATCTCCGTGAGAAACGCCGCCATTTTGTCCGCAGGGACGCCAATAGTGGGCTGTCCTACACGCTTCGCCGTGAACGACGAGTTGATGGGTGCTTCGACTGGCGTACCGGCATGTCGCAGATGCGCACGGACGTCGACAAAAGACACTTGCGTGGTTGCCGGTGTAGTCGGTATACGAGGCAGGACAAGGGGTATAGGCGGTGGCGGTGGCGGTGGGGGCGGAGGTGGGGGCATGAGATGCGAATACGAGTAGTCTGCGGAAGTCGTCACGGGCGTAGACCGCTTCGCCAACTATGAGGCGAAATGAAGATTTCAGCACGGAGAGAACATGGATAGAACATAGCGTAAAGTCCCGTACCTCTGCTGTGAGTCGTTGGACCTCTTCCTCCAGCCGCTTGATCTTTTCCTCATACTCCGCCTTCTCTTCCCGAATCACTGTCGTCTCCACCTCAGTGTCCCACCAATGTTCGCGCGCTCTCCGCTCCTCCCGCACAGCAGATAACTCCCGTTCCTTCCCACGCACGCGAATCTCGCCAGATGTGTCCGCACTAGTGAGCTCAGGCCCCGCATCGCTCGCGTGGCCCCCATTCCTCCCCGTGCCAATCGGCCGCGGGGAAGGTGATGTCTCGCTCTCCAATAAAACATCTTCTGCGCTCGCGCGCTGCTTGCCCTTCTCCTTCCATGACGGCCCCGATGACACAACATTGCCCATGTCCGCGCCGTCCTCCTGAGCCCGCCACCCGGACGTCTCGCTGACTGATTCTGCGCGGGGTCGGGATCCGCGGGTAATCGAACTGGGAGACCGTGGGCGCTCTGGTGAGCTCGATGGGCCCGGAACGGGAATCTCGAAGTCAAAGTAGGTAGGCTGGGTGGGAAAGCGGATGTGTCGTGACACAGCACCACCTGAATCGGGGACCATGGACGGACTGCGAGGGAAAAGTGCACCGGGCATCGTGGTAGATGGCTGGCGGTGCAGAGCGCGGGGAAGTGGCAGTGGCGCTGATTCTTCGTGTTCTTCTTTCAGCCTTTCTGTACATGCATCGCCAATGCTGTCCCCGTTGATAGAAGCGTGTTCGTCGAGTGGTGGTGTATGTGAGCGTGTTGGGGGCGGCATTCCGTAGCAAGGGTGGGAAGTCGCTCGTGGTGATAGTTTTTTAAGGCGTGGGGAAACATGTCGTCGTGGATGTTGGGGTGACCTGGGCTGGGGGGAGGGTGTCGGAGGGTACGATGTCCCGTGGTTGGTTCGGACGCGGTTGTTCGATTTGCGAGACGCGAGCTGTCGCTCTTGCCATTCTTCTTCCTCATCATTTTCTTGCTTATCCCGATTCAGACGTTCTCTCCTAGTGCGCCGAACCTCTCGTCTTGGCCTTGCATGGGGACGCGAGCTTGAGGACGCAACAATTTCTTTCTGAACGGAGATTAAGGACGACCACGAGAGTCAGCGCCAGGGAATACACACCTCAGAGGTACTGCCGCCAGTTGCGGTAGACACGAAATCTTGCACTTCGCGTGATAGATAGCCAAGGACGCTTGAGAGCAAACCTTGCTGACCTTGCGACATGGAGGCACAAACCAACACGCAATTACATAATATAGTCCACAACAAGACAGTCATCAACGAACGCTACGATGATAGATAGAAGTGAATATAGTCGTGTCGCATCGTGTAACAAGTCAATACTAATAAGAGCAGGGTTCCCCAGACATAATAATACAACTACGCGGTTAGCCATCTAGTATAAATTCATTCGTAGCTCGGTGGAGATGAATCAGATGATGTTGGCCCTGTCGCGACTGACGCGCGAACAGCCGCGTACGGATCTGCGTATTGCATCGTCCTACTCACCCCAGTTACGCCGCTATCGCCCGGGGACGCACCGAACCCGCTGGGGGCAGGATCAGAGAATGCACCGTACGCATCAAGGCTTGGACGTGGTTGTGGCGCAGATGGTATGTTGTACTTGGGTGACGTATAGCCGGCCGCCGAACTGCCAATCGCCGTCGACGACACGCCGGAATAGCGGTAGGCGTCAGAGAAGGGCGAAATGGTGTGATCATCATCATCCTGTTTGATGGAAGGGACTTCATATGCAGACTCTTGATCACCCTCTTCAGGATGATCGAATGGAGGGTCGCGCGGTCGCAAGCCTCTATTCTTGCGCCATTCGAGGAAAGCTAGCGTCAATGATCCAGCCCAGAATACTGGTTCAAGCATTTTTAGTAAGGAAGGCCCACATAACAGGGAGAAACTCACTAGTAGCCAACCAGAAAAAGATGGAGCCTGCCTTCTTTGTAGCACACCAGCCAGGCAGTCCATTAGTAAAGCTATCACCAAGTGCCTTGGCATGTGGGTCATTCTTTGCATTCTTGCAGCCTGCCTCTGTCCAAGCCGAAATTGAGGTGGAAAAACTTCGCAGAGTTCAATACTGGGTCATTCGGAGTACTGGACACGACGTACGCGAGGAGGAAGGTAAGGGCTGTGCCCGTACCCACCAACACAAAAGTTGCTCGATCCTCCTTCAGTGCGCGTGCAACACGCGTGAACTTGTCGTATTTTTCGTTCACTAGAGGGACTAGGAGTAAAAATAGGGCCAGCACCATCCCAGCGATGGATACAAAGAGGGCGAATCCCGACAATCCGGCTGTTGACGACGCGTCACTAAGTCAACGAATGGCAAGCAAGTAAAGAAAACGCACAAGGCCCAATTTTGTAGTGTGCCTGGAAGCTGGCCACGCTAGCAAAACAGCACATAGCAAGGAAGCTGAAGAAAGCTTGAGAACAATGGCATATGATAGCGGGCTTCGAGACGATCATCTGCAGGACACCAAGAAGAGTGAGCTAAAAGCACGAAAAGCCTGCAGAAAGGTAGGAACCCAAAGCCATAGCACCCAGAGAACAGGAACAAGGATGAAGACAATCAACCCCTCCGTAGTCGTGATCATGGACAAGTGGGCAAGAGAATGAACATAGTTACGTAAAGTGGGTTGAGAGTGGTCGAAAATAAGGCAACGCGCTTGCGACGCGATACAGTAACGCGAACCAGAACTAAATGTTACTCACATCGTCCTCGAAATCCAACGTGCCGCGTCTATTACCAATGCCTCCGGACGCGGACGTCGACATCGGCACACTCGATGGTTCAGGGATTAATTTTTCCTTGATCTTGTTGAAGAACGACATGATAGGCAACGGGGTCGAGCGAGATGCTCCGAGAGAAGAGAGAGGATAGATGTATACGAGGAATGAAAGGGATGGTGAACACGAAAACGTGTGCTGCGGGACTTATGGGCAAGGGAGGAGGGGCAGTGTTGGAAGACCGTGGAAAATCAAGGAAGCTCGGCAAATTAGAGCCCGCGTTTCACCGTGATCGTGACTGTGCCGCGCAGCACAATATCGCGTGGAAATTCCGCAGGAGGAGGGGAGGGACAAGGATTGATTAGGCGATAAGAGCTGAACGAGATGGAAAGGGGAAGAGAGTGTGGGCTCTTTCGGAACTTTCGTAAGCCAAGCCGAAAGTCTAAATGATTTCCCGTCCCCTCCGAACCCTGAGGTTTTCAGTCTGGGTCGCGTTCGGGGAAGACAGATGTCCACCTATCCTTTCCAATGTGAGAGAATTTACATAACTACATAACACCATCTCAACCAAACTCGCTACTTTGAGCGATATCCTAAGGTTCAGTTTAGTATCAATCACGTGACATTCTCAGGAACGTCACGTCAGAGGAATGACTGACCGACTCGGACGCTCAGCTGAGACACCTCCAACAACACTTCAAGAACAGACAGATAGAGAAACAACATGCCAGCAGTTTCGTTCATCGACGCCGTTCCAAATCACGTCTCCCTCGAAGAACACAGATTGCTCACAGGCGCCACGCCCACCTCATTCAGCGACATCCCCCCGGTCCTCAGACAAAAAGTAGACAACGTCCGCATCGCGTTCGATCCCCCACTCGACAATTTCTCTCCCGACGACGGCGCACTCGGCACACTCTACATAATCGAGAGGTTCCCCTTTCCTTTCTTCGCGATCAACGCGACACAGCACTGATGATAAAGCAGCGTCCTCGTATACCATTCCTCTACGGGACGCACCTTGCAGGTCGAGTACCCGTCCATAGCGCTGCACGCTACTTCGCGCGGGGACTCTAGCCCTTACGTCTATTGTCACATAGACGAGCCTCCGGCGGCAGATGCGCCTGCGACAGACGCCGACGATACACTGGTTATGCGCGTCCTCATCTTGACACCTCAGGACCCTGCCTCTCGTGAGTTCCGATTGGTACATACATCCCCTGCCTAACCTTATCTCCACAGTGGAACCTATCTTTGAGGCACTCTCATATTGCGCTTCTCTTCATCCCGATCCTCAAGGGTCCGATGATGGGGACGACGATGACGACGATGACGCATATATCGATGCAGATACTACCGCATTTGAGGTATTCACTGGAGAAGAGGACGAGGAACTCAGCGAGGTTGGCAGGGTGCGCAATGCTCCTATCAACGATAACCGCTATCAGCCCTACTAGACACTCCTTTTTTCCCTCTTCCATTATTCTCCTCCTGTATCTGCCCCCCTCTGTCGTTTGCACAGGCCGCACTCGCTCATCTCGAAGGAATCATCTACGACCCATACGAACCACAACGTGAGAACCACGTAACGGATCCTAAAGTCAATGGCACGCCGGAGGAAGGTCAATTTTCAGACGGGGAGGAACCGAGCTAAAAACAGGGGTAAAACATGCTACGTTCATCATGTTGGGCGTGGCTCCCATTACTCAACTATCCTATATATGCAAGAAAAAAGCGAGTCCTCCCATGACTATCCTGTCTTCGACCGCAAATCCGATGGAATAGTTGTCATCGGTTTAATCCCAGGGAGGGGTCCCCAATCGAATGTAGGCTTCGGTGGGGTTCCTGCCGTAGGCGTGCTCTTCAGAGCCACCGATTTTGCATGATACTTCTGTGCGGTACCCCGCCTCCCAAGGCTCACGGGTGGCGATGCACCCTTGCCCACGCTCTCAGATTTATTAAGCGTCGACGGCGTGAAAGGTGTCGAGAATAACCCTCCGCCCAAGCTCCCTCCACTCGAGCCGAGATCTGGGTCAGGCTTTTTTGGCGTATCAAATGCCCGCAGTGCTGGCCTGGCACTCGCAGCTTGCGTATTGAGTAGTGGCTGTGAGCGCACAGCGAGAAGTGCTTCCTTGAGGCGGTGCGCGGCTTGTTCAGCGTTCAGCGCGGCGGCGGTCGTGCTTGCAACGTGTGGGGTCACGTCCAACGGACGTCGCACAATATCCCGTTCGCGGGCGCGCGAAGGCGTGCTCAAAGGACTGCCACCCTCGATATTCAACTTTGCGATGCGCGATGAAAGTGCAGAGATGTCGGCGCTTTGCTGGCGAATCGCGAGATTGATGTTCCGGGATGTGCGGTTTACAGTGTCGAGCGACGGTGCTCTGAAAGGTGTTAGCAGAGATATCAGAGAGGGCCCATAGAGAAGGGCTGATGCTCACTTGATGCTGGGCTTTCCTGTCTTGAACTCGTTAAGCTTCTTTTTGGACGCTTGTAGATGATCTTCCATTTTTGAGACCCGATCTTGGATAGACTGTAATACGCGTGAGATTAGGTATAGACGGGGCGCGCATCCCTGTATCTCAACTTACCCGTAGGTCTCGGCGTAGCTGAGTTTGCAGTTCAGTTTGCTCCGGACTAAGGACCCGCGCCTTCATCATTCTCCCAAACTCCACATCCGAACGAGCTTTATCGAACCGCACAATCTCCTCCTTCCTCGTTTTAGCTAAATTAATGGCATGAAAAGGACATCAGCCTTCGGCGTCTTCACAGACCCCCAACCTCCAAACTAGCTAACGGACCTTTAAGCACGCCGATTTCGAGCTCCCTTAGCGTGACATTGTCCTCATGCCGCGCGAGCTCGAGCTGTTCGATATCTCGCGCAAACTCACGAATAGTTTTTTCAAGTCCCTCTACAATGTCAGCGGACGACGGAGACGAATTAGGCTGCATTTTCCGTTCTCGACTCTCGCGGGCATCACGGACAAACATTGTTAACTAAGGGAGTCAAAGCAACGTGAGCGATGAAGGGCAGGACTCGGGAGCATCAACAAACAAAGAAATCAACGTACGGTTGCCAGCTCTGTTCCCACTTCCGTATATAGAGTCGCAAATTCCGTCTGCATAGGAAGCATTGGCTCTGCTGAGGATGTCTCTTTCGGTGGCGTGACAAGGGAGGTCACCCCATGCGTTTGCGAAAGGGTGACTACGCTATTTGCGCTCGTAGCAGGGGTCATGGCACCAGATATTGCACCAGATAAGTTACCAAAGGGTGATCCGGTCGCAGGCGCGAGAGGAAGTTTAGGCGTGGTCCCTGAGAAAGCAGGGGGTTTTGTCCCAAACAGAAGACTGGGTACGGCCTCGGAATCTAGTGCAACTGGGGCTTCCGCACTTGCTTCAGGCTTGGACATAAGGCCAGATGCGCCAGGTTTGATCCCCGCGAATAGGCTGGGTGCGGTCATGGTGGCAGGCTTAGTTGAACCCGCAGTCGGTATTGAATCAGGTTTCGGAGCAGCACCGCTGAGCGAGAAACCAAACCAGCCTGTCGTTGCAGCCGCCCCCGTAGAGGAGGGCTTGTTGTTGACAGGGACCCCCTTTGTCGTGAGCAGCGGCGGCGTCTTTGGCCTCGGAATCATAGACGGGGGCGCCGCCTTGACGGCCTGGTCGTCTGAGGATTCCAGTTTTATCGGAGGCGGCGGCAATCTGACCTCCGCCGGTGACGGTGACGGTGTTTTGGCACCGCCTTCCCATTGTCCGAATGGTGTTTTTGGCGATGCCGGTCGCGGCTTGAGAGAGGCACCTTTGACGTCTTCCTCGTCACCGCCAGATACCGGTACGTTTGCGAGGGGCGAGCTGCGGAGTGGACGCGTACTAGGTCTGCTGAGGCTAGTGCTAGAACTTGGAGATGGAGACGGAGATGGGGAGAGGGAAGGCGATGAGAGCGTGGGCGTCGGCTGAGGAGGCGGTGTTTGTAACGACGATGGCACTGCCGATGGGGATCCTGGCGGTGTCGTGCTTCGCGTATGCTCCGGCTCTGGCTCTTGCTCTGGCTCTTGCTCCGGCTCTTGCTCCGGCTCGGGAGGGGATGTTAATTGTACATTGATCACGGGCCTTTCAGCTTTCGGAGTACTTGAAGGCGACCGCGACTTTGGCAAGGGAATGGTTGTGGGATCATCTTCATGTGTGGGCACGTTGTCTTCTTCGTCATCTGACTCTGGCACCTGCTCGTCCTGCTCTTCCTCCTGCTCTTCCTCTTCCTCTTCCTCCTCCGCTACCTCATGTTTCTCATTTTCTCCCTCTGGCTCTTCCGCCTCTTCCTCTTCCTCGTGTGTCTCTTCTTCCGAATCCGTACCCGAAAGGAATTCATCAATTTGTTGCTCGCCATCGCCATCGCCACCGTCTGAAGCCACAGCTCCTTCTTCCTCTTCCTCGCCTCTGCGTGGAACGTCAACGAACGACGAGG
Source organism: Russula ochroleuca (assembly GCA_015178965.1). Taxonomy (NCBI): domain Eukaryota; kingdom Fungi; phylum Basidiomycota; class Agaricomycetes; order Russulales; family Russulaceae; genus Russula; species Russula ochroleuca. The sequence continues at coordinate 526,234 of WHVB01000002.1, forward strand.
TCGACGAGGATAAGTTGCTGAACGAGCTTGCGGCGGAGACAACTTGACGCTCTGTGTCTTTATCTTTCTCCCCTACCCCTTCATCTTCAGAATCGGGCGCCGCAGGGATAGCCGCAGGACGCGGGGTCGGCGACTTGTCAAACACTGACTTCGGTGATGCCGGCGTTGGTTCAAGCGCAGATGTCTTCGCGGACTCCTTCGATTTGGAGTCAGGTGACGATCCCGCATTCCGCAACATATCACTGAAAGATATCCCTGATCCTACACTCTTTCCTAAGGTGCTTGCAAAACCAGTAAACGCGCTGAAAGCATTGCCTGATCCAATCTGCGAGCTGCGCGGTGTAGTGTTGTCAGCCACGGTGGGCGTAGATGGAGAGCCAAACGCAGGCTGCCCAAATGCAGACACCGGCTTCGCCGCTGTACCAATGGTGCTCGTCTGGCCGAAAACGGAACCAGGAGTGGCTGGCACAGGCACTTTGGGGGCCGATGGCTGTCCTCCCCCAAACGCGCTAACGGTCTGAGAAACGGGCTTTGGGTTTGAAAACGGAGAGTCTTTAGCGTTGAAGTTCGACAGCCCAAAGCCGCTGTTCATTTTGAGGCCCGCAAATGCATTGGGAACTGGAGGAGGGCCTGCGGGCGTCGTACTTGTCGGCAGCGCAGTCGGCTTGGTCAAGTCAGTTGTAGTGAGCGGAGAGGTAGGCACTGCGGAGTCGTCTGTAGGTGATTGAGATCCCCTCGGAAGAGAGGCATCGGCGAAGGGAGGGGTCAATGGCGTAGCAAACGATGGGCCTGCCTTCTCGAACGAGGCAGCCGCAGGCGGCGACAAGACAGGCGTAGTGCTTGGAGCTGAAGAGAAAGGAGACTTTGCAGGAGTAGTAGCCGACACAAGTGTTGATGCCGACGATGTCCCACCAAAGACACTTGACCCTGTGCCACCGCCAAATGTAGCGTCCCCACCAGTCTTCCACGCAGGCACAGAGTCTGACGTGGTCGACGCCGCCTGGACAAACGCAGACGGTCCACCAGAAGCAAATGCGCTGAACCCTCCACCCCCACTCATAGTTGGCGTCCCCAGTTTCGTTTCCGCCGGCTTCGAGCCGCTCAACGTTGCTGGGCCTCCCGATGCGAACGCACTGAATGCCCCTCCGCCTCCAAAAGCCGAGGGGGACGTGGTGCTAACGGGGGTCACGATGGGCGTCGTAGACATGGGCGTGCCAAGCCCTGTCTTACTGAACCCAGCAGACTGACCGAACGCAGATTGACCAAAAGCGGGCGCACCAAATCCCGTCTGGCCAAAGGCCGATGAGGGTTTCGGTACCTCGACAGCAGGCGTGTTGGGAGCATCCCCTGTCTGTCTGGGTACAAACTTTGAGAACGCGCCAACCCCTGGAGATAGGTTGAACGAGCCGCTGCCAAATGCGGAAGTAGTAGCTGGAGGCGCAGACTGTGCGGCTGGCGTAGGAGAGCCGAACATACTGGTCATCCCCAGTCCCGCTTTCTGCTGTGCATCGTTTGTACCCTCACCGAGCGACATCCCTGAAAACGATAAATCCTGGCCAGAATCCGTCGACATCGACTCGGTCGACTCAGCTGGCTGAATTTGAGGGGGAGACGCCGGGGAAGCTGCAGGATTGAAGCTTGACACGGTCGATCCGAAGTTCGTTTGGCCCCATTTAACTGGCGCAGAGGCGAAAGATGCAAACGCTTCTCCGGAAGGTGCTTGTCCAGAGGAAGAAGACTGTCCGAATGTCGACCCAGCTGATGTCTGAGCAAACGCAGAATTTCCAAAGGTGGGACGCTGTCCAAATGTAGACCCAGACACGGAGGCCTGACCAAACGCAGGCTGGCCAAAAGTGGACCCAGCAGAGCTAAATGTGAGGCCCGGTTGACCAGGCTGACCAAACGCAGGCTGTGACGTCTGTCCAAATGCAGGTTGGGCCGCTTGAGAAAAGGAACTCGTTGGTACAGGGGCTGCAGGTGCGGGGACAGGTGATAGTGTAGGGGCCTGTCCCATACTTGGGTATGGAGTACCTCGCGTATTCACTACATACCACGCGGTAACCGTCCCATCACTTGCATACGCCCAGACTACTGGTGGTGGCGGGACTGACACAGTTTCACCAGTTGAAGTAGTTACGTCATATGGCGTCGTGTTCTTGAGGTCCAGTTCGAATCCGATCATCGTCGTCTCGTTCTGGTCTGTGTCAAGCGGCATCGAGGGGGCACCCTCGTCAAAAGCCAGCTTCTGCCACTTGTCGTCAGTTGTGCAGCACGCTAGTCCAATATCCGCGGTCGTGCTGTCCCCAACCAAAAGAAGAATTTTTGCAGGATCCCACCCCCTCAGCGTAATCGTGAATGCACCTGGTGGGCGAACACCGCTGGGGAAAAAGTTAATGGGGAGAAAGATGTCCGCAGAAGTATCCGGACGCTTCGTGTCGTGCACGATGACCATATGCTTCTGGTCGACCTGCGGGTCTAGTGCTCCAGCTGGGGCAAAGATGGCATAGAAAGCTGGATTAGACAGCCACGTTGCATGTATGATGCTTTGCCCTTGCATGGATGGGGGGTGAGTGACGAAGGACTTGGCTTGATGGGTCTCAGTAGGCGAAAAGGTAATAATATCGCCGCTTCGAAGAGCGATGGCAAGCTGTTTACCCTTGGGGGACCAAGAAACTAATGAAAGAGACGCTCGATGAGAATCCAGCTGAGAAAAGTGAATTATACGCACTGCTCGTCGGAAAGCTCCCGGGTGTCCCTCCGCTGCTCCATCCGGCGACTGACTGCATGGTTGATACGTTAATTACTTGCACAAGCTGGCTATCAGGGCTGCCATCCGGTTCACGCAACATAGCTACGAGCTCAGGAATATCCCCCGGATTCGCATACATTTGCCGGACGGCAGTCGGGGTTGGCGTAGTTGGAAGGAACGTATGCAATGGGGTGACTTCATTATTCCCGGGTGAGCAGATGGCGGAAGCTTCAAATACGATGACCGGGCCATGTGTCAGGCCGACAATGAGCCTAGTGTCATTGAGCGCGAATAGAAGGTAATTTGGGGTGACAGATGAGAAGGGGATCTTCCGCTGCGGTTCAAAGGCATTGTCAGATTTTGCATCCAGAGAGGATAGGTGTGACCGGAGGTCCGCAAGGGGCGAGGAAACAAGAGCTTGAATGGGCGCGTTGAGAAGGGTTAAGACCGCGGTAATACGAACATACCAAGTCCTGTATTTGACCTGATGATTGCCACGAACCATCCCAAAGTACTCGCCACTACAAAAAGCTGACCCTTGTTTGGAATAGGTGTGAGGTCAAGGGGTTCCGGCGAGAGTTTGGCGCGTGTGCGTTTATTGACTAGTCTTATCGACAAGAACTGCAAAGGTTGTGTGAGTATAATGATTCTAGGCCACCGAAAGGTAACACACGTCTGGTGTAATGTCTTCTGCCTCTGAAGCAGGCCTTGGAGAAACGGACTGTGGTGGTGGTTGTTGGAGTTGTGTGACGTTCATCGTGATCGTCAGGAAGTTGACTCCAGCGGGGACCGCGACTGACTGAATTCGCGCGCGCATCATGTAATAGGCACGTGATAGGGCGATTACGCTCCACATCTGTTGTCGACACAGCCATTCGCCACCCTTGCCCCAACTCCTAACGATTAACCCATCATGGCTCCCGACCACTCAGCTTTGCTTGCCCACATCGTATCTCAGACACGCCAGAACGTCGAGTTTCTTGTAGCACAGAATGAGATCTCTCGCGATGCAGGTCAGCGCATCCTATCCCAACTCCCAAACTCAAGTGATACTGCTTTGCGGGAGCTCTCAGAGCAGACGAGTCGCTTGATGATGCCGTCGCCTCCTCCCCAGCCCTCGATCGAGTATGATCGCCCACCCGGTCCATCGTCGGGGCCCCTCGTTCGACGCAGCAGCCCGCCGTCACAGCCTAGCTTGCAGCGGGCAAAGGCACTATGGTCCTACAACGAGAACGGATCGGTAGGCATTCCTCCGATACCCCATTGATTAAGTGCTGATGGGCGTGCACCCAAGGAACCTAATGATCTGTCCTTCCGCACTGACGATATCATCGAGATAGTCGCTGAGACGAATGCTGATTGGTGGACTGGCAGGCTCGACGGGAAACAAGGACTATTTCCCTCCAATTACGTTGAGAAGATCTCTCCCTCTCTCAGCCCTCCGTCCTATCCCCCGCCTAAGGATGCTCGGGGGGCATCACCGTCGGCCTCTCCCGTGCCGTACAATAATGGTCCACCTGTGCCATACCAACCGGTCTATAATGGACCCCCCCAGGGATATCAATCCCAGCCGCCGCAACCGTATAATCCGTATATAGGTCCGCCAGGTCAACCGTTACCACAGCAAGCTGTCGTCCAGCAAGCACCCCCAGCTCAGCCGGCCAAACCCAATCGCTTCGGAGGCCTTGGTCGAGTGGTACGTGTGTAGTCTAAACTGATCCGATTTTATTGTTCATGAACATTCACACAGCTCGCGACATCCGCTGCTGGTGGCGTAGGTTTTGGCGCCGGTGTGTGCTTTCACAAATTAAATATTGATACGAACTGACATTGGTCTTGTAAAGGTGCTGCTGTTGGCAGTGGTATCGTGGATGCCATTTTCTGATTGCCGTGTAGTTGTGTTGTAGACTCTTTCGAGATGGGATAGTGTATATTTATAGCCTGAGACGTTGTGATTGTGTAGAATGAGGTCTGAGCGTGCCGTAATAAAGTCGGGTGAATATTAGCCTTCTACCGCCAACTTTGTTGGGTATCCATGTGTTTCTCATTCTCTTGCGGCTTCCTGCAGACCTCTCTACACTCACTCGACATTTTCCAACCGTCTCCATGCCTTGCATAACTACGCCAGACCCACCATCATTGCCAGAGGCTGGCCCATCGCGACCAGGCGCGCCCTTTAGCGCCACGTATAGAACAAGCCCGCTTTGCTGACATTGTCACACTCTAAACAGCTCTATTCACACGCCTGCAAACTCTCCTTCCTCAGAGCTCTCTCTCCGCACACTTTTCCGCCGATGGGAATAACCCTTCGTCCACGCCCCCCTCACAAGCGCCCCCGCTGCACCATACCTTCCTCAAAATCCGAATCGTGACCTGGAACATGAACGAATCACTCCCCAAGGTATACCCTACTCTCTCGTCTCGGCGTACGCATTCGTGGAGTTCTTACGAGCACGCATGGCCCAGGGCGACTTGCAGGAGCTCCTGGGCCATGTACCCACGTATACTTCCCCCGTAGAAGAACATACCTCCACCGATCTTCCGCACTTACCCAACAACGCGGAGCATACATATCATCTCATCGTCGTGTGCGTCATATTATCCTTTCGTATGCCTTCTGGATTATCCATGATTCATATCCCTCAGCGCTGGACAAGAGTGCCCCAGTCTGTCAGGCATACCACGTGGCCTCGGCGCGGGCTTCAAATTAGGAAGTGGTGACAGGGAGAAGGATAAAGATAAAGAACGTGACAAGGACAAGGATAGAGACTACGACAACGTCGAACATGAATCCCCCGAACCACTCATCGAGAAGCGCGGTCCAAAGTCCGAGCAACGAGACGAAGAGCCTGTTCCTCACACCACTGGCTGGACTTCCATCCTCGAAGACTTCTTCGTTCATGGAATGACCGTTGTTGGTCCCAGTGCACGCACAAAGGACAAGGGCTCGCAATCTGACTTGGGACGCTCATATTCAACTGGCGACATTAGGCGTCGCCCGAAGACAGCGACAAAGGGCCCATACGAGATGCTCGTAAAAGAGCGTTTAATGGGGATCTACCTCGCGATATTTGTGCATCGTGATGCGAAACATCTCGTGCGGGGTGCGTCTTTTCACTCACTGTGAGAGAAGCGTGCTGAATGCTTGGTCGATAAGGCACGTCCAAATCCGCGGTCACCGCGGGACTCATCGGTGGGCGGGTAGGCAACAAAGGTGCTGTCGGAGTTAGCTTGAAGATTGCGAATACGACGATGCTGTTCGTAAACGCGCATCTAGCCGGTAAATTTATCCACCCCTGAATGCAGTTGTCCAGGTTTCCTGATATGCGCTGAATGTAGCACATGAGGGCAGACTTCCTAATAGATTGGCCAACCTGGCGAAAATCAAGGTGTGTTCTCGTGCCCCTTGAGCGTCTCAGCTAAGATATTATCGATGCAGAATGAATTGGCAGTTGACGATTTCCTTAAACCGGATGACCCACGGATGGTAGCTGAAGGTATGGGGCTTATCGTCTAATTTTAGCCCCCAGTTTATTCACGTCACGCGAACTGCAGATATTACAGACCGCTTTGACTTTACATTCCTGTTTGGTGACCTCAACTTCCGCCTTGATCTCTCGCGCCTGCATGCGGACTGGCTCATATCCCGTCGTGGTATGACCATGCATTATTTCTCATCTCTACCTCGCACTCAATGATTTGTTCTAGAATATGCACAGGCACTTGCATTCGACCAGCTATTTAACATTATGCGGAACGGACAAGCATTTGTAGGGTTCCGTGAGGCAACCATCGACTTTCCCCCGACGTTCAAATACGACGTTTTACGCACGATCAGACATAGACACCGACGTTCCAAGCACGCTCACGGGGCTGTGGGGGTAGTCACTCCTCTCTCACAAGAACCCGCCGACGCGTGTGAACAACCAGAACTGGAAGGGCATCATGACTGCGGACACAGTGAAGCGAGCTCTGAGGATGACACAAACGGCGAGCGTGCATCTGTCATCTCGTCTGGGACGACGTACTCTCACCGCGACCGGCTGTCAGACGAAGATAATGACTCGGGCGCAGAATCGGATTATCTTCGCAGGAGGATGGCTTATCCACAACTCGGCGGCGGGCTTGTCAAGAGGATCTCTAAGTCTGCCGCACAACGCGCAAAGTCCAAATGGGCTGAGCTCATCAACGCGCCATCGTCTCAACGTCTTGTACGTTCGCCATGGGTCAACACGCCGACACTGCCGGTCAGACCCAACAGCAGAAGTCCTCGCAGCGTCCCGACGACGCCGCTTCTCAGCCAGCGTTCGACGACATCGTCGATTGATCATCCCCCCGATGGCGTCCTTGCGTCTGTGTCTCCGCTGAGAGCGCGAGTGCAGCCAAGTCCTTCCTTCATCGGCAATGGGACGGCTGAGACCGAGGACGACAGGGGGGTGTACGACTCGAGCAGCAAGCAGCGCGTTCCAAGCTGGTGTGATCGCATCCTTTTCAAGTCAACGGTTGAGCCCGACCCCGAACCCGAAGACGAGCAAGTAGTACCCCAACGAAACGCCGTGAGCCTGCTGGCACAGGCCTGGCGGTCGTTCAGGCGTTCGTCATCATCTTCGCTGCGCTCGGCGACAGCAACTTCCTCGACCTTCGCCACATTACCATCATCCAACCCAATCCCGTCCACGTCCCCTGCAGATTCAGAGCCCGGCGATGCGGTGCGGCCCCTGCCGACCCCTTACGTGCCACGTCGCAGGCGCGTACGACCGCACTCGATCGACATTGCAGGGCTCGGTACTCCCTCTCAATCAACACAGCTCGCCACAGCTCGCCCTGGTACCTCGTCCAGCGCTCAGACGCAACGTCTCCCCGGTGTAAAAAGCGCCGCGTCGCCGAACGTCCCCCGACGCACGCCGATGGCACCCTCAGGACTTACTATCACTCCAGATCAGCATCATGACGAGCCGTCGCCGGGTGTGAGGACGTCCATGGCATCTCCCGCGGGTAACACGGCAAGGTCATCTACGTCACCGTCCGCCGGTGGCGGTGCCACAACACCGCCCAGTGGCGTCGGGGCGCGTCACCCTCGCTGGCGGTTAATGTCCTTCCTTTCGCGGGACGCTGAGGCGACAAGAGACGCGACCGGGCCTTCTACTGTCGCCGCCATTACTGCCGGTTCTCGTGCCGATTCCCCGACGAGGATGGTGGCGACCGGCGCGCCGTCGTCTTCGATGCTAGATGGTGAGCCCGATGGAGCCGTAGCTGCCCCTGCCGAGCCACCACGTCCTCGCAAGGGCGACGTCGTGTGTCTTAGTTATAGGACCCTGGACGATCAGGGCATGCGTCGGCTTGAAGGGCGCAGCGACCATCGGCCTGTGATCGGGGTGTATGCGATCTATGTTTAGGATTTGTGCGTGTGCTGATGATTCTGCACATACACATCACCCTTGTAGTTTGCTTTTTTCTCTCTCTTTCTATCTATACGTTTACTATGCTTTCACAACAATGTGAATACGCGCACAACCTTTCATCATTTTTTTCTATTGCAATTCGCTCCTTTTCGTTAGAGTTTTGGACAGTGCTTCACAACGACCATCGTGGCTATTTCTCCACCTGCACTCCTTTTGCATTTCCTTTTTTCAAAATATCCCCAACTTGAATGAACGTTTTGGACTACGTCGCTTGGTCATATCACGATACTATTCAGTGACTACCCCCAGAACTGACACAGCTTCGCTTTCGGGTCACTCGGTATAGATACCCTTGATTGCGACATATATATTTAAATATATAAATATGTATTGTACAAACTTGCCAGTGCGAATATGACTACTCTCCTCACATTCGTAAACGCGTCGTTCAACGGACCCACGCAGCAAAAGCGAGGGTTGCAGAAAGCACGCAGGGGATTCTAAGTTTACGAGTTGGACCGTCGCAATAACAATAGACTGCCGACACTGCTACTGGCGAGCTACTGGGGCTGGTGGGATTTACATGTAAGAAGACACTGCTGCCAGGCGTTTATGATCCGGGATGGTGATGCGTATTTTGTCGATATTCCGGGATTGGAAGCTTTCAGCTTCAGAGAATCGGATCTCTCCAATCATAAAATAGATCTACGGGGCGACCCATGGATTGCCGAGTTTCGACGAACGAGGAAAACGCATTTTCAGAGTGGCTGACGTCGACGTGTACCTCAAGTACTTGCAGCTCGGGCAGGAGTTCTAGGGCCAACCCTCCGCCGGCAACTGATTCCAGGGATCGAGAGAGTTCGAGTGTAAGTGAAGAGCTGATATGCAACTTCTTCAAGCCAATGAATGGCAGCAGAAGCTCGTGCCATAGTGTGCTGTCAAGTCTATTCTCCCAATCTGGTGGCATCCCATTTACGTTGAGGTCAAGTGTGAGTTCCTTTACGGCGGACAGGACCTTCCCGAGGGTGCCACAGACTTGCGTTGCAGAGGCTATCTGCCAGTCGAGCGGTTCGCAATTGATCTGGAGATTGAGTTTCCCAGCACCCCATTGTTCGTTATAACCCGCGTCTATGGAGGGACCGTCCTTATTGAAAATGACTCGGGCAACGAGACATTCAACCCCTTCAGTTCTATGGATGAATTCAGTCAGGTTCGCAAGGGTAAAGTCGAGATCAAAGAGTAAGGTGAGATTGAGTCGCTCGAGAAGTGGGGTGTCAATCTGAGCGAGCAGGTTGTTGAGATAAACGTCCTCCCCACGGAATGTAAATTGCCTCAGGGTGGGCAGTGTCGTAGGTGGAATCGGTGCAGGTAGCAATTCTCCCTTGCTACTTGGAAGAGGACCGATCGACAGTTCTTCAAGATAAGGGAGGCATTGAAGCTGTGTCACCAAGTGTCCGGGAGGAAAATAGTAAGAGCCTTGGATGTGGGTGAGGGAGAGTGTTGAGAGGGCGATCGTGGAAGAGAGTAATCGTTTTGGAAGACCAATGCCGTGTAATGAGAGGTGGCGCAGATTTGGTGCCTGGAGTAACTCAGGAAGCACCAGGTTCATCTCGTCCATAGTTGTGGACAAGAGAGAGAGGTGTACCAGTCTTGGAAAAAAATTGTTCATCGGCTCAAGCCACATACGCAAACTCGAAGATGGTGCCCAAAGGGTGACCTGGCGTACACGGCCATGCTGCTGGAGTGCAAGATGCATATTATCCTCATCTTTCCGTGTGATTGTCCTATTTATATCCGAGTAGTGAATAGCCAGGGGTAGGGGTGGTAAATGGCTTAATGTGTCTATTGAAGGGGAATCATTCGTAAGAAGACACATCAAGGTGGGACCATGAGTCGTATATGAGTTTTCGCCATCTTGGACAAACGTGGACGAGCTTTAGCCACGCAAGTCGGAGATACCAATTGAGTTAGTCCTCCAGCCGATAGCAACTAAATATTTGGAGAAGCGAATCATCGTCAAGGTTATGGATGGGTGTCTTTTTAGACTCCATGTTATACTCCGGTTGCTCGGACGTTGGTGGTGATGGAACGAGGAGCTGCTGCGCAGACTTTAGGACAGATGCAGTTACAGATGTGAAATTGTCGCGACGTACTGAAGTCTCGGGTGCTACCTCTGTGCAGTTGCGTCGATAGAGCGCCAAGGAGGCACTGGGAGAGAGACGCAAAGGAAGTGGTAGAGGTGGCTCAAGCGGGAACGGGTGCGCAGAGACCTATAGTAGGGGTACCGTGAAAGGGGAAGAGTCCGGGGGCCAAATTTCGTTCTCGTGGCCATGCTGTAGGTACAATGTCATGTACATGTACAGTATAGCCTGAGGCGATGCGTGCCTTCCGTAACCATGCCTATATGATTCGCATAATGTCAAGTCTGCACGATTCAAGACACCTCCAGCATGAGTTTATCTAGCCTCTGTAGCATAGGCTGTACTACAGAGGCTGGATAGACTCATGCAGAATCGATGTCTTTTACTTCAAGTAGTCTGTCTCATTGCTGCGGCGGGTCAGGCCATGCATACTATTTGAGATAATTTGACATCGACAGACTTACAGTACGTGGCTGATTCGTCTCAAAAGGCAAACCAATTCGATTCGAACGGTTCATTTTCGTTTCTGTCATCGCGTCTCTGCCAAATCTTTGAAATCAGGTTGATATCGGCATCGCAGCTTTGCTTACCATCATCGGTTCTCGGAGCGAGAACGTCTGTTTGTTACGTGTACATGTCCAAGGGCAGAATTCAAGAACGCTTCGAAGGCACACGTGGGAGGGGAAAGGGAACGAGTAGAAGGTGCGGGCCGCTGCAGCGCTCGATCACAACACACCTCTTCTACCTTATCAGTTGTGGCATCCGATCAGCGAAATGCCAACTCACACGTTCCAACCAGCACAGGCTGAATAAACGATGATAAATTCCGACGCTCGAAATCGAATGGCCCACAGAAGCGTCGCAAAGTCAATGGACAATGCCCCCTTCAGCGCAAACGCGGTGATCAACTTTTGAATCCATTTCTTCCGCTGCTGCTGAGCTTGACAGAGCTTTCCTCTGCGTATAGAGCAACTTTGTCTTTGTCAATACCGCTCCAGTTCCATAGTTCCTCAATTTATGCCCTCATTATCAGTCAAATTGTGATGACCATCCCATCTGCCCTTTCATGCACTTCCCTCACGTCGGGTCCGTCTTCTTGTTCATTGTCCGGCTTATCCAAAAAGCAGGTACAGATATTACCGCGGTAGTCGGCAACGTCCGATGATTGGCCATATCGGGGCACCTTGCATTATCATCTTCTGCAAGCATGTCATTCGCAAGGGGGGATGACAGCCCTATCTCACCTGCATGGCCCCGACCCATATCAACTGGTTGATGCCCTACACGAGGCGACCCTCGAGTCCGACCTCCGACCGTCTCAAATTGACGCCTCCGTTCCCTCCCCCAATGCGAGAGGGCAGAGCAGGTCAAGGCCCATCCTGATCTCCACCCTTGATACTCACTCGATCTCTCAAGCCTCGAGAAGACTCTAATGGAAATAGGAATCATCGTACGCCACCACCCAGCCTGCATCCACCTCGCCGTCATCGATAACGCACGCGGCGATGACCAGGCTGATCAACACGGCTCCCTCGACCCTACCTGCTGCCCAGCGCACCACGCGAGCGCCGTGGACTCGGCTTTCGGCGCGTGCAGTGGGCAGCCCATTCTCGGAACCAGCCGTCGCTCGCGGTGTGCATGAGGTTCAAAGAAGAGCGCCTTATACGTTGTTGGACGTGGGTGGTATCTCAGGTGGTAGAGGGGAGTAGGATCCCGCTGCGCGATGGGGACTCGAACTCGGAGAGCCCGAGGCCCGGACGGTGTTATCGCTTTGTGGTGAGAATGGGCGCGGAGAGCACGTTCAACACATGATTGACCGTTGGTGTGGTCACGTTCAGCGTTAACCAGAGTTGTCGAGGAGACGTTCAAGTTTAGCATAAGCAAAAGCAGAATAAAATCAGCCTGACGCTTCATCGGATTCAAACGGACTACGACTAAAGCATGCACCTAATAAGACTTAGAATGCGCTTTCTCAAAGTAGCAGAAAACAACTTCGAGAACGATTGTCCTGGCGGCCCCTATGAGGAGAAATGGCTGCCAGTTGACAACGTTGATTGTAAGGAGCGCTCCTAATGAAATTTATTGAAAGGAAGTCATTTATTACCTCGACACTTTCCGAGTTTAGTCTCCCCACTGTGGCCCCAAGCGATGGAAAACTAGAGATAGGCTTCTGATCCCAGGAGTGCTGATAGGCTTACGGACCAAAAAAAACCCCCACAGAAAGCATGACTGAGTACAGTCTTACAACTCACTGGATTTGTCCGACCGAGCCGACCGAGAATCATGGGCTTTGCAAAATGTCGCCGTTGCTGGCGGTCGCTTGACAGAGTACCTCCGATGCACCTGTGTCACAGTCTGCACGGAGGCTTGTCAACATGTCGGAGACTCGACACGCTAGGCGGATTCCCATACATAAAAAGTTAATTCGACGCAAGGCCAGGCTGCCTGAACTCATTCAGTACGTGTTCGGCCCCATAAAATTTATAACCATCAATGCAAAGAGAACCCCCTTTGACGTAGATTCAGCTTCGTTGAGCGCGCTTGCCGCCCCGGGTAGAGAAGCGAACAACGAATAGGCCTTCGCCATCCCAACATGTTCGATTCGTCTTAGCCTCACCGTGGTATCGTCCGCATGGGACTCCTTGATCCAAAATTGGACGCAGCCGCAATCACCGAGATGCACCGAACTCATTGTCGCGAGAGAGTGTCATGCAAATAGCATTCAACAGGACACCACGAGAGGTCTACGTCTACTCTACATTTAAGCAGAGATGGTGACCTCGACCTCGACCTCAGGCTCTAGGCTGATACTCGTCTGAAGGATATATTAGACTCATGCAAATTGAAAGCTAAAAAGCAAAGGCTCACAATCTGCTTGACAATCTCGCTCGACGAGTGCAGATCAATGAGACGCTTGTGTATTTTGAGTTCGTAACGATCCCAGGTCTTGGAACCCTCACCGCAAGGCTAGCAAAAGAGGGAGGAACGTTAAAGACGATATGGGCGCAGGACTTGTACGTGACGTACAGTCTTGCGGGTAGTGATCTTGAGGACCTTGGTTGGAAGTCTGACAGGGCCCTTCACGCGAAGCTGCTTGTCTTTGGCGCGGTTGATGAGGTCATTCGAGACTGTTCACATACATTCGTATGTTAAGTGCCAACCAGACAGCACTCGAAGCAAGAAGGACGAACACTTTTCAAGATTCTTGACGTTGCTGCTGGTGAGGGTGATGCGAATTTTGTGGAGCTTTGCTGTGGGGACAGGGCCGGCAGCATCATATTCCTTTTCGCCCTTAGCGACGTAACTCATATTGGAGACAGAGGTGACTGAAAGATGGTCAGAGACGACACAAGGATCCCGAGACGACCGATGCTGACCTTGAAGGACTTCTGGATGATAGATAAAGATTAAAGTTCAGACAGTTATAGTTGCTTCCGGAGAATGCCACGCTTACCTCAGCGGTGACACAGGAATTGTGTGTGTTAACACTTAGCAGAAATTCAAATACTCTTAGCAGGCGTCGCCCAGCATGCAAGGTCAGTGTCACTCGCTGAATCACTTTCGAGTTCTCTCATCGATGTCATATTAAGGCTTCAATAAGTACTACCCGCCAGACTATGATGATGCTAAGCACAAGAGTCTTAACGCCTACAGAGGTCCGCTTTCTCAACACTCCCCTTATGCCTGGCCTTCTCAGTCTCTTCCATGAACAGGCAAGCATGCCCTAGGGGACAGGGCTAGAAAGCTCGATCAGGGAATCCTGATTACTCGCTTTGAGCTTCCCTTCAATATCTGGTGGTAAGACATGGACACGCGCGCACCTTGACTATATTATCGTTGCTCACAAATTATATGCAGCGGAACGTGCAATGCCCACATTGGCATGGGTGTTCGCTACAATGCAGAGAAGAAGAAGATAGGAATGTACTATTCTACGCCCATATTTTCTTTCCGATGCAAGTGCCATCTCTGCAGTGGCTGGTTTGAGATCCAGACCGACCCTCAGGTTCGCTTACACGCTCTTCTTTGCCCAGCGCCATTTTTTTCCCGCTCTGACCTGGTATCTCGCGCAGAACACTCGCTATGTTGTCGTATCCGGGGCACGAAGAAAGGAAGAAGACTGGGACCCGGCCGAGAATGGGGGTTTCGCCGTCATAGGTTCGCACATATCTCCCCGCCACATTACTTCTCCCGTCCCAAGCGCCTTACCCCCCCCCCCCCCCCTCTGCAGATACAGACAGCAAAACAGAGCCCGCCGATCCGCTTGCGGCACTAGAAAAGACGACCGACGCACAGACGCACGCCACAAAAGTACAAGCGCCGCGTCTCGAACAACTAGAGGATCTCTCCGCATACTACAACGACGACCCATACACCCACTCCCAGCGCGCGCGCAAGCGTTTCCGAGCCGAGAAGAAGGTGGAACAGGCGCGTGAAGAGGCAGACAAAAGCCTCAAGCAGAAATATGGCCTCCCAGCTGAGCTCGCCCTGGAACGCGCAGATGACCCCGTCACCGCTGCCGAGGCACGAGAAGAGTGGGCAAGGGGACGTGCTGCGCGAGCGGGGGAGAACACCAGTAGGAAGCGGAAGCTGGCCCTGGAAGCCCCGGTGCTCCCTGCTCCCCCACCAAGGCGGGGGGCATCCGCCTCAAAGGAATCTGCCGCATCGTCGCTCCGCGCTCGCATACTGTCGAACAGTGCACGGCGAACGGCCGCCGGTGCTGGTGGTCCCGACGTCCTCATACCACCTAGCTCTCGGAAGGGAACTGGTGGTAATTTAGCAGCCGGCATCGCCCTACGTAAATCCTGACAACTTGTCGTGCCATCGTATTTTTTTCTTCTAGTTTGCCTCGCGTTCCCATGGATTGGACTCCTTGCACGCCTTGTAGCCTTAGTGTCAAGCACATCGTCGCCAGCTAATCTGTATTTATATGATGACGATGGCCCTCCATCTATCCTTTTGAATTTGCACCGCCAGCCCAGTTCTTGAATGGATCTCTCTGGCCTACGAGAGCATCGCGACGTGCCAGTGGGAGTCATGACGTCCTGTCGAGGAAGGAAAAATAGCGTCGGCACCAGGTCATAACACAGGATGGTTGGCCCTTTTCAGTCTTCGGGGCTGAGCACTGAGTACAGCCGGAAGGCACAGCCTGTGGTGTAAGCACTCCACAAGTAGGTAAGCGGGACCACTCCACGAAGTCCGGAGAGATATTATTACTAATAACTCGGCGCCGGTGCTCTGCAAAAAATCTGAGGCGGATACTTTTCTTGACGCGGAGAGTACGCGGACAGCCCACGGCGCTCACATTCGCTGGTGTGCCACTCGTACTAACCCTTCCGGTTTTCAGAACCATCAGACTTTGTGAGTTGTAAAAGGGGACTTTGTCCGCGTTAAGATATATTCATCACAACATCGGCAAGGGATCCTCGGTATCGAAAGCAAAAGCCGAACAACAGGTAAAAATACAGACTCAGAGAGCAGCCAACAGGGAATGAGAAAATCGTAGCGCAGGAAACGAGCAACATGATATGTACGCACGAAATTGAAACGGGTGGGGGGATCGGGGGATAGCACTTCAACCACAAAAAATGAGCACATGAGCGAAATCCAACTAAATCCACAAAGTGGGAGAGAGAACAGTCATACGATAATTGAGAGGGCGATAAATACAAGACCGGGAAAAAAGAGAAGAGAAGCAAGTATAGATGGGTACAAAACTCGGATGTCGGGGTAGGCGTAGACTGAGGCATCCCTATCTATGAGGTGGAGATAGCCCATGGTTGGTCTGGGGTGACCATCTGGCCCTCCCACTTCCACCCTTGTGCTTGGTGGAACATCGTGTCCCCGCCCGCGATTTCTTTCCACATGCCCGGACGAAGTAAGTCATATGTGTCATCCGGCTTTGCATTGGAAATCTGGGGAGAAGGACCTGGGCGGCCCGTGTGAGGGTGGTCCTGATCAGACGCGGACTCTGGGCTGGGATTCGTAGACGAACCCGCAACGAGCTCCGGGGTAGGATCATCGAATGCCGAGTAATTGATATATTCTACAAATATATCGTGGCCAATTGGGTGTGGCGGGGAGGTTGGCGGAAGATCACCAAAGCTAAAGGACGGTGCCATCGTTGGATCGTCCATGTCCGGTGCTGATGGGTAGGTACGAAGGATCGCATCCAAGGCATTTGAGGCTGCTTCAGCAGACTCTGGATTCTCATCAATAAACTTCGTTACGTGCTCAAAGAGTGCCATTGCTTGTTCATCAGTCTTGACATTTTTTGCTTGTTCATCACGCTTTCGAGCTTCTTCATTTGGTGGTCCTTCCCAATCTGGTTTCACCCTCTTCGGCGAAGGTGCAGAAGAAACCCCTGGTGTTGGAGCGTCGGTATCATCGTCGCGAACCCTCTTCCCACCGCCTTTCGCATCCACGGGTGTCGAAGATGTAGGAGTGGACGCAACAGTGTGTGCAGGTGTTGGTGTTTCGACGTTGTTGGCCTTTGTCGAGCCTTTGCGACGAGTTGGCGCCTTCGGCTTTGCGGCAGCCTTCCCTTTGGGGGACTTGGGTGTCTGAGGAGACGGTGCCGTGATACCAGGTGTCCCTGCTTGCGGAGTCGGAGTAGAGGCAGTTGGCATCGGTGGTGGCGTCGGGGTAGATATCGCCGCCTGTGCTTGAGATGGCTTCTTTCTGTGTGTTTGCAAAGGTGGAGCGTGTGGAGGGCGTGACACGGCTGGGGCTGGTGGCGCGGGCAGAGGGACAGGCGGAGCGAACAGTGCGTTGCCGGCAGCGGAAGGTGGCTGCGGTGGTGGCTGCGGTACTGAAGGGATGCCACCAGGGGCCATCAGGTGGGCTTGCGTCCTCTGGATGACAGCCTTCAACCCTTTATCCATATTGTCTGCCTCCTGTATCATTCCTCGAATTGTATGAAGCTCGAGCACGTATCGCGGGTTGGGCTTCTTAAACTCTTCCAGCTGAGTTTTCACAGAGGCCATCTATATGTACCCGGTAATATTAGTTGTGATTCTGGCACAGATTAAATTAACTAACCATTGTGAACATCCTTAAGACAACCTCCTCCTTCTTCACGGCAGCAGACGCTATATGAATGTACTTTTCGATATTGAGAAGTACTTGATCAAGACGTTCCATATTGCGGTGGTATTCTTGCTTGTCGTTTTCCGGAATTGGGGGATAATCGGCAACTTGGTTAAAGTCTGGGGCTAAACGGAAACAAATGAGAGACGCGGAAGACGGAGCAGACTGAACTAACCACAACTAAAAGCCATTCTCTTTTTCTCATTGACCAATCGCTTCGCAGCAAAAAGATCTTCTTGAGTAAGGCGCCGGATTGGTATGAGGTTTGCGGTTTGACCGGAAGTGACGCCGTTCATCGCAGCCGTGTTCATTGCCACGGACACGTTACCTCCCTGGTTCTGCACTCCGCCACTTGAGTTAGGACCGGCCATCTGAGCACTCATCGATGGGATGCTAGATGCGCTTATCGATTGTGTCGTCGATGGTGGGGCGAGGGGCACAACGCTATTAAATAGCTGACCCGGCGGCACCGTATTGGGCTTCCCCGGCGCCTGAACTACACCCTGCCGTTGCAGCTGCTGGTGACTAGGAATAAACTGTTGCGGTCGAGGCATTGTTTGAAGTGCGGGAGTATGATTGACCTGAGTGCGGTTATCGAGAGGTGCATTCTTCGTGGATGTAAGACCAGCACGGAACCCATTCTGGTCTTGCGCCGCCCGTTGTAGATGCTCTCTATTCTGTTCCACGAATGTAATGACGTTTTGTGGAACATGATGCGCCTCTAGGTCAGCACCGGATGTGTATGAGAACCGCGGTAGAATGCTCATCGCCTCGCCGCTGTTCATAACAGATGATTCCGATGTGATGCTAGCTAAAAGTGCTTGGTAATCAGCCTCTGTGGGTTGATGTGGCTGTGCTTGTGGTTGCGGAGGCTGAGGGGGGAATTGACCCGATGCTTGCGACCTCAATCGAGCAAGGATGCTACTAATGTAAACTTGATCGAAGTGGCGTAAGACGTCATTGTACAGTTGCTGTAGCCGGTGCGCTATGACAGGTCCGCATCGTGGAGGCCGACCAGCATCCCCACTTGCGACCTGAGGGAAACCTAACGCCGCGCCGATAACGGGCCACTCATCGTGTGCGGATACCTAGCACAAATATTGGTTGGAGCTGCGGGTTAGAGGAAATTATTGAAGACGTACTAATTCGAAACCGTTCCGCGAGAACACTGCCTTATGCAAAGCCCAAAGATTGATCGGTTGGCCCTCAATAACGAGGTCACGTTCATTGAGCCTAATGCCCTTAGATCTAGTGAACTGCACGAAATTAGTTTTGAATCGATCCTCTGGCAAGCAGGGTAGTTTATTGAGCTGGATGGGCAGTTGTGAAGGGGGATGTGTGATCTGCGGCGACTGCTGCTGCGAAGCGCCATTCATCTGCGCGAGCACGCCATTGCTCGGTAGGCCATTAGCGGATGCGTGGGACGGAATTTGCGTTAAATTTGACTGCGGTGTTGCCGAAGATACGAAATTCTGTTGTGGAGTTGGAATGCCTCGTTGAGGTTGTTGAGGTTGATTGACCGAAGCCTGCTGCAACGAGGGGCTATTGTGTTGACCGGATCTTTCAGCCACCGGATAAAGCCCTGGTCGTTGTCCTGATCCTGGCCACGCCTGACCATTACCTGCTTGCTGTGTAGGATCGCCGCTAAAACGCCATCAGGGAATGTCGACGGGCACATAAAGCGGATTTACCTTGCCCTCGTCCTCCCATTGATGAGTTCCTGCAATATAGCTATGAATCGTTTGTTATTATCTATTTTGGCTCGGAACTGCTGCCGCTGAATATCGCTACTGCCGGAACTACTGGCAGTTTGGAGGTTCTTCTCCCCTTCAATCACGACACGCTGCAAGTGAATGGACAGCTCGTGAAGTTGTTGTGACGTCATGCTGGCGAGGTTACTAGGAACGGAGACCTGTTGCGCCCCCGGTGGGGGGGGTTGCGACGCCGAAGCGGCGGAAGAAGACTGGGCATTCACATGGGAGATCGAAGGGGAAGGTTGAATGAAGTTTTGTTGAAGTGATCCAGGACCCTGTGCGAGGCCCATTCCAGGAGGATTGAGATTTTGACCCAAACGAAGGCCAGAACCGTTCTGCTGCTGCTGACCCTGGGCGAGGAGCATGCCGAATTGGCGAGCATGTGAAGGATCTTGTCCCTGAATGGCGCGCTGCACGGGATTCATTTGATTGTTAGTTGAAACCTGGGTGCGCTGGGCGAGAGTGGCGAGTTGTTGCTGAGTAGTTCCACTTTGCATTCCACCAGCGTTAAAGCCCGGTGGCAACTGTTGGGGAACACTCTGGGCTGAAGAGGCCTGCATCATAGCAAGACGTTCCACGGCTTGTTGTTGCGTCATGTTGCCTTGCGCAACTTGACTTCGCAAGGCCATTATAAGCTAGGTAGGGTAATGGATGTGAGCGAAATGTTTTGGGATAAGCGCGAAGAATAAATATTCGAGATTATGACCCCGCGGCTGACTAAGCACACGATTTATATGTCATGGCAAAAACGGTGTGGACCCACGAGCTGATGAAAGGCCACAAGCGAATGTATCGAGGGAACGACCAGCCCCACAAGATACGCCATAAATGAGAGTGTAGGCCGCTACTTTTGACAGATACGACAAAGGGGATGGCAAACTGAGGGCAAGACACACCTGTTGCTGCTGTTGCACGGACAAGCTCATCACACCTCCGTGCATCAGTTCTCCACCAGGCTGCTGCTGCTGCTGTTGCGGTTGTTGCAGTTGTTGCTGCTGCTGCTGCTGCTGTTGTTGTTGCTGCTGCTGCTGCTGCTGCTGCTGCTGATGTCGATATTGCATTTGCTGCCACATCTCAGTGGTCATTCCAGCTAGCGGAGGCTGAGAACCAACTTGCTGTGGTTGATGCGGGGGACGGTGTTGAGCTTGTTGAGTGGGAGGGCCTTGAGGAAAGTTGTTGGGGAAGGTGGAGTATGCATTAGGGACCCGATCGGACATCGTTCATAGGGCGGAGGACAGTGAGGGATGGGTGGATTAGGTCCGAAGGATGGGGTACGAGGTCGTTAGGGGGAATGCAATAGGCCCGAGGCGAGCAGCAGGAGGGATGATGGAGGGAGCGGCGGAGGAGATGGAGGGGATGGCGGTGGGAGGCAAGAGCTGTTGTCCTATTACTGTACGGGGGGAACGACACGGCCCTCGCAAGTCGTGGCGGAGTTACAAATCTAGGCAGGCATAATTATTATTGTCGTCAATTATTATTTATTTACTTTGATTATTATCGCCACGCCTCATCTCATCCCTCAAAACTCCATGTTGTGTTGAGAACTTCCCTCTCTATTCCAGCTTTGAACCGAAGACGCAGACCACTTTCAGCACCGCCTCCCCTCCCACGTCGCGACGCCGTGGCCCGCGGAGTGAGGGAAGGGGGTCGCCCCATTAAGTCTATTCGTCGGCATGTCCCGTTTCTGTCCTCCAGAGCCCACAGTTGGTTTGGACAAGCTTCATTGCCGTCTCTCCCCGTTGATCGTAGCATAGCTCATTTCCGTGCGTCATGATTCCTGGTTGTAATCCCTTTATCTCTCTGAAACTAATGCGCGCCCGTTCCCCTCCGTTGCGTTGGCATCACTCCATGCCCACAACCTTGCCTTGCCTCTGCCTGTGGGCCACAAATGACACGGTAATTCCGGTGGAATTCGTGGCTTGCAACGATCGCCGTGTCTCTACTGGGCTACAGCACGTCTTTCTAATTCGACTCAATAATCTTTCCTTTTTCTGCCGGCGCTCTATCTCCGCACAGTGCGGACATGCTTCCCCCGCACCTGACCCCCACGCCCCCCCTATCGTCATCACCTGATGTATCTATTCTCTCTTAAGTAGTGAATTATTAAGCCCAAGTATCAATCCCATATGTTGTCGTAGAATTGGCTGTACGTGCACGTGATGATTATCGTCACGTGAATATGGTCAATCACATGGAAACGAGACGAACGTCGAGGGCGTGTCAAGTATTCCTTGTTTTTGTACTGTTCTGTTGGGAAAGGCATTCGCCAGCATTGTATCTTATTCTTCATGTTTAACTCGGTGTTATCTTCAGGTCGGTGTGCTTTGCCTTACCCCTAATCAACCATACATTCATCTTGCAACACAGCCTCTGCCTACTTCTTTCTTCCTATCGACGACGAACCTCACCTAGGTGATCCCTCCCCTTCGTGTTCCTACACGAGGTCACTCTCATGGGATGGCTCAGAGGAGTCGTCTACAGACCACTCGGACGACTCACCTACCCGCCACACCAGCCCCAGAATCTCGCGAAGCCGGCATCGACGTCAGCAGGAGATCGCGGACATACTCGAACAGAAGGATCTATACAATATTCTTGGCTTATCTCGCGCTTCAGCACCCGATAAGATGGAGCTCAGACGTGCATATCTATCCCGGAGTCGAGCATGTCATCCAGAGTACGTCCTTGACTCACTCACTATCCGTGTTGATGTTTTTACATCTTTCTATAGCAAGTTTCCCAACAATCCTGAAGCAACATACGCATTTCAAAAAGTTTCCGTCGCGTATAATGTTCTTTCCGACCCTGCCTCAAAACGTGTTTATGACTCGCACCCTGCCTCACATGAGTTTTCTAGCAACACTCCTGGGGCCACTATGTGCGCTGAGGAAACGTTGCGAACCGTCATTGTCGGTATTTTCAACGACTTTCTGGATGGTGATTTAGAGATGGTGCGCACATTACTCCGTAGGTTCCCTTCCATCACCGTGCTATGCCAAGGTAATGATATTTCCTACCCCCTATAGGTGGCATAAACGACCTGAGTCCTTCACTACGCCTTGGTGACGAAGGCATTGATTCAATCCTCCTTACCCTCCAGGGCATTCGCGATCGCGTCCTCAGTATGTTTGTCTCTCCCCTGACTGCACATCCCCATACCTTGACGTGCGTTCCCATCACCCGCCAGCTTGCCGCGCCCTCACGCATACGGTGATCTCGACACTTTCTTACCTACTTGACACACATGCTTCCCTTGCGAAACTTTCTTACTTCTCTCTGCGCCCTCGCGCATGTCTCTCGCTTCGCCTAGCACGGATTACCCTCGCACTTCCGCTCGCACTGGAACAAGAACTACGATACCAGCACAGTGTGCGCGCACGCAGCCGGGCACGGCGTCTGCGCGAGCACCGTGAGCGGTTCAACTTCACGGCGGCAGAAAACGAGGTCGAGGCCGAACGAAATGGCGACGGGCGTGATGAACGAGTCTTCTTTCCACGGCGTGTGATGATCCTCATTGAGGGCATCGTGCTCAGCCTTGAGAAAATGGAGGGCATGCTGAAGTAAAAAATGTGTCGCGTTGCAAGCCCTCAGCCCCTTTTGGATTTCAGAAGATCGACTTCTTTTCTTATCATGGGTCTCCATCTTGGTACGGCGGCGTTCAATGACTCTTCCTTGCATATGACGAAAAGTTCTACGCAAGTGTCTGGCGGGGGATTTCTTCATCTCATTCTTCTCATCACCATAGATTGACCTTCTGTGACACACGCCATCATCTCTAGATGCCCACGATACGCTCCAGAACGCGAACACGAACATTCTTCTCACCCAGCATACTTTTGACTTCCTACCTTCCATTCCGTATACTATGCATGCAAATTCTCTTATCATGCAATCACTATTCTCTTCCCTCCTACGTTATGTGAAACCCTATTGTCGCAACCCACGGCCATATCTAAGTGGCCTCTCATCGATACAGAATACAGACGCGGGCCCCCTATGTCACGGTCCTCGATTGCATTCAGTATATTTATCGCTCAAGGGACACTAGGTATGCGACTTTTATGATACATAACCCACAGTACCCATACCCCAGTAATGTGTGGCCTTGGCCACATTTCCCCTCTTGCCAGTGCTGGCATTTGTTTATCTTCACAACCACTCCCCTTATCAATGGTCCATGGTACAGTACGATGTCATGCTCATACACATTTTCCCCCTGCCAGCGAGTACTGAAATGGACGATGACGTCGGGAATCACTTCACGGAACAGTTCTAGGCCCGCTCACGTGCGTTCGCACACAGACCCTACACCGCGCGACTTATTGTTATTCGCAATACATTGTATTATCATAATGGCTTATAAGTCATTAGCATCTCAGAATTCAAGACAACAGTTTTTTGGAAGCGATCTCGCCCTTTCTGGGCGATGTCCCGGTGGCGAAAGCGGCGTTGTGCAGTGGCCGGCCCGGTTGTCGGAGAGAAGTATGCCGCGGACCTCACTGTCCTTGTCCGCCGTCGCCGACAACCTGATCAAAGGTCAATAGACTACGTGTGTGGTGTGGTGCCGTGCCGCGCGTGCGACACCGCCATGAGTTCATGAATGTGTCGCAACTACTGTACCACAACGGCCACAGGCCGACGGGAGCGACTGACAGACAAAGCCGTCTTCTGTGATGTGGTATGGGACGGGACCCTAAGCAACAATGCAGCACTACGCGATCCATCAATATACCGTGATGGAGACCACTCGGCTCTCCCAACCAACCAGCGATCCGCCGCCAAATTGCTGAGGGAGCATAAACTCGTACGCGGCCCCGTCTCGTCTCGCCAGGTTGCGACATCAAAAGATCTGTAAGGATCATTTTGCTGTCCTGGACCATTTTTGGCCGCTTTTATTTTTTATTTTATTTTTGCCCCTGCTGGAAGCAACTGGAGCCCGGCCACAATGACCAACCGATGTGCTTTTGTATTTGTAAAATTTGTAGAGTATAAGGTCTGGTGAGACTCAATCTAGACCCGAAGTCGCGGCAACGCCGACGTTCGCCACCGTTCGTCCATTCAATTTTTTCATCCCTTGTTCCAAAAGGTGATAATGATGGTGGCGGTGGTGGTGGTGGTACCGTAGTGGCAGTGGTGGGGTCGGTAACTAACCAACAAGTATAGTAACAGCGGTGTGGCGCTGTATCCAGTGGCGTTGGGCTTTCAAAGGTTTCTCAGCAGTATTTTAGATGTGGTTCACGCAGTTCCTTTTTGGGAGGTTCCCGCATATAAGCGAGAATGGAATCGCGGCGGATGCCTTTCAGCCAACGACGGGGACACTTTTCTTTTCGTTTTCATAGATACACGCGCTCATTTACTGCACTGCACTGTACAACTTGATCCCAACTCGGAGCTGCCAACGTACGTTGACAGCACGCGGGAGAATACTCGTGCAGAAGCTTAGGTTTCTAGGATACAACGATTAACGGGGAGATCGGTCGTGCAGTAACGAACGCGCGTCCGAGTCTTTGCCAGCAGATGCCAAGTACAGTAAATCCCGTACGTCATACTCATAATCCATGGATTGTTCGCTCGGGGATCCATGTGCAAAGGGACCAATTTTCACACACCCTCCGAAGATGGCCCAGGCGGATGCAATCCCACTGATACTTGTTGAGTTGAAAGCGGCCATCGAGTCACGGCAGACATAAGACCACTCACTTTGTGCGAACACGATAACGTGCTGTGGAAAGATAGCGCACCTCTAGCCTTGCCCCTAGCTTAGAGTGAGACGCCTGTGAAAGCCAATTAGGAGGAAGCTACTAAGTTAGGATGGTTCATCTCTAAGTTACTTTTGAGCTCATCACGTGCCCGAAGGTAGACGTTGACAACGTTGACACTCCATATTTACGTCTCGAAAAAGTCTTCCTCCATACATAAGTCCGTTTCACAAAAAATCGGTAACGATATATCTGTCGAACGAAAAGCGCTCACGCTTAACGGGAGTCGTCACAAATGTCCCCCGCCATCAATAAATAAAGGTTACGCCGCGAACGCAACAAAAGTTGAACCTGCCCCTACTCAAATGCCTTTAACAGAAGCCCAACAAAAAGACGATGAGTGCCAGGCTGCCAGCCAACAGATACGCCAACTGTGACATACCGTTTGACATATCGTTCACGGACGACACGGAGATCTAGATGCGATCGTGTTTCACCCTTCCTCGAAGGTGGGAGCTGCGCCTGATTGACCTTCGTCGAAAGGTCCATATGATGGGACACTAATCGCGGGATTCTGAAGAATGGTGTGCGCATCTCTGCGCGACGTGGATAGCGCACTAGTACTCGCTCGAGTCACATGGCTGGGCCTGCTAGCTCTAAATCCTGAATCAGTCCGTCTCGTAGAGGGGCGTGGACGAGCGTCTTCCATGAACGGGGGGTAGACCGATGAAGAAGTATCCGTGGATTGATTCATGACCTCGACACCACGTATGCCTTGGACTGCAGGGTGCGGAGATGGAAGACTGTAGGTGCCCGGCTCGTAGCCTTGAGGGGAGTCTGACCGTACATCGGTCTTCATCTCGCCATCTGAAACTTTGTCCGCAGAACGCTCTGGCCGTAAGTCAATAGAAGCTCTAGGAATTATTAAACAGTACGTACGTCCAGAGCCGTCCTCGCCCTCGCTGGTCGGTGTGACATTAAATGGTCTTCCAGTGACCGCAGTGGACTCAGAGGCGATACTAAATCGATTGCTAAAAGCGCGCGACTCCCCCGAGGACGACGTTGGATTCACGGAAACCGAAGTCTTCGGATCTTGTTCCTCAGCATTGGCAGGTTCGCCTTGACCACTACCCTCTGCGCCAGAAAAGCGAAGATCACGGACGCCGTTGATCATCTGAAGTTGATCCTGCAAAATGTTTCTATCCTCGTCGGTGTTATTGCCACAAAGGTCGTTCACTTGTTTTCGCAGTTGATCAACTTCTCCCCAAACTGTATCGGAGGGGCGGTCCAAAGATAGACGTTTGTTGATCACTTTCTTCTGTAGCTCCAGTAGCTCCCTGACATCCTTAAGTTCCACGCCGGACTGATCGAGTGGCACGGCTGCCACGGCCAAACGTCCTAATAGGCAAAAGATCAGTAGGGGCCCATCGCGCGCGGTCAGGTCGACCATTTCATGGGCTTTGGTCGTAAACTCTGTCCCAATATGGCCCCCATTGACGTAAGAATCCCAGAATTCTGGGTCATCTTTATCCCGCATACCGAGAGTAACGATCACTCTCGCGAGAGAAGCAACGTCCCACTGTGATCGGAAGGATACGGTGCCTTCCTTCGCTTTGTCGTTCGAAAACTGAGCCAGAAGGGCTTTGCAAAATCGAGCCTTGATAATCCCGACGCGGAAGCTGGTGGCCTTCCCCATAAATGAACCTTGGAAGCAATGCGTGATGAATGACTCCCAGTGCTGTGCCAGCGACCCGAATTCGGGTGCACGCCAGTCCACTTCCTGTGAATCTTCCAGGACCGATAACGCTAGATTAATCACGGCCACAGCAGTCCTCGAAAACGCGGAGCTTGTCAGGAATGGGACTGTCTGACCTCTGGGCATCCCAGAGATTCACTTGTAGACTGGTCCATAGACCATCCTCATCGACGACCCTTTCCATGAATTTCCTGCATGCCTCTGGGGTGTTTTCCGAGATGAAATCAGGAAGACAATGGCCAAAGGCTTCGAGGAGATCGCCGTTCCGAAGATACTCCTTCCCAAACACGACATCAGCTCTGCTGTGATACTTGGGGTGGCCTGAAAATAACATTAAGAGCCGTTGTCCTCGGGCAACAGTGTCCAGTACATCGGCGAGCGGCCTGACGCGGAATCCCCGTTCCTCATGGACGTACTTGCGGGTACCCTTGTGCAGGCCGTCGAATTCAGTCTGTGCGGGAGTGGGCTCATCGTAATGAATAGTCCCAAGTTGCGGCAGGAGTATGTCGAGGGCCTTCCAGCAGAAGGAAAGGATCGGAGGTGGTGCATGTTCTTTATCACGAACAGCCTGAGCGAGCATTGTCAGGTTAGCGAGCGGTCCGTCGTGCAGTAGGCTGTCCCAAATCTTCTTGATTTCATCTCTCTTTGGCTTTTGGCCGGTTTCGAGCTGCCGTATGATGTCCGTATTGTCGTTCGGAAAAAAGAATTTATACATTGGGATAAGAGATATAGGAAACGACGAATTGTCTGTCGTCTTGCTGTTTTGTGCGGCAAGTTGAGACAGGAAGTTTTGGAGAGCGAGCGCTCTGATACACGAGGTACGCAGAACAATCGTTGGATCATTCCTGCCACATAACATTTGGCAGTAGTCCATAAGCTCTTGATTATATTTCTGCTGTGACTCTAGCTCCGTTTCAAGTTCGCCTGCCACGGAAGACTTTTCCTTGCACTTGCGACTGTATTGGGATATGCACAGGAGGGCCTCGGCGGAGGAGGACACGCGAGCGATGCGTGCTTCGTCAGAAAGCTCCACCGACGTTGCGCAGCTAATGAAATGCTCCTTGATACGACTTAAGATGTGCTCGGCGGTTAGATAATGGTCCAATCGATCCGGTATGGTTTGACTCGAGGAAATGTATCCTGGAAGACCTTTCAAGAACTTGTCCATGTTTTCGTCGCTGAAGTCATCTTCTGTAAAGAGCCATTCCATGGCGTAGCGCTCAAGCTTCCCCGCCCGCTTCCCCGCCTCCATCAAGTATAAATGCGCTCTATCGAAGTGGATGCCCTTGTAGTACGCAAGCCCTGTTAGGCTATGGTCCCGCAACAGGCACCACAACGGGGAGCGAACGATAATAAGGAGGATGATGAAACCAGCGCGGAGTAGAGGGGTAATCGGCGTGTTATAAGGAGAGTTGCTGAATATCAGGGGAGAGATACTGAGGAGCGCATAGAGTATCGAGGCCGCAACAAGGGTGTAACGGGCGACGAGGCCAAGAATGTGATCGACCGTGTAGAAAAAATCACTGATGGCCCAAAAAAACAGGAAGACCGAGATGTGCAAGAGCGCGTGTGTCCCGTACATGAACCTCCTCATCTGGAATTCGGCAAGGCCTTGAAATAAATAAGTTCGGACACGCCCAGTATCGTGTGGAGCCGCTCGGGGATAGGCGAAGTTCGTGTATTCATTACACCATTTCTGGATAAGAGCGCTGGACACCGCGCTCATGATGCTCAGGAAGAGGCTGAGAAACAAAACGATATTGATGCGAACGGCGCTACTAGGGGTGATGCCCGCGGGCTGTTGACTATTGCCAGGGAGGAGTGTCTTGTATATTTCGATAATAAATGACGCGACGATGGAAGAGAACACAGCGTTCTGTAAGATAATCGTAAGAGACCACAATAATGAACGGCAAATCAGATGCGCGTCGCCTCTCACCAGGATAACCATTGACTCAGTATTATCCTTTAAGCTTTTAACGAGGTCCTTGTCATTCATCTCTGCCTCGGACTTGTACAGTTTCCAATATGTGGCGGATGTGTCGCCATATTTAGTTGCTTTAGCGGACCCGGATGTGTCGCCATGTTCAGTTGCTTTAGCGGACTCGGATGTGTCGCCATGTTTAGTTGCTTTAGCGGACTCGGATGTGTCACCATATTCAGCTACTTTAGCGGACTCGGGTGTGTCGCCATATTTAGTTGCTTTAGCGGACTCGGATATGCTGCCAGATTCAGGAGCTTTAATGCCTTGAATCACTCTAAGTCAGAGATAGAAATTTCTTTAGCTGGTCAAAGCGTACTGAGGGAATCGGGATCCTTTTCCTCAACTCTATCTTGGAGCCCAAGAGCTAGAGCCTCTACGTCAGGGGGTAGTGTTTCCATTGTGTGAGAGGGTGCATTCACCAACAGAGAGACCACTTAAAGGGCAGAATCAGTAATTACTAGCGCATTGCGCGGGGACTATAATCGACTATGTGAAGGGGAATGGAGGGTCCACACTCCGCAGAGATTCGAATCAACGAAGACGGCTGGTGGTCTGGCCGTACATTCACAATCGAGGCCCTTCCTGTGTGGGAAAAGGGGACGCGCCAAACAAACTGCCACAATCAAGATCTTGCGCAACTGCCACATTTCCATTTCCCAAGCCGCAGGTTCTGCTTTGCTGGACTGGGTAATCAACACCATTGAAGGCACATTTGAGGTATGTATGGCGATCGTCTGTAGGGAATCGTTGGCCTGGGTCTCCTGGGGCTTCTACGAGTCTGAGTGTGAAAACATCTTTAGGGGTCTTACAAGGGCGTACACTCCTTCGGGCAGGTGATGGAACAAAAGAAGGTTGCTGTGAAGATGAGAGGAGACGCACTAAAAACATGCGGCAAATCGGACGGAACACTCGGAGCCAGACATGGAGATTTTCTTGTCTCGCGCCTGAGTGACCTTATCCGCCCGATCCACCGCTGCTGTTCGATGTCACAGTGATACTACGCCGTGACCAGACCGATTTGATGTCTGTGAATATATGATTCAACTATTTCGTCATTAGACGGATGGACGTACGGTTTAGTTTGATGGCAGCGCTAAATTCAGAAAAAAAACGGACTTTGCCGTGTAGAGTGTTCGAAATGCCACAGTCACACAGGCAAACACGTTCAGATCATATTAGATGGAATGCAGAAAGAACAGGAGCATTTGGCATGCCCTCATACATGCGGCACTATTAGTAAATATTATAGCAGTCCCGGTCGTCCAACGACGTGTATTCTGAATTTGTTGTACGCCAGGGAAACAGGGACCGTGTAGCTCGGTGGTTATTCCGACCATTTTCGCAGTTGTTCCAAGCGGGAAAGTAAACGTCATCTTGGAGATTGGAAAACCCAGCGACTCGGAGCAGGACCGGGTATGGGACCGCCGGGGCAAGCAAGGGGGCAAGTTACGTGCGTTAGCGAAGCAGCGAAGTGTGACGGTCGACGAGGCAACAATGATGGGGAAGTATTCCAAGCTCCGATGGGAGTGCACGGGGCCTGATGCAGGCCTGATGTGCAGGAACATTCACTAAGTTCTAGAGTAGGTCTCTGTAGTCTCCGCCACAACCAACCAATGTCACGTGATTGGTGACGACTCAAAGGCGTGACTTCACCTCGAGACGCGCCACCGACCCCAACCCCTCGCCCTCGCCCCAAACACGAGTGACCCCCTCCCGCCCCAAACGCGAGCGGAAAGGTTCATTTATCGTAGTTTTAAATGGTCCACGTAGATCGCTTGTAGATCTATAGATAGTAAATACACTATTTTACTGTAATAAATGAACGTGAAACCCACTAGCACGGAATATGGATGATTTCGAGTTAACTGTACCGGTTAACGCGACTTTGTTGCCACCTTTGACATCACGACTTTGTTTGGTTGTGGGACGGACGTGGGACACCTGCAGGTCACTCGAATTGGACTAATTACTGAACCCGGCCGGGGGCCGAGGCTTACAGTACTTCAAGCTCCAAGGCCCATGCTACTGGCGACATCAGGTCTACAGTAACATCATTTCACGTCTAAACCATACGTCCAGCCAGGTGGTAACCATTTGCGCCCATACTGTAGGGGGGGTGGAGATAAAGCTGCTTCCTTGGTCTCGGCCTCGCTGACCCCCATCTTCTGATTCTTTTCTATCATCTTCCTGCAACGCCTCGCTAGGTGGCACATTCCCAGCGCTGAATCCATACACACCCTCGATCAATCCATTCCCTTCCTCACAAACAGCACCAACAGCCGCAAAAACGCCGTCGCGGCTCCGTGCTTCATCTCGAGGAACTTCGAGTAGTGTACCAAAACCTCGGACAGAGGCATCCAGCGCTTTCGCGAGGTCACCCAGCAGAGCCGCAGCCCATTTAATGGTGCGCGGAGCACATTGGCAAGTATCGCAATAGGAGGATAGACGAGTAGCGCCTGTGGGGGCATATAGAACGCACTAGCTGTCGTCCCTGAACTATGCGCTGCTCTAACAGCAGCCCAGCCTTTCTCCGGAGTGCGCGCGTACTCGTCCTCCGCCCCGGAGAAGTCACCAGAAGCGCGCGCGCGCACCGCGTCTTCAAACAACGGCGGAAGGAGCATTCGGAAGTCGAACCCGGGCCGTGCGAACGAAGTGGCGTAGTACGTGAGCTGCGAGAGCAGTGCCATCAGGAAAACGTAGCAGAGCCAAGCCTGAAAGTAATTGTGTGGTGCAGGCAGGCAGAACTGGCGTAGCGTGTGTATCCGAGTCTTCAGGGGGGGATATCCGTGGTCGTTCGAGGAATTAGGAATATTACCACCAGGATTGCTATTTGCTACTGTAATTACTGTACATCTGGCGCGTCCAATCCGGACTTTTCACTCTTGGCAATTGTCAATGCAACAACGGCCCGAAAGAAATACGAGGGCGAGCTCCTCTTCCGGAAACACAGTTTATAAAGACACGTATCGGACACAG
The DNA here is from genome assembly GCA_015178965.1 of Russula ochroleuca. Lineage (NCBI taxonomy): Eukaryota > Fungi > Basidiomycota > Agaricomycetes > Russulales > Russulaceae > Russula > Russula ochroleuca. The sequence goes on from WHVB01000002.1 coordinate 557,784, forward strand.
GAAGCTCACCGCGGGGAAGAGGCTCGGAATCATGCCTGGGGCGCGGAGTGTGGCGAGAAATTGACCCAAGAACGCGTGAATGGCACAGTTCGCCTCGGCATGCCAGTGCACATCTTGCAGACTTGCACAACCTCAGCTGCATGTGCAAGTGCAACTGGGGAAAACACGTGGCCAGTTGCGCTGTGAAATCGAGCGCCTCCTGGAAGTGAACCCCGGCGGTTCAACAGCAGGGCCCGTAAGTTGTTCCGAGTCATAACCTACTGACGAAAAAAGTTGTGCGCATGTACGAACTGTCGACTCTTCTCGGCCTGGCCTGCTCACAATCATAATCACAGTCACAATCAACACGCGCGCTCCCCTCGAAAGCGACTTTCACATCACACACACACGCACAACTCCAGATCACTCTTTAGTTCACTAACATCCATTTTCAATAATCCTTCCCATAATATCGGACAAGTCACAAGTCACTGGCATTACCCAGCGACAATTGTTATTGGCGTCACATTAAGATACGATATCAGTACGATATCTCTGACTTGACGCCTTCGGGGCGGTGGCTTCGGAGGAAGTCGGGGTTTAAGTATCTCCGTAATTATTTCCTGCAGGCTATGGCGAAGTTGAAGGCATGCGGTGCCCTCACGTTCCCACACCTTGATGGTGATGTCTGTCCTGAAAACTGGATCAAGGGACCGAATTTCAGCCCCACGTCCGTAGATAGAGTGGCGCCGTTTGAATATCACGAAGACCGCATCAAAACAGGCTGACGTTTGGCGGGCGATCGTCGAGCACGTCAGCTCTCGTCAGTGTCATCACGGAATCTGCACGCGAACCCCTCCACTCAGCACAGTGCACAGGCAGGGCCTTTCGCCTTTTGAGAGCTCACAAGATACAAATGCGGGAGCCGTGTCCTCAAATAGGAGTAGAAGCAGTATGGGAAGGTCAACTCGGAACCAGGCGAACGACAACAGACCCTCAGGCCTCCGGTCTCAGGCCCAGAGTACAATCACTGTTGCTTACAACCTGGATGCCGAATAGCACTAAGTACAAGATATCAAGAAACGCGTAGCAGTAAAAATATCGTCCTAGTTGGCACTGAGATGAGAAAGCCGCGAGATACCGCAATATTTGCAGTCTGGGCTCTATAACACTGGCAGGGATCCAGCCCAGGCCGCGAGAATTACATCCGAGTCGCGTTGCTCACATGGTGCTCATGCTGAACACATCGTGTCCAATTTCCGCAGCTACAAACTCTTCACACTCGACCCGGCTTTTCTTCACATCCACCATGAATATAAACACAGTGCTGAATGCTGCACTGAGAACCACGCATGTCAGCATTGAGATGTTGCATCAGATAAGGGTGCTCACAGTCCAAACAGAAACGCGAATGGCATGTTGTTGTTGTCCCCAGAGGCAGAAATAATTGCCTCGGAAACGAATGGTCCGATAATAGCCGATGTCCTACCAACCTTTTACCACTTCGTCAGTATGGCGACGAGCGTAAACAGTAAATGCGGGTTTTACCACGGAGAACAGAGAAAAGAAGAGGAATCTACATGAAAAGCAACATTTAGCGATCATCTATACTAGCCAGAAAATGACAGGAACACAGACATTTGGGGGAGAGGCGACACCTCGAAAATCATCGTCTGGCTGAAAGTGTACCATGGGCAGAGCAGTAAGCCAAAGACAGCCTGGTAGAGCCTTCCATCCCGATTGAGCGTGTGTGAAGTGGGGAAACGTAAACTATACACACCAAATCTCCCAAACGTTTTTAAAGCCGATCTTGTTTGTGTGCACGCCAATAAGACCCCAAATCGTAAGAATCTAATGCGAATCTATCTGGCATACGTTAAGCTTCTATGAGGGTCTTACTCACCAAGATCCAGAATACACTGAAAAGTGACATCTGTATCCACAAGTTGATTATTTTAATCAGCGACGAGGTAACCCGTGACTGAGGGAGTAGGTTACCCTCTTTGTGGATATGCCAAACTGCTTCTGAACAAGCCAGAATAAGCTGCAAATAGTTTTCGGGATTTCCTGAACGAGTTCCTAGGCCACTCACTATGCTCCCAGTGATTGACTGGCGGTCGCAACCACGAATAGGAGGGTGAGTTGCGATGTCGAGTAGGATACGACGCTGGATAGTAATTACATTATTTGCAAGGAATCCAGGAATCAATGAAACAACCAGCCTGTTCTGGAGAGTTGAAATAACAGTTCTATACTGGGGGTGAGCACAGACCGGCACAACCTTGTCAAGCACTCACATAGCGGTATTCAAAGCATCTCCCCTACGAAGAATGAAGCATTAGGTCCCTCCGCATCGACAATACAAGCAACAACTCACATAAGGAAGTAATACACAAGGTACAAGAACGTTTGTTTCAGACGAAAACACTCCCGCAGAGAAAATAACGTCTGTTTGAATCCAATCGTTGCGAGAGATGATCCTGGTGGTAGAACGAGACCCGGTCGGCGCTTTTCAACGATAAACCAAGGGATAGCACAAAGCACTGGTGGACAGATGAGATGTAAAAGCGTATATAATAATTGGCCTAGAAACGAACACAACACGCCACCACAGAATGAGAGAAGCACGTTGAAAGCTTTTGTATTATTCTCTACACTCGTGTCCGATTTCACTGCCTTCAGGATGCCGACCATGATCGCGAGAATCAAAACCTCGAAAGCCGAGCTTACGGCCAATGAAATATTAGCGATGCGGTTGCGTGCCAAAGATTCAAAACGAAAATGCTCGTCCGGGCTGTACTGGGGGGTGACTCGATGGACGGTGTATATTCGAGATAATACTGACGACTTTAATCCCTTTTTCGCCTCATCTGCAGAGGCTTGAACTTCCGGAAGATTGCGGACCACGCCTGGGATCGCAGCATACCAGAACGTAAAGCAACACTGACAACGAATTAGCAAGTAGATCAACCAGTAACCGCTAATGATACCAACCTGACATGATATTACTGGGACAGAGATACACGAAATGGTCGAAAAATAGGATAGCACTTACTGTTAAGGAGATACAAAACGATTCCTCCTGGCCATTGTGATGGCTCTTGAATGCCAAGCCATGCAAACGAGGAGGCGACAGACAAAATAGTAAAAAAAATCAAGATATTTGGCCTGTTTTTGAGCGGTCGGTGTCCATTCACCTCCTTGGAAAGATTCTAGCCCTGCGCACCTCCAAGTCCCATAGTCTGCCCAAGCACCGATCATCAGCAACATGACTGCCTGAATCGCAAAGCATATCCCATTTGTGAGGAGAATGATCGAATTGACTACCCATAGCAAAATAATATAAAGGCCCATTGATGAATAACGCAAGTGGGGCCGATGGGAGAAAGACGAACTATTGCGGACGTGTCCCAGGAAGGGTAGCACGCAATTGGACCCGCTGCTGCATGGTTTGGCGAATGGCGGCTGGCTCAGGTCATGGCCAGCAAAATAGAGGAGATTCTGGATTTGAGACGGGCCAAACCTGAATCCAGCGAGGCCATTGTTGCCCTTTGGTCGACGATAGAAAATGGGAAAGAAAGTGCAAAAAAAAAGAGAAAACCGTACGATAGAGTACAGATAGAAGCACAAAAGCTCTCGACGTGATGTTGTCCATTCTCCTAGGTGAGTTACCTCTGGTGATGACCTGCTGACAGTGCTGAGATTGGAATCGCTAGCGTCTCTGTCTTCACGGATATCTTTCGTATTCCACTGAAAGCGAGACATGATGGGAGAAAGGAGAAGGGAAAGAGGCGTTGGTGAGAACCATTGTCCGAGAGGTTTCTTATCTACGACAGCCGCTGCCTGCTTCGCATCGGCTCAAGTGGTTCTGCCATTGCCAGATCAAGTTGCAGGTCCAGACTCCAAACGCACACGCTGACTAAGCCAGGTACAATGTCCTCTCGGACCGACTGGACTCATGAGGCACACCTTATGACGTGGATGCGTGCATTGAAACTTGCATTGAAAACAAAACCAAGCAAGGGAAGCCGTCGAGTGGCGGCAGGAGGGGGCCTGCAAAAGTCCAGCAAAGTTGCGATTTAGTCGCCTCCAGGCTCCCGCCGCGAGAAAAACGTAAACGCAGCTGTGAATCGAGGCCTAAGAAAGTGTGAATCGAAGCGCTACGAGAGACTGACGACCACACAATGGAGCTCACGGGCCGGATTCTGCGCGGGCGGAGTTGGAAACGGTTCGATAGTTCTCGTCGAGGCGGCTTGGCTTCGTCTCACTCGCGTCGCCGACTTCCCATCATGGTATCTTCACCGCAAAGCAAATGTCCATTCCACAGTACGCCTGTCGAGTGCAGTGTGGATCTTTTCTCTTCCTCCTTTCAGCTTCGTTTTTTTTCGCCGCGGATGTCAGTGGTTGATACTACGTGTTGCTTACTCGGTCTTGAATTCAGATGTGATCAATTGCGACAGATATACAAATCGGCTCGAGATGCGTGGGGGCCGGGGCCGCCGCATAATCCTTTAAAACGAAGTAGGTCTCACTTTGTCGTCTCCAAAATTTGTCGGACTGTTGTTTGAAAGCTGGTGTCGTCCTACCATGAATTTCTTTTGCCGTCTATGAAAAGTGTATCGTTTTAAAACGATCTGGGGGACTCAGCGTCTACGAATGGTCAAGAGGCAGCCTGTCGTTGGTATAATTGGCCTCCAGGCACCGCATCGGCGCAGCTCTGGTTACCGGTCCCGGACAGCATCCGACCTTTGAGACCGTTGAGAATTGAGATCTATTGAGATCTCATGTCGTGCTCAAATGTCATAACAGCTTTCGTCTCTCGTCTCACCTCTGTCTATATTACCTACTGTACTGTACACTACGAAAAATGGCCCATTGCTCCGTTGTAATTCTGCAATAAGCCTACTATAATGTCGAAAAGTACAAGATGGGATAAGAAACACGGTTGCGTAAATTGCCCACTCCAGGTGTGAAACACATTCAATCAGGTAATTTGATTCCTGCTTATTTGCATCATCAAGTTCCCCAGTCCTACACATACCTGCTTGTCTCAGGACGACTTGGACAGGCTCTGGGTTCTCATCCATAAACGTCGTTACAGGCTCAAAGAGCACAATGGCTTGTTTCATCGATCTTGATATCTTCAGCTTTCCCGTTACGCCCAGTGGTTACGCTTTCATGTTTCTTCATTTGGTGGTCCTCCTAATTTGGTTTTCACCCTCTTTGGTGATGGTGCAGAAGAAGCCCCTGGTGTTGGAGCGTCGTTACCATCGTCACGAACCCTCTTCCTACCGCCTTTCGCATCCACAGGTGTGGAAGACGTCGGGGTAGGCGTGACAGTGTGTACAGCTGTTGGCGTTTCGACGCCCGGGCCGTTGGCGCTTTTCGAGCCTTTGTGACGAGTTGGCGGCTTCGGCTTCGGCTTTCCTTTGGGGGACTTCGGCGTCTGAGGAGACGGTGCCGTAATACCAGGTGACGCTGCTTGTGGAGTCACAAATGGGATCGGTGGCAGCGTCGGGGTAGCCTGTGATCGAGATGGCTTCTTTCTATGTGCTGGCTGCAAAGGTGGCGGGTGTGGAGGGCGCGACACAGCTTCAGGCGCCGGGGGAGCTGTCGGATGGACAGGTGGTGAGACTAGCGCGTCGGTGATCGCGGAAGGTGGCTGCGGCGGTGCAAAAGGGACGCCACCAGGGGTCATGTGGGCTTGCGTCCTCTGGAGGACAGCCTTTAAACCTTTGTCCATATTTTCTGCCTCCTGTATCATTCCTCGAATCGTATGAAGCTCAAGCACGTATCGCGGGTTCGGCTTCTTGAGCTCTTCTAGCTGAAATTTCGCAGAGGCCATCTATATGTGTCCGGTAGTATTAGTTGTGATACTTGCATAGATCAAATTAACTGACCATTTTGAACATCTTTTCGACGACCTCCTCCTTCAGGGCAGCAAACGCGTAATGAATGTACTTTTCGATATTGGAAAGTACTTGATCAAGATGTTCCATTTTGCGATAGTATTCTTGCTTGTCGCTATCTGGAATTAAGGAACAACCGGCAATCCCATTAAAGTCTGGGGCTAAACAGAAACAAATGAGAGACGCGTAAGACGGAGCAAACTAAACTAACCATGACTAAAAGCCATTATCTTTTTCTCATTGACCAATCGCTTCGCAGCAATAAGATCTTCTTGAGTCAGGCGCCGGATTTGCGTAACGTTTGCGAATTGGGCAGGAAAAGAACCGGACGTGACACCTTTCATCGCAGCCGGGTTAATTGTCCCGGACATGGCACCTCCATGGTTCGGCACTCCGCCAATCGAGTTAGAACCAGTGATCTGAGCACCCATCGATGGGATGCCAGTGCTGGATGTGCTTATCGATTGTGTCGCCGATGGTGGGACGAGTGGCCCAACATTGTTAAATAACTGACCCGGCTGCAACGTATTGGGCTTTCCTGGCCCTTGAACTAGACCCTGCCGTCGCAACGCTTGCGGCTGCTGGTGACCAGGAACAAACTGTTGTGGTCGAGCCATTGTTTGAAGAGGGTCCACATGATCGACTTGACTGCGCTTATCGAGTAGTGCACTCTTGGAATGGATCCCCGAGACCGCGTGGGACCTCCTCTGCACAGAGTCTGCGGGGACAGCACGCCGTGGACTATCCATCCGCGAAATTATGGGCGTATTGCCGAAATCGGGGGCAATGGAACCGCTTCCTCCCGCGCCGTAGCCCTCACTCAACCTTTCCATGGGGTTAGAATAGCCTATGCAGTAGCATTAACATCCAATCTCCAACAGGAATGACACCAGCAACTCACCTGGGACAAGGACGTTGTCCCAGAATCCATCATTCAGGATACTATCCATAGATAACATTCCCTGGTCATCGGGCTGAGCACTGTCCATCGTCGGGGGGAATGTAAGACCAGCACTCTGGGATTGCCAGTGCGCCGCATGTTGTAACTGCTCTCTATTCTGCTCCACGAAAGAAATGACGTGTTGTGGAACATGATGCGCCTCTAGGTCAGCACCGGAAGCATGTGAGAATCGCGGTAGGAGGAACATCGATTCGGAGTTTATAATTAATGATTCCTCTGTGATGCTGGTTAAAAGTGCTTGGTAATCGGCCTCCGTGGGTCTACTAGTATGTGGGTGTGCAGCGATGGTATGAATGTAAAGTTGGTCGAAGTAGCGTAAGACGTCGTTGTACAGCAGCTGTAGCCTATGCGCAATGACAGACCCGCACCGTGGAGGCTGACCAGCATCCCCACCTGTGACTGAAGGGAAAGGGAGACCCAGAACCGCGCCGATAACGGGCCACTCGTCGCGTGTGGATACCTAGCACAAATATTGGTCAGACTCGGAGCTCCAGCCTAGAGAAAAATCATTGTAGACATACCGATTCAAAACCGTCTCGCGAGACCACTGCCCTATGCAAAGCCCAGAGGTCGATCGGTAGCCCATCAATAACGAGGTCAAGTTCATTGAGCCTGATGCCCTTAGATCTTGTAATATCCGAAAGCCTACTTTTGAGTTGATCCTCTGAAATGAAGGGTGTTTTATTGGGCCAAATAGACTGTTGTGAAGGGGGAACCGACAAGTGTACGGGGCGAGCCACGGATTCCCGAGTTCCGACGAACAAGGAAAACACATTTTTTGAGTGGAACATTTTGAGATGTACCTCAAGTTCTTGAAGCTTAGGCAGAAGTTCCAGGACCAAGCCCCCGGCAATTGATTCCAGGGATTGAGAGAGTTGGAGTGTGAGTGAGGAGCCGATACGCAGCTTCTTCACGCCAACGAATGGCAGCAGAAGCTCATGCCATACCATGCTGTCAAGTCTATTCTCCCAATCTGATGGCATCCCATCCACATCGAGGTCAAGTGTGAGTTCCTCTACAGTGGACAGGATCCTCCGAAGGGCGGTGCAGACTTGCGTTGCGGAACCTATTTGCCAGTCGAGGGGTTTGCAATTGATATGGAGACCGAGTACCCCAATAGAACTTTGTTTGTAATTACCCGTATCTACGGAGATACCGTCCTTATTGAAAATGACTCGAGCAACGAGACATCCAATGATTCCAATCCCTTCAATTCTATGGATGAATTTAGTCAGGTTGACAAGGGTAAAGTCAAGATCAAAGAGTAACGAGAGACTGAGTTGCTCGAGAAGTGGAGTCTTGATCTGGGCAACGAGGTTCTCAAGATATACGTCCTCCCCCCGGAATGTGAGCCGCCTCAGAGTGGGCAGTGTCACAGGTGTGGTCGGTGCAGATAATAGTTCTCCCTCGCTACTTGGAAGGGGTATTGGGATGGCGAAACCGATTGACAGTTCTTCGAGATGGGGGAGGCCCTGGAGCCGTGCCACCAAATGCCCGGGAGGAATATAGCAAGACTGTGTGAGGGAGAGTGTTGAGAGGGCGGTTGTGGGAGAGAGTAGTGACGATCCCTTTGGAAGACCGATGCCGTGTAATGAGAGGTGTCGCAGGTTTGGCGCCTGGAGTAACTCAGGAACCACCTGGCTCATTTCCTTCCAGTCCGTAGTCGTGGACAAGAGAGAGAGGTCTTGCAGTACTGGAAAGAGTTTGTTCATAGGCTTAAGCCACATGCGCAAGCTCGAAGATGGACCCTGAAGGGCGACATGGCGTACACGGTCGTGCTGCTGGAGTCCAAGATGTATATTATCCTCATCTTTCCGTGCGATGGTCCTAGCTCTATCCGAGTAATCAATAACCAGGGGTAAGGGTGGTAAATGGCTCAGTGCATCTATTGATGGGGAATCGTTCGTTATAAGAAGACACATGTCCAAGTGGGACCATGAGTCGGATATGAGTTTTCTCCATCTTCGACAAACATGGATGAGCTTTAGCCACCCAAGTCGTAGATACCAATTGTCTTTGTCCTCCAGTCGATAGTAACTGAATATTTGGAGAAGTGAATCGTCGTCGAGATTATGAATAGGTGTTTCGGACACCATGCTGTACTCCAGTCACTCGGACGCTGATGGTAAGGGGACGAGCTGTGCAATACTTAGGACAAACACAGCTAAATGTGTGATTTTACCGCAACGTACTGAACTCTCGGGTGCTGCCACTGTAAGCCGATAGATTCCCAGGAATCACCAAGAGAGGGGCGCGGAGGAAATGGCGGAGGTGGCTTGCGGCAGGAACGGACGTGTACGAATAAGTCAAGCCGGTCAAGGCGCCCAAGGGTTCACGCGCGTTTCACGTGTTTCCCAGCGTCCGCCATCCAATCACAATTCTTTCACACTGCCGCCCGTCAAGCCCGTCAGTGCCTCAGCTAACGTACGCTCTGCTAACCATCGACACTCCCAGGCAAGGGTGACCGACTTCAGACCTTGATAATCTGATTCAAAGGGCGGGCCGCGGCTGCCGACACCTGGTCCCGACCAGTTGATGTTGGCCAATCAGCACGCCTTACGAATCAGTCAAAGAAAAGCATCATAAAAGTGATATTAAAGGTACATCCTCGGTGTCCGCTTGATCCCAAATTTATACCACTCCAGACGTACTACAGCAGATCGAAGATACAAAGTAACAAGCTATGCAAAAGAGACGCCCACCAACTAAATGGTGAAAAAAAAACATGATATTTGGCCTGTTTTTGAACAGTCGGTCTCCATTCGGCCTCCCTGGCTCTTGCGCACGTCCACGTCGCATAGTCCACTAAAGTTGACTACGCAGAGAAAAATAAATAAAAACGAGCCCATTGATGAGCAACGCAAGTGTGACCGATGGGAGAAAGACGGACTATTGCGGACGTGTCCCATGAAGGACTTGATGAAGGGTAACACGCAATTCGACCCGCTGCCGCATAGTTTGGCGAATGGTGGCTGGCTCATGTCATAGCCAGCAAAATAGAGGAGATTCTGGATTTGAGATGGGCCAAACCTGAATCCGGCGAGTCCATCGTTGCCGTGGTCGATAATAGAAAATGGGAAAGAGAGTGTAAAAAAAAATAGAGAAACCCGTACGATTGAATACAGATAGAAGTACCAAAGCTCTCGACGTGATGTTGTGACATCTTTCGAATCCCAGTGAAAGCGAGACATGGTGGGAGAAAGGAGAAGGGAAAGAGGCATTGGTGAGAACCATTGTCCGAGAGGTTTCTTATATGTGACGGCCGCTGCCTGCTTCGCATCGGCTTAAGTGGTTCTGTCATTGCCAGTTGCGGACCCAAGGAACCAGGGAGCTGGTTTGAAATGGCCTCATGGGACACACCTTACTATGGCCCATGAGGGATGCGTGCATAGAAACAGGCAGGGGAGGCCGTCGTGTGGCAGCAGGAAGGGGCCAGCAAAGCCAATCGAAGTCGCTTCCATGTTCCCAGCCGCGAGGAAACGTAAACGCAGGTGTCGTGCGGGCGGAGTTGGAAACGATTCACGCCACAAGCTCAAGCTCACTGGCAAGGCTTCTGCGTTTCGTCTCGCTCGCGCCGCCGACTTCCCATCATTACATGCGTGATAGCTTCACCGCCGAGCGCATGTCCATCCTACAGTGCCCATCGGGCGCCGTGTGGGTCTTTCCTCTTCCTCGCTTCAGCTTCGTTTTTTTTTCGCCATGGATGTCATTGATAATACGGGTTGCTTACTCTACAGCCCCACGCATCTCGAGTTGGTTTGTATATCCGTTGCAATCGATCACATCCGAATTCACGACCGCATAATCCAAACGAAGTCGGCATCACTATGTCGTCTCTGATTTTCATCGGACGGTTGTTTGAAAGCCCGTGTCGTCCTTAACATGAATTTCTTTTGCCGTCTATGGAAAATGTATTGTTTTAAAAACGTCGACGATGTGTGAATTCACACGCTGCTCGACACGCGCGAGCAGAGGCAGCGCTGATCTCATCATTGGTCATGGTTTAAAAATGGGAATGTGATCATGTGGCATGGTGGATTCCTGGCTTGGACGGTTGGACCTGCATTGGGCCTTTCAGTCCCTGCGATGGCAGAGGCGATGCTAACAGGCCTCCAGGCGCTGCATCGCCACTGCGTTCTGGTGTTACCGAACAACCAACCAAGCGAACAACAGCCTTCGAGCTTCGAGATCTTGAGATATAGTACTTATATGCTTCTTCAGGACATTCTAGCTCTGGCTTTTATTTTGGGATCGTCATTGGTCTCGGAATAGAATCAGAGAGGCATAGAAGCGCGCAGAGACCCTTTTCGGAAGTATGGCCTCAGTTTGGACCGTCGCATTTGGACCGTCTAAAATTGGCCTTTGTGCAAGCTTTGTGGTTTGTGGCGGACTGGACAGGCTCCGTCTCTTCTGCTCACGGATGTCTTCGTAGGGGCCATAACCGATTGCAGGCCTGTGACGCCTGTCTCGAGGTATAAAAGGTACGCTCATCGCGCCTTCAAGTCTATGATACACCACACGCCCGCGCCCACCCACCCACCCACATATCACACTCATATGCAACTTATTCCTCATTGTTCCCACATGCACACCTAACCTACACCCTTCCATTCACCCACCCACATCCACATCCTCTGTCCCATCACACAATGACCTCATACTTATTTCGAATGTTATTCGTACCCACGAACACACAATTTATCACAATGCAGACCGCCTCCATGGCCCCAATTGTCCCTGCACGACCCCCGCTGTGCAGCTAGTCATACCTGTGATTACGGTGTGTGTTCCCGTACTATATTCTTCCGAGGTTGCATGTGCTAAAGTAGATTTACAGCATCAGGCGATCATCGCCATTGGCGGCGGCGCCCGCCCCGCCCTTGTCGCCACTCCAGTTACACTTGGCTCGTGACTTGGGGATTGTCCTCGTTCGAGTTATTTCATCAGTGTTGTTTAGCTTTCGTCTCTCGTCTCACCTCTGTTTATATATCCTACTGTACAGTACAGTACACTACGAAAATGGGCCATTGCTCGGTTGTGATTCTGCCATCATGATACAATATACCTACTAGTAGTAGTGAACGACTGTACGATGTTGAAAAGTACAAGAAGGTACAAGAAACACGGTTGCATCAAAATTGCCCACTCCAGGTGTGAAATACATTTAATCAGGTAATTTGATTCTACGCGAATCTGCTGGTTCTGCTCGTGTCAGGATGACTTGGACAGGCTCAAAGAACGCATTGGCTTGTTTCACCGATCTTGATGTTTCCAGCTTGCTTGTCGTCACGCCTTCAAGTTTCTTCATTTGGTGGTCCTCCTAATTTAGTTTTCACCCTCTTCGGCGATGGTGCAGAAAAAACCCCTGGTGTTGGAGCGTTGGTATCATCATCACAAACCGCAGTAACCCCCATTTGGATGGGTGTAACTTTACCACGCTCCGCGAATACGTCGGTGAATACACTGATTACACTGCATCATACCCAACCGATCTCGGTGAACACTGCACACGGCTAGGTCCAGGTTTACTATCCGTGGTGCCTTCGATTCGCTGAGCTTCAGGTTGAGGCCACGACGATACAGTCGACCCTCAGGCCTCACTAGCAAGCATCAGGCTCGCCGCCTCCGGTCTCAGACCCAAAGTACAATCAACCTAGGCATCGAATAGCACTAATTATAAGATATCAAGAAATGAGTTACGCCGTAGCAGTAAAACATCGTCCGATCCAGCCCAGGCCGCGAGAATCATATCCGAGTCGCGTTGCTCACATAGTACTCATGCCGAACACATTGTATCCGATTTCCGCCGCTACAAACTCTTCACACTCAACCTGGCTTTTCTTCACATCCACCATGAATATAAACACAGTGCTGAATGCTCCACTGAGAACCACGCATGTAAACATTGTTGAGACGTCGCGTCAGATAAGAGTGCTCACAGTCCAAACAGAAACGCGAATTGAGCGGCGGTGGCAGCCAGGAATAGGAGGGCGAGCTGAATTGTTGAGTAGGATACGACGCTGGATAGGAGTTACGTTATTCGCAAGGAATCCAGGAACCAATTAAATACCCGTTCTGGAGAGTTGCAATAACGGTCCTACAATGGGGGTGAGCCTAACAAACCTACGTAACCTTGTCAAGCACTCACATGGTGGTATTCAAAACGTCGCCCCTACGAAGAATGCAGCATTAGGCCCTCCGCATCGACCATACAAGCAACAACCCACTCACATGAGGAAGTAATACACAAGGTACAAGAACGTTTGTTTCAAACGAAAACACTCCCGTAGAGAAAATAATGTCTGTTTAAATCCAATAGTTGCGAGAGAGGATCCTGGGGGTAGAACGAGGCCCGGTCGGCGCTTTTCGACGATAAACCAAGGGATAGCGCAAAGCACTGGTGAACACAGATAAGATATAAAAGCGCATATAATAATCGGCGTGGAAACGAACACAACACGCCACCACAGAATGAGAGAAGCACGTTGAAAGCTTTGGTATTATTCTCTACGCTCGTGTCCGATTTCAGTGCCTTAAGGATACCGACCATGGACGGGAGAATCAAAACCTCGACAGCCGAGCTTACGGCCAACGAAATATTAGAAATGCGGTTGCGTGCCAGAGATTCAAAACGAAAATGCTCATCCAAGCTGTACAGGGAGGTGACTCAATGAACTGAGTATATTCGAGATAATACTGACGACTTCAATCCCTTTTTCTCCTCATCTGCAGAGGCTTGAACTTCCGGGAGATTGCGGACCACGCCTGGGATCGCAGCATACCAGAACGTAAAGCAACACTGACAACGAATTAGAAGGTAGATCGACAAGTAAGCGTTGACGATACCAACCTGACATGATATTGCTGGGACAGATATAGTACACGAAATGGTCAAAAAAAAGGACAGCACTTACTGCTAAGGATATACAAAACGACGGCTCCTGGCCATTTCGATGGTTCTTGAATGCCAAGCCATGCAAACGAGGAGCCGACGGACAAAATAGTAAAACAAATCAAGATATTTGGCCTGTTTAGAACGGTCGGTGTCCATCCAGCCTCCTCGGAAAGGTTCTAGCCTTTACGCACCTCCAAGTCCCATAGTCTGCCCAAGCGCCGATCATCAGTAACATGACTGCCCGGAACGCAAAGCACATCCCATTTGAGAGGAGAACGATCGAATTGACTACCCATAGCAAAAAATATAGAAAGAAAGGAGGTGGACCCATATCCATGAGTAATGAAAGCGTTACCGATGGGGAAAAGACGGACTATTGCGGACGTGTCCCATGAAGGGGAGCACGCAATCGGACCCTCTGTCGCATGGTTTAGCGAATGGTGGTTGGCTCGGGTCATAGCCAGCAAAATTAAGGAGATTTTGGAATTGAGCCGGGCCAAACCTGAATCCAGCGAGTCCATTGTTGCCCTTTGGTGGATGATAGAGAATGGGAAAGAAAGTGCCAAACAAAAAGAGAAAACCTTACGATAGCGTAGAGATAGAAGGACAAAAGCTCTCGACGTGATGTTGTCCATTCTCCCTGGCAAGCTACCTCTGGAGATGGCCCGCCGGGATTGGAGACGCTAACGTCTTTGTCTTCACAGACATCTTTCGAATCCAATGGAAAGCGAGACATGATGGGAGAAAGGAGAAGGGAAAGAGGCGTTGGTGGGAACCATTGTCCAAGAGGATTCTTCTCTGTTACGGTCGCTGTTTGCTTCCCGTCGGCTGAATGTCGGCTCAAGTGGTTCCGCCAATGCCAGTTGCGGTCTCCAGACGTAGTTAATGACTAAGCAAGGGTACGTTGTCTTTTCGGACCCAGGCAGCGGCGGGTTCGAACTGGCCTCACGGGGCACACCTTACGGCTCATGAAGTATGCGTGCATCGAAACAAAACCAGGCAGGGGATGTCGTTGTGTGGCAGCAGGAGGGGGGCAGCGAAGTCCAGCGAAGTCGCCTCCACCCGTGAGCTGCCCTTGAGGAAAACGTAAACGCAACTGTGAGGGCTTCCCCAAGAATCGAGCACGTGACCCCCGCGAAGATTCACACGTTGGCGGAGTTGGAAACGATTCGAATTGGTCAAGACAAAGGAATAGTTGCAGCTCCTACTGTTGGGCTTGTTCATAACACTGGCAGGGATCCAGCCCATGCCGCGAGAATTACATCCGAGTCGCATTGCTCACATAGTACTCATGCCGAACAAATCGTGTCCGATTTCCGCCGCTACAAACTCTTCACACTCGACCCGGCTTTTCTTCACATCCACCATAAATACAAACACAGTGCTGAATGTTGCACTGAGAACCACGCATGTTAGCATTATTGAGATTTTTGCGTCAGACAAAGGTGCTCACAGTCCAAACAGAAACGCGAATGGCATGTTGTTGTTGTTCCCAGAGGCGGAAATAATTGCCTCGGAAACGAATGGTCCGATAAGCGCCGATGTCCTGCCAACCTTTTACCACTTCGTCAGTATGGCGACGTGCGTAAACAGTAAAGGTGGGGTTTACCACGGAGAACAGCGAAAAGAAGAGGAATCTACATGAAAAGCAGCAGTTGGCGATCATCTACACTGGACAGAAAATGATAGGAACACAGACACTTGGGGGAGAGGCGACACCTCGAAAATCATCGTCTGGCTGAAAATGTACCATGGGCCAATCAGTAACCCAAAGACAACCTGGTAGAGCCTTTCCATTCCGACTGAGCGTGTGTGGAGTGGGGATACCTAAACTATGCACACCAAATCTCCCAAACGTTTTTAAAGCCGATCTTGTTTGTGTGCACGCCAATAAGACCCCAAATCATAAAAACCTAATGTGAATCTATGAGGCGTACGTTAAGCTTCCATGCTGTATCTTACTCACCAAGATCCAGAATACACTGAAAAGTGACATCTGTATCCACAAGTTGATTATTTTAATCAGCGACAAAGTACAATAATCCGTGATTGAGGGGGTAGGTTACCCTCTTTGTGGATATGCCAAATTTCTTCTGGACAAGCCAAGACAGGCTGTAAATGGTTTTCAGGATTTCCTGAACGAGTTCCTAGGCCACTCACTATAGTCCCAGTGATCCGCTGATGGTGGCAACGACGTATAGGAGGGTGAGCTGCGATGTCGAGTAGGACACGACGCTGGATAGTAATTACATTATTTGCAAGGAATACAGGAACCAATTAAACGACCAACCTGTTCTGGAGAGTTGCAACAACAGTCCTACCATGGGGGTGAGCCTGACAAACCGGCGTAACCTTGTCAAGCACTCACATAGCGGTATTCAAAGCGTCGCCCCTACGACGAACGAAGCATTAACCTCCTCATCGACCATACAAGCAATAACTCACATGAGGAAGAAATAGATAAGGTACAAGAACGTTTGTTTCAAACGAAAACACTCCCGCAGAGAAAATAATGTCTGTTTGAATCCAATAGTTGCGAAAGAGGATCCTGGGGGTAGAACGAGGCCCGGTCGGCGCTTTTCAACGATAAACCAAGGGATAGCACAAAGCACTGGTGGACATAGATAAGATCTAAAAGCGCGTATAATAATTGGCGTGGAAACGAACACAACACGCCCCCAGAGAATGCGAGAAGCACGTTGAAAGCTTTTGTATTATTCTCTACACTCGTGTCCGATTTCAATACCTTAAGGATGCCGATCATGATCGCGAGAATCAAAACTTGGACAGCCGAGCTTATGGCCAACGAAGTATTGGAGATACGGTTGCGTGCCAAAGATTCAAAACGAAAATGCTCGTCCAAGCTGTACTAAGGGATGACTCGATGAACGAGTACATTCGAGATAATACTGACGACTTGAATCCCTTTTTCGCTTCATCTGCAGAGGCTTGAACTTCCGGGAGATTACGGACCACGCCTGGGATCGCAGCATACCAGAACGTAAAACAACACTATGACAACGCATTAGCAGATAGACTGACAAGTGATAATGATACCAACCTGAAATGGAATTACTGGGACAGAGATACACGAAATAGTCGAAAAATAGGATAGCACTTACCGCTAAGGACATACAAAAAGACGGCTCCTCGCCATTGCGATGGTTCTTGAACGCCAAGCCATGCAAACGAGGTGCAGATGGACAAAATAGTGAAAAAAATCAAGATATTCGGCCTGTTTTGAGCGGTCGGTATTCCATCCAGCCTGGAAAGGTTCTAGCCTCTACGCACCTCCAAGTCCCATAGTCTGCCCAAGCGCCAATCACGAGTAACATGACTGCCTGAATCGCAAAGTATATCCCATTTATGAGGAGAATGATCGAATTGACTGCCCATGGCAAAAAATAAGAATAGAAGAACGGAGGCGGGCCCATTCATGAGCAACGGAGGTGTGACTGATGGGAGAAAGACAAACTATTGCGGACGTGTCCCATGAAAGGGAGCACGCAATCGGACCCTCTGCCGCATGGTTTGGCGAACGGTGGTTGGCTCGGGTCATAGCCAGCAGAATGGAGGAGATTCTGGATTTGAGACGGGGCAAACCTGAATCCAGCGAGTCCATTGTTGCCCTTTGGTGGATGATAGAAAATGGGAAAAAAGTGCAAAAAAATAGAAAACCTTACGATAGCGTAGAGATAGAAGCACCAAAGCTCTCGACGTGATGTTGTCCATTCTCCCAGACGAGTTACCTCTGGAGATGGCCCGCTGGGACTGGAAACGCTAATGTCTTTATCTTCACGGACATCTTTCGAATCCAAGGGAAAGCGAGACATGATGGGAGAAAGGACAAGAGAAAGAGGTGTTGGTGGGAACCATTATCCAAGAGGATTCTTCTCTGTTACGGTCGCTGTTTGCTTCGCGTCGGCTGAATGTCGGCTCAAGTGGTTCTGGTTGCGGTTTCCCGACATAGTTGATGACTAAGCAAGGGTACGTTGTCCTCTCGAACTCAGGGAGCTGGTTTGAACTGGCCTCACGGAGCAGACCTTACGGCTCATGGAGTATGCGTGCATCAAAACCAAACCAGTCAGGACTCAGGGGAAGGGCGTCGTGTGGCACCAGGAGGCTAGCAAAGTCCAGCGAAGTCGTTTTGGCCAGGCTTCCACCCGCAAAGGAAAACATGAAACGCAACGGTGAATCGGGCGGGGCCCACGAAAGTGTGAATCGGAGGCTTTCGAAGTGTGAATCAATCGAGTCTCGGGCCGGATCCACGGATTCACGGCGGGCGGAGTTGGAAACAATTCACACTCGTCCGTTTCGTTTCGTAACACCTTCTCTTGCAGCTTCTGGGCTTCCTCTCGCTCACGCCACCTTCCCATTATGATATCTTTACGACAGAGCACATGTCCATCCCACAGTGCGGCTGTTGAGCGCCATGTGGACACTAGCTTTCCTCTTCGCCCCTTCAACTTCGTTTTTTTTTCGCCGTCACGGTGGATGTTATCATCTGAAAGTCATTGATCATACGACTCGGAGTTGCTTACTCGGGCACCACTACACATCTCGGATCGATTTGTATATCCGTCGCAATCGATTACACCCGAATTCATAACCGCATAACCCTTTAAAATGAAGTCTGCCTCACGAAGTCGTGTCTGATTTTCGTCGGACTTCTGTCTGAAAGCTGGCGTCATTTTACCGAATCTACGACAACAAACATTACCTACCGTGAAATTTTGGCCGTCTAAACCGAAGTCAGAATTGATTATTTGTGATAAACGAAAAATGTATTGTTTTACAGTAAAAGGCTCTGGGAGCCTTGGCGTCGACCCATGGTCAAGATGTGTTAGTTCACACCGCTGCCTGACACGCGCGAACAAAGCCAGCGCTGATCCCGTCATTGGCCGTCGTTAAGCGATTGCGGAGGGAAAATGGGAATGGGATCGTATTTCCGGCCTGGACCTTGCGACGGCAGAGCCGACGCGGGGGTCATGTTGGGAGACTGTCGTGCTTCTAGGCATGGCATCGCCGCTGGCCCACGGCGCTCTTGTTACCAAATAACACCCTTCGAACTTCAAGCTCATGTCGTGCGATTCATTCTCAATGTCATAGCACTGATCTGCTGCTTTCAGTTTCTGGAAATTCCGACTCCGGTTTTATTTTTGGGATCGTCATTGGCCTCTGGACGGAATAAGAGAGGCACAGACGCGTAGACGCCCTTTTTGAAAGATATGATCTCAGTCTGGACCGTCGCATTTAGACCGCCTAGCATTGACCTTTGTGCAAACGTTGTGGCTTGTGGCGGACTGAACATGCTCCGTCTCTTCTGCTCATGGGTGTCTTCGTAGGACGGTAGGGGCCATAACCTATTACGGGCCTATCTCGAGGTATAAGAGGTGCGCAGAAGACCGTACGCTCATCGCGCTTTCAAGTCTATAGTACTACACCACACGCCCGCACCCACCCACCCCATACTACTACACTCATATGCAACTCACCCCTCGTTGTTTCCACATGCACACCTAACCCACACCCTCCCACCCATTCACCCACATTCACATCCCCTGACGTGATGACTTTCATTCTTATTCGTACCCACGAACACACAATTCATCACAACGGGGACCACTTGCATGGCCCCAATTGCCTCTGCACGACCCCGCTGTGCAGCTGTGTTCCCGCATTATATTCTTCCGAAGTTGCGTGGTCCTATATCATCACACGATCACCGCCAATGCCGTCACACTGGGTACACTTAGGAATTGTCCTTGTTCAAGTTATTTCATCAGTGTTGTTTAGCCTTCGTCTCTCATCTCATGTCTGTCTATGTTACCTACTGTACAGTACACTACGAAACATGGGTCCTTGCTCGGTTGTGATTCCGCTACATTGGCCTACATAACTAGTACTGGTGAACGACTGTAGTAGCATGTAGAAATTACAAGTCACAGTACATGAAACACGGTTGCATCCGTGAAACACATTCAATAAAGTAATTGGATTCTTGCCTGCTTGTCACTGTCCATCTGGCTCTCCAACCCCGCACGTACCTGGACGGCTTCCGCAGGCTCTGAATTCTCGTTCATAAACTCCGTTACATGCTCAACGAGCGCCATGGTTTGCTTCATCAGTCTTGAAATTTACAGCTTGTTCGTCACGCTTTCGAGCCACTTTATCTGGTGGTCCTGGTTTTCACCCTCTTCGGCGGTGGTACAGAAGAAGCCCCTGGTGTTGCGGAGTCGGTATCATCGTCACGAACCCTCTTCCCACCGCCTTTCAAATCCACAGGTATCGAAGATGTAGAAGTGGACGCAACAGTGTGTGCAGGTGTTGGTATTTCGATGTTAGTGGCCGTTGTCGAGCCTTTGCGAGGAGTTGGTGGCTTCGGCTTCGCGGGAGCCTTCCCTTTGGAGGACTTTGGTGTCTGAAGAGGTGGTACCGTGATACCACGTGTTGCTACTTGTGGTGTCGTAGTAGAGGCTGTTGGGATCGGTAGCGGCGTCTGGGTAGCCTGTGCTTGAGATAACTTCTTCCTGTGTGTTGGCTGCAAAGGTGGGGTGTGTGGCGGGCGTGACACAGCAGGGGCTGGTGGCGCGCTCAGAGGGACAGGCGGAACGAACAGCGCGTTGCTGGCTGCGGAAGGCGGCTGCGGTGCTGAAGGGACGCCACCAAGGGGCATTAGGCGGGCTTGCGTCCTCTGGATGACAGCCTTCAACCCTTTGTCCATATTGTCTGCCTCCTGTATCATTCCTCGAATTGTATGAAGCTCGAGCACGTATCGCGGGGTGGACTTCTTAAACTCTTCCAACTGAAATTTCACAGAGGCCATCTATATGTACCCGGTAGGATTAGTTGTGATACTTGCATAGATTAAATTAACTAACCATTGTGAACATCCTTTCGACGACCTCCTCCTTCTTCAGGACAGCAAACGCAAAATGAATATAATTTTCGATATTGGAAAGTACTTGATCAAGACGTTCTATATTGCGGTGGTATTCTTGCTTGTCGCTTTCTGGAAGTGGAGAATAATCGACAACTCCGTTAAAGTCTGGGGCTAACCGGAAACAAATGAGAGACGCGGAAGACGAAGCGGACTGAACTAACCACAACTAAAAGCCATTCTCTTCTTCTCATTGACCAATCGCTTCGCAGTAATAATATCTTCTTGAGTCAGGTGCCGGATTTGCATAACGTTTGAGGATTGAATCGAACCGGAAGTGACGCCGTTCATCGCAGCCGGGTTCGTTGACACAGCCACCTTACCTCCCTGGTTCCGCACTCCGCCACTTGAGTTGGAACTAGTCATCTGAGCACCCATCGACGGTATGCTTGATGCCCTTATCGATTGTGCCGTGACTGCCGTCGATGGTGGGACGAGGGGCCCAACGCCGTTAAATAGCCGACCCGGCGCCAGCGTATTAGGATTTCCCGACGCTTGAACTAGACCCTGCCGTTGCACCCGTTGCGGCTGCTGGTGATTAGGAATAAACTGTTGTGGTCGGGCCATTGTCTGAGGAGCAGAAGCATGATTGACCTGAGTGCGGTTATCGAGAGGTGCATTCTTCGTGAATGTAAGACCAGCACTGAACCCATTCTGGTCTTGCGCTGCCCGTTGTAAATGCTCTCTGTTCCGCGCCACGAATGTAATGACGTTTTGTGGAACATGATGTGCCTCTAGTTCAGCACCGGATGTATGTGAGAACCGCGGTAGGATGCTCATCGCCTTGCTGTTCATAACAGATGATTCCGATGTGATGCTATCTAAAAGTGTCTGCCGGTGGTAATCTGCGTACGTGGGTTGATGTGGCTGTGCTTGTGGTTGCGGAGGCTGAGCACCCGATGCTTGCGACCTCAATCGAGCAATGACTCGGCGGATGCTACTAATGTAAAGTTGATCGAAGTGGCGTAACACGTCATTGTATAGCTGCTGTAGCCCGTGCGCTATGACGGGTCGGGATCGTGATGGCCGACCAGCATCCCCACCTGGAATAGAAGGGAAACCAAGGGCCACGCCGATTACGGGCCACTCATCGTGTGCGGATACCTAGCACAAATATTGGTTGGAGCTGCGGGTTAGAGGGAAATTATTGAAGACGTACTGATTCAAAACCGTCCCGCGAGAACACTGCCTTATGCAAAGCCCAGAGGTTGATCGCTTGGCCATCAATGACGAGGTCACGTTTATTGAGTCTAATGCCCTTAGATCTAGTGAACTGCACAAAGTTACTTTTGAATCGATCCTCTTGCAAGCAGGGTAGTTTATTGAGCTGGATAGGTTGCTGAAAAAGGGGCATCGACAGGTGTACGGGGCGAGCGACGGATTCCCGAGTTTTGGCGAACAGAGAAACCCCATTTTTTGGGAGAAGAGTCTCGAGATGAACCTCAAGTTCTTGAAGCTCAGGCAGCAGTTCGAGGATCAACCCTCCGGCAACTGATTCCAGGGATTGAGAGAATTGGAGTGCAAGTGAAGAGCCGATACATAGCGTCTTCACGCCAGTGAATGGCAGCAAAAGCTCATGCCATACCATACTGCCAAGTGTACTCTCCCAATCTGATGGCATCCCATCCACATTGAGGTCAAGTGTGAGTTCCTCTACAGCAGACAGGACATTCCTAAGGGCCCTGCAGACTTGCGTTGTGGAATTTATTTGCCAGTCGAGGGGTTTGCAATTGACATGGAGGCTGAGTTTCCCAACAACCTGCTGTTCGTAATGACCCGCATCTATGGAAGCACCGTCCTTATTGAAAATGATTCGAGCAACGAGACATCCCATCCCTTCAGTTCTGCTGATGAATTTAGTCAGGTTCACAAGGGTAAAGTCGAGATCAAAGAGTAATGAGAGACTGAGTCCCTCGAGATGCGGAGTGTTGATCTGAGCGACGAGGTTGTCAAGATAAACGTCCTCCCCCCAGAATGTGAGCAGCCTTAGGGTGGGCAGCGTCACAGGTTTAATCGGTGCAGATGACAGCTCTCCGTCGCTACTTGGAAGAGGTATTGGAATGGCAAAACCGATTGACAGTTCTTCTAGATGGGGGAGGCCTTGGAGCTGTGCCACCAAGTGTCTGGGAGGAAAATAGTAAGACTCCCGAATGTGTGTGAGGGAGAGTATTGAGAGGGCGGTCGTGGAAGAGAGTAATGACAGTCCTTTTGGAAGACTAATACCGTGTAATGAGAGGCGGTGCAGATTTGGCGCCTGGAGTAACTCAGGAAGCACCTGGCTCATCTCCTCCGAGTCCGAGTCCGTAGTTGTGGACAAGAGAGAGAGATCTCCCAGTCTTGGGAAAAGTTCATTCATTGGCTCAAGCCACATACGCAAAGTCGAAAATGGTGCCTGAAGGACGACACGGCGTACACGGTCATGCTGCTGAAGCCCAAGATACATATTGCGCTCGTCTTTCACTGTGATTGTCCTAGTTCTATCCGAGTAATCAATAACCAGTGGTAGGGGTGGTAAATGGCTTAGTGTGTCCATTGAAGGGGAATCGTTCGTTAGAAGAAGACACATATCCAGGTGGAACCATGAGTCGCATATGAGTTTTCTCCATCTTGGACAAACGTGGAGGAGGTTTAGCCATGCAAGTCGGAGATACCAATTTTCTTCGTCTTCGAGCCGATAGCAACTGAATATTTGGAGAAGTGAATCGTCGTCGAGGTTATGGATGGGTGTTTTAGACACCATGTTGTACTCCGGTTGCTCAGACGGTGGTTGTAAGGGGACGAGGAGCTGTGGAGACCTTAGGACAAACACAATTAAATAGGTGATATTGTCGCAACGTACTGAGCTCTCGGATGCAGACACTATGCGCAGTATTGCCAATAGGGCACCAGGAGTCACCGGGACAGACGCACGCGGAGGAAATGGCAAAGGTGGTTTGCGGCAGAACGGGCGTGCAGGCGGCAGGCCTGCAGCCACGCTGCGGGGAGGCGATGACGGCGAAGGCGCCAGGAATTCACGAATATTCACGCGTTCACACGCTCCCCGGTTTTCCGCAGTTCAACCCAGGACAGCATCCAGGGATCACATTTCTTTTACACTCCCGTGATATTGTCGCAACGTACTGAACTCTCGGGTGTGGCCACTGTACGCAATAATGCCGATAGAGCCCAGGAGTCATCGGGACAGAGGCGCGGAGGAAATGGCGAGGTGGCTTGCGGCACGGGGGTGCTGGGATCCAGCAAGCACCAAGGTACCAAGGGTTCACACGTTCACACGTTCGCGGCGACTTCGCGCACTTCCCGGCGTCCCGCCATTCAACAAGACACCCCCCAGGAATCACATTTTTTTACACTGCCGCCCGTCAGGTACGCTCTACTAACCATCAACTCCCCAGGAAGACCAGTGGCTAGTTGGATCGGCCTCACAGTGCGGCTGCCGTAGTTGAGTAAGCATACGGTCCCGGGTCGGTGATGTTGGCCAATCAGCACGCACGATGATTGGCCAACGGTCAAACCGTGAGGTGAAAAGGCGACATAAAAGAGATATTCGTGAAATATCAAAGGTGCGCAAATGGTGTCCATTTGATCCCAAATTTAAATACTGTACCACCCCCGGGCCCCGACGTACAATAAAATAGCAGGCCCAGACCTAAGATACAAAGCAGAAATAACGCTGGTCCGAGCACTCGTACAAACTGGAATGTAACACATTCCAATGACAGAACTTTATGGAAGAGGGACGTTCCTTGAATAGACGAAGACAACGTGAGAGACGTAGTAGGAAATCACGAGGCAAACGATCACGGGTCCTTGTCCCCAGTGACCGAAGTAGAGCCCGCCTTGGTGGTCGCAGTACTTGATGAATTGCCAAATCTGACTTCTTCGTCGAATCGGCCTTCGCGACAGGACGTTACCCCCTCCGGAGAAGGCGTAGACTCATCTCTGTGGAGTTGGTGGACTAATGAACGATAACAACGGTTGAAGGACACCCATAGAAGGTAGCTGTGGCGGGTCCTGCGGTGTAAAAGGAACAGCATCGAGGGGCATTATGCGGCTTACGTCCTGTGGAGGACAGCCGTTAAACTTGTCTATGCTGTCTGCCTCCTGTATCATTCCTCGAAATGTATGAGGCTCGAGCACGCATCGCAAGTTGGGCTTCTTGAGTTCTTCTAGCTGAAATTTCACAGAGGCCATCTACTAGTAAGCTTACCCCCTGTAGTATTAGTTATACTAGCATAGATTAAATTTACTGACCATTTCGAACATTCTTTCGACGACCTCCTCGTTCTTCAGAGCAGCAAACGCAAAATGTTCTTTTCGATATTGGCAAGTACTTGATCAGGACGTTCCACACTGCGGTGGTACTCTCGAATGTCGCTTTCTGGAATTGGGGAATAATCGGCAACCTGGTCAAAGTCAGGGGCGAAAACGGAAAAAATCAGACGCGCCAGATGACGGAGCAAACTAAACTAACCACAACTAAAAGCCATTCTCTTCTTCTCGTTGACCCATCGCTTCGCAGAAATAAGCTCTTCTTGAGTCGGGTGCGGATTTGAATAGCGCCTGCGGATTGGGTAGGAAATGAGCTGGAAGTGACACCTTTCATCGAAGCTGGGTTCATTGACACAGACATGGTACCCCCCTGGTTTGGCACTCCGCCACTCAAGTTAGAACCAGTAAATTGAGCACTAATCGACGGGATGCTGGATTCGCTTATCGATTGTGCCATCGACCGATGATCGACGGTGGGACGAGAGATCCAACGCTGTTAAATGTCTGACCCAGCTGCAGCGTACTAGTATTATGCGTTCCTGGCCCTTGAACACCCTGCCCTGCCGGTGCAAGCCTGCAGCTGCTGGTGATTAGGAAGAAACTGTTGTGGTCGATCAATTGCTTGAGGAGCAGACGCATGATCGACCTGAATGCGGTTATCGAGTGGCGCGTTCTTGGTGGATCTAAGACTAGCACGGAACCCATATAGCTCTTGCGCCGCGCGTTGTAAATGCTCTCCATTCTGGTCCACAAAAGCAATCATGTGCTGTGGAACGTGATGCGCCTCCAGGTCAGCATCAGACGTAGGTGAGAACCGCGCTAGGATGCTCATGCCTCGGTATCCATAACAGATGGTTCCGATGTGAAGCTAGCCAAAAGTTCCTGGTATCCTGTCTCCGTGGGTTGCAGAGCAGGTAATTGACCCGAACTCCTCGATCGAGCAGCGGTGCTATCAAGATCAAGGTAAACTTGATCGAAGTCGCGTAGGAGGTCATTGTACAGCAGCTGTAGCCGGTGCGCTATGATGGATCCACACCGCGGAGGTTGACCAGCATTCCCACCTACGGCTGGAGAGAAACCTAGAGCCACACCGATATGGGGCCATTCATCGAATGCGGATACCTAGCACAAATACTGGTCGGAGCTGCGGCCTGGAGGAAATTTGTTGTAGACGTACTGATTCAAACCCGTTCCCCGTGCGCACAGCTCTATGCAAAGCCCAGAGGCTGATCCGTCGGCCATCAATAACAAGGTCACGCTCACTGAGCCTTATGCCCTTTAATCTAGTAAACTGTATAAAGTCACTTTTGAATCGATCCTCTGACATGGCCGTTAGATTATTGGGCCGGATAGGCTGCTGCGAAAGGGGAATCGATAGATGTACGGGGCGAGCCACGGTTTCCCGAGTTTCGACGAACAAGGAAAACAGATTTTTTGAGTGGCCGATCTCGAGCTGTACCTCAAGTTCTTCGAGCTCAGGCAGGAGTTCCAGGACCAACCCTCCAGCAACTAATTCCAGGGACTGAGAGAGTTGGAGCGCAAGTGAAGAGCCGACATGCAGTTTCTTCACGCTAATGAATGGTAGCAGGAGCTCATGCCATAGCACGCTGTCGAGTCTATTCTCCCAGTTTGTTGGCATCCCATTGACATCGAGGTCAAGTGTGAGTTTCTCTACAGCGGACAGGACCTTCTCAAGGGCGCCACAGACCTGCGCTGCAGAATTTATTTGCCAGTCGAGGGGTTTGCAATTGACATGGAGACTGAGTTCCTCAATACCCGGTTGGTCATGACAACTTGCATGTACGGAGGGACCGCCCTTGTTGAAAACCACTTTGGCCATGAGACCGTGATGCCCGAACCCTTCAGTTCTATGGATAAATTCAGTCAGGTTCACAAGGGTAAAGGCAAGGTCAAAGAGTAATGTGAGGCTAAGACGCTTGAGAAGTGGGGTGTTGATCTGAGCGACAACGTTATCAAGATAGACGTCCTCCCGCTGGAATGTGAATTGCCTCAGGGTAGGCAGTGTCACAAGTGGAATTGGTGCAGATAACAGTTCTCCCTCACTACTTGAGAGAGGTATTGGGAGGGCGAACCCGATCGACAGTTCTTCAAGACGGGGGAGGCCTTGGAGCTGTGTCACCAAGTGTCCGGGAGGGAAATAGCAAGATTCCCGAATGCGTGTGAGGGAGAGTGTCGAGAGGGCGGTCGTGAAAGAGAGGGATGACAATCCTTTTGGAAGACCGATGCTGTGCAATGAGATGTGGCGCGGCGCCTGGAGTAACTCAGGAGTCACCAGGCTTATCTCCTCCGAGTCCGTAGTCGTGGACGAGAGAGAGAGGTATTCCAGTCTCGGGAAGAGTTTGTTCATCGGCTCGAGCCACATATGCAAGCTCGACGATGGAGCCTGAAGGACGACATGGCGTAAACGGCCATGCTGCTGGAGTTCAAAATGTATATTATCCTCATCTTTCCGTGCCATGATCCTAGTTCTATCTGGGTAATAAATAACCAGGGGTAGAGGTGGCAAATGGCTTAGTGTGCCTATTGAAGGGAAATCATAAGTGAGAAGGAGAAACATATCCAGGTGGGTCCATGAGTCGTATATAAGTGTTCTCCATCTCGGACAAACGCGGATGAGTTTTAGCCACGCAAGTCGGAAGTACCAATTGAATTCGTCACCCAGACGATAGGAACTAAAGATTTGTAGAAGTGAATCGTCGTCGAGGTTGTGGATGCTGTTTCTCAGACGTTATTGACGAGCTGTGCAGATCTCAGGACAAACGCAGTTACTACATATGTGATGTTTTCGCAACGTACTGAAGTCTCGGGTGCTGT
Organism: Russula ochroleuca; assembly: GCA_015178965.1. Taxonomy (NCBI): domain Eukaryota; kingdom Fungi; phylum Basidiomycota; class Agaricomycetes; order Russulales; family Russulaceae; genus Russula; species Russula ochroleuca. The sequence continues at coordinate 585,572 of WHVB01000002.1, forward strand.
CTCTGTGAGCGTCGATAGAGCGACAGGAGTCACCGAGAGAAAGGCGCGGAGGAAACGGCGGACCGTGGTTCGTGGTGGGAGTAGAGACTGAGTAGGACGGAAATGGAAGAATCGGCGATTCGGCAGGGGCCGAACCTTTTGTTCTGACTCCGCAGTTTCATCACGAATTGTCACATCTGGTTTTGAGACTCTATTTATCTGCTTCGCCCTTGTCAAGCCATCAAGCCAGTGGCACAGAACTGAGGTGCCCAAACCATCAAGACGAGAAGCTCAAGTGGTACAATAATGTTTTCGCCGGCGAATTGAAGCCCCCAGTGCGCCTGTCGAGCGCCGTGCGGGCAACCAGCTTCCCTCTTCCTCCCCTCTGCTTCGTTTTTTTCGCCGTGGATGTCATTATCTGAAAGGTCTTGGCGTCGATGTATGGTCAAGATGTGTCAGTTCGCGCGCTGCCTGACACGCGCGAGCAGAGGCAGCGCTGATCTCGTCACGTCATTGGTTGTCTTCAGCAACCGCGGGGGGAATGGCGCGTTGGGGACCGGCGGGCCTGGCGTGGTATGGCAGATTCCACTGGCTTGGACCTGCATTGGGCCGTTCAGCACGTTCAGTCCCGGCATTGGCAGAGGCGATGCGAAAGTCTAATCGGAAGACTACCTGTCGTGGTATAATTAACCTCCGAGTACGGCATTCCCACTGCTCTGTGGTCACCGAACAACGACTTTCGAACTTCAAGATCTCATGTCGTGATTCATTCTCAAATGTCATAGCACTCATCTACTTTCAGGACATTCCAGCTCTGGCTTTTATTTTTGGGATCGTCATCGGCGTCGGAATGGAGACAGGGAGGTGCAGACTCTACAATGTAGAAAATTACAAGGCACAGTAAATGAAACACGGTTGCATCCGAATTACCCACTCCAGCGCGTGAAACACATTCAATCGGGCGATTTGATTCTTGCCTGCTTGCCACAGTCCATCAGGCTTCCCAGTCCTGCATTTTCCTGCTCGTCAGAACGACTTCGGCGGACTCTGAATTCTCGTCAATAGTAAACTTCGTTACGTGCTCAAAGAGTGCCATGGCTTGTTTCATCAGTCTTGACATTTTTCTGCTTGCCCGTTACGCTTTCGAGCTTCTTTATTTGGTGGTCTTTCCCAATCTAGTTTTTTTTTTCTCGCCCTCTTCGGCGATGGTGCACCAGAAACCCCTGGGGTTGGAGCGTCGGTATCATCGTTACGAGCCCTCTTCCCACCGTCTTTCGCATCCACAGGTGTGGAAGATGTAGGAGTGGTCGCAAAAGTGTGTGCGGGTGTCGGTGTTTTGACGTCGGGGGTGGAGATAGACCATGGTTGGTCATGGGCGACCATCTGGCCCTCCCACTTCCACCCTTGTGCTTGGTGGAACATCGTGTCCCCGCCCGCGATTTCTTTCCATAAGCCGGGACGAAGTAAGTCATATGTGCCTGGGCCGGGATTCGTAGACGAACTCGCAACGAGCTCCGCGGCAGGATCATCGAATGCCGAGTGGATGATATAATCTACAAATATATCATGGCCAATTGGGGAGTTCGGCGAAAAGGACGGTGACATGACTGTCATCATATCCGGTGCTGATGGGTGGGCATCCAAGGCATTTGCGGCTGCTTCAGCAGACTCTGGATTCTCATCAATAAACTTTGCTACTTCTTCAAAGTACGTCATGCGTCGTTTATCAGTCTTGGCTTTTGAAGAAACCCCAACTAGCTCGAAGTGGCGTAGAATGTCATTGTACAGCAGGAGTAGCTGGTGCGCTATGACAGATCCGCACCGCGGAGGCCGTCCAGCCTGAGCATCCCCACCTGCGATCGGAGGAAAACCTAGAGTCGCGCCGATAACGGGCCACTCATCGTATGCGGATACCTTGCATAGATATTGGTCGGAGCTGCGGCTTTGAGGAAAATTATTGTAGACGTACTGATTCAAAACCGTTGCGCGCGCGCACGGCTCTATGCAAAGCCCAGAGGTTGATCTGTCGGCCATCAATAACGAGGTCGCGTTCACTGATCCTAATGTCCTTAGATACAGTAAACTGCAAAAAGCTACTTTTGAATTGATCCTCTGACATGCGGGGTAGTTTATTGGGCTGGATAGCTTGCTGCGAAGGTGGAACCGACAGATGTACGGGGCGAGTCACGGATTCCCGAGTTTCAATGAACAAGGAAAACGCGTTTTTTGATTGACCCATCTCAAGCTGTACCTCAAGCTCTTCAAGCTCAGGCAGCAGTTCCAGGACCAACCCTCCGGCAACTGATTCCAGGGATTGAGAGAGTTGGAGTGTAAGTGAAGAGCCGATACGCAGCTTCTTCACGCCAATGAATGGCAGTAGAAGTTCATGCCATAGCGTGCTGTCAAGTGATTTCTCCCAATCTGACGCCATCCCACCCACATCGAGGTCAAGTGTGAGCTCCTCTACAGCGGACAGGGCCCTCCCAAGGGCACTGCATACCTGCGCTGAAGAATCTATTTGCCAGTCGAGTGGTTCGCAATTGACATGAAGAGTGAGTTTCCCAATAGTCTGTTGTTCGTTAAAACCCGCTTCCATGGAGGCACCATCCCTATTGAAAATGACTCGGGCAACGACACATTCAAACCCTTCGGTTCGGCGGATGAAATCAGACAGGTTCACAAGAGTAAAGGCAAGTTCAAAGAGTAATGTGAGATCCAGTCGCTCGAGAAGTGGGGTGTTGATCTGAGCGACGAGATTGTCAAGATAAACGCTCACTCCCCGGAATGTGAGCCGCCTTAGGGTGGGCAGTGTCACAGGTGGAATTGGCGCAGGTAACAGCCTTCCCTCGCTACTTGGGAGAGGTATTGGGATGGCGAAACCGATCGACAGTTCTTCAAGATTGGGGAGGCCTTGGAGCTGTGTCACCAAGTGTGCGGGAGGAAAATAGTTAGACTCCCGAATGTGTGTGAGGGAGAGTGTTGAGAGTGCAGTCGTGGAAGAGAGTAATTCTTTTGAAAGACCGATGCCGTGTAGCGAGAGGTGGCGCAGATCTGGTGCCTGGAGTAACTGAGGAAGCACCAGGCTCATCTCTTCCGTAGTCGTGGACAAGAGAGAGAGGTCTCCCAGTCTTGGAAAAAGTCTGTTCATCGGCTGGATCCACCTACGCAAGCTCCAAGATGGTGCTCGAAGGATGATTCCGCGTACATGGCCATGCTGCTGGAGTCCAAGGTGAATGTTATCCTCGTCTTTCTGTGTGATGGTCCTATTCCTGTCCGAGTAATGGATAACCAGGGGTAGGGGTGGTAAATGGCTTAATGCGACTATTGAAGGGGAGCCATTCGTGAGAAGAAGATACAAATCCAGGTGGGACCATGAGTTGAATATAAGGTATCGCCATCTTTGACACACCTGGACGAGCTTCCGCCACGCTAGTCGGAGATACCAATTGTCTTTGACTTCCAGCCGATAGCAACTAAAGATTTGGAGGAGTGAATCATCGTCGAGGTTATGAATAGTTGTTTTGGACTCCATGCTGTGCTGCGGTCGCTCAGACGTTGGTGGTAAGGGAACTAGGAGCTGTGCAGACCTTAGGACAGACGCGATTGAATATGTGATATTGTCGCAACGTACTGAACTCTCGGGTGCTGCCGCTGTGCGCAGCAACGTCGATAGAACGCCTGGAGTCACCGAGAGAGGGGCGCGGAGGAATGGCGGGGGAGGTTCTCGGCGGGAACGGGCGCGCAGGGACCCGAGTGATACCGATCTGGGGCCTGGGCGCTTTGGATAAGGGCCAAAGCGCCCAGGACTCATGCGTCCACGAGGCTGACACGAGCTTCCCAGCGTCCTGTAATCAATCAGGACATGCCCCAGGAATCACATTATCTACACTGCCGTCCGTCGGGGCTAACTTACGCTCTGCTAACCATCAACACTTCCAAGTAAGGGTGTCCGCGTGCTGAATTGGATTGACCCATCGGGCGGGCTGCCGTAGTTGCACCAGGATTGTACGTTCTCCGTTGCCCAATAAGGTCCCGTGATGTTGGCCAGTAAGCACGCCTCACTACTGCATCATTGACTATCGTTGAAAACATGGGGTGAGGAAAGCGACATAAAGTGGATACTGTATTCGTGAAGTACCAAAGGTGCACCTGATCTCAAATTTAAATGCCACCCCCCGACGTACAACAGCAAGATACAAGGCAGAAATGAAAAAAATAACGCCGGTCCGAGTCCGAGTACTCGTACAAACGCGGTTCTGGGATGGGTAACACATACCGATGACAAGACAGCTGTCCTTCTTACATAGACGAAGACAATGCCAGAGACCTATTGGGAAATCAGAAGGCAAAAAATCATCCCTAGTGACCAGAGTAGATAGCACCTACATTGGTGGTCTGCCAGCCACTCAACGGACGCCAATTCTGTCACCCAATTTCCAGCTTGCCCATCGCAATTCTGACCTCTTCTTCGAATTGGCCTTCGCGATAGGACGTTGCCCCTTCCGGATCTGGCGCAGACTCATCCCGCTGTGGCGGGTCGGAGTTGTCGGCGGGCTGGCCGAATGGTGGAAGGATACCCATAGAAGGTACCCGTTGCGGGGGCTGCGGTGCAGAAGGGACACCGTCGGGGGGCATTATGTGGGTTTGCATCCTGAAGAGGACGGCCTTTAAACCTTTGTCCATATTGTCCGCCTCCTGTATCATTCCTCGAATTGTATGAAGCTCGAGCACGTATCGCGGGTTGGGCTTATTGAGCTCTGCTAGCTGAATCTTCACAGCGGCCATCTATATGCACCCGGTAGTATTAGTTGTGGCGATACTAGCATAGATTAAATTAACTGACCATTTTGAACATCCTTTCGACGACCTCCACCCTCTTCAGAGCAGCAAACGCAAAATGAATGTACTTTTCGATATTACAAAGTACTTGATCAAGACGTTCCACATTGCGGTAGTACTCTCGAATGTCGCATTCTTGGATTAGGGCATGATTGGTAGACGCGTCAATGTCTGGGGCTAAATGGAAACGAATTAGAGATGCGAGAGATAGAGCAGACGAGACTAACCACAACTGAAAACCATTCTTTTCTTCTCATTGACAAATCGCTTCGCAGCAATAAGCTCTTCTTGAGTCAGGCGTCGGATTTGCATTGCGCCTGCAGATTGGGTAATACTTGAACCAGAACGGACAGTGTTCATGGCAGCCAGGTTCATTAATACAGGCGTGGCATATCCCTGGTTCTGCACCCCAGCACTTGAGTTAAAACCAGTAATCTGGGCATCCATCGACGGGAAGCCGGATGCGCTCGTCGACTGTGCCGGTTCATTAACTCCTTGTTGTCCATAATCGCCGCTAAAACACTATGAGGGGGTATATACGGGCCGACAGAACGGATTCACCTTGCCCTCTTCCTCGCATCGATGACTTCCTGCAATATACTTATGAACCGTTTGTTATTTTCGATTTTGGCTCGGAACTGTTGCCGCTGAACATCGCTTCCGCCAGAACTATTGGGAGTTTGGAGATTCCTCTGTCCTTCAATCACAACACGTTGCAAGTGAGTGGACAGCTCGCGAAGTTGCTGCAAGGTCATGCTGGCGAGGTTACTAGGAACGGAGACCTGTTGCGCCCTCGGTGGGGGAGGTTGCGGTGGCGAAGAGACAAAAGTAGAGTGGAAATTCGCATGAGAGTCCGAAAAGGAAGGTTGAATGAAACTTTGTTGGAGTGATCCAGGTCCGTGCGGGAGACCCATTCCAGAAGGGTTGGGATTTGGACCCATACGAGAGGCAACGCCAGAGTCGTTTTGTCGCTGCTGATCCTGTGGGACGAGCATGCCGAACTGGCGAAAATGTGAAGAATCCTGTGCCTGTGTGACGCGCTGCAGGGAATCGATTGGACTTTCAGTTGAAACCTGCGCGTGCTGCTGCGACAAAGTAGTCATTTGCTGCTGAGCGGCACCACTTGGCACTCCACCGGCGATAAAGCCTGGTGGCAACTGTTGGGGAGCACTCTGGGCTGAAGCGGTCATCATAGCAAGACGTTCCAGTGCTTGTCGTTGCGTCATGTTGCCTTGCGCAACCTGAGCACGCAAGGCAATTAGAAGCTGAATAAGAAAATGGATGTAAGCATCAAATTTTGGGCAAAGAATAAGTATTCGAGAGTAAGTAAGTCCCTGCTGCCAACTGGACGCATGATTTCCATGTCCAGTAGGTCCACAATGTGACGAAACAGGAGGGCACAAGCGAACGTATCACAAAAACGATTGGCTCCAGAAAATATCACCAGGAATGAGAATGTACGCCAAAGTTAAGGTACTTCTGACTGACGACAAGACACACCTGTTGTTGTGACAAAGATGAGTTCATCACACCTCCGTGCATCAACCCCCCATCAGCGCGCGGTTGTTGTTGTTGTTGTTGCTGCTGTTGCTGGAGATTTTGGAGAGGTGGTAGAGACGGATGAAACATTATTTGAATACGGGACAGTGCCTGGTGAAGCTGATTCTGCTGAATAGGTTGTGGTCCCTCGATGGGCGTAGAATCGGTGCTGGACCGCGGGTCTTGCGACAACCATTTCAAATACTCTCTATTCTGTTCGATAAACGCAATGACGCGCTGTGGAACACGATGGGCTTCGAGCTCAGCACCAGGTGCGTCCCAGAACCGGGGCAGGATGTCCAGCGCCTCGAAGATGACAGACGATTCCGACATGGTGCTTGCCAAAAGAGCCTGGTAATCTGCCTCCGTACGTTGATATGCCAGCGGCTGTGCATGTGGTTGCGGGGACTGGGAAAGTGCCTGACTTGGTGCCTGCGAGTTTCTCAATTGCGCAATTATGCCGCGACTGTACGCCTGGTCGAAGTAACGCAAAGTCTCTTGGTATAGCTGCTGCAATTGGTGTGCTGCGGCAGGACTGCAATATGCCGACTGATGAACCCCCCAAGAGACTGGAGGGAAACCTAGATCGATACCGATGATGGGCCACTCGCCATTCACAGTCACCTAGCCCCAAATTATTAAATTTGAGATTGTTGTTTAATCGGTCAAACGTACCGAGTCAAACCCATTTCGCCCAACCACTGTTCTATGCAATTCCCAGGGGTTTACCTGGCGGCCTTCAATGAGGAAGGCTTGTTCACTTAGCCTGACACCTGTGGCGTTTGAGAACAACATGAAGGCATCCATGAATCCCTTCTCCGTCAGAGGAGGTGGGACATGGAGCGGCGGCTGTGGCGGAGGTGGTGGCAGTGGCGATGGCGAAGGGTAACCAGCTATCGGTTCCGATGTTCCATGGACTATGAGAGGGGGACCATTGATCGCAAGATTGATCGGTATGTAGGGCGACATTTTGTGTTCAGGTAACGTCCTTGGTATCCGACTTGACGAGCTATGGTACGGCGTGGACAGGTAACGTTGTCCTTGGTACGCGACTCGATATCTGGAACGTTGGGGATATTTTGTAGTCGCTCCGTCCCGTCACGGCACGGATGAAGGACCGACCGAAGCCGAGGAAACCTAGGAGAGGACACGAAACGTGGGAATATTGAAACTCCGCTACCCGACACATACAGTACGTACTGTATTGTCATGAGTTGATTAAATTCTGGCAAGCGTGACAAATTCTTGTTCACCACACAGAATTTCTATTACTGAAGTAAAAAGCATCGAGTGGACAAGAAATTCGGGGTGACGTCTTTCTTCTGCTTATCGAGATCGGTCCGTGTTCCGTGCACACGGATCCATTTCAGGGTCATTGGGTCATGTGGCAGTCATGTGGCATTTCTGTCAGTACACTACAGTACAAAAGCAAGTGATATTGAGTGACGAGCAAACGGCCTTTAATTTATACTGATTCGTGAAGCTTGCTTGCGTGAAGTGTCATCAAAAGTATGAATGTACTTTATCCCCAAGTATACGGCAACCCCAATTTCATGTATAAACAGAATTCTAGAGCAGAGTACAAGGTTTACAATAGAGCGGTCATGGTCGTAAATCGTGGCAAGAACGCACGCAATAATAGCTATGTGGGAGGTCCTGTATGCTATAGAAGCCGCACTTCGGAGGACGATGTGGATGACGTTGCGCGGCGGTAAACAGGGCTGAGAGGGGGCTCAGGATCCTTGCCCTTAATGACCAACGCAGGGCCTGCTTCGAGGATCAAATCTCCATCCTCTTCATCGTCTGTCTCGTCACCAAAGAGGTCCTCTTCTTCCTCTTCATCATCCTGAGGATGAATCTGCTTGACCTGCTTGTTCTTCACAAGCGGCGACACTGGTGGGCCTTGAGCAAGGATCGCGTCATCCACGCCCTCGAGTACCACATGCGGCTCCTCGTCGACGGCGTCCGCGGCTTCGCGCGCAAAGACGTATCGTATGCCAACTGGAATCATTGCACCGACAACGACAGCGGCGAGGGTGAGAAAGTTGCGCCATGAGACAAGGTGGAAATCCGCGGCAGAAGTCATCTCATCTAGGCCACCACCAATCGAGGTGTGTATGACGGTGACACCGAAAATCCCGAGAAAGGTGCTAAACCAGAACGGGATGAGTCCGACGCCAAGGTGCGGTGCGAGGACGTTGACGACCCAGTGAGGGGGAAGAGGCGCGATACGAAGGACGATGAGAAAGGGGACGAGGTTGGCGCGCTGCGCACTGATCTTTGCAGACCAAAGCTCGAGCCGGGATTGGAAGGCTGGAAGGGTGAGGAGGGCCGGGCCAAGAGCAGCGGAGATGAAGTAGCAGAGGGTAGCGCCGGTGGCGACACATGCACAGGCTAAAGGCAAGGCCCGAGGTACACCCCATACAGCACCACCAAGGATGGAAAGGTACATCGATCCCGGTAGGGAAAATGCTTGGAGACTAAGGAGATAATCAGAATGGGGGATGTAGATGGAAATGCGAGACTGACAATAGGTAAGTGAGGACGTAGGAGATGAAGATGCGATAAGGATAGATGTCTCTGTATTTCTTGAGGAGATAGTTGAGATCCTGAAGTTGAGCAAATGACTTTGGTATACGCAACAAGGGGCGGTCCTCTCTATGGCAGGTGTTTAAAACGTAAGGTAAGCAGGAGCGACCGGACATACGAATCTAATGTTGGAAGGGAAATCCACAACGAGCCTCCAAGAAAGACACAGCCAAGAGTGAAGATGAGAGCCATCTTGAGGGTGGCGTTGAATACGACTCTTCTCGCATGATGAGGTCGATGGACGGGTGCGGTGCCATATGATGGGAGAGTTGCGTCGTGGGACGAGGAGGAAAGGAGAGAAGAGAATTCATCACTGTCTGGGTGTACGGTCGCAAGGGTGTAGGCTGATTCGTTGGGGAGAGAGCTGAGCGCATTCATGGTTGGTAACAGGCGGGGAACGGTGAGGGGTGGTGTGATAATTATTTATTTATTTGCGTGAGAAAGTGCTGAGAGAAATTAAGGGAATGGGTGGACTCGAGCAAGCCAAAACGACGAGGGACGCGGGTCGTCGAGCCTATCGCGATGACACACGTCCTCCCACCACATCCACAGCTCGACATCCGCTCCTCTGAGGCACAATCCTCAATTCAGCAAATGGATCAGCAGCCTCCCATCGACGCACAGCAGCCACAGCAGTCTCAACCTCAACCCCCTCCCTCACAAAGCAGAAAGCGAAAGAAGGCTGAAAATGGCGAGCCAACCACCCCTGCCGAACCACGTCGTCTCCGTCGCTCGCACGAAGCCTGCGCCCGCTGCAGGAGTAAGAAGATAAAGGTGGGTACCATCAGCCGTAATGCTTCCTCCCTTGGGCCGCTCGTACGTCGTGGCAAGTCCCGTCGGTCAAGACCGTCGGCAATTTCCTGGCCCCCTCACTCGAATTTCCCTCCCAGGCTCTCCTTTTGACCTTTCTTTCATCTTTATAGTGCGACTCTAAGCACCCTCGATGCACCGCTTGTGCTACCGCCGGAACCCCCTGCCACCAGGAAGACAGGCATCGTCAGACTCTCACCCTCCGTGGCCACACCGAACATCTCGAACACAAGCTCGCCCAATGTGATGCCCTTCTCAAACGCCGTATCCCGGGCTTTGAAATGGAAAACTTGGAAGAGTTCCTCGCCCGTGAAGGCGTCGAGGTCGAGACCAGTGCTCCTCCTCCTATCTCCGCCTCTTTCCAGTTCTCCCCAGGTCACAGTTCGTTTTTTCTCCTCTAGGCGCCCATGTTATCCTAGCCTCACCTTCTATCCCCTCTAGGTGGCGGCTCTCCTCCCAAGGGTTATGCTTACGTTCCTCCAGGACCACACATGATCCCACCTGGCTATCCCCCTATGCCACCCTATTATCCTGGCCCAGGTGGAGCCCCTTATCCTCCGCCGCCGCCGCACATGCAGCCTCCCCCGGGTTACAATCCTCACTTGCACCCCATGTTCCAGCACCCCCCACAGCCCATTCCCTCTCAGCACCTTCCTCAGCCCGTCCCCCGTCCGTTGTCTTCTGTTGCTCCTGTACCTGACATCAAAGGAGGGGACCCCGGCTACCACGACATGTCCAATCCTCGGGTATATCTTTACGCTCGTAATGCCAATGTTCTATTCTTATTGACATGTACTTTAGGCGCTTGCAAAGAGCTTCGGTGTTGCCCCAGATATCATGCAAGATCTCAAACTCGGACCTCAGCCTCTCGACAAGGAAGATATCGCCGTTGGTTCCCATGGCCTCATATCTGGACGTGACGCTAGCGAGGCAGCATTCCAACATGATGCTAATAAGTGGGTACTCATCCCCATGGGCCGTAACAGCATCATCTCGTCTCCCAATGCCGCCGCCGGTTCTACGCCCGGAATGTCAATCTTCCTGCCGAAAGATCGTGACTTGGTTCAATATATTGTGAACATCTACTTTGAGCGCCTCAATTTCCATAGACCCGTCTTTCTACGCGAGGAATTTGAGGAGGCTCTCAGTCAACTTTACGCCGGCGAGTCGCAGCAACATGATCCTGGTTTCTTATGTTCCGTATATCTTGTACTCGCACTCGGGACGCTCTCGGAGCTCAACCACCGTGCATATGGGCTTGACAGGGAAGCTAGATCTAACTCTGGTGGAGGAAGTACCCCGTCTTTACCCAATGTCAATGTCAAGACTCTCATGCCACCTGAATGGCCTGAACACGAGGCTTTCTTCCACCGTGCCCTTGCCGTCAAGCCTGAGCTTCGAGTCACGATCAACAGTTTGCAGGCGCTCATTCTTTTACATTGGTACTTGTACACTGAAGTATGCAGATCCTTTTTTTACACGTACTTTTTGGTTTTCTGATTACTTGATCGTTGTAGCGTCAAGGTCGCACACTTTGGCGTCTCGTTGGAAGCATGGTTCGCCTTAGCATCGAACTTGGGCTCAACCACGACCCAACCATACAGAACATCTTTGATGAATCTGAGTGTCAATTACGCATCCGTCTCTGGGGAATTGTACTCGTGCATGACCGTGGCACATCCCTTCTACTTGGCCGCCCGCTGGCTATCGCACCATATGATACGAATACCCCGCATCCCATGCGGCCCAAGTCCGCCCGACCCGACCTGAGCGAGCACTTTTTGCTCAGCCACCCAATCGCACAGATCCAGGCGGACATCATCAATTCACTGTACAGCCCGAAAGGACAGAGTGCAGATGCGACCATGCGCCAAACAAACAGGATCGTCAAGAGCATGGTTGAGTTCTGCCGCCAGCTGCCAGACAGATACAAGCGTTACTTCGGCGGTACGGGAGACTGGTCGCTGGAGGAGAAAACGAAGCTCGTCCAGGATATAACAGAGGATGAAGGCCTAACGCTGCTGAAAATCGGGATCGCAAGAATTTTACTGCTTCGCGCTCTCTTCTCCAACAAGGAATTGGACTTTTCGCAAAGGCATAAAGCATTGCTGGATGGTGAGCTGACCATATTGGAACGTTTTGAGCCCTTTTTATTAATTTGGATCTGCAGCAATCGTGGTATCACACAACATCATCGTCATCCACAATCAGCTGCTCCGCTTCCCCGACATATCATTCTTTGTCTCGCCGATTCCTCTACACATCGCTGCCATGGTTATCCTCTTCGGACACATGTCCCAGTGCAAGTCACTTACACGTCAAGTCGCGCTTGAAGACGTCTGGATGGCACTCGACATGCTACCGTCTTTCCGTTGGCGCTGGGAACGTAGGGAGATGAATGGCAGCCACCCACTCATCGCGACGCTCGCCGAGAAGGTTCTCGGGGTTAATCTGCGCCAAGCTGGCCCGTCCTCCCATCCTGTGCTGATGTCCGAGCTCGACTGGGACCTCGAAGGCAGTGGTTCCCCTGTTGCGACGCACACCGCTGCTTCGACGCCATCGCTGGGCAGTGCCACATATGCTCACGGCCCCTCAGGTACACCTTCCTTCCCTGGATCGCCACCCATCGGACCGGCCGTTCCCTCACGAACTCTTGTCACTGGTACAGGCAATGGCAACGGCGGTAGTGCTAGCGGGCCTGTGGAGACGAAGCTCGCCGAAATCCCAGTCAACCTTTTCTATCCGTTCTACCCCGATGGACCTCAGATGCAGCCGCGCAGCGCAAGCACAATGTCATCCTCTACTACAGCTGCGGCTGTGGCTGCAGTAGCCGCAACGGCCTCCAACGACCCGAATGGGAACGGCGCGGGCGACTATACGCAATTGCTCGCGCAGGCTGCTGCTGCAGTACACCAGCCGGCTGGCCCGTGGGGTGCGAGTGGACAGGAGAGTTACATGCTGGAGGAGAAAGACGTTGCTGTGCCCATGTCCAGTGCGATGGGCATGTGGATGCCAGATCAGCGCACTATCCGAGGTTACGTCATGGGCGCTTAGGTCGATGCCCTCCATCCTCACGGCGCACACTGGCATATGCTTGTTGCATGCGTTCTTGTCGTTCGATAAGGTGTTGTCTGTCGTTTTCATGTCCTCTTGAATCAACTCCTCTGTCTAGCCTTGTTCTCGACTCTTATTCTTTTGTTGTTTTACCTGGGTCATGGGTCCCGTCTTTCCCACCTCTCTTGATTGACCTATTGCCCTAGCTATTTCCAATTCTTTCCTCTAGTCGAACTCGAATGCCTCTATCTACTTTTGTAACCCACGATATGCGCTCTGAACTGATAGTTTTTGTTGCTCTGCGTAAAACCAAGAGAATGGTTGTAAGCTCTATGGCACACAGTGCTCTTTCTCTGGAAAGGACCAAGTCGACCGGGTCATCGCAATCTCTAATGCTTATTTTTCTTGACACGCTCTCCGCCACCACTCAAGCGACCACCGCGGCGCCCAGTGCTTCGGCAAGCCTCTTGGCAAACCGCTGCACCTCCCCACGCTCGCCCATCACCGTCAGCCGAACAACTCCGTGCTCATCATCCTCCTCGTCCTCAGCAGCAGCAGCATTGGACGGAGGAGCAGGCGCGGGAGTGTCCACGAGCTCCCAGCGTCCAAAAGCCCAATTGAGGATCCACCACTGTTGCTTTTGTTGTTGCTTTAAACTTTCCGAGTCGGCAGTGGCGGAAGTGGACTTGGAAGGGGGAGCGAAACGGATAAAGCCTTTTACGCGGTACACGTACTCTTTTGGGAGTTGGTGGAGAGCGGCGGTTAGCGTTGGTTCGTCGAGTAGCGGTGGTGGTGGGTGCGCTGCTGGGTGAGGGTGGGCGTCGCTTGGAGCGGCGGTTGTGTGTACGTGGGCATGGCCCGCATGCGCATGCGCATTCGTGGGTACGGGTGCGCCGCGGAGCACGGTGATGGTCTCTACTTCGTCGTGGTGCTGCTGTGAGGCCGTCACGTCGCCCTTGGCCTCGATCGGCGGCAGCAGCAGCGGATCGCGGAACAACTTCGAGTCGATACTAAATATGAGGGCTGGATCGACGGACTTGCCCGAGCAGCGGATCTTGGGCGTGAGCTCGTTCAAGGTATTGAGGTGCTCCAGGACGTCGTCGAGCGCGCGCTCCGAGATGTGCTCCCATTTATTCTATCCGTTGTTGGGATCAGATGTGATGGCGGGGAGGGGAGGGGGGAACTGACGATGAGCAAGACGTCGGTGTATTGCGCTTGCATGCGCGCTGTGATGCTTGTGTCTTCGTAGCCGGAAAAGTTCTCGGCGTCGATCACGGTTACGATTGCGTCTAGGGTGAGCGCGCGCGAGGTCTCGCGCTCGAGCTCGCGGATCTGGAATGCGAGAGTTGCGGGGAAGGCGGAACCGCTGCAAGTTAGGGGATACTAGCGAGTGAGCGACGCATTTTGAGCCGACGCGAGAACGAATGAGCCACGCGTGGCCTTACGAAGACTCGATGATAATCCGGTCTGGGTGGTATTTTTCTGTACTGGCGAATCAGAAGGGAAAGAGAGACGGTTGTTAGGTTAGTTACCTAGGATCTCTAGCAGTGCGGTCTTCATTTGGCCAACGAGCACGCAGCACCTGCTCTTCCGAAAACGAATGAGGGGGCTGAGCGGATCAAATGATTCATGGAGAAAGGGGACTCTGACATGCAACCGTTCAGGATCTCGCTAACTGCCGTCAGACTGCTCTGCCTCGCCAGTTGACTATCGACTGGAGTTAAGATATGCAATTGTTAGCAACAGCGACGCGGCCGAATCGGACACGTAGATAGAACAAGCGAACCTTCTATGTCGCCGAATTCATTCTTGAGGAGGACGACGCGGTAGCCGCTGGGCAGCTGGGGGAGAAGAGACAGGATTATCGACGTCTTTCCGGCGCCGAGAAAGCCTGTAAAGACGGTTATTGGGATCTGTGAAGGGGAGACGGAGCTCGATGGCATATCTCTAATCAACGCCGGGCGGGCCGGGGTAAGCCGGGGCAATGGAAGACATTTGGACAATTGGGGATCGGGCGCTCCGAGGAAGACAGCGAGGATGCGCCAACAGGGGTCCAGGCAACTGCTTCTTTCTCATGTCTTCAACGATCCTGCTGTCCGTCCGAGCCTCTCGCCTTGCTAGACTACACTCCTTCCTGTCTTTCACCGCGTTCATTGGCGCCCTGCTTATAGCATCGTCCCTCCACTTTACAAAGATCGTAAAGAACGGTGTCGCAGGCTGGCCCGAAGAATGGTTTCCAAGTGTCTCTGCCACGTGAGTATTCGCTTGGTGTGTTCAGTTGCGAACCATCCGCCTCCCGAATCCCGATCCTCTTTTCGCGGTACTCAAGTCCTCGCCTGGCCTTTGGTGTTTTCGGTGTGCGACTATGTGCCCGAGCTTAAATCATCTGCTGCAGTATAGGTGACTGGTACCCAGAGCGGAGCATCTTTCAGATTCTCATAGCCCTGAATTCCGGCGAGTTTTGACATCTCGTTTTTCCTCGTTTGGGAGATTAACAGTGCAGCTTTCCCTCAGGTCCCCGCTTTGCACTCATCGGCTTTGGTTACTTGCTTAACCGCAAAGCGTTTCCTTCTTCGGCGCTTCCTGGTTTCGTCCTAGCGACGGGCGTACTGCGCACATTGTCTTGCGGAGGCTGGGTCTACATAACGTCCAGCGACGACCATGATGCCCACGACTTTCTCATGATTCTGTACATTGTACTCAACTTGCCCTGGATGTTGGGCAACATACGACTCTCGCAGGGGAAGATGCGTCGTCAGAGGTGTGCGCTAGTTGGTCATAAACCACTCTCATATGGCTAACATGTTGTTACCATATCAGGATCAGAATTGCCTCGCTGTAAGCAATTCCTCCCTCCCCTCCTTTGTGATTGGACGTAACTCGAAATTTGTCGGTTTCAAGATTTTGGGTCACCCTCTTCCCCATGATCTACTTTTTCGTGCAACACAAGGTGCATCGCATTCCTGGAGGTATGGTCTTTATCTGATGCTGCGAGCAATATCTGAATCAAGCGCCCTTTCACGTTTGGATGTTTGATCAGCTTATACCCATTATGCGTTCTTCGAATGGTCCCTCATACTGTTCGACATCTTGTATGACTCAGTGACAACCCTAGATTTTGATAACAACGAATTAGCGGTGAGCTTCGTACATTCTCTTGCTCCGCAGGTTTCCCATTCGTCGACGTCTAGGTTTCCTTCAACATATGCGTAGACTATAGAAACAGACAAACTTCAGAAAGTAGTGAAATGTACAATCTACGCCACCGTCTCGCGTGAACTGAATGCTTATACTTGCCTTTTGTATCTCCGAATGCTTGCTTTTCCCTCAGAGACAAAAGCTCAGCAGGCGAACCGAGCGACCCAAGTGTATTGACACCGTCTGTCGGAGAGAAGTCTCCTCTGGTAGTGAATCCTCCAGAAGCTCATCCCGAAGCACACTCCCCCAACATCAACGAGTTTTCTATATTTTCCCGCGCATCGTTGAGTTTCCTGTCGGACCTGTACTTCGGTGCGCATTCATCTACTTACACAACATGGCCAAAATCTCATTGCGTCGGATCCGACCGGCAGCCTACCAGTCTTGGACTCTGCTCACGTCACTCCCCGTCACCCTCTTCTATTTCTCTATCTGGAAACTCGCCCTGGCTGGACCAGAGTTTTCCTCCCTCACTGCCCTCTCCCCACTCCTCCTCGGCTTTCCACCCGTCCTGTCATTCGCTGTATCCCGCGGCGGCCGCACTGTTTTGGCCGGGATTGCCGGGGCCATCGGTATAGGTCTCTGGTGGGCTGAGAGTATGTGGGTCCGTCTTGGTGCTGCGATGATCGGCGTCTTCTGCACTGCAATTCGTTGGGCCGGCGAGTGGCAATCAGACGTAGATCGCGGATATCACGCTGTCGGTATGTGATCTCACGCTCTCCGGTCCGGAAGCATCGTGTACTGATTGATGTCTCTGGTGATGGAACCTAGTGTTTTTGCTAGGCCTTATTTTGTCCTCACTGTCAAAGCACCTGAACCATGGGAACAATCCAGGTGCGCGTCGGCTTCTGTGGCTAGGAAAAAAGGGGATCTAACAACCACCTTTCAGCATGGCTAATCTTGAATTCTGCATCAGGCGGCCAACATGTCCTCGTTCTTACCCTGGGTTTCCTCGCTCTAATCGAATTCGGGACGCGTCCGGATTATCCTTTCCCTGCTTCCCTGACTTCTGCGACCTCAACAACGCACAAGCGTCCCCACTCGTCGACTAAAACTGACCATCGCCAGGCTTCACCTGACCGGGAACAGTGGCTGCTCCCGTCCATCGCGCTAGGCTCCCTGATCTATTCGCTTCACGAGCGGCTCTCCGATCCCAGTTCCCTGCTTGCCTGGTCCTGGTCAGGCTACCCCATAAGCGGCCCCCACCCACATGTTCATGCGCCACTGACGCTCCTCACACAAACGTTGGCCGCTTCGTTTGCCCTCGCACTTTTTCCCTCGGGTTCTCCGACGTCTTCCCCACGCCTCGGCACCGCATTCCCAAATATCTTCGCTCACCCACTCGTCTTTATGGTCGGCGTGTTTTCAACTTACTTACTGCATACGCGCACTGGATGGGTCGGCTACACTGGCGCCCTCCTGCATACCGCGTTCCTGACGCTCATCACGCCCCCACTATTGCAGAAAGCAGGTGCCGCTGCGCGAGCTTGCGGTCCGGGTCGTGTTTTTGCGACGGCATGGGCGGTCTGGATCGTGTTCATATTCGTCGGAACGTTTACCGTTGCGTATGCGTTTGTTCCAGGGGCATGGAGTTTTCGTGAGCGCACGGACTTGTAAGTCGACCCTCTCTCGACTGCTTGCCCTGTCGCGGATAACAGAGATTTTCACTACCAGGGTGCTAGTCGCACAGCTTGCCCTCCTCGCGCCTTCCTTCAACTGGCGCCCTTTCTCCGCCTCCTCCCCTGCTTCGCTGCCACCTATTCCTCACTTGGCTCGTCGTTACATTCGCACTACGCTTGCTCTTATTGCCGTTGTTGCACTCATAGGTCCCTCAGAAGGTCTGCGCAGCTGGCACCCACCCCAGTGCCAGCTCATGCGCGCGCAAGGATCTTGAACGCTGGGATATGGGCTGTCCACTTTGGCATCGGCAACGAAGGGCGAGATAGCCAGCGTAACATGCGGGACTTGTTCCGAGATATGGATCTCGACCTGGTTGGTCTGCTCGAGACGGATCTGCACGTGAGTCAGTTGTAGCTTTGAGACTTCTGCTCTGTTCTGACGAACTCCGTACATGAAGCGACCGGTGTTCGGAAGCAGAGATCTGTGAGTGAAAATAGCGTTCTCTTAAACAGCATTAATCGCTGAGCTGCCTCTTTCAGGACTCGGGTAGCTGTGGAAGACTTGGGCTATGTACGTACCAATGGTGGCCCCACTCCTAGTATAGCTCACCGGTGATACAGTACGTGGACATTGGACCAGGGCCCAACAAGCACACCTGGGGCTGTGTACTCTTGTCGAAGGTCCGCACCTTCCCTCAGATGAGCTATTTCAATTGACGATCGCTGCGCACAGTTCCCTATTCTTAAATCCAGGCACCACCTGTTACCCTCACCAGACGGAGAGCTTGCGCCAGCTATTGAAGCTGTGGTCGATGCTTACGGGGTAAATGTGACCGTGATCGTCGCGCATAACGGACAGGGTAAGCTCATAGACCCGTGAACTTTATTTCTGATCTGATTTATCGGACTGAAGAGGAGACACCGCTTGACCGAGAACTACAAGCCACCGAACTCGCACGAATCATGTCTGCCTCGTACCCAGACCCACTTATCTTCCTCGGATACGTAGTCACGGATCCCCATGCGAGACGTCGTGAGTGCCTGCACGCTTTCAGTGGTGACCGAGAGTTCCCCTCGAATAGTGACTAACTTGTTTCCCAGCCGCGCCCTACGAAATCATGGTCACGGATGGCCGTGTCCACGACATCGACAAGGACGACACGGATCGCTGGTGCGAGTATATTTTCTACCGCGGACTGGATAGGACGGCCTACGCCCGCATCTCTCGCGGCTCAGTCACGGATACGGAGTTGCAGGTGGGCCAGTTTGCCGTTCCGAGGTACGTCGGGACGGCCACAGGTGAAGAGGAGGTGCCCGAAGCCGATCGCTATTTGCGTGGTTGGAAGGGAGATCTCCCCAGAGAACATGTGCGTCCATTTCTTCTACTTTCCGCTACCATGTGCGTTCACTCATGCTCTCTTTTTGGTCGCCACGCCCCCTTTTAGTGGTTTCCTGATTCATACTATGGCAATGAGGACTCCGGTGGCGTGCGGGGTCATTTTTACCACGTCTTCGACACGGTGCGTGCCTGATGAGTTGTTGCAAACTGCAAACTTAAGCCAGAGCTGATTATGGATGGGGTTGAACCCCGTCTTTCTCCGGATAGCCATTATACTACAGGTTTCCTCCGGCGTCTGCACCAAAATCAACTTCGGCCCCTTGATCTCGCGGGTCACCTGGCTGTATTGGTCTCAGTGGCACTTGTTCTTTGTTCTTTCAGAAAAGTCCCAAAGGCGCTCCGTGAGAGTAGTTTTTCCCCGCGGACCCAAGAGGGTGGTAGCACTTTACCCGAGAATAATCCCAATACAGTATCAGTTTCTTTGGTAGAGATGGTGTGATTTCATTTATTCACCGCCTTGTCCGAGTCGCTGGCATCGTCTTAGTGGTCATTCGCTTGTCATTCGTGTGCTTGCGTGCGTGCGTGCGCGCGCACGATGTTCTACATTTGGATTGGATGGTTCGTTGTTCCTAGCCTCGGGATGGTTGTAAAGTGCAGCCCTTATGGAAATGCGTTCGAAGGTAGATTCTTGCAATTCTGACCCTCCAACCAAAGAAACAATAATCTTGTCTCGTCATCGAAAGCTGAGAGGAGCTATCATGCTACTGCCCTCCTCCACGTCGCTGCCATCCCCATCCTTTACCCCGTCCTCTTCTTCTGAGGTCCGCGGTAGACCTGCCCCCCGAACCTCCTCGTCCGAGTGTCGTTCGCTTTCCTCCCCTGACCTTTCCCCATCCCCATCCCCGTCCTCCTCATCCTCCTCCTCACCTTCCTCACCTTCCTCGCTCTCTTCTTCTTCTTCTTCCTCCTCCGATTCCTCCTCTTCTTCACTTTCGCTCGCATAAAATTTATCCAAATTCGTCCACCCGTCTTTATTCGGCACGCTCCCCGCAGGCGACGGCACGCCAGAGCCAGCAGGAGTGAGCACGACAATCGGCGTCGAATGGCCGCCAGTGCCAACAACGCCAAGGCCAGGACGCGACGCCGCGACGTGCCCGATCGCAGTAACGGCCGCTGGCGCCGAGGGCGCGTCGTCAGGTGAATAACGGAGGCTCGACTCGACGCCGTGTTCGAGCCAGTCGGGCAGCAGGCGCGCCTGCGGCACGTCCCGCCCAAGGACGAGCCCCAACGTACCGAGATGATATCCTCGTCGCGTGGTAGCGGCATCATCGTGAGCTGTCGCCGCAGCCGCCGCGATCTCCTTCCCTTCGAACAGTACGACGCGCACCTGTGCGCGCCGGAGCACGACGCCGCCGACGTCCCTGGCGTCCGTTGCGCCTATACTCGGCACCACGCCCACGAGCAGCTGCTGGAGCATGCGGCCGCGATCGCGCACGTCATAGTTGCGGTCGTAGCGCGCGAGGGCAAATACGTATTTGGCCAGCTGTATGAGCGTGCCGTGCGCCGGCGATAGGACGAGAAGTTTTGCGGCTAGCGTGACAGATTGTAGTTTGACAGGCACGGTCTGAACAAACAAGAGTTTTTTTTTTTTTTAGAGAAAAATCCCCCGCCAGAAAGTAAAAAAAGAAATCGGAAAAGGTGAGCGAGCTCGACTGATCGGAAATACAAACTTGCCACGTGCCTCATCGCGAAATGACTTTGCGATCTTGCGGAGCACATCCGGTGCCCAAGGCACCACGCCCTCTACCACAGCGTTGGGCGAGTCGTCCGCGGCGTACTGTCCGACGAGCCAGACGATGCACGCACGGGCCTGGGCGTGCCGAATCTCATCGATACGATATGCGAGGCGCTCGACGATTGTCAATAGCGTCGATGATGGGCCTGCATGAGTGGCGCCTTGCATCTGAGTCTGAACGAGGGATTTTAGCTCGACAACGGCGTTCGATACGACACAGTCTACAGAAATATTTAGAGTGTTGTCATAGCGGACGCATATGAGAGAGGCGATCTCTACCGTGTGGACTCTTGATACATGCCATTAGAGCATTGAGACACTGAGCAGTCGACTCAGGGATCGTACGGGCAATATGCCCGATCCCCTGGATCGCCCCCGCCACCTGTGTTTCATCCACATCATCGGTATAATCCTAGAAACCAACAGGCGGAGTGTCGGATGGCTCATATTATCGGATGATGAAAGTGGAAACAAACGATAAACTCGCGCAACAGGGCCTGGAAGTTGTCAACGGTGACAAAATTCCGCAACAGGCGTGTCTTGATACCCTTTACTTGCGTGCTGTCATCGGAACGAACAATAAAACGGGTATAATGTGGGGCGAACAAGTGCTACGATCACTCAATGATTCAGATAAGCGTGGAATTGCACAAGACGCACCGAAGCGGTGTGTGAAATGGAAAGAATGTAGGCCAGAACGACACGTTCCGCCTCTAACGACATCGCAAGAAGTCGGAGTAGTGGGTGAACTAGTTTATGATGCTGTGACGGCAGGGCTAGGTAATAGAATACGCGAGCCACTGACACCACGACCTGAGAGACCAATAAGACTCGTTCTCAGATGGACGATGGATCTCGTGTACTCACAGCGGGGTTACGCGACTGGAACAATGGTTCCGCCGACGCTAAAAGCAGTTCAAGGTCGGGATCGACTTCCTCCTTTTCTTCCCCGGGGTTGTCGTGAGAAGCAGTCGGACGTGGAAGCATCGTCCTCGCGTAGCGGATCAGGAGCTCAAGGAGGTTAACTTGACCCCATTCATCCACATCGACAATCACACGGCAGAGGCGGCGATAATGTGCATGCAGGAGGTCCAATCGCGTAGGGCAAACTGTTTCAAAAGCAGTGGCGACGCTACCAATGGACAACGGCGAGCGATCGCGCAGCAAAGTCGATAATATCTCAATCAGAGATGGGAGTTGAGACTCGTCTAGGCTGTTGCAACAAACTCTCGTCAGCCTTCCTTCGAGATTGCCTCTTCGCAGCGGGAGACACACCTGTAGCATTTCGGTATGGACAGAGCCGCCGTTTTGCGTACGTATGGGCTTGTATCAGCAGCACATTTCTTGATCGCCAGCATAACCAAGCTGGCAATGGTCGGCACACGGATCCCAGATAGCACGCGCAAGGCCATCGCGCGTATCAGTGGAGAACTGTCCGCAAGGTCGCGTTGGAATGTATTGATGGAGAGCAGCGCGAGGTCCGGTTCTGCCTCTGCATAACGCAGTAGATATATGTACACAAGCTTGCGGACTTCCAAGCTTGGTGCCGCGACATTCTTGACCACTTGTGCAAAGTACTCCGAGACGTTACGGCCTTTTGAAATCATCTAGTACCCTCTGACTGGGTGACGCGTAGAGGTGGGTAGGGGAGACACTCACGGCAACGAGACGCTTCATCGCTTCCAACTTTTCGCGTTCATTCCCTGAGTCTAGCTGCGCTTTAATATTCTTTGTCTTTTCCTCGCCTGTATCGTAGTAGCCTGCGCCGCTACTAGTCAAGGAAGAGAAGTCCTTGGTGCGCTCTGCCAACGTTTCTTGTATCCGCATACCCAGGCGGGTCGCATTTTCGGTCCATGAGTTGAAATTGATACCCGACATTGGTTGGGTCGCACACGCGCTCTGAGCAACTTGTAGGACGAAAACTGTTCAAAGTACCAAATCTTGCGCTGGCTGGCCGGGCCGAGATCCGGGCCCACGTGGGTTTCTCAACTAACGATGGCCACAAATTATTCTACGCTGCAGTACTGCTACAGTGGTTCTATTGGGGCGCGTGATGGTCGCTAAATCACACATACACAAAGGTGAACCAAGGACTGTGGATTCGGATCACTGCGCATCTGTAATGGGACAAGCGCGTCTCCATTGCGGACTCACAGAGGACGTGTCACAAGCATCGAAACGCTTTAATTGAACAATGTCTTGATAATCAGAGGATACCTGTCATGTATGCCGCCCAATACCCACAGCATAATGTTCAAGGGCGATATTGTATCTGATGTACTCGGCTGATGATATCAGCCAGTGGTGATAAATGAAGTGTTCACTTGTATTCAGAGACAAATTATTATTGAGGTGACACAGCGGCTCAAGGCTCTAGAGATGCGGGGAAGGTGCCATTTTCCCTCTGCTCGTCCCACTTGCCGATCTGCAAACAAATTGCCAGTCAATCCGGTGTCTGTAAATGACGAGAGGTATACCATACCCATTCATCTAGTGATGTTGAGATTAACTCATCAGAAGAAATTCAAAAGAGGACGTACTGGGGCAGAGCGAGTGGTAGGCACGCTTGAATTGCTTGCATGGTGCAAAGTCTTCGCCTTTCGCTGCAATACACTTGAAGTAATCCGTGTAGTTTTGGAAGCTTGCGTCGTTGGATCAGACAGGAGTTAAAATTTTCAAAGAAGAGCCTGGGTTACCAGTGTCTTGTCTGATTGGTGTAAGGAAAGCGGGCTGGAGAGCAAAGCTGTCAGTGACCGAGCAAAATGTAAGTGTCGCAGCCACGTACCGTCAAACCCAGCGGTCTGAAGAACGTATTTGCTGCACAGAAACACGAAATAAGCACTTTTCTCTAGAATCGCAACATTCTGCTTCAGACGCACCTCTGAGCAGCGTCTGCGTCGGACATTGTGATGGTGTTGAAGCGGAATAAAACGGTGCGAACAAACCTGCGTTCGGACCCACTCTGCTTAGATAATCTCTCTCCGCACAACCATGGACGCCCTCAAAGCTGAGATTGCCTCCAAACGCAAAGCTCTCGACAATGTGCCACCACGACCCAACAAATACATGCGAAGAGGCGATATTGAGCGATTGAAGGAAGAAGAAGAACGAAAAGCGTGCGAGGAAGCAGCCAAAAAGGCCTCCGAGGCGCAAGCACAGAGCGCAGCGCAGTCCAAGGTGCGTTCCTCCACCCCCCTCCAAAAGTACAACTCAAAAGTGATATTGAGACGTCGCTGGAGTTCAGAATACCGAAACAGGTCGCTCCGTATCTTTAACGCCCTCCCTATGCAGTGCCGGCCGCACTCGTTCGACCTCTCCGGTCCCAGAGGGAGCAGGAGCAGGAGGCACGCCGCCTCCCCCAAATGCCAGCGTTGCCTTCAACATCTCCAACGAAGAGACCATCCGCCGCCTGCGCGGCAAGGGCCAGCCCATCCGGCTCTTCGGCGAGTCGGACAAGGACCGCCGTTTGCGCCTGCGCGCGCTGGAGCTCATCGAGGAAAAAGGGCACGAGCGGGTAGGCGGACAGAACGATTTCCGGAAGGCCCTGGAGGACGTAGAGAGCGCTGAGCGGCTGATGCGGGACCGTAATGCCAACTCGTCGACGGCCGACGAGGGCGGCAGTAGCAAGGGAAAGAAAAAGGACGATTCTGCATCTGGCGACGGCGAGATCGCGGTGCTTGACTTGGCGCTGATCAAGACCGACCCGGACAAGCTGTACCCTGTCATTTATTATTCTCTCAAGAGGGTGCTCAAGGAATGGGGCGAGAGCTTGGGCGAGCGTCCTGGTAAGAAAGCTCAAATTCACTCGACGACCTATCTCTTTCTCTTTCTCGTTGACACGGGCCTTAGAACATGTGAAAAGGACGCATCAGGGAAAGTTGGCGGCTGCGACGCAAGTGCAGTCTGCGCAGTACCTCAAGCCCCTCTTCAAGTTAGTACGATCGAGGGTGTGTCTATCGCGTCCTGGAATTTTTATTTTTCCCCGTGGTGCTCATACGCCAGTAAACCTTAGTCCCTCCCGGATGACATGCTAGCCCGTTTAGCAGAGATCGTGCACCATATGCAAAAACGTCAGTACCAACGAGCCAACGACGCGTATCTCCGTCTCTCAATCGGCAATGCCCCTTGGCCTATTGGGGTTACCATGGTTGGGTAGGTCCACTTCCCTTGGCATGGGTTGCAATTTCTTAAATGCTGATCCTATGTTCTTCCTGCTTCCCTGATTTTACATAGTATCCATGAACGATCTGCCCGCGAAAAGATTTCTTCAGACCAGGTGGCTCACGTGTTGAATGACGAAGTCAGCCGAAAGTACATCCAGAGTTTGAAGCGGTGAGTGTTGCTCCTCCATCTAGCAATCAGACCACATGTTGATTTCCGATCGCTCAGGCTCTTAACATTCTCACAGACGAAGTATCCCCCAGATGACGTGTCGCAGCTGATGGGGTGACCTGACCTGGGCCTTCCGTCACCGCGTCAGCTGTCTGTTTTCTGCGATCACTTCCATCGGTTCGAAGTTCGGTGCGAACACCGCGTGTAATTCATTCGATCAGACCAAATTTTGATACAACTGTTTATGGTATGACATATCCTTGGATCTCTAATGCTGTCCCCACCTATCGTGAACTCGTGGTTTGTCCCCACCTATCGTGAACTCGTGGTTTGTCCCCATTTACGAGAATGATCCACATGTCACTCTATCTACTTGGTCTTCTTCCCCTTTTTCTTTGGCGTATTTCCATCACGTGAATCTGCCAATGCATGACCCTCGCGGTTGACATGTTCGAACAGTTTTGTTCTGCTTTCAAACGTCTCGCCGCAGAAGTTGCACTGTGTGTTCGAAATGATGAGTTGTACGTCAAAATGCATGCGAAATAACACCGAATAAAGACGGATCCACCATGGAGACACACGTGAAGTACCAAGAAGGAGCGCGCGAACTGAATGTGATTAAATTTTAAGACGAAAGAAACTCACTGCACAGGCGCTCTTCGCTTCATTTTCGCGTACTTTCTTCGCCGCCTCACGGGCTCTCCGCTTCTCTCGCTTTGATAATGGCTCCCCTTTTGTGGAGTTTGCCGCGCCGCCACTGTCATCCTCTGGCACGGTGTCGCCTTCGCTCCCCGCATAATTCGGGTTCTCCTCGGAAAACTTAAGGTCGCCGCCCGCCTGTTGACGAGGAGAAGCATCCCTTGTAGCGCGTGCGAGTCCTTTCTGGGACAATTTGGGAACCACAGGCGTCAGTGATGATGGTGATGGGGTGCAGGCCTTTTTTTGGGGCCCCTGTTGCCTACCAGGATGCGAAGAGAAATCTTCGTCTTCTGTCGTATTCCCCTCTTCTTTGGGTGTAGCCGCAGACGTTCCGCGGTCAGGGGTGGCCTTCAGAGGATCTTTATCTCCAGCGCACTCCACTATGGTATTGACGCCCGCTGTACCTTGGTCGGTATCACTCTGATGAACCTTCACGTCCACATCAGCAACTTCTTCTTCATCATTACTTTGGCCTAGTTCCAACTCTTGTTCCTCATCTTGCATCTCACGTTTCAACTGTTCCACGGCCCGGAGATGCTTCTTGCTCCTCTCGTGGCTGTTCCACGCGGCTTCACTTCTAAAAGTTTTGTTGCAAGCGATACATTCCCATTCTTCATCATCGGCACCTTCCGCGCGGGCCCATTCCAGGTCAGCTGCGGCGTCGCATGGCTCGGCAACTTGCTGCCAGTCCTGTGCAACAAAGGTAGATTTTGGCGCCGTCTTCCTCGGGGTCACGGCCCCCGAGGCAGCCGTAGGGGAAGCTTGCCCGGGGGGGTTGGCCTGGCGTGCGATGTATTCTCGGTATCGCGGATCACGTTTACGAACAAACATCACGAGGGTCTACCGAGTTCGGTTAACTAAAATGCGACTGGCGGTCGATCGTCGCCACGTACCCGAACGGTTTCGTTGTATTCTTTGCGTGCAGCATCCCTAGCCTTTTTGTTGTCCTTCTCCATCAGCCTGGGCTCGTGTCGCGTGAGAAAGGCCACGAGCGAGTCATAACGACTTGCCTACCTACCTGCGTACATGGCGGTCAGGTGCCTCTGTGGTGTTCCACTGGTCAAACCAGGTAAACTCCTTGGCCGTGGCGAAGTTGAGCCAGAATTTGTAGAACAGCCGCGCTGCCTCGGAGGGCCGTTCCTTGGACAGCGCGGCCCAGCCCCATGTGGCATAGCCGAAAGGCGGAAATTCTGCCTCGGTATAGTGGAGTTCATCGCTCGCAAGCCGGTCGAACAGATTCCGGTATACAGTGAAGAAGCTCTGTGGGTCGGAATTAGGTGGGGGTACCTTTTCGTCTAAGAAGTTCCCAAAGCCACACATTTTCGTCATCTCCGAAGCCAGACCATATGGATGGGTTCAGGAATGCCTGGATGTGGCGAACGGTGAGCCCCCGATCACGCGCACGCGAAGGAGCAGTGCCCTTCTTGATGTCATTGACGACCGTCTCGGCATCTGGCTCTGGGACGAGACCCGACCGATGGGAGTCATACCAGGCGCGCTCCTGACGATGGTAGAGATGGGGAGTGAGAACGAGATGAAACGATTATTATCGGCGCGTATGCTCGCCTGCTCGTCGCTCAGGATCTGTCACCAAAAAAGTAGCGTTGATCATTCCATTGCCATTGTACTTTGTGCCACGTAAAGGATGATACAACATCGCGTACCTCATACGCTTGCTGCAATGTGGCGAAGCGTCGCGTCGCACCCTCCGGGTCGTTTTGGTTCTTGTCGGGATGATGGATGAGCGCGAGACGTCGGAACGAACGCTGTTACGATGATGACTTTCTCAGAGACGCATTTCCATTGCGGCGCGAAAAAAATAAAATACGGATCCCTTTTCCCGTGGTGGCGAGGGATTGACTCACCCTAATCTCATCAGCGCTCGCGTTCTCGTCTACCTCGAGGATCGTGTAGTAATCCTGAGGGGTAGTGCCGTCGTCGTCGGCTTCCTGCTGCGATCTAGATTCGCTAGCACCCATGCTAACCTGAGTTGGTCGGACGCCTCCGGAGGTAGAGGGATGGATGCAACCCCGCGGGTTTGCTCACTTCAAAGCGCCCAATCCAAAGAGATTTTCTCAATCCCGGCCCGCGCATCCGCGATCACCAATCACGTGCCACAACGCGACACTCACAGCTTTGGCGGCTGCTACTGCTGTTGCTCTCTCTCTGTTCAATTTTTTCAAAAAGGAGACCGACAATGTCCTCCATCTTTGGCGGGAGCGGCTCAATTCCTTCCGACACCTCTTCTTCCAAAGGTAATTTTGACTTTCCCCTGTCGTGGAGAGAAACGCATCGTAGCACTAATAACCTTTATTTTCCACATGGCGACGTAGATCTCAATGCACGCAAGGAGGCGGTCATGTCCTCCGTTCGCAACGAGCTCGCCCTCGCAAACGCTCAGGAACTCATCAATGTTCGTAACACTTCCCTCCCATCCCACGTGTATCCGTGCCAAGACATAATAACCGTGGCGTTCCAACCATCATGATCACACAGAAAACAAACGACAAGTGCTACGCAAAGTGTGTGACCAAGCCGTCCACCTCTCTTTCTAGCTCAGAAGAGGTGCGGATGCATTCTTTCCCCTTGGCACGAGATCTCTTTTACGCTAAACCGCTTCCGATTTTTTATCTTTTTGGGGGGCTGCTGTCGTTTTTCCTGGTCGCTCTTATAGACTTGTCTTTCCCGCTGCTTCGACCGGTACATGGAAGCCTGTAAGAAATGCCCCTCGGGCAACATTCCTCCTAGCCAATGAGAAAAACTGACAGACCAATCACATTAGTCAATATCGTCAGCCGGACCTACACTGCGCGTCTTGCAAAAGAACGCTTGGAAGGCCAGCTCTGAATGGCTTGATCCTGCTGAAGCACGAGAACATGCTGCTAACACACGACGCTTCTGTGGTTGCGTCGCGTAGTATCTAAGCGAGCGAATGGTCGGGGGTGCCGATCTTAGGTTCTCTTTCGGTACATGAATTATTTTTTTGTAGAGGGGGGGTAATATCCAAATGGAGATTTCTGAGTATTTCTTCATCATTTTTCGATCGAGATGTGCGCCCACCAAAAAAAAAACTCAACCGACAGTCAACGAGACTATGAAACATTCCTAGGACGGTGATGGTGGTGCTAACGGTAAAACAGTTCCTGGTATTCTGCCGAAGGGATACAGACTTCGTGAGAGGTGTACTGAGAAAATCGGGAATAAATGTAGGTATGATAATGTTCTGGACAGTGCTGTGAAACAGGTGGTATGTATAGATGCCCTTATTATGTATCGTAGTAAGAAAGATAGGCGATGAGAAAGCGAAGCAATACATTAACACAACAAATCGTGCAGGGCACCTCATCGCAGACCCGGGTACTATGCGCCTGTACTTTACTCACTGTGTTGCCCGTTGGTATCAAAGCCATTGCCAAAAGGCAGCGGCACTGGCACAGCCGGCGGCCTAAACATCTGGGCCGTCTGACGTGGCGGGTATTGCTGTTGCTGGGCAAGTGGTGGTAAAGGTGGAGTCGGCGCGAGTTCAAAATGAGAGTGAGATGGGGGCGCAGATGCCGGTGGTGCGGGTATAGAGAATCCGTGGCCGTGGCCATGTCCGATGTACGGCGAGTGCCCAGGCGTGGACACTTGGGCATAGTTACCGAGGTGGGAACTGGGCCGTTGAACCGGGACTTCGATGGGGTATAGGGAGACAGTGGAATAGCTAGATGAAGACGAAGCAGCCGAGAGCGGGAAGGACGAAGAAAATGCGTTCGGTGGTGTGGACGACGACGGGCCATCCGGGAGTGTGAGGTGGGAGCGGGGTGAATTTCCTCCGAGACCATCGCCAAATGTGGTCGTGTCTGATGGTGCGCTGAGCGGCACGTAGATGCTCGGGAAGGCGTAGCGTTTTGACGCCTCAGCTCCAAGGCTATTATCTCCCCCGGTCTCCACGGTACCTCCACCGAAGGGTGGACGGTACCCTTGGGGTTCGCCTGTGAGACTGGGAGGCAGAGGAACAGAATTGTGGTCCATAGAATGTGCCGAAGGAAGGTCTGGCCGCACGTAGGGGGGACAACGCAAGCGGATATCTGATCCGGGGGTAACCTGAAAATTTCGAAGGACGTATGCAAGCTGCACGGCAGAACCAACCAGATCGTGGCGGAGTATTTTCGTGGCCTGCATTCCCTCAGTCCAATCCGCACATCGCTTCCAGGTGCGCATGGGGGGACCACCGGTGGAATCTGTCATTATGTCCTCCAGATAGAAAAGCGGTGGTTGGGAAAGGAAGAAGGAAGCGAGACCAGAGCCAGGTGCCGCATTAACAAACTCTGTATCGACGATGATGCCGAAGGGAATCTCCATCTTGAAGCCGTACCCCGAGGAATGTATGAACCAGATAAGACAGCTCCGCGACTCGCAGACGTACGCGACTAGGTCATGTTTACTGATCTGCGAGGCCATCCGACGCCATGTTCCAATGGTGAGGTCTGAACAGGGTATAATGGTGACGGCTGTATATTGTCCAGGGGGATCTTCAGTACCTCTCCCCCGCTGCGGCTGCATATGAAAGAACTCACGCTCATTCTCATGGATGAGATTGTGCAAGTCTGCATCGTAGCTTGGAATTAATTCTGGTGACGCCGTGGGTGGAGTAGAATCCGTTCTCCCCTTTCCTTTCCCGTTGAGTAACTTTGCCTTTGCGCGTCTACGCCATCACGGGCACCACTTCAACGAAGGGTATGGTGATAGTAGAACAAAGATGGCTCACCTATTTTGGAACCAGATCTGGGTTTGACGCTCCTGCATCCCGAGCAGTTCACTGATCTCTCTCCTTCGCGTCGCTGTCGGACTCCTGTCCATGCTGAAAAATCGCTCCAGATGAACGAGCTGATCAGGTGTAACCCGAGACCGCTTTCGCTTCTCCCTCTCAGCGCCCGTACTCCTACTACTGCTCATGGGGACTCGACGCTGGCTAACGTCGGGTGAAGGTGTGGGTTCAGCTTCCACGCTGGGGGACAATGCACGGTTGCTCCCAGACTCTGGCATCGTTTCGGGAGACTTTGTGATGGACTCGGACTGAGGAGAGGACATGGTTGATTCTGAAGGGGGGAATTCGGGTTCTTCACTGGAGACGTGCTTTAGGGAGGAGGAGTAATCAGATGCGGGGTGAACAGCGATGTGGAGAGGATGGTTGTTGAGGCGCTCGTCCCTGGCTGAACGAAAATTGAGAGCCACATGGTCAAAGGGGCCGGTGGTATCGAGATGCGCCCAGTACTCACGTTCCATTGTAGGGAAATCCCAAGTTGGCTTGTGGGTCAGGAGGGTCACCGCCAGGTTGACTAGATGGGAGGGGGGAAGGGGGAAGGGTTGGGGGGAAGAAATCCAAGAAGGAAGAAGAAGTAAAGCTCCGGTTTAAGCTGGACAGAGAGAGTGGAGAGGCTCGCTGATGCTGGCTTTAGAGGGCGCGGTGCCAGCTGGGTGGGTCGGCGTGGGCGAAACCGATGATCGGGATCTCGATCAGATGACTTGCAACCAACGAATAAAAAAAAAAAAGGACAAGAGCGTTGCAGGCCAATAGGGGAGGGGGAGTCAGCGGAAAAGGGCGAGTTTTGTACTGTCGTGAAAAGGCAAGGAAGGATGATAAGACGTGCCAGGTGGGGATAAAGACCCTCAGGCTCCGACTTTACGGAATGAGAAGGGCGTAAGGGCACGGTCCCACGGAGCCTGTTGCAGGCAGAGGGGGAGAAGCATCATGTCGGGAGCTTGAGAAAGGTTAGCCGCTGTAGCCAGCAGTTCGATCTCGTTTCTCCAGGAACGAAGGGGCCGGGTTTGGCGCTCGGCTGGCAAGGGAACGCACGCGTTTCACCGTCACTGAGCGCGGGTGCAGTGCCCAGTTGAGCACACAGTGTACTGCGGTGTGAACGGGGGAACCACGAGCCCGACCGATCACACTGGCGACTTGGGAGAGTCCGCCGGTCCGAAGCGAGGAAAAAGTCCCATGACTCGGGTGAAAAAAGCGCGATGAGATTTTTCCTTTCTTCGGACAAAACGATTGGGGGGACCTAGACAAACAAGTACGGGCCCCGTTTGAGGTGGTTCCTGCGGGGTGACAGCACCGCCGCAACGGGGGTACGAGAGGAAAAGGAAGGAATCCAGGGTGGGGGATGAAATGCGTTGATGGCGCTGTTACGGACACTGTCGGACGTTCAGTGCTACGGTACGACAGGGAAGAGGGCCTGGAACTTGGCAAGGAGGAACGGAGAAACCATAAAGGGACAAGGAATGATTGTCGGGGTCAGGAAAAGGGACCGGGTCCGGGGTTGCTATGTATCATGAGGGGGTTCAGAGCCATCTCTTTCTGATCGCGTTCGGGGGGCAGCGACACCGGCAGTCCACCGCCGAAAGCACTATACGCTCTGCATGATCGTTTGTGGCGGCCCCAGGAGCGTAGGAGGACATGGATCCCATCATCTCACTTCCATTCATTCTTGCTTTGCTTGACTCACCTGACCCAGTCCCCTTCTTTTTTTTTACCGACAGGAACCCTTGATCGTTATCCGGTTCGAACGCGCTCATCACCCCACCGGCTCCAACCGTCAAGCAATTCGACCATCACAACTCAAAAATCCCCATCATGCCACGGTTCATCTCCCCAACTGGGAATAAAATCACAACAAAACAAAAATAAAATAAACGACTCGAGTGTATACTTGCCTTATCAACAGTCCACAACCCGTAATCGCCCGGCTATACTTACGAGGCCCGATAAACAGAAAAAGCAAGAAGAGACAGAGAGAAAGGGAAATGGCTATCATACCACCCACTTACACATCCCCTGCGGGGTCTAATTGCAAAGAACCTAATATCGTGGCCGCTTTGAGTCCCTGTCATCAAACCCTCCTGGGCCCTCTCGTTTGAGATAGCCTCGGTCACCGCCATACCCACCAGGAGGACCGCCGCCGCCGGGAGGACCGTACCCACCTGGTCCACCAGGCCCTCCACCAGGTCCAGGAGGACCGCCGTACCTGCCAGGAGGGGGGCCATCATTGTTGAACCCTCCGCCTTGGTAGCCCAAGCCGCCACCCCTGCCCCTAGCGTGAAATCGTCAGTCTAAACTAGACCGCATCATTCAGCAGAACACGAACCTGTAGCCACCTCCACCTCTCGATGATCCAAAGTCATCCCGGCCTCCTCTGAAGCCGCCGCCACCGCCTCTGAAACCGCCGCCACCTCGGTCTCCGAATCCTCCTCGGTCGCCAATCCTCGGTCTCCGAATCCTCCTCCTCGTCCACCGCCAAAACCGCGTCCGCCGCCTCCACGGAAGCCACCACGACCGCGGTCAAAGCCGCCTCGGAAGCCGCCCCTGCCACCACCACCGCCGCCGCCGCCACTGCCGCCACCCCCATATGATGAAGAAGGTTCGACAGGTTTGGGACGCCCACCGAGGCCACCACCGAGGCGACGCGGTTTCCATCCACGCACAGTGCGTCCGCGCTCGACGTCGACTAGGATCCGCTTCCCCATAACGTGTAGGCCGTCTGACTCCTTGTAAGCAGCTAAAGTTGTAAGCAGACGAAGTGAGTCGGCTGTGTTAGCGAGCGTCCACGTGAAAAGATAAAACGCGAGGTCTCAATAACCTTTCATGTCACGTTCTCGCTCATAGACGACGAACGCATAGCCACGACCACGCCCCTTCTTATCCTTCACAATTCGGACCCGTTCAATTGTGCCGTACATTTCGAATTCTCTGCGAAGGTCATTCTCTGTTGCGTTTTTGTGCTGTGGGTTTTAATCAGCTAGGGGTATTATACATGCTGAACTGAAACGCACCAATCGAGAAATGAATAGAGTTTTGTAAGGGTCGCCAACTGCTTGCGAGTCTTCCTGTGGTTTATCTGGCGTTGTAACTTCAGTGAGGGGACCATTAACAATGAGGAGATATACGTACAAGAGTCTTTCGCGTCTTGGAATTCATCAGCTCTCTTCTTTTTCCGCTCTTCGCGTCGTATTTGACGTTTTATCTCTTCCGCAAGGGTAAAGGTAGGTTCCTCCCCTTCCTCCATTCCGTCTGCGGTGCCGTTTGCCAGGCCCGCCATGGCGCCTTCCTTCAGCTGAGAGAGAAGATTTCCAACACCGGAAACATCTTTTTTGGTGACACGATCGATATCCTTGTCGACGGGTCTTGTATACGGGAGTGGGGGCCGTGGGGCAAAAAGTTTGAGTAAGTTTGGGGGGAGAAGATGTGTACCGGGCATAGTGATGTGCTTGCCGTGGTATGAGGGGTGTAAAGGATCTGCCCTTGCAGGTGATTAAAGCGCAATGGCTGAGAAACGAGGATGCGCGTAGTACGAATACGACTGTGGGAAATAAGAATAAGGACACACGAACACGAGGACACGTTGCTGCGCTGTCCCCCTTTCAGACTCCGTCCGCCAACTCCCGGCTCTCCTAGCTTGGCTGCTTCAGCCAACTTGGCCAGGCCAGCAGCTCAGAGAGGTCTGCTTCAATCCCTCTACAAGTCCCCCCGTGGGCGACAGATTATGCTATCTGGCCTTTTGAGGAACGCCTCCAGGTCCTCATCTCTACATCTCTGGGTTCCATACCGCCTTATCTTGACGCGCCATAGTACCTCAACTTCTATAAACGCAAAACCGCTCGACTTTTCATCTTACTTCTTCCATAATGGCAGAGTGTCATCACAAGGATTTGAACTGCCTCCCGTGTCTCTCCACCAGACAGGCGCCCCGCCGCCGCCTCCACCCATCCCACTGACATCATACCGGGCCATTCCGGCTCTGACCCCAACGCGTCTCCTAGGAATATATGCGCAACTATCAAAAGCGCGTCTATCCGCCTTCAATGTGCTCGTCGCCATGTCCGGCGTCGCGCTCTCCCCAATCCCCACGACCGTCCCCGTACTGCTCTCAACAGCACTAGGCACGGCGCTCTGCAGCGCCTCCGCCAACACGCTCAACCAACTGCAAGAAGTCCCCTACGACGCGCAAATGGCACGCACGCGCGGACGCCCGCTCGTGCGGCGCGCCCTGAGCCCGGCGCACGCAGCTGCCTTCGCTGCAGTCACGGGTCTCGCGGGCCCCGCGCTCCTCTGGACGATGTGCAATCCGACGACGGCCCTCCTCGGAGCAGCCAACATCGCGCTCTACGCGGGACCTTACACCTGGATGAAACGCCGCACCATCTGGAATACCTGGGTCGGCGCCATCGTCGGCGCCGTCCCGCCCCTCATGGGCTGGACAGCCGTCGGCGGTGCCCTCCTCCCGAGCGCCGCCGCAGCGCACCCCATCACGCTTTATTTTCCCCCGGTGCTGGACATCGTCGCCAGCAGTGGCAGCGCAGCACTGGACAACCCGCTCGCGCCGTGGGCGCTATTTGCGCTGATGTTCTCGTGGCAGTTCCCTCATTTCAATTCGCTCGCCCACTTTGTGCGTTCGGCGTACGCGCAGGGCGGCTACCGCATGCTCGCCGTGCTCGACCCGCCCAAGAATCGGTTCGTCGCGCTGCGGCATGTGGTTCTCCTTACGGGCATTTGCTCCGCACTTGTCCCGCTCTCCGGGCTCACGACGTGGTCGTTTGCGCTGACGAGCCTCGTGCCGAACGCCATCTGGCTCCGTGCCGCGTGGCGTTTCAACAAGTTTGGCAGCGATGCGCACGCGCGCACCGTGTTCACGCACTCGCTCTGGTGGCTCCCCGTCGTTCTTGGACTCATGATCGTGCACAAGAACAATGTAGACTGGCTGCAATGGATAGGACTTAGAGCCGCGGAGGAGGATGATATCGAAGGGACTGCACAAAAGTAAACGAGCCCATCCCACATGTAATCTCATAGGGAATGTGCATATACTCATACATTGTATATTATCGCGTGCGCGCAGAGATAGATGATAGTCGTCGACATTATTAAAAAATTCCTCAGGTCTCTGTGTCCGCTGCCTTCTTGCCCCCCTTCGCCTTTGCGAGTTCGCGCTTCTTCTTGAGCATCTGTATCCGATTCTTCAACAGCGCAACCCGGCCATACGCATCCTCCTGCGCCCGTTCCTCCTCCAACAACCGATCCATAATGAGCTCCCGCTCATCCCGCTCCTTGCGTCTGCGCTTCTCCTTCTCCTCAGATAACACCTTCTTCCGCCCCTCCGTTCCCTGTTCTGCTTCTGGAACCGCACCCTCCTGTGCCGCGCTGGGATCGGAAGACGCTGGTAGGCCCTCGAATCGAGGGACCAGCTCCGGCTCAGCTGCAATCGTCGCGTGAGCGTACGTCGTCGTCGTCACATCGGCACCGTCATTTTCTCCCGCTGGCCGTTGTTGCCGCAGGCTCTGCAAATCGCGTTCGAACGCGGCCCACTCCATGTCGAATTGAGACTTTGGTGGTGCCGGTGCCGTCGCGGTCGCGGTTGTCGTTTTCGCCTTGCCGTCCTGGTCCTGGTCCATCTCGTCGTCGTCGTCGTCAGACGTCGGTGGTGGTGGAGCACGCGCTGGGTCCGAGAAAAAGTCCTCAGGAAATGCATGATGGTGTGACGCGTGCGGGGCATTGGCATCATCATCATCATCAGCCTCAATCTCGTCAGGCTCCTCAGTGCGCTGCCTCTTCTTCATCCCCTCCTGCGAGAGCTTCGTCCCCGTTCCCGCCACTGTCAGCCCATCCTCCTCCCCCTCCACCTTCCGTTTCGAGACCGCAG
This sequence comes from Russula ochroleuca, assembly GCA_015178965.1. Lineage (NCBI taxonomy): Eukaryota > Fungi > Basidiomycota > Agaricomycetes > Russulales > Russulaceae > Russula > Russula ochroleuca. Next base: position 622,040 of record WHVB01000002.1, read on the forward strand.
TGGTGGCGTCCTTGTTGGCGTTTGCATTGGCATTGACAGCCTTCAAGTTCGCCACAGCCACGCGGTGCGCCTTGCTGCCCAAATGGCCCTCCCACGCACTAGCAAACTTGATCGCGGCGCCGCACGCCGTGCAGCGCAACGCGCCACTCGCGCCATACGCGGCGTAAGGGTGGGTGATGCGAGCTTCTTGGCGCTTTGCCTTGAGCAACGCACGGACGTCGGCCATCGCCCTAGTTTTTTTCTTCCTTTCTTTTCTTTCTTCTTCTTCTTCCTTTAGTTGGTCTGATATGAACCCGGCAGTATTTGGGCACTGTAGGGAGAATCCCGCACTGTCGTGTACGGTACGATACAAGGTTGGGGGGTGAACTGTACCGGAAAGTCGGAAAGTTTGGTTTGTGCCGCCGGAAATGACCTTAATTGAAAGGAAAGGGCCCTTGATACCAGCTTAACGGGGCGCTGTCTCAAGGTGGCAGGAAGCGCACGTTCTCAGGGTGCTCAGGGAAGATCGGGAGAAGTAGGGCGACGTGTTGGGTACCGCAATCCATCAACCATCCAGCGCTGAATAAGCAATTGAAAGTTCACGCGTTCACGGAAAGTAACGTGGAAAGCGAAGCTCATAAGCATAGCGGTAACATTAAACATCTCTACTAGGACTACGTTGGGGAATCCAACCGATCTATTTCCAGGCCGCCTTGTTCGTTCGCTCTCACGCGAACAGACTCGTGCCTTACCTGGGAACGACAAACGTACGGAAACAGATCCACCTCATAGAACCCACCCTGCGGCAATCCCTCACTTGATCCCTCAGTGACATTCAAAAAGGGTCTAATTTTTATCCTTGAAAATTTTGTTGATGGCATCCGTTGAGTATGATTTAGGACGCTCGAGGGCTACGAGATGATGTCAATAGGGCCCTGCCATATACAGGACAAATACTTACGGGCGCCGAGTGCGCGGTCCCAGATAAGCTGCGCAGCAACCCCAAACGCGCGCGATACGCCGAAGAGGACAGTGTAGTACTGCATCTCCGTGAGACCATAGTAAGTAAGGAGCGCGCCTGAGTGCGCATCCACATTAGGCCAGGGGTTCTTTGCCTTGCCAGCCTACCCACAACGTGTGAGGGAAGCAGACCTTAACAAAAAAAGTCCTCGCGGACACGCACCTCAAGCAGAATACCTGGGACGATGTTGTAGATCTGGCCTACAAGCTTGAAGAGTTTGTCATCCGGCAGATGCTTCAGCGCAAACTCGCGCTGTGCGACATAACGGGGGTCCGTCTTGCGGAGCACCGCATGGCCATAACCAGGAACAACTTGCCGCTATTCAACGTAGACCAGACATATTTCTTAACTGCTTCGTCGCTAGCATCTTCTCCGATCTTGGCTTGCATTTTGGTGAGCCATACAAGCACCTCCTGGTTCGCAAGACCATGCAGAGGACCGGCAAGGCCGTTAAGTGCAGCCGCATAGGAAAGGAAAGGATCCGAGAGAGCAGAGCCGACAAGCTTTCCAGTGTGCGCAGAGACGTTACCACCCTCGTGATCGCTGACAGTAGCATCAGCACCACAAAACACATACTCAAATTAGCTAGGTCACCTGTGGATGGTAATGTAGAGCCTCATGAGCTCAACAAAGCCAGCGTTGTCGCCAAACCCGAGTAATGCAGAGAGATTGTGTGAGTAGTCTTTCTGCACATCAATTGGGGGGAGTTTTCCACGACCATAGACGTTGCGGTATATGCGGCCCGCGATGTTAGGCAGCTTCGCAATCCTGGCGTGCACGCACTGCATTAGGACACCAAGAAATTCGTCTCAAGCCGTGACTTACAGGTCCATCGAGTCGTCGAAAGTAGGGCCCCAGTATTCTTTTTTAGAGATACCCTCGGCATAAGCCTGGGCGAATGCGGAGTTGTGGTTCAGCTGTAAAACCGTACGTAAGTCTAAATGAGACGGTTCTGAAAGCCTAACTGAATGACGTATGACGTACAGCAGTGACAGCCAAGCTGAACTGGCTCATCGGATGCAAAGTGGGTGGGCACCTGTCGAGGATCTCCTCCACGAAATCAGGGATCGCGGCACGTGCGGCCCAGTCTTTCGAGAGCTCTGCGACTTGCTCATACGTTGGGACCTCGCCGGTGACAAGGAGCCAAAAGAGACCCTCAGGAAGGGGCTCCGAGCCACCTGGAGCCTTGGGAAGTTGCTGCTGGATCTCGGGGATGGTCTTGCCACGGAAGCGAATACCCTCATCTGAAATTTGGATTTGGATTGGACGCAAGCATTTATGGCGGCACTGGAAGCCTTACCAGGGTCGAGAACCGAGCCTTCCCAGATCAAAGCAGGCAAGCCGCGCATACCGCTAGACACGTGGCAGGCCTGTGATTAGATGACGACTGGGATGATGGACAGTCAAGCACACCCATAGAGCTGGTTGACGAGGACAGGTCCGAAGGACTTCTTCCCATGCTGAACACGGGCCGCCTTAACCTATATTATATGCGTGGTGACGTCAATGGCGGACATTTGGGTGACAACACATCACAGAGCTGTGTCTGAACATGCACGCGTACCTGCTCCCGGGCAACAGGGATGAGCTCTGCGAGACGCTCCTTGAGCGTAGGCTGCTTCGGCGCTGTAGATAAGAGACGGACTGAAGCCGCAGAGCGTAGCAAGGGGGTCTAGTCAACGCATTGTCAGCAAATACGCGCGCATATACGATACAAGGAATATAATACCCTTTTGAGGGATGTGCGAAGGGCAGAAACCATTTTGGAGGAGTGGGTCGAGTTGAGGGTGCGGAACAAGTGGTGGCTACTTGGAAATGCCATTTTTATTTCTTTTTCCCGTGGCCTGAGGCGCCCGGACTTTTTCCTCCGCTCGACTCCGACAGGTTGACAATCCTCCGATTGCCAATCCCACACCAAACCGGGTCCCTGCTGCGATGGGCAAACGGAAGAGAACGAAGGGCAAATCAGAGTCCACGAAAGCAGACGGGTCGTCCCTTCTCCCCCAAGTAAGCACCGTCCTGTTCGCCTCCGCTACGCCAGACCTGTTCACATTTGCAGAAAAGACACTACAGGCAGCGCGCACACGCGAATCCCTTCTCCGACCACAACCTCGAGTACCCTGCTTCTCCGGATGAGGTCGACTGGAGCGCGCACTATCCCGCATTTACTGGGTCAGGAAAGAAGCCCGAGTTTGCGGATGTGGGATGCGGATTTGGCGGCCTGCTCATTGCCCTTGCCCCCCTCTATCCTGACACGCTCATGCTAGGTATGTATGCATATATCTCTCGCAAATGTCTCTGCCTCGAACCAACCTGCATCCCTCGAGGCCTTGAAATTCGCGTCCAGGTCTCGCAATACGTCGAGGATCGGATCGCAGCCCTCCGCGCAGCCTCTTCAGCACCACCGCCTGCTCAGCCTCCCACTGCAGAATCGGGTCCCGCGTCGTCTCAGAGCACGGTTGCTCCGGGTGGGTATCAAAACGTGTCGATCGTGCGCGCAAACGCCATGAAGTTTCTGCCGAATTACTTTTCAAAGCATTCCCTATCTGCGCTCTTCTTCCTCTTCCCGGACCCGCACTTCAAGCTGCGCAAGCACAAAGCACGCATCATCTCGCCGACCCTTCTGGCAGAATATGCGTACGTGCTGCGTCCGGGCGGCGTCGTTTACACCATCACGGACGTAAAGGACCTGGCTGAATGGATGAAGGCTCATCTGAGTGCGTTCCCCTTGTTTGAAAGCGTTGACACGGAGACGCTTCGCGCTGAGGGCAAGGGGCCGATCCTTGATGCTGTATGGAATAGCACGGAAGAAGGAAAAAAGGTCGAGCGAAACAAGGGCGAGAAATGGCTAGCGTGCTTTCGAAGAATAGAGCTTGCGAGAGAAGTAGCTGTAAGCCCGTAAAGCCTCCGATGTGTGTTGATAGCATCCTGTACTATTCTTTTGGACCACCATAAAACGAGCAAGTCATTCATCCTCTATCATAGCTTCTGCTGGATTCGATTCCCTGAGTCCTTTGCCCATCCCATCCAGTAAGTCTTTTGTGCGCTGCCTCACCACCGCTCGCATCTCCTTATGGATCACCGGGCCCGCCTCCCCCGCCAACCTCAAGATCTCCTCAAACCTATCGACATGCAACCGCGTCTCCATGCTCACGAGCGTAAGATGACCCGACCGCGGCATACTCGCCACAGTCACATGGGGGAGGTCATTCTCCTCCAGCGAGGTGAGGTCCAGCATCGGCGCGGCGGCATGCACGCCGCCCGTAACAGCGCAGACGTAGTCCGCGAGCGGCACGCCAGCATTGACGAGTGCCACAGTCGTCGCGTTGATCGAGGCCTGGAGCACACCGCCGTCCTGCTGCAACACATGCACAAAGATATCGATCTGCGAGCGCGGGTACAGACTCGTCTGCACCACCGGCTCGAACGTCGCCTTGATCGTCGCCGCCAGTTCCAACGTGCGCCTGCATTATTAATTTTAATCTTTTTTTTTTCGAATAAAAATGAAGGGACGCACTTGTCACCGCGCCCGCGCCGTCGACGGTCGCTCGTGCTGCTGAACGGCGCTATGGTCGCCTCGACGTGTATGGAGGCGCGATCGTGCAGAGTCTGGGCGCGCACGCGGGCCTCGCGCGGTCCAAACACGCTCACGAGTACCTCCGTGAGTCCGTGCGCGACGCGCGCGGACCCATCGGCACCTGCTTGGGCAGTCGAGTCGAAGGTCATCTCGCGCAGCTCGTATTGCCTGCGGCCGTCTGAGCGAAATCCGCCCTCGTTTAGGATCTCGATGCGTGAGCTCTGTTGTGGTTGGGATCTGTCAGTGTCTCGTTGGGGAGGTGGGTCTTGGTATCTACCATTTGGTCAGTGTCATGTAGTGGCGTGCGGAGTAGTCTCGGGCCGCCATGCGGGTGACTCCAAACGATGACAGGACTACATTTACAGCACCCGAATAAGCTACTCCTCGGCCGTACAGTAAACAGTAAACAGGGAGTACCGTGACGGTTTGGGTGTTGCATTCGTGCCGCTTACGTTCTCAAGCTCCCCTTCCGCTCTGCCCGCGGCAACGCAACTTCTCCCACTGAAGTCATGGACAGCCAACTAGATCCAGGGGCCAACATCTCGCCGAGGTCGCTCCTAGACACGGATTTGTATAAGGCTCGTAAAATCTGACAATGTTCAGCGCATTGTGATAACACAATCATCTGCGCCGACAGCTCACGATGCAGCAGGCCGTGCTGCATCATTTCCCCGACGCCCAATCAACATACAATTTCACCCATCGAGACGCCAACATATACTTCACTCGCCAATGTTACGAGCAATTCGCTGCGGCCATACCTCGTGAGCACTCATTTCTGCTTCTGCTCCTATTTCTCTTCGCAGACAAACTAGACGCCAGGGTTCTCCGCCCTGTCTTTGACGCCCGAGGAACGTACCTGGCTACAAGATACGTGCCCGTATTTCAAACGGTCGTACCTCGACTACTTGGCCGCCTATCGCTTCAAGCCATCTCAGGTCCAAGTGTCCTTCGTGCAACGCGCCTCAGACAGTGACGAGGGCCGCATCGAGATTGAGGTGTCCGGTCCATGGGCGGAAGCGATATTCTGGGAAGTGCCCCTTTTGGCAACTCTAAGCGAGATCTATTTTTCCACAGTCGACAAAGACTGGAATTATGAAGGCCAGGAGGGTGCGTCCCACTTGCAAAAGTGTTTATGTTTGGATGATTGACCCTGGTGCGCCCCGAGAATACAGACCGTGCGTATGGGAAGGGCACCGAGCTTCTCGAGGCGGGTTGCGCATTCAGCGATTTCGGCACGCGTCGCAGGCGTTCCTACCATTCTCAAGACCTTGTAGTTAGCCAACTGGTACGCGCAGCGAAAGATCATCCTGGAAGGGGGAAGCTTTCCGGAACGAGCAACGTGAGTTGCACCTCGAATTTGCTTGGCGTTTTGCAGCTGATCCCGCTATGCAGGTGCACCTTGCACAGAAGCACGGCATCAATCCCTCTGGCACCATCGCACAGTAGGCGTTCACCTTTGAAATTCTGTCTCCTTAGTAGGCTGCTGATACCATGGTCTCTTGCAGCGAGTGGTTCATGGGGGTGAGGAGCCCCACTACGCTGCACGTCATATGCAGGTGTTCATTGTCTTCGAAACCAAGTAGATCGGGGCCATGCGCGGATACGAGCATGCAAACAACATCGCGCTCGACCTCTGGGAAGAAGTCTACCCGAAGGGACAAAGGCTCCTCGCGCTCACAGACACGTTCTCGACAAAGGCGTTCTTTCAGGTGCGTGTGACATTTCCCACACACCTCACATGTATCGGCTCCGCTCAAAATCCGTCCCCGTTCGCGCCGCCGCATCCGGTAAATAGAACTTTACCGCTGACGTGGATCGCGCCCGCCGTTGGCACGGCTTGCGGCAGGACTCGGGGGACCCGTTCGTCTTTGCGCCGCAGGCTAAAGAAGTCTACGAGCAGCTGGGCATCGATCCCGGCGAGAAGCTGATCGTGTACTCTGATTGGCTCAACGTCGAAAAGGCAATCGCGCTCAAAAAGCAGTGCGATGAGCTTGGACTCAATTGTATGGTTTTTTTCATTATGATATTTTTGGTTGGCCGTTTGATTCAACATGGGGCGTGCGCAGCGGCTTTTGGTATCGGCACTTTCTTCACGAATGACTTCCGGTCTTTATTGAGCGGCGGTAAGGAGAAGAGCAAGGCACTGAACATCGTGATCAAGATGGCGTCAATCAATGGCCTTCCATGCATCAAGATCAGTGATGACCTGACCAAGGTGAGGTCCCCCCTTTATCATCACGAGAGAATGGAGAATGATTTACCCTTGTGCAGAACACCGGGGATTCGGAGACCTTGCTGAGGGTCAAAGACATTTTTGGTCTTCCCAAGTAGGATATGTTCCATAGATTCCTTTTGCAATCATCGCTGCGCTCCGTCCTCAGTTTAGCTAGACTCCTTGCACGACACGTAGCGCTGGTCTATCCCCGCTTCTCCGGAGACGCACAGCCTCCGCCATTATTCCATTATCGCACAGAAGGCGCTTGCGTCTTTGTAAATTTCTCGGGCACGATGCTGAGAAGAACGCTTTGGGTGGTTCCCCTCCACGTCTGTCGAATGATGGCTATGATATATGAAAACGAAATAGGTGGGCATCAGACGCGCCCCGAGCGAGTTCGTGAGGACTCCTTGAATCCCATATGGATGTTGTCCCCTTACAGCCTCTGTTTCCCTTGATGAAAGTTGTGGCGGCCGGTAAGCACCGCTCCGTCCATCGGTAGCTTCCAGCGTTTCGCCCAATAGATGCCTGGCGAAGCGGGACATTCCGGTGTCTGCGTCTCCGAAGTCCTGGTGGGATTCTAACGGACAGCGCTTCGCTCGAGCAACGCACCCCAGAAACATCCGACACGACGCCGCTCACCCCCCACGTAATGTGTTAGAACCTCATAGTTTGGCAACGTGTCAGGTTGCGTCGTGATCAATGACGTTGACCGACCGTACAATCAACTCGGTTCATGTGCATGCACTACAACTTTTGGGATCGCGCCGACATTATTGGTGGCCGGATACGTGGACACAGACAGACATCCCACCGTGACCACCCACACAACACCATAAGTAGATGATAAATGCTCACGCCGGTGCCTGGTTATGTAGTCCCAGGAGTGAGGAATACACACGTGAAGTGATGATGCCACGACAGACATCAGATCAGAGGGATTTGCTCCGTCTGTCTCTGGGCGTGTCAGAATATCTGATCTAGCGTGGCGAATAATGACTGCCTTGGAGCACACAGGAGAAGCTTGCTTTCAAGTACAGCATACCAGTCACGGTTAACGCGTCAACGAGCGATACGTGTACATTCAATTTGAAGTCATCATGTCAAAGTACCTGAAAGGCCGAAACACGGAAAGATGCGCGCCGCGCGCTTCAGGGGTCGGGCCGAGGAAGCCGAGCACGCCTCATCGACACGTTGAGCGCATACGTACGTATCACAAAGTGCCTGACCAACCAATGTCGACCCCCAACAAACCAGCATTGTCTCCGCCAATACGCGCATCTACAGCGCCAACCCCAATCCAGGGACCTTCCAGAACAGAGCTGCCGATCCCTGCATCGGCAGCACCAGCAGCAGCGGCGGTGCCACCAGGCTCGCCACCACCCGCCACCGAGTCCCAATTCAAGGTGTACAAGCCGCCAGCGATCGCTGCGCATCAGGGTCCGTAGTAATAATGCGCATGCGCGCGTTCACAGTAGTGCTGACTTCTGTTTGGTTTTGGGCCGATGATCATGCTCTAGCGGAGGAATTACCAGATGATTTCTTCACGCCTACACTCGCCGATATTAAAGTCAGGCAGCAGCAGCTCCACGCTCGCACCGTCTCGCTGAATAATGCGCCGCTGCTGACGCGCGCGCAGCGCGAGGAGCAGGCAAAGATGAAGCGCGAACGCTGGCCAAATGTACGATACGCTCTCCTCCCCCCTCTCGCTCCCTCTTCCCGCAATCGTTGTTTTGGGGACAAATCGATATTCACATGTGTGATTGTTTTGCTTGCATAGACCACGATCAGGATACGCTTTCCCGATCTCACACAGCTTGAAAAGGTGTTCCCGTCGAGCAGCAAGATTCGCGCCATATATGCGTTCGTGCGAGACACGTTGCGCGAGGACGTCAAGCCTATCAAATTCGTCTTATGTGCGTCTCAGGCTGTCTGTCTGTCCATCTGTCGGCTTATTTATTCCCTCTATTCCACCCCTGAATCCATCTATCTGTCTTTTCATCGGGGAACTCACACGTCGTCCCCCTGGGCAACAGCGTCCAATCCACCACCGCGCGAACTGAAAGTGTCGGATCCCGCCGTGCGCGATCTCACCCTTACGGAACTGGGCCTCGCACCCTCCTCGGTTCTACATCTCCGATTCGTCGACGACGAGCTAAACCGTGCGTTCCTTTTTTCCCTAGTTCCCTCCCTTCCCTGCCCCCAAAACGGTCTGAACTGATTGCTGGTCGGTTGATTAAACGTCACCAGATTCGGACGTGCCGGCGCCCCTTGCGTCGGAGGTCCTGGAACATGCCGTCGATCTTCCTGCACCCCCGGGCTTCGATGGAAATCAGAATAAGGAAGAAGGACCATCGCCTACCGTATCGACGTCTAGCTCCAACAGGGCGAGGGGCACCGGTGGGGATGTCAAGACCCCCAAATGGCTCAAGTTGGGTTCTAGTACGTCCCTATCGATGCGTCGCCCCTTTCTACCTTGTAACTTTTTTATTCAGAGAAGTGACGCCTCACACCCGGATGGTATAATTCAGTCCCCTTTACCCCCCCTTTCGAGGAACGGTCCTGTAGTTGTTCTAGTTGTTGTACTCATTGCCGTAACATTGTCTGTCACATTAGATACTGCTGGCTGACTTCATCTGTCACCATCTTAACTACGTTCACATGTATTCCCATTCTCGGTCCAACATGTCATCAGTAAACGGGAAACCCAGGGTCAACGTCGCGCGACCATGCGGTCAGTCCGCCAACTAGATCTTTGATGACGAAAGCGGGGTCTGGTCGTGCGCCTCTCAGGGCGTCCGCCGCAATCTGCGAGTCATTCCCAAGCCGGCACACCACGTAAGTTTCGAACTCTGGAGACAGATATTCACCTGGGTCGGCAACAAGGTTGTGGAGTGGGACATCTATCGATTGATGGGCTAGAGTGTTCGAACGTGATGGGATTGGGGGCGGAACGTACGGATGGACGAAGGTAGATGACAGATCCCAAATTCTGTTTTCGGTCGAACGTCCAGGATTCTAACTGGCTTCGATTCCATGATGGCCCTGAGCTCCTGCACATCACGAAGCGAAGTAGTATCATCAGCTCTTGCCATTAAGAGAGTCTGGTACCAACGGAGAACCCACGCTGGCGGTAATCCTTGATTCGGCATCACGAGGGCTCAGGCCCAGAGTTTCCCAATCTGGCCTGGCGCCCCCGCAGAACTGCACATAGTCGATCTCCTCGATCTTCCCCACCTTGTCACCCTCGGTCCCACACGCTGGACAGGTAGCACGGCGCTTCCGAAGCTTGATACTGCGGAAAGGCGGTACACCCAGCGCAGCATAGACCAATAAGGACGGCTGTTCATCTGCCCCAACAACCCCCGAACAGTTAGCGCGTTCTACTTTTTTGCCTTTTCCTTTTTTCCATTAATTGGATGAGAGAAGAAACTTGCCGTGCAACCCGACGATGATCGTGATCGCCTCGAGGGCCTGCAAACTCCCAATGACACCCGTCACAGCGCCCAAGATCCCGGTCTCCTCGCAGCTCGGCGTAGCCTCGGGCGACGGCGGCCTCGGGAAGAGACAGCGGTAGCAGGGCCCGTCCGGCCCTAGGTTGTACGTGCACAGCTGGCCGTCGAACCTCTGCGCGGCGCCGCTCACGAGCGGTTTGCACAGCTGGACGGCCGCGTCGGAGAGCAGGTATCGCGTCGCAGGGTTGTCGGTGCAGTCCAGGATCACGTCGTAGGATCCTAGGAGCGTGCGCGCGTTCGTGGGTGCTAGCGCGTCTACGATCGCGTCGATGTGGAGGCGCGAGTTGATCCTGTGGGAGGCGACGCATCATGAGTGTCAGACCGTACAGAACGCATGGACGGGGTGGGGGCGGGGATATTGACAGAACTGTTTGAGAGCGCAGGCGGCAGACTCTGCCTTGGGCTTTCCCAGCACAGATTCAGTGTATAGCGTCTGGCGTTGAAGGTTCGATAGCTCTACGACGTCATGGTCGATGATCCCGATGCGGCCTGTGCATACAGTAGTGTTACATAAATCAATACGGGGGGGAGGCTCTCGTCAGTCAGGCTTCACCCCCGCACGAGAATAATGCACTTGCCAACACCAGCCGCGGCGAGGTATTGCAGAGCTGGGCAGCCTAGTCCCCCTGCGCCAACAACGATCACAGCGGCCTGCTGGAGCTTAAGCTGACCTGTGGTGTTAACACAGGGGTCATAAATGGATATCAATGTTTCGAGCCACGAACGTACCTGGTAACCCGATGCCGTCAAGAATCATCTGTCTGCCATAACGTTTGTAGTCGTCGAGATGAAGGCTGCTCGCGGCCATGGGTGGTAGGGTAGAAACCAGACTTTGTTGTTGTGTTCACACTCCCAGGCTCTCAGATCTCAGGGTACGCGTAACGTAATACCACGCTCCCGCCTCTATCCCATCCCGACTAGAGATACACGCATGCGATGAGCTCAGCCGTACAATTAGGCTCTCTACCCTCCGATGTCCCTGCCGCCACCCCCGAAGGCGTCTTTCTCGTTCACAACCGTGCGTGCAGTCTACCACCTCAAGGTGGCACGCCTCTTTTAACAAACATTCACTTCACCTTTGTTCCTCCCACTGTTGGCTGTTGGACATAATAAAACAACTACAGTTCGGAGGCCGCCAGTGTTACCATGGCCTGATATTGGCCACCTCGCCAAGTGGTCCGTTTCCTCGTTCAAGTTCGGCTTTGGACCCGAATGCCTACAAGACCAGGATCCCGACACGTTCTGGCAGTCAGTCCGGTCCCCCCATATATAACACACGAAAGAACCTCCCAACTCACAATCAAGGGCTGGCTTTGTTCAGTTCTGATGGTCCCCAGCCGCACTTCATAACCGTCGAGTTTCCACGAAAGATGGCAATTCAGGTACAGTAACACACACTATTCGTTCGTCAAAGGGCGTATCTGAGTCTCACCCACCGCACGGCACAACAACAGAAACTCAGCCTCCACCTGACCTACAAGTTCGACGATTCATACACGCCAGCTGCGCTTTCCGTGCGCGCAGGCACGAGCCCCGGCGACCTACAAGAAGTGCGCGCGGTCACGCTCGACCGTCCCGACGGGTGGATCACGTTCGACGTCTCTGCGGAGCCAGGCGATGACGGCGAGGGGTTGTGCGTCCCCATCCCCATAATGCTCACAGAAAAAAGAATAACAGAATAACATAACATACCATTTTTATTTCAGCAAACCGATACACGCGTACATTCTCCAGGTGATCATCCTCGCGAACCACATGAACGGTAAAGACACGCACGTCCGTGGCATGCGGATATTGGGTCCCATAGAGTGAGTAGAAAACTGGCTGGTGCCGGTGCCGGTGTCCCAGGCCCATTGCAACGCGTGGATTATTACTGGGCATGAACTAACGTTTTTTTCTGCGTGCAGGGACCAGGCATCATGGGACGATCCCTTCCCATTTGTCGACCCAAAGTTCAAAATGTACGAACATATTCGATAGCATTTGCAGGTGTTGCCCGCGCGTGGCCCACACCATTACTTCTTCCACGGCCACTGTTTAGTACATTGTACTCCTAGTCCACTTTTTGTTGCGCATTCATGATACCATGAGCTTTTTTTAAAACTTATCACTCGTGTCATGAGGACCTTCAGCCGAACTTTTCATCGCAGTAGAGAAGATGTACATAGCCAGGCTGGACTATGTACATGAGTCGAGCTTTGACTATGCTTGACTTGTCGTTCAGAAGTAGACCACAGAAATGAAGACACCTCATGAAGGAATGATCCGATCCCAGGGCAGAAATTACAGGATTATAAAAAAGGAGTAGCTACACTTCTGTGGTACAGAAACAACACAAAAGAGGACGCCCGAAAGAAAGAAACTGAAATGGTGTGTAACATTTTACAGAACATTCCACACACCCTATGCGCGTACACGAACAGGAAAAAAAAACGTGCACACACGAAAAAAACAGTCCACCGTAATAAAATGGAGAGTCCTCTGTTACGGTGCTCTATGTTGCGGTGGAGGGGACGACTGTGAAGTTGGAGAATAGTAGGATACACCAGCACCAGCACCACTTCCACTTCCACTGCCGCCACCGACAGGAGCCACGTAAGAGCTTCCTCTCCAGGCCCGCGACTGCAAGGCCGCAACAGAGGCCGAAGCCGTAGTCATGTTCCCATTCTGCGCAGCCGTCGCCGCCGCAGAAGTAGCATACGCGGCGCCAGCGCCGGACATCGAAGAGCGCTCCGCGTTCGAGTTAAACGGCGACGGCGACGGCGACGATACCATCGCGTAGTTGGTAGGCTGCGCATGTGCGGGCCAGGTTGCAGCAGAGCGTGTAGGAGAAGAGGAGGCAGACGTCGACGCGGGCCAGGTCGTGCCGTTCGAGTAAATATGAGGAGGGTGCTGTCAAATAAACTTATCAGCTTTTTTTTTTTTCCCCTTTGAGAGTAGCATATCGAAAGCTGTGACTTGCATGGGGAGTCGAATACTGCGTCAGCTTGGGAGAAGAGCCGTGCGTGCTGTAGTGTGTTTGCGTGTATGTTGGTGCTTGAGGCATCGCCTGCATGTGCGGCGATGAATGGGTCGACGTGAATCCGCGTTGCTGGGGTTGATAATGCGAGAACGTAATTGCCGTGTGTTGTTGGTATGGCGGTCGGGGATGAGGATGAGGATAGTTTTGGCCGTAAGGGGCTTGTCCAGCAAAGCCAGATGTTTGGTGGTAGTAGGGACTGGGGGTTCGACCGGCGTCGAAGGATGCAGATGCCGAGCCATTGAGGACCTGCCTGCCATTCGCGATGCCACGGCTCTGACAGTCGCGGCAGATAAACTCTTCCTTGTCCCAGTCACGCTTGGGGCGTCCCGCTTTACGATCCGCCAAGTCGTGGCAAGTGATGTGCTGCCACTTTGAGCACTTGCCGCAACATAACAGGGGAGAGCCATCATCCTGAAGTTTCCAAGTATGAGCGAAGCCATACCTTCGCGGAAATTGGGCACACCCATTAACCTTGTTGATACCAGAACGATGACAGATCTCGCAATCCAACATCCAATCTTCACCCACTGGTGTCCGTGAACCACTTGCGCTAGCTGAAGAACTCACCCCCGGTGCAGCGGCCTTCGTTCTTGACCACCCTGACTTCGCTTTGGGGGCTTTAGCGGAAGCTTTGCGTTGTTGTGGGTCATCTCCGACGATGTCGATCGACGAGCTTGCATTCGCCCTGACAGTGAAGCAAAAGTTAGTGAGCACGCAGGCTTTGAGGAATATTCCCCACTTTTCTTCTTCCTCTCCTGCCAGAGCCTTTCTCTCTCGCTCCTCCCTATCTAGCCGTCGCTTCTCCCGAGCTTCCTCCCTCTTCAGTCGCTCCTCCTCCTCCCTCTTTTGTCTTGCCTCTAATCTCCGCACACGGCTGAGCTTTTCCTCTTCCTCGGCTTTCATGCGCGCGGCCAGCCGTGCTTCCTCCTTTTCACTTTCTTTCATAGCGAGACGCGAGGAGCGTTTGCGTTGTGAAACAGCTTCTTCCAACTGTCGTTTCCGTTGTGTTTCCTGTTTCGTTCTGTTCAAATCTGGGCCTTAGTTTTGAGAAGAAACGGCTTACCTGGAGCTCGGCAACGATAGCAGGCACTATGTGCTGGGAAAGCAGTTTGTACAAGGCTTTCTCCGCATAATGCGTAGCACCCTCAAAGCGTTCACAGATGTGCTCCCAATCGTTCAAGGTGACACATATCTGGGTACCAGGCTGTCATCGAACCCGCCCGCATAATCAGCCAAGAAAACACGCACTGTCTCCCACTCGACAAAGTCATCTGGCGGGCGCCACTCGGGCTCGATCTCTTCCTCGGGCTCAACTTCTTCAGGAGGTTGCCACACGTCCACAGAGTCATCGGCGAAAACCCCACGCTTAGTTCGGCTCGTTTTTCTGCGGCTATCACCGACCTTCTTCGAAATCACCCTCGTCTTGGAATGAGTCGCGACGACGGTCGCAGGTGGTGAAATTTCCGTCAGCTCCGTCAGTTCACTGACGTCGTCATCGTCACTCTCCAGCCCCGTCTTTGCTCGCTGAGCATCCGTGTCAGGATCAGGTACTGCCTCGGGTTCCGGCTCTGGTCTGGGGTCAGGATCACTACTTTGGCTCATCTCTGCCTCCCCATCTAATCGCCGACTTCCAGAAGCACCACCATCCCCCTCTGCTTCGGTGCGGTCGTTGAGCCACTCATCTGGTATTTCCTGCCACTCGTCATCACACTGGGGTACGCCCCGCAGACGAGCGCTCAGGCGCGTGCCCATAAGGTGTCGTGGGCTACTGCGAAGCGGTGACGGTGACGCGACACGCCTGCCAGAGCGGCGACCCTCCAACGCCGCCTGCCGCTGCAACTCTGCAAGCTCTTTAGCTTGGGCACTTAGCTTTACGCTGGCCTGCATTTTGGCTGCGCGAGGACCTCGGTTGGTGATAGGACCCAACTCTTCAGATGAAGGCGGAGGACGACGCGTACGCGAAGAACGGCTCGTGGGGGTTTTAGGGGAGGCGGCAGGGTTCCTACTGGTGCTCGCGCGCGCTGTGGTCACGGCCTTGCGCTTCTTCGGGACTGGTGGCGTATCCGACTCATCATCGGAGAAAACAATGGGGCGTTTAGGCTTGGGCTTGGCGGGTGCGCGCTTGCGCTTTAGTTTGCGTGGAGGTTTGGGAATGTCACGCTGGGTCCAGAGGCGGTCGGCTAACAATGAAGGATTAACGGAGAGTGAAGACACAACCGCGCGCTAAGCGGAACATACACCCAATGAGCCAATACGCGTTGGCCTTGGAATCGTAGCCAATTGGTTCAATCCGCTGTTATATAGGATCCCATGAGCAGAGGAGAGAACTAAAGTGGACGCGTACGTGCCCACTGAGCTGTCTCGTCGTCATCTTTCATGACTGTTCTTAACCGGTTCACATTATGGAACTGCCACTCTGTCAACAGATGTAACGAGTCGAGTTTCGTGAGCATTGGGAGCGTAAGCCAGTCTTTGCTCTCCTCCTCGGATTCGATAAGGGCAGCACCTTCGACGCTCATCGACTCGAGTTTCATCTCGTCGGGTTCTAGTTCAGGGGAAGAATGCACCGAGTGACTGTGCTTGAAATCGTGGTCGTCTGTCTCGGCAGCGTCGGGCTGGTGAGAATTCCCTAGGAGGGGACCCGAAGAGGGACCTGGAGACGACACAGACTCTGCCTTGGGCTCTTCATCATTAGGACCGGCAGGCGAGTCTGGAGCCGGGGTAGGGAGCTGGACGATGGGTTCTGGGCCTATTGGGTTGAGATCAGGATCACGTTTCTTGTACTGCTTTCGCAACGCCGTCTGCCAGATGTCCAGCCTGAGAGGTCGCGGAAATTTTAAGGGGGTACAACATGCCCGAGAATGTACAAGACGCACGAAAGTTTTCGATCCTGAGTAGCCGTTACGAGTAACCGATGCATTATACGATGAATCACGATCGACGTAGACCGCGTCAAATCGTCCTCGATGTCCTAGAGAAGTGTAAGCATATGTTAAGGGACAGATATGACGCGGCCAGAGAGAGCCAAGTCGCGGGAGGGGACGCGATTTGGAAAAGAAGGAAAAAGGTGGCGTACGTTAAGAGAAACGTCTGGCATAGCAAACAGAGTGGCAAAGGTGTAGAAGAACTGGCTGAAAGCGGCCCATTTCCACTGGCGTCTGAGGAGGGTGACTTGGGTTGCAAAAGGGTCATCTGATTGTGGGTTGTGGGTGCCGTCGGTGAGGGGAGTGGAAGAGGCGGGAGTGGCTCGGGCGGCAGCGCGACGAGGCATGCTACTTTAGTGTCGATTTAACACACGGACTCGGATTTAATGAGAGAACTCCAAGGCCGCTCGTCCGGAAAAGAAACTGGGATATGCGAGACACTCTATTGCGAAAATAATATGGAGATGGACCCGCAGAGAAAGGGAGGAGAGTACGAGTAGGACGTCTGACACTGTGAGCACGACCTCGGCAGAGCGGTGCCCCCAAAAGCCTTTGCCTGGACCCTCTCGGCTACTCCCGAGATCCATTCTCCGACAGTTTCCTCAGCCTCTTCTTCAGTCGTCCCTTGGCAGATCGTGACAGGTTCCTCTTGAGCGGTGCCTGTGCTCTGTCTTCCTTGCGTTGACATCATCCCTATCAATCAACAAGTGTCACTTACGTCGCGCCACTCTCTTTCATCCCCGCAAGCTCCCTCCGACATAATGTTACTTTCATGTACGGTGTTCTTGTGACCCTCACCCTGTCAACTCTTCCAGTGACATCGAGACGCGTGTGGATGTGTGCTTACTCTTTGCTTCCGGCCAATGCCTCTGTGATCATCTTCACCCGATCACCCTCACCCTCCTCCCTTTTGTTGTCTACTTGATCCTCCAGAGAACCTATCTCATTGTACTGAAACAAACCGATAAGATGAGGTGATTGTTTGGCATTCATCGCAGCCACATATTCTCTTTTTATGATCTCCACGACGGTGATGAGTCGTGGAATGGCGGTTGTAGACCCCGAAAGTCCACTCTTTTCTTTATTATCTGCATTAGTTCCTTTCGGCGATTGAGGTGTATCCTGAGGCTCGTTGCCATCGCTCGCAGTGACCTCTGTCCTCCCATTTTCCTTAGACTTTCCCTTCGCCACAGCGGGGAGTGTGTGTAATACCAACGCTTTCTCCTCATTCTCCTGAATTTTGTTAGTTGGGACTAAATAAATGGACAGGGGTTTACATACCTCGAAAATTTTGAGAGCGAATTCCACCCATGCGCGAATCTTGCCACCTTGAGTGATGCGCATCTCGTGAGATGCAAATCCGGATGATGACCCTATGACCATCTCCGCTGCAGTTCGTTGTTCTGCTGCCATGGTTGAGAGACTGGAGTGGTAGTTGGTGCGAAGGATGATGTGTGTGAGTGGCGCAGCGTGCCAGGACGCGACGAGGCGCGTCGACTCTCCGCAACGGGGTTTACGTACGTACCACCGGAGACGCGCTAGACGCGCAATATAAGTACAGTACAGTAGCATATTACTCCAAAATTTATTTTCTTCAAAGCGCGCTATTTTGTACAGCAGCCCCGCTAACGAGGGCCTCCTCCCAAAAAAACCGAAACATCTCTTCCCTCATCCCGTCCGTGAACTCGTGCTTCACCCCAGGCACAACCGACACCACCTTCCTCCCTCCGCGCCCGACATTCAGCGCCTCCACGAACGCGCGCGACGCCTCCCACGGCACGAGCTTATCCTCCGCACCCGAGAGCACGAGCACCCTCTTCCCCGCAAAGACAGAGGCGGGCGCCGCGACGGTATCGTGTGCGCCTACGAGCGCACGCAACGACGCGGGGAAGTACGGCGGTGCGCGCGGGACGCCGAGGCGCTCTGCGCGCTGCTCCATCAGCGCGAGGTAGTCCGGGCAACCGCATATCGGAATGCCGATGCGGATCCTCGGTTCTTTTTCAAGTAATTATAATAAAGAGCGAGCGTGTAGGTAAGGAGATGAGATGGTAGTGACATGTGCGCACCGTGTCGGAGCCCGAGCCACGTTGCGTGTCCGCCGAGGCTGAAGCCCGCTAGGACCCACTCGCCGATAGTGCGCTCATCGTTCGGGAATATGTACGCTGGGAGGACGTCGATGAGGAATGAAAGGTCCTTCACGACACCCACTGCATAAGAAAGAAATCGTACGGTTCAGAGAAATAGCACATGATTCGGGCGTGTCGTTTCCTCACCTAGCATGCCGCACATGTCGACGCTGTGCGCGGTGGGAGGGGATCAAGTCAGCGAACAGCTCGGAAACTACTGTATCGGAAAACGGATGGCCCGCTCTCAGGCCGATACTTGCGCATGACGTTCATTGTGCTCTTCCGCCTTTGAGCTCCATCCCAGGTTCCCGCGTCCGTCTACCTCCCTCTTTCCGTGGTTCCGCTGGTCCTGCCAGTCCGTAGTCGACCGGACATTAACTCAAAAAGGATCGTCTCGGGCTGGGCATAGAAGCCACGCACGAACGTAACCACTATGAAGTCCCGTGGACTCTGCTTTGAAGATGCCTGCTTCTCGGCGACCCACGCGAAGGCAGCCCGCGCAGTGGGATCAACGGTTTCGGCAGAAAATCCCCTGCCGTGCAAGAAGAACAGCACGACGATGGGTTCCGAGGAGCGTTTATCGCGCAGATCGGGTTGCGCGTACACGTTCGTGAGCAGACCTGCAACGTTCAGTGTTTCCTTCACGTCCATTTTGCTTCTTGACAAGTCCGAAGGAGAGAGGTAATGTGTGTCAGCGGGGCACACGATCCGCGGGTTCGGAAGGAATGTGCTCTCTGCGCTGGCATACACGTCACGAAGCCCCCTATCACATGCTGGGGTATGTCTCTACGGCTGAGGCGACTTAATTCCCTTCTGACTGTGCTCGTTGTTCTGAACATGTGTCCCCTATATTCGGGTGGGCCGCACGCCGTGTGCCTCTGCTCAGAGTCTGCTGTGTTATTGGGCCGACCTTCTCAGGGCTCGATTCCTCCCCCACCGGCTAAAATTTAGTCGATACTCCAGGCCTCACTCAGCGCATCCCACGTCTTACCAACCATTCTGTCGGGCTTCTCTTCTGCCTTCCTTACCAGCCCCGATAACTGCGATCACAGCAAGGCACCGGGACGGCGGGACCTTAACAACCCACACTATCGTTATATTGCTCACGGGACAATCACCGGATAGTAAGCGCACTGGTAGTGGAGATGCCATTTCGCTTGAATCCACAACTAAGCATGGTCAAGGTGAGCGTCCGCGTTGCCGTGTAACGAGATGTGTCGGAGGCTCGGAACGCCAAAGATGACATCTCGAACACCACTATGTTCAAGTTGGCCCATATCCCGCCTAAAAGGACTACCACAACTGGCTCCCCTACTTGCCATTTTCGGGATACCGTATAGGACAGACCCTTGTCGTTACGAAGGGCACTTGCTCGTATATGAAGCCCCTCCGTATCTCTCAGTATCCACGAAGCAAGTCTCGATGACTGCTTCTGTGACGCTTGGACTTGAGGCTTAAAGTGGCGGCGAGAGGGGCTCAGATGAGTTTAGCCGAATCACGGAGCTAAAGAAGGCTCGGAGTGTGAAGGACGAACATTCCCGCTGTTCAGCTGCCCAGTGATCTCGGGCGTGTGCGGGATTGGGCACTGTCGTGCTTATCACCTCTCACGGTCGCCGGCGATGACTCCCTCTCTGGGCCCCTCAGTACACAAAGCAAACATCACAAGAACCCTTCATTCCCAACTACTATACCCTAACTACGCGTACCAAGTTCTAACCACGCCCCAAGGTCGCCTTCCGCTGCGCGGCTTCGCTGCTCTTGGGAATATACAGTATACGCCCCTGGGCCCCGTGTTACGTCAACTTGAATTTGAAGACGTGTTTACCTAGCTTCACTCCCGCGGAAACTGATAGAAACTCACAATACCATGCATTGCTCCTCACTCATGTATCACGTATTATGCATCATGCGTCATCTGAAAACGATAAGCCCACCCTGAGCTTCTTCACCATTTTGACTTTCGATGCAGGGCCGCCGCCGCCGTCCTCGTCCTGGTCCTCGCCATGGCCGCTACCAACTGCCTTCCGGCTCGTGGCCGTTATTGTTCTACTAGACTTGGAAGATGACCCGGAAGAAGCAGACGAAGAGAACGAGAGGCTTCTTTTTTCTTCGCCTAGGACTCTTTCGCATAGTAAAAGGACTACCGTTCCTGGCTCCCCATGATGATCCCGCTTTCTCGTGTTTTCAATACAGTACACCATCCCCGCCCATCGTCCTTCATAGGACATCGGGAATGAGGCCGAGTGTACCGATTTTGAGTTGGAGTCCTTTGACGGTGCGGCAAGTAGGGGTACTTTACTGTACTGCAGAGGAAGGCCTCATGGCAACAAGGATCCGGGGTGCGTGTCCGTCGTGTGGGCTACCACTTGATGACGGCTCCCTTCTGTAGTGATCACACCTGGATCGCCCCGCAAGTGATTTGTCACTCGTGTCGAAATTTCATAAATTGATAGTCAATCTAATAGGCAATTACATGGTCTCGATGATGACGACAAGCGCTACGCATCATGCTCCAGGACATGGTCATTTGACAGGAACCGCGCCAGCTTGCGGTGCCCATTTGCCAATGCCATTGAAAATGGAGTCCGACCTTCGTCATCTTGGGCGTCGATATCCGCTCCATGCTCAATCAGCAGCCGTGACACGTCGAGGAATCCCCCCAATGACGCCAGATGTAACGGAGTCTTGTGGCGCCATCCCCGTGTATTCACATTCACACCCGCACCATGCCCAAGTAGCAATCGAACAATGTCGATATTTCCACTTCCTGCGGCATTATGAAGCGGAGTCGAGTCGAGATTGTTCCGGACGTTCACGTCCGCACCGCCCTTGATCAGAAGTCCCACAATGCTGAATATGCGAAACCGGAATGCCTCGGGCAACGGGGAGCCTCTCCGGTGGTCGAGGGTATCTACGTCTGCACCATGGCTAGGCGGTAATCGTACAACGTCCAGATTTCTACTGCTCGCGGCATTATGAAGCGGAGTCGAGTCGTAAATATTCCGGACATTCACATTCGCACCGCCCTTGAGTAGGAGTTCCACAACGTCAAGGTTTTGTGATCGTACTGCCTTGTGTAATAGGGCGTCCCCTCGTAGTCAAGGGTATTTATATCTGCACCATGGCTGAGCAGCAATAGTGCGATGTCGAAATTTCCACTGCCTCTGGGATGATGAAGCGGAGTCTGGTTGTAAATATTCCGGACCTTCACGTTCGCGCCGCCCTTGAGTAGAAGTTCCACAACGTCGGGGTTTTGTGATCGTACTGCCTTGTGCAATAGTCTCTCTTGTTGTCGAGGGAATTTACATCTCCACCATGGCTGAGCAGCAATCGTACTATGTCGAAATTTCCACTTTCTGTGGCTTTGTGAAGCGGAGTCGCTTTGTGATAGTTCCGGACATTCACGTTTGCACCGCCCTTGAGTAGTAAGAATCCCACGGTGTCACGGTTTTGGTATTGTACTGCCTTCTGCAATAGAGAGTATCCCTGGTCGTCGGGGGCATTTACATCTGCACCGCTCTTGAGTAGGAGTTCGGCAAGGTCAAATTTTTGGAGTTGTATTGCCTTGCGCAATAGAGAGTTTCCCCTGTTGTCGAGGGTCTTTGCATCTGCACCTCGGCTGAGCAGCAATTGCACGATGTCGAGATTTCCACGTCCTTCGGCGGCATGAAGTGGGCACCTGGTGTTCATTCCCTGGGCGTTCACGTCCGCACCATTGTTAAGTAGAAATTCCACAGCGTCAAGGTTTTGGGTTTGTACTGCCCTGTGCAATGGGGATTCTCCCTTGTTGTCGAGGGTATTTAAATCTGCACCATGGCTGAGCAGCAATTGCGCGATGTCGAGATTTCCGCTTCTTACAGCTGCATGAAGTGGTGTCTCGGCGTTCCTGTCCCGGGCGTTCACATCCACAGTGTGTTCCAGCAAAAGGCGTGCCACCCCAGCATGTCCCATGATTACTGCCACATGCAGTGGGTTGCCCCGTCTACCATAGCTTTCTTTTGGATCCTGTCGACTTGTGATGACGAGGTGCTCCACGATGCTTCGAATACCACAAAGGGTTGCATAGTAAAGCGGGGATGCTTGAGTTCGTGTTGGGGGATCCCAATACGAGCGTTTGTCTATATCATGTATCGAGATCCACAGTGCAAAATGGTTTCTGTCTGGATCAAAGAGGCGCTCCATCCCGCCCTGTATCTGGGAAGCCACACCATCGCACTGAGCATGGCGGAACCAGTTTTGAGCCGCATATTTGGCAAGGGGAGAGCTGTCGGTGATGTATCCGATGTAAATATCCGGTTGGAGTAGGGTGCTGATGCAAGACTGCGCAAGGATCGTGTGGGCAGGCTCCGGAGAGATGTAATACTGGGCAAGGTCTCCTCTCTCCGACTTGGCGAGGCGTTCTGAGGTCAAGAACTCCTTTACCGAGTAATGAGAAAATTGTACGACTCGAACATCGTTGTTGAAGAAAGTGGTATCATCGGGCTTGACGATGGTAACCAAGGTGGAACAAGCTGACAGCACGGCTTCATCTGCATCTCCCGGGCGAAAGTTCACGTTCAACCTAGGAACGCCTCTAACATCAAGCTCAACTGCAATAACCTCCGCAAGCTCCTTGACACGCAATGGACGAAGAGAGAATGCGAGGCATTGGAAAAGTCGAATGGCATACTCCTGTTTCTCCTCGTCGATTTCAAGTAATATTCGTTCATACGTTTCGTCCAACGTCCTCGGCAATTCATTCAGGACACGCCGAATGCTCGCTGGAAAACTGCGCCGCAGCCTATCCACTTGACAGACAGCCCATCTGAACCTGCAGTGTCGTGTCATGAGCCATCGTAGTAGAAAGCTTCAGCAGTATTTCCTTACATTCCGTTAGCTTTTTGTGACACTGAATCGATGACCAGTTGCCTGTCCTCTGCCCTCCATTTCCGCATGTTCGCATCTGACCCAACAACCGACTTGATGTAATTGATAATATCGTTCCTTTGGCCTCCCTCGTCGTGAAGCGACACAGAGTGACTGTCTTCGTGAGATGCCAAAGGCTCAAGGACCATTCGGATGTCTACCTCGGGGCGACTTGTGATACAGACACGTATGTCGGGATAGCGTAGATCAACAAGCTCTTTCATGAACCGCAGGACTTTTTCACGCGGAGAGGGCGTTCCAGGTTTAGTGGGACTTTCGTCCAGAGTGAGAAGAGAGGAGAGAAGTCCGCGACGGTCCTGCTTTCTAGCGTCCTTGAAATCAAAGTAATAATAGGCAACTGAAGCCAATCCGGTGGCACGTATGGATTCTATATCCTTTATAATCGAAGAGCTGGTCGCCATATAAGTTACGTCTGCTCAAGCTGGCTGAGGTGTCACCCACCAAAGAACGCTCTTGCCAGATCCCGCTATAAAACCAGAGACCATCAGCGGTGGGGGTGAGGAAACTGTGGAAGCCCGTACGATTCCGTGGGTCCATAGGAGAGAGCCTGTCGCCTTCCATTTATTGTAGATAGGCCCTTCAAGGAACCACGTGGCGGTCCCATTGTGATGTGTTTCACATGCAATGTTGTGATTGATCGACGGATCCGGGGGGGAAAGCCACTTCCGAATCTTCTCTCGCAGTTGATCACCTGAAGTAGGTTTAGTCTCAGCCTCCTTTAATCGCTGTGCCACAGAAAAACAACATTTCATCTTGTTCAGATCCGCCGATATCGTTTGCATTGAAACTGGCACTTGCGATCAGCTATACTCATTTACAGATCCGAGCTTATCATACCAAGAGCCTCTCGGATATTATCTATTGATGCCTTCCCATCTAGAAGGACAAACATCCAGCACACCGTAAAGGAAATGTTGAGAAATGCTTCCGTACCGTCCATGACCACCTTCATGTTCTTGAACAGACCATAAACTATTTCCATGGTCTGCGTTGCAGTCATCCGCGATTCCTCTATAGTGAGTCTGTCCAATCTCTGCAACACTGCCTCAATATCATTCTCTCCTAGCAGTTTTTTGGCCAGTTTCTCTGTGTCATGAATCATGATAAGCTAAGTGCAGTGAGATGTATCAGCAAGCATGAACTCACTAAATCCACTCTGTTTTACTTGCTGTGTCGCCAGAGCAAGGACTCCAAGCAGTTCAACCATTATTTTGACCGATATTTCTCCCACGGCAGAGGGGATCTCAGTGAGGACTTTGAGACGACCAAGGTAGTGTTCGAAACATTTAAAAAGATCAATAAGTGCCTCATAACTGGTGCTAACTCCCTTAGCGGCCTTCAAGATATGGGCGTAAAGATTGCGGACACGGACAAGCAGGCGAAAGGATACTTACTGCAAGTAGGAGACCAACACCAGCAAATATTGCCTTCGCTGGAGGAAATTTCTGCAGGGTGGATGATGACCTTTCGCAAAGGATATGCCGATTTGGTTGGCCTTACCAAACCAACGCCCTCCCCAAAGACGCCACTGGTAGAAAGCCCAAAAAGAATGTTAACAACTGGCTCGAGCCATTTCATGAGCCGCATTATCCAATCTCCTTGCCGAAACAGTTTGAAGCCACGAGCTTGTTCTTTGAGAATCTCGAGTACTGCATCAGAAGAGTCACAGTGTAGGAACCTGGTGGCAAGCGGCTCTGTCGCGATATCTTTTCCCGTCTTCTGGCTGTATTCCCTTAGAGCAGCATTGAAGAGGTCCTGGAACCGTAAAAATGATATGTTTGGATTGGAGCTTGAGGAAGACATAGAGTCACTTGATTGAGAGTGAGGGAAACCGATGAAGGAATGTAGGTGGGCGAAGTTGGCGTAACAGGATTATTTTTTTCAGGTACACACAGCAGTCACAGCCTCCTCCACAGGATTAGTCTTGCTCCGCTGCGGGCGTGCGAAGTAACGTATTCTAGGGCAGTATTTTAGAGACCAACCTTATCAAATCAATTCCGATTTTGTTGTATGTACGAGCTAGGAATGTGAGCGATAAGGAAAGTCGACGGCGAAGCACTGGGATACTGTACGGATGCGGGCCATCATGCGACCACCGAAGTAATAGCATGCGGCACGCGGCATGCCATCCATTTGGATTCCCCATTCCAGCTTTTGTCACTAAATTTTCGAAGTGTAGGGTCGAAATGCGCCAACTTTGAACGTTGAACGTTGAACGCCCCTACAGTAATAATATCGCGCACTGCTGTTGAGTCAGGCGCCGTCAGTTAGAATATGCATGAAAGAATAAAATAATTCGCCGCCGCGCGCCAGCTCTTCGATTGTCCAGCGCCTATTCGCTGCGGACAAGTCCGAGTCAACCGTGAGTCCGTCACGGTGTCCCGATGGTATAGCGAAAGTACTGGAGTAACCGCCTACTACCTAGCCATCCCGTTGACGCTTGATTTATCTACCTGCAATCTGTAACCTTATGCTTTTTGTTCAAGGATAGATTATCCTACAGTATTTCCCTTTACCATCACCGGTTGAACCTGGTTCTCCGAGATCTGTTATTCTCCAAACCCGGGTCCGCAGTTTCGGTACTGGTATAACGGACTCTGTAGGACTCGCTGACCGAGTCTATGAAATTTGTGCGATGAACCGAATGAAGACTGCAGCTTTGGTTGCGCCCGGCTTAACATCTACAGTATGTGCCAAAGCTTTCTATCTATACTATACCTTTCCCTGGTCTGTTGTCGTGACGAACTGTTCTAGCTAAGTCGGCGAAGTCCGCCCAACTTGCAGTGTTTTAAACCGACTGTTGGCCTCTGAACAAACGACATGCGAAATACCGTTTCGTAGCTCTTTGCAGCCAGCGTTTGCCAGAAACTACAATACGTTTATTACGGAGAGTTCTATGCGTAGCATATTCGAACCAGTCTATAGCACACGGGTGGACACGGCCACTGTCTGGGGCCGCAGAGGATGAGCAGGGGGCGCGCAACGGGCATCAAGTATGCCGAGCGGGGCAGGCGCGCCGATCGTAGGAACCCAACGTGAGGAAAACGCGAAAAGTGGGTCGTTCGAACAGTTACCATCGGTTGCCTCCCTTGCTGCCGTAGCCATTGTCACGACCACCATATCCATAGTCAGAATTACCATAACCCCCACCGCCTCCACCACCGCGACGGCCGCCACCGCCACCATAGCGACCTGTTCAAAACATAAGTCGACATTCTACGGAGAATCAAATTTATTGCTCACTGCGACCACCGCCTCCACCACCGAACATAGCCATCTCCTCAAGCGCTGGGGGAACGTCGGCTTTAGCCTCCTTGAGAATTGCAATGAGGTCACGAGCCGACTTCGCGTTCTCTGTGGTGAAGTAAGTATAGGACGTCCCTTTCATACCGGCACGCTAGGACAAAACAGTTTAGAACACCATCCTATAATGAAAAAACGAGTGTTGCTTACTCCAGTACGACCAATTCGGTGGATATAATCCTCGCAGTTATTCGGAAAGTCGTAGTTCTGCGCAAGTCAACAAAAGAATGGAACAATGATAGGGAAAACCCTTACGAGAACGTAGCCTACGTCCTTGACATCTGAAGATTGCAGGCAGAGGAGCAAATATTGTAGAACCGCAGAACCAATCAAAAACGAACACATGGAGAGACAGACGCAGCCCGTCAATAACCAATACGGTAAAGAATGACAAGCACTGCGACATCGCCGAAGACAGAGATCACAAACAACAAGGGTTCTATGTCCAAGGGTATGTGCAACGGGCTAGGGGCCACGCTACAACGCATCCATGCTACAGACAGGCAAGAGTCTTGTATACGCGCATTCATCGAGTCGGTGGAGGGGCAGAACAAGGTTCAAAAATCAGCCGCTTTAGTCCACAACCGCTATAGCACCAACAAATGGAGCCCGGAATCCACGGTCGGTGTCTAGGACGCCTACTAATGGGTCCAGCGGGATTACGGGCACCTAGGCAAGAAACTGAACCCCTCACTTGTCGACGCGCGAAAGCTTCCTCGGCCTGTCATGTACCGGAGATGCACCCAGGAACCTGGCAGATGAATTGTGTCAAGGGAACACACGGGCAGCCCCGTGCCACCACCGTGCGGTGTCAGCGGACCCCATCATCATACCAGGGAACAAGCACAACAAAGTGGCACAGCAGCCACGCTAGACCGCTTGCCAATTGTTTGTTACCCATTGTGTCTCGACGTAACGTCGAAGCACTTGCGACAGTCATGAAACACATACCAAGACCACGAGACGCAACGTCTGTTGCGATAAGAATCGGAGAATGACCGGCCTTGAATTCACCGAGAACCCAGTCACGTTCGCGTCTGGGATCATTGTGAGACAATAATAAAAGCCTTACGACATAAAGAACTTACTGTTCCTTATCACCGTGAATGGCAAGTGCCGGCCAGCCGTCTTGACGAAGGTATTTCGTGATGTCGTCTGCGACTCGCTTAGTGCCGACAAAGATGAGAACCTTAGCATTCTGAGCACTGATGATATCAAGATGCTTGATCAACTTGGCGCGTTTCTCGAAGTCACTGCAGACTTCAACGATCTGGGTAATGTTATGGTTTGCCGTGAGCTCCATTGAACCAATATTGACTTGAATAAAGTCCTTTAAGAAATCCTTAAAGGGAAATGTCAGATTGGCCAACACAAGGGTAATTGGTGAGGACAACATACAGTAGCAAGGCGTTGCACATCCTTTGGCCAAGTCGCAGAAAACATGAGCGTTTGACGATCGGGCCGAATCTGGCCGATGATTTTACGGATCTGGGGTTCAAAACCCATGTCGAGCATACGGTCTGCCTCGTCGAGAACGAGGTAGGTAATCCGGCGAAGGTTCGTCTTTTGGGATTCCAACATGTCGATGAGGCGACCCGGCGTGGCAATCACAACCTCAACACCGCGCTGGAGATCGCGAATCTGCGGCCCCTTTGGTGCACCGCCATAGATTGCAGTATTGCGAATACGCGAGTTTGAACTATTGCAAGTCAGCACAGTGCGAAGCATTGCAGACGTATCCACATACCCAAATTTGGTACATTCCTGCTGAATTTGAACAGCGAGCTCGCGTGTGGGTGCCAAAACAAGAGCGATGGGCCCATCTCCCGGGGACAATAAAGGTTGTCTGAGTCAGTGAGAAAGGAGTGAGCCTCAGAGCTACATCAGCTACTAAACACATACGCATTGATGTGGAGCATGGCAGGAAGAGCGAAGGAAATAGTCTTCCCGCTACCAGTCTGTGCGATGGCCACAACATCTCTTCCTGAGAGTGCCATCGGCCAAGCCTGGCACTGAATGGGTGTGGGCTCTGCAAAGCCCTGAGCTCGAATAGAACTCATGAGATATTCGGGGAAGCCAGCTTCGTCGAATGAGGAGACAGGGCGAGGTACGCCGTGCCCTTGCACCTAATCAGGTTCGTCAGTTCAACGTAGTTCGACAAGATTGAAAGGATCTCACTTTAATCTCCTTGACTCTGCGGAACTCCTCTATTTCGCGGTCAGAATGAGAACTGACGCGCTTGTCTTCGACATAGAAATTTTTCTCGAAGGGAATCTGCTTAAGCTGACTCCAATCGATAGTGCGGAGGCCGCCGCCAAGACCATCACCCATCCGGTCACCGCCCCAGCTGCCGCCAAAACCACCGCCACCGCCACCACCGTAGCTGCCACCATAGCTGCCATTGTAGCCGCCGCCATAACCGTTACTATTGCCGAATGACTGGGGGAGAAGAGTGAACAAGTGTTAAGCAGACTAGTGACAAATGCGACATACTCCCACCATTATGTATAGTTTCTCTAGATAGACGAATAGAGTGAAGAACTTGAGTTTCAAAGGACAGTGGTTCAGAGAGGATGAGAGGTGAGTGGGGGCAGAGAAAAACGAGTTGGGTGGCTGCCAAACAGCGCATTAGAGAATACATTCCCACACTCATGCTTACAAATACTTTCCCACTGGGCGTTTAAACCGGTATCGTATTAATCCGGAACACTGCGAGAAGGAAGGGATCCAAGCTAAGGGAGCGAGCCTAATTATGGTGGGATACGATATAGTAGGGAGTGATTTTGCGTGTGTATCAGTAGATTCAATTCCAAGATGTAAGTCAGCCAAGATACGAGATGCATGTCAAAAGTAAAAAAAAAAACAAGAAATGAATGATTCAGAGCTGCGGTGGTCATCTCACATGATAATGCAATGACTTCTTCTGTGAACACGGCCGTGATAGCCTTTTCTTCCTTTCTTCTTGTGACGTTCCTCGGGGGGGTAATACTGGCGCATTTGCCGCACAAGATCTTCGAATGCCGGACTCACGTCCCAATCCCGCTTTGCTGATGTCTCATACACTGGGATCTTCCAACGAGCCGCAAGCTCTTCAATATGGGTGCGTGACACCTCGCGCTCACTGGTGAGATCCAATTTGGTGCCTACTAGGACCATCGGAACACGCTGCACCAAGGGGCAACCATTTTTGGTAAGCTTCGGAGAGATGTGGAGGACGCAGGCAACTTACACTATTTTCTCCTTTGATACGAAGAATCTGCTGTCTTAGGCTTGTCACCTCTCGTAGGCTGGCTTCGAGAGTCAAGCTAAAGACGGGCAAGATATTGGCATCGGGAGGAATCTGCGCGACGACTGAGGTACCTGAAAACGAGGACAAAACCCCGACCAGCTGTAATATATAGCTCATTGAGGGCTGTAAATTGCTCTGCCCCAGCTGTGTCGAGGAGTTCGAGCTGTATGCGGAAAATTAGTGGCATGATTGATATAGAGAGAGACATCTGGGGCCCAACGGGAAAGTTGCAACTCGCAGGGAGCGCAGATAGTTTGGCCACCAGAGAGGAGATGATGCGTACCCATGTCAATTCCCCGTCGACATCGACGGTCTTCCTGTATTCCTCTGAACACGATAGATTAGAAAATAACCACGTGGTCAGAGCTCGAGTGCGCAAACCTTGTATAGTTGGATCATAACTTTCGACGAATTCGTTCCGCATGAAACGAACAGTTAGAGCGGACTTGCCAACACCTCCGGCTTTGCCGCCGATTCAGTTTCTCGGGGGTGCGAGACGATGAGAGGGCGACTGACCGCCGAGGACAACCGCGTTGAATTCACGCATCCTAGGATACAAGGCCGAGGAAAGAGAAACGAGGTCGCGTCATACGGTAACCAGACCGAGGAGAGGGGTTGAGGAGAGAGGAACAAAGTGGAATACGGTCTTTGATGCCCACAACTTATTGTAACGCGCAACGCCAGGAACGTTTATCTCGGATAAATTAGTTGTGCATTACATAATATCCGTATTAAACCAGGCACGTCCCGTCGTTTGGCGCTGGCGGAACACCACCTTTGCAGTTTCCAATTCTGCACACGTTCCCCATGTCGTCCCCAAGGGTCTTCATGGACTTTTCCGTCGACGGCTCTCCTGTGGGAAGGTTCTTAATCTTCCATCCATCAGATGATGTCCTTCATCCCAACTCATTTCTAGAGTGATCTTCGAACTGTTCAGTGATGCCGTCCCCAAGACATCAGAAAAGTTTGTCCCGCCACTCCACCCTCTTTTTTTTTTTTCTCTTTACTCACTAGTCCTTTCTAGCTTTCGCGCCTTATGTACGGGCGAAAAAGGCCTGTCGCCGCTCTCAGACCGGCCACTGTATTATAAGAACAGCATCATTCATCGGTCGATCACCGACTTCATGATCCAGGGCGGAGGTAAGCACTTCCGCAGACAGTGGTTTTACGCTCGAGAACGCTCTGAATTTTCGACAGACTTCACAAAGCGCAATGGAACGGGCGGAGAGTCGATCTACGGCGGGCCATTTGCAGACGAAGACCTCACGCATCCAATTGATTCCGAGGGGTCAGTTCTTCGATGCATCCACATTACGCGACGTCATTTTTTCATTTTGAAAATGGCTGCCATGCCAAATTGCCAATCACATAGATTGTTGTGTATGGCTAACCGTGGCCCGAACACCAACGGCTCGCAATTCTTCATCACCCTGCGGGCTTGTCCCCACCTGAATGGCACGTGTTATGCTTTCCCCCTCCCCCTTTCATACCATAACCGCACTAGATTGACACGTGCCCGCACTACCCCAGGTAAACACGTTGTCTTTGGCAAAGTGATCCGCGGCTTCGACGACGTAGTGCGCAAGATCGCCCAAGTATCCACGGACGAGAAAGACCGGCCAGCAATTCCGGTGATCGTTTTCAACTGCGGAGAGCTCGAGCTGCGCAAGAAAGCTGCGCCCCCACGTTAGTGGATTTCTTTGGTTTTTCCTCTTTTGGAATGTGATGGCAGCTCATCTTATAGCTCATCTTGTGCTTTCCTTCCAGCGAAAGAGCTTTCGGTAAGCGCTAGCGAGTCCGGGGACGAATCAGAAAGGACCCACAAACGCCATAAACGGCACCAGCGGTCCCGTTCTCCTGGTAATACAACCGAACGCGATAGCAAGCGGCACAAGCGGAAACGCAAGCATAAGCAGCAAAAGGACGAGGGACATTCACCCTCTCGATCGGGAAAGGATGAGCCCGTAGGTGAGCGGAAAGAGACCGAAGAAGAGTACGATGCGAGACTGGAGCGCGAGGAGAAAGAGCGATTGGCTGCCGAGCGCAAGCGTGAACTGGAACGCCTCAGCCGACAGCGCGAGCAAGAGGCATCATCTACAAATGGCGTGCGCTTCAAGGGTATGTTTTATCCCTTGTTCTTACGGCTCTCGCTTATGATATTACACCACCTTCGCAGGACGGGGAAGAATGAAGTTCGTCGACCCAGAATTACACAGGAGACGATAACCATCCAATTTGTTCTTTGGTCTTTGTTTCATATTTACTTGGCTCTGTAACCGTGCTGCACGTATATAACAAACAGCGAAACATAAAATTACTTTCGTGAAAAGGAACGTGCCAGACTTGACTTTGGTACACGTCAATCATCAAACAATAGTAGGCACATGTGGACAGAAGGAGGAGAAAAATGTGTGGCTACAGTAAACTTTTGGCGGAAATGTATGCATGCAGGTATGCGTGGGCGTGAGCAGAGAAGCGAGATCCAAAAAGCAAGAGATATTGAGATCATGCAGAGGGGACACGCCAAGCAACCAGACGCGTCGTTAAGGACGGATAATCAAATAGTCACCTCGCCCAGTTGTTCCGAAATGTCAGTCACCTTTGGCTCGTCTTCCGCAGGCCCGTCCCTCTTTCCACCAGCAGCGGCAGCAAAACTGAAAGTAGAACGTATGCTTGCCACTGGGCTTTGTGTCGCGCGCGGTGAGGGGGGAAGTGAGAGATCGCCGCTTCGGCCGACGGGGGGTGATCGTGGTGCAACACTACGGTCTGCTCCTTGGCGTGAATTGGTGCGCGACATGGAATGCTCGCCAACACGTTCCTTGGTGGCTTCGCGGTCTTTGTCGAGGCGTTCTGCAATGACTTTTTCTCTCGCCGTTACGTCCACAGGCCTAGAACCCGATCGACCTGTTAGCGCACGAAAAATCGAACGAGAAGATACGAACTTCGCGGCACCAAAGGGGCTAGGTCGGTTCGCGGGGTTACTCTGAGCCATTTTGGGCGAAGCGAGCGGAGATGGGGTTGAAGAAGTATTTCCCGAACGTGGTAGAAGTTCTAATTTTCGGCGGGTGAGCTGTGGAGTCGGCGGAGTGGATGATGTTGCTATGCGCCCACGAGTAAATAATCGTTTCAAATGGGCAAAATGATAGACTCACGAGATGTGCTGTTACGCGATGAGATGCCTGGCCTTGGTCCGCTCCTCCAATCATTCTCCGCAGGTGAATCAGGAGGTACACTCGATGGGGGGCCCATATCACCTCGGCCTCTATATGAGCCAAACTTACGCCCCGGGCCTTCATCCTCGCTCGGTTTGAACTTGCCACCGATAGTCCAGGTCTCTTCTTTGTCCGCCGCGCCTCCACCCTCTGAGCCGAAAGCTGAATTCTTGCGTTTCACAGTAGCCTCGGCCTCGGGCGGAGGGGCACGGGTAGGGCGGTTGGAACGCCAGTCACCCGAGGTATCAGAAACAGAAGTGGGCGCGGACTGTCGGTCACTAGGAGGTCCGTCATAGCGCCGACGCGACGAGTCGCGGGAATCGAGATCAGGGAGAGGACCCTGTCGTCGCCAATCGCCAGAGAATTTTGGGTCATCAAAGCCTCCAAAACCTGCGCGCTCCTTGGCTGAGATGTTCATGTAAGACCGGTGGCCTAACGTCAACAGAAAGAGGACATACGGGGCTCGGCAACGCTTACTCTCACTGTTCGTCCGGCCAAAGTCTAAATATCTCGTTAAACAAACTGGGAGAAAACACTTGATAATTCGGTATCTCACCGATCCTGTCTTTGTGAGAGCGCCTTTAAGATCTTCTAGTTCTTCAAACTCTACGTAGCCAAAGCCTTTTGGTCGTTCATCACGATCCTTAATAACCTTTACGGATTTCGTCTATACGGCAGGTGAGGTGGGTCAATGTCTAGCTGTAGTAACAAAACGCACTTTCAACCCATCAAAAAAGGTCTCAAGGTCATGCTCTGTCAAATCAAAAGCCAGATTCCCAACAAATGCCGTATAGGGAGGCTGGGTGGGTAATGGCAAATCCTCCCTCGGAGGAAAGGCGTGTCTGTCCTCTTGACATTCGCAAAGCCAGTTGATTGAAAGGCTTCGAGCAGGTAACAGCGATGGAAGACGCACGTCTATTAGATAGGAAATCATTCCTCCCACCTCGACGGTCTCCGGAATCGTCATCCCTTGCCGCGGCTACCAGGAATTTGTAAGGCCGATGTCCACAGACAGAGAGCTACGTGAGAGCACGAGAACACGTACGAGCCGTCGGAAGTGCATCCATCTCATCCGCCCAAGAGCCAAGGGCTGGAGAAGCATCAGTTTAAAATTTGCATGCGGAAAGGAGGGCCTCGGTTTGCTGACTGCTATCACCCAGGAACTCGTTTAGAGACATTTTTTGACCCTTTTTCGGTGCTGAACATACGATCAGTTGGGAGCTGCGATGGATGATATGGACGAGAGGACTGACCCATCTTGCTAGTAGTTTTGCTGTGTGGAGATTATACACACAATTTTTGGGCGTCGGGTGCGATGGAAAAGTCGATGCTTACCGTTATTTGGCCCCGTCCTGGTCTGCTTTCCGCCTGTCCCGCGCCCGCGCCGCCCGCAAGACTGAACTATGATCCTTCTCGAGGTGAGCATTAGCCCGATCCTTGCCCACATGGCTCGTTAAAATGAACCATCAATAGCCGCACAATTATATCATCCAGACTACTCTGGTAGACAAATTCTCAAAGTACGCCACTGCGCGATATGATATCTCTACCCAAAAATAATCTTAATCTCGTCATAGGCCCACCTCCCTTGATGTCCAGTTCGTAGACTTTGATGGAGTTAGGTTTCACCTCTCCACACTTGAGCGTAAAACGGCTCTTCTTCTTTCGATGCACATCCGCTGTTGGGACGAGCTCGTTCGATACGGTGCTCTGGACGTCGTCCGACGAGAGTATGGGTCGCTTGTCCAGACGCAACCAGAATCGGAATACAACATCAGTCTCCTCATCGATCTTGAGACAGCACCCCCTGAAGGAGGTAAGTGTTTATGCCGAGGCTCGAATTGTTCAGCCTATTGACGATCACGAAGAACAAAGGGACACTTTCATCCATTCTATTGCGCTCTTGAAGCGAAACGCGTTGGCTGCTCCCTTTGAGCTAGCCTTTGGGAAGCAGAAGGAGCTTGAAAGCTCTTCTTCAGGACAGGGAGATCTGATGGCCATCCATTATCGTGATGAGGAGGCCATCTATATCCAAGCCGCTCACGACCGGGTCACTGTCATATTCTCAACAGTCTTCCGGGAAGAGACAGATCGCATCTTTGGAAAAGTCTTTCTCCAGGTACGCCTGATACATCTCGCGTGACTCATCCGAGTATCAAGTAGATCATGTAGGAATTCGTGGACGCGCGCCGGTTGCCTCAGATCCAGAATGCGCCGCAGGTTCTCTTCACCAACCGGGACCCTCCGCTCGAAATTAGAGACGTCCCGGGCCTCAGACACTCGGATGACATTGGCTACGTGACCTTCGTTCTCTTCCCACGCCACTTCGCCAACCTCCATGTTGCGGCTGGAACGATCTCACACATCCAGCTGTTCCGCGATTACCTTCATTATCATATCAAGTGTTCAAAAGCGTATATGCAATCCCGCATGCGTCATCGCGTTTCCGAGTTCCAGAAAGTGCTGAACCGGGCCAAGACGGAGGTGGCGAGTACCGAGAGAAAGACTGTGACGTACGTTTCTATCCTCGTTGTCCGCTGATGGCGGTGTTAACCGGTCCTTGCAGTGGGAGAACTTTGCAAACGCGGTAAATGTAGCAATATTCGGTAATCCGTATGTATTCATACACACAGTGGGCAATCCAACGCGAGTTTCAGAAGCTTTCCGAGAATGCCCGATTAAACCTGTCACTTGTGTCCAGTAATCGTTGTCCCTTGTTTACTCATCATGTTGTGGATCACCACCCAAAGCGGCAAGCGCAAAGCTCTCAAGCAGCTGAACACTGTCGTGCCGATAGCTTATTTCCCTTTTTCGTCGGGCCTCAAGTCAACTGTCATGGAAATTTGCGCGCGTATTGCGCCCCCCTTCGCCGTGGCCCCGTGGGATATTCGGCAGTCAACAGCGCCCGTTGTTTCATTGTCTCGTTTAAATAGAGCCTTCAGAGCTAGGTTAAGGACGCCGAAACGTTCTGCTGACGATGGTCGTGTTCTTGCTCAGGCGTGTGAAGCTACTTTTGCTCCTACTGAGATGGACTCCAGTCTCTGCACAGGGGGGTACCGTCACCGTGCCGTTGACCGCCCCTGCGTCGGCGCCACCGCTCTCACGCTCGCTTGTCTCTTTTTCTCTCGAACAGGACAGGTGGGGCGACTGGATTGGCCAGGGGGCAGGGAATGCATTCTTCCTTAATACGCTGAACAACCTGAAGCAGCTTACAGGGGAGCCCGCGAGGATCAGGATCGGGGCCGACTCTGAGGACCGCACAAACTTCAATCCATCGGTGCAAGTACGGCTCTGCCCTCGTCTGGGTGCAGGCAGCGATTCTTAAGCATTTTTTCATGTAGCTCTCAGAAAGCGAATTCCCCGCCATCTCAACGATCTTGCCATATCCCGAGGCCACAGAGAATGTAGTCGGCGCCAATTTCTACCTCCTCGCGTCAAAGCTTCCACCTGGTTAGACCCACACTCACTACAACGAACGACGGAAAGGAATCCGCTTATTTATTGTATTGTTTTACAGGAACACAAGTCACATGGGGAGTTAATTTTGGGCAAAATAATATCACAGCTGCATTCCTCGAAGCGACCGCCATCGTCAACGCGTTTACGTCGGCCGCTTTCCGAGAATCGAATATCACGCTAGAGGCGATTGAAATTGGGAATGAAGCCGATCTGTACACAAGTAATGGGGCACGAAACAGCTCGTTCAACGTACAGCAATACGTCTCCCAGTATGTTTATACATCCTGGACCCCCAGTGAACACAACGCTTACTTGTGCGCCGCATGCAGATGGACTACATTCGCCAACAACGTCACGGCAGCAGCCAACCACATTCTCGGGACGAATGTTCCTTTACAAGGTGCCGCCTTCGCTGGGTCTTCGCATAGTAGTACCGCCGGGTTCTCGCCCCAAGCGATCTTTCAGAACGGTATCCTTTCGTCACCTGCGGGTTCACAAATCAAACTGTGCGTCATCATGGCAGATCCGGGCAATCGTGCCACTTGCCGTGCTTTGTACCGATTCTTTTTCGTAGGATCTCGCAGCACCACTACAGCGGCTCGTTTTGCACCGGCACCAACGGCATCTTGCAAGATCTCATGTCAAAGGCCAACATCAGGGGCAATCTCACAAGTTATTCCGCTGACATCGCCGCGGTGAGGCAAAAGGGCTTAACGTATGTGTTTGGGGAGACAAACAGCATTGCATGCCACGGTGCGCCAGGCGTGAGCAATACCGCAGGTGCGGCACTGTGGGGCCTCGATTACGCCTTGTTTGCAGGCCAGCTCGGTATTACTAGGCTGTATTTCCACCAAGGCATAGGGTATAAGTACAATTTCGTGCGGAGGGATCCCTTCTGATGCACAACATAGTCAGCTCACCTAGTTGTAGATTCAGCCCGCAACACTGACGAATTCCATCCTGGACGGTTCAACGCTCTCACAGGCCCTTTCACCTCACATACAACCACTCTACTATGCCGCCGTCGTTGCAACGGAAGCCATTGGGCCTTCAGGCTCCACCACGATTGTCGAGCTGACACTAAACAACGCACAGATATCCGG
The DNA here is from genome assembly GCA_015178965.1 of Russula ochroleuca. Taxonomy (NCBI): domain Eukaryota; kingdom Fungi; phylum Basidiomycota; class Agaricomycetes; order Russulales; family Russulaceae; genus Russula; species Russula ochroleuca. The sequence goes on from WHVB01000002.1 coordinate 659,714, forward strand.
CTACGCAGTTCTTGAAGGCAACGTGCTAGTACGCGCGGTGTTCATCAACCTGAATGCATTCACGACTGGTACTCGGGGTTCTGTGCATCTTACTCTCGATTTCTTTGGTTATGGAAAACAGCCAGTATCGTTTGTCGTCAAACGGCTCTTCATCCCGTAAGTTGCAATCGAATAAGTACCACTCGTAGCTCATAATTTGATGCGCATAGCACTGCAAATGCTACACAGGGTGTGACCTGGGGAGGGCAGACGTATGAGACCCAAGACGGGAAAGTTAGTGGTGTTCTTAGCACAATGACGGTACCCGTCAGCCAGGGTCTCAATATCAACGATACAGAGGCCGTCCTGTTGACATTCTCTTGATACATACACGCGGTTGTATAATGATACGAATGTAAAGGACTTGGCATTTACCACAAGACGATAGGGCGGGACGAAAACTACACAAATGATTTCTAAAAAAGTTGCATTGTACCTGGAAAATGAGACATTCAGTAAAAAAAATCATGAGATCGAGAAAAACGCGAAGGTGATCAGATGAGTAAATGGATTGTCTCATACCATCACCCCCAGGACACATAGGCGTTTGTGTCCCTTTGGAGTGAGGATGGTGGCAGTCGAACGCAAATTACGAGTAATACATCCTGGAATAGATGAATGCAAGAGTATAAAGGACTCACCATGACCTGCGCCTATGCCAACCCCAAACCATGCGTTTTTTTATACCCTTGCACCACGTGATTGGTTTCTTAACACCGATGTTTCGGAGATTGTCTCCACTAACGTAACATGTCGCACAACCACGACCACGGAGATCACGCACATGGTCATGACCATGAACACACTCACTCAGATACCGGAGGACATTCAGATAATGTCTTTATGCATATTGATCGCGATAATGTCGTCGCTCTGAACTCGATCGGCGAGGGCAAGCAAGTAATCAAACCTTGGGACGAGCGATTGGACGAGCAAGTGGTGAGAATATGCTCGTAAATGAGACGATACCGGTCATGTCTTTACTTTTCACAGTATATCGAGTCGGATGCAGATGATCAACTGTAAGTCGTCGGCTCATATGGCTTTCGTCTGCCAGTGGTGCTCACAACCGAGGTAGCATCATACGCGTCCCGTTCACTGGATCGGTGAAGCTGCGCTCGCTCTTGCTCAAATCTGGACCTGGCGATCAGACGCCTGCCAAAGTAGCACTCGTGCGACATTCCATTCTATGAAGATAAACGGCACATCCAGACATTCCCTCTTTTTCGCTAATCTCCGATTCAGTTTGCGAACATCGACAATCTCGATTTTTCGGACGCCCAAGACAAGGAACCTCTACAACAATTCGACGTCGCCGTAGGACGCGAAGTTGGGGAGTACCCGTTGAAGTAAGAAATGCACCGTTCCCAGCGTCCACTCCCATTATGCCCCCCCCCCCTACCCTATGAAACGCGGTCGTTGCTTACACCTCCTTGAAGGCCCGCGAAATTCCCTAATGTGTCCACTGTAACGCTGTTCTTCCCGGCGTCGCAAGGTGCCGAGACAACCCGGATCTATTACATCGGGTTCCTCGGCCAATGGAGCGAGGTGAGGCCTCTCTTCCGTGGATCCGCAATGCGGTACCGTATCATGTCCCTGACGATCCTTCTTCGAAATAGCGCAAGCAAGACCCTGTCATCACGGTTTACGAGTCTCAAGCCAATCTTGCCGACCACGAGAAGATTCAGGGTACGGAGGGTAACTTTAGCATGCCTTCGCAGTGAGCACCCTTTAGACGGGGTGAAAGGTGGTTAGGGGAAAAAAACCTCTCAGGCTGTATTTTTAGCGCTTTCCCGACTCACTTGTCGCATTGTAATATTACCCACGTCATGTCTGGCACTTCGTCCTTCTCAAAATATGTACATGTGGTGCCAAATTACTTGTACAGAGAATATGATCCCGAAAAACTCATCAAGAGGCCCGGTTACAGCCACTGCTCCTGGCTGAATTCCAAGAATTCGTCGTAGAGGTCCATCCATGATCCCAAGTTGGCGCCAGGGCTGCTCGTCTCGAATTCCCCAACCTGGTGCGCAGATCCACGAGTGTCACCACCCGTAGCCAATTCAATGGCATGGGTATCACCGAAACGGTCGGACGACTCGGCCAAACTGCCAGCTGCGCCTGCGTCGGGTAGGCAACCATCTTGGTCTCCGTCAACGTCCATATCGTCCTGCGACACGGACTGCTGATCCCACTGCGCTTGGACACGAACTTGCTGCCCTAGCTGAGGCTGTTGCAGCGACATCGTGATCGGCGGGTGAAGCTGCGCCGTCGCATTCGTCGGTTCCTCGTGCCAGAACGTGTAAGGGACATCCTGCGTGAATTCCATAGCGTCTTGGGGGTGCTCGTCGACTTGCTGTTGTTCGGGCGATGACTCCGGCGAAGCTACCGCACTCTCCGTTGCCTCGTCAGGAGACGTCTGCATCGCCACGGGATCAGGCTGAGGACCTGGTTGGTGGTTCAGAGGGTAGTCCGCTTGCAGTTGTCCGAGCGATGACTTCGGCGAAGTTATCGTACTCTCCGCTGCCTCGTCAGAAGACATAAGCATCACCACGGGATGAGGCTGAGGACCTGGTTGGCGCTTCAGAGGGTGGTGGACCACTTGCGTTTGTTTTGGCGGTGGCTGCGGCGCAGGCATCGTACCCTCCGCTGCTTTGTCAGGAGAAGACGTCGGCCCCGCCTCGGGATGAGGCTGAGGACTTGGTTGGCGCTTCAGAGGGTGGTGGGCCGCTTGCGTTTGTTCGGGTGGTGGCTGCGGCGCAGTCATCGTACTTTCTGCTGCCTCGTCAGGAGGAGGAGATGTCGGCACCGCGTTTTGATCTGTCTGAAGCACTGATTGGCGGCACTTCCTGATGCGGGTTGCTTTCGGTGGTTGGCGCTTCTGGACACGGGTTTCTTTCGCTGGTCGGCTCTTCAGGACACGGATTGCTTTCGGCTGTTGGTGCCTCGGCCGTTTTGGGATACCGCTATCGATGAACGCAGCACAGACAAGGCTTTCGTTCAACGGTGCGAGGAGAAGTCGATCCAGGATCTGGCCTTGGTCTTCCCACTCTACAAGAGCGTACTGTCACAGTGTGAGACGGTGCAGGCAGGAAGCAAGCGACTCGGACGACTTACAGTGTAGCCATTTTGAAGTGCTGCGACCAACCGGCCAAAGTGCCAGTTGTCCGTCACATCTAGCATGCCCCTCAGTGTAAATACCGGAGCCTCGGTCTCACGGATCCAGGCCTGGATATCGAGACTGAATATTTCGGGACCAGTGTCGATTTTAATTCGCAAAACGGCCGGTAACGCCGATAGCTTTCTGCGTGGATGTAAGTCTACGACGGATAGATGCCTCACGAAAATACATGCTTACGGATTGGAAACTGCTTCACTTGCTAGAGCTTGTGCGGGGAAGCGGACGCCGTCCCATTCCAAATAACGGGTCGTCCACATCTCGCTAAACGCTCCAGACGGGGGACGCCCGGTTCGAAGATTGCGAGTTTAGTTGTGAGGGAAGTCCCGTGATACCTTATATGTCCCCCGCCCAAGAGTGCCCAAGAGCGGCCCGCTTTTTGGCACCCTTTGGCACCTGAAGGCCTGAACGGCCGCGTGGTGTAGTGTTTGCGTGAGCCGTGGAGAGAAATTCGATGTGCCGATCGGTTGATAATGATCACATATTCGCCTTGCTTCCTCCGCACGTGTTGGCACTCAGAGCGTAGTGGGCACATCGGGTCATCTGGTTAGCCCACTAGATGAGGGAACTATACTGTACCAGAAATTGCGCGGACTCGCTGCGCCCGGTAAATGGGGAGGGACAACCTAGAGTCTCGTCCTAAGGTGAAACTCGTCCGTATATTAGGAAATATCCACATGGGAAAAAAGTAGACAGAGGCACAGAGAGGAATGGAAGGTTCGGGCGTCACACCCGATAGAAGACATCTGATTGAACCTGGGCATCCCCTTCGCGAACAATATCTCGCATCATTATTCCATTGTGGTACACAACAAAGGGGCCAGGATGCTGCACCCAAAGGCTCAGGAGCGAGGCCAGAATGACGGCGCACCCCGAGGTGATTCCTTTCAAATGACTGAGCAGGTTAGAGGGGGACCGATGATGTCACGTTTGGTTCGAGTTTGCTAAAGCCCCTTCTTCTCCGAACAGTTGCATTGTGATCGCGTTGTCCAGACTCCCTGCCTACCAGGAACAGCTGCCGTACAGTACGCCAACTGAGGAAGAAAACTGAGGGCTGGGAATCTGTCACGAAAAGATACATCATTTATGATCATTACTGTAGAGAACACATTCCTGCGTGAGGAAAAACCCCGTGATCAACCACACAACTGACAATACGTACAGTACAGCATATCAGAGTCGATCGATGGGATGAAGTTGAGCTGCGATGCGAGAGAATAAGGTGTTGGGTCACGTGGTCAACTGGTTGTAACGAAAGCAGTTCGCTAACTGCTGATACTGTTGCTGTTGTAGAGATATAGGTGAAGGTTGTTGCTGGTGCTGGTGCTGGTGCAGTGGTAGGACAGCAGCGATACTCCCTCCTCGGATGTAGCAATTTCGTTGACCGACGAAGGTCTCCATACAGTAATCGCTTGGCTGAGTTGAGGCTCAGGCATGTTCTATCTGGGGTGACAGTAAGTTGAAGATTGATTGGGGCTGCACAGGATCTAGCTTGAACGGTGCGGTGAGAGGGTTCATTGTAGACACGCCCTTCCTTGGAATCTCCCAACGCAACGGCATACTGTCAAGTAAGTTAGAGGACAAACTCAGTAGAAACACCAGCGACATACACAGCTCTTATACCTGAGCATCTTGACCAGCTGGCCATATCTGTGCACGTCCATAACTTGAAGTGGGCCAGCTGTGCATCACCACAAGGTCATTCTTCCTGAACCAATCGTGTACTCGCCTATTGACACTGCGGGCGCAGCAGGCGCGAGTAACAAAACCTTAGGCCACGTTGATGCTAATCTAGAAAGGTCAGCCTTTGATGCGGGCGCTGTGACCTGCGTGTGTACCTCATTCCGCTCAAGTTGGCCCCTCCTTTCACCACTATCCCCCACCGATTTGGGACTTATGCCCGCGCGTTCCCAAACCGTCCCCACCGACAATGAACCCCCGATAGCCCTGTGCAAGTCCACGCTGTTCAACAAGTTGCATCATCTGCGCTGCGAAAATAAGAGGAAACACTTGCGGTGGCTCTTTTCAAGGCTGTTGGACGGAGGGTGGGCGACAGATGCATCGGGCGCAGTGGCGGCTCCGGCGCGGTCTGCAAGATAGTAGGATTGAAGGCCTGTAGGAGACTAGGAGTGCCGCATTCGCAGCTGGGCCAGGGCCCGTGCTTGCTCCGAGTTTGGGTGGACATTTGGATTCATTCCCGACATCACTGGCAGGTTCTGGTCACTGAGAAACGAAACAAGGGGGACTGTGTCACGTGGTCACCAGCGTCAATCGTCAGCGCGTCAACAGTCGAGCTCAGCTCTTCTGATGAAATAATACCAGCTCTTGGGTGGATCTGACCCTCTTCTGGAATTATTCTGGTTGAATCCCATTCCATTCCCGGCTTTACCAAAACTGCTTTTGTCTGCCACTCACCTCGTCCAACTCTTCGGTCTCTTCCTCATTAGCATTTTCATTCGGATACCTTTCACCCGAGGCGATGGTCACTGCTATCTCCACATCGACCAGCCTCGTGGCTCTTCACCTTGATTTCCTATTCCCTCAATCTCGCCCTGACTGGGCGAGCCGACTTCCGCCTCCCACGACACGCTCTGTCCTCCCCAAGGTTCTCCCCGCTCTCACAGATTTTTTTGTTTAAAGGGGTCATTGAATGCTTGGAGGACTTCGTGTCCCGCACCGATGCCCCTCTACTGAGGTACCTGGATATAACCTTCTTCAATCAAGTCGTATTCGACACATCCCAATTCACCCAATTCACCGGTCGCACCCCAACGTTGAAGGCACTCGAAGGCCCGTGTTGCCTTTGCGGATGGCGCCGCTAGAGTCGACCTCTCATCGACCTCGTTACTGGACCCTGTCCGCCCGTGTGGCCTCGCTTCGCCTGCGGACATGACTGGCAGCTGTCGGCGAACGGCTCGTCGGCGCCAGGGACTCCATAGAACTTAAACCCATACATGACCATTTGCGACCCCCCTAACGACGATCGCCCACTGGCGCAGGCAGTGGCACTGCCAATTGTCTATACCACACACGCCCAAGTACACCACAGTACGTACACATACGTGACCACCACTCACCAAGTTGTACAGTAGTAACACTACACACAGGCTAAGTATTATTGTAAGTAAGACTGGGAATAACCACAACCGCACATAATCCACCTGGGCAATGGTCAATTGTTCGGTAGTTATGAAGCGACCAGCGCTGAATCCTATCTTCCACCTGAAATTGAGCCAGCCAGGCAATGAGCTCGGCGGGTCTGGAATCAGTAGAATGTCGGGCCTGCTCTGGTGGTGTAGTCGATGTTATCGTGGGCCGCCATCAGTGGTCGCGTTGGTCGATCATCACGAGAGCCTTCCTCCGCTTTATCTTTCACTCTCTGAGCGGCGGGGGCTGGCCTAACGAGAAGTGTCGGGGGCCCAATGTCATGATGTATGGCACTGCATCGTTCTCAGTATATGTACATGTGGTGCCAAATTACAGAGAAAATAATTCCGAAAAACTCATGATACTGTCACCGTCACAGGTTCAAATCCAAGAATTTGTCGTAGAGGTCATTCCATGGTTCCAAGTTGGCGCCAGGCCTGCTCGTTGCGAATTCCCCAACCCGGCGCGCGGTTCCACCAGTGTCACCACCCGTATCCAATACAATAGCATGGGTATAACCGAAACGATCGGACGATCTGGCCAAACTGCCAGCCGCGCCTGCGGCCGGTAGCCAACCACCTTCGTCTCCGTCAACGTCCATATCGTCCTGCGACACAGACAGCTGGTCCTGCTGCGCTTGGACGTGAGCTTGCTGAGGGCCTGGTTGGCGCTTCAAGACGCGGATTGGTCGCTGCGGTTGCTGCGTCGGTCGCTTCGGTATGCCGTCATCGACGAACGCAGCACATATAAGGCCTTCGTTCAACGGCGCAAGGAGAACCCGCTCCTTGGTCTTGCCTTGGTCTTTCCACTCTGCAACAGCGTACTGTCATAGTGTGAGCGGGGCGGACAAGAAACCAACGGCTCGGACGACTTACAGTGTGGCCATTTCGAAGTGCCGCGACCAACTGGCCAAAATGCCTGTTGTCCATCCCATCTATACCCCTCAGCGGAACTACCGGGGCCTTGGTCTCACGAATCCAGGCCTGGATATCGAGACTGGATATTTCGGGACCGTTGATAATTTTAAGTCGCAAAACGGTTTGTAATGCCGATAGCTTTCTGCGTGGATGTAAGTCTCTGACGAATGGATGATCCAGGGTAATACATGCTTACGGATTGTAAACCGCTTCAGTTTCCAGAGCGCACGCCTGGAAGCGTACGCCGTTCCATTCCAAATGAAGTATCATCCCGCTAAACGCTCCCGACGGTACGTCTGGTTCGAGGACTGCGAGTCCCGTAAGGGAAGACGATGATATTTTACGCAGGTGCGGCATCTTATATGCCCCCCACCCGAAGGTGCCAGAGGGCGGGCGGCCCTTTGGCACCCAAAGGCACCTGAATGCCTGAACGGCCGCGTGAGGTTTTAATACTTGCGGTAGCCGTAGAGGAGCGAAATTTGAGGAGCCAATCAGTTGATAGTGATGACATATTCGCCATGCTTCATCTGCACGTGTTGGCACTCAGAGCGAAGTGGGCACATCTTGTCGCGTGGTTAACCCACTCCATAGAGAAACTAAAGCAGAAATTGCGCGGACTCGCTCGCGCCCGGTAAATGGGGAGGGACAATCTAGGGTCTCGTCCTAGTAGCGTGAAACCCGTCCATATATATTAGGAAATGTCCAGCTTTGTCAGTGGGAAAAAAGTGGACATAGGCACCGAGAGGAATGGAAGGGAACGGGCGTCACAACCGTAGAAAACGTCTGATTGAACCTGGGCATCCCCTTCGCGAACAATACCTCGCATCATTATTCCGTTGTGATACACAATGAAGGGGCTAGGAAGTGGCACCCAAAAACTTAGGGGCGAAGGCAGAATGACGGCGCATTCGAGGTGATTCCTCCCCGAATGATTGAGCCTGGATAGAATCTCGGAATTCGCATGGAAAGGCCATGAAGCGCCGTATACCATAGTGGGGAGATGCTGGCACATCACGAGCTAGGGGTAACGTAAAAGATGAGTGCCATGGGCGTCCCTGGGAGAGCCGCAACCCCGAACAGGGGAGGGGAACCGTTATTTTCACGTTTGGTTCGAGCTTGCTAAAGCCCCTTCTTCTTCGGACCGTTACATTGGGATCGCGTTGCCCAGCTCCCTGCCTCCCAGGAACAGCTGTCATACAGTACGCCAACTGAGGAAAGTTGAGGGCCGGGAATCTATCCCAGCACGAAAGATACATCATTATTGTAATGAGCCGGGAACATATTTCGGTGTGAAAAAACCTGTGATCAACCACACAACTGACAATACGTACATTACAGTATTTCCCAGAGAAAGACAGTCGATATCGATGGGACAATGTCACATCACTTGGATTGAACTGAGACGCATGCATGAGAATGGAGCGTTGGTCACGTGGTCAGCGGGGACCCCTGTGAGACTACTGCTGTAGCAGTGAGCGGAGATGGAGGCGGAGGTAGTGGTAGGACAGCAGCGTTAAGTAAGGATACTCCCTCCCTGGATTGCCCTGAAGCGATTTTGTTGACCGACAAAGATCTGCGTGATCGCTTGGCTGAGTTGAGGCTCAGGCAAGTTCCGCATCTGCGGTGACAGCAACTTGAAAATTGTCTGGCGCACGGCAGGATCCAGCTGCGTCAATTGGGGCTTCGGGATCTCAGGTATCCCAGTCGTTGGGAATGCCGCACCAAGGAGGCCCTGCTTGAACGGCGCGATGAGAAGGTTCATTGTAGACTTGCCATTTCCTGGAATCTCCCAACCCGCAACGGCATACTGTCAAAAAGGTCATATGACGGCTTGGAAGGTACACCAGTGACTTACACAGTTCTTATCCCTGAGCAACTTGACCAGCTGCCTATAGCTAGGCTCATCCGTCCCAGGAGTAGGGTCGATGTCCATCACCACGGAATTGTTCTTACTGATCCAAGCATCTAAATCATCCATTGACACTGCAGGCCCTGCGGGCGCAAGTGACAAAACTTCTGGCCATGTTAATTCTAGTCTGGATGAGTGCGTGAAAATAAGTCTTCAATTGACAGCATTCCCATAGAAAAGAAAATGCGCACGGGTCGCCCTTCGATGCGGTCGCTGTGACCTGCGCGCGCACTTCCTTCCTCTCATCCCGTGTGAAGTCCGTCCCAGGCCACGCAAGCGTCCCTGACCACTGTCGGCTCATCCTTTCGCCAACCCCACCGGCCGCATTGAGACCCCCTGAGCCGTTCCCACCCACAATGTACGCTGCGGGATCCAGAGGAGACAATCGGGGCTTCGGGATCTCAGGTATCCCAGTGGTTGGGAATGCTAATCCAATGAGACCCTGCACGAACGGCGCGATGAGAAGGTTCATAGTAGGCGGGCCCTTTCCTGGAATCTCCCAACCCCCAATGGCATACTGTCAAGGAGGTTAGAGAACGGCTCATCAGGGTCTCCAGCGACCTACACAGCTCTTAAACCTGAGCAACTTGACCAGCTGCCCATAATTGTGCAAATCCATCCCAGAAGCGGGCCGCCGGATGTGCATCACCACAGGGTTGTTTTTCCTAAACCAATCGTGTAACTCGCCCATTGACACTGCGGGCCCAGCAGGCGCAAGTAACAAAAATTTAGGCCATGTTGATGCCAATCTGGAAGAGCGCGTGAATATAAGTCTTCAATTCCATGGGAAAATGCGCACGGGTCACCCTTTGATGCGGTCGCTGTGACCTGCGTGCGTAACTCCTTCCGCTCAATGCTGGTGTCGGTCCGGATCGTCCCTCGCCACGCAAGCGTCCCTGACCACTGTTGGCCTATCTTTCCACCACCCTCCCCCACCGATTTGGGACTTGCATCTGCGTTCGTTCCCGAACCTGCCCCACCGTCAATGAACCCCTGATTACCCTGTGCAAGTCCATGCTGCTCAACAAGCTGCGTCATCTGCGTTGCGACAATAACGGGAAACATTTGTGGCGGCTGCATTCCGAGGTCGTTGTTGTGGGGGAGCCCGTGCTGAGACGTCGCACCGAGAACATGTGCATCAGGACTTAAGTCGACCTGTGGCTGGGTCTGCGTCACAGTATGATTGAAGGCCTGTAGGAGTGCTGCATTCGCATTCGTATCTGGGCCAGGGCCTGCGCTTGTCCCCGAGTTGGGGTGAATATTTGGATTCATTCCCGACATCGGATTCTGGTCACCGAGACCCGAGGTATCCGCCGCATTACGTGGACCTGTGTCACGTGGTCAGCGTCAAACACAACGTCGTGAGTACATTCATGTGCGTTGCTCAGCCTCAGCTCAGGGCCGCCTTCTCGCGTCATTCCTCAAACAAAGTAGCTTAAACGTAGTTGAACAAAGCGGGGCATGAGAAGTGGTGACATGACAGAGACTTCACAGGAGTGAATCTTGTGACTCATCAGTTGGACAGGATTCTTAATCGTACACACGCAAGAACGATGGGAACATTATCTCCAGGATGACCTGCGTCTCCGCACCTGTATGGTCGGGTGTGGCCGAGCCAAACGTTATACTGTCCATGCCTCCGCAATACTACAACCCTCCGCAATATCCTCCGATACTGCTGAGCTCGCCGCTGCGATTGGAGTTGTTGTGGCGACATCGGCTGAGCCGGCATTCCCATTGCGAACGCATTTGTTGTCTGGTAACTGAAGAGGCCCCCTCTTCCATTTTTGCTATCATCGCATAAAATATGAGCTGATAAGAGGTTTTCCGCTTGCGAGTGTCGCAGCTGTTGCGATTGGTCCCAATAGATGCATGGGTTGAGGTAGCCTTGCGCGGGTTCCATAGCCTCTTGAGGGTAGTATGCCCCTTGGCGTTGTTCTGGATGTGGCCGCGACGGTGTTATCGTAATCTGCGCTGCCTGGAGGGATGGTCCCTTAGGAAAGGTTGATATTGCCACGGGAGGCTGAGGCCCTCGTGGGGGCCTTTTATTTTTCGGAGAGCTATCACGGCGCTTCGTGACGCGGATTCGTCGTGGCGGTTGGTGCGTGGGTCGCTCCGGGATGCCGTCCTCGGTGAATGCAGCGCAGAGCAGGAGTTCGTTCAACGGCGAGAGGAGAAGTCGCTCCTTGATCTGGCCCTTGTTCTTCCACCTCACAATTGCGTACTGTCAAAGCGTGAGACGGCGAGAATAAAAAGCCAGAAACTCGGGCGACTTACACCGCGACCTCTTCTAAGTGTCTCAATCAACTGGCCAAAGTGTTCGTCCTTCTCGTCTATGCCACTCAGTCGCACAACCGGGGCCTTGGTATCATGCATCCATCCCTGGATATTGAGATTGTTTACTTGAGAATCAAAGACAGGTTCAAGTTGCAAATGCTTTGGCCACGCTGATATCATTCTGCGTGGATGTAAGACTCGTAGACGTTTCACGAAAGACTGTCCGTACGGATCGTGAACTGTTTCAGATGCTTGAGCCCGCGCGTGGGCGCATACGCCGTTCAAATAAAGTATCCCAGTCCACTCATCACCGCACTTCTCACGAGACACTCCCTGCGCAGTAGAACCTGCGCTTGGGTTTGCAAAGTCTCCAGCGGAATTGAGCACACCCGTATGGTCGCGTGGGATTGGTGGCTGCTGTTCAACTCCGCTACCCTGGGGAGACTCCTTCGCGTCCATTGGGGTTGATCCTTGTGCGCTAGCCACGTGTGGCTGGGTCTGCACTGCGGCCCGACTGGGTGCCTGCGAGACTTCGTACGGATTGGGAACAGGGTCCGTTGCTGGAGCCTGCGTGCAGACATCCGATCCCGTGTGTTGCAAATTGTGCATCCAGAACATCTGATCTTCCATCGTGTTGTGAATTCCGTAGGTAGGGTATTCGGGTGACAGGTCTAGCGCAGTTGATGGAGGAACCGGTGAGTATGTTAAGTAGACTATGGAAATCATATGGCAGTGCATTACCTCCTTGTATAGTTGAAGGCACGGAACTTGATGGTGTAGGACGCCACTGGCAGGCGGGGACCCCGGACGGCACCGTACCTGGGTGGAGCGTAAACACATTACGCAGACCATGGAAACCATGCAGCGGTGCATTGCATTACCTCCTATTCCAGGCGCAAACACCGATGATAAGTTCGTGTGGAATGCGCAGCGGGCGTAGGAGCATGGTGGTATGTACTTACGCGACGGGCTTTGAGATGGCAAAGACGAAGTGCCTATCATGGTAGCACAAATGCATGAAGGAAAGGGTGGTAGACGTAGAGCCGAAAGTACCGGGCACCTTTATAGGCGCAAGTCATGATGCCCCTTGACACGACGTTTCGGGATCGATGTGCCCATGGCACCTCGTATCTACATCGGCTCTGCACGTTTTAATTCTAGTTATTAGTCAGAGTTACTGTAGTTGGGCGTTTCTCGGTTCTGATGTCTCGGCACTTGCGTAAATATAAACAAGCTTGTATTCTCGGCACCTCGCCTGTGCCAGAAGGGTCCGGGTGACCAGCGACTTTGAAAATGCGGATTGGGAAGAGCCATCATACAACGGAGCCTAGTACTGGTAACGAATCTGGGAAAATTAGGATTCTGGATCGTCCACATTTCCGATAAGAAGAAAAAATGACGGACTAGGTGGATTAAGGGACCATACAGTGTGCCAGGGAAGTGCCATAGTTAAGTGCCCACTCCAAGTGCCCACACTGAGAGCCCAGTCAAAGCCACGTGCAATTTGACGCTCGCCGGACAAAAATGCAACATCACATGTGAGAACGGCGCCGGGTGCTGGCACTACCAATGATCGTTGCTATTGACGCAATATTGACGCTGGGGACAAAGCTCTCTAGGACTGGTTTCCCAGCCCCACACAATAAATGCCAGCCTCATCCTGATCGTGAGATTCGCAACCGAGCAAATACACTGGCAGTATGTTAGTCTTATTACTGTAGTAAAAAGTACGTCAGATCTAGGGTTTGTATGCGACCCTCTTGAGCGTTCAAGTTGAAAAACACTGCTGCCAAAGGATGACTGGAGGAAGGGGTGATTTCTGTGAGGGCATTCCTGCAGCGCAGGACGGGTCTTTCCGAGGCTTTCCGAGTCATCGTCCCCTCACTTGCCGATTCCCTTTGTGTCATCGTTTCTCATACTTCTACGTTTGCCAAAGCCTCCTTCGTCAACAAATGGACAAAATGCGAAAGTAATAAGTTGACGTGGGCTTTAGACTCCGAGTTTAGAGACAACTATGGACATGTAGGTGGGTGAACTTGATGGTGATCAGAAGATCGCTCATTGGACCTGGGCAGGCCACCTTCCACCTTGCGATGCATAAACGACTGGTAGTGTACATACCCAGCGTCACGCCGCCAGTAGCACCATGAGGCATCCCGCATCTCTACCCACTTCCCCCACTCTCCACCACCCGCCGCCGCCATCCAAGCCCATCCCAGAGCTCACACCCCCAAAGCCGGCACCGCTCACGGGCAGGCCTAGACCCATTCGTAGCGAGTCCAAGCCTCCAAGACGCTGAACCTTTTGTTCGCGCTACTCGTATTTATGAGCCCACCTTGTCGAAACCGACACACCGGCGCCACTGGCACTGGCAATCCCGCCACTCAGCGTATGGTTCATTTCATCATAGCACGCTGTTGGTTCTACTGCGCTTGAATTCTGGTGTTCAAGTTGAGCGTGGGCCTCGGGCTGTTGTTGCTGCTGTCGCTGTCAAAGTTGCTGCAACGTCGTCGGCTGGGTAAACAACCCACTTGCAATCGCACTCCGGCGCCTGGCTTCCAGGCACAAATGGATTGAGTCCCCCTGCTTGGGCCCCATATAACCATATTCACGAATATAGGCCAGTAGATCGCATGTTAATCCCAGTGTTTTGAGGGTCCCCAGTCACTGGTCATCGATCGTATGTTGTGTCCCGCTGGCACGCGATTTGGACGGTGGCTCTGGTACCGGTACTGGAGGAACTGGTTACTGGTGGCAGGTAGATGGCGGGAGAGGGAGAATTTCGATCTCGGGAATTGGTCGTTTCGCCCATGTGGAGGGAGGTGTAGGGGTCGGCCAGTCTGAATTTCTCAGAAAGAACCCCTTCAGACTGTACTTACGCTTTCCTATTACTGTACCCACGTCACGTCTGGCTTCCCTGCCGTCGAACACGTTATGGTCAAATTAAAATACATATACATTGTGGTGCCAAATGACAGAAAGAATACGACCCCTCAAAATGTCACGAGACTTAATCATAGTGATCGCTCCATGCTCCGAGTCCGTTGCCATCCCAATCCACGTACTTGTACAAATCGATGTCCTCCATTGCTCCCGAGTTTGCGATAGAATTACTTTCGGCGCTGCCTCAAACTATGGTCCCCCGAGGGACGTTGGTATCGCCAGCTGAGGCCCTGGTCGACGCTTCATGCACCATGATTGGTGGCAACTTACTTGGTCGGTCGCATCGGGATGCCGTCCTCGGTGAACGCAGCACAGAGTAGGCCTCCGTTCAACGGCAGGAGGAGAAGTCGCTCCTTGGCCTGGCTCCCGTTCCCCCACTTCACAACTGCGTACTACCAAAAGCATGAGATGGCGAAGAAATGCCGAGGATAGGAAGTCAGCAACTCGGGCTACTTACATAACTGCCACTTCTAAGTGTCTCAACCAAACGGTCAAAGTCGCGGCTGTCAGTCTCATCTCTGCACCTCAGCGGCACCGCTGGGGCATTGACCTCACGGATCCATGCTACGATATCATGATAGGGATCACCATGATAGGGATCAGAGATAGCCCGAGGTACAAGTTGCAAATGCTCTGGCCACGCTGGTAGATTTCTGCGTAGATGTCAGTCTTCGACTAAGGCCCTTCAAGAAAGTAGGCGCGTACGGATTGCCAACCGCCTCATTTCCTCGAGCCCGCGCCTGGGCGCATGTGGTGTTCAAGAGGAGTGTCCCAATCCACTCAGTACCGTCCATATCGATCGGTGCTACAGTATGTAGACAGTCCTTGGAGTGCAGCGATAAGATAAAGTGCGCCAATCAAGAGCGAGATTCAGGCAAGGCTGAAGTGAATGGCGAGACTGAGGTAAATGGCGTCTTAAATACTTTAGAGACTGTGAGAATCATTTGACTAGATGGAATAAAAGCGACTGTTCTACTGGGGTTAGAGGAGCGTGCTTGAACGCGCGCATCAACACGTTATGCAGGTCTCTCGTTCGGGTCGACAGGAGGCCACGGTCTTGGTCTTAGAATCTTCATTTCCTATTCGGGCGCACGACGTGGGCTTTTAGACTCCGTTGTGGCGTCAGGAGATTGGCGATAGTGCGGGGCGGGAGCAAAGTTACTGTACCGCGCGTGGGCTGGCCTCTGGCCACAGGGTGACAGGACCCGATGCTGATGCTCGCACCTTGGCGCTTGCTGACACTCACATCGCTACAGCGCATTCGGAAATTCTTCCCACACCTTTGCGACACACACTGGCAGTGAACGGTAAGCCCATCTGTGTACACTGTACATAACGGGCGTCGGGCACGCCCAACCAAACCGCCCTCTGTCCAGGCGTATACAATGAAAATTTGAGCGCTTGAGTGGCCTATTTCGGTCCAGCCGTGTCGAACCTTGCTTCTCCCGCGGACATGACTGGCCAGCTGTCGACGCGTCGCCGTCGCCGTGCACGGCAAAAAAAGCTAAGCCAGCGTCCACGAATGGTTCTGGTGGGCAGCTGACCTTTGTAGCCCCGGTTTGCAAAACTCCAGAAGCGAGACGGGTCGCTATCGCGGACATCGGCGCATCGCGCAGCACAAGTTTCATGCGTGCGGCGTGCCACCCACGATGTGTTTTATTATTCATGATCGCTGCTATATCCTTGCTTTTCACCTGCATACAATGGTGCACATATGTTACCCACATGTTTGATCGACTTCTCCGTCACAGTCACACAGACTTGCCACGTATGTAACTGACAGAACTTTGATGTAGATAGATACATCCCTTGCCATACCGCGTCATAGCTAGTAGTATCACAGCTGTTGTTGCTTTCGTCGAGGCCATGTAATTGCTTATTAGACTACTAACTATCATCTATGAAACTTCGACATGAGGGACGGATGAAGTGCGATGATTGCACTGTCATCAAGATGATAGCAGACGCACTCCCCCGAAAAGCGTGGCCACAGGGTGTTGAGCAAGTTATAGGGTGCTGCGCCGCATATTCGATCACCGGCTTCGTGCCCAGGCCCCTTGCCATGAGGCATCCATCCAGTACCCCCGACTGAGATTGGACAGCGACAGGGTCAGAGGCTATAACTCAATATCGGGGTGCAGTCGGCCTGACCTCCTATGAAAGACAATGTGTTGCGTGGCACTATTGCATGAATGTTACTGGCAGATCTAAGCGCCCCGGAGGGATTAACGCAAAAAGCGTCGTTATGTTATGTTAAATGTCAACGTGTCGTACAAGCATCCAAGTCTCGGTCCATTCACTGGCAATTCTCGCTTGGCGCGGATGGGATCGGAGTGACTTTGCGAGCGGCGATTCGGTTTAGGAATGTCCGCACTGAAAAGGAGGTGGTCGTGATGGTAGGGGTGCGGATGGCATGCACAAGTAGCATTACTTGTACACTTGTATGTTGGCAAGTCCGAGTCGGAAATGTCATTTGGAAGCCTAGAAAACCCTCCCCCACCCAGTTACCAAAGGTGGGGATGGCAGTGTATGTGCGGCGAGGCTTTCGAAAGGTCAGTGGCGGGTGCCGATTGAAGTTGTGCCCAAAGTAAAATAAGATCAAGTCTCAATCGCTCCAGCGGACACCATTTGTATCAAAAACACGAGGGAGAGGCATGCCAGTGGTACTGCGTTGTGCCAGGTTGCGTGGCTGTTTCAGAAGTCGCCAGCTGTCACTGACTGTGATTTCTTGCAACCAAATGTTACCATAATTCAAGTCATAGCCTAGGCCCTTGAGGAGCATGTCCACCCGCAAAGCCTTGGGAGGGAATCTCTCCAGGATCGGGGTCGTTTGTATGGTTAACGATCTAACCACGAACCAATGAGCCTTGAGGCCTTGAGGCCTGAGGGAGAGGGTGGAACGCTGGGGCGTGAACGCGACACCGCGGCAAGGCTTCAGATCTTCAGATCTCTGATCTCTGATGGCACCTGGCACACTCAGTGCCCCATGCCGTGATACTTTACCAAATACTGGCAAATAGCGCAATTTGTGGGTCACGGCCAATCACAAGTTGGCGATTGAGGACGGGTGCATCGATAAAAAGTTGCCCCGTCCGTCGCAGTCTGTCCCATGGATTCCGAAGGAAAATTCACGATCGTAACGACCACGGAAGTTGACACGCACAACGAACTCCACGAACGTCGTCCGTTGGGACGTTCTGAATCACTTCTGATGGGCCCCGCAGCCAACTTGAATCGAAGTCGCATCTGATTAGTATTCCGTCTCTTTTCCGTCATACGGCCGCATTGGCCGCATCAACCCTAGTGGCTTGGGTACCGTGCGGATTCTTGGGGAATATTTCCAGAAATTAACACGTTAACGTGAACGCAGAACAAATACAAGCGACGGTGAAAGAGAAACTGGGACGACGTGGGAGTTAGACTGACTCAAACAAGCTACGGGCGCTAAAATGCCACTACCCTAAAAAAGGAAATGGCACTAGGCGGAATTAGGCGCTCATGTCGCCAGTGTGTTCTCGCTGTTCTGCAGTCGCGAACTGGAATTCGAAAGCCAGGCCACACAAAAACAGAGTCGTTTGCGACACGGACGACTGAAATGACCGCCAGTGGGCAGTGGGCAGCGGCAGCAGCAATACAGCTGTTTCGTACCACGTGACCAAATCGCCGGAGCGAAGCGGTGGCGCAGATCTTGTATCAATGACCAGTGCCCGCGTTCACATGTTCACATGCGGTCGCACTGTACTGCTTTGTAACAGCTGGCACGACCGGGCACAACACTGTGTTCGCCGACTAGTACAACACCAAGTGGCACGCACGTAGGGCTGTGAAATAGGGTTTGTGCACCGTATAAAGCTGCAACTTCAAGGCAAATGGTATCTTCACCCGCGACCCGACCCTAATGTCGATTCCCCAACGATGAGCTCCCAACCGTATGTCAAAGGGAAATTCACCCGCTGCATTGACCATGTAACTAACAAAACCTCAAATAGCCACTTTCTAAAGCGTGCCCGCCGTCGAGATACGTTACCACGTTCCAGCACTGTGCAGCTTGCGCTCCGCGCTCCAACCCGCTCTAGGTCATCAATCCTAATAGGTTCCCGTTCAGAAGGTCCTTTGCTCAACATCCCATAATGATTGATGACTGACTCGATGCAATCTAGGCCAGGTGGGATTAATCGACATGCTCCCTGATGAAGTCCTACTGGCAATATTTGATTTCGGTTGGGATGAAGATCAAATCGCAAAAAAAGAGATAGAAGCGTGGCAATCGCTGGTGCAAGTATGTCGGCGATGGCGAGGCGTTGTTTTTGCGTCTACCCGTCGTCTCAATCTGCGACTGGTTTGCACACCAGGAACACCTGCCACGGACACGCTCGACGTCTGGCCACCTTTACCTCTTTTCATTCGGTGCTATGGTGACTACACAACAAAAAGCGTGGATAACATCGTAACCGTACTCAGGCGTAGCGATCGGGTCTGTAAAATCGACCTCATGTACATCCCAAGTTCCCACTTGGAAAAAGTTTCGGAAGCGATGCAGGTGCCATTCCCGGAGCTGACACATTTGGAGCTCAGTTCGTCTGATGAATCGGTGCCAGTCCTTCCCGATTCGTTCTTGGGTGGATGTGCCCCACATCTGGAATTCCTTTGGCTGAATCGCATTCCATTTCCAGCTTTACCAAACCTTCTTTCGTCCGCTGCTCACCTGGTCCAACTTTACCTCATTAACATTTCTCATTCTGGGTACATTTCACCCGAAGCGATGGTCATTGCCATCTCCACATTGACCCGCCTCGGGGCTCTTCATCTTGATTTCCAATCCCCTCGATCTCGTCCTGACTGGGCGAGCCGACGCCCGCCTACCCCGACACGCTTTGTCCTCCCAGTTCTCACAAATTTTTTGTTCAAAGGGGTCACTGAATACTTGGAGGACATCGTGTCCTGCATCGATGCCCCGGGACTGAAATACTTGGATATAACCTTCTTCAATCAAATCTTATTCGACACACCACAATTTATCCAATTTATTAGTCGCACGCCAACGCTGAAAGCTCTCGAAAAGGCCCGTGTTTCCTTTGCGGGCGGTGCCGCTAGGATCAACCTCTCATCAGTGACGTCTGACTACGGAGAGGTCACGGTGAAAATTCCATGCATAGAGCTGGATTGGCAAGTTTCGGCTCTGGAGCAGGTCTGTACCTCGTGCTTGCCTGCCCTTTCCACGTTGGACCTCTACATCTACATGGACAAGGTCGGATATTGGCAGGACAATGTCGAAAACATGTTATGGCTGGAGCTATTACACCCATTTACGGCTGTGAAAACCCTCTACTTATCCAGACAAGTTGCGCCACGTATCGTGCCTGCCCTGAAAGAACTCGTTGGGGACAGAACGACAGAGGTGTTGCCGACCCTGGATAATATTTTCTTGGAGGGGCTCCAGCCATCGGGACTTGTCCAAGAAGGGATTGAACAGTTCGTTTCCGCACGACAGGTCACCAGTCACCCTATAACAGTTTCTGCTTGGTCTTAGGAGATCAATGCTCTTCGCCTTCTGTCCCATTAACGTTTCGTGTTGTCGTTTTTTTCAAGTTTGCACTCGTATCTCGGTATCACTGTGATTTGGTCTCCTTTATTTGATCGCATGTTGCGTCCAATGGAGGCAATAGCGATATATTTGAAAATGGGTAGGTGATTTTGACAGGCAGACTTTGCAGCAAATGACGGGTTCAAGTTCAAGTTGTCTCATGAGGTCCGTGTTTTTCAAGTTGGGACCTTCTTCAAGTTTCCGGCTGCCGCTTCAGCCTCCAGGGCGCCCACTTACGGTGGACATCCCAGCGATCAAAACTCGCCTTTGTCGCCGCCTGGATCGCGAGCCGGTACCATGTTCTCAATTCAAAGAGCCTAACAGTTCGGGAAGCGTGTGCATGATTACGTAACGCGTCTAGGGTTTCAGTGCTTCAGTACTTCGCCTTCTCGCATCTGATTAGAGATGCATTTGGATTGACCTAATTGTACTATCAGATGTGCTGCGTTTTTATTTTAGGGCAATCACACAACTTTTCCGAGGTGGATCATTTTTTTGAACCAAACTATCGCAAAGTATCATGCACTGACACATCCTCAATATGTGGAACACGTTTCGCTGCACACACGCACCCCAAACTTTAATCATACGGTGCTATATACATTTTGTAACGAAACAAAAAATCTCAAGGGAGAAAGCTTGGGACCTTGGGTGGAAGGAACTCAAAGGGTGGCAAAATCACATCTTGCATAAATATGGGCTTTTGCATACTGTACCGGCGGTGGCAGTGACAGTAGTAACAGTCTCAGTTTTCGTTCTCATCCGAATCCACGAGTCCTCCATTTCTTCCGAGTCTGCAATAGGATTACTCTGCGCTGCTTCGTAGTATGCTCCCTCAGGAGACGTTGGCGTTGCCACGGGACCAGGATGAGGACCTCGTCGGGACCCTTTCTTTTTCTGAGAGCTTTCTCTGGGCTTCAAGGTGCGAATTCGTCGCGACTCTTGGTGCTCCGGGATGTTATCATCGAGGAATGCAGCACAGTGGAGGACTTTACCACCGGGCACAAGGAGAAGTCGATCAAGGGCCCGGCCTTGCTTCTCCCACTTCACAATTGCGTACTGTCAATGCGTGAGACGATGAAGGTAGGAAACCAGCGACTCGGGCTTACACCCTGGTGTTCTCTGAGTTCCCTAACAAACTGGTCAAAATTCCGGTTGTCCATCTGATCTGGGCACCTTAGTCGCACTACCGCAGCCTTGACATTAAGCATCCAAGCCTGGATGTCGAGTGTTGAAATGTTGGGAACAGCAACAAGTTCAAGTTGCAAATCCTCGGGCCATTCTGATAGCATTCTGCGTGAATGTAAGTCTCCGACTAGAAGTGCCACAAACGCATTTGCGTACGGATCGCGAGTTGCTTCCTCTGCTCGAGCCTGCGCGCAGACGTATGCGCCGTCCAAACAGAGCCTCCCAGTCCACTTATCACCAGTCATCACATGAATCGCTCCCAGCGTCGTGGGACCTGCGCTTGGGATTGCAAGATCTCTACTAGCACCGGACGCCTCCGTATAGTCGTGCGACATTGGCTGCTGTTGCTCAACTCCGCTACCGTGGGGATACACAAGCCAAGACATCGGGATTTGTTCCTGTCCGCTAGACACATATGGCTGGATCTGCACTGCTGCTGAATTGAATGCTTGCGTGTCTTCGACCGGGTTGAGAACGGTGACCACGTTGCGCAGACTACGAAAATCATATCGTAGCGCATTACCTCCTACCGTAGCTGAAGACACGGAATCCAATAATACAGGATGCTCGGCGGAGACTGTGGACTGCACCACACCTGAGTGGGGACCGTAAACACTTTACGCAGGCTATGAGCTCATGCGGGGGGCGCATTACCTTCTAGGTCACCGAAGGGTACGAAAGCCCGCGATAAGAGAATCTCGTGGTGGGGGGAGGTGTCAAACCATGGTAGTATGTGTGTACGCGATGTCTATTAAATATTCGTAAGGTGATGGGAAGAGGGTGGGTTGGCCATAAAGTTCTCGAAGGGACACGTACCGCAAAAAACAGGCTGTAAGAGTTTCGGACAAGGATTAGTAAGTATCATCGAGAGGTTAATGTTGCGCTATCAGCAAATAATTAGTTCCACAACATCCGGTGACCACAATAGTACACTCACGTTCGTTAGTTCCCCGTGGACAGATTCCCAATTTGGGCCCGGAGAGGCAGTCAAAACGTCGGAATGATGGTATTCGGCGTCGTCATGTTGACCAACTACAATGTGCCATAAGTGATATGAGAACCTCTCATTGAGGTCTTGCTTATGTTCCTTCTGGAAGTCGTCAAACACCTGGCGAGGCTGAGTACCTTTCAGATACAAATAGAGCGCGACATTCAAATACCTCGATTATGGACATGTAACCGTCTAAAGCGGCCATATCCAGGGAATTTCTTTTCATCATGCCAGCAGTAGGAAACCTCAAGTTCGCCTCATCGAACCTGCCCGCAACGTAGAAGGGGCCAACCACGACGCGGGAATCAGGGGAATACGTGACGATATATACCTGAGGCGGGAGGTTTCCTTCGCTGAGGCGGGAGAGTAGGGGAGCGATGTAATAGCAGATCAAGTTGGTCCACTGTGGATCAAAGACGAGCATAGAATTAACAAGAACGAAGATGAAATGTGAGCATTGAGATGGTAAAGATGAAGCGTCTGCCATGGCTGTAAAGGTTCCGAAAGTAACAGGCAGGTGGTAGACGTACAGAGCTGAAAGTGCCTACAGTGGCACCTTTATATTCAAGGCATAATAGCCTAAGGCGCCGCAGACGTTGCGCGACCGATGTGCCCTGGCACTCCGTATCTGCGTCGGCACTTCACGTTTGATTTTAAAGTTTAGTTGGGCGTTTTTCGGTTCGGGCCCTTCGGGGTGTGTCGGCACTCGCGTCAGTCGCGTGCAGTGAGACTTGATCACATTTTCTCAGCAACTCGGATGTGGGGTGTCCAGCTGCTTTTGATGACGCGGATTGGAAAGTGCATTGCGGCCTGAACAATCTGGGCCACTTACCGGGCAGAAACTTATAATATCTTCAGTTGTTCCCAGGGGAAAGACCCAAAGAACCGGGTCCAAGGATTCGGGATCGTCCACGTTTCCGATAAGAAGATGGATCAGCGTACTAGTTGGTACTAGTAGAACATGAAGGCGCCATACGGTCAGGCTGGCGCCGGTTCAAAGTGCCAGACTGCCACTGTGCGTAGTAAGCTCATCAGTGCCCAGGTCAGACTATTTGACCGAGGGACGCACGCCAGCCTGAGAGACCAAGACGTGCAACATAAGTTAGGAGCCGTACCGGCCTGGCGGCCAATTCGTAGTAGACTCTATATACCCAGACCTGGGTTGGCGGGCTGGTTTCCCAATCCCATACGCGACGACAGAGAGTACGTGTGTATGTGACCTGAGCAAAGAAGTTTGAAGAACTCCGCTGCGAACGGATAACCATAAACGCAGCGAATCAGCGATGCTTTTTTTTGTCAAGTTCCGTCCTGCGTGGTTGGACGTTTCGTCTTTCTCCACTCACCCACGGATTCAGTGGTGTGATCATTTATCATATTTCTACGTTTCCCAAGCCTCCTTCCTCGATCCTTTACAACAGGCCACAGGTGGACAAAACGCGAAAGTGATAAGTTACGGCAAGTCAGCGACGTGGGCTGCAGAGACAAGTTGACAACAATGAAGGTGTAAGTGTTCGTGATCTCGGAGGGTGAAGATCGCTCATTGGCCCTATCCACCTTCCCCACTGGATGCCCAGCGTCATGCTGCCAGAGGCCGTGCGTTGAGAGGCACCACGATCCCGCCGATCCCAACCCCACCACTTCTGCCGCCATACTCCTCTCCCAACTCCCGACGCTCTGCCGCCATCGAAGCCCGTCAAACTGGCAAAGCCAGTACCCCTCATGGACAGGCCCAGACTTAGGTCACGTCCGCCGCCGCCACTGCGAAACCCGCCCACCCCGAATTCAACGCCGCCATTCAGCGGCCATTGTTCCCACCTGCGATCCCTATGGAGCCCATGCTCCCGCTCAGCGCTCATTCCTGGCAGGTCCAAGCCGTCGGACAAGCCCCGCTATTCGCGCCACTCGTGAATGAACCTCCACCGAGACAGTAATGTGTCCATATAAGTCTACACTTATTCCTGTTGGAAACATCATCCCGGGTCTAGTCATTGCCTCGTCAATGACCTACGTTTCACGGGTAATGGATTGGGCCGAGTCATGCCAAGTATCATGCAGCTTTTATGTAATATTTTGGCGCGGTATCGCGCCCAAGCGAACTATACAGTACAGCCTATGCTACTTGGAGTAAGTACAGGTGTTGGGAAGCTGAGTAAAGAGAGATGCTCACCCCGGTATCGGTATATCCGACCCCGCGCACAGGGGACATGAGGCGGCAAAAAATATGCGCCCATGTGCGGTCGGACCTTTGCCGCGTTCCCGGGTGACCCTACGTACTGTAGTTCTGTATGCCGATACGCAGTGTTGCAAATACGCTGCGGAAAATGCGGATTCCAAAAAAAGTCCACCTCCGTTGTTCGGAGGGCGCTCCGACTCGGAGCAACTCCCCATGTGGCCACCGGCCCTCAAACAGACCGAGTCCGTCCCAAGGTCCGTCCCGATCCATTGATTGGCAGTACCGGTTCGGGGATGGGCTCGGAGCGGTGGGTGTGTTGCGCAAATCTGCACTGAAGAGGAGGCAGTCGCGATGGCAGGAGAATGCGGACAGCGCGCACGGGCACCACTACTGGACACTTGTACAGTACAGTACTTATATGTGAGCGAGTCGACGATCGGCACTCTGAGGACATCGGTCTATCTTTTGGCAGCTCGGAGAACCCTGGTTTACCACGGTGGGGATGGGAGTAGGTGTGCTGCGAGGCTGTCAATATGTCAGTGGTAGACGCCGAGTTGCGCCCAGAAGCACCACTGCTAATTGCACATAGCGGACATATAAGGGTTTATTGTATCAAAAACACGAGGAAGGGGCATGCCAGTCGTTTCATACGTTCATGGACCGGGATGACATTGGCGTTATACAGCGTTCCGACTCGGAGCTCTTTTGAGGGCACGACCACTGGACGACCCCTATGACGTAAGTTTGGCTCATCAGCCGGTTGCGATGAACTGCGGTGAATCCGTGAAGCAGGTACTCTGTGAAAATTGCTCACATCGTATACAGTAGATTGCTCCGCTTTGCACCGTCAAAGTTCTATAAATTTCCACAAGTGTGGTTCGAGGACCGTACCTTGTTTGTTTCCCTTCCAACGCCGATACCATCGATGAGTCAGCTGTATGTCAAGGGAAATTTCACATCCTGCAGTGAGCTTAACTAACGCGATCCCAATAGCACACCTCGAAAGCGTGCCAGCGGCAGTCATCATCTCTCCGTACCATCCTCTAACACCGCCCTCCGCCCTCCATCATTTCCTACCCGCCCTGGGCAATCGATCCTAATAGATTCCCGTTTGGAGGGCTCGTTGACGAGAGAAAGTCATGCACATCGCAGGACTGACGAGAAATTAACCAATCTACGACGTACGTCTTTAAACAGTCTTTTGCGCAACATCGCGCGGCAGCTGCAGGCTTACTCGATGCGATGTAGGTCAGGTGTCATCAATCGACACGTTATCTGATGATGTCCTACTAGACATATTTGATTTCTATACGGATGAAGACCGACCCACAAAAAAGGGGATAGAGAGGTGGCAGACACTGGTACACGTGTGTCGACGATGGCGAAGCGTTGTTTTTGGATCACCACGTCGTCTCAACCTGCGACTTGTGTGTACAGACAAAACACCAGCAAGGGACACTCTGGATGTTTGGCCAGCTTTGCCTCTTTTCATTCGGTGCTATGGCAACTACACAACAAAGAGTGTGGATAACATCATTACAGTACTCGAGCGCAGCGATCGGGTCTGTCAAATTGACCTCATGTATATCCCAAGTTCGCATTTGGAAGAAGTTTTGGCGGCGATGCAGGTTCCATTCCCGGCGCTGACACATTTGGAGATGAGTTCATCTGATGAATCAGTAACAGTTTTTCCCGACTCGTTCTTGGGTGGATATGCCCCACGTCTGGAATTCCTTTGGCTGAATCGAATTCCATTTCCGGGTTTGCCAAAACTACTTGTGTCTGCCACTCACATCGTTCAACTTTACCTTGTTAACATTTCTCGTTCTGGATATTTTTCACCCGAGGCAATGCTCAACGGCTCTACGTTGACCAGCCTCGTAGCCCTTCACCTTGATTTCCAATCCCCTCAATCTGGCCCTGACTGGGCAAGCCGACGTCCGCCTCCCCCGACACGCTCTGTCCTCCCCTTTCTCACAAATGTTTTGTTCAAAGGGCTCAGCGAATACCTAGAAGACATCGTGGCCCGCATCGATGCCCCTCGACTGAAATACTTGGATATAACCCTCTTCAATCAAATCCTATTCGACACACCACAATTCATCCAATTCATCAGTCGCACGCCAACGCTGAAAG
Source organism: Russula ochroleuca (assembly GCA_015178965.1). NCBI lineage: Eukaryota > Fungi > Basidiomycota > Agaricomycetes > Russulales > Russulaceae > Russula > Russula ochroleuca. The sequence continues at coordinate 686,196 of WHVB01000002.1, forward strand.
CTCTCGAAAAGGCCCGTGTTGGCTTTGCCGATGGCGCCGCTAGGATCAACCTCTCATCACTGACGTCTGACTTCGGAGAGGTCACAGTGAAAATCCTATGTAGAGAGTTGGATTGGCAAGTTTCGTCTCTGGAGCAGGTCTGTACCTTGTGCTTACCGCCCCTTTCCATGGCGGCGGACCTCTACATCTACATGGACAAGGTCGGGTATTGGCGCGACAACGTCGAGAATACGCTGTGGCTGGAGCTATTAGACCCATTTCCGGCGGTGAAGAATCTCTACTTATCCAAGCAAGTTGCGTCACGTATCTTGCCTGCCCTGCAAGAGCTCGTTGGGGACAGAGCTACAGAAGTGTTGCCGACCCTGCATAATATTTTCTTGGAGGGACTCCAGCCATCGGGACCTGTCCAGGAAGGCATTGGCATTGGGGAGATCATTGCCGCGCGACAGGTCACTGGTCACACAATAGCAGTTTCTGCTTGGTCTTAGGAGGTAAATGATTGATAAATGCCCTTTGCTTTCTATCCACTAACGTTTCGTGTCAGTACTTATCGCCACTATCTTCTTTTGCACCCGTATCGGGGCGTCACTGATTTGGTCTCCTTTGATTGCATGTCGCGTCGAATCGAGACAACAGCGGAAGTAGATATGTGATCTTCACTGTACCTCCAGCAAATGTCCAACCAAGCCCCATGAGGTCCGTGGTTCACCTGTTCTTGGTTGGCACCCACTTACGGTGTTTCCTCAACCAACAACAGCCCACCAGTTGGGGAAATGTCACGAAATACCACTATTGCACCCTTGCGGAACCCGGACTCGGATGGGTCGTATTGCCCTCGTCTATCCAATCTTCCAGCACCACTGGCACTTTTGCGCGTTCGTTCTCCCGGAATGTGCAGACTCGCTGCATCCCTGAAGAACGGCGGTACTAATCCTGAAAGAAACAAGAGATGATGTACCGTCAGCGTGAAAGCGCTAGTTGGTTGGATGGCTTGCCAGGCTCGGCCCGAGATGTGTGGGGTAATTGCAGGCTGACAAAGGGACAGTGAGGGCAAGACTGCTGCGTGGCGGTAACAGCTTGTTGATCGATTGGACGACATCGGTCCGAGCCGTCCATCCTTCTATACTTTATGCAGACTTCACGACTCCAATCCCCTTACCGTATCATGATCATTGTAATGTCATAAATCCGTACTTACTGTAGTCTTGTTGGAGAGGCCGAAATCTGACGCGAATACCGTGACGGGCGGCACGAAAGAGCGGATGCGTCACGTGCCGCCGCCCTCTCCGCTCGCTCAAAAACGCAGTTCTGCGCCTGCGCTCGTGCCTCGCTTCGGTACAGAACACTAACTTTCCCATTGCGATGCATAAACGACTGGTACTGTACATGCCCAGCGTCACGCCGTCAGTAACACGATCATCCTGGCCCACCACCCTCGATGCTCCGCCGCAATCCGAGAGGCCGAGCCTTATCCGAGCCCGTCCCAGGTCACACCCCCAAAGCCCAAGCCTCCAAGCCGCTGGACAATCCGAGCTTGTTGTTCGCGCTACTCGTGTTCATGAGCCCACCGCCGGGTCGCCGACTCCCCAAGACCTGCGCCGACAGCAGCGGCAATCCCGCCACTCAGCGTATAGCTCACTCCATCATTGCGAGCTGTTGACTGTGCTGCGCTTGGTTTCTGGTGTTGAGCGTGGGCCTGTTGTTGCTACTGTCGCTGTCGAAGTTGCTGCAACGTCGTCGGCTGGGTAAACAATCCACTTGCAATCGCATTCCGGCGCCAGGCTTCCAGGCACAAACGGCTTGGGCCCATTTAACCATATTCATTAACATAGAGCCAGTAGATCGCATGTTAATCCCAGGGTTTTGAGGGTCCCCGACCACTGATCATCGTTCATCCGTCGTATATTGTGTCCCGCGGGCAGGTGATTTGGGTGGTGGGTTCAGCATCGTGGAGGAGCTGATGGCAGGTAGGTTGCGCCGAGAATCTCGATCTCGGGAATTGGTCGTTTCACGCGTGCGGAGGGAGGTGTAGGGCCCGGCCAGTCAGAATTTCTCAGAAAGAAACCCTTCAGACTGTACTTTTGGCGGTTCCCCAGCCCACGTCACGTCTAGCACCCCCGCTGTCGAACACGTCATAGACGAATTAAAATACACTGGCATATATTGTGGTGCCAAATGACAGAAAGAATACAACCCGAAAAAAATGACATGAGGCTCGGTCATGCCAGTGGTGATCGTTCCAGGCTCCGTCGCCATCCCAATCCACGTACTCGTACAAGTCGATGTCTCCATCGCTTCGGCGTTTGCAGTAGGACGGATTACTCTCGGCGCTGCTTCAAAACATGACCGGTCATGACCCCCCGAGGGACGTTGGCATCGTCAACTAAGGACCTGGTCGGCGCTTCATGCGCCATGATTGGTGGCAGCTTGGTGGGTCGGGGTGATGTTGTCGGGGAATGCTGCACATAGTAGGCTTTGACCAACCGGCGCGAGGAGAAGATGCCCCAGGGTCCGGCCCCGGTCCGTTAACCTCACAGTTGCGTACTATCGAAGCGTGAGACGGCGAAGAAACGCCGAGGATAGGAAGTCAGCAACTCGGGCGACTTACACCAGGGCCATTCCTAAGTGTCCGAACTAATTTGTCAAATTGATGTCTGTACGTCTCATCTAAGGGGCTCAGCGGCACCCGAGAGGCCCCAGTGTTACTGATCCATGCTTGGATATTAAATTGGGGATCAACGCCAGGTTCAGGTTGCAAATGCTTTGGCCACGCTGATAGCGTTCTAGGTGGATGTCAGCTCCGACTAATGGGCCTTTCAAGAAAGCAGGTGCGTACAGATTGCCAACCGCCTCAGTTCCTCGAGCACGCGCCTGGCATGCGCCGCTCAATGGACAATAGAGTGTTCCAGTCCACTCATCACCGTTCATTTCAGGAGGTGCTACCAGCGCCGTCGGACCTGCATTTGCGTTTGCAAGATTTCCACCGGCATTGAACGCCCCCGTATATCCGTGCGGGATTGGCTGCTGCTGCTGCTGCCCGACTATGTTACCGTGGAGGGGCACAGTCCAGGTCGGGGAGGATAGTCCTTGTGCGCCAGGCACTGCCACGTGTGGGTGCGAGTCGTGCGACTGGGACTGCCCTACAGCTGGACTGGGTGCTTGCGGGCCTCCGTTCGAATTGGAAACCGGAATCATTGGTGGTATGTAGACAGTGCTGTTGGTGCTCGGCGACATGGTGAAGCGCGCCAATCAAGAGTGAGATTCAGGCAAGACTGAAGTGAATGGCGAGACCGAGGTGAATGGCGAGAAATCGGAGGTCTTAAATAGTAGAGACTGTGAGAATTATTGAATAAAATCGACTGTTCTACTTGTATAAAAGGTCCTAAAAGGAGCATGCTTCAACGCGTGCATCAACACGTTTTACAGTGTATTGCAAAGTCTCTCGTTAGGAGGCCAGGGTCTTGACCCTTGGGATCTCTATTTCCTTTTCGGGCGCGTAATGTGACTCCGTTGTGGCGTCGGGGACAGTGCTGGAGCAAACTTATCGACGTCGATGCCGATGGCCCGATGCACGTACTTTTGGCGCTTGCCCAGCCCTGCATTATGCTACAGCGCCTTCGGAAATTCCTCCCACACCTTCACGACCCACCAAGTGAACGGAAAGCCCATCAGTGTACTCTGTAACGCCGTAACGGGCGTCGGGCACTGCCCCTTGTTCTGCCAAGGTGCAAACAATGAAAACTCGAGCGTTTAATCACCCTGAGTAGCCTATGTCGCCGCTTTCGCGGTCTGCCGCCCGTGTCTTCCCCCGCGGACATGACTGGCCAGCTGTCGATGCGTTGCCGTCACCGTCCACCGTCCACGGCAACGTCTACGAATGGCAGCTGACGTCGCAGTCCTGTTGAACCCGGTTTGCAAACTTCCGATGCGAGAACGCATCGCTCTCGCGGGCATCGCGCCGCACAAGCTTCATGCGTGCTACCAGCGAGGTCTTTTATTATTCATGATCGCTCACCGCCATTTCCTTCCTTTTCACCTGCATACACATATGTTGCCCACGTGTTTGATCGACTTGAGTGAGACATCCAGAATCGATTTCTCTCTCCATCACAGACTCACACAATCTTGCCACGTATATAACTGACTGAACTTTGATATACATGGATACACCATCTTATTTAGACTAGTAACTATCATCTATGAAACTTTGACATGAAGGACGGTCGGGGTGTGATGATTACAGATGGGAACTGTCATCAAGATGATAGCCCACACGACAGAGACGCACTCCCCCGAAAAGCGTGGGTATCGAGCAAAGTTGTAGGGTGCTGGCGCCGCATATTCGATCGCTGGCTTCGTGCCCAGACCCCTTGCCACGAGGCATCCATCCAGTGCCCCTGACTGAGATTGTACTGTACTACGGCAGGGTCGGAGGCTATAACTCAAAATCGGGGTGCAGTCGGCCTGATTTCCTATGAAAGTCGATGTGTTGCGTGGCACTATTGTATGGAAGTTACTGGCAGATCTTAGTACCGCGGAGGAATTGACGCAAAAGCGTCGTTGTTTTATATTAAATGTCGACGCCTAGTACAGACAAGCATCCGAGTCCTGGTCCATTCACTGGCAATTCGCGCTTGGCAGGGATGGGATCAGAGCGGCGTTGCGAGTTGTGTGAGAAGCGGCGATTCGGTTTAGGAATGTCTACACTGAAAAGTAGGTGGTTACAATGGTAGGGGTGAGGACGGCAAGCACAAGTAGCATTACTTGTACACTTGTATGTGGGCAAGTCTGAGTCGGAAATGTCAATTGGTAGCCTGGAGAATCCTCCCCCCCCAGTTACCAAAGGGGTGGGGATGGCGGTGTAAGTGCTGCGAGGCTTTCGAAAAAGGTCAGTGGCGGGCGCCAATGAAAATTAAGTTCAAGTCTGGCAAATTGGCAATCGCTCCACAACGGACACCATTCGCAAGTTCACTGTATGTACCAAAAACACGAGGGAGAGGCATGCCAGTGGTACTGCGTTGTGCCAGGTTACGTGGCTGTTTCAAAAGTCGCCAGCTGTCACTGACTGTGACTTCTTGCAACCAAATGTTACCACAATTTGAGTCATAGCCTAGTAGGCCCTAGAGGAGCATGTCCACCCGCAAAGCCTCGGGAGGGAATCTCTCCCGGGCCAGGATCGGGGTCGTTCGTGTGGTTAACGATATAACCACGAACCAATAGCTTGAGGGAGAGGGTGGAACGCCGGGGCGTGAACGCGACACCACTAGGCTTTCGAAAGCTTCAGATCTTCAGATCTCAGACCTCAGATGGCACCCTGCACACTCAGTGCCCCATGCCGTGATACTTTACAGTACCAAATACTGGCAAATAGCACAATTGACGGCCAATCACAGGTTGGCGATTGGCATCGATAAAAAGTTCAGTCTGTCCCATAAATTCCGAAGGAAAATAACGACCACGGAAGTTGACACGCACAACGAACTCCACAAACGTCGTCCGTTGGGACGTTCTGATGGGCCCCGCAGCCAATCGAAGTCGCATCTGATTCTGCTCCCTATCTCTTTTCCGTCACACGGCCGCATTGGCCGCATCAGCCCTAGTGACTTGGGTACGTGCGGAATATTTCCAGAAATTAACACGTTGATGTGAACCCAGAACAAATACAAGCGGCGGTGAAAGAGAAATTTGGAACGACATTCAAGACGACGTGGGAGTCAGACTGACTCAAACAAGCTACGGGCGCTAAATGTGACCACCCTAAAAAGAAAATGGCAGTTATGGCACATGCCTTGAGGCTTGCCGTCCGAATTAGGCGCTGAGCCAGTCAGGTCGCCAGTTCGACAGTCGCGGACTAATCCGAAAGCCAGGTCACACACAGACAGTCGTTTCGACACGGACGACTGAAATGACCGCCAGGGGTGGTTACAGTAATTAGTGGATACAGCTGTTTCGTACCACGTGATCATGTCGACCGTGGTTGGTCGAGACACTGCACTGCAATGTCTACTGTCCTACTAGTCTCTCATGGAGTCTCACCAATTGGCACGATTGGGCACAACACTCCCTGAGTTCTCCAACTGGCACAACACCGAGTGGCACATACGTAGGGCTGTGAAATAAGCTTTGTGCATCGTATAAATCAGCAACTGTTATCTTCATGCCCCCTAATGTCGATTCCCCATCAATGAGCTCCCCGCCGTATGTCAAAGGGAAACTCACCCGCTGCATTGATCATGTAACTGACAAGATCCAAATAGCACCTCAAATCGTGGTCGCCGTCAATACTCCAGCATTTCCCCCCGCCCTCCATCATCTCCAACCCACCCTGGGACATCGATCCTACTAGATTCCCGTTCGGAAGGTTTTTTGTTCAACATCCCATAATTCTGCTGACTGACCCGATGCGATGTAGGCCAGGTGGGATCAATCTACACGCTCCCTGATGATGCCCTACTAGCAATATTTGATTTCTGTTGCGATGAAGATCAAATTGCAAAAAAAGAGATAGAAGCGTGGCAGTCACTGGTACGAGTTTGTCGACGATAGCGAAGCGTTATTTTTGGGTCTACACGTCGCCTCGATCTACGACTGGTTTGTACACCAGGAACACCTGCGAGGGACACGCAGGACGTTTGGCCACCCTTGCCTCTTTTTATTCGGTGTTATGGCGACTACACAACAAAAAGTGTGGAAAATATCATTACTGTACTACTCAAACGCAGCAATCGTATCTGTCAAATCGACCTCATGTACATCCCAAGTTCTCATATGGAAAACGTTTCGGCAGCGATGCAGGAACCATTCCCAGAGCTAACACATCTCGAGCTCAGCTCGTCTGATGAAGCGGTGCTAGTTCTTCCTGATTCCTTCCTGGGTGGACATGCCCCACGTCTGGAATTCCTCTGGTTGAATCGCATTCCATTTCCAGCTTTACCAAAACTACTTTCGTCCGCTGCTCACCTCGTCCAACTTTACCTCATTAACATTTCTCATTCTGGATATATTTCACCCGAAGAGATGCTCACCGCCCTCTGTACGTTGACCAGCCTCGCGGTTCTTCACCTTGATTTCCAATCCCCTCGATCACGCCCTAACTGGGCGAGCCGACGTCCGCCTACCCCGACACGCTCTGTCCTCCCAGTTCTCACAAATTTTTTGTTCAAAGGGGTCACTGAATACTTGGAGGACATCGTGTCCTACATCGATGCCCCTCTACCCTTTTTCAATCAAATCCTATTCGACACCCCACAATTCATCCAATTTATTAATCGCACACCTGCGTTGAACGCCCTCGAAAAGGCCCGTGTTGCCTTTGCGGATGGCGCTGCTAGAGTCAACTTCTCATCGCTGACGTCTGGCTACGGAGAGCTCACAGTGAAAATCCCATGCATGGAACTGGATTGGCAAGTTTCGGCTCTGAAGCAGGTCTGTATCTCGTGCTTGCCTCCCCTTTCCACGTCGGACCTCTACATCTACATGGACAAGGTCGGATATTGGCAAGACAATGTCGAAAACATGTTATGGCTTGAGCTATTACACCCATTTACGGCTGTGAAGAACCTCTACCTATCAAAGCAAGTTGCGCCACGTATCGTTCCTGCCCTGCAAGAACTCGTTGGGGACAGAACGACAGAGGTGTTGCCGACCCTGCTAAATATTTTCTTGGAGAGGCCCCAGCCATCGGGACCTGTCCAGGAAGGCATTGGGCAGTTCGTTGCCACGCGACAGGTCACCAATAACCCAATAATAATTTCTGCTTGGTCTTAGGAGGGTCAATGATTGATAAATGCCCATCGCGTTCTGTCCCATGACGTTTCGTGCCGTACTTACCGCTCACTTATTTCCTTTGCGCCCATTTCTTGGTATCACTGTGAACTGGTGTCCTTTTATCTGATTTCAGTCGCGTTGAATGGACCATAGATTTGAAAGTAGGTGATCTTGACCAAGTTGACCGTACTTAAAGTAAATGACCAGTTGTCTTACCAACCGTCATGTTGTGCTTTGTTTCTTTTCAGCTCCCGGTCTAGGGCGCCCACTTCCGGTGAACACCCTAGCGATCAAAACTCATTGTCAAAGCGCGCCTTCATCGCCCTCTGAATCTCGAGCTGGGGCCAAATCCTTCCTCGTCAACAGAACAGCCCAACAGTAAGGTAGCCTCGGCCGACGCTGACTCGGATGGGTTGTAGTGCTGGAAGACTGGGTGGACGAGGGAACCACCGGCACTGACACGGAATGCGTCTTCTCTTGCCGAAAATAAGATGCGCGTTCTCTCTTCTCGAATGTGCACTGTGTGGACTGTTGCAGCTGTTGCGATCGGCCAGTCCGTAGTTCTGGCATGTCAGAAGGGAATGTCACAACAGAATCTGCACTTATCAGACGGTGCAAAGGTCTGGCAGGGGGCCTTCCATTGCGTAACTACTACGTACTATCAAGCCGTGAGAATCTACCTACACGTTAGCCCCGCCTCTCCCAGCCCCAGCAACTTGACTAGCTGGTCAAAGACTCAAAGTTGTCGTCCACATCCCGTGCGCACTAGATTTGTGCAACCGGAGAATTTGTATTTGTCTTGCAGATCCAGGCTTGAGTCGCGCGTGCATGTTCCAGGCTTCCAGCCTCAACAATCTGAAGTTGCAAGAAATTCGACCTTATCGACGTCCTTCTGAACAGACGTCGGTCTTCTGTTGGCAAAAGTTCCACGAGAGAATGTAGGGATTACTGTAAGAACCGCGTCCGTTGCTAGAACCTGTGGGTAATGTATCCAACCCCGTGTGCTGCCAAATGAATGTTCCCGGCCGCTAGCGCCGAGCGCCTTGCTGAGCGCTGATAATTGATAATTGATTGATTGATCATCCGTGTCCCGTGAATCTTGATTAAGCTTGATTTCGGGGACTGGACGTTTCACCCGTGCTGAGACTCGGCGAGGTGTAGGAACAGTCGCCCAGACCTTGGCCTAGACTCGCCCTTCAGATCTCCAGAGTCCAGACTGTATATTCACACTGTATTATTACCACGTCTAGCACCCCTGTGTTGTCGAACACGTCATATACAGGTCAAAGTACGTACTGGTACCAAAGGAGAGAGAGAATTTGACTCCGAAAACATTGTCATGAGGCTCAGTCGTAGTGACTGTCTCAGGCTCTTTCACTGTCCTAATCCACGTACAAGTACAAGTAAAGTCTTTCATTGCTTCCAAGTGAGCGATAGGATTACCCTGCGCTGCCTCAACGCATGGTCCCCTTAGAGGGACGTTCCAGTTGGTATCGCGAGCCAAGCCCCTGGTTGACGCCTCACTGGCCCGGGCAAGACGCGGATTGGCCGAGGCTGTTGGTACGTCGGTCGATTCGGGATGCCGTCGTCCGTGAAGGCAGCACTACAGGACACTGCCAGCCGGCGCGAGAAGACGGTCCAGGGTCTTGCCACCGTTCTCCCACTTCACAATGGCTTACTGTCAAAGCGTGAGACGGCAGACGGCAGGATGGCAGCGACTCAGGGGTCTCAGGCGATTTACACTACCACCATTTCTGACCGTCCCAACTGGTCAAAGTTCCAGTTGTCCGTCCCATATATTGGAGCCTTGGACCTTGGTCACAGGGAACCATGCCCGGATATCGATTATCGAGTGTTGAAATGTTGGGATCAGCAACTTGAACGAGTTCAAGTTGCAAATCCTTTGGCCACGCTGATAGCTTTCTGCGTGGATGTAAGTCTCCAACTAATAGAAGTTTAACGAAAGCACGTATGGATTACTAACCGCCTCAGTTGCATGAGCCCGCACGTGGACACGTGCGCCGTTCAAACAGAGCGAACCAGTCCAATCATTTCCATTACTGCTCGTCTCACGAAGAGCTCCCAGCGCCATAAGGCCTGCGTTTGCGTTTGTAAGTTCTCCACAGGCATTGAGCGCCTTCGTATAGTCGTGTAGCATTGGCTGCTGCTGCTGCTGCTGCTGCTCGACTTTGGGAGACACCGTCCAGGGCATCGGGGCTAGTCCGAGTCCTTTGGGCCAGGCACGTGTGGCTACTAGTAGTATTGCACCGCGGCTGGACTGGACACCTGCGGGCCTTCGTAAGGATTGAGAACCGGGTCCGTTACTGGTATTTGCGTGTGGACATCCGAACCCGTGCGTTGCCGAATGGGCGTCCCCGATGACTGATCATCCGTCATGTGCTGTGTTCCGTGGGCGGGGGATTTAGGTGGCGAGTCTGTCCACACCACCCTATTGTCCGGGCGTTCCGAGCGACTCCCCCAAAAGCACGGCCCCGGGCACTCGGGGTTTTGAGCAGAGTGTGCTTAGTGCTGCATGTTTGATCGCCGACCCCGTGTCCTTGCCATAAGGTCTTCTTCTGCATTACAGTTCAGTATCCCTAATTGTGATTGGACAGTGGCACCGTCAAACGACTAACTGTGACCTGAAATCGGTGCACTCGACCTCATTCCTGATGACCTATGAAAAGCAACGTGTTGCGCGGCAATAATCCATGGGACACTATTGCCAGATCTAAGTGCCCGAGAGGGGTTAATGCAAAAAGCGTCGTTATAAATGTCGATGTCGAACAACCTTGACATCTCGTACAGACAAGCTGCACGGGCAGTCCGTCCCGGTCATTCGTTGGCAGTTCGCGCTTGGGCTTGGAGCGGCAAGTGTGTTACCCAGTTTAGGTAAGTTGCACTGAAGAGGAGACGATGGCCAAGAATGCGGACGGCGCTCATATACAGCATTATTGTATGTAGGTGAGTCGAGGACTTGAGTCAGTCTGAGTTTGGGTGATGGGCGCTCCGAGGACACCGGTCGCTTTCTGGCGCTCAGAGAACCCTGTCCCCCAGTTACCACGGTGACGGTGGGGATGGAAGTGTATGTGTTGCAATGCTTTCAAAAGGTCAGTGTGAATACAGCTCAAGTCTTGCAACCGCTCTGGCGGACACCATCCCTGGGGCTCGAGCCGCTCGAAAGGCCTTACTGTATGAGTCTGTATCAAAAACACGAGGATGAGGTATGTTATTTGTTGATCCGGGTCGTGGCGCTTGCACTTGTGGTGCCAGTGACTCCTGAAACGATTGTCCGGAACGGCGCGCGTAATAACCGATACGCTAACGTGAAATGGAAGGGCCAGACTCCAGAGTCATGCCAGCAACCAGGCCAGCAACCAGTCCCATGGCCAGGCCATATAATGGATAATGGAGGTTCGTGCGTCGTAACCTATAAATTGTAACTACAAGGCAAGGTGTTTCTTTCTCCCCCCTCCCAACCCCGTTTCCCCATCGATGAGCTCTCAACCGTATGTCAAAAACTCACCTGCTGCACTGATCACGTAACTGACAAAATTCATAGCGCCCGGGCCGCTCCACGTGGCCCGGGCCGTCATCAAGTCTCCCTACCAAACTCTACCGCCCTCCGCCCTCCACTTCCTACCCGCCCTGAGTCGTCGATCCCAATAGATTCCCGTTCGGAAGGCTCGTTGATGGCAGAAAGTCATGCACGTCGCCTGACTGGCGAGGGATTAACCAACCGATTTCGACGTACGTCCTTTGCGTAACATCCCACAACGGCTGCTGACTGACTCGATGTGATGTAGGCCTGGTGACACCAATTGACACGTTCCCTGATGATGTCCTCCTAGAAATATTTCATTTCTGTATGGATGAAGATCGGCCTACAAAAAAAGGGATAGAGGCATGGCAGTCACTGGTTCACGTGTGTCGGCGGTGGCGAAGAGTTGTTTTTGGATCACCCCGTCGCCTCAATCTGCGACTCGTGTGTACAGACAAAACACCTGCGAGGGACACGCTGGATGTTTGGCCAGCTTTGCCTCTTTTCGTTCGATGCTATGGCAACTACACAGCAAATAGTGTGGAAAACATCGTTACTGTACTCGAGCACAGCGATCGCGTATATCAAATCGACCTCATGTACATCCCAAGTTCCCATTTAGGAAACGTTTTGGCAGCGATGCAGGAGCAATTTCCGGTGCTGACACATCTTGAGCTTAGTTCGTCTGATGAAGCGGTGCCAGCTGTTCCCAATTCGTTCTTGGGTGGATATGCCCCACGTCTAGAATTCCTTTGGCTGAATCGAATTCCATTTCCGGGTTTACCAAAACTACTTTTGTCTGCCACCCACCTCGTCCAACTTTACCTTGTTAACATTTCTGATTCCGGATTCATCTCACCCGAGGAGATGGTCGACGCCCTCGCCACGTTGAGCAGGCTCGCGGCTCTTCACCTTGATTTCCAATCCCCCCAATCTGGCCCTGACTGGGCAAGCCGACGTCCGCCTCCCCCGACACGCTCTGCCCTCCCCGATCTCACAAATGTTTTGTTCAAAGGGGTCAGCGAATACCTAGAAGACATCGCGGCCCGCATCGAGGCCCCTCGACTGAAGTACTTGGATATAACCCTCTTTAATCAAATCCTATTCGACACACCACAATTTATCCAATTCATCAGTCGCACGCCAACGTTGAAAGCTCTCGAAAAGGCCCGTGTTGCGTTTACGGACGGCGCCGCTAGGATCAACCTCTCATCAGTGACGTCTGGCTTCGGAGAGCTCACAGTGAAAATTTTATGCAGAGAGTTGGATTGGCAAGTTTCGTCTCTGGAGCAAGTCTGTACCTCGTGCTTGCCTCCCCTTTCCACGTCGGACCTCTACATCTACATGGACAAGGTCGGATATTGGCAAGACAATGTCGAAAACATGCTATGGCTGGAGTTATTATACCCATTTATGGCTGTGAAGAATTTCTACCTATCAAAAGAAGTTGCACCACGTGTCGTGCCTGTCCTGCAAGAGCTCGTTGGGGGCAGAGCGACAGAAGTGTTGCCGACCCTGCAAAATATTTTCTTGGAGGGGCCCCAGCCATCGGGGCCTGTCCAGGAAGGCATTGGGCAGATCGTTACCACGCGAGAGGTCGCTGGTCACCCAATAGTAGTTTCTACTTGGTCTTAGGAGGTAAATGATTGATAAATGCCCTTTGCTTTCTATCCATTAACGTTTCGTGTCAGTACCTATCTCCAGTATGTTCCTTTGCACCCGCATCTGGGAATCACTGATTTGGTCTCCTTTGATCGCATGTCGCGTCGAATTGAGACAATAGCGATATATTTGAAGTAGGTACGACTGCAGGTCCGTGGTTCAGTTGTGCTTGGTGGGCGCCCACTTACGGCGTTTCCTCAACAACAAACAGCCCAAGAGTTCGGGAAGTGTCACAAAATACCACTACTGCAACCTTGGCCAACGCGGACTCGGACTCGGATGGGTCGTATTGCCCTCGTCCATCCAGTCTTCCAGCACCAGTGGCACTTTTGCGCGTTTGTTCGCCCCGAATGTGCAGACTCACTGGACCCATGAAGAACGGCGGTATTATATCCTGAGAGAAACAAGAGATGATGCACTGTCAGCATGAAAGCGCTAGTTGGTTGGATGGCTTGCCAGGCTAGGCCCGAGAGTGTGTGGGGTAATTGCAGGCTGACAGAGGGACAGAGGAATGCTTTCCTCTGGCAGTCTGAAGCGGGTGGAAAACGATGCCGAAGAAGCAGTCATGATAATGCCCTTCAATAGTACCGGCAGCAGTGAGCTGCTTGGGTTGTATCTCCTTATTGATCGATTAGAGTACATCCCGGTAGTACATCCCGGTCCGAGCCGTCCATCCTTCCAAACTTCATGCAGTGCAGACTTCACGACTCCAATCCCGTCACCATATCATGAACATTGTAATGTATCCCCATGAATCTCAGAATCTGTACTTACTGTACTCTTGTTGGAGAAGGCATCCCGCGTCCAGCTCCACTGCTTCGTGATGGGCTGGCCGGGCCATTCTCCTTTTCCGTAAAGGATTCAGTGCACTAAGTTACAGTACAGTACAGCAAGCAGTACAGTATGTCCTAGGCAGTCCGAGCGTGCGAATTTGATCGCACCTCAGACTCTCCCCCGAGTCTCGCCTTTACTGAGTACTTGCGACGATGTGAGCGCATCCCTTCAAGTTTTCATTAAATAAGTAATCCTCGAACGCTCCCTTTCAGCGCGTAAGCGCAAGTACAGTGGCACATATACAACGCGTATATAACTTGAGGTGTCCGCGCTGTAGATACTATATAGATAAACGAACGCTCTCACTGGTCTCTGACTCGATCCGATAGGACCGGCGCCGGAGGCGCCGAATCAAATGTCGGACGAGTCAGACTCGCAGTCAGCGTCCGTCTGCCAATCATTTAGTTCTTCTTCCTCTTCTTCGTCCACTTCTTCGTCCGGTTCTTCGCCCGGTTCTTCGTCAATGTCCATCTCGTCTGACGACATCTCCTGATTCTGCGCGAGCACATCTTCCTGGTACAAGGAGTTGGACGGGTTGGAGTCGCCTTGCGTGGATTCCTCAACATCTTGAGCGAAGTAGGCCCCTTCAGGTACTGACTGTAGTTTCGGCGGAATGGTCGTACTCTGCGCTGCCTCGCCGCACGGTCCCTCGGTGGACGTTGGCATTGTTACCGAAGGCTCTGCGCGGGACTTTCCCTTTCCCTGTGATCTTTTACCCTGCTTCAGGACGCGGATTAGTCGCGGCTCTTGGCGCTTCGGTCGCTCCGGGATGCCGCCGTCGGGGAATGCAGCACAGAGCAGGATATCGCCAACCGGCACAAGGAGAAGTCGTTCCAGGGTCACGCCACGGTTCTCCCACTTCACAATGGCGTACTGTCAAAGGCGTGAGACGGCAAGTAGCAGGAAACCAGCGACTCGGACGACTCACACCACCGCCATTTCTAACCGCCCCAGTCAAATGCTTGAAGTTCCAGTTATCCGTCCCATCTATAGACCCCACTCGCACCACAGGGACCTTTTTCTTAAGTATCCATGCCTGGATATCGAGTGTTGGAATGGGATCTGCAACTTTTTCAAGCCGCAAATCTTTTGGCCATGCTCGTAGCTTTCTGCGTGAACGTAAGTCTCCACTTCCTGATAGAAGTTTCGCGAAAGCACGTACGGATTGCGAGCCGCTTCAATTGCTAGAGCTCGCGCGTGGACGCGTACGCCGTTCAAACAGAGCGTGCCAGTCCACCCGAGCTCCTCCCTATGGTCATGCAGCATTGACTGCTCGACTCCGCCACCGCTCCAAAACATCGAGTCTAGTCCTGGTGCGCCAGGCACCTGCGGGCCTTCGTTCGGATCGAGAACCGGGTCCGTTGCCGGAACCTGCATGTAGTGCAAAGTGGGCGCCCCCAACGACTGGTCATTCGTTATATATTGTGTTCCTTGGACAAGGGAATTGGTGAGCGATTCTAGTGGTGTTAATAGAGGAACTGTTGAGCATGTTGCGTAGACTACGAGGATGATATAGAAAGGCATTACCTCCTAGTTCACTGACGGGTCTGAAACCCGATAATAGGATCGCGTCGTAGGGGCTGGCGTATAGCTGTGGTGGTGTGCGCGTACATGATATCTATTATAAAAATATTTGTAAAGTGAGGGGGAGGGAGGTTGACGAGAGGGCACGCACCTCGAAGAACGACTGCCGGAATTCCGGATAAGGATTGATGACACAAGGATCGATGAGTATTATCGAGAGGTTAATGTTCAGCTATCAACAAAAACCTACTTCAACGACACTCCGTCCGGTGATCACAACAGTCCACTTACACTCGTTAATTCATCACGGACGAGTTTCCAATTGGGGTCCCAAGTTTTAGGCGAAGCTCCAAGGACAGGATATTGAGTGACGTCGTGATAACCAACTGCGATGTGACATAAGTGGTATAAGAACATATTAGGGTCTTGCTTATTTGTCTTCTGAAAGTTGTCGATCATCTAACGTTTCTGAGCACCTTCCATATGCGATAGGTCGCGACATTTAAGTACCTTGATTATGGGCCTGTAATTGTCGAAAACTGCCCCATCCGGAAACTTTCCGGTTATGTTCCCATCAGGAGGAATCGACTCCACCCCATCATGCTTGCCCACATCGCAGAAGAAGGGCACGGAACTATTGCACTCGGTAACGGATTCTATACGGATCTGCTAGTGCAATGATGGTCAGCCTGAAAGTGAGTCCAAAGGTCAGGTAGAAGGTACAGACTTACCTGATGCAGGCAGTTTCCTTCACTGTGGTGGTCGCATAGGGCACGGATGTAATAGAGCAGCTGCGAACTACGGCAGACAACAGGATGACCAAGGACGAAGACGACATTTGTTTTGCGTGAGTTTGGCATACCCGATGTACTCGCCATGGCAGTACAAGGGCACGAAACCGAAAGTAGTGTGTATATATACTTTATCTTCTAGGCGCCAGCCATGGTGCCGTTGAGCGGTCGACGTGCCTCTGGCACTGACACTCTTATCTGCGTTGGCACTAGGCGTTTTGTTTAGATTAGTTGGACGCAACTTGGACGTTTTCGGGTTCGAAGAGTCTCGGCACTTGCATGAAAATAAGCAAACTTCGTCTCGTATTCTCGGCACTTCGCCTGTGGGGCGCCCAGCAGCGTTGATATCATATATTGGGAAGTGCCATACAACGGACCCTGAATCTGGGCCATGCTTTCGACCAGATAAAAAAAATGATGGATCAGGGTGGTGCATGAAGGAGGAGCCACACATTCAGTACCAGAACTGGGTCATAGTGCCAGTGAAAGTGCCGGCGCGTAACTTAGATTCATCAGCGAGTGCCGACTGGGACCTGGCCGGGGCCGATGTGCACAAGAGACGCTCGCCGGCGACCAAGGTTTCCAAAATGCAACATT
Source organism: Russula ochroleuca (assembly GCA_015178965.1). Taxonomy (NCBI): domain Eukaryota; kingdom Fungi; phylum Basidiomycota; class Agaricomycetes; order Russulales; family Russulaceae; genus Russula; species Russula ochroleuca. The sequence goes on from WHVB01000002.1 coordinate 702,912, forward strand.
AAGAACGGCGCCGGCGGCCGGTACCACCGAAGGTCATTTGCCATAACTGGCATCAAAGTAGCAGACCTGGTCAACGCACGGGAGGCCTTAATCCACCACCTGTGCGGGGAAACCATCACTGCATCGCTGCCTGCACGTTACTGACAATGACTTACTGTACACTGGCACACAGGGGCCATGCGGCAATTTCATGCTTCCCATGTCTGACTTCATGCCTTTCTCAGCAATCCTTGTCACGAGGGAAGGGGGGGAGGGGGTTCCGCCAACTTGGGTCTGCGCTTGGGCACTTTCTTGCATCATGAAAGGCATCGTGTAGAATTACAGCTGCGGCACTTGCCGCTTCTGGCCACCTGTCACGTCGGTGACTCTGTGACTTCATCACATGCCCTCTAATCGATAATCGGGCATCGCCGCAACTTTGTACTGTAATTCAGCGAAAACCAAAACACGGAGGACAAGTCTCTCTCGGGTTTGGTTTCCTAGGACAATAGAATTGAATAAATGCGAGCCTTATCACGGCCGAACAAATATGTTCTTGAGTGCGTTACGATCTTAGGTATGCCGCTGTGAAAGCCGCGGGGCTGTCTGTGAGTACTGTAGGTTGAATCTTTTGTCTTGCTCCATTTCACTCGCGGATTCACTTCGTGTCGTCGTTTCTCATATTTCTACGTTTCCCAAAGCCTCCTTCCTTGATACTACACAACACATGAACAAAACGGTAGTTAACGTCACCGTCACCGTCGTCACGGTGGGTTGCAGAGCCAACAAAGTTAGGTGGTCGCTATCTCGAAGGAGTGAAGATACCTCACAGGCTCTCGCCGCCTCCCTTATTGTGATACATAAACGACTTTTACATGCCCAACGTCACGCCGCCAGTAGCACCATGAGCATCCCGCTACCATGCTTAGTCCGGTGTCAGTCCACCACAGGCTGCCCTCAGGCTCCGACGCTCCGACGCCATCCTAGCCCGTCCCGGAGCTCAACCCCCAAAGCCAGCAATGCTCATGGGCAGGCCCATACGAAACCCGCCTACTCCGAGGCCCATCCCTAGTGGGCCCAAGCTGTTGAGGCTTCACGCCACTCGTGTTCATGAGCCCGACACCGGCGCCATGCCCGCCACTCAGCGCACGCTGCATTTCCATCATAGCACGCCGTTAATTCCACCGGCGCCTGATGTCGTCGTAGAGCGTGAGCCTGTTTGTTGCTACCGTCGTTGTTGAAGTTGCTGCAACGGTGTCGGCTGGGAGCCCATCCACATGCAATTGCATTCGCTTCGCTTCTAGGCACAAAGAGATTGAGTTCCCGTAGATCGCATGTTAACACTAGGCCCGGTGAATAGGGTTTTGAGGGAAGTGAACCCTTGCTGCTATCTTCCCTCCCGCTTTCGTCTCCTCCCTCAAAGCCTCTCTCCGACAGCAGAACCCGTCACCACCCCGATCGCCAGCACAAGACGATACGCGGCAATCTTTCCTTTCCTTTCCCTTCCGCCCCATTGACTCCCCTTTTTCTTCTCTCTCCTCGCTCTCGGACCACGACGCTAGCTTGGCCGCCGTCATCCAGCGGCCATGCGCCATCCCCAGCATACAGTTCCCAGTTCCTTTTATCGCGCGAACCCTCCTTTCGCATTTTGATTCCTGTGGGTCCGGTGCAAGGCGACCACGCGCTCACGCCCTCAATCTCCCTTCCGACTTCGTCGTCGCTGCCATTTGTTCAGATCCATTACTTACAGATTCGGGCTAAGTACTAGTAGGTGCACGACGCGATGTATATAAGCTCGTCCCCCAGCTCGTCGCAAGGGGCATCACATCGTATCAAAACCGAATCCTAGCGTCGTCCCTTTTATTTTTCGTGTGATTTCTTCTTTCTTTTTCACCTTCAAGTCCAACCATGATCAACTGGAACAGTTGTCCACATCACCTACATCATTTCGGGTTCTCTCCTTCCGATTCTCCTCCCTCTTTCTCTTTTAAGGACAACTATCTTGATGCTCGCAGCACCCTCTCTATCTAATACATTGCTGTTGTTGCTGATGTTGTTTCTGTCGCTGCTGCTGGGGTAGGCAGCAGCGGGGTGTCTTGCTTCGCTCCACCTGTAGGGTCGGGTGTGACGCCGACACGCCTCCGCCATACAAGCCCCTGATACTGCTGAGCTTGCGGGTGCGATTAGGAAGCTCTGGTGGGGACTTTCTTTTTTCTGAGAGCTTTCACTCTGCTATGTGACACAAATTGGTCGTGATTGTTGGTGGGTCGGTCGATTCGGGATGCTGATGTCGGGGAACGCACTGGCAGCGCAGCGCAGGAATCTGCCAACCGGCGCGAGGAGAAGTCACTCCAGGGTCAGGCCTTGGTTCTCCCAGTTCTTAACTGCGACTGTCAAAGCGTCAAAGCGTGAAATGACAAGGGCAGGAAGCCAGCGACTTGGGCAACTTACACCACGGCCATTTCCAAGTGCCCCAACCAACTGGTCAATGTGCCAGTTGTCCATCCCATCTATGCATCTTAGTCTCACCACCGGGGTCTTGGTCTCACGGTATGCTTGGACATCGAGCGTTACGATGCTGGGATCGACATGAGATAACCAATGTCGTCCGGCGTCAGTAGTGTCTGAAGGGGGGGTTGCCGAGCCGCCAGCCCAGTTTCCATTTCATGTCTCCAGTCCCCTTACCGTATCATGGTCACTGCAATGTATGCCCCATAAATCTGTACTTACTTTTGTTGGAGAGGAGATTATAGACATCGTCCCGGGACCAGACGATGGCGTTCATTGCCTCGTCAACACTCAACACAAGTGATGGACTGGCCGGGGCCGTGCCATCCTCCTGTGAAAAAACAGGATAGGACTCAGTGCATACCCCTAGGTAAATTGAAGCGTCCTTGAGTCTTAGGGTGCGAATTCGATCGCGCCTCGGATGTCTCCCCGGGACCCCGAGTCTCCTTGCAACGGACGCGAGCGCGTCCCTTCGTAAAGTAATCCTCGAACGTTCCCAAAGCAACGCGTAAGCGGAAATACAGTGGCATGTATATAACTTGACGTGTCTGCGCTGTAGATAGATAATCGAACGCTCAATCTCCTCTCGCTGCTCTCTGGCTCGATCCGATAGCATCGACGTCCTTTGGGGCCGAATCAAATATCGGACGAGTCAGACACGCAGCCAGCATCCGTCTGTCCAACTCTGCAGTTCTTCGTCAACGTCCATCTCGTCTGACGACATCTCCTGATGCTGCACATCTTCCTGGTATAAGGAGTTTGACGTGTTGGAATCGCCTTGCGTGGGTCCCTCAGCGTCTTGAGCGAGGAGGGCCCCTTCGGGTTCTGACTGTAGTTTCGGCGGAATGGTCGTACTCTGCGCTGCCTCGCCGCATGGTCCCTCGGTGGACGTTGGCATTGTTACGGAAGGCCCTGCCGGGGGCCTTCCCTTTTCCCCGAGATCTTTGACTCTGCTTCAAGACGCGGATTGGTCGCGGCTCTTGGGCCTTGGCGCTTCGATCGCTCCGGGATGCCGCCGTCGGGGAATGCAGCACAGAGCAGGATATTGCCAACCAGCACAAGGAGAAGTCGATCCGGTCTCGCCACGGTTCTACCACTTCACAACAGCGTACTGTCAAAAGCGTGAATCGGCAAGTGGCAGGAAGCCAGCGAGGCCCTCGTCGGGGCCTTTTCTTTTTCTGAGAGTTCTTAGGGCACTTTATGACGCAGATTCCTCGGGACCTGTTCTTTTTCTGGGAGCTTTCACTACGCTTCGTGATGCCGATTCGTCGCGGTTGTCGGTGTGTGGGTCGATTCGGAATGCCGTCATCTGTGAACGCAGCGCAGAGCAGGCCTTCGCTCAACGGCGCGAGGAGAAGTCGCTCCTTGGTCTGGCCCCCGTTCCCCCACCTCACAACTGCGTACTGCTAAAGCGTGAGATGGCGAGGATAGGAAGTCAGCAACTTGGGCGACTTACACCACCGTCACCACCGTCACTTCTGAGTGTCCCAACCAACCGGCAAAATTGGCGTTTGTCCGTCACGTCCCTACAACTCAGTCGCACAACCGGGGCCTTGGTCTCATCCATCCATGCCCGGATATCGAGAATATTTATTTGGGAATCAAAGACAGGTTCAAGTTGCAAATGACTTGGCCACGCTGATAGCTTTCTGCGTGGATGTAAGACTGATAAACGTTTCACGAAAAGAATGTGCGTACGGATTGCGAACTGCTTCAGTTGCTCGAGCCCGCGCTTGGGCGCATACGCCGTTCAAATAAAGTGTCCCAGTCCACTCATCACCGCTCATTTCACAAACCGCCTCCAGCGCCGCAGGTCCTGCGCTTATGTTTGCAAGGTCACCACCGGAATTGAGCACCTTCGTATGGTCGCGTGGGATTGGCTGCTGCTGTTCGACTCCGCTGCCGTGGGGAGACACCTCGTAGTCCATCGGGGCTGATTCTTGTGCACCAGCCACATGTGGCTGGGTCTGCGCCGCGGCTGGACTAGATGCCTGCGGGACTTCGCACGGATTGAGAACTGAGTCCATTCCTGGAACCTCGGAGTGGACATCCGATTCCGTGTATTGCCAATCGGGCGCCCCCAACCTCTGATCTTCCATCATGTTGTGGGTTCCGTAGGCAGGGTATTCGGGTGATAAGTCTAGCGCCGTTGTTGGAGGAACCGGTGAGCATGTTAAGTAGACCATAGAAATCATATGGTAGTGAATTACCTCCTAGTATAGTTGAAGGGACGGAACCTGATGATGTAGGATGCCAGGCGGTGACCGCGGACGGCACTGCACCTGAGTGGAGACCGTAAACACATTACGCAGACAATGGAAACCATGCAGCGGTGCATTGCATTACCTCCTAGTACAGGTGCGAACCCCGATGATAGGCTCGTGTGGAGGGCGCACAACCATGGTAGTATGCACACACGCAATGAGCTTTGAGATAGTAAATATAAAGTGCCTGTCATGGTAGCAGAAAAGAATGAAAGTGGAGAGTAGTTGACGTACAGAGCCAAAAAGTGCCAAGCTTTAAAGGCTTGCGTGTAAGGGCCCTGAGCCCATGGTGCCAGTGCCCCTTGCTTAACACGACGCTATGTGCCAACGGCACCTCGTATCCGTACTGTAGTTGCGTCATGTTTCTCGGTTCTGATGTCGGTTCTGATGTCTCGGCACTTGTGTGAAAATAAACAAGCTTCACGTAGTATTTTCGGCACCTCGCCTGTGCCAGTGGGGTGGACTCGGGTGATCATCGATCAGCGCTCAGCGCTCAGCACTGATTCAGCAGCTTTGATAATGCGGATTGGGAAGAGCCATCATACAACGGAGCCTAGTACGCAACTTGGGATTCTAGATCGTCCACGTTTCGGATAAGAAGCAAAAAATATGACGGACTAGGGGATTCTGTAAGGGACCATACAGCCTGAGTAAAGTGCCGAAGCAGTAAGCGCCCACTCCAAGTGCCCACTCAAAGCCACGTGCTGCAATTGACGCTCGCCGGAGACAAGCTCACATGTGAAAATGGCGGCGGCGGCTGGCACCAACTGGCACTACCAATGATCGTTGCTCAGTCCGGAGTTGACGCGTTGACGCTCAGGACGTCCCCTTCCGAGTCACTGGCACAAGACTGGCACTCGCCAATTCATTTTGTGTCATCAGTAATAAGTTGACGGTGTAGGCAAGGGTGTAGGTGGGTGAAGTGAATTTGATGATGATTAGAAGATCGCTCATTGGACCTGGGCGGCCACCTTCCTCAACATAGACAACTGGTACTGTACAGTACTGCATGCCCAGCGTCACGCGGCCAGTAGCACCATGAGGAATCCCTTACCCGACGACCCACCTCCCCCTCGACCCCACCCTCGACGCACCACCACCATCTAAGCCCGTCCCACAGCTCACACCCCCAATGCCGGCACCGCTCAACCTCACGGGCAGGCCTAGACCCATGCTCCCGCCCATTCCTAGCGGTTCCAAGCCGCCGGACAGTCTGATCCCGTTGTTCGTGAATCGTGCTACTCGTATTCAATGAGCCCACAGCCCAGACCTCCACCGACCGGCACCTGCCACTCAATGCATGGTTCATTTCCATCATAGCATGCTGTTGATTCTGCTGCGCTTGATGCTGCCAGTGCTGTTGAGCGTGAGCCTTTTGTCGCCCCTGTCGCTGTCGAAGTTGCTGCAACGTCATCGTCTCGGTTATAGCCTGGGTAAACAACCCACTTGCAATCGCATTCCGGCGCCTGGCTTCCAGGCACAACCGGGTTGAGTACCCCCTGCTTGGGCCCCATATAACCATATTCACGAACATAGAGCCAGCAGATCGCATGTTAATCACAGGGTTTTGAGGGTCCCCGACCGCTGATCATCGATCATCAATCACCCGTCGTATATTGTGTCCCGCGGGCACGCGATTTGTGTGGTGGGTCTAGCACTGTCACTGGAGGTGCTGGTGGCAGGTAGATGGGGGGGGAGGAAGAATCTCGACCTCGGGAATTGGTAGTTTCACCCATGCGGAGGGTGTCACGGTAAAAATGAATGAAATGGGGTGCGTACGAGACCGAAATCTGGTGCCGCTGTCCATCGCACAGCCAAAACGGCCACCCCGTTTTGGCTGTGTGACGGACGGCGGCACCAGATTTTGGTCTAGCGCCTCGTAGGTGTACCCAGTTAGAATTTCTCAGAAAGAAACCCTTCAGACTGTGCTTTTGGCAGTTCCCCAGTCCACGTCACGTCTAGCACCCCTGCTGTTGAACACATCATAGACAAATTAAAATACATATATTGTGGTGCTAAATGACAGAAAGAAGACGGACCCCCCCAAAAAATAAATAAATAAAGACATGAGGCCTGAGGCTCAGTCATAGTGATAGTTCCAGGCTCCGTTGCCATCCCAATCCACGCACTTGTACAAGTCGATGTCCTCCACTGCTTCCGTGTTTGCGATAGGATTACTCTCGGCGCTGCCTCAAAACATGGCCCCCCGAGTTGCCCCCGAGGGACGTTGGCATCGTCAACTGAGGACCTGGCCGGTGCTTCATGCGCCATGATTGGTGGCAACTTGGTGGGTCGGGGTGATGTTGTCGGGGAATGCTACACATAATAGGCTTTGGTCAACCGGCGCGAGGAGAAGTCGCCCCAGGGTCCGGCCCCGGTCCATTAGTAACCTCGCAGTTGCGTACTATCGAAGCGTGAGACGGCGAATAAACGCCGAGGATAGGAAGTCAGCAACTCGGGCGACTTACACCAGGGCCATTCCTAAGTGTGCGAACTAATTTGTCAAATTGGTGTCCGTACGTCTCATCTAAAGGCCTCAGCGGCACCCACGAGGCCCCAGTGTTACCGATCCATGCCTGGATATTAAATTGGGGATCAACGCCAGGTTCAAGTTGCAAATGCCTTGGCCACGCCGATAGCTTTCTGGGTGGATGTCAGCTCCGACTAATGGGCCTTTCAAGAAAGCAGGTGCGTACAGATTTCCAACAGCCTCAGTTCCTCGAGCACGCGCCTGGAATGCGCCGCTCGCCGGAAAATAGAGTGTTCCAGTCCACTCATCACCGTTCATCTCAGGAGGCGCTACCAGTGCCGTTGGACCTGCATTTGCAAGATTTCCACTGGCAATCCTGGTCGGGGAGGATAGTCCTTGTGCGCCAGGCACGTGTGGGTGGGACTGGGCCTGCCCTGCGGCTGGACTAGGTGCCTGCGGACCTCTGTTCGAATTGGGAACCGGATTCATTGGTGGTATGTAGACAGTGTTGTTGGAGCTCAGCGACATGGAAGCGCGCCAATCAAGAGCGCGATTCAGGCAAGACAGAAGTGAATGGCGTGACTGATGGCGAGAAATCGAAGGTCTTAAATACCGCAGAGACTGTGAGAATCATTTAACTAGATGGAATAAAGGCGACTGTTCTACTGGGGTAAAAGGAGCGTGCTTGAACGCGTGCATCAACACGTTATACAACCTGAGGGCGCGTTACGTGGGTGTTTGGAACTCCGTTGTGGCGTCGGGAGATTGGCGATAATGCGGGAGCAAAGTTAGCTCTCAGGCCTCTCCTGGTCAGGCTGGCCTGCTGGCCTCTTTTCACAGGGGTGACAGCCGATGCTCATACCTTGGCGCTTGCCCAGCCCACTTGACATCCACATTGTTACACCGTTTTCGGAAGTTTTCCCCACACCTTCACAATCACAACACACCGTGAACCGCAAGCCCATCAGTGTAGTATGTAACGGGCGTCGGGCACGCCCAACCAAACCGTGACAGCCTCTGCCCAGGTGCATACAATGAAAACTTGAGCGCTTGAGCGTGCAACCACCCGGAGCAGCCTATTTCTCGGTCCACCCGTATCGAACCTTGCTTCCCCCGCGGGCATGACTGGCCAGCTATCGACGCATCGCCGTGGCCGTCCACGGCAAAAAAATGCTAAGCCAACGTCTACGAATGATTCTGATGGGAAGCTGACATTGCACTAGCAGTCCCCGTTGGACCGGGTTTGCAGAACTCCAGAAGCGAGACGCGTGGCTCTCGTAGGCATCGTGCAGCACAAGCTTCATGCGTGCCACCCGCGGCGTCTAATATTATTCATGATCGCTCACCGCTATGTCTCTCTCCACAGAGTCACACAGACTTGCCACGTATGTAACTGACTGGACTTTGATGTACATAGATACGTCCCTTGCCCATACCGCTAGATGAGTGTGTCATAGCAGGACCATGTAGTTGCTTATTAGACTAGTAATTGTCATCTATGAAACTTCGACATGAGGGGCGGTTGAGGTGTGATGATTTCAGAAGGGAACCATCATCAAGACGATGGCCTACATGACAGACCCACTCCCCGAAAAGCATGGCCACAGGGTGTGGAGAAAGTTGTGGGGTGCTAGCGCCGCATATTCGATCGCTGGCTTCGTGCCCGGGCCCCTCCACGAAGCATTCATCCAGTACCCCTAACTGAGATCGGATAACGGCAGGGTCAGAGGCTATAACTCAAAATCGGGTGCACCCGGCCTGATCTCCTATGAAAGACGATGTGTTGCGTGGCACCAAGTTACTGTATGGCGGATCTCCGGAGTGGTTAACGCAAAAGGCGTTGCTATGTAACGTTAAATGTCGACGTCTCGTACAGACGGGCATCCGAGTTCCAGTCCATTCACTGGTAATTCGCGCTTGGCAGGGATGGACTCAGAGCGGCGTTGCAAGGAGTTGTGTGGGAAGCGGCGATTCGGTTTAGGAATGTCTACACTGAAAAGGAGGTGGTCACAATGGCAGGGTACGGACGGCAGGCACAGGTAGCATTACTTGTACGCTTGTAGGTGGGCAAATCCGAGTCGGAAATGTCATTTGGCAGCCGGGAGATCCCTCCCCCCCAGTTACCAAAGGTGGTGATGGAAGTGCATGTTGCTACGAGGTTTCAAAAGGTCAGTGGCGGAGGATGTGCCTAAAGTGAAATAAGTTCAAGTCTGGCAAATTGGCAGTCGCTCCAGCGGATACCATTCCTGAGGCTCGAAAATTTCACTGTATGTATCAAAAACACGATGAAGAGGTATGCCAGTGGTACTGCGTTGTGCCAGGTTGCGTGGCTGTTTCAAAAGTCGCCAACTGTCACTGACTGTGACATCCAAGGTGACTTCTTGCAACCGAACATGACCTCCATTTGAGTTATAGCCTAGGCCCTAGAGGAGCATGCCCGCAAAGTCTCGGGAATCTCTCCAGGATCGGGGTCGTTCGTGTGGTTAACGATGTAACCTCCGCTACAAAACGAAACAATGAGCCTTAGAGGAGGGGGGTGGAACGCCGGGGCGTGAACGCGACACCTCAGGCCTCAGATCTCAGATCTCAGATGGCACCTTGCACAAGTGCCCCATGCCGTGATACTTTACCAAATACTGGCAAATAGCGCAATTCTGTGGGCCACGGCCACGGCCTATCACAAGTTGGCGAATGAGGAAGACTTGAGGAAGTCGTCTGGTCCACCAGGTGGAGAGGCAGGCGATCGAGGACGGGTGCGTCGATAAAGGGTTGCCCCGTCGCAGTCTGTCTCATGGATTCCGAAGGAAATTTTCACGATCATAACGACCACGGAAGTTGACACGCCCAAGGACACGCCACGAACTCCACGAACGTCGTCCGTTGGGACGTTCTGATGGGGCCCGTTCAGCCAATCGAAGTCGCCGATACCGCATCTGATTCCGCTCCCTGTCTCTTTTCCGTCACACGGCCGCATTGACGGCATCAGCGCTCAGCCCCAGTGGCTTGGGTACGTGCGGAGTCGGGGTGCGGATTCTTTCCAGAAATAAACACGTTAACGTGAACGCAGGACAAATACAAGCGACGGTGAAAGATGAAACCATGAGGTCAAAACAAAGGGGACAGACAGACCACAAGATACGGGCGCTAAATGTGACTACCCTAAAACATGCCTTGCGGTCGGAATTAGGCGCTGAGCCAGTCAGGTCGCCAATTCGACAGTCGCGGACTAATCAAAGCCAGGTCACGCACAGACAGTCGTTTCGACGCCGACGACTGAAATGACCTCCAGTGGTGGTTAGTGGTTGCGGCGGCGCGGTCACATACGGTTGATGTCTATTAGTCTCCCACCAATTGGCACGATCGGGCACTGGCAGCCTACACAACACTGCCTCCAACTAGCACAACACTGAGTGGCACGCACGTAGGGCTGTGAAATACGCTTTGTGCATCGTATAAATTTGCAACTGTCATCTTCACGCCCCCTAATGTCGATTCCCCAATTTCCCCATCAATGAGCTCCCAGCCGTATGTCAAAGGGAAATTCACCCGCTGCGGCGCTGCATTGACCATGTAACTAACAAGATCCAAATAGCCTCTCTCAAAAGTATGCCCGCCGTCAATACTCCAGCACTGCCCCTCGCCCTCCATTATCTCCAACCCACCCTGGGTCATCGATCCTACTAGATTCCAGTTCGGAAGGTTTTTTGTTCAACTACTGCTGACTGACTCGATGCGATGTAGGCCAAGTGGGATCAATCTACACGCTCCCTGATGATGTCCTACTAGCAATATTTGATTTCTGTTGGGATGAAGGTCAACTTGCAAAAAAAGAAATAGAAGCGTGGCAGTCACTGGTACAAGTTTGTCGGCGATGGCGAAGCGTTGTTTTTGGGTCTACACGTCGCCTCAGGCTCAGTCTGCGACTGGTTTGTACACCAGGAACACCTGCGAGGGACACGCTGGACGTTTGGCCACCCTTGCCTCTTCATTCGGCGTTATGGTGACTACACAACAAAAAGTGTGGATAACATCATTACTGTACTCAAGCGCAGCGATCGGGTCTGTAAAATTGACCTCATGTACTGTACATCCCAAGTTCCCATCTGGAAAACGTTTCGGAAGCGATGCAGCTCGTCTGATGAAACGGTGCCAGTTCCTGATTCCTTCCTGGGCGGATATGCTCCGCGTCTGGAATTCCTTTGGTTGAATCTAATGCGATCTTTACTATGAAAAAATTGCGTGTGGCTGAATGTTTGCATTACAGTACTGTCCGATTCCAAACCGTTTACTAAGCAGTCCGACTTCTGGGGTGGATTTACTGTAGTAATCAACAAAAAGCTCTCGCTACTCTCTAACTCGATCCGATAGCATCGGCATTTGCGCCGAATTGATGTCGGACGAGTCAGCAGCGCAGCCAGCGTCTGTCTGCCTATCATCTAGTTCTTCGTCAACGTCCATCCCGTCTAGAGACGTCACCTGATGCCGTGCGAGCTGGTCCAAGGAATTGGACAGGTTAAGGTCGCCTTCGGTGGATCCCTCAGCATCTTGAGCGGGGCAAGTCCCTTGGGGTTGTCCAGGCTGTTGCTTGGACTTTTTCTTCTTCTTCAATTCGCGGATTTTTCGCGGCTGTTGGTGCGTTGGTCGATTCGGGATGCCATCATCCGGGAAGGCAGCGCAGAGCAGAGCACCCCCAGCTGGCGCGAGGAGAAGACGGTCCACGGTCTTGCCACAGTTATCCCACCTCACAATGGCGTACTGTCAAAGTGTAAGACGGCAGTGGCAGAGGGCAGGATACCGGCGACTTACACCACCGCCCTTTTTAACTTTCCCAACCAACTGGTCAAAGCTGTCCGTCCCATCCATGCCACTCAGTCGCGCCACCGCGGCCTTGGTCTCAAGGATCCATGCCTGGATATCGAGTGTTGTAATGGGATCAACAACTTGAACAAGCTCAAGTTGCAAATCCTTTCGCCACGCTGATAGCTTTCTGCGTGAATGTAAGTCTCCAGCCAATAGAAGTTTCACGAAAGCACGTACGGATCGCCACTCGCTTCAGCTGCTCGAGCCCGCGCGTAGACGCGTGCGTCGTTCAAACAGAGCGTGCCAATCCACTCGACATCACTGCTCATCTCGCCAACCCTACGACCTGCGTTTGCGTTTACAAGATCTTGGGTCTGGGGCGCAGCTTGACTGGATGACTGCGAGCCTTTGTACCCAATGAGATCCGGATCCGTTGCTGAAACCTGCATGTAGCCATCCGATCTCGTGCGCTGAAAAATGGGCGTACCCGACCGCTGATCGTCCGCCATGTATTGTGTTACGTGGGCAGCAGATATGGGTAGCGAGTGTGGCACCGTTACTAGAGGAACTTGTGAGCATGTTACGTAGACTATGGACTTATATAGTAATGCATTACCTTCTAGTTCAGTGGGGGACATGAAACCCAATAGTAGGATCGTGTGGTAGGGGCTGGCATAGAGCTCTAGTGGTATGCCCGAATATGATATCTATTAAATATTTGTAAGGTGAGGGCAGGTTGACATGAAATCGACGAGAGGGCGCACACCTTAAAGAGAAGCTGCTGGTATTCTGGACAAAGGTTGATGAGACAAGGATTTATAAGTATCATCGAGAGGTTAATGTCGAGCTGTCAACAAATAATGGCCTCAACAACTTTCTGGTGACCACCACAGTACACCGACCTCCTTTAGTCTATCGTGGACGAGATTCCAGTTAGGGTCCCAAGAAGGGGCAGGCGATTTGAAAGATGTAAGATCAGGGTATTCAGCGTCGTTGTGTTGACCAACTGCGATGTGCCATATGTGATATGAGAACACCTCGTTAGGGTTAGGGTCTAGTTCATATCTCTTCCGGACCCGGAAGTCGTCGATCATCTAGAGATGCTGAGCGCTGAACCTTTCAGATGCAAGTAGAGTGTGACATTTAAGTACCTCGATTACGGACATGTAACCGCGGAAAACGGCCATATCCAGAGTTTCCGGCCACGGCCACATCAGGAGGAATCATCCTCACCCCATCGCAAGCCCCATCGCAAGCATCGTGCTCGCCCGCAACGTAGAAGACGGGGACGAAACCATTGCAGTACTCGACGAATACTATATGGGTCTGATAGTGGAATAAGGGTCAGCGTGAAAGTGGGTCCAAAGGTAGACTTACCTGATGCGAACGATCTCCTTCGCTGAGGTGGTCGCGTACTTGGGCAATAAGGGCATCGATTAACTGTGGATCAAGGGAGACAGCAGAATCAACAAGGACGAAGATGATTTTGTGCATGGTAGTGCAAGGGGACGGATGTAGAAGATGTAAAAGTTAGTGGTTAGTGTCTTCCAAAGGTCTTTTATGTCCCAGACATAAGGACACATGGTGCCGTTCAGCGGTCGACTTGCCTTGGGCACTGGCACCCCGTTTCTGCGTCGGCACCATGGTCGGCACTAGTAGCACTACACGTTTTGTTTTAGATTAGATGAGCGTTTTCAGGTTCGAATGTCTGGCACTTGCGTGAATATAAGCAAACAGGTATTCTTGGCACCTTGCATGTGGGGTGCCTTGCAGCTTTGATAACACGGATTGGAGAGAGTGCCAAGCCATACAACGGATCCTGAACGAATCTGGGCCACGCTTTCGATCATGATGGATAAATGGTGGTGCATGAAGGAGGAGTTACACAGTCAGTGCCAGAGCCGGGTCGTAGTGCCAGTGAAAGTGCCACGGGTAACTCAGAGTGCCCACTGGGGCACCTCGGCCGGCGAACAGACGCTCGCCGGCGACGAAAGTAACTAAAAACGCAACATTACAGTACAGCAAGAACGGCGCCGGCTGCCGGCATCACCCAAAATTGTGTGCTGCGCCAGCATCGAGGTTGCAGACCTGGTTAGCACGGGGGAGACCTTAATCCACCACTGCCTGTGAGCGGAAACCCTTTAGACAGGCTAAGAGTTGCTTACTAGACAGCCCACCAAGTCCTCGCTGCTTGCACGTTACACAGAGGCTACGCGGCAATTTCGTACTTCCCATCTCTGACGCCATGTCTATCTCAGCAAACTTCAGCACGAAGGAAAGGGGGGATGGGTTCCACCAACCTGGGTCTGCGCTTGGGCACTTTCTGGCATACAGTAATGTGGATTTACGACTGGTGGCACTTGCCGCTTCTGGCCTAGTAGCATGTCACATACCACATGCCTTCTAAATCAATCGGGTATCACCGCAACTTGGCACTCAGCGCGCTAAGTGCAGATTCGAATAAAAACGCGTAGGACAGGTCTCTCTCCGTCACAACGATAGGATTGAATAAATGCGAGCCTTATCACGGCAGAGCGAATATATTCCTCAAGTGCGTTACGATCTTAGGCATGTATGAACACTGCTACGAAAGGGAAGCCATAGATGGGAGGGCCGCGGGGCCTTCTGTGAGGAGATCCTGTAGGTCGGCCGCACCAATAAGGCCGCGTGAATGGCGCGATGAGAAGGTTCATGCACGCTCATGCACATTCATGACGTTCATGGTTCATGGTACCGGAGTCCGGCCCGTCCCCTGCGACGCAAGAACTTGAAGGTGGCACAAGTGCCAAAACATTGGGGCCATGTTAATCGCCAATCTGGATGAGTGCGTGAATATAAGTCTTCAATTGACACAAATTCCACAGAAAAAATTGCGCACGGGTCGCCCTTTGATGCGGTCGCTATGACCTGCACGCGTACCGCCCACCTCTCATTCCACGTGGTGTCCGTCCCCTGCCAGGTAAGCGTCCCTGACCACATCCTTTCGCCAACCCCGCCCGCGTTCGTTCCTGAACCGTTCTCACCGATAATGAGCCCTGATTGACCTTGCGCGAGTCCACGGTGCTCAACAAGTTGCGTCATCTGCGTTGCGACGACACCTGGAGGCATTTGTAGTGTTTTCCGAGGTTGTTGTGGGGCGCCCGTGCTGAGACGTCGCACAGAAACAGTTGTGCATCAGGTGCAGATATACCACCTAGTAAGCCGACCTGTGGGGCCTTCTACGTCACACCTGTAGGGTGTTGCATTTGCATTCGCAGCTGAGCCAGAGCTTGCGCTTGCCCCCGACTCGGAGTTGGGGTGAATATTTGGTGGGGATAGATTGATTCGCGACATCGGATTCGGATTCGGATTCGCTGAGTTTCCGCGGCATTACAGTATAGTGTCACAGAAGTGTCGAACTGGTGAGCATATCAAGTAGACATAAGTTATGGTATAACATTACCTCCTAGGAACGGAATCAGATAATGCAGAGATGCCCGGTGGAGACCGTGAACGGCACCGCACTGAGGGGGGGGGGCACGAAATCTGAAAATACGATCGTGTGGCAGGGCCAAGTGTAGAGCCATGGTAGCACGCGATGGTTGTCATGGCAGTACAAAGGACGAAAGTAAGTGGTACGGTAAGTGCGGGTAGCCCGTAGTACCCTTTAGCACGACGTTGCGCGATGGAGGTGCTGCCATTGGCACCTCATTTTTCGGCACTTGCGTGAATATAGACAAGCTTGGTCACCATCACCTATTCACGGCACCTCGTATGTGGGGGCCAGTTGCCCAGCTTTGATAACGCGGAAGAGCCACAACGGAGCCCAACGAATCTGGGGTTAGGGCCACTTAGATTCTTGGTCGTCCACGTTTCCGATACGAAGGACATGATGGGATGAAGAAGCAAAACGTTGTGCCCAGAAAGTGCCCAGTAGTGCCTACTCAGAGCTACACGTGTGCAATTTGACTAATTTGAGTGGCGCCGCCGCCGGCACCGCGATCGTTGCTCCACCAACTGAAACCTCCTGGGCACTGACGAAAACCTGCTTTATTTCATGTCGCGCTGAATATACAGTTACTACAGTCGTACATACACGGGGCTTCTCCTGTACAGTATAGACAGAGCAGGGGCCATCACAAGTCGCGAGTCGAGCCTGGCACTCGAGACTGGCACTTCCTTGCACCAATCAAACATCCCCGGCCATCTTGTCTGTGCCAATGGTACTTTCCTCTTGCGACGCGGGAACCTGTCGACCGCACGGCATGAATATATATAGTATGCCACCAATGCCCCCATTCTGGCGTCCTCATCCCTGTAACGATGCCCGGTACATCCCAGGTATGGCTGGTTAACGTTTACTAGGCAGCATACGTATCTGAATCGTTAACAGACTCCCACCTCTTCAAAGACGAACGGCCCGCGTCTGCCCTGCCCATGGACCGGATGCGAGGTAGACTTTGGGCGCCAGCAAGAATGGGAACGGCACATTTTAACGTTCCATTTGCCGGACTGCTATTGCTGCCCTGCTCCAGCTTGTCCTTGGCGCAGCCGCCGAAAAGACTCGCTCAAAATGCACATTGATGAAGGGATGTGCGGCCCAAGACCCGAGTGGGAAGAACAGTGGATGATATACAACCCGAAATTGATCCTACAGTGGATTTGCGAAGACTTCATCTCCATCGAGTTCGCGGAGACGTACGCGCTTGACTTTGTTCAAGAAAGGGCGAGGGAGCTAGGGAAGGTGGATGCATGGAGAGATCCGTGGCGCTACCATGATGGGCCGCAGGAGTTTGTGATGGATTGACGTACGCTCATCAGTGCAAAAAAACTTAGTGGCTTCGGCTGAGTTTTCGCTTTGTCAGATCGTTTGAAATACGTTGTAAAAAGAATACACTTTCAGGCCACCCACCAATACGTTATACCCAGAACGACGCGTCCACTGTGAGGCCATTCATCACCCTTTCCCTTCACCCACCTCTCCCTTCAGTTCAGATGCTACCAAGAGTAGCTGTTTGAACAGGTGGCAGCGCTGGAGATCGATATAGGAGCGGAACGGTGGCTACCAGAATCTTGTGCAGGTGTTTGATGTGATCGTGGTCCTTATGAGAGTGTGAGCAGCACCGCCTGAGCGATGAGCAGGTTGTGAGCGCTAGTGAGGCTGTGAGCAAGGTGGATAGGAGGGCCAAAGCCAGGCCTGAGAAAACACCGATTCACACTCAGATGAGCGGAGCTGTCATACTCATACCTGCCGTCATGTCTTGTCGAACATGTACAGTACTATAACTGACTGTAAGGCTAAATTTTTGTGTTGCGACTCTTGCGAATACACTCATTGTTCAACCCTATTTGTGAATAGACAGTGAATGGATTCTCCCGAAGTTGCCTTGGGTTAGGGAGTAGTAAGCATTCAGGTGCGTTGCTCTGACTTGCTCAGAAAAAGACACTTGTTCTCCCCATCTTTGCGCCATTCCTCAAACAAAATAGATTACACGGCAGTTGAACAAAGGATCAGAACTTCAGGAGCGCATATTATGACCCATCAGTCGGCCAGGATTCTTGGTCCATGAACAATTGTTCATGGGAACATTATTTCCGGGCTGTCCTGCATTGCCCCACCTGTAGGGTCGACTGTCACCCTTCCAGACGTCATACTGTGCCGCCATACAAGCCCCTGATTCTGCTGTCAGACTGCTGAGCGCTGACCTTGCGGCTGTGATTGGAATTGCTGTGGCGGCATTGGCTCAGCTGGCGTTCCTATCGCGAAAGCATTTGTCTTGTCACTGAAAACACCTCCTTCGGTCCTTCGAGTCCTTCCCTTCCCATCTTTTCTACCATATGTTGGCCGAAAAGGAGTTTTCCGGCAGCTGTGTCGACTATTGCAGCTGACACGATCGGCCAGCCCGTAGCTCTGGAATGCCAAAAGGGATTGCCGTACAGAGTACTCACCTACCAGACGGTGCAAGGAGAAAATCTAGCAGGGGCGACTCGGCGAGCCCTTCCACAACGCACTACATTACCAAGCGTGAGAATCTGGCTTCGCGGAACACTGGTGACCGGTGATCTTTAAACGTTAGCCCTGCTTTCTCCCAGTAACTTGAGTAGCTGGTCAAAATTGTCCGCATCTAGTGCGTACTTGATTCGAGCAACCGGGGCATTTGTCTTGCGAATCCGGGCTTGAATGTTACGTGTGTATTTTCTAGCCTCGACAATCTGAAGTCGCAAAAACTTCGACCACATTGACGTCTTCCTGCATCGATGTCGGTCTTTACAGTAATTAGCAAAAGTTCCGCAAGAGGTCGTTCACGCGAATTGATAACCGGGTCCGACTCTAGAACACATCCAACCCCATATGAGCATCCCCAATCACTGGTCATCGATTATCTGTATAGTGTTTCCCGTGGGCTCGCGATATGGGTGGTGAGTCCAGCACTGGAGCTGGAGGAGCTGGCAGGTAGATGGTGTTGATTCCAGGGATCGGTCGTTTCACTCGTGCTGAGGGAGGTGTAGGGCCCTCAGACTGTGAGTCTTAGCACTTTCCTAGCCTACATTGTACTATTACCTACGTCACTGTCGAACACGTTATGTATTTACAAATCAGAATACGTATTTTGTGGTACCAAATGATAGAAAGAATGTAACACCGAAAAAAAAGTCATGAGGCTCAGTCATACTGTCATAGTGACTATCGCAGAACCCGTTGCCATCTCAATCTACGTACTTGTTCAAGTCGAAGTCCATTTCTTCCGAGTTTGCGATAGGATTACTCTGCGCTGCTTCAAGGTATGGTCCCACAAGGGAGGTTGGCATCGTCGGCTGAGGCCCATGCTCGGCGCTTTTGCGGCGGTTGGTACTAGTACGGCGGCCGCTTCGGGATGCCACCGTCGGTGAATGTAGCACAATGCAGCGTTTTGCCAACCGGAGCGAGGAGAAGTTGCTCCAGGGTCCGGCCCCAGTTCTTCAGCACACTTGCCTACATTATCGTCGTTAATTTATCGAAGCGTGAGACAGCGATGATAGGAAGTTGGCAACTCGGGCGACTTACACCACAGTGTCGAGTCATTTACATACTGTCATACTGACAATGATACTGTAGCGCTTTTGCAAGTGAACGGCAAACCCACATCGGTGACTTCTCACCAGATATCACCCCCTTTCCCTGGCTTATCACCCTCCTTGAATTCGGCACGGCACGATAGACCTCCCTTGAGGTCCCTTCGGAAATCGGAATGACGCCTTTCTGACTGAACTTTGACTTTGTTGTACAACTACACATCCTTTGCCCATACCTCTATAACTGACTGCTCCTTGGCTAGTGGTGGGTAGTCATGGTTGCTTTCGTCGAGACCATTTACTGTAATTGCTCATTTATGAAACTTCGACATGAGGGACGCGCGCTCCCCCGAGAAGCATGGCCATGAGGTATTGATTACTGTAAGTGTTGTAGGGTTCTGGCGCCGCATGTTCGTGCCCTTGCCATGAGGCACTCCTGACTGGGATTGGACGGCAGCAGCCGCGGCACGGTCAAAGGCTAACTCTAAATTAAAATCGGCTGTGAAAGAATGTGTTGCGTGGCATCATTACTGTATGGTAGTTACTGGCAGATCTAAGTGCTCCGTTTTGTTATGTTACTGTAAATGTGGTAACAACAGGCATCCGAGTCCGTCCCAGTCCATTCACTGGCAGTTCGTGCTTGTCGGGGATGGATTCGGAGCGGCGTTGCGAAGAGTTGAAGTGGCGGATGCGTTAGTCGGTTTAGGGAAGTCTGTACTGAAGAGGAGGGGTGGCGGGAAACGCGGACGGCGCGCACAGGCAGCATTCGAGTTGTATGTGGGCGAGTTGAGAATATCTGGGTGTTAGATGATGTCGGTCGGTCTTTTTGGCAGCTCGGAGAGTCCAGCCCAACGTGGGTATGGGAGTGTTGCGAGGCTTTCAAAACGTCAGTACGCGTCAGTACTGGTCAGTGGCGGGTGCCACGTTGCACCCAAAGTGAAAAAGATCAATCGGTCAAGTCTCTCGATCACTCCAGCAGACACTAGTCCTGAGGCTCGAAAAGTTTTCCATCACCATGCCAGGAAGGGTCCATCGTCACCAATTGTACTGCGCAGAGCGAACGTGTAGTAAGGTTCTACTGTATCAAAAACACGAGGAAGAGGCATGCGAGTGGGTGACGCACGTGGCGTTGTGATGATGTTTTGAGGAGTCCTGCGAGTCCTGCCCTCAGCACGTAAGGGAAGCTCTTTTTTGCGATGGTCGATATGTGATTACTAAAAGAGTCTTTTGAACGCGCTGAGGATGCTGTGGAAAGGGCACTCACTAGAAAGGGTCGACCGATGCTACAGTTGTACGGGCATGTAGGGCTTGGGCTGGGCTGTGAAATAGGCTTTGTGCGTTGTATAAGGGCAACTGGTTCCCCCTTCTCCTCGCCCATTCCCCATCGATGAACTCTCAGCTGTATGTCAAATACATCCGCTGCATTGATCAAGTAGCTAACAAAATCCCCAACAGTCCCGCTCGAAAGCGTGCCCGTCGTCAAGTTACCTTACCATACTCCAGCGCCGCCCTCCATCCTCCATCATTTCCGACCCACCCTGGGTCATCGATCCTAATAGATTCCCCTTCAGAAGGTTCCTTGACGGCAGAAAGTCATGCACGTCGCCACGCCGGCAAGAAACTATCCGACCGCCATCGACGTACGTCCTTTGGCGCAACATCCCTCAACGACTGCGGACTGACTCGATGCGATGTAGGCCAGATTGACGTGCTCCCTGATGATGTCCTACTAGAAATATTTGACTCCTGTGCGGATGAAGACCGTCCTACGAAAAAAGGAATAGAGGCGTGGCAGTCACTGGTGCACGTGTGTCGGCGATGGCGAAGCGTTGTTTTTGGATCACCGCGTCGCCTAAATCTAAGGCTTGTTTGTACAGACAACACACCTGCGAGGGACACGCTGGATGTCTGGCCAGCCTTTCCTCTTTTCATTCGGTGCTATGGCGGCTACACAACAGAAAGCGTGGAGAATATCATTACTGTACTCAAGCGCAGCGATCGCGTGTGTCAAATCGACCTCATGTACATCCCAAGCCCCCGTCTGGAAAACGTTTTGGCGGCGATGCAGGAGCCATTCCCGGAACTGACACATCTTGAGCTTAGCTCGTCTGATGAAACGGCGTTGGTCCTTCCTAATTCGTTCTTGGGTGGATCTGCCCCGCGTCTGGAATCTCTCTGGTTGAATCGCATTCCATTTCCGGGTTTACCGAAACTACTTTTGTCTGCCACTCACCTCGTCCAACTCTACCTTGTTAACGTTTTTCATTCCGGGTACATCTCACCCGAGGCGATGGTCACTGCCCTCTCCACGTTGACCAGCCTTGCAGCTCTTCACCTTGATTTCCAATCCCCTCGATCTCGCCCTGACTGGGCGAGCCGACGTCCGCCTACCCCAACACGCTCTATCCTCCCCGTTCTCACAAATTTTTTGTTCAAGGGGTCAGCGAATACTTGGAAGACATCGTGGCCCGCATCGATTCCCCTCGACTCCAGTACCTGGATATAACCTTATTCAATCAAATCCTATTCGACACACCACAATTCAATCAATTCATTGGTCGCACACCAACGTTGAAAGCACTCGACAAGGCCCGTGTTACCTTTGCAGATGGCGCTGCTAGCGTTAAACTCTCATCACTGGCATCTGGCTTCGCAGAGCTCACTGTGAAAGTCCCATGCATGGAGTTGGATTGGCAAGTTTCGTCTCTGGAGCAGGTCTGCTCGTGCTTCCCTCCCCTTTCCATGTTGGGGGACCTCTACATCTACATGAACAAGGCCCCATATTGGAAAGACAACATCGAGAACACGCTATGGCTGGAGCTATTACACCCATTTACTAATGTGAAGAATCTCTACCTATCCAAGCAAGCTGCGCTACGTATCGTGCCTGCCCTGCAAGAGCTCGTTGGGGGCAGAGCGACAGAAGTGTTGCCGACCCTGCATAACATTTTCTTGGAAGGGCTCCAGCCCTCAGGACCTATCCAAGAAGGCATCGGGGAGTTCGTTGCCACGCGACAGGTCACCGGTTGCCCTACAGCAGTTTCTGCTTGGTCTTAGGAGGTCAATGATTGATAAATGCCCTTCGCTTTCTGTCCCCCGTCTCGTATCATCTACTCACCCACTACTTTTCTTTGCGCTGGATTTTTGGGTATCACTGGATCATCTGATTGCATCATGAGTCATGTCGCGTCGAATGAAGCCAATAGCGATAGATTCTTACTATGGACGTCTAACCCGTTATGAGGTCCGATGTTTGCGACATTTCTTTCCGGCTGCCGCTCCAGGACGCCCACTTACGGTGAACAATCAAGGTACGCCTTTGCCGCTGTCTAAATCTCAAGCTTGCCCAAAATGTTTCAACAACACGCCCAATAGTTCGGGAAACCCCACAAAATAACACTACTTCAGCTTTGGCCAACGCAGACTTGAATGGGCCGTCTTGTATTTTTCGTAGCCGTAGCGGGTGGAGAATCCCGGGGCGTCTTGGAAACTTCTCGTTTCGTGAGACGATTACGAATTGTATCGTCCCCCAATCTTCCAGCACCACTGGCACCGACACACTGCGTCTTCTCGTTGCTCAAAATCTTTTGCGCGCTCGCTCGTCCCGAATGTGCACACTCGCAGCGCGCCTGAAGAACGGCGATACTGTATCCTGAGACAAACAGGGGTTGATACGTTGATGCACTATCAGCGTGAAGCGCTAGTCGGATTGATGGCCCGGCCCGGGGGAGTTGCGGGCAATCGCATACATACGTACGCAGACCTTGACGCAGACAGAATGGCGAGGAGGAATGCTATCCTCCGGCAGTGAGGGAGGTGAAAAATGACGCCGAAGAAGAGGTCACGACCATCCTGCAAATCTGCGTCGACGGCTCGCAAACGGACACACCCAACCAAACCGCCCTCTTGCTCGGGCCAGGCGCATACATGTATCTACGATCCGACTCATCCGAGCGTGTTCTCACAGGGATCGGCCGATTTTTCCCGACGTCGCTCCGCCCGCGGACGGACATGATTGGCCAGCAGTCGATGAGCGACTCACCACCTTTGGGGCCCCCAGGGCACTCAAACCCATACATGATATGCATGACCATTTGCGACCACATCAAACGACAATTCCATTGTCCATACCACACAAGCACAGTACATAACACATTGACCGCCTCTATCAAGTTGTACAGTACAGTACAGTGAGCATGGATGAATACGCAAACCCTTTTTTTTTTGCGTTCCCACCTGCCAAAACAAATGCTGTCACTAACAATTTGGGGGAACTTTGGCAGGTGGGAACGTAGATGAACTGCAAATACACTCTAATGACGCCTCATTGTGCGTCTTGCCAGTGTAGTCATGAAGCGACCGCTAATACTTACCTTCCACCTAAAATGATGCCATAATGGCTAGGCAATGAGTTTAGTGGGCCTGAAATGCCAGGGCCTGCTCTGGCTGGGGTTTTTGTCGAGGTTATCGCGGCCTTCCGGTACTTCCGGGTGCCAGTGAGAGCATCGGTCGGCATCTCTTTACGAGAGCGCTCCTCCGCTCTCTCTTTCACCTTCTTGGCGGCACGGAGGGAGTCTAACGAGAAATGTCGTGGGCTCAATAATGATAATGTGTCAGAAGGGCATATAGCTTACTCTTGAGATTTCCGCCCATAGGCGGACCTCCGGGAGCCATTATTACGAACAAAGCGGGATATTACTGTAGTCATGAAGTAAGATAGAGGGTATCCAAAAGAGCAAAGAGGGTCGACTTCACTGATATGATCAATGGGTTGTGACGCTTGCAGCTTGCGAGGTTTTAGGAAATAAGGTGGTTTATAAATGTGCGAAGTGGTGCCGGCGCTGTCATGTTGGCACTAACGAGAGACCGAAGCATGGGTATGGGCACCATAAGATGAACAGTCCTTGCATGCAGTACTGTAGCTGCATTTTCATTTTTCATCTCCCTTGCCACGTCGTCGTGTGTCTGTCACGTGATTCATTACTTAGCCGAGAGTGCCCAGTCCTTCCTCCTCTTGTCCCCCCTGCAGTACCAAAATGCTTGCCAAAGTGAGAAAGCTTCGACAGCAGGGAGAGCGGGTGACACTGTATGCCCATTGTATTTCTTGACGGGACACTGGAACCCATCATTTTTTGTACTGGAACAGTGACAAATGGGCAACATCATTCCAGATGAATAGTTGTGCCAACGCCAACGCGTGCCAGGCTTGGTGCCAGGACATCATGTGAGAAATTTATGATTACACAACTTCATCGAGGTCCATAGCAAGTTCCGGTCAGTGTTGTGCAAGGTGTTGTGACGGCCACTGGCACTTCTGACCAATGTAGCGTGCAACAAATTTCTTTCCCGAGCTTGTTTTCCCCAAGCCTGTGCGCTATCATCCCCTCATAATATTTGTTTTTTGCTTTAACCTCCTTCCAGATCCACATCGTTTTTCGCCGCTCTCGAAAGGCACCTAGCTCTACCAATACGCCGTTCCTTGCAACACCGCGCATTTCCCTTCCAGACATTGCCGAGCTCCAATCTGCCTTCTCCATTACCGTCGACGCTTCCCTCTGCGCGAATCTTCCAAATGTCATCCGCCACTACGAGACCATCCTGAACTAGCCGAATCTCGCCTCCATCTCCGGCACCACCTCCGAAGGAGGAGAAGGTGCCCTCCGCACCTACACAGCCCAATGCCGAGAAGGCTAAGACCGAAGCGACCGATGACGACTATGACGACCCATACTAGGAGGCTCCGAAGGAGAAGAACCCTCTAGACCTCTTGCCCAAATCAATGTTCAACCTCGAGGACTGGAAACGCGCATACCCCAGCAAAGAACGACGAGCACGTTCTTCTCGTCCCTTTACTTATCTGCACCACCTTATAATGTCGCGTGCACAGTCCTGGGCGTCGTTCAGCGTCTTGGATCGGCGCGGTTCTCTCTTTCTGACGCCTCTAGTCCAGACCGTCAAATCATCAGCGAGGATAACCGCCTCATCTCGACATCAGAACCTAATCCTTTCCCCACTCTCATCCGCCACGATCGCCTCGATCACACGTTGCCATGTCCATTCACTACTGAGATTCCGCGCGTCTGTGCTTGATTGACACCATCGGCTGTGGCCTCAAGGGCCTGCGTTTCCTCGATTGTCGGCACCTACTCGACCCAGTCGTCGAGGACACCATTGACGCCAACAGTGAGTCATCCCCCCACACTGCTTACCCGACCCCGCCGACCTGGCCTCGCTCATCCTCCGCTTCAGGAACTAACGTCCTCGGGACCAAACTACCTGCTCGACCAAATCGGAGGGGCGTTCGGACCATCATCCGTTGGCTCGACTTTAACGGCTGCTTCCTCGCTGGAGAGTGCACATGTTGTCATGTTTGCCGTCACCGTCACCCAACTGCTACGGAAATGACAACAACACAGTCGTCGTCGTTGTTCGAGGGGGGCACCTGTCCCTCTCAGAATTATCGTCGCCGTCGCGGGCCACCTGACACTCCAGGGTGAGCGCGTCACCGTCCTCGAGTGCATGATCGAAGCGCAGGCCGCGGCCCGCCGCCGCACAAGATCCAGGTGCTCAACTCGTTCAACGGGGCACCGGTGACCCTTGGGCCATCGATCATCCGTCGTGTATTGTGTCTCGTGGGCACGCGATTTGGGTGGTGAGTCTACCACCATTACTGGTGAGACTGGCAGGTAGATGGGGGGAGAGGGGACCTTGATTTTGGGGATTGGTCGTTTCATCCGTGCTGAGGGACGTCAGCCGGTCGGTCAGAAAGAAACCCTCCAGACTGTAATTTTAGCGATTGTCATTCACATTGTACTATTACCCGCGTTGTGTATACCACCCCTGCGTTGTCGTACACTTCATATCTGAATTAAAATACATCTTGCGGTACCAAGAATATGACCCCGAAAAATCATCATAAGGCTCCTTCACAGTGACTATCCTTGTGGCTATCTCAGGTTCTTTTCGCCATCCGAATTCACGTACTCGTACAAGTCTAAGTCTTCCATTTCTTCCGATTTTGCGATTGGAATACCACCCAAGCTTGAGTCCGCACTCGATCCGATGGCATCGGCATTTTAAGGGCAGTATGCCACTTCGGGTTTTTCTGGCTGTGGTTACGTCGGAGTTATCGTACTCTGCGCTGCTTCGACGGGCGTTGGCGTTGCGATGGGATGATCAGGCCCAGGCCCTGGTGGGGACTTTCCCTTTTTCTGAGAACATTCACTCCGCTTCTTGACGCGGATTGTTCGTGGCTGTCGGTGCATCGGCAGACCCGGGATGCCCATTTCGGGGAACGCAGCGCAGAGCAGGATCTTGCCAACCGGCACGAGGAGAAGTCGCTCCGGGATTACTCCTTGGTCCCCCCACTTCACAATTGCGTACTGTCAAACGTATGAGACGGCGACGGCGGGAGGCTAGCGACTCGGGCAACTTACACCACCGCCACTTCTAACTTCCCCAACCAACTAGTCAAAGTTGCTGTCCGTCCCATCTATGCGCACCACCGCGGCCTTAGTATCATACATCCAAGCCTGGATATCGAGTGCTGAAATGTTGAGTGGCGACAATTTCCAGGTACAATTTCTTTGGCCACGCTGATAGCATTCTGAGTGGATGTAAGACTGATAGATGTTTTGGAGCCCGCGCTTGAGCGCATACCCCGTTCAAATATAGGGTTCCAGTCCACAGCATCGTATTACCTGCATTTGTGTTTGCAAGGTTTCCACTGACATTGAACGTCCCCATATAGTCGCGCGGCATTGGCTACTGCTGCTGCTCGACTCTGCTACCATGAGGAGACACACACCAGGGCCTAGACGTCAAGGTCGCCAGTTATACGAAGGAACGAGAGGGAAAGAAAGAGACGAACCTTAACAGTAGTCCACCAGTCAAAGCGCCCGTCGACCGACAATTAACCCATAAATAAAGGAGAGTGACGAAAAGAGAAGAGCGTGACGAAATCGATGTCGCGACCTAGGCCGAGATCGGGTAGAGGTGGGAGTTGGGGAAGGCCTTCTTGATACGTTCGTCGAGGAAGTAGTACGGCGACGCATAGGCAATGTCAGTAGAATCGGTCTGGCCGGCACCACCGGTGAGCATTCCGACGATGCGATTGTTAGCATCACCAATGACGGACCCGGAGTCCCCGAGGGCGGAGAAAGCGCCGTCCTTGTGGCTGTAGGGGTAGATGGCAATCTCCATAGATGTCGAGTACTCTTTGTAATCACGGACGAATGATTCGATGCCGGTCGCGCGACCGAAGGTAACACCGGTGCTGGTGCCGTTCTTAACGACGATAAGACACTCTTCTCTATTTGCGTCGAACATGATCGGGCGGCGCAGCTCGCCATCCTTAACGAAGTCTCGAAGCTGCATGAGGCCACCACGCGGATATTTGAACTGGGCGCGGGTCTCGGGGTCAGGGTACATCTTCTCCATGAATTCGCCCGCCGTAAGTTTGGTTCCTAGATCTAATAGTTAAACTAGACGACCTTAATGAGATAGATTGAAACGTACCGAGATGGATAACGTTGCCTCGGAAAGCGTTCCAGTTAAACCTCTCGCGGTCAAGCTCAACGAGAGCCCAGTCTTCGGTGAATCGTTTGTCCCCTGTACTGACGGAAATTGGAGGGGCGTAGAGGACGTATCCCAGAACGCGCTGGCTCTCTACGGTCCAGAGCCCGGTGATATCACCGTAGAACTCGTCCACGCTCGCCTTCGACTTCTCCGCCTTTGCCAACTCGTCCTCAAACGCCCGCCCCGTGGCAGTTATCTCGGCGTCCTCGTCCTCGGCGGCCGCCCCCAGACCATCAATCTCATCTTTGTAGTGGTCGATCATGATAGTCTCGCGGCCGATCTTGCTCATGATGGCCTCGAGAGCTGTCTGGTATGCCTTGCTACCGAGGTGGATGACCTCGAGACGAGGCATGCTGTTATTCTTGCGGTGGTAGAGATCGTTAGAGTGTTTGCTGGGCGGGAGAGCAACGTGTCGGGCCGTAAGGAGGAGTACTTGATCACCTTCGCTGAGATAGAGACAACCAGTGCCTTCGAAGTAAGGGAAGGCCTTGCGAGCGATCTGGAGACCCAGAGCGGGAGTGAATGGACTGCGCACGTCGGCTGTTGGGTGAACGGAGGGGACGTGGTCGAGGAGCTGCGGTCTGGTGGACCGGGTGAAGACGGACTCGCGGAATGCGATTTCGACGTCCGTGATCTCATACTTGGCGAGAATCTTCTTGCAGCGCAAGGCCGCGACCTCAGCGTCGACGCGGGAGAGAGTCCCGGGCATCACGCCCACCCAAAGGAAGAGGGGACCAGGTTCCCCTCCGGCTTCGGCAAAGCAGACGGGGTCAATGCTTGTCCACTTAAGGTCGACGGAATCGAAGTGTTCGTAGATCTGCTTGCCTAGCTGGTGCCATACGAGTGCGATCGCGTGGTCGTAGATGGGTCTAGCCTCCTTCGGGATGCGCTGGGCCTGGGGCCCAGTAGGCAGCGGCCAGGCGGGTCCCGTATGGAAGATGGAGATGGGATTGGAGGGGAGGCCATAGAAGTCGTTGTGGGCCTCGTCCACGGGCGAATGAGAGGGCATGTCTACGAAGTCCTTCCCGATATCGAGGTCGGCAACTGCGGTAGTGGTGGGAGTGTGTGTGAGTGTGGATCCGGCGTAGATGACCTTGCAAGCGTCAAGGAACTCCTATTCGTCTTCGGAAGCCACTGGAACGAGAGAACAAAAACGAAAAACGTGAGTACGAGGAGATGGCAAAAGCTAAAGGGCTGACTCGTAACGGTAGCTGGCTGGGTGAGAGGAAACCCGAGAATGTAAGTACGGGAAAATAGGCCAAAGGATTGACTTGAGAACGATAGGGAGAATGTCGACTGCGCCATTTGGTGAGGGACAAGAGAGAGGGCAAAGCGCCACGTCGATTTCTATTTGCCTACAAGATCCTCGCTCCGCTTCGGCGACTTTACACCATGAAGCATCCCGACCCCGCTCAATCCACCACCACTCCCGGATGCTCCGCCGCCATCCAAGCCCTTCCCGGAGCTCAAACCCCCAAAGCCGACACCGCCAACGGGCGGGCCCATAGGAAACCCGCCTACCCCGAATAAATGGCACGAAGCCAGCACGAAGCCAGCGACTCAGCCTTGGACTCAGCCAACTTACACCACGGCCATTTCCAAGTGCCCCAACCAACTGGTCGTTGTGCCAGTTGTCCATCCCATCTATGCATCTCAGTCGCAGCACCGGGGTCTCGGTCTCACGGATCTATGCTTGGATATCGAGCGTTACGACGCTGGGATCGACATGGGCTACCAATGTCGTCCGGCGTCAGTTGCGGGGGGAGAAAGGGGTTCAATTACACCCTGCTTGACACCCTGGCCCGAGCCGCCAGTCCAGTTTCCATTTGATGTCTCCAGTCCCCTTACCGTATCATGGTCAATGCAATGTATGCCCATGAATCTGTAAATCTGTACTTACTTTTGTTGGAAAGGAGATCGTAGACATCGTCCCGGGACCAGACGATGACGTTTATTGCCTCGTCAACTTAAGTGAAGGACTGGCCGGGCCTGGCTATCCTCCTGTGCAAAACAGGATGGATGGGACTCAGTGCAATTTATCTACGAATTACGATATCCCTAGGCAAATTGAAGCGACAAATTGAAGCGTCCCTGAGTCTTAGGGATCGCGCCTCGGACGTCTCTTCGGGACCCCGAGTCTCCCATTGCTTCAATTGCAACGGACGCGAGCGCGTCCCTTCAAGTCTCAATAAAGTTATCCTCGAACGTTCCCAGAGCAACGCGTAAGCGTAAATACAGTGGCACGTATATAACTTGACGTGTCTGGCGGCCCAGTGTGCTGTAGATAGATAATCGAATGCTCGATCTCCCCTCTCCCTGCTCTCTGACTCGATCCGATGGCATCGGCATCTCTGGCGCTCGCTTAATCAAATGTCGGACGAGTCAGACACGCAGCCAGCGTCCATCTGCCCATCGTCCAGTTCTTCGTCAACGTCCATCTCGTCTGACGACATCTCCTGATGCTGCGCATCTTCCTGGTACAAGGAGCTTGACGTGTTGGAATCGCCTTGTATGGGTTCCTCAACATCTTGAGCACAGTAGGCTCCTTCGGGTACTGACTGTAGTTTCGGCGGAATGGTCGTACTCTGCGCCGCCTCGCCGCATAGTCCCTCGATGGACGTTGGCATTGTTACGGAAGGACCTGCGCGGGACTTTCCCTTCCCCTGAAACCTTTTACTCGGCTTCAAGACGCGGATTGGTCGTGGCTCTTGACGCTTTGGTCGCTCCGGGATATCGCCAACCGGCACAAGGAGAAGTCGATCCAGGGTCACGCCACGGTTCTCCCACTTCACAATGGCGTACTGTCAAAAGCGTGAGACGACAAGTAGCAGGAAGCCGGCGACTCGGGCGACTTACACCACCGCCATTTCTAATCGCCCCAACCAAATGGTTAAAGTTCCAGTTGTCCGTCCCATCTATGGACCCCACTCGCACCACAGGGACCTTTTTCTCAAGTATCCATGCCTGGATATCGAGTGTTGGAATGGGATCAGCAACTGTTTCAAGCTGCAAATATTTTGGCCATGCTCGTAGCTTTCTGCGTGAACGTAAGTCTCCACTTCCTGATAGAAGTTTCGCGAAAGCACGTACGGATTGCGAACCGCTTTGGGTGCTGGAGCTCGCGCGTGGACGCGTACGCCGTTCAAACAGAGCGTGCCAGTCCACACGAGCTCCTCCCAATGGTAGTGCAGCATTGACTGCTCGACTCCGCCACCACTCGAAAGCATACCGTCTAGTCCTGGTGCGCCAGGCACCTGCAGGCCTTCGTTCGGATCGTGAACCGGGTCCGTTGCCGGAACCTGCATGTACTGCAAAGTGGGCGCCCCCAACGACTGGTCATTCGTTATGTATTGTATTCCGTGGACAAGGGAATTGGTGGGCGATTCTAGCGGTGTTAATAGAAGAACTGTTGAGCATGTTGCGTAGACTATGAGGATGATATAGAAAGGCATTACCTCCTAGTTCACTGGCGGGCCTGAAACCCGATAATAGGATCGTGTCGTAGGGGCTGGCGTAGAGCCGTGGTGTTGGGCACATACATAATATCTATTATATATTTGTAAGGTGAGAGGGGGGAGGGGTTGACGAGAGCGCACGCACCTCGAAGAACGGCTGCTGGAATTCCGGATGAGGATTGACGAGTATTCTCGAAAGCTTAACGTTGACCTATGAACGAGAAATTGCTTCAACAACGCTCCTGTGACCACAACTGTACACTTACATTCTTTAGTTCATCGCGGACGTTATTCCAATTGGGGTGCCAAGAGGTATGCGAAGACAAAAAATCGGGGCATTCAGAAGGGTATTCAGCGTCGTCGCGTTGACCAACTGTGATGGGACTTAGGTGATATGAGAACCCATTAGGGTCTCTTTCCCGGAAGTCTTTGATCATCTAGTGATGCTAAGCACCTTTCAGATGCAAATAGTGCGCTACATTAAGTACCTTGATTCCAGAAATGCAACCGCGGAAAACGTCCTCATCCAGAGAGTTTCCGGATAAGGTCACAAGAGGAGGAATCATCCTCGCCCCATCATGCTCGCCCACAACGTAGAAGTAGGGGACGGAACCATCGCGATACCCGACGAATTCTAAATGGATCTGCTAGTACAATGAGGTTCAACCTGAAAGCCCAACGATCAAGTAGAAAATACGGACTTACCTGATGCGAGTGGTTTCCTTGGATAGAGCCTGAGGTTTTGCATGGGCTTGACATGTTGCTGTCCGTCCCATCTATGCGCAACACCGCGGCCTCGGCATCATGCATCGAAGCCTGGATATCGAGTGTTGGAATGTTGGGAGTAGCTACAAATTCCAGGTGCAAATTCTTTGGCCACGCCGATAGCATTCTGCGTGCATGTAAGACTAATAGATGTTTCACGAAAAGAATGTACGTACGGATTGCGAACTGCTTCAGTTGCTGGAGCCCGCGCTGGGGCGCATACGCCGTTAAAATATAGCATCGTATTGTCGTGCGGCATACGTTGCTGCTGCCCGACTCCGCTACTATGGGGAGACTGGGAAAGTCCTTGTGCGCCGGGCACGTGTATATCAATCGAGTTGAAGTGTGGCTTGGTCTGGACCGCGGTTGGACTGGAAGACTGCGGGACTTTGTACAAGTCGAGAACCGAGCCCGCTGCCGGAACCTGCCTGTAGACACCCGATCCCGTGCGCTGCCAAATGGACATCCCAGACCCCTCATCATCCGGCATGTATTGTGTATTTTGGGCAGGGAATATCGGTGGCGAGTGTAGCACCGTTACTAGAGGAACTGGTGAGCATGGTACGTACTAGACTATGGAGACCATACGGCAGCGAATTACCTCCTAGTACTGTTGAGAACACGGAACCCGATAATGTGGGATGGCCAGCGGTGACAATGAAGGGCACCACACCTGAGTAAGAACCGTAAACAAATTACGCAGACGATGGAGGTCATGCAGCGGTGCGTTACCTCCTGGTTCACTGGGGGTTCGAGGACATACAATCTCGTGAGAGGTTGATAGCTATAAAAGTAGGTTAGGTTCAGCAAGCAAGAGAGCGGCACAGCCCATGAGAGACGGGTTACCTGGGGTCGCAGCAGGAACCCTTGTCTTTTCATGTAGTCGCTAATAACAGTGCTTTAATTTTCAGTTTGTAAGGTGATGAACGCACATACCGGATACTCCAAAGCAACTCCTTATAGGTTAAGGTATCACCGAACGTCCTCACGCTTTCAATGAACGCCTGTAAGATTGGTGGCACAACTCGGGTCATGTTTAATAAGACCAGTTGAATGAGGCTTACGCATCGCAAGGCACCACCTCGGTCAGTCTCAAAACCCTCGTCCTTGCTAGTGCCAGTGCTCAAAGAGACCTGCAGGAACATTACAGTGGACAGACTCCCACCTAACAAGACAGTGCTTACAACGTCCGCATAGCTTGTAGTCTGATGCAAAATCCTTGGGTGTTTGTTTGGTGCGGGCGTGTCATCCAAGACATACTATGCGGAATATGTTAGGCGGAGCGATCTAGAAGGAGGAGTTTGCATACAACAAAGATAAGAACTTGAATACGGTAAGTCACGATCGGGAAACTACGGGTATCGAAGAACGACGTACAAGAACAAAGAGGAGCCTCAGAATGGCGGGACTGAGGAACATTGTTAGTGTGCTGAGTGCTCGTATGCCATATCATATTATTGATCCGGCTCACGTCGAAAATGGCAGTCAAGCGAGGAAGGGGTTTCACCATGAGTTCGTGCATGACCTAAGGAATCATCAAAGGAACGAATTGGCAAGGAAATACTCGGCTCTTCACTGCGACTTACGTTGTCGACAATCAGCCCAGGCGTGTTGTGATTCAGGTATGGATCGTCGCCCCTGTAATCGATGGCGCAAATGCCTAGTGATATTCCATTAGTCACAGACATTCCACTGAGAAGACACAGCAACGAACACTCGTCTAGTCCATTAAGCTCATCTCCATTTGCGTCTGCGTCTTTGATCTGTAGACCATGCCCGGAAACTAGACAGTAAGCTGATACAGAACATCGTCAATGTATGTCGAACAGTCCAAGCCTAGTCACGTACAATAAAAAACGATGGAGTCCCCGGGTTGAGCATCATAAACTAATGTTCTCATTGCTCCTAGCTGGACAAAATCTAAGGATAAGAGCGACATCTCACACGGGCGTCTCACGATATTATCCTTCGTTGGAAGATCCCATGGGGTCTTGTCGGTCATGACGTGGATATCATCGCGTTTGGAGCCGTAGTTATCTAGAGTGATTGTCAGAGAAATTATCACGTCGATTGAAGCAAGACGGTACCGCAAAAGAAGTTGGCCATGGCATATGCGTCCTCGGTGCAATGCCTTAGCCTAAAGCGGGGGTTTGGATGTTGAGAGTAATCGATCCCGATCTAAGATGCCTTAAGAATCGCCATGTAGTACTCTGTTCGACGGTTACATACAATAACCGCCTTCCGCTTCTTGATGATCATGGTATGACCAGCCCTGTTATCTTCAGTTTAGAGACTGGCGCAAAAATAGTACAATTGAGGTACCCTTGTGAGTACGGACCCGCCAATGTATTTTGTACGCCAGCGGGACACTGAGACGGAGACCAGGCTGGGGTCATAGGTCCCGGGTTCTGCGGATGAATGAAGCCGAGAGGGTAAGAGGATCGAGGCTCGTTAGCTGATTGCGAATATGATTCCCTCATTGCGTTCCGTACGCCAGTACCCTGAGACGGAGACCAGGGTAGGCTCTGCTGACGTATGCGGGGAAGATAGGGTTGGGGCTCGTCTACCCAATACGATGGAATGTATACGGTACGGGTGCTTTGAGCCACGGGAAGTCGTTGCAAAGCCTGAGACGTGTCATGCGGCGACTCATGCCCCAGCATAGTGACAAGGCGACTTTCGAACACGTGGAAGTGCGAAAACGTCACTGACCCATGCGTTGGGTAAGTGGTTCCACCCTGAGGAGCATCACCATAATAATAGTTTGACGTGAAATATACGCCTCTCAGAGGTCCAGGCGCGTTCCTAGGTAATAACACGCTCAGCACAGTTAGAGACCAAAATATAATTTTGAATCCTACTTACGGCTCTGAAAAGACTCGGACCGGAAAGCTACTACTCGGATAGTATGGCGAGGGTCTACAGAATACAATCGACTCGATAGACGTCATTGTACGAGAAAGTCACGTAACTTACCCGAACTGACTCACACGTGAGTAATCACTGGCAGGGGAATTGGTCTCGTTGGCCGACCGTACCAAATACAATTCGGAACGGGTACTTCGACCCGTGGGAGGTTGTTGCAAAGCCTGCGATGTGTCAATAACGGCGTCATACCCCACTGGCATCCCTGAATGAGAGCAAGACGACACAGCAACTTGCGAATACGTTGGGTGCGATTCCCCCAATGCGTTCTGTACGATGGTTGAAACTTGTAAGTTGCCTGGTACAGCTGGAGGTGTCCCTCGCGATTCGTTAGTGTGGTCAAGGTCAATGTTTTGCGAGGCGAGGGTTGACCATTGGGGAGGGGACGCAGTGTCTGTCACGAGTGACAGAGTCAGGCAGGACAATTCCTCACGGAATGCATAACTTACTCCAGTTCTGGAACGTCAGCGAAATCATAGCTACCTTCACACTAGCCACATCTGTGTTTGGACCACTTAAGCCATTGGTCGGGGGCGAGTCTTTTGGGTAAAACCCTCGTAAGAATCAATGTCGTGATTCAAGATTGATAGCTCACCACATGAAACTTTATGTATTTCTATGTTGGACCCCCCGAGGAGATCCATCATCACGTCTGGGTTGAGGGTTTCCAGTGACTGACGACATCAAAATGGCAATGTGACTACTATTCAAAAGTCCACTCACAGTCCCATGACCAATTCCGTTAATTGCCAACAAGTCATTGTCATGAACTAGCACTGCATCGCAATCAGATGCTTGCTGCATAGTTCAAGTTCACGTTATGATCGGGCGTATTATGGGCGGCAAAGACAGGACACCAGACCAGTAGTACTTACCCCAGCGATATAATCTTGTAAGAGGCGAAGAGGATCGCGGTACTTTGAAACATCAGAGAAGACAGAGAAAAGTCGAACAGAACCCCTTACCATTGGAACCGCGGGTATTGATACAAGTTCCATGTCTGGATCACAGTCGTACCCCCCGGGATCTGGAGACGGACCCGCAGCCGCTTTCAAGTGCTTTGGCAATAACCAGAAGGGACGAGCAACACGAAATCCTCGGATAAATACACATTGACTCTCGGGCAGGTTCTAATGAGCACAAAGACGTGCCAAAGCTATCTCAAATTCGTTGATTGTTCCAAACGGTGTACAAACGTACCGTCCCTTCAGGCCCTTGGCTTATCACAGCCCCCCGCACGAGCTCAGGTAACAATTGATAGTTGATGTTGTCGGGACTCGGACCTTTGACCTTTACTCCAAATGAGACCTGTGCATCAGCCTGGCCCCCCAAGAAAGCGATGTTTGTCCAAGATTTCGTGAGATCGCGGCCAGTCACCAGAATTATTTCTTCCATTTCTTCGATCCCCAGCCCAAGCTTTCGCGCGAAGGCGAGCCAGCTGTCGATATGCCTCACCATCCACCTGCCAAATTCACCTTGCGCAAGAGTGTTTTCACGCCGAGTCACTGCGGGCAGGGATAATACTGCGGCTCCTCGAGTCCCTGAATACTGAAACGAGACCTGCCGAAAGTCGTCTGGGCTGAGACGATGTCGACATCAGCCATTAAAAATTTAGGCTGCAAATCATACTTACCCAAAGGAATAATAGCCTGGGTCGGCTCCCACGCTGACCCCAGCCGAACAATAGTTATTGGAACTACGAGAGCCCCTGTCGATATGATTCAACAAGCTTGGGACAAGGGGTTCATGATATTCTGGCACGCCGAACTCGTGGGATGGATCGTCTGCTGGTAGCAGGGCATTGAAAAGACGTTGAAATTTGCCTTCGCGTATGATACCGACGTCACCAACTTGCACGGGCCTATCCGGGTTCCTTGGTTCCGGCTCCCATAGTGCATGTCCGAACGCAGGATACTTCATTGCAAGTTGTTCGCGAAAGATGTCGTAGTGGGCCATTTGACTCAGCGTGTGTGTGTGTGTGTGTGGTGGGGGAGGGTCGAGGGTGCTGTCGAGGATGTGACAGCATACCAGCTTTTCTATGCACTTAAAACACAGCCCAAGATGCGATTGACTGCCTGCGGCGTTGCGCACCACAGCTAATTGCACTGCATATCGATAAGTAGACCTTTATACTGTTAATACTGTAGTTGTGGTCCTTGGACAAAGAACTTTAAGATGATTTGAGTTTTACTCATGTGAGCTTAACCTGTAAGCGTGCAAAACACGTACTCAGTCTCCGAGATAAAGACTGTATTAGTGTTATCTACCTGTAATCGTGCAAAACGCAAGGCAAAACGCAAGGCAAACGCGTGCTGGACAGGTTGTAAGTATGACATAAGCAAATGAGTGACTAAGCGACTGACCCTCAGTCTCGGAGATCTCGGAGATCTTGTCCGAGATAAAGACTGAGGTTAGTGAGGTATGGGGGAACGAACGAGGTGTTCGACTCTGTCTTAACCCATACCATTCCATGGACATGAATGGCCATGGGTTATTGCAGAGTACAGTTGAATAGCTCATACAAGAGCTCATAACGTATTATGCGGCGGTAGGCGGGATCAGTCATCCTAACACAAATGATGGCATCATGCCAAGTGCAGACATTGCCCACTTCTTCATTTTGTGGAATTGATCTGTCTGAATCATCATTTCACGACGTTCCCTTGGTCTCACGGGGCTGGGATGTGACACGGTCAGTGGACTTTTACTGTATTATCGTCAAGGGTCCCACAAGCCGCAACAAGCTTGTGCGTTATCATCCCCTCATAAGCCTTCCGGATCCACATCGTTCTTCAGGACTGCTTGACTTCCGGTCTCGAAAGGCAACGTGGCTACCAACACAGCGTTCCTTGTAAGTTCCTTGCAACAGCGCGCATTTCCCTTCCAGACATTGCAGTTGCCGCGGAGCTCTAATCTGCCTTCTCTCCACCACCGTCGACGCTTCCCTCTGCGTGAATCTTCGATAATACAGTACCTCCGCCACCACGAGACCATCGTGAACTAGCCGAATCTCGCCTCCATCTCCGGCTCCATCGCATTCGCTGCTTGATTCGCTGAGAAGGCAGTACACACAGCGCCCCAGAAGAAGAAGGCGCCAGCCGCACCCTCACCGCACAGCCAATGCCGAAAAGAAGGCTATGAAGGAAACAGCCAATGACGGCTATGACAGCTAGCCACACTAGGAGACCCCGAAGGAGAGGAACCCTCTGGACCCCTTGCCCAAGTCAATGTTCGACCTCGAGGACCGGAAACGCACGTACTCCAACAAAAGAACGACGAGCGCGTTCTTCTCGACCCTATCTGTTCTATCTTATAATGTTGCGTGAACAGTTCCGGGCGTCGTTCAGCGTCTTGGACGGTTGGACCATTGCGGTTCTCTCTTTCTGACGCCTCGAGTCCAGATCGCCAACATCTCATCATCAGCGAGGATAATCGTCTCTTCTCTACGTCGGAACCTCGTCCTTCCCCCACGCTTATCCACCACCATCGCTCGATCGCGCGCCCCACGTCCACTCACTACTGAGAGTCTACCATCCACCTAGAGCCGGACGAGGTCGTGCAAGACATCGCTGACCATGTGCACGACTACAAAATCGACTCGGACCGCGCATGGGGGACCGCGCATCTACTTGATTGACACCATCGTCTGTGGCCTTGAGGGCCTGCGTTTCCTCAATTGTCTAAATCCACTTCGCCCAGTCCTCGAAGGCACTATTGACTCCAACGGTGAGACATCCCTC
Source organism: Russula ochroleuca (assembly GCA_015178965.1). Taxonomy (NCBI): domain Eukaryota; kingdom Fungi; phylum Basidiomycota; class Agaricomycetes; order Russulales; family Russulaceae; genus Russula; species Russula ochroleuca. Next base: position 741,427 of record WHVB01000002.1, read on the forward strand.
ACACTATTTATCCCGAACGGGCCCCGCTCACCCTCCGCTTCAGGAACCAACGCCACCAGATCCAAGCAACCATCTCGACCCAATCCGAAGAGCGTTCAACGTTCAACCTTCGGGACCATCATCCGTTGGCCCTTTTTTAACGACTGCTTCCTCGCTGAAGAGTGTACATGTTTACCGTCACCGTCACCCAGCTCCTACGGAAATGAAAATAATACAGTTGTCGTCGTTGTTCCAGGGGGACACCCATCCGACACTCTCGGAACTATCCTCGCCGTCGCGGGCCACTTGTCACACCAGGGTGAGCGCGTCACCGTCCTCGAGTGCATGATCAAAGCGCAGGCTGCGGCCGGCTGCCGCACAAGACCCAAGGTGGCATCGCGCTCCTCAACTTGTTCATCCGCGTTGGGAGCACCAGTGAACCCTTGGACCGTCGACCATCCGTCGTGTATTGTATCTCGTGGGCACGCTATTTGGGTGGTGAGTCTACCACCGTTACTGGTGAGACTGACAGGTAGATGGGGGGAGGGGGGACCTTGATTTTATGGATTGGTCGTTTCATCGGTGCTGAGGGACGTCAGCTGGTCGGTGAGAAAGAAACCGTCCAGACTGTAATTTTAGCGATTGCCAGTCGACATGTCATTCACATTGTACTATTACCCACGTCGTGTATACCACCCCTGCGTTGTCGTACACTTCACATCCAAATTAAAATACATCTTGTGGGTACCAAGGATACGACCCCGAAAAATCATCATAAGGCTCCTTCACAGTGGCTATCTCAGGTACTTTCGCCATCCGAATCCACGGACTCGTACTTGTCCCAGTCTTCCATTGCTTCCGATTTTGGGATTAGAATACCACCCAAGCTTGAGTCCGCACTCGATCCGATGGCGTCGGCATTTTGAGGACAGTATGCCACTTCGGGTTCTTCTGGCTGTGGTTGCGTCGGAGTTATCGTACTCTGCGCTGTCTCGACGTATGGCTCGTCAGGGGGCGTTGCAGTTGCCACGGAATCAGGCTGAGGCCCAGCTGAGGACTTTTTTTTTCTTTTCTGAGAGGGCGGCAAGATGCGGATTGGACGCCGTGTTTGCGGCTTCGGTCGATCCGACTCGGAGAAGCCTTTGTCGGGGAATGCGGCACACAGCAGGATGTTGCCAAACGGCACGAGGAGAAGTCGATCCAGGATTACGCCTTGGTTCTCCCACTTCACAATTGCGTACTGTCAAAAGTGTGAGACGGCGTGGGCAGGAAGCCAGCGAGTCGAGCGACTTACGCCACCATTATTTCTAAGTTCCCCAACCAACGGGTCAAAGTTGCAGTCCGTCCCACGTATGCGCACCACTGCGGCCTTGGTATCATGCATCCAAGCCTGGATATCGAGTGTTGAAACGTTGGGAGCAGCGACAAATTCCAAGTGCAAAGTTTTTGGCCACGCTAATAGCATTCTGTGTGGATGTAAGTGATAGATGTTTCACAAAAAGAATGTGCGTACGGATTGCGAACTGCTTCAGTTGCTGGAGCCCGCGCTTGGGCGCATACGCCGTTCAAATATAGCGTCCCAGTCCACAGCATCGTATTACCTGCATTTGTGTCTGCAAGGTTTCCGCTGACATTGAACGCGCCCATATGGTCGTGCGGCATTGACTCCTGCCGCCCGACTCCGCTACCATGGGGAGACACAGACCAGGGCATCGAGGCTAGTCCTTGTGCGCCAGGCACGTGTATATCAATCGAGTTGGAGTGTGGCTGGGTCTGGACCGCGGTTGGACTAGAAGACTGCGGGCCTTCGTACTGATTGAGAACCGGGGCCGTTGCTGGAACTTGCATGTAGCTACCCGATCCCTGAAAATTTGGCAGACCCAACCACGGATCATCGGTCATGTATTGTGTTCCGTGGGCAGCGGATATGGGTAGCGAGTGTAGCACCGTTACTAGAGGAACTGGTGAGCATGATACATAGACTATGGAGATCATAGTGCATTACCTCCTACTATAGCTGAAGGCACGGAACTCGATATTATAGGATGACCAGCGGCGACCGTGAACGGTATCACACCTGAGTGAGAATTATAAACATACTACACAGAGTATGGAGGTCATGCAGCGGTGCGTTACCTCCTGGTTCACTGGGGGGCACGAAACTCGGCAATACGATCGTGTGGTGAGGGCAATCTTGGCAGTGGCGGAACCATGGAGGTATGTACGTACTGCACATACCTGTCTATAAAATATTTGTAAGTTGGTGGGGTTGACATGAAGTCGACCAGAGGACACACACCACAATTTCCACAAAGAACGACTGCAGGAGTTTTGGACAAGAATTAATCAGTATCATCGAGAGGTCAATGTTGAGCTATCCGCAAAATTTAGTTCCACAACATTGCAGGGATCATGGCAGTACACTAACCCTCGTTAGTCCACCGTGGACAGGGGTCCATTCGAGGTCCCAAGAGGTAGGTGAAACATCAAAATGAGGATATCCTGCAGCTGCGATGTGCCATAAGTGATATGAGAATCGCTCATTAGGGTCTTGCTTGGGTCTCTTCTGGAAGTCTTCGGCCATCTAGAGATGCTGAGCCTTTCAGATGCAAATAGAGCGCGACATTTAACTACCTTGATTATGGATTCGTAACCGAAGAGGGCGATCATATCCAGCGTTATTGTCCCATCATGATCAATAGGAATCTCCTCTACCTCATCATGCCCGCCCACAACGTGGGAGGGGACGACGGAGACGAGAGAATCATAGCAATACGTGACGAATTGTATATGGGTCTGCTGGTGTAACGATGGTCAGCCGGGCCGCCTGGGAGTCTAAAGGTTGAGTAGAAAATACAAACTTACGCGACGTGTGTGGTTTCCTTCGCCGAGGTGGTTGAGTCGGGCATTGGTGAAATTGCGCACGAAGCTGAGCCACTGCGGACCAAGGCCGCATATAGAACGAACAAGAACGAAGATGACTGGTGTTATGTATGAGCTTGGAGATGGAAAAGGTGTATTGCATTCCATGACAGTGCAAGGCCACAAAGGCAAAGGGGGGAGCGGAGGTACAGAATTGAAAGTTCGGACTGGCACTTTATACCTTCATGGTTGTGAGCCCAATGCGCCCGTTCACATAACGTCGCGTGGTCGAGGTGCCTTTGGCACTTTTTTCTGTGTGGGCACTTGCTTGGGCACTTGCTCGTTTGATGCTAGAGCTTAGTTGGGCGTTTTTCGGCTCGGAGTGTGCGGCACTTGCGTTGAATATGAACAAGTTTGATCGCATCTCCCCGGCAACTCGCACGTGGCCCGGGTGCCCAGATAACGCACGCGGATCGGCAGGTGTTAATGGACCCCAGCCACTTGCTAGGCAGCTTCCTAGTATAACACAGGCTGTATCCTCAGCAACGCCCGAGGGGGGAAAAACCTTTTAAGGATCGGAATCATCTCCGTTCAGATAAGAAGAAGATAGATCAGCCCTTGGATCAGCCTAATCAGGGGATTATCAGGGTGGACGTGTGTGAATTTTAAGGCGCCATACAGCCAGGCCCCCTGGGGCAAGTGCCAGCTGAGCCGGAGCGCCAGTCAGAGTGCCAGAGGGAGTGCCGCTCCAGCACGCCACCGCCACCCGTATCAAAATCCCTACAGTGAGGTGCCGACTGGCCAGGTCATATGTGCGCAATCTGACACAAGAAACTCCCGCCAGAGGTCAAGTTCGAGTTCGAGAATAACCAACAATGAGGGCCGGCGGCGGCCGGCACCGTACTAAGTCGATCGTCGTAGCCGCAGACCGGGGTTAACGCGGGGAGCAAATCTCTCGGCCCAATAAATGCCTTATCACGACTGAGCGAATATGTTCGCCTGAAGTACGAGGTATGTATGCGGCCCTCCTCAGCGTCGAAGAACACCGCTGCTAAAGGATAACTGTGGACGAGCGGAGGGTGGCGGTGCTTTCTGTGAGGGCATTTCTCCAGGTCGTCGATCCCCATTCACCCGCAGATTCACTTTGCGTCGTCGTTTCCCATGTTTCTACGATTTCCAAATCATCCTTCCCTCGATACTACACAGCAGATGGACCAAAAATGCGAGAGTAATAAGTTAACGTGGGCTGCAGAGAGACAACAATGGATGTGTAAGTGTTAAAGGTGATGTGATCTCGAGAGGATGAAGATCGCTCATTGGCCCTGGCCACCTCCATTGCGTTGCATAAACGACTGGAACATGCCCGGCGTCACGCCGCCAGGCGCACCATGAGGCATCCCAGGCATCCCGACCCCACCCAGCCCACCACCTCCCCCATCCCCATTCCCCGACGCTCCGCCGCCATCGAAGCCCGTCCCAGAGCTCAACCCGCCAAAGCCGGCACCGCTCACGGGCATGCCCAGACCAAGGCCAAGTCCGCCGCCGCCGCCATTGCGAAAACCGCTTACCCCGAGGGCATTGCTCCCCCCTACGACCCCCGTGGAGCCCATGCTCCCGCCCATACCCAGAGGACCCAAGCCGCCAGACAAGCTGTTCGTGCCGCCCGTGTTCATGAGCCCACCGCCAAGACCTCCACCGACACCGGCGCCAAGCCCGCCACTCAGCACGCGCTGCATTTCCATCATAGCGCGTTGATTCTGCTGCGCTTGATGCTGCTGTTGAGCATGAGCTTGTTGCTGCTGATGTTGTCGCTGTTGAAGTTGCTGTAACGGCGTCGGCTGGGCCAACAGCCCACTTGCAATCGCATTTGCCTGGCTTCCAGGCACAAATGGATTGAGTTCCCCCTGCTTGGGCCCCATATTCCCGAACACAGGGCCTGTAGATGGCATATTAACCCCAGGGTTTTGAGGGAAGTGGTCTGCTGACTGCTGCTGCTGCTGATGTTGTGGAGGCGGAGGCGGAGGTTGTTGCTGTTGTTGCTGCGACTGCTGCTGCTGCTGCTGCTGCTGCTGTTGCTGGGGTAGGGCAACAGCGTTAGGAAAGGGAACCCCCCCTCCCTGCAATGCCTTGAAGCGTTGTTGTTGACGAAGAATCTGCATGATCACTTGGCTGAGTCGAGGCTCAGGCAGGTTCCGTACATTGGGCGGCAGCATGTTGATGATTCTCTGGCGCACCGCGGGATCCAGCTGCGGCTTCGGGATCTCAGGCATCCCAGTGGTTGGGAATACAGCACCAAGAAGGCCCTGCGTGAACGGCGCGATGAGAAGGTTCATCGTAGGCTGGCCCTTTCCCGGAATCTCCCAACCCGCAACGGCATACTGTCAAGGACGTTAGAGGGCGGCTTGGTAGGCGATGGTATGACTTACACAGCCCTTATCCCTGAGCAACTTGACCAGCTGCCCGTAGCTGTGTTCATCCGTCCCAGGAGTAGGCCGGATGTGCATTACCACGGGCTTGTTCTTGTCGATCCAATCATGTAACTCATCCATTGACACTGCGGGTCCAGCAGGCACAAGTGACAAAACTTTTGGCCATGTTGACGTCATTCTGGACGAGTGGGTGAATATAAGTCTTCAATTGACAGAAATTCCATAGAAAAAATGCGCACGGGTCTCCCTTTGATGCGGTCGCTAGGACCTGCGCGCGTACCTCCTTCCTCTCGTTCCGCGTGGTATCCGTCCCCTGCCAGGTGAGCGTTCCCGACCACTGTTGGGCCATCCTTTCTCCAACCCCGCCCGCATTCGTTCCTGGACCATTCTCACCGACAGTGAGCCCTTGATTTCCCTGTACGAGACCACGCTGCTCAATAAACTGCTTCATCTGCGCTGCAGTAACACCGGGTGGCAATTGGAGCGGCTGCTTCCCGAGGCTGTTGTTGTGGGTGTGCCCGTGCTGAGGCGTCGCACCGCGTACATGTGCATCATGCGCAGATGCACCACCTAAGCCGACCTGTGGCGGGGTCTGCATCGCGGTAGGATTGAACGCCTGTAGGAGTACTGCATTCGCAGCCGGGCTAGGGCCTGCGCTTGCCCCCGAGTTGGGATTAATATCGGGTGTGGGTGGATTCATTCCCAACATCGGATTCTGGTTCACTGGCATCGCCGGTTTCCGCGGCGTTGCGAGTCGCGGCGTGGAATGTGTGTTCATAGGAGTTGTCGCCTGTGGTGTCGCAGATACCGTGGGCGTCGGGTGCTGGCTTGTACTAGGATTCAGCGCGGAATCATGAGGCTGTGATGACCCCTGCGCCTGAGCTGCTACCCATTTCTTCGCATGCTCTACTTGGTCCACGTAATGACGCCCCTTCTTGTAAGCGAGCGCCTGTTGGCTGAATATCTCCCGTTGTTTGTTCGCCTCAGTGGTATCCCCAGCTTGTTGCGCCTCAACTAGCCTCTTATGCGTCTCCCTCATACGCATCTCCACCTGCGAGAGTTTAGCTTGCATAACTCCCACATCGTGACTTGCCAACTGCCTCACAGCGAAAGGAGGGGGTTGTGGTTGTGGTTGAGGTTGAGGTTGCATTGATGGAGTGGTAGGTGGTTGGGTCGGAGGTTGAATGGCCTGTGGTACTTGTGCCGGATTAGGCAATACAGGGGCCTGACTCGGTTTGGAGGGCTGGGTATGAATCCGCGCCGCTGCAGGCGCAAGCTCTGGTGTAGGTTGCGTGAGATCAATGACGGGGTCCGGCGCTTCGCGAGAGGGATGTTTCGGTGGAGAGGTGTTGAGTGACGGGGAGGATAATGAAGAGGGCAGTGGCGCAGGGACAGTGGCAGGAGGGACCAAGGGACTGGATTGGGGAGCTTGCTTTTTCGCAGCCGCCAGGGCAGGTGATGCCGCCTGTGAAGGAGGCTTTGGAATTTTCGGGCCCGGTGAGCGCTGCTCCGCGGGAGTCTCAGCAGGACGCTTGGCGGGGATTGTGGGTGGAACTGCAGCTGGGTACGGTCAGTGAACAGCCTTATAGCGTGCGTCGAGGCTGTACCTCTGGGTTTAGGTGACGGCGAAAAGCCCGATAGTAGGACAGTATGATGCGAGCGGGTAGGAAACCACGGTGTTAGACGCGCATCTGCGATCTATTGGATGCTGTAAGGCGAGGGGGAGGTAATGTGACTTTGACGAGAAGTGACGCACGGCGGAAAACAGGTCCGAGAGTTTGGGAGAAGGGCAGACAAGTAGCATTGAACAGTTAATATCGCGCTATAAAGGAAGTATAGATCCGTAAGGTTCCGCAGGGCCATGGCAGTGAACTCACCTTCTTTAGTTCAGCAGGAAGCGTTGACCATGTGAGACTGTCAAGGGTAGGCGAGGAATTCCAAAATGGATGCTTGGCATCGTCTGGTTTCCCTGCTGCGAAGTGCCATAAGTGACAAGAAAACTCCTCTTTATGCCTCTCGTTGGAATTTAACGGGCGCAGAGGCCTCTGATTGATGCCGCTCTTAAGCACGTCGAACATCTAGCGTTACTTAGGACACCGAATGTGTGGGAATAGAGTGCAAAATACGAGTACCTCTATTGCAGCTGCATAGCCCTCAAGTGCAGCCATCCCTAAGGAACCTCCGGTAACCGTGCGGCCTATCGCAAGCTTAGTCGGGTCATCCTTCAGCTCATTGTGTGCGTTTAGAGCGAGGAAACGTTTAACAAAAACAGGGGAGCCATCGCAATCCTGGGGTCCGTAAGTGACAAATCCGAGGCGAAGATGCTGTGAGGATGGAAGATTTGAGAATGGGCCCAGAAGCGAGATAAGAAAAGAGGCTGTACCGAGAGAGTGGAGGGACTGTCTCCGGCGAGACGTCTAAAGAGTTGAGGGACGTAGTCGTGAAGGATGCGGGGCCATTCTGAAGCGAGTGTGATGCTCGAGTCGACGACGATAACGACTGCCAGTGTCGGTGGGGGGCCATGCAGACTGGCCATGGGTATGGAAGGTTAACAAGGACGGGGCTAGCAACTCAGGCACATTCGGACCGGGACACATCAAATCAAATCAAATGTCATAATTAAAAACTAAAAAACTAATAGTCCGAAGGATAGCACTGTGCATAGTCTTACAGTGAAACAGCCAGCGATCCACCTATCACACCCAAAATCGCCATCGATATGGCACCTAATAATACGCCAAGTTGAACTCCCACGCGCGACGCAGGGTTAGCTGCCTGGGAGGCAGTCACGGCGCCGGTATTCGTCCCAATCTGACTGAGCCATTGACTGTAACCAAGCACAGTACCACTACCCGTAGGAGTAAACGGCGTCGTAGAAGGGAAAGAGGGTGTGAACGTGGCAGAGACGATCACGGGATTGCCGTTCGCATCCGTAGTGGTAAATGTATACGGGGTTGGCCCGCCTGGGCTTAGTGGTGTTGCGGCTGGCTGGCCAACAGGGCCTTGTTGAGCCTGTGTTGTCGTGGCAACAGTTGCAGTAGTAGACGGGGTTGTTGTCGAAGCAGTCGTAGCGGCGGCGGCGGGGGAGGCCGCAGTAGTCTGGGCAGCAGAGGTCGTGGTGGCTGCCCCTCCTACAGTTTGTCTGGAATCCATGCGGCGTAAGAAACGTACGAGATGAAGAAAAACGCTCGCTCACAATACTTGTGTTAGTGTCTGACCAAAGGCATTAGTGGTAACCTGTTCGACTATGGTGATGCCTGCCCTTGATGGGGTTTAGGTAGATAAGGAGAGGCATGGAAGGAAACATACGCATTGGTGGTAGTAAGCTGTTGAGCTAGGCCGGAAGATATGAGGGAAAGGATAAACGGAAGGACACTGAAGGACTTCATTGGGAGCGGACAACGAGCGGACGGTGAGCGGACGTCGCTGCGGCGTGCGAGACTGCGAGAGGGCGTCAAGGCGGCGTGTGGCTTTCTTTGTGCTCCACTGCGCGTATTAGGAAATGTGGGATCGATTGACTTTGCTCACTCGCTTCTCTTCCTCCTCTCCATCCTTTTCTCTCTCTTTTGCACCTCGCGCCACAGTCAAAAAGAGGATGCCGCCAAAAAAGGCACCTCCCCAGGAGAAAAAGATCCTCCTTGGTCGCCCCAGTAATAACCTCAAAATTGGTATCGTCGGTGCGTTCCTTCTTATAACTTTTCGCTCTCCTAGATTCACTCCTTTATCATCCCATAGGACTCCCTAATGTTGGGAAATCATCGTTCTTCAATGTCCTATCGCAGACAGGTAAACGTCTTTCCTTGACAATTATACGAAGTATCGACTCGAATTTTTTAGATCTCGGAAAAGCCGCCAACTTTCCCTACGCCACCATTGATCCTGAGGCAGGTCATGTCATCCGTCATCCCTTTCCACCACTTAAATCTATCCCCTAGGAAGCTCGCGTACCTGTCCCAGACCCGCGTTTTGATTGGTTATGCGAGCTTTACAAGCCCGCCTCTCGCGTCCCTGCGCACTTGACCTGCATAGACATCGCTGGTCTCACTGCTGTAAGCAGTCTCATAACTTATCTTCCAGGACAAGCAAACTTATTAAACTTAGGGCGCCTCGACAGGTGCTGGGCTCGGAAACGCATTCCTTTCTCATGTACGTGCTGTCGATGGCATATTCCAGGTCGTTCGCGCTTTCGATGATGCGGAAGTCATACACGTCGAGGGAGACGTCGACCCCACGCGTGACATGGAAATCATTCAAAACGAGCTTCGTCTCAAAGACATCGAGTGGGTGCAGAAGCAATTAGAAAACCTCAAAAAGACTGGTCGGAGTCTCGGCAGCAGCTCCCTTGCGGATAAAGCCAGGAAAGAGGAAATTGTACGTGCCTCACTATAAGGATTGAAGCGCATAGGAGATCTCAACTTTTTCAGGCCACAGTCGAGAAAGTACTCAAGTGCGTGAGCGAAGATAAGAAGGATGTTCGGAAAGGCGATTGGACCAACAAAGAGGCAGGTCTCTTGCCTTCCCTTGTCGTTTCCTCCCCTTCTCGTACATTCGTTCTTGAGATGACAAAGAGCATGTTGCTCGAATCAAACCCAGCTCATCGAGGCGGGAGTAACGCCCCAACATGCCTTTGAGATATGCTTATTTCTGACCACTCCCGACGTCTTTTTACTCTTCTCAAATGACCGAGATACTAACGTCACCATCGCGCACAGATTGACGTCGTAAACGGACTTTCTCTTCTCACTGCCAAACCCGTTACGTATCTTATCAACCTTTCCGAGAGAGATTATATCCGCAAGAAAAATAAATGGTAAATCTATTGATGGCCATTTGCGTGAGAAGTAAGTTGAATTAGACTCAGGTTACCCCGAATCAAAGCTTGGATCGACGCAAACAACCCTGGCGACCCACTTATCCCTTTTTCTGTTGCACTAGAGGAGCGTCTTGCTCCTTTGTCCGCTGAAGAGAAAGCCGAAGAAGAAAAGAACATCAGCGCAACCAGCGCGTTGAACAAAATCACACAGGCCGGATACACTTCACTAGACGTAAGTTTGCTTGTCATTTATGACGCTTGTTTCACTGATACAGCTAATACTCGACTTATAACAGTTAATTCGGTATTTTACTTGTGGACCTGATGAAGTTCGTGCTTGGACCATCCGCAAGGGAACCAAGGCGCCGCAGGCGGCTGGCGTCATCCACTCTGATTTCGAAAACAAGTTTGTCTGCGGCGAAATCATGAGCTATGTAGACCTGCACGAACACGGAAGCGAATCAGCTGTCAAGGCCGCCGGTAAGCTCAGGCAACAGGGCAAGCCATATGAAAGTGAGTGATCTCTCTACCGTGTGACAATTTATTGATGGCTGACCATTGCTGCTTAGTGGTTGATGGTGATATTGCCTACTGGAAGTCAGGCGGTTGAGCGTGCGATGAGTGAAAGAAGTATTTCTACAATATGTACTCCCGTACTCCTCCCACTCGTACGGCACTGGACACGGGAGTGACGCGCGCATATAGAGGAAGGCGTTTTCCCCTACTGCGGCTGCGGCCATAATGCCATGGGCTAGGGAAGACGCCTCGGCTCCGACCCCACCTCACGATCCAAGCATTTGATATATTATTAGGGTTATACGCGTGCTACGCCTCGCCTCGCCGCATTGCGTGTGACCATCAGCGACGTGTGTGCCCCGTGTCGAGCCCGCACACGCACACGCACGCACGCACGCACAGACACCCTGGTCTCCAGATCAAAAAAATAATCTTCGACATGCATCTGCCACCACACGGCTTCGATGACCGGCTGCGTCCGTTCTGCCTAAGACCCCGTCGGTTTCCAGCAGAAGCAGAATGCTTCTCACAGTCGCACTTCTTTTCAAGATAGACCCCTAAACCCTTGGATCAATTGGTTAATCGATCGGTTTGATCGGTCCATTTATGTTTGTCGAGCTGTGGATGGACCGCATCCGCATCTTCGAGGCGGCAGAGACCGCGCGGAGGAAAACGTGTGCTGCACGTGCCATGTTAGGCCCTCTAAGCAGTTCATGAAAAATCGACAACGCGCCGCAAGCATATGCACGCAGACACCCTAACGTTGTTGAGGAGAACTGTGAGCGTATGATTTAACTCAAATTTGATTTGATGTGGGGCGTCGAAATGGAATGTGCGAGCGTGCGCTGGCCGACTTTTGAGCGAGGCGCGGGGAAAGCTAGCAGGCTTTGGGCTCATGAACAATGCCCACCATCACTCCGCACACTAAGACACACGCCTAGACAGATGTAACACATGACCGCGCAATCGTATATTGACAAGACTACGCGTAGCGAACAAGTAAGAAGCACTATTGCAGCTACAAACAAGACGCAAGGAGGACCTGGAGTATTTAATTTGACCAAAGGGGTTGTACTTGAGAGCGCTCTAGTATGGCTCCATTGCGAATTCCACCGTGAATTCCGCAAACCGAAGCTCAGCGCATAAATCTGTATGAGGGTTTGGCAGCTTAAGAAATCCCCGGTGTACTTCGACGCGCCCATTGCCGCTCCAGCGGCCCGTGCCGCCATCTGGGTTATCCGGGGAGAGTAGAGTAGAAATGTACTGTATTTCAACGTAATCGACGGCCGGCTTGGTAACCGGAAGGGATGTGTCGAATGTGAATGTGAATGGCCTGGGGTAATTGATTTGAAAAGATCACTCTTACCAAGGGCGTAATGAAACACCGATGGTTCTTAGAGTGACGGCAACTATTAAAGTCGCCGCTTAATAGACACGAAACACATCATCGAAATGATATGAATCGCGTCAGCTGTTACACCTCAAGATGCATCAATCAAAGGTTGGTGGAGGGTGGGTGGGTGGTGTCGTGAAAGCGTGTGAACGGGATGGGGGGGATGGGAGGGGGGGAGCACCTCACAGCATCGGTGGGCCAACAACGCATAACGAGGGCCTGATGCCGTACACGGGATGACCTGGGGTAATTGATTTTGCATACAGCCCATATTCGACCTCCCCGCGCTACGCAGAGACATGAGTAAAGAGCAACAGGGGCATCAGAGCGAGTAGATACCTACACTCTTACTCCTGTGTATGAGTCGCCAACAGGTCGAAAGCAGACGGGGTCGAATATCGTCCCTGAGTGCCCAGGCTGAGGTGGGGGGCCCACCGCATGACAAAGTACAGTTATACAATGAAAAGCGGATACTGGCCACCACAGGAATATGACGCGACCCCTCGAGACTATATACCCCACCCGCCTTTCCCCGAAGTGCCGACCCAAATTCTTCAAGTTCCGCTATGACATATTATAATAATCACGAGGTAAATACTGTAACAGGGTCACTGATCCGCGAGCGCAAAATACAATAAAAGGAATTACATAGAATACAGAATCCGCATCAAGAATAGTCCAACGGAATAAAAAGTTGAACATTGCCTGAAGGTCACATAACGCCGACTTATCGTCTTCCGAGGCTCACAACGCTCCGGTTTGCGTCGCCGAGTGAGGCCAACGTCTTAGGTCCAACGCCCCTCCCACCAAGTGCCCCCACCTTCTTAGCCTCAGAGGAGAAAGCGTTGCCCACAACCGGCATGCTGAGCCTTCGCATCCATCCGCCCTTCGATTTCTCCCGCTCTTGTGGGCGCAGACGCGCAGTAAGCGGCGTCTCGGCATAGCGTGCAACAGTACAAGCGGGACACTGGCAATCCGGAAGATGCACATCCCTGTTGATCGCCCGCTGCTGCGCGGCAGTGGTCGCGGGGGCCGATGCGCCAGGTGGTAAAAGGCTCGTGGTGCTGTGCGAGCGACCCGACGTGAGCGAGAGGGCGGTCGGCCGACTCTGCTGCGACACCTGAGCCTGCAGCCTGTGGACTTGCAAGGTATCGCTCGCGTAACCGTCAAACACTCGGCTGCGCAGCGTCTCGTCACGCTCACGCTGGAGCGCCTCGCGCTCGCGGGCTCTCAATTCCAAAGCTCGTTCGCGTCGCTCGAGTTCTTCGAGCTCTTCGATGCGCAGTCGTCTGAGCGCTAGTTCATCGGTAGGCCAATCGACACTGGCACGAGCGGAGTTGACTGATGGGAATTGCTGCGCTTGCTGCGGATTAGGTGAACTCGACCCTAGGTCACGAGAACGATGCGGTAGATCGTTGATGGGCGACCTAGTTTGCCACCTAGGAGAGGTTGCCGATTCACTGCTATTTTCGGACTGATACTTTGTTGCAATCGTAGCAACGCTAAGTGGCAGACGAGGAAGATCTCGAGGCGGTGGTGACGATGGTCCGGTCTAGCTAGATCTAAGTGGTGGCTCAGGCGGCGAAAAGAACCACTCACAGCACGGGTATATTTGTCACGGATCGCAGCAACTACGCTTCCGTTGCCTTTCGAGGTATCACTTCCCTCAATACGCCGCTGCGCGGAGTCCAGGGTCTTCGCCCTCAATTGCGCAGCATCCGCAGAGCTATCCACGCCAAACTCCCGGTTTTCGAGGTAATCCCCTCTCCTGAATGTGCTGCTGACACCAGTGGAAGAACTGGTGCGTGAGTTGATAGTAGGAGATGAATCTTCCTGCTGACGCTGCTGGATCTCAGACACAGGAGGGAGAGGTGACTGTGATGCAGAAACCGGGAGCACGCCGGATTGGATATTGGAGGTTGGAGGAGATGGCGCAATCTTGGCCTCACCAGGCACATCAGAATTCGGTCTTGGGTGCTCTGCGGCCGTAGAGACCTCATTTTTGACATCTGAGGCTGGCGCAGCAAGAGGCCTCATGGGCTGAGCTCGTGATAGGCTCTGATGACCCATTTGTCAAGGGAGGGCTCGTGATTTCCTCCATTGGAGATTCCGCGACTCTGGATAAGACTGCGGTTGGGCCCGAACCAGTCCCGGACATATCAGAGGACGTTCGAGATTGCCCTGGGCCATCGCTTTGTAAGCTAGCGGGGTTGTGGTGATAAACTGGAGTGTTGGTTGCCGAGTTGGACGAGAAGTTTGTCGCGAGGGGTGGTATCGGGAAGTGGGTTGGAGGTTCAGGAAACGATCCAAGTGATGCAATCGATCGAACGCTGCCATCATCATAAACGGCTGGAGGCGGCTTTAGAGACAAGGCCGTTGAAGGATTCGGTGCTGGTGGAGGCCGTGGCGGGGCAGAATACAAGCCTAGGAGTCCATGAAACTCAGCGTAAGACGACGACCTCTACAGAGAGTGCTCAAAGACCAACCAAAGTCCCTGGCATCCGGCCCAGCTTCCTGTATTTCCTGGGGAGGATCTGGCTTCTGGTCTACGTCCGGCAAATCTCCTGGAACAGGACCAGTCCATCCACCTTCACAAAGCGCCTTCCATTCACCGAGTTGCCCAATGAGCGGAGAAAACCGCCGAAGGCCTTCTGCAGTGCGCAGCCATTCCGCTTCAGCAACTCTGGACAGAGTTGCTGCGACTTGAAATGTGACGGCGGCGTTCTTCTGGCTGATGGCGAACGCGTGATCACTGGACAGGGTTGAGTCACCAGAAGTTGGATGGATAAAGAAAACCTGGACTCACTACTTGGCTTGGGATATCTCAGGACCGAGGGTATTCAGTAGGTTTATAAAACGGTTGTGTTCTTCGGAAGCGTCCATGGCGTTTCTCTTTGCTTTCTTTTCATACAACTGGCCTGAGGCTGGCGTCAGGGCGCATGCAATAATGCCACACAGCGTAGGCGTACCTGCCTGCTTGATTTTCGTGTTTGCATTTGCTATCCTATCGTCGTGGGCCTTCTCTTCTTTCTACAAGCGAACCGTCGGCGTCGGCGCTGCACAAGCTTGGAATGACGTGCTGCGACATACCGCAAGTTTCTTGAACCATTTCTTCACTTCTCCGTTGATAGCATCACACTCCTTGTCCACAAACTTCGAAAACTTCACATCAACGTCACTGAGCACCTCGAAGACGCTCGCACTCGCGCTAAACGCATTACCTGACTTACTATTCATTTACGGCATGGTTGCAAAAGGAGATAACAACGCACCGGGAATCTCTCCAGTGGGTTTCACGGTGGTGGCATCCTTCAACGCCTTGGCAAGCTTCTTGTGCAAAGTGACAATGGCGCGGGCGGCTTCGCTATAATCATCGAGGAGATTAACGATGGCCTCGAGGGCTCGGCAGGA
Organism: Russula ochroleuca; assembly: GCA_015178965.1. Taxonomy (NCBI): domain Eukaryota; kingdom Fungi; phylum Basidiomycota; class Agaricomycetes; order Russulales; family Russulaceae; genus Russula; species Russula ochroleuca. The sequence goes on from WHVB01000002.1 coordinate 756,830, forward strand.
CTTGTGAATGTCTACACGCTCGGCAACGGCGTGGCCAGGTTGAATGCTTGCCATGCCCCTCACGTTGCGCTCTCAGGCGAGAACGTGGGTATTGCTTCGTGACAATGTTACCATCCGGGCGAATTGGGCTGAGACGACTGCTCGGTATTTGCCGACGGGGATAAGATTCAATTAACAAACTCGACAAGCGAGCGAGTCTAGCCTAAGCGAGCCTCGTGGCATGGTCTGCTTAAGTCCGTCCACTCTCGTAAGTCCTAAACCCCCTCCCGCCTGACTTTGCAGACATCACTCAAGTAAAGAGTCGACCTCAATCTCCACACTCCATTAGTTAGGTCTTACTATACCCGAATGTAGTTGAAGTTTGCGAACTTTCCGAAGGCTGTTCGTGCGGTGTCATGATCATCTTGAACGGCGTGTCTGCGCCGTCTACGGCATGGTTCTCAGCGTTCTCCTCACCAGTGAACGGTGTGTGATCAAAGGCGGGTTCTGCACTGAGGTCGTAGTTTACATCGTAGCTGGGATGAACAACCACAGGTCGTGCAGCTATTTCATATTCAGCTGGCTGAACTCGCACGTCGTCATTGACATCATCAACATTCCATTGGTGGGACTTGGGACTTGTTTTCCGGACGTTGTCAAAACGGAATGAAATCAGAGCAGCCCGGGATCGGTGCGCGTAGGACGAGAAGTGTATTCAAGTTGCGTAACCAGATTAAACATTCTAACCCCTGGGTATATGATCCTGGGGGTCGAAATCCGCTGCTTGGCCGGCCTCGTAGAGGTAGATGAGGCCAAAGCACAGGAACAAGACTGCCCCACCCAGCGTGACTGTGGAGAGAGGTTAAGCTATACCAGAATAGCGGAAGGAACAATTCATACCATGCTTTGCGGAAATTTTGGTAGAAACATAGCGACCCGCGATGACGGCGAGCGCGGTGCAAAACGTGTGCCCAATAATAGTTCCAAGAGCCACGATATATACATTCTTGCGTCACGGGGCCCGGTTTAGCAGAACAATACGCGGATAATAGGCAACTCCAACTCACATGAGCAGCGGCCAGCATGATGGTGGCTATTTGACTTCTGTCGCCCCACTCCCCCAAGAACGTGAGCACGAACACCTGAACGAATACAGGCCCAAGCAGGAAACTGCACAAGTTTCTTGTGCCATCGAGCATACCCTTCAGCACAGAAGCGGACTTTGGCCTCTCTCCTGCATCGCCATCCGCAACCGGTGCACCGCCCCCCGCCTCGATCTCCTCAAGCGGAATCACATCACCATTAGCCGCCACCCGCCCAGTCCCATCATGCTCCGCAACATCCTCATTAATCTCCTCCTCCGCCTCTCGCATCTCCTCAAGGACCTTCTCGTTCCCCCCAGGCATATTCTTGCCCTCGACGAACAACTTGGCCCCAAAGACGAGGAAGAGCACGCCGGCCGCGAGCAGGGTCCAGCGCTTGGGGATCAGCGTGGGGAGGATGTGGCCCATCGCTGCGGAGAGGATGGACATGACTATGAGCGAGCCCAGTGCACCGGCGAAGACGACGATGCGTGGGTGTCGCATGGCCAGAATGGCCGCGATGAGAAAGGTCTTGTCGCCAATCTCGGAGACAATGATCATGGCGAAGGCTTGAACAAAGCCATGCACGCTCCCTTCGGTCTCCGGAGGCGGCGAACCATCTGTCGCTGACATGGAGGGTTGCGTCTAGGGATTTTGAGAAATTACGTTGATAGTTCTAAAATGTTGCGAGGTGGCGCAGTCTACCAGACGAGGTGGGGATTATTGTGATTAAATGCGGCCTGCAGTGTTTGAAAGATCGAGAGGGATAGGAGAAAGATAGGCGGAACAGCGAACAAATTATAAGTTCATAGGACGAGCACACTTGGGAGTGCCAATAAAAGATGGAGTGCCAGTTGCCAAATATGGAACAACCAAAGAGACCGGGTGCCAAGAGTGCCAAGCTTATATGAATTCCACGCAGTATGTACTCTACACAACGTCCTGTACTCTCCGCCGTGCTGAGTGCCGTATGCACACACACACTTGTCAACTGGCATGCCGAGCAGCATCCGAGGCTACAGTTTTGTATATGGCACTGTCGATTTGCGCTACTTTTCATAATGCCGAGTTCATCACATTCCAAGAAGCTAATAAGACGAACAATGAGAAAGGCGTGCAACGCATCGTACAAGCCTGCAGGCATACACACCTCTCTGTCAATCAGCGCTCAACTCCAACCACACGTCCAAGTCATCCCACAGCTTCCTCCTAAGCCCATCCCACTCATTCGTCCTCGCCGCCACGCACCTCTTGCAGAACCCCTCCTCCTTCCACGCAATCTCCACCAAATCCTGCAGGCCCATCAACGGGTCGACCATCATCTGCACATACAATCCAGTCGTATGCACAAGCTCCGCCCAACGCGCATGCACACGATCCACATTCGCAGCCGCGCAACTGCCGCTGCTGCTGCTACTGCTGCTTCCACCGCCGCCACGTTCAGGGATCTGCGTGCGCGGACAAATAAAATCCGTCGGCGCCTTCCCAGCTGCCTCTGCCCAAGCGAGACCAAGCTGCTCTCGCGCATGCAGCAACCTAAGCAGATCCGCGCGCGAGTCTTCCTCGTCCGCGGGAGCCGCGAAGATGGTCTGCCCGAACGTCGGCATCCGCAGCAACTCGTAACTTGCGCGCTTCTGCACGCCGCGCAGACCGCAGGTGCGCGCGAGCGCAAGCGCCACGGCCGCGTGTGGAATCGCGTCCGTCGTGAGTGTATCCAACGTAGCCGGCCACATGCGCTCGAAGATGCGTTCTGCCCATTTGTATTGCGCGTCAAACGAGAGAGCGCGCGCGGCGCGCAGGACGCCAGCCAGGATAGGCATCGGGGGTGCCTCATCTGCGTATTTCCTAACGATCCGATCCGATCCGATCCACGCAAAAAAGTATAGTTAGCAATTGGTGATTGGTTTTTCCCGGAAAAAAGAAAACGGAAAAGAGAAGACACAGACAGATACACACATTGGCTCTTCGATCAGAGACAGCAACGACGCAAAGTCGTCCGCAGTCGTCTCGGGAACGCGGTACACAGGGAGGTGTCCGCCATTCGGGCTCCGCTCATCGACTTCGACCTCGAGGTACCGCCGCCGGTTGCCGCCCCCGCCCCCCTTCAAGTTCTCCCCCTGATGAAACATGGCAGCAAAGTACGCCGAGTGCTTCTGCAGCGTCGACTGGTGCAACCTGAACTTGGTCTTCTCGACCTCGATGATGACCGAACCGTCGGGATGCCAAAAATCTGGATGTGGCTGTGCTGCTGCACCCGAGCCCAGGTTGGAGTCTGAGTTCGGAGGCGGCGACCGGAGCAGATGTGCTTGTCTCTCGCTCTTGCGCCGCTTGGGGGCGTGTCCGCCGTTTTCTGTGGGGCCATTCGTCGCGGTCTCCGTCGCTCTACGCTTTTGACCTGCGTGGTTGCCGCTGCCACGGCCCTGTCTTTGTCCAGATCCCGACCCAGATTGCTGAGTATTAGGACGGTGATTCTGGTGATTCTGGTGTTGTCGTTCATTTTGTTGTTGATGTGGTTGGGGGTGGTTGTAGTTGTGATTCTGCTGGGATCCCTGACCCCCACCATTTTTGGACTGTGAAAGTTCCGCCGCCCATGCGTCGCGCAAGTCATCCCAGTGATCAGCTCGGTGTTTACTACCACCAGCCCGCTCGCGTACCGGAGAACCATCACGTACGTGGTTCCCTCCACCTTTTGCCTTGCCCTTGCCTTTGCCCTTGCCTTGGCCTTTGCCGTTGGACTTGGACTTGTTTTTGCCTCTTTCTTGCATATAGTCGGACTGCCGCTCTGTTTTTGAAACCACGTGTAATCTTGCCGCAGTTGAGAGATCGTTACTCCCGGGCATCTAGATATGAAAAAAAAAAAGACCAGGGTCACCACTCACGCAAGGTGAGAGTGCACCAGTTGGTTGACACGACGGCCCGCGCGAGCCTCCACATAGGCGCCGGGGTGATTTTCGGCCGAGGCATCTCACCACGAGTTGCCAGAGACAAGATACTTCGTTACCAACACACGATGTACAGTATATTGACATCTTAATTACCATGCCATCCCATTTCCGTTGTCACCGTGTCATCTCACGGTTGCTTATACCGCCGCGCATTTTGGCTTTTCGGGTGAACATCATCAAGAGTCAAACCAGTTCGATTCAACCTTGTCCGCACCCCAACTCTCACGTACAACATCCATTCCCAAGCCAATATGTTTAAAGGCAAAAACAAGCGTGCGATCTGGGAGAAAAGGCGGCACTCGTGTGTGGTGGTGCTACGGCATACACCCACTTGCGCAGTAGCGGTGTGTGAACGACTGCCAGATTGAACTTGACCCTCGATTCACCCATTGGCTGTCATGCGCCACATGGTGTTCGAATCCCTCACTGGTTTGCTAACGTACCCGTCGAGACGTCAGCGCGGGACACACATGATCCGGATTCCGAAATTCGCGCAACTGGGGATGTCTCAGGGAAGGGAAACAAAGAAAAGGACGACATAGGATACCGGCATTGTCAAGGGTTCGGAGAAGAGAAACCGATGACCAGGTCACACCACAATGAATACTCGGCCGCATCAAATGAGAATTGCTGCAATTTGATTGGGGGCAGAATATAATGTACGCACTAAGCACTCACGCCGCACCCAATTATCCGTATGAGTACGAATGGGTGGTGCTTACGAGATTCGGGGGATGGAAGGGATGGAGGAGGAAGAGGATGGTGCGATTACATGTAAGGCATATTCGGTAGTTAGCTCGGAAGCCACGGGGAGCGAAAGGATGGAAGCATATGGTTGCGCGTTCGAGGGCGTGTATGGATATCGGCGGAGGCACCGGGTAGGATGACAAAATTCAAATCATCCCAATCAAATGGAAGGCACGCGAGCTGCCACCCACGCCATAATCATATAGCTCTAGGCTTTGGCTGTAGACTTGTGTTGTGTGGCGACCTGCAGGAGGTCCAACGCCTGGCGGCAAATCGTAATGCAGCATTTCAAGAACGGACAGCAAGGCCAACCCAGACAACATTATACACCCTGCGGGGTAGGCTGCTGTATTGGTGGAAGCGGATGCATGTCTCTCGCTTGGCCTTGCATGTCCTGTTGGTGGCAGGCGAACAAGCGTCAGCAACAGAAGGTCCGGACTACAAAGTAGCCACCGAAAGAGGGGATGAGATAACGCCGGCCATGGCAACGGAAAGGATCGCCCATGGACAGACGTGAACCGGCTGCGTGACCTCTCCCCCGATCTCTGCGCGGTTTCAGGTACAGTAAGGTAAAGACATGACTCACTACACGTTGCTTTTTAACTGGCCGAGGTCGTGCACCTGGGATGCCCGCCTTTGCCGTGCCAGGTCTTTGCACTTGGCCCAACGTCGGCGATACGCTATCACTGCTACTGACTGTGACCGATCCTGGGCCTGGGCCCTGTGCATTGGGCTGTGCGAGAGCATTATCCTCGAATTCGCGTTTGATGCCACGGGAAACTGGTGTGGGGGTGCTCGTGCGTGGAGGCTGCGCAGATGGCTGCGTCGGCGTCGGTGCAACAGGTGTTGAGGGCACGGGGGTGCCGACCGAAAGTGGGACAACTGATCCCTGGGCCTTTGCCAGCTTTTTGAGTTCTTTCTGCAAAAGGGGGAAGGAGGCATATCAACTAGGCAGGTCGGAGATGAACCGCAACCTCGGCACGCACCCGCTTCTTCCGGTCTTCGCGTGCCTGCGTAGACTCGGGGACGAGGGCATGAATATTCCACTGAAGCAATTTTGGAACGAAAGTCAACATGGGTCGATGCGAAGTCAAGAAATTTGTTTGAACGTACACCCTTGAGACCCTCTAATGAGACGGTGAACGCCTCGGTTTGGGTACGGGGATCGAAAGGTGCTATTGGTATGTGCTGCTTTGGAGGGACTTGGACGATATTTGTTAAGAAATCATCCTTCTTTATGGAATGTTTGCCTGACGAGAGATGGGTCGGTAAGGTAAGAGATGGAGGCGCAGGAAAAGATAAGAGCAGTTCTAATCACCTGGAATGCCTCTAATGAGGTGTCTATAAGTATTTTTCTTTTTCTTCCCATCCCTTCCCTCGTCATCGTCCGGATCATGATGTGTGCCCGGGGTCGCAGCGGATGCGACGGTAGGTGTGCCCGGGTCGCGTTCCTTGCCCTTTCCCTTGTCGAACGAGGGCGCAACGGCGGGCGTTGTTGGTGGGAGGCTAGAGAGGGGATCCTGCTCTTGAGCAACGAAGGGCCGAACAAATTTGTCATAGGCAGTTAGGAGATGAAATGTAGAGATGAGGTCTTGCGTGCTCTCGAGAAGCGGGGGAGGAGGGGGGGAGACTAGTGGGAAAGGGAGATGGAGTGCTGAGTTAAGGTTAATGGGAAATGATACGAACCTGGCTGGAGGAAAAGGGAAGGGATTAGAGGAATTGAGGAAGGGCCAGCAACAGCGTTGTGATGAGGGCTTTGCTGAGCCGATGGACTTGGGGGGCGCAAGTCCATTATTGAGGGAGAAGAGATGGGTTGTCGGACGAGTTGTGAGCAACAAGAAAGACAAACATGCTCTTGCGGCCTCGGACAAGCGAGCGATTCGATTCGATCTCTCTCTGCATTACCTAATCAAGGCACTTTCCCGCTCTGTGGCCAAAGCCCACAATATCACATCCCCCACATCTGCCTACCCTCACCCACGTTGTCCTCATTCCCCCATCTATAAAACTGGCTCAGAACACTCCCCGCATCGGTCACCCTCGACCGTCTCGGCTAATATCCTCTCTTACATACCCACGTCTCACCCAGTGTATGTCAACCTAATACCATGGATCCGCACTCGCAGGCCTCGGAAACAGCTCCTCTGCTTAACACCGACCCTCCTGCTAAGAAGCCATTCTACCGTCCTAGACCATTATGGTGGGCTGCCTGCAACCCGTCTTGTTTCACAACTTATTCACGCGCTTCGTCCTTTCGTTGATTCCACCAGGCTTGTTCCAATCGCCGTAATTGCTTCCCTCGTGGTACATCAACAACGACCGTCATTTGTCATTGCCCCGCCTGATATTTCATTTTCAGCGCGGTATGACCCTTGCACCACGTGTACAGGTCTACACGCAACTCTCCTGTAATACACTCCACCAACGCCAACACTACGGACCCTCTGACAATATTCTTCCTTCCAATAATTCCTCACCACCGACCCTTGTCCCGGAATACATTGCACCTGCTTTTATTCCTGTTTATTTCCCACATTCCTCAAACTCCCGAGAACACAACGGTGCCGAGGTCCCGCGGCAGTTATCGTCCCAAGACTGCCTCTCGGACCCGGCCGTACAGGCAGGTGCCGCAAGGCTGCAGACCACTATGGCCACGATCGTGGGTATACTTAGTGTATGCAGCACCAGCTGGTGGGGACATTACGGTCAGAAGCATGGCCGGACCAAGGTCCTCGCGGCCTCTACCCTCGGCCTCCTCACGACGTAACTCTCCTTCGCTGTTCCCTCCCACGCTCTCTCACATCCATTCACAGTGATCTCGCGTTCGGGTTCGCGTCGACTACATCCTCACGGCTTTCGCATCACGGTTATAAATCCCTCCTATTTGCATCTGCCGTAGAGGGCATCCTTGGCGGTCAAGCAACCCTTCAAGCTGCAATCTCAGCATATATCTCCGACTGCACCTCCGACGGCTCACGCGCTCACATATTTTCGCGATTTTTGGGCGTGTCCTATGTCGGCTTTTCGCTCGGTCCGACTCTCGGCGCATTATTCATCCGACACCCTCTGCTCCAAATCCAGTCTTTTGGTGGTCAGCACCGCAAAATGCAATCTGTGACTGCAGCGTTCTGGGCTGCTGTCCTGTTCAGCACTATAAACCTCATCCTGGCATCGCTTGTCATCCCTGAGTCGTTGGACAAGACAAGGCAGCGGGCGGAGCAGAAGGCTGGCGCTCCCGTTCCTACCATGCAGGTTGAATCTGGTCCCAAGAAGCGATTTTTCGCTGCGCTGGCAATTTTCGCGCCTCAGAGACGCATAGTGAATGGTCGTATGCATGAAGACTGGAGTATGTCGTGGCTCGCTACGGGCGTATTTCTACTTCTTCTCGCTAGTGTGCGTAATTGACCGTTCGAATTTTATCGAGGCTAGAAGCTAAGACTCCTTACAGGGCGTCTTCCAGATGAAATACTTGTATGCGGAACACGTCTTTGGTTGGGATGCAGAACAGGTGCGTGCGTCTTGGCAGTCTGAAAATAAGGGTCACTGATGTTGGGTTAGTTGGGTTACTACATCAGTTTCGTTGGCGCAGTGCGAGCGCTCCATGCCCTTCTACTTATGCCATGTGCGTACTGCCAACATATCCGCTCTTTCTGCAGTTAATTTCGTCATCAGTCCTTATATCCACTTTCAAACCTGCTTCCCAGGTACCCTCCTCCATCCCTCTCTCTGAATTGCCTCCAAGTTTTGCACGTCTACTCCTCACACGCTCTGTCGCCTTTGATCTCATTATCCTGCGGGGCTCCCTCGTCCTCGACATTTTATCACACTCTCTTGTCGCATTCCACCTCTCTTCCTCTCCTCTCATTTTTGCTGGGATTACTGCCATTTCTTCCCTCGCTGCCGGTAGCACACCCGCGCTGCAGAGCCTCGCAATTTGCATCCTCCAGCGCTTCCAACAGGGTAGCCCAGACATTGGCGCTCTCTTCGGAGGCCTGAGCATGCTCACCGCTCTCGGACAGATCCTCGGTGTAAGTTCATCCCACCCCTCCCTTCCCCCACTCCAATCCATCCATCCGTCCTGACAGTCCTCTGTTTTTGTGTTGACCCGCAGCCGCTCATGTTCGGTATGGTCTACTCGACGACCGTCGCACGTTTCCCCGAAGCAGTTTTCGCGCTCGCAGCTGCGCTCGTGCTCATGGCTCTCGGTACGACATTGTTTGTGCGTACTGACCCCCCGCACGTCTGGAAGGGCAAGGCACCCGCTGCTGCCGCTGCGGCACGCCGTCAGGTGTTGATGCCCGAGCGGGAGCGTGGGCGTTCGCGGACGATCAAGCATATTGGAGACCGTCTGCGCAAACCCCCGAATGCGACTCTCAATGATGTCAGCGCAGGGGCTAGTGCGAGCACGGCATCTTCCTCTCGCGTTGGTCTGGGCGAAGAAGCTGTCTAGGTCCCTGGGTCACCCAGACATCATGGTGTAGGGCGAGGAGGGCGTAGATGAAGTGGATTGAGTTTATTTATTGACAATCATCTCTTGCATGATAGCCCTTCATTTCACACACTCCATAGATTCAGCCAAGACACGAGCTGGTTTGATTTCAGTTAGAAAGCATTTGATACACTGTTGTATAATATCACATTCATTGATTTTTGCTGTCCTCTGCCTGCCATTCTGAATGGTGTTTGTGAAAGGTAGATAACTCATTGTGCAACATCAACAGAAGCTCAGGTCTACAAATCACTTTCATGACAGCCAGGGCCCAGGGGTGTGTGGGCAGAAGACTGGAAACAGATGAGTGGCCACTAGCCACCTAGGGCACACAACATGTGGATGCTGCACAACCTACTCAACAAATAATCATATTTACTTCAATGCTATGAAAAGTGCTGACCCGCACCCAACCTGACTCCTGAGACCCTCCAGACCCACATGCTGACCCCTGCCATTGCCTCACATGGCACATCCAAGAAAATTGGATATTTGTTTGCGACATTCAACCACAGTTGTACCAGGTGGAACCTGAGGGAGGCCAAGTGCCCCTGCCACAACAGCACAGTGGGCAACTACATGGTGGAATCAGTAAAGGAGTGAAAAATAAGTCAAACTCATGCACTTGTAAGTTCATTAAGTTCATTCTTGGTATTTGGGAAAGGTTCAACTATGTTGATTGCAGGAGGGTAGCGGAGGGGGTCATCCATAGAGATTGATGAATTGTACAACCTCATAGGGAGAAGATCCTCCCTAGGAACTGGTAAGAATATCATTTACAAATGTAGTCCAACAGAACTTACATAGTTTGTAACCTCTGGTTGATCCGCATAAGTTTTTGGTTAACCTGAATGAAGTTTTGATTTGTTTGCTCTCTGAATTGTGCAAATTCTTGTAATAGCTGCTGAAAGTTCTGGTTCTGCTGCTGAAGATTCTGGTTCAGTTGCTGGATATTTTGGTTTATCTGTGGCTGGTTTAATGCTGGAAGGTTGGGGAAAAGGTCAAGTTCATGGGTCAACTCCACAAGTGCCTGATGGATTGTTGCAAAGTTAGGCTGGGCCATAATCACTGAGCACCACACTGCACCAGTGTGTTGATGAAGTGTTGCAGGACACTGGCAATGAAGCATGCATGGTGGCAAATAAGTCATGTGACACAAGTGAGCTTCATTGACTCTCTAAATCTCAACCCTCACCATAAAAAGTCAAGCTTCATCTCCCCTCCATACTAATCACACCAAGTTCTCTGTTTCAACTTTCAAGAGGCATTGACAAGTTTTGTTTTTTCTTCGTCCCTCCGACCAGATGCACCGACAAATCGGACAACGCAGTTCCTTGGGTGAGCTGTGCGACGCTTAAAAGGTGGCATAGAGACCGACGGGAAGCCACGGACATTGATTGACCGGATCGATGGGTGGTCATCATCTCAACCGTGGACCCTTCTCCAGTATTCTACAATCATTAGACTAATTTCAGACCAATTTCACATTTACAATACCAGCACAATCATTTAATGCAATATCACGATAGAATAAAAAGACCTTTCGTGCAGGATGAGAATCCAGTATAGCATTGTCACCAATGCCGTCAATTGCCTGAGCCCTGATTCTCTTCGTTCTCTCCAATGCCCACCAGCTCCTTACCCTCTTCCACCATTTCACCCTTGGCGCACCAAACAGCCTTGACGGTCCCATCTACCAGAGCACACAACACCGTCTCAGTCTTCATGCTCTCGAGCACAACAACAACTTGCCCCTTCTCCACCCGCTCACCAACAGCAACGCGCACCTCAACCCCAAGACTAGGCATCGGTACCCGCAGCGCGCCACGTCCCGCCGCCGAACGCGCATCGGCGCTGAGAGCCTCCTCCGCTGCCACCCATGCTGGAGGCCAGAGCAGGACCGTCACGGCATACGCGCCGCTGAAAATATGGAGTCGCTCGGCGCCCGCGGCACAAGTATCATACCTGTGTCTGAGGGAAGATAGTCGCGCGCTTCAGAGCTCTCGCGGGCGTCGCGGAGAGGACAGTTGGACTAAGGAGTGTGGCTAGTACGTCGCGGAACTCGGTCGTCGTGGCTCCGGTGCTGGTGTTGCTGGTGGTGGCAGTGGTGGACTGCTGCACAGTAATGTCGTAGATGAGCCTGTCGCCGTTCGCTGCTGGACGAAGATGAGTGAGGATCGTCAGGGACGCGGTGGTGCCTGTTTCTGTTTCAAGCGAGAAGGTGCGCGTGTGGACGTCTCCGCCGAAGCGGCGTGCGGCTAAGCACGTCCATGGAGTCGTAGTAGCACCGCCGCCGTGGGTTAAGGGGCCTGATACTCCTCCAGTGCGACGCGAAGCGTACGCAGCGCTTCGGTGCGGTCAGCGCCACGCACGACTAGTATGGCGATCATGAGATCGTAGAAAATACGCCGATTTGGGCACCGGTGCCAAAGCCTTGCTCTACGCGTACGGCGGGGGCGACAGATCTAGATGCCGCGGCTGCAGGCGGGGCAAAGACATGGGTCGGTGCTGGGGCGGCGAGATGAAGAAGTCGGCCAGAATCAGGCAAAAAGTCATTGCGTGGGTTCTCCGCATATATACGTGCCTCGAAGGCGTGGCCGACCATGGGAATCTCGGATTGTGAGAGTGGTAGGGGATTCCCGGCAGCAACCTGGGTCCAGTTTACTTTGAGCACAAACAGCGCAAAGCCGTAGAACTTTGTGCATCGCCTCAAGCTGCCACTCGACGAGGTCAAGACCGGTGATCATCTCCGTGACGGGATGTTCGACCTGCAGTCGCGTGTTCCTTTGAAGACCATGGATCAGTCCTGTCCATTTTGCAAGCACAATGCCTTTTCACTTATATCTCCATAAAGAAGGTGCCCGCACCAACATAACTTACGTCGGGGCACGGAAGGATGAGAGGAAAAGGGCACGAAAATGTAGGGCGTTTATGTACTCACGACATTGGGTGTGCTCGAGTTCTACTAGCACGATCGATAAATTCGATACGGAACTGTTTGAAAAGACGGTTACGGGAAAAAATCAAACGCACGAATTGTCCATCCGACTTTACGACGTAAAATCCCGTTGTCGAGAACGTATTGGATGAAACTGTCGGAAATAGGAGCCGTGAAGACGTCATGAATACGGCAGTGGAATCGGAATCACGATTAGTACCGAACAAAAAGGAAGAAAATCGAATCAACGAGAAAAACTTACGAAAATAGTTCTTTACAGTCAAAAGGCCTGGGGGACGAGCCATTCGACGATGGCGACTCGGGTGGATACTGGATACTGCGAAGTCGCAAGGGAGATAAGTTCATTTATCACAGGTTATCTTGTAGAACGTCCGAGTCGGCGCGGTTCCTTGTAATACACTGGAGATTTGGTAATCCAGCTGCATCAAGACCTCTGTTATCACAGAAAGCTGAGCAGCATTCTATGAAGACAATAGAACTCTTAACGCTGCTATCGCATCCGCAACAAGCAGTGATTCAGTATCGTCCCCGAACAGGTGGCGCTTAACGTGTTATAGGCAAGCGAATCTTCAACACGCAAAAGTAAGGTTTATACGGACATTACGAGGAGCAAGTACTTTTCACCTGTACCGGGGCGCTCCATAACGCAAACACCACATATTCCAAGTCCCATCTCCTTCTGTGAGTGAATGACACAGTGATTCATTATAGCACATCATCCTGAGAACAAAGGCAGTGACATCACCGACAAGGGACTTCCAAGGGGAAGTCTCACCACGACCATGATCGTAACATCTTCCATGTAAGCAAGCCTTTCATACATGGAGGACGCAACGCCCATATGTCGCTGAGAGAAGTCCATATCAGCTTGTGCAAGGAGCCAGCATGACCCTCATGAATGATAACCGACAACATTGTGGGCTGAGGCAAAGAAGGTGCCATACTGGTGCCATCGAGTTTGTTTGTTCATGAGAAATCACATGTGCGCCAACATCACGTGCAATTTCTGTACCAACGAGACGCGTCCAGCATTGTAAATCCAAAACCGTATAGCAGCATGCTGCCTGTTAGACCCAGTCTACAGCGTGGATGGGGCACGAAAATCATCAAACACTGGCTTCATGCCGTGAAGCCACACCGAGAACGATGAAGAGGTCGATATAACTTCTAATAAAAAAGTCTTCTATGATTGTCTGTTATCACGCGCTACTTTGTGGTACTGTGGTCTGGCGGTGAAAGTTTACGTTTACCATCGTATAAATTTATCCCTGCCCTTCAACGTCCTCAAGGCCTCAAGGCCTCAACGTCTCAACTCCCAGGGCGCGTGCAAACGGTGTAATTTTTCCGCATTATCACCAGACGTTCCAGTCCTTCATATCGGTGACAGCTAGATCACCCACCACTCATCATCTGGGCAAGGCACAACACGTGGGATCCGGCCGTCAACTTGTGAACATGTAGATGAACGCGTATGGTCGTCCATCTGGCCGTCTGACCGAAAATTCCTGTGATAAGACACGAGGACTACCACGGCGGCTAGCATGACAAGGGGTGGGAAGGCTGGAGGACGGGAGAGGCAAGGCAGGAGTGCGGTTGAGGGACAATTTCGAACGTTTCTAAATTTCGATGGAAAAAGTCGTATTATTGTCTTGTGGGACGCACGCTCTTATCGCATGTCCGAGGTGTGGAGAAACGGCGCAAATGGGATGGTGTACTTGCAAAAAGGCCGCTTTTACTGCGTCCGAGAGTCTCGAGTTGATGTGCATGCCTGCCGCTATTCCATGGAAAATCGACGTGGCAGTTAAAGCGGACGTACTGTATAGGATCTGAGGCTAACTGCGTTTAGAGGGTAAGAATCTGATGAGAACAAATGTGTTTGACGGTGCAGCTTGAGGGGTTCCAGCGAAGAACACGCCGCTTCAGTTGGACAGGGCGTGTGCCCGGGCTCTATTGGCACAAGCGCAGGATTTCGATTGGGGCAGCACCGTTCGTCCGAGCGTCAACAGACAAGGTTGAAGATCGATTCGATGTCGGAGATGCCTTACACCCGCTCATCTGAGATTTGCTCGTTCTGTCGAGAACTTCGAGAGACCTTACACCCTCTTTCTGTTTTGTTTTATGAGGTCCAGCGAACAGAGGCAGGGTCTGGAACCTGAGCCATACTTCAAGATACCGTTATTGACCTGCTGTGAAGGGTATTCATGGGTTTCTCCGTCCGCGATGAGAGATTGTCTTTGAACAGAAGATTAAAAAGAAGCCATGTGGAATTCATTAGTATGCAATAACAAACGCTCCTTACAAGAAAATCCCTTGTAGCGACCCGCGACATGGTCCAGACCACGCAATCGAGGAAAATCTAGGGGAGTTTGGATAAGATATATGCAAATCGTGGCTGTCACCTGTAGCTCCGTGGGTGTAATGTAATAGGGGAGAAACAGCAGCGAGTCAATGTCTTCACACGATGCGAACCATGCACGCCTCTTTCCGCAGTTAAGAGAATTTATGAGACAAGCATAGTGTTGTGGGGCCACCAAGAAAAGAAGGATGATCCATGGTGACCAGAAAGTGACTTTAAGCAGCGATCATGATGCAAGAAGGAAATTAAGTTGGGTGTTGTGGATCAATCGACTTCCATATAAATAACCTACACACTGAGGAAAGAACGGATGCAAATTTCTGGAGACAAGACGACATAAGTGAGCAGAGGAGGCTTGGAGGGCTACCCAGAACACACACCAACTGTTTCCGGCCATGTCCGCCAACATCCTTCTAACGCATCAGCGGACAGCTGAGCCACCATATCCCGTGCTCTGCCTCATAGTCCCAAGGTTCCGAGTCGAGGAACCAGCTCCATTATTACTCCACGACGGCGTTCGCGAGAACGCGCCACTCGCTCGCGGTGCCTGGTGGTCCGGATCGCGTCGCGGAGAGTAGCGCACGTCTTCCCAGTCATATCGCCTTTGCTGCGGTCCTGAATCGCGCTGACGGGTCAAGAAGTAAGTTCCCAGACCGCCGAGCGCAGCCCCGCTCCAGAAGCCGAAGCGGTCTTGACCGCCCCGGACCTGCGAGGTCGGCCCTGTGCTGGTATCCGGATATTTTGTGTAAGGAGGTGGCGGGCGACGGTAATTGTCGTAGCTCCCGGAAAACCAGCCGGAGCCGGGCGAGGGGCGGGAGCGGGGTGGTGAAGCCCTGCGACCGCTCTCGATGCATGGGAGGAGGAACTTGTAGAGGATATAAGCGAGGAGTCCGATGGATAAACATAAGAATAGGATCCCCGCTTTCATATGGTCAGCGTCGTTGGGGTTGGTGCACATGTCAGGGCTTACAGGTGGACAACAAGACCGGTGGCTTGAGGTGAGAGGCAGAGTGATTCAATACGTTCGGTACTTCCTGCAGGCGGTACTCCAAAGAGCACGATCCTAGAATTGGAAAATGAGGACGACAACGTCGACAAGGCTAGTAGTATTCTCGCTAACCTCTTAGGACGTAAGAGTCCCCTGGGCCGGACCACCCTTCGCAGGACACCTGAACACGACCCAGTCGCAAAGACTCGGGGAGATCTGTTTCACACTTTGGATATCGCCATGAGGTCAGCTCCAAGCAACCACGACGTGACACCATGAACATACCTTCCAATCCACGTTCGTGCCCTGTCCCCCAAGGTTGACACACCGGATCACGTCGGGCTTGAACAAGTTGCATGGCTTGCCTTTGCAAACGAGCTGGGGAATAGGGTGACCGCGTCGAGATAGGGTGGGTTCATCGTCGTACAACGTCAAGGCAGGGATGTCTGCGAGCCTGACCCGAGAGTCTGACATGGTAAGAGGCCGACGAGCAGCACGGGCTGGTAAGATGCTAGATCCAACTCTCAGGGTTTCATATAAAGTAGTGCAGGCTGCGCTGATGCCACGTTTACAACGCGTGGTCGGTGGACGGGCCGCTTAAAGGAGATATCTGTATCTGTGGCTGTGGAGTCTGGACATCCTGTACCTAATCAAGTCGGACACCCCCCACACATCCCAAAGTCGCACCCCCAACAACTCGCCACCCCAACGCCGCACGTTCGTAGAAGCAAGCAACCAATGCTCATCACACCCTCACCCAACACAAAGCCACTGGCGACTACAATAAGTCGTATATCGCCGCCGACTTTGCCCCGTGAACCGCCGCGACTGGTATGGTAGATGTGCTCGACTACACCTCCGACGAGGCGTGCGAGCGAGAACGACGGAGTATTGAGGAATCCGATGGCGAAAGCCACTCCGGAAGGAATCCACTTGGCGTACCACGATCCACGCTTCGTCGCGTGCGTCTTGAACGCGGAGATCAAGCTGAACACAACCGCAGAGGAGAGCATGAAGATTGCGCTTTTCTCTGGGAGGCTACCGTCGCCTGTTCGTCCAGTCAACAAGGTGTTAAGGGGTTATTATACCCGAGGCTCACGAAGCAACCTTGCAAGGCTGAGCCAAACATAGGCCATTGGTACGGGAAACGTGGGGCCTGGGATCGTATAAGCCCTGTTGTATAGAACGAAGGCAGTCACTGTGACTGGGATAGAAAGTGTCGATCCAATGAGCTGTCCGTAGAACTGTGCCCTCGGAGAAGCTTGCACGAGATGTCCAGTCTTTAGATCTTGCATGAGATCCCCTGCCCTGTGGCGGCGTTTTTTTTAATAAGGCACATGTAAGGAAATATTGCCAACATACTGTTGCGCGCCAGCTTCAGCCACACCACCAGCAATGATATTGGCAACGACGTTTCCGGGCTGAATGACAGCAAATAGTAATTGACTTATTTTCCCGAGCCCGCTGACTGGATTAATATCCGTTTCTCCAAGCGCACGAACCCTTGTGGAAATGAAAGCTGGCTCCTGGAAAGGACGACATGACGTACCCTAGGATACTCAGCAGCGCGCCCAATCCGAAAGAAAGGAGTGTTGCCCAAGGCTTGATGCCCTCGTTCCCAAAGACAAGCCAAACAAGGAGAATTCCGGCGGCCGTGCTACAGGCGATACCCCAAAGTACCCACTTGGTCGGTACAAGCCTGTCACCCGTTTCGACTTCTGAATCGTGATCTAATCCGTGACCAGCATGCGCAACAAGCTTCCTGGCATATTCCCAGGCAGTCGGTATCAAAGCGACCAAGCTGTCGGAGGACATTATCGCCAAGGAAATCCATAAAATCCAGCCTCGAGCACCAGTTGTCATATCACCAACGGGCCCTGGAGCCCAGTTATGATACTTGGAGAGGGGTGACAAGAATCCCCATCCGACTAGCATACCCTACTGAAACATCAGCAACTTGAACTCTATCACATTAAACGATTCTTTCTACCCACAAGATTCATGCTCAGAGTCGTCGGGAATCCCATGATGATACCTGTACACGTGAACTTTGGAGTCACACTTAAGAAGAGGAATCACCTTGTCCAATGTATGACAAGCTTGGAGTAAAAGTCCAGAGCCAATTTCGAGCTAGGTAATCCCCGAACAAAGGCAGAGCAAATATTACAGGGAAGAAGTAGGCCATCAACTGGGTGAAAGTGTGAGCTTCAGTATTACTTGACGAGTTGGATGTAAATACAGTGAGCATGCTTGAAACGAGGAAGCTCCACAAGAGGGAGAACCAGGCATGATTTTGGGTAAATTCGCTGGTTTGTGATCCTGGATCCTGGCTGTCGCCCGCAATGTCAGGTGAGGGTGATGTTTCTTCGTCCTGTTGGTCGAGAGGGCTGTATCCATGCCGTGATCGCAATCCAGAACCTGTTGAAGGCATCCCATGAAGTACCGATATTACTTGGGCAGTCGCAGTTCCAGATGGGAACGCCAGTTCCTCTTCGACGATCTGTCGATTTTGAGATTGCCGCCAGTACAATATTGTCAAGTCCCACGTACCACTCTCTTTCTGATAGGAGGGGACATGAAGACGCTGAACGATGGTCAAATCGATGTTTCGATGTTTAAGAGGCAAAGCTGGCAAACGCTTACCCAAAATACGCGATAGCACAAGACCAGCCAACAGCAGAGATCCAAGACAGAGATACAGGATGAGATCCGTCTTTCTGCTCGTCGAGCAAGCCTAGTGCGGGGATAATGCCGACAAACCCCGCTGCCAGCGGCATCTAGAGTAAGCAAATCTAAGGATTTCATGTCGTCCGCAGATTTGGGTTAGACGACAAACAGTTCCGGTAGCAACTGCTGTCGTTTGAACAACTACGTTTTCTTGGGGAGTAATCTGGATGGCCAGGAGCTTGGATATCAAAAAGCCGATAATGGCGGACTGAAGAGACATCCTATAAGTGCACGTAGGTAAGAGGGTATCAACGTCGATTGCGGTTCCGTACATGCTGATCCATCCTGTTTGCAGACCAAAGTACAGGTTTGTGAAGCAGAGCAGGCACCCAATGAGTAGGCCAAGAAGTACGGCACGAGGCTAGCAGAATCAGAACACGCTCAGAGATGATGCGGTTGTACCAACTGTAAACTCCGGGCTCGAAGTACTCCCTAGTGAGCCTCCCCTGTGAAGAGGGCGAGGCTATTAGGACGCACTGCGTAAAACTACCAATAATACCACATACCGAAACCGTGAAAGAATGGCATTGAACGGATATCGAGGCATGCAGGTGATGACTCAATGACGGCCTGAACGAACGACAAACAGGCGCCCATTTTGGGAATCCAAACGTAGATTAGATTAAGCCAAATTTAGATCAAGTCAGATATCAAGCGAGTCACCTCTCATTCCTTCGGCCCGGGCGTTACAATAAACAGTCCTCGACCATCGCTCAACTGCCAATCTACAATCGTACTCTCCCTCGTCTTGCCTCACCATGACTCAGAGAATCCGGGTCGCCGAGGGCTTGCTTCGATCGGTTCCAGACCCCGGCCAGTTGGTGTGAGTTTTGCCAGCTTTCACCAAGGCTTTCACTCTTTTTCGTCTGATTGGAAAACACCTTTTTCCAGACTGCCGAAGGACGGAGAACAGAATATTCTTATTACATCCGCTCTTCCGTATTGTAATAATGTCCCACATCTTGGTATGTAAAAGAACATTTTGAGTACCTTCTCTGACTATATGTTGGAAGGCAATATCATTGGGAGTACCCTCAGTGCCGATGTATACAGCCGGTGAGTGCTATCATATCTGTCGTCACCTCTCCCTGAACAACTCTACTAGGTATTCTCGTGAGACTGTACTTCCCTCTTTGACGGAGATCGGAACTGGAGACGCTGTGCAGGTACCCGAAACCGAAGAACGCTGTACATATGCGGAACAGATGAATACGGAACGGCAACGGAAACTCGAGCTTTGAAGGAAGGTATTTCTCCAAGACAACTTTGCGACAAATACTACGAGCTCCATCGTGAGACATACGAGTGGTTTGACATTGGGTATGTGCCTTTTCCTTGATTGCTCTTCGATGGATTGCTGACCTATCATAGATTTGACTACTTCGGGCGCACATCCACACCCCTGCACACAGAGTACGCTATGGTTTGCAGCCTTTGTTTACTCTCTTAATGGGAAGAATAGGATCAGCCAAGAGATCTACTTGAATCTCAAGAAGGACGACAACCTTGTGCGACAAGAAAAAGAACAGACTTACTGCGAAGACGAACAGAAGTGAGTAATTATACATTCCGACAGTGTTGTCGCTCAACAAGAAGCAGGTTCCTTGCTGACCGCTTTGTGGAAGGTATATGCCCACATTGTAATTCTGACGTAAAGTTTCTCACTTTCTTCCATTTCGACCCCACGACTAAATGACTCCTAGGATGCGCGTGGCGATCAGTGCGATACCTGCGGCCGGACTCTCGACGCTGTGGAACTTATCAACCCTCGCTGCATCCTGGATAAGACGCACAAAGTTGTAACCCGCATTTCTGCTCACATGTACGTGCGCCTAGACAAGATTCAACCTCAAACGGAAAACTGGATCAAAGAGTCATGGAGAAAGGGGAAATGGTCCCCGAACTCTGTCATCAACAGCGAGGGTGTGCTTATCGATGCACGGCTTAAGAGCGGCCTCCGTCCTAGCCCCGTCACCAGGGATCTCAAGTGGGGTGTCCCGGTTCCTGTGGCCGATGACGACCCTGACCAAGAGATGAAGGAAAAGGTTTTCTGTGAGTGGTCTGTATCACATTCTTTCTGTTTTCAAACCACTCTCTTTACAGATGTTTGGGTGGGCCTACTTCATCTCGCGTGATAATGTATTTCCTGATCACCTGTAGTTCGAAGCCCCTATAGGCTACGTTAGCATTACCGCAAATCTCACGCCCGAGTGGAAGCAATGGTGGTTTAATCCCAAGAACGTCCATCTTTATCAGTTCATGGGCAAGGACAACGTGTATTTCCACACGATCTACTTCCCGTCGGTGCAAATCGGTGATGGAAGGGACTGGAGCACACTCCATCATCTTTCTACCACAGGTAAGTACAGAAGTTGACCGCTATGAATCTGACTGATTGCCTGTTCTTCAGAGTATCTGAACTACGAAGGCGGCAAGTTCTCAAAGAGTCATAATCGTGGGGTGTTTGGCCCTGATGCAAAGGAGACTGGCATCCCTCCATCCGTATGGAGGTATTATTTATTGTCCACTCGCCCAGAAACTGCAGATGCCACGTTCTCTTGGGATGACTGTGTGAGTTGATTTCGTAGAAGAAGGTATCAACTTATGATAATATGCATCAGGTGGCGGCGAACAACAACATCCTGTTAAATAAGTGCGTTGACTTTGGCGCTTAGACTCGTTCGTAGTTGACGACCGCCCAGCTTCGGAAATTTTGTCAACCGAGCCCTTAAGTTCGTTTCGTCCTATTACGGAGGGACAATTCCAGAAGGCGATACCCCTGGACCCCTCTCGCCTAACGATGAGATCGACTCCGAGTTTGTCGCCGATGTCAATGGCCTCCTGAAGGATTACACGGAAGCCATGGACGCGGTGAAACTCCGACTCGGTCTCCAAACTGTTATGCTCATCTCTCAGCGCGGCAATCTCTATCTACAATCCTCTGGCCTCAACAAGGCACTCATGAATGAGAACCTTGACACGCTGCGCGCAAGTCGTCACACGCGCCGTGAACCTCATTTATGTGCTTTCCGCACTTGTCTACCCTTTCATGCCCTCGAAATCCGCTTCCATCTTGTCACAGCTCAACGCACCCGCTCGCTCTGTACCCCATTTATTCTCAGTTGATATCTTGTCGGGGCACCATATCGGCACGCCGGAATACCTATTCACGAAGATCGAGGAGAAGAAGGCAGACGTCTGGCGCGCCCAGTTTTCTGGAAACGACTCCGCGGCAGCGACGCCTGGTGCGAATGAGACGCATGCAATCTCAGGGACTTCGAAACGCAAAGCGGCTGCGGCAAAGAAATCGGCACCAAATCCCGCCAAGGAACAAGTGGGAGAGGTAGATGGACCCAAGTCCGCTGAAGCACTGGCATTGGATTCAAAGATCGTGGAACAAGGTGGCCTTGTGCGCGAACTTAAAGCTAGAACACCGAGGACCAAGGAACTCGAGGAGGAGACCGCGGTTGCAATCGCCGAACTGAAGAAATTGAAAGCGGAACGCGCAGCACTGTCCAAGTAGAGCACACACGAGAAGTCAATATCAGTCAATAGGATGGAATTTGTTGTACCACTAACGATACAGGTGGGTAGGACTAGTAGTAATAGGGCAGTTCAACTTGTGTAGTTTATCGTGGAAGATACAGATCCTATGAGCCATCGAGCTTGTTGACGTGACAGAAGGGCTCGGAGATCGGAGATCGGATCGATCAGAGCTTTCAGGCCTTTGAGGTGCCAATTGCCACAGATCTGACCATCCAGCTGTGGCTGCGGCGTCGTGGTAAACCCCCTTCTACCTGGCCCTTGTACGGCAGTACGGGACGGGCTGTTCGTTCGTAGTCGTCGGTTTCCAGCCGACAATGGCTTCTGCAACTCCAAGTTGGGGACTCCACGTAGAATGCGAGAACTTTATAGTAAGTTTTATCGTTGCTATCGACAGGATTGATGCTCGAACCTCGCAGATTAAGCGAAGACGCAAACGACTGCTACCTCCAGAGCCTTGCCTGGACGAGAGGGCACCTCTTGACTTCGTTTTACCTGATGAGGGTCTCAGTGATCTCTCACCTGGCACCCGAGAAGCCTATCCTTTGTCCGGAGGTGTTTTAACGCTCGATGGAAACACTGGCGAGAGCAGCCCGGTTCTCTCTCAAATTTGTCCCCCCTCGGATCTGCCAATCGGCCCAATCCTAGATCATGAAGGGCAACCCATCACTGTCCATGAGTTTTTACAGGACATGTCGGCGAGCAGCAGAGCCGGCAGAAAATACGGTCGCAGGAATCGTCTTGCCACTGTCAAACTTGATGACTACCATAGCAAAGATTGCCGCGGTCCCACACCGCTAACCCCTTCAAGTTGCGGCGTCGAGAGCCGAAATGACCGACGTATCTCTGATTATCCCTGCATACAGTCCGGGTCCAAGCACCCTTCCCGCCGAGTTCCGCATCTTCGGCGCAAAAAGCGACTCGCAAAACCGCTTGCACAACGGTTGTTCGAAGCCGACGTCTTCTCCAGCGGGACGTCTTCTCGCCCTATGTCGGATCGAGGTCCCGCGCATACATCCAGTCGCCGACCGCTGCAGTTCATCACCTCGCTAAACCTGATCCCGTCTCTGGAAAGTCGGATCTACCCGAAGAAGGAAAAATGGTCCCATGGAAAGGCCGGGAACGCCTCCGCTGCTGACCCGGAAATATGGGCGGCATCTCAGGCTGATGATCCTGCGCCGGCGGGAACGTCGCCGAATGGTCTAGCTGTGGCGACTTGTCGTAAACCTTGGAATCGGAATTGGAACGGAACACAAACGGGCGCCTCCGCTGCTGGGAAAAGGGGATTCCGTATGCGTGGCGGGAGGCAGAGCGCAGCGCAGGTGCTGTCACCGAGTCCCTTTGGGTACGTCCCGTTGCCCCTCGTGCGGATGGACACCGCAGCGGCAAGGTCCACGGATCCGGCGGAGCTATGCAGACCCCAATACTGTGCAGGGAGGGCACGCATGGTGGCGGGTGTCAAGCCAATTTCAATTTCGGACCTCCAGCTGCCAGCGGTCTGCGCCTTGGATTGAGTGATATTATTGCATCGCCGCCCTCTGACTTGTGAACGTGGATGGTGTCGTGCGTGCTTCTGGGGCTGTTGGGGATGATACTGTACGCCCATCTTTCTTCTTCTTATCAATATCCACGCCCGTCTCTGTCATCAGCTTTGGTCCTTCTTGTGCTCTCCGTCTCCGTCGGTGCTCACCCTGGTCCCGTGGTCTGTATTGTTTATCAATTCGGCCTGTGCATCGGCTTGTGCACTGCCATGAGGCTTGTTGGGGTCGCTTGGGTGTGTCTTCCGGGGTTGCTTTCATTTACTGTAACGAAGCGAGGCCACTCGTTTCCATGAACCGTGCTTCTCAACGCCCTACAACTGTTCCGGCTTCCTCGAGTGGGGTTATCAATGACATTTTCCATACTGTAGCGCGCTCCTGTGGCGCCCAATTGGCGTTTCTCGTATTTCCATGGAACAATTCCTTCGATCATCCGCACGTAAGCTTTACCTTTATTCACGCAACTCTCGTCACACAATCGCCACTCGGTCTTCATCCATGAGTTCCGTTCCATTATCGTGTCGCTTGTGATATTAAATACAGTCGGTTACATACAGATAGATACGCTCGATATCGAAGGCTAGCGTACATACATCTTCACTTAATAGAAGTTCTACTCCCGATAAGGTTTCAGAAGGCAATAAGACCACCACGCCCTGTTCATGAGAACAAGACAACGACCAGCGTTCACCATGCGTCCAGAGTTCGCTCTGAACCACCATGCCGTGGTAGGCCACGCCTCTGTGGTGTGGGGGTACGCGGCTTGGCTCGTGCAGCGCGTACTTTTGGATATGTTACTTCAAGGCGACGGTGGAGCTTGGCATCTATCTCATCGAACTGAGAGGGACACATCCCTCTTGTAAGAGAACGAAGAGTAGAATGATAAAAGAGAGCTCACTCTTGTCCCTTCAGGCAGTAAGATGGTCCGACAGACAGTTCTCTCTTCGCGGACTGTCATGCACTCTTCGACATCTCTCTCCGTGACCTCGACGATCGTCCAGCTGATTTCCAGCCGGGCGGGGAAAGGGTGGTATGTGACATTCATATCCTCCTTATCAACGCCAGGAATGTCGAACTTGGCGGTGACCTGTTGTGCCGAAAAGCGGGCTTCAAAATGCAGTCTCGATGAGCACGTCGATCGCTGCAACCCTCACCCTAGTGCCATCCGGGGAATCCCTGAACTCCACACTGCGCGGAACGTGGTCGTATCAGTCGCTCGCGCACATATATGAACGCAGAGAACTCACATCGATCGTTGCCTCCTCAAAGGGGGTGCCGGAGAGGGCACTCGCGAGGCGGCTTGTGCCGCCGGTTGCAAAGGCACGCCTCTTCTGAGCGGGGAGTGCAGAATCGGAGGAGATCTCCCCCTCTCCAGCGACTTAATCTTTGAAGGGGAGGCTGCCATCTCGCGTTCTTTGGCCTTGCGAACCGCGCCCCACACGTGGTCCAGCGGCTCCGAATCGCCGGGGGTCATGGGTCCCGACGAACTCGTTGAAGCATGGGAACCAAAGGGGGTTGAAAAGGGCTCGGGTGCCATCGGTCGGTTTCGAGGGGGGCGGTGATTGAGCGATTCGCTGTCTTCCCCTGAGCTGTAAGATGCTGGTTGTGGTTGCGCTGCAAACGTTCTGTCGAAAGCCTCCCAGGAATGTAGGAAATCTTGAGAAATGTTACGGCTGCCGGTAGGCATTATGGAGGTGGCCGTTAGCAGCAAAGGGACCCGCGGCGCGTAGTACTTTACGCACAAAGGGCGTCCGGATGAAAAGCGGAGAATTGAAGGTCCGAAGACCTGGCGATTCCTGCAACGCGCCGATGTTTTCGTTTTTTTTTTTTCACTTCAAGAACCCCACCTGTCTACCTTGAGGCAGGGTGATAGTGGGAGATGGGAAACTAGAACTGAGAAGGGAAGTTGGGCGATCGGAATGAGCTGGAAAACCTGTTGGGACCTCTATCATGTCTATGAAAAGATCAAGAGCATCGGGCACAAACCTTTGATAGTGTGCAAGTATAGGAAGAAGTGATGCGGGATAAGACCAGGGAAAAAGGCAAGCACATGATGGCCTCCGGATTTTGTACCCGACCTCGCCCCAAACACGAGGCAGGCGGATGGTGGCACCCCTGATGACCTCTATGGGCACGCAGACGACACGCGCCGAAAATAATAGCGTAAGAGGCTGTCCTTGGATTGATGGCAGTATGATGCCGCCTGGTTGGTGAAAGTGTGACGAGTCAGCGCTACGCTAGTCAGCCATGACTGCATGACCAGAAAACGGACGCTTCCTATCATAGGGTTCCAATTATTCCGAACATAAACAAACAAGCGCTAACTGTCGTGCCAGCGGTCGTCACGTTCGTCCGAGCTACAGTATTATAAACGCTGTAACGTTGGCAGAGAAGGTCCGTGGTCCATGTCATGTCCGGGTCATCGCAATAATTTCACCTTAGATGATGCTTCGGAATGTCGGCATCGCCACTTTCATCGGCGTCTCTCTCGCATGGACCGCCGATGGCGCCGGACGCGCGGATCCTGCTTGCCCCTTCCCCTGGCCAGCTCCAGCTGCGGTACGCCCTGGCTCCGGTACAGACGCCAATAAGGCACCATTGCGGGCGGACTTCCGAAGCTTGGTGGATATTGAAGGCGAATTACTCGGTCACTTGTTCGGCAACGGTTTCGATGGATTTACGCTTTCGCTTGACATAAGGGAAGCAGAGATGGTCGTGGAGGACCTCCGTATGTTAGTGCGCATCAGCTAACGATCGCGAGATTCTCGCGGATTCCTTGGCGGAGTTTCCGAAATGCGCGCGTAATCTTAGAAAGAGTTGCGTGGTGCGGTTCCACGCCCGGGTCCGTGATACCCTCAACAGACAAGTCAACACCTACGCGCGGTATAAGCTCACAATACTGCGAATATACTTCTTCAATTTCATGCACCGGGCCTGAGCCGCCCTCCCCTTGGTTTCGGGATCTCTGGTCCTTCCCTTATCATGAAGTAGATAAGAATGGAATTGGATATTATGCATTTGTCGGAACGATGAGATTGCTTTCGGTGAAGATTGCACGCCTTGGGCTTGGAGCGGAAGCACCACAATCTATTTAAACGAGCAGTTGGTGGCCATCCAAGGTACTATCTCGTGTGAGGCCAGAGTCAAAAAGGGTCCGTCATCCCTAAATCGTGGGAAGCACTGAGAATTGGCTCCCAAGAGAATCGCAGGTTACTGCAGAGTCTCGACTACGCCAAGAAATGTGAGCTGGCCTACGTAACGTTGCACAGTAAGCTTTGCCAACAAGTGACCATGCCAAGGACCATGCCTGAATTAGTTGGTTAGGAGAGCACAGCACGTGAGTGTGCACAGCCTCCACTGTGGCTGCAGCGCTGCGCCGAGACAAGGCAGTCCGACATGTTCTGATCAAACTATACACTCATGGATCCCTGGAACCATAATCTTCGCCCTCCTCCTGGCCCCCCTCCTGGCCCTCCTCCTGGGACGAACCCCTACTCTACATCAAGGTAATCTCCATCTTGATCACAGACAATTTGACGTTTCTAACCATCCCTCAGCTTCCCTGCTCCGTAAGACCGTTCATTGAATTTCCACTCCTGGATCCTCTGACCCCTTATGATGTGCCAGCCAATTTCCGACGGGATACTCTTACGGCCAACCTGGACCTCCCCAAAGGTATGGTCTGATAAAATCAACCAAATCAGCTATCTCAGTTGCAAACACCCCAAAGTTATCCTGGTGCACCTGGCCCTCCTCCCGGGCCTCCTCCCGGGCATCTTTCTGGCCCACCACCCATCCCTCCTCGATATTCTGGCCATGGCATACCGCCCCCCATGGCCCCTCCCGGCCCTCCCCGTACGTTCACCCTTTATGGTCTTAATGGCAGATGAATTTACTACACACACCGGCCACTAGCTGGACCCCCTCCCCGTCCACCATTCGGGCAACAGAATTACGGTCCCCAGCTTCAGGGATCGCAGCAGCAACAGCCATTTTTCAGATACTCGCAGTGCAACGGGAGGAAGAAAGCCCTCTGCGTACGTCTTCAATTCACCCGGTACCCTGGGCGAAACGTGGATGCTAATTTTAAATCTAACTAGATCGGGATCAACTATATTAGACAGCAAGCCGCGCTGAGGGGTTGTATCAATGACGCCCGCAACATCGAGAGGTTCCTTTGCGGTACTCTCGCCTTCGCGTTTACTACCAAACACGATTGTCTGATGTCACGTTTCAGAGAAATTCGGTTACAATCGCAATGATATAGTGGTTCTGACCGACGATCAGCAAGATCCGCGTTCGATACCCAACAGGGCCAATATCGTAAGCCTTTGCGTCCAAGGGCTGCTCCTTCCTTACATTTTCTCGGTAGTTGCAGGCAATGCGATGGTTAGTGATGGACGCGCGACCAAATGACTCGTTGTTTTTCCATTGTATGTTTGGCTACTTTGAAGCTAGTCCGACGAGCTTTTAGCTCTTGTCTAGATTCTGGCCACGGCGGACAGACGAAGGACCAGGACGGCGATGAAGATGATGGATATGACGAAGGTTTTTCACTGCCTCCTCATGCCGACCTTTTTGTTCACCGGAAACGCCTCTGCCAGTTATCTACCCTGTGGATTTCAAGCAAGCAGGGCACATCGTTGACGATGTAAGCTGAGCACAGTTGCTTTATCTCACTGATTAATCTATACGCAGTTAATGCATGACATCATGGTCAAACCTCTGCCTCCTGGTTGCCGGCTGACTGCAATCTTTGATGCAAGTCGGGCTGTCACACGTCATTCGAGCTTTACTGACTTGGGTTCACAGTCCTGTCACTCGGGGTCTGCACTGGGTGAGTTCACCCTGTTTTGGGCCATAATAGCAAACTCTGACGATATCATCACGAAGATCTTCCATATATTGTGTGTGACTTTCAACTCGGCCCACGGGCATCAGTTAGAAACTTACTTTGTTTCAGTACTCCACAGAAGGCAAAGTTAAAGAGCCTAATCTTGCTATGGAGGTCGGTCAGGGCCTTTTCGGTGCTGCGACGGCCTACGCACGTGGTGATATGGGTGGTGTTATGCAATCCGTCACCGGTTTCGTCAGGTCTGCGACCACCGGAAGATCCTCACAGCAAAGGGCCCGCCAGACAAAGACAAGTCCGGCTGACGTCGTGCGCATGCTTCTATTTCTACATTTTCAGGTGGCTCAAATCGTCTTAAGATATCATGGAGCGGATGCAAGGACTCGCAGACAAGTGCAGATGCTGTTGAAGCAGGTTCCGCCACTGGTGCCATGAGCTATGTAAGCATCGAGTGCATGCACTTTAGTCAGAGCCTGACGCGTTTTTATAGGCCTTCATAGCTGCCCTCAGTAAACTTCATTTCTCCCTTATACCCCAGATGCTCTAACTCAAATAACATTTTCAGCCCAACAACCTCGTCAGAGTTATCAGCAGCTTCTCATTTCTCTTCGGTGAGCGTTTTCTTTTATCACCTCAATACGATGCCTGACGTGGTGCCATCAGCGGTATTTTGCGCGCGAAATATAGCCAGAAGCCCCAGGTGAATATGGAGCTCGTTTTCTCAAATCTTGTCTCACCTATAATCCTCTCAGCTGTCTAGCTCTCACCCTATGGTGCGCGCGTACGGTTTCACCGTCAGAACGTGTTGCTCACTCCTATCTAGGACACGAACTTGGAATTCATTGCATGAACACATTAAATTATCTCGTTGAGGTTGCCAAATTGTCGGCTTGTAACCGTCTAGAATTGTAAAGCACAGCCTCGACGGGCGGCAATGTAAATGAAACGAAATGTTGTTTTGATAGAATTGTGGGAATCGCGTGATCCCTCAGCCGATTACACTCTCGTGATCCAAGCCTCAAGCCTCAGGGCTTTCCTACTCTCTGTTCATAATGGCCGCTACCCGCAGCGAGGCGCGTCTTGAAAAACAAGGACGCGGCAATTGCGCCGGATACGTATCAATCTATACACAGCATTAATGTCGCCAGTGTCCCGAACCAAGGGAGTCCATGTAGTTGGATCCTGTGCTCAACGACTGTTATAAAAGTACAGCCAAGTTCGCCGACGCACCATTTGGTCTTCCCGCCACCACCTCTACGTAGCAAGTGGGGTCCGATATGCGAAACGAATTTCGTAACAACGGCCAAGGTCAGTGGCAAGATGGTCGCTCGCCTGAGAACCCGTTCGGGTAAGTCATGTGACCTTAGCAAAAACGACCCATTGACGTTCACCGGTTCACCTTGTAGACCCCCTCCGAGGGACCCTCGGGACCCTCCAAGATTTCCAGAGGCGTGAGCAGAATCAAAAATCACATTTCCCTATCCGTGCTGAGCGTGTTATTAGGAATGTACCCGGTCCTCCTCTGAGGGGCGGAGATCCAAGACCATATCATCCCAGTCATGATGCTCCCAACAGGCAGGGCGGAACCACCCACCCAACGTATGGGGGTCCATATCCACAAGTTCCTGGGTCATCTGGGCCTCAACCGGGGATGCAAATGGGGTACGACACGTCTCGGGCTTTGCAACAACATCCCCTAGGACAAAGTCCCCGTCCCGGCGAGCCCCCTTTCCCTCACCCTCTCCGCTCCGTACATCAGCAGAACCCGGGACCAGTGACTGGAGCCTGGTCTCCGCATCAGAGTCCTGCTGGGGTACGGAACGTGGGGGGATCATACTCGCGCCAATCACCCAACGAACCTCAGTCCCCTTATCTCGGCGACTTCATTCGTCCGCAGGACCCGGGGCCTGTGACTGCACGCCGGTCTCCACCTCAGCGTCCTGATGGCGTCCTGAACGCATCGGGAGGATGTTACTCGCACCCATCAGCCGTCGAGCCTCAACCTCCTTACCCTCTCGGGTTCGCTCATCCGCAGAACCCGCGACCTATGAATGCGGCACGCCGGTCTCCGCCTCAGCATCATCCTGGCGCACAGAACACATTTGGGGGATCGCACTCGCACCAATCATCCAACGAGCCTCAATCCTCTTACCCTCTCGGGTTCATTCACCCGCAGAACCCGCGGCCTATGAATGCGGCAGGCCCGTCTCCGCCTCAGCGTCATCCTGGCGTACAGAACACATCGGGGGGATCGTACTCTCACCAATCGTCCAACGAGCCTCAATCCTCTTACCCTCCCGGGTTCGTTCATCCGCAGAACCAGCGACCTATGCCTGCGGCAGGCCGGTCCCCGTCTCAGCGTCATGCCGGCGTACAGAACACATCGGGGGGATCGCACTCACAAGGGTACTCAATTGTACTATTTTTTGTGCCAGCCTCTAACTGATGACAACAGGACTGGTCGTGCCATGGTCACTAGGAAGCGGAAGGCGCTTGTGGTATGTAACCGGCGAGGAGGTACTACATGGTGATTCTGATGGGTATTTAAGATTGGGACCAATTATTCTCGGCATCCAAACCCCCGCTCCAGGTTAAGGCATTGCGTCGAGGACGCAAATCGCATGGCCGACTTCCTTTGCGGTACCGTTTTGCTTCTTCAATCGACGTGATAATTTCTCTGATTGTCCCTGCAGCCGACCTCCGCTTTGCACCCCATGACGTCCGTCTCATGACCGATGATGTTGAGAATCCACGGGATCTTCCAACCAAGGACAATATCGTGCGTCGCCCGTTTGGGATGTCACTCCTACCCTTACATTTCGTTCAGCGGGGAGCAATGAGGGCATTAGTTTCTGGTGCTCAAGCCGGGGATTCCTTCTTTCTGTATTGTGCGTGATTAGGCTTGGACAGTCTGTCATATATTGACGATGTTCTGTATTGGCTCACTTTCTAGTTTCCGGGCACGGTGTACAGATCAAAGATACGAACGGAGATGAATCCGATGGATTAGACGAATGTTCGTTGCTGTGCCTTCTCGGTGGAATGCCTGTCTAATGGAATATTACTAGGCATCTGCGCCATGGATTACCTTGGCAACGACCCATACCCGACTGGCAACACACCTGGATTGATTGTCGACGACGTAAGCCGCCGTCACGGCCGTGATCAACCGCATATTAACTTGCCAATCCGTTCCTTTGATTTCTAAGGACATGCATGATATCTTAGTGCGACCCCTTCCTCAGCATTGTCGATTGATCGCTATGTTCGACGTGAGCTACATCAACAATTTAGCATGGCATACGAGTACACTGACGATGCGTCTACAGTCTTGCCATTCTGGGACCGCTCTTGGTTCGTCATTATCCTACGCCTGTAGTTTCCTGATGACTTACCGTACCCAAGATCTTCCTTATATTGTATGCAAGCTTCTCTTCCAGACCGCTCACAGCCGCCGTAACTTATTCTGCACAGTATGACTCGAATGGGAAGGTCAAACCAATCACACACCCCAACAAATTATGGCTCTTGCGCCTGAAAGCAAGCAGAGCGCACGTTGTAAGTGCTGTCTTCTCATGCGGGAGCCTTTCCCTATAATGTTCCTGTAGGTCTCTTTGGGTGCTAGCAGGGATAACCAGAAGGCTATTGAGACTCACCTGGGTGGTGCCCTGCGAAGGGTAAGCCCCATTCGACTGGTTATCCTCGTACATGATCTGAGCTGCGCCATCAATCTTACAGGCATTTATGGAATGCGTGAGGGCGTACGGCGATACCTTAACCTACATCGGGCTGCTTCAAAGTGTTCGGTATGTGTGTTCATTGCCTCACAGACTGTAACTTAAAGCATTGTAATTAGAAGATACATGATAAACCAGGGATTCCAGCAACGACCGCAGGTAAGACATTTTTCAGGTCGCGCCGCTTTTTTGCTTGCTGAGCCCCTGGGCCTAACCTACTTTATAGCTGTCAACCTCTCATGAGATAGTATGTCTTCAAGCTCCGATGCACATCCCACACATCCCACTGACTGACATTCGTTTCTACTCTAGGATACCAATATCTTATTCATCACGTAGAACGGTGATGAATGAGGTAATCATACAAACATACAATTGATACCACGGGAAGCTGGTTTTCAAGAAATCAGCATGGAGTTGGGTCAAATGGGGAACCCTACGTCTTACCCTTGATCGGCGATGGTCTCAGTCTACGATTTCCACCTTCGTGCATGTATGAATACATGATACCCAGACGTGGTGATGACAGGGCTGGTCGTCCTGACACGCGCAAATGCGCGCGGGACAGGAGAGCCTGATGGACTGTTGCAAGTTCAACTTACCTGATTGATGCAACCCGTTCATGTACCTTCTCGTACTTTTACACTCATACTCTACGAGTCCACGAGAAATATACCCTTTCGAATACTTTAATTAGACGAGTTGGTTTACAACCGTGGCACGCAACGGTACAGATTCCTATCAAGAATGGGCGGAGCGCACGGTGTAAATGAACTAAACAGAACAACGGCCGTTATATTTTTTCTCCTTCAATTGTGCTTTTAGCACTCAACACTACAGTAAAATGCATCGTCATCGTAGTCCGAATCGTCACCTTCGTAGGCGTCAGAGGTTACGGCCTCTCGGTGTGGGTGCGCTTTATCCAAATTGGGCGCCTCAGGCCTAGGACCATAAACCTGGACAGGCATCACAATAAACGAAGGCACGGTGGGTGCAGCATTACGAATCCAGTATATTTGCCCACGGTCCATCCTGGACATCATAGTCTATCATGATGCGGTCATAGTTCTACCGGCAAGGAAGCGAGCTTACCCCCACCCGCGTTGGCTCGTTAAGAGCCAACACCACACCGGGACATTATACCATCACACACACCCCGCCCATGCTAAAGTTTTCCCTTGCTAATCTTCCCATTTAACTTTGCTTCTGGTTCAGCAGACCAGAGAGGGCAGTGAGCTGTCTGAATATCGGTGCGAGGAGGGAGCACCGGATCTCGGCCGGAGCTGCCCACAGTTCGCAGAGTTAGTCCAAGTAACGGTCTGAATTACATCGGTGCCTTCTGAGTTCTCTGACGGTTCCTTGTCAAACTTATCCACCTCACGTACTGTAGGGATCTTGGTAGGGATGCTAGACTGAAAAAATAACGGCGAAAATGGCCTGTCGGAAGCACCAATTCCCCTCTGCGATGTCCAGTTATTTTGAAGGGTCATCTTCCACGTGGTAGGGGCAGAGGGAATGCGAAATGCGAAATGCGAAATGCGAGGGAGGTAAAAAGTACTAAAAACTGTGGCTAGCTTGTTGCCAGTTGCCAGTGCCAGTGGTGGCGGCGAATAATCACGACACAAGTACGTAACCCCATCATCATATGATCATCCTAGGACAGTCGCCACCCTCATAATTGATGTCCTTCCATCACGCCCTGTTGATACGGGGTATGGCTTACGAGGGTTGCTGTCAAGGATGCATCGAAAGTTATTTGTGAAAAAAGCCGCGTTACGAGGAGTGGCCACGAATACCTTGTAGGTGAGGAAAGAGTACCGGACTTCTCGACACCTCGAGATTTCAACATAGACACCACTTTGGTGAAGTTCGGTCTAACAGACTGAAGAAGTATTCCCTCACTTTCTCGACATCCGGAGTTACTGGTGATATCAGTTTCATATCACTCTTTAGAATGACTCGATGCGTCCGAGTCTGTCAGTATCAATTGTGACGCAGGCTCACGCAGCGATCCTTGTCGAGCCCAGTTTCCTCAACGAGCTTCTTGCGGAATCCATTTTCCAGAATCCATCAAACGTAACAAAAAATTCATGCGTGGATCTGGGCTGGCCTAGTATTCTCAAGGTCCTATCAATCATGACACGGCGTATCGCCAGTTTCCCAAACTAAGGGGCCCATAATTGGATCCTGACATTTTGTTCAAGTTCCGGCGCTTCAGATACCGGATGTCTCGATCCAAGGGACGTATAAAGTAACACTAGTCCACGCATCATTAGGGCTTTTCGCCATCCCTTCGATTCGTCTCTACTTAGTGTCGTCCCACTGGCGTCCCGTGCATTACTATGCCAGACGAATATGGTTACTCGCAATCCGGGTAAGTTACGTGACACCCGCGTACAATGACACCCGTTGACATTTTGTAGACCCCCGCCAAGCCCCCCAGCAAGTTTTCCAGAGCCGTATGGAGGCTAAACTATATTCAGATCTCTATCCGTGCTGAGCGTGTTATTGCTTAGGAACCTCCCAAGTCGTCTGAGGGACGAACATCCCAGCCTCCCCAGGTCATACCATCCCGATCAAGATTACGATGATGCCCAGGGTGAAACCACCGACTCAACGTATGGGGATACATATCCTCCTTGGCCTGAACCAAAGATCCAAGTGGGGTCTCAGGCTTCGCAGCAACCTACAGTGGGTCAAATTCCCTGTTCCGAATACTGTCTATTGTATTCAGTACGATCGCTCAACGAACCCTAATCCCCCCTTCCCTCTCGCCTACCTACATCAGCAGAGCCCACCTATGACTGCATCCCGGTCTCCGTCTCAGAGTCCCACTGACATACAGAACGCGTCGGGGGGACCGTACTCATCAGGCTTGCCAGTGTACAGTACCTCAATTGTACTTTTGTGCGCCAGTCTCTAACTGAAGATACAGGTTTGGTCCTGCAATGATCGCCTCACCCTCAAACCCATCTACACGTACTGCTTTCTCTCATTTTTGGCCTTGTTGCATTCTTAATCCATCATTTAGCCGTGGTTGGGTTTCCTGCCTCGCCACAAGAGTTCGACCCGACTGGTCAACGCATCTTGCATCCGCCGATGCCCGTCCCACTACCCTTTTTCCGGAACACCGGGAAGCGGAGGGCACTTATTGTATGTGATCTTCAAGCAGAGAGTCATACGCTGATTCTCAGTGACTTGGCATCTAAGGTTGGGATCAATTATTCCCTACATCCAAGACCCGACTTGGAGTTGAAGAAGTGCATCGATGATGCATATGGCATGGCCAACTTCCTTCGCTGTACCACTTTACTTCCTCAATCGACGTGGTAATTTCTCTAATAATCCCTCTAGCCGACCTCGGCTTTGCACCCGATGACGTCCGCATCATGACCAACGAAACCCCATGGGATCATCCAACGGAGGAAAATATCGTGAGTTGCCCGTGTGAGGCGTCGCTCCTACCCAGTACCCACAGATTTCGTTCAGCGGGACGCGATGAGGGGATTAGTTTTTGATGCTCAACCTCACGACTCCCTTGTCTTTTATTGTGCGTAATTGGACTTCGGCTGTCTGAGGTACTCTGCGTTCGGTATTGACTCACTGTCCAGTCTCCGGCCACGCACTCCAGGCTAAGGACATGAGCGGGTATGAGCCCAATGGTTTGGCCGAGTGTTCGTTGCTGTGCCCCCTCGGTGGGATGCCTGTGACTAACTGAATATCTCTAGGCATATGCGCAATGGATTACCTTGCCGACTCGGACCATCCATACCCGCCGTCCAACACGTCTGGGCTGATTGCCGACAACGTAAGCTGCTGTGAAGAGCCGAGTATTTGCTTGCCGATCCGTTCCTTTGATTACTTAGGTCATGCACGAACTCATGGTGAAACCTCTTCCTCACCAATGTCGCTTGACTGCCATTTACGACGTGAGTTAGATTGATAGTGTGATATGGCATACGAGCACACTGACGATGTTCTGTAGTCTTGCCATTCTGCGACTCTTCTTGGTACGTCGTTCTTCGATGCCCGTAGTTTTCCGATCATGACCTACCGTATCCAAGGTCTTCCTCATCTTGTATGCAAACCCCTTCCAGATCGCTCCGAGTTGCCTTAATATATCCCACACAGTATGACTCGAATGGGATGGTCAAACCGATCAGACACCCAGAAAGATTAAGGATTTTGCGCCGGAAGGCAAGCTATGCGCACATTGTAAGTGTTGTCTTCTCAGGTGGGAGTCTGTCCCTTAATGTCACTGTAGGTGTCTTTAAGCGCTAGCAAAAACGAGGAGGAGGCTTTTGAGACTGAACGAGGTGGTGCCTTGCGATGGGTAGGCCTTATTCAGCTGACTTTCGTTGTACATTATCTAAGCTGTGCTATCAATCTTATAGGCGTTTATTGAAACCGTGAAGAAGTTCGGTGATACCTTAACCTATAAGGAGTTGCTTTGGAGTGTACGGTATGCGCGTTCACCGCCTCACAGACAGAACTTAGAAGCATTGCTATTAGCGACTATATGACAATGCACAGGTACCCGCAGCGACCCCAGGTAGGACGTCTTTCAGGGCCGTGCCTCTTTTGCTTGCTGAGCCTAACCCACTTTTATAGCTATCAACCTCTCACGAGATTGTATATCCTCAACCCTCCGATACACATCCCAGTGACTGACATCCGTTTATGCCCTAGGATACCAATCTCCCGTTCACCACGTAAAATGGCGATGTATGAACTTACCATACGAACACACAGTTGACACTATGAGAAGATCGTTTTCAAGAAATTTGCATGGAATTGGGTCGGGTCTGGGTAACGCGTGTGCACGCACGATGGTGGAAGTCGTAGGCTAAGACCAGGGCCGACAAAGGGTGGTATGGGACGTAGAGCTCCCCATCTGGCGATGACGGGCCAGTCGTCCTGATACGCTTGGGACAGGGGAGCCTGAGGCCTGAGGTACTGTTGCAAGTGGGCAAGAATGAAATTACCTGATTGGATGCTGACCTGGATACAACTGCTTTTTCATGTACCTTCTCGTTCTTTTCGGCATTGTACAGTCATACACTGCAAGTCGGCATGACATATACACTTTTGAGTTTACAGTAATCGGACAAAGGTTGTTTACAACCATAGGGCTCTGATGCAACAGTACAAATAGTCTCATGCAGTGGGTAGAGCGCGAAACGTGAAACGAACTAAACAGAGCAATGGCCATTGTGTTTCTGCTTGTGCTTTTGGCGGTCGACACAGAAAAGTGATAGTCGTCGTACAGTAGTGAGGATCGTCACCTTGATAAGCGCCATAGGTTACGGCCTTTTGGTGAGGGTTGCGCTTTGTCCAAAATGGGCGCCCCAAGCCCGCGACCGTAATCCTGGACGGGCATCATAATAAACGAACAGATGGTGGGGTGCAGCAGTACGAATCCAATATCTATGTCCACGGTCCATCCCTAGATGTCATGGTCCACGGCTGTGCGGGCATAGTCTACCGGAAATGGACGGTAGGTCATCGTTAAGAACGTTTTTTGACTTGTGAGAGCTCATACGAGCTCTCACAAGCCAAAAAAATCGAAAAGTCGAAAAGTTTATGACATTATCTTGAATCTTGAATATCTTGGACATTATCATCATGTCATTACTGACGAAGGAAGGGATCTTACCCCGCCTGCGGCACTCAGAATAACACCACCCAGGAATGTTCATCATACGTCCCATGCTTCGTAGTGCAGTCAGTCGTCGACTTTGATAGCAGTGTCGACAAATTACGACGACAATGCCTTGGCGCAAAAGATAGACCGAAAAAAATAACGGCGAAAATAGCCCGGAAGCGCCAGTTCCCCTCTGCGATGTCAAGTTATTTGAAGGGTCGTCTCCTGCACAGTAGAGGCAGAGGGAATGCGAAATGCGAGGGAGACAACTGTGGCCTGCCAGTGTGGCGGCGAATGAGAATTCGGACCTGGATCACGGCAAATTACGTAATCCCATCATCATATGATTACTGCAGAGTCGCCACCTCGTAATTGATGTCCTTCCATCACGCCCTGTTGATACGGGGTATGACTTACGAGGGTGGTGTCAAAGATGTCGAAAGTTTCATCATTTGTGAAACAAGTGACATTACGAGGAGGTGAGGAATCAGCTTGATCAGAGAGGACTCGGATTGAGGGTGCCGAAAGAGTACCAGACTCGACACCTCGAGATTTCAACATGGACACCACTTCGATGAAGTTCGGTCCAACAAACTGAAGTATTCCTTCACTTTCTCGACCTCCGGAGTTACTGGTGAAATCGTTTTCATATTACTCTTTAGAATGATGCGATGCCACCGATGCGTCTGTCAATATCAATTGCGACGCAGCAATCCCCAGTTTCTTCAACGAGCTTCTCCGGAATCCATTTTCCGGAATCCATCAAACGTAACAAAAAATTCATGCGTAGATCCGGGCTGGCCCAGTATTCTCAAGGACCTATCAATCATGAGATGGCATGTCGCCAGTTTCCCAGACTAAGGAACCCATATAATTGGGTCCTGTCATTTTGTTCCGGTGCTTCAGACACCGGTGACTCGATCCAAGGAACGTATAAAGTACTGTAACATTGGTCCACGCATCATTAGGGCTTTTCGCCATCTCTTCGACTCGTCTTTACCTACTAGTGACGTGCCACGGGCGTCCCATACCATGCCAGATGAATTTCATTATAACGCCCCTGGTTACTCGCGTAATGACTCGGGGAGCCAGTCCAGGTAGGTTACGTGGTACAGTACTGTATAACGACGCCCATAATGCGGCCCATTGACCATTGACTCGATTGCATTTTGTAGACCCCCGCCCTTGCCCCCGCCAAGATTTCCAGAGCCGTGAGTAGGAGGCAAAATTACATTTAGGACCCTAGCCGGCCCACGCTGAGCGTGTTACTGCCTAGGAACCTACCAGGTCCTTCGAGGGATGAACACCCTAGGTCATACTATCACGATGCTCCCCAGGTTGAAACTTCCCACTCAACGTATGGGGATACACATCTGCAAGCTCCTCCTTGGCCTGAACCAAGGATTCGAGTGGCGTATGACACGTCTCAGACTTTGCAACAAGCTCCCATAGGTCAAACCCCCAGTTCCGAATACGTTCCATTGTATTCAGTACGATCGCCCAACGAGCCCTGTCACCTTCCCGACTTCGTACGTCAGCACAGCCAGGGACCTATGACTGCATCCTGGTCTCCGTCTCAGGGTCCCGCTGGCGTACAGAACACGTTGGGGGTACCGTATTGGCAAGTGTACAGTACCACCATTATACTTTTGTGCGCCAGTCTCTAAACAAAGACAACAGGACTGGTCGTACGATGACCGCGTCACCCTCCGGTCCATTTACGCGTACTTCTTTCTCTCATATTTTGTTTTGCTGTATTCTTAACCTACGATTTAGCCGCGGTTGAGTTTCCTGCATCGCCACAAGAGTTCGACTTGACTGGTCAACGCATCTGGCATCCACAGATGCCCGTCCCACTACCATTTTTCCGGAACACTGGGAAGCGAAGGGCGCTCATTGTACGTGACCTTCGAGCAGAGAACCACACGCTGATTCTCAGTGACTTGGCATTTAAGATTGGGATCAATTATTCCCTGCATCCGAGACCCGACTTGGAGTTAAAGCAGTGCATCGAAGACGCATATGGCATGGCCAACTTCCTTCACTGTACCGCTTTACTTCTTCAATCGACGTGATAATTTCTCTGATAACTCCTCTAGCCAATCTCGGCTTTGCACGCGATGACATCCGTGTCATGACCAATGAAACCCCATGGGATCGTCCAACGGAAGAAAACATCGTAAGTCTCCTGAATCCTGTGTGAGATGTCGCTCCTATCCATAGATTTTTGTTTAGGTTCACGCGATGAGGGGATTAGTTTATGATGCTCGACCTCACGACTCCCTTCTCTTTTATTGTGCGTATTACTCTTGGGTTGTCCGATGTACATCGACTGTTACTGACTCACTGTCTAGTCTCCGGCCACGCACTCCAGGCTAAGGACATGAGTGGGTATGAGCCCAATGGTCTAGCCGAGTGTTCGTTGCTATGCCTTCTCGGTGGGATACCTGTGACTAACGGAATTTCTCTAGGCATTTGCGCCATGGATTACCGTGCCGATGATCCATACCCGAGGTCCAACACACCTGGGCTGATTGCCGATAACGTAGGCCGCCGTGAAGAGCCGAGTATTTGCTTGCCAATCCGTTCCTTTGCCTTAGGTCATGCATGAAGTCATGGCGAAACCTCTTCCTCGGCAATGTCGCTTGACTGCCATTTACGACGTGAGCCAGATCAATGATATGATATGATATACGAGCGCACTGACGATGTTCTGCAGTCTTGCCATTCTGCGACTCTTCTTGGTACGTCGTTCTTCGATGCCTGTAGTTTCCTGATCATGACTTACCGTATCCAAGGTCTTCCTCATCTTGTATGCAAACCCCTTCCAGATCGCTCCGAGTCGTCTTGACATATCCCGCATAGTATGACTCGAATGGGATGGTCAAACCGATTAGACACCCAGAAAGATTAAGGATTTTGCGCCGCAGGGCAAACTATGCGCATATTGTAAGTACTGTCTTCTCGGGTGGGAGTCTCCCCTTTAATATTGTAGGTCTCTTTGAGCGCTAGCAAGAACGAGGAGGAGGCTTTTGAGAATGAACGAGGTGGTGCCTTGAGATGGGTAGGCCTCATTCGGCTGGTTTTCTGTTATACATCATCTGAGCTGTGCTATCAATCTTACAGGCGTTTATTGAAACCGTGAGGAAGTTCGGCGATAACTTAACCTATAAGGGGTTGCTTTGGAGTGTACGGTATGTGTGTTCATCACCTCGCAGACTTGAAGTTGAAGCATTGTTATTAGGGACTACATGAGAAAACATGGGTTCCCGCAGCGACCGCAGGTAAGACGCCTTTCAGAGTCCCGCCTCTTGCTGAGCCTAACCTGCTTTTATAGCTGTCAACCTCCCATGAGATTGTATATCCTCGAACCTCTGATACACATCCCAGTGACTGACATCCGTTTATGCACTAGGATACCAATATCCCGTTCACCACGTAAAGCGGCGATGGATAAGCTTACCATACGAACACACAATTGACATTACGAGAAGCTCGTTTTCAAGAAATTCGCATGGAATTGGGTCACGTCTTGGGTAACGTGTGCGCATACATGCACGAAGGTAGAAGTCGTTGGCTAAGACTGGCGCCGATAAAGGGTGGTATGGGATGTAGAGTTCCACATCTGGCGATGGCGGGCCAGTCGTCCTGATACATGCGGGACAGGGGAGCCTAAGGGACTGGCAAGCGGGCGAGAATCAAATCACCTGATTGAGTGCTGATGTGGGCAGTTTTGGATGCAACCGCGTTTTCATGTACCTTCTCGTATTTTTCAGCATTGTATACCGGCAGTCATACGCTATGAGTCGGACCGCCACCTTCGTAGGCGCCAGAGGTTACAGCCCATCGGTGTAGGTGCGCTTTATCCACCCCAGTCCTGCGACCGTAGACCTGGACACATCATAATAAATGAACAGATGGTGGGATGCAGCATTACGAAACCAGTATCTAGTCCATCCCTAGAGTCTGGAGTCTGGACGTCAGCGACTCAGTCACTCAGCGGCCCATGGTCCGAGTCCATGGCTGTGCGGCCACAGTCTACCATAGATGTCAGCCAAATTTGGTCTAGTTCTGTTTGTACCTGTTCTCACTAAACAAAGTGGCTGAGCAGAATTAGCTGTGATGCGCAAGCTGCATCGCATGGTTGGGCTGTGTTTTGAGACCTTAGAAAAGCTGGTATGATATGTCACGTCCTTTACAGCACTCCCAACCCCCCCGCCACACACGCAGAAGGGCGTTGACTCGGAGGGTTTGCTTTGACCCCAATGGCCCACTACGACATCTTTCGCGAACGACTTGCAATGAAATATCCGGCGTTCGGACATGCACTGTGGGAGCCGGATAGTCCCGTGCAAGTCGGCGACGTCGGTTTCATACGCGAAGGCAGATTCGAACGTCTTTTCAATGCCCTGCTACCAGAAGACGATCGATCTCAAGAGTTCGGCGTGCCAGAACATTATGAACCCCTTGTCCCAAGTTTGTCGAATCATATCTACGGGGGCTCTCTCAGTCCAAATAATTATTGTTCGGGCGGGGTCAGTGTGGGAGCCGACCCAGGCTATCATCCGTGCGATTCACAATCTAAACTTTTAACGGCTGATATCGACATCGCCTCAGCCCAGATGACTTTCGGCAGGTCTCGTTTCAGCATACAAGGACTCGAGGAGCCGCAGTGTTATCCCTGCCCGTACTGACTCGGCGTGAAAACACTCGTGCGCAAGGTGAATTTGGCAAATGGATAGTGAAACATATTGGCAGCTGGTTCGCCTTTGCCCAAGGGCTTGGCATGGGAATCGCAGGAATGGAAGAAATCATCCTGGTGACTGGATGTGATCGCACGAGATCTTGGACAAATATTGCTTTCTTGGGGGGGCAAGCTGATGCACAGGTCTCATTTGGAGTAAGGGTCCAAGGCCTTGACACCAACATTCATTATCAATTGTTACCTGAGCTCGTTCGCGGGGCAGTGATAAGCCAAGGGCCTGAAGGAACGGTACGTTTGTACGCCATTTGAAACAATTAACGAGTTTGCTATGGCCTTGGCACGACTTTGTGACCATTAGAACCTGCCCGAGAATCAATGTGTATTTATCCGAGGATTTCGTGTCTCTCGTTCCTTCTGGCCGTTGCCCAAACATTTAAAAGCTGCAGCGGGTCCTTCGCGAGATCCAGGGGGGTACGACCGTGGTCTAGACACGGAACTTGTATCAACACCCGCGATTCCAAAGGTGAAGGATTCTGTTCAACTTTTCTCAGTCTTCTCTGATATTTTCAAAGTATCGGGATCCTCTTCACCTCTTACTAGACTATATCGCTGAGGTAAGTACTGCTGCCCCTGTGTCTTGTCTTTGCTGCCCACAATACGCCCGACCTTAACGTGAACTATGCAGCAAGCATCTGATTGCGATACAGTGCTAGCTCATGACAATGACTTGGTGATGATTAAGGAAATTGGCCATGACACGGTGAGTGGACTTTTGAATAGTAGTCACATTGTCCTTTTGATGTTATCAGTCACTGGAAACCCTCGAACCAAGCGTGATGATTGATCTGCTCCGGAGGTCAGACATAGAGATACATGAAGTTTTATGTGGTGGGCTTCCACCCTTGATAGAATCACGACATTGATGTTTATGAGGGCGTCCACCCAAA
The DNA here is from genome assembly GCA_015178965.1 of Russula ochroleuca. Taxonomy (NCBI): domain Eukaryota; kingdom Fungi; phylum Basidiomycota; class Agaricomycetes; order Russulales; family Russulaceae; genus Russula; species Russula ochroleuca. The sequence goes on from WHVB01000002.1 coordinate 800,068, forward strand.
AAGATTCGTCCCCAACCAATAGCCTGAGTGGTTCAAACACCGATACGGCTAGTGTGAAGATAGCTATGCTTCCAATGACATTCCAGAACTGGAGTACGTTATACATTCTGTGTGGGATTGTCCCGACTCAGCCACTCATGACAGACACTGCGTCCCCACGGTCACCCCTCACCTCGCAAAACATTGATCTCGACCACGCCAGCGAATCGCGAGGGGCACCTCCACCAGCTGTACCAGGCAATTTACCAGCGCCAACCATCATACAGAACGAATTAGGACGATCCCACCCAGCGTATGCGGGTACATATTCGCAAGCACCGCAGGTATTAACTCCAGCCGCGGTGCAGGCCCAGCCCTCCGTGCCTGGTGCACAAGGACTCGGACCATCCCCGATGACCACTGTGTCCCCCCACGGTAGCAAAGTCCGGCAGCAGCCAATGCCGCACGAATATACGAGGGTGTTCAATGCTGGTGGCGGGTTTGCAAACGCAAACGTAGGACCTACGGCGGGAGCGTCTCCTGGGATGAAACGTAATGAGTGGACTGGAGTACTCTATTTGAACGGCACATGCGCCCACGCGCGGGCTCGAGGAAGTGATGCGGTTGGCAATCCGTACGCGCCTGCTTTCTTGAAAAGCCTATTAGTCGGAGGCTGACATCCACGCAGAAATATATTCGCCTGGCCAATGCACTTGCAACTTGAACCTGTCGTTAATCCTAAATTTGATATCAATGCATGGATCGGTAACACCAGGGCCCCGCATGTGCCGCTGGGCTGCTTAGATGAGACGGACAGATACCACTTTGACCATTTGGTTGGGACACTTAGCAGGAGCGGTGGTGTAAGTCGCCCGAGTTGCTGACTTCCTACCTTCGCCGTCTCACACTTCGATAGTACGCAGTTGTGAGGTGGAATATCGGAGGCCAGATCCGAGAGCGACTTCTCCTCGCGCCGGCTGCCAGTGCCAGTGGCCAAACCCTACTATGTGCAGAATTCCCCCACGATGGCATCCCGATGGGATTGACTCACCAAGTTACCACCAATCCGCATCATGATGCATGAAGCGCGGACCAGCCTCACCTGGAGATGTCAACGTCCTTTAGATGACTATGCCTTGAGGCAGCGCAGAGTAATCCTATCGCGAACTCGGAAGCAATGGTGGACTTCGAATTGTACAAGCACGTGAATTGGGATGACAACATGGAAGTCGGCGTGACCGACAACGCTTAAGTATGGGAGGAGAAGATATAGGAAATACGGGGGAAAGGGAAAGCAGTGGCAAATACTAGTATGAGCCACAGTGGATGATGCCGACTGTTCGTAAACGTTCGTGTCCTCAGGTTACTTGCAGGCATGTACTATCTCGTACTTTTCTGCGCAGTAAAGACGCACGATAGTCAGTTGAAAAGACTAATTTTATGATAGATTACAAAAACAAAGTGCATTACAGTAAACAACACAGCACAGAGAGATTTATAATGGAGTGTGTACTATACCCAGTACAAATTAGGATTTAGCTGATACGGCGTAATCGGAAGAGGGTGTCATTCCTCTCAAAGAACGGCCTCGCCCTACCGAAAATGAGTGTAGAAACAAGCTAAGCGGAGTGACCGTCATGATGCTTCTGCTATTTGTGCTTGTGACACTTGACACTGAAAAGCTTCGCTTGTCCGCTGTCACCGAAGGGAAGAGTCCCTGAGCTAGACTCGATGCCGTCCTCATTATCGTCTTCGTAGGCGCCAGGGGAAACGGCTCCCATGTGTGAGTGCGCGTTATCCAAAATGAGTGCGGTAAGCCTCCGACCGTAGGCCTGGATGAAAATCATAAGAAACGAGATAGGGGGTAGGGGTGCAACGTACGCATCCAGTATCTATTCCCACGGACCATCGATGGACGTCTAGTCCACGGGACGCGGTGTGACCATAGATTACCGTGGACGGATGACAAGGGAGGGAGCTTTCCGCGCCCAGCGCGGTTCGTTCGAAGCCGACGCATCGAGAGATGATTTCATTCCACACTTTTGTCCATGCTTTGCCCTTATTAGTTTTCCTGTTTGGGCCCAACTTGCGGTTCAGCAGGGGCATCAAGAATCGAAAGATCAGCCACTAACCTTGATGGTTTATTATCCTTCCGTAGGTTTCGAATATTCAGTACCACCCAAGGGTTAGTATTCTGCTTGATGTCCTCTAAAATGGCGAGTTCCTGTGCATTCCGGAGAGTTGGGATGATGGAGCCCCCGAGAACTCGTGAGGGGATCTTCGGCAAGTGGGCAAGTGGTTGCTTCTTTGAGGTGATGGAAAGCGTTGGGTCATAGGGAAGTAGGCCGGCGTGTACAAGGAAGGTGTGTTCGGATGGTAAGTGAAGCACGAGTGGTAGAGACAGAAGATATTCGTAGTCTTGCTTTGACATCGCTCTTGATCATTCGTTAGAACATCCCCGATTATCAAACAGTAAGGATGGGACAAACTTGGCAATTCGATAATGATCAGAAAATAGTTTCCATCCTTTGGGAACCCTTGACCACCACTTGCGGTCCTTTTGCCCCTCGAGCATTTGCGTTCCTACCCACGTTTCCGTGTTCGAGTCGTCATCCAATTCTCCACCCTGATTCTCCTCTTTCCACTTCTCCTCGAGCTCTTGGAGCCACCGCGAGCCGGCACCACCCTCCAAACTGTGAATCCAGTCTAGCCAGGTGCGCCACTCAATAACTTGCTGGTCGTGGTTGCCACGTACACCAGAGATGTTATGCTCGCTCATAAAAGACAGTACGGAGAGAGACCCCGCGTGTGGCCCCTTTGTGATGATGTCACCAAGATGAATGAGTGTATCTTTCTTTTCATCGTAGGATACGTGGTTCAGTAAGTCGCTGGTAAGCAAGGACTCAATTAACGCATAGGACAAAAGAGCTCGATGGCGTACTCTAAGGCCGATTTCATTCCATGAATATCTCCGACTATGATAGCTCGTCTATTTGGGTCATCTGTGGGATAAGGGCTGTTAGCTACCTCATCGTGGAGAAAAGGGGCTTGGTGACCTAGTGAGAGCCGTTCGGCGGAGACTGTGCCTATGTGTCTATATTTTCCAAAGTCTGGAAGCCCTGTGTGATGCAAAGAGAGCAGAATTGAGACATCCAAGGAAAGACGACTTTGCGTAGCAACGGACCGGAACCCTTGTTTAGGATGCTTAGAGATAGTTCACTTTGCACGCCGGAGGAGAAGAAGTACAACAAAAAGAAGGATACGACGAAGAATGGGATTGCATATCTCAGGCGCGATGACTGCTCCATGGTGGAGTGAGAGACCTGAAGGGGACGGGGGTAAGAGGAAAGAGCTGGAGCATCGCCTGTCTGCCTGTCAGCCTGAGACCCTACAGCGCTGTGCTGGATGTCCCGGAAGTCCGAAACCCCGAAGGCCCAAAGTGGGCTTTCGGGCCTTCGATCTTGGCTCGGATCTAATCTTATCCATGGTTGTTGGGGTTGTATGACAGGCGCGTTTATCTTCGCGAGTCTCCTCCGAGATGACTATGCCCACCCAACCTCCGCCACCATTTGGCCACCAGCTGCGACAATACTTCGGCTTTGAGACAGATTATGTGAATCTGAACAGTGGTCAGCCCCACTCCGTCTCCAATCTTCATCAATTCATGTTGGCCCTAATATTTCTCGTTCAGGTTCCTACGGCTCCGTACCGAACCCAGTTCTTGCTGCCACGGAGGCTTCTTTCAGGTCCATAGAGGGGAATATCGACAGGTTCATCAAATTACATCTCGATGAATACCTCACTCCTGCCAGACATCGCATGGCCAAGTTTCTCGGCGCTGGGCCTGAGGAAATTGTTTTTGTCCCGAGTACCTCCCACGGACTAAACACGGTCCTCAGAAACCTTCTGTGGAATGAGGGAGATTTCATCATCACGGGTGGGTGACTGGCTTTTTATCTACTAGTATACACCCCGACTTCTCACTTAGCACCGCAGCTACGACAACCTATAATTCCATAGAACGGACGTCACAATACATCGCCGATTTGCCACCCCACCCTTCCGTCTCTGTATTCGAACTGAAGTTCCCGACAACCCGCGCATCCGTATTGCAGACTTTCCGTGCCCATCTCGATGCAGTGAATGCCCAACTGCAGATAGCTCAGTGCAAGATCGGCAACGGAACGAAGTTGAAGGCCGTCGCTGTCATTGATAGTATCGCCTCGAATCCGGGTGTTTATCTTCCGTGGAAAGAAATGGTCGCCCTCTGTCGCGAGAGGGGCATTTTGACTGTTGTAGACGCTGCACATAGTGTTGGGCAGGAGCCCAATATCAACTTGAGCGAAACTGGGCCGGACTTTTGGACATCTGTGAGTTTCATATTCTACCAAGCGCACCTCGAACGCCCTGAATTGAGCCCTCACAGAACTGTTACAAGTGGTTCTATGCCCATTGTCCATGTGCTATCCTTTATGCGCCTATACGGTATGCTTCAAAAACTTAATTACAGTTCGTCTTATGACACAGTCTAGAAACCAGCACCTCATCCAATCCCCTTTCCCGACCCCTTACAGTTATGTATCTCCCAAGGAGCCACAAGACCAATCTCACTTTGTAAAATTGTTCGAGTGTGAGTGCTTGCACATACCAGCACGACTGGTGTCTCAACGGCTGAGGCTGTTGGCAGGGACAACAACCACTGACTACTCAAAATATCTGAGCGTTAACCCTGGTATGTACCAATCACACATCGTGCGGTGATATGTACATTTTTTGCATTGGCAGCCCTGGACTTCCGTCAGTGGCTTGGCGGCGAGCAAAAAATCAACGATTATTGCCGCTCGCTCGCACTTTCCGGTGGTAAACTGCTCTCTCGGCTGCTCGGAACATCACTGCTGGACCCAACAGGGGAGTTTACACTCAATATGACAAACGTTGAACTCCCGCTGGCCCCGAGTATCCTTGACAACAACACTGCGTTCGAATTCCTCTTACGTAACCTACTTGAAGGGTGGCGAGTGTCCGCAGCAGTCTTTCGGCACAACGGGAAATGGTGGGTGAGGGTAAGTGCGCAGGTTTGGAATGAGGTAAATGCTGGAACACGCGTCGTGACCGGAGTTCTACTTATCGCGTCTTAGATCTCCGACTTCGAGTACCTCGCAAAGGCGCTAAAGGACTCGTGTGAGAAACTAGATCGGAAGTATCAGAGGAAGATCGCGGGGAAGCTATAGATCAGGACACTTTACCAAATGTGTTAGAGCCCTGTCCGAGCAGGCCCCGGAGCCTACAATGAATCTATGCTACAAATCACTTATGACGATCTCAGAAATTTGTTGGTCCATCGGCCGCAGATAAGAGGACGCAAAGAGTGGTGCGCAGATCGCTCCGAACCCTGAAGATTTATAGAAATTGTACACTGTATAGCCGCAGCTCGGGTAGGCCGCCGACTTGGTGCTGGTAGGCGAGCTTAGCCCAGACTTTGCCAATCCTTCATCTGTACCCATTTGTACCGTATACTGTTGGGGCGTCGGCATCCGAACTCTCTCACCCACCGCGGAAGCGCAAGGCGAGCGTACCTGTTGATAAAGGTCACTCATTCGGACAGGCGACAGAAAAGACTGATGATATGGAGGTCGAGGATCCCTTTAGTGCGTTGCTGATTGGACGCGAGGAGGTTGCAAGTGGGGCGGAGGCTGGCGAGTGAAATGGGCCGAGATAAGTTGAAGAGATCTGGGGCACTGGCCCACTGGCAAGACAAAACTTGGAGGGGGTGGCACACGGAGGCTCACGAGAAGAGTAGGAATAAATCAGAAGCTTTGTATCTGGCAGCTAGATGTATATCAAGGAGACATGGGTGCTAAAGGTACGATTAGCCGTTGGTGAAGTCTGAGAACACAAGTTGCGAGGGATGATATCAACGGCTCATCATGCATCGGCGCTCGGTCTCACATGCCAGGGAAGTACTTCGAATTCGTTGTTCGCATCTTGAAAAATGGGGAAAACCACACAGGTACAAAGGGTACAAACCGCGTTTTAAACCCCACAGAATCAACATTTATTAAGGTCTGTTCGCCTTCCGCCTCTTCACAGCTGTTGCAACAACGCCGCCTGCTGCGTGAGGAGCGTTGACGAGGCAGCGGGACACCCTTGTCCGGGCCCGTCGAAGTTCTGTAGCGTCACAATTGCAGCGTCGATGCGTGCGAGCTGCGACGCGATTGAGTCGTCGAGTGGAAAAGATACCGCCACAGACGGGTTATTCACAGCATGGCCTGCATTCACGTTCGCAATGAGAAACTAAATAACCGTGTAATGATGAAAAGGTGTCAATTCTCTGGTGGGATTGTTGCAAGTATCACGCTACCTGATCGAATGTCGTTTGATCCGGAGGGCAGGTACACGGGACTTGGACGGGCTGGCCGTCCGCACCGTTTACTGCGCCATCGCAGTTGCCGGTTCCTGAAGAAGAAAAGCGCATGCATTGCCATTATTAGGTGAGTAAACTGACGCGTTTGGAGACTCACCGCTTGGATTCTGGCCTGCAGTAAAGCCAAGCCGGGGTGCTAGGGCCTCGATCTGCGCGGGTGTCAGTGGTGGTGATAGCGCCGATTGACGGGCCGAAAGGGCAGCCTGAGCACCAGCGTTGTTGATCGCGGTTTCCTGCGCCTGGAACGTCGTCGAGGCGACTGGGCAACCTTTTCCCGTCCCGTTGAGGTTCTGCAGCGTCACGATTGCCGCGTTGATACGGGCGAGTTGGGACGCTGTAGAGTTATCTTCAGGGAAGGAGATTTGGACAGATGGGTTATTGATGACGTGGCCCGCTGCGACATTCTCGTTTAGTTCCTAAACATGTTAGTATTCGGGTGAGAATTGTCGAGACGGGAAGAGTATATGCGTTTGTCCTTACTTGGATGAAAGTTGTACGATCTGGAGGGCAGGAGCAAGGGACCTTGATGGGTTGACCATTGGTCCCCTTCACGGCGCCATCACAATCACCAGTGCCTACGTAGAGACGCGTCAGTCCACTGAAAAAGATTAGTAGATGGACAGAAACGTGCCAGTTGGGTTAACACCAGATGAGAAGCCAAACGGAGGAGCTAGTGCTTCATTTACGTCCCTCCGAGTGATGGGAATGGATGATACAGCAGTGGCGACGAGGATAACAAGAGGGGCAAAGCTACTAGTGGACAGGAACTCCATTTGTGAGTCTTGCAGATAGCACGGTAAGGCGAAAGGAGTAATAAAACCGAGCAGGCTCGTGGGATATTGAAACGCTCAGCGCAAAAGGGAGAAAAAAGAAACGCGACCCAGTCGGTGAAGAGTTTGGTTGAAAGAGAGGACAAGAGAGAGGATGGGTGGAGATGAGCCTCCTGACTTCTGCTTTTGTACTTCCGGCAGTAAAGAACACGAACAGATCATTGTCTCTATCACGACGATAGCACTTGTCCGACTACGGGTACGTAGACGTGAAGGCTCTTCAGCCGCTCTTGTAACGACAAAGAGGCGCCCTGCACAGCCGTGCTTCCGTTCTGGGAGATGGCACTCTTACCAACAACTTATAGTCATGTCAGGTAGTGCACAGCTTAAATAGACTCAGAGGCTTCTGCTCTTAGACAGAGAGTACCTTTGATGAGATTCCAGTGGTGAGAGTGAGTGGACCGGCTCAGGCGGTCCGTTGATTTGGCTGTCCTGACTCCGACTGGAGAAGCAAAACTTACTACCTTACACTATGTCTGAGTTTTGCGGAAACCCTGCTGCAGAGACAGGAGAGGCCCTCATGCCTAGTGAGCCCTTTAATCCCGTGCGTCTCAGCCATCTCGTTGAAAACGTTGGTGCGAAGCAAAGCCCAAATTCGACAGAACCAGAACCTGCGTCAAATGTAAAACTAACTCTGGGAACTTGGTAATACGCCATTCAGTCTACTGCAGGTAAGGTATCTCGCACGCTCGGCAGATAGATCGTCCATCGAAAAGAAGAGGTGTTCTATAGAGACTGTTTCACGCCACTCATAACCACCAAGTTTCGTCAAGCGCTCGAACCTCACATCAACCATGTGTCTACTGGACCACGGCGGGGTGCGCTCAAGCCATCTGGTGGTCTGCTCGTGGCATTCTCTGGCGGTATGGGCTCCTCCGTCCTACTTGACCTCGTACATCGAATATACTGTGCGAACGTGGGGAGCGACGAGCTAAAGGGCGGGAGGGAGCATCCTCGCAGGAGCAGGGTCTGGAAGAGGATCCACGTCTGTTACGTAAAGACGTCTGACGTCTTTCCTGAGGCGGGTCAACATTTCTCCATATTCTCTTCCCCGTCCTCTTAAACCTGCACCAGATAAACGACCAAACTGCGCAGATTCGCGAAGCTGTCGCGAGGTACGAGGGATGCGAGTTCATTCCGGTGCGCGTGCAGGACGCGTTCGATCGGAGCTGGTGGGAGCGCGTTTCTGGCGACGCGGCTTCTAGTTCGGCAGAAATACCCGTTGATCTGAACGATGGAGGTTCGTCCAGGTCATTCTTTGAAGGAGGAGCTGTGTAAATCGTTGACATCCCTACCAGACTCCGAGCCAATTGCCGCTTTGAAGGCCCATCTTCGCGCTTTGCCCACCCCTACTGCTACTCAATCTACTCTATCCACCTTAACGAGATTGCTATTGTTATACACAGCCCATTCTATCGGTGCTTCCCATCTGGTCCTGGGCACGTCTCTTACTTCTTTGTCGATATCCCTGATCTCCTCGATATCTCAAGGGGGAGGCTTTGTAGTGCCACAGGCAATACAGGAAGAATGGATCTCACCTTTTGTCAAACGGACTCCTGAAACCACATCGTGGAGTGGAGAGGTTCGCTTAATACGGCCGCTAAGAGAGGTTAGCCTGAAGGAGTGCACCGCTTGGGTCTGGTGGCATCAACTGTCGGTGGTTGGGAAGCAGAGGGTTCCAATCTCTGAACGGACCATTGGCAGCCTAACGAAAGGTAGACTCATCGTCGCACCCGTGTTCGGCCATCCTGACGACTCTGTAGATTTTATTATTGGGCTCGAGAGGGATTACCCGTCAACAGTATCTACTATCACAAAGACCGTTGGTAAACTTGCTCCGAAGGGAAAGTCAGGAATGCGATGCGTACTATGCGAATTGTAGGTTATCGGAACGACGCAGGCCCTGGCACTTATTCACGAGGTCTTTTCAGACCGACACAGCAGTCTGTTCAAGGATGGAAGGCACGAACATCGATCCACTCCTTTGCGGACGCACCTTCTCCCGCAGACGTTGCCACATCTCTGCCTATATATTTATGTTATAGCTGCCAAACAACGCTCACCAGCAAGAGCAGCCGGAGTACCACGAGCCTCAACTCGGGTTCTTTGAGTACAACATCGGCGCCGGATGCGATGGATCTCCCTACCTGGGCTGCCGCGCGGCTTGCATTTGGGGTTGGAATAGGGGAGGAGCAGAGTGCAACTACTTCCACATCAACAAATGAAACCAGGGAAAGCCGCCAGAGTCTAATTAAGTCTCTAGTTGGCGAGTTCTTACTGGACCATTAAGTTAGTAGATCAGTGAATTACGACATCCGGAGTTGGCTTGGAGTTGGCTTGATAATCATTCGACAACCTTGTTCTGAAACTACCATCATGAGGTCTTCCTTGCCCTGGGCGATTATCGCAGCGTTCCTGGTATGTATGAAACGCTTTGAACAGACTTATTCTGGTATTCACCAATCATTCAGGGATTCGTAATCTGGCGGAATGGCCGGAATTCTCGAAACATCCTTGTCCCAACCCCTGACCTTCCGGACGGCTATTATGCGGAGGGTCCACATAAGAAACATTGCACTATTATCAGAGACACGCCTTCTGATAGTATGAATTACTGTGAGGATGCCGCGTTTTGGGAGAGAGTTGACGGTAGCGGCGCGGTGTTTGACAAGGTCATGCTGCTCAGCTGTGACCCCAGCCGCAAATCCTGGAATACAGTCATGGGACCATTAAGCGACCCGTCATCCCGCGGAGCACTCTGGATCTACGACATCGCAAATGCCGACGCGCAGCCGCAGCAGATTACACTAGAAGGCTATCCCGAAGGACACGACTTCCACCCCTTGGGCCTCGACATCTACCCTTCCCAGCCCAACGAGCCCTATTCCAACCTCTTCGTGGTGAACCACGCGCGTCACAACAGCACGATCGAGCAGTTTACCGCTCTCGTGGCAAGCGCCCAACCGCGCAAAGTGGGTACGCACGATCACCGGCCCGGAGCTCGTGGCGCCCAACGCGCTCGCGCTGACCAGCCCGACCTCGTTCTATCTCACGCACGACCACCGCTTCACCAGACGCCTCCCCGGCGTGCTCGGAAAAACGCTGCCCGTCATCGAGTCGATCCTCGCGCTCCCACTCGCCTGGGTCACCCACGTCACACTCACAGACACAGACGCCACTACCACCACCACCACCACCACCACCACCGTGCCACCACTCCAACCCGCGACGACGACGCACACCGAAATCGTCGCGTCTCGCATTCCCTTCCCAAATGGCGTCGCGATCTCCCCCGACGGCACACAAGTAGCGATCGCGTCCACGACGCTCGGCGAAATCCTCTTCTACACGCGGGACATCGCCACGCAGGCGCTGTCGCTGCGCGCGCGCGTGCCGACGCCGTTCGCGCCGGATAATATCATGTTCGATGAGCGTGGCTCGCTCATCGTTGCGGGGCACCCGTACTTCCAGGCGCTCGTCGCCGTCGCGGCCAATAGTACGGGGGCGCGTGCTCCCAGCTGGGTCGTGTCCATCACGCCCTCTCCTACGCCCCCCGGGGCGGGGGCAGAGACGGACGCTTGGGACGTGGGTGTACCGGTTCCGGCTTCGCGCAAGGTCCCACGAGTGCCTGGTTATGAGATGCGTACATTGTACCAGAGCGATGGCAGCGAGTTTTCGTCTTCGTCGACGGCACTGAGGGATGCGAGGACGGGAATGTTGTATGTGGTTGGTCTTTATCAGGGTGGCATGATGGTGTGCTCTCCTATGAAACTTGGCATTTCCTGGTGAGCTTGTGTCGCTCTTTGACTTTCCAAAAGTCAAAAAAGCAACAAGAGGCAACAAGAGGAATCCTTATGTAGACAGAGATAATGTTTAATGTATGATCATAAGTCGACGTTGGACAAGACAGACCAATAGCTGCAGAGCATATGCCCTCTTGCGGTTGAACTCTGTTGCCGATTTCCCCCGAGACGCAGTAGTAGATACAGAGAGAAAGGTAAATAAAAAAACTAGTTGGTGGCTGACGACGTCATTTATCGAGGAGCCTTCAGAGACTACAAAAAGAAAGAACATGCTCATGACAAGTAAAAGTAAAATATCGAGGCACGCTGAGTATAACAGACGGATCTCATGACGCAAGAAACATAAGACAGTCCATGGCCTACCCATTAGACTCGCAGTTGGAACAAGGACAGTGAAAAGGAGATAGATAACGTAGCACAGAGCGGAGGGAGATGGACGGAAGACAGATCAGAACCACGGAGTTGGCACGTATGTCCTACACAGAAGTCAGCGGCCGCAAGCATCAAAAGCATGAAGATCACACTCACATAGCCCCGACTGCGGCTGCGAATGCAGCAATACCCCACGCAAATGACCTCCGCTCCGGCGTCATCTTTGGCAAGCGAGCGACGCGCCTATTTGTGGCAATCTTCCGCTCCTCTGTTTCGGGCTCCTTAAAATCGAACTGCAGCGAGGGGTCCTCTTCCCGGTCGCGCTTCCTCTCCGAACCCTCGTCCATCGCTTCATCGCCCTCACTTTCCGCCTGCACCCACAACTTCGCCTCTCGTTGCACCTTGAACGCCTCGATCATCTCCTTCTGTTCCCGAATGTCCTCAGTGGCATCTGGGCCTGGCACCTCTGGGATATCATCCTCGACGGCAGTCTCGTCTGAGCCTGCAGGAGTGACCACCTCCAACCGGCGAGCCCTAACTGCAGTGCGAAGCACCTTCGGCGATTTCATTGGGCTGGCTACTTTTGGATTAGCAAACTTGGAGGTAGGAGAAGGGGCAGGACTTGTTGTGCGCTGAGGGCGACGGGCCGCCACCGGACTGAGAGGAGATTTTGTAGGTGAACTGGTCGGAATAGAGGGTGACTTAGTAGGAGCCGGAGACGCCTCACGTCGGCGCTTTGGAGGGTTAGGGGTGGACATGGACGGAGATGGAGTGGGTAATTGTTTCGGTGCAGGCGATTCCTTGTCTGGCGTCTGCTGCTGTTGTTGTGCGCGTGATGATTTGCGGTACTCGGTGTTTGGATCGGGCTTCGCATCCGTCAGTGGGACGATTATCTTATCCAATGAGTAGTCATTGGCGATGTTGATTGCGACGTCGGCTGTGACCCATGTGCCAGCAAAACGCGCCTTGCCAGCGCGGTTGCCCCCGGTGTTGTCAAAGTTGGCTTTTACCCAGTTGGCCTCTATCCTCTCCGATTCATCGCTAGCAGTTGGGAACGCCGCGCGGAACATGGTTGTCAAACTGATCGCGCCGGTATCAAGGCGACGGAGGATGAACGCGTGACCTGAAGGCTACAGAGAACAATGAGGCAAGTGGAAGGCAAATGGAAAGTTGATTGGACACACAGTTGGAACCTTCATACGTGCGACCTGAAAGGGTTGTAAAAACGGTTAAAAACCGATTCGCAAACAGAAAGGTAATCGACGCACGATCGTTGACTGCCCCTCGCGTATTATTTCTTGGAACTTGACCGCAGGCAAATTGGAAGAATCAACTGTGAGGCTAGGTGAGGCGAGAAACGTGAGTGGCAAAGAGAGCACTGACGGGACTTGATGTGAGGATTGAGATGGTCTACGGGGAGAGGGGGGCGAGGAGTGCCCGCGAGGGGAGCAACGAACTGGGACTGGGAAGGCATCAAGGCAGGGCAGATGGACGAGTTGTCAGCAGCCGCGAGAGACTTGGCGTGGCGTCGCGCTTTTATGGCTCCGCTTGAATTCTCATACGATCAACATAATTACAACAACTGTGGCCTTGCCACCAATTTCTCCACAAGTTCCTTGTATCCTCCCCACCATTGTTCTTTCCCTCTGCGATTCTTCATATCCGCGTGCGCAACCATCTCTCCAACTGGTACCCATTTTACCGTCGAGCTCTGCAGCGTGATCACTGCTGCACTTTCAGGGCCCGCATGTCGCGCTTTAAACTTCAGTCCCCTCAGTGCCTCGTGATGCCTCTCGATAAATGCCATGCTCTTCAGTGCGAACCGTACCCCATATGTACGATCAAGCGGCGATGGTATACCACCCTGCAGCGTATGGCCAAGAGAGGCCGACCGTGCATCGAAAAGCGGGGCACCTTCCTCCTTGAAGATCTTTGTAATCACTTCCGTGGTGTAGATGTTGGATGCCTTTTCGTTTCTGCAAAAGTTCAGAACCCGTGCGTAGCGATCAAGGTCTGTCACACCTGATGACGACGCGCCCTTCACTTTTCCCCCTCTCATCGAGGCCGTACCGCGTCTTGAGCCACTTCACGTCATCGCGCAGGATGTCAAGGTTGATCCCCACTTCCGGTGTATACACGATGCTTGCGCCAACCTACCCTGTGTCGATATGTAGGTATGAGAAAAATCAGATCAAAGCTTACTGCAAGAGCTCCCATCGTCGCGATGTAACCACACATCCCGCCTTGCGTTTCGACAACGAAGACTCGGTTCCGACTCGCCGACGCGCTTTGTTTGATCGAGTCACACGCTTCTACGAGTGCGTTCAAGCTGGTATCGCTGCCAAGGCTAAGCTCGGTCATGGGCACATTGTTGGATATGGTTGCCGGAATGTGGACCATAGGGATATGGAATGACGGATAATACTTTCTGCCTTCATGCAGGATTAAGACCGAGTGGAATGCCTCAAAGCCACCGATCACGAGTAAGGCTTGTATATGGTGCTCCTGGAACTTCGATGCAACCGCGCCGAGATCTATATCTGGGAGTGTGCGGTTGGTACCAAGTTCCGAGCCACCGCGCACCGTCCAGTTGTCAACACCGAGCCAAGAAAGTTCATAGACATTGTCATCTAGCAAGCCCTTGAATCCATTTGAAATTGCTAGGGGTTTGTGTCCTTGACGTATGCAGTAGCGCACCGCGGCACGCGTTGCAGCGTTCATGCCTCCGGCTGGAGCACCCGTGCTAAGAGATAGGTCAGTTTCTGCCACTGCTTGCGCAATCAGAGCCCTTACTGCATGATGCCAACCCGTATCCTCTATCAATGACCGTCATTAAGAACAACACACTGATTTAGATACCCGAGCCGTACCTTTTCAGGTGGAAGCAGTGGATTTCCTTCCAATGTCGAGGTCGCAATGAACCCTTCCAAGCTCTCTCGGAACTCCGGATCGCGCAAAGACATTGCCTTATCAAAGTCCCGATTTTTAATGGCCTCTGCTACGTCTTTCGTCTGGCAAAAAGTCAAATACGGTGGCGGGCGTAGACGCAATCTAAAGATACCATTTTGACCGCCTGCACAAGTGGCACACGGCGTACCCTATTTTCTTGCATACCAATCATATACGATGGGGTATCCGGTGTTGCCTCGAGAAGCGCATCAACAGCGTCCAAGCCTTGCAGCGTTGGCTAAATGACATAGATCAGCATTCAAACCCGAATGAAGAAGTGAGGGTCAGACCCAAATGCGATCCCAGGCGCACGGCCTACCGCCCCGCTGAATGTGACCAAGGGTCGTAACACGAGTGTCAAGACCGAGGCGATCAGTGAGAACGTCTTTAACGTAGTCCGCACGGATAGGCTTGAGATTGGCATCATGTGCGCCCTCTGCTACAATCACTATCGTCTTGCGCTTTCCGATCGCGCGGTGCTTAATTGTGTGGGGATCAGTTGGTTGGGCCAAGGCCATTCACACCCAAGGTCGTACCCGCGTAATAATCTGACACATCTCGTCCTCCCAAGGATCTGCTTTGGGCGGACGTTCTGGAATGAAGATAAAGTCTGCGCCAGAGCTTGGGAAAAAATAGTGTTCACCGAACGTTATCTTTCAGGGGACACAGATTATGTACTAACCTGACGCCACCCATCAGCGTGAGCCATCCGCAATGTCGGCCCATGACTTCGAGCACGAATGCGCGCGAGTGTGAGATAGCGGTAGAATGTATGTTATCAATAGCCTCGCAGATTCTGTGCATGGCAGTTGGGGCGCCGATGGTGAGATCGGTCATGGACATATCATTATCTATCGATCCAACGAGCCCCACGATCCTAAGATGCCCATGGCGTGCGACTTGTTCATCCGTGATGCGGTCTGACCAGAGAGATCGCAGTTATCTCGGAAGTAAGGAGAGGAGAGAAGGGCTAATGCACCTTGCGATCGAAGTGTCTGGATGAGTGTTGGCCACTCTGACCTAAAGAGGTCCGCCCCCGTTAGAGAACCATCCCCTCCACACACAGCCAGTGCGTCAATTCCCTCCTTGATAAGATTATATGCGGCGATAAGGCGACCCTCGGGGGTTCGGAACGCTTGCGAGCGTGCAGTGCCGATGAGCGTGCCGCCCTAGTTTAGTACATCCCCACCAGGACACAGATTTGGGCAACGATAGATAAATCTTTAAAGATGGGGACCAAGGTGCACATACCTCGGCAAACCAGCCACGTACATCATCCCATCCAACGCGGACGATGTAGCGCCCCTTGAGCGACCGTCCGCCTGAATTATCACCCGTCCCGTCACGCAGGAGACCACCATCACCAAAGCGCAAGTTTTTGATGAACGAGGGATCGCGGATCTCGACGTCGAGGATCGTCTCGAGCTCAGGCGAACTAGGGGCCTCCGCATCTGCGTTCCCGCGGACCAGGCCTTCGTATCCTTCTCGGACGATCCACGTCTCACACCCTCTATGCGTGCATGTATGTGTGTTTAAGACGAGTGAGAAAGAATGATAAGAGGACGCACTTGAGAATGCCAGCTTTGACGACAGCGCGCACAACGGCGTTCATGCCGGCGCTATCGCCACCGGAGGTGAGAACGGCGAGTTTCATCGTGACAATTTCCGTTCTCCACAGGACAGGACCTCGCTAGGTTATATACTGTCGGAGATGGGCGTTGTAGTCGGAAATTATGGTGGGGGGTGGCAGGGGTGAGAGCGAGCGGTTAGATAAGATTCACGGAACAAACAACGTGCGTCGTCTCGGCTCCGCATCTGTCGCGTCAACCCTGTTTCACTCTAACCACCGAATCCCTGACCAGCCGAAGAGCGCAACATTTCACGCGTCTTGGTCGACTCCGAACCCACACATGGTCCACCTGAGGCTCAACGAAAATGAAACAAACCCAAACCCCCATGTTAATTTTATTACCGCGCTCTCCATGGTTGATCCGCGCGAACAGGAGCGAGCGCGTCAGCTGTTGCGAGCCTTGGCGGCGCAGGTTCGACCAATCATGAAAGCTCACGGGTTTGCCGTCAACAGTTTGGAGGAGGTGCGTCAGGGGTTCGTTCCTTTAGGGGATTTTGAGATGTGACTTGTGCCAGTACGAATATAACAACGTGTTTGCTGGTAGAAACTGGAACAACGGGGAGACCGTTGGTAAATGCGTTTTCCTTTCTCGAGAACGTTTCCGGTTAATGTAGACGTGGCGTGTTATCCAGAACTCGTGCTTCGAGGGCGTGACGGTTCCTTTGTCTCGAGGTCTTGGCTGATAGGGACGTTATGCCATGAAGTGCGTACTACGTTGCTATGTACATGAGTCTCACAAAAGGACAACCAATTAGCTTGCCCATATCAAGGTAAATGGTTCTCCTCCATGCTTGCTATGTCTGGCCCACGGACGCGTATGTATAGCACATGAACCACGGACCTGATTTCCAAGCCCTTTGGAACCGGCTTCGGGACGAGGTCATGGCTCTTCAAGCGAAGGGATACTACGGCGACGGTGACAATCAAATGGCTCTTCTGCAAAAAGCACAGTTGGCTGACCAGCCCCTAGGGATGTGGTCTTCAGGGACGAGACTTGCAGACTCGGCCAAGATTGTCCGCGGTGGACTCGTAGAAGATGACCTCCCTGAGTACATGGTAACGATATTCCTTGATCCACGGTCTTAGCACGCTCACCAACTCGTCACCAGTGTGGAGGCGCACAGAGGCGCGCCCGACCTTCAGCACGCAGACGACGTCAGCGGCCAGCTGGGCCATCCTTGCTAACAGGTGCTCAAACTACGAAGCGACGCAAAGCGGGTTCTCGTGTTACCACCGCCGGTACTTTCGCCGGCAGTGGCCAAGCCCTTAAAGTTGACCGGGATAACAATGGAATGGGGACTGGATTCCGCAAGAAGGCTGGCAGGTGCGTCAACCTGCTTGGTATTCTACTCTCTTTGACGCCCTCGTAATCCAGCAAGCGAGCCCGCGAAGAACGGGCCCTCGCTGCCGAAAAACGCTTGGTTTCTTTACAAGGCGAAGGTAAACGCGTCTCAGTATGTGGTTTAGTGACTCTGCTGAACTAATTCAATCAGCATCCAAGACTCCTACGAAAGGTCCAGAGGATGAATCCGACGATACCGACGTAGAAGAATTACCTGAGACAGATGGGGACCGTCGTCAGACCATGATGACGTCTATGGACGCATCCGAAGCCGATCGCCTGAGGACGGGCAGCTTGACAGACTTCTGGGGCGATTTCATTTTACCGAAACGGTCAACTGGTGAAAGTCACGGTACAGGAAGCAAGGCAACTGGAGACGACGGACCACCACCTCGTGCCACTTTACAGAGAACTGGGAATACCTCGATCGTCACGTCTGCAACGGCAGCGCCTGTGAGGACACCAGCTGCATCAAAGTTCACGCCAGCACCGGAAGAGTCTCAGCACGAAAAAGATGGATTACTGGGCCGTGTGGTTGCCAAACCGCATAGCACACTTGACGCCGCGCTTTCAAATTCTACGCAAAAATTGAAAGTTGGTAACGAAGTAACGACGATAAGGGAGGACAGACAAACCATGTGGTCTTGTTTGGTGTGCACGCTGTAAGCCAATTCAATCCAACGCGTGTCAATGCCTCATGCAGCCCCTACGTTATTTCAGCGATAACGATCCCAATCACCTTGCATGCTCTGCCTGTGCTAGTCCTCGAGGTGACACAAAGTGGCAAGGTCCCATTCCTTGAACACACATGACCAAACACACGCTTTCAGGGTTCAGCAGGCTAACTGCCATGCGGACGTACTGTACAAAGCCCAAAAGCAGCGCTAGGTTTGGCATGCGGTCGCAGTATGGACAATCTAGAATCTCCAGCACCTGTAGCACACCTCTTAGCTTAGGCACTCAAACAATAAGTACTCCGACCATATCCCCAGATGTACAGTACGTTGGATGACTCGAAGTACTATTTAGATGGCTACGTTATGTTGTACATGTAAGTGTATGTGTAAGTTTAATGAATGACACTGTCTGTGAAAGGATCTGTGACGAAGCGAATAGGATGTGGGTGTTGAAGGGACTTGAGCGGTGACGTATTAGGATTCGGAGGGGAGAGATTCATCGTTATAAAATCCTGCGCCACAAAGGAACCGAGTCAGCACGACGCCAATCTATAGAGTAAGGGATCGTCGTACCCGAATTTGCAGCTTACTCATACCAAAGTGACCCACCGTGATGTCAGGGTTCGCACGCACTTCCCCTTCATAGTCGAGCGTGCTAAATCCATGGCCCAGGGGCTGAGAGCGTAACATGGACGGCGGCAAAGCACTGGGGGGAAGGGAGCGCAAGTTACCCTCGCCGATAGAGAATTGACGCGTCAATTGTTGGCCTTTGAGGACGATTGTGACTTGACGCTGCAGATACACGCGCACCGTTGGCAGAGCTGTGCTCTCAACGACGACGCTCTTTGGACGCTTGTGCTTTGTGTGGGTCGGTGTGGTGGGATACAAGAAAGCCTCCAGCGACTTGGACGGGGCAATGAGCTGCAGGTAGAACCGAATCGTATCGGTCAGAGCAAATGTTTGAGGGACAGGAATGAACAACTAATATCGGTTTAGCAAGTGAGGCACGATACTAGGTGGAAGAAGTTTTTCGATCGCATACATGACAATCAATCGGCTCCATGGCCGAGATGGCCGTTGGGGACAGGGACATTGTGGTTGTTATTTGAAACCATTCCTCGGGTAATGACTTGACAGTGGAGAGGAACGGAAAGGGAGACGAAAGCATCGGCTGCCGGGGTCGTGCCCGAGGCCGATAAACGAAAGGAACCTTCAACCTATTACATGTATCAAGTCAAGCGCGAGTCAGATAAGCAGCGCGAGCGCCGAGTGAGTCCGGGTGCGACTCGGAACGCCCACTCACTTTTTCGGGAGCTTCCAAAGTGCCAACTTGCTCCCCTTGCGCTCGACAACGACCCAGAGGAGATAGCGGCATTGCACCCGGATATCCTGAGCATTGGAGGACGGATGATTGTACGTGGGAGGGAGCGCGCGTCTCTGTCCGTTATCCACGAACACATCCGGCAGCACGGTCTCGAACGGGAGCGTGCCAGGACACGCCCCACAACCATCGTCGTCAGTCTTTCTCCACACATCACGCGACATGCTGAAGAACGTCGCGTCCGCCACTGAGCCATCTGAGCTGGCCAAGTGCAATCGACCCTCCAGCTAAGTAACATATACAAAAGTATCAATGTTAGCTCAGGAGAGACAGGGTTGAGGACGGGCGCGTACTTTGAGGTAGACGGACTGCACGCCATGAGTGCAGCTGAGACCTATGTCACCATATATGGCACCATGTCGGCCATAAGATGGCATCGGTGCGTACTGTTCTTGCTCGCGCAGGGCGATGGTGATGAGACCATTGCTCCGCACGAAAATGCCTGTGGGCGCCCTCCTGCGCAAGCGTGCAGTGGCAGCGAGGATGCGTTCGGACGGCCGAGGAACGACAGAATATGCTGGGACGGCCGCGGACGGTGTGTAGGTGGGGGGCTCGAGTGACATCTTGTCCATGCATGAGGGCCGTGAACAATGTGGGAGGGGACAGAGGAGAGGGGCACCATGATTGGGTATTCGGTTGGATTATGAAGGGACGGATGGAGGGGCCATAGGTGTGGCGGGCCAAGTCGGGTAGCGGCCCTGTGCCGGGGATGGAGATGTACGTTCTGGGAACCCCTTTCCATCCTATCCGCTTCCCGCCAGAGGAAGAATGGAGCTAGACCATGATAAGGGGTGTTGGCGACCTCACTACGGCAGAGTCCGGCTACGCAGGCCCAGAGACTGAGTTCAGTTCGCTGGAGCCCTTCATGAGGCCTCAACAGGCCTCCAACTTGACAAAGCCGATCGGACGATCGCTGAGCAAGCTCGTGCTGTTGGCAATAGATCTTGTTCGTCTTCACGGGCCCGCACACGCAGACTGTCGTGTAGGTAACTGGCTAGGATCGGCGTGCTTCCGCGTGTTTGCCGCATGCTGATAGGGACGGGCGGCCGCGCAATCTCGGCGACCTTCGCGTTTCCCGTACCAACGCCACCCGACGCAAGCGCAACGGCAAAGGGGTGCTTGGGTGCTTTGTTTGCAGCTTTGTCTGCAGATTACGAAGCTGTGTGACGCTGTTGTGAGGCCGTGTGACACTATGTTGCTATGTGACACTGTGCTGCGACGAATAACCGTCACGAATTGTCAGTGGTTCGAGGGGCTCGAAGCCAGAAAGGTCTATCACCGCCAATTGTATCGCAGATGGCAAACGTATAAGGGTTTACTGTATCAGGAAAGAAGAGTCATGGATCATTGACTGATGATCAGGTGGCGCTGTAACTGTAAGGCTGTCCTGATTGGATGGAGTTCTTTGCGCCTTTTGAATGCGTTAACTGCAAAGTGGGGCAGAGTGCTGCTACGTTTATGCATCGTATAAATTTGCAGTTTCTTTACCCCCCAACGCCGAATCCCATCTATGAGTCCTCCACCGTATGTCAAGCGAAATTCGCCCGCTGCATTGATCAAGTTACTAACAAGATCCCAAATAGCTTCGCTCAAGAGCGTGCCCGTCATGAAGTCTCTGCAGCCCTCCCCTCTCCATCATTTCCTACCCGCCCTGGGTCATCGACCTCAATAGATTCCCGCTCGGAAGCCTCACTGACGGCAGAAAACTTTGCGCAACATCCCACAACGAGTCAACGACTGCTGACTGGCTCGAGTAGGCCCAATCGACATGCTCCCTGATGATGTCCTACTAGCGATATTTGATTTCTTTGTAAAGGAATATTTACTCTTTATTAAGGACACTGAAGCATGGCAGTCACTGGTGCACGTCTGTCGGCGTTGGCGAAGCGTTGTTTTTGGATCACCACGTCGACTGGATCTGCAACTTCTTTGTACAGCCAAAACACCTCAGGATCACGCTGGATGCCTGGCCACCCTTGCCCCTCATCATCCATGACAGTCCCTCATCAGATAGCTTAGATGACATCATTGCCTTACTCCGAGTCGAACACCGTGACAGAAATCGCGTGTATCAAATCAGTCTCCGGGATCTCAATAGAAAAAGTTTCGGCAGTGATACAGGACCCATTCCCGGAGCTGACATATCTAAGCCTCCATTCGCGTGAAGAAACGGTGCCACTCCTCCCTGATTCGTTCTTGGGTGGAACTACCCCACGTCTGGAATGCTTCGAGTTGGTTCGCATTCCATTTCCAGGTTTACCGAAACTACATTTGGCTGCCCCTCACCTCGTCGATCTTCGCCTTTTGAATATTCCTCATTCTGGATATTTTTCACCCGAGGCAATGGCCACTGTCCTCTCCACGTTGACCAACCTCCAATATCTCTGGCTTGAATTCCAATCCCCTCGATCTCGCCCTGACTGGGCAAGCCGACACCCGCCGACACGCTCTCTCCTCCCGGTTCTCACATATTTTTCGTTCAATGGGGTTAGCGAATACTTGGACAATCTCGTGGCCCGCATCGGTGCCCCTCGACTCAACGACTTAGATGTGACCTTCTTTAATCAAATCGTATTCGACGCCACAATTTATCAAATTCATCAGTCGCACACCTGCGTTGAAACTATTTGAAAAAGCCCGTGTTGCCTTTTCGAATCGCGCCGCATGGGTCAAAATCTCATCACAGACACCTAGCTACAGGGTACTCAAAGTAGAAATCTTATGCAGAGAGTCGGACTGGCAAGTTTCGTCTCTTGAACAGGTCTGTACTTCGTGCCTCCCTCCCCTTTCCGCACTTGAGGTCCTCTACATCGACGAGAACCCACATTCGCAACCCGATTGGAAAGATAACATCGAAAACACGCTATGGCGGGAACTATTACACCCATTCACCACTGTGAAGAATCTCTATTTATCCGATAAAATTGCCCCACTTATCGCGCCTGCCCTGCAAGAACTCAATGGGGACAGAACGACGGAAACATTACCCATCCTGCAGAATATTTTCTTGGAGGGGTTCCAGCTATCATCGGGGCCTATCCAGGAAGGCATTG
This sequence comes from Russula ochroleuca, assembly GCA_015178965.1. NCBI lineage: Eukaryota > Fungi > Basidiomycota > Agaricomycetes > Russulales > Russulaceae > Russula > Russula ochroleuca. Next base: position 822,508 of record WHVB01000002.1, read on the forward strand.
GGCAGTTCGTCGCCGCGCGGCAGGTCACCAATCACCCTACAGCCGTTACCTGCTGGGAAAGAAAGTGGAACGTGGATGAGAATGACTACGTTTAAGTGCACTCTGCACTCTATCTCATCCATGTTTCATGTCATCCCACCCCCCATTCTCTTTCGAGTTTACTGTTTGATTCCCATGGTCCGACCCTGTTGAATGATACATGTCCCAAAATTTGTCCATAGATTTAGAGTTAGCTGATATCATTGAAGTAATTGAACATGTGCTAAGCCCATTCGGCAACTTGTGTCAATAAAAAAGAGACCGGCGACCGCGAGTGACCTCGGTCGCGGTCGTCATCGAGAATTGTCATCCAGCGAACGCCAGCCCGAAAAAATGTGATTTCCTTTTTTGAATGGAGTGTTACATCATCTGTGCACATGATCCGTGGGGTGCACGTGAGTGAGATCGCGTGACGAGGGTGTAGACCCATAAGCACCACGTACCGTTCTTGCTCGCGCTGGGCACGAAAAGCCCGTGGGCATCCTTCTGCGCAAGCGTGCAGTGGCGGCGAGGGACAGAGGAAAGGACGCAGTATTACGACATTCGGGTGGCGGGCGGTAGCTCGGACTCCTCGGAGCCCCTTTTCAACCAATCCGCTTCCGAAGAGAAAGAATGGAGCTAAAACAAATAAAAACAAGGGGTATTATCACCGGTCGCGCAGGCCCGATATCACTTCGCTAGAGCTCATAATGAGTCGTTTATAATCCTACGCGCGCGATCCGCATCTCGTCGCCTCTCCCACTCCTCATCCCGACTGACAAAGCTGATCGGACGATCGCTGCGCACGCTCGTGCCACTCACACGACGATCACGCTCATATTCGCGGGCCTGCACACGCAGACTGTTGCGTAGGTAACTGGCCAGGACCAACGTGCTTCCGCGTGTTTTCCCGTAAGCCGGTGGTGGCGGCCGCGCAATCTCCACGTCCTCCACGTCTCCCGTACCGACACCACTCGACGCAAGTGCAGCCGCGTACGTTGGCAGAGGAGGTCGACTCCACGGTGCAACCGGCATCGAGGCGTCGGGGTGTCCCCGTTGTGGCGAAGTTGGAAACACGTCATCTGGGTGTTTGAAGGCGTAGCGTTCTGCGCGCGCGCGAAAGATCCGGCGCTCGATAAGGACTGCCTGCACGAGGGCAACGACGGCGAAGGCGACATGAATGAAAATGTGGGAAGTGCCTGAACCGGGTTGTGGGATGTTTTGGTTATTGACCACGCCCGGAGAGGGAAGGTTTGGCGTGCCGCTACTGGAGAAGACGAGAGCCGCGAACACCCATCCTATTACGGTCCCAGCGAATAATAGAAGTTGGGCACCTAATAGTGCAAGGGTCGTGAAACGGATACCCATGAAGTTTGGTGGTCTCTTGTGCCCAGGGAAAGGAGGTTCACCAACGATTGTCATGGAGTTGCCATCGGAGATTGTCTGGAAAGTGACTGAGAGTGGAGATGTCTCGTTGGCAGGGTCTTGAAATGGAGTAGGAGCGCGAGAGTCTGCAGGATGGCGTGCAGGCAGGGGAACCTGGTAGACACTTTGGGAAGGCTCCTCAGCCTGTTCATGGACTCCTTCAATAAAACCTATTTCTCCACGCTTGGATGGTATCGGGCCCGCCTGTGGCCCTAAATCCTGTGTCAGGGTCGTGGAGGAGGTGGACGCCACCAAAGCCGTGGACGTCATCACTGACTCGACAGGAAAGTCGGGAAAGAGAGAATAGGAGAAAAAGCGGACTTTAGATTAGCAACCTGCACTTGGCAAGGACTAGAGGGACGCCAGCATCAAGTGAAGGGGAGGAGGATAAACGATCGGTTGGCAACACCAGCACCAGCATTTATTAGTTGCGTGATCCAGAGGGTTAGGGTATTGACTTACATCAGCAATCTAATCTAATCAGCCCGCGACCGAGGAATGATCGTTCCGAGATCGACAACTGTATAAAATGTGAATGTCTTCATCTCTGGCACTTTTTCCTTGCGTGATGGCGTCGCCCGCACATCGTCCTCCACTAGTTGGTCGTCAGACCTGTATGTGTACGAAACGAGCATATTAAACTGTACCAAGCGTCAAAATGAGTCATAACCCATCAGTCAACCATGAGCTCACCTTGACCAGCCCCTTGGCGTCTCTCCCAACCACGACCTCCCCACCAACGACGGTGACATTGGCACGCCGCTCCAATACGCCCACTGCCTTCCCCTTCCCGCCAGTAGCTCCCCGTTCACGACCCCGTCCTCCAAACTCGTCGTCGTCGCCTCCGAACATATCTTCGTCGTCCTCATATTCCCAGGCCTCCGCAAAGGCCGCGACGGGGAACGCCGACTGTGGCAGCGAGACCGCAAACGGCGGCCGTCGCGCCTTTTCCGGACTCCCAGCTGGCGCAGAGGAGGAGGACGGCGGAGGCACTTGCCGCTGCACTGCCAGTCGCACATGGATTGGGTCGTACAGTGGATTCGTCAATGCGAGGTGAAAGGGAAATGTGCCGCCTGCATGTAAACCGCCGGCCCCGCTTGTGTCCTCGACGGGTGCCTGCTTAGTGCCCGCTCCGCGCTGCCGGATGGGATCCGGACTTGGAGGAAAGGCGACCGTCAAGGCAGGCATGTAATTAGCGGCGACGAGCTTGATCTTGAAACGAACCGACTGTGCTTTCTGCTCAGGCTTGATGAGGATATGGCGACATGCCGGACAGCGCTTCGTCTTTTTGGAGCGGAGAGGTACTCGCAGGGGTTTCAGTTCACTGCACTGTGATGAATGCGCACATCCACATGGTCAAAAGGTATGCCTACCTGGAGCGTAGCGTCGTTGTCCAGCTATTTGCCCATCGTTGGCCGAGTGCCGCCACCTGCGACACTTCCTCCAGTCGCCGCATAAAATCCACGTTAGCGCCATCCTTTGTGCCCCCAACCTCAACACGACTGCGATACTCGGAAATATCGTCCCGCGCGCCCTTGTCGCGCCTGCCGCGCGGAGCAGGAGTATACTTTGCAACACCTGGAATATCGCGCGCCAATGCAGACGACGCTGCGGCTTTGATGGGGCTGACCGGCGGGTGTGAGTGCGCTGCGTGTGGGTAGCCAGAAAGGCTGGCGGAGGAAGCCGAGGCACGTAGGAAAGGTTCAAAGTGCTCTTTAAGGCGTTCGAATTCGAGCGAGTCGGGCGCCGAGTCTTCAAACTTCTGCAATTGAGCTGCGGTAGAAAGGCGTAACTAATGAGAAACTAAAATATAAACGTGAGAACGACTCTCACCTGCGAGGCCGGTTGGCTTTTCGAACGTGATGTCGACCTCGGCAGAGTCCCATCTGCAGAAACTGCAGTAAAGGAAAAAGGGCGGCTCGCCGACTGTACTCAGATTGGCGACAAGGGATCTTCCGTCATCCGCGTCCGGGGGGTCTGAAGGTACCACGGAAAGCGTGTTTCGGCAATTAGGGCACATGAAGCAATTGCGCGCGCATCTGCAGGGAGGGTGTTATGTGGGGACATCTCAAGGTAGCAATGCTTGACACGGACCTGTTTTTCTCTGCGCGTACACTCGCGCTGGGCACTTCAAATAGGCAATTCGGGCAATAGTACCCACTGACTTCAACGGAAACGCAACGATTACAGCGGACCGCGTCGCATTCTTCGCAGAAAAAGAGCTCATGGAGGGGATGGAAGCAGTACGAGGAAGACGGCGTATTTGGGGGTGGAGGCACTGGACCCGTAGATAAACAAGGACAGTGGTAGGATACACTTGGTGTCATGGTACCGTTGTGTGCGTTAATAGCCGTGTGTAATTTAGCGCCTTCCTGGTTTCAATACAGTAGCTTCAACCTCATTCGTCCAGGTCGTCGGTCGACGAACGTGTATTTTACTTATCTCCTTCCATGACGCACAATTCCAATTTTCTTGTCACGAACATGTCGCGGCAAGCTGCCGCCCACCTTGTCTCTGTACGCGTTTCGCCAGCTGGTTGACAATGGGATCCTCCACTACGACACCAAAAGCCTCTGCTTGCGCGTTGTGTAGCGCACATTTGTGTTCTTACCGACACGTGCGCATGTGTGCCCTGCTCGCTCCACAGCCAATATTGTACTCGGGCGAGAGAAAAGAGCAAGCAAACAAGACCCGTGACTAGCGCGTGACTGTCCAGGTGCACGTGCCGGTGCTAGATAAGGGCATTGAGAGGGGGAACAATGAAGGTGTGTGTTACTCGTTGATTTAGCCTGTCCTCTCGAAATTCACAGGTGTATATACAGTAGATGACAACCCGACTCAGTCAGCGCTGAATCGGCCACCACAGCCCTCGCAAGGGGGATCCAGCTTCGGTGACAGCTCTGGACCGCTCTTCTCCATATACTCCAAAGCCGCAGAGGAAGAAGACATCAAGATGGTCGAGCGCTGGGAAAAAGATGCTGATGGGATACTCATCTTTGTGAGTCCTCTGTGTTGATATTCACGCTGCGTTGTGCATAAACTGGACACTACAGACCGGTTTATTCTCTGCTGCGGTCGCTGCACTCCTTGCCGTGACTGTCCTGGACCTGAGGCCAAACAGTCAGGATACCTCGGCGTTCTATCTTGGAAACATCTATGAGGTTCTCGCCGACCCGAACGTGACTCGTGCTTCCATCCCCTCCCCTGTTGCTAAACCACCCCTGTTCTCTCCTCCAAGACATGCTGTCTGGGTGAATTCACTCTGGTTCTTGAGCCTGGTTATGAGCCTTAGCTGTGCTCTGTGGGCAACATCATTACATCAATGGGCGCGTCGATATATCCGTCTCACTCAGCCTGCACGGTGCAGTCCAGAGAAGCGAGCGCGAATGCGGGCATACTTTGCCAACGGTGTGGACAAGATGCATATTCCGTGGGCAGTTGAAGGATTGCCGACGCTGCTCCATCTCTGGACTGGTCATTTTCCTGTTCAATGCCAACCACGAAGTCTTCACTTGTGTGGTTTCGTGGATCGGAATTTTCTTAGTCGTGTACGGATTGATCACACTGCTGCCACTAATTCGACACGATAGTCCGTACTCCACCCCACTTTCTATACCAGCCTGGTTCCTGTACGCCGGCATATCATATATGACCTTTAAACTTCTCGTCTTCATCTCCTATAGTAGTTACTGGAGCTATGCGACCTGGCGGCGCTGTTGTGACTCGAGGGACCGTTATCGTGGTTGGATGTTAGGGGGTGTGGAGAAGAAAGCGGAGGAAACGGCGTCGGGACAGTTATCGGAGATCGACGGACGCATCTTGGGCTGGACAATCAGTGCTCTGGGCGATGATGTCTCACTGGAAGAGTTCTTTGAGGCCATCCCTGGCTTCTTCAGCTCAAAGCTAGTGAATCATCTTCAAAGCGATTTACCTGAGACGCATCTCAGAACGTTCTGGGGCGTGTTGGATGGGTTCATGGGCCGCACTTTGTCCTCTAATTCGGTCACAGAATCAATCAGATCTCGTCGGGTCATCATCTGCCGGGATATCATGAGCATGATACCCTGTTCTAATGGATACCACGCGCACTACAGGCTCCGCTCCCATTTTGATCAAGCACCAGTATCCATTGAGAGGCTGCAGGCTATGGCACGATGGCTCACTCGTTTATCGGATGATATTTCTGACAGCGCGCGGATCAGAGCTGCCGAGAATCTTGCGAGAATACAGGAACGCGATGGCCGTTGGGTTGCGCTCGCTAGTGATGTGTATGGCTTATGGGAGCGTGACCTTGAGCACAATGTCGCCCTTGGTGGGGATAATGTGTTACTTGCAACCTTGATCGACATCTCTCGTAGGGCCATTCATTCCCAAAATTCGGTCCTCATGGGGCTTGTGGGGGCACTTACCCAATTCGACATACGCGATACTCTTCCTGGGCTGCAGAATGACTTCTGTACACTCTGGAACGAAATTATCCAAGAAGCAAGGAACCGAGAGTCTTACATCACTGATATCCATCTCGGTTTGATTGGCCATCTGTTCATTGCTCTGCATCCAGGTACCGATGCTGCCCCGTCGGCGCTCGCTGCTCGCCGTTCCCTCCCCATGCTGTTTGAGCTATCATTTTATTCATTGTGCGACATCGCCAGTCATCGATATAGTCATCGCCCAAACTCAACCGCTCACCTTCATATTACCAATTCCTGTACTGTTTCTATTTTCACCCAACCTGGCGATTTTCCCGATGCCTCGCCTTACCCACCCTCCCATGACGGCAGCACCGCGCCACAACAAGTCGAGCAAGCAAATATCATCGTAAGACCGCCTTCACCGTCTAACTCGACTACACCTAGCAAAATCAGAGACAGCTCTCAAGCCCCCCCAGCCACTTCACTCGCCTTACCGGCTCACACCAGTCCACGTCCCACAGATGCGTCGTCACCAGGTACTGTAACCGCTACGCTGCAAGACATTTCTCCTTCCGCTACGTTGACTCATCCTCTGGAAGGAAATACGCAGCAGGATATAGTCGCACGATGCGCAGAACCAGGCATTAATGAAATTTCGTCTACCCGGCCCACACCTACACCTACACCAATGCCAGTGCCAGCACCAGCACCAATTGTTCTGAACATGTCATTGGCATCTTGCGACGCAGGTGCCCCCTCCGCCTCCAATGATCCCTTCCTCCCTGCTTCATCCACCGTCGGCTTCTCCAACCCCGCCTCTACTCAACCGTCCCGTGTCTCACCCTTGCTCAGTGCAGAGTCCCTTCCAACTGGCAATGCCACACTGCCGCGCCTACGTGCTCGTGGACTCGTGAATACTGGCAGCATGTGCTTTGCGAATGCAGTGTTGCGAGTACTCGTGCATTCCCCTCCGTTCTGGAACCTGTTCAGGGAATTGGGCGATCTGAAAGGGCAGCGCGGAGCAGGGGATCCGGAGACTGGTGGTGGCGCGACACCGCTGATGGATGCCACGGTGAGATTCTTTGAAGAATTCATGTTTAAGGAGAAGGAACCTCCGACGCAGCAACGGGCCGTAAGGGGAAAGCCGATCGAAGACGAAGAGGATGAAAGAGAGAACAAGTCTTTGGATTCGTTCGAACCGACCTACCTGTATGGTGCGATGAAGGGGAAGAGGCAGCTCAAGAAATTGCTGGTACGTTCTTGTGCTATGTAGCCCGATTGTTACTAATCTGTGCTGACCCAATTAGGATGGCCAACAGCAGGATGCAGAAGAGTTTTTCCGCCTCTACCTCGACGCTCTTGATGAAGAGTTCTTTGCTTTACTCACTTCTATTAGCGCGCACAAGTCGGCCTCTGCTCCACCCGAAGCAGAACGCGAGGTGTCTCAGTCAGGCCAGACTGACGTTGGAGAGCGAGGCTTGACGGTGCGCCATTTATTTCATCGCTCTCTGCGCTGAGCTGGCATCGCTGACGGATGAATGGCCGTGAGTAGGCAGAGTCAGTCGAGTCACCCCTGGTGCGCATATTCGGCGGAAAGTTCCGCTCGACCGTGCGCGCGCCAAACCAGCCTGACACTGTCGCCATCAAAGATTGGCGATCACTCCAACTTGACATCCAAGTCCGTTTTCCCTCCTCCCAGCCCAATTTCACATCATATGTCTTGGTGACTGACATCGAAGCTTTTCAAAAGCACGATTCAGTGCACGCTATAGAAGACGCACTCGCACGTATCTCGCACCTGCAACCTGTGCAGCTCGAACATCCGTCTGGCTTCCGCGCGCCAAGCCAGCAAGTGCTCATCGAGGTGCTTCCACCCGTTCTCGTCCTCCGTCTTAAGCGGTTCCTGTATGATGTGGCCACGGATGGCATAGTCAAGATCAGCAAACCTGTTCAGTTCGCGCCGCAGCTCGAAATCCCGCCCGGTACGATTTCTCCTTCGTTTCTCCCGTGATAGCCAGGGCTGAGAATCACTCGTCTGTCCGTCCGCTGTCCAGAAATCATGGCACCAGTTGCTGGGAAACCTGCGGAGCCCGTGCACTACAAGCTGTATGGGGTGCTTTACCACCAGGGCGAGTCCGCAGGCAGCGGGCACCATACGGTCTCCGTGCTCCACCCGAACGGAGACGGCGGTGGTGGGGAAGCTTGGCTGCACATTGACGATGAAGTAGTGAGCGCGGTGCGGCATGAGGACGTATTCAGGGGGCATGACAATGAGCTGGTGGACGACCAGTGTGCCTATATGCTGTTTTATTGCCGCACATCCCCCGCGTGAACATGATGATTCATTTGCGTTAGCTTTCGCTCTCAACTACGTCGCTTCTCATGCTTTCTTCTTGGATGTTACTTCCGTTCTGCAATGATAATCTATCCACTCAGTGGCACTACCGCATCCGTCGCACACCCTTTCGCTCCGGGCGAAGAGCACAACTTTCACGCACGCGTCTGAGTCCACACTGCATATGGTGCTCAACGAAAACGAACCGAAACCCGAACTCCCTGTTAATTTTCATTATCGCGCTCTCGGCGTACGAACAGGAGCAAGCGCGTCAGCTGTTGCGCGCGTTGGCGGCATGGGTTAGTCGTCAACAGTTTGAAGGAGGTGCGTCGGAGGGGTGGGCTCGTCATTTCTGGTAGAACTGGAACAACGGGGAGGGACCGTTGGTGCACGCGTTTCTTTTCTCGAGAACTTTCAAGTTGTAACCGTCGCGTGTATCCAGAACTCGTTCCTCGTAAGTGTGACGGTTTGTTTGTCTCAATGTCTTGGCTGATAGCGTACTACGTTGCAATGCTTACGAGTCTCACAAAAGGGCAATCAATTATCAAGGTAAATGGTGTTCCTCTGTGTTCTTATGTCCGGCCCACCGGCGCGCGTGTATAGCACATGAACGTAAGAACCATGGACCCTCCGGAGTCAGCTTCGGAAAGAGGTCGTAGCTCTTCAAGAGAAGGGCTACTATGGCGGCAACGGTAACAATCAGACGGCTCTTCTTCCGCAAACGCCCCGTTGGCTGAGCGGCACTTAGGGATGTAACCTTCAGGGACGAGACTTGCTGCTGACTCGGCCAAAATTGTCCGCGGTGGACTCGTAGAAGATGACGTCCCTAAGCAACATGGTAATGAGATTCCTCAGTCCACGAACCTTAGCACGCTCACCATCTCGTCGCCAGTGCGGACGCGCGCAGAGGCGCACTCGGCCTTCAGCACGTCGACGACGTCAGCAGCTAGTCCCTGGGCCATCAAGGCCAAAAGGTGCCCCAAATACGAAGCGACACGTAGTGGATTCTCGTGTTACCGCCGCCGGTACTTTCGCCGGCAGCTGTCAAGCCCTTAACGGCCTTAACGCTGACGAGGGTAAAAAAAGAACGGGGATCGGATTCCGCAAGAAGGCCGGCAGGTGCGCCAACCTGTTTAGCATTATTTCTCTCTTGGATGCCCCATGATCCAACATGTGAAGCCGCGAAAAACGGGGGGCCCTTGCTGCGGAAACACGCTTGGTTTCTTTACAAGGCCACGAGTCCGACGAACGTAGAAGAAATTACGTTGAGACCGATAAGGACTGTCCCCAGACATGATGACGTCTATGGACGAATTTGAATCCGATCAATTGAGGACAGGCACCTTGATCAGACTTCTAGTGCGATTTCATTTTACCAAAACGCTCAACCTGTGAAGGTCACAATAAAGGGAGCAAGGCAACTGGGGACGATGGACCACCTCGTGTCACTTTACAAAGAGCTGGGAATACGTCGATCGCCTGGTCTGCAGTGTCAGCGCCTGTGAGGACACGGGCGGACCCCGTTTCATCAAAGTTCGCGCCAGCACAGGAAGAATATCAGCACGAAAAAGAAGGATCGCTGGGCCATGTGGTTGCCAAACCACAGAGCACACTTGACTCCACGCTTTCAAATTCCATGCAAATTTTGAAAGTCGGAACGAACTAAGGTCGATAAGGGAGGATAGACAAATTCCCATGTGGTCTTGTTTGGTGTGCACGCTGTAGGCCGAAATTCAGTTCAACGCGTGGCCTCCATACAGCGCCGCTACGTTATTTCAGTGATAACGATTCTAATCACCTTGCATGCTCCGGCTGTGCTCCTCCTCGAGGTGACACGGTGGCGAGGTCCTGTTCCTCGAATACACATGGCCAAACATGCGCTTTCAGAGTTCATCGAGCAACTCTATCGGGCGCAGGTTGCTGGATTACTGCCATGAGGACGTACATAGCCCAAAAACATTGCTCTATTCCATTTAGTCAGACTAGCTGGGTCTGCCATGCGGTCGCAGGATGGCCAATCTAGAATCTCCAGCACCTGTCGTCCCATGATGAGCGATAGCCAAAAAAATTGCGAGTAGAATGAGTCGCACAATATTTCATAATTCTCTCTCACAACGTGCTCTTGTCCGCCGTAGGGGATGTTGCAGCCACCCTGACGGGACATGAGTCCAACCCACTTTTACATGTAATCAAAGATACATTTGCCCAAAGCACGTACCAAATGGGTGCCAGTTTTTCCGGGAACCTTAGTGCCATTCATTACAGCAACCGCATGATACAGCTCTGTACCACCCTGCTCAAACCCGCCTTTGACAGGCCGTCTCCCAGGGGGCACGCGTCCGTGTGAGGTCGGTACGAACTCCATGAGTGCAGGCACGAAGGGCAGGAGGTCGTACCGTCCCTGATGAACAACCTCCCTGCCGGCGTACGACACGTAGCACGGCTGTTGGTGCTTCGGCACGATCTTGCACGGGTGTACGGAATCCTGCATGAGCGCAGAGCCGATGAACACGGGCGATTTCCCGTCCGCATCCGTGAACGGGGCCTCGCGAGTCGTCTCGGTGCCAGGGAAGGGGGGCCCTGGCGTGCCCAGGGGAATGCGGTAGCCTGAAGGCGGTACCTGAGGCCCGGGTTGCGCGGTCGAAGCCGAGGGTGGACTGTAACTTGGGGGTGGTGGCTCATGGTGGCCGCGCGCGTCCGCCGAGCCACCGTATCCGCCTCCCTGGAGCGGGTCTGTGTGATTCTTGGATTGAGTTTGGTCGTGGGCATTCGGAGAAAATTCGGAAGAGCTCGAGGAGGAATCAATGCTGCGGCGGCGTTGTGAAGGAGCCATAGCGAGAGTGACAAACGAAGCCTCGTTGATGCAACGAGGATAATCCTAGGATTGTGGTACTCGGTTGTCGAGAAGGGTGTGGACTCTTGTGAGATACTGAAACGAACCTTACTTGCTCGACTCTGCCGCGCGGCACCGCCCGCTCGTCTTCGGAATTAAGCGCCGCGCAAGCGGAGCGCACCTTCATCAAAAAGAATTACAAAGTAATTTCGCCGCCTTTCGTCCGACAGGTACGGATGGGAAGACAAACGAATAGACGTCTCGACGTATAATTTCATCTCATCTCGGTTATACAACAATGACAGTACATCGCGTAGCACACATGCATGCGTGTCCATGGATCCTCTACTCTTATTTCTTTTTCTGCTTACCGGTTCGATGATTCGGTAGCGGCGGCGGTGGCATTTCCGTCACCTGCCATTGATCGGAATCAGGAGGCGGGAGGTCTGGTGCAATTCTGCGGCCAGAGTGCGACAGGCGCCCACTGTGCGAAGCAGAATCTGGATTTCCCGGCACAGGTCCGACGTGAGAGCGTGGAGATAAGGGGGCTGTGGGCTTCATCGAACCATCAACTTCGATTGCTAGATTCTTCATTGAACTAGTAATTGAGCTATTTAATTGCCGATCAACCAAAAGGCACACAAAAAAATAAAAATAAAAATCACTTTAGCTCAGACCGTCGACCCATCGCCCATTCGACGCAGATTTCTTTGAATTGTATCAGCATCGCAGATAGATCGTTGTAGAACTGGTGAAATACAATGACCACTTAAAAACACCGCGGAGAAGAAACCCCTAAAAATCGTACCTGGATGCCCTCGTCAAGATGTCGAATTATTTCTTTGTACTTGTGATAGGATAGGTCTAGAGACTGCAACGCGTGTTCTCGTTCCTTTACGGACGGATCTTCCCTTCGAGATGAAATAAAGGAGTCCATCCGGGCCTAAACAAGAAGAAAGTTAGGACGATGCTGGAAATAATCACCGGCCGATGGGAGGCTCTCCTTAATATTCTCAAGAAGATCCGTCTGCCTGACGCCGCTGTCTTCTATATCGCGCCGGAACTTATCATACTTGGCTAGCTCCTGATCCAGGGTGTCCTCGAACATGGATGGCTGGACCTCAGCCCACCGCTCCAAGCCCGCCGCTTCCTTCACAATGCGCGTGCTGATATCGTCAGCGTCTGCGAGGCGTTGCGCCCGCGACACGAGTTGGCTGCGCTCGCGCACGAGATCATCCAGCTGCTCCAACAGCACGCGAAGTGCACGTGCATGCGTCTGCGTTTCCCCGATCGCCGGTCGACGAGGACTTGGCCATACAACGGTAGACGAAGGTACGGCAGCCTCCAGCTTAGCCTAGATGAGTAGTTTTGAACCGATACGCGGGCACACGTCACAGAGAGCTACATACTTCGTCCCAGGTAAGTTGAACAATACATTTCTCCCATTCCTCCCATCTTTGTCTAATGACGGCATCGCTCTCCGCCGCCTGGGTAAGGATATTGCGATAGCGCTCGGCCTTGGATGTTAATTGTTCGTTCGCCTGATGGGAAGGCAACCGTTGGGTTGGTGTGTTTCTACGGAATTGCTCATCTTCCGAAGCTTCCTGATCTAGGATATCTAGGGACTGGGGGAGATTATGAGGACACGATCAATCGCGACGACATTAAGCGCCTACCTCTGCCAGAATGGCCTGGGCACGGCGTGCCAATGTCTGGACATCCTCCAATAATTTCTCGGCGCGTTCAGGTCCATTCTCCAGCCGGACCTCTTCCGCCTTCTTGAGCAGACTGGGAGGTAGGCCAATGGGTTTATCTAAAGCATCCAATGCGGCAGGAAGCTTGAGAGTTTGCAAATCCCTGGAGCCGTTGAATGAACCCCGATTCGCACCGTACGATTTCGTGACTCACTGCGCATAGATATCATTCAGCTGCTGTGCCCTGTCCTTGATGTGTTCTTTGATCGCCGTGTTTCGCCTGTCATTATAAATTTCTGGGAAAGTGGTCAAACGGGGAGAAGACAATTGGAATTCGCCGCCGACCTATCGCAGTCTGCGCGCCCAAGCCGATGAGTTCCCCAAATATCAAATTATTGTTTCCCAAGGTCCTTCTAGGTTCGAGAAGACCCGGAGGTACGATACTCGAAACCATTGATGCCGGTTGTATGATCGGGAGAGAAGACGCGGAAGGGACGTCCTGGTGATAGATTAAATCATTGTCTCGTTGGGCACGGGTGAGATTTGAGTCCAGGATCTCCAGGAGCGACTGCATGAAGATTGTCAGATAAATAATTAGAAAGGGACATGATAACTTGCTTTGACATCTTCCATGACTAACTTGGACGCCCCACGACGTGCCTTGTCAAATGCGCTCTTCGCCGTAGACTGTGCAAAGGCCAGGCGGGCCACTTCATGACCGTACCTAGGGGCTCAGGCGTCAATCGCAAAACCAAGGCATACAGCTACGACGCTGACTTGTTGCGTTCCGTGTCATCAATTGACTTGCGATACTGCGCCGCGGCACTGAAATGGAGGCACTTGACTTCAATGTGGACAGTCCATTCCTAGAAGAAGTCTTCTGAGCTAGGAAGGGGAAAGGGACATACGAGACACTCTCACTGATGGCAACGCGTCCCAGATGGGTATAACGGCATCACGAATTGCCGATCGGGCATTGTCGTAAAGGACGGAGACCTGAAGAATTGGTAAAACGCGCACAACAAAAGAATGTATAATGACCGACCTGAGCCGCCAACTTTGCTATCGTCCCGTTCGAGCTGCGACCTAGACTTGGAGGTCAAAGTAGTCTGATAAGGGTCCAAACCCGTGATCATACCCATGACCGCCCACTGCCATACACACTCCTGTGCCTGTGCTAGCATGAGCGACTCGATGGAGCTGAGAAATGCTTCCGACAAGTCCAAAGGAAGCCCGTCTTCTTCGGAGAGGGAGGCCTTCAGTTTGTGCCATGCGGATGTCCTCAGATATGACAGCGTTCCGGCAGAGCTCTTGTGACAGACCGAATCAACGACAGTCAGCTTCCGACGAGGTTGCCTAGTTTGAGACTCACCTGATAAAATGCGCTCGCTCGTTTCACACCGTCCGAAGTAGTGCGGTCCTCAGCGAGACCCAACTGCGAATAGAGAGAAGCTAGGTTGAATAGCAGGCAACACCGCTCGAAGTGGAGGTTGGGTAGGGAAACCGGGATTTCATCTGGAGAGAAGGCCGGCGCGTAAGGTATGTCTAGCGATACCTGGAATAGTGTCAGTCGGAGATCAGGGAGAAGGATATAGCTTCCATACGTCTGCCGGCAATTTCGTGAGAATGAACGCGAGCTGTGCATGATACCTGTGATAGGGATGACCCAAGGAATCGACAGGATTGTACAGATTAACGACTCACACGAGGATGGCCTCAATTTGATCAACGTGAACCGAACAGTTCGCCACCGATTTACGCAGCTCCTCCCATTTATTCAGGTCCCACTTAAACGCTTCGGGATGGACATTGTGATTTTTGGAACGAAAGTGGCTGTAAACGGTGTCCGTCAAAGGGATAGCATAGGTTCTCTTGAAAGGGATGGACAGCTGATTCGACATATGGCAGGATTAGTGCCTCCGGTTGAGGTCTATTGTGATGGTTGGTTGTGAGGGTAACAAATGTCTATAACATCGACGGCTTCGCTGACTGAAAGCCTCCGATTGAGCGTGGCACTGGCAGTTTAGACCGTGAGAGAATATTGAACCAATAAGGGTTATGTGGCCTCAATACGGTCGGACCAGCTTAGAACAGCTCTTAGAACGTTGCTTCACACCATGCTTTGTACGCATGGTGAATATAGAGCGCAATCCATTTATAGCACTGTGATCTTTCGAACAACGACGCGGCACGCTCGAGCCATCATTCCATCATTGCGTCAGTCCCGGGACTCTCGTCGGACCGACACGAATCAGCACGATGCCGCATGGGTTCGACGCCCATTTACAGTAGGTGATTTTATCGCTTTAGCCGCGATGATGCAATTGCCGTTGTTGGGGTGTCTTGACAAGTCCTTTCCCCCCATCCCTGGTCGTGGAATTCTAGACCTGTAGATAGGACAAAAGAGGCTTACTTCCTGGACCTCTTTCTGGGAGCTCTCGCGACCTTAAATAACGGCAGGCCTGTTACTGGCCACGATCATTCCCCTCCCTGTAATCTTCATGGACCCCCGTCGCTCGTACAACCATTACAATCCCAACATGCAGCCTAGCTCCTCGCTGAGCGATCCTCATACCTCTCATGGCGGTTCGGGGCCTCCGGGATACTCTCAGTTCCCAGCACTTGGTCCCTCGCCGGGTGGTCCTCATACTTCCCATGGAGACTCGGGGCCATACTACCCGTCTCCGGGATACCCTGCATTCTCAGCACCTACTCATGGTGGCCCCATGCTGCCTCACCCACCGAAGTCGTTACCGATGCTACACTATGTAAGCGAGTTCTTACTGTGACGTCGAACCCCGATTGACTTGGATTTTACTCTCTGCAGGAAGAGGTTCGTCGCTTTCGTCGTTGAAGTTCATCTTGCATAGGATTGATGTTCTGAAATTCTTTCAGAGGCAGAAAGTCACAGTCCGCATCACAGCCGACACATGGGTCATAGGGGTCATTGTTGGTATTGCGCATTTCTGCTCAAAGGTGACCACCCACCATGGGATGTAATAAGGTTTGGCTGACCGGGGACCACCAATCAGTTTACAGGTCGGAAATACCGGGTCGAATTTGAGTCGATCGATGGGACTGGACGACGCGAAACCAGAGATTTCTCCCACGAAGACTTGATGCCATATCGAAGGGGGAAGTGATCTAACACATTTACCTGCTTGCGGTCCCGGGTTCATTTTACGAGTACCATTTCGGTATTGCAAAGCTGCCACCGTATACATGCATTGCATACTTTGCCCCATGGATGACAGAACGATGGTCCTTCATGATAATGCCTGATAGGTGACCAGGTTGTCGTGACTCCCATGTACGATCCTAGTTTTCACTGTCTACATCGCTACAGACACATTATGCTGGAATTGAGCTATGTCTTACCCGTCTTGCTTGGCAAGCTTGTTGGCAAGAGAGTATAAGGGGAAGCGCTTTGAAGCATTCGATCAATGGTGGGCGACACAACAACCAATTGTACTGTTTGTCGGCGGTGCACGGAAAATTACGAGCCACCAAAGCACTGCACATCAGAACCATTTTGACCCATGGAATGTCCTCTGATATACAGTCCTTTCAGAGTCGGCGGAAGCTTCTAGGTCTGGCTATTGGTCCCAAGGAGACGGCTCGGAGGAATAAACGGCCCGGGGTAGGATGAATATCCGAAAGAGGAAAAACCCGCGGGCAAGCGGCGAGTGTTGCCGTAACCTCGGTCGAAATCTGTTTTGTTCGTATCGTTTTACATTCGCCACTTTCAATACCTTTCATCCCCCGCCATCCTCCCTATCCCACTCGACCCCGTATTTTTCCACTACCTAGCGCTGGTGTCGCTCTGGTCACCGTTCCCCTATAGAGTCAACAATATTCAATCAACTGCTGTCGTTCCACCCAAAGATAACACCTTGCCCCCTGGCGCATCCCATCAGTCACCATGTCTTCCTTTTCCGATTCCCCATCTTCTCCTGCAACTATGTCATCTCGTCGCCTCACGAACCGAAACACTAATAGATATAGTGTCACTGCCTTGTTCAGCATGGCCGCCGAACAGGACGTGGAGGTTGAGGATGATTTGGCTAGAGGTGTGTATATGCTCAACACTATGTCTTTCTTTCCAAGGCGATTTTAAATGTCTCCGTTAGCGCAGAAGCGTTTGCGAGATCTTAAAGCTCGTATCTCAACGCAGTCCAAGAAGAACTTTGTCCTGGAGCGTGATGTACGCTACCTCGATCAAAGGATAGCTCTTCTTATCCAGAATCGTATGGCTCTCGACGAAGTACGTCTCTTTTCTGTGTCTCTGTGAGCCCAATATTTATTGTACATCCGCCCCGTCTCAGCAACGTGAAGTCGAGAAGCATTTTGAAGAGGTTGATCCTACAGAAGGTCAATTCCCAGATGAGCGCAAGCTTCAACAATACTCCAACCTCTTCTTCCTCCTCCAGTCAGAGCCTCGCCATATCGCTGCGCTCTGTCGCCTTGTAAGCCTGACCGAAATCGACACCCTCCTTCAGACCGTTATGTTCACCCTCTACGGAAACCAATACGAAAGCAGGGAAGAGCATCTCCTTTTGACCATGTTCCAGTCTGTGTTGTCTGCACAGTTTGATACCGCAACAGAGTTTGGGTCCTTGTTGCGCGCCAATACCCCTGTCTCTCGTATGATGACAACCTACACACGTCGTGGACCAGGCCAGAGTTATCTCAAGAGTGTTCTGGCCGAACGCATTAACAGCCTGATCGAACACAAGGAGCTGAACTTGGAGATCAATCCCGTGAAGGTCGGCTGACCATATCCTAGTTCATTTTTCACCTATTTCTCATATCGTTTTATATTCGCTCAGGTCTATGAGCAGATGATCAACCAGATTGAAGAGGAGACTGGCTCTCTTCCGGAGAATCTTCCCCGGGGCGTACCCCCAGAAGCCGCTGCGACTAACCCAGATGTACAGGCAATCATAGCGCCCAGGTTGACTATGTTGATGGAGATAGCGAACAGCTTTCTCGTTACCATCATTGACAGTCTGGAGGACGTTCCCTATGGGATCCGATGGATATGCAAACAAATTCGTAGTTTGACACGAGTATGTCCATCAGTCACTTTGTTAATGGCCTTTCTTTTCAAGCAAGGACGGTAGAGAAAATATCCCGAGGCGACCGACATAGCCATTTGCTCGCTTATCGGAGGATTCTTCTTCCTTCGATTCATCAATCCAGCGGTGGTCACGCCTCAGGCGTACATGCTGGTCGACGGAGTTCCGGCCAAGCACCCGAGACGGACGTTGACTCTGGTACGTATGGACGATCGGCGATCGAGGCTCGGTTGATCTCGATTGCAGATCGCAAAAATGCTCCAAAACTTGGCAAACAAACCGTCGTATTCGAAAGAAGCGTACATGGCAACGCTCAATCCATTTGTGGAAAATAACAAGGCACGAATCAACCAATTCTTGAACAGTCTTTGCGAAGTTGGCGACTTTTACGACACTCTCGAGGTACCACCCTGCCCTCACCGCCAGGCCAATACTGATCATACCTCCTCAGATGGACCAGTATATGGCTCTCTCAAAGAAGGACATGATGATCCACATCACGTTGAACGAACTGCACAACACCCATTCTCTGATTCTGCAGCATATAGAAGCCCTTGTACGTTTCTCGCCTTTCTCGGCCGCTTGGCATTTACCGCGTCACTCATCGTCTTTTAGTCACCAAATGACAAGCAGCATCTACGCATCTTGACGGACGAGCTAGGTCCAGCACCTCCACAGGTGCCCCGGAAGGAGAACAGGACGCTTGAGCTCAAGCTTTACAGTCGATGGGAGACACCCGTACAGGACATACAGGCGGCATTTGCAGACTCGGTTTCTTCAAGTGACATGCTCTACATGGAGACGAAGTCTATTTTTGTTCAACTGATCCGCTCTCTGCCGCATGCAGCTGAGAAACAACCATATAATCTCAGTGCCATTGCCGAACGAGCAGCAACGACAAAGGATGCGACACTCGTACGTAAGGGTATCAAGGTGAAGGAGATGTTACGCGAGCTGGAGGAG
The DNA here is from genome assembly GCA_015178965.1 of Russula ochroleuca. Lineage (NCBI taxonomy): Eukaryota > Fungi > Basidiomycota > Agaricomycetes > Russulales > Russulaceae > Russula > Russula ochroleuca. The sequence goes on from WHVB01000002.1 coordinate 841,266, forward strand.
CTCAAGATTATTGAAGCGGTCGACGGATACAAGCTCATGCAGGACGAAGTCGCAGCCGAACTCGTCCATCTTGGCAACCTCCGCGACAAAGTCATCCTTGAGACCAAATCGCTTGAGGCTGTGTACAAGACTATCCTGGATCATAACAACTATATGCGCGGGCAACTAGAGCAGTATAAGGCGTACTTGCAGAATGTGCGCATTACCGCGTCGAAGGATAAAGGTGCTGCAACCGCCGTCGGGGTCGTCACCGTTGGGGGGAAGGAAAAGAAACCTCCGAAGGCGGCTGTGCTCGGCCCGTACCGTTTCACGCACGCTCAGTTAGAGAGAGAGGGTATTATCGTTGAAAGCAATGTCCCAGACACTAGGTAGGTGATTGACGACGAATGAAGCATCAGTACTCTGATCTAATCACTGGTATATGTAGGCGGCCAAATATATATTTCAATATCACATCACCAACTCCTGGTACTTTCATCATTGCCCTTCACTACAAGGGCCGAGAGAAGGCCATCTTAGAGATGGACCTAAAAATTGATGATCTTTTAGAGAAGGTATGCCACTCATGCCTTCATGGTTCCTTGAGACGTGGACTGAATCACCCTTTGTAGCAAAAGGACAATAAGCATCTTTTGGATCTTGAATATGTGCAGTTGAACGTCCCCAAGGTGCTAGGCCTCCTCAAAAAGGTCTTCGCTAAGCGGTAAACGCCGCTGATCTCTCTAACCCCCTTCGCGCCACCCCCTCCTTGGCTGTCATCTGCCTTCATGCTCATGTGTTACTTCTAACCACTATCTCGTTCATGCCTGATGCCCCGTCGACCCTGTGCGGCCCTGTTACCCATACATTTGTCAGTTACCCAGCGCTCTCATCGTACGTTCCTATTAGAGCGTACTCACAGTGCACTCGCTCCATCGTTCATTCTATGTCCTTTCCTTTTCTCGTTACCCCTTTCCCGCTCTTTATTTGACTAAGATTTGCCTGTTTGTTATTATTTCCCCCCTGTCTGTCTCGTTCGTCGTCCACTGGATGTATTATTGTTGTAATTATCAATGTGCGGCGGATGTGGCTGATATGCAACTCAGGACTGTTGTGCGTAGTGTGAAAGGTGACAGATAACACGCATTCTAATTCTCGTCCGAGCAAGAGCGGTTCGTCCGTTCCTGTACATAATTTATGCACCAGAATCCCGCAAAGACCCATTATGCAGGGGGAAGGTATACAATAATCACAGATTAGTCTATAATTCATCCTTATCTCTATGCGACTTCCCATAAAACGCCTCAGCAAGACCTGTGAAGTTGAGCAGGCAACATGAGCATGTTAGGTCTGTCCACGAGACAAGAGGTCCGACGCACTTTGTCGTGTCTCTTTGGACAGCTGTGTCGGGAGGACGACATTATATTCGACGAATAGGTCGCCATAGGAGGTTGGGCGCTCGAAAAGTGGCATGCCCTCGCCCTTGATAGTCTGCACGAATCCGGGCTGCGTGACGCCCTTGCGCACCAGCGGGACGACGTGTCCGTCCAAGTGGGTCAGGTTACGTGTGAAGCCAAGCAGGGCCTGGTCATAAAAAAACACCGACGGTGACGAGGAAGGGGGTATAAAGGGACGGCGCAACCCAAAAAAACAGCCATTAATCACGATTTTCATATGTTTTGTTTTCAACACGACGTACCTCGTCGACCCCGATTGTTTCCTTCCAGTACAAACTGCTCTCCTTGCGCCTCCACCCACCCTTCTCGGCGCGGCTCCGCACGCGAAGAACGACATCGCCCGGTTCCCAATCAGGACTCTCGTCGCCCTCGCCCTCAAAGACGACCTCGTGGCCCTCAGGCGCGCCACGGGGCACGTCGAGCGTGAAGTGCGCCGTGTGCTCGAGGACCTTCTGGCCAGCGCAGGCGGGACACTCCCGCACGACGATGCGGCCGCGACCGCCGCATTTATTGCACGTCACTTGCGACTGCGCGAACATGCCAGGGAAGATCTGTTGCTTGACGACGCGCACGCCGGTCCCGCCGCACTCGGGACACGAGTGGATGTCCCCGTCTGTGGCGGCGCCCGAGCCACGACAGTGGTCGCACAGCACGCGCTTTTTGATCATGAACTAGTTTTGGCATAGCATAATCAGCATTGGTTTATATTTTTCTCTTTTTTAAAAAAAGAAAAAAAGGGGGACGTGGGATGTTGGGGTGGGGGTTGGAAGGGTGGAAAGGACGCACGTCAATGCTCGCACCCGTATAAATGTCTGCTAGAGAGACCTCGAACTCAGAGACGGACGTAGGACCACGACGGGCTGTATCTTGTGCCTGGACTGTGCGCAACGACGGGACGAGGGGACCTTGTCAGGGAGAGCACACTGAACCAGTGATGATAGTATACGTACAGCCACCAAAGAATTGCGAGAACATGTCGAACGGGTTGGCGTACTGGTGCTGGCCACCCTCGTGGGCCTTCAAGCCCTCCTCGCCATGTCGGTCGTATATTTGCCTTTTCTGTTCTCAGTCAGCACGTCTTCTTTTTTTCTCTCAGAGATAGCGCAACTGACCGTTGAGTCCGAGAGAATCTCATATGCTGCGATGCGCGAGATGATGAGTGGGCCACGGCTTCTGGAGACGGAGTCCGACGGGCTCACCGTGCGCGACCTCTACAAACCTATTCTCTGCGTCTGGCTCGTGATTCTTGTCGGGGTGATATTTACGACTGAGACGCTTGTAAGCCTTTTTTATGTCCTGTTCCGATGCAGATCTGTCCACTGTTCAAACAAGCCGAGGTTAGGCATACAGCCGTAGTATACTGCTTCCATCGGCAGTACGATGTGTCATACGCACAGTCAAGGACTTTGTACAAGTCTGCTGCGCTGATGAGAACAGCACACGCGAGTAACGCGAAGAGAATAAAGAGCGGATTGATGGCCATCTAGCTGCCTTGAAGCATGGACAAGTAAGTGTGTGTGTAGGCGTGAGTGTACACGTCGCTGAACACGTATACAATACCCAACCATATTTTTGGGTTAAGGTCAATAATACATGCATTGCACCGCTTTAATAACTAGACAGCGCTGATATCAAAGTCCAGATCCGTATAGTAGTATGCTTGTAGGTGAGATTGAATAAAGAATGAGAAAGGCGTTAACGCATCAACTCCCTTAAGGGAAGCAGATCCTCACGTGTCAGAACCAATATCATGTCCGTGAATGAAAGCAAATTAAAGTAATAGATCAAAGGAAACCCCCATAGAAAGTGAGAAGGAAAGTGGAAACAATGACGAGTACGGCTTTGACGTCATAAAGCCCGAGCATTTCGCTGCCCGAGTGATACCAACCTGGTGGTATGCCAAGCACAACGGTCGAAGTCGGCAGCGGGCTTAAAGAGGTACGCACTGAGCCGCTCGCATCCGTAAGGAAAAGTGTCGTGAGCGTGGGTGTCGGCATTGTCTCTGGGAGGGAAGTCACGCTTAATTTTTCGACGGCGCCGTTCACGATTTCCTCTATGAGCGGTGTATAAGTCGATGTCGCAAGGTCACTCATAGCAGGATCGGAAGTCGGGACCGAGGAATTGAACGTGTATGGAGGGATCGTCAAACTCGGCGTCGGCACGACATAATTGGGTAGAGTCGTTGGGACAGTAAGCGTAAGGGAGGAGAAAAGGGCGGAAAGCGAAGCAGGCGACAGAGGCACCGCAGATGCTGGTCGAAGTGGGTAAAGCCCGATCAAAGGGGGCTCCCTTTCGGCAATGCCGTAGCTAATATGTAACACATAAGATCACACGTTCAGTCATGAAACTGGTGAAAACCGCACCTGAACACGGTGTATACTGTCCGCAAGAATGCGGCGCCCATCTGCCAGTCAATGCCGTCTGGGCTTGGAGGCGAGGCCTTGGGCCACGCTAAACACAATTCGGGTTCAGCAGCAGTAGGTCCAATGAGGTAGTCCGATGGGAGAAGCGTGTAATTCCCCGCGCTATAAATGGAGAGCTCGTTGACAAACACGATCGAAGCGAGGTTTGCTAACTCGCCTGAAAGTTATCGTCATAGTCAAGTTGGTATCACACGGGATTACCCATTGTCCAGCTAAAAAGGGCCGACATAAGGTTCTAGTTAAGTAAACGAAAAAATGACAATACTCACTGGAGTCAACAAGGCGGCTACTGTCGATAACAGAGAAAAGCCGTTCGACCTGAAAAGACAAGGGTTCAGGCCGAGATAACGACACTCCGGATCCGAAGCTCACGTCTTGGTAGGGACCGAAAATTCCAGCAGTGCCTCTGTAAAGAGTGGCGGTCCAGCGAAGCCAAAAAAAAGGTTGGGAAACCGCTTACATGTCGAACAACGCCACGGATCGGTTAGAATTTTCTTGAGGATACGTGGGTTCCAACGTGAAGGTCTGGTTTCCGACCTGCCAACTGCAGCGTGAGCATGACTCAAAGAACTCGCTAGGTTACTAACCGTGATGTTTGAGATGGGGATAGCCCATTGCAGGTAGCTAGACACATTGCTCTGGGCGCCAAACGGCTGGAATGGAACAACCTCGATCCACTCAATGAGGCTAACATTGTTGACAATTGTTGAATCCACAGCGCCTACACGTACGAGATCAGATGACAGTCCGTTAGAAGTGCAACAGACCTCACCAATTGAGAGAGAACCAAACGACCCATTGCGCTTCAAATTTACGCCAAAAAACGGATACTCCAAATGGCCTTGCTGTGCTAACTTGGCAAAAAATGGCGTATCTATCCAGTCTGGCTGTCAAGATCATGTGGTTGCAATAAGCCGACGAATAGACATGCCATTGGCTATGAGGTGCTGGATAGTGGACAGTCGGGGAAAACCAAGGCCGAAGATGCCGCTAACTTGATCAACAAAAGTTACATTTGTCGAGTTCATTAAACCTATGAAGAGGGCTTAGAAATGGTGCTCGGCAAGAAGGTATCACTAACCGAAGGGCTGTTGAGGCACGGTGAGATTTCCAAGGCTGATTGATTCCTCTGCGACAGTACCAGATGCATCTAGAAAGGGGTTAAAGGTAACTGCAGAGCAGATACCCTAATACGCACAGGTAGTATCGGCAAAGCTTAGGTTGAATGTAGTCTCATTAGAGTTGACGGAGACGAACGTCGAACTGTTGTAGGTCAAAGGGTACCTGGGCAGGGACTTGCATTGGGGAGTAGTGCACCCCGAGGAGACGACCCAAATGTCTGATGACGCTGTATCCATTGCGACACGGAAATTGACATTTCCGATGGAGACCAGAGAGTAGTACGTTCTGCAGACATGACAACTCGTTGATCCCCCTGCGAAAGGAGGTGAAACTTGCAGACTCACTGCTTGTCACTTGCGAGAATCAACGGGACGATGCCTGCAGTGACATTGGGGCTGCTGGTCGTCGAATTGGTCGTTGTACCGTTTTGGGTGGTCTGACGCCGGACGATGCTGCGTAGCGACGGTGGGCCGGGGAGCCGAGCGGAATTGTGAGCGAGCCCTGTGCCAGCCACGGCCAACACGACGAAGAAGAAAGGTAGGAGAGAGAGCATGGAATGAAGAGCAGGAGGGGACAGGTGGCTATGGGCAATGTTCCATCAGGTGCTGGTTCACGACGAGGGGTGGAAGGGAAGGAGAGGAGTGTGTGAATGGTGGGCGGCAAAGTAGACCCGCGCTAGATCCACACCGGTTCGGCTCTATTGTGCTGCCTGCTACGGTCACCATCATCCTACTGGCGCAGCTAGGAACGCTCCATTCATTTCACTTGCATCTTTTTATTGGTCATGAGTGATCCAGATCGCACTCAGAGTGGAGACCGAACAACAAGTAAACGACATCCTTACATCAAAACTCTGCTAGGAAGCGCCGAACCTTCTGAATACGGGTAGGTAAAGTGTCTACAAGAGCAATTCCAAAATCGTCATTGTAAAAAACGATCAATCCTAGAATATGAAAGTGGCTATATTCCTCAATCTTGGGATTGAATGCTGGTGGAGTGTCCCCAACATTGGGGACTGGTTGGGGAACTGCCAAAGCTTGTTGGGCAGCCTGGCCAAGGTTATGGCCTACAGCTTGTGCGCGCACAAGGCCATGCCCTTCATTCTTTATATTGATGTATTAGACAATGATCATTACCAGATAGATGTACTTACAATTTTTCGCAGCGGTGTATAATTTCCACCTGTCATAGCCAAAAAGGCATTTCTCGAGATCCTCCTGTTGTTATCTGTTGCAGCAGCTATCTGGTCAAGTCGTAAAGCCTGCTGATCGAGGCGTATAGTGTGCTGATCGAGGCGTTGGTTTGTTTGATGATGCTGTATATTCATTGCAACCATTTGTTCATGAAGCTGTATATTCATTGCAACCATTTGTTCATGAATACCTTGCAGGACATTGACATGGTTCACAGGTGCGTAGTGAGCTGTCGCATCTAATAATAATAATATAAGAGTTAAATGACGAGAAAGCAAAGCAGTGAACGTACGGGCAGCTTCCACTGCTATTGCTCTAAGCCTTGCGCTTTCTGCAATTTCTTCAGTGATCATTGGGTTAAGCCCTGTACAATTTTAGCACAATTAAAGACTGGTGTTGGAACAATACAGTACCTCTGGCACCTTTCAACAAATCTGCCACACCTTTTGCATGAGTGAGATGCTCTTGAACTATGCCTTCGCCAGCAAGAATCGCTCGGTCCAGATCCACATCAGCAAGCACATGGGGCAGTCCAGGATTGTTGCCCAGAACACTGGGAATGTTATGTAAATATACATGGGGAGCGGCGCCAGCAGCGGCAACGGCCATGGTGCTGATTGGGGATGGAGATGCGGATACTGTACAGTATCATGCACACGTCCCCAGCTGAAACAAACAAACAAACAAACAAAAACGACGTCGCCCGCCCCCTGTGTTTCGCCTGGTCACCCGCCCCTGGTGTATTTCATTCCATTGGCGTCCCTCTCCCCGTGCTGCTCGAGGACACCGATTTGGACCACGTTCCTAGCCTCGAAACGGCTCCGCGAGGGGGGGTCACTGAACCTCCCAAACGATATCATGACGCGACACTGTACGATGAACGCGACCCTGCATGCGAGGTGACATCTCTACCTCTCGAACAAGACATCGTACCGTTACCATACCTTACTCTCTGCACGCTGTGGGCTGACGACATGCAAAACCAACTCGCCAACTCTCAGAACGAGCATGACGTCTCTGCGCGTGCGCGCGAACCAAGAGGGCGATGCGATGGCACGGGCGTTTGAGAAGAGCCTTGTGGATTATGCGCGCAAGGATGGGGCAGTTTCTAAGAAGCTCTCGAATGAGGGCAAGGCACATCAGAGAGATGGAGCGTTTGAATGCTGAAGTGAGCGCGTGGATACTTTGCGGTGAGTATTCTGTTCATCCCTTTGTTCGGTGCTCACGCCTCACGCCCTAGCTAAATAATTCCCTGGATGACGTGTCTTGTCGGGAATTGCGTGTTTAGGGCAGAGTGCCGACGGAGATTGATTTACGTGGGCTCAATGTCAAGGAGGCTATCACGTATACTGATTAAAGCATTGTGGAATCACGCGTGAGGACGACAAACTTCCTGACGAGCGTGAAGAGGGTGCTAAACTCAGCCAACTGGCGGGGAACTCAGACACGGGTCAGTCCTCCCTCCCTTTTGCCTTGCTCTCCAATGATCGATAACACGCGTCAATGTCCCTGTTCAGGCTGTCCTTCTTCCATGTGTGGCATCTACACCTGCAAAACGAGGATGCGGTCGTCCCAAGTGCAGCAAGAACAAGAAGAGTGCTGTGGGCATAGCTGCTTCCACGTCCGAAGTTGCCCCAGCGGCTGGCGAGAAGGGGAAGAGGGGTAGACCTCCTAAAGTATGCTCTGCTGAACCCTTTCCCAGATGCTCGTCTGATCTCCGTGATTGCACAGCCCAAGAACGTCCTGGAGGAGGGTGCGTCAGGTGAACCCCCTAAGAAGTACACGAGAGTGCCACCAAAAAATACCAAGCGGGGCAAGCCCCGAAGAACGCCCCCCGATGATAATTTGATTGGATGCACTGTATACGTTTATGGAACGTCCTCCGTCGTGTTGTTGCGACGACGCATCCCCGCCTGTAGCGTCCCTTGTTCTCGCTCTCGACAGTCACCCCACCTGATCCGATTATTGACATTTACAGTGAATGTCCTTCCGACCGTCTCTACCGGAGCACCTTGTTGCAACAAAGGGGGATGCAGGAAAGGGGGGGGAAGGCGACGGCAAAGATGCAGCCCGGAGGTCTCTCGTGTATGTAAATTGTAAATTGTACTACAATTAGCAGCAGTAATTTGATATGATTCTTTCGAATATCTGATACCAATAAAGATCGGATGCGTGCAATTTTTCGATGTGGTTCGGTCGGCTTAGGAGTGATTTGAAAAAAGCGAAGGGAGTCCGCCTTTATATTCATATTGAATCAATTTACTCTACTCATTCGGGTATTTTCGCTGGGGGTGAAGGGACGTTCAACATTCATCCCGGGTCAAAGGGGTCGTTGCGGGGCCTAAAGAGGAAAATCAATGCCTTCCCGCCCTCTTCGGTGCCGAAAAGGGTGCGGAGGTCAGACTGGTCAGGGGTGGATCGGGGTGAGAACCGTGAGGCTCGAAGCGGGGGCAATGTTGGGCAACCCAGAGTGTTCTCGCATCGCATGATGAATTCCGGATCTGGAATGTAGCGATGATGAGAACAAGAATTACAACCAGACTCATAATCAAAAGTAATGCAATTGGGAGAGAGAGGCACAAGACGGATATCTGCCAGTGGTAGTACTGTAAAATGACCCGGGCTTCGATGAGGTGCGCGGTTTGGCCCGTGCCATCTCATGGTTAAGCCCAGAAAACGGATGCTGAAGTCAAGGTTATCCTCGATAAAGTATCAGCTTGTTGAGGTTCATCGCAGAGAAGGACGTCCATGCATCCTACGTTCAGTTGCACTTTGCAACGTTAGACTAGTCCTCATCCCAGTGCAGTCATTTGATTTAATAGCCAACACGATACTAGTGTATGTAATAATACCAGCATCGCGTTAATATGTGGATTCGATTGGCTCCAACCTATATTGTAATCCGGGTTGCATTGAAGTAGCAAACTACAATCCACCCAAGTTGTTCTGAAGGTTGCAGGTTATGATACATGGTGTCCACAGTACACGAGGAAAGTAATGCAAAGAGTTGGTTCGTGCCTGGTGGTCAGGGCAAAGACAGGGCAAAGACGGTGCGTTATCAGTCTGCCAGTGGGTAACAAAGAAAAGACGATGACTCGCCAAATAGTTGTATGATTTACGATCTTCACATCGCTCAAGGTACTCCCTCTGAAAACGCCATATAAGTGATTATTCTGACAAGCGAATCTAAGCGCCCCTTACCTGAATCAAAGCCTCGATTCTGTAATGGCGACGAGAAAACCGCGTTGAACGAGAACGAATCGTCTGGGTTGACATCCCGTCCCGCTGGATGCTTCCTGAGCACCTTGAACTTCGTGCACGCAAGCGATTGCAAGTTGCGCTGCAGTTCGCCATCTGGAATCGCCGTCGCGTTTTTGATTTCTTCGTATGTGAGGAACTCCCCCTCTCCAAGATTCTCGAAGAGCAGCAGGATGACAAGAGCAAACGATGATACGTTAAGGTCGTGCTTGCGCGCCTTAAATGTGACACGCACATCCGCACTGCCCAACGATGGTTGCCATGTAAGCTTTCGCCCAGAATGCCGCGAGAGGTAAAATTGTTCGTAGGACTTGGTCGCCTTGACTAGCAGCGAAGGAAAGGTACAAGGTACAAGGTACGGACATGGGCCAGAATGTAGACGTCATAACGGTAACGTTTATGTCGACCTCGGGGGCCTGATATTCGACGTATTAGCCATGATAGGGATAACGAAAGTGTAAAATGTACAGTAACCTCGTGACCAGCAATGGGGTGAACCACGAGGGTATACCACGATGCGAGATATCCTCTTTAGGATTCGCCGAGAGACAGTCACCGGTCTAAATGTACAGTGGTTCTACTTGATTGCGGTACGCTTGCATCGTGTTTGCTGACAATTTCATGTCATGGAACAGACCCTCGAGTTTGACGGTGAATTGGAAGCCGCATTCGACCTTGAGCTAGGCAAACATGAATCATCAGAGGCAGAGCGATTGTGGAGGCGCTTCGCCAGCCTGAGATAGGCCCTATAATATCGTTCGGATACGTCCTCTAAACAAGTTGATGGCTTCTTCGAGAATAACCTCAACTTCGGCATCCGTCTTCTAAGTCTAAGCATGGCTACGAGACGACGGCATCATGACGCGTGGATAACAAACCATGCACCACACCTCTTTTTCATATTCTCGTCCGAGTCGATGTAGAGTGATAAGCGCGGGATGCAGATTTATAAACGACTCAAAAGCCTAATCCACAAGTCAGTTCGGCATCCACCCTGGTCCTCAAAAAGTGAATGCAATATTAATGACCTCGTCAAGTCCACTCCCGAACTCTTGAGGGCCGTCTCCGAGAGAGGCTGTCGAACTTATCTTTCAGTCGTAGTAGACACTCAACCCATCGAAGAGCCAGTGCAATCCCATATCCGCCATTTGGGGACCCGGCCGCGCCTTCGCTTTGCCTTTGCCTCTGTCGGACGGGGTCAAGTTCGTTTCCGGCATCACTGTCGCCTAATTGAGGTTGTGTCCTACAGCCTCTGACCCTCTGCTCGCACAACCACAAGTTCACAACCTCCATGTCGATGTATAAGAGTGAACACAATCGGCAATCCTTAGTACCAAGATGTACTTACAGTCTTTAATAATAATGGTGCAGATTGTCCACCTGGGATCAGACCCGTGTTCCTGGAAAGGATTCTGTTATTCTGTGTGGCTACAGTGACCTGATCAAGCCGTAGATTGCAGACCACTATACGACTTGATCAGATCACTGCAAACGTCTAGTGTGTCGGCGGCTGCATTAGCCGAGCCGAGCCGTATCTGAGCCTAACACGAAGCCGGCTAAGTCCGACACTGCAAAAAAATCACTAAATTACAATAGAAATAGTCCATAACTGTGCTACATGAAACCTTGCCCCCAACTTGCCCCGATGTGCCCAGCCTATACCCTGCTTCGTGCACGCAAGCGAATTGCAAGTTGCGCTGTAGCTCGCCATCATCTGGAATCGCCGTCGCGCTTTGATTTCTTTGTATGTGAGGAACTCTCCCTCTCCAAGATTCTCGAAGAATAGCAGGATGACCAGAGCAAACGATGATACGTTACCGTCGTGCTTGCGCGCCTGACTGTAAGTTGATCGGCTAGGTTAAGCAGGTCTTGCTTAAATGCGAGACCAATTGCGAGACGACTCACAAGTCACAACCGCTTAAACACGCTTGAGTCTTGACACAGTCTTGACACCCGAATTAAGACTGATTAAGACTCGGGCTTTATTGATGTAAGTGGTACGGACTTTAATATGTGTCCACATTTACTTGAAGGAAATGAACAAATTGACAGAACAATGTTGCTGAACGCAAGAAACGCTGCATTGCGGCAGTGAGTCGGCAGAGTGGTGCCATGTCGGCCTGGTGTTCTGTCCCGTAAACTGTCCCCACGGATTCTCCATTAACCACGGGTTATCCTCACCGCAAAATACGACTGGACAAATTTTCCGCAGGTCGGTCCGAATCTGCCATTTCCTTTTGCGGTGCTAACAGCATTATGCTTTTGAACTTTTCGTGACTGTATTCTGTTTCGATTTATTACTAGGGACACCACTGGCACCATAGTGGCGAAAGGGTCCGACCCGCCTACGCAACCAATACCCAGGTCTTCGCTCTCGGCAGTGTCGGCACCATTGCGGCCGGCCACGACTGCGCAATAGCCCTTGCGTGCATGGGTGGTGCCATCACGTTCCCTCTGAGCGCATCCGACTGGTACATTCAAGGAGTGAAGGAGTGGTCTGCAGTGCATTTTTCATCAAGCCCACCATTCGGTATACATTCATTCAGTTTTAAATAAAAGACGTGACAGCAAACCGTCTCGGGGTGTTGAATAGGGGCACACACTCGTCAACATCACCAGAAGATGTTTCGGATGGACTGTTGTGATTCACCTGAAGAGCATTGTGCTTTGTCTGACTATGTTGCCGTCCATGACCAACTTGGCACTTGCCTGTTATCACAGCAACTTTGGAGTCAAAACACTGTTAGGAATTGCCGAAACTTTGAAATACGCATATATAGATTATCTCCATAAACAATTCCAAAATCATCATTATAGAAGATGATCAACTGAAGGATGTCAGAATGTCTGTATGATATTGGATTGGGGTTGAAGTCTGGTGGCGTATCCCCAATATTGGGAACTTCTTCTGGAGCCACCAAAGCCTGTTGGGCAGCAGGATGGTTGTGGGCTACAGCTTGTGCTCGCAGAAGACCATGCCCTACATTCTTCATATGGATGTGTAAGAGTAAGAATCTGTAAGATGTGATCGTAGTTACAGTCTTTACTAGTGGTGCATATGGTGCATTGATTCTGTTCATTTGTTGTTGTTATTCTGATATTCTGCATAGCTGCTGTGATCTGATCCAGTCGGAAATGGACATCTTGAAGGGCATTAACAAGGTTTACTATGGAGTCCAACAATGTAGGGGTTAAATAAACGAACAAATCAAACAAAGAACATACGGGTTTCCATTGCTGCCATGGTGCTTGATTGAAGATCTCCACGGGACACAGCAGCCCCTATAATCCCCCTATATCGATAAATGTGACTGATTCAGCCACACATTCCAAAACAGTTTGCCTTATGAATACGCCTCACTTCTCCGAGTCTGACACAGATGCAGCCTCAAGCCTAGAAAACGGATGCTGAAGTCGAGATTATCCTCGATAATTACGATAAAGCCATCAGCCTGTCACAGAGAAAGACGTCTTTGAAGTTGAAGTTTGAACACGTTACCGTTAAGTTGCGGCGTTAACTCCGTTCAGTTGCACTTTGCAACGTTGGACATTAGTCTTCACTGCCAGTGGCATCCCAACGCGCTCACTTGATTTAACAGCTTACACAATACTAGTCTATTGATAATGCCATAGTACCAGCATCGCGTTGGTATGCGTATTCGATTGGCCCCAACCTATATTGTAATCCGGGTTGCATTGAAGTAGCGAACTATCCACCCAAGTTGTTCTGAAAGTTGCAGGTTATGATACATGATTTCCACAGTACTACGCGAGGAAAGTAATGCAAAGAGTTAGCTCATGCCTGGTGATCGGGCAAAGACGGTGCGTTATCAGTCTGTCAGTGGGTAACAAAGAAAAGACGATGACTTGCCACATAGTTGTATGATTTACGATCTTCACATCGCTCAAGATACTCCCTCTGAAAACGCCATATAAGTGATTATTCTGACAAGCGAATCTAAGCGCCCCTTACCTCAATCAAAGCCTCAATTCGCTTCTTGATGCTCATAGGGTCGGGCAGGAAACGTGACGCGAGTTGCCGCGTAGTTTCGTTAACTAGTTCGTTATGCATCATGTTCTTGTGGGCTTTCATGATTCGTATTATGCATGCCTTTTATGCGTCCTGTCAATTCCCATCCAGAGTGGAGATCAAGTTATATACGCACGTCGGTCTGATAGCGACGTTCCTCCTCAACACGATCTTGTGTCTCCTTGCGTTCTTCCCCAGTCTCAACGCGCGCCGCGATAGTGCTGATCTTAATTTTCTGTAATGGCGACGAGAAATCGGCGTTGAACGAGAACGAATCGTCTGGGTTGACATCCCGCCCCGCTGGATGCTTCCTGAGCACCTTGAACTTCGTGCACGCAAGCGATTGCAAGTTGCGCTGCAGCTCGCCGTCTGGAATCGCCGTCGCGTTTTTGATTTCTTCGTATGTGAGGAACTCCCCCTCTCCAAGATTCTCGAAGAGCAGCAGGATGACAAGAGCAAACGATGATACGTTAAGGTCGTGCTTGCGCGCCTTAAATGTGACGCGCACATCCGCGTTGCCCAACGATGGTTGCCATGTAAGCTTTCGCCCAGAATGCCGCGAGAGGTAAAATTGTTCGTAGGACTTGGTCGCCTTGACTAGCAGCGAAGGAAAGGTACAAGGTACGGGTGCATAGGACATGGGCCAGAATGTAGACGTCATAACGGTAACGTTTATGTCGACTTCGGGGGGCTGCATATTCGACGCATTAGTCAGAATGGGGATAACAAAAGGGTGAGATGTACAGTGGTTCTGCTTAGGTGATCGCGGTACGCTTGCATCGTGTCTGCTGACAATTTCATATCGTGGAACATGCCCTCGAGTTTGACGGTGAATTGGAAGCCGCATTCGACCTTGAGCTTGGCAAGCATGCCTCGTTCCGCATCATCAGAGACAGATCGGTTAAGAAGGAGGCGCTTCGCCAGATGGGCCTTATAGTATCGTTCGAAGACGTCCTTCTCTGTGATAAACCTAAACAAGCTGATGGTTTTATCGAGGACAACCTCAACTTCGGCATCCGTTTTCTAGGCACAGCTATGAGATGACGCAGGGATAACAAACCATGCAGCTCACCCCTTTTAATCCTTTTTTCAGATTCTCGTCGATATAAAGCGATACGAACTCAGAAGCCCGGGGATGCAGATTTACAAACGACTCAAAAGCCTACAACAAGTCAGTCATACATCCACCTCAAGAAATAAATGCAATGGTAATGACCTCGTTAAGTCCGCTCCCGATCTCACGATTACTCCTGAAGGCCGTCTCCCAGAGGCCGTCGAACTTATCTTTCAGTTGTAGCACACCCTCGACCCACCGAAGAGCCAGTGCAAAGCCATGTGCGTTAGTCGGGGGCCGCGCCTTCGCTTTGCCTTTACCTTTGACGGACGGGTCAAGCTCATCTCCGGCATCACCGTCGCATAATTCTCGACCCTCCATGCTGACACTGTTGAGCTCTGTACCTCGCCTCTGTACTGAGATCTTGAGAGAACGACGCAGGGCTGGAACCCCTTCAAGAACTAGTGAATATAGGTGATATAGGCGAGATATGTCTTCAAGCTTGTCGTGATCGATCATAGAATCCAGGCCCGAATTAACCATGTCAATGAGTATTTGCAAGTGCGGTGTGAGGAGAGTATTCTTGAGAATAGACTGGAGAGGCGTCAAGGTTTGTAAAGATAAATACTGGTGGACGCGCGACTCTTCCTCTGTAAGGCGTGTTTGAACCTGACGTGTCGAGTGTAAGGCAAGCCAGTCAAAAAGACGATGAGAGACAAAACATTCACCCTACGTAGGTATTCCAGAGTATCATAGGTCTCCAGCAGCCTAGCAGCCTCAGCTTTGTAGTACGCCTCACTCTGGCTCAAAATCTCGGGTTCCAAATATTGTTTATACACCGTCGTGCCGTCCGAACTGTCACTTAGTTTTGACAGTGTGTCCACACAACTCATGATGGCTGATCGATTGATCACGTAACCGTCCCGTTCGATGTGCAAGAGACTCAGGATAGAATTGATGACATGATCCTTTATTGGCGGACGAATGATGTGCTTTACGAAGAGATCGCGGCCTAGGTCGACAACCTCAAGTAGATTGGCAGATTTCACATATACGCGGTCCTAAGAACGTACATTCGAAGATTTGTGGGAAAGTTCTGGTAGCGGGACGCACCATATACTTGAGAATGTGGCTCAACTTATCCATACAGTCCGCGTGGTCACTCCAGACTTTATGCACTGCTTTCAGGAGCCTCTCCCCTTCTTGGCTTTGTTGCATAGGGTCTTGCTCCAGTCCAGAAGGGAAGGCCGGGAGGATGGATTCCTGCGCAAGGCGATTGAGGTTCTCGACAACAAGGTCCCTGACGCCATTGTAGAGCATCTGGCCGTGCTTACTCACTACCAATTGGTAGCTAAGCCTGTAACATTCTTCGAAGGAAAGCTTGTGTGCATTGTGATGCTGAATTTCACGGATGTTCAAGGTAAGCTTCGCCCAGGATTCATCAACGGCAATGCTTGGGCCAAGCTGAATTGAAGGTGATAAGAAGAACGGGAACGTCAAAGGGACGATCAGTCGCGGACCTTGCGTGATGGATTCTGCAGATGACAGGATGTGAGTAGGGTGTGGTCAGCGGTTGGACGAGGGATGCGCACAATCTTTGTCTTAATCTTTCTTGAGTCTGTACAGATAGGCTAAGGGAGGACAGTGACCAAGATGGTGGATGGACGCACTCGAGGCCATACAGTGTACTTGAATTTACCTTTGGCATGAACGCTTTCTCGAATGCAGAGTCATTTTGACGTGGGAACAAAAACGTGACCACTCAGCCCTGTCTCTACTAAATTTATACCGTATTCTTAGACAGATAATGTATCATCGCGTGGGGAGAGATTAAATATCCAAACACTTCGTACAGCGTAACCAATTGTCCATCGGATGCATCGCACTCAACACTCAGATATCAGAGAATCTAAGTCCGGGATTGAGTCTCTCACAACCAGAGGCCACGTGACAAACTTACCGGTCAGGCATGAAGACCGGAGCGACCAAACTCCATACATAAAGAAGCATGCAGACCCATGAACTGACGATACGCATCCACATCGCCGTCTCAGAGCGCCCGATGTAGATGTCATCACCATCGGCTGAAGGTGATGACGGGCCCGCACGGATGACGTTCCTGAGTACGATGTATACATTATTAGCGTGCTGACGGAGAGGTGACGAATATGCTCATACCAGTCAGTGAGCAACATCGCCACGTACATAGCACCGAGGACAAAGATAATATGGAACCAGGAATACTGGAAGGGTGTCACGTGAGGTGGAATAGTATAGAAAGGAGGACCATACGTTATAACGGGTGCCAGATCGCTCGTCATCACGCAATTCACCGTCGTTGCCATCGTCGTCGTCGTCATCATCATCATGGAGTGCAGAGGGTGGAATGGCACTGGGAAAGCAATTCTACAGCAACTCTACGCGGCAGTATGACATGCTTACCCGGCTTCAACAGCAGCAACGAGCGCCTGGTACCGTGGTGTCTCTGTACGGCTCGGTTGACTGCTCACAAAGCCAACTTCATGAGCGTCACGGTCGTCGGACAACTGGATTTCGCCGTTGCGCTTTTTGCCTACCAAGGCACGGCTCTGTGTTGCAGCGCGTGTGGTGGAATACGCGATAGCAATGAATGTTAGTGCAGCACCAAGGACTTGAGCAGAGGTGCGTGTGCCGCTCGCTGCTCCAGAGTTGAAGGGGTTGCACTTCTCGTGGGTATGATTGCCAACGGCGGACATAACGAGGTACGTGCAATAAACAGCAACCATACCACTCTGGGCGAGCCCTGAACGCGGGTTGTACTCTTGAACGACGGGGTGGATGCAGAGGATGGTTATGATGACGATGAGGGCAAGATTGAACGAGACGAAGAAGCGGTTGAGTGTGCAACCGTCGCTGGCGAAGTACGCGTACAGGACACCAGTCATAGCAAATGTTGCCGCATACATGCCAGCTGTGGAGCCCACAAGGATCCATTGCCACAGATTAGAGTTGTTGGAATTCTCCCAGTTCTCGAGACAAGTCTCGGACCATGAATGGGCAAAGTCCACCAAGAGAACCAGGCCGAGAACGACAAAAACGGTGGCACCAATAAGAGAGACGTAGCTTCCCCAGAATATAAAGAAGCCATTTGGAATGAAGAAGGAGATGGCAACAAACACAAGCCATAACAGAACCTTCGGGCCCCACCAGCTATGATGATGTGAACAAACGCCCAAACGAGAGGACTACACTCTTACCCATTTTGTATGGCTGCTCTCTTGTCACGAGTGTCGCGAACGCCGATAAGTGATATACTGAGAAGGACATGGAATAGTACGAGGGCGAAGCAAACACGGTGGACCTGTTCGCGATGAAGCCAAGTTAGACAACCCAAGAGAGAGCACTCACTGCAAGAACGCCGTAGCATTTTCCATCTTCACAATCCATCTTGATGTAGTCATAGCTCCATTTCTCGATAAGTTCGATCATGAACCGGGTCTTCATGATCCATGCAAGCATGGAGTTCAGTGCAAATATCATCTGTCACTGGGTATGAGAAAGGATGGTAAAGGACGTTGTACCAGCATCGTACAGCAAATCCTATGCGAGTCGCGATGGAGGAATTGCAATTGCAAGATTTGCAGAACATCGAAGCTGTGGTTTTGAGATAGCAGAGGTTGGAAGGTAACTACGCGGAAGCTCAAGAAGTACAAACCTGCAGTGGATGTGAAACAGAACGCAAGTCCCGCGAGACATGATGATCCGACGGTGCCCAGCACGCCGGCAAACGGGAGAGAGAGTAAAAGGCCCATCGTGGGTGAGTCGTGGTGTTATGAGAGTTGTGGCTGAGGCGCTAAGGCAGTGCCAAGGCCTGAGAGAGGCTGCGGACCGAGACATGTCTTCCCACGCACCCTTGCAATGTCCGAGTCCAAACCGCCCCCACCAGGGATTTATGTTCCCGCTGTTCTCTTTTTCAAAAAGAATGAAGACATAGATGAAGAGGCGACCAAAATGCATGTACTTCGCCTTGCTCAGGTGCAAACGCTCGAGTTTCTTCTCCGGTATCGCACCCTGGCCCTAACAGCCGCCTCGAACGCTACCCTCTGCAGGGATCCGTCACCGGGATCCTCGTCCAGGGATCAAATGGAGAAGCGCAGCACCTTTCAAGTGATGAGCGGAAACGTGTCATTCGTCTGACGCGGGCTACCCTTGATGCCCATGGATTCCAGCACGTCACGGTCATCGCCGGGACTGGCGCCCAATCCACCCGCGAGACCAAGCAGCTCAACATCGACGCAAAGGAAGCGGGAGCCAGCCACGCCCTCATCTTGACGCCCTCGACTTGGAAAGCGTCGATGACCAAAGACCTCATCTTGCGTTTCTTCCGCGAGGTATGGCTCTCATTTATTATTCGCGATGTCATGCTCGCTGAGCGCGGCTACGCACTCATCGCGCTCCCTCCTGTGCGCGTGGTCCTAACAGGTGGCCGACGCATCACCAATCCCGATCGTTGTGTACAACTTCCCCAAGGTGACTGCGGGGCTCGATCTCGATGCTGACACGATCGCCGCTCTCGGGACACACCCCAACATCGTCGGCACGAAGCTTTCCTGTGGGCACCTCGGGAAACTCACGCGTCTCGTCACGTCCCTACCCCCGGACTCGTTCGCTCCCTTCATCGGGCGCTCCGACAGCTTCCTGCCCGCCCTCGCCGTCTCCGGCCCAGGGGGCATAATGGCTCTTGCAAACGTGGCACCGCGCGCACACCGTGCTTTGTGGGATGCATGGCACGATCGCCGCATCGATGATGCCCGGAACATCCAGCGCATGCTTGCACACGGTGATGCGATTTTGAGCAAGTACGGGGGGATCAGTTTTACGAAGGCACTCGTCGCTCGCGACTTTGGCTACGGCGGAGCAACGGTACGCGGTCCCCTTGCGACAACCTCCGTAGACCAGCTGTCGAGTACCGATGCGGATATACTCGACGAGTTGATAGCCTTCGAAAGGTCTTTATGAAGGTAGGGTCGGAACTGTGCTACTACTGCATCTACAAGAATATATGTTGGCACATCATGTGCATGACCTTTTTTTTTGCACTGTTTGGGACCCCCCATGAATTTTAATTTGTTGAATACTGCTCTAATTGACCCAAATTTTGTATCTACGTGATCGCCACGGCGATGCACACCTGCTGGTAATATTATCAAGTTGAAATAACCACTAAATATATGTTGGGGATTAGGCATCTACACGGGTCAACCCATGATGGAAATTTATAAATCAGGCTCACAGTAACTGAAGACATTTTGATGTATTGTAACTCAAGGTATATTGTATGAACTACTTGGGTGAACCAAAGGACAAAGGAACATGACCAGAAATGTTGTCACCGCTAGGGAATAGCACGGGTGCGGGAATAATCCCGCAGCCCGCAATTGGCATTCCCGTGGCCACTCCTGCAGCTCCACGACCTACATATTACTATTTTATAATGTCGTTACAGAATTACAAACTACACTACTTTTACTGAACAAAGTGTGCTTGTGTCGATAATCTGGCATGTAGCGCATGTGTTGAGGAAGCTGTGCCTGGCGCATGCGTGTTGAGGGAGCTGCATCCGGTGCGTGCGTGTCGAGGGAGCAGCATCCGGTGTGCGTGCGTGTCAAGGGAGCTGCGTCCGGCATCAGCAAGACAGCAGATCACTTGCCGGACTTGTCACGCTATTTGATACTTTTTCTCTTGTCAGCAAGCTGACAAGCATTTTCAAGTAAACAAGATCCACAAGTTGACAATGCGAGTTGCTTTGTCATGCAGATCAGATATACTCAAATTTTCTATTTACTAGGGTGCCCTGTTAACGCGGCAAAGGTCCGACCATATCGAAATGACAAGAGCAACACAATTTCAAATACAGTACTAGCGTACATGTTGAGAGACAGTTTCAGGCATGCGTAATGTGATCGTTTGGGCTGGGACAGCAGGTGTTCAATTGAGGCCGTCAGTTGTCGGCCTTGCGCTTTCCTTTTGAGTGCGTTGATGGTGCAGTGACGGGCGATGTCAAAAGGTCGACATCGGGTACGGTGGCGGTCGATGCGGCCGACAGCATGGTGTGACTCGGGCCTGGCTGGGACGTGGGCTGTCTCGTTCTGTGAGCAGAAATGGGGGGGAAGGAAACCGTTTGGAGGACAAACGTTATCGTCTGGCTCGAGCGCCCTGAGCGCGGTCAACGTCCTCGAGTTCGATGCCGGTTGCGATCTGTGGGGAAGAGGGGGCAATGTGGGCGAGCTCGGACGTGGCCGCAGAACAACGAAGAAATACTCACGACGGGCCCGCGACGTTTTCCTCACTCGCAGTCTCCTGTCCAACGGTGGACGGCCTGAGGCCATCTCGAGGCTGACAGCGCGGGCTGTACTTGCAACGTTCGGGCTCGCTGGTTGAGACGGTCCAGCAGAGGGCACAGGGGAGCGAGATGGGGGACGAATGTCAGCCTCTCATTCTCGTCGAGTGCCGTGAGCATGGTCGAGGCCCTCGAAGCTAAGATGGGTTGTGGTCAGTGGGGAAAAGTGGGTGACGTGGGTGAGCATGTACGCGCGTGCAGCAGCAGGAAATGACTCACAACGGGCCCACAGAGGAGGCGGGCGAGGTTCCAATGGGAGTGTGCACGTTTTCGTCGAGGACGCTGAGGGCTGCCAAGGCTGTGGAAGCCGAGCCAGGTTGCGATCTGTGGGCGAGGCAGCTGGGCATGTGAGCGGCACTGAGTGCACAACCAATGGGATTACGATGGCCCCGCAATGTTCTCGTCAATCTTGATCCTCTGTCTAGCTGCGAGCGCGGTCACTTTGAGGTTGTGATCGCGTGCCGAAATTTCGCCATTTGGCGGGCGTGGGCTGCGCAGCTTCCGTCGCAGCTGCCATAGGTTGGTGTACGTGCTGGTTAGCTTCGTGGGAACGTGGCTTATGAGTGCATAACTCGTAGATAAGGCATCCCAACGACCAAATGTCCGATTTCGAGTCGTATGCCTTACTCTTGCATTAGCTCCGGTGACATGTAATATGGTGGCCGTGCAGGCCTCTGCGGAACACGAGAATGTGTGAGTGTGTCCGCCAGTATCACCGGCGCGTTGGGTCCGAATCCCTATGGGCGCGCACAAATGCGGCACTCTGGAGAAGGGTCAGAATACGCTGCTCTACACTCTAGGGGATGGGGTGCCAATTGGGAGCGAAAGCGGTCGTGCACGCCTCCGCGCGCCGCGCAACTTGATAGGAGTGGCCACCAAGGCCCGGGGCATGTCGGGGTTGAGTCGCTAAGACCGCGAACGGGTGCGGCATTGTCGGAAACGCGATATACGAGCTACAAAGGTAGCCATCCCTAAACTCATCACGTCTCCTTTGCTCCGGCTCGACACGTTTGTAACGGATTTCCTCGCGGCGAACCTGTAGGAGCAGTAAGGGTACAGACAGGGGCGAAGTCATCATCGTCCTCGGAGAAGTTGTCTGGTCTGTATTATGGCTCGTCAGGCGAAAATGATCAAAAGCAAAAAGAGGAGCCACGTACACCGACATAGGTACTTGCGAGACTTGCTTGTGTTTGTACTTTGGATAAGTCTGCGTCGCAGTCAACATAGCGGCCATGATATTGCACAATATGTTCATTGTTAAGATCCTTCAGGATATTGCTAGCGGTGTGTCAGGACAAGTTTTTCCTGATATAGCGCAAACAACGTAGACGAACACCTCTGCAACAACTTGCTTGCCGTTCATGCGTTCGAAATCGATCTCCTACCGAGCTAAGATCTATGATGTGGTCAAGGGGCTGCAAAATCTACCAGGAAAAAAAAACTTACTACTCCATCTTGTTTACGCCTGACTTTTCGAATGATTCCAAATGACCCGTTGCCGATGACGTCGAGTAGTTAGTAAAGGGAGTAGCCCTCGGAGAGGCCCTTGGACTCGATGGTTTCGATCGGAAAGAGGAGTGCGGTTGCGCGACTTAGTGCGAGAAAAAAAGTGACCGTGTGAGTTCGGTATCACGTGGTACAAGTTCAACCACTGTCGCCACCCGTTCAATGCCTCGTCTCTTACCTTGTTACTCGCTCACTCACTTATGCAATGGAGAGGCTCCCCCCGACTCTCCTTGTCCCTCCCTCCCTCCTATCTCCATTAACAATGACCTGTGCTACTCCCGTGCCCTCCCATCAAGACCAGTAATGTAGTGCCACGTCATACTAGTTCCAGTGAAGACATTCATGCTCAAATTTTGAGCGTGCCGTCTTCAGTATGTTTTTTTTTCTGTCTCTTGTTTCATCTGACTAACAATAATCCCTCACCTACACGAACGAAGCCTCAACAGCAGCAACCATCCACCTCGCTCGCAAATTGAGTGAGGTGATTACTTTTATTTTTCTATTCGACGTGCCACCATCTCATGACTACTTCCCCTCTCATTCAGAAACACAAGTCGGGGTGACTGGACTTGGAATGTTGCAGACAATGGGGATGCTCGTCGTCATCCGTTCGGCCCCGCCTTCTCTTGCCTCTTCAGCGGCTTTGTGCAATTCTCACGACCCTGAATCGTGTCGTGCCATCTGCGGTATCATTTATGCTTTCCTGCCCCGTTCATTCGCAAGGTTTCAAACATTGCCTGTTCCCCCAGATGACGCATTTTACACCGGCGTTCGTAGCATCGAAACGGCCGGCCTCACAGCTCCACCACCGCTGGACGACTCCGGCAGAGATTTCGCGGGTGCTCCCTGACTGAAACATCCCACGTTCATTGCCCCGGCATCACAATTTGCTGGACTGTGGTTTGCTCTATTCTTTCTTTTATGCACATTTTATGCACACGGACACCGGCTTTTGCCTCCCCTAATTTGCGCCCTGCTTCGCGTTCAACAATCTTGCAGCTTTCTGTGTTGCTTGCGTTATCTTTACGACCTGCGTTCTTTCCCGTTTATTGCGACGCTTTGGGGTCTTTGCGGCTCCGGACCTCCGTGGCTGTCGTGAGCACGGCAATGAAAGGTTCGCAGGTGGGTTCCCACATCGATAATGGCGTTTTTGATGAGAAACGTCACGTTGATGCTATGTCGTTCATGTTGAATCCCTAATGACTTATGTGACTCGGACTCATGGATGTCGTGCTACCTGTGTATACCCATATCAATCATTTTACTGCAATCAATAGAAAATTTAACTTTTGTAAGCTTTTTGAAACTTGTGAACTTGTCATGGCTTGTTGGGCGCGAAAACATCCAACTTTTCACAAGACTTGTGACGAAATGGACCTAGCTGGTTGACGTTGTCACTTTCTAGTTTAGTTTGCTTGTACAAGCTTGTACAAGCTCTGACAAGAGAGTTGCAGCTTTACTGATGGGTGCTCACGTCGGGGGTGAGACATCCAGCTGCGTCTAGCGTGCATGTGCGTGTCTGGGGGGTCTGGCTGTGTCTAGCGTGCGCGCTGATGTGCCTAGCTCCCACAGTACACGTTGCAAGAGGCTTAGGAGCTGATGCGCTGGATGGGTTGGCGAGGTCGGCCCGGTGAGATATCAAGTATGGGTTATGAGGGTGGTGTCAAAAATGCAAGCTTTTGTTAGAATTTGTGGAAAAAGCTTGACATTACTATGAGGGATAGCAGTCATGGAGAGAAGTGGACCAGTGGTCATGATGGGTGATGATTCAGGAGAACAGCGGCTAAGGTGGAAAACCTTGGACTGCAGTGTGTAAAGTCCATTGGCTAGCAATGATAGACAAGATATGCCTCGCTTCGCTCCGGCAGAGGGTTCCTTATTTTGGGGACAGACAAACGAAAAGGTACTATTCATGATAATGTGGCAGAAACGTCACTGCAACTATTTTTAACGACACAAAGTCCGGACCAAAGTGTCTTCCCCGTGCCTGCCTGCCCGTCAGTGAAAACAAGTAGAACCCGGCGGTCAAGGACGGCAGATAGAAATTTCTTATAGATCTGTGCCTGCTCCGGTTCAAGTTGAATTGGTCGACATCAGCGTCAGCATGGGCAGCCAATTGTAAGGGATCTTGATCCCAACTTGAACGGCGGTATTCGTGTAACAGTAATCGTGTTCGACCTCGCTTCTGTCAAGTTCCATGCACACGGGGTTCAGGTAGTAGCCCGAAGTCTGTAAGGCGTTTACCGTGTTCTTCAAGGGACCGCCCAAATTCACAACCCGAGCTTTGTTGTGGCCTCCTGAAATGTTCACAGACGATACCATCGAACGTGCGAGCATCTAGGAAGGAAGATGCAGGGCGACGTTAAAGGAGGCAGCGCAAGTAGAAGAGTCAAAGCCTCACCATGAAAGGGCGGGACGTCACGAAGCCTGAATGTGAGGTTTGTCCCGTTAACATAAGACGAGGTGCAGAGGGGGGAGGGGATTTGTCGTGATTCGTAGCACAACTCCGAAATCGACCTCACACCCTCGGTTCAAGTTCTCCACCACTACTCCAATGCATTACGGTCTTTGCCCAGTCAGCTGGACATGCAGTTCGTGGAATTTTCTATCGACGTCTCATTGAGATCGCAGCTAATGCGATCTCATACTGTTTTCGCAAAGTACTGCGACTCGGCCCACCTTGCTTGACTTTCTTCTTGTCCTTTCCGACCTCAAAGTTTACTTTACTGTTTGACGGTGCCAGGAAAAAGGTTTTTGGGCTACTGTATAGACTGAACGAACAAAGTTAGCAGCCAGCCCACTCCTTTTTCTAGTTCTCTTCAGTCTCCAAATCCTCGGCAGAATTACTGGACGTTTCATCGTCGACGTCCATAAACTTGTCAACAGCGCATTGCTAGTTATCCCCAATAAGCACCATTCGCGTACAACCAAGACCCGCTTACCTTATTTTGGTCGAATGCCTCCACGTGCGCGCGGGTTATGTCCGACCGGCCAACGTCGAATACTGCAGAGTAGACGAAAATGCGGTGCGGGAGGTTCCTCAAAGTCTGACCTCGCAAGGATTCGGCTTTGGCATGATTATCTGTGATAAACACGTGGCACCATTTGCATGTATCTAAAATGTAGCTTGGAATGGATTTCTTGATTTTAGCGAAGCCATCGCTCTTTGCATCATGCCTGTCAGAGATGGTCACCTGAATCGTAATGATTAAATCCGGGGTTAAAACGATGGCGTCAATGGCGGGGAATGTTGAGGATGTAGGCAATAGACATAATGGTTTATCGATACGTTTATCCTTTGTCACCACCTTGAAAGCCGTCAAGCTGCTGAAAAAGGACGTCCGCTCCAATCCGCACGCCGAAATTTCGACGGCAGGCGGGGGGGTAGCATCTGTGCGATACGCAATGGTGCAGTCAAGAGAATGATTTGAATCCTTGTCCGGAGAGGCCAACCAAGAGAGAACGAATTTTTCGAACATCTGGCCCGTAGATGCACTGAACAGTGGTTGCCCCGATATTGTCTTGTAAAAATTAATTCGTTTATGGGCCTGGGAAGCGGCGGCGGCATATGAGATAATATCTTCGATGTGATTAGTTGCTATTTCCGCAACTAGGGTCCCTCTGCCAACCGGAGATTCGTCCTTTGGTCGGATGGAAAAAAGACTGTGAATCACTCTTAACGCATCGAAGACCACGTCAACAACACCAGGGTTTGTGATAAACCTTGATGCGTCGTTCGATACATTCCCTGCATGCAGGGGTTCCCTGTTGGGATTCCGCGATAACCGCACGCAAGTGCGTGCAGAAGGACCCCACGTTTCGTAAATGCGTATGATATTGTCGGCGTTGAGACCAAACACCGCGCTGTAGGAAATCGATCAGCGAGCAAGAAACACATGTAGAAGTCAAGTCACACCAACCCGAGAGCCCTTATCTCTTCTTTAGAGAAGTATTTCATCACGTACAGTTCCCCATCCTGGTACTTGTGCCACTGTTTCCACCTCTCTGGCGCTGGAGAAGTAGTTTGTATAATCCAAGCACGGCTCTGTACGACAGCATCAAGAAAGGCTCCACAAGGCGTTTGGGTTCGGTTGTTGGAGTCGGAAAGCGCCCAAGTCTCTTTTGGGATGACTTTAGAATTTGCGTCGAGGCGGTGGGCATAGACACCGTCCTCTTTAAAGACAAGGAATTGCGTAGGTAGCTGAAATGCCACCGATTTCTTTTCGCTCAACAGCCGAAACAGGAGGTAATAAAGAAAACAAGATTTCCCTAGATTTGCAATTAGGAGGCAATTATTCGATAATCAGCGGGAGAGCATACCTATCCCCGGTTGGCCGGTTACAGAAATACCACCGCAACCACCTTTCGTCGAAATTTCGTAATTAAACGCATCCGATTCCAAAGCAACCTTGTATTCTGGCCGGACTAGAAGACCCTGTTTTTCAGTATAACCAAGCTCCGCCATGTCCATGTCCTCGATCCATTTCTCCGGCACGTATTCCCAGTCGTCTCCCTCGACAGATATCTTCTCCAAGATGACATCAAGACTCTTCCCCCATAAGGTATTCTTCAGTCTCTCAGCAACTTGCATAACTTCCACTAAATCAGCATTATTTCTGTAGTTGAAGGAGGTGGCACTCACCCGGACCTCGATCAATATACAGGTAGACATGGACTTTCTCCCGGTCATGCCAGCGAGAGGGCACTTGGTCTTTAGCGCTCGTACCCACCCACCCATAATCACGTGCGCTGTCCTCTACCCTTTTGCGGAGGGTGTCCTCTGGATCCATGACAACTGATTCAGACTGTGGGCAGTTAAGCTAGTTAAGTCTGAGTTGTAACATTTTCGAAGATCACTAACTAAAGAGCGGAGTGAAAGTTGGGGAAACTCCACCCCCAAATGTAGATTCACATTCTCATCCTCCAAGTACCAGAGAGCCTTCAGAAGCTTCCCAACAGAATTGTTTTTGTCCGATGGGGGGGAAAATACTCTCGAAAGGGCTGGTACGAAAACTGGGATTGACATGTGGTGGGAGTAGGAGGGTGGAAGCTGCGAAACGACGTCATCTGAGATAAGACACGCTCAAAAAGGAAGATCATTACGTACACATACACTTTTGGAGTCTCGCCTTGTTGCCCTCGCCGCCCGAGCCTCGTCCTCGCTGTGTCACCCTCACCGTCGCCGCCCCTCATCCCCTCATCCTCCGCGTCGCTATGTTCTCACCGTTGCGCCCGCCCTCGTCGTCCTCGCTCGTCCTCGCTCTCATCTTCGCCGTCGCCGTCGGGCGTGCCGCTCTTGCCCACGTCATCTTCACTGTCACCTTGCCCTCATCTTCATTCCGGCCTCGTCGCTGTCATCCTCGTTGCTTTCGAGTGTCCGGTATGTGCGATCATCGCCTCACAAACTGGAACTTAAAGCTTTGTTATTAGCGACTACATGAAAAGACACCGCGCAGCGACCCGACTCGGAGGTAAGACATCTTATCAGGGGTCGCACCGCTTTTTTGTTTGCTGAGCCTAACCTACTTTTATAGCTATCAACCTCTTTTGAGATAGTCTGTCCTTGAACCTCCGATGCGCATCCCAGTTACTGACATCCGTTTCTGCTCTAGGATTCCAATATCCGGTTCACCACGTAAAACGGCGATGAACGAGCTACCCATGCAGACACGCGATTGACATCACGAGAAGCTTATCAAGAAATTAGCATGGAATTGAATTGGGTCACGTCTGGGTAACCCGAGGTCGGCTGGAACTGCCCACGGCTCGCAGAGCGAGTCAAGAGACGGCCCGACCGATCAAAAGTGAGGATCCCATCGGTGTATCCCTCCCAGTTCTCTGACTGCTCCTTGTCACACTTGTCCGCCTTGTGGGAGATAGACCGAAAATGGCCTGTCGGAAGCGCCACCGTAGTCCACCTCTGCGATGCCCAGTTATGCAAAACCTATTGAAGGATCCGCCTCCCGCATGGTAGCGTGAGGCAGAGGGAATGCGAGATGTGAGGGAGGTAGGGACTGTGGCTAGCCTGCTGGAGGAACAATTAAGCAAACGAGAATCGGACCTGCATCACGACA
This sequence comes from Russula ochroleuca, assembly GCA_015178965.1. NCBI lineage: Eukaryota > Fungi > Basidiomycota > Agaricomycetes > Russulales > Russulaceae > Russula > Russula ochroleuca. The sequence continues at coordinate 869,741 of WHVB01000002.1, forward strand.
TGTTACTACTGTTTGCAACTTTGCATATAGATGGTGCTGCGTATTTCACTGTAGCCTGGAGCCTGATTCCGCCTATCTTATTGAGAATTGGTCACACGACTTCTTGTTTCGTCCGTCCCCGCACCCTTCAATCTTTCATCGAAATTTCATCACCAGGTTTGTGCACTCATTTCGTCTTTACATTTCTGTATTTAAATGTATCTTTCTCGCGTGCGCACCGGCCGCGCAGAACAATCGTCGACAGGTTATACCTATCAGCCGCTAAAATTATAACCCAAATCATTGGAACTCACATTGACCCCTATTCGCCCTAAGATGCCCACATACCGCCGCGAGCTCCCAAAACTCATTGATGATGGGGATGACAACAACTATGGTGAATGGAAAATAAAATCGTATTTTATGTTGCGCAACTGGGACCTGTGGAAATACATCGAGGGTCCAGAGTCTGCACCTCCCATAGTAATACCCGCCCTTCGCGAGACCGCCGAGACGGTCACCCATCATGGCATTGACGATAGCGGTTGCATGCAGACCATCTATGTGGCAGGTAATCACGCCGAACGCGAACAAAAGACAGAGGAATCGAAACCCTGGATGGATGCGAACAATTTCGCACTTTCGATGATTGTCAATGCCGTCCCCAGTTCCCAAATCCACCTCGTCGAGAATGCAATACACGCGAAACAGGCTTGGCAAAGCCTGCACTCAGTCTACCGACCCATAAATTCCCTTCGAGCCGCAAGGATTGAAAGCGACATCAAAGCTTACCGTTGTCCCTCCGATACCGATACGGCCGATACAGATATGGCACAATGGCTAAATGGTATGCAGCGGCTCTACAACTCCCTCCGAGTCTATGATACAGGCGCGGAGCGCGTATCGGAACGACACTTCGTTCTTACTCTTCTCGACAACATGCTTCAGGACCGCGACGGCAGTTGGCGCTTCTTTGCCTCTGACTTACGAACAAAAGTCAGCGAGTACGACAGCCATCAGCCCACTCCTACTCCTGTCAACTCGTCCGAGTTCTTCAGTGCCATCAGAGACGAATTTTGGTTCCGCAACAGGCGTAATCCTCAGATCAGCGCTCACCTCTTCTCGGCTTGCGCGGATGATGCAGATAAGAGGGCTCAAAAAAAGCAGTCCTCGCGCACCCGACGCCGCCGCTGCATCTACTTCCGGTTCTGCGAAACGCCACCGCACCCGCCGCGCGTCGTCAGACAAGTTTTGTACCAATCCCCACTGCGGCGTTCGAAATGGACACAACTTCGTAGATTGCGTAGCATATGGCGGAGGTAGTCAAGGAAAGTACAGTCTCCGATGGAAAGGTTGCTGGAATATCCATCTCCCAGCCGAGCAGCGAACAAAAGCTAACAACATCCCTCCGATGTCGCATCCCGCATATGCTCAATTCTCAAGGCCAGCCACTTACGACTCCCCAGCATCCCTATCTCGCTCTGATACATCTCATTGTCTCTATACGACGGACGATGAAGCGCACATCCGCTCCGTCCTGTCCAATGAGACACCAAGTTGCGTTTGGATGACGACATCACCGCCGCCAGTTTATCCGTCTTGCAAGAGGGCATACTGAAGCCTGAGTGCAGCAGCAGTTCTTCCATTGTTATCACATCCTAACATCCTGCTTAAAAAAGGATATCTTGGCCCATTGAGCACAAGAAACACGCAATTACAATAATTTAACACATCGTAACTACAAGATATGCGCCATCGCTTCGTCTTTTCAAGATTGGGAAGGTTGCGTGACATTGAAGGCAGAAAATGAGTGAAAGACAGTGAACACCAAATTTATTATGAATCAGAGGAAAGACGTATGTGTATAACAGGAGCTCATGATATGTAACATTTGTCGTACTGGTCTCACCTGGTCTTAATCGCACTGAACCCTGCATGTGATTTCTGATTATCATCAAAGTGTAGAGCTACCCAGGAGAAAATACACATGCTGACGATGGGCATACTACTGGGTCCGTCGGAAGGACTGGGGACGGCCTTTTCCGAAGGCGCGGAAGGACGTCCAGGATGGAGCCGAAACGACAGACTTATATCAGGCGGGAAAACCTCGACTACTTGCGGGTGATCAAAGGCAAAAATCGGCTTGTTTATCCTAGAAATACACCCGGAAATATAAAGCATCTAGCCAACGTTTATAGGCGACATATGTGCGCCTTAAAATGCCCTCTTGACAGGTGCAGCTGTAGAGACCGGTTACGGTGTTTGCGTCACCGCCTCTCCGTCCTTTGCAGGGTTGCAATATGCATTATTTTTCCAAGCGCAGAAGGAACCTGTACGACTCGCTCGGGCTAACAAGGATGGGCGCGGGTCAGTCGCCTGCAGGAACTTCATCATAATTCCACAACTCTGTGGTTCACATATGCTTCGATGAAACATGGAAGAAGGATGGAAACTCACTGGGAAGGTGGCGTTGATCAGGTCAACCAGACCTGGAACTGCTACACAGGTACTAGGCCTAGAGGCATTGGCAGCCCAAGGTGTCACAACACCATCGAAGACGAGGAAGGAGTGCCAGAGGTCCTCGTGCTTGTTGACGAGCTTCGCGTGCCTGCAGACGACAAAAGGTGCACCCATGAGGAGCACAAGTCACGGCAAGTGGTGTCACTTGTGACGCGTGACGAAAGGGTAAGATTACCCTCGGAATCACGCCCGGAACTGGCGTCGACAGCAGACACCGTCTCTGCTTCACTACAGTATTCCTTTTCCATCCATTCCTCCTCTTCCGCTCTCAGACAATGATGCTAGCTTACGCACCGCCCCAAGGCACTCCTAAGGCATTCGTACGCTTTTGTTTTTACAACTCAGTTTTAGCATCCCTCTCGTCACAATGACTCCGAGTCGGCGGACTCGCTACATACAAAGTATTCCCAAGTAGATAGCTCTCGCTCCAGCTCGCAAGCATCACCGCCGCCTACACCCCTACCTCTGATTCTCTCTTCCCATCTTGTTTAGCCTCAGGACGACACTCTTCATCTTGCAGCACTAGCTCCGTCTAGCTGTCACCAGTTGACAATGCGCTCTTGAGAGATGCAGCAAAGTTCCCATTCTCTGTGCACAAACGTGATGAAACCCTGACGAGAGGCCAGCAAAGGAAGAAAAGTGACACACCGTATGCCCAGGAGACATCCCAAAGCATGACCCCACCAAAGGACGAAAATTCCTCACGGGTCTGAATGGCATAGCTCGCAAGCGTATCCACATCGACATAGCCTGTTGTTGCAGCCTGAGGGCCTGCTGCTGCACCGATATAGACTTTGACATCTTGGTTTGGTGAAACCGTCTTAGCCCAGTTGTCCCTGTCACTTGTCAACCGACGAATTGAAGAAGAAGCGCAGCCCCAAATACCATTGTGCGAAATTCCAATCCTGATGAGCAGAAAATTAGGGGAGAAGTGGACTAGCAGAAAACTCAGGGCTCACGTTGGGGTTGTTGAACGCCTGAAGACCGCAATAGTTGTTGTCTGACTAGTAAATAGCTTCGCATTCAAGGAACGCCGTTTGGATAACTCACAGAATTGAACGTAAACAGCATTGAACCCGACAGCATTTATCAAAGAGCCTAGGTTCGCATCGGGGAATGGGCACTGTGGCGAAGCAGTTATGCAATAGCTGTTGTGGAACATCAGAGACATGGAAAATTACGCGGGGAGTAGTAAAGCCAAACAGACCTCTTGCTTGCCCCATTCGTGTGTGATCTAATTTGATTTACGAAAGTCGGCCAGTACAATTCAGAGCCTCCCTCCAGATCCAGATCAATACTATAGTCATTGTCAAATCCAGATGAGCATCGCAATATCAGACTTGGTCGTACCCATCGAGGATGGCGTCACCGAATGGACGCATGGTGCTTGAGCCGCCCAGGAAGAGATTCCAGATCGTGTCTGCAAACTGCTCTGCCTGGGAATCGGACGCAAGGGCAACATCGCTGAATGCACCGGCTATGCTGAGGGTCACTATCTTCCCTTTTGCTTGGCACGCATTAATATCCGATGCAAGGAAGGCGCAGTCTGGCAAGTCGGTCCCCGGGAATGCCACCGCAACGTTACATGTCTGAGGATAGTCAGTGGCGGAGGTATATGGTGTGTGATAATATTCTAACGTTGGCAAAATTCAAGGAAGGTAGATTGTCGATGTCGTACGCCACGTCTAAGTAGGCCATGGATAACACATCGAGGCCATCGTCCTAGAGGAAGAGATAGGAGGATCTAGATACAATCGTAAATGCGCCCGTATTACCTGGCAATAAAGGAGAGGGTTTTCTGCCAGTCTGCCGTGCCGTTCAAGTGGGTAGCCCCGAACGAGTTTTGACCCCAGTACCTGCGTTGTTCCGGACCAGCGATCAAATAAACTGAATGAGCGACGGTTGTCAGCACACTCACGCGCCGACCTAAATAGAGCGTGAGCCACGATCAACGGTTGCTTATTCTTGTTGAAAAGGCGCACATTAACATTGCCTTGGGGAATAAACCCGAGAACGGAGGGGGAAGCGACAAGTGCCAGTGCGAAAGCCAAAGATGCCATATGTTGGAGGAGAGTAGGCATCCGGGTAGGCAAGGAGACGCAAAAGCAGAAGCAGAGAGACCCGCCAGTGCGTCTTACAGCCATCTCCCCCTTTTTATTCGCGCATCGTGAAACGCTGACAAGCCACCTGAACCAGATGGGATCATGAGACGAGTCCCATATTACCGAGAAGTAACCCAGTTTAGTTTAGGGACCACCCGGACAAGTAAAATAAGATCAATCACTAAGATTACCGCGTTCCATGCGGGTAGACTTTTGGAATGGGTAGTTGAGCTGTTGTTGCCACCGACAGGTCAAATGACTCAAATCCTTGTAGTCGCTGCCACTGCCAGTACACCAACGGGCCCAATCCCCATTGTCGTCACCCAATGGTGTGGTCCTACCATTGCTGTTGATTTGTTGGACGAAATTGAAGGTTGGTGCCACACAGTATGATTTTGGAGGAGACTGCTCAAATTAGCCAACTGAGACGTTTTGTCAGTTTCTCCGGAGCCGGAGCCCGGCCGGACACGTGCGCCACTCACAACCCGACACGACAAATATGGAACCGACTCGGATCAGCCAACTGAGCTTGACTTTCTCCGAACACCTGCGCCACTCCCCCAGAATCTGGTATGTAACTTTACATTCCAAGTTCTGGGGCAAGTGTATGGTAGACGAAGACCAAGAATGGCGTAACTCACGGAACACCATGGAGGCAGAATACGCAGAGAGTACCTAACGATATTTTTACGAAGAGTGGTATGAACAGGTTTGTACTATCATCGTAAGAGCACGACCTGGCATCGGTTGAGTGATTTTCCTCACTAAATGCTTTGCCAGAAGGGAAAACTTCAATACCACCTGGATCAGATATACCATCCGTCGACCCTTACGCGAAGCGGTATCAGAAGGCGTTTTTTCCAACCCCTCTGGGATGTCGAAATCGCTTGTTTTATTCCACACCCATGGACATTCACATTTATCGAGTCGGTATCCGTCCTCGTCTAATCGGCAGTCTGGGGCAGTCGAGGCTTCAGCGAGGCGTCACACTCAACCTGGTTTGGCTTCAGAATCCATGGACCCGTCCTTCGCTGTTTCCTTTTCACGCCCACATAAATGCGTCGTTCAAATCAATAACTTGCAAGATACAGATACTTATGCATTTTAAGGAAGGGAATGTAGTACTGTAGGCCGAGGTCATGTGCGGTAACGTCTATTGAAAAATCCAAATTCTCCCAGTGTCCGTGTTCTACCTTGACTGATTCTAAGATGATGGCTCCGCGACCAAAAACCCAACTAAGCAGGCATCTAACATGAAATCTACGTTAACCCACGCATGGGTCAATGCTGTACAGCCATAAGCATAGAATTATTCTGGAGAAGGCAAATGTACATACAAAAAAGCTTTGTCCCGTCGCGTCCCGCAACACGCATCAGCTCCTCTCCACCTGGATGGAAATCCAGGTAGGGCGTGATATTGTAGACCTTGCCGTTGAACGCCGCCCATGCGTCATCACGTTTATTGTGTAAACGCAGTACCGACGGGGGTATGCGTGTCAGGGACGTCACTCCACTCTAAACATCGCAAGTAAGCAGTGCAGATTAAAAAACAATCAGAAGCGAGAAAAAGACGATACCCGCAGGTCCGCGCCCGAGCTCTTCAGCGCCGCCCAGTCAAGCGGGCTGTGCCCAGGCGCAAGAACGACCTTTTCTCGTTTCTTGGATTTGGACAGTTGCGTTGGCGGTCTCGTTGTAGAAGGGGGAGGCATTAGAGACGAGGAGGATAATGAGGACGGCGCGGGTGGACCAGGTACTCGATGACGAGGCGCTGGAATGGACGGCGGGGGCATCAGGGTCGAGGGGGCAAGGGAGATCCGCTGGGCGCTCCCGATGGCGGGGAAAGCAGGGGGTGTGTCGTCGTTGTCGTCATCGGGATTCTGAATAGAGAAAGAAGGATTCGTGGGAGTAGTGGAGGATTCCTCTTCTTCGTCTGTGGCGGGTCTGCTCCGCTGCAGGGAGAGAGTGGGTAGCCATGAACGAAGGTAAGACGACATTGCGGAGCGAAAAGGAAGTGAGAAATTGGATGACTCGTCGCAATTGACTCGTCGGACTACTTATAAGTATAGTGAGGTAGCCGCAAGGTAGAGAGCCGTGCAAACCACGCGGGGATGGTCCGAAGGGTCGAAAGGTGACTAGATTACTGTACAGCTGCGCGCGGCTGCACTGCCAGCAGCTGTAACGAGAGTTCTCTTAGTCATCTGCTGCAGTATCGGTATCTGAAGCGCTCAATCGCTTCCTTCCCGCGATGAGTTCGGATAGCGGCGGCTAGACGCCGTTATTGCTGGAGAACGAGCAGAATTCAGCAAAAGATCTCACATTCATTTCCCGTCTCCATTTGGGTAGATCAGACAGCCTGAGGCGTAGGCGGGTTTCATGTTAGGAGTAGCTCAGCGATATTTCCCCAGTGTTGAAAGTGCCTACGTGAACTTGAAGCTGTCAGCATGGGATATACGGCCAAGACAGACCTTGTATGAGCAGACATCATAGTATACACCAACAAGTCCCACCAGGGGAAAAGATTGTCCAACGCAACGAACTTGCTCAAAATGAAAATAGGAAGAAAGCCCGGAATTGCCACAGGCAACCGTGCGTTATTACTTTCATTCATCAAAGTACTTCGTACAATGGAGAGCAGAAGAAAGCAAGAAACATAAAGACGAAGGAAATAATGGGTCAAGAAGGTCTATACGAACTCCATACATCCACATAATGGCACCGCCAAACCAATCACTCCTACTGCTGCGGCCATGACGGATATCGTACAAAAATTAAAATCAAAACCAAGGAAACAAAGAAAAACATTTGGGACATAGGGCAGGTCATGAGAAGAAAAAAAGGAAAGACTGGTCAGGTCGGCAGGAGCTACAGAACCTCTGGACGCATAAATAGTAACCAACATTCAGACCGACGGTCACCACAGAGGCAACGACGGAAGTGGCAACCAGCCACTCGACAGTTTCAGGGATACAAAAACTAATGAAGTGAGAATGTTACAATCAAGAGGGTCCTTCCATGTCCGTGAGATGGTAGATGCGACAATTGCAGATCGTGACGAGGGTCATGAAACTGGATGACATGGACGTTGCGGGATCAACAACTTTACGGATAAATAAGGGTCGGAACATGTTCAAAAGCGAGTGAGGTGGATTCCAGCTCCCAAGGCCGTGTTCGGATGTTCACCCATCCTACTTGTCTCTTCGACGCCTATCAGATGCTCTGCCTGTTCTTCCGCGAACAGCTTCCGGCCACCAGCAGAGCGCATACCAGACAGATTCTGTTTGTAAGGTGCAGTAGTGCGATGTGGACCCGCCGGCGATGGAGAGACGTTTATGAAGTCATTGAGATTGAAAGTGTATGTTCCAGGAGTGGCTGGCGCCGCATGGTGGGCTTTATGCTCAGATAGTGGCGACAAGGACTGGGCAGACGATGAAGTTTGAGTGGTGCGTTGAGGAGAGGATGGCGGTGGTAGAAGTTGACTCGCGGCGGAAGACTCTATTGGTGTCGGAGGAGTTACTTTCGTCATGGGAGGAACATCAGTATTAATTCCGGCGGAAGCTGCGGGATCCGAGTGCTGAGGAAGTTCCACATCACCGATCGGAGGGTCGACTACCAGAGTGGGTTGGCGCGTAAGAGGTTGGATGGCTGGGAGCTCCATCGCCGTCGAGGATGCAACTGACGAGCTAGAGTTATCTCTTGTGAGCATTCGATACGCCGAGGGAATGTCTGAAGGGCCGCCCGAAGCGGAGAAGAGCACGCGTCCTTGGGCTTTGGGATCGGAATTCTCGGACAGCGTTCTGAGGCCTGTTGCATCTTGACCATCCCGACTACGAACAGTACTCGGTCGAGCGGGGGAAGGAGATTCATGTAGGAAATATAAGAGTTTGATGGCTTCCTGGTCTGTGGCGGAGGCAGACCCTCCATCTGGGAAACTATTGGTCCTAGATGCCAAACGAGTGTCCGACGGATGCGGAGGGGTAGCAGGTCGTGCTATCGAGCCAGGCTGAGAAAGCTCCTGGGACGACGCCAAAGACGTTTGGGCTGTTGTTGTACGAGCGGAGCTTTGGGCAAATTGAGAGAGGGAGTGCGAGGAGCCGAGGTCCGAGCTAGCGGACAAGCTAGAACGTGGAGAAATGGCACTGAGAGAAGTAATGGAGTTTCGGGAGTGATGCAAAAGGCGTGTTAACGTTGCGGCAGCTTTCATGTCAACGTCTACATCGTGAGAACTATTGACGTTTGACGTGTTGACATCATGGTGTTGGTTGTTGGCTTTGCCACGTTTACTCGCATTTCTTCGCTTAGGATCCTTGCCCGTTCGTGTGTGGGCGCGCGTGTGTTCCGCAACACTGGAGTAAGGCTGAGAATCTGGAGCTGCGCGGGAATGAGTGTCCCTGGTTCCTTCAGGGTGGGACAAACGTCTTCGATTTCGAGATGTCCCATTTGTCATTCTCGCTGGCGCCGGAATAGGTGGATCCTCTGGGTTGTGAATGGTCCGCGCACGTTTGGCTGGTGGTGGGGCAAGAATAGAGGCATAAAGACTATGAGCAGCATTTGCACTCAGAGACTCTCTCTTCCCGGGGCTTGCTTGGTGGTTACGGGAATTCGAAGAAGGAATCGTGGTCGGGGGAGCCATAGCACCTTTGCGGGCGGGGCCGCTCGAGGGATGCATGATGTTATTTCCCTGGGTGGCGGAACCATCATTGTATATGTTCCTAGACGGGGCCCACATAGCAAGCGCATCGTCCCTGACGTGTGATTCAAGATCCCCAATGGGGAGATGGGCAACGTTATGCGTCGCCTTGTAGGTCGCGTAAGAAAGGCGCGCACGCAACCCACGCGTGAGCTGCGGAGGGGAAAACCTTCGATTAGCATCGGAGTTCAGGAGCCATTGAGAAACATGCAAAAAACGATGTAACAATAAACAATCCTGCATGATTGTCGCATAACAGGATGAGATACTCGAAATACCACCATCATTATTGTTTTCGCACCATAGGGGAATGGGAGGCCGGCGGTAGGAAGTCAAGCGACTTTATGTAAACAAAGTAAAAAATCGTGCCCCCACGGGGCTGCACATGCGATGATACGCGGATCATCGCAGAAACTCGACGCGTACCATACCCCCAAGGCAGAGGAGGATAGAGCTCACCTTAGATATCTCAGCACGAGCCAGGAATCTCCGAATAGCCTGCTGCCTAGCTTCGCGTTCGGTCGCGTCAATATCGCCAGGGCCTATAGTAGCAACTAAAGAAACGGGAGTTGTGTGGAGGAAAGCCATCGGGGGTGATGGGGTCGTCGCGGACGAGGTGGATGTGGTCATGGCATACGTGGGACCTAGAAGAGGCTCAAAGTAACCAGGGGGAGGGCAGGAATAGGAAGGTGGGGGGTTGAGGAGTGGATGGATGCGGAGTAGGTTTGGGGGGTGCAGCCGACGTAGAGGGTGAGGGACTGGACTGGGGTGTGGGACGCGCGGGTAACGGATTGAATTATGTAAGACGCGTCGCGCTCTCTTTCGGCTCACGCCGGTCACGCCGGTCCATGCTCCGGATACTCTCCGGCTTTATCTCCGCTCAACATTCGCTTGGAGTTTGATCTCTTTTTTTATACAAAAATGATACATACCACAGAAGCCCTGCAGCGTGAGCTACGTACTCGCGTGGGACCATACACGAAGCGTTTTTGCTGCCCTTTTAGGTCGCTGCCGTAAATCATTGGCTCGCACAATTGGGAATCATTTGCTTCTCTGTCGCGTCATCGCTTCCGTGCCAGGAACTGGCTCATATTCCCCCGGGCTCCTTCAACCCGATGGGAACGATAACGCCGGTGGTACTATCAGCCACCTCGTCAGCTGACAATCGTGCGCCCTGGGTCATCGTGTGATGGCGCTGAAAGTGGGACGACACTAGCTGTGTTCAGGGCCTGAGTGCGATTGCCTGCCAGCGCATCGTGAGCCTCAGGTCATCACGTACAATACTTGGATTTCCCCACTCAACGGGGAGCGGCAAAACTGCCATTTCACAGGGATTCCCCGGCAGTTGTATTCTTCCGAAGACTGGCCGCTGGATCACGAAACGCGCTCATCTGACCCATATCGCATGAACGCGTCTGCCAGTGGCGCTTGCCCGGTATGGACACTTCGGGCTGTCACGCGAGGGCGCATTGCCAATTTGCCCCTGGGGGCGCTGTGCTATTTCCACAGTTGCATGAAGCGATAAGAATGGCATGCCGGCCACCTGGCTCGCATTTTTCGCATTTAAATACCTAGAGATGTGGCTCGGGGCCCATGTTTATGTCTCGATGCGTGACGTTATCATGTCCGGTTGAAAGGAGCAACTGCACAGCTGGCCGCAACCGAGCTGAGAATGTGAGTTATTGTCACTTAGGACATAAAACGAAGCAGGCATATGGACATCGGCCCGGCAGTCAGATACCTACAACGGATACAATCATGAAGAATCACTGTATGAGCGTCGAAAATTATCTCCGACTCAGATCAAGATGACATCAGCGACGTGCTGCTATACGAGAATTACCGGGGTGTATAAGGGGTAATATAGTGGACGAGATGATGGTACAAAGACTCCTTCGCGACAAGCAGCAGTGGGCCGAATCAAATGAGGTCGTCGAAATCGCCAAGCTCAATGCCCAGAAAGAATTGCTATTTTGTCCAAGTCCAATCAATACCCGAGTTGCAATTTAAGGACCGTTGTAGACCAACCTTGTACAACGACATCACCTTGACTACCCAAGCTTCCAGGTGATAAATTTTTTTGTTTCCGAGACGCATACGATTTTCCTAATGTGCAGAGTCAGGTGAGTGAGTCCTATTAGCTGAAGAATCGGCGTACGTAAATGGCTGCCCAATGCATGATGTCGGCTTTTAAGCTTTCGTCAACTTTCTGCACGACGCGATCCGCGATTGTCTAGTCAAATCGTAAGGTAGGAACACGGCTCATGAAAGCCTCTCACTTTCAAAACGATTGTCGCTGGTATACAATGGCTCAACAATTCGTACAGCTTTGCTCGTACCTCCATGACTCGTTGTGGTGTCTGTTCTTGAATGATCATATCAGCGACCTTGTAGCAGTACGTCTCCCAATCTGGTTTGGCGATTGGTGGCGAGCTTGACAAGTCGGGCCTAAATTCGGATCCCAGTAAGTCGTTCTCGTTTAAGTAAAGGTGTATGGAATAGGCATACGACTGCATTTTCATCGCCTCGAAAACTAGGATTGCTTTCCTCATATTGCCGTTAGCGTCTGTGATGATTTCATCCGCCACGTCTTCGGGTAACGAACCCGCTCCTGCCCGCTTGGCTACATGATTGAGCACCGTGAGCATATCTCCTTGACTGGGTGCCGCGACGCGTATAAGCAGGCAGCGACTCTTGATTGGGGCAATTAGCCGAGAAGTGCTGTTGACGCAGAGTATGATGCGCAAGTTGGTCATGTATTTCTCCATAGTCCGTCGAAGTGCAGCTTGTGCATCTCGTGAGAGTGAGTCAGCTTCGTTGATGATGACCACTGTCATTAAGATTTAGCGCAAGCCGTAGACGGTGGAGGAACTGCAAAATACCTTTGAATCGGTGCCTCGCGCTCACGTCGACCTGTTGCGTCTGCGCGATTTCTTTAAGAATTTCTTGAATCACGACTCTGTCGTAGTTTCCAACTTCACTGTATGGGGAGTCATCAAATTCTACGGAGCACCACATCAGTGTGCTTGGGCGGTGCGGACCTTGGTGTAAGCTCGATGTGATAGTTACTCTGGACAACGTTGACATCTAGTTTCTTCCGTGATGGTGTAAGGAACACCCGTTGATCAATTTTAAGCTGCCAACGAGCACCATGCGCTTAGAAAATGCGGCTTGAGAAGGAATAACTAACTGACCTTTTCAACCCCACTTCCAAACAGTTCATTCAACGTAGCAGCGATACGCGTTTTCTTGCCAGCGCCAGATGGCCCATAAAACAACATATGAGGAAAGTCGCCAGACGCAGCCTGTCAAGCACGTTAATCGCACGGACACCGAAGGAACTCGTAACAAACCAAGGACTTCAAGCGTTGCGAAAGATGGACATGATAATGGAGTTCATCAAGGGTTTTTGGTCGATACTGTGCAATATTAGTTTAGAAAAGGATCGTCTGCTAGGTTCAACGTAGTCACGGACGTCATCTACCCAGAGCATGATGGCGAATAGTCAGAAATGGTGCTAAGAATGCATGTCACAGACGCGTGACGTAGCGCGTTCAGACTCGTCACACCTAGGCTTGACCGACCGGCCGGGCACTTTACCGCCTTATCGCCGCAGTCGCAGAACACCAAACTGGGCATCTCTATCATAGCTAGCTAATGGACTTGAACACACTGCAGTCCAATGAATTCTAGGGTTCTCCACTTTATCCGCTGTTCTCCTGAATCCTCATCTATTACGGCCACTGGTGACGACCGTATTAGGACAGTCATATCATGCCCCACGATGGCTGATAGCGCTAACATGATGTCGTGATGCATGTCCGATTCTCGTTTGCTTGATTGATCATCCAGCAGGTTGACCACAGTCCCTACCTCTCTCACATCTCGCATTCCCTCTGCCTCACGCTACCATGCGGGAGGCGGATCCTTCAACAGGCTTTGCATAACTCGGCATCGCAGAGGTGAACTACGGTGGCGCTTCCGACAGGCCATTTTCGGTCTATCTCCTATAAGGCGGACAAGTTAGACAAGGAGCAGTCAGGGAACTGGGAGGGATACACCGATGAGATCTTCGCTTTTGATTGGTAGGGCCATCTCTTGACTCGCTCTGCGAGCCGTGGGCAGTTCCAGCCAACCTCGGGTTACCCAGACGTGACCCAATTCAATTCCATGCTAATTTCTCGATAAGCTTCTCGTGATGTCAATCGCGTGTCTGTATGGTTAGCTCGTTCATCGCCATTTTATGTGGTGAACCGGATATTGGAATCCTAGAGTAGCATTGGATAGAACAGAATCGGAAGTAAGACTATCTCAAAAGAAGTTGATGGCTATAAAAGTAGGGTCAGCAAACAAAAAAGCGGTGCGACCCCTGAAAGATGTCTTACCTCCGAGTCGGGTCGCTGCGGGAACCGGTGTCTTTTCATGTAGTCGCTAATGACAATGCTTTAAGTTCCAGTTTGTGAGGCGATGATCGCACATGCCGGACACTTGAAAGCAACGAGGATGACAGCGACGAGGCCGGAATGAGGATGAGGGCAAGGTGACAGTGAAGATGACGAAGGCAATAGCGGCGCGCCCGACGGCGACGGCGAATATGAGAGCGAGGACGACAAGGGCGGGCGCAACGGTGAGAACATGGCGACGGAGAGGGTGATACAGCAAGGACGAGGGAGGCTTGGGCGGCGAGGGCAACAAGCGACGGGGAAACGAAACTCCAAATGAGGACCGCTTCAGCGGCAAGCCACCGGTTTGGACGGCCCAGGACGGGTGTATGTGTACGTAATGATCTTCCTTTTTGAGCGTATCTTATCTCGTCTAGACAAGATGACGTCGTTCACAGCTTCACCTCCCACCACATGTCAATCCCAGTTTTCGTACCAGCATTTTCGAGAGTACTGTTTCCCCCATCGGACAAAACCAATTCAGTTGGGAAGCTTCTGAGGGCTATCTGGGACTTGGAGGATGAGAATATGAATCTACCTTTGCGAGAAAAAGGGGTGAAGTTTTCCCAACTTTCACTCCGTTCTTTAGTCAGTGATCTTCAAAAATGTTACAACTCAGACTTAACTAGCTTAACTGCCCACAGTCTGAATCAGTTCTCATGAACCCAGAGGACACCCTCCGCAAAAGATATCCATCGAGGGAGACAACTGGGAATACGTGCCGAAGAAATGGATTGAGGACCTGGAGATGGCGCGGTTTGGTTATACTGAAAAACAGGGTCTTCTAGTCCGGCCAGAATACAAGGTCGCTTTGAAATCGGAGACGTTTAATTATGAAATTTCGGCGAAAGGTGGTTGCGGTGGTATTGCTGTAACCGGCCAACCGGGGATAGGTATGCTCTCCCGCTGATTATCGAATAATTGCCTCCTAATTGCAAATCTAGGAAAATCTTGTTTTCTTTATTACCTCCTGTTTCGGCTGTTGAGCGAAAAGAAATCGGTGGCATTTCAGCTACCTACGCAATTCCTTGTCTTTAAAGAGGACGGTGTCTATGCCCACCGCCTCGACGCAGATTCTGAAGCCATCCCAAAAGAGACTTGGGCGCTTTCCGACTCCAACGACCGAACCCAAACGCCTTGTGGAGCCTTTCTTGATGCTGGCGTACAGAGCCGTGCTTGGATTATACAGACTACTCCTCCAGAGCCAGAGAGGTGGAAATGGCTAAAGTATCATGATGGGGACCTGTACGTGATGAAATACTTCTCTAAAGAAGAGATAAGGGCTCTCGGGTTGGTGTGACTTGACTTCTACATGTGTTTCTTGCTCGCTGATCGATTTCCTACAGCGTGGTGTTTGGTCTCAGCGCCGACAATATCCTACGCATTTACGAAACATGGGGTCCTTCTGCACGCACTTGCGTGCGGTTATCGCGGGACCCCTACGACGAACCCCTGCATGCAGGGGATGTATCGAACGACGCATCAAGGTTTATCGCAAACCCTGGTGTTGTTAACGTGGTCTTCGATGCGTTAAGAGTGATTGACAGTCTTTTTTCCCTCCGACCAAAGGACGAATCTCCGGTTGGCAGAGGGACCCTAGTTGCGGAAATAGCAACTAATCGCATCGAAGAAATCATCTCATATGCCGCCGCCGCTTCCCAGGCCCATGAACGAATCAATTTTTACCGGACAATTTCGGGGCAACCACTGTTCAAAGCATCTACGGGCCAGATGTTCGAAATATTTGTTATGTCTTGGTTGGCCTCTCCTTCAGGTTCGAATGAGAAATTTCTTCCCTGCACCCCTCGCCCCGCTGCTACACCTCCCCCTGCCATCCGAATTTGTGCGTACGGGCAGGAGCGGACATCGTTTTTCAGCAGCTCGACCGCTTTGAAGGAGAAGGCGAAAATGGATAAACCATTATGTCTGTTGCCTACTACATCCCAAATATTCACCGCCGTTGACGCCATCATTTTAACCGAGACGGCCATCATTACGGTTCAGGTGACCGTGACCATCTCTCACAAACACAGTGCGAACTTGAAAGATGATTTCATCGAAATCAAGAAATCCATTCCACGCGACATTATAGAAAAATGCAAATGGTGGTGCCACGTGTTGATCACAGATGAACAGGTCAAAGCCAAAGCCTTACGAGATCAGACTTTGAGTGACCTGCCAGACATTTGGTTTTACTCTGCGGTTTTCGACGTTGGCCGGCCGGACATAACCCGCGCGCACGTAGAGGCATTCGACAAAACTAGGGTAAGTGGGTCTAGGATGCACGCGATTGGTGCTGATTGGGGGATAACCAGCAACGCGCTCGCGAAAATAGTATGGACATCGACGATGAGTGATTATCAATTATGAAGCATCCGGTAACTCTTCCGAGGAGAATTGCAGACTGAAGAGGACTAGAAAAAGGAGCTGCTAATTTTGTTCGTTCAGTCTATACAGCAGCCCAAAAGGCTGACATTTTCTTTTCCTAGCACCTTCGACGCCGTTTAAACGAAGTAAAAGTAAAAGATTTTATTGATCTAATAAAGGAACTTTTGGGTCGGAAAGGACAACAAGAAAGTCAGGCAAAGTGGCCGAGTCGCAGTACTTTGCGAAAACAATATAAGCTGCTATCTCAATGAGACGTCGATAGAATTTTCCACGAACTGCGTGTCCAGCCGACTGGTCGTAAAAACTGTGATCCATTGCTGTAGTGGTGGAGAGCCGAGGCTGTGAGATCGATTTCGGAGTTGTGCTGGTCACGACAAGATGTCAGAGACCGTCATTAGCACTGGCAACGCTAGTCCTATGAAACCGTAAAAGGAGCTCAGGGACGATTCGATGATAACAACGACCTTACCACCCCGGAGTTGGTGATCAAGGCGATAATTTCTCGCTAACACCAGTGATGTGAATTCCATCTGAGGCTTTTGCTGCGCGATGTGAAGCTGCGCCGAGAGCAGAACCAATGAAGGGGAAACACTGAGTCTGGAACACACTGTCTGGGGCCTGCATGCGCCAGGAAATCATGACGTCCTCAAGACTGAGCTAGGCCGCAGCGGTTCATTCAGAGCCAAACACTAGACCGGGACATTATTTTATCGCACACCCTCCGCACGCTTAGCCCTTGCTAGTCCTCCCATTTGGCTCGCTTCCGGTTCAGCAGACTAGTGAGGGCAGCGGGCTGTTAGGAGATTGGTGCGAGGAAACAATTCTGGCCGTCCCGTGTCAAACTTGTCCGCCTCCTTACGGGGCATAGACTATTAGACTGAAGATGGCCTGTCGGAAGCGCCACCGTATATCACCTCTGCGATCGATGCCCAGTCATGTAAAACCAATTGAAGGATCCATCTCTCGCTATGCGAGATGTGAGGGCAGCGCCTGTGGCTAGCAATTAGGACGAGAATTCGGGGCCTTTCGGGCCTGTATCACAGCATGTTAACGCCATCAGCCATCGTGGGGCATAACATGACTATTCTAATACAGTCGTCACCCTCATAACTGATGTCCCTTCATCATGCCCTGGAGATATGCGATGGGTTACGAGTGGTGTCAAAGATGCATTGAAAGCCTTAAAGGTATTTCCCGTTGTTGGAAGATCACGTCCGATGTCATGGGGTGCAGAGCGGAGGTTGACTAGAGGGTCAGAGAAACTATCAGCGAATGAAGAAGTAGAGCAATACCACAAGGGAAGTTTGCCATGCCATATAAGTCCTTGGGATAATGCTTCAACTTGAAGCAGGGTTTAGATGCCGAGAGTAATCAGTCCCAATCTTAGATGCCCGTAAGAATCACCATGTAGTACTCCGTTTGACGGTTTACATACAATAAGCGCCCTCCGCTTCTTAGTGACCATGGTACGGCCAGTCCTGTTATCTTCGGTTAGAGGCTGGCGCAAAAATAGTACAATTGAGGTACCCTTGTGAGTGCGGTCCCCCCCATGTGTTCTGTACGCCAGGACGCTGAGACGGAAACCGGGTTGCCGCCAGTGAAGTCATGGGTCCTGGGTTCTGCGGATGAATGAAGCCAAGGGGGTAAGGGGATTGAGACTCGTTGGCAGATTGGTGCGAGTACGATCCCACCACGTTCCGTATGCCAGCAGGACCCTGAGGCGGAGACAAGCCTGCAGTCATAGGTCCCGGGTTCTGCTGATGTACGAAGCCGAGAGGGTAAGGGAAATGGGGCTCGCCGGAACTGGGACTTTGTCCTAGGGGAGGTCGTTGGAAAGCCTGAGACGTGTCATACCCCACTGATATCCCTGATTGAGGCACAGACGACACATGAGCTTGCGGATATGTACCCCCATACGTTCGGTGGGTCGTTCCACCCAGAGGAGCATCATAATAGTGTGATCTGGAATCTTCGCCCCTCAGAAGACCTGGTATGTTCCTATGCAATAATACGCTCAGCACGGATAGGGACCTAAACGTAATTTTGCATCCTGCTTACGCCTCAGGAAAGTTTGGCCGGGGTCTACTAAACACAATCGAGTCAATGGGCGTCATTATACGCGAAGGTCACGTAACTTACGCGAGCCGGCTCACATGCGAGGAACTAGGGGCATTAGAAAGAAATTCGTCTTGCATGGTATGGGACGCTACTGGGTAAGGATGATTTGAGGGCACGGTGGGTGCTAATAAGGCCAACACATCGGTATCCTAGAGCAGAAACAAATGTCAGTCACTGGGATGTGCATCGGAGGTTCAAAGACAGACTATCTCATGAGAGCTTGATAGCTACAAAAGTAGGTTACCCTCAGCAAGCAAAAAGCAGCGCGACCCCTGGAAGACGACTTACCTGTGGTCGCCGCGGGAACCCGTGTCTTCTCATGTAGTCGCTAATAACGATGCTTTGAATTCCGGTCTGTGAGGCAATCAACACACATACCGGAGACCCCGAAGCAGCGCCTTGTAGGTTAAGGTATCACCGAACGTTCTCACGGTTTCAATAAACGCCTGTAAGATTGATGGCACAGCTCAGATTATGTATGAGGAAAAGCCCGCTGAATGAGGCTGACCCTTTGCAGGGCACCACCTCGGTCAGTCTCAAAAGCCCCCTGGCTATCCCTGCTAATGCTCAGAGAGACCTACGTAATATTACAGGGGTCAGACTCCCACATGAGAAGACAGTACTTACAACGTGCGCTCCGCTTGCTTTCAGGCGCAAGAGCCATAATTTGTTGGGGTGTGCGATTGGTTTGACCATCCCATTCGAGTCATACTGTGCAGAATACGTTACGGCGGCTGTGAGCGGTCTGGAAGAGAAGCTTGCATACAAGATAGGGAAGGTCTTGGATACAGTAAGTCATAATCAGGAAACTACAGGCATCGAATAACGACAAACCAAGAGCAGTCCCAGAATGGCAGGACTGCGGACACATCGTCAGTGCACTCGTATGCCATGATATTGTTGATGTAGCTCACGTCGAACATAGCGATCAAGCGACAATGCAGAGGAAGAGGTCGCACCAGGATTTCATGCATAACCTAGGGAATCAAAGGAACGGATTGGCATGTTAATACGCGGTTGTTCACGGCGCCTTACGTCATCGACAACCAGCCCAGGTGTGTTGTCAGTCGGGTATGGGTCGTTGCCAATGTAATCTATGGCGCAGATGCCTAATGATATTCCATTAGACAGGCATCCGAGAAGGCACAGCAACGAACATTCGTCTAGTTCATCGGGGTCATCTCCATTCGTGTCTTTGATCTGTACACCGTGCCCGGAAACTAGAAAGTGGGCCAATACAGAACATCGTCAACGTATGTCGGACTGTCCGAGCATAATCACCTACAATAAAAGAAGAAGGTGTCCTCGGGTTGAGCATCATAAACTAATGCCCTCATCCCCCCCAACTGAACGAAATCTAGTAAGGATAGGAGGGACATCTCACACAGGCGACTCACGATATTTTCCTTCGTCGGAAGATCCCATGGATTCTCATCGGTCATGACACGGATGTCATCCCGTGCAAAGCCGAGGTTGGCTAGAGGGACTATCAGAAAAATTATCACGTCGATTGGAAAAGCAAAGCGGTACTGTGAAGGAAGTTGGCCATGCCATATGCGTCCTCGATGCAATTCTTTAACGCCAATGAGAATCACCACTGCATTTAGTAGTCTGTCTGACGGTTACATACCATAGGCGCGTTCCGCTTCTTGGTACGATTAGTCCTATTGTCTTTCAGTTAGGAGGCTCGTTAACTGATTGATGCGAAGGGGGACCAACAGATGTACGGGGCGACCCGCAGATTCCCGAGCTCCGATGAACAAGGAGAACGCATGTTTTGCGTGGCCAATCTCGAGCTGTACTTCAAGCTCTTGAAGCTCAGGCAGTACGGCCAACCCTCCGGCAACTGATTCCAGGGCTTGAGAGAGTTGGAGTGTAAGTGAAGAGCCGATATGTAGCCTCTTCACGCCAATAAATGGCAGCAGAAGTTCCTGCCACAGCATTCTGTCAAGTGTATTCTCCCAATCTGATGGCATCCCACCCGGATCGAGGTCAAGTGTGAGCTCCTCTACTGCGGACGAGACCTTCCCAAGGGCGCTGCAGACCTGCGTTGCAGAATCTATTTTCCACTCGAGAGATTCGCAATTGACATGAAGACTAAGTTTCCTCTGTCGTTCGGAATAACCTGCGTCTATGGAGGCACCATTCTTGTTGAAATTGACCCGTGCAACAAGACATCCAAACCCAGTTCTATGGATAAATTCAGTCAAGTTCATAAGGGTAAAGGCGATATCAAAGAGTAATGTGAGGTTGAGACGGTCGAGAAGTGGAGTATTGATCTGAGCGACGAGGTTGTCAAGGTATATGTCCTCCCCCCGGAATGTAAGCCGCTTCAGGGTAGGCAGTATCACACGTGGAATAAGTGCAGGTAACAGTTCTCTCTCATTACTTGGAGGAGGTATTGGGATGGCGATACCAATTGACAGTTCTTCAAGTTGGGGGAGGCCTTGGAGCTGCGTCACCAATTGTCCAGGAAAAAAGTAGCAAGAGTCTCGGATGTGTGTGAGGGAGAGTGTTGAGAGGGAAATCGTGGAAGAGAGGAATGACAGTCCTCCTGATAGACCGATACCGTGTAATGAGAGGTGGTACAGATTTGGCGCTTGAAGTAACTCAGGAAGCACCAGGCCCATCTCTTCCGTAGTCGTAGACAAGAGAGAGAGTACCCCCAGTCTTGGAAAAAGGTTGTTCATCGACTCAAGCCACGTGCGCAAGCTCGAAGATGGAGCCCGAAGGATGACCTGGCGTCACGGTCATGCTGCTGGAGTCCAATATGTACAGTGACTCAATTATGTAATGCACCACGTGCACATTTTCTCGCGATAACGTCTGTCTCATTGCCAGTTGATGTAGATGCTCCAATACCTATTAGTGATGGACATGTATGGTCTGTAGTTTATGTACAGTAAATAGCAATGTAGTTTAAACTCATAATGAGGTCAGAAATTAGTAAACAATCAGAAGAGTGCTGTGCAATTTTTTTTTGGATTCTATATTAGGGAATTGTTTCGGACAGTAACACATCTAATTTTCATCAAATCCGATGATCCCTTCTAATACCTGGTATGACCCCCTTTAGCTTCCAAAAGAGCCTGTACCCTTCGTGGCATGCTCTCATAAAGTTTGGTAATGTACTCCTCCTTGATGGTCCCCATTCCTCCACTAATGCATCCCACAACTCCCCCAAATTCTTTGGGAGAGGGCTCCGAGAGCGAACCCTCCTATCCAAATAATCCCAGGCATGTTTGATAATATTCATATCGGGGCTATTTGCTGGCCAATCGAGTTTGTCAATCTTGTTTTTCTGGAACCAGCTGGTAGCCATCTTGGAGGTGTGCTTCGGGTTGTTGTCCTGCTGGAAATATATGTCCTTTTTCTTGATGTCCAGGTCACTGAGGGTCCCAAGAAACTCATCTCCAAGAATCTCGCAGTAGAGCTTCATGTCCATGTTTCCATCGATGCAGCATAGTCGACCCAGGCCTGTGGCTGTGATACAGCCCCACACCATGATGTGTCTGCCTCCATGCTTGACCTTCTTCTTCGTGTAACGGGCATCAAATTCTTCCCCAGGCCTCCTCCAACACCAATCATGGCCATCTGATCCAAACAAGTTGAATTTGGACTCGTCCGAGAACACCACTGCTGACCAATCCTCGAAAGTCCAGTGTGCGTGAGCTTGAGCCCATGCCAGCCGCTTCTTTTTGTGGACAGTGGTCAAAAGGGGCTTGCTCTGACGTACATAGGCCTTCAACCCACATAATTTGAGTCTCTGCCGGATTGTTTCAGGATGCACATGGGGGAGGTAACACCTTTGGAGGTCAGAAACATTGTGCACATTGGTGCTGGCCAACATTCTGACCCCATAACGCACTTCTGCAGGGAGCAGCTTTTGAGGGCGACCTTTCTTGGGCTTGACAGCATAATAGTCTTCTGTTTTGGAGTACTGTCGAAAGATGCATGCCACTGTTGTCTGGTGTATGCCAAATTTGGACGCGATGATGGGATCCGAGAGGCCGGACTTTTTCAAATGGACAATCCGGGCTTTTTTGGTGGGTGAAGTATATGCTGTCATGATTGGCGACACGAGCAGATGACTGGGCAGCAAATGTGGGTGGTATGCGGGCACAGGGAAGTCAGAAGCGTTGTGAATTCCTCGTCAATTCAGTGAGTCGCTTACTGTGATGTTTCCAAAAAAAGAAATGCTCGGTGTTTTCCAGAATGTTCAGTCCACCGTGATTTAACAATTAAAGCTGCTGCTACCTCTTAGTACTAAATACATTAAATAACCCTCTAGTAATAATCCTAGAAGGTTTTTGGAATGTCATTTGAGCTCTAGCGACGGCAGCAGGCAAAGCGATTCGAAGCACGGGTCAGTGCATTACATAATTGAGTCACTGTATATTATCATCACCTTTCTGTAACACGGTCCTAGCTCTGTCAGAGCATGTGATAACCAGGGGTAGGGGTGGTAAATGGCTTGGTGTGTGGGAATCGTTCGTGAGAAGAAGACACATATCCAGGTGGGACGGTGAGTCGTATATGAGGTATCGCCATCTTCGACAGACGTGGACTAGCTTTCGCCACGTAAGTCTGAGATACCAGTTGTCTTCTTCTTCCAGCCGATAGCAAGTAAATATTTGGAGAAGGGAATCATTGTCGAGGCGGTGAATGTGCGTTCTATGGGCCATGCTGCGCTCGGTTGAGTAGACGTTGATTAAAGGGGAAGAGGAGCGTGCAAACCTTAAGACAGATGCAGTTAAATGTGTATATTGTTGCAACGTACTGAACTGCCGCTGTGTGCAGTAGGCTCACAGCGGGGACGGGCACGCAGGGTGAGAGAGAGGTATGATAAGGATAGGCATGGGCCGAATCTTTTGTTCTCCGACTCCGACTTCTGCCCAGGCCTCAGGCCTCAGGGGTCAGTCACGCATTGTCCCGTTTTGATATACTCTCAAGCCACCGTGCTGACTCACTGCCTGTTGAGGGAAAGTCTAAGCAGGCCGCATCCTCGTTAGGATGCCAGTGAGAACAATTCATCATTCTCCAAGTCTCTCGAGCACCCAACTAGCTCTGTCTGCGTTATTTTTCAAGTGGTTCCTCTCCGAAGTCCTAACGTAGTACGTACTCGCCACCAAGAGTGAACAAATGCGAATGGCGGCGTTCTGTATCGTTTCATCAGCTCCGAGTCACATCCGGCCCGGCGTGGCTTGTACATGATTCCTGGTAACTCTGCTGCAAAGGGTAGTAATGTCATGGATGCTGGATGCTGGGCAGCCGAAAATGAGGTGCTGGTGTTTTCGGTGACATCTCTGGTGCTGGAGGACGTCGGGAGAAATAGATTGTGCTGTACCATAATCGGAAGGAGGATAGTGCAGTGGCATAGTGCAGGAATTTTTAACTCTATGGGGGCCACAGTTAGCACTGCTACTTCAGCAAGCTGGTGGGATCTAAGAAGATGCAGCCAGCAGCTCGAGCTCGAGCGGTTTATCCTTGATGCGTATATCGACATCTGGGGGTTGCAATGTTCGGCCGCAACTTCGGCGAATCGGTTCTCTCCAGTCCCGTGTTATTATCACCATTGCAGAAGGTATTTGTTTTGCAGTCATGGCGAGTGATGGGACCACTCCGATTAGGTGAAAGCGCCGGCTAGGAGGCAAGAGACAGAGGCTCCTCGAAACACCGACCCAGTGACGGAGCTCCTAAGCGCGCGAAGAATTAGCACCCTGCTTGACGGTGGAGCGTCCGGTGTTAGATTCCACCGCGACGAACGCACTTTGGGACCTTCTTAGCCGGGCGACCGGGCGGCCGAGTTACAGTAGCGTCCAACGGCCCATCTTTGCCAAAGTTAGGTTGAACGACCAGTTACGTTTGCTACGGAATTAATGGCAATATAAACATGTCAGGGAGCGGAGCGAGCCATGCGATGTCGGGGTGCAATGCAGGTGTCTTGGGATCAAACATGAGACATGACGAACCATCAACAGCGATCGGGTGCGACCCGAACGAGATCTCCCACTAACTAAATACCCTCATGAGTTTCATAACATTGTAATTCCCGACCGAACGAAGCTTAGACTAAGTGACAGCGTTGCAGGAAATAAAGACGCCTCCGCACACACCTTGCCATTATAATGCTACTAGGATGTATCCCCAATCAAGAAATGAACATTCAAGTTTACAAACGTAAACACGGTTCAGCGTGGCAGGTTAGACAAATCTGTGAGTTTGGCATGGAATTGCCCTGCTAGTGCTCCTCGCCTTTCCGTGTTTTTCCCGGAGATATTCGGGGACGATCAAGAAAGCAGGTAAAGGCGTCCGGGCTGCGGTTACAGCGCGGTCAACAGTTAATAGAGCCAAAACACGAGGAGACAAGAAGAAGCTATTCTGCAGTGTTCTAGTACCAGATGAAGAACTGCTTTACAGAGCAAGAGAGACGGGATTATGAGCAAAGGCATTCTCAGGCTCATCGTCTACTATGTGATGGGGCATTTTTGTAACCGTAGCCTTCGAAGCCGGATTGGGACGTTTTGGAGACGGCTGAATGCCATTAATGTGAGTGTCTGCACGCGTATTAGGACCAGGGTGAACGCTTCGCGCACTTGTGGAGGGAAGTCAATATGTAGCATACGTTCAGTGGCCTTTTTTGCTTACTCATGGCTCTGTCAACGACATCAGGACCGGACATCAGGACCTTCCACCATACACCAATGTCACGCTGGTAGGACAGCACCTACCTCAACACGAACTTTTCTGAGGAAAAATCGACTGGTTTCATCGTTCATCACAGTGCATTTCGTCTCGCTTCCGCCTTTCAGATCGAATGTCAATGACATGGCAGGCAGTGGAAGAGAAGCACCACCTGTGTCGCCGCCTGTGTTGCCCTTTACGGATGCCAGTGCCTGCATATCGTTGGACGCGTGTGGAGCCTTTATTGGCATATCAGTTACGACGAGGTGCTCCGCGAGGCGTGACGCAGATGTGGCATCTGTCTTATCTCCGGTGCTAGTTTCTTCAAGGAGACGAAGGGGAACGTCGAAGATCTCCGAAAGCAAATAGAGTATGAAGGGAGCCACAAACCTGTGGGACCTTTGGTGAGTTTGGGGGAGGGTAGCCAACACTTATCGCACCGAAAGAGGATAACTGGAAAACTCCAAATGGACATGCCAGTGGGAGGGATACCAAGATGTGCAAGGCTACCACTTTCCTCGTAGAGGCCGACGACAAAACGGATATGGTGAATCTTCAATGAGTTATGAGTGTGTGGGAGAGGCGGAGACCCTGTGTAGACTTACGATGAAGCTCCTTGTCGCAACCGTTCGAAGATAATTTAGGGTTACGACCCAACCTAGTAAAATGAGGAAAGAATGTTCAAGGTGCTCGCAAAGTTCCTCATAGTCCGTCCTGAATTTCCATCGAAGGTAATTCGACTGCGTTTTTTTTCAGATATGATCCTCACTGTCGCCAACCGAAAGTCGCGCACGTACATCCCAGGGCAATACAGAAAAGTCCACAGGTTTGGTGTCCGGGGACAAAGGTGATGATGTCTGCGGCTGAGGCGTGATGATGTTATGGTGGAGGTCATTGTGAGCCCGCTTTATAGTCCAATTGTAGTCCCGGGAAACTTTCCTCAGAGCTCTGGCCATGGTTGAAAGTGAGTGGAAAGTGAGCGATGGTCTGTGGTTGGCACTGCAGTGATGGGGTGTTATTTGGCATACAGCTACGAGCTAAATAGACCATTCTTGGCAGCTTGTACGGTGCTGTAAAATGTTATGTCTCTTGACTCCTTCGCATGGACGAACCCGGGTCAAACATTTCTGCATGCGCGGGAACATTCGCGTCAAAGACGGCGGAACTTCCGTTCCGAAAGTACGGCGCGCCATTATTCGGTACCCCGGCGCTCCGAGTCCTTCATCTCCACTGTGACCTCATCTCAAAGTCAAATCCCACGATCGATGGAGCAATAAATGGAGCCCGTCAAATGGTGGACCCGGTCCCGGTGAACATTTAGCATATACGACTGATTGGGAGTGCAGGGGACACTGCCACATCTCGTTTTACAGACGACATCGGCGATTTCGTAACGCGCTCAATATTCTGGCCACCTCTTAAGGCGCAAATGGATCCAGTGAGACGATGTAACTCCACGTTTCTTTCTTCCCCCAGTTGATGATATGCCCACTGCCCCGCTCAGGAACATTTCACGGACTCAAGAACGTTACTGGTCCACGCCGTCCGCCGTGACAAGCGCTGTTGCGTGGGACCAGTTCGAGATCTTGTATCCTACCATTCGCGGGTTCTTGCTTTCTCAGTTCGAGGCGCACTCGATGCCACAGGACGCCATCGAATACTTTACGCGTGTGTGTCAGCATCCTGTTTCCTTTACGTTGGGCAAAAAACTGATATCTGATGAATTAAAGTGTCTCGATTACAACACGTTCACTGGAAAGTATAAGACTGGCCTCCTTGTGGTCGAGGCAGCGGAAGCTTTCAAAGGCCGGCGGCTGGACGATTCAGAGTATCAAAAGGCCGCGATTCTCGGATGGATGGTCGTATTCGTCAGTGCAGCGCCCGCTCATCATCCATTTCCTAAAGTAACAACTTGAAACATCGCCCAGTTGCACTCTTACTTCTCCGTGTCGGACGGTATTGTTAATCAAGTTACGACGAGTCATGGAAAATTGTCATGGCATCATGTGGATGGCGTCGGGTCCAATGCCCTTAATGATGTGCTCCTACTCGAGGGTGCTGTTTATCAACTAGCGCGCGAGCACTTCCGAAAGGAGCCTTATTATGTTGACCTGCTCGAGCTCCTGCATGAGACTCGCCATCCGTCATTCTTTCGCAACCCGGTCTCTGTAAGTACTTCAAAGCTCGGGTTCATGCCTCCTCCACAAGCTCACGCGTGTTTTAATGCTCGGAAAGCACACTTACCAGTTTCCTATTGATAGGTGAGTCCTCTAGCCTTCCAAGTTGAGTACGCTGCTCAGACTCGACTAGTCAGAGGGCCGCTACCATCTACAAGTCCGCGATCTATTCATTTTACCTCCCCATGGCGCTCTCCATGATCATTTGCGGGTTTCCTGTCGAGAAGGCATCGCCCACGGATCTTAATTATTACGATTTCGTGCTCGACATTCTTCTCCCGCTTGGCGAGTACGCACAGATCCAAACAGAGTACTTCGAAAGCCGCTCCGGTAACCTTCCCAAAACCCGCTCCTGGTGTTATGATCTCGTCCGGTCTGCCGGATCTCCCGAACAGTTCGCGACCCTCGAGTCGCATTTCGGGAAAGAAAACACGACTTCTCAGTTGCATGTCAGGAGCGTATTTGCCGAGGCCGGAATTGACGCGCGTTACTCCCAGTACGCGGAAGACGCATATACCCGGATTGGCGCCCTCATCGATGCGCTTCCCGAATTGCGAAACCCGGGCGGCGATGCAGTACTCGGCCGCGCTATATTCCGTACGTTGCTCGAGGACCTTCATAGTCGCACAGACTGAGGGGGATCGAGATGCTGCGGTGCGCATGCACGGAAGATGTCGACCTCATGCATCGCTTCCTTATCAATTGACATGTCAGATTTCGGCCGGTACGGACTGGAGCCGTACAGTGTAGTATTTGGAGGGAAGCGGATTACATGGATGTAAAACGCTTAGAGTATTCAATCTTATAGTTGACCGTCGTGCCTGTCGTCCACCCGTCGGCAATTCCGTCCCCTTTCCCATTTACAGTACTTCCATACTCTTTCCTGTCCTTAGCCGTCTTTCGGCACCTAGTACCTAGTACTAATATTTACCTGCGTTCGTGTGCTCCTAATCCAGTTCTGTTGTTTTACAATCAATCAGCTTTCTTTCCGCATCATTAGTCAGGTCTAACCGACTTCAAGATAACAACGGCGCTTAATGTGTTTATATTCCTTTGATATGAAAACACATCCCAATGACATCAGGCCGGGGGTTGTGTCCGCGCAACGTAGCCTAACGACAGGCAGTAAATGCTCTTCACCTTCCATAAATGACTCAAACTAAATGATTAAAATGAAGATCGCTTCTCTCCACAGTCGATATATGACGACATTATGTCCATTATCTACACCAAGAACGGGAGAGTTCGTGGATAATGCAGAACTAAGTACGAGCCCCATTGGAAAAATCAAAAACCGCCGAGGCCTCTCTTTCTCGGCATTCTCGTAAAGCAGTCCGTGCGGTTGGACCAGGAGTAAAGAGAGGACTCAGAGAAGACGTCTCTTAGGCGAGCTTGACTAGGCACGTCATTATTCCTAAAACACAGGGTGCCAAAATGGTGCTCTGGCCTCCTGGAAGTGTGTTCTTGATTGTTGAAAGGGGGCGCTAAACTCGCCTCAATGCCACCCTGGTACCCTGTCCGTTAAAACCCGCATCATCCACTTTCTTCCAATCACCGCCCCCACTCCCGCTCCATACTTCCTCCAGCCTTGTGTTCTACGAGGTTCAGTACCACCACAATGAAGAAACCCCACTCAACCACTGTTGATGATGCCCCCGCACCTCGGCCTGATCCCCTCTGGGCCATGGGGGGCTACTCATGCACTTCGGTCCCACAGAGCATCCTTCGGGACTTGATATCCGCGCCTAGGCATCTCTCCACTGCCAATCTTCCCAAGTTCAACGCCGCCAACGAGATAGATTACACCTGCGCCTATCACATCAATGAGGCATTTATAAACCTAACATATACGTACCCGGTGAGCAACCAACGGATCGAACATTGATATTGACTTACCTTAGACTTACCTTGCTGCGCCACAGAATATCGCTGGTGCTTGGTCCATGTTGGCCCAACGTAGGTCCGTGTTCTTGCTTCTGCTACGGTCCTTCGTGTTCACCGGGATGCAAAGCATTCTTCAAAGCAAGTTTCGTCACCTCTCAGCGGGCAAGCTATCCCCATTGAACTGGGGATTCTCTTCTTGCCACTCACTCGGCGGCAGCAACACTCAGTGTGGGTGCGAACGTCACGGATGGAAGAGCTCTCTACTGACCTAGATGCCTCTTCACAGGGTGTGAGCACAAGCAGCTCTTCAACACCACGTCTGAGGATGATATGTTGCGCCAGAGGACCGCGCAAGCCCTTTGGGGACATGACGTGAGTATCCTTTCTGTCTCGCCTTCGATGTAAGGGAGCAATTCAGCCAGTGTTGCTAATAACTGGCGCCTGCAGATCTGCATCAGAGTGGGGTCTAGAAGGCAATGTAGTCCGCGGCTAGAACGCCACAAGCCCGTGGCAAGGGTCCCAAATCAAGAATTGACAATAAACCCAAGGACGCAGGACGCGGAGCGGAGAGGCTCGCGACCTCGAATGCACAGGGCATTTACGCCAATCCTCGCTGGGACCGAGTTTCCAGCAGGTGTGGACGGTGGAAGCTGCAGAAGGGCAATTTGTTTCGGTGGAGAGGGGTGAAAAAGGCGTGCCACAACAGCAGCAGCGGCTCGAGGACAAGCACTTCAAGATCCCAAGAAAATCCAAGACGGGACTCAAGGCACTCCTCGTGGCTACGGAAGCCGACTTGGCAGGTGCGGTCTAGGAGATCAAGTGCCGTCTCTGCCCCGACACCAAGCTCAAGACATGGAAAGATTTCAACTGCCACTGTGATACGATGGAGGCACATCCTTTGAAAATTCCTTTGGCGACCTCTGTGGGAATTTCTTTGCGCGCGGGGACTCACTTGAGTGGCACTGCAAGAATCCGCCCATCGAGTGTGTCAACGTCACGCTGGAGAAGGCCACAGCGAAGCGCAGGGAGACGCAGAAGGCCCATGATGACATTATAGGGAGGATAGAGAGATGTTTGGGGACGAGAGGATACCAGGGTGCCGTTCTCGCAAATCATAAAGGAGAAATATCCCGATTCCTCGAAGAAGCGCACTGGCAGTGGCAAGGAGCGGAGTCGGCTCAAAGGCGTCAGTAACATACCAATTCCACCTGTTCTGTCATTTGCTTACCCTACTGCGATGCGAAGTCCTCGCGGTGAGGTGCCACGGACGATTTTCCTATTTGATTTGATCTTGGGCTGTTGTAGTGTTCCATATTTGCGTAACTTATAAATATAGAGATTTCTAATCCGCCTCAAACCAGTGTCTTGATTACGCACCTTTTTTTTTCTTCGCCCAATCCTCCCAGCAGCATTGTTCTCAACCACGAACACGTGCTAAATGAGTCGCATCAGGGTAAAAATATAAAAGACCAGGGTATGGTGGACAATCAATGGCAGCCGGATGAGGTGTTTTTTTCGTCTACCAAATCGGAACGTCGAGAATCGAAAATGGACCCTTCTCCGCACTACGAGCACGTGCACACAAGTACAAGTACTGGATGTACCGTGTGCCGTGCGCGTGACCCTTGTTGCTGCCACTTTCATCTCCAAGGGGGCGCTGGGCAATCGATTTGGTACAATGCCTAGAAATCGATCTATATACCAATTCATGAATTCAGTGGTGTTACGTGAAGCGGTACTCACGGTGCTTTCGCATTGTGATGGTCTGGCGCCTCAAGTATCATGCTCCGTCATGTCCTCTGTAGTCTCGAAATAGCGACGCGAAGGATGAGAGGAAGGCGGAGGTGCAGGGCCCTTCCAGGAAGATATCTAAAAATCCTTGTGTATGAGAATCGGTTTCATCATGAGTTTTTCGAGGTCTAAAACAAGAGTACAGTATATGCGTCAGTCATTCTTGTCACGGAAGCTATGGGGCAGTTAGACTCGGCATCGACGCATGGTCAAGATGTGTCAGTTCACATGCTTCCGGACGCATGGGAACTGAGGCAGCGCTGATACTGTCATTGGCCATCGTTCAGCACTGGCAACGGAGGGAAAATGAGAAAGAGATCGTATCGAGGGCGAGCACGGGTGTGGCACGGATTCCTGGCTGTGACCTGCATTGGGCCTTTCAGTCCCGCAATGGTAGAGGCTGACTTGGGGCGATGCGGGGAGTCATGTTGGGAGGCTATAGTACCTTCTCTTGGCGACGTCTCTCGAAGTGCTCGCTGACGCGCTAACGCGCTAACACTCGCCCGCCACAAGGCTCAGCTCCGTGGCCCCCGCGGGCCGCTGCCCAGGCACCATGACATTTCACTGCCTTCGTACTAGGTCACCAGGCGACTACTTGAGCTCGACTCAAGATCTCATGTCCATTCTCTTCGTGTCTAAAATGCCATCAGGACATCTCAGCTCCTTATTTTTTTGCTCGTCATTGGCCCCGGAAGGGGTTCAGAATGGCGGAAAGGCCCCTTTCAGCTTTTGTCCCCGTCGCCTTTGGCCCATCAAGCACTGATTGAAGGGGCCTTTGTGCATGTGGCGAACTGGTCATGCGCGGTGGAATCTGTCTCTCCTGCTCACGGATGCCTTCGTAAGTTCGTAGGTGCCATATCCTATTACAGGTCTCGAGGTATAAATACATTCTCGTTGCACTTTCGAGTCTACTGTACACACACACACCACTCTACTGTCACTCTCATATTCACACTCACATTCACACTCACATACCCAGTACACAATGACCTCTTACTTATTCGTACCCGTATTCACAATGGCGACCGCCGTTGTGGTCCCAGTGGTCCCCGTACAACCTCCGGCTGTGCAGCTGGTTATACCCGTGGCCCGGTTTACGGTGTGTGTTCCCGTATGCTTCCAAGGTTGGACATGCTAAATTAGTTCCCTATAGCGCGTTACCCCCACGGCCACTTTATTTTGGCCCAATCCTCAATGCCGAATGTCGAATAGGCAGACAAGCTTCATGCCCACAACAGCAGAGCACCGCTTCTCCCAGGACAAGAGATACCGATGAGGATCCTGCGCCTCGACTCTTGCCTCGACTACCATGACCGACAGATGACCGTGATGAGATCTCACTTCAGACTTCGGGAACAATATTACCCGTCTATGTCTCCTGTGCGAATAGCTAAATCTGTATCCTTGTCAGACACATGTACTGTACTGTAAACCTCAAACGTAGCGCCGGTAGCGGGCTACAACAGTAATAGGAAGAAATAGGTTTCTCCAGGGGTTGTTCGGAAGAGGTGGCTCGGGGAAGAGTTAGCGTAGACCGCCTTCTTCAATCGACTTCAATCATCAATCAGTTCTTGGTCCAACTCAGCTGTTCGGACTTGTTCCGTCACATATGTCAAAGATCTGGTTGCTTGGGCCTCGCACTAATACTCTCCTCCCTTGTTCTATATCGGGCCCATTGCGCTGGACGGGTGTCCACCGGTCTATTCGGCAGAAGGAGACGGTTCTCGCTAAGGAGCACCGCAGGCCGCTCTGCTCCCTGCTCCCATTCCCGTCTTTGATTTTGTGCTCGCCTCTTGATGTCGGGGCCTGACGTGGGTGGGAGTATGTCGTTGGAACCCTGGCCTCTTCCTGTCGTTCTAGCGGTAGGGATGATGTTTACCGTAGTGGTGTTTACTTCGTTGTCATCGTGGTCTGCACCCTGACGCACACGCCCCTCATCGACAGCCCTAATCGCGCTGGCATGTCCGTGAACATTCTGTTGTATAAAGCTCACCTATAGGAGCAACGTCAGCGGCATAACTTGTCGAGCATTCTAGTCTTACGTTTCCAGTCAACCTCAACGGCTTCAATGTCGACTATCTGTCGCGGCCTCAACAAAGTTTTGTAGTAACTTTCCAACACAATTTGCCTGAGTTCTGCCTCTGAGTTCTGCCTCGATTCGACTCCAGCTTCCGAACGGGATGGACACAGAAAGAAGAGAGAGGCTGAACCCGAAGATTTGATTTTGAGCGTCTCCAGCATGTCAGCTGGAAATTGGATACTATGCGATGCTAATTCCGCTGTACTGCCACACAGTACGACAGCGACGCAAACTTGCTTACTGAAAACAAGAAGAATGGCATATAATAGCACACACTAAAACGTGGACATAGCTTCAACCATTAGATCTGCCATCCCGCCGGAAGAGTACGATTAATCGGCGTGGATGGCCCTGAAGAACGACTCTGCTCTGGCTGGACGGCGCTCCCGCTTCTCTGCGCACTCGGGCTGGAGGCGTTCTGGATCTCTGTGTAATACCACTTCGGTAAGAAACCGATACGGTCTTCGCCAGCTTCCACCTCGCGTCTTTCCTCTTCTGATAGCGAAGCAAGCTCAACGCCGACGCGCGGCGTGAATTTCACGCGCCACACGCTTCCCGGAGCAGCAGCGTTACCCGACTCGACGTTACTTTTAATCCACGTCAGAAACCTTTCGCCCCACGATAGACATATCTGAGGGTCCCAAGCGTTCTCTTTGCCGCGCACCATCCGCGGGATCTCCAACGTCTTGAATGATTCTGTGGTCTTGAGTTTGCCGTTCGGGGTACGGAAACCGACGAGGATTTCCTATCATGCTTCATGTTGAGCGAAAAAAACTCTGGTAAACGTCAAGCCGCACCGGTACGCCTAAGAGAAACGATTGAAAATAGAACTTCAGAAGTTTTCTGATTTAAAGAATTTTAGCAAGTCTGGCTGTCCTGCCGTCGATGTGATGCCTTACTTCTCAAACCGCGCTTTATCTCGGTCCCCGCGGATGGTCATCGAAGTTTTCAGTTCCAGCATTGTGTCATTACGACCATCATACCTGTCTTGCTAACCCTATTGGCAAAACGCCGTGAACGGTGTAAAGGACTCATACCTCTCACGCAATCCACCTCGCCTCCGATGACTATGCGAGTATCTCCTAGCTTGGTCTTCACGACGCTGCACCATTGCACGTTTGTGTCCACGTCACCTCCCCAGCCTGATGAGGCATCAGGCCGCGATGCCGTGCACCACGATTCAAATGAATAGCCATAGTACGTCTGCATGCGATGGTGGGGCGTCAAATTTTCCCTGTACACCGTAAAACTACTTCAACCTTGGACAAAAGGCCGCTCACTTCTCTTGGAGCCGAGCATCGCTGATAAATTCCTCAAAGTATAGCGTACCACTTATAGCCATAACATTGAGTTCCCACCCATCTCGGTCTTCATAAGGTCCCGTCAGGATTCTCCCTCGCAGATAGGGCTGACCTCAGTAAAGCACAGTGCATGAAGACAGTACTTGGCACACACTTTGTCATTACTCCACGCCAGCTGACAATATTAATAACAGGGTCACCTGTTCCTCGCCTCCGAACCTCTGAGATGGCCCGTAGCAGCCCATCAAGGCGACCTCTTTCCTCGGGACGGCGAATCCAACGTTCGTAACCATGGCCAAGGTCTGCATCCAGGGGAGGGCTAACGTAGTATCTCATGGCAGCATCAGAGAATTCAAGCTTGCGATCATTTGTATACGAGAATGATATTAAGGGTAGTGGTCGCTGAAAGGGAATTGCACGAGAGGCGGACTGGGATGTAGAAGGATAGGGAAGACTAGAAGAGACGTGAAGGGGAGGTGATAGTGAAGAATCCAGTCGTGGTTGTTTGTGTGCTAGCCGTTGATCCTTATCTTTCGGGTCTGGGAGAATATCGACGTCCGATAGAGCACGTTTTCTTGATGACATGCTCTTGAAGCTCTTCTACGCTCGGGTAAGATGGGAAAAGTGGGTGTCGTTATGTAATGACCTTGTTGACCGTGTTCTCACGACGGCACCAACGCGTTCCAGAAATGTGCGAGAAGTGTTCCAGAACTTCCAGTCGTGTTCCCATTCGGAGCCCTTGCCCTTTTTTCCACCGGTCCATGGCCTGATAAGTCGGAGGTAAGAAGCCACCGCATGCGGCCTACACGACATCATCACAGAGTGATACTAGCCGTTGCAATAAGCTTGCTCACGATGGTGCAAAAACATCAGCTTTCCTGCAGCATGCAACGCGCGAGCTTGCCCGTCTGCATGCACAAATACAACTTGAACGGGATCACGGATGACAAGACCACACCATTGCCTCGATCCAGGATCTCCCCTTCGATTAGGCCCCGAAAGCGGTCCGCCGGACACGACGACGACGATTCGACCTATCCCGCTTAAGAAGCGAAGCGGGCGCGCCTTGATAGCACAGGTCCTCCTCCCTTGCCTCAGACGCGCTGCCATGAACCTCCGACAACAAAGCGAATGCCGAACCAAAACCATCCGCTGAGTCAATATCTCCGAGAGGCATGCCAATGGCATCGCGAACCATGCGTTCTGATCCTACAGTTGCGGAACTTCCTTGCGCGGACCCCGTGAGGTCGCAGTCTCCCGTCGACGAATTGCATTCCGCACTTCACCCCATGGCCACCGAGCCACTACCAACCTCGCCCAATGATATCCGACCTGAATAGTAAAATAGGACAACGCTCTCCTTCTAATGACACCGCACCAAATCTCGGGCCTCAGGTGGCACGCCTCGGCGGACCTGGTCCTCTGTTCTGGAGGCTCAAGGGTTCCCTTTGCCGACGTAAGACTCCGACACAGGCATTTCATTCATTGCCCTATGAATCGTAGCTGAGATGGACCTTAACAGCGTCGCATCCCCTGCCACAATGGGTGTTCCCGCATATACTCAGCAACAAGTAGCGCCATCCGCTTTTATTTTTAGCAAACTTGTTTGTCGCCAACGTTCCAGGCATTTGGGCAACCCAAGTCGGCAAACCTTCAGCCGGACAAACCGATGTTACATTCGTGGTAGACCAGGATACCGCGAGTTCCATGCAGCGTTGGGCTACCCGCAGACAAGGGTTGAAGTAGGCATTCCATCTCTTCTTCACTATTTGTTATGAAAACAGATACCTCTCCTCTTTTAGCCCTGATGCCCGACACGTGGTCCACCTCGTCGCCTTGTAGACCACGGCGGTCTCTGCTGTACGGCATACCCTTTCGCAAAGTCCGGGAGGCATGACACCCTAGGTCTTTGTGCTTGCTTTGCATGATTTACAACCACAGTGGCCCGACGATGGCAGTCTCGTGTTGCAGCTGAAGGCGGAGAGCAGACCTAGTTGTTTTCTGACATAGTCCGTTCCGCTCTCTCTCAATCGCTGTCAGGTTTATGGTGCTGATCTTTCGCATAGAACATCTCAGGCGCTATTTGTGAAGGCACGAATTTGATTCGTATCATGCAGCTCAAGAACATGGTGGATATCGTATTTACAATGTACGCTACTCCACTCCTGAGTCACTTGCTTCTTCTCTTAAATGGGAGATTTCGCAAGTGGACTCCTTTCAACCGCCACAGTCCGGATGGTCGCTGGGGTAGATTTACTGTACTGTTCTACTCACAAGTGTTCTTACCCCTGCCTGGACCTGTTGGACATACCCAATAATGCTGAGAAAATGTAAATGCCAGACTTCCTGTGTGACTGACAGTCAGACCTTTGTTGGACATGTGTTCAGTATGCACTCAGTTATTGGAGTGATCAACTGAGTTTATTCAAACCTGTTGGATGTGCATCATGATTCAGTATGTGCTGCCCAATGTAAGTCTAGCTGCTTATGTATTGTAGTGCTTGGCTTACCTCAGTTATTGGAGTGATGAACTGAAGTAACTAGGTGGGTGGTGCCTATTTATGTACCTATTTATGGTACATATATTCAGTGTGCAAGCCTTATCATTCAACAGGAAAAAAGGGGAAGATGAAATACATGGAAGCTTTCAGAACAAAAGAAGCACTTCATTGGTGTGTGATTGTGGTTGTTACTGTCCCCTCGACCCTGGGACTTCCCCCCCTCGATTGACAGAGATGTCAGCTGCGAGGACAGCCCCATGGAGTTGGACGGGTCCGAAGGAACGGTAGGTCCTGATTAGTATATATGACTGTACGCCTCGTTGGATGTGGACAGACTACACGAGTTGCTTGTGACTTGGCCCTATGTACACATGTTCTCGGTGCCCCCTAGTTGTGTTCCGTGCCCTGTGCCCTAGTACCCTGTATTCCAGTATATATACGACTCAACAGTGACTCTAGGTCGCTAAGTTGAGTCTCCTGTCCATCTTACGCAGACAATATCATCTATTCTCCACACCCTTAGCCAGAAGGCAGCTGCGAGAGCCTTGACACTATCACCTCGAGTCTATACATTATTGTCGTGTAAGCAGCGGTGACATTAGACTCAACTTTCTCATCATCACAGAGGCCCCACCCAAGGAATACCTCACGGACTTTGGAGATGGCAACGGACCACCAAAGAACACACACCTGTGAAGAATCGACAGAGGAGTCATCCCCGGATACGACAGGATAGCAATCCTATACCATCCTGATACGACCAAGAAGGCACAGGACTGCATAGATGGAACCCATGTCTGGATACACAACGAGAGAGGATTCCTCACCCAAGTCTACCTCGAAGAAGACAGAGACAAGTTCAAACTAGTACGAGGACCCAGAAGGCCGGACATCGAGGCCCACAACGAGCTAAACGCAGTAGAGAGACTCTGCCGAAGACACGAAGGAGGAAAATTCCTACCCATCCCACCTGACTCCGACGACGAACAAGACAATGTCTGACCCCCATCCCCCATCTCCACAGACCAACAACCCAACTTGCCCACCACTGACGAGGAACCCACAGAGGATCGCACCAACATCATCATCAGACACTCCCCACTCATTGCCACCTGACCATTTACCACGTTAATACACGAGCACACCATGGCGACCACCACAGCAACAACTACCGCCACCACAACCACTAAACCAAAGATAGTGGCCTCCATGCAAAAGAAGCTAGACACGGCAATGAAACGACAACCCAGTAACAACCCCGGAGGAAGCAGCAACCCCGGAGGGGGGAGTGGCAACCCTGGAGGAGGAAGCAGCAACCCCGGAGGAGGAAGCAGCAACCCCGGAGGGGGAGGAGGCAACACAGGAGGAGGAGGAAACCCCAGACCCCCCAACCCCCCAGTGGCACCACCCATGCCTCCAGCAAACCAAGACGCCCGCCTCATGGGGAGTGCCCCCACGGAATTCGACGGAGACCGAGCAAAAGCGGACCAATTCATAAATGAACTATGACACTACTTCTGCATAAATGCTACAGGTCCCTGGCCTCCAATCCTAGATCCGCTGCGTAGCGATAGCCCTCACATTCATCAAAGGCCCAACGGTAGACGAATGGGCCCTCAACCAAGGAGATTGGGTAGACCGACTAGACCCACTCATCGAAGACGTCCCCGATGTATGGACGAACTTCTTGATCGAGTTCAGGAACCAATTCCAAGACACTCAAGCGGAAGAATGAGCACGCCTCCAGATTGAAGGCATGAAGATGAAGTGGCCAGATGTCGATCAATATATCCAAGACTTTGAAAGGGTCACTCGGAAGGCCAAATACCCACTCACTGTTACCGTCCCCTCGACCCTGGGACTTCCCCCCCTCGATCGACGGAGATGTTAGCCGCGAAGACAGCCCCATGGAGTTGGATGAGCCCGAGGGAGTGGTAAGCCTCGATTAGTATGTACGACTGTATGCCTCACCTGATGTGGATGGACTACATGAGTCACCTGGTGACTCAGCCCTATGTACATGACTCGCAGCCCCGTATTGTCGTGTTTCCTGTGCCCTGTGCCCCGTACCCCGTACCCTGTACCCATAGTACTATAAGTACGACTCTCTAGTGACCCTAAGTCGCTAAGTTGAGTCTCCTGTCCGTCTTACAACGGCAATATCATCTATTCTCCACTCCTAGCCAGAAGGCGGCCGCTAAGAGCCTTGTCACCATCACCCCGAGTCTACTCGTTATCGTCGCGTAAGCAGCGGTGACACTCACGGCACCTGCAACTGTCAGATACTTCCTAAAGGGATTAACCAAATCCATAGTCAATGACATAGTCAAACCCCCCAAGGTCAACACCTACGCTGAGATCAAACAACGAGCGATTGACAGCGTAGCCTCGCAGCTCCTCATCTACGAAATGTTCAAGCAGGACAAGAACACCACCAATCGACCCCCGTCATCGCAATGGAATCGATTTGCACAGCCCAACCCAACCAACCAACAACCCAGCCGACCTAACATCCGAGGGTATAACTCCACCAACGCGCCACAACACCTGAACAACGCCCCTGTCCCAATGGATGTCGATGCAGACCGCGCATGCGCCAACCGAAATAACAACTGGAGGAACCAAAACCCCCAAGGGAGAACGATCCAGATGCAAGACGAACAAGGGAACGTCTACCAAGTGAACGTCACTCAAACCCAACCAACCAACCGGAACCCCTGCGGCGCCTGCTACGAGTGCAACCAAGTCGGACACTTCGCACGCAACTGCCCCAACCGGAAGAAGAAACCGCATGTAGCCACGGCACAACTGGTCGACTGGATGTTGGATGCCCCGACCACCAGCAAGAACCCAGTTGACGAAATGGCAACCAGATTGGCGGCCATGTCCCCCGACCAACGAGACCAGGTAGCAGCACACTTTGGAGGAGGGATAGTAGCAGCCGAGGAAGAGGGTTTTCAGGATGCCTAACCAGTTCGGCCTTGGTTAGGGCATTAAGTACAAGGAGCGTGTATCTATCGAACCGTCGATCAATGACAATTCGCATATATCTAAACTCCTTGTTTAAGAGGGCTGAAACCTCCGCACTACTAGACTCCGGCGCCACGGAGAACTTCATCAACCCCGGCTACGCAAGAGAACTCAAGCTACCAATCGAAGAGCTAGCAGAACCCTGTAAGGTGTTCAATATGGACGGAACCCAAAACCACCACGGACAAATCACCCACTATACTGACCTAGACGTACGGACGGGTGACCAAACGCGAACGATGTGCTTCTTCCTCACTAACCTAGGAGAACAAAAAGTGATCCTGGGCTACCCATGGTTCGCTGCAGCCCAACCAATCATCGACTGGGCAAAGGGATGGATCGCCTACAAACAACTACCTGTGGTCATTAAAGCCAGGATCAGACAAACCCCAACGAAGATCCACACCGCTACAGCGTCAGACCGACAAACGCTGGCCTCAAAACTGGCCGAGAAACACACAATCCAACCGCCACCAATCCCGAGCGAGTACCGCCAACATGCCTTTGTATTCAGCGAAGCAGAATCCAAACGATTCCCGCCACCACGGGAGTGGGACCACACCATCGAATTAAAACCAGGCCACCCAGAAAACATGCCAGGAAAGGTGTACGCCCTAACCCAACCCGAACAAGAGGCACTTGCGACCTTCCTCCAAGAGCACCTCGACAAAGGGTACATCACCGAATCCAAGAGCCAATTCACAGCTCCATTCTTCTTCGTCAAAAAGAAAGACAGAAAACTTCGGCCAGTACAAGACTACCGGAAACTCAACGAATGGACCCGCCGAAATGCCACACCGCTCCCCCTCATCCCCGAGCTCATTGCAAGAGTCCAAGGAGCCAGCTTGTTCACCAAATTCGACATCTGCTGGGGGTACAATAACATACAGATACGCGATGGGGACCAATGGAAGGCAGCGTTCATCACGAACCACGGCCTCTTCGAACCACAAGTAATGTTCTTTGGAATGACCAACTCACCAGCCACCTTCCAAACCATGATGAACACACTGTTCAGGGAAGAACTCCGGCAAGACTGGTTATCGATCTATATGGACGACATCCTCATACACACCAAGTTGGACCTCCCATACCACCGAGCAAGA
Source organism: Russula ochroleuca (assembly GCA_015178965.1). NCBI lineage: Eukaryota > Fungi > Basidiomycota > Agaricomycetes > Russulales > Russulaceae > Russula > Russula ochroleuca. The sequence goes on from WHVB01000002.1 coordinate 910,531, forward strand.
GTCCACCAGATCCTCGACAAATTGCATAAACACGACCTCTTCCTCAAACCAGAGAAATGTATCTTCGAACAAAAAGAAGTCGAATTCCTGGGCGTCATCCTGGGCCACAACACCATCCGCATGGACCCAGCCAAGGTACAAGAAGTAGCAGACTGGAAACCCCCACGAACAGTCCGAGACGTCAGAGCCTTTCTCGGCTTTACGGGGTACTACCGATACTTCATCAAAGACTACTCGAAGATCGCGAGACCCCTGATCCACCTAACAAAGAAAGCAACACCATTCACATGGGGAGAACCCCAGGTTAAAGCCTTCGAAACCCTCAAGGTACACATGTGCCAAAACCCAATCCTGCGCCAGCCCGACTACACCAAACCATTCTTCCTAGCCACAGACACGTCCGCATACGGCGTGGGAGCCGTACTCTTACAAGAGGGAGACAAACACCCCAGAAAAACCTCACCAACCAAACACCCCATAGCCTACTACTCCGCGACATTCACGCTGACTGAGTGCAACTACGACATCTACGAGAGAGAACTCCTAGCCCTGATGAAAGCCCTAGCCCACTGGCGACCACACCTAGCAGGATCAACAATCCCAGTCACAGTCCTCACCGACCACGCAAACCTCACTTACTGGAAATCCCCACACAAGGTAAACCGCCGCATAGCACGCTGGTTCGCAGAACTCCAGGAGTACCACCTGAAGATCCAACACATGCCAGGGAAACTCCACACCTCGGCAGACCTCCTCTCCTGACCACCGGGAGTAGACAGAGGCAACACGGACAACGAGAACATGACTCTCCTCCACCCCGACACATTCATCAGACTATCCACCACCGAAGACCCCAAAGACAAATGGTGGGAATTAGAACGACGAATAGGAGTGACACAACGGAAGTACCCTGCCGAGATCACAAAATGGATCAAGCATCACCAAGCGGCCATGACCCACTCACACAACGACGGGAACCTAAAGCACTGGCGGGTACAAGGGAAGATCGCCGTCCCACCAGACGACACCCTGAAAAAGGAAATCCTCCACCGATTCCACGACCTAGAAATTAGAGAACATCAAGGACGAGACCCCACCACTGCGATCATCCACCGACATTTCTGGTGGCCAAACATGAACGAATGGATCGCACAATATGTGAAAGGGTGTGCCAAATGCCAACAAAGCAAAAACCTCACAAAGCGAGCGAAGGTACCCCTCTACTGAATCCCCACGCCAACCGACGCCCTCCCGTTCCAAATCGTGGCAATGGACCTGATCACCCAACTCCCAACCAGTAACGGGTATGATGCCATCCTTACAATAGTAGACCACAGATGCACAAGAGCGGCCATATTCCTCCCCTGCAAAACAACGATCACTGGACAGGAAGTAGCGAAACTATACTACGATAACGTCTACCGATGGTTCGGCCTACCCAATAAGGTCATATCCAACCGGGATCCCCAATTCACATCCCTCTTCGCAAAGGCCCTCGCCCAACAACTAGGGATTAAGCAAAACGTGTCCTCAGCATTCCACCCTCAAACAGACAGACTGTCGGAACGGACGAATCAGTGGGTAGAACAATACCTCTGCCTGACCATCAACAGTGCCCAGACCGACTGGAGTGATTGGCTAGGGATAGCCACCATGGTGCATAACAATCACAAAAATGCCACCATCAACATCACCCCCTCGGAGGCCCTCCTCGGCTATACACCTTGCCTACACCCCGTGGACCCCCCTCCGTCGCTTAACCAACACGTGGAAGACAGGAAGCAAACTGCCCTCAAAAGGCGTGCACAAGCGATTGAAGCCATCAACCGCACCGCCCATCAGACGCCACCACCCCAGTTCGAGGTCGATCAAGAGGTCTGGCTCGAGGCTAAGAACCTCCAACTACCCTACCAGACCCCCAAACTAGCCCCTAAGCAACACGGCCCCTTCTGCATTACCAGGCAGATATTGCCGGTGGTGTATCAACTCCAATTACCCGATGCCTGGAAGATCCACAATGTGTTCCACGCCAGTCTACTCACGGCATACCACAAAACCCCACAGCACTGGACCCAATCACATCAGACCACCCCCCGAATTGATCGAGGGTGAACACGAGTACGAAGTCGAGGCTATCATTAATCACTGCCTCTACAGGAGAAGGAAGACCCTGCAATATCTCCTCAAATGGAAAGGGTACCCACACACTGACAACACGTGGGAACCAGCCGACCAAGTACATGCCCCCGCACTAGTCGAGTCATACCACGAGAGACACCCCCTCGTGCAACCGCATAAAAGAAGAGGCTTGAGGGCTCGAATCACCATTCTCTCCCCACACTCCAAACTGCTATGTCCCACCAGCTCATCCACATTTCTGCCGTCGAGAACGACAATGAGTACGCTCCCGCCTCGCCCACCAACTCCTATGCCTCCACCGAAGCCCTCTACATCCCCACCCTGGGAACCCCCTATCAGACGACCAGTCCCACTAGAGCCCTTCCTCTTGTTGAGGACCCCACACCCACTAACACAGCACGGGTCCTTGCAGTGGACCTCGCCGTCGGCACTGCACAGCCAACCATACCCCTATCACCCCACACGGTTAGCACTCTCGTCGAAGGACAAGCCGACGCCCTCACGGCTCCAGTTCTCCTCCATATGGTCCACAGTCTCGTCCTCACTGCCAAGCGCACTGAGGACCGGATGGAAGCCGTTAGGATCACGGCCGAAGAGCAAGCCACGGAGCTCGAACAGAGCAGAGACCGGTGCGACGTCCTCGCCCTTGGGGCCAGGAGCCTCCAACTCGAGCACGACACCCAAGCTGAGTCCCTGCGCCTCGCCGACCTTACCATCCGCTGCCTGGCCGCCCAGCCTGCGAGGGCGGATATTCCAACGGGTCTCCAGTCTGAACCCCCTATGGGCTTTATCGAGAACAACAGGCAGCTCCACTACTTCTCCATCCCCCTCCAAGGCGGTAGCAATGACCGTCGTATCGCCCCCTACATCCAACTTCTCGATGGCCCCGTTCCCCGCACCGCCGGTACCTTGGGAGGCATTGACAACCCTGTCTTTACTACAGAGGACTACGCCCAGCCCAGTTCCAACGTCGGCGTCGCCAATCTGCCGGTACCCAAGTGGCTACTCCGTGCCATCGACAGAGACTCCGAGATCTTCGAGGCCTTCGCACTGGAGGTCCAGGATACGACCCAGGACTGGGGCCTCTACACCGACATCTGCCGTTACCACCACACCGACACCGAACTCACCCGCATCGCCGCCCGCATCCGCGCCCTCGAAGCCGAGGAAGCTGAGACCCACAACACCCTTGCCAACTGCCGCCGCCGCCTTCGTGCAGCCAACACCGGGGAGACCCTTGCCCACCTCGCAGGCAATGACGCCAACTGCCACCACCAGCACCACGGGGAGGGAATCATCCGCTACACGACACATGGTCGTGCTCGCATCTAACCAGAGGGTGATGTTACTGTCCCCTCGACCCTGGGACTTCCCCCCCTCGATTGACGGAGATGTCAGCCGCAAGGACAGCCCCATGGAGTTGGACGGGTCCGAAGGAACGGTAGGTCCTGATTAGTATATATGACTGTACGCCTCGTTGGATGTGGACGGACTACACGAGTCGCTTGTGACTCGGCCCTATGTATGCATGTTCTCGGTGCCCCCTAGTCGTGTTCCGTGCCCTGTGCCCTAGTACCCTGTATTCCGGTATATATACGACTCAACAGTGACTCTAGGTCGCTAAGTTGAGTCTCCTGTCCGTCTTACGCGGACAATATCATCTATTCTCCACACCCTTAGCCAGAAGGCGGCCGCGAGAGCCTTGACACTATCACCTCGAGTCTATACATTATTGTCGCGTAAGCAGCGGTGACAGTGGTCCACTGTCTGACTGCCCCAACTCCAACAACCTTGAGGTTACAATGCATCAAGCATTCCTCAACTCAGACCACTCCTAGGAGGTTGACATGTCTCCAAGCCAACTAAGACAACTTACCTTACCATCTTTTATACAAAAGTTCCAATGCACGATATTGCCATGGATATACCCAGCCTTGTGAATTTGTTGAAGGCTGCCTTCATCTTTATATGAAGTACTTGGTTGATCTTTTAGTCCTCAGAAATGGGATTACCAACAGGCTCCAAGACAAGGAGCCTGAAAATCCCCCACATATCATAAAACCCATAAAATGTTGGTATTGCTTGACCTTGGACTTGGAGACAATGCAGAGACACATAGGTGTGGGCCTTAGTATCTTCTAGCAAAGTTCCTGCATTGGGATAATGCATGACATCAACCACTTTGCAGACAACATCAAGGTGATTACTCAAAGGTGCATCAGTAAATCTACAATTTTCTTGTCAGCTTTTAGGCCTTTTTCAGTGGTTTTTGGCTTTTTGACAAGTGTACAAGACTAGACAAGTAATAAAGTCTAAGAAAGATGACAAGTTCTATAAAATATTATACAAAATAACATATAAAAATAAATAGCCCTTTTGTGAGCCAGGGCATGCTGACATAATTATTTAAAAATAAAGATTATAATTTAATTTATAATTTAAATCATAATATATTTATTATTTTATAATCTAATCACATTATAAATCTAATCTAATCTAGTCTAATCTAATCATGATACATTGGGCAATGGGCAATGCAGGCACGAATGGGGTGGGGTGTCCACTAGGACAGGTGCAGGGGCCTGGTGTGTCAATGCAATGAGAAGGGGGCAGTGTCGATGCAGCAAGCAGGGGGGGTGATGATGCAGCGAGCAGGGGGGGCAATGATGCAGCAAGTAGGGGGGGGGGGGGAGTGATGATGCAGACATCATGTAGTGAGCAGGGGGCAGTGTCCACACAGCGAGCAGGAGGAGGGGCAGGGGTGTAGGCAGTGAGGGTGTCAACATGAGCAGAGGCCAGGAGTATCAAAGAAGGATTATTAGCAAAAAAAGTATGTAAAAAAAACAGGAACTTACACAAGCAGAGGGGCTGGGGGCATCGACATGGCACACAGGGGCCAGGTGCATCGACACAGCACACAGGATCCAGGGGGCATCGATGCAACGAGCAGGAGGATGTCGACACAGCAATGAGCAGGAGGACATCAACACAGCAATGAGCAGGGGGCAACATCGACACAGCAAGTAGGGGGGGCATTGATGTGGTGAGCAGGGGGAGCCTCGAGATAGCAAGCAGTGGGGGCATTGACATGGCAAGGAGGCAGGCATTGACATGGTGAGGAGGCAGGCGTTAACATGGCAAGCAGGGGTGTTGGTGTGGCAAGGGGGCATTGACATGGCAAGCAGGGGGGACATCAACACAGCAAGTAGGAGGGGGCATTGGCACAGGCAAATTGTTAGCAAAGAAAAGTAAATAAAATAAAAAAGAGAACTTACGAGCACACAGGCATCAACACCAGGGAGGGGGCACTAGCTCAGCAGTGAGCTGATGCTGGCTGGGATGCAGAGGCAAGGGAGGAATGCACCATCCACACCTTGGTGTGATAACAGTGCCCTATCCTGTGTCCGTGTCCACACATGCATGTGGTCCCTTGTCCGCAATGGAGCTTGTGTTTCATAGCTATTAAAATATGGCATTAGTAGAATGAAAAAATAGAGGTAAGAAAAAACATACCATTGCCGTTGGTTGTTGTTGTTGGTGACTTAGTATTTGAAAATGCAACAAGTTGAAAATGATGGCCAGTAAATGCCGAAGTCACCTGACCCAAGTTCAACTATTCACCAATTCACCATTTGCCTTTTCCTGTGTTCAATGTTCAATGTTCAACAACTTGTCTCCTCGCCACTTCCTTGCCCCACTTCGCTTTCGATGTCCCCCCTCTGCTTTATGTCCCCTGGGTCAGCACTCCCCTAGTGTCAATGCCACCATCTGATAAGCTCTGCCTCTGGTATGGAGAGAGGTGAGGTGTTTTATGGACCGACAGACTGGCTGGGGTCATGTGACCCCATGATGTTGGAATTTTGAGTTTGAGACATCAAACAATGTCTGCATCATGAGAAGCATCAGAGTCTTAGACAGTACCAGCTTTAGCACCAATGGCCAGCCACTTGTTTCATATTAGAACCCAGACCATACTTCTCCTCGGGTTAAGCACTTCTTTCACCCAATTGGGACACATACACACTACCGGATTCGGACAGTAAAATAGTATAAATAGATGCCTGTTAGTAGAGCGACACCTCAGTTCATCATTCGGGAACTGAGCTGATAAGCTCCGCCTCTGGTACGGAGAGAGGTGAAGTGTTTTACGGACCGACGGACTGGCTGGGATCACGTGATCCCATGACTCACATATGATACACGCATGGCTCTCTGTTTGGACTGGATGACTGAGATTCTTACTGTACCGCTGACTGATGACTGACTGATAGGATGACTCACAAGCGCATCATGCTTACTGTACGATAGGACGGATGACTGATCCCTTACAAACCGGCTTAGCAACCGGTTCTAGGACTATTAGTCATACAAGGTTCGACTCTGTATATATACGACTCTGTACGAACAGTTGAGCCTTAAGCTCGACTTTGCTTTGCAATCGCAACTCCTTGCATACTCCTGTTCATTGCGCGGCCCTCTCAGCTCTTCCATCTACTCTTTGAGGTCCTTAAAGGCGGATCTCACCTTCGGAGCTTAGTGATTGTGCTATAACAATCAACGCGCATCTCAGGAGTCTGATCACGTGTCACGGCACGCTTCGGACTGCACACCTTCCTCTTCGGACAAGTGTGCACAAAGCCCCGCTGCGGGCTTAACACAAGTCGAGCTTCTCCTAAGCCAACCTGGCTGACATACTACTCGACCTCGGAAGGAAATGAAAGCTCTCAAAGAGCCCCGACATCCGGTTCAGAAATAGAACCACTGACGACCTCCCTACAGAAATACAGGGAAAAGCCTTCTGGCTAGAATCACGGACCGAGGGACGATCAGCATATCACCTCAAAGAAGGGTTATACACATACCCTGTTGAATACATCAACGGAACCTGGTACAAAATCAGTTGGACCATCAACGAGTGCTACGAAGTTAGCAGAGAAGACGAGATCAAAGACCCTCACGAATCAGGATTAGGAACTAAAAACCAACCGTTCCTACTCGCCCCGGATCTCGAACGAATCCACACAGAAATCACACAAGGAAGTGACGAAACACCCGAAGTAAAAGACACTTCACCAGCCTCAGACCCGGACATCCCCACAACCGACCAAGCCCACGCACCGGTCATCGAACAGCTCACAGCAGCAATGGCAGCAATCGCCGTCGCTCATGTACAACCGGCACAGGTAGCCGGACCAGCACAGGCTCCACAACCAGCTGGAGGACAACCAGCAGGAGGAGGACAACCAGCAGGAGGAGGACAACCCCAACAACCACCCGCCGGAGGACAACCAGGCAGAGGCGGAGGTGGAGGAGGCGGAGGCGGCGGTGGAGGCGGCGGAGGCCAACCAGCAGCTGGACAAGCAGCAGCCGGACAAGCAGCAGCCGCTCCACCCCGTAACGAAGCCCTCAAAGGAATGATCCCCCAGATCTTCCAAGGAGACAGGAAAGACGCAGAACGCTTCATGCAACAATTCAGAGCATACCGCTTCCTTAACCGACATAACTCCACCTTCACCAACAAGGCAGAACAAGTGGCTTATGCTATCACCTTCATCAAAGGACTGTTGGTCGACGATTGGTCATACGACATGGCGGACCAATTATCCATCAAGGTAGAAGGAAACCCAGCCACAGGAGACCCCCCGACGCACGCAGAAAATGACCCAGCCCTCTGGGAGTGGTTCACAAGGGCATTTAGAGATGCTTTCACTGACTCCACCAAGAAACAAGACACGTATTCCTGTCTTACAAAAATGGAACTGGACGTAGACAAAGTCGACTCTTCCATCACACTCTTCAAACGCCTCATTAGGGAAGCAGGGTGGGGACTGGATGCGGAAGGAACAATTAAACTGTTCCAAGACATTCTACCAGTCGGACTCCACCGTGTCATCCGCCAACGGGAAACCCTACCAGCAACCATGGAAGAGTGGTACGATGCAACCCGAAAAACAGTCCAAAGATGGCAAGATCTAAACAATAACATCGGACCAAAAGGAGGACCCGGCCACATCTCGACCAGAGCCAATCGAATGAGGAGCTATCAAAAGCCCGCCCTGCCAAAACGACAGAAAGACCCTAATGCGATGGACATCGATGCCATCCGCACCATGGGAAAACTAACGGATGAAGAACGCACCAAACTAATGAAGGAAGGAAGGTGCTTCCGCTGCCGCAAATTGGGACATATGTCCAGAGCCTGCCCCGACAAAGGCAAAGGAAAAACCCCAGACAGACCCCGCAGCTCCCAAGGGCTATACACCAAAGAAAAGCCCAAGGTCCGAGCCGCAGTAATCAATGAAGACGAGGAAGAGGAACAGCATAGCGAAGCTGAAACCTCGACCACCGCGCCCCCTTCCTACACCAAAAAGGACGTCCTCCAATACATTCGAGGGATGACTATCGAAGACCGAGAAAACCTCTACGAGGAGCTATCGGCCAAAGCAGATTTTTAGGAAGCTCAAAGCCGACAGTCTGGCTGAGAGCAACGGGATTGCAAGATACGATGTACATTAGGAAACTCTCGACTCTGAATATGAATGTTTCTTTTCGCACTTCGCAATCCAAGGCTGACAAATCCGCCCTCATAGATAGTGGCGCAACCGATAACTTCATCGACGAAGACACCTGGAAACGACTTGGGATAGGACGCAAGGAACTGGCTAGACCAGTTACTGTCCACAATGTCGACGGCACTGAAAACAAACAAGGGAAGATCACCCATTACTGCTGGCTCTGTATCGTCAAAGGAGACAAACACATGCTCCAGAGATTCTACATCACAAGCCTAGGAAAAGATCGCATCATCCTAGGATACCCCTTCCTTTATGATTTCAACCCAAAAATCAACTGGAAGACAGGAAAGGTCTCAGGAGACCCGGTACAACTCCAAAGCAGCTGATACATGCATCTCGCCAAGAACATCTTCTTTATGCAGAGAGAGGCGATCAAACAACTAGGGAAACCCAAGGAAGATGAAGCCATCTACGTGCAACGGACCAATATTGCACAAGAATGGGCCCAGAAGGCGGATAAAGACAAAATCCACCTCACCATCGATACCATCCCGAAAGAATACCGAAAACACCAAAAGGTATTCTCTGAAGAAGAAGCACGACGCTTCCCTCTGGCAAGATCGGAAGACATGACGATCAAGCTAACGCCGGACGCACCAAGGGAGTTAAATTGCAAGGTATACCCCCTATCCAAAGACGAACGAGAACTTCTACAGAAATGGATTCTCGAAGAAGAAGAGCTAGGACGAATCTATGAAGGACCATCACCCTACACGGCACCAGTCTACTTCATCAACAAGAAGGACAGTTCGGAGAAGAGAATCATCATGGACTACCGACAGCTGAACAAGTACACAGTCAGAGACAACAACCCCCTGCCTAATATACAGTCCGCACTGGAAAGACTGCACGGCAAACTACTCTTCTCTAAGTTCGATATCCGCTGGGGATATAATAACATACGCATTGCTGAAGAAGACCAAACCAAAGCGGCGTTTAAAACTCCCCAGGGCACCTATGTTCCCCGAGTAATGTACTTCGGGCTCACGAATGCGCTGCCGTTCTTCCAACGAACTATGCACCGAGATTTCCGCCCCCTACTCCAAAAATACCCTGAAAACCTGGGGAACTATATGGACGACTGGTGGGTGGCCACAGCCAATGATGAAGAAGGCCGCCAACTACACAAACAGATCGTCCACGACTTCCTTGACAAAATGGAAGAATGCTCTTACTTCCTCAAACCAAAGAAATGTCAGTTCGAAAAGGACGAAATGGAAATCCTAGGATGGCTCGTCGGAGGAGGCCGAGTCTGCATTGATCCAGCGAAGGTCAAAGGCATATCCGAATGGCCCAGAACTCTCAAATCGGTAGAAGAAGTCAGGAAAACCCTGGGAGTGTTAGGATACCAATGCCCCTTCATTCAAGGATTCGCATCCATCGCCCGACCACTACACGATCTTACCAAGAAAGGCGCCCCCTTCGTCTGGACTGAAGAGTGCACAAAGGCATTGGATGAACTCATCACACGAGTAACCACTGAACCCGTCCTCTGGCACCCGAACCCAGCAAAACCATACGAACTTGAAGTTGATGCCTCTGCTTTCGCACTCGGGAGCATCCTCTACCAAAGGGATGACGACAACAAACGACGAGCAGTAGCCTATCATTCAAAGGCACTAAACGCAGCCGAAAGGAACTACTCCATCGGTGACAGAGAATTCCTGGCCATCATAGAAGGCCTGAAACGTGTACGACACCTAGTGATGGGATCACCCCACAAATTGATCATCTACACGGACCACGACAACCTCCGCTACTACCGACACCCACAAAAACTGAACCGACGCGTCGCTAGATACATTGCATTCCTAGCTGACTTCGACTTCGAATTGGTCCATCTCCCTGGCAAGCGAAACCAAGCAGACCCCCTCTCACGACGACCTGATCACAACGATGGGTCGACAGATAACGAAGAAACTACAGCCCTGCCAAATGAACTCTTCGCCAGAGCAATCGAAATCTCCATTCTAGAACAACAAGTCCATCAGCTGCAAAAGACACACGATCAATTGTGCCAAAGCTGGAAAAAGAAGCACAGCATCTACCAGGACGAATGGAAGGTCTGGTGGAAAGCGGGATCACTGGTGGTTCCTGAAGATGTGCAACTCCGACGAACGTTCCTCCAGGAATATCACGACACTCCGATGTCGGGACATCCCGAAGTTTGGAAGACTTACCTGATGCTAAAACGAGATTACTGGTGGCCCACGATCCACAAGGATGTGGAGGATTATGTCAAAGGATGTGCCACCTGCCAAGCGGTAAAAACAATCACCCACCGCAACATGCCCCCCATTGCGCTGATCGGTCCTGGTGAAGACACAACACCCTTCGCCACTATCACGGTCGATTTCATCACGAAGTTACCCGACTCATGCGGCTGTGATACGATTCTCACCATCACCGATCACAACTGCATGAAGGCCGTAATTCTAATTCCATGTCGAGAAGATATGGGGAGTGAAGAAGTCGCAAGGCTCTTCAGAGACCACGCCTTCCCCTATACAGGTCTCCCCAGAAGGATTATATCAGATAGAGACACACGGTTCACGTCGCAATTCTTCAAGGAACTCTGCGCCCAGTTGAACATCAAACAAAACATGAGTTCTGCATACCACCCTCAAACAGACGGACAATCGGAACGAACGAACCAGACAGTGGAGACAATACTGAGAATCTTCTGCAATCACCAGCAGGACAACTGGGCCGACTGGCTCAAAGTCGTCCAGTATACAATAAACTCCCGTCCTTCATCGACCACAAAGAAACCCCCATACGAACTATGGATGGGATTCATTCCCCGCACTCATCAACCCACACGTGTTGGGAATGTACAGGCAATCGAAGAAAGAAAGTCCCAACTTCTAGAAGCCAGGAAAAGCGCCCAAGAAGCCATCAGCAAGGCGCAATCTCTTTGGACCAAAAACCCACACTTCCAGAGATACCGGGTAGACCAGAAAGTCTGGCTAGAAGGGACCCATCTACGAACGACACACCCCACAATGAAATTAAGGGCCAAACACTTTGGACCCTTCAAAGTAACGGAGGTACTCAGCACCGTAATGTATAGACTGGATCTCCCAGCCGCGTGGAGAATCCACAACACATTTCATGCGGCTGTCCTCCACCCATATAAGGAAATGGAACTACATGGACCTAACTTCCCCGAGACACCTCCTGACCTGATCGAAGGACACGAGGAGTGGGAAGTGGACAACGTGTTAGCCTCAAGGCGAACAGGGAGGGCAAAAACACTACAGTACCTCGTCCTGTGGAAAGGATTCTCCGAAGCCCATGACTCCTGGGAACCAAAAAGGAATCTGGGCAACGCCTCCGTCAAGGTAGAAGAATTCCACGATAAGAACCCCAAAGCCATCCGGAGAATGGTTATAAACCCCCAAGGATCGACCATGGAGTCCTCACCACTCCCCGACATCACTACACTGTGCTCACAATTCGAAAACCTCTCCTTGATGTCCTCACAGTACAGTTCTCCCTCTCCTGCCACCCGCAATGCCATGCTGGCGGTCGACACAGAGGAAGTGGCAGTGTTGGAAGCGATGCTTCACCCTACTACAGAACCCCCACCGGCTTTCCCGGAAGAACCAAACTACACCCCACTGACAGACGCACCCCCCAGCTTCGAACTCGAAGAGTACCTACGCCTCTCACCATCGCTATACAGCGTACATGGACCAAGCCGAGTCCCCAGCCCCGAACCACTGCCCATCCCTCCACGCACCAGCACACTTCCCCAAGACAACCCAGAAGACCCGCGAAACCTCGTCTGCGGCCTGAGCAGCTTTGCAAGGGACCGCCTCTTCTACTCCCCGAGTGGCCTGGCAGTGGCCCAACTCATGCTAGAGCGACAGGAAGAAGCCGAGCACCCTCTGATACTGGACCACGAGACTAACGAGGTCCATCGTGCAGCCACCCCCTTGTCCTCGGTATCGAGCACGACATCGAGCTCCTCCCTGGCCACGTCCATGCACAGCTTCCCGTCGCACTACACCCTCGAAATCGATGTGGATGACCTCGTGCAAACACACCCCGGCGATGACTGGATTAGATTCCAGTCAGAGATCCACCACACCGCTATCAAAATCCCAGCCACCGAGGCAGAACCAGCGGCCAAAGTGGACGCGAGGTTCATACGCTTTTGCATCGACAACGTCACAGGAGAGCCCACCATTTACAGAACCATGGGAGCCGGGCAACCAATCTACGCGGAAGCCCTGGAAGCCGCTCCAGTGTCTTGGGCGGCACCTGCCGACTATCGCAATGATAGACACTTCAAACTAATGGTGGAAGAAAGGATGATAGGAGGCCCGATGGAAAGGGCGATCGAAGACCTAGGAGATTATGGGGTAAAAGCAGACATCATTCGTCTCCGGAACCTGGAAGCCGACAAACATAAGCTGGCCTTCTGCCTTCGAGAAGTCCAGGCTCTGGAAGCCTACGCTCAAAAGAGGAGGGCCGAGTTCGGCATTTATCAACTCACCCATGTCGGTCGGACCAAGGCAGTCCGCCAAAGACTCATCCGAGCTAATGCACGGGACAGACTTTTGGGATTGATAGAGGAGGATGACGAGAGAGGTGAACTGGCATGGCGACACCGACGCACCAGACGGAACTCTGCACCTTACCACACCAACGTCGTCACACGACCCGACTCCCGTTTAAGAGGAGGGGCGGGCAGCAGAGTTTCCTGGAATAGCGAGAACGCCACCGACGACACACTGGCTCAAGAAGAATTCGAAGAGCGCAAACACTGCTCTTATTGCCCGTGGTACGACCACATTTCCACCCAGTGCGAGACGCCCCACCACCTATGTTCGATCTCGGCGTCCGGCTGGTGCCGAGTCCCCTGCCATCACTGCTTCTTCCGAAACCAGATGCCGGACACCTGTCCCTATGGAGGCCGCCGCCGTCATGCCAACGGCCATTACCTCACCCGTCAACGTCACGCCCGCTACCTCACGCTGGAGGAGCGGGAGATAGAATACGACCACAACAACGCAGGGTGCGACGACCTCTGCAAGGGAGAACTCAGCAGCACAGGAATTGCCATGCGCCAGGCAATTACCAAGGTCGTCCTAGACGAGTTTGAGAACGCGGGCCCCTCTTATGCCCCTCGCTCCCCTTCACCGCCTTACGACTACATCCCCGGCAACAACGAGGGATCCGATTAGCACGTGGAAGCGCTCCTTTGAGGGGAGGGTGGTGATAAGCTCCGCCTCTGGTACGGAGAGAGGTGAAGTGTTTTACAGACCGACAGACTGGCTGGGATCACGTGATCCCATGACTCACATACGATACACGCATGGCTCTCTGTTTGGACTGGATGACTGAGATTCTTACTGTACTGCTGACTGATGACTGACTGATAGGATGACTCACAAGTGCATCATGCTTACTGTACGATAGGACGGATGACTGATCCCTTACAAACCGGCTTAGCAACCGGTTCTAGGACTATTAGTCATACAAGGTTCGACTCTGTATATATACGACTCTGTACGGACAGTTGAGCCTTAAGCTCGACTTTGCTTTGCAATCGCAGCTCCTTGCATACTCCTGTTCATTGTGTGGCCCTCTCAGCTCTTCCATCTACTCTTCGAGGTCCTTAAAGGCGGATCTCACCTTCGGAGCTTAGTGATTGTGCTATAACAATCAACGCACATCTCAGGAGTCTGATCGCGTGTCACGGCATGCTTCGGACCGCACACCTTCCTCTTCGGACAAGTGTGCACGAAGCCCTGCTGCGGGCTTAACATGAGCACAGACTACATCCAACACATGACTCACTATGATTACACCCCTGACTCATCTTCTGGATTGATGACTGAGACTCATTACTATATGCTGACTGATGACTCTGGTTTGCTTACTGATATGCACATCATGCTGACAGTGGCAGTGTACTATACTTGATGACTGATGATGACTGAGTACTTACAAACCAGCTTAGCAACTGGTTCTAGGACTATTAGTCATGACTGGTTTGAACCTGTATATATAGGACTCTGTATGAACAGTTGAGCCTTAAGCTTGACTTTGCTTTGCAATCACAGCCTCTTGTTCACTCCTATTCACTGTGCAGCCCCTCTCATCTCTTACATCTACCTTAAGGGACTTTAAAGGCAGTCCCTACCTTCGAAGCTTAGTGGTTGTGCTATAACAATCAACACACCTCTCAGGAGCCAGATCACATGCCTCAGTACGCCTCAGACCACACACCTTCCTAATCTGTCAGGTGTGCACAAAGCCCCGCTGCGGGCTTAACACCATCCCTGCTTGTGAGTTCCCCATTTTTTTACTTATTTACTTTTCTTTGCTAACAGTTTACCTTGGTTTTTTTCCCTTCTCCTACTTGCTGTGTCAACATCCCCCCTACTTGCCATGTCAATGCCCCCTTGCCATACCAATGCCCCTGCTTGCCATGTCAATGCCTGCCTCCTTGCCATGTCAACGCCCCGCTGCTTGCCACGTCAATGCCCCCCCTGCTTGCCATGTCAATGCCCCCCCTGCTTGCCATGTCAATGCCCCCCCTGCTTGCCATGTCAATGCCCCCCCTGCTTGCCATGTCAATGCCCCCCCTGCTTGCCACGTCAATGCCCCCCCTGCTCGCTGTGTTGACATCCCCCCCCCACTCGCTGTGTTGACTCCCCTGGCCCCAAGTTTGTAAGTTTTTGATCTTATATTTCTTTTCTTTTTTTTGCTGACAATTTGTCTCTGAGGGTCGCTTAGCCACTGCATGCTGCATTGACACACCTGGCTCCTGCATGCCATGTCAGCAGCAGTGTCGATGATGCCTGGCCCCTGTGTGCTTGTGAGTCAAGTCATTCTTTTTTTTTCTTACTTTTTTTGCTAACAATTTGCCCTGCCTCATATTCCTCCCTGCTGGCCGCATCGATGTCCCCACTGCCTGTGCACCTGTAACCACTCCCTTGGTGGATGATGTCCTCACCTCGCCCTTGGGATGTGCCAAGCATTGATGGGGATATCATGGAAGTGAATGCCCCAGTTAGTGTAGCTGATGCACCCGAGTAGATTGACATGCCCATAAGTATTGCCTCCTGCTGATCAACTGATGTGGATGGACTTGAGTCGTGTGACTCCCTCTGTATGTACATGTTTGTGATAGGCAGTCCCCCCTGTACTATTTAGTTCCCCACTTGGCATCCCTAGGTCACCAAGTTGAGTCTCCTGTCCATCTTGCGTGGACAAATATCATATTGCTTTGGAACCCTACTCGTGAGTGTGTTCCCCCTCTACTTCGTAGTCAGTAGGCGACTGTAAGAGCCTTCCCCCCTCTCAGAGTCTATTTGGCATTGTTGTGCAAGCAGCGGTGACAGCACCTGCCCTTCCCACCCACTGCATCGACATGCCACTCCCTACATGCTGCCTCGACACACTGCATCAACACCCATGGCCTCTGTGTGCTGCCCCCTGTGCCCGATGTCTGTCAATGCCCTTATCTCCTATGCCATTGTACCACCCTGCCCCATATAGTTTATATAATGTATTAGTAATATATTATTAATTATAAATACATTGTAATTTGAAATTGAAAATAAAAATATGAAATTGAAATAAAAAGGGAATCAGAATAAGCTGACTAATAATAAAATAATAAGCCTTATAGTATTTCAAATGTAATTTATTATTGTAGTTTCAAATTTGTCAGCTTTTGGACTTGTCAGTGCAAAAAAGTCTCAACTTGGCAAAAAATAGACCTGGCTTGTGTACTTGTCACTTTACTCACTTTTAGGGCTTGTACAAGCTTGTACAAGCCCTAAAAAGAAAGTTGCACATTTACTGATGTCACTGGTGCCTGTAGGAGTTGTGTGGTTACCACACAACCACTTATTTGCACCACGGTCAGGTGTGAGTGCTTACAAGACAGTTAGTGTACATAAGTGAGGACCGGACTGTAACTACTTACCTCAATTGTCCGAGTAACAATTGAGGTAATACTCTACATAGAGACACTTTATTTATACAATTCCAATCTATGCATATAGTCCAAAAGCAATCATCAAGAAAATGTGGGGGCAAAACCCCAAAGTCCATAAGAAGAAACATCAGGAAAACTACATGTACTTTTTTTGGTCTTTTTTGGTCTTTTAAAAGACCAAAAAGACCAAAAAGACCAAAAAGTCAAAAGACATCTGGTCTTTTTAACACCCAGTCAGTTTACTAAAATAAGTCAAAATTTTACTTTTAAAGACCAAGAAAAGACCTATTGTCTCTTTAAAAGACAGTCAAAAGCCTACCTTTTCTTTTTCTTTTGTTTTTTAATTCTTATGTTTGTTTTCCAATTTCTTATGTTTTTTCTGAGTTCTTATGTTTTTTTTTCAAGTTCTTATGTTTTTTAAAAGAATTTTGTATAATTTTCTCATTTACTAGTACTAGGGTGTCACACGGGTCACACCGCACCCGTACCTGCCAAACCCATACCCATTTTCACACCGTACCCATGGTTACAGGTTAAACCCGAGGGTTTATCACAATACCTTGGGTGTACAGACCGCAGGTATGAACCGTGGTACAAAGCTACATATTAGAATTTAACTACTACTGTGTTAATTTAATTTAACTACTGTAATACCCATGTGCACTCATGCACCCATGCACGTGGTCCCTAAACCCTAAGAACAAAGTTTGAAGGGATGATAATGCATCCTAGGATGAGGGGGGTGGGGGGGTGGTGTTAAGCCCGCAGCAGGGCTTCGTGCACACCTTGACGGTTTAGGAAAGTGTGCGGTCCGAAGTGTGCCGGAGCACGTGTTCAGACTCCTGAGATGCACATTGATTGGTATAGCCCAATCACTAAGCTTCGAAGGCAAAGGTCCGCCTTTAAGGACCTTTTGAAGTATAGATGGAAGAGTAGAGAGGGGCCGCGCAGTAGACAGGAGTGTACAAGAGGCTGCGATTGCAAAGCAAAGTCGAGCTTAAGGCTCAACTGTTCGTACAGGGTCGTATATATACAGAGTCGAACCTTGTATGACTAATAGTCTCAGAACCGGTTGCTAAGCCGGTTTGTAAGGGATCAGTCATCCCTCTATCGTACAGTAAGCATGATGTGCTTTGTGAGTCATCCATCAGTCAGTCATCAGTCATCAGTACAGTAAGAGCCTCAGTCAGCCAGTCCCGTCGAGGAGCCACGCGTGTATCATATGTGAGTCAGGGGATCATGTGATCCCAGCCAGTCCGTCGGTCCGTAAAACACCTCACCTCTCTCTGTACTAGAGATGGATCTTATCACCACCCTCCCCTCAAAGAAGCGCTTCCACGCGCTTAATTGGATCCCTCGTTATCGCCGGGAATGTAGTCGTAGTCGGGAGAAGGGGAGCGAGGGGCGTAGGAGGGGCCTGCGTTCTCAAATTCGTCTAGGATGACTTGAGTGATTGCCTGGCGCATGGCAATCCCCGCACTGCTGAGTTCCCCCTTGCAGAGGTCGTCGCATCCCGCATTGTTGTGGTCGTACTCTATCTCCCGTTCCTCCAATGTGAGGTAGCGGGCGTGACGTTGGCGTGTGAGGTAATGGCCGTTTGCATGGCGGCAGCAGCCTCCGTAAGGGCAGGTGTCCGGCATTTGGTTCCGGAAGAAGCGGTGGTGGCGGGGAACTCGGCACCAACCCGATGCTGAGATCGAGCAGAGGTGGTGGGGCGTTTCGCAATGGGTGGAAAGGTGGTCGTACCACGGGCAATAAGAGCAGCGTTTGCGCTCTTCGAATTCCTCTTGAGCCAGGGCGTCGTCGGTGGCGTTTTCGCTATTCCAGGAAACTCTGCTGCCTGCCCCTCCTCTTAAACGGGAGTTGGGTCGTGTGACGATGTTGGTGTGGTAAGGTGCAGAGTTCTGTCTGGTGCGTCGGTGTTGCCATGCCAGTTCACCTCTCTCATCATCTTCCTCTATCAGCCCCAAGAGTCGGTCTCGTGCGTTAGCTCGGATGAGTCTCTGGCGGACTGCCTTGATCCGACCGACGTGGGCGAGTTGATAGATGCTGAATTCGGCCCTCCTCTTCTGGGCATAGGCTTCCAGAGCCTGGATATCGCGAAGGCAGAAAGCCAGCTTACGTTTGTCAGCTTCCAGGTTCCGGAGACGGATGATGTCCGCCTTTACCCCATAATCTCCTAGGTCCTCGATCGCCCTTTCCATCGGGCCTCCTATCATCCTTTCTTCCGCCATTATCTTGAAGTGTCTGTCATCACGATAGTCGGCCGGTGCCGCCCAAGATGCTGGAGCGGCTTCCAAGGCCTCCGCATAGATTGGTCGCCCGGCTCCCATGGTTCTGTAAATGGTGGGCTCTCCCGTGATGTCGTCAATGTGGAAGCGTACAAACCTTGCGTCTACTTTGACCGTTGGCTCCGCCTCGGTTGCCGGATTTTGATGGAGGTCCGGTGGATTTCTGACTGGAATCTAATCCAGTCGTCGCCGGGATGTGTCTGCACGAGGTCGTCGACATCGATCTCGAGGGTGTAGTGTGATGGGAAGCTATGCATGGATGTGGCCGGGGAGGAGCTCGGTGTCATGCTCAACACTGAGGACAATGGAGTGGCGGCACGGTGGACCTCGTTAGTTTCTGGGTCCAGTACCAGAGGGTGGTCCGCCTCTTCCTGTCGTTCTAGCATGAGTTGCACTGCCGCTAGGCCATTCGGGGAGTAGAAGAGTCTGTCCCTTGCGAAGCTGCTAAGACCGCGGACGAGGTTTCGCGGGTCTTCGGGGTTGTTTTGGGGGAGTGTGTCGGTATGTGGGGGAATAGGGAGTGGTTCGGGGCTGGGGACTCGGCTCGGTCCGTGGACACTGTAGAGCGACGGCGATAGTCGCAAGTATTCTTCCAGCCCGAAGCTGGGGGGCGTATCTGTTGGTGGTGCGTAATCGGGTTCTGCGGGGAAGGGCAGAGGTGGTTCGTTGGTGGGGTGTAGCGAAGCTTCCAGCACAGCGACCTCTTCTGTGTCGACGGCTAGCATGGCATTGCGAGTTGCAGGGGACGGCGAACTGAACTGTGAGGACATCAGGGATAGACTCTCAAATTGTGAGCAAAGTGTAGTGATGTCGGGGAGTGGTGAGGACTTCATGGTCAGTTCCCGAGGGTTTATAACCATTCTCCAGATGGCCTTGGGGTTCTTATCGTGGAATTCCTCTACCCTTTTGGTGGCGTTGCCTAGATTCCTTTTTGGTTCCCAGGAATCATGAGCCTCGGAGAATCCTTTCCACCGGACAAGATATTGTAAGGTCCTTGCCTTCCCGGTTCGCCTTGAGGCTAACATGTTGTCTACTTCCCACTCCTTGTGTCCTTCGATCAGGTCAGGAGGTGCTTCAGGGAAGTTCGGTCTGTGGAGCTCCGTCTCCTTATATGGGTGGAGGACGGCCGCGTGGAATGCGTTATGGATCCTCCACGCGGCTGGGAGATCCAGTCTGTACGTTACGGCACTGAGTACTTCTGTCACTTTGAAGGGTCCAAAGCATTTGGCCCTTAATTTCATTGTGGGGTGTGTCGTTCGTAGATGGGTCCCTTCCAACCAGACTTTCTGATCCACTCGGTACCTTTGGAAGTGTGGGTTTTTGGTCCAAAGGGATTGCACCTTGCTGATGGCTTCTTGGGCGCTTTTCCTGGCTTCTAGAAGTTGGGACTTCCTTTCTTCGATTGCTGGTACATTTCCGACGCGCGTGGGTTGATGGGTGCAGGGAATGAATCCCATCCATAATTCGTACAGGGGTTTCTTTGTGGTTGACGAAGGACGGGAATTTATCATGTATTGTGCGATTTTGAGCCAGTCTGCCCAATTGTCTTGTTGATGATTGCAAAAGATCCTCAGGATGGTTTCTACTGTCTGATTCGTTCTTTCCAATTGCCCGTCTGTTTGAGGATGGTAGGCCGAGCTCATGTTCTGCTTGATTTCGAGTTGGGCGCAAAGTTCCTTGAAGAATTGCGAGGTGAACCGCGTGTCTCTGTCCGAGATGATTCTTTTAGGAATTCCGGTGTAGGGGAACGTGTGGTCCCTGAAGAGCCTCGCGACCTCTTCGCTCCCCATGTCTTCTCTGCACGGGATCAGGATTACGGCTTTTGTACAGTCGTGATCGGTGATGGTGAGGATTGTATCACAGCTGCATGTATCGGGTAATTTTGTGATGAAATCGACTGTGATCGTGGCGAAGGGTGTTACGTCCTCGCCAGGGCCGATCGGCACAATGGGGGGTACGTTGCAGTGTGTGATTGTTTTTACCGCCTGGCAGGTGGCGCATCCTTTGACGTAATCTTCGACATCTTTGTGGATTGTGGGCCACCAGTAATCTCGTTTTAGCATCAAGTAGGTTTTCCAAACTCCGGGGTGTCCCGATGTCGGAGTATCATGATACTCCTGGAGGAACGTGCATCGGAGTTGTGTATCTTCGGGGATCACTAACGATCCTGCTTTCCACCAGACCTTCCACTCGTCTTGGTAAATACCGTGTTTCTTCTTCCACTGTTGGCATAGCTCGCTATTTGTCTTCTGTAGTTGATGGACTTGTCGTTCCAGGATGGAGATTTCGATTGCTCTGGTGAAGAGTTCGTTTGGCAGGGCTGTAGTTTCTTCGTTGTCTGTCGACCCATCGTTGTGATCGGGTCGTCGGGAGAGGGGGTCGGCTTGATTCCTTTTTCCCGGTAGATGGACTAGTTCAAACTCGAAATCTGCTAGAAACGCGATGTAGCAGGCCACGCGTCTGTTCAACTTTTGGGGGTGTCGGTAGTAGTGAAGGTTGTCGTGGTCTGTATAGATTGTCAGCTTGTGAGGTGATCCCATCACGAGGTGTCGGACGCATTTAAGGCCTTCAATGATGGCTAGGAATTCTCGATCTCCAATAGAGTAATTCCTTTCTGCTGCATTTAGTGCTTTTGAATGGTAGGCCACTGCCTGTCGTTTGTTGTTGTTGTCCCTTTGGTACAGGATGCTGCCGAGTGCGAAGGCGGAGGCATCGACTTCCAGTTTGTATGGTTTGGCTGGGTTTGGGTGCCAAAGGACCGGTTCAGTGGTTACTCGTGTGATGAGTTCGTTTAGTGCTTCCATACACCTTTCAGTCCAGATAAAGGGAGTTCCCTTTTTTGTAAGGTCGTGTAGAGGTCGGGCTATGGACGCAAATCCTTGGATGAAGGGTCGCTGGTAGCCTAACACTCCTAGGGTTTTTCTTACTTCTTCTACGGACTTGAGCGTTCGTGGCCATTCTGAGATTCCTTTTACTTTTGCTGGGTCTATGCACACTCGTCCTCCTCCTACTAGCCATCCAAGAATTTCCATTTCTTCCTTTTCAAATTGACATTTCTTTGGTTTTAGGAAGTAGGAGCACTCTTCCATTTTGTCTAGAAAGTTGTGGACGATCTGCTTGTGTAGTTGGCGGCCTTCTTCATCGTTGGCCGTGGCCACCCACCAATCGTCCATGTAGTTCCCCAGGTTTTCGGGGTATTTCTGAAGTAAGGGGCGGAAATCTCTGTGCATAGTTCGTTGGAAGAAAGGAGGTGCGTTCGTGAGCCCGAAGTACATAACTCGGGGAACATAGGTGCCTTGAGGAGTTTTAAACGCTGCTTTGGTTTGGTCTTCTTCAGCAATGCGTATGTTATTATATCCCCAGCGGATATCGAACTTAGAGAAGAGTAATTTGCCGTGCAGTCTTTCCAGTGCGGACTGTATGTTAGGCAAGGGGTTGTTGTCTCTGACTGTGTATTTGTTCAGCTGTCGGTAGTCCATGATGATTCTCTTCTCCGAGCTGTCTTTCTTGTTGATGAAGTAGACTGGTGCCGTGTAGGGCGATGGTCCTTCGTAGATTCGTCCTAGTTCTTCTTCTTCGAGAATCCAGTTTTGTAGGAGTTCTCGTTCGTCTTTGGATAGGGGGTACACTTTACAGTTTAACTCCTTCGGTGCATCTGGAGTTAATTTGATCGTCATGTCTTCCGACCTTGCAGGGGGGAAGCGTCGTGCTTCTTCTTCAGAGAATACCTTTTGGTGTCTTCGGTATTCCTTTGGGATGGTGTCGATGGTAAGGTGGATTTTATCCTTATCCGCCTTTTGGGCCCATTCTTGTGCAATATTGGTTTGTCGCACGTAAATGGCTTCGTCTTCCTTGGGTTTTCCTAGTTGTTTGATCGCCTCTCTTTGCATAAAGAAGATGTTCTTGGCGACATGCATGTATCAGCTGCTTTGAAGCTGTACCGAGTCCCCTGAAACCTTTCCTGTCTTCCAGTTGATTTTTGGGTTGAAATCGTAAAGGAAGGGGTATCCTAGGATGATGCAATCTTTTCCTAGGCTTGTGATGTAGAACCTTTGGAGCATATGTTTGTCCCCCTTGACGATGCGTAGCCAACAGTAATGGGTGATCTTTCCTTGTTTGTTTTCTGTGCCGTCGACATTGTGGACGGTAACTGGTCTGGCCAGTTCTTTGCGTCCTATCCCAAGTCGTTTCCAGGTATCTTCGTCAATGAAGTTGTCGGTTGCGCCACTATCTATGAGGGCAGATTCGTCGGCCTTGGATTGCGAGGTGTGGAAAGAAACATTCATATTCAGGGTTGATAGTTTCCTAATGTACATCGTATCTTGCAATCCAGTTGCTCTAAGCCAGACCGTCGGCTTCGAGCTTCCTAAAAATCCGCTTTGGCCGAGAGTTCCTCGTAGAGGTTCTCTCGGTCTTCAATAGTCATCCCCCTAATGTACTGGAGGACGTCCTTTTTGGTGTAGGAAGGAGGTGCAGTGGTCGAGGTTTCAGCTTTGCTATGCTGTTCCTCTTCCTTGTCTTCATTGATTACCGCGGCTCGGACCTTGGGCTTTTCTTTGGTGTATTGCCCTTGGGAGCTGCGGGGTCTGTCTGGGATTTTTCCTTTGCCTTTGTCAGGGCAGGCTCTGGACATATGTCCCAACTTGCGGCAGCAGAAGCACCTTCCTTCCTTCATTAGTTTGGTGCGTTCTTCATCTGTTAGTTTTCCCATGGTGCGGATGGCATCGATGTCCATTGCGTTAGGGTCTTTCTGTCGTTTCGGTGGAGAGGGCTTTTGATAGCTCCTCATTCGGTTGGCTCTGGTCGAGATGTGGCCAGGTCCTCCTTTTGGTCCGATGTTATCGTTCAGGTCCTGCCATCTTTGGACTGTTTTCCGGGTTGCATCGTACCACTCTTCCATGGTTGCTGGTAGGGTTTCTCTTTGGCGGATGACACGGTGGAGTCCGACTGGTAGAATGTCCTGGAACAGCTTAATTGTTCCTTCTGCATCCGGTCCCCATCCTGCTTCCCTAATAAGGTGTTTAAAGAGTGTGATGGAGGAGTCGACTTTGTCCACGTCCAATTCCATTTTCGTAAGACGGGAATACGCGTCTTGTTTCTTGGTGGAGTCGGTGAAGGCATCTCTGAATGCTCTTGCGAACCATTCCCAGAGGGCTGGGTCATTTTCTGCGTGTGTCGGGGGATCTCCTGTGGCTGGGTTTCCTTCCACTTTGATGGATAATTGGTCCGCCATGTCGTATGACCAATCGTCGACCAATGGTCCTTTGATGAAGGTGATGGCATAAGCCACTTGTTCTGCCTTGTTGGTGAAGGTGGAGTTATGTCGGTTAAGGAAGCGATATGCTCCGAATTGTTGCATGAAGCGTTCCGCGTCTTTCCTGTCTCCTTGGAAGATCTGGGGGATCATTCCTTTGAGGGCTTCGTTACGGGGTGGTGTGGCTGCTGCTTGTCCGGCTGCTGCTTGTCCAGCTGCTGGTTGGCCTCCGCCGCCTCCACTGCCGCCTCCGCCACCTCCACCGCCGCCTCCGCCTGGTTGTCCTCCAGCAGGTGGTTGTTGGGGTTGTCCTCCTCCTGCTGGTTGTCCTCCAGCTGGTTGTGGAGCCTGTGCTGGTCCGGCTACCTGTGCCGGTTGTACGTGGGCTACAGCGATTGCTGCCATTGCTGCTGTGAGCTGTTCGATGACCGGTGCGTGAGCTTGGTCGGTTGTGGGGATGTCCGGGTCTGAGGTTGGTGAAGTGTTTTTTACTTCGGGTGCTTTGTCACTTCCTTGTGTGATCTCTGTGTGGATTCATTCGAGATCCGGGGTGAGTAGGAACGGTTGGCTTTTAGTTCCTAATCCTGACTCGTGAGGGTCTTTGATCTCGTCTTCTCTGCTAACTTCGTAGCACTCGTCAATGGTCCAACTGATTTTGTACCAGGTTCCGTTGATGTATTCAACAGGGTATGTGTATAACCCTTCTTTGAGGTGATATGCTGATCGTCCCTCGGTCCGTGATTCTAGCCAGAAGGCTTTTCCCTGTATTTCTGTAGGGAGGTTGTCGGTGGTTCTATTTCTGAACCGGATGTCGGGGCTCTTTGAGAGCTTTTGTTTCCTTCCGAGGTCGAGTAGTATGTCAGCCAGGTTGGCTTAAGGGAAGCTCGACTTGTGTTAAGCCCGCAGCGGGGCTTCGTGCACACCTTGACGGTTTAGGAAAGTGTGCGGTCCGAAGTGTGCCGGAGCACGTGTTCAGACTCCTGAGATGCGCGTTGATTGGTATAGCCCAATCACTAAGCTTCGAAGGCAAAGGTCCGCCTTTAAGGACCTTTTGAAGTATAGATGGAAGAGTAGAGAGGGGCCGTGCAGTAGACAGGAGTGTACAAGAGGCTGTGATTGCAAAGCAAAGTCGAGCTTAAGGCTCAACTGTTCGTACAGGGTTGTATATATACAGAGTCGAACCTCGTATGACTAATAGTCTCAGAACCGGTTGCTAAGCCGGTTTGTAAGGGATCAGTCATCCCTCTATCGTACAGTAAGCATGATGCACTTTGTGAGTCATCCATCAGTCAGTCATCAGTCATCGGTACAGTAAGAGCCTCAGTCAGCCAGTCCCGTCGAGGAGCCACGCGTGTATTGTATGTGAGTCAGGGGATCACATGATCCCAGCCAGTCCATCGGTCTGTAAAACACCTCACCTCTCTCCATACTAGAGATGGATCTTATCAGGTGGGGAATACAAGTTAGAGGTGCCTGCGTGTGCTGTGGGAGTCCCGAATCACCCCAAGCCTTTTGGGGGCTTATTGAGGGGCTAGCGCAGCAGCAGCGGTCTTGATCTGCTGGGGCTGGGTTGTACTACTCTTGCTCGATATTTATGCCAATTTTCGTGGCATGTTGTGCTGGCAAACGAGGTGTTCCTGGCTGTAGGGGAAGGGGTGTGGTTGAGTTGCCAGTAACACGCACATGTCGTTACATGGTGTCACCTGTCACATGTCACTCAGGTGCATATGAAGCCTGAGTGACATGTGACAGGTGACACCATGTAACGACATGCGCGTGTTACTGGCAACTCAACCACACCCCTTCCCCTACAGCCAGGAACACCTCGTTTGCCAGCACAACATGCCACGAAAATTGGCATAAATATCGAGCAAGAGTAGTACAACCCAGCCCCAGCAGATCAAGACCGCTGCTGCTGCGCTAGCCCCTCAATAAGCCCCCAAAAGGCTTGGGGTGATTCGGGACTCCCACAGCACGCGCGGGACCTCAGATAGCTCACAAAGCACGCCCCCAAACAGGTTTAGTGCTACCATGTTGACCTTGCAACACAGGGCAATGCCAGATGTTAAGCAGCAAGATACCAGGCCCAGGAGCGAGTGTATTAGAGCGCACGTGAAGATCGGACAACGTGGACCCCTTTGGCCAACTGCAGACCACTCCAACTTCAATAAATAGTCTAAATAGTCTACTTTGTATTTATAGTAGAGGAATCAAGTTTTACTACTAAAAAACCGTGCCAACCCATGACACCGCCAAAGTGGGTACGGTGTTGCCAAAGGTGCAGAAAACTGACACCGCACCCGTACCTGTGAAAACCGTAGGGCAATTACCATGGGTTTACATAAACCTGTGTTACACCCTATTTACTACCTAGCATTGACATTGTTGTTAGGATGACTGATCCCGCCTACTGCATTAGGCTGCTTACATCAGCTCTGTCATGCTCCAGCTCCCGCGTTAGCATCTGCACATGTATTTATATCACTTGTGGTGTGGACGCCTTCTGTATCCTTGTTGCGTCCACACCAGGTTAGTTACATGACTCCCCAATGTGTCCTCCAAATAAAGAACTCATCCTTGTTGCGTCCACACCAGCTGTATCACTAGTGACAATTGTAAATACCACTACTTAGGTCAGAGATTACCAGTTGCAGGGGGGGCTGCTTATGCAGGCACGGGTGC
The DNA here is from genome assembly GCA_015178965.1 of Russula ochroleuca. NCBI lineage: Eukaryota > Fungi > Basidiomycota > Agaricomycetes > Russulales > Russulaceae > Russula > Russula ochroleuca. Next base: position 937,435 of record WHVB01000002.1, read on the forward strand.
AGACACAGGGCGCACGCTGAGGCAGGCGGCACATGCTGAGGCAGGTGGTGCACGCTGATGCAGGTGGCGCACACTGATGCAGGGAGTGGGGTGCTGAGGCAGGCGGCAGCGGCATCAACAACAACTGCAAGGCGTCCTGCACATAGCACTCCAGTAAGCGAATGGTGGCTGCCTTGAACTCCCGTATGATGAAGTGGGTGGAGAATGGGCATCCGGTGGGGGATGAACAACAATGACATGAGGGAGAGGGAGGGAGGCATCGGATGTGCCGGTGCTGGTAAGGTGGATCATTTGTTTGTGGGGTCTGGTCAAGGGGTCTTGTCGCTTGTGGGGTTGAGTCATTCGTGATGGGGGTGGGATCTCCTGCAATCACATACCTCCTGGGATCTTCCCAACCCTAAATAAACCCCTCACATTATATGAATGGGGGATGGGGGACGCATGAGAGGCCTTCAGTGCGGGAAGGTGGCGAGTCGAGTCGAAAGCCGTGAGCATGTTGGGGCGCCAACAGGGGACCGCTCTTTGTTGGGAGAGCCCTTAGCACCAAGAGGTGGAGGTAGAGAGGTAGCTCAGAGTGAGTGGGCGCCAACAGACAGCACGAGAGGGGGTGGTATGAGTTGGCAGGCCCAGAGTGTCATGTGAGGTGCTTACCTCATGGGCAGTAAGCCTCGTACCTAAACGAACTCCTCACCTCCCATTTGGATGGAGAGGCGATGTTTGGTGAGAGTGGGGAATGGGAAACAGTTGGGGGAGTTGAAATATTGAATGAGAAAACCTCCCGCTCACATAGTGAGTGGGGGGATAATTTGTGAGAGACAGTTGCAGCGATATGGCAACAGTGTTGAACCGCACCACATGACACTGCACTTGGTGGCATGTTTTGTTTCACGTTTCGAGTGGCAAGTGTGTTCGAAGTGCATTCAAAGCCTGGCCCTAAACAACACTCACAGGTGTGACGGGTATGTAGGTTTACGTGACAGCCACAGTCACGAGTCACGACACAACACAACACACTCACGACCAACATGCTATGCACACACACGCACACGCCAATCAGCACCACAGTAACTTACCAGCACCAAGACTGTTACCGTGACTAACCCCCCCCTGAGCTTCCCATACAGCTCTCCATGTATCTGAGCACATCTGGTGCCGAGGCACTCCCAACTTGTAAGTTACCTCTTGCACTCACACCCAACCACATCTACGAACTCACAAGCATCTCCTCACCCTCACCCACGACGCACACGCACATGCCCTCGACACCTGCTGCGTGCACACATACCCCGGATGCCTCGTGCACTCTCGATGTGCACTCTTAATACACACACACACACAAGACGCCATGCAAGACCCCTCATCCTCGATGTGCACACACACACAGGGCACCTTGTGCAGGGTCGATGCACATGTGTGCACCCTCGACATGTACGCAAGACACCTCACCTTTGATGTGCATGTGCACACAGGACGCCTTGCACTGGATGCAAGACACCTCACACTAGGTCGACACGTACACAAGATGCCTTGCACTGGGTCGAGGCGTACACAATACACCTCGCTCTGGGTTGAGGCATACACAAGACACCTCACTCTGGGTTGACGTGTACACAAGACACCTCGTGCTGGGTCGATGCACATGTATGCACCCTTGAAGTGCACCATGTTTCTTGTGGTAGTCTAGTACACATAATATAGAGTTACAGTACTTGTTGTAGTTACAAATGTTATACAAGTTTTAATGCTATAGCAAGTAGCGACTCAAGGAGCTACCTGTGTGGAGCAGTACATGTTGGAGTTCCAATACCCATGGGAATATCCACACCACTGCCTAACTTTTTTCTATGTCAACAAGTCAGAAAAGTCTTATTTAATTTAGAAAAGACATATTTGATCCTAAAAGTCATATTTGATCCTGAAAAGTACACAAAGTTGGGATTGAAAAGTATAAGATCTGAAAGTACAGAAAGTCAAAAGGTAAGTTTGCTTTATAAAGACAAAGTACTGAAAAAGACAATTTTGCAAAGACGAAGTATGTGTAGTTTTCCTGATGAAGACATGGTCCATTCTTGCCCTGTTAGGGTGCAACACGTGTCATCACAGCAATGTGTCACCTGGCTGAAACCCCAACACCACTCAGTCCTTGGTGGGTGAAGCTTAGACCCTAGCCCTCACCCTTGCCTTGAATCCTCATCTAGAGCCTTCCTAAGGTGCATACAGGGCTAATGAAGAGGAGAAGGTGATTGATGCAGCTTGATCTTGTGAAATAAAATAGATAAAACTCTGAAAATATTTGAGCAAATAGATCTCTTTAAGGGACTAGGGGTCCTCTGCCAACACTAAGTGATCTAATGAATGGTTCCTGAGATATTTAAGCCATCTGTAAATATAACTGGTTGCTAATTATAACTAGTCAAATATCTCAGGAATTATTGATCAGATCACTTAGTGTTGGTAGATGACCCATAGTCCCCTAAAGAGATCTATTTGCTCAAATATTTTCAGAGTTTTATCTATTTTATTTCACAAGATCAAGCTGCATCAATCACCTTCTCCTCTTCATTAGCCCTGTATGCACCTTAGGAAGGCTCTAGATGAGGATTTAAGCAAGGGTGAGGGCAAGGGTCTAAGGTGAGGTTTAGAGTGAATTCAAGGGTTAGATGGCAACTTCATTCTCATTACAATCTTACAGGTTACCTCTTTTTATTTATTTCTCCTTAACCAGACATCTGAGCTGCAGGTGCTCATTAAAAAAAAAAAACTCAAAAGTGCACATTTTTTAGTGGAAATGAACCATGTTGAAGCTGAGGACCAGCCACAGGTCCTTGGAAACAATGTTCAGGTGTTTGGTGTAGATGATGATTAGACACTGGACAGGGACAGGGACAATGGTATATTATTACATATATATAATACATGTCTAAGCAGCCCTCTGCTTGTGTTTGAGGCAAGGAATGTGAGACCATACCGCTGTAAGTATCCCTTCATAGTCAACTCTTTTGCAAAAAACATCATATATCCATAGATTTGATGGAGAGTGTCTGTCACCGGCGTGGGGTGCGACACTTAGACTCCTAAGGGTACTGTTCTGATGGGCAAGGAAGGGGACAGTGATGCATTCACTCTGTTCGAAGAATAGGGAATAGCAGGCTAGATTGTGAGACGAGGAGACTTGACTTAGAGTCCTAGAGACCTAAGACGAGTCCTACTTATACAAGTACAGCTACGAAGCCTAGAACAGGTCACCAACTACTAGAGGTACGGGGATGATGTCGGGGCACGTCATCCTACTACGACAATACTAGGATCGACGTCATAAAGACGTCATCCTCACTACAGTGCCTGTGATTAGTCCATACACGAGGGGAGGGTCGGGACAATGAGATCATCAACGTGTCAGAGATACTATGAGTCATGAGGGATAGGTAGCATCCAGAACATGCTACAGGAAGGGGTTGGGTCGAGACATATAATCACAGGGTCCTCCGTCATGCTGCAACTCCGGGTTCAACTCCTGGCAGAAGCAGTAACTCACCTGGGGCCGGTTCACCCTCTGCTTACGCTGCCCCTTGACCTCCCACTGGCCAAGTGCAGTTGCCGGCGGTAACATCACCCTCCGTTCAGCCATGGAGCCGACCTCGGCTATGCTTTGTCTTATGCTGGGGGACAGGGATTGGGTGGCCCCAGCCGTTGTCGCCGTCGCTGTCGGACCTGAAGGGGGCGCCAGAGTCGTGGCTGGAGAGGGAACGGAAGTGGTTGAGCCTGGAGGGGGCCTGGGCGCGTTCGAGGCGGTGACGGACATACTCCTGGTCCTCATAGGTGGCCTGGATGTTAGCGGTGATGCGGTCCTTCTCCCTGTAGAGGTCGGCGAGTACCTTGCTCTTCTCGGTGTAGCGGTGGATGTCGGCACCCAGTCCCCAGTCTCCCATGTTGATGGCGGAGTCGATGATGGTTTCGGCATGAGGGGATTGGTTGTGGAGGAGGTCAAGGAACCAGGGGGGGAGTGCGGCGAGGGAGTGGCCATCAGAGTGGCGAGGGGCGGCATAGATGGGGCACAGGTGCTCTTCGTCGTTGTTGGGGGTCCCCATGGTTCCGATAACGTGGGTTGGGTCGCCGGGGCACCTGCGGAGGAAGGGGGCCATGTAGAGGCGTCCCCCTCTGTCTGGGATGGTGAAATAGGGGGCGATGTCGTCATTGGGAATGTAGCCATAGGGGGGGTCGTCAGCTGGAGGGGGGTGGCGTGCTTCTCATTCGAGGCAAGTGACTGCTTCCTCATATAACTCAGTCTGGTGGGCAAAGTCCTTCCGGTTGCAGTGGGCGGTGTTGGCAAGGGCGACCGCAATCTCGAAGACCTGAGTTGTCAAGATGTGAGGGTTGGAGAGGGCGGAGAGAGCGGTGCACAGCGAGAGGACGTTGGGAAGTGGCTGGCAAATGGGTTCTGTGATGTGGTACGGTTCCGGGGCATCGGCAGGTTCTTCGCTGGTGTCGGGCTCGGGGGCGTTGATGTCGAAGTCTTGGTCTTCAATGATGACCACGTTGTCCGGGAGGGCTGTGAGTGTTGGGAGTTGCTGGGCCGCGATCTGGTCCACGATTTCGTCCGAGATGAGGGCATCCTGGATTTGAAGCTCCTGGAGGGCCTCTCTGGCTTCTGGGGCAAGGTCAGGCCTTTTGAGGAGGGTTTGTCAGGCTTGGACGAGGGAGACGATGGAGCTATCGATGGGGGCAGTGAACATTGCTGAGTGGGGAGGAGAGTGGTGCAGATGGTCGTCTTTCGTCTCTTCTGGGGTTTTTTATGTGTCTGAGGGTTGCCCAAAGGGGTTCTTCAATGGTACACGGCAATGAGCCTCGGGGCGTGGACCTGTCCTGCTGGTTCCCATGAGTTGTCCGCATCGGGGTACCCTTTCCAATGGATGAGGTATTGGAGGTCGTGTTTTCTCCCGTGATATCGGTGATTAACAACGTTCTTGACCTTGTATTCCTTCTCTCCCGCAATAAGGTCAGGTGGTGGCCTCATGTAGTTTGGTCCATGCGTCGTGGTTTTGCAATAAGGGGTCAGCAGGGAGGCATGGAAGACGTCATGGATGGTCCAGGCCATGGGGAGTTGGAGTTTGTACGTGACTGGTGACACTTGCTTTGTGATGGTGAATGGTCCATGACATTTGGGGGCTAACTTGGGCGCTTGATAAGGGAGGGCTAGATGCTTTGCTTCCAGCCAGACTTGGTCTCCAGTCTTGTATTGTTCGATCGGCATACTCCGGGCGGCTTGGGCTAACGCTGTTCGTGCCTGTTCCCTTCATTTGCCTATCTCTTCTCCCCGTTCTTCGACTCTTTGATTGGTTGATAAGGGTGTGTGACTCGGTGTCGTCTCGGGGAGGTAGCCGATCAATGCTTGGATTGGGGCGATTTTGATGGTGGCATTGATCTGAGTGTTGTGCACGAGGGAGGCGATTGGGAGCCAGTCGCTCCAGTCGTCTTGTTGGGCCGTTGTGACGAATTGAAGGTATTGTTCTACCCACTGATTCTTTCTCTCTGATAATCTGTCAGTTTGTGGGTGGTAGGCCGTTGATATGTTCTGCTTGGTCTTCAGCTTTTGACACAGGGCCATGGTGAAATGGGAGGTGAATCGGGGGTCTTGGTCTGTGATTATCTTTTTGGGGATTCCGAACCACTGATAGACGTTGCAGAGGTATAGTTTGGCGATGCCTTCACCCGTGATGGTGGTTGTGCAGGGGAGGAAGAGGGCTGCTCTCGTGCATCCGTGGTCGACTATGGTTAGTATGGCGTCGTAGGGGCCGTTCTTGGGGAGTTGGGTGATTAGATCCATTGCTACTTCTTCGAATGGGTTCGCTTTTGGGTGCGGGGAGATGCGGTACAGTGGGGTGTTCTTTCGGTGAGTTAGGTTCTTGTTTTGTTGGCAGGGGGTGCATCCTTTCACGTATTCTTCGATCCAGGTGTTCATGTTCGGCCACCAGTATCGCCTTTTAATTGCTTGGATCGTTTCGTCCCTTCCTGGGTGTCCTGCTGTTGGGGCATTGTGGAAGTGGTCCATGAGTTCTTTGCGTGTCTCTGGGTCGTCAGGGATCACTGGGGTGGTGCCTTTGAGCCATTGGGGTTTCGCCAAAGACCTCGGTTGTGGGCAATAGGTGAGTTTATGTTTCTTCGTCCATGCTTTCATTTCTTCTGATTGTAGCCTTTGCACTTGTGCGATCTTGTGTTCGAGGGTTTGGTCTGTTGGGTCGGTGTCTTCACTGGTTTGAAGTCTAATGAACATTTTTTCAGGGAGGAGTGTGAGGTCGTTGTTGTCGCCTTCGCCTTTGTCTTCTACTGGGGGACGGGAGAGCATGTCGGCCGCTGTGTGCAGTTTGCCTGGTACGTGTTGGATCACTAGGTTGTATTCCTGGAGTTCTCCGAACCATTGGGCCACTCTTCTGTTCACCTTCTTGGGCATCTTCCAGTGGTTTAGGTTGGTGTGGTCTGTCAGTACTGTGACTGGGGTTTCTGTGGCGGCTAGGTGAGGTCTCCAGTGGTGTAGGGCTTTCATGACTGCTAGTAGTTCCCTTTCGAAGATGTCATAGTTTCGTTCCGTTGGTGTGAAGGTCGCTGAGTAGTATGCAATCGGATGTCTCATGATTTTGTGTGTTCTTGGGTTTGTTTCTCCCTCCTGTGAGAGTACAGCTCCCACGCTGTAAGCTGAGGCGTCCATGGCCAGGAAGAAGGGTTTGGTGTAATCTGGTTGTCGTAGGATTGGTCTGGCACACATCAGGGTTTTGAGGGTTTTGAATGCTTTGATTTGTGGTTCTTTCCAGTGGAATGGGGTCGTTTTCTTCGTTAGTTCGATGAGGGGGCATGCGATCCTGGAGTAGTTGGGGACAAAGTACCGGTAGAATCCTGTGAATCCTAGGAAGGCTTGGACGTCTCTGACGTTCTTGGGAGGTGGCCAGTCTGCAATTCCTTTTATCTTTGTTGGGTCCAGTTGTACTGTCCCTGCACTTAGGATGACACCGAGGAATTCCACTTGCTTCTGTTTGAATTGGCATTTCTCTGGCTTGAGGTAGAGGTCGTGGTGTTTTAATTTGGTTAGTACTTGGTGGACTCGTTTCCTGTGGGTTTCTGGGTCGTTCGGGGTGTGGATTAGGATGTCGTCCATGTAGATCGTGAGCCAGTCTGTTACCGTCCCCTCGACCCTGGGACTTCCCGTCGTCGATCAATGGGAACATCAGCCGCGCGGACGACCCGATGGAGTTGGATGACCCGGAGTAAAGGTAAGATCGGACTAGTGTTATTAGTATACGCCTCGCCTGATGTGGACGGACTACATGAGTCGCCTGGTGACTCAGCCCCTATGTACGTGACTCGCAGCCCCGTATCCTCGTGCCCCGTGCCCCATGCCCAGTACCTCGTACCCTGTACCCTGTAGTAGTATAAGTACGACTCTCTAGTGACCTTAGGTCGCTAAGTTGAGTCTCCTGTCCGTCTTACGACGACAATATCAGCTATTCTCCACTCTCAGCCAGAAGGCGGCCGCTAAGAGCCTTGTCGACTACCACTTCGAGTCTACTCGTTATCGTCGCGTAAGCAGCGGTGACATTAGACTCAACTTTCTTACCATCACGGAGGCCCCACCCAAGGAATACCTCACGGACTTTGGAGACGATGACAAACCACCAAAGAACGCACACCTACGCAGAATCGACAAAGGAGTCATCCCCGGATACGACGGGGTAGCGATACTATATCACCCTGATACGACCAAGAAGGCACAGGACTGCATAGACGGAACCCACGTCTGGATACACAACGAGAAAGGATTCCTCACCCAAGTCTACCTCGAGGAAGACGGAGACAAGTTCAAACTAGTGCGAGGACCTAGAAGACCCGACATCGAAGCCCATAACGAACTAAACTCACAAGAGAAACGCCGACGCATACGCGAAGGAGGAGCGTTCCTACCCATCCCCCTTGACTCCGACAGCGACGCCGAAGGCAACACCCGACCCGCATCTCCCGTCTCCACAGACCAACAACCCAACTCGCCTACCACTGACGAAGAAACTACAGAAGACCGTACCGACACTATCATCAGAAACTCCCCACTCTTCGACACTCGACCATTCGCTTCGTTAATACGCGAACACGCCATGGCAACCACCACAGCAACCACTACTACCGCCACCACAACTACTAAACCTAAGATAGCGGCCTCCGTGCAGAAGAAGCTAGACACGGCAATGAAGCGACAGCCGAGTAACAACCCTGGAGGAAGCAACCCCGGAGGAGGGGGAGGCAACCCCGGAGGCAGAGGAGGCAACCCCGGAGGAAACCCCGGAGCCCCCAACCCCCCGGTCGCGCCACCAATGCCCCCGGCAAACCAAGACGCCCGCCTCATGGGAAGCGCCCCCACAGAGTTCGACGGAGACCGAGCGAAAGCAGACCAATTCATAAACGAATTACGACACTACTTCCGCATAAACGCCACAGTCCCCGGGCTCCAATCCTGGATCCGCCGCGTAGCAATAGCGCTGACGTTCGTCAAAGGCCCAACCGTAGACGAATGGGCCCTCAACCAAGGAGACTGGGTAGACCAATTGGACCCACTCATTGAAGACGTCCCTGACGTCTGGACACACTTCCTGAACGAGTTCCGGAACCAATTCCAAGACACCCAAGCCGAAGAACGAGCACGCCTTCAAATCGAGAACATGAAGATGAAATGGCCCGAAGTCGACCAATACATCCAAGACTTCGAAAGAGTCGCCCGAAAGGCCGAATACCCGCTCACGGCACCCGCAACCGTCAGGTACTTCCTGAAAGGACTAACCAAGTCCATCGTCAACGACATAGTCAAACCCCCCAAGGTTAATACCTATGCAGAGATCAAACAGCGAGCGATCGATAGCGTGGCGTCCCAACTCCTCATCTACGAGATGTTCAAACAGGACAAGGGCACCACGAACCGACCACCATCATCGAGGTGGAATCGATTCGCACAGCCCAGTCCCAACAACCAACAAACCAGCCGACCCAATATCAGGGGATATAACTCCACCAACGCCCCTCGCCACCTAAACAACGCCCCCGTCCCAATGGACGTCGATGCAGACCGAGCACGTGCCAATCGAAACAACAACTGGAGGAACCGAAACCCCCAAGGAAGGACGGTCCAAATGCAAGACGAACAAGGGAACGTCTACCAGGTAAACGTCGCTCAAACCCAACCGACCGACAGAAACTCCCGCGGCGCTGACCGAGCTCCCCGCGGCGCCTGCTATGAATGCAACCAAGTCGGACACTTCGCGCGCAACTGCCCCAATCGAAAGAAGAAACCGCGCGTAGCCACGGCACAACTGGTCGACTGGATGTCAGACACCACGACCACTAACGAGAACCCAGTGGACGAAATAGCCAGCAGGCTGGCAGCTATGTCCACTGACCAACGAGACCAAGTGGCAGCACACTTCGGAGGAGGGGTAGTAGCAGCCGAGGAAGAGGGTTTTCAGGACGCCTAACCAGTTCGGCCTTGGTTAGGGCATTAAGTACAAGGAGCGTGTATCTATCGAACCGTCGATCAATGACAATTCGCGTATATCTAAACTCCTTGTCCAAGAGGGCCGAAACCTCTGCACTACTAGACTCCGGCGCCACGGAGAACTTCATCAACCCCAACTACGCAAAAGAACTCGAGTTACCAATTGAGGAACTGGTAGAACCCCGCAAGGTGTTCAACGTAGACGGAACGCAGAACCGCCACGGGCAAATCACCCATTACACCGACCTAGACTTACGAACGGGCGACCAAACTCGCACAATGCGCTTTTTCCTCACCAACCTAGGCGAGCAGAAAGTAATCCTAGGATACCCATGGTTCGCCGCAGTCCAACCAGTCATCGACTGGGCAAAAGGATGGATCGCCTACGAACAACTACCCGTCGTCATCAAAGCCAGAGCCAAGCGAACGACGACAAAGATCCATACCGCCACAGCAACAGACCGGCAAACACTAGCCTCAAAACTAGCCGAGAAGCACGCGACCCAACCCTCGCCAATTCCGAAGGAATACCGCCGACACTCATTCGTGTTCAGCGAAGCAGAATCGAAGCGATTCCCGCCACCGCGAACATGGGACCACGCCATAGAACTAAAGCCAGGTCATCCAGAACACATGCCAGGGAAAGTGTACGCCCTGACCCAACCAGAACAAGAAGCACTCGCAATGTTCCTCAAGGAACACCTCGATAAGGGATACATCACTGAGTCCAAAAGCCAATTCGCGGCCCCATTCTTCTTCGTTAAAAAGAAAGACGGGAAGCTCCGACCAGTACAGGACTACCGGAAGCTCAACGAATGGACCCGCCGAAACGCCACACCACTTCCACTCATCCCCGAGCTCATCGCAAGAGTTAGAGGAGCCAGCCTATTCACCAAGTTCGATATCCACTGGGGGTACAACAACATACAAATACGCGATGGAGACCAATGGAAAGCAGCGTTCGTCACAAATTACGGCCTTTTCGAACCACAAGTAATGTTCTTCGGGATGACCAACTCCCCGGCCACCTTCCAGACCATGATGAACGCGCTGTTCAGAGAAGAACTCCGACAAGACTGGCTCTCGATCTACATGGACGACATTCTTATACACACCCGATCAGACCTCCCATACCACCGAACAAGAGTCCATCAGATCCTCGACAAGCTGTGCAAACACGACCTCTTCCTCAAACCAGAGAAGTGCGTCTTCGAGAAAAAGGAAGTCGAGTTCCTAGGCGTCATCCTGGGCCACAACACCATACGGATGGACCCAGCCAAGGTGCAAGGAGTAGCGGACTGGAAACCCCCACGAACGGTCCGAGACGTCAGAGCCTTCCTAGGGTTCACAGGATACTACCGATACTTCATCAAAGACTACTCGAAGATCGCAAGACCACTAATCCACCTTACCAAGAAAGCGACACCGTTTGTATGGGGAGAAGCCCAAGTTAAAGCCTTCGAAACCCTCAAAAAACACATGTGTCAAAACCCAATCCTACGCCAACCCGACTACACCAAACCATTCTTCTTAGCCACAGATGCGTCCGCATACGGCGTGGGAGCCGTACTCTTACAGGAGGGAGATAAACACCCCAGAAAAACCTCACCAACCAAACACCCCATAGCCTACTACTCCGCAACATTCACCCCAACTGAACGCAACTACGACATCTACGAAAGAGAACTTCTGGCACTAATGAAAGCCTTAGCCCACTGGCGACCACACCTGGCAGGATCAACAATCCCAGTCACAGTCCTCACCGACCACGCAAACCTAACCTTCTGGAAGTCCCCACGCAAAGTGAACCGCCGAGTAGCACGATGGTTCGCAGAACTCCAGGAGTACCACCTGAAGATCCAACACGTGCCAGGGAAACTCCACACTTCGGCAGACCTCCTCTCCCGACCCCCAGGAGTAGACAAAGGCGAAACAGACAACCAAGACCTGACCCTTCTCCACCCAGACGCCTTTATTAGACTATCCACCACCGAAGTCCCCAAAGACGAATGGTGGGAATTAGAACGACGGATAGGGATAACACAACGGAAGTACCCCGCTGAAGTCGCAGAATGGATCAAACACCACAAGGCAACCATGACCCACTCGCACAACGACGATAACCTAAAACACTGGCGCGTACAAGGGAAAATCGCCGTTCCACCAGACGACGCCCTGAAAAAGGAAATCCTCCACCGATTCCACGACTTGGAAATCAGAGGACACCCAGGGCGAGACCCCACCATCACAATCATCCGCCGACACTTCTGGTGGCCAAACATGAACGAATGGATTGCACAATATGTAAAAGGGTGTGCCAAATGCCAACAAAGCAAAAACCTCACAAAACGAGCAAAGGTCCCCCTCTACCGCATCCCCACACCGACCAACGCACTCCCATTCCAGATCGTAGCAATGGACCTGATCACCCAACTCCCGACCAGCAAAGGATACGACGCCATCCTCACGATAGTAGACCACGGATGCACGAGAGCGGCCGTATTCCTCCCCTGCAAGACAACAATCACCGGACAAGAAGTGGCCAAACTATACTATGACAACGTCTACCGATGGTTCGGCCTGCCCGATAAGGTCATATCCGACAGAGACCCCCGATTTACATCCTTCTTCGCAAAGGCACTTGCCCAACAACTGGGGATCAAACAAAACGTGTCCTCAGCATTCCACCCCCAAACAGACGGACTATCAGAACGAACAAATCAGTGGGTAGAGCAGTACCTCCGCCTGACCACTAACAGCGCCCAAACCGACTGGAGCAACTGGCTGGGGATAGCCACCACGGTGCACAACAATCACAAGAACGCCACCATCAACATCGCCCCATCAGAAGCACTCCTCGGCTACACGCCTCGCCTACACCCTACAGACCCCCCTCCATCGCTGAATCAACACGTGGAGGACAGGAAGCAGACCGCGCTCGAGAGGCGTGCACAAGCGATCGAAGCTATCAATCGCACTGCCCGTCAGACACCACCACCCCAGTTCAACGTGGATCAAGAGGTCTGGCTCGAGGCAAAGAATCTCCGACTACCATACCAGACCCCCAAGCTAGCCCCCAAGCGACACGGACCTTTCCGCATCAGTAAACAGGTGTCGCCAGTGGCGTATCAACTCCAATTACCCAAGGCCTGGAAGATCCACAACGTGTTCCACGCCAGTCTCCTCACCCCTTATCGCGAGACCCCACAACACGGCCCCAACTACATCAAACCACCCCCCGAACTGATCGAGGGTGAACACGAGTACGAAGTCGAGGCTATCGTTAATCACCGTCTCCACGGGAGGCGAAAGGCCTTGCAATACCTCCTCAAATGGAAAGGATACCCAGATGCGGACAACACATGGGAACCGGCCCCCCAAGTACACGCCCCCGCACTGATCGAAGAATATCATCAAAGACGCCCGCTCGAGCAATCGCATAAAAGGACAGGCCTGAGGGCTCGAAGTAGCATCCTCCTTCCGCACTCCAAACCAGCATGTCCCACCAGCTCATCCATATCTCTCCTGCCGACGATGCCAACTACACCCCCGCCTCGCCCACCGACTCCTATGCCTCCACCGAGGCCCTCTTCATCCCCGCCCCAAGGACCCCCTATCAGACGACCGGTTCCAATGGAGCCCTTCCTCTTGTTGAGGACGCCGCGCCCACTAACTCAGCACGGGTGCTTGCAGTGGACCTCGCCATCGGCGATACGCAGCCAGCCATACCCCTATCGCCCCGAGCCGTTAGCGCTATCGTCGAAGGACAAGCCCACGCCCTCACGGCTCCAGTTCTCCTCCGCATGGTCCGCGGTCTCATCATCACCGCCAAGCGCACCGAGGACCGGATGGAAGCCGTTAGGATCACGGCCGAGGAGCAAGCCGCGGAACTCGAGCAGAGCCGGGACCAGCGAGACGTCCTCGCCCTCGGCGCCAGGACCCTCCAGCTCGACTGCGAATCCAAGGCTGAAGCCCTCCGCCTCGCCGATCTCACCATCCGCCGCCTTGCCAGTCAACCCGCGAGGGCGGACACTCCGCAGGGTATTCAGTCTGAACCCCCTGCCGGCTTTATCGAGAATAACGGCCAGCTCCACTACTTCTCCATCCCCATCCAAGGCGGCACTAACGACCGCCGTATCGCCCCCTACATCCAACTTCTCGACGGCCCCGTTCCCCGCGCCGCTGGTACCCTGGGAGGCCCTGACGACCCTGTCTTTACTACAGAGGTCTACGCCCAGCCCAGCTCCAACGTCGGTGTCGCCAATCCGCCGGTACCCAAGTGGCTACTCCGTGCCATCGACGGGGACTCCGAAATCTTCGATGCCTTCGCATTGGAAGTCCAAGATACGACCCAGGACTGGGGTCTCTACACGGACATATGCCGCTACCACCACACCGACATCGAGCTCACCAACATCGCCTCCCATATCCGCGCCCTCGAAGCTGAAGAGGCCGAGACCCGCAACATCCTCGCCAACTGCCGCCACCGCCAACGCGCCGCCAACGCCGGAGAAACCCTCGCCCACCTCGCCGGCAACGACGCCGACTGCCACGACCAACGTCACGGGGCGGGGATCATCCGCTACGCGACGCGTGGTCGCGCTCGCATCTAACCAGAGGGTGATGTTACCGTCCCCTCGACCCTGGGACTTCCCGTCGTCGATCAATGGGAACATCAGCCGCGCGGACGACCCGATGGAGTTGGATGACCCGGAGTAAAGGTAAGATCGGACTAGTGTTATTAGTATACGCCTCGCCTGATGTGGACGGACTACATGAGTCGCCTGGTGACTCAGCCCCTATGTACGTGACTCGCAGCCCCGTATCCTCGTGCCCCGTGCCCCGTGCCCAGTACCTCGTACCCTGTACCCTGTAGTAGTATAAGTACGACTCTCTAGTGACCTTAGGTCGCTAAGTTGAGTCTCCTGTCCGTCTTACGACGACAATATCAGCTATTCTCCACTCTCAGCCAGAAGGTGGCTGCTAAGAGCCTTGTCGACTACCACTTCGAGTCTACTCGTTATCGTCGCATAAGCAGCGGTGACACAGTCCTCTCTCAGTTCTTTGATGAAGATTGTGTTCATCATAGTCTGGAAGGTAGCTGGGGAGTTAGTAAGGCCGAAGAACATGACTCTTGGTTTGAAGAGGCCTTTGTTGGTGATGAAGGCTGCCTTCCATTGGTCTTGTTTCTTGATGTGAACATTGTTGTATCCCCATCGTACGTCGAACTTTGAGAACAGGGCGGCATCTTGGGCTCGGGCTATGAGTTCTGGGATGAGTGGTAGTGGATAGCGGTTGCGGATGGTATGCTCATTGAGGCGGCGGTAGTCTTGTACTGGTCGAAGTTTGCCATCTTTCTTTTTAATAAAGAAGAAGGGGGCGGCATAGGGGCTCTTCGAGGGTACTATGTATCCTTTCTTGAGGTGTTCTTCGACGAACTTCTTGAGGGTCTTCCTTTCTTCTTGGGTGAGAGCATAGATCTTCCCTGGTAGCGTTGGGGGGGCGTCTTTCTTGAGCTCTATCATGTGGTCCCAGATCCTTGGTTCCGGGAAGCGTTGGGCTTTCTCCTTGCTGAATACTTGGGTGTGTTGTTGGTACTCCAGTGGTAGGGAAATGTGTTTTGGGGTGTTGTGGTGCTCTGCCAGTTTCGATGCTAGGGTTTGTTGTTTGTCCGCCGTTAGGGCTGCGATTACCAATCTTCTGGCATACTCAGGGGGTGTTTTTTTCTCTGTTGACGTGATGGGAGTGAACATGATGGGGAGTTGGTCGTAGTCGATCCATCCCTTGGACCATGTTATCCTTGGTTCCATTCCTGAGAACCAGGGGTATCCGAGGATGAGGGGGTTCCCTCCTAAGTGGGTGAGGAAGAATCTCATGACTCTTGTTCTTCCTCCTGTTCTGATGGCGGCATCCGTGTAGTGGGTAATTGGTCCTTGTCAATTCGGGGTTTTGTCTACGTTGAAGACTTCCCTTGGGTTTTTGAGTCGGACAAGGGGGAGACGAAGGGTGTAGGCGTGGTCTGTGTCTATGAAATTTTCCGTGGCGCTGCAGTCCACTAGGGCAATGGTTTCAGTCCTCTTTCCGGCAGAGTTAACATATACTCAAACTGTCATTGATTGTCGATTGGCAAGATATACATGTTCTGCGCTATTGGTCCTAATCCAGACTGTACGAATTAGGCCTCCTGAAAATCCTCCGCCCCGAACTTTGCCGTGATCTCTTCCATCTCTTGCTGCATCATTGATGCGATTTGGGCCTGGATGGCGTCGTATTTGGTGCTTGATGTGGACTCGGTTAGATTGTCGCTGTAGGAGTCCTCCATATCGATGAGGTTGGCCATGGGGCATCGTCCTTGGGGTCTCCCTTGGTTGTTGCGGTGGGGGCAGTTCCTGGCAAAATGTCCCATCTCTTGGCAGTTGAAGCAGGGGCCTGGTGGGGGTCTGGTATGTCCCTGTTGGTTTTGGGGTTGGTTTTGGGTGTCGATCTCCATGGACCGTCCATAGGATCGTTGGTTGGGGTAGTTGTTCCGTCCTTGTCGGTTGGCTCTGGACCTATCAAGGTCCATGGGGACATAGGCGTTGTTCATGCTCCGGGGGCGTTCGATGAGTTGTATTGGTGTTGGGGGTAGTTATTGTTCTGTTGGGGGCGCTGATAGTTCCAGTTTTGCCTTTGGTATTGGGGCTGGGGGTTTCCCTGCCTCTGAGGTTGGAAGAATTGTCTGGCCGTGTTCCCTAAGAGTGCTTTCAGTATTTCTTGGGATTGCATCGCTTTGATGGTGGTTTCTTTGTAGGTGGGGCAGTCCCTGACCGGTTGTTGGGCCATCACTTTCATGGTGTCGGCTAGTACGGTCGGGGAGAGGTGTAGCAAGAAGAATTGGAGGCTCTCGGGGTGGTTCTGGTCATACCCTGCTTCTCTGATAAGCTGTTCGAAGTCTACGATGTACTGGTCGATGTGGGGCCAGGTCATGTGTAGGGTATTAAGCTTGTTCCTGGCCCTAAGTTCCTTTTGGGAGTCCATGAACTGGGTGCAGAACTGGGCGATGAACTGGTCATAGGTGTCCTGGTTGTCTGGTTGGTTGGCGAGCCATCTCCCCATATTGTGCCTCCATGTGGCGGTTTGTGGTCCTTTGACATGGGAGAGGGTGTAGGCTACTCTGGTGATGGCTGATTGGAAGGGGATATGTTGGTGGTTGAGGAGGAAGTGGTCCGTGACTTTGTCGATAAATTCTTCTGCTCTAGTGCGGTCGCCTTCAAAGTGGACGGGAGGGGCGCCCATGAGTCATTCTCCATGAGCCGTGGGGGCTGCTTGTTGTCCTGCAGGTTGTCCTCCTCCGGGGGGTGGGTTTCCTCCTCCTCCTCCTCCTGGGTTACCTCCGCCAGGGTTTCCTCCGGGGTTTCCTCTGCCAGGGTTTCCTCCTCCTGGGTTGCTTCCGGGGTTTCCTCCACTGCCTCCTCCTTGGGGCACGGGTTGGGTAGTGCCTCGTCCTCCGACTCCTGATAGAGTTGTAGTGGTGGCGAGAGTGGTCTGTGCTAGCTGCTGAGCGAGTCATTCGCTATCTGATAGGGTACGGGAGCTGAGGGTTTGCATGGCCATGGCTCCCCTTTGTGATTCTTGGGAGGTGAGTGTCGTCCAGGTGCGGTTTTTTACGTCTTTGGGAACCTCTTGGGTCCTTGTGGGCTCTTGGGGTTCTTCGATGTCGTCCGTGCTAGTGTCTGATGCTTGTTGTTCGATGGGGAGGGCTGTCCTTGATGCCTGCTTGCTTGACTGCCTCGATCGCTGCTGGTGTTTGGCAAGTAATTGCGATGTAGTGGATAAAGAAGTCGAGTCTAATGTCACCGGCGTGGGGTGCGACACTTAGACTCCTAAGGGTACTGTTCTGATGGGCAAGGAAGGGGACAGTGACACATTCACTCTGTTCGAAGAATAGGGAATAGCAGGCTAGATTGTGAGACGAGGAGACTTGACTTAGAGTCCTAGAGACCTAAGACGAGTCCTACTTATACAAGTACAGCTACGAAGCCTAGAACAGGTCACCAACTACTAGAGGTACGGGGATGACGTCGGGGCGCATCATCCTACTACGACAATACTAGGATCGACGTCATAAAGACGTCATCCTCACTACAGTGCCTGCAATTAGTCCGTACACGAGGGGAGGGTCGGGACAATGAGATCATCAACGTGTCAGAGATACTATGAGTCATGAGGGATAGGTAGCATCCAGAATGTGCTACAGGAAGGGGTTGGGTCAAGACATACAATCACAGGGTCCTCTGTCATGCTGCAACTCCAGGTTCAACTCCTGGCAGAAGCAGTAACTCACCTGGGGCTGGTTCACCCTCTGCTTACACTGCCCCTTGACCTCCCACTGGCCAAGTGCAGCTGCCGGCGGTAACAGTGTCCAATGATTGTTGGCTAAGGATGTCATCATCTCAAGTACCTGCATGGGCAGTAGGCAGATCTACCAAATCAGCTGCCCACCAAGTCTTGTACTCAATCTACACAAGTGGAACTCAATAACAATATACACATATGATTGACACATACAATAAGTTTTGGGTGCAGCTGTGTAGATTCATACATGACCCAAGAGAAATCCAAAGCTCCTATAATTGTGGTATTTCCACTACCTGGAGTGGCAATTCCTTGGACCCCAAGCATGTGTACCACCATTTCAACTGGTCTATGCAAGGCATAAATTGCATGAGCACACTCTGTATATATACGACTCTGAACGAACAGTTGAGCCTTAAGCTCGACTTTGCTTTGCAATCGCAGCCTCTTGTTCACTCCTGTTCACTGCACAGCTCTCCTCTACTCTTCCATCTACATTCTAAGGTCCTTAAAGGCGGACCTTGCCTTCGAAGCTTAGTGATTGTGCTATAACAATCAACGCACATCTCAGGAGTCTGAATCACGTGTCTCGGCACGCCTCGGACCGCACACCTTCCTAAACCGTCGAGTGGGCACAAAGCCCCGCTGCGGGCTTAACACAAGTCGAGCTTCTCTTAAAGCCAACCTGGCCGACATATCACTCGACCTCGGAAGAAAACAGAAGCTCTCAAAGAGCCCTGACATCAGGTTCCGAAATAGAACCACAGACGACCTCCCTTTGGAAATACAAGGGAAAGCCTTCTGGCTAGAATCACGGACTGAGGGACGATTGGCATACCACCTCAGAGAAGGGCTCTACACATACCCCGTAGAGTACATCAACAGAACCTGGTACAGAATCAGCTGGACCATCAACCAGTGCTACGAAGTTAGCAGAGAAGATGAGATCCAAGATCCTCAAAAACTAGGATTAGGAATCAAAAACCAACCATTCCTACTTGCCCCAGATCTCGAGCGAATCCACACAGAAATCACTCAAGGAAGTGACGAAACCCCTGAAGTAGAAATCACTTCACCAGCATCGGATCCAGACATCCCCACAACAGACCAAGCTCACGCACCGGTCATCGAACAACTCACACAAGCAATGGCACAAGCAGCAATTGCAGTAGCCCATGTCCTACCCGCACAAGCGGCAGGACCAGCACAACCAGCACAACCTCCCGCCGGAGGACAACCAGGCGGCGGAGGAGGACAACCACAACCACCTCCAGCCGGAGGACCACCAGGAGGTGGAGGAGGTGGAGGTGGTGGCGGAGCTGGCAGAGGCCAACCAGCAGCCGGACAGCAAGCTGCAGGACAAGCCGCCGCAGCCCCACCTCGCTCAGAACCCCTAAAAGGAATGATACCACAAATCTTTGCAGGCGACCGAAAAGACGCCGAACGATTTATGCAACAGTTTGGAGCCTACCGATTTCTTAATCGACACAACTCCACTTTCACATATAAAGCCGAAATGGTGGCCTATGCCCTCACCTTCATCAAAGGACCGCAGGTCGACAACTGGGCCTATGACATGGCAGACCAGTTATCCATCAAGGTGGAAGGAAACCCAGTCACGGGAGACCCCCGACACACACCGAAGGAGACCAAGCCCTCTGGGAATGGTTCGCACGATCCTTCAGAGATGCCTTCACAGATTCCACCAGGAAACAAGACGCCTATTCCCGCCTCACCAAAATGGAACTAAATATGGATAAAGTCGACACGTCCATCACCCTCTTCAAACGCCTTATCAGAGAAGCAGGATGGGGGCCCGATGCAGAAGGAACAATCAAGCTGTTCCAAGACATCCTCCCTGTCGGACTTCATCGCACCATATGACAACGAGAGACATTGCCCGCCACTCTCGATGAATGGTATGATGCCACCAGAAAAACGGTCCAGAGGTGGCAGGACCTCAACGACAACATAGGACCAAAAGGAGGACCAGGCCACATCTCCACTAGGGCCAACAGAATGCGAGGATACCAAAAGGCACCCCCGCCCAAGAGACAAAGAGACCCCGACGCTATGGACGTCGACACAATCCGCACAACAGGAAAGTTGTCTGACAAGGAATGCACCCACCTCATGAAGGAAGGGAGATGCTTCCGTTGTCGCAAACTAGGACACATGTCACGAGCATGCCCCGAAAAGGGCAAAGACAAAGGAAAGAACGCCGATCGACCCCGCAGCTCCCAAGGGCAACATATCAAAGACAAGCCCAAGGTCAGAGCAGCGGTAATCAACGAAGACAAGGAGGAGGAACAGCCCAGTGAAGCGGAAACAGCTCAAACCTCTACCATGGCACCGCCCTCCTATACCAAAAAAGATGTCCTTCAATACATTAGAGGGATGTCTATTGAAGATCGCAAAACCCTCTACGAAGAGATGTCTGCTCAGGCGGATTTTTAGGAAGCTCGAAGCCGACGGCCTGGCTAAGAGCGGTGGGATTACAAGATACGATGTACATTAGGAAACTCTCGACTCTGAATATGAACGTTTCTTTTTGCACCTCGCAATCCAAGGCCGACAAATCAGCTCTCATTGACAGTGGAGCAACAGACAACTTTATCGACGAAGAAACATGGAAACGACTGGGAATCAGCAGAAAAGAACTATCTCAACCGGTCACGGTCCACAACGTCGATGGAACCAAAAACAAACAAGGAAAGATCACGCACTACTGCTGGCTCCGCATCATCAAAGGAGAGAAACACATGCTCCAACGATTCTACATCACAGCCCTAGGAAAGGACCGTATCATTCTAGGCTACCCTTTCCTCTACGACTTCAACCCAAAAATCAATTGGAAAACCGGAAAGGTGCTGGGAGAATCAGTACAACTCCAAAGCAGTCGCTACATGCACATCGCTAAAAGAATCTTCTTCATGCAACGAGAAGCAGTTAAACAAGTAGGAAAACCAAAAGAAGGAGAAGCCATTTATGTGCGACGCACCAACATCGCACAAGAATGGGCCCAGAAGGCAGATCAAAACAAAGTCCACCTTACCCTTGACACCATTCCCAAAGAATACCGAAGACACCAAAAGGTATTCTCAGAAGAGGAATCATGTCAATTCCCTCCCGCACGATCGGAAGATATGACGATCAAACTTACTCCCAACACACCAAAGGAACTAAACTGCAAGGTATACCCTCTTTCAAAAGACGAACGTGAGTTGCTCCAGAAGTGGATCCTTGAAGAAGAAGAACTGGGACACATCTATGAAGGCCCCTCTCCCTATACGGCACCCGTCTACTTCATCAACAAAAAGGACAGCTCGGAAAAACGAATTATCATGGACTACCGCCAACTCAACAAGCACACGGTCCGAGACAACAACCCGCTGCCCAATATCCAATCAGCATTGGAACGACTACACGGGAAGTTACTCTTTTCTAAATTTGACATCAGGTGGGGCTACAACAACATCTGTATCGCCGAAGAAGACCAACACAAAGCAGCATTCAAAACCCCACAAGGGACCTATGTACTGCGAGTCATGTACTTCGGTCTCACCAATGCCCCTCCTTTCTTCCAAAGGACCATGCACCGAGACTTCCACCCCCTGCTCCAAAAATACCCAGAGAACTTAGGGAATTATATGGATGATTGGTGGATCGCTACTGCCAACGACGAAGAAGGAAGAAAGCTCCACAAACAAATGGTCCACGAATTCCTCGATAAAATGGAAGAATGCTCTTACTTCTTAAAACCAAAGAAATGCCAATTCGAAAAGGACGAAATGGAAATCCTCGGATGGCTAGTAGGAGGTGGTTGGGTACGCATTGACCCGGCCAAGGTAAAAGGAATATCAGAATGGCCCAGAACCCTCAAATCGGTAGAAGAAGTCAGAAAGACATTAGGCGTACTAGGCTACCAATGCCCCTTCATCCAAGGTTTTGCCTCCATTGCAAGACCCCTACACGACCTCACAAAGAAAGGAACCCAATTTGTCTGGACCCAAAGATGTACAGATGCATTGGACGAGCTAATCAAACGGGTCACCACAGAACCCGTCCTCTGGCACCCAGACCCCTCCAAACCATATGAGCTCGAAGTAGACGCGTCTGCCTTCGCCCTGGGAAGCATACTATACCAACGAGACAACAACAACAAACAACACGCCGTTGCCTATCACTCAAAGGCGTTAAACCAAGCAGAAAGGAACTACTCTATCGGAGACCGGGAGTTCTTAGCAATCATTGAAGGCCTCAAATGCATGCAACATCTAGTTATGGGATCACCCCATAAACTTACGATCTACACGGACCATGATAACCTCTGTTACTATCGGCACCCCCAAAAGTTGAACCGCCGCGTGGCCCGCTATATCGTGTTCCTGGCAGACTTCGATTTCGAACTCGTACACCTCCCAGGAAAAAGAAATCAAGCAGACCCACTATCTAGACGCCCCGACCACGACGATGGTTCAACAGATAATGAGGAAACCACGGCGCTTCCAAACGAGTTGTTCGCGAGAGCAATCGAAATCACTATCCTAGAATGCCAGGTCCACCAATTACAAAAGGAAAACCATGAACTCTGCCTAGCATGGAAGAAGAAATATGGGATTTACCAAGACGAGTGGAAAGTCTGGTGGAAGGCGGGATCCTTAGTTGTCCTAGACAACAGGCAATTGTGATGCACCTTCCTCCAGGAGTACCATGACGCACCAACATCCGGGCACCCCAGAGTCTGGAAAACTTACCAAGCGCTGAGATGTGACTACTGGTGGCCTAACTTACACAAGGATGTGGAAGACTATGTAAAGGGATGTGTGACCTGCCAAGCGGTGAAAACCATCACACACTGCAACGTGCCCCCTATTGCGCCGATCGGACCAGGGGAAGACACAACCCCCTTCGCCACCATCACCGTCGACTTTATCACAAAATTGCCTGAATCACGCGGCTGTGATACAATTCTCACCACCACCGATCATGACAGCACAAAGGCGGTGATCCTGATCCCATGCCGAGAAGATATGGGAAGTGAAGAAGTCACGAGGCTCTTCAGAGACCATGCCTTTCCCTACACGGGAATTCCCAAAAGAATCATCTCTGACAGAGACACGCAGTTCACGTCGCAATTCTTCAAGGAACTTTGCACCCAGTTGGAGATCAAACAAAACATGAGTTCGGCATATCACCCCCAAACTGACGGACAATCCAAACAAACGAACCAAACGGTGGAAACAATCCTACGGATCTTCTGCAATCACCACCAAAACAATTGGGCAGACTGGCTTAAAGTGGCCCAGTACATGATCAACTCCCGTCCCTCTTCGACCACAAAGAAACCCCCCTATGAGTTATGGATGGGATTCATTCCCCGCACCCATCAACCCACACGTATCGGAAATGTGCTGGCAATAGAAGAACGAAAGTCCCAGCTTCTAGAAGCTAGGAAAAGCGCCCAAGAAGCCATCAGCAGGGTGCAATCCCTCTGGACAAAAGACCCCCATTTCCAACAATACCGCGTGGATCAGAAGGTCTGGTTAGAAGGAACCCACCTCCGTACGACACACCCAACCACCAAACTAAGGGCCAAACGCTTTGGACCCTTTAAAATTACGGAAGTACTCAGTGCCATGATGTACAGGCTGGATCTCCCACCCGCATGGAGAATCCACAATGCATTCCACACGGCTGTCCTCCATCCATATAAGGAAACGGAGCTCCACAGACCTAACTTCATGGAGACACCACCTGACCTAGTCGAAGGACACGAGGAATGGGAAGTAGACAGCGTGTTAGCCTCAAGGCGCACTGGCCAGAAGAAAACTTTGCAATACCTGGTCAGATGGAAGGGATTCTCAGAAGCACATGACTCTTGGGAACCAAAAGGGAATCTGAATAACGCCTCCCTCAAAATGATGGAATTCCACGATAAGAACCCGAAGGCCATTCGCAGAATGGTTATAAACCCCCAAGAAGTTACAATGGAATCCTCACCGCTCCCAGACATTTCCTCACTCTGCACCCAATTCGAAAACCTGTCCCTCATGTCCTCACAATACAGTTTGCCTTCCCTGGCCACTCGCAACGCCATACTGGCAGTGGACACCGAAGAAGTAGCAGTGCTGGAAGCATCATTCCGCCCCACAACTGAAGCACCCCCTGTCTTCCCAGAAGAACCAAATTACGCCCCACCGAGAGAAGAACCCCCAAACATTGAAGACAAAGGGTATCTATGCCTCTCGCCCTCGGGATACAGTCTGCACCTCCCCAGTCGTCACCCCAGCCCAGCACCACTTCCTGTTCCTCCCCCTCACGTCCACCCACTTCCCCAAGACAACCCTGATGACCCCCGTAACTGTGTCCGTGGATTAAGCAAGTCCGAGAGGGAACGACTCTTTTACTCTATAACAGGACTGGCCGCCGCACAACTAATGTTGGCCCAACAAGAAGAGGCAGAACATCCTCTCGTCACAGACCCAGAAACCCACGCAGTCCACAGGGTTGCTACCCCGCTCTCCATGCCCTCCAACACCAATACCAATTCCACCCCCGCCACCTCAGTCGACAGCCTTCCGTCGCACTACACCATCGAAGTCGATGGCGAAGACATAATACAGGACCACCCCCTGGAAGACTGGATCCAGTTTGACCGAGACATACACCGCACCTCAATCCAGATCCCGGCCACCGAAGCAAACCCCCACGTAAAGGTGCCAGCCCGCTTCGTCCGTTTTAGGGTAGAACCTATCACAGGCGAACCTACCATTTACAGAACCATGGGAGTGGGACGGCCCATCTATGCCGAAAATCTAGAAGCGGCCCCGGCTAGTTGGGCAGCGCCCGCTGACTACCGGGATGACGAATATTTCAAGTTGCTGGCCGAAGAAAGGATGATGGGCAGACCCCTGGAAAGAGCAGTAGAAGACTTAGGAGACTACAGGGTTAAAGCTGACATCATGCACCTTCGCAACCTGGAGGCGGACCGATGCAAACTCGCCCTCTGCCTGCAAGAGGTACAGGCCCTTGAGGCCTACATGCAGAAGAGGCAGGCCGAGTTCGGGATGTACCAGTTGGCGCACATCGGACGCACCAAAGCGGTGCGACAATGCCTCGTCCGAGCGAACGCTCGGGAATGCCTCCTGCAGCTGGTTGACAAAGATAATGAAAGAGGGGAATTGGTATGGCGACACCGATCTCATCGCAGACAGGAAGCCCCGTACCACGAACACAGGACTCTCCGTTTGAGAGGAGGGGCTCGTAGCGCTATCTCATGGAACAGCGAGAACGTGCGAGACGACGAACTCGCCCAGGACAAATATGAGGAATGCTGCCACTGTTCCTATTGCCCCTGGTTCGACCACATCTCCACTCATTGCGAGACACCACATCACCTTTGCTCGACTCGCACTTCCGGATGGTGCCGCGTGCCCTGCCACCACCGATATTTCGCCACCCAGATGCCAAATACCTGTCCCTATGGAGGAAGGACAACACAAGCATGCCAACGGGCATTACCTCATGTGCCAACGAACAGCTTGGCAACTCTCTCTCGAAGATCGTCAAACCAAGTACGACCATCTCAATGCGGGATGCGACGACTTCTGCAAAGGAGAGTTGAGTTGCGCCGGTATTATACTGAGGCAGGCCATCGACCAAGTCGTGCAAGACAAAATCGATGGTGCAGGTCCTTCTTACGCCCCCTGTTCACCATCCCCTGATTATGATTACATCCCCGGCGACAACGAGGGATCCGATTAGCGCATGGAAGCACTCCTTTGAGGGGAGGGTGGTGATAAGCTCCGCCTCTAGTATGGAGAGAGGTGAGGTGTTTTACAGACCGACAGACTGGCTGGGATCACGTGATCCCATGACTCTTTACAATACATGCATGGCTCACCGACTCAGACTGGATGACTGAGACTCTTACTGTACTGCTGACTGATGACCTGGTTTGGCTGACTGATACGTGCATCATGCTGACAGTGTATGATAAGTAGATGACTGATCACTTACAAACCGGCTTAGCAACTGGTTTTAGGACTATTAGTCATACTGAGTTCGACTCTGTATATATACGACTCTGAACGAACAGTTGAGCCTTAAGCTCGACTTTGCTTTGCAATCGCAGCCTCTTGTTCACTCCTGTTCACTGTGCAGCTCTCCTCTACTCTTCCATCTACATTCTAAGGTCCTTAAAGGCGGACCTTGCCTTCGAAGCTTAGTGATTGTGCTATAACAATCAACGCACATCTCAGGAGTCTGAATCACGTGTCTCGGCACGCCTCGGACCGCACACCTTCCTAAACCGTCGAGTGGGCACAAAGCCCCACTGCAGGCTTAACACATGCTCCCAGCTTGCAGGGAAGTGACGGGTGGCAGGTGAGGCCTGTGAGGGACAGGAGGGGTGGACGATGAGTCGACACAATGTGGTACAACGACTTGATCAAAAATTTGATGAACTTGTAAACAAAGCCAAATGGTCCGTGTGCAGCTCCAATTTATATAAAGCCCCTCATTCGCACTTGGACTTTGGACTACAAGTCAATGTCTGTACTGTACAATTACTGTAATTTAATATTGTCTTATAATATTTAAGTATTTTGGCGCTCTTGTATTAGTAATAGTATAAGCATTGTATTAGGATTAGTTTTAATAAATAAAAGGATATTGTGCTTGCCTTATAGGATTGTGTGACTGTAAAGTTGATAACCCATTATAATATAATAATGTGACCAATAATAGTCTGTTTGGTTATTTTACTGTAAGTGGGACCGTGAAACACTGTCTATGTAGCATGACATAGCAAAGTAAAATTACTATGTAGCCATCCCACACATCTACATAAGACTACATTTCACACATACTGTCTAATGGCAACTACAATGCATGATATAGCTGTCTGACATATCTACATTTTACTACATACTGTCTAATGGCAACTATAGTACATGATATAGCTGCCTAACATATCTACATTTTACTACATACTGTTTGGTGGCAGCGATAGAGGCTACATATAAGGGGAACTGCAATGGAGCAATAAGTGCAATATTGCCTACATTGCTATTAAGTTTTTTGCTGATGTCTGCACATCACCCCCACTGTTACAAATGTACTGCTTCTACAAGAGCAATATGACGTATCAGGTGATTGTGAGGACTTGGGACGCTAAGGGTGATCTTGTGGAGGGCTTGGAGGACAAGGAGAAAGCACTTTCTTAGGGAGTAGAGGGCAGACTGTGGTAAAAGGCAGAAAAGACAAGTGGACAATCTAAGGATTGCCTTCACATTTCATGGGTCTTATATACTGTAGGGACAGGGTGTTACATAAGCGATAGTAGGTATGGTTAATCTAACCATAAGCAGATATGGCGTCATGGATTGTGCAATAAGGCCTGTGCGCAGAATGCTCTAGAAGGGGTAAATATAGCCATCCAATAGCATTAACCCGCAGACTTGGTCCAAGGATGCAACAAACAAAGGGGTGAATTTCAGACTATGCCCCTATACCCAGTGTTGTCACAGTCCAGCTCCAGATTGTAAGCCCTGTGGCAACCATCCCTGCTCACCACTGTGCTCATCCATGCAGTAATCCAAGTTTTATGGAAAACTTATAGTATATTGTCTATATAATACATGGTATTAAACATAACCCTGAGGTGAGGGAGGGGGTGCAGTGGCAAGGAACAAGGAACAAGGGGTGACTCCATCTCACATTTGGGGCAAGCCTAGCAAGGGAGGGGGCTAGTGAAGGGGGCTTGGTTTTTCCTGACACACTTCATCACTTTCGAAAAGGACCCAGATAATGTTATTCAGGTGACAGATGATCCATTAACCAAGAGTGCCTGGGACAGACATGGTGGAACCACTTGCATATGACATGTGGGGGTCATGGGCAGAGGGGTGCCACGCTGGCCATGCCAGTGGTGGGGAGAGCACATGGAGACTCATGGTTTGCTACCTTGGAATCCTTACTCGATGAGTCAATGACCTGGACAAACACATGACGGAGAATACCGCCTCCAATAACACACGGCCCTCCACCCATCACATAGCCAACGGGGCGCGAGTCCGACTCGGAGCAGCTGCACCGAATATCCCGAGGGCTGCAGTCCGATTAGTAATCGATAGGCTTTCTATCGCAGGCCGCGTACTCCGTTTTTCAAATACAGTCAGAATAACAGAGCGCGCAAGGAGCTCGTATCGCTTATCTTAAGTGTGTGGCGCCTCCCAGGTAGGGCATACACGGGTACCACCGGGGTTTCAAACCCATGACACACTATTTAGGAGAGAAGGAGAGGCTTTGGTTCTGTAACGATGTCTTCCACGCTGGACATCCCGGACATCAAAGATCGTCACCGGACTTGGGCTGGGAGCAGCCTCAGGCTCGGGAGAGCGGAGATACGGCGGACGGGAGAAGTGTCCATGCGGAGGAGCTCCTTGCTTGCAGAATCTAACTCTTCGGTGGCGGCAATGGTGGGCTGTGAAATGTCAACTTCGACCTCACCTTGGTCGGGGAGAGATGTGGGTTCCACATTACCAGCGAGCGCATGAGCACCCGAGGGGGCATCAACAGCGTCTTCCTCTGCCTTGCACTGTTGCACTGCCTCATCCTCTGTTACGACGTTTAGGCGTGGGTATTTGAGCTGAGACCTTAGCAGGTGCCGCAGCGGGAACAGGCACGGGTGATTCAGTCTGGTGGCAGGGAGCTGGCAGGCCCAGGGGTCAGCTCGTCATCCGACTCATCCCCAGGGGGAGGAGATTTGAAGACCGGCCTAGATAGAACACTTGCGTTGAAATGTGTTTACCGCAGGGGCCACGGACACCGGATAGGAGCAGCCAACTTCGGAGGCTCTGGACTTCCGCTCCAGACCTAAAGGCGACGGGGAACTTGAAGAGGTGTGGAAGTAGGGGCAGGCTCCGACACTTGAGGGGATCGAAGCAATCGAGTGTTCCTCGCCTCCGAATCTCTGAGATGGCCCGTAGCAGCTCATCAAGACGACCTCTTTCCTCGGGGCGGCGAATCCAAAGTTCGTAACAATGGCCAAGGCCTACACCTGCACGAGAGCTAACGGGAATAGAGACGCTCGAGAAGGCCAGAACATGGTCCACGTCCCGCGCCCGCCCAGCACCAACATCGTCGGCAGCATATGGGTCTTCCGCATAAAACGCAACGCGGATGGCTCCGTAGACAATACAAGGCTCGTCTCGTTGTCAAAGGTTTCACTCAAATCCACGGAGTCAATTATTTCGACCCTACTCGCCCGTAGTAAAGCTTACCAGCTTCCAGAGGTGAAACTCGCTCTCGCCACGCGCCACGACCGGGAGGTCGAGTCATTCTGCTTCAACGGCGTGTATCTCAACGGGAAGCTCGACGATGACGAAGCCATGTATATGCAGAACCCTCCAGGCTATGATGCGGGTAGCGCTACCTCGGTCCTGTACGAGCTCACGCAGGTACGGCGCAAGTGGTATGATGTGCTCTACCGCATACTCACCGAGTTAGGGTTCCGCATTAGCAACGCAGACCCCGGCGTATCACAAGCACGCATCGGCCAGGACATCCTCATCCTGGCAATCCACGTAGATGACTGCGCAATGACGGGAGCTCCAGTGAGCACATCACGGAGTACAAGCACAAGCACGATGAGCAGTACGCGCTCACGGATTTGAGGCCTATTCACTGGCTCCTTGGTATCAAAATTAGCCGCGATAGCGCAGCGCGCACAAACGCTTTATCGCAAACGGCTTACATTGAGTCGATGCATTTGTATACGAAAATGATATTAAGGGTAGTTCTCGCTAAAAGGGAACTGCACGAGAGGTGGACTGGGATACGGAAGTGGGACGATAGGGAAGACTAGAAGAGACGTGAAGAGGTGATAGTGAAGGATCCAGTCGTGGTCGTTCATGTGCTCCTTATCGAGGCCTTATCTTTCGGGTCTGGGAGAATATCGACGTCCGATAGAGCACGTTTTCTTGATGACATGCACTGGGAAAAAATCCAAACGGAAAAGTGGGTGTCGTTATGTAATGAGCTTTGCTGACCGTGTTCTCACGGACGGCAACACACTGATGAAGCAGGTGCGTGTCTTTCCCATTCGGAGCCCTTGTTTCCCTAACGCACGACGACCGCAGGTCCATGGCCCTGAAAAAGGTACCAGAGAAGGAAAGTCGGAGGTAAGAAGCCACTGCACGCGGCCTACACGACAACCCAGAATCTTTCACAGGGGGATATACGGCTACTAGCCGTTGCAATAAATCGGGCTTTGCAACGCCGGCTCGGTGATATTCCATCTCCAGCAGTTGTACACAAGGCCGTCAATAAACTCACAAACGATGGTGCAAAAACGTCAGCTTTCGTGCAGCATGCAACACGCGTGCAGGAGGAGCTTGCCCGTCTGCACGCGCGAATACAGCTTGAAAGGGGTCAGGGACGACAGGACCACGCCATTGCCGCGATTCAGGATCCCCCCGTCATGTCTTCGACTAGGCCCCGAAAGAGATCTGCTGGACACGACGACGACGACTCGACCTATCCAGTACAAGAAGCGAAGCGGGCGCGCCTCGATAGCACAGGTCCTCCTCGGCCTCACCCTCACGTGCCGCCACCAACTTCCGACATCAAAGCGACAGTTGCGGAACTTCCTCGCGCGGACCCCATGAGGTCGCAGGCTTCTGCCGACGATTCGCCTTCCGCACTTCACCTTATGGCCACCGGGCCACCACCAACCCCATCCAATAACCCGACATCCGACTCGAATATTAGAACAGGACAACGCTCTCCTAATGACACCGCAGACGGCAGAAGCCACGGGCAGGCTAAATCTGAAATAGCGCGCCCCAGCGAACCTGCTCCTGTAGACCCTCCATCCGCTCAGATACATTCCCAAGATAAGCTCGGAAAGGTGCCATCACCTTCCATATCCACAGCTATTCCGGAGGCTCAAGGGTCCCCCTTGCCCACGTAAGACTTCCGACCGCGGGCATTTCACTCATTGCCTTATGAATCGTAACTGACATAGATCTTGACAGTATCGCATCCCCTGCTACAATGGGTGTTCCCGCATATACTCGGCAACAAGTAGCGCCATCCGCTTCAACAAACGCGTTTGTCGCCAACGTTCCAGGCATTTGGGCAATCCAAGTCGGCAAACCTTCAGCCGGACAAACCGATGTTACATTCGTGGTAGACCAGGACACTGCGAGTTCTGTGCAGCGTTGGGCTACCCACAGACGAGGGTTGAAGTAGGCATTTCTTCTCCTCTTCACTATTTATTATGAAGGTGTTTCCCCTCTCTTAGCCCCGACACCCGACTCGTCGTGGTCCACCTCGTCGCCTTGCAGACCACGGCGGTCTCTGCTGTACAACATACTCTTTCGCAAAGTCCGGGAGGCATGACACCCCAAGCCTTTGCGCTTGCTTTGCGTAATTTACAACCACAGTGGCCCGATGATGGCAGTCTCGTGTTGCAGCTGAACGCAGGCCAACCTGGAGAGAAGACCTGGTTCCTGTCTGACATGGTCCGTTCCGTCGTCTCTCAATCGCCGTCAGGTTTATGGCGCTGATCTTTTGCATTCAGTCGGATGGAATGCCTCTTGACGTCTCGGGTGCTATTTGTGAAGGCACCAATTCGCTTCGGATCATGCAGCTCAAGAACATGGCGGATATCGTGTTCGCAGTGTATGCTGCTCCGCCCACTCCCAAGTTACTCGCTTCTGCTCTCGAATGGGAGAGATTTCGCAAGTTGTACTCTCTCCAACGGCCGCCGTCCGAATGCTCGTTGGAGTAGATTTACTGTATTACAGCTACGCCAGTATTGTAAACCACTTGATACGGTATGGGGAGTGCATCTGCACTGGGGTCTACAGCAGCTTCCAAACCGATGGGGCCCGATTTTGATATTTTCAGCCTTAGGGTGCCAGGTCGCAATACGGCTCTGCAGGCACTCTGCGAGCGCACAATCTCCGCTCGCTAGAATGTGCGCTATGGGCTTGTACTATCGAGCACTCGAGGTTGACTTCTCCCGTGGTGGATCCGGTGCTCCTTGCGGCCCTTGTGTACGCGGACGAGTGGGGACGGGAAGGGATAGCCGAGGGCCAGGTGTAATGATTACAGAGGGGAACTATTGTCGAGAATTCGAGATGATGCACTGCCAGCCATTCTCCGCTTTCGTATTCCCCTCCAATGCCTTGCAACAACCTCTCGCGTGCTCGAAATGAGCCATTCTCGTGTCCGCTCATGTTCAAGTAAACAGAAACAACGACGAAATGCTTTCCTACTTCCTTGGCTCCTCTGAACATATCTCGCTGCTGACTAGCGCTGACTCCTTGAAGGAGATCGCGTCCCGCCACGGATTCCGGGCTGCGGGCCTCCGAACCGATTGCAGCCTCACTTGCCACGAAGTTCAGGCCGCCGACGTTGCCGTTGTTGTAATACGTTAATGCTTTCTTTTATGAAACCTTCGGTGCGATTTACTTCCCGCACCACTGGAGCGAAGTGAGGCGGATCTTGAGTTGCTAGTTGGGCTACGATCATCTGCTCCATCCTAGTCGTAGTCGATTTACCCCTACCTGACCACGCGGAGACAGCACACAACTATCACAATACCCCTTGCCATATTCGCAGAACGTTCACATTCGCTATGGTCCGATTCAAAGTACTGTGCTGTTTCACTACGTGCCCTCTTTACCCCTGTCCTGAGTCCGACTCCTGACCTGTGGACATAGTACTCCCATAACCATAAGAAAACAAACACTTCATAGGCAACAGACAGTCGGACCTACAAGCTACAAGCTATCAACTTGATCCATCTCGTCGAACAGCTCAGACTGGCTCCGAGCACGTCGACACCTCTCCAAGTCCACCAAGACGACATTCGAACCCTTCCGACAAAAGTTGCGACGTGCAATGTCGCCATGCACATACCCAGCATTGTGAATCTGTTGGACAGTCGCCCTCATCTTCGCGCGAAGTTCCTGGGTGATATTTTCACCCTCAGAAATGGCGTCACCAACAGGTTGCAGTGCGAGGAGCTTCAGAATTCCCCACACTTCGTAAAACCCATAAAACGTAGGGATCACCTGACCTTGGAGACTTTGTAGGGCTGCATAGGCACGGGCTTCACCTTCTAGCAAACCCCCCGCATCAGTATAGCGCACGACGTCGACAACTTTGCAGATAACTTCGAGGCCTGGGTCACGTCCCAAACTTGATGGCTGTAGAAATTTTGCCATTACCACACAACCGCTCGCTCCAGGGCGGGCATAACTGCGGTCGAAGCGACAAAGGTGATAGTCAAGGGCAAGACACTGGTATTGACCATCAACAAGGTTCTGTATGATAGTCACCAGCATTGGTAACTTGAATGGCATCTCTGCGATTCGTCTGAACATTCGGCGAGGTTCCAAAGTATCGAGCTGAAGGGGGGGTGGGTGTATAGAACCAGTTGTCGTTGGCAAGCAACACCATGCCAACCCATGCTTTTAGTATCGAAATTGGCGGACTACCTAATTCGATGAGATAGTATTCAAGGGTTTTGCGCTCGGTGCGGCGCAGGAACCAGACTCGCTGCCAATTAGTAAGTATGCCAAACTTGTTGTCGTTAAATGTCATATAACCATAGATCTGATGGAGAGCTTCCAAGGATTGTCGGCTGGCGGTGTCACGCTTCTTATCGTGTCTGTGTGCATGGGCAGCGGGCAGATCCACCAGATCGGCTGCCCACCACATTTTGTACTCGACCTACACAGGTGGATTTCAATAACAATACATATGCATGAAGTGGTTGATACGGTACAACAAGCTTCGGGTGTGGCCATGCAGAATCCACGACCCAAGAGAAATCTGGAGCTCCTATAATCGCGGCATTTCCGCCACTTGGAGTATAAAAATTTCCATTGACCCCAAGGCTATTCGCTACCTCTGTAACTGGTTCATGCAATGCGAACATTGCATGAGCGCGGATTGTCTCCTCGTTCTCCACAAATGTTCTCCTTGTCCGTGGCTCAATTGTGAGAGTCGAAGAAGTCAGATGGGCGCGGGCAGTTGTGGATTGGATAACTTGGTGAACGTCTTCGAGGAAGGAAGTCCAAGGTGCGAGGGTGTTGAGATCCGTTCTAGGATATGTGCGTGGACTCGTGTAGGTACCACTGCTATGGAAACCAGAAGGGTCAAGCTCTGCCTTTCCGTAATTGTTAAAAGGGAGATCCGGGAGGCTCGTTTGCATTGTGCAGGCAGCGAACAAAGAAAGTATCAAAGGCGTCGCGATGGGGGAGCGGAGTAACTTACAGTACTGTAATGACGGCGTGAATATCGCGTGAATATCTGACCCGCGTCTGCGATTCCTCACTTTTGTCTACTACTTACTGTACCTCGACTATCTTCACCTTGACAGTATTCCTCATTCCGGATTTACGTACGCCCGAGGCGATACTCTTTGCCCTCTCCACTTTCCCCGGCCCCGACAGACTTCCTCCCCTACTACACCTTTCCCCAACAAATGAATCGACGGTTTCCTGTGCTGGAATGATCTCAGAAGGTTTAATTTGCCTCGCGACGAAAGTGGTAGCTACAGTACAGTACAGTACCAGTAAGAGCAACTCTGACAATGCCGTGGCGTTCCGGACCCGGACCCTCCGCCCGGAGATGGCCCAGTTGGCCCAGTTGGCACTTCTTACAACATTATAGTACCAACTTACTGTTGTTGGAAACTCTCAATCCCCGAAGATGTCTGTCAAGATGTCACATCCAGATTACAGTGCGCAAGGATGGCAACAGATTGTTGTCTCCTTAGACGGCCCGGTCGCCATCGTTAAACTCAACCGAGCGAAGCAGTACGCACGACACTGCCAACTGTAGACTGCAGGCTTACCCTTCCGAACTTCAGGCGCAACTCGATCACTATTCCAGTCGTGCGTGACCTGGTCGCCGCCTATGATATCTTGGACCGAGATGATCGCGTCCGCGTTGTCGTGCTCACAGCTGATCACACCGCGCATGCCTTCTGTTCTGGTGTAAGTAGAACTTTAAACCCCTTTCAGGTGGTACCGTCAGAGTGACGACGCTTTCTTTTTTCTACTTCAGGCGGATCTTTCGTCGGGTTGGGGAGGCCTCTTTAGCGAGGAAGACGAGCGGCAGGGTCGGCATAGTACGTTCTCACTGTTGATGTTTCACTCTCGGCCTTATCCTTTTTACTCCGGCGCCGCCCGCTCAGCGCACAGGGATTCTGGGGGAACAGTTACACTCGCGATCTTCCGCTGCCGGAAGCTCACCATTGCTGCTGTGAACGGGCACGCTGCCGGGGTGGGTATAACCGGCCTACAACTTCCGTGCGATTTTCGCTTCGTATGGGCCGGAGCCAAACTTGCATTCCCGTTCGTGCGGCGTGGAATTGTACCAGAAGGTACGTGTTCCTAATGTATGTGCAGCATGCGGACACAAAGAGCTGATCAGATGGTTGGTTGGTTGGTTGGTTGCATGCTTCACTATCGCAGCGATCTCGACCTATCTCCTCCCGCGCCTCATCGGTTACTCGCGCGCGGTCGGGCTCCTGCTCAGCGGCGGCACGTACTCGCCCGACTCGCCCCTCCTGCAGGGCCTGTACCATGCGACCTTCCCAAATCGCGAGGACGTGTTGCCTGCCGCGCTCGCGTTTGCCCGCGAGCTCGCTGCGAACACGTCGCAGACGGGCGTTGCGTGGACCAAGGCGCTGCTGTGGCGCGGGGCGGACAGTATCGAGGGACAGCACATCCTTGACTCGCGCGGGATTGCTGACCTTGCGTCGCGCGGGGACGCTGCGGAGGGCGCGCAGGCATTCAAAGAGCACCGCGCCGTCCGATTCTCGGACGTGTTGTCGAGAGATTTGTCGGACTTTGTACCCTGGGTAAGTCATTCGTGCGGCTGATGCGTCATTTCTCGAGTTCATGATGGTATTATCTTATTAGTGGACGGAATTAGATGTGAGACAACGCAAAGCAAAGCTGTAGTGCAGACGCATTCCCTTTCTCTGAGCTTTCGTCCTTGTGAGTGAGGCGAACGGTGGCGATGGGCTGTGACTTGTTGTATATATACACTGATATTTAAGAAGCAATAACAAGTAGTAGCCAAGATAATTACTCCAACACAATCAAGGACCGTGTTTATTGCTCGGCTAATGCCGGTGTGGCTCAACATTGTATGAGCGCGCTTACAACCGGACACCTCTTTGATGAAACACTTTTCTTCTATCTGAGCCCGAAATATTGACAGTGAGCCAACCAACTCCATGCACCACGCCAATATTTGGAACAGATGGCGTCTAGTAGGCAATGGCATCGCTGTGTCTAATTCGTGCTCCTTTTTCTGCGACAAGTGTTCTGCGATCTGCTAGGTGCTCCTCATCCGTCTCGGGGGTAGCTAATCCAATCCCTGCCTCCTTCCTCCGAGGTGGAACCTCCAAGGGGATATTTCTCAATCGCGCCCATCTTCCTCCGGTCCAGTCCCAATGGGATACCGTCTTTCTCGGCATAATGGGCTCTCCGGATGCGCAATACGGCCGCCAGCTGAACGGGATGGGCGGTGGTGCATCCAGTCTGTCCAAGATCTGCGTCGTTGGCTCGCCATCAGAAGCGCAGAAGGCTGCCGGGATAGACGTCGAGTACACGTTTGCGCAGGTCGGGATCCGGGACAGCGTCATCGACTACTCCGGCAATTGCGGAAATCTGTCCAGTATGGTCGGGGTCTTCGCCGTTGACGAAGACATGTGCACACCTCAAGTCACTCAGGGGCCCCGAATGACAGGCACCGTGCGCACATTCAACACGAACACGAACAAGCGCATCGATAACACATTCTTCGTTACCCAAACAGGCGGCCGTTGTGTGCCCGTGCTCGATGGAGAGCGTGCGTCCATCGCAGGCGTCCCAGGCAGAGCATCTCCCATCCTCCTGGACTTCGTTGCCCCAAGCGGTGCGCGTACGGGCCACCTGCTCCCCACAGGCTGCCCCCAAGAAACGGTGACCATTTCCCTCTCCGACAACTCGCGCGAGGAGGAAAAGGAGGACGTGACCCTTCCCGTTTCTCTGGTGGACGCCACGAATCCGACAGTATTCACCAGCGAGCGAGGTCTGCGCGCCGCGCTCGGCCGGACCCCCAACGACGCCGTCCCGATCGACTATGCGGAGCTTAGCGTCGTCGAGGCGCTCGAGCGCGTTCGACAGGCGGGCGCGCGGCTCATGGGCCTCGATCCGCTCGCGCAGGCGCAGCCGAAAGTCGCCGTGCTCGGACCCGTACCTCCGGACGACGACGGCGACGGCGACGCGGACATCGTGGTCAACGCGTTCTCGATGGGGGTGCTGCACCGCGCCGTGCCTATGACGGTCGGGCTCTGTCTCGGAGTGGCTGCGTGCGTTCCGCGCACGCTTGCTTGGGAGGCTGTCGGTGGCCGGCGCGACCCGGGCACGGGCACGGGCACCAGAAGCGAGCTGCTGCGGATCAGGCACCCGAGCGGTGTGGTAGAAGTGGGTGCTGAATTGGGCAGGAGCGGGGAGGTGAAGAGTGCACGCGTCATGCGGACAGGGCGGAGGCTGATGAAAGGGTCGGTCTGGTGGTAGCCTTTACTCCCTTTGGACGTTGACCGTGGATGTCTCCGGGGCTTTGAATTCTATCGAGTGCCATCATGGAGCTCAACATCCGAATAGAGAAACCACTAGACTATTGATGGTAACATGCTTTGCGTTGTTAAAATTTGACTGTATATGACAATTATCACGCGACCATATGGTCGTAACTGATGGGGAATTGCCCGATTATTGTCCAACTATCGTGCCAATTGTCCGCTTATGCACGAAATGTTCACGTTATTGGTTTGAACTTTGCGGTGTACTTGTACGTTACGACACCTTGTTTTAAATATGTCGGACGGGAGAATGGCGACCTCTTTTTTTCTCCCCCCAATAGCCCATGTCCTAGCATAGTCCCAGCATCTGCCATCTCCTTCCCACCATTCGAGCATTGAAATACCATGGACTCTCCACCTCGTGAGTGTTGAATCGATTTCTTGTAATCCACGCGACTTCTCTTACTTTCTCTCCCTTTACAGTCTCTATCTCCGACATTGGAACCAGCGCCTCAAATTTTCGAGGGCCGATGTCCGCATACAACCCTTACCCTACATATCCTACATATCCTTCATACCCAAGGCGATATTACGGCTCCTCCTACGGAGCTCCCTCAACCATCATGCAGCAGGGCTACTACCCCACTGCCTACACCCCCTCCGCCACATACAGTAACTACTCAGGCTACTCAGGCTACTCCTCAGGAGCCTACGGCACAGGCGTCCCCTCAGAGAGGACATACTTCAGCTACAATGGCAAGCTAGTTAGGTCCTACAAGATTCGAAGTTACAGGGTAGGTCTTTGGGCATCGCTCCATCACCTCGATATCGGCTGATCAATCTCCCAGAGGGCCCAGAAACATGTCCTAGACCTGTTTCCGGACATGTTGAATGGCATCGCCTCCTCCCGCATCCAATTCTACGTGGTCCGTCCGGGATATTCATCCCGTGGACGATACGTTGGCCTGAAATCATACATATCGAAGAACGCGTGGCCAACAGAAATGGACAGTCTCGCAGACCATGAGGCGGTGGGGATTGAGATCCGACCGAGTGTCTCATTCACAGAGTCGGTGGCCAGCTTCTTCAATCGCTCGCGGTTCGTGTAGGCTGGGTGTTTTGTTTTTGTATTTTGACTGGATAAATGTCATTTGTATACAGTAGTACAGTGATCAATAGTACATGTTGTCATCTAGTATGCCTGGCACTCTGCCGAGGTCCGATGGCGCATGTAAAAGTAAACTCACCCCCGAGACAACAACTCGATGTCATGGTGAGGGGAGTTACATTCAGTTGGGGTTCGATGATGCGATGTGGTGTGGGATATCGAGGAGATGGTTGATGATCGATGATCTCCTTATCCCTACCGACGCGTCTAGCGTTCTTACCACCTTTCCGCCTGCAAGCTGGCTTGCACCGCGCTCGTTCCAACACACTCAGGCGATTACGCCGAGGGTCCGCCTAATTCAGAAGTCGTTCTCAAGGTCCACGTCATGGTGCGCCTTGCGGTACAGGTACCTGTAGCACGTTTTCGACGAATATTACATGACACACCCTGACTCTTCGGGCTATTACAGTAACCCGCTTTCCGAAGACATTGTTGGCATCATGAATCCGGAGATTTGATTTCCCGTCGCTGAATTGCCGTGCGTCGCCACGTACAGTATGCAAAGCATCCCATGTGCCATATGCGTGTCTCTCGCTACTGAGAGTGTACATTGGCAAAAGAACGCAACTGTAC
Source organism: Russula ochroleuca (assembly GCA_015178965.1). Lineage (NCBI taxonomy): Eukaryota > Fungi > Basidiomycota > Agaricomycetes > Russulales > Russulaceae > Russula > Russula ochroleuca. The sequence continues at coordinate 976,642 of WHVB01000002.1, forward strand.
CCCATTTTGCCGCATGATAGATACACGAGGGATCCCGAGGGATTCCAGATTTCATATCCAGAACTTGCTCCCACCCTCGCCACGCAACATTTTCGTCATACCGTGATGCGCAGTTTACGAGATGTTGCATGCGCCGAATCAGACTCGGAAAAAAAGGGGACATCCACCATCCCCTAAAGTGCCTCACACGTTCAGTCTCGAACCTCGTGTCGAGTTTATTCTTGTCACCCTATCGCATGACGAAGCTATCGGATAGAAGCCTCGATGACGAAGCCTTCCATTTCACCGTTGCGATGCAAGACTCTGGACTCCGAGTCGTAACAGGAAATGTGGGTGATTATAGGGTCCTTGCCCTGACCTATACAGGTCAGTGTTCTTACAAAGTATATTCGGTAGATTTCGTCACTAGTGTTATAGTGTACTGTATGGTTTAGGAAAGTCTCTGGGCTATCTCCATTAGCAGTCAGATATTCTTGTTTGTGCCAGGCTACTTGTATGTCTTAAACATGGGACTAGAGGAGGGAGTAAAGAGCACCGGAGACCGGCCAGGACGAGCCGCACGGCGCGTCTTTCACGTTTCACGGGTCCAGACGCGTCTGAGTCTCGTGTCCTCACTAAATTCTTATCACCGTGACATTCGCCTCTTGTCCAGGTGTCTACGGCCAACCCTTCTAAACTTGACGTTCAAGTGATGTCATCGAACCGCGTCTTAGACTTTCTCACAGAGGAGCTCGTAGTTGAGAAGAACATTGTACGCCCCTCATGATCTAGACTCGGATTCATGCACGGCTCATGTTACTTTCATTATCTCTTCCAGGTAACGTATCGCTCTCTAAGCCATGCTCTTGGGATTCACGTAAACCAGGCCAAAAAGTGCGGGCCCCACTTAGTCTTCACCCGACTTGCAATGACCTGTTCTGCAGCGAGCTTGCCTTCTACCACTCTGAGCACGCAGGTTCTTCAGACGCTGGCTATGCGACCTATATCATCGGAGGAGAGCCGCGTATCTCGTACCTAGACAGCGTGCGAGATACAGACAAAATGGAAATAGATGACGAAGACATGGACGAAGGTTCAGAACATGTTCCCGAGACGAAAATCACGCTGGTTAACGAAGCAGACCTCGAGAGTGCGATTTCTCTTCGCTCCCACGAGTATCGTACCTAAGCCTTTTCAACATCTCCCAGCCTCAAAGGAGCAGTATGCAAGCATTCACTTTATTCATGTCTACAGCCTTTCCCCTTCACCCATTCATGTAAGAATCATTCCTGTCTCCTGTCTAGCAGTCACGCAAATTATATTCAGGAACCAGCCCTCTTGTGCGAGCCCGCGAAGAAGCTTCGAGACTCAGGAAAGAGTGTCGGCGCCGGTTTTACGGTTGCATTAGGTCGAATCACGGGTCCGGACATCAAAGTACGGAGCGTTGGCTCATTCCTCACCCTAGTCCTAACAAAGGCCGTTTCATTCCACAGAAACGAACAGATCTCCAACGGACGCGGTCATCCGCGAACGCAAAGTCCTCCGTCACCCACTCCTCCACCTCCAAGAACAAACTTCCCGGTTTATCGAAGGCCCCCTCTATGACTAAAGATGCCCAGCCCGTCGTCAAATCTGAGCCAAAGGACATCAAACCTGAGATCAAGGTGGAACCTGCGAAACCGAAGCCTTCCGGGAAGCTCGACTTCTTCAGCAAAGCAAAGCCTGCCGCGCCCAAGCCCGCACCAGAGACGCGCAAAATCAAAGTCGAATCTGTGGAGCCTCCAACGACGTCCAAGGCGGCGCCCAAGCCGGAACCTAAGCCCTCTCGGTCGAAGGATAAGGATAAGTCTGCGTTGAAGCTCTCGGACACTGAAGAAGATGACGAGCCCGCGAAAACACGTGCGAGACCGTCTACATCCAAACATACCGAGTCCACCAAAAGTGCATCGCGCGTTAGGAGGGGCGTCGTCATCTCGGATGACGATGATGACGATGACGAAGAGGCGCCGCCGAAGCCGCCACCGCCGCGCACCAAGGCTGCGTACAGGGCAAAGGCAAAGGCAAAGGAGGCCTCCCCAGACGATCCAGACGCGGACAAGGAGTTGCGAGCAATGATGGACATCGACGACGGTAAATTTCACCACCACGAACATTCTATTCTCGTATAAGAGCTGGTGTTTAGTGTTTCCTTTTGTTTAGACCAAGTCACGAGGGTATCTCGCACTATCTCGCTCTCAGACGCGGCGACATCGCCCCCGGCCACCGACGTGGAGATGGGAGAAGATCGTGAGCCGGAGCCAGAACCAGAGCCAGAGCCAGAACCTGTGCCTGCGCCAACCCGCAAGCAAAAGCGCAAGCCGAAGAAAGAAGTACCCGTGGGTCGCAATGGGCTCAAGAAAAGAAGGGTGGTCAAGTCCCGCATGACCACGGACGAAAAGGGCTACTTTGGTGCGTTATTCACATCACATATCCCCGTAAGTTTGAGTGACACGCGCTTCGTAGTAACTGAGGATTATTCGTCGTACGAATCCGTGGACGAGGAGGAGCCTCCTCCCGAGAAACCCGCAAAGGGGAAAGGAAAGGGAAAGAAAGTCGCTGCTGCTCCAGTCAAGGTGAAGGATGAAGGTGAAGCAGAGGAGAAGGCTATTAAACCACCAGCGAAGAGCGCATCCACATTAAAGCGCAAACCGTCAAAGCCGAGCGTGCAGAAGGGAGGGATTGCGAGTTACTTCAACAAGAAATGACATTAGTTTCGCCATCTAATACCGTGTACCCTACGTTATCTAGTAATTCGCCATGAGGGAAGGAATCAACCGATACTTACATGAGCACTGGAAAAGGATCGGCGCCGTTAAAAGTTGCAAAAAGTGGTTCAGCCCGGGATCGAACCGGGAACCTTCTGTGATCAGTTCACAAATGTGAGACAGAAATCATAACCATTAGACCACTGAACCTCTATCTCAAGGTAGATCTAAAACCAATAGCTCGCGCTTAGCAACAAAGTCCTTGCGCCGCCGACGTCACCGACCGTCACCCGATGGGTTGGTAATCCTGAGTATACTCTCTACATATAATACATATAGTGCTGAGTCTGAGGATCGGTGGATGTAGATACAATTAGAATGTGTGCACATAAAAAATTATTAACAGGTTTCTACCAATCTTCGATGATAAATGGGCGATCCAATATTGACGCCACCTTTTCTCGAAAGCGCCTGTCCTGATCCCATCGCGTGTGCAGGGGTACGAGCTGGCCGCGAGTTGGACGGTGACCATGGAGCACAAACACATAGTCTGCCATGCCCTCGACCTGCGTGAAACATATCCTATTATGTCCCAATCGCAAGAAAGGAGAGAAGTCATAAAGGTCATCAGGGGACTAGACCCAGTCAGCATGAGAGACGAACATGGACAAGCGCAGAGGCAAGGACAATACCATGTAAGGAGGGACCTCGGCTGTGATCTTATCATTGATCACTCCCCACACATAGTGCGGCAAGTTTGCCCACGAAACTGGCTTGACGTTTTCAAACCATTGTTCACGAGTCAAACGCTCTTGAGTTGCATAGGGATCAAGTTCCTCCTTCAAGTAGCATGCCAAGGTTATACACCGCGCCTGCGAGATGTCCAAGCTGGGTTGGAAGCACGAATTGAGGATTAGCATATTTTGATTAGGAAAGAAGGGCTTTGAACACACTCGACGATCTCTGGTGCTCCGGCCCATTGTGAAACTCTGTTCCAGTCAGCCTGAGAGAGAGTAAACTCCCAGGTGAATTCCCCAGCAATGTCGTACAGCCTGTCCATGCAAATCACTGTCATCTCTGTCCCAAACAGCGGCTCTAACTCGTCAACCATATCTTCTTCGACTTCTTCAGCTCTAACCGGCTCGGTTCCGGCCTCAGAGAACCTCTGTCCGGATGGAGGTGAAACGGAGCGAGAGTCTGAGGAAGGGTTCGACTCGGAACCCCCGGAGCGGGCCCCCAGAACTTCGATTGGAGGGGCGTCAGAACAGCATGAGACATCCATGTCACTGAGCGATTCGGTACTTGGATGTAGCGGCGTATGGGGGGGAACCAGCCTCGACACAACTGCCTTGCCGCTGGGATTCGATGATGTCGCCCAAACCGCCGGTCTAAGCGAGAACGGGGGATCAACGGACGTCCCTAAACTGCCCTTCTCTGGCGGCCGCACACCAAGAGTGATAGTGCCTGGACCAGTTAACCCGACAACGACCGGTTGAACAGGAATAGGATAACCCAGTACAGGAGAGGTCCCAGTCGCCACAACTGTAGACGTTATCGTCGTAGGTGTTGCGGGTGCCATTTCCGTGACCTTGCCTTTAGGGATGGAAATAACACTTACAGCAGCGTGGGTAGAATCCCTCCTAAGAGTGGAAGACCCGTTGCCTAAATAGAATAGGATTCAATTGTGGCACTAGACACAATATCATTGTTCAAAGCACCTTGACGTTCCACAGAATCCTCCGCTGTTTTTCCTTGCTCCTTACCATCCTTTGCTTGTTCAACCTGCGCCCCTGATGGCTTGTCACATAAAGAAGCTGACAGCGATGGCGGCCCAGAGGATAAGATTGCGGACGGCGGCGTAGCGTAGAATGAAAGTGGCGTAGACGTAGAAGGGGCTGAAGAACTTTGCGCGGCTATAACACCTGCTCCCGAAGTACCCGCTGCCGAAGGCACATAGTCCGAGACGAGATGATGGGACGCAACCTCAGGGACAGAAGCATTTTGCTGCTCGGTTAAGGCTTTTCCTTCCTGGTCATGCTGAGGTTTGCGGTCGTCCCTCGTATCCCCGTTACTCCCCTGCACGTCCTGATCGTCTATCACCATCGCTGTCTCTTCCGTTTGCGGAAGAGCCTGCATGGGCGCATCGACTTCCATTGGCTCATCTGCAGGCGTGGACATAGAGTCATCTTCATCAATGACAATCGGCGCACGGGATGAACCCGGCGCGGGAGCCGGTACCGGTGCACGATCTGCGATCCGTAGCTTGCGAGGGCTCGTGCTGGAGGTGCGAATCCCTTGCCTCAAGTCACGATGAACCAGACCTGGGGATAGTGTTTGGGTCATTTGGAGCGGCGAGGTTGTATTCGACACACCAGATGTGATGGTAGAGGCGTGCGGGTGGGCTATTCCAGTGAGAGGGGATGTACGAGCTGGTGGAGCTTGTGCAGCAACGGGGACGGTAAACATGAAAGTTTGCGACGCTGGTGAGTTTGGTAAACCATCAGTTGTACCTGACGTCGGCGATGCAGTTGCAGCAACAGGGGTGACTTTTGTGGACGGCGAGGGCACAGCTCCTGGAGATGCCTGGGTAGTAGAGCCTGAATTATGTGCCTCTGAGGCCAGTCGAGCCGCCCTCATTTTCTTTTCGCGCGCAATCTGCAAATCCAGCTGCAAAAAATCCAGCCCAGCAGATTGTCGCCTACGTGGTGGTTTCGCTTCATTTTGGCCAGAAGACGTAGAGAAAAGGGGAGCCGAAGCTGAAATCTGTATAGGCGTTTGAACCTGAGGTGGAGGAACACTCTGTGAGACTTGCGCAACCTCGACCTCCCCTGTGGATACGAGAGACGGTGGTATGGACTGAAGATTCCGGGATGTCAAGTTGGAAGACGCGGGTGATGGTGTGACAGAGGTATTTTCCGGGATTTTCTGGGATGATTGAGGCACAACTCGGGGAACAGAGACAAGGGAAGAGGATTGGGCTTGAAGAGACGACGATACAGGTAACGTGGATAACGAAGGGGCGGGAATACGAAAGGTTCGATTAGGCTCCATGAGGGCCGAGTTGACCACATCCCCAGACACAGGTGCTTGCAATGGTGGAGAGAGGCGAAGGGACACACTAACTGGAGATTGTGTGGCCTGCCTGCTTGAGGTTGCTGGAGCAACAGCCCCGATATCATTACCTTTTGCCTCTGGGGATGATACTCGATCCCGGGCAGGAGCTGGGAGCGTTGTGGGTTGAATGCTTGTGGGACCCTCTACGTTTGAAGGTGAACCCGTTGTCAAGTCCACAATATCTGGTGACGCTGGCCCTATCGGTGAAGCCGATTCAGCTTGGGATGCGGGCGGATCAGCTTGATGCCCTGTCGATGGGGTGGCAGATATCTGGCTCGGTGCGTTAGGAGGTGGTACGTTTGTAGCCTCTCGTGGTAGCGAAACGCCAATGGACAACAGAAACGAAACAAGTCTGTCTTATAGGTTCGAGGTGAGCATATTGGGCAAACTCTAGGATCAAGAAACGCTTCTTACTTTTCAGAGACTCGTCAGCAAAGAGCGATAGATATGGTGTTACACTGTTGGCAAGTTTATCAAAGGCGTCGAAGAGGGGCGCCTTGTCAGCTGGGATAGCGGATCTATCCAGGGAACCGGGCTCGGTGAACACACTAGGCGCAACATTCTTCAGAGAGTTACACGCAATCTATGCAAAAGCCTTCAGATTGATCAATGTGATTTGGGATGTTACGCCTTCACCTCGAGAACATCAACTATCTAAATCAAAGACCGACATGAGTACAGGAATCTACAAGAGTCATCACAAGTAAAGAGGGAAGTCTGATGCGTATGCGAGTATCGAGGACGCACCGATCGCTGTGCCTCGGCGTAGTATGCTCGCGAGTCGGACAAAAAGGCGGTAAGCTTGCTCGCGGCGACAATAAAGATGTGTTGGTCTGCGGGATTAGCCAACCGGCGGGAATATACGCGATATACTTGAGAGTTGCTGTGAATGAGGTCCGCGGACCTGGCCATTAAGGTGAGGAGCGGATGAGCGGATGATGTTCAAAAGAGCAGAGGGACAGACCGGGCCGACGGAGGACGCGACGCGTGTTGGCACTTTTCACCGACAGTCACGGCGATGTTCCCGACAGCCATCCCGGCCTGCCTGCGTCTCAAGCCTGCCAGGGGACTCGCCTACTCTTCCCTACGCTCCCTCTTCATCCCACAACGCAAGAATGTGCGCTCTTACTCCCAGGTACTCCCTTCCTTCCCTCGTCAACGATCCTGGCCTGGTGCCCAGCCCTTTCTGAGAGGGCACGACCTTGTCTCCGAGCCCGTGCGGCTCGACGGCCCCCCACAAGATGCTGGAGGCTCTTCCGCAGGCTCACCTCCCCCATCCTCCCCTTCATCTCCTGGTGGAGATAATCCGGATAGTTCAGACCCACCGTCTCCTCCACCCGCAGATTCTTCCCCCCCACCTCCGACCTCCATTTCCCGCCAATCCATCCCCGAAAACTACCCACAAGTACTTGCCCTTCCAATAGCCCGAAGACCTTTATTCCCCGGTTTCTACAAGGCAGTCGTCATTCGCAATCCCCATGTTGTCGCCGCTGTAAAGGAAATGATGAAGCGCGGCCAACCCTACTTAGGCGCCTTCCTCCTGAAAGATGAACAAGCAGACTCCGACGTCATCACTGACATTAACTCCGTTCACCCCGTCGGTGTATTTGCCCAGATTACTAGTGTGTTCGCCGCCGCCAGCGGGCCTGGGAGAGAGGACGAGAAAGAGGAAGGCTTGACAGCTGTACTTTACCCCCACCGCCGGATTAAGATTACCGATCTCGTCAAAGCCGGTAGCTCTCAGCTGTCCACGGTTCAGCTAGAAGACGTTGATTCATCGGTCCCTTCCGATCAAGAACAAGTGCCCACTCCACCACCTTCTCCTCAGCCGACGGACCCTGCGTTATCTGTGGACCATGCCAAGCTTCATCCAGGTGCGTCAGCACCCTACGCAGTGATCTCCAAATTTTAGCTTACCACTTTTTTTTCAGCACCTCTCCAGACTTCCTTCCTCCAGGATCATGACGTCTCGATCGTGAACATCACCAACCTTCTCACGCGGCCCTACAACAAGGACGACCAATACATCCGTGCCTTCATGTCCGAGATTGTTTCAGTTTTCAAAGACATTGCTCAGCTTAATCCGCTCTTCCGTGATCAGATTACCAATTTTTCCATCAACCAGGTCGCGTCCAATGTGTTTGATGAGCCCGACAAGCTCGCAGATTTTGCTGCCGCAGTCTCCACCGGTGAAGTTGGTGAACTTCAGGACGTTCTGGAATCCCTTGTCGTCGAAGACCGCCTCCGTAAAGCGCTTCTTGTTCTCAAAAAGGAGTTAATCAACGCCCAGCTTCAGTCCAAGCTTTCGCGTGACGTCGATAGCAAGATTGCAAAGCGCCAGCGCGAGTACTACCTTATGGAGCAGCTCAAGGGCATTAAAAAAGAGCTCGGGATGGAAAGTGACGGTAAGGACAAGCTTATCGAGAAGCTCAAGGCCCGGGCCGCGGAGCTCGCCATGCCAGAGCCCGTCAAACGTGTGTTTGACGAGGAACTTGCGAAACTTGTCCACCTCGAACCAGCAGCATCCGAAGCGAATGTCACGCGAAACTACCTCGACTGGCTCACGCAAATTCCCTGGGGTCAGCACTCACCTGAGAACTACTCGATCACACACGCCAAGAAGGTGTTGGACGAGGATCATTACGGATTGAAAGATGTCAAGGACCGCATACTGGAGTTTTTGGCCGTCGGGAAGTTGCGTGGGAGCGTGGAGGGCAAGATCATTTGCTTGGTTGGTCCGCCAGGTGTTGGCAAGACGTCTATCGGCAAGTCGATTGCTCGGGCCCTCGAGCGGCAGTTCTTCAGGTTCTCTGTGGGTGGATTGACGGATGTCGCAGAGATCAAGGGTCATCGGAGGACTTATGTCGGGTATGTCCACCAGCCCACTTTTTTTTAGCCCATACCGATGCGGAAATAGTGCCCTCCCGGGTAAGATCATTCAGGCCCTCAAGCGCGTTGGTACGGAGAACCCGCTTGTCCTAATCGACGAAGTGGACAAAGTCGGACGTGGTATCAACGGTGACCCTGCAAGTGCACTCTTGGAGATGCTCGACCCAGAACAGAATAATGCATTTTTGGATCACTAGTACGTGTCGCATTTCTGTACGGGGGCTCACACTAATCTACATGCTTAGTATGGATGTTCCTGTCGACCTCTCGCGCGTCCTTTTCGTCTGTACAGGTATAGCCTTCGTGGCCTTTGTTATCGATTCAATGCTCATAGTTTCCTAGCCAATATACTCGATACAATCCCCGCTCCGCTCCTCGACCGAATGGAAGTTATCGAAGTCTCAGGCTATGTCTCGGAAGAGAAGTCAATGATTGCAGAGAGGTATCTCGGCCCTCAGGCAAAGGAGGCTTCCGGACTTAAGGACACAGACGTTGTGCTGGACCCTGCTTCTGTCGATGTTCTCATCAAGTACTACTGCCGCGAAAGCGGAGTGCGGAATCTCAAGAAGCACATTGACAAAATCTACCGCAAGGCATCGTTGAAGATCGTTGAGGACCTCGGCGAAGATGCTTTCCCTGAGACTGAGGCCCAACCTGCCTCGACCAGTGCCGCGGACAAGGTCGTCCCAGCGCAGGATCCCTCAGTGGATATACCCGCTGCACCTGAAACTACTACTCCACATGTCTCTGCCGAGACTTCGAACATCGAGAAAAAAGTGACCACCGAAAAGCGGAAACCATTCAAGGTGCCCGACAGCGTGCACATCTGCATCACCCCCGAGAATCTGAAAGATTATGTCGGCCCGCCCGTCTACCATAAAGATAGAATGTACGTACGTCCGCCTCCCGCAGGTGTCAGTACAGGTCTTGGCTATCTCGGGAACGGCTCTGGTGCCGTTATGCCCATCGAAGCAACTGTGAGTTTTTCAGCCTCTCATGTTTGTTTTCCACACCCACGAACATGAATGCGCTGTAGATAATGCCAGGCAAGGGCGGTTTGCAGCTGACGGGCAAACTGGGCGAAGTCATTCGCGAGAGCGCCCAAATCGCACTGAGCTGGACCAAGGCGAACGCGCACGCGCTCGGCGTGACACAAGACCCTTCAGCCATGATCCTTAACAATCTCGACGTGCACGTTCATATGCCTGAGGGCAGCATCGGCAAGGAGGGCCCGAGCGCGGGCACGGCGCTACTCTCCGCATTCGTCTCGCTCTTCACGAAGACGCCGATCAGTCCAGACATCGCCATGACCGGTGAGATCTCTCTCGTAGGGCAGGTCCTCCCCGTCGGTGGGCTCAAGGAGAAGATACTGGCTGCGCATCGGGCGGGCATCAAGACCATCCTTGCGCCTGCGGCGAATCGCGCGGACATCGAGGAGAACGTGCCAGAGAGCGTCAAAACGGGCATTCGCTTTGTGTATGTTGAAGACGTCAAAGAAGTGCTCGCGGAAGCGTTCAGCGGTACCCCGCTCGTCGAACGGCTACGTGACACACTTGCGACGTAAGTCGATGCTGGCCCGTTATCCGCCCCCAACACATACACCCACTCTCCTCCGCAACCTGACCCACACCACCACCTCGCATTTGCACTCTATTGAATTCTGGTATCCGCTTTCGGGTGTAATTGCTATTGCATACTCTGTTCACTCTACAACGCAACCGTGATTCCGACTAGAGCGCATCGAACCTGCGCACGCAATTTCTACTGTATTTTAAAATCATCTCTTTGTTCCACCCCTCATTTACGTTGCTCGTCCCCGACTAAATTACACATTAATACGGAATGCACCACATTTCTTTATGGCACAATCGCATCTTAGAGCCACTCGACGGTCTGGATAACGGGAAACAGTTAAGATTAGCGCGCCCCGTCTCAGGAAGGTGAGGCACTTCGAGAACAGAATAAGATAAGAGAAAATCGGACGTACGCCAGGCGGCTTTGACGTGATGTCGTACGTGACCCGATTGATCCCCGCAATCTCGTTCGTGATCCGGGACGAGATCCGGCGCAAGATATCCGGCGGAAACACGAACCAATCGGCGGTCATAAAGTCCTCCGACTGCACCGCGCGGAGCGCGACCACCTGCTCGTACGTGCGCCGGTCGCCCATGACGCCGACGGCGCGCACGGGCAGCAGCACCGCGAACGCCTGGCTAATACGCTCGTACAGCCCCGCCGCGCGGATCTCCTCGAGGTAAATCGCGTCTGCTTGCTGCAGTATCTGCACCTGCGCGCGCGTCACTGGGCCTAGGATGCGGATGGCGAGGCCCGGGCCTGGGAAGGGGTGGCGCTGCACGAGCGACGCGGGGATGGAAAGCAGTCGGCCGAGTGCGCGTACCTCGTCTGTTTTAGACGTGTGTGTGAGTGAAGGGAGAAGGGGATGAAGGTAACGCTATTAGCAGCGGGCAAAGACAGATGTAATGATGCCGGACCTTTGAAGAGCTCACGAAGGGGCTCGATTAGCTTGAGTCTCATGTCTTCGAGCAAGCCACCGACGTTGTGATGCGTCTTGATCGTCGCGCTCGGGCCCTTGAAGCTGATGCTCTCGATCACGTCCGGGTAGAGCGTTCCCTGGAGCAGCCACTCGATCTTGCCCTTGTCCACCTCCGCGGAATCGAGCTTGGCGGCCTCCGCCTCGAACACGTGGATGAAAGTGTTCCCGATGATCTTGCGCTTCTGTTCCGGGTCCTCGACGCCCTCCAGGCGGGAGAGGAAGAGGTCCGACGCATCGACGATGGTCAGGTTCACGCCGAGGTCCTTGTTGAGCATGACGTTCACCTGCGCCGCCTCGTCGCGGCGGAGCACGCCATTGTCGACCATGATGGCGTGGAATCTATGAGGCATTGTCTGAGAAAACGATGCTCGTGCTGCCCCCGACACCCCGTGAGAGAGTGCGCCCTAGAAGGACGGACGCACCTGTCGCCAATGGCTTCGTGCATCAGTTTCGCAGCGACCGTGCTATCAACACCGCCGCTGACGGCACCTATAACCCGACCCGTTTCGCCGCAGATTTCGCGGATGCGGGCGATTTCCTTCCCCACAAACTCCTCCTACGATGACGGAACGTCATTGTAAGCTCACGTCCCCAATACGGGCCAGCAGATAGATAGATAAATAGATATATATGCACCATGGTCCAGTCGGTTTTGCAGCCGCAGATATTGCGCACGAATCGGGAGATGACCTCCTTCCCGCGCGGGGAGTGCGTCACCTCCGGATGAAATTGAATTCCGTAGAGCGGTTTCGCGTTATGCGCAATGGCAGCATAGGGTGCGGACTTCGTATGGCCGATAATATGAAAGTCTGGAGGGGGCGCAGCGAGCTGATCGCCGTGAGACATCCACACCTTTAGAAACCCACCATCAGCGGCTGGACTGCGAATCGACATAAAGCTCGTCGCACGCACCTCCATCTCGTCACCCAGCCCTTCGAACAGGGCATCGACAGACGCTCGGTCGCTCCCAAACTTGTTGATTTGTATGCGTGCAGAGCCGTATTCGCGGTGATCGCACTTTGCAACCGTGCCTCCGAGGTTCCACGCGATTTCCTGAGTAGTCCCGTTTATCCGAGTCCAAGAGGCGGTTGTGTCTGAATCCTATGCACACACCTGTAGGCCATAGCAGATGCCGAGAATCGGTACATCAAGCTCAAAGACGTCGGGATCAACGTGGGGGGAATCGCTGTCGTAGACTGAGTACGGAGAGCCCGAGAGGATGACACCTGCGAACGACGATAAGGAGTTCGATGGTGGTAGAAAGATTAAGAGAGCGCACCGTTCGGCTTCCATCCGAGGTCCTTAATCTTCTGAGTACATGGCATGAGCTCGGCATATACATTGAGCTCTCGACACCTCCGAGTGATCAGATGGCTGTACTGCACACACCAAATCCTAAGATTGGTACGCAGGACGACAACATAATCATAGGTATCTGACCTGCGACCCAAAATCCAGGATTAGGATGGTGTCGAACTGATCATGTATTTCTGCCATCCCAGCCAGTTGTACAGGGTAGACCAAGGGGCAGTAAAGCTCGGGAAAAACAGTCTACTCGATACAGGCGACGTGACACGAAAGAGCGAAAGAAAGATAAGGGGTAAAATAGCGGAAAACACACAGGACTACACACATGACTACCAAAATACTAACCGAACAAACAAGAAATAACCACTCTAACTCCATGTTGTCTCTCATGACGACAGCGCTGGTGCCGCACTGTATCCTCGCCCACGATATGCGCCTCTGTACCCGCCGTGGTTCGGAAATGCCCGTCCTCTAAATCCGCCTCTCGGTGGAATAGGCGGTCTACGATCCTGGTGGTGTCCACTGCTCCAACCCCGCGGAGTATCTGAGTCTTGATCATCTGGGCTGGTTCCCGGGGCTGGCCGACGCGCCACGCCATTAGGCTGTGAGGTACCTGATGCTGGGCCATGTCCATTCACTTGTGCGCCCCCTCGTCCACGATTGGGATTTGTCATTATGTGTATTGGACCGGAGCTTGGACCGAAGTTGTCGTCAGATTCCTTCAGGACTGTGTGAACTTGGACAACAAACCTCGCATGCGGTCGGCCCCCCCAGGCAGACTGCATTCGATGACCTCCTGGACCCGAGCTAGGAGGCTGTGAGCCAAACCGCTGTCTGGGCTGTCCGCTCGTCGTCGACGACGACGGTGGTGGCGGTGGCGGTTGTGCGCTTGAGGTGACGGTCGATATGAATTGTCGGTTCGTTAGGTTGAGACATGCGTTGAACTCAATTGTGGATCCTCGGTATTGCGAGCACCGGTTGGTGAGCGTCGTCCCGGAGATGAACGGTACATCCCAGACGACGTCTATATTCTTTGCGTTTAGGCCAATCACGACACCCCTTGCAGCCAGTGGCACACTGCCACTCTCCTGTACCATAACGACCCGGTCGCCGAGGTCGAACCTCTGATTCTGCAACCGATAGACTGCATGCTCCGGTTTGACCACTGCCCGCCGGGGGACGTTTTTCACCATTGCACGCTTGAAATTGGACGGTGATCTCCCTTTATTGAACCCGTCAGTCAATTGTTCAATTTCTTTGACTATTCTCTGTGGAGGTCGTCAATTTCCTACTCATACTCGGGTAGCTCGGGAATGAACCTTGTCCAATTGGTCACAGTGCAGTGGCACTGGTTCAAAATCACGTACGCCCTTGGTCGCGAGCCACGCCCGTATCTCTTTGGCCTTGGCATCGGGGTCATCCTCAGAGGGAAAGATAGTCGATGCTTTTGCCATATCTAAACTTGGTTTTAGTTCGCGTTCAGAGGAAAGGGGTAACTACGTACCATCGCCACCGCGATCGAGTATCCTAAACACCTCCGGATATTTGTCCTGCAAACGGAACATCAACGTATTATCTCGTACATCAGTAAGTTTTACAAACCTTGTAGTCGCGGATCAGGTCGATCGCAAGGTCACTGAACTGCCACACGTTTCCATACTTGCTAGAGTAACTGAGCACCTTCATCGACTTGCCCTCAAATTTGATGCTTAGCCCAAGGTTGACCTTCTGATCGTCGGTAACAAGAACCATGAAACTGGATGTGACGCGTGAGAGTGCGCGTTTCGATATCGCGAGCATCTCCGCAACCTGGAACGATGGGAGGTACTGCGTGGCCGTCCCTTTAGCGACTGCCTCCTTCAACGCTTCGTTCTCGAGCTTGTCTGAGGGGGAAAAGGCAAGAACAAAGGATAGAGAATTCACGGTCGTTGCGGCAACACGAGCAGCGAAACCGTATGCATGTTCTCCAAGGAAGAACACCTTGCTGCCTTCTGGGAACTCCTCGGCGAGGGATGGCGGCCCTCGCTCAACGTAGCGTGGATCTTCGGACTTAACTTGCGGCACGGCAAGTTGTAACGCGAGCTCATACTCCTTGCTTGCATCCTCGTAGTCCTTGATGAGCGCGCCGCTCTCCAGGCGCTTCAATCCTAAAAACATATAATCAGAACGGAAAGTGTACATGAAAAATCAAGCCATCCGCACCCTTTAGAGGCCGTACATGAAGCAAAATCTTGATTTCACCCGTCAGGACGCCACATTTCCTCGAGTAAAACCCCTCAATCTTTTCCGTTTTATTTTTCCAATAGCTTAAACCTTGTCGGGAATGCGGATTCGACACGACCCTACTCGGCTTGCTGGGCACGATGCTCGCTTTCTCGTACTTGAACAGTGAGTCGGATATGCCGACAACCATGGCTTCCTGCAAGAACGGCCATCCCGCGAATGTACGCGACGCAATCAGCTCGCTCGCAAGGTCCTCCGACTTGCGTGATTCATGCGGGTTGTCGATGTGGATCACAATTGACTTGTTACGACTCTCAGAACCGTGGATATTGACATGGTGATGGCCAAGCGTCGAGGTGTACGGGAGCGTTTTCAAGGATGGGAAGCCTGCCAAAGCAAAAGTACCGAGGAAAACACCGTCGCAAAGACCCTGGACAAAGTGCAATCCATCTAGCGTAGGTAAGTCGAAGGGCTCCATGGTACACGTGCAATGGGCCAGCGCTGGGAAGAATCCTGGTAGGGATGAGGGGTAAACTGTTGGCTCGCCTGCGTTGTACTTGAACTGGTAGCTTGTACCAAACGTGTTGCGGCGTATTTCATCGGCTGATAATTGGTGCTCTCGCGCTAGAAACTGCGTGAACAAATAACAGTTTCTGTCAACGTAGTACTCACCCTGCATAGCGCGGAGTAGCCTCTGCTCATTGATGAAGGGGATTTTCACCACGGCCTCCCATTCTTGCTTTTTCCCGTTCAGATCCTGCTCGAACTCTTGAGGATAGAAGTCCAGAATGGGTGAATTCGGATCCCACATCAGGTCCTTCTCGTTCATGAGCAAGCTGAGTAGCAGTATATGTTATGATCTGACCTGATAAGCCTGGGGCAATAACTCTTTACTGGCCTCTGGCATAACACCCATCAGCTGTTCGAACGGTCTGAACGGCTTGCCAAGTTCGAAACTGAAGGACATTTCCCCAACACCCTTCAAATCTAAGAAAATGTTACAAGATTGGGGATTGGACGAAAAAAAATCTGGCGTACCTGATACCCGGGGCGCATAATGATAATCATAGAACCAACTCCACGAAGCGACGCCACTGTAGTAGTAGTGCATCACCCATTGCAATCCCTCCACATAACGATACGCAAGTTTGCCCATCTCCTCCGGGTCGTCGTATTTAATTCCTAGCTTGCCCTAAACAAGAAGTCAGAGACAGCCCTAACCTTATAAGGCTCTGACGCACCATATAATACGAACGCTTCCACTCATCCATCTTCTCTTTCACCGCCTGCTCGTACCTCTCATCGAAGTCTTCGCTCGCGTTCTCCAACACCTTCGCTTTCCTGTACTTATCTAGCACTCGATCCACCGCGTTCCTCGCCTCCTCATCCTCCTCATCGCTTACCCACTCTTCCTCATTCCCCTCCTCTTCGTTTTCCGGATCCGCTTGTGGCTCTTCGAGCGTTCCTGGAACGCAGAACGTCACAATGTTCTGATCGTTCTCATCATACTCGTCCCAAGCGAGCTCTAGATGCAAGTCGGCGGCGAGGCTGTTGATGAATTCGCGATCTCTCGCAGGGAAGTCGTTCAGCAGCTCCAGCCGTGCTACCTTGCTGCTTGCACCAACACCGCGTTGCTGAAGCACAAATCTCTGCACCTTATCAAAAATCTCCCGTTGCGAGAGAGTCAGCACCAGCGAGTTACGTTTCTTCGCCCGCTGCAATTCCTTGATATGTCTGGACTGCTTGCCCTTGAACCAGTTCATGTCTCCGTACTCCTTCTCGAAAACCTCTTTATCCCAGTCCACCATGTCGTCCAGGATGATTTGTAACCTCTTTGTGTCAATGGTGCCACTCTCATTAAGATACCCTCCTAATACCAAGATGACGGTCAGCTTAGAGGACGAAGTGCAGGCAAATTCTTACCTAGTGAAGGTAGCACCTTCATATACACTTCAAATAGTTGTTCCAAGCCATTTTCATGTATATGCAAGTCTGGCAAATGGGGAAGAAAGTCATTGCCGATAAACACCGCAAGCACAATAAAGTCATCGATGACGCGCTCGAGGTTGTAGTCGAACGGGAGTAGGCGCCCTACGTCCCGAAACTCGAGATCCAGGTACTCGCGCATGAGTGACAGATGCAAAAGGTAGAAATTGATCGACTCCAACCTTCCGCATCACAACTGTTAATCAATAGAAACGCAACAGCAGATACAGACATACCCGCCATTATTCTTCTTTCTCGCCGCAGGCCCAAACTTGACCTCCTCGCGAAGTAAACAAAAATGTGGGTCGTGACTCAGGAGGCCAAGCATAATGAGATCCGCATCAAGGCCATATAGACAGTGGCGAACATTCGGGTTGTAATCTGGCTGGGCCTTGGAGAGACGGATGTATTCCATGATCTTGTGCTCGCCTTCACCGGGAACCTCGTGTCCAGAAAGCACAACCTGTACCTCATGCCAATTTGCGTCCTCGCTAATTTTTTTGTTCACGAAGTAGCGCAGCTGCTCAGAAAGTTTTGCCATGAAATGGGTGCCTAGCGTCGTCAGTGTCTGGTCAGCATCTATGCGCTAACTCCACAAGCCGGCAAGGGGGAGGGAGGGAGGGAACGGGAGGGAGGAGACACACCAGGAGTAATGCAGTTACTGTCGAACGCCTTTTCATCCGGCAGCTTCTCGCCCTTTCGTTCTGCCTTCTCCCGCACTTCGCGCGCTTCCTTTGCCGTGCGGAAACGACGACTTCGTTGTTGGTTCATCTTCGCACGCGGTGCCACGCCATCGACGGCCATAAAGAACAATTTCTTCGGCTTGATCTTCCCAAAGAGATGATCCACGTAGGTGAATATAGAGGTGAATATCTGGTTCTCAGACATACGGAAGTGCGCGTCCTCGTCGTTGGGGTGCGAGCCTTTCCTGCAATGAGCCAACGCGCACTTTGGGCCCGCAGAGGGACTCACATGTGTGAATAATTCCGTTAAAATCGAGATAAAGATTGTCTGACGGGGATGTAAATGGGTGAAATGAAGGGGGAACAAGTAATCGGCGCACCAAACTCGGGAATGCTATTCTCCTCAATCAACTGCGACGTTAAAGGATAACGCTCTCTGGGAATCATCGTAAGGCAAAGATATGGTCGTGTTGTGATGGTTCACGTACGAAATATATCTGAAAAACTGGGGGTAACGGGTCAGGAATGCTCAACACATGATACCCACGCCGTACCTTTGGGACGCCTACGCGGAGAAGAATAAGCTAACATAAAGAGTCAAAAAGAAATATCGTACCCATCGTTGAGTCGCTGTATCAGCGTCTGGTTGTACAAAGGGAGAGTCTGCGAGACCGCCACGAAACTGTGAGTGGAGAAATGTATGCGGAAGAGGGGAGGCGCGCGCGGCGACAGCCACGTGAACCACGTGGATACCAATAGCCGCCACCCTCCGCTCCGCCACCTATCTGACTGCCACGCTCTACGGTACTCACAATACTTGGTCTATACTTGGTCTGTCGAGCAAACTGAATAACCTTGAGTGGCCTCCGAGGTAATCCCTTCCTGCTTCTGGGCTTGTTACCGCTTTGTCCCACGGAATGCACATCGCCACATTTACACTGCCCGAACCTTGGTCCTTGGACTCACTGCCAACAAGTCTTTTCTAATTGCCTACGTCGCATCTCAGAAGTCTTTCCGATGGGCAGTCCGCTCAATCATCACGTGTGCGATGTCGCCATCTTCCCTGCTTATGGCACCTTGATGGGTTCTCTGTACTGTATATAGCTGACGCACACGTATCGATATCGTCCCCCTTCCATGGCAGCAATCACAACTGCGAAACAAGAACGAATGACAGGGCAGTTGATAAACCCGTTCTATTCTCCCTCATTTACAGACGATGGTAACGAGCAATACAAATACGCTCAGTACAAAGTACGTGCCATCCTCGGAATCCTTATGCTTCCTCACCCCCATTCAGCCTACCTTTCCGAACATTTCTTGGGGGCCGCTGAAAGAGGTTAAGGTGGTAGATAGGGGCTTGCATGCAAATTGGGAGAAGAAAAACCTCCTATCGTCGGCGTCTAAAGTCATCACCCTCACACCTACCATTGGGACGGAGATTCATGGCATCGACTTACATCAGCTGTCAGACGCACAAAAGGATGAGTTGTGCGTGTTTCTCTACCCTCAGGCGCTCCATACCAAGAGATTGCGCGTTAACAGATCGCTGCTCGCTGCCGAGCGCGGCGTCGTTTGTAAGTGACCGTCATGGACCTGTACCTCCGTGTCACCTGAGCAACTGGGGCGCAAGTCTTCCGAAATCAGAACATCAACATTCATGAGCAGCTGGGCCTCGCCCGTTACTGGGGTCCGCTCCACAAACATGCGACTACGCCGATCCCAAAAGAGCCAGGCTTGGAAGAGGTCCACGGTTCGTTTCGTTTTCCTACCCCTCCCCCCAAAAAGCCGGGGTAAAAACCCCCCCTGAAATTTGAAACTCTTACCCCCAAACAAACAGTCGTGTACAGCACTTCTTCCCCGCGTTCCGACCCTTTCCCTAGCATCGATCTCTGGCACTCAGACGTCTCGTACGAGATCCAGCCGCCATGCACCACCTCGCTGAAGCTAATCACCGGTCCCGAGGCCGGCGGCGACACGCTCTGGAGCTCGGGCTACGCTCTCTACTCTTCGCTCAGCCCGGGTTTGCAGGTCTACCTGGAAGGTCTGTCCGCCCTGCACAGCGCCGTCGCCCAGGCAGACGGTGCGCGGGCAGCTGGCATTCCGGTCCGTCGCGAGCCAATCGAGACTGTGCACCCGGTGATTCGTGTGCACCCCGCGACAGGCTGGAAGAGCGTCTATGTCAACCCCGGTGGGTACTCACTCACTCAACCTCAACCCCGTTCCCACGGCCCGTTCACTTACCGACAAACCCAACCCACTGTCGCGTACCCACATCATCTCTACCCTGGATGGGATAGGCTTCACGCGGCGCATAGTAGGCGTGCCAAAAGCCGAGTCCGACGCAATGCTTGCGTTTCTATTCGCTCAGATAGGCCAGAACCACGACTTTCAAGTCCGGTTCAAATGGCAGCCGAATGATGTCGCGATCTGGGATAACCGGGTAAGTGTTTCCCTGTCCCCTCTTTTTTCACAACCCAACTCTACTTTCCCCACCCACTCATCATCTGCCCGTGTGATTGACTAATCGTCGGGAAAATCCCTTGGTGTAAATTTGGATGCCATCTAGATCGTAACACACTCCGCTACGTTCGACTTCTGGCCAGCCACACGTCACGCTCTGCGCGCCACGCCGCACGGCGAGCGTCCGATCTCCGTCGCGGATTACGAGCGCACGACTGGAAAGCGTGCAGGCGATCGTCAGCTAGAGCTATGGGGGCGATTGGGCATCGCGCCTTCAGAGCAGAAGGACGGCCTAACTAAGTTGCAAGGATACAAAGACTGAGTTGATTCTGTGTCCTTGGAACCTTTTTTGCGGTGTGACGTACCGTAGTCTACTCCGAGTGTTGGTTACCTCCCCGATTTTTGGCGGGACACTCGAGATTAGAATCTTGAGCAATCTGCATCTCGGATGAGAAACCACACGGAATATTAATGGATAGACTCAAAGATCGCCATATGTATTGTATTGTATTGATCTCATTCCGATCTGATCTACTACTGTAACCATCAGATAGAGATCCTAAGTCGATTAACTCAACTTTTGTCCAATTCAATTAACCAAGACACCACGTCTGATCATTACAATTGGACAAGGGAAATGCTAATGTGCTCACTAAATAATTATACGAACGAGGATACACGAAAGAGTCAACAATTGAACGCGCGCAGAATAAAAAGGCTGCGGCCCCGATAAAAAGACCAAATGAAAGGACGGCGCAGAAAACGGCGTTTCTCATGCTGAAGAATAATAGATGACATCTGTCACAGGTCACGCGTGAAACCTACAACCATTGTCATCAGACGACGAATCATCCCTGACAACTGACAATTGAATACTCACGGAGGTGCACCACGAGCATGTGACGGAGGCGCATGTGCACGCATAAATGATCCATGCTCAGCCGGATATCCACGCGCCGCATGCCATGTCGGCGGTGCAGCGTCATTGGTTCCTGAGGCTATAGATGGTGGTGGCATCATCTGGGTAGCATGAGGTGGCTGTTGCTGAGGCGGAACACCAGGACCACTCGGATTAGAGTGATATGTACTAGTTGCTGGAGACACCGGTGATTGGGGCGGCCCCGCCTTTGATACGGCAGGACTTGGGCGTGCTGAATCAGACCTTTGGGACGGAGACGACGGTGGCGGCTTCCCCTCAGCAGGACCGCTGGCAGATACACTGTGGTTGCCATTATTACTGCTGGTATTGCTATTTCTGTTGTTGGCATCGCGATTGCTGTTGTCGGCCATGCGGGTTGATGCCCGAAGCGTTTCGAGGTTAATGCTAGGCGGTTTACCGTCGGGGCCAGCCGCCTTGTCGCGCTTGCGCATCAGCTTCGCGTAATCTGTTATCCGCGGTTGTGAATAAAGATAAAGACTAGCCAATGAAAGAGTGTATGAACTCACGTAGCCCACATGCATTACAAAGGGTTCTTGCCCCATCTGGCCCGCGCCTCCACTCTGGTGTTTCTCGTATGTTACATGAATGACATTTTCCTGGGGGTGTTGCGCGCTGAATAAAAGAAAGAGGCGGGTGATCAGAACACTCCGAGTAACGTTGTGTGTAGACTTGCCCTACTCACACTTCGCTTACGATACTTTGATTTGGGCTGACCAGGTCCTCCGTTCTGGCCAGCCGTTGTGGCACGCTTCGTACGAATAAGCGCCATATCTGCCTCTGCGGTGGCTTGCGCCTATCCGCCGGAGATAGGCGATGGTTAGCAAACCGCACAAAGACCGAGGTGCCCAACAGGGACAAGATCATTAATGCTCTTACCTCCGCGTCCGCACCGCTGGCGCCATCGGCAGATGTGTCCTCCCATGGGCGTTTAGGAGGACGATGCTCCTCTTGAGGAGGGGCCACGATCGCAGGGCCTTTAGCCAATTCCCCTTCCGTAAGCGAAAGCCGCTTCAGTTCTTCACACAGACGGATGACCACGCTGGCACGCTGGCCCATTTCGGCTATCTCGGCTTGAGATGGCTTCTGAGCCCCTGTTCCGTTGGCTTGCGCTTGCGCTATCAGGAAGGTACTTTAGACGCCGAAAGCGAGATGAGGACAACACTGCACCATATTTAGAGGCGAATGAATAAAGCACATTACAATGTTGTAGCAACTAGGAAGTTGGAAGTTAATTAGATGACAAGAACGTTCTCAAGCTGATGCATTCGCATGGGAACCCCTTACCTCGGCGATTGTTCCCTGCCGTTGTTTAGCTTTCTCCATATCCGGGCGGGCCACGTGGGAACCCCGTGGTTCAACGGGGGTAGGAACCAATGCTACAGGCTTTGAGTAGGCAACCGGAGGTCCATGGGCGGTGGAGGGCTGGGTCGGGACTGTAGGATGTTGCTGCCAGTGCTCAGCTGCGGGAGGCGGTACAGGGGGGTATTGAGACGGATGGGGTGGTTGATGAGGATATCCGGCAGGTGGAGGGCCCCTCTGAGCAATATGGGGATAGTTGGGATAACCAGAAGGTGGAGGGTACTGTGTTGGGTGGTGCTGTGCCTGTTCGTGAGGTGGTGGAACGATATAGGACGGCGGAGGCGGGTGTTGTGAAAGATACGACGGAGGCTGAGGGTAGGCATTCTGGCGTAGATGGAGGACAAGGAAGTATACGAGACGGTGAATGTGAGCGCGGTGGTCCCTTTGGTAGGGAATAATGGAAGCAGGGGAAGACGGAGAGCACGACTTACGTGGGAAGAAGATCTGGGCGAGACGCCCACTGTCGGTGCATTTGTACGGGGGCGCTTCTGTGTTGACTCGGAGTCGCGGGGTGGTGGAGGAGGCATCTGAGAAGACAACGGCAAGTTGCCCCCTGGCTGACCAAAGGGGGGTTCGTGTCTAGGATGGTCGTGATTGTTCGCGACTGCAGGTGGAAGGTGGGAACGGTGCAACTGCATGGATGAAGACTGAGGGGGAGGCGGTACTTGTCGATTCCAGTCATGGCGCTGCGGCTGGTTAGGAGCAGGACCACGGTGTTCGGATTGTTGGATCGGGCCCGAAGGGGAAGACGCCGGATCGGGAGGCAATTGCGAAGGGGGATCATAGGCAAAGTTTAGGTCCCTTATGGAAGGGAGACGTGTAGTGCTAAGAGAGCTCTGATGGGCCTGAGCGGACTGGTGTGAAAAAGCCATGGGTGGGTGAGGTCGCTCAGATCTTTGGATCCCGCTCTGAATTTGATTGTTCTAGCCGCGTCGATATTTTAAAAAAAGGAAAAAGAAAAGAGAGGGGGAGAGAAACGGCCAATGGAGGATAGAAATAACGGCGAGGGGATGGTGAGGGGACAGCGAGCGGAGGCGGAGAGATGGGGGCAGGGAGAGGAGGGATAAGGAAGAAAGGGAAAGAAAGGCACACAAGCGGTTGACGATGCGACCCCCGTGAGCGGCCCATTTTTGAAAGCGGTTGTCGCCAGTCAAGATCTTGGCGCCGCAGGAACTGAGTTTGAAAGATCTCTGATCGTCTTGCCCTTGAATAAGAATTATCATTTCCTCCGAATATTTTCTGCCCTCCACTCTCTTCTCGTTCGACGTCAATCCTCTTGACTTTCTTGCCATCTTATTCCTCCCATTTTATCCATTTTTTTGGAGTGCCAAGGAAGCAACTGGTCCGATTTCTGCTTCGTCCGATGCTTTTCCAGATCGGCGTTTTTGGTGGCATGCGTAACCAGATCCAATGAAATCTACCCAATCGGTGATCAACTAATCTCTCCCGATATTCCCAGATCTTTCTCCCGAGCCCTGCCGGCTCCACCGGTAACGTGGCGCATTCGAGATAGCCCCTCCACACTGACGAAAGCATCAGACCCCCTCTGACTTGACATTTCCGACTTCTTTGGCTCGTTGCCCACCCCGTCACACAAAATTATTGAGACCCTGCCTTCCGTGCCTGTCTCGTAACCCTTTGGTCCATCCCCTTGCCTTATACACTGTCACGACAAGCGCCCTAGATAGACAGAAGCTAACTTGGATCAGAAGTGCCCAAAGGCGCCTATCCGCGGCGGTCACAGCGGCTCGGCCACTTCCTTCCTCTCCCTCTCCGGACCTGTCTGTCCCTGATAGCCTCCTTATGTTATGTTCGCGAACCACCAAGTAAGAGGCATGCTCGCGTGCTAAAAACGCATTTCACTGGCGTTGTGCTACAGACCGGCCGATTTCGATCAGTTCCGATCGTCGGCCAGAATTTAGGAGTAGATCAACAAGTGCGACAACTACTCGCCCACACACCGACATGTCCACTTCCCTAGATACCTCGCTTGACGGATGACACGGAACCCACTTACCTCGACGCGGCCGGGTCTTCGGCACTCCAAATTTTCAATTCTAGCCCTCCTTCTGGCGTGTTCTGTCTGCGCTCCAATAAAACTCGTCACAAAATATGAAATTGCGTTCTAAAGAGTTGGGGGTGCGTGAGAACACCCATGTCTCAGTGCAGTACGCTCAACTTTTTCAGTCCCGTCCGGGGCTCAGAACAAAAGACGATCGAGAAAGGTACGGTCCGTGCGATGGAACCGCACTGATGGTTCCGTACAAAAAACTGCGTTGTGGGCCAATCTCGTGATGTCGGGTAAGCCTCGGATGGGCCTCAATAGTTATCGCGCAGCCTTAATTGGGTTCCCTCGGGTGTCGGGCGCAACGCTTGGTCAGCATTCCCGCACACAACCACCATCGATGCATCCCCACAGCCGGCAAAAACGGGACATCCGCGTTCGGGAAAGACGAGACGAGATCGATAGACGTACACTTAGTCTTAGTCACGATTGCCTTTTTACCCACAACAGACGTCAAAACGTCTTACTGGCCCCCTAAAATAAATGCCTGGACCTTCCAGACTAGATTGGCATTTGTACAAGTTTTTTCCTTCCTTACGAGTAAATTTTTTTTCTTCACGTCTGTTTCCACAATGGCCCATGGACTTGCCGATGAGAGACTGCAGGCATCAGGTCACAGGGGCAATGATCACTGCCCCGACCCCGGAAGAGTCTCACCCTGTGAACATGACAAGCTCCGTGGAACGGCAAATGAGTATTCGTTTGTCACGGGGCTCTCCGCGGCTGCAGTGACTCGGAGCGCGCTTGAAGACCGAAGAATCGGTATCAATTGTCAGCAGTCCTAGTCCTGGGCAGCATCAGCCACAATTCCCTGCACAGCGACCCGACCACGAACAGAAAGTGGATGCGGGAACCGTCTGGACAATCTAGTCAGCGTACGCTCTCATCGGCTTCACCCGTTGTGTGGGGTAAAGAAAAAAAATGGAGCAGACAACGCAGTCGAGGTACCGCATTTCGTCGACTCGGTTTACTTTCGCGGTTCCCCCCAAGGGGATTGTCCCGCCAGCCCTACCCTTCGTTCGTTCTGCATCGCTGGACTCCTGCTAAATGTCATCGACAAGCCCCTAGCGCACATATCGTCTTCCTCCGCGGAGAGGCATGGCCCTCAACCCAGAGTGAGGATCGGGCATAAGTAGCGCAGAGCCATTAATATGTGGCGCAGTCTGACGCAAAAACGTAGATTACCGCGGTCGCGCCGGAGAATGGTAGGAACACCCAGACCTTTTGGACCCTTGCATCAAACCCCACGATTCGGAAGATATGCGTCTGTTGGAGGGGGTGATAGGCATCTTTGGAACGGCGACTGCATAGACAGGGCATTTTCTCGCGAAAAAAACGCCATTACCACTCGACATCGGAAAAAGCGGTCGCTCTCAAATCGGAAAATACTGATTTCGCGACCTCACCCGCGCTGAGTATTCACTCCCCATGACCATCGGTTGACGGTGATTCAAATTATCATTGCAAGGGGCGTCGTATGTTCGGGTGTCTTCAGAGACGCCGGTTCGTCACTTACACCGCGTAGTCGAGGCAAGATAGGATTCACCATGACAAATAATTTTCGTCTAGATCTACAGTTCAGAATGACCGAAGGGATATCTGAGGCTTTGCACTTTGTTGTGTCGTCCCGGCTGAAGATTTGTTACTGATGGCGTTCCGGACTGCACTCTCCAGACGCTCTCTTATCGCTTGATCGAGCTTGCCAGTGGCTTCTTTGAATGCGATAGGCGATGACGAGGCGAATATCAAAAGTTGGTTGAGAGCCTGTGTATGAAGGGGCGAAGGCGTAGTCTGGTTGGGGTCGAGTAGTAAGGTCAACGTGGGAAGCAAGATCCCCAATACGCGAACACCTGCGCCCGCGGAGCCAAATTAAAAGGTATTGTCAAAAGGTAACCAAATTTACTCACGCAGACCCTCGGCTATGTTGGAGAAAAGGGTACCAAATGCCTTGATAATTTCCCCCACGGCAGGCAAATGGCTCTGCACCGCAGCCTCATCCGCTGCCATCCCGGCGACCTTGGCAACGTACTCTACCATGCCAGGCAGTAACATTCTTATACATTGGCGAAGCATGACACTACCGGAGGCGGACGCTGTAATCAATGTCTTTGCGCAGTGAGCTGCCGTCGCCGCCATCTGTTCCGATACCCAGGTCACCCAGGTAACCGATGATACAAATGTGGCCTACCTCGTGGGCGTCTGATAACTTCTCTGCGATAAGGAAACAACAGCGACTTATTACCCCCTGCCCTACCTTGACGGAAGGAGGGATGACGGTCAGGATAAGGACTGCTGCCAGGAAGTTGTTCTTGACTTTGTTAGTCGAGATTGAGCCTTCCCGCCCTCTGATCGTGGGGTAAGGATCGGACGAAGGTCCTGGAGTATTACGTGGACTGACCTCATTTCGTCAATGTTCAGCAGACATGATGACAACAAGCCGTGGACCACCCGCTGGAAGAACTCCGTCACTTTGTAGGTGGACCCTGGAGTGAGCAAAGACTTGAGCACTGGGAGTGTCGGCCCGACAACGTCAACCTCGGAAGATTCGTCTCTCAGCAGGTCTGTATTATCCTTCAGTGAATAAGGAAGGTGAGATGGATCGGCACACATACCACTGTAAAGCGATATCGCAACGGCACGGACATCGTCCTGGATCTTGGCGTCAAAGGACGAGCCGATGGACAACAGAGCATCGAAAGATGTTTTGATGAGTGTGACCCGGTCAGCCGTATTAGATTGGTTGTCTGTCCGGCATGTGTCAAGAACCTTGACCAGAGGGATTTAGCGAAGAAATCGTACGACTAGCAGGTCTTTCGGTACTGGGAATGGCATTCTTAAGTATATATGCGCAGACGCGTAGGCAAACCATTGCTGGCAATGTAGTGTCAACCGGGCTGCCACAAGTGTCAACAGAGGGGCTTCAATCGCCAAGAAGTGACCACAAACGTATTACTTCCTTGGCCTTGCTCGATCGCAAAGACGCGAATCACTTCCATGAGTTGGATTTGGAGAGCGGGAGGTTCGGTCATGGCCATGCGGTACCACAAATTGAGAAGTTCATCAAAAATAGTTGGCTCGAGAAGCGCTCTCCCCGAATATTCCCGTCGAACGAGACATTTCATCGCCCGCAACGCGATAAGAGACGTATTACCACTCTCTGCGAGGGAGGATTCAGAGTAAGGTGTTGATGCTGAGAGTGCCTCATAGACTAGACCGAAAATAACAAAGAACATCGCTGTCGGCTCCGATCTTGCACTACGTGCAGTCGAAGACGCTGCAGTCACGTCGTCTATACCTTCCATAGCCCCGAAGATGAACGGATCCCGCGTCTCCATTGCGGTTGCCACAGCATTCAACATGACAGGCCATGACTTGGCGTAATACTGTCAAATGGCATGAGCGATGTACGTACAGTGAAAAGTAGCGACTTACAGGGAGTAGTATGTCCTTGCCAAGGCTAGCATATGCCGCGTCCAACGGTGCCGATGACGTATCCAAATTAGCTTCCGAGTCACCGCGGATGCTGGCGTAATCTCTCAAGGCCGCTATCCAGAGCGATGTCAGTGCTTGCCTGTGTGGCTTAACGACCTCCTGGAGATACTTCTGGTGAGAACTTGCGGAGGTAAGTTGAGCCCATGCCGACAGTATTGCTATCCGGAGCATCGCAGAAGCATTTGGGCTACCCTCCGCAGCGTCACCGAGAGAGAGTAACGCGGTTCCTAGCACAGCAAAGTCAGATGAAACCACGTATCAGTAGAGGACCTCTCATTCACCGTTGCACTGTTCCAACGCTGAGGTCAGCAGCTTAAGAATCCGACCCATCCGATTGACGTCCTTCACAACACCACATCCGACAAACGCAGCGCAGGCACCCACGGCAGAGGCTAGAAGCTCTGGCGTGGTATCTGATGTAAAGGCAGGGGTCAGGGCTGCTGTAATCGGGGCCTGATGTTGCTCCAGAAGCAATGCATTCTCGTAATCCGGGTCCGGTGTTAGAGCAAAGGTCTGCGCACGTCAAAAAATCAGCCGTCTATCGGCGGCTGTCTGAGATTCGCTAACCTCAATCACGTCTCGGAGCACTATCAACCCTTCCAAACGGATCTCGGTGACATACGCGGTGGATGCCGTAAATGCCATCTTGATGAGGTCAGGGACACGCGATACGAGCAGCCCGGAGACGGGTAAACCCAAACTCCGAGCGTGGACAATGTCGAGCTGTTCTCTTCGACCAGACCTGGCGATCGTGATGCAAATATCGTGTAGGCATTGTAATGCAAAAAGTTGTGTCCGCCATCGCGAAGTTGGACGATTTTGGCCCCCCGATGTTGAGTCAATAGCCATCCCAACGCTCAGCGATTCTCCTTCGTCATCGGACACAGGCCCACGAGACTTCGTCGCGGCATCCGTCGCTTGCTGTGATGCCGTCGTCCTTGACATGATCTTCTGGCATAAGTCTATCCATGCTGACGGGTTGTATACCACCGTCTGTTTCATCCAACTCGATATGACGTTGCGTACGCCTTCAATGGATGGATCCCCGTCCAGCATAGCAAAAAGTTCTTCCACGAGTCGATCTCCTCCCACCTTGGATATTAGCAACGCATCCTTCTGGACAAGTTGATACAGTGCGTGGATGGAAGCGAGCTTTAATGGACGCCGAGGAGAGTTCAGGTGTGTGCGGAACTGGGTAATCAACTCGGGAACATCAATATGCTCTGGTGCAAACATAAGGAAATGCTGGATGCATCGGATAGCTTCCACACGAATGCCTTCATCCTCTTCGCTGGCAAGGCGACGTACAATATCGAGTATGAGTGTACGAGTTCGCATCGATTCTTGGATATCGGGCCCTAAGATCGTGATCACGGCATCAATAATCTGGCACACTGCCTGGTACGCGGGCAAATCTCCGCTGATGTTGGAATTTGCTAGGGTCCCGCCTTCCAGCTCATGGGATGGTAAAACGTAGACCTTGAACAATACCCCCAACGTGCTGGAGACATATGGAGCATACGCGAGGCTGGCGGCATTGACGACCCGAGAGAGTGAATGCAGCGCCCAATAATGCACGACTGGATGCGCATCTTTGCTCAATGACATGAGGATGTTAACTGTCGTCTTCAGTAAAGGTCCCGCGGCCAGACTTCCGACGTGATCGTAAATCGCTCCTAATGCAAGCGCGCACCCAGCTCGTGCCTGTGGATCACGATTATTAACGACCAGATCGACCAAGGTCTTCATCAGTGTGGCCAAAAACTGGTTATCAGCGAGACTTGCGAGACGCCCCAGTGCCTCACTACTAGCAGAACGCAGGATCGGGTCTCCATCAACCAGGCCGTCCTGGGGGATCTCTCAGAATTGGACAGCCATATATTCTACAAACGCACCTTCAGAAAAGACGACAGTGGCGTGGTAACGGCTGTACTCCCAAACACTTCACGGACATGCTTTGACGGAGACGCCATGGCTTGCCTCAACGCAAGTAAAACAGCAATGGCAGCGTTGACCTGCACGGCCGCCTTTCTCCCTACGTTCTTATCATATTTTGAGGACTTCACGGAATCAATCATGAACGTAATAAGGCGGGCTGTGGAGGCCGAGTCCTGTAGAGGTAGCAGGCGCGCGAACAAGGCCAGCGCTGCATCAACTACCTGGGTCAATGGCGGAGGAAATTCTGGCCAGAACGACTCTGTAGTGAGGTCGCGCGATTGGCAAATCCACAGCGGGTCGTGTTCAGCGGATTGAAGGATTGGCATGCGCAACTGTCGGACCCCTCATCAGACTAACTCAACTCATCATTGCACAAGAAAATGACCCTCTTACCACGTCATCGAGAGAAGCCTCGACTGAATCCCTATTCAATCTGTATTTTCCAAACGACGGGTTTTCCATGTGGTCCGCAGTCGGCGCGGCGTTCTCAAATACTTCTACTCCCGTGACACCATACGCGTAGCCATCCAGTGTAGTCCACAAAGACGAGAATGATCCAGAGGACGACGCAATCGCCGCCTGTACAGAGCTACCCGCGAAGCCTTCAACAGTTGCCACCAGAGAGATCACAGACTGCAACAGCGTTGTCTGAGTCGCCTCGGGAACGCTGGCTGTTCCTAGTTCGGTAAAGCACTGGAACACTCTTCGCCGGAGTAGCGCCTCACGCGAGCGGAGAGTTGGTCCGTCGGAGCCAGCATTCGGCAGGCGTGAGTTTTCAGGTCCTACAAGGGGGTCCTCGACATGGGGCGCCTGCACGGCATACGCATTCGCGAAGAGGAATGCATTGCTGAGTAAGGTTGTGAGGCGACGTGCGACGTCCAGCGTCACAAGCGTAGGGGCATTGTGTCGTAAGAATGCGAGTATCGCGCCAAGCGCGGCCTCGCGCACGTGGAGCAGGAATCCCCACTCTGCTGCTGTACGCGCAGAAGTGTCCTTCGATGGTGGTTTGGGTAACGCGTTCCGCCAGAGGACAAGAAGCTGCGGCAAGTGAGCACGCACGAAGTTCGGGCCGAGGGTCATAAGCGCAGCGATGCACGTCCACGCTGTCTCCACTTCTACACCTGCCAGTGCAACTGCGTGTTCGCCTGTGCGCTTCAGGAGAGTGATTGCCATGTCGAGCACCTTGGCACTGATGTCATATGACACATAGAACGGTTTCTCGGGTATAACAGTCACGAGTGCTGCAAGGCCGTAGGCATGGCCTAAAGTGCGGCATGTCAAATCCGATGGTTGAGTCTGGGACTGGGTAGCGAGGAGGTTGATATCGCGCTGAAGGAGCTCAACGGCGTTGATCACAATCTTGGGAAGACGCAACGGCGCAGAGAAACAAAAGATGCGCAAGGCCCACGCAGTGTGGATACGCACAGTATGGTTTGGATGGGCAAGAAGTGTTACCAAAGGCTCCGCAAGGGCTTCCTATTGTGAAATAAGGTAAGTGTGTGTTTGGGCTCCTGACTTGCTGTCGTACCTGCACAGGAGAAGGTGCATTCCCAAGTTGTTGCAGGAGACCGGCGACCTCCCTCAGCGCAATGGTAAGTACTTGAGTAGTCGGTGCTATTGTCCCAGGCATCAATGCGGGCCACCTTTTCAGATAAACTTTCGATAACTCTTGGATGGCAGCTATCTGGGACTGCTCTCCCAGCATGCGCACCCCGATGAGGTCTCGAAAAAGGATTCCGACGAGACGGCGAACAAAGAGTACTTCGTAACGCGTCGCAGAGTTACGTGGAGTATTGACAACCTCAGACATGAGATGTTGAATGATCGTCCTGTAGTTTGTCTCGACGAACGTTGGACCCAATGTCGTAAACAGGGCAGCGTAGAAGTCGAATATACCAACACGTGTCTTGTGTGTTGTCTGTGGTTTATTGAAGTGCATTGAAAGCTGATGCAACATTTCATTGGGCGTCAAGATTGGTTTGGTTTCTCCAGTTGGCGGAGCTACAGACGCAGGGTCATCTTCCTCTTGTTCCTTTTTGTTTTTCTTTGATAAGTCCTGAGGGGGAATGACGGCTGGTGCCTGGGATGAGGAGAGGACAAGGCCAACAAGCTGTGCGAGGGAGTGCCGAGTGATTTGATCGGCACTGTCGAGCGATTTCACACATAGTGAGACTAGAGATTCGATTTCCGAGGGCGTCCAGTCTCCACCAGGGAGAGGATACATTACCATGAGCACCTAATACGTGA
This sequence comes from Russula ochroleuca, assembly GCA_015178965.1. NCBI lineage: Eukaryota > Fungi > Basidiomycota > Agaricomycetes > Russulales > Russulaceae > Russula > Russula ochroleuca. Next base: position 1,008,626 of record WHVB01000002.1, read on the forward strand.
GAAACAACGATGTGTATTGCGATGGCAATAGGAAATACCTCGCTAGCAGCACGTCTGACAGGTAGGGACTTGTCATTAAGGGCAGCTTTCATGTGCTTAATGATATCTTTTGTTGCGGTCTCGGTCGCTGCACGCCGTGATGTCAAAAGCGATTTTTGGAGAGCAATGACAGCGTGATAACGGAGTGAGATAGGCTAGGGGGAAGTCAGGCTACTGAGGGATAATAAATTAAGCTTGAAATAGGACTTTCACCAGATAATTTGTAAGTCTTAATTGCAACCGTCGCGATCTCGGTCATAAACGACATGACCTTTTAAGTCGCAGTCAATGGTGTTCTTCTACTAGATAAGAAATACGTACTTGTGTGCCTAATGTGCCCATTATTTCACCAGTACAGTATAGTGCCGCTCTGGTACACGGAGATCAACGAAGCTGTTAAAGAGATAAGATCAGCACTTACATCTTATGTTGGTCTCTGTCTGCTGGAGCTTTGAAATCGCCTGCTACTTTTAGAAACGCAATAAGGGTATCAAACATATTCTTTGAATCCCCACGAGTGTATAGGATTAAGATACAACTTGCGACCAGGTTACGCAGTGCACGGCCCGGAACTGGGTAGGGCTCGCGTGAAGAAATAACGCCGAGTAGACTTGCCCCGAGATCTTTCTGGGCTGTCTTGATGTCATCCTGTGAGGCTATGAGCAGGGAAAGTATAGTGACTATAATGAAGTGACACACAGGCGAAGACGTCTTCAAGAATCTTTCCACCGATGCCAGCCACGAGAACAGGTACACCTCGCCACTCTCCCCTGATAGCTGGGACTGTGGGGGGCGTATAAGAAAATGCCAAAGCGAGACAATTCGACGCACTTCATCAATGGACCTGTTGTCAAGAGAGAATTCCACGAGAGATGATTCCATGTGGGTGACTTCATTACGCGCATACAGCCACTCACCGCCATTTGGTCAGTGTCGATCACGTGGCGAGACCATTCTCGAGCGCTAAAAGCCATGCACAACCACGCACAGAACACCTGCCATCCCTTTATTTCCTACCACCACCCGACATGACTCGCATCCCGGTTAGAAACCGTGATTCCGATGATGATCAACAGTGGGAAGACGTCCCAGATGAGAAATGGGTACCCCACTCAAGATCAGCGTCTTCGACCCCCTCCAGTTCGTTCAAAGTCGCTGCCAGCGCCGCACGTACACGCAGAACAACGAGGCAGCGCTTTCCGGCCACCCCTCCGCGCAAGCATATCCCCGGTGAATATCGCTCCCCTGTCCGGGCACGACGCGAGCGCAGTTTCGTAGTTGAGCTGCCATCCCAAGAACTGGGTATTCCAGGCCCAGAGCACGATTTCTCAATTAAGCCACTTCTCCAAGAGCCGATAGGTACAGTCCGACTGTGCAGTTCTGTCGAACTGCCTGCTCAACAGCTAACGGGTACTCCAGGCCTAGGGCACGGTTCCCCAATTAAACCGCTTGTTTTCGAGCCAAAGGGCTACCCCGTTTCGCAGCGCAGTTCCAGATTTGAACAACCCTCTCAACAGCCAACGGATGAACTCCTACGGCGTAGCTATATGGGTAACATGGCTGAATGGCCTCCCCAGCAACCAACCAGCAACCCAGGCCCAAAGCTCAGCAGTGTTCTGACTACATCACTCATCCCTCTTGTTTCTTACATCGCAGAAGTACTCGGCACAGTCGTACGGATGATGAAATTTCCGCTTTCGATTGCCCTTGTCGTTATGGTCTGCGCATATGCGCTCTCCATCATGTCTGGTGCTGTCACATCTGCACTTGCGCCGATATGCTCTACCCCCGTCCTCTCACTCCTCTGCTCCACCTCAAAATCTAGAGGGCCTAATTCTGATCGTACCCCCCAGTGGGCTGATTTTCCGAGCCTCTTGAACGTGGAAGGCAAGACTTTCGAGTCTCTGCTTGACGAAGCTGTTGAGGGCCCCGGACTTGCCCTCGAAATCAAGAAGGCAGAGATGGCAACGAGTGACCTCGCGACACTAGTGCGGGTCAGTAAACTGAATAGTCGCGAGATTCTCGCGGACTCGTTGAGCGAGTTCGTGAAGGATGCACGCAAAGTGGGCCGTGGGTTGACGCGTTTCAGCTCCAAAGTGGGCGGTACCGTCGACAGGTATGTGTATCTACTCTCCGCGTAACCATAATCGCTGACAACTCGTTGAAGCATTATTGCGGTCAACGACTATGCTCTTCATCGTATTGAAGCCGCCAATTCCCAATCCAGGGGGCTTTCGCTCAGGCGCCTATGGAGTTCTTCCCCAGCCAATACTAAAGAGGTTGTTACACGGACTTTTACCGAGGCGATGGACGCGCTTTCAGCAAATATGCGGCGCCTCGCCTTGGAGGCCGAGGTGTCCATTTCAGATCTAAACAAACTCGAGGAACATCTGAAAGCTATCCACGAGGTCGTTTCTCGTGAAGACTCCTCAATCTCCACGGCCAAAGATGAACTCCTCGCGGAGCTCTGGACAATTTTGGGTGGTAACCGAAAACAGCTCAACGGAATGGACAAACATCTCGCGTTACTCAGAGGCGTGGGCGGGTATCGGGACCGTGCGCGCGCCCATGTAGTCGCGGCATTGCATGTGCTAGAATCGATGGCGGAAGAAATGGAAGAGCTCCGTGAGCGTGTCGCCGCGCCCGAGCTTGTTGGCGATGCCATACCCATTGATGTGCACATGAAGAGCATCAGGAGTGGGCTCGATAGATTGAAAGAGCAACGGATAGGTGCAAAGCAATTGGAAGAGCAACTCAGGAACCGGGTATTGGGGTCTGCGGACGGGGGCAAGGTTACTCGCAGATAGTGGCTTCACATGATCTCCAAGTTGTCGCCTGACGTCGATTCGATCTATCCGACCTTACAGTGCTTAGGGAATTACTCACAAGTTTCTCGTATGTATTCTTTCCTGTGCGGTGCTATAGTCTTACGAACGCCTGTTATTATGATCTTATTATGCAAATCTTTTTCATAAATATGAACGAGGCGGGAAAACTCCTGCCAGACAAAAGGATATCAATCAGCTGAGGCACATTAATTTACTGAGGGTCTCAGGGCTGCGCGCTCGGAAGATTAGCGGCGCACCAATAATAGCTGACAGTAATTCTTGCGAGATGGTCATGGTCATGGATCAGTTGACTAGATTGCCAAGCAGCCAAGGTGCAAGCAAGGAATATCAAACAACCGTTGTACTGTAGGATCTGTCAATCGATGACAATAGCAACCTGTCTCCCGCCTTCCCAATGCGTACGACCAGACATATACCCAGTTCAACACGAGAATCCCATCTTCCCTGAGTGCAATTTCGACAGGGCCTTCAAATTCGCCGACATCTACTTTCGTCAGAGTCGATCACTTTGTCGACAATCACGCCTATCTGCCGCTGACTGTCCCACTCTGAGTCGTAGAACACGTACAATGTCGGCTCATACCCGGGTACACTTACACGACTGCGTCGCTCCTCTTCAGGACGCTGTGGACGTGCTTGACTCTTGAGGTCGATGTGCCTGATTGTTATTCTTCGGATAGACGTGCCTCGACCCAAGTGCAAGTGTGCCGCCTTCTGGAAGGAATTCGGGAATCTCGGAGTAGCGGAAAGAAGGCTTTACGGAATGCATCTTCATTCACCCGTTGCCGACTTGATTGCGAAGGGGTGAGATACTCGGAGACCGCGTTATTCGCAGAGACAGGTTCACCGTCGTCGAAAAAAAGGTTTGTATTCTAACGTGAATAACGCGGTACGATGACCTGACACTGGTGCAACCTCATGTTCGATATTACTAAAGAACGCCACGTAACCGATAGATGGTTGGCCCTCGGCCGCAAGCACCTGGCTTGAGTCAAGGTTCCATCCGTGACCGCTGTCCCGAAGGGGCAGTGAGTAGTCCACGTTCAACTTCCACCCTCATGGGGTGTAGGAAAGACGACCACAAGCGAGCCAAATATATATATTTTCGCTCTGCAGATTGAAGTAGGGATTGCTCGAGACCTTGAGGTTTCGATTAGTACGACAATTCCTTTCCACACAACACTATCGAAACATCATGATGAAAAGAAAAAGACAAGTGAACACACATGGTACATACCAGATCTGTGGCCCGCACGCAGCGCCCTTTACAGCATGAGGAGAATAATGACACCTGACATAAGTTGACCAATAGCCGGGTTACGGTAGCCAGGTCCCAATACAATCCGGATGATAGAAGGAGAAGGAGCGGAATGGTGGTCAATGAACCGGTGGAGAGAGCGCGGAGCGCCCAAGAATGACAACTGAACGCGGGAAGCCTCAGGCCTCAGAAGGCAGGAGCTCAAGCGCGCTCGAGAGGAAAGAGTGGGGGAGCACTGGCACGCGAGCACAGATTTCGGGACGGTTGACACAACACTATCGGCCTAGGACTTCCAGTTGGTTTTAGAAAACAACATTGCCAACAATGAACCCTCCATTGTTGTAGGCAGATGAATTACTACTATGACTTCTCCCGCCGAGGCTGATCTTGTTATATTTGCCGCGGGATGATTCTTATTACTGTACGTACGTCCACAGCTGGCGTGGCGCATGCATGTGGTTGCATGTGAGCTTTTTCTCACATCTAGTTTGATCCGCACAGATCCTTGTTGTTTTACGATATCTGCGAGTTCTACTCGTCTAATGACTCGTGTTCTTCGACTTCTTCAAGTTCACCAGCACTGTGTATCATGCGCCCCAAAACCCTACTTCTCGGTCGCATGTCATCATGTCATCTACGAGATCTATTACTCCGAATAAAAATGTTGAAGAAAACTTGTCAGAACCTGAAGTTTGAAGTTTGAAGCTTGAAGGCCTGAACATTAACACTGAGTCCATTATTGCGATTAAAAATAGATGGCATCAGCCTCTCGTCATAAACCTCGGCAACTTGGCCTGGGAGTACGCCCTCTGATCACAATCGCTTCGTGAATAAACTCGAAGTAAACGGGATACTTGCGTGACAAGTAGAATGTAAAAACAAGTATATGTACGGATCTGGACGTGTGAAAACCAAAGTGACCAACATGCGCCAGCCAGCGTGAAAGCACCTAATCGTTAACCTCGGTAATCCCTCGTTTCATATTCGGTTGTACACGCGATAATTTCCGATTTTCTCATTCGAAGGAGAATGTCAGGAGATTGGAATATGAAGGTATCGCCACCGCAAATTCTCCCCGGCAAACACCCATTCCGTACACCTGGCATAAAAATGCCGTGTCCGAATCTCAAGGAATTCCGCGTTTTGAGAAACTACAAGGCAAAGGCTCCCCCCATCAGGGCACCCGCAATGACTATTGCGGCAGAGAGCAATGGTAGCTGTTCAACGGCGGTAGCGCCGTTGGACTTAGTGGATGAGGTGGCGGAGGAAGACGTGACAGATTTGGTGGCACTGCTGGATGTCGTCGAGTTTGTGGTTGATGTCGTAGAGTTTGTGGTGGAGTTAGATACTGGAGGTTGTGTCAGGTGAGCAATTCAGAAAAAAAAACTCAAGAGGATATAGACCATTTGAACATATCTCATTCTCAAAAGCTTCGGCTGCGGTCAGGTCTTGAGATGAACAATTCTGTAAGCAGGTGCCGAAGGTAGTTTGGAAGGTTTCGTTGGTGCAGACACAGGTGGTGTCGTTGCTGTAAAGCAAGCGGGGTCAGAGACAACGGCAAATTAATCAACCAAGACACCGCACAGAGATTTGCAGATGCCCTGAGCCAGGGTAGTGTTGATGCAGGCTTCGCCGCACTGATCAAAGGTCTGAGCGGACGCCCCAGCGATTGCGACCGCTAAAGTAAAAAAGACGTGAAACCGATTGGTGAACATCATGGCTCAGTTGGTAGGGTTGGAGATTAAAGCCCGCTCAGGTTGGAGGGTAAAGGCTGGGGTACCTAAGCTGCGTTATCGAGGTCAACAGGGATGCAACAACGACCACGCACGTCAGTGGCAACAAATGCGAAGGGGGGACATGGGTCCGATCATATATATACTGTTTCATATACGAGAAGAAGCCAGACTGCGAGACTTTCCGAGGAGATTGTGACCGAGGATTTCCCGATGCGCGCGCGGAGCGGCGGAGGGCATCGCACTCAAAAATTAGAAGCAGGTGCGTTCGCCCCAAGGTACACGCCTGGTTCTTTTTTCCTTTCGGGAGCCCGCGAACATCCTACAACTCGATCACTCTTGGATGAATTGATGTAGAAATCCATCCTCTTGATGGCAACCCGCCATCTCTTGGCGTTGCTGGATAGGGCGTCCTAAGTAGCCGCTGTCATGCGAGTATTGCATTGACCGAGTGTTGACCATTTCACGTATCTATCGGGTTCAACATCCCGCTATAATCGAGGGTTGCCCCCGTTCACTCTAACTCCTGTCAATAAAGCGCAAAGAAACGGTTGTCAGGGACTGCCAGCTCATACGCTCACATTTCAATTTTCGAGGATACGAATGGTATGCCCCCCCACAACGGGGACATTGGCGATTGTCTTCCAACTTTGAAATGAGGACGTTACCGATAGCTTCGTCACTTCGTGACATGACGACATGCATGATACGCCAACAAGTTCGCCAGGTCCCCATCAGACATACACGTAGGGCTAGTGCGGTTCTGTTGAAGAAGTCTTCACAGAAGCATCGGTAGTGGACAAGGATAGGGTACACCTCGGGGCGTTACATGACCACTAATGACCATTCAAAGATTTCGGCGGCATCATATTGCGGGTGACTAGGAGGTCTCGATTAATAAAGTTGTCACCGCAGTTGCCAACCTAGATCACACCCGAGTCAATCTGGAGGGAGGGGATAATGACGTGGCTGTGTTCGCAGAATATCGCGGTGACTGTGTGGGAAAATAAGGGCGAAAATAAGGTAAACATGAAAATTCGACTAAATGGGGCAAGATTTTAGGCAAGATCGGCATCAGCGGGTGATCCGTATCGGGAGTGCACAAAACAATAAGATATCTCTCACTCCAAATGAGCTCCGGACGCTACTTTTGTTCCTCCTGCCCTCCTTTCTTTCTTCTACACAGACCACCGTGGTCTCCCCTTCGTGATACGACCTCTTCCATCCAACCAGTGCCATTCTGCGTTGCTCACGACGCGTTGTGCGTCTACCTTCGGAATCTGACATTCATGTAAGCACCCCCTTTCCTAGTTTGTCCTATCCTGACGCCTTTGTTTGCAGACATTCGCTCTTCTGACCTACACATTATCGACATGGCCTTAATGGGAATCTTGCCTGTACGCTAACACTGTCACCCATCATCGCTTTCCAGATGTCTCAGTAGCTGTTTTCAGGTTGGGGTCGGTTCTTACGAATCCGGACCATCGTACCACGACGTGAGTCGAGATGACTTTTTTTGGGGGGGTGTCAAGCTAATTCGTTCTTTCGTCAGTATCAAAAACGAGCAGTACACCGTCCAGCACCTCGTAGATTTGAAGTTGATGTCCTTGCCCCTGCGAAATTTGGTTTGTTCGCACCCCTCGTGCCAACTGCAGTATCTGACCGGCGTTTCAGGCAAGACCCATTGTTTCGGCTTGCAGATATACCCTATTCTCGACAACGTCTCTCTCATTTCTGGGAGTACCAATTCTGCGTACGAAATATGGCGGACTTGGGACGATTGCCTGTGGTTCCAGCAATTGCTGGAGGACCACTATGGCACTATGTCCCGTGAGAAGCGACATCGTCTTCAAGCTGGGAGGGGCGTAAAGAAGAACGGCGTGTACATCCATGATCGCGCCGCTTCTTTTGAGTCCCTTCCTCCCGGGCCTGATCCGAAGTCGGTCGCGACCGACATTCATCAACACCTGCCCAAGCTTGCCAAACGTGGGACCTTCTTTGGCGCTACCCAGGCAACAGTGGATCAGCGCCAAAGGGAGTTTAGTGCTTTCATCAAGGCATTATTTCAAAAGGATTTACCTTCGCTGATCGTGGAGCTTCGGGACGACCGTGCTGTCAGGGATTTTTTTGGCTACTGGCGACGCGATTCTGATCTTGTGGCCAAGAAAAGTCGCCCCCGGCGACCGAAGACGGCACCCGATGGCATCAGGAATGGGAGTTTTATTTCTTCCTTTTTTTCCACATCGAGCGTCTCTCTTTCTCCTCCTCCTATCCATCCCCAGTCTACCTCTTTGTGCCGACGCTCCCACACAACCGACTCTACACTTTCTTTACCGTACGCCGAGTCCGTGCTCTCGGATTTTCCAAACCCTCCTTCATCCGCTCCTGCGCGTCTTGGTTCTACGCCCCGGGACAGTGCGACGTCCGAAAGAGAACGTTCTACCATCGGACGGAAGAGCTCGACTTCATCCGCAAATTCATACGGTTCATCATCAACACCCCCGACACCCTCAGCACCATCGACATCTTCGCGTAACCGGCGAGCTCTTTCTCTTTCTCACAGGCCCAAGCCCTCGTCCTCCCCACAGAGCGAGACTTTCAATGTTACATCCGACTTTCCTCTTTTCCTTTCCAGCTCTTCTCGCAATCTAATCCCGCCCTCTCGACGTCCTCAGTCTCCGAGTCACGTAATTCCGGGGCTAGGAACCCTTCAGGAAGATACCGTGCTTGATTCACCAGATTCCAACAGGCCTCCGCCGACGCTTCGCGGTCAGAAGATCGCCCCTGTAAATACTGAGCGCGCCAATCGCAGCTTTGTCGGGCCTGAGACCGACGAAGTCTCCTCCAGCGAGGGTGATGTTCTTGAACTCCTTACACCAGTGGATGGCACCCATTTCAATGTGGCTGTAGCTACACCGACCTTGAACGGAACTTCAGAGCACGCGTGGCCATCTTCAACGGGCTCCAACGACTCTCGCATTGAAATCGACCTCCCACACATAACTTGCACAGACTCGTTCTCTCAATTCGAGGGTCCCATCTCTCCGCCAACAACGTCTAGCAGTAGCTCAACGTTGCGCCGCTCATGCCGGCGACGGAGTCTCTCCCAGCCCCTGCCAGTTGCCTCGTATATACCCACGGATGTGGGAGAAGGAGACTGGTCTGACCATGCAGAAGACACCATTGATGCTTTCCTAGGTGGCGCAGGCCTTTTTGCCTCAAATGAGCAGGATTCCATCGCGCACTATGATGAGGTCCCGAGCGATTTCCCTCTCGACGTCTCCGACGATCCGCTGGAACCGCCTTCTGTGACCAACTTCTCTACGCCCCGGCAAGAAATTCCCGACATCGACAGACCACCTCGCACATCCCATCGCCCCCGGGTGACGGCATCGCGGTCTCGATCGCACTTGTCGAGAGCGATGTCGACAACGAGCAGCGTAGCGATGGACGATACGCTTGTCGTGAAAGCCACGTTTAATGACGTGATTGTCGGCCTTCGCGCACGGCGCGATGTGTCGCTCAAGGAGCTGCGCCAGCGCGTGCTCGAGAAATTTGCACGCACTGAGGGCCTGCCAATGCGCGGTGCATTCGAGCTGTCGTACCTCCCTCCCGCCTTTGGTGCGGGAAAGAAAGGGGCGAGCATGGTCAGCTTGGCGAGCACTTCGAGCGTGGACTGGTCTGGCGCCCTGCCGTTGCGGAACGAGCGGGATTGGGCAACGGCCATCGCGAGCTCCGGCTCGAAGATCACCCTTCGGGTGAGCTATCCCACAGAGACACCCAGAACACACAATGCTGCGCGAACTAGAATGGCGAGGAATTATGTGTAGAAGCGGCGGAGTGGCCACTTTGGTATACTTCGGTATCTTTTTTATTGGTTTCCTCTTTCTTACTGCTGTGCATGACACCGTCGTGCACTGCGCTTTTCCTGTTGTTTGACTATGGACCTTTACTTTCCGAATGGTCCTTTCTTCTTTTCTTCTTTCTCTCTTTGGGATCATTCGGGTATCTGGTATATTGAGCGATGACGTCCCAGTCCGAGTCACAAGTTCTGCTTTTCATACGACACAATTTTCCACAATTTTTGGAGGGGATGGAATATGGATGGATATTCATGCCTTTTCGTTTGGATATGTCTTTATCAGCTTCGTATACTCCTTAATTCCACACCTACTCACTTACTATCTATTACTTTGGGCACTCGTATTTTCGACCTACTACCAAAACCACTACAGATGTTGATGTTTCTATCCTGACATTGGGGTGCAATTTCATGTTGCTTTTGTCATATTTTTATTGTGCACACAGATGACCCAATTGTGATGCAGGTGGTTATGAAATTTCCGGGGACCGGCGTGTACAATATTCGCCTTTCCCTTGACGAGAAGCCAAGGTGGCGCAGGTAACGGGTGAATGTGTACAAACGTATGCCCGTCACGACCGGAAGAACATCAGATGCGGAGCCCCGAAGACGGGCGGATCAGTTTGAATACGCAAAGCACACTATGAGATATTTGATCGTATGAGTACGTGTGGATATGATTGGAATACGTGGATACGTGGACTCGGAGTGAAGGAAACGTAAAGGTCAGGTCAGGAAGTAATGGTGCCTATTGATGATCTCCGGTACACTAGTGAAGACAAAAAAAAAGGGCGAGGCTCTGCCCCGTTGTCTACCCCAACTTTCCCATAGGAGAAAGGAGAAAAGAAATTACCGGTATAGTACACAAGAAATCGTGACAACAAATGACAGCAAAAAAACAAAAACAAAAAGGCACCATCAAATCGAAGGAGACAACGAAGGTGGGGGGAACGCACGCGTCTTCCGTCCATCCGATCAGACAACAAGGCGCACGGCGGCTGGTGGTGGCGGATGCGTGAGCGGCGGAAGCCCGACGACCGACGAGCGGCTGCACGAGGATGATGAAGGAGCAGCAGTGGCAGTGCCAGTAGCAGCAGCGCTGGCGCCAGCGCTCGCGACGGGAGCATCAACATCGATTTGGCCAGCCTCTTCCATCTTTTCATCATCATCGCGTGTCTCCTCGACAGAACGACCTTGCTCCTGCTCCTGCTCTTGCTTTTGCAGCGGAGGCCACAGTACGCCTGGCTCGGGGATCTCCCCGCGGAGCCAGCGCGCGCGACGTTCCGCGCGGCCATCCATCCATGGGCCAGCATTAGAGAGCGTGCAGCCGCCACCACTACCACTACTGCCACTACTACAACTGTCACTATCACTATCATCATCACTATCACCCCTACAGCCCGCGGATGTGGCGTCGGTGGCGTCTGTGCAGGTGCAGGTGCCGCCGAGCGCGACGGGGAGGTTTTCGGGCGGGATGAGATCGAGGAGCGTTGTTTGCTGATCGGGCTGATTTGCGCCGAGGATAGTGATCTTGTCGAGCGTGCGCGGGGCGAGCCATGGTCTGATCACACTCCAGATGGCGGTGAAGGACGTTGGCGCGTTGATGATGAAGAGCTGGCCCATACTAGGTGTGATGGGGTACTGTGTGAGCGACGCCTAGAGGAAGGGGGCTGGGGGCGGTGGGGTGACGTACGTCTCGGGAAAGTAATTCTGAGAGACATGGAAAAAGCGGCGCGCGATGGACTTGAAGGCCCAGAACTGGGAGAGTCCGAAGCCCTTGAGATCGACGATGATGAGCGCCTGGCGTATTGGCCGACCAGCGGCGGCGGATGCGGCTGGGAGGACCTCGGCGAGGAGAGCCTCGATATTGACGAGGACAGTGCGCCAGTGTTCTTGCGGCGTTATATGCTGGTAGAGCCGCTTGGGGCTTATCGCACCGAAGCTCAGGATGTGTATAGGACGGCCGAGCTGCAGCACACGATGGAAAGGTCGGATGTAGGGCACAGCAGAAGAAATGCGGACAGGGTTTACCTTATCTGTCTGAGAGATAGAGAGAGATCAGGTGCGGGACATTGGATGCGTGTGGATATCACCTGAGGGGGCATGTGCGTACCTTGTGGAAGCCCATCGGCCAGCTCTCAAAGACTCCGTCCCGTCCGGGAAACTGTGTGGTAGAAGAGAAATCAGACGTGTTTCGAAAATCTCAAGGAAAAGGAGGGGGCAAGAGGGGGGCGCACTGCGCACATCGAAAGGGTCTATGCACCGGTAGAGTTCCTCCATCCCGACGTCTTCCACGGTGCGCCGCCAGTGGATGCAATCAATGATCATCTGCTTCGCCTGGAACGCATTGTATCCGCGAGCCTTCAGGAAGCGCCTGTGTGCCACATTGCCCGGGCAAGGCGGGGCGATGTAAAAGTAAACAACTGGGAGTCGGTCGAAGTGGGTCAGAGAGTGTGGATGGGGACGAACGTAAGTGTGTGGTCATCTTTCGGCATGCTGCTCTCCGAGAAAGCGGGCTCGTTCTGTAGCTCGAGTCGCAGGACGTCTAACGGTTGGTACACGGTGCAAAGGCTGGAGGCATCCAAGGCGTCTGAATCCATGATCGAAGAATGTGCGCAAAAACGGCACTGGGAAATAGTGTGGGAGGTGTGGTGTGGTGTGGAAAGTCGCAAGAGATTATAAAGTAGTACATGGCCAGGTTTGGGCGCCACCGTACCCAGCAGTGTCTGGACGCCTCAAATAAATGTCGGAGTAGTCCGACCCATCCTTTCATTCATCTCCCGCGCTCGATTACTGTATATCCCCATTCTATTTTTTGGTTCCCTCACCGCGAGGCACTGAGCCGGTAATACAACACTATAATCGCGAGCGCGTACTGTTCAAACTGCTCTTTCGACATGAACAGCACGCCTTGAGAGAGCACAGCTTTTAGGATTTGGGCTCCCATCCCCTTCAAAAACACATAAACCAATTGTACGGATCCAACGTAAGCAGGCGACCGTACCTTGTACCAGCCCACGAAGCCTTCCGTCCTGAGAACACGCGCTAGGATGTCAACCGCGCCTTCATTTTGTCGATACCGCCTGCTTGTTGTGTTCGAAGGTTCTGGGAGCGTACCATCCTCACTCTCCTCCACATCCTTCTTGCGTGTCTGGATGCGAACCTTGGCCATTATATACGGATACGTCACCTATGCGTGGGCACCAAAAAAATTAGAATAAAGAGTAGAGCCGTCTGGGGCATAGAGGCACATACCACCGTAGCGAGCGACTTGCTGGTCGCGCCAAGGGCAAACGACAACCCAGGCCCAAGACTAGCGTTCGCATTGCCAACACGCTCCCGCGCAGCTAGCACGGCGCTCTTCATGCGCTCGAACACGCCATAAGTGATCGAAGGATTGACGGTGAGCACGAGACCCGGCTTAAGGCCGAGCCACAGGCCAGTCACACCCTCCTCGCGCACGATCTCCCGAGCAACGGCCAAGAAGGAGCCATCGTTCTCCTCTCCATCCTCTCCATCTTTGCCCTTGCCCTTGCCCTTGCCCTTGGGCACGCCGAGCTGCTGGCGGGTGGCGATGACCGACACGGGAATGGTGAAGATCTGCGCGAGGGCGCCGGCGATAGCGCCTAGTGCGAGCTCGGCGAGGGTCGAGAGGGACACGGCGGGTGAGCCTGCTGGACGCCGCGCCGCAAGACGCTTCAGGTATGAGGCACGGATGAGAGAGTAGAAGAAGAAGTAGGCGTATTCTTTTTTTTTGTGGGTTTCACGCGTGAGCACGAACGACGGGGAACGGAAGAAAGGGCGTACGCGTGGAGAAGGTGTTTAGCATGGTCGCCCCAAAGCCACGGTAGAAGCCTGTGATACCTTCCTCCTTGAGGATGCGCTTGAGTAGTGCGCGTACTGAGTATTCATCGGCAGAGTCGGCTTGGATCCTTGTCTTTACTCTGGGCGGCGCGAAATCAGCACCGAGGCTGGGATGGGCATTCGACAACTCACGTATCGAGAGGGTAGACTACGCTGTGGGTTAGGAGCATTCATTCAGCTTACGGCCATCTGTGGTCACTATGGGCTGTGCGTACGCATTACTGAAGCAACCACCAAGGGCGCCTGCGAGGGCATATCCCAAGGGCGTGAGTTGCTTTGGCGGTGCCTGCTTTGATTGTACAGCCATAAGGAGTAGAAATAGTTAGAGCATAAGTACAAGGCAAGTGGGACACTGGCTTGTCGAGGGGCAAACCGGCCAAGACGGATTCCGATGCAAGTGTCACATGTCAGCGCTGTCAGCCACCGGAGTTGCCATCTCACATTGAGTAAATCTACTCATTCGTCGACCTCATCAGCAACAACACCTCAAACTCATCATCGCCTTTTCTCTCCTCCGTCCCCCGTGCGCCCACGCCCTCCAACAATGCCACATCGTCCTCGGGCGCAGTCCACGAGAATGATTCAGACTTGCGCCGAGCCACAAACAAAAATACCTCCCCGTCTCCACCACTTTCAAAGCGCTCCCATCTACTACTGTTGTCCTCCGAGCGTGCTCGTACAAGAACCGGCGTAAACGTAAACCAGAGCCCAAACGCAGACCAGAAGGGCGTCTCTTTGGACAACGAGCGGATCGTGTACGAGAGGATCACCTGCGGAGAAACCGCCGGCAAAGTCGGGACCGGGGCGGTGAGATGTAGTAACGTGCGAAGCAGCGGCGCCGCCAGCTCGGGGAAATACACCTGTTGTACGCACGTCACTCTTCATCGCGCGTGGGAGAAGGAGCAGCAGCTCTCAACACACCAGATCGCTGCAAATGACATGCGAGACTGGTATGGGACCGAGCTCGTCTCGCAGTGCCTGTGCCTGTGCTGCGCAACCCCACGCCAGTGGCCGTACCTCGACCTCAGGGTATTCTCGTGCGTTGCTTTGGAGAAGTGGGCAGACTTCTGCTAAATCCGTCAGTACGACGCGCGCGTGTGGGTGGGCCGCAGCAATCGTGAGCCCCGCGGCCCCGGTGCCTGCGCCTAGCTCTACGACTGCGGCCCCCGGCCCAAGGTCGAACTGCGGATCGAATTCATATGCGGCTGGGTTGCGAACATAAATCATCATGGCATACGCCGCTTCCCTGTGGCGTCATTTTCCGTCGGCGGAAGGTGTCCAGGGCAAACGGCGGAGAGGGGTGTGTACCAGACCCTACCGGCAATTCCGTATTTCGCTATGGCCTTGTCTTGGGCTTCTGCACTGAGAACGCTGCTGGGCTCTTCCGTATGTGCGTCGAGGGGACCGAGCGTGGGTCGAAAACTAGACGGGTAGGAGGAATGGAAGATGGAGAGGCCATTGGGAAAGTTTGAGTTCATCACTAAAGTTACAGTTTACAGTACAGGGAAAACGGTGAAAAACGAATGTCACGGATCGAGATAAGCCAAAAACATGATGTTTGACATTGTTTGGGTTGGGGTACTGAGATAATGAGTGTTCACTGCTGGTGATGGTGAAGGAATCGTTGATTGCCATTCTCAAGGAATCCAGTTGTTATATTGTAATTTCCCTCGTTCAGGACTTCGTAGCTGGGCGGCATTTGCGAGCTTGGTATGATGCCCGGTGCGCTCGCCATCGTTATGGTGACGCTTTCGGTGAGAAGTGGATCCTCTGGCGCAGTCAAGGGGTCGAAACCATCCACTTGGGGGGGAAGAAGGGCAATGGAATACTGTTTAATTTGTTTTTTGTTTTAGCTTGGGCAGAGCTCCCAAAGCAGACAAGGAAAATATCACTTACGGAGCAGGCAAACCGCGGAAATGTGAAAGACTGCTTCGACCCCCTCGGGACGAAAAGTTCTCCCCGTAGAGTCCGCGTGTCGGGGTCGCCTATGGCCACCTCCGCAGCCGTGTCCCTTCCCGAGGCGCTGGCATCGTGCGGCCAGAACACAGCACTTGCCACGCTCGAGACAAACGTGTTGTTGCTTCGCCGCGTGCCGCGCTCCTCTGCGGCTTCGGAGCCAACCGCGATGGTCCGTAGGAGGCACAAATTGGGAGCGCTGGCAAACATGTCGAGCGCTGCCGTGTCCGTGCCGTGGAGGGTGAGAAACAGAGGGATAGGAGAATTGCTCGCGAACGTGAACTGGTGTAGTGTCACGACGGTGAGCTGGACGAAATGAGTGTGACGATGAGATTATCATGAACGTACGGGGGTCGCTACCGCAAGCTGTGTATACCACGTCTCTTGGCTCAGCTGCACACAAAGGGGTGGGAGGTGGCGAAATTTTACTCACCGTACACTCTACGCTCACTTCACGTGCCTTGAAGAGCGTGCCGGTGATCGTGACGGGGTCAAAAACCTTCCAGCCTTCGGGGTCCGCGTGTGGACCAAGGATCACCCCACCTTCCACATAGGCGAGTGCGCGTAAAGGAGATGGCGGTTTCGCCACAGTGCACGGGAGGAATCCAAAGTGCGTTGACAACCTGTGCGCACAAAATCTCTGTCAACCGACAACAGGGAACACAGGTGGCGAGGGGGGCAGCACATCGAAGATAAAGCTATCGACATGACGCGTTGTTGAAAAAAAAGTGAAGGAGGAAAACGCACTGCTTGTTCACCCGTAGCCTGCCGCGGCGCACAGTCAAGAATAGTCTGTAATCGATGTATGCGGGACTTGCGCGCTCCGAGAATGTAGGCGGGAGCGAGAAGCACTTTGGTGCTGCCTTGGGTACGGGCGCGATCGTGGCGTCGCGCGGGAGCGTGATGGAAAACGGGAACCTGTGCTGCCCGACAACTTTGCCTTCGCTCGTCGATGCAGGCGTCCACACGGGCTCGGTAATATCCAAGAACAGTTCCTCTTCCTGGCCCACAGCCGTCATCCCCGCGCGAACCTTTTGGGCAAGGTGTCAGACAGGCCCGCCAACGAACTTGAGATGAGGGCACTACAGTAGCCGGGAGAGCACGTACGGTGATGGTCAGGCCCTTGAGCGTCTTGGCCTTTGCGAGGTCGAGCTGCACCTCCCCTCGGATGGTATCGCCTTCAAAGAACAGCGGCGTGTTTTTCGGATCCGCCGCTCTGCTCTTGATTCTGAAGGAAACCCAATCGCGACCACTCTTATCCTGGAGCACATAGCGATGTTCGTGCCTGAACCTGCCTGCGCCTAGTATCCGGTGTCGTCTTGGCGTCTGTCTGTAAGCTGGTGGTTCGTCGGTATGGCCTTCCATTGTCATGGTGTGATAGATGGTGTATTTGGGCTGCCAGAGAGGCGTATATCTAGGGGACTGTCGACCAGCGACTTAAGTCACTCCACGGACTCGGAGACCTAGATGACGCCGCATCCCCGTTAGGGGCCGACTGGCAAACCGTAACACTTGGTTCGTTGAAAAAAAAAACCGGTTCGGGAACTTCAGATCAGATCAGTGTATATAAAGCCTGCTGCTATTGACGTTGCCGTGTAAAAAAACAGCCTGTTGTTCTTGATATCCATCCTACACACAGCCCTCCCATGCATTTCGCGCTAATTTCCGCTCTACCTGACGCGAACAAGCCCAAAGTCTACCGGAAAGAGTCGTGAGGGCTGCAGCTCAATTTGAGCGGGAGTGACTCCTGGGGGTGCCTGCGACCGTGGTACTACGCCCTGGGCATTGCGCAACGCCAAGAGAACCTCCTCCTCCAACAGCGGATCAGGTTTGGTTTGTTCAGGTAGATGCATAGGATAGAGCACAATGGAGTACTGCAGTGTGCCATGAGCTCATATCAAGGCGCAGGGAGAAAGAGTATATATACCTGCACGGAGCATTTTGAGAAAACGAAGCTTGGCGTGAAACTCCTGCCGGCGATAACTTCGCCGCATAATTTTATCCGGCGAGGAGAAGAGTCTGACGCTGGCCAGAACACAGCGCGCGCAACGTCAAGCTTGTGCACGCCACCGCTGACACCTCGAGTTGTGAGGGTGCGAACGAGACGGACATCGATAGAGTTGGGGTCAACGTATGTAGCCCCATCATTAGATAGCTCGAGGAATAACGGTATCGGTGTACCCAGTGCGAATGATAACTGTCCCAAATAAAATCAACAACGATCAAGTTTGAGAAACGGGGTCGTACCGGATTCGCGATAGATAGCCGCGCAGTCGCAGTAGCGTTGGGAACCAAGGTGTCTACAGCTTCCACTGGGGGAAGCATTTTCCATCCGCCAGGATCAAGCACCGGCAATGCCACAGGGAGTTCCTTCAGATATGCCTGTTCCCGAAGAGCGGATGGAGGCTCGGCTATTGTCTCGGGCATGTAAACGATATTTGTCATTAAACTACGGTAGGGTGGGTGAGTCGTCGAGAGCAGACAGGGAATAGAACTTACGAATTGTCCACAGAGAACAACCCGTGGCGAACCGTCACTACGATTTTGTAGTCGATATATAGACTTCCCTTCTCGTGAAATTTGGGCGGAAGAGGGTACACCATAACCCAATTTAGCTCATCGACTCTCACATTATCCGGAAGAACGAAACTGAAAGGATAGGAATATTTTCCAGAGAGCTTCCTTGACGGCTGTCTTATCAAAATGTGTGATATTTCAAGAAAAGTATGCGGTTCTTGAGTGAAGTGAATTGTCTCGCCCTTGATCTAATTGGTGGTGAGTCGATTGCGATGCACATCGGGAAAAAGCACACAGACTGTCACTTTCACCTCGCGTACAGTTTCTGGCTTCGCGAGGTCGAGCTCTACTATCCCAGATATGGTATCCTTTCCAATAAAAAAGGGGAGGAATTTCGGCCTTGGTGAGCGACTGCTCACGAGTAGAGTAAGCCAGGGCTGATCATTGCCCTTGCCCTTGCCATTTGTGAGACAATACCGGTGCTGGCTGCGTATGGACGAGATTGAGGAGGACGAACCTCCCGGAGACGGTGGTTGGGTTGGTGACGGTGAAGCTGGTGCATCTTCCGCGGAGTAAAAAGGTGAAAAAGGTGTTTCTCGGTCGAAGAGAAACCCTGCACTGCTGTGCTGTTGTATAGAAAAAGCGTTGCCGTCCATGGCGCAGAGGGAGTACAAGAGGAAAGGATAGCACGAGTCCTATATCGCGTGCTGACAACACAGATACAATTGATGCAGCAACATAGTTAACCGGAGATAATACGTGGCTAGCTGGCAGTGGTCAATGAGGATCAAGATGGAATGAACTTCCCGTAGCACGCGCTGCAGGCCGTCTCTGAGAGAGTCGGTAGATCTTGGATTAAATATAGGCTGTCATTACTGTATATGAAACAGGGTGTTGGCCCAAGAGAAGTGAGAAAGAACGGAAGAGCTGCTGGGCGTTCAAAAAGCCGCGGACGCACGGGTGGGGATTTCTGTAAGCGAGATTAACCGCTCAATAAAGTGCCCATCAGCAACTTCATAATGTGCTGTTAATGTACCTGTAGTGCTTGATCTAAAACAGCCAGCATACCCAGTAGCCTGGTTTTCGAACTGGGAGCAGCTCCAGGTACGGAGATCTAGAAGCAGTAGCCTAGAATCGCAAGTAGAGCCGGACAAAATCCCTGGTGTTCAATGTATCTGGTAATGGTGTTGGAAGGGTGGCGAACCGACACCTGGAGCAGGAGCGCGTCACGTGGCATCTAAATCAGCATTTTGCTTATGTCAGTGTGTCAACTGTGTTGCAACTGGATATGGATCCATGATGATGATTTCTACGCAGCAGGCAGCGACACAATATGGACAGCCACCGTTCACAAAGTCCACGAAGTTCAATGACCTCCCCGACAATGTGAAGAAAACCTTCGAGGATATCGAGTACGTTCGATGCCGTTTGCCGTCTTGCCACGCTTATACTTGGCTTCAGAGCACACATCCAGGGGAGAGTCCAGATCAGCAAGGACCTTAAACAACGCAAAGTTGGAGAAGAAGCAACAAAGGGTCAAGACTTGATTTGTAAAACTCACAAGGTTGGTCGCTTCTCGTCTCGTGCATGGTTTCACATGTTGAACCCAGTTACTAGGACCTCATCAATTCAATTGCTGTTCTCCAAAACGATATCCTCAACACGCGTAATTTGAAAGCGAAAGTTGACCAGTCGGTGCAAGACACAATCGTTGCAGTGCACATCATCGACGGCTTCCGAAATCCTCAGCAACATGGTGCATATCTACGTAACCACGCGAACTTCCCTCTTGAGTAGGTTCTTCGCGCCCCTCAAGGATCTATCGAGGCGACGTGACATTTTACAGGTTTTTCACGCGGATAACGGACCAAATGCGCAGGCGTCTGCAATCATATAAAGAAACCATTGAGGCAAGCCTTACAGACCTCTATATTCCAGCAGTCTCATGATTTCGTTTCTTGCAGCAAATTGAACGGAAGCTTACCTCTGCTACGCAGCAAGTGCAATACACACCACAAGGTAGGCTTTATTGCATTGCGGCTAGACATCGCTAAGACTATCCGTAGCGATCTCTGCCACCCTCGAGGCGCAGAATACTTCTTTTGTTGCTCTCGCAAACAAGACTGCGGCGTTGGACGCCGATTTGCAAAAACTAAAGGCTTTGTATACACAGCTCTGGCGTGCTAAGACGGGTAGCATGCGTGACCCGTTCAACCAGCTTGACCGTGGGAGCGGTGGGGATTTTGGCGTAGAGAGTTTATACGGTAAATAGAGCTGCATGCGTGTCTCGTCGAAAGGCTGCACCTTCGGAGGTGTTGATGTGTGTGCTTTATGCACTGGCGAGCATTGCCTTACTGTAGAACGGATACATCATGTAGAGACGCTTTGTGATCCGTCAACCGACTGGGTGTATAGCCTCGGCGCTCAACTATACACAGAATAACCGCAACGTACACGACACTTTTTAAAGATTTCTCGTGACACACTATGGCAGCCCCCTCAACGTTCTCAACCTCAACCTCAACCCCAACCTCAGCCCCCGCCACCGAACAAGTTTCTGCAGAGCAGTACCGATATGCCTTGACGAACTTCGTGCGAACATCTTTCCAAGATACCACTCCACTAGACCCGTCTTCTGATTCCCCATATGGATTCGCTTAGGCCATCGCGCATCAGAAGGTCGAGGAACAGCGGGCGCAGCTCGAAGAGCAAGAACGGCAGATCGCACGGCTGCAAGCACGCATAGCCGCGCTCGAGGGCACATCCTCCCCCGGTGCATCCCTCACAGGCATGCGTGCCGCGGGCGGAAGCTCCGTCGACGATTTCTCCATCAAGGTGCGTAACGCGTTCTTATACTGCCCTTGTACGAAAAAAATAATTTCCGTCGCGGCTTACACTACCCGTGTCTACACACACAGAACGCGGCATCTCAACTCGAGCGTACGATCAACCGCTGGGCAGGCGAGGTGCTGCGCCTCGCGCCTGCGCCCCCTGCGACGCTGCAGGACGCGGCGCTCGCGGACGTGGCGGGCGCTGGGGACAATGCGCTGTTTACGGAGGCGAGGCCCATGATGGTGCAGAGCTTGTTGCGGCATGCGATGTCTGAGGCTATCTCGGAGGGCATTATCAACTGCTTGATCGTGACGAGCTCGGCGGAAGCGAACATCCAGATCACACGCATCCACGAACATCTTTTTGCACGTAAGTGTCTCTCTCATCCACTCCTTTTAACTTTATGCGAAGAGATACTTTCGCTAAAGACAGAAAAGTGCAAGACAGCGATGGGAGAAACGAAACCCGTTTCTCCCATTGCTGTCTTGCACTTCTCTTTCTTTAGCGTAAGTATCCCTTCTGGTTTCGCATTTCCCTTCTCCACCCTTTTCCTGCTCCTTGATGTGCATTCTTTCCCTACATCCTATCACTCATCAAAAGCCGAGAACAAGTGCTCATGAAAACTTTCATTTCTTCCCCGTTGGGGTTATGATAGGAGATCCGACCGTAGCCGCAGTCTGGCGTCGCCAAACGTTCACAGCCGCCGTAGAGAACGTCGCGCCCGACACAACACGCTTAATATTCGAAGAGCACGTCCCGACGCTCTCAGAACTCCTCCGCGATAACCCCGAAGACCCACTCGGCACGCGCGCAGTGCTCGAAGACGCCTACAAGTTCTCGCGCATGCTGCACGGCGCCCCCTCCTCCTCGGGTCCAGCCGCAGACGCGTTCTACCGCTCGTTCGTGCCCGAGCTCGGGAGCACGCTCTACCCGCGCCAGGTCGAGCTCGCGAAGCGCTGTCGTCGCTCCGAGCGCGGCGAGCTCGATCGCGTCGGGGCGACTATCTTTCCCGGCCTCGTCAAGATGTCGCGGACGTTGCCGGGGCCCGGGATCGCGTTGGGGGATACCATGCAGACGGTCGTGCGCCGAGCACAGGTTATATGTGAATGTGCATTGCATGCTACGAGCTTTCCAGGATCCGCGCCACCGGCTACGCCAATAACAATGTAGTACTGTACTGTACAATGCCCCGGTCACGGTTTCCTTACCTTGCATAGTTGTTTTTGGGAATTGCGGAACACTATTGAGTGTAGAAATGGATGTGCAGCTTACTCGTCTTCCCTCAAGGATCCTGAGTTTCGGCGGAAGAACCGCCTTAGCGAGCAACAAGACTTCTATTCTAATGAATGAATACATCTAAAGGCCCTGTGCGACAAGTAACGACGCAAGAGTAGCCTGGGTTTGCACAAGCTACAGAAGTTATTCAGCAATCAGAATATCTTACGTGATGAGAGCGCACCTCTAGAGCTTGTTGTACCTCCAGCCGCCGACGCGCCGCCTCAAGCCAATCCTTCAACAGAGTTCTCGCGGTCCCCTGCAGCTGGTTCAACTCGCGCGTCGCACTGTCCAGATCCTTCTCATTCAAATGATACTCCGCGCGCGCAAGGACGCTCAGTACGTCGTCCCCATGTACGAGACCCCGGCGGCGGAACGCGAACGCAGACAGAACATACGACGCGACGTGCGCAAGCACGCCAGCGCCACCGTCCGGCACGAGAGCAACACGCGAGACGGCGGGTGCGACGCTCGTCGTGAACCACGATGCGAGGTCCGCCAGAGGCTCGACACCGACATCGGGCGCGTCGCCCGCATCGAGCGCATCGAGAGCGACGCCGACGACGGCGTCGTCCCGCGCTGCTGCTGCATGCCGCAGCACGCGCAGTTCGTCGCGGAATGGCCGCCTCATGGGTGCTTCGATGGTGTTGTTGACGGCACGCAGGGCCGACCACAGCGCGTGGATGCGTAAGTTCTCGTCGAGGTAGGTCGAGTTGTCCAGTGCGACCCGCTCGAGGCGCTTTAGGTTTGCGGCGAGCTCGTCGAGTTTGGCGAGGCGGCCGCCGCGCTCCTCTTCCACGCGGAGCTTGATCTCGCGGATCCAGCGACGCTGGAGTTCAATCCCTTGTGCGATGACTTCCTCCTTTAGGCTAGGGGAACGATCAGTATGGGAAGGTCGCCGGGGATGGAGGTAAGACGGACCGCTCATTGATGATGTCACTCTGAGTTCGTAGCTCATGCTCGAGCTTCTCGCGGTACGCCTTTGCAAAATGAGCCTTCTCTTCTTCAAAATAAGCACGGAAACCAGTCTCCTGGCTCTCGAGCTTGTCCTGCACCTGAAGCTCCAGTTCGAGTAGCTTGAGTGTATACTCTCGGGTCTGCTCATCCAGTGACTGCTCCAATTTTGTTTTCTCCTCTTCTCGCAGGCGTTCGAAGCTTTGTGCTAAAGATGACAGGTCATCCTTGGCGACATCGAGTACACCACGCGCTTTGTTGGTGGCAGTAGGGTTCGCACTGAGGAAAGATGCCAGCGAGTCGATCGTTCCAGCGAGGTGGGTGAGGATTGGCTCAGAGGAGTGCAGTTCTTCGACTGCGGGTGCGACGAGTGGGAGTGGCTCTCCGGGCGCTAGTGCTTTCGGGGGCTGAGGAGTGGGAGGGTGGGTGAAGCCAGGTGGGGGTTCATGTCCAAGCGGCAAGGGCGCATGATAGACATTTCCTAACGGGGGTCCTGTGGGCTCTCCCTCACTCGAGTCTAGCATGGATTGAGTAACCGGAGTTGATGGGTCATGTGGGACTGGCGCCTCAGAATGGGTACTCGGTGATTTTTTGAATGGTTTGCCTTGAAGAGCGGCCTCTGCTTCGAGAACCAGCTCTTCAACACCTTGCGTGAATTGAATACCTCGGTGCCTGGCGATGGCTGCGGCTTTCACGCCCTGGTCATAGGCCGCATCGGTGCTCGCCTTGACATCAGTCTTGAGTGCATCGACCGCTTTTTGGACACGTCCCTTGACCTCACCAGCCCTTGCTTCTGCGGCAGCCTTTGCAGTCTTTGTCTTTGAAGGGACCTTGGCCTCCGGGGCCTTGGCGGGAGTCTCATCGACCGAGTAGCCCAGTTGTTTGCGTATATATGAGTAAGAGCCCGAGACACCGTCATAGGCATTCACGATGACATCGGCAATTGTGAGGACATCCCAATCGTGGTCCTTCCCGTATTGGAGAACAGTGGGAGCAAAGGGGACACGCTGCTGGAAGAAAGCGTGGTAGGAGGGGTTGTTGAACGCAACGAATGCGCTTCCAACGTAGAATGTTGTGGTTGCGGCGGTAGTATAGAATATGAGCCTAGGGAGCAGACGCTTCTTCCTCTTTATCGGAGCTGTAGAAGAGGTGGGAGTTGCATCCGTTGTTGTTTCCGTCACGAGTCGCTAGGATAAAGGAAATTATTTGAATGTTGGCGAGAGCGAGGAAGAGAAAGTTCTCACTCGACGGGAAATACGAACGAGGCCCTTGGTTTGTTTGGAAGATGCCTGTCTCGCGACAGGCAAAGCACGGAACATGCGTTGGAGTAGTACCCTCAAACTGCAGCTCTACTCCGAGTCAGCGCTCAACGTCCTCCGAGTCCGACTGGACACGCTTTACGGCCGTTGCCGTTCACTCCCCCGCCATCCGGTCCGGAGCTCTGTCGGGCACCTTGGCTGGCCGATTTCACGGGGCGCCCCGTACTGTACCGGATTTCCGGAAATGAGAGCCGCCGAATAATCTGTCGATGTCAGGCCTTGTCAGTCCCAATTCTCTCACTCGCCTATCACGGTGTCTTGGTAGGCTGCCCTTTGAACGTTGGGGGACGCCGCCCGTTCCCTGGAACTAGTCTCGAGCTGCGGAAGGCTGTTCCAGTTCCCAGTTTGATGAGATCCCAACTGTACGGGCCAGATACAGTACTTCGGTACATTATTTAGGACCGATGCCCAAATCCTGGTAACTTACTGTCTCTGCACTAGTCTACTCTAGGAACTTAGTTAACCGCCTCAGCCTTCGTGACTCGTCCCTGCCTCAGTGCCTCACGAACGTGCAGTACTCTAGCGCCGTCATTCAGTTCTCATATAAACATTGATGATCTGACATCTGTTGTAACCCCCTCCCAATCTTCTCGTCCTCATGCGCCCCTCTTCAAATCGCACCAGTTTGCCTCTTGGACCAAATCCTAAATTTAGCGCTACAGCTCTTTTTCGCAGGTTCTCAAACCCATCCACTTATAGTACCAATGGCAATGCTTTGGGCGGGCAGCCTGCTGCGCTTCCTCCAATAGATCCAACGAGCATTATCCACAACCAAGTCCACGATGCTTCGTTGTATCCTGCAAATCCTCCCAGCACTGTACACGAGTACAACCTCAAGTCCCGTGGGAAAGACTATGCCCTCATTATCGTCACTAGCCATGCACTCGACGTCCACGATACTCCCCTGTTATATTTTGGAGAAGAAATAAAGGGTTACGTGATGTTGTCTCGTACTGACCTGAGTGATATGCAAAGCATGGATGTCGTCGTGAGTCTGTTTTTCCTAATTGGAGTGACTGTAATTAAGCTTGGTCCCGTAGTTGCAGGTGTTCGATTCGGACAACATCATCCCATCGTTTGAGGTCAAGCGCGTACTGTTATCACAGCAGGTCGACGATTCTCATACCTCAAACGGATACTTTTGCTGGCCCTTTGCCCTTTTGCCTCCGGCCGACTCGATCCCGTCGTCAGGCTCGTCGGCTGATTCGAGCTATGGACACCAATCATCCTTCAGCCATGGCACCGATAGCGACCTAAAATTTCAGCTAATTGTTACAATCTCCCGTCGTGGGCGACTCAACCGGAATGTCGGGTTCGTGGTCCCCATCCTCTGCCATGACCGTTCTTTTAACGTTTGCTTCGAGTTCAGTGTGAAGCAAAAAATATTTTACGTTCCGCCACCAGATCATCCTGTACTGCGGTCATCCCCCGCTCAAATCTCAATCAGCCTTCCAGATACCACTACAACCTCATCATGGACACAGCAAAGGCTCCCACCGGTAGGTATGAAGGGTCTCCTACACGGTCAAGTTTATGTCGAGGTAGAATGTAAAGTAAGCAATACAATCAAATAGTACCTTTTGTGCGACTTAGTCTTCTTTTAGCTCATTATGCCCGTGCGTAATTCCCTTCTATCACCGTACAACACCTTTGTTCATGTACTCATGATCCTCTTAGAGGGAATACCCAATTGGCAACACCATCCCGCTCCGCATCGTTCTCACCAGCGAAAACCATGAAGCGCTGGACCTGTTTTCTCCATCACACGTAATTGACGTACGACTACACAAAGTCGTGGCCTTCGGAGACCGAGCAGGAGCCGTCCGCCCATTGAGTCTTAAAGACCACGACGCGTTCCACCGCGTAGAATTGGTTGCAAAGGCCAAGTGGGAGCTCCCAGACACCCAAGCCAAGGAACTTCCTCCAAACGGGCAGCACAGGCGGCCTCGCTGGCGCGTTAAGATCAACGGAACGCTTCAAAGAAACCCAGATGTTGAATTGTGTCCAAGCTATGAAGAGCCTGGCGTGAGTATGGCAATTGTGGTGCGCAATTTCCTCGACCTTTGCGGAGACGACCCTGGATCGACTGACGTCCCTCATAGTACTTCGTGGGCCTCTTTCCATTCCGAGTGGCGGAGTTTATCCCTGATAGAAGGTCGAACAAAGAGCTCGCTATAGGCAAGATTAATCTCACGAAGCCGCCAAAACCAGATGCGCGACCTGCTTCATGAAAACGTCTCTCATCGATTCGCGACTGCGTTGCGCTCTCACGCCGGTTTTCTGCATACCGTTTCTATTCACCGCTGGTTCTATGGTTGATATCACTATGAAAATATTCATATCTTTAATGTAAAGTTTCTTGGGGCTTAACTTTTTCGATCACTTATTATTTACGTTCTGGCATCTCTTCTGTTCGTTATCAAGGACTGGTTGGCTATACATACATGCATGCAAGTTGTACGTGTACTATCATGATGCAATAGAATTGGCAAGTTGATTCCTTACCAAGTCATAGGATGACGGTATCAGTGGAGAATGGGAAAATGATGCTGCTACGCGTCTGTACATCAAGGCGAAAATGTCAACTGGATCTCTGAGAGGACAACCAACAAAAACACCGCCGAATGATGCCTATGAGGTATAACACAACGGCAAGCGCCCTTTCGTGATCGGTTTGTGGCACTTGATGCTGGCACATCGAGTGGCTGAAAAACTCGTACTCCCAACTCCCGTGAGCAGATCCCAATACCCGAGTTGCTCTTCTAATTACTTCGCACCTATCCGTAGCTCTTTCAATCTATCAAGTCCACTCCTGATGCTCTCTATGTGCACATCAATGGGTATGGCATCACCGTCAAGCTCGGGTGCGTCGACACGCCCACGGAGCTCTTCCATTTCTTCCGCCGTCGATTCTAGCACCTGCCATACCGTGGCTACATGCGCACGCACACGGTGCCGATACCCGCCCAAGCCTCTGAGTACCGCGAGATGCTTGTCCATTTCGTTGAGCTCTTTTCGGTTACCACCCAAAATTGTCCAGGGTTCCGCGAGGAGTTCATCTCTGGCCGCGGAGAATGAGGACTCTCCATCAGAAACGACCCCGTGGATGGCTCTCAGATGTTCCTCGAGTTTATTTAGGTCTGAAATAGACACTTTGGCCTCCAAGACGAGGCGCCGCATATTGGTTGAAAGCGCGTCCATCGCCTCGGTGAAAGTCCGCGTGACAACCTCTTTAGTACTGGCTTGGGAAGAACCCCACAGACGCCTGAGCGATAGCCCCCTGGACTGGGAATTGGCGACTTCAATACGACGAAGAGCATTGTCATTGGCATCAATGATGCTTCAATAAGTTGTCAGTTGTCATGCCTGCGTGGAGAGTAGATATACATACCTGTCGACGGTATCGCCTACTTTGGAGCTGAAACGCGTCAGCCCACGGCCCACTTTGCGTGTATTCTTCACGAACTTGTTCAACGAGTCTGCGAGTATCTCGCGACTATTCAGTTCACTGACCCACACCAGTGTCGCGAGGTCACTCGTTTCCGTCTCTGCCTTCTTGATTTCGAGGGCAAGTTCGAGACCCTCAACAGCTTCGTCAAGCAGGGGCTCGAAAGTCTTACATTCCACGTTCAAAGAGGCTCGGAAAATCGGCCCGTTGGGGGGTACGATCAGAATTAGGCCCTCTAGATTTTGAGGTGGGGCAGAGGAGTGAGAGGACAGGGGCAGAACATATTGGTGCAAATGCAGATGTAGCAGCACCGTAGAGCGTATATGCGCAGACCATAACGAGGGCAATTGAAAATGGGGATTTCATCATCCGTATGACTGCTTCTGCAATGTAAGAAACAACAGGCCACAGCTACGAAACTGCGCTCACGTGGTGTCTGGAGCTCAGGGATAGGCTTGCGCGGAGGGGTAGCCGGAAAGCGCTGCCTCATTGTTCTTCGTGTACGTGCGACGCTGGCAGCACCCTTGAACGAACGGGGTACCCATTTCTCATCTGGGACGTCTTCCCACTGTTGATCATCATCGGAATGATGGTTTCTATCCGCGATGCGAGTCATGTGTGGTGGTGTAGGAAGCAGGTGTTCTGCACGTGGTTGTTCATGCTGATCGAACCGGAGTGGAATCAGAGAAAATCGTATCAGATAGTTTCGAAGCAGTGAAACCGGGGAACAAACAAAGCCAAGTCGGCACAGGCGCCAAGGATTTTGGACGGCGGATGATTTGTCGTCTGCCTTCGTCGTTTCTCCATCAAGAGTTTGGTTATGGATGGATCAATGGAAACATGATCTCCCAACTCCTGCTATGAATGCTTCCCCAGAATAACCATTCGCGCTGAGCACATCAGATCTTTGGAACTCATACTATCAGCACCATCAGAATGTTCACAGGTTGTTATATTTACTCATATGGACAGGAGCTGTCAGAAAGAGATGTGCGCTGATAGCATCATAGCACATGTGTGCACATACTGTATGACAGAGTACAACAACTGAAGGGAACGTGAACATGTCACCAAGATAGGGGAACGGGGGACGATTGGAGGGGCGAAAGGGGGTTGGGATTGCCCAAGATGTGTAAAGGAGGCATTCATAAAAGGAACAGCATAGGAAGTTCAACCGTGCGCATGCTGACAAAGAGTGGTTACGCTGTAAGAGCGGGGGCGGGAGCAGATCGGAAGAACAAAGTTCAGTGGAGTTGACGAAAGATGCTTACACGCGGGTGGACGACTGGCACGACGTTGACCACAGTCACTGACACAACGATTGGATTCAAACAGACGTTAGTTGCTCTGCGCCGTCTGCGGGAGTGTTTACATTTGAAACAAACGTTCTTGTACGTTGTCTTTTTCTTCCTTATGGTCAGTCGTTGTTAGTATAGTAGTCGATACGGATAGCCTAATGCCTTCAAGTTCATTCTTCGTAGGGGCGACGTTTTGAATACCACTGTGAGTACTTGACAAGGTTACACCAGTTTGTTAGGCTCACCCCCATTGCAGAACTGTTATTAACGTTCTGGTATCTCTTCCGTTAAGGACTGGTTGGCTATACATACATGCAAGTAAGTTGTACGTGTACTACGTATCATGATGCAATAGAATTAGCAGGTCGGTTCCTTACCAAGTCATAGGGTGACGGTATCAGTGGAGAATGGGAAAATGGCGCTGCAACGCGTCTCTACATCAAGGCGAGAATGCCAACTGGATCTGAGAGTAAGTTACAACGAACGAAGCCACAGCCGAATGAGGCCTTTAATGAGGTATAGCACAACGTGTAGCACATTGATAGCCAAACTGGCAACCAAACTGACGGCCAAAGTTGCCAAACTGGCAGCCAAACAGAACCAGCCACACTCTTCACGCCCTTTCGTAATCGGGTTGTGGCACAGTGTTTCTGCTGGTTGATGCTGGCAGATCAACTGGCTGTGGTCCCAACTCCCGTCCCCAGATCCCAATACCCGGTTCCTGAGTTGCTCTTCCAATTGCTTCGCACCTATCCGTAGCTCCTTCAATCTATCGACCCCACTCCTGATGCCCTTCATCTGCACATCAACGGGTATGGCATCACCGGCAAGCTCGGGCGCGGCGACACGCTCACGGAGCTCTTCCATTTCTTCCGCCGTCGATTCTAGCACCTGAAGTGCTGCGACTACACGGGCGTACGCTCGGTGCCGATACCCGCCCAAGCCTTTGAGTAACGCGAGATGTTTGTCCATTCTGTTGAGCTGTTTTCGGTTACCACCCAAAATTGTCCAGAGCTCCGCAAGGAGTTCATCTCTGGCCGCGGTGATTGAGGAGTCTCCATGAGAAACGACCTTGTGGATAGCTTTCAGATGTTCCTCGAGTTCGTTTAGGTCTGAAATAGACACCTCGGCCTCCAAGGCGAGGTGCTGCATATTGGCTGAAAGCGCGTCCATCGCCTCGGTAAAAGTCCGTGTAACAACCTCTTTAGTACTGGCTTGGGAAGAACCCAACAGGCGCCTGAGCGAAAGCCCCCTGGATTGGGAATTGGCGGCTTCAATACGATGAAGAGCGTAGTCGTTGACAGCAATGATGCTTCAATAAGTTGTCAGTGATTATGGTTACGCGGTGAGTAGATACACATACCTGTCGACAGTATCACCCACTTTGGAGCTGAAACGCGTCAGCCCACGGCCCACTTTGCGTGCATCCTTCCCAAACTCGCTCAACGAGTCTGAAAGAATCTCGCGACTATTCAGTTTACTGACCCGGGCTAGTGTCGCGAGGTCACTCGCTGCCATCTCTGCCATCTTGATTTCGAGGGCAAGTCCGGGACCCTCAACAGTTTCGTCAAGCAGAGACTCGAAAGTCTTGCCTTCCATGCTCAAGAGGTTCGGAAAATCGGCCCATTGGGGGGTACGATCAGAATTAGGCCCTCTAGGTTTTGAGGTGGGGCAGAGGAGTGAGAGGACGGGGGCAGAGCATATCGGTGCAAGTGCAGATGTAACAGCGCTGGACCTGATGAAGGGCCTATATGCGCAGACCATACCGACGAGGGCAATCAAAAATATCACAAGTGATGCAGTCAGAACACTACTGGGCTTTGGGCCTGGGGTGCTGGCTGGTTCCCCGGGAAGCAGTTCAGCCATGTCACTACGCTGTGAGAGTTCATCCGTTGGCTGCTGAGAGGGTTGTTCAATTCTGGAACTGCGCTGCGAAACGGGGTAGCCCTTTGGCTCAAAGACAAGCGGATTAATCGGGGAACCGTGCCCTAGGCCTGGCATACCCATTGACTGTTGAGTACGAAGTTCGACTACAGAACTGCGCAGTCTGACTGTACCTATCGGCTCTTGGGGAAGTGGGTTAATTGGGAAACCGTGCTCTGGGCCTGGAATACCCAAGTCTTGGGATGGCAGCTCAACTACGAAACTGTGCTCGCGTCCTGCCCGGACGGGGGAGCGATAATCGCGAGGGATATGGATATGCTTGTGCGGAGGGGTAGCCTTTAAGCGCCGCCTCGTTTTTCTTCGTTTGCGTGGGGCGTTGGCAGTACCCTTGAACGAACTGGGGGGCGTCGATCTTGAATGAAGTATCCGTTTCTCATCTTCGACGTATTCCCACTGTTCATCATCATCGGAATCGTGGTTTATAACCGGGATGCGAGTCATGTCGGGTGGTGGTGGGGGGAATAAAGGGATGGCAGGTGTTCTGCGCGTGGTTGTTCATGGCGGTTTTCAATGAGGTCGACTCTAATCGAATCGGAGTGGAATCAGATACAGTAGATTCAAATGATAGGCGTGCGCAGTGCGCAGCCGCAGCCGCAGCCGCGTCTATATGTGCCATCAGTAGGCGCCAGTAAGCCCCTCAGGCTGTGGGCACGTCTCTGTGCTCGAATAAGTTAACTCGCCTGGGAGAATTGGACATCACGCCGAGAACTTTGGGGCTTCTATCTGTACTATGTCGTACGTTTTTCTCGAATACCACTGTGAGTGCTTGGCAAGGTTACGCCGGTTCGTAGGCTCACCTCCACTGCGGAACTGTTATTTACGTTCTGGCATCTCTTCCGTTCGTTATCAAGGACTGGTTGGCTATACATACATGCATGCAAGTTGTACGTGTACTATCATGATGCAATAGAACCAGCAGGTTGGTTCTATACCAAGTCATAGGGTGACGGTATCAGTGGAGAATGGGAAAATGACGCTGCAAAGCATCTGTACTGTACATCAAGGCGAGAATGTCAACTGGATCTCTGAAAAGACAACCTTGTTCAAGAAAAACACCGCCAAATGAGGTATAGCACAACGGCAAGGTATAGCACGACGGCAGCGAAACAGAACCAGCCACAGCCTTCAAGACGTTGAAGCGCCCTTTTGTGATCGGTTTGTGGCACACGTGTTTCTACTAGTTGGTGCAACTGGCTGAAGAACTTGTGGTCCCAACTCCCGTCCGCAGATCCCAATACCCGGTTCCTGAGTTGCTCTTCCAATTGCTTCGCACCTGTCCGTCGCTCCTTCAATCTATCGAGCCCACTCCTGATGCTCTTCATGTGCACATCAATGGGTATGGCATCACCAGCAAGCTCGGGCGCGTCAACACGCTCACGGAGCTCCTCCATTTCTTCCGCCGTCGATTCTAGCACCTGCAATGCCGCGACTACATGGGCTCGCGCACGGTCCCGATACCCGCCCACGCCCCTGAGTAACGCGAGATGTTTGTCCATTCTGTTGAGTTGTTTCCGGTTACGACCCAAAACTGTCCAGAGCTCCGCGAGGAGTTCATCTTTGGCCGCGGAGATTGAGGAGTCTTCGCGAGAAACGACCTTGTGGATAGCTTTCAGATGTTCCTCGAGTTTGTTTAGATCTGAAATAGACACCTCGGCCTCCAGGGCGAGGCGCCGCATATTGGCTGAAAGCACGTCCATCGCCTCGGTGAAAGTCTGCGTAACAACCTCTTTAGTACTGGCTTGGGATGAACCCCACAGGCGCCTGAGCGAAGGCCCCCTGGATTGGGAATTGGCGGCTTCAATGCGATGAAGGGCATAGTCGTTGACAGCAATAATGCTTCAATAAGTTGTCAGCGATTATTGTCACGCGGAGAGTAGATACACATACCTGTCGACGACACCGCCCACTTTGGAGCTGAAACGGGTCAGCCCACGGCCCACTTTGCGTGCATCCTTCCCAAATTCGCTCAACGAGTCTGCGAGAACCTCGCGACTATTCAGTTTACTGACCCGGACTAGTGTCGCGAGGTCACTCGCTGCCATCTCTGCCATCTTGAATTCGAGGGCAAGTCCGGGACCCTCAACAGTTTCGTCAAGCAGAGACTCGAAAGTCTTTCCTTCCACGTTCAAGAGACTCGGAAAATCCGCCCGTTGGGGGGTACGATCAGAATTAGGCCCTCTAGATTTTGAGGTGGGGCAGAGGTGTGAGAGGATGGGGGCAGAGCATATCGGGGCAAGTGCAGATGTGACGGCGCCGGACGTGATGGAGAGCGTATGTGCGCAGAGCATAACGACGAGGGCAATCGAAAATGGGGATTTCATCATCCGTACGACTGGGCCGAGTACTTCTGCAATGTAAGAAAAAACAGGCACAAGTGATGCAGTCAGAACACTGCTGAGCTTTGGGCCTGGGGTGCTGGCTGGTTCCCAGGGAGGCAGTTCAGCCATTTCACTACGCCGTGGGAGTTCGTCGATCATCCGTTGGCTGCTGAGAAGGTTGTTCAAATCTGGAACTGCGCTGCGAAATGGGGTAGGCCTTTGGCTGTGTACGTGCGGTACCCTTGAACGAACTGGAGGGCGCTGGTCTTGAATCGGGTATCCATTTATGATCTGGGAGACTGGGACGTCTTCCCGCTGTTGATCATCATCGGAATCATGGTTTCTAACCGGGATGCGAGTCATATCGGGTGGTGGTGTAGGAAACAAAGGGATGGCAGGTGTTCTGCACATGGCTGTCCATGGCGTTTTTCGCTGAAAGAGGTCGACTCTGATCGATTTGGAGTGGAATCAGAGAAAATCGGATTAGAATGATATGATGCACGTGCATGTGCGCGCAGCTGCGTCTATGTGAGCCAGCGCCTACTGGCGCCTACCAGTAGCTCTGTGCTCGAATATAATATTATCTCTGTCGCTCCGGCGGCGAATCTTCGGATGGCAGGGGGGGTCACGCGGTGATGGACCTCACCGCGTGGAACGCATGGGGCCGAAGAAGCGCAGCTGGGGCCCGAAAGGGTCCCATGCTGCCAGCCGTACCTGTGGGATGTGGGAGCGCCGTCGCTGGCCTCAAAAGGAGGCTGGGCAGGAAGTTTCCCTCCCCCCCACTCGTGCTATCCCCACATGCAACCAGTCTATCGGAGGTCGGCCCCCCCCGTGAGTCGCGGCGGCGCAGGGGGGTCCCCAGGAGGGGCAACTCCTCCGATAGGTCGTAAGACTGGCAGGTACCCTACACGAACTCGGAAGGACGGCGGTCGGGGTAGTGGTAGCCCCCTGACGAGAGCTTTCGCAGGCTCGAAACCGCTACGTGACCAGCCTCTTTGCCCGCCTCTGGGCATACTGTACTGACCCTTATCTTCGGAGACGGGTGGCAGACGGATGCACCATGCCGGTTGACAGCCCGAGTCCCCTTCCTTGCACAGAGACTATGTTCTAGGCCTTCGGCCTAGAACCTCTATTTTTCTGTAAACTCCTCGCTTTCCTCGTCACTGTCCCGTCGCTCCCGACATCCTTTCCATCTTTCCCAGGTATTACTTATCCACCATGTTTAATACATGTCCCCCAAAACGCTTCATTGTGATTCAACCGGGGGATTCGGCCATCAAAGCAACCCTCGACCTCGTGCATCCACCGTTCAGACTCATTTTGCGTTCTATCATGTCCGACGCACGACTTCGTAGGGCAAATAAGAAGATTACTAGTGCGCCCGATGGTCAGTTTTTTTGTAGGTTCTATGTACTCGCTAGATCGCAAGAATGACAAGTCGTCGAAAATCAACATCGATCTCATCGACAACTCGCCTTTTTATCTTCGTGATGGTCCACAGGATACTCCTTATGAAGGTGGTCACCAGCTGTGCGTCCCATCCTTCCTCACCATCGCCTCGTACCCGCCCTTCCCCTTTCTCCCATCATGACTCGTATTCCCTGGAACTCGAAAGATGTCCGTGGAGACATTGACATCAGCGATTCTGATTTCACAGGGCCAGAGGTAACTCGCCTGGGAGAATGGTCAACATCACGTCGAGAACTTTGGGGCTTTTATCTGTACTATCTCGTACATTTCTCTCTTTTTTTGTGTATTTTCTTTCCCATTTTTTTAATCATCCACCCAAGGGCAACAATGGACTCTCCAGATTCAACTTTGGTACGTCTCAGTTCCGGAATCTCCTGTATCTCGCTGGCTATGACCCGAGCCAGCCACCATTCGCCAAACCATGCGGAAGCGGGTCCACAATTGGGTGCTACACTATATGGGACACGTCCGCAATAGTTTGTCTTTCTCTGGCATCCCTCATCAGTCACGCTTGCGTTGCTCATGAATCGGCCGCCTCCCTTCTTTTTTATAAAAAATTTCCGCTATGCGTAGTCAATTCGATCATTCTCCTCACAAATGGGATAAGGTTTGCCATTCAGGCAGTCCTGTTGCTGATGATCGGCGCTTGGGCGGACTATGGGACGTGGAGGTGCGCTGGGATTAAACCTTCCTACTGAACGGACAC
Organism: Russula ochroleuca; assembly: GCA_015178965.1. NCBI lineage: Eukaryota > Fungi > Basidiomycota > Agaricomycetes > Russulales > Russulaceae > Russula > Russula ochroleuca. Next base: position 1,044,268 of record WHVB01000002.1, read on the forward strand.
CGCCCGTTCAAAATAGGCCAAATATCCTGATTTTTTTTTACCATTCTGCCTGTGGCCGTCTCGTTTGCATGGCTTAGCGTTCAAGACCCATCGCAATGGCCAGCAGGTGCCGTTTTGTATATCCTTGGCAGTAAGTGCTGTCCTTTGTTTCGACCATTTCCTGATATCTGTTCCAGTGATATCATATCAGGTTGGTATCAACTTACTTGTCGGTCTACGTGCTAATTTGTTAACATAGTGTTCTTTTGCGTTCTGGTTTGCTGCGCTCCCAGGCCTGGTGCGCAATCTCCCGGAAGTTCAAGCCTCTGCAGATGAAGCGAAAAAAGGGTTAAAGCCGTCAGTACTATCTCGAATATACTCCGTCCAAAGAGTCACCCCTCAGTACAGCTTGGACGATTATTTTCGTTTGAATCTTTGGCACGCAACTGCATCTCTAATATTTCGTTGACCATAAGCTCGGTTGGCGAGGTTTTGATTCTCGCGATCATGATAGGCATCCTTAAGGTAGTGAAATCGGATAGGAGTGTGGAGAATAATACAAAAGCTTTCAACGTGCTTCTCGCATTCTCTGGCGGCGTATGGTGTTCGTTTCCACGCCGATTATTATATGCGATTGTACATCTTATCCATTGATGGACCCATAGTGCTTGTGCTGTTCCTTGGTTTATATTTGAAAAGCGCCGACCTGGCTTTGTTCTACTGCCAGGATATTCTCTAGCAACGATCGGATTCAAACAGACGTTTGTTGCTCTGCAGGAGTGTTTACGTTTGAAATAAACGTTCTTGTGCCTTGTGTTTTTCTTCCTTATGTGAGTCATTGCTAGTATGGTCGATACGGAGGGCCTAATGCTTCATTCTTCCTGAGGGCGACGTTTTGAGATATTACTGTGTGAGTGCTTGACAAGGTTACGCCGGTTCGTTAGGCTCACCCCCATTGTAGAACTGTTGTTCGATCACTTATCATTACGTTCTGGTATCTCTTCTGTTCGTTATCAAGGACTGGTTGGTTATACATGCATGCCAAGATGCATGCATGCAAGTTGTACGTGTACTACTATCGTGATGCAATAAAATTGGCAGGTTGGTTCCTTACCAAGTCATACGGTGACCGGTGACGTAACAGTGGAGAATGGGAAAAAGATGTTGCAACGCGTCTGTACAGTACATCAAAGCGAGAATGCCAACTGGATCTGAGGACACCGCCAAATGAGGGCTACGAGGCCTATATGAGCAAGCTCCTTTCGTAATCGGTTTGTGTTTCTGCTGGTTAATACAGGCACATCGACTGGCAGAAAACCTTGTGCACCCAACTCCCGTCCGCATATCCCAATATCCGGTTCCTGAGTTGCCCCTCCAATTGCTTTGCACCTATCCGTCGCTCCTTCAATCTATCGAGCCCACTCCTGATGCTCTTCATCTGCACATCAATGGGTATGGCATCACCGACAAGCTCGGGCGCCGCGACACGCTCACGGAACTTATCAATTTCTTTCGCCATCGATTCTAGCACCTGCAATGCCCCAACTACATGGGCGCGCGCTCGGTGGCGATACCCGCCCAAGCCTCTGAGTAACGCGAGATGTTTGTCCATTTCGTTGAGCTCTTTTCTCTTACCACCCAAAATTGTCCAGGGCTCCACGAGGAGTTCATCTCTGGCCGTGGAGAATGAGGACTCTCCATCAGAAACGACCTTGTGGATAGCTTTCAGATGTTCCTCGAGTTTGTTTAGGTCTGGAATAGACGCCTTGGCCTCCAAGGTGAGGTGCCGCATATTGGCTGAAAGCACGTCCATCGCCTCGGTGAAAGTCCGCGTAACAACCTCTTTAGTACTGGCTTGGGATGAACCCCACAGGCGCCTGAGCGAAAGCCCCCTGGATTGGGAATCGGCGGCTTCAATACGATGAAGAGCATTGTCATTGATATCAATGATGCTTCAATAAGTTGTCAGTGATTATGGTTATGCGGTGAGAAGATACACCTACCTGTCGACGGTATCGCTCACTTTGGAGCTGAAACGGGTCGGCCCACGGCCCACTTTGCGTGTATTCTTCACAAACTCGCTCAACGAGTCTGCGAGAATTTCGCGACTATTCAGTTTGCTGACCCGCACTAGTGTCGCGAGGTCACTCGTTTCCATCTCTGCCTTCTTGATTTCGAGGGCAAGTTCGAGACCCTCAACAGTTTCGTCGAGCAGAGACTCGAAAATCTTGTCTTCTATGTTCAAGAGGCTCGGAAAATCGGCCCATTGGGGGGTACGATAATTAGGCCCTCTAGATTTTGAGGTGGGGCAGAGGAGTGAGAGGGCGGGGGCAGAACATATTGGTGCAAGTGCAGATGTGACAGCCCCGGACATGATGGAGAGCGTATATGCACAGACCATAACGACGAGGACAATCGAAAATGGGGATTTCATCACAAGTGATGCAGTCAGAACACTCCTGAGCTTTGGGCCTGGGGTGCTGGCTGGTTCCCCGGGAGGCAGTTCAGCCATGTCACTATGCCGTGGGAGTGGATCCGTTGGTTGTTGAGGGGGTTGTTCAAATTCGGAACTGCGCTGTGAAACGGGATAGCCCTCTGGCTCAAAAACAAGCGGATTAATCGGGGAACCGTGCCCCAGGCCTGGAATACCCAGTGACTGTTAAGTATGAAGTTCGACTACAGAACTGCGTAGTCTGACCGTACCTATTGGCTCTTGGGGAAGTGGGTTAATTGAAAAACCGTGCTCTGGGCCTGGAATACCCAGGTCTACTACTACGAAACTGCGCTTGCGTCGTGCCTGGACGAGGGAGTGATAATCGCGAGGGATATGCTCGTGCGGAGGGGTAGCCTTTAAGCGCCGCCTCGTTTTTCTTCGTTTGCGTGGGGCACTGGCAGTACCCTTGAACGAACTGGAGGGCGCCAATCTTGAATGGGGTATCCGTTTCTCATCTTCGACGTATTCCCATTGTTGATCATCATCGGAATCATGGTTCATAACCGGGATGCGAGTCGTGTCGGGTGGTAGTGTAGGAAATAAAAGGATGGCAGGTGTTCTGCGCGTGGTTGTTCATGGCGTTTTTTGCTGAAAGAGGTCGACTCTGATCGAATCGGAGTGGAATCAGAGAAAATCTAACGCCGATACGTGCACGTGCACATGCGTGCGCAGCCGTGTCTACGTCTCTGTTCGAACACAGTACGTATTATGTTTTTGTAAAGTCCTCGCTTTCCTCGTCGCTGTCCCGTCGCTCCTGACGTTATTTCCATCTTTCCCAGGTACTGTATTACTTAGCCACCAGGTTTACAGTAATACATGTCCTCCACGACGTTTTATTGTGATTGTAATCGTCCTAATCGACTCTGCAAGGCAGCAAGGGTGAGAGAAATTTGGTATCAAAGACGACTTTCTACATGCAGAAGTGGGCTGACCGGGGAATTCGGCCATAAAAGCCACCCTCGACCTCGTGCATCCGCCGTTCAGACTCATTTTGCGTTCTATCATGTCCGACGCACGACTTCGTGGGGCAAACAAGGAGATCACTGGTGCGCCCGATAGTCAGTTCTTTTTGTAGGTTCTATCTAATCTTCCGTGCTCGCCAGATTGCAAGAACGACAAGTCGTCAGAAATCAACGTTGATCTCATCGACAAACTCGCCTTTTCATCTTTGTGGTTTTTTGATGGTGTACAGGATACTCCTTATGAAGGCGGTCACATTGCAGTTGTGCGTCCGCTCCTTTCCCACCATCGCCCCGTACCCCTCCTTGCAACACCGCTTACGAGTGATCAACATCGTTTACAGCACTCGTAGGACCTTTTCACCCTGGTTTTTATCCTTTCCGACCCGCCAAGATGAATGAAGTTCATTACGAAGGTTTACCACCCAACGTCTCTTCTGTTTTTGACGCTATCTGCCTTGACATCCTCAAGGACGCCTGATCACCTGTTCCCACCCTGAAATCCAATTTATCTCGTTACAATATCTCTTATATAGCCCCGAACCGAACGACCCGCAGGACGCAGAGGTTTCCAGGTACTACATGACCTCGCACTCGAGCCTTGAGGACACTGCTCGTTATTGGACCCACGTGTATGCAGGCGGACCTGCACCGCCCTCAGGGAAGGGTGCCTCTCTGTAGGTTATTTTTCCCTCACTTTTCTGATGCTAGCTTGGCATTTATGCAGCGCAGACGTCTTTGACTCAAACAACCGAAATCTGATGCCATTCAGAGTATTCAATTGTGTTCCGGATCACAACCACCCACGGCGGCAACATGGGAACAGCGATCGGGCAATTGTCTCATTCCGGGGATTGCATGGATGGGGTTGAGCCGACGGTCCCAACAACACCTCTACCCGCCGCGTCCCAAGTTCCGACCTCAGCACGTCCTCAGTCAGTTTGATGTACTTTTGTCACTTGTCTTACGCGTTCTCTCGAGAGTTTGCGTGTCTAATGATCACAGATCAACGTCCTCCTCTGACTCGTCGAGTCAACTGATCTATGAGACCTTCAGTAAATTAATGAAGTAATCGTGCCTGCAGTGGGCTGATATCCTTTTGTCTGGCAGGAGTTTTTCCGCCTTGTTCACACTTACAGTATGAAAACGATCTCGTACGATTCTAGAGCTGCACAGGAAAGAATAAATACGAGAAACTTGTGAGTAATTCCTTAAGTAGGTAAACTTGCTTAGTCATCATGTGCCTTCACTGCAACTGGCAATGGCAGAACCACTTGAAGCAGGCAGTGGCCGTAACAGAAGAGAAAACTCTTGGACAATGATGGTTCCAATCAACACGTCTTGCCCTTCCCCTTTCTCCCATCATGACTCGTATTCCCTGGAACTCGAAAGATGTCCGTGGAGAAGCTGACATCCGCGATTCCGATCTCACCGGGTCATCACCAGAGGTAACTCGCCTGGGAGAATGGTCGACATCACGTCGAGAACTTTGGGGCTTCTATCTGTACTATGTCGTACGTTTTTTTTTCTTTTTTTAATGCATTTTCTTTCCCATTTTCTGACATCGGCCAAAGGGCAACAATGGACTCTCTGGATTCAACTTTGGCCCGGCTCAATTCCAGAATCTCCTGTATCTCGCTGGCTATGACCCGAGCCAGCCGCCATTCGCCAAACCATGCGGCAGCGGGCCCAATTGCGTGCTACCCTATATGGGACGCGTCCGCAATAGTTTGTCTTTCTCCCGCATCCCTCATCGGTCACGCTTTTGTTCATGAATCGGCCGCCTCCCTTCTTTTTATAAAAATTTTCTGCTATGTGCAGTCAATTCGATCATTCTCCTCACAAATGGGATAAGCTTTGCCATTCAGGCTGTCTTGTTACTGATGATCGGCGCTTGGGCGGACTATGGGACGTGGAGGTGCGCAGGGGATTGAACCTTCCTAGGGACTGAACAGACACCGCCCGTTTAAAACAGGCCAAATATCTTGATTTTTTTTACCATTCTGCCTGTGGCCGTCTCGTTTGCATGGCTTAGCGTTCAAGACCCATCGCAATGGCCAGCAGGTGTCGTTTTGTATATCCTTGGCAGTAAGTGCTGTCCTTTTTTTGGACCATTTCCTGATATCTGTTCCAGTGATATCATATCAGGTTGGTATCATTAGTACTTACTTGTCGGTCTACGTGCTAATTTGTTAACATAGTGTTCTTTTGCGTTCTGGTTTGCTGCGCTCCCAGGCCTGGTGCGCAATCTCCCGGAAGTTCAAGCCTCTGCAGATGAAGCGAAAACGGGATTAAAGCCGTCAGTACTATCCCGAATATACTCCGTCCATAAAGTCACCCCTCAGTACAGCTTGGACGAGCATTTTCGTTTTGAATCTTTGGCACGCAACCGCGTCTCTAATATTTCGTTGACCATAAGTTCAGTTGGCGAGGTTTTGATTCTCGCGATCATGATAGGCATCCTTAAGGCAGTGAAATCGGACAGGAGTGTGGAGAATAATACAAAAGCTTTCAACGTGCTTCTCGCATTCTCTGGCGGCGTATGGTGTTCGTTTCCACGCCAATTATCATATGCGATTGTAGATCTTATCCGTGTGCATCAGTGCTTTGTGCTATTCCTTGGTTTATATTCGAAAAGCGCCGACCGGGCCTCGTTCTACCACCAAGATCTTCTCTGGCAATGATTGGATTCAAACAGACGTTTGTTGCTCTGCGGGAGTGTTTACGTTTGAAACAAACGTTCTTGTACCTTGTGTTTTTCTTCCTTATGTGAGTCGTTGTTAGTATGGTGGATATGGAGGGCCTAATGCTTCATTCTTTGTAGGGGTGACGTTTTGAGTACCACTGTGTGAGTGCTTGACAAGGTTGCGCCGGTTCATTGGACTCACCCTATTACAGAACTGTTGTCGCAACTCTCCAGAACAGGTTGTTTATAATAACTGACGTTCCTGTATTCCTTACGAATAACGTAATTCCTAATTAGCGTTGTATCCTACTCAACATTGCAGCTCACTCTCCTACTCCTGGTTGGGCTTGTCACACAAGGACTGGGAGCATAGTAAGTAGCCTATGACCTCATTCAGGAAATCTTGAAAGCCATTTACAGCCTATTTTGGCTTGTTCAGAAGAAATTTAGCATATCCACGAAGAGGGTAACCTACCCCCTCTGTAAAGGGTCACCTTTATCGCTAATTAAAATAATCGACCTGTGGATATAGATGTTACTTTTCAATGTATTCTGGATTTTGGTGAGCAAGATGCAGCATAGAGGCTGAACGTACACTAGAAAGATTTACGATTAGGTTCTCACCATTTGGGGTCTTATCGGCGTGCACACAAACAAGATCGGATTTAAGCACGTTTGGGAGGTTTGGTATGCATAGTTTACCTTTCCTCTTGAGACACGCTCAATCGAATGGAAGGCTGTACCAGGGTTTTTATGGCTTACTGGTCTGCCCATGGTACGCTTTCAGCCAGACCATGATATGCGAGGTATCGCCTCTGCCCCAAATGTCTGTGTTCCTTTCATTTTTCTGTCTAGTGTAAAAGATCCACAACTGTTGGTTTTCTAGGTTCCTCTTCTTTTCTCTGTTCTCCGTGGTAAGAATCTACCGCCACTGTTTACGCACATCACATCCTGATAAAATGTAAAGGTTGGCAAGACGTCGGCGGTCATTGGACCATTCGTTTCCGAGGCCATTATTTCTGCCTCTGGGAACAACGACAACATGCCATTCGCGTTTCTGTTTGGACTGTGAGCGTCCTTATCCGACGCGACATCTCAACAATGCTCACATCGTCGCTCTCAGTGGAACACTCAGCACTATCTTTCTATTTATGTTGGATGTGGAGAAAAGCCGGGTCGAGTGTGAAGAGTTTGTAGCAGCGGAAGTCGGTCACGATGTGTTCAGTATGAGTACTATGTGAGCGACTCGGATCCAATTCTTGCGGCTGGATCCCCGGTGTTCTTTCTAAACATACTCGAGTATCTGGACAAGCCCAATAGTAGGGGCTGTCCTGTCTCGCGGATTTCAGATTTCTCATCACAGTGCCACTGGCAGTCGGGGCGATGTTACTACTGCTGGGCGTATCTTGATATCATAGTATATTATTCGGCATCTAGGTTGTAAGCAACGATGATTGTGCTCTGGGCCAGACCGGAGGCCTCAGGTCGTGGCCTCAACTGAAGCTCAACGAATGCAAGGCACTACAGAGAGCAAACCTCGAAATTGAAGCCCCGGCATGGAACGATTAGATATTACAAGTGCATTCTTTCCATTGCTGGGCGACTGTGCCAGACGCAAGTACCTCCCCATCAGAATACTGGGCCCGAGGAAAGATCAAAGCATGGTTGCCTTGCGATGGGTGTCTGTGCATCGCTCTGGCCTCAGCCAATTCCCATGGTGATGCAACGGATTCGGAACACCATCAGTGAGCCATTCTACTAGTAGCAGTGGACGACCCATGCGCCAAGTTGGCTTCCCAAATGGTCCCTCCCACCTGGAATCCGAGTCTACTGTTGTTCCGTCTAGTATATCGCCTCGTTGGTCCGCATAGTACTTCGAGTTCATCGGCAACTCGCCTTGACCATTCATTACCCAGTACTCTCCCTCACCTCGATCATGTTAACTCATCCAAAAACTGTTGTACAGATGAGTTCGAGAGCGGGAGGTAGAGAAGGATGAGTGTTGGAAATCGGCCGAGAGTGTGTTATAAGGCGAATATGACAACAAGAATGTCAGTTAGATGAAGGGGAGGAGATAGTACATGTGCGGTGTGTTCGGGGACGTAGAGGACAAAGCACGAAACCGAGGCGACGGCGACGACGAGAAGACAATGCGATACATTGTATAGATCACGTGAGCCCATTGTAGTTATGAGTGATTGTCCGAAACCAAGAAAAATTAAGCAGCGGTAAAAAGAGAATCGGAGGTGAGCAGGTAGGCATATTAGCACGGTGCCCGCAGGGCGGCCCAAAAAAAACAGGGAAAGAAGGAATTGGCCAACAAAAGACAAAGAACGGAATCCTTAAAATAATGTATTCATGAATTGTGAATCGCAACGTGAATCATATCCGGGCGCGAGGCCGGACAAGCGGTACCGGGTGTCGAACTGTTCGAGACAATGCACTAGTAGAAAAATGGTGTTGAGGTCTCGGGGGCATCGACTATCGGACTGCTAACGTACCAAAGTGCTGAAAACTGAAAACCCGTAGATGTTACATCTTTGTTCCACCTAGCGCATGCCCAGAAAGCAACCGTATAATATCTTCATGTCCTTTCGCTAGGGCCAGCTGGACTGGGGTTTGGCGCGCCTTGTTACGCGCATAGACGTTTGCCCCACGCGAGAGCAAGAGTTGTGTAGCCTCCAGCTTCCCTTCTACAGCTGCTTTGTGCAACGGTGTTGCGTGCTCGCTGTCCTGGGCGTCTGCGTCCGCTTTGTGCTCCAGTAAGAGCAGCATGATGTCGGAATATCCACGGAATGATGCCTCATGTAGTGGTGTCCGGCTGTCCTTGTTCCGCACATGAACAATTGCGCCATGCTCGATCAACAGCTGTGAGGCCGCGAGCTGCCCGTTGCAGGCCGCAAGATGTAGTGGAGTGTAGTGATGCTCATCTCTTGCTCCCACTTTTGCGCCGCTCTCTAGTAAGAGCCGTATGATGTCGGTGTGTCCAAACCATGATGCTTCATGCAGTACTGTCCTATCGAGGTCCGTCAGCGCATCAAGATTTGCGCCATTTTCGATCAGTAGTCGTGTGGCCGCAAGCTGCCCGGCGAGGACTGCAACGTGCAGCGGAGTCCTGTGAGACTTATCTCTTGCTTCCATGTTCAATTGTGCACCGCGCTCCAGTAAGAGCCGTATGATGTCAGCATGTCCATACCACGAGGCGACATGTAGTGGTGTCCTGTCATTGCCATTCAGCGCATCAAGACTTGCGCCATTCTCGATCAACAACAGTGAGGCCGCGAGTTGCCAATTGCTGGCTGCAAGATGCAGCGGAGTGTTATGATGATTTTCGCTTGCTTCCACGTTTGCACCGCTCTCCAGTAAGAGCATTATGATGGCGGAATATCCACGGGCTGATGCCTCATGTAGTGGTGTCCAGCTGTCCTTGTTCTGTACATGAACAATTGCGCCACGCTCGATCAACAACTGTGAGGCCGCGAGGTGCCCGCTGCAGGCTGTAAGATGTAGCGGAGTGTAGTGATGCTCATCTCTTGCTTCTATGTTCGCGCCGGTTTCCAACAAGAGCCGTATGATGTCCGTATGTCCGTACCACGATGCTTCATGCAGAAGCGTCCTATCGAGGTCAGTCAGCGCATCAAGACTTGCGCCATTCTCGATCAGGAGCCGTGTGGCTGCGAGCTGCCCAGCGAGGGCTGCAAGATGCAGCGGAGTCTTATGATTCATGTCTCTTGCTTCCACGTTTGCGCCGCACTCCAGGAAGAGCCGTATGATGTTGGTATGTCCGTACCACGAGGCCTCATGTAGCGGTGTCCTGTCGAGGTCAGTCAACGCATCGAGACTTGCGCCATTCTCGATCAGCAGCCGTGCGGGCACGAGCTGCCCGGCAAGGGCTGCAAGATGCAGCGGAGTCTTGTGATCCATATCTCTTGCTTCCACGTTTGCACCGCACTCCAGTAAGTGCCGTATGATGTCGAAATCTCCATACCACGATGCCTCATGTAGCGATGTCTTGTTGAGATCAGTCAGCCCACCAAGACTTGCGCCCTTCTCTATCGGAAGTCGTGCGGCCGCGAGCTGCCCAGTGCGGACTGCAGTATGCAGCGGAGTCTTTTGAAACTGATCTCTTGAGTCCATGTTCAATTTTACACCGTGCTCTAGTAAGAGCTGTACGAAGTCGACATGTCCATACCACCGGCTGTCAAGTGGTGATCCGTGGAGATCAGTCGACGCATCAGGACTTGCGCCATTCTCGATCAATAACAGTGAAGCCGCGAGTTGTTTATTGCAGGCTGCAAGATACAGCGGTGTGATATAAAACTTATCTCTTGCATCTACGTTTGCACCGCGCTCCAGTAAAAGCCGTATGATGTCGACATGTCCAAACCACGATGCTTCATGCAGTGGCGTCCTGTCGAGGGAAGTTAGCGCATCAAGACTTGCGCCATTCTCGATCAGCAGCCTGGCGGCCGCGAACTGCCCGGTGAGAATTGCAAGATGCAGCGAAGTCTTGTGATTCTTATCTCCTCTTGCTTCCACATTCGCACCGCGCTCCAGTAAGAGCCGTATGATGTCGAGATATCCCCTCAATGATGCCTCGTGTAGCGGTGTCAAGCCGTCATTGTTCCTCGCATCAACAATTGCACCATGCTGGATCAACAACTTCGCAGCAGCGAGCTGCCCATTACAAACTGCCAGGTACAGTGGTGTATTGTGGTTGCTATTTTTGGCTTCCAGGTCCGCACCATGATCCAGCAAGAGCCGCACGATGTCCAGCTTCTTGTCATTGAACAATGGGTACGTGTCGATTGCTTGATGAAGTGGTGTCCAGTCATTGTTGTCCCGTGCATTCACATCCGCGCCCTGCTCGATAATCATCCGGGAGACTTCAGGGAGTGCGTTGCATGCTGCCACATGTAGTGGGGTCTGACCATCGGAGTCCCGAACATCCATGCCAACGCAATGCGGGAGTAGCAGCTGACACACATCGACATGTCTCCGGTGCAGCGCTGCATGCACAGGGGTTCCATGAACACCACCCTCGATGATAACGTCCTGGGGACACTTCAAAATGAGGTGCTGGACAAGTGCAGAAAATCCAAGATCTGCAACATGGTATAGGGGGGATGCCCTGAATCGCCCGGAGTCCTTCTCTGCCCACCAGGAAGAACTGATAAGGGACATCCATGCCGCAAAATGCGGTTGATCTTGGTCAAGGAGACGGTCGATGCCATCCGTTATTTGTGATACCGCGTCCCCAAGCTCGGCGTGGTCGGCGAAGTACTTGGCAGCATAGTCCGCTAGAGGAAACGTCTTTACTCTGTCGATGGGGTATTCCAAACGGAGTAACACCCCAATACAAGCTTGAGCTGTAATTGTATGCGCGGGCTCAAGGCGAATATGATGGTAACGCAAGGTATCGATTTTTTCCATGGCAAGGCGATCGGAGGTTAAGAACTCTCTAACCGAGTAATGGGAAAATTGAACCATTTGGGAATCCTGGAAATCGACAACGGCGATCAAACTGGAGCATGCGGTCAGGACAGCTTGTTCTTGGTCCTTCCACCGCCAATCCTCGTTCAGCTTTGGAATCCCTCCGGTCGCGCTGAAATCAACCGCAAGGACCTCTGCCAGCTCCTGCACACGAAGCGGACGGATGGCTACCGTCAGGCATTGCAAGAGTCGATGAGCGTGTACTCGGTTGGCTTTGGGTATTTCTTGTAGTATCCGCTCATATGTCTCATCTAGGGTTTCGGGCAAATCTTCAAGAATATGTTGCACGCTTGGAGCAAGACACCGGCGTATGGCTTCGATTTGACACGAAACCCACCGAAACCTATTTAGAATTGAGAAAAGGTGTTATGAGAGGAGAGAGACACTCATACATCCCATCAGCTCTGTCCGAGAGTGTCTTGACGACCAACTCCTTATCTTGCTCTCGCCATCTCATGATTTTTCTGTCCGAATACACAATGGAGCTGATATACTCAGCAATATCCTTCTTTTGTCCATCTTCGTCGTGAAGGGATATGCGATTAGATGTCGACGTCAGGGGTTCAAGAACATTCCGGATGTCGATCTCGGAGCGACTTGTGACAAAGAGACGTAGATTTGGGAGGCGTAACCGACCAGTTCTTCGACGAGGTCAAGTACCTTTTCCCGCGACGAGTGCAACCCAGAAGTGTCGGGACATTCATCAAGGGCATCTACGATTAGGTACAGTGGGAATTTCCTTGGAACTTCGAGCATCTTCTCGAGGCATTCCATGAGAGCGCTATCACTAGGTCGTTGTGAGCCACGTTGGTGTGCTGAGTAAAACTCAAGAAGGGTGTTGCAGAGAGAAACAGATTGGCTACTGAGCTGGACGAGGACGGATGTGAGAAATGCACGGGCATCCTGCTTTCCAGCGTCCTTGAAATCGAAGAAGAAATAGGCCATGTGTGCTGACCCTGCTTCGGATATACGTTCGATATCCTGAATGATCGCAGAACTAGCAGTAGTCGATAATATAAACAGCCTGGTTGAAACGAGTTTTATCTGGCAACTCACGTGAGAACACTTTTGCCTGAGCCAGCTATGGAATTGGAGGTCTGTTATAAAGAGCGAAGATGCAGCGAGCGAGGAAACGTACGCTTTCCATAAACCCACAACAAGGACCCCGATTTTTTCCAATCTCTGAAAGTGTTGCTTTCGGTGAACCATAATCCGGTGCCCCTGTGATGAGTATCGCGCGCAATGTTGTAATTTATGGACGGATCTGGCGGAGAAAGCCATTCCACACAGTCTCTTCTCGACTGGTCCCCTGTGAGTGTTTGAGCCGCTACAGCCAATGATGTGTGGTGACGAGGTCACGAACGGGTTAAATCGCCAAACTCGCTTGCCATCGGTCGACTTATTTTCTCAGTATCTGAACATATAAAACACTCATGATGGTGTAGGCGATTGGTTAGGAGTTACTTGCGCACCATCGATGACATTGGCTCCAATGTCCTGCCGTGTGTTTACACCCTGCACCGTGTCGTCGATGGACCTCATTTCGTCATCGACCCCGTGCGCATTCTTGTCGAAGTCGTTTGTTAACTGTTGTCCTGTTTTCTCAACACCTAATCGTAAAAACAATAAGAGCAGTTCAGACCAATTGAATGGTTTTTGCGCACCTGTTATGACCTTATTGCCGATCTCTTGTAATATGTCGCCGACGCCCTGTAACATGCCCTCTACGCCCTTCATTTTGTCTTCGACAACTTTCAGCGTGTCCTGTACGCCGTCCACCTTGTCACCAACTTGGTTTCCAACCCCGTGTATAGCCTTCTGGGCTTCTGCGCCTGCCATTCGAGCTTCCTCCAGCGTCACTTTTTCGAGCCTCTGTAACGCATCCTCAATATCTGTCCTTCCCACGAGCTTCTTCAGAAATTTTTCTGATAAAGAGTAAGCAGAGAGGCTTGATCTATCGCCAATTATCAACTCACTCGCACGATTCTGTTTAATCTCATTGGTTGCGATGGCAAGGATGCGAAGCACCTCAACCATGACCTTCACGATTGCATCCGTCATTCCAATGGTCGGTGGGATCTCGAGATAGGTCTCCAGCCGTCTAAAGATGTTTTCTATACGGTCAAAGAGGTCAACAAGTGCTTCTCGACCTGCACTGATACCCTGAGCGGCCTGACATACTAGAACGTCACAATAGCCCAGAAAGAGATATTAATGCAGATACCCACTGAGAGAAGAATCCCTATGCCCGTAAATATCACCCCCACGGGTGGGTATGCCTCCAAAATCAATATCAGACTGCAGATCCCGGGCAAGTCATCTCGAACGAACTCTTTGAGACTTACTATGCCAACGAACCCGCCAGTCGTTGCAGAAATCGCATTGAGGACATTGACAGTCGGATCCAGCCACATCCAGCCACATTGTCAATTTGTTACGGCTACTCTGAGGTTGACCAGGCTCGAGTATTTGTGCTCGAAGTATAGCGAGGACAGCGTCGGGAGAATGGCAGGTCTCAAGGCTGTGAAGTAGTGGATCCGAGGTCAGGTCTTTCCCAGTTTTCTTCTTATATGCTTCTAAAGCACTGTCGAAGATGGTTTGATAGTCGGACCGTGATGCGACAGAGGGAGAAGTCTGAGACATAGTTCTGACGTTAGGGGTTAGTAGGAAGGCCCAAAGCCCTCGACACCTTGATTGCTACCCACTAACTTGCGTATTCGGGTTTCGGTCCGCTCGGCCCGTTTCCACGCGTCTCTGGCTGACCGCACTAAGTAGGGTTAAGCGTGCGTCACCCGTCAAAACAGCCTTCGAATGATGCTGATATCGACCGCATTACTGTAAAGTGATTGCTATTGCAGAACTTGAAGACGCTTGCACAGAACCAGAATGCGTGAATGCCACCGCGCAGGCTATGGATAAGAACACGAGGAGAGTGATGGCGACGATATGGCGATGGCGGCGGCGACGACGACGACGACTTGGGTGGAGTACATTCTGTGACTCCTGCCGCGGACGGATGGTTCACATTTTGTAGCGAGCCCATGGATGAGGATATTTCAGGGGAGGGAACCGTTCCGAAGGGAAATGGAGACATTTCCGAGGTACAAGTTGGATACATACGATGAAGATGATGATGGGACAGCATCGAGTGCGCCTGGTCATGCTATTTGAGATCACCACCATATGTCCCGCCCAGCTCTTGGTCCCTTCACGAACATAAAAGGGTTACAGCTCTACTGAGACAATGACGATGACCCATACGTCACACTTAAGGAGATACGGGACATTGTTCGTATCGCAAGTTACAGTACCGGATAAATATGTAGACAAGTATGTAGACATTTAGGACGACGACGAACTTGAGCACGTGAAAATTGAAGTTTTGCCAACAGACAACATACTAGTCACCGCTATCGTGGAACAAAATGTGCCATTCTTGTTTACGATGAATCGACAGAGTATTTGGCCCACACCATGATCTGCTTCTAAGCAGTATGCCCCTCTGTGATGGGCAATATGGACCCAGAGATCGAGATATTCCCGAGCCTACCGGCACAGTGAAGAAAAGGCGCAAAAAGACAAGACAAAACGCCGTGCAGTTAGAAACCACGTTGACGCTGTCCTCTCACTCTTGTGGAACCCGCGCGGCACGGAAGATGCTTGCGAGTGGCAGTGCGGATCGCACGGTCAAGCTATGGTACCTGTCGCGATACCGGAAGGACACTGCGTTTCGAGAAGTCGCACAAAGACAAGGTACAGGGCATGCGTTAACGCCAGCAGAGCTACTCAGTCGGTGGATGTGGAGAAAGGCCGGGTCGAGTGTGAAGAGTTCGTAACAACGGAAGTCAGACGCGATATATTCTATGTGAGTAACGAGACTCGGATGCCAGTGTTCTCTCTAAATATGCTCAAGTATCCTTGCAAGTATCTGGATAAATACAGCAAGATCAGCCTCGCTCTGCTTCGGCAACTGAATGGGGGTTTTTTTTCGCGTGAAGACACTTCAAGACAGGTTGGTCAAGTCCATACCAACTTTATTGTAACTCTGTCATGTCACATGCTTGACAGCTCACGCCGTGTCGTGTATGTTGATTTTCAAATTATTACTGTTGATGCTCATAATATGTACAAACAGATATCAATGAAATGCTGTCAAGGCAGCTGTTACAGTTTGTCCCGCAGATTTCTCATCTCGGTGTCAGTTAGGGCAATGTCTATACTGCTAAGCGTATCTCGATATATTGTAGAAAGAAACTGAAGGAGAGACGACAATACTCAACGCGGAGGGCGACAATTCGAAAATAGTTGTTAACAACTGAAACATTGCAGAGATCACGGCAGTCCATCGTAGTCATGAGTGACCGTCCGAAACAAATTAGCAGTGTCTTAAGTAGTAAGTTGAGAATCGAAATTGAGTAGGTAGAACGGTGTCCACATGGTAGGCGGTAGGCAAAAGAAAGCGAAGTAAGGAATGACGGCCGACAAAAGAAAAAGCGATGAAGCCGTGAAAATGGATCTATGAATAGTGAATCGTACCGTCCCGAGTGGACGCGAGGTCGGGCGAGCGGTATGGGTTGAGGCAACATACTGGTAGAAAAATGGTGTTGAGGTCACAGAGGCGTCGATAATCGGACTGCTGAGGTACATAATTGCCGAAAACTTGTAGATGCTACTTTGTTCTGCCTAGTACATGCTCAGAAAGCAATCGTATAACCTCTTCGTGTCCTTTCGCTAAGGCCAACTGGACTGGGGTTTGGCGCGCCTTGTTACGCGCATGAATGTTTGCCCCGTGCGAGAGCAGGAGTTGTGTAGCCTCCAGCTTCCCCTCTGACGCTGCTTGGTGCAACGGTGTTGCGCCCTCGCTGTCCTGTGCATCCGCGTCCGCCTTGTGTTCCAGTAAAAGCAGTACGATCTCGGTGTGTCCATACCGCGATGCCTCATGTAGTGGTGTCCAGCTGGCCTTGTTCCGCACATGAACAATTGAGCCATGCTCGATCAACAATTGTGATGCCGCGAGCTGCCCACTCCAGGCTGCAAGATGCAGCGGAGTGTAATGATACTTATCTCTTCCTTCCACGTTTGAGCCGCGTTCCAGTAAGAGCCGCATAATGTTGGTATGTCCGTACCACGATGCCTCATGTAGCGGTGTCCTGCCGAGGTCTGTCAACGCATCAAGACTTGCGCTATTCTCGACCAACAGCCGTACAACCACGAACTGCCCGGCGAGGATTGCAAGATGCAGCGGAGTCTTGAGGCCGTTATCTCTTGCATCCACATTCGCACCGCGCTCCAGTAAGAGCCGTATGATATTGGTCTGTCCATACCACGATGCTTCATGTAGTGGTGTCCTGCCGAGGTCTGTCAACGCATTGAGACTTGCGCCATTCTCGATTAGCAGCCGTGCGACCGTGAACTGCCCGGTGAGGATTGCAAGTTGCAGCGGAGTCTTAAGACCGTTGTCCCTTGCATCCACATTCGCACCGCGCTCCAGTAAGAGCCGTATAATGTTGGTGTGACCGTGCCACGCTGCCTCATGAAGTGGTGTCCTACCGAGGTCTGTCAACGCATCAAGACTTGCGCCACTTTCGATGAGTAGCCGTGCGGCCGCGACCTGCCCGGGGAGGACTGCAAGATGCAGTGGAGACTTGTACTCCTTATCTCTTGCATCCACGTTTGCACCGCGCTCCAGTACGAGCCGCATGATGTCCGTATGTCCGTACCACGATGCCTCATGCAGTGGTGTCCTGTCGAGGTCAGTCAGCGCATCAAGACTTGCGCCATTCTCGGTCAGCAGTCGTGCGGCCGCGAGCTGTCCGGTGAGGACTGAAATATGCAGCGGGGTCTTGTGATTCTTATCTCTTGCTTCCGAATTCGCACCGCACTCCAGGAAGAGCTGTATGACGTCGAGATATCCCCTCGATGATGCCTCATGTAGTGGTGTCCAGCTGTCCTTGTTCTTCACATCAATAATTGCACCATGCTCGATCAACAACTTTGCAGCGGCGAGCTGCCTGTTACAAGCTGCCAGGTAAAGCGGTGTATTGTGGTTGTTATTCTTTGCCTCTAGGTCCGCACCATGATCCAGCAAGAGCCGCATAATGTCTAGCTTCCTGTCATCGAACAGCGGGTATGTATCAATCGCTTGATGAAGTGGTGTCCAGTCATTGTTGTCCCGTGCATTCACATCCGCGCCCTGCTCGATAATCATCCGGACGACTTCAGGGAGTGCGTTGCATGCTGCCATATGTAATGGGGCCTGACCATCGGAGTCCCGAACATCCACGCCGACGCAATGCGGGAGTAGCAACTGACACACTTGGACATGTCTCCGGTGCAACGCTGCATGCAAAGGGGTTCCGTGAACACCACCCTTGACGATCACGTCCTGGGGACGCTTCAAAATGAGGTGCTGGACCAGGGCGGAAAATCCAAGATCTGCAACATGGTATAGGGGAGATGCCCTGAATCGCCCGGAGTCCTTCTCTGCCCACCAGGAAGAGCTAATATGGGACATCCATGCAGCAAAATGCGGTTTATCTTGATCAAGGAGATGGTCGACACCATCCGTTATCTGTGATATCGCATTCCCGAGCTCGGCGTGATCGGCAAAGTGCTTGGCAGCATAGTCCGCTAGAGGAAACATCTTTACTCTGTCGATGGGGTACTCCAAACGGAGTAATACGCCAATACAAGCTTGAGATATAATAGTATGCGCGAGCTCAAGGCGAATATGGTGGTAATGCAAGGTATCGATTTTTGCAGCGGCGAGGCGATCGGAGGTTAAGAACTCTTTAACCGAGTAATGGGAAAATTGAACCATCTGGGAGTCCCGGAAATCGACAACGGCGATCAAACTAGAGCATGCGGTCAGCACGGCTTGTTCTTGATCCTTCCACCGCCAATCCTCGTTCAGTTTTGGAATCCCTCCGGTCGCGCTGAAATCAACCGCAAGGACCTCTGCCAGCTCCTGCACACGAAGCGGACGGATGGCTACCGTCAGGCATTGCAAGAGTCGATGAGCGTGTACTCGGTTGGCTTTAGGTATTTCTTGTAGTATCCGCTCATATGTCTCATCCAGGGTTTCGGGCAACTCTTCAAGAACATGTCGCACACTTGGAGCGAGACATCGGCGTAGGGCTTCGATTTGACACGAAACCCACCGAAACCTATTTAGAAGTAAGAAAAGGTTATTATGAAAGGAGAGAGACACCCATACATCCCATCAGCTCTGTCTGAGAGTATCTTGACGACCAACTCCTTATCTTGCTCTCGCCATCTCATGATTTTTTTGTCCGAATACACAATGGAGCTGATGTACGCTGCAATATCCTTCTTTTGTCCATCTTCGTCGTGAAGGGATATGCGATTAGATGTCGACGTCAGGGGCTCAAGGACATTCCGGATGTCGACCTCGGAGCGACTTGTGATACAGAGACGTAGATTCGGGAGGTGTAACCCGACCAGTTCCTCGACGAGATCAAGTACCTTTTCCCGTGACGAGTGTACCCCAGAAGTGTCGGGACATTCATCAAGGGCATCTACGACTAGGTAGAGTGGTAATTGCCTTGGGACTTTGAGCATCTTCTCGAGGCATTCCATGAGAGCGCTATCACTGGGCTGCTGTGAGCCACGTTGGTGTGCTGAGTAAAACTCAAGAAGGATGTTGCGGAAAGAAACAGATTGGCTGCTGAGCTGGACGAGGACAGATGAGAGGAAAGCACGAGCATCCTGCTTTCCGGTGTCCTTGAAATCGAAGAAGAAATAGGCCATATGTGCTGACCCAGCTTCGGAGATGCGTTCGATACCCTGGATGATCGCAGAACTAGCGGAAGTCGATAATATAAACACCCTAGCCAAAACGAGTTTTTATCTGGCGACTCACGTAAGAACACTTTTGCCTGAGCCAGCTATGGATTTGGAAGTCTGTTACGAAGAGCGAAGACGTAGCGAGCTAAGGAACGTACGCTTTCCGTAAATCCACAACAAGGACCCCGATTTTTTCCAACTTCTGAAGGTGCTGCTTTCGGTAAACCATAATGCGGTGCCCCTGTGATGATTATCACGCGCAATGTTGTAATTTACGGTCGGATCTGGCGGAGAAAGCCATTCCACACAGTCTCTTCCCGACTGGTCCCCTGTGAGTACTTAAGCCGCTACAACCAACGGTGTGTGGCAACGAGGTCACGAACGGGTTAAATCGCCAGAATCGCTTGCCATCGGTCGACTCATTTTCTCAGCACCTGAACAAAAAGAACACTCAGGACGGTGTAGATAATTGGTTAGGGTTTACTTGCGCACCGTCGATGACCCTGGCTCCAATGTCCCGCTGTGTGTCATCTACGCCCTGCACCGTGTCGTCGATGGACTTTATTTTGTCATCGACCCCATCCGCGGTCTTGTCAGAGTCGTTTGCTATCTGCCGTCCTGTTTTCTCAACACCTAATCATTAAAACGATGAGAACAGTGGAGATAACCAATTGAATGTTTTTTGCGCACCTGTTATGACCTTATTGCCGATCTCTTTCACTTTGTCATCGACACCTTGTAATATGTCACCAACGCCCTGTAACATGCCCTCTACGCCCCTCATTTTGTCTTCGACAACTTTCAGCGTGTCCTGTACGCCGTCCACCTTGTCACCAACTTGGTTTCCAACCCCGTGTATAGCCTTCAAGGCTTCTGCGCCTGCCATTCGAGCTTCCTCTAGCGTCACTTTTTCGAGCCTCTGCAGTGCATCTTCTATATCCGTCCTTCCCACAAGCTTCTTCAGAAATTTTTCTGAAAAAGACTAAGCCGAGAGACTTGATCTATCGCCGGCTATCAACTTACTCGCACGATTCTGTTTAATCTCCTTCGTTGCGATGGCAAGGATGCGAAGCACCTCGACCATGACCTTCACGATCGCATCCGTCAATCCAGGGGTCGGTGGGGCCTCGAGATAGGTCTCCAGCCGTCTAAATATGTTTTCTATGCGCTCGAAGAGGTCAATGAGTGCTCCTCGACCTGCACTGACACCCTGAGCGGCCTGAGATATCAAGACGTCACAATAGCCCGGAAGGAGATATCAACGGTTATACTTACTGAGAGAAGAACTCCTATCCCAGTAAATACCACACCCACGGGTGGATATGCCTCAAAAATCAATATCAGACTACAGATCCCGGGCAGATCACCTCAAACTCTTTGAGACTTACTAGGCCAACGAACCCGCCAATGGTTGCAGAAAACGCATTGAGGACATTTACAGTCGGATCCAACCACATTGTCAGTTTGTTGCGGCTACTCTGAGGTTTACCAGGCTCAAGTATCTGGGCTTGAAGGATGGCGAGGACAGCGTCGGGAGAATTGCAGGTCTCAAGGCTGTGAAGTAGTGGATCTAAGGTCAGGTCTTTCCCAGTTTTTTTCTTATAGGCTTCTAAGGCATTGTCGAAGATGGCTTGATAGTTGGAGCGTGATGCGGCAGAGGGGGAAGTCTGAGACATGCTGAATCTGCTGATGTTGGGGGATAGGTTGGCCTAGAGAAGCCCAAGGCGCCCTCAACCTCGACCGTTGCCATCTGCAGTTGTGTTCGGGCTTCGGTCCGCTCTGTCCGGTTTCCACCCACCAGAACCTTTACAAAGCGTATATCGATATCTTGTACTTGGTGCTATTCAGCATCTAGGTTGTAAGCAACAGTGCCAGTGGCCTGAAGGAGCCTGAAGGTCTAGTAAATTTCATGGCCTCAACTGAAGCTCAATGAATTTAAGGCACCACAGATCGCAAACCTCCAAAAACTGAAGTACTGAAGTCCCGACACGGAACGTTCAATTACAATCCGATGGTCGAGTGTTGCGAAGCGACTGTGCCATAACACAAGTACCTCCCATACCCAAGGAAAGATCAAAGCGTCGGTGACTGGTGATGGATGTCAGTGCCACATCGATCATCGCCCTGACCAAGGCCCTGACCTTAGCCGGTTTAGCCACTTCCCTACGGTGATGCAACGAATTCGGAGCAACATTAGTGAGCCATACTACTAGTAGCGGCAGTGGATGACCCACCCGTCAGGGTAGCCTCCCAAATCGCCCAACTTGGAGTCGACGTCACCGTCACGGTTTGCACCAACTACTAGTGGTACATCACGATCATTGGCAGTGCCTCCATCGTCCGCATACCCAAAATTCCTTATTCATCGGCAACGCGCCTGGACCATTCATTAGCCAGTACTCCCTCACCTCGATCATGATGAGTGTTGGAAATCGGCTCAGAGGGAGTCATAAGGCGACTACGACAATAAGGATGCGAGGCACATAAAGGGGAGAAGATGGCTTTCCTGTACATGCGCGGTGTGTTCGAGCCTTCGAGGACGTAGAGGACGAAATGCGAAAGAAACCGAGGTGGCGGCGTAAGGCGAGACGACAATACTCAACGCGGAACGCGACAATTACGAAAATAGTTTTTACCACCAAAACATTGCAGAGATTACGACAGCCCATTGTAGTTATGAGTGACCGTCCGAAACAAATAAAAATTAAGCAGTGTCTTAAGCTGTAAGCAGATAATCGGAAGTAAGAAGGTGGAATGGTGCCCCATGGCAGGTTGTAGGCAAAAGATAGCGAAGGAAGGAATGATGGCCAACCAAAGGAAAAGCGCTCAAGCCCTGGAATGATGGATTCATGTATAGTAAATCGCATCTTACCGAGTGGGCGCGAGGTCGGACGAGCGGTATCGGGTGCCGAGGTAACGTCACGTTACCTCAACACTACCGCTGGAACGAAAGTGGTGTTGAGGTCTCGGGGGCGTCGACTATCGGACTGCTAACGTACCTAAGTGCTGAAAACCGAAAACCTGTGGATGCTACATCTTTGTTCCACCTAGCGCATGCTCGGAAAACAACCGTACAATCTCTTCGTGTCCTTTCGCTAGGGCCAACTGGACTGGGGTTTCGTGCCCCTTGGTACGTGCGTGAACGTTCGCCCCATGCGAGAGCAGGAGTTTTGCAGCCTCCAGCTTCCCCTCCAACGCAGCTTGGTGCAACGGTGTTGCGTGCTCGCCGTCCTGTGCGTCCGGGTCTGCCTTGTGCTCCGGTAAGAGCAGTATGATGTCGGAATATCCACGGAGTGATGCCTCATGCAGTGGTGTCCAGCTGACCTTGTTCCGCACATGAACAATTGCGCCATGCTCGATCAACAACTGTGATGCCGCGAGATGCCCATTGCAAGTCGTAAGATGCAGCGGAGTGCAACAATACGTATCTCTTGCTTCCACGTTTGCACCGCGCTCCAGTAAGAGCTGCATGATGTCAACATATCCATGCCACGAGGAGGCATGTAGTGGTGTCCTCTCGAGGTCACTCAGCGCCTCAAGACTTGCCCCATTCTCAATCAGCAGCCGTGCGGCCTCGAGCTGCCCATTGCCGGCTGCAAGATGCAGCGGAGTGCCATGGTCCTTATTTCTTGCATCCATGTTTGCACCGCGGCCCAGTAAGAGCCGCATGATGTCGACATGTCCATACCACGAGGCGTCAAGTAGCGGTGTCCCCTCGAGGTCACTCAGCGCTTCAAGACTCGCCCCAATTCCGACCAGCAGCCGTGCGGCCGCGAGCTGCGCATTGCATGCTGCAAGTCGCAACGGAGTGCTATGAAACTTATCTCTTGCTTCCACGTTTGCACCGTGTTCCAGTAAGAGCCGCATGATGTCGACATGACCATACCACGAGGCGTCATGTAGTGGCGTTCTCTCCTGGTCACTTAGCGACTCGAGACTTGCTCCATTCTCGACTAGCAGCCGTGCGGCCTCGAGCTGCGAATTGCGGGCTGCAAGATGCAGCGGAGTACAGTGGTTGTTATTTTTTGCTTCACGGTCCGCACCATGATCCAGCAAGAGCCGCATAATCTCCAGCTTCCTGTCATTGGACAGCGGGTACATATCAATTGCTTGATGAAGTGGTGTCCAGTCATTTTTGTCCCGTGCATTCACATCCGCGCCCTGCTCGATAATCATCCGGACGACTTCAGGGAGTGCGTTGCATGCTGCCATATGTAATGGGGCCTGACCATCGGAGTCCCGAACATCCACGCCGACGCAATGCGGGAGTAGCAGCCGACACACTTGGACATGTCTCCGGTGCAACGCCGCATGCAAAGGGGTTCCATGAACACCACCCTTGACGATCACGTCCTGGGGACGCTTCGAAACGAGATGCTGGACTAGGGCAGAATATCCAAGATCCGCAACATGGTATAGGGGAGATGACTTGAGTCGCCCGGAGTCCTTCTCTGCCCACCAGGAAGAACTGATAAGGGACATCCATGCAGCAAAATGCGGTTTATCTTGATCAAGGAGACGGTCGACACCATCCGTTATTTGTGATGTCGCATTCCCGAGCTCGGCGTGATTGGCGAAGTACTTGGCAGCATAGTCCGCTAGAGGAAACATCTTTACTCTGTCGATGGGGTACTCCAAACGGAGTAATACGCCAATACAAGCTTGAGATATAATAGTATGCGCGAGCTCAAGGCGAATATGATGGTAATGCAAGGTATCGATTTTTGCAGCGGCGAGGCGATCGGAGGTTAAGAACTCTTTAACCGAGTAATGGGAAAATTGAACCATTTGGGAATTCTGGAAATTGACGACGGCGATCAAACTAGAGCATGCGGTCAGCACGGCTTGTTCTTGATCCTTCCACCGCCAATCCTCGTTCAGTTTTGGAATCCCTCCGGTCGCGCTGAAATCAACTGCAAGGACCTCTGCCAGCTCCTGCACACGAAGCGGACGGATGGCTACCGTCAGGCATTGCAAGAGTCGATGAGCGTGTACTCGGTTGGCTTTGGGTATTTCTTGTAGTATCCGCTCATAAGTCTCATCCAGGGTTTCGGGCAACTCTTCAAGAATATGTCGCACGCTTGGAGCGAGACATCGACGCAGGGCTTCGATTTGACACGAAACCCACCGAAACCTATTTAGAATTGAGAAAAGGTGTTATGAGAGGAGAGAGACACTCATACATCCCATCAGCTCTGTCTGAGAGTATCTTGACGACCAACTCCTTATCTTGCTCTCGCCATCTCATGATTTTTTTGTCCGAATACACAATGGAGCTGATGTACGCTGCAATATCCTTCTTTTGTCCATCTTCGTCGTGAAGGGATATGCGATTAGATGTCGACGTCAGGGGCTCAAGGACATTCCGGATGTTGACCTCAGAGCGACTTGTGATACAGAGACGTAAATTCGGGAGGTGTAACCCGACCAGTTCCTCGACGAGATCAAGTACCTTTTCCCGTGACGAGTGTACCCCAGAAGTGTCGGGACATTCATCAAGGGCATCTACGACTAGGTAGAGTGGTAATTGCCTTGGGACTTTGAGCATCTTCTCGAGGCATTCCATGAGAGCGCTATCACTGGGCTGCTGTGAGCCACGTTGGTGTGCTGAGTAAAACTCAAGAAGGATGTTGCGGAAAGAAACAGATTGGCTGCTGAGCTGGACGAGGACAGATGAGAGGAAAGCACGAGCATCCTGCTTTCCGGTGTCCTTGAAATCGAAGAAGAAATAGGCCATGTGTGCCGACCCAGCTTTGGAGATCCGTTCGATATCCTGGATGATCGCAGAACTAGTAGTAGTCGATAATATCAACACTCTGGCCGCAACGAGTTTTATCGGGCGACTCACGTAAGAACACTTTTGCCTGAGCCAGCTATGGAATTGGAAGTCTGTTATGAAGAGCGAGGATGCAGCGAGCGAAGGAACGTACGCTTTCCGTAAATCCACAACAAGGACCCGATTTTTTTCCAATCTCTGAAGGTGCTGTTTTCGGTGAACCACAATGCGGTGCCGTTGTGATGATTATCACGCGCAATGTTGTAATTTACGGTCGGATCTGGCGGAGAAAGCCATTCCACACAGGTTTGTCTCGGCTGATCCCCTGTAAGTGTTTGAGCCGCTACAGCCAACGATGTGTGGTAACGAGTTCACGAACGGGTTAAATGGCCAAATTCGCTTGCCATCGGTCGACTTAATTTCTCAGTATCTGAACATATAAAACACTCAGGATGGTATAGACAATTGGTTAGGAGTTACTTGCGCACCGTCCATGACTTTAGTTACAAAGTCCTGCCATGTGCTATCTAGCACCGTGTCATCGACGGTACTTATTTTGTCATCGATCCCATCCGCGGTCTTGTCAGAGTCATTTGCTATATGTCGTCCTGTTTTCTCGACACCTAATCGCAAAAACAATGAGAGCAGTGGAGATGACTAATTGAATGGGTTTTGCGCACCGGTTATGACCTTATTGCCGATCTCTTTCACTTTGTCATCGACACCTTGTAATATGTCACCAACGCCCTGTAACATGCCCTCTACGCCCTTCATTTTGTCTTCGACAACTTTCAGCGTGTCCTGTACGCCGTCCACCTTGTCACCGACTTGGTTTCCAACCCCGTGTATAGCCTTCAGGGCTTCTGCACCTGCCATTCGGGCTTCCTCCACAGTCACTGTTTCGAGCCTCTGCAGCGCATCCTCTATATCCGTCCTTCCCACAAGCTTCTTCAGAAATATTTCTGAAGAAGAGTAAGCCAAGAGACTTGATCTATTGCCAATTATCAACTTACTGGCACGATTCTGTTTAATCTCTTTTGTTGCAATGGCAAGGATACGAAGCACCTCAACCATGACCTTCACGATCGCATCCGTCAATCCAGGGGTCGGTGGGACCTCGACATAGGTCTCCAGCCGTCTGAAGATGTTTTCTATGCGCTCGAAGAGGTCAATGAGTGCTCCTCGACCAG
Source organism: Russula ochroleuca (assembly GCA_015178965.1). Taxonomy (NCBI): domain Eukaryota; kingdom Fungi; phylum Basidiomycota; class Agaricomycetes; order Russulales; family Russulaceae; genus Russula; species Russula ochroleuca. The sequence goes on from WHVB01000002.1 coordinate 1,070,651, forward strand.
CACTGACACCCTGAGCGGCCTGAGATATTAGGACGTCACAGTAGCCCGGAAAGAGAGATCAATGTATATACTCACTGAGAGAAGAACCCCTATGCCCGTAAATATCACGCCCACGGGTGGGTAGGCCTCCAAAATCGATATCAGACTGCAGATTCCGGGCGAGTCATCTCGTACTCCTTGAGACTTACTAGGCCAACGAACCCGCCAATGGTTGCAGAAAACGTATTGAGGACATTTACAGTAGGATCCAGCCACGTTGTCAGTTTGTTACGGCTATTCTGAGATTGACCAGGCTCAAGTATCTGGGCTTGAAGGATGGCGAGGACAGCGTCGGGAGAATTACAGGTCTCAATGCTGTGAAATAGTGGATTTGAAACTAGGTCATTCCCAGTTTTCTTTTTATAAGCTTCTAAAGCACCATCGAAGATGGCCCGATAGTTTGAGCGCGATGTAACAGGGGGAGAAGCCTGAGACATGGGATAGTAGGAAGGCCCAGGGAGAAGGGCAAGCCGCCCTACTGCCAAGCCTACAGCTGCCATTGCCACAACAGGCAGTGTGTTTTCGGTCCACTCGGCCCGGTTCTTACCCAATTTTATTTTTTTCGACACCGCTGAAAGGCTCTCGAAAATGGGAGACTTGATTTCGAGTATCGCATGGTTCGCGTCTTGCTACATCGTTGTTTGCTCCACTAACCCGCACTGAACAGGGTCAAGCGAGGGGTCTCCGCGCGTCACCCATCAAAACAGCAATTGAATGATGCTGATATCGAGCGCATTAAAGAGATCGCTCATGTAGAACTTGAAGACGCGCGCACAGAACTGGAACGCGCGAATTCCACCGCGCAGGCCATGGATAAGAGACACGAAGAGAGTGACGACAATGACATGACGGGCGACCACGATGACGACGACGACGACGACGATTCGGCTTGGGTAGAGTACGTTTTGCGACTTCTGCCGCGGATGCCCGATTAACGATTTTGTAGTGAACCCATGGACGAAGATACTTCAGGCGAGGGATCCATTCCGAAGAGAAACGGAGACCTTTCCGAGTACAAGTTGGATACATACGACGAAGATGACGATGGGCCAGCATCGAGTGCGTCTGGTCATGCCCTATTTGGGATCACCGCCATATGTCCTGCCCAGCTCTTGGTCCCTTCACCAACATAAAAGGGTTACAGTTCTACCGAGATAATGACGACGACCCGTACGTCACGCTTAAGGAGGTACGCGACACCGTTCATATCGTGATTCACCTGATAAATATGCAGACGTTTAGGACGACGACGAACTTGAGCGCGAGGAAAATGAAGTCTTGCCAACAGACAACCTACTAGTGACCGCCATCGTCGAACAAAATGTGCCTCAGCTCCATTTCTTTGTTTACGATGAATCGACAGAGTATTTGGGCCCACACCACGATCTGCTTTTGAGTAGCATGCCCCTCTGCCTCGAATGGCTCGACTATCCAATCTCGTCGACCGCCTCTGCCATGGACACTGGCGACGATCTTGCAAATTCTCCGTCACAGTTCGGAAATTACATTGCGATGGGCACTATGGACCCAGAGATCGAGATTTTCTCAGTGGACCTTCTCGAATCTGTCTACCCTGACCTGGTCCTTGGAAATCCCAAGGAGACAGCAGCGCATGTCCCCGAGTCTGCCGGCACAGGGAAGAAAAAGCGCAAAAAGACAAAGCACCGCGCAGTCAGCGAGAAACATCACGTTGACGCTGTCCTCTCACTATCGTGGAATCACGCGGTACGGCAGATGCTTGCGAGTGGCAGCGCGGATCGCACGGTCAAGCTGTGGGACCTGTCGCGAGACCAGAAAGAGGGGGCGTTTCGTAGTTTCGAGAAGTTGCACAAAGACAAGGTGCAGTCCGTGCAGTGGAACCCAGCAGAGCCATCAGTGCTACTTAGTGGGAGTTACGACCGTACCGTGCGGGTGTTCGACTCGCGAGCACCGAACGCGAGCGTCGGTGCCATCGTGGGCGCGGACGTCGAGGCGATACGGTGGGATCCATGGGATAATCACGGTTTCTATGTGCGCTCTCACTACTTCTTCCTTATGACCGCGTATCTGACGGGAATGAACGACGCGTCATCGGTACAGGTCTCATTGGAGAATGGCATGGTGGTCAATTTCGACGCGCGAACAATGCCGTCAGACCTGAACCAACCATCGCCCGCACGCTTCACGATTGCGGCGCACGATGGCGCGGCATGTGCCCTGGACATCAATCCGCACATCCGCGGATGCCTCGCCACGGCGGGCACGGACAAAATGGTAAAAATATGGAATGTTCAAGGAGACGAGTCAGGCGGGAAGCGACAAGTCAGCCTCGTCGCTGGCCGCGACCTCGGACTGGTAAGGGCCTTCAGTATATATATATGTCCAGGTTGCTCATCGGGTTCAGGGCGAGGTGTTCTCGGCTGTGTGGTCGCCGGACGACCCGTTAACGCTCGCGGCAGCGGGTTCAAAGGCGAAGCTGCAGATCTGGGACGTCGGCGCCAATTTTGGTGCGCGCAAGGTTTTTGGACAGAGACTTGCTGAAGCTGGGCGCGCGTTGAAAGAGAAAAAGAGTGGAGGCGTCATCGGTATTGCAGACGACGAGGATGACGAGGATGACGACGGCGATGATGAGGATTAGTAGCACGCGTGTTCACTACAGTACATAATCCATAGCCATATCATCGTGACCTATATGCACTTTGGCTACGAGCAGGGCGGGTCCCCTGGACCAGATAACCAATGGAGACAGGGTAGAGTGATCTGTGTTATTCGCTGGCCACGTATACTCGAGTTGGCCAAATATTCCGCACCACCTTCAGTACTGTGGGGTAAATATTCTCGACGCTCCCTGACCAATGCGCCTAAACACTTTATTTCCGACCCGTATGCATTCTGTGTTCATTTATCCTCAAGCACTCTGAGCATTACGTAGACCCACGAGGAGGATGAACTATCTGTAGTCAAGTATCGGCGGCATCAATAATACGTATTCAGCTACATGTAGGATGGGCGACGGCAGCTAGGCTATTCAAACAGCTAACTGAGCAGCATTACAATCACATAAAGTCATCTGGGTTGGTCCCGAAATCGTCAAGTGCCTCATCATACACAGTTGTATCCAACCTACTTGAGATGTCAGCTCCGACACGTACAGAAATAATAATCATAGGGTACTCACTTGTTCCCCAACTTACTAGCACCAAGGACGGGTTTCCCTGCTGCTTTTGGCTTCTTCTTTCCGCTAAGTTTCTCTCGTTGTTCACGCTGCTTCTCATTCGCAAGGGTAGTGAGTCCGCTCGCCGCCTTGCGTACATCGACATCGCGCAGCGGGGCAGCAAGGGCGCGCACGTGGTGCTCGGCAAAAGAGGCGTACAGCGGCTTGTCTTGATGCCGTTTGATGACGTGCGCGATGATGGCGTCTGAGAGCGCGATGAAATCCTCCTTGGACTTGGGATCCGATTTCAAGATGCTGTCGAGATCCGCGTCGGACGAGCCTTAGAGTAAGTACGCGGCGGGTCAGGACTTTGAGCGAGACCAGAGAAAAAAAGAAAAAAAAAAGAGGATATCCCGTTCGGATGGTACACGCACCCTTGACGACGTCGGTGGGTCCAAAAAGCTCCGTAGCATTGCGGAGATCAGATTCGAGCTCGCGCTGTTTCTCGAAATTCGCCTTGGCGCGAGGATCGAGCACCGCGTCCTCATCGTAGTCCGCCTGGTCATCGCCCAAAGCGAGTCGGGCTTGGCGCTCGGCCTCCTTCTCTGCGAGCTTCTGCTTGAGAGATCCTTTCTTCTTGTGAGGAGCTGCCGCCGCCGCAGCAGCAGCGGGTGAAGGCTTCTCCTTTTCCTCATCGGATGATGCTTCCCAATCGCTCTGCAAACGATTGCAATCGATGAGGGAAAGAGTGTCTCAGTCGGACACACAGTTAAGAAGCGGGCTCACGACAGGCCCATCGTCATCATCGTCCTCCCCTTCCCATTTGCTGCTCTTGGTTGCTAGAGCCTTGTTGGGTATGGGACGCACAGGGGAGTCGTCCCCGGAACCCTCTGCCCTGATTGTCAGCGGCGAACGGCAAGGATGAGGTGGATAATGGTGGCTTTACCCCAGTCGGACATTGCTGTACTTCTTCTGCTTCGGACGGGAAAGGGGCGTAAGGACGGTCGGGGCTGCCGAGCAGCAGAGATTGATTAAGTCGAGTAAAGAGATGAAGATTTTACGGAACGGAAATGGCAAGCGCGCGCCACACAGACTCATGTCAAGCGTTCACCTCAGGTCCGCCCATAGTGCTCACTCACAACACACACCCCTCACCCCCAAATTGCAGGACGCAGCTCTTGAAACTTGCAACTCCTCTCGTTCAGCTCCATGGTTTTACTCGTACCGCCTTAGCCAATTCAGTACTATCCCTTCCCGAACCCCACGCGGAGCCACTCTCCGATTCTGCGGTAACGGTGTTGTTTGGCGAAGGCGATGCCGCACGACGAACTCTAATCAATGCGTGGCTCGACGAAGGGCGAGGTCACATGCGGGCTGTCCCCGTCGATGGCGTAAAACGTGCTCTTCTCGCTCGCCTTGAGTACAACGTGCCAGTGCTAAGGCATCTCCCCGAAGTACGTCAATCTACTTGATTATGGGCCACACGGATGCTTATGGGCGAACCTAGGCATTTGGACTTGTTGCATCTCCGAGACTCGGTATTCCACCCATTGATTTGCTCCCCGCGATACAGCATGCAGCAGGCATCGCCGACGAGGCTTGTCGGGTGACCAACGATGCGTCCGTTGGGGTACGTCCGTTTCGAACACGTTTCTGCAGTCACTTATGGTGTGCGCGAAAGCCTTCCTGGTATACAAAGCGGGCTACCCTTGCGGCCATCTATGCTGCCGCTGGTAAGACAGGCTTTACTCTCTTGGACGCCTGCGTTGACATATGTTTTCTTGCCAGAGCTCCATCAACTCACATCGCCTCCGACCGCTCCCGCATTTCTCGACTCCCTCTTTGAATCAGCCTCGCATGTTGAAAATGCCCTCTCAGAAGCCGAGGTGTTCGCGCAATATGTTGCCAGGAGTTGGGTGGCTATTGCCAAAAGCTCAACGTAATAATTAAACCGTGAGCGTCCCGTGCCGTCACGTGTCGTTTACACTATTTAGCACGAGCCATTTTGGGAACACACTGGCAATTATAGACCGATCTCTGGGATGCTGTACAGTATCCTAACTAGATCGTCTTTGGGGCTTTGTACTCCACTTCTCTGGACGTGGCTGCGTCATGGGATACCCATCAGGGAGTGTTGTGAATATTTGCGAAGAAGGGGTATACAGGTGTTGTCAGGCATTCTGCATCAGTCACCTATGAGCGACAGTTAGGATTAGGAGTCTACAGCGAGCGTCCATTAAGTGCGCCGTGTCCCAGAACCAACTTGAAAGCCATAAATAGCACACAGTGGAATGAAGCAGGCTTTTCATTCTTATTGCATGGCTACTCGTTATGGATTAGTACCGAGGCATGCATATCCAACCGGAAAGGATCCGCTTTAATTGTCCGTCGGTCACGGGCAGTGGACAACTTCGCTTCCCATAATTGAACTTACGTTGAAATGTCTCCGAATGGTTGGTCAAAATAACAACGTCACTCATCCGTCCTTAGTACTGCAATACCATTCCGAGATTCATCGCCTTGTTATCGCCACCCCTGTAATCATCCACTCACGCCTCGTGTTTGAGCCCAAGTGGGGTATGGGAGTGACGGCGGCAGAGGGCAGGTGATCCGTGATTGGATTCCACATAACACACATAAGAGCAGTATCCCGGGCACCCCCATTTGAATAAGACTCGTGATATTAGGTGATGCCATCATTGCCCATCCCGTATAACATGTCAATCTGTCTGTGTCCCGTTGCTGTGGTAATGACCTTGTACGGGGTGTGCCGCTGGATCTGATGACCATGACCTTCCCTGGGCATCCAGTAGCACATTTGACACGTTGCCGCTCGTGCTCTGCCCGGATCTTGGCCCGAACCTTGGCCTTAAACGCCAGTCACCACCAATCATATACCATGAATGTTGCATGTCCTATAATGGGGGTTATGCCAAAGACATCCAAGCAAAGGGACGATACACCCGACTGCGGCGACACCGCAAAATACACCTTCTCAAGACTCTTTCTCATCCCTTGCGTTTCCCAGCGTACGCGAAACAAGGTCTTCCTGCCTCGCAAGCCACATGCCGAACGCTGGAGTCCGCAGCCATCGCTCGTAGAACTCGCGCTGCTTCGCACCGGACCTAAAGGGCAGTACCGCCCCATGTGTCTTGAGCGAAGCGAAGAAGTTTGCGTTGTTGAAGGACTTGAGGCGCAAGCCCGTGCTTGCTTCGGAGGGTCGGGGAATAAGAGTGTTCAGATAGCGATTAAGAGGAACCAGTACCGCCGCGGAACGAGAGGAAAGATGACGGCGAAGATTGAAGGACCCTTCAGCGACTGGGAACGAAGAGGGTCATAACTCGTGAGACCGTCGTACATCGTACGTGAAGCTTTTAACTCACGCGCTTTCGCACTTCCACTCTCGGCTGTGGTTTCTAAAATCCGGAGGAGCTGGCGGTCCTTAGACGTATACCGTTTGTGAGTTTTTGTCTTCCATCCGGGTGACGGACCGAACCGCGCTGGAGGGTCTTGATGGCTGTTGAAAAGCGATCAGAAACGGCGCAGAGGAATACCCCGCAGCACTTACCTAGACTTCCCACCAAGGGTGAGGACATGGGGCCAATGACTGCACGTTTTCTCAAAGAATGGGTTCGTGACCCCGAGAAGTAGGCCTGCCTTTGGTGCCTTTTCATTTACTAGGGTCTTGTATTCCTTATCATGGATTGTGAAATAAGGTCTAAAGTCTCCCACCCACGGAATCTGCATGACGTGGTGACGGGTTTAGGGTACCGTGCAGCTAGTAGACAGCAAGCCTCTCACGGGTCTGATCACGTCACGGAGCCACCATATCGCATTGCTGGTCCATGCAGGGGACTGCCCGAAGATTATAATCGGTTCACATAACACGAGGCACTCCCAAATAGACCAAAGATGCGATAATGATGCCTCAAAGATTTGAATTATGCTCAATGGGGCAATCGGGGGTAAACATGCAAGAAGCTGAACATCAATTATGATAGAGAAGACGAGTGAAAATGAGTAGTCAGAACATACGTGCCAATCTTGGTCCGTTACGGCATGCATGTGGGGACCATTACCAAGTTGCTGCTCATCCAGGTCTCGAGGAAGCTCGACATGGAGAACCGAGCCTAGGAAGCCGAGCTCCTTTGTGGAACCGGGTACTGGTGGCGGCCTGCAACCCATGTAGAATGATATCCGAGTATCCGTTCCACGTGTTGAATCTCACCATTTGGCAATATTGTGTGATGCAACCTCTAATATAGGGTCACCATGAGCGTGATAGAGGGGCCCTAACTTGTCTAGTAAGGCACAGAATAGTGCTGGATAAGGGTGATGTGTCAACACCACAATGCACCTCTAGAACGACAGACATGAGAAGACGCGTGCATGGAATTCGGTGACAATACCTGAGAGTATCCGCGCTTGGAAGTGGCGCTCCTTTCTTGAGTAAAGTGAGAAAAGCCGTAAAGGAAGCCGTCCGGAGATGCCACGCGTCGATAATCAAACAAAGAAGAACCTCCTTGATTCGTTCTTGCAACCTGTTCTCGTATGCGAAAGGAATGTGTCTCTGAACCTTCCTTGAATAACGCCGAGTCAGGAAACGCAGAGAAAGCACTAGTTCAGGTTCTATTTCAACACGCATACACTGGATGGTGAGAAGAGCGAACATGTTTTCGGCTTCGAATGGGTATAACGGCAATGGTGGGAATATGCAGTTCAACGAGGGACCTTGCTCAAGGTCAAAGTCGACTGAAAATGCAATGGATGAGCATGCAAGGTGTACGGCTAGACCAACAAGCAACAATTGCCTATAGCTAACCCCAAGACCCAGCGACGTAGACGCTCTACGTTTTCGACTTCGAATGAGATCCCCTGGAGAGTTGGAAAGATACTTATGCTACGTCTTGGCGATCTTAATGGGAGTGTCCTGGTGCGGGATAAGCCAACATTGGCAAGAGAGGGAAGGGATGGCTTGATCTTCAAGTTCAAGTCTGGGGACGAAGAAGCGACATGGTGGAGATCGAGGGCTCTCCTTGGATCTAGTACATGAGCATCTGTCGCATCCTCGTAAACCGCGGGGTATGTAGAGACACTACTTGGGGACGTCGAGCGTGCGTCGTCCTCCATGCAGTGGTTAACGTCAATGGCCAGCACTTCACCTCGAGCGGCAACTAGGTGATCAAGCGCGCAAACCGGAATCTGCTCTCGCTACCGGTAGCCGGTTCCAGTTCGTTCCTGGCTCCCCCACTGCAAAAACGTTTCGCTCCCAACTGTCGGCGGCCGTGTTCACGTAGGGTGAATTTCACCCTCCGAACTACAGTACCCAGCCTAAAATCATCGGTAATGATCGACCCGGCGGCCGGGTGGAGATCCACCAAAAAGTGTTAACTTGTCTTCCGCTGTCAGAGAATTAGTTTTTCGAAGTCTCTGTGTCAGCTGTCAAGCATGTCAAGTTTTGGTAGCATGCGTGCGTCATGTTCCAAATGAGTTCATCACCGGGAAGCCGATGTTACAGTAGAGACCCTGATTCTGCCCCGTCGTGTATCTCGGAAAAAGAGCGGAAGCTACTGTAGGGACGTGGCACCTGCTCTACGGCTTCCTTCCCTTCACGATGTGCACGAGGTGGACGTTCCTTTCCGCGTCTATGCCGTCCACGCGGAAGCCTATAAAATGGGCATAGAATAACATGTTCTCATCCACCCCCATCCAGCCTTCTTCTCTCTGCGTATTCTCATCAAAGATGCCCGCCCTCGTTTCAACCGTGCGACACTGGGTCCCCCCACCTGTCACGAAGGAGGCTCGTAAGTGAAGGCCAACCATTTTTACTTTCGGAGATCGCTGACTGTCCATCTAGTTGAATGGGCAGACCTCACATGTATCGATATTGCCAAGGCCAAGACACCAGAGGGCCGCGCCGAGCAAGTCCGTCTGGCGCGTGATGCAACTCACAAACAAGGCTTCTTCTATGTGATCAATCATGGGCTCGATCAGGCGATCGTAGGTTACGATTGAGTGTCGTTCCATGTCGTTACATAACTCCGTTCTCCCAGGTTGACCGAGCGGTTGATATTGGCGCCCTTGCATTTGACGATGTTAGTGACAACGAGAAGCTTCACTATCAGGCCCGAATCAAGGAGACGGGAGAGTACTTGGGATACAAGCTTCCTCAATACTGGGTATGTCGGACACTTAGTTAACTACGCCGATCGATGATAACACTTCACTAGACAATAGCCAACGGAGTCAAGGATAAAATAGAGCATTACAACAGTGAGCTACCAACGTAGAAAGCTCTAGATCTTAACCCACTGAAAACACACCAGTTCCTCGAGACGCCTCCCGACGTGAACATCCCACTGTGTTGCGTCCGTTCTTGCCTGAAGTTCAAAGAATCATCGAGTTCACCCATCGCGAGGTCTTGAACGAAGTACAAAAGTTAGCCAAACGTTCTTAGGTTGACCTGTTCTCATTTACTCACGACGACCAACATAGGCTTCTTTCCTTGGGTCTAGAACTTCCGGAAAACACGCTCCCTGATCTACATCCCTTTGACGAGACCAACCACTCTTTCTGTAAGCGAACGTAGTTGTCATTCCGTTTCGTTCCTTATTTGATATTTTCTAGGGCGATTTATGCTTTAGTACGGCATCTCCTTGCGTATTCCCATCCCGGCGAGAACTGACGTACCCGTAGCAACCCCCGCACCCGGGAAGAAGAGGAAAAGACAAACAATATCTGGATGAAGGGTCACGCAGGTGATGACTTATATTACCTGTCTTATCCATATCTCACACGATGGTTGTTGTAGACCACATGAGTTTTACGGCAATATGGAGCCAACCAGTCACAGCTTTGCAAATCAAAGACTGGGATGGTAAATGGCGTTATGTCAGACATGTCGAGAACGCTCTCGTAAGTCGTGGTGCGCGCAATCTCAGCCATTCGCTCAACCTCCAGCGCCTCAGGTCGTAAATGTCGGCGACACGACGGAGTACTTGTCAGGTGGCTATTACAAATCTGCCATACATCGTGTCGTCAAGCCCCCAGCTGACCAGGAGGGGTACCGGAGGCTTGGTTTAATTTACTTCAATTACATGTCCGACCATACCCCCATCGCACCGCTGCTGGAGAGTCCAGTCCTGCAGCGTGAGGGCATCACCAAGTCTATTAGCGGCGATCCCCCCACTCAGGAAACATGGCGCAAGAAAAGGACAGCAGCGTATGGCGTCACTCAGCTACAGCGGGCGGAAGATGGGTCCGAGTACGAGATCGTCAACGGCGTGCGGGTTACGCACTATAACTAAGGCTCATACGTGAGCCTAACGGAATCGAACAGGCATAGGATTTGAGTACAGTAGCAGTAGCGGCCGTACTGGGACTAGTAGCCTATTGTGTGTAATGGTATCTAATCGCATCTTTCTTGGTCGATTTCTACTTTACTCCGAGAGAGTCAGTCACAGGTTACAGGCCTTCAGCCTGACTGAGTTCATTCGCATGTGTATGTCATGACCACGGATCGAGTGGGTTGACTCTTACGACCCTTTACGTTCCCGAGACGAACATCCACAACTTGTCGCTTGGAGCATCTTTCCACCACCGCAACCAGCTCTGGGTCAGAACTGTCGACCGTGTCGAGCGCCTTTCACCCAAGCCATTAAAGCAATGTTCCATCGCGAGAACGAGACTACCCAATACGAGCACAATACAAAACATATCAGTCTTAGGTCTGACAGGCGGACGACGGAGAGCATTGGAATGGGTTTTCCTTCCGAGTCTGCACTTTTCCCATGACACGTGATACCCCTCCTCGAGTTCTCCAGGACGCGATTATTACAGTAATAGTAGATGACAAGGTTAAATTGGGTTACCGTCTCGGCTCCTCCTAGATTTGGCAGGTAGATTCGGGCTGACAGTGATGAATGGTTGGCTTACTGTACTAGGCTCGCGTGGTAGAGCCCAGCCCACTCCCACAATCCGGTTTGACGGTACCAGTTCGGAATAATTCGTGATAGGTAACAAGGACAAGACAACTCTGGCAACCACCTCTCGTCGGACGCCAAAAAAACCCGACCGGGAATTACATAAAGAGATGTCACCTCCGAAGCTTTCATCATTTATGACCACGGGTGTAGTTGGACGGGTCAAAACACAAAGTGATTGATTGCTAGTAAGGTCCAGATCTAACTGGCAGAATAAAATGGACAAGTTGGTTGAAGTTACGGAATGCCATGCACAAACGGGGTTTCTTCTGTCACCAATGCCTAGACAGAGTTCAGATTTGCCTAGCCAGGCGGCCTGTAAAATCTTGGAAAGGAAGCGCCAAGACGCTAAAGATCAAGGAGACCGGTGCTGTCATTTGTTGCAAGCTTGATTGCAAGTCTTTGCAAAATTGGGTAGGTTCTGATACGCCGCAGAGGCAATGATACCCCATTCGAGCACCGCAGTTGTCGGTACGTGGCTAACGGTGTTCAACAGTGCATTGTGCACCACCTGTATGATCGCCGGGCCAGAATACGTGAGGTCGAGCACGAAGCTTGTATGAAAGGCCACATATTTCCTAATATATATCGTGTTGCATTCAGTCAACCGTAACGTACAGTTGGCGTTTCGTATGAAATTGAGAGGAACGTTCCCTTGAAATTGTGCTCCACGGTCACCAAGCTGAAGGCCGATGACGCTCGTCAACATCCACAGCTAAGATAAACAAGAAAACCGCTTACTGTGTCATCCCTTACAGAGTAGTCAAATTCAATGGAAATTCAACACAAAACTGCTTCATGATGTAGTACTTGATGCGGTACCCGACCGATCCACATTTATCCCCCAAGACCACAAGAGAAAAAGGAGTAAAGTGGGCATGTCCGGCTTAGGGTATGGAAGGTAACGCCACATGGCATGACATGTAAACCCTTTCGGGTTCTTGATGAAAATTACTGCGAATCAGACAAATGTTGACTGTTTAGAGAAATAGAGTTCACCAGAGTATTCAATACCGTATGATAGGGTCATCGGAGTGAGTGCCCCGGAGATATCACAAATTCGCAACCCACGTCATACAGCGAGCGCGGGATCAATGGTGGGTACCAGCATCTAGAAACATTATATTTGAAACGGCGCGTAGAGGAGGGTATGGAAGACCACATACTAGACAACGGATCAGAAGGAGGCGTAGAAGAACACCACAGGTCCACGCTGAGCATTAGGACTGAGACTCCACTATTGTAGCAAAGTTTCGGCACGTAAACCAGGGGGTTACTGTGGGTCACTGTTCACTGTTTCTGCACCGCTCATTAATCCTTCTTTGATCTGGGCCCATCACGAGTCACGACTAGTGAAGCTAGTGAAGAGCTTGGTGAAGAGTTCATTTCGGGTTTGGTTTGTTTTATGATCACGACACCGTTCAGTCAGCTGCACGTGATGTGCCACTTACACGCGTTCCGTGTTTGTTCACTCTCCATCTCCATCACTTCTTCTGTCCTACAGATTGCTGAGGGTAAGCCACTTTGTCATTATACAGATTTTTCCTGCTAGCTGACTAGTAATATGCGGGTTTTTTTGTCCTCATCCTACAGACTGCAGATTACTGAGGCCTGCTAGGTTATGCGCCCTGCTGCTCGTGAAATACGACCACGCCCTAGCCTTATTCCGTGCCCGCCGTATCTGTGATACTTATATCTGTCTAGCAACAACCTTTAATTCCTCACCATGGCATCCAATAATACTCCGGGCGCAACTCCCAATCTTAACGACCCACCGCAAGGGAGTTCCGGGCCCGGCAATAACTTTATCAACCCGCCAAGCCCAACCCTCTCTGGAAACCCTGGCAATGACCCCGCTGTGGCACTAGGACCACGTGACATCCGAATTATAGAGCGCGTGCTTTCAGACACCTCCTGGCCCAAAGACCTCACCCTAGACCATGAAGAATACAACTGGCAGGAGTGGTACCGACGCACGACAAACCTTGTGTACAGGCAAGGATTTACCCCTTGGCTGGATGGCTCTCTAGAGTGCCCAGACGAGCAACACTACCCTGAAGCGCACTGGATATGGCAGCAAAACGACCGCTCCCTCCGCCTTTTTCTACTCACGCATATATCGTCTCTGGATCTCACTCTCGTTCGAAATCTCCCGAACTCTCACGAAATATTTGAGGCACTCCGCAAGCGCCATAAGAGTCTCGAGCCTTTCGCGCAGCTTGCTCTGCTGAAAAAGGCCCTGGACGTGACGTTCGATTTTAGTACTACACCGGTCAGTACGACCATAGCGCAGCTTCGAGACTTACATCGTCGCATTATCGCGATGGGGGAACTCGACGGTGATAGACTATTAACGATTATCCTAATCAATTCGCTAAGCGACCAGTTCGGCCACCTTCTGCCCGCGATTCAAACGATTTCAAGCGCGCCCGACTTCTCTTCAAAGTCTATCATGAGAATAATTGAGGGTGAAGCATTCCTCATCCGGTGTCGCGCGGAACAAGGATTCCGGCCGTCCACAGTTAACCCAACTGCCTCCGCTGTAAATGCCCGACAACCAAAACCACCGTGCTCGAACTGCAAAAGGACGAATCATTCCACCGAATTCTGTATTTCTTCTGGTGGCAAGATGGCTGGCCGGAGCATCTACGACGCACGCGCCGCTCAACGTGTTGCGTCTGGGAAAGCCCCCCGAACATCCAAGGGTCGGAAGACAAAGAACGGCACCAGTGCCCCCCAGATCGCCCACGTCACCTCACAAAACTCTCTTACGACCTCCAACTCGGCACCCAAACCTCTCCCACAGAACCAGTCCATCCCGCATTTCATCATAATTGACGGTGTTCAATACATTCCGGGGCCTCCGAACCCATCCTAGTGCGCCTTCTGCGTCTATCTCGAACCTCTCTTGGCCGCCTGCGAACACGTCGCCGCACCCACCGTAAACTACGAGTACCGTGACTTCTTTGTCATTACAGACAGTCTTATCAAAGCTTTGTCATGGTATCGGCTGGACCTGAGATACATGGACATTTACGCTCGTCTGTTCATTATCGCTAGACTCTCGTTCTGCATCCATCCCTACGCACCGGGGATGAGCCTGAGTGATCCTATATCTCAGAATTCTAGTTGTCAATGAGACTTTCTTCGTCGGAACCAGTGTAGTGCAACAGGTTTGGGAAGGGTCCATGTAAATGCTTGTGATCGAGGTGTTCAGCAGGGACGCGTGGCGCAACGAGAGCCAGAAACTCACATGTCTATATGCCCCTACCATACGCATACGCATAAAGCATTTTCCCGCTATTGTTTTTGCCTCCTCGCCCAGCCAAGCCTTCTCGAGGAAATGACCACGCGGGATCGCCTCCCGAAGGCGTACGCGAATCACCTGCCATCCCTTACCGTTGTAGTGGAGCCCAAGCACGCGCACGAGCTGCTGGAGATGATTGTGGACCATGGTGTGGTACATGCGTATATAGACATCATCGAGAGTCTCGGCAACGATCGAGTGGCCCGGAAAGACGTCCAGCGCGACGCCCGTTGAAGCAAGGAGGGTAGGCGGGTGCACGCGCAGCCCGCCAAAGTCACGGATAATGAAGCCACGAAGTTCATGTGGTGGCGCGAGAGAGAAGCGCGCGACGGTGTTCTGCGGATGTGCCTCGAAGCCGACGCCGTCTTGTAGCATCGGCGGGAGGAACGCGGCAAAGAAAAGGCGCACAAAGCTGCAGAGCATGCACGCGTGCGCGCATTCAGCCCTCTGGGTATCGACGGGCCCGGGGCCCCAACGTGCGGTACTGTACTCACTCGTCGAGCCACCTGATGCGTTTGTCTTCTGTATCCAGCGCAAACACCCTCACAATGCTGGGTGTCACGCCGTCCGTTCCCGCATGACCATGCTCAACGAGGCTCGTGCAGACGATAAGCCGTTCCCCGCGGGCCTCACTGCCGTTCTCATGACACTCACGTACGATCACTCCGCAATGCTTCGCTATATCGCTGTCCGGCTCAACGTGGCTGATGCTCGCCAACTCCCGCGCGACCGTGAGCAACGATCGATCAAAGTGCAGCGCTGGGACGACTTGGGCTGAGAAGCGCGGACCCAGGTACGCGCTCGCTGGCGAAATGGTGCGAACCGCAGATGTGAGCTTGATGCCGACCCCGAGCTTGAGGTGTGTCGTCGGCAAGACTTCGGGAAGTATTACTGATCTAAACGGAATGGTTGAGTCGACGGTTCAGAATCACGAGGCAGACAAATACCGGATGCTCTGCTGGGCACGGGCCGGAACACTGAATTCCTCTGGATAAACCGTCGCCTCTTTGAACTTGTCTAGTATATGCGGGACCTGCAGCTCGTGTATCGGGACAATGATGTGATCCTGTGGTACGTCGAGTGCTTTCGCGGCGTTTCTTGTCGCTGCTTCGAGGATGGGTTGTGTGAGTGCTTCAAAGTCACCCGTGACGTTCAAGCTCCCTCGAGGAAGTGCGGCGAGGCGCAAACGTGGGGAGTACAGATCATAGCTTCCTGGTGTGTGTGATGGGATGGGAGGCAAAAATTGGCGAGTCTTGTGCATCTAGTCCTCATCGGTGAGCTACCTCCTTGTGAGTACGGAAGAAGCACGAACAGGATGCGTGGGATGGCCTTCAACAATCGACTCTTCCCAGTCAATGCTATGAGACAGAAGCGTCGGTGCGTTTGGCGGATGGTCGTACGAGTAGGTTTGCCACCTCACGGAACTCGCAAGTTCCTCTGAAATATCGGAGCGTGTAGCATGGTCGAGATCGATACTGCCGGCGTACGTGTCCCATAAAATCAAAGGGTCCTTCAGCTCCTTGATGATAGTTGACTCGGGGAAGGCCCAGCAGGGTGATGAAAGAACTCGCCGGATTGCTGAAAATAGATCACCTTGATGTATCTGGGCACAGCGGGGTTCTGAGCACAATCCAAATCCCATAGAATCCCATGAGCCATACCTCATTGTGTGAATCTCCATCATCAGAAGTCACCAGCACCAAAGGAAACATATCAAGCGGGTCCAGCAGCACTATCTCTTTTCCGCGAGGATCACTCGAGTCGGTTCGGAAAACTGGGGCGTGTCTCAACGACACGATGGCAAGGACATCTCCATGCGAGTATTTGCCATCATGATTGGGGACCGTTGATATGGGTGTCTTGATGATGACGCCGATACCAGCGCAACCAGACCATTGAAGAGGAGCAAATATCGCGCGCACAAGAGATTCTGTGACGAGACAGGAAAGAAGTCGCGCGGTTGTACCAAAGGCAGCGCGTTCTGCAGAGGATGGGCCCATTGCTCACGCGCTCACGAGTGAAGGCTCTCAGAGAGATCGAGCCATCGCTTGGACAGCTTTTCGAAGACCGGTAACAGTATTACGTATCCGCAAACTCTGCAGGGGGCTCGCTTCGCCATCCCAGTGCATGAGACAAATCCATCCATTTCCTACATAGTATGATAATGAAATGGAAAATATGAAAGAAAACAGATCAACAGACCGAAATTTGAAGTCCCCGTCACAAACAAAGTCATGTGCTTAGATCGGATTGTGCTTAGATCGGATGAGATGCTGCGAGTTCAATTATTTATATATATTTTTGTCTACATATTTACAATACAGTAGACTTTTTCATGACGCATAGCGTCGGGCTACCTATAACGCATAGTTTCTCCGTACGGATTTTACGTGAATAATACAATTTATGCATTATGAGCCCATGTATTATGAAAAAGCCTACTGTAGATGTCTTTATCTAGGGCTAAAGGAGGGGAAAGGCCCAGGGAAAACCCCTCCTCTCGTGTTTGGAGCGAGAGAGCAGGCAGCATTAGCAACAACATTGCATGGAGGGGGTGTGGTGGCAGTGGTGTGGCGTACATGGTGTGGAGAGGGAGGGGAGGGTGCTGGGACGACGTCACGACGGCATGGAGGAGGGCAACACAGTGTAGAGGGGGTGCAACACCGGCGACGCAGCATGGAGAAGGGTGGCAGCACAGCCTGAGTGGACACAGGGAGGTGGGTGCACAGATGCAGAGGAGGGCACAGCGCAGGTGGCACTCACACAGGGGGCGGGGCGTCGATGGAAGGCACAGGGTCAGTGTCAACCCAGAGGCGGGAGCACGGGGGCGACGGTGTTAACACAGTGCACGGAGTGGGGGCGTCAACGCAGAGGCTGGGGCATGGTGCAGGGGAAGGGGGCGTTGACGCAGTGCACAGGCCGGGGGCGTTGACGTAGAGGCAGGGGTGCAGGGGCGGGGTGTGGGGGACTCGGAGGGAGGGGGGGTGGCAGGAAAGACAAGAGGAAACCCCCTCCGACTCGTGTTTGGCGCGAGGGAGGGGGTGGCAGTTGACAGAGTACGAAGGGGGGGAGTAGGGGGGAACACCGACAAGCAGAAAAGAAAACGGAGGTGGCGGCAGTGGAAATGCAAATTTCACGTGACTTTATTTTGGGATAGAAATATATAGAACACCCTGATACATCCATAACCAAATTCTCATCACCAAAAGAAGACATATGATTGGCCATCCAAAACCCACGGTTTTGCGAAAAATCATTTGTACTTGTTTGTTCCCTGGTTTCCACCCTTAGGCCCACTACGATCGGCCCACTATGCTTGCAATAATATTACTGTTACTACAGTACACTATCCTGCTGTGCCCTTCTTCGGAGCATCGGTCAGTTTTGATTTATTTGCAGAAATTGCCACAAAAATTGTTTCACATTCTAGTACAGTCACACCATATAAGTATTTGCACGATATGACTAAGACAAAACCGAAAATTTTTGAAAAAATTCTAGTGCTAGCTATGATGAAAAAATAACACTTCTAATACTTTGTTGACCTTCCTTGTGCACTATGGAGAGCCTGTACACGATGAGGCATTGAGTCAATAAGAGAATTGATGAAATCATTGTCTATCTTCAGCCACTCCTCCTGAAGTGCCACCCAAAGAAGATTGATGTTTTGTGGACGAATGGGACACTTGTTGACCAAAACCTTGAGCTGTTTCCATACATGCTCAATTGGATTCATGTCTGGTGATTGAGGTGGATGAGGAAACATCTCTAATGAGTTTTGAGACTGGAAAGTTTGAGCAGCCTTGGAGCAGTGAGTTGGTGCCCCATCTTCCACCACCTTTACAAAGCCCTTCTCTTCGCTCTGCTGAATGTAAAACTCCCAAAGTGGCCCATTGAGGATTAAGTGAACATAATCAGCACCTGTACGCATGCCAGAAGGTATCTGGACCAGTGGACCTCGCATTCCATATGAGATGCACCCCCAAACCATGACACTTTGCCGTCCTGACTTGAATGTCAGGACCAGGCAATCCAGCTCATACCTCTCTCCTGGTTTCCGCCACACCACACACTCCCTCGACTGCTTCCCAACCTCGACTGAGCACTCATCTGTCCAGATGATCCTTATCCAATCCTCCCTCGTCATCAGCAACACTTCCTTCACCCATTCCTTCCTTTTCCGAATGTGAACTGTGCTGAGAAATGGCTTCTTGGCTGCTATGTGACAAGACACACCCAGGCCAGTCTTCAGAGCCCTTTGAACAGTGGTGGGATGCATGGGCGAGGGTAGGAAGAGGTTGGCATCAGAAGTGATGTTCTGGAGTGATTGTCGACGATCTCGTAGTATGTTGAGTTTGAGGTGTCGGAGACTTCGATGATCGATTTTTCGAGGCCTTCCTATTCTGGGTTCATTTTCGTTGTAGCCCCTTTCGGCGCCCCTCTTGACAATTGACTGGACCGTGCGTACAGGGAGGTGGAAGTTAATGGCAATTTGTGAGAGTGGATGGCCTTGAGCTGCCTGTTGACAGATGGATTTACGAAGCTGAGGGGTAGTCTCTCTTGATCCAAGAACTTTTGGCATGAACAGAGTGTTGTAGAATATAATATGGATTTTCGAAAACAAAAAAGTCGAACACGACGCGCAAATACTTATGACACGTGACTGTACAGTACTCTCTCCAGATTATTTTTTGGCGGGAAATTACATTGTGTGATAAAAGGGAACATTGTCACACCCCCACTTTCGAAAATAGAAAGGCGTTATCGATCAAGTAGCCAAGTGGAGTTTCAAAACAGGACAGTTGGTAGAGACTACTCGTAGTCTTCACAGCCTATGCAGACCGACAAAACAGGCAAAACAAGAAAATACTTATGCTCATCGATCAAACAGGTCACGAACTATACACACTGCCCATTTGTTCTTGATACTGACCAAAATCCATGGGCGGCATTTGTTTCATCCATGCAAATCCTGAAAAAAGGGCAGCGTTGATGCGATGGGAAGACACGAGATAGGGGTACAAATGCATACCTGGCAACGTGGCGTTATTCACCTCATGTAGGGATGACAAGCACTGCATTGACTCGACCAAGTCACTGTCGAAAGGCAAAGGGGCGTAGAAGAATTCAGACGCGTGGACTCCGTGAAGGCCGAGAGCCGAACTGTCAGCAGAAGCTGACGGATCAACTTCTGTCGGCCATGCAAAGTGGTCGAAGGGTGTTGAAGTTTGCGCTACAGGAAGGGGTTCAAAGTGGTTCGCAGAGGGGGATGGGTTCGCGGGGGCTGTCTTTCGCTTCGACCGTGAGCGAGGATTTTTGGCCGGTGGCGTTTTTACGTGATCGAAAAGCCCACGCAAGAAACGGGAATAGAGTCGAGGACCGTGACGATCGTCTACACCTATTTCGTGGGAGCCGAGAAAGTCGATGGCGCGTTCCACAGTCCGGACAATTTCGGCGCGTTGATCTGATGATAGAAACGATGCATATTTCGGCTGAAGTAGCTGAGTTTTCTGTTGAGTCATGTATGTAGGGGTAAGAGTAAGATGGAGGGACGCACTTTGATCAAGAACGCGCAAGAGAACGCAACAAAAACAGTTTGTGATTCAGGCCCATGTCGGACGTAGATCCCTAGGCAGGGGTTAGGAAAGAAAAGATAAGCCTTTTCGTTTAATCTCACTCTGGGAAGGCCTTCCAATATCATCAACCATAGCGCTGACCACATCTGAGGCAGCACGGATACACTGGAAGACAAAATGAGGTCTTTGACATAGTTGAGGTGACAGAGGCCAGTAACTTACTCTCTTCAAGAAAGGATTCTCGTCTGTGTTATTCTTGCGAAAAGCGTGCTGGAAGCCGAATGCCAGCGCAACTAGCCTCGCATAGCTGAACGCCAATCTCAAGAGTCCTATACGGAATCGGTTCATCGGCTCATTAGAGTCTGTCTGTTTGAATTTACTGAACCAGTGCTGTCGCAACTCCTCAACTTTGTCATCGGTTTCGCTTGCCAGCCGCCCGAGATCAATTTCCTGATAAAGGGGGAGGGGAGGATCAGCGGAAGACGGATGGTGACGTAGTTTGGGACCCGCCTTATTCAAGCCAGTCGGATGCTCAGGGTTACTATAGACCGTCATCAGAAAACTACTTAAAACTCTCAACTCGGCGTTGTACACGCAGGTGTGAATATCGAAGTTTTCCAGGTTATATTCTGAAGTATTCCACCATTCGTGGGAGTGACTCGCAACGTAGTCCACGTTGCTTATTATTGCCATCTTGCCGTATTGAGAACCAAAGGAGCGATCGAGATTGTAAATGTTCAGCCACGCGCGCGTCCGGTTCAACATCTCGCGGGCATGCAACTCGTCCCGGGGCTTCGCGGTATTCGGATGGTGAAGATTCATATCCATCGCCACGCGAATCCCCTGACCAAGATAGATCCAAGAGCGATCATCCTCCCATCGACGGGCCGGGATGGGATATAGGCTCAACAAATAGTATGCTTGGACAACCTCGACACGCTTCTGGCCGACTAGGAATGCAGCACCTGCCTCCTGTCGTGCAGAGTCCATGGCAGTTGGATACAAGTCCGGGCGCTCGGAGTCATATCGTGACGCGATTGCGCATACTATAGAGCAATCTGTGAGAGGGTTCTACCTCGAGCTGCAGTGGTTGTGACTGACTGACTGTGAACAAAAAGGGACACCTCCAGTAGACTTGTTGTGCCGTATAGAGCTTCGGGTCGAGAAGCGAAACGGAGATATTTATACAGTCAAAGTATCTGACGGAGGGTTAAAGATAGTTCGAAGGGGATGAGCAGGAATGCGAATACATCTTGAATAGTTTCTCGGCTTCTACCGAGGTAATGATATTCTTCCGCAAAAGGGGAGGAATGCGATGTCCCGGAGGGCCGAGCCTCATCGGGTCAGGATCCATGGCTACATTCAGGTCATTAGAGAAGGGTGCCTTTCACATTTCTTTACACCTACGCATTCGGAAGAAATCCTCATTCGCTACCCCCAAGTCGCTCACGTCACTTACGACACTGGCAGGCCTCTTTGTCCTAGCCCGTCCCACGCTAAGTGCGGCCATCATGCCGAATGGGCTAGCTTGCGCAGGAAGGCTGACCATCTTTGCATCACTTGGAGGGCTCTTGCCCAAAAGCCTCCTTTCGTGCACGGGACCTCGCCCTTTGGGAGATAGATGGCCAATGTCGAACTCATCCTCGCTCTCACTGCTTTCATTGCCGACACGATAGTCGCCTTCGCTTGAGGTAGAGTCCTCTAGATCCTGGTCCACAAGGTCTTTCTTGGCCGTACTGGAGCTTCCTAGGCGGATAGAAGCACCAAATGCCTCAAGGCTTTCGCGAGCTTTTCTTATCCACTCCAAATTTTCTTGACTAATCACGGAATCGGCGCGACTGGCAGAAGAGGCAGTATCAAGCGTGGATGAGGCTTCCAAGGAATGGCCAAAAGAATCTGTGAGCGTTCCACTTCCTGGGGATCCCAAAGTCGAGGAACGTGCAAATTCCGTATGAAAGCTGGCTGTCATATTCCTGTCACTCATTTGTATTACCTCTAGTTGGGCCATGAGGTCCTTAATTTGAGTCGCTTGATCACGGATCTTGGCAAGAAGAAGCTCACGCTTACTAAAAAATAAAGTTAATGTAATCTGTTGCATTCAACTTTGAGGGGTCAACGTACGGTGGGGGGCGTCTCTGCCTGCGACCGGGGATGATGCACTCTTGGGAGGCCTTGATACATCGATCACACGTGTCATTGTCGTCCCTGAAGTGGCAGCGAACCTATCCACAAATAATTGGAACCCGACATGCCGGGGGTATTTGTAAGACGACACGGCGCACCTTGAGACCCCTACAACGCGCACAAGCGCGCTTCAGTTTCTCTGCTGTTGACAATTGGAGGGTGTGTCCACGGGTCTGATCAGTAACATCCCCCACATCTTCTTCCTGATCCTCTGGCCTTTGACGCTTGTTGCTCGCCGGGGAAGATTGGGAACGATAATAAGAGGCATCTAGCGCAGGGAATGGTGGTGCAACGTCGTCTGGGGTCGTGACAGTGGGCACAGAAACGTGAGCGCCGTAATTGCGTGCCTGGTCAAGCTCCGACAACTGATGGGGAAACGGGGATGTGTATACGCTCGAAACTGGCGTAGTAGTATAAGATGGGTTGGTCATCGCCGGGACTTGCGGTTCAAAGGCATGCTGAGAACCTGCGAAGTAATCGTGCGAAGGTTGTGGGTGATCGGAGTAGCCGGGGTTGGAATAGGTCGCATAGGGGATTTGGGAGGAATCCGCGGGTGGATACTGAGCCGACGAAGGGACAAGCGAGGAAGACTGAGACATCTGATCGTAGGATGGGCCATAGTCGAAGGAAGACAGACCGACATTGGATGAGTGCCGGGGAGGAACTGAAGATGGGGGGCCAGGATGTGACCCGTCCTCCGGAGGCTGGGGATAGACATAAAGCGGTTGCTGTCGTGTCCACATTTGAGGTTGAGAGTCATAAGGTTGCGGATCATCGGTAGGCATTTCCGGGTCTATGTTTTAGAACTGGGTCGAGGTGTTGCGGAGCGGGACGAGAGAATGAAATTGCTGGAGAAAGGGGAAGAAGCGGAACATCTAAACAGCAGACTCGATTTGTATGCATTCAACTAATGTAAGCAGCGACCACCCCAGCCCACCCGGGCAACCCAAACTCGCTGTCTGTGCCCCCCGCGCCACTAGGCGTCTCTATGATTACCGGAACCTGCAGGTGATAGACTGGCTACACGCGGACTCGACGTTTCGGCGTCCGATTTCGGGCGACAACAATCCCTGTGCAACAACAAAAAATTTCCCGTACTGTACTGCACGCTAGGAAAAAACAGCCGGAGTAAGCTTTTGGGCGGAGTATCGATCCCTCGTGCCCTTGCTGTGCTGCGACTATACCTTGTTCGGGTTCGGGGATTGTGATAGAGAGGAACGTTCAGGCCCCTAACTCGATCAAGGAAGGCCAGGCATGAGCAATAGTTACCCGGTGCTACACGAGACCCACAGTACTCGGTGATTAATTGAGATCCGGTGGGCCAACAAACCTTTTTACTCAACGTCATCTCAGGCGCTAGTCCCTGGGATGTTACACTCGTCTGGGATGCATGATTCAGCACAGGGTCCACAGTTTGCACGTATTGACAAGGCGCAAGAGAAGAACCCAATTGAAAGACTTGTCCAAAGAATGAAAACCAAGGAATCTTTCGGTCATCCGCGGAGACAGCAGCATATGGGCTCGCACAAAGGCTGGGCACTGCACTAATGGCGCCAACGCCATTAAATAATCGACGGGAATCAATGGTGTTGGTATAGAGGACTGGGTAAGTCGCTTACCAACTATCTGAGATGGCCATGACTAAGCAGAGCTATGACGTCGTTGCTGTGAAAGCAATCGTAGTAAGCAACTTGCTTGGGGGCCAGGGACGCGCCTGGGGGACTCCTGATATTTAAAGGGTGATCACAGGAAGCAATGCTTATCAACAAGCAGTTCAATAAATGGCATCCAAGACTCACATCTTCCTCGCTGGTGCTACTGGTATGCTACCGTATTGTGAACTATGTAACTCGCTGACAGACTGCGAAACACTGACATACCTCAGGATATGTTGGGGGTTCTGTCCTCCAGCGTTTACTTAGCCATCCCAAGAGGGACACATTCGAAATAACGGCACTTGTTCGGAATGTTGACAAAGCAAAAGTGCTGAACACTCTCGGTGTTAAAACCGTTATTGCATCGCTGTTCGATTACGACAAAGTCGCCGAGCTCGCAGCCAACTCAAACGTTGTATTGAACATAGTAATCAGACGTCCAATCCATGTTGGGTCTGAAGTTGTGCTGAATCCCATGTATAGGCCGATTCGGATAGCGTAGAGGCTGTCAAAGCCATTCTTCGTGGTTTGAAATTGCGCCACGACAAGACTGGCGAGGTTCCCATCTTCATCCACACGGTACGAGTTGAATCGCTTCTATTTTTTTGGTGACCGAGTCTGACATCATGTAGTCGGGAACAGGTAATGTTCTCCCCCATGAACTATAGTGAAGAATACCGAATTTGTGCTATTTGCACCTCCCTAAGGTGTGTTCATGGACGATGCCGCTGGTCTGCATGACACGGATGTGGTGTATGCCGACACCAACGCTAAGCAAATCGAGGGCCTTCCCGTGACGGCCCTTCATCGCCCAGTTGACCTGGAAGTAGTTACTGGGGACAAGGAAGGTGCGCCCATCTTCTAGCTGATATCCAATCGTGGGTTTTACTCTAACTCTTCTCCCTGGTTGCGGGACAGGCTATGTGCGCACATACATCGTCTTGCCTCCAACCATCTATGGAATCGGGACTGGGAAGTTTTACGATCTCGGCATCTCTAACCCTCACTCAATTCAGATTCCCCTTGCGATCAGGAAGAGCTTGGACAGAGGTCAAGGTGGAGTGATTGGGGAAGGAAAGAACATCTGGCCACATGTGGAATTAAACGAACGTGAGGTTTCGTTTGTTCAATGTGTCTTCGTCTCTCTGACCCGTTGAAGTGACCGAATTTTACATATTACTCATCGACGCCACTCTTTCCGATCCGAGCACTGCACACGGTCGCGAGGGATATTACATCATTGAAAACGGTGAATATAGGCTCTACGACATAGCCAAAGAGTACTCCCGGGCGTTATATGACCTGGGAAAGGGAAAGAGCCCTGATCCGACACCATTCACCCCTGATGAGGTTCAGAAGTACTTTGGGGTGATTACCTCATTCTATGTTGATTTCAGACAAGACTGACGCGCACGACTTAGGGACCCTGGCTTGGTAGTAATTCGCGCGTCAATTCAGAGAGATCGCGAAAGCTGGGGTGGAAACCAACGAAGACCATAAAAGATTTTCTTGAAAGCATCCGGCCAGAGGTGGAAGCCATAGTCGCTGGAAAGTAAGCAGAAACCGAGGAATACAAGGGGTTGCAATAAAGTAGGTTTGTAGGAGTACTGTACACGTTGTGAATAGCCTTCGATATTCGGGTTAACTTGTGTCCGTAATGAACTTATTTATGTCGAGAACCTACAGTACGGGGGAATATGTAAGCTACCTACTGGAGCAAAGGTGCGGGTGCATACCTGAGACGTCGATACGCTTATAGTACGGCCCTACGAGCACCGCGGGTTCGGCTATCTCTCGCAGGGTTGTACGAGATGTCGAGAGGACAGCAAATCATGGCCGGAGAATTGCGACGTAGCCAGCCCATAACGGGGCTGCAATTTGCCGGAAATGTTATTACTACCAATTTTGCGTCAAGTCTCTTCCATTCTCTCCCTGCCATCATCGACAACGCGACCACCCACCGAAAGGAGACGGTAGATCTCTTCTCTGGGGTCCTTCCCTTGCTTTTTGTTCTCTCTCGGATGGTTCGTCTATTGTTTTTCAGTTCGCTGTCTCGTGCTAACTGGATTGGGCCTACGGAAAGATTAGCTCTGTCGCAGAGCTATACCAGCTGTGATCCCGTGAACGTCTTTCTTTCGAATCCGGCTCTCAAGACACTCCCTCAAATCTCGCTCTTTATCCAGACATACTTTCCTTCCCCCATTCATTGCACTCCCCCATGCAACGCGTACACAATGAGCTTGTTAAACGTCAGACAACCAATACTGTCGTTCCAACCGCCTCTGGTATCTCAGGCGGTGAGACAGCCTCCTCGGTGGATGTTGGGACAAGCTTGTTGCTTGGCGTCTCTGGCTCATCTACACCCTCGGTGGTCACGGGAATCACCTCCTCAACGCCGGACACCACATCTACCTCCTCGTCCTCGACCCACTCTTCCCCATCCGTGTCAACAGGCTCCGCAATCGCGATAATTATTGCAGCTTTTCTGGTCCTTATTGGAGCAATGTTCGTCGTCTATAAATACTTCAAGAAGCGCATAGCTTCCCGGGCGAGACACCCGCTTTCCCGTGGCCCACCACTAGTTGTCCGTGGTACCGAAGGCTTGAGGGACTATGGCAAAGACAAGCAAAGGAACAATGGCGATGACCGTGGGGAGGGCAAGAGCAGCTCACATGCAGGGGTGCCCGGACTCAGGGGCAAGTCGCTTGACAGTGCCAAGTTCGGTTTGTTCGAGAAGGATCCTAGCATTCGTTCCGTAACGGACGAAAAGGCCGACATTTCCGACGACCACTTTGACCCCTCAACAATGGCAACCTTCGCGAAGTATCAAGTTGACCCCGCGGATGATCTGTCTCGCCCACGTCCCCTAGTTGCCCATGAGGAGGGTTCGCCAACCGTCTCTTGGGATGGTAGGACCGTTATTAGCGATCCATTCCGTTCCTTGCATGTGTCTGTGTCAGATAACATGTCCCCTACGACTGTTATTGCCCGTCAAACGCCACGAACCACAGATTCCGCGCAGCATCGCTGGGAATCTGCAGAGGTGGTTATGATGGATGAAGCGACAACTGATTATACAGACGCGTCGCAGAATCCTTTCGACGATGACTCGGCCCCACGAGAGAGTATCGGCGACGATGGCTCGGATCCGAGAAGTGGCACGAACCCCTTCTTTAATGCGTCTCAGCACAACCCGTTTGCTGACCGGTCGACGCGGTCGCGGAATTCGTCCGTTTCGACCGCCAAGCGTTCACGCTCCTACTCTATCTCCAGTGGTGCCACGGCTCGCGCAGAGGAAAGCCAGAACGCTCTTTTCTCTCTCCTTGCCGCTTTGGACCCCGCACCCCCACCCGTCGCACCAGATGAGCAAACTAATCGTAGCTCAGTGTACACGACAGCTACTTCAGTAGCGGACGTTGTCCCAGAACCTCCGCAAGCGTTTTAATTTTTGTACATTGCCCCTCATTGGTCTTCACTTATAACCATTTTTATGAGCTGTGTTTTTATACTTCATACCAAGTCTCCTGCCTTTCTTTCCGTTGGGAGACTACAGTAGCGCTTTCGTCGCATTGTGTACCACCTAGGCGTTTACCCATCCGCTCATTTTTATTACTCAAAATCGTCTTGCGATTCCGCATCAATACCTTTATTGTATGTTGCAGAACAATACCCTTCCTCTGTTCTGCGTACTGTGTGCTTAGCTTTATTTATTTTCTTTTTACGCCATCACATGTTGCGGTCGCCGTATTTTGGTTAGATAGCATGCTAAGCCCACGTTTTCCACCAGCCAGAACATGATCCGTTATCGACTCGGGTGGGCCATGTGCGCATAAAGGTCGTTGACATAAAAATCAATGCTTGGTTCAGTACTTTTGTTGTAATAGGAGTGGAGGTGATCACCGGAACCGTAAATGTACCGTACGGAGAGCAACGCGACCCGACCCGGGTCTTACCAACAGCCGGGAAATTCCTTTGGCTCAGCTTACTCGCACACCTGGGGCATCGACCGCATGCGTCCCGACTACGACACGACGTTATCCTCAGAAGCAGACGAAGCATCATCCCCTCTGCTTCCCTTGTCCTCGTCGTCCTCCCATGCGAAGCGACTAAATTTCCGCGACGGCACCCTCTCCGTGCACTCCGACGGCGAACACTACTCCTACGCATACTCGTACGGGCCAAAGGGACTGGCAGGGCTGCGCGCAAACACGTATGCGCTCCGCTGCGCCGTGTTCGCCTCGCTCGGAGGCCTCACGTTTGGATACGATCAGGGCGTCATCGCGAACGTGCTCGTCATGGAGGACTTTGTCGCGCGATGGCCTGTTGGGCCGTGGGAGCTTGGGTTGATGGGTGCGTTTCGTTCCTTTGGCAAGAGGATGGGGGAATGCCCACGCTAACACGGATTTTTGACGGAATACTGTAGCGGCGGTGCTCGAGCTGGGGTGTCTGTTTGGTGCGCTTGGCGCGGGTGTGCTGGCTGACAAGGTGTCAAGGCGGTCGTCTATCGCGTTTGCGTGTGGTGCGTGTGGCTCGTGTAGTGACGATTTTGGTAATGTCGTCGCTGACTGGAATCCTTGAAGCTGTGTTTTGCATAGGTTCCGCCTTGCAGACATGGGCACATTCATTAACGCAGATCACAGCTGGAAGGGCCATTGGTGGTCTCGGCGTTGGTGCGCTCAGGTAAAGCCTCACCTGTGTTTTCAACATACCGTCCAAAACGTTTGACAGGCCCTCCTGGCACTTTCCGATGACATAGTATGCTCTCCCCCTTGTACATGGCAGAAATCAGTCCCCCCGAAATGCGAGGCTCGTTACTTGCGCTGGAGCAATTTTCTATCGTCCTCGGGTGCGTGGTTGGGTTTTGGACTGGGTTTTTGACGAGACATGGTGAGCTGTTGCCATTTTGTGCAGGAACTTCGTCGGTTGAACTTGTATGGTCCGTGTTATAGTGCCAGGGAGTCTGTCCTGGCGAATTCCACTCGGACTACAGCTCTTACCGGGGATCCTTCTTGGTTTTGGGGCATTTGTGTTGCCTGCTTCTCCACGTCTCCTGGTTCTTCAAGGCCGGAGAGAGGAAGCCCTTGTGTCTCTCGCTAAATTGCGTCTTCGTCCCCTTTCCGAAGCGAGGACGGACCCCCTGATACAGGTCCGTACACTCTAAAATTTTCTTGCTGTCCATCTGATATCCCAAAGATTGAACTCATGGAAATGGAAGCCGAGGCAATAATGCTTCAGAAAACAAGTCCAACGGACAGAAGTCGACCTTTACGCAACGAGGCTTTGGCATGGGCCAGGCTTTTTGACCGCCGATATATCGATCGGACGCTCGTGGGGATAATGGTCATGTTCTTCCAACGTGAGTGTTGCGGAACATTTATCTAGACAGACTGTTAAATGCTACTCACAGAATGGAGTGGCATCAATGCCCTGATATACTACGGGCCGTTACTCATGCGCAACCTGGGGCTTAATGGAAACACCATCAATTTATTAGTGGCTGGGGGAATAAACATTGTTCAATTTTTGGCCGTATTTCCGGCCATCTTGTACATCGATAAATGGGGTGGGTGGTCCGCACATTCTTTGTTTCTAGCTATAAAGTTCTGGATAGGGCGAAAGCCTCTGCTCCGTGGAGGCAGCGCTGTGATGACAATGTCCCATCTGCTCAGTGCCTTATTGGTATGTCCACCACATACGATCAGTGCCACCATTCACAGGTCACAGATTTTCGAATTCGGCAGGGAATGGGAGAACCATCCGATCGCTGCTTGGATTGCCGTTGGGTATGTCTTCAGCTTCATATAGGCTGCAACGCTCACAGGGCAATCCAGCGGCGTATACCTTTTCACTGCTGCTTATGGTGTGAGTTTTGGGCCTGTTAGTTGGGTCCTTCCGAATGAGGTGTTCCCGTTATCTATGAGAGGGAAAGGTGCTGCACTATCAACAGCTTCAAACTGGACGAATAATTGTATGTCTCGAACACATCGTTCAACCCCAAGTTTTCTCATAGACGATGTAATGCTCAGTCATGATTGGCCTCATCACGCCGCCACTGATGGAAAGCTCTCCCGCGTGAGTCAACGCGAAGTACCAGTGGCTACAATTTCACTTATTACTGAGTTGCTCCAGGATCACCTTTGGAGTCTTTGGGACTGCGTGCTTCTTGGCATATCTTTGGGCAACGTACATTGTTCCCGAAACAGCGAACGTATCATTGGAGATGATAGATGAGGTGTTCAGATCTCCAGCGAACCAAGAGGATATAATTATAAAGCGGCAGGTCCGTACGGCTCTTTGACTTTCGCGATTCGCTGTTTTTTCTGACCGTCGCCTGTCAGGTCGAACGAGACCTTGGTCTGCATGAACTAATGCATAGATTCTTGGAGGAGGACAGTGTATCATAGGGTACTCTTCTATAGATTTTCTTGTATACTGTATCCACAAGAGTGAAATTGAGCGGCATGACCTGGGATGAGCTAGTTACCAGTGAAATGCAGTATTGTTGTGGTCACCAGGCCGACCATACTAGGCGAATTTCGGAACGTAGACGGATATCCTCGGTAGCCCCATCCGTGAATGCTCCACAAGCACAGCTCTCGAGGGAATAGAGGACTAATGGAGGCCGTGATAGTAATTTGATATCCCCTACAGGCAACCTTTTACGAGAAAACTTCGTATTTATTGGAAAGAAGAGAAACGTGCCTGAGAAGCGCTTCGTTGGCAGCTGGCAACCCGAGGCGAAGTCAGAGGCCTCGGGCTTCGCCAACAAACATTCCCCCACACCACCACATCGTTTCAGCCTCCTGCACAACATCGCAGGCCGTGCTTTGTGCTCGGGCTACTTTGGCAGGCTTCCCGCTCCGCTTATCTCCCTAGCCCTCTCGGTGCAACCCTTCATTCTTTTGGAACCTCCCACTCATTTCGACACTCATTCACTTGAATTTAAAAAAAAAAATACAACGCACAGCACGCTCTCTCTATCAATATGGCACCTTACACACAAATCGTTTCTCGTGATGATACGACTGTCGGTGGATCTGAGTCGAGTCCTATGACTCCAGAGATCATTGGTGGTCTCGCATTCGCTGGCGCTATCCTTCTTAGTGTCTGTGTATGGCTGGGCATTCACCTCTATAGAAAACGCTCTCGCGAAACCCGCGACTTAATTGTCAAAGGAGTTATCTCCGAAGGCGATGAGAAGGCAGTATCCCCCAGGTACGTCTCTCTGTCTTGTGATGTCTGTGTTCCCTTCATCGTGAATAACCGTCGCTTCCCCTGCCGCATATAGGATCACTGTCAAAGGCCCCCCTGGTCACTTTTCTCGGGACCAGCTGACGGCTTCTATCGTCCTCCCCCACCAGAATATCATCCGACCCGATGTGACCAAAGACGATATCATGCGCTACCACATGGCCAGCGGAACGATGACACGCCCGTTCTCCTCCGCAGCCAACACTCTCGTGCCACCTCTCTCCCCAAGGGGCCCCGTATCATCCCGGCCCATTTCCATCGTTTCTTTCCAGAGCGCCGCGGGCGGCGGCACAAGTCCGCGGAGGACCTCGTTTTTCAGCTTCGGGAACCGGCCCTCGTCCGTGGCGTCTTCCGTGGTGAGCAACGTGTCGTCCATGTTCGGCGTCGAGGGCCGCAAGATCCGCCAGCTGTTCACTCCCGTGCTGCCGGACGAGTTCGTCCTCTCGCTCGGCGAGAAGGTCACCCTTGTCAGGGCGTTTGATGATGGGTGGTGCATCGTCGGCCGCGACTCGCCTATCAAGGCTGGGGACGTCGAGATGGGCGCCGTGCCCGCTTGGTGCTTCGTCAAGCCCGTGAAGGGCCTCAAGGCGTCTCGTCCGATGCGCACGTCTTCCCTCGGCGTCACTGTCCAGATTGACGCAGGCCCGGGATTCTCTTCGCGTGAAGAGTGCATCTCGTGGTCCAACTTTTAATTCTTTTTTAAAAAACTCGTCTCTCTTTACATGGAAAGGAGCTGGAGCAACACCAACCCTATCATGCGCAAGTCGCGGCTATCTCGCACTTCTACTTTGCATTTTTTTTCCCCTTCTACATGTGTTAACTCGTTAATCGTTTAACGTTACCTGTTGTTTCTCGCTGGAATCGCCACGCGTACATTCCAGATGCGTCACACGCATACCCGTTCATTCACCTTTATGTTCTTGACGTCCAGCGTCTCTCGACGATGCGCTTTGTAGGTCGTTCTATACGTTTTACCATGTTTTAAGCACTGGTTGTCCCGTTATTTAGGTACAGCATGTAAGCACGCTCGCTTGCGAGTGTTCACCCTTACCTACATAATGTACAAAACATCTTTTGGTTTTGCAATGCGGTTGGCCCCGGCCCGGTTTGCCGAGTTGCCAAAATGAAAGTGCGCGTTTACGTTCTTTCATCATGTCTTCATCTCTCAGGTTTGCTTCGGCGCCGCCACCGCTCCATATAATACGTTCGCACAGCTCAGCCGTTAGTTCCCTGTTCATCTCTGATGATAATGAGCGCATATACTCGGGTGACATTTCGGGTTTGGTCGTTATCACATCAACACGGTCCTTTCGCCCTTTGGCTTCCTGGAAGGCACACACAGATGGTCTCTTGGGTGTAGAAGAGTGGGGGAAGCAAGCAATCACGTCAGTGTGTGACTCACCATTGTTCAAATGTCCTTGCACCCTGACACGGTTTCCCTGTAACTTACCTTGGCCGCTGAAAAGCCATGGTCGTGACAACAAGCTACACGTATGGAAGCTTCGTTCACAAACTCCATCAGCTGTTGGCGGGTCCGCACTGGCTCCTGGAATACTGACGGTTGAGCTTAGTTACTCGTTGGATGTCAACGCGCTCAACTTTTGCCGGTTCTCTCTCCTACGTCTTGACGTGCCGTCTGCGGACATGCGGGCTCTGGTGGCCGTTCCTAACCTCGTCGAGTCATCACTGGCAAGCACGAGCCCTCTTTGTCGAGAAGCAGCGATGTGGTTACGATGATGAGCACTTTTTGACTAGGCTGATATCTGGGCTCTTCCGTCTATGGAGAGAATACACGCAGCTATCGGAAAAGGCAGTTCGGATACCGCAACGATATTTGGATCCGACGGCCGAGGGGCAAAAAACTCGTCAGGTACGGAGAGCAGGCTCATTTTCCATCAGAACCAATTTCCCTCGTTTATACTTTCTAGGAATCATTATGTCCATGCATCTTCTTACCGCGTCCGGTGGCGCAACAAGAATGGCGGATAGGGCCCTATCCTTGATCACGTCTTACGAGAACGGCAGCGTAAAGCTTTGGCAATATCACAACATCGAAAAGGAGCGATCTATTGAAGGCGTTGGATGGGAGTGCATTTGGTCATTCAAACTGCATGTTGAGTCCGGTAAGCGAAGCGTACATACAACATTTATTGTGCCTGCTCCGTGCCGTGCTTCTTACAACTTACACATTTGTGCAACCGTTATCACAGTCATGGCAACAGCGGTTTCTCTCGACCGTTCTATCGCCCTGTCAGTGTCGGCAGACCACCTTGTTGGGCGTTACGACGTGAACGTATGTGCTTTGACTCCCACGTCATCTCAGCTGAGATATATATAAAATGGTGAACAAATAAATACACTCCAGGCGGATCCAATTTCGAACTTGGAGGCCATGGGAACGGTGTTTCGAACGAAGCACCCAGGAAATGGCGCTGTGGCGTTCCACGACGATGGACGGGTGTGTGCCATTGGAGGTTGGGACGGTCGGTACGTCCCCCACATTATTGACTTTGCCCACCGATGATCGTACCATCGCAACATCTTCGTTGAAAAATTTCGTTGGGTGCCAAAAAAAAAACGACTAAACTCCGAACCGATTATCTCAGGGTGCGGCTCTACTCGGCGAAGTCGTTCAAGGCACTCGGCACGCTAGTTTACCACAAAGACACTCTGCAGGCACTTGCTTTTGCCCGTGCAAGCCCGGTGGCTGCCCCCCATCCCCATCAACATTTCCCCACTAGTTGTGGCGGCGGCGGCGGCGGCGGAGAAGGCGGCGCTCCAGGCACGGGCTTATTGGCAGAGTCGCATACTAGTAGTAGCGGGTCAGGTGACGGCGAAGATGACGTTGTTGATAGTGATGGCGATGACGGCGACGAGGAAGATGATGATGAGATGAGCCGAGAGGAAAAGGCAAGGCGCTGCCGGTGGCTTGTAAGCGGAGGCAAAGACGGCCGGGTAGTCGTGTGGGGCTTGATGGACTTCACGGCTAGGGGAGACAATAGCAGCCGGAGCGAGGACTAACAGTGCCCCAATGGCCCCTCATTCGAACACCCTGGATTTCTTGCCCTGCCCTATTTCGTGCTCAAACACCAAAAAGAGTTACTGTGCACCATGTATCAACTTAATCCAACCATTTTTTAGAGAAACTTGTAAAGGGTGCTTACTGTACAGTAATTACTGGTGACTTCAGTAGTGCTATGTGTAAGATCAGATCCAAGGTGGGTCACTCGCTCTAGCTGACCTCCAAAGCTGACGTGACCTGCTCGAACGATCGAACGGGCCGATCATCAACTTGATCAAACTTTGGGGCACAACACAATTCGACCTGGACTAAGTTACAGTGCTGTATTTTCTAGGAACCACTTACTGTACAGACAAAGTAAGCTTGAATAGTAGTTCCTGCCAATTGACAAGGACGGAACATGGGATTACGATACTGTTTATACTGTACTAAGGGCGCAAAGGTGGTTCTGAGTCCGACCTGTTCGCCATTGAGCAGACGGCGCCCGTCCTCGTCCTCGGTATGACAGTATCCCGGGTCTCCCCCGATTCTTCTCCAACCAAACTCCCAAAAAGCTTCGATGGACATAATATGGACATGGAATCACGGATTACTCTAATTCTGCATCAACGGCATGGACGAGAGGCCGTGGACAGCCTCCATTGAATTTCCTGTCCCGTCGGATCACTGGGGAGTCGGCCCAGTCCAATCAGAGTATGGCCTGGCTGACTGGAATCCTGATTGGACGGATTTTTCAAAATGGAATTGCGTGAAACAACGCTTCTCCTTTTTTGCGTTCCTTGCCTTGACAAGCGTGATCCCATGGCCAAGATCCCTTCTCTCTGACAACGTTACTGCGAGCCAAGTCACCTCGCCGCTGTGAACCGTGATACCCGACATCATCTAAAATTTCACATCGAGTATGCATATTACGGGTGACAATGATAACCAGACAACGCCAATGATCCACAACAACAAAGTGGCAGAGTAAAGTGATGCATGAAAGACGACAGTGGCAGGGGTGGAAAGAATACAACTAGGCTATGACAGGCAATAATAAGAATCCACAATAAAGACATGAGGGCAACACCCAAAGCAAATCATTATTGGTACAAGTATGCGTCGGCAAAGGTCCGTGCCATTAACCTCAATACCTGAAAGGCATACGAATGCAGGAGGTCCCTGAAGACCATCTCGCAACGCACGACGAACAAGCCCGAGGCGAGGTAATAGGATACCCATGAGACCTAGAGTGTTTGACTTTTTACACAAGAGCAGCAGACTTCAAGTAGTCCCTGAATATGGAATCGCGAACTGCAAAATGATGAATAATTGCTCCTGCGATGGGTGTAACTTTCATAAAACTTACCATTAGCAATGATGCTACGTGTCGTTTTAATATCCTGATCGTGGTACGTGAGCAGAAAGGAAAGGAACGAGCCCGCCTGAGTACATACCACGGCATTCGTCAGATGGGAGTAAAGTACACGTTTCTTTTCGTTATTCTTCCTGTGAACCTGCAAAAAGTGCGCACGAAAATAGTTGACAACAGAATCGTGGTCGTTGGGTCGATTGCCGTATGACGTGATGCTGCATAGGACGTGATGAGTGTTGAAAAGAAGAGGCAGTAATTTGAATGAACTCACTACTTGCTAACCCTCACGCCGTTGTCCAACTTATTTTGTAAAACATCCGTTTTATCTATGCGCTGTGAATAGAGATAATTGCGTCCGGTGGCTACAGTGACTTACTCAAGAAAAGAACCAAATGAAGGTTCTTTAAGAGTTGGTTCGAGCATATGGTAGTGAATAGTTGGAGGGAATCATCAATACGATTCGTCCGTGGGTCCTCTTCCAGGTACTGTCCACAGCAGTATTTTGAGTCATCATGGTTGTCGCCATGGAGTACTATTCCTCGCGCACCTGATCAAATGCGCTAATGGGCGCGACGAAGATAATCGCGTTGGCTTCGTCAAAGTAAGGCACCCAGGTATGCCGTTGTCCTCGTGCACCGCCCACATCGTACAGGTGCCAGGTGACAGTTCTACCGTGTAAAGGCACTTCAAATCGATGTTCCGCGACACCCATCGTCTGAATGCGAGCGTGAAGAATGTCATCTATAGGCAATCGGTGAGGGGATAAAACATAGAATGGTGAATCACAACGCCTACCGGTGCTAGGAATATAATCTCCCGCGGACACTCGATCGATTGCGCCAAGAAAACTGACACCAGTTTAATCAGAACATGGAATCAAACCGTAGCAAGTGCAAATAAAAGCGTACAATTCTGCCCACTCTTCCAAACGGAGCCGCCTTCGCTTAATCATCTTTTGCACAACATCCGACTCCCAGAGAGCTTTGACGTCTTCTTTGCTGGCATCAAGAATTCTGCCAACCTCCTCAACGACCTCGGAAACATTCACGTTTCCGCCCTCCACGACGGGCGTCGCGAGGGCCCCAGAGGTTCCACGGGAGCGATTGGAGAAAGAAGAATTGCGTGTGGCAGACCTAAGTTGCCAGCCGTGGCGTACGAAGACACTGTCCTTGCCCGAGCCAGAGACACGGACACCACCGCTAAGCCTGTCCGCGAGAGTGCTCTCTGCCGCAACAAGTGGGGATAAACGCAGTCTGAGAGTGGCGATCTGTTTCTGCGACTCGGTGAGAACAGGTGGGACGGGAGATGAGTAAGAGCGGGATGTCTGAGGGGAAGAGTCCTCGGCTTCATCTTGGCGGATGAGATCTTCCAAGGTTCGTTTGGAAGCAACGGAATCGTGAGCAGGGCTCTCATGGACATCCCCATCAATCGTGTCACCATGAGAGTCAAGGCTTTCTAAAATGCGTTTGACGGAGCGAGCCACGTTAAAATAAATAACTGTGCGCCAAGAAGCACGTTCCTGGTCGAGTGTGTCAGGGCTATACATGAGCTGAAATTGCTTTTGGAGTGTGGATTTTCCAGATTCGGCCTGGCCCAGCAGGAGGAGCTGGGGGAGTGGGAAGAGGAGTGTAAGATGAGGAGGGATGGCGTGGAGGGGGGAAAACGCACTCGGACATCCTGTTTAGACTTTTCATAAGTTCTTCGGTCGACTTTGAGTTGCTCATCAATCACATCAGAGATGCGTTTTGCGTCTGCTTCCCTCTGAAGACGTGCCCTGCGCTCCAACTCAGTCTCTGCATCAGGAGGACGGAGGGCGGACGAAAGAGGGTCCTCCTGAGAGTAGACGGAAGGGGGACGACGAGCGTGGAGCATGGCTAGTGAGTGAGGAAAGGGCAGGGACCGCAGACCGCAGGAGAGGCGCGAGCGAGGTTTAATAATAGGGGCGATTGGCCCCAATTAATTATATTTTACTCTCTATTACGTCACCGATATCTACCCCCGATTTATGCGTTCGAGTCTCTTGCAGCATACAGTTGCCCACCCATGGTACGGTTCGATCCTTTCGCATCCGCCATATCCTCCTCACACACGCTCCCCAGTCGCTAACATTGCACACCACCCACGGCAATCTCAAGGTTCGCTTCGCTTCTCTACTTGGTCCTTTCTTACCTCCAACTCAGATCGAAATTTTCTGCGAGGCTGTTCCTAAAACAGCACAGGTTATTTTTCGTCCTTCTCGTCCTTATCGCATGTCTTACCTCCTTTAAGAACTTCCTCGCTCTCTGTGCATCAAATTATTACGATGGCTGCCTTTTTCATAGGAACATCAAAGGTTTCATGATTCAGGCAGGCGACCCAGCCGGTACCGGGAAAGGAGGCCAATCAATCTGGGGTAAACCTTTTGCAGATGAAATTCGGTCCACCCTAAAGGTATTACTCTATTCATTCTCCGCTCCAGTCGGAGTGCTCTCATAATTCATGTAATTCATGCTGACAGTTCAACGCCCGTGGCGTCGTTGCAATGGCAAACTCGGGTCCAGACACCAACAAGTCTCAATTCTTCATCGCATATGCTAAACAGCCACACCTTGATTCAAAATATACCATCTTTGGAAAGGTAATAGATGGACAGGACTCCACACTCGATGCCATGGAGCGCGTTCCCGTTAACAACAAAAACCGACCTTTGTCTGACATCAAACTCACACATGTACGCACGCGCCTCTTTCTTCCATAACGCTTATATCACTCAACATAATCTGTCTATTTAATCTTACAGGTAACCATTCACTCAAATCCAATAGCAGATGCGGAGCTACGATCGTGACCATTTCTTGTAGTTTAAATGACACTACCCGTCTTGAGTGTTACCCATTGCCAAACATTGTGAATGGGGTCTTATTTTCCGCTCGTCACATTAGTACTTTACACGTGATGACAGTTTCACCGTCAGGCTGCTCAATTCCTATCATGACTTGATGAAACCAACCAACTCCTTCTGAAGCTCTCGCTGCCTCCGTGCTTTTTCAAGATCGTCCAAACTTCGGAGATCGTTCACCACATCACGCGTCTTGCCGAAGTAAACCTCCTGCAGCAAGTTGCGCATCTTAATTTCCATATCCTCGACCATCCTCCCAACGTTTTGCACGTGTGATGTCGCATCCTGCACAGGATGATCTTGCTCCATCTGTCATATGGATTTCGTTACGGCTTCCCCCACCACACACACTATGAAACATACCTGCCGAGTCATGCTGCCGCTTAAGCTGATCTCTCCATCATGCGTCCATGTCACGGGCTCCTTCGCATCAGAAGAACCACTGGCGCTCCCACGACGTGTGATGAGCTGTAGCATAATTGTCGACGTGAGTTTGTAATGTGCCTGGCGTCCACGCTCCATTGTCTCAAAGACATGGATCGAGTCCCAGCTGCCCGAAGGTTCCAAGGGCGACGCCGGTGTTAGCGCTAGAAATAATTGGGGTAGATAGTGTTAATCGTGGCGGTACAAGAAGAGCAGCTATGAAAATGGTGCAGAAGAATGGTTCTATCACGTACTCTTCTTCAGAAGCACGACGCCGGCAAACCCGCCGTCTTCGAGATCCCATAGAAAAACGGAGGATACGCCACCTTCGAAGTACCTTTGTTTTTGCATTGCAATCACAGATATACGCAAATTTGTTGCACGAAACGAAGTGCACAAGTCGGTAGTTTGGACATGAAATGGAAAGCGCAGCGTGTTTTCATACCAACGACCAACTAGAGGGTTAGAGAGATCATAGACTTACATCTCCCGATAGGTATCGAATGCCTCGTTCGCCGCGATCTCGAGTTTGCGCAATTTTGGAGGTGGCATGGGTCCATCCTCCGATGGCGGATCATACTCGTTCGACCAAGGCGACCTGCGCAAAACACGGTGGCGTGGAGGGGGAACCCCTCACGTTAATTGTAGCGACACGCCGCAACCGCTCAAGGAGCGCGCAACTGCAACGTGACGCACCTGTAACTCTCCCCGTCCTGGTTGTACACACACGCGAGATACTCTTTCCCGGTCGCCCTGTCAACCCGCAGCTTCAGTGGCTGGTCCACGTTGGCCGACAGATCTTCTGCGTAGTCAGGGCTGATCTGCATGAGCGCCTCGACGTTCTCCTCGATCTTTGTGGGCGGGAGCCGCCGCATGAGGTCTAGCATCGACGACAAGACAGGTTCCATTGGATGTGTGGTTAACGAAAAATGTAATCAAAATCGGGATGTGGGGAACGAGAGGGAACTCTTGGCGTCGTCGTGATGGGTGGGCGCTCGCGATCAATTCGAAAAATGGGATTACTAATTGCCTTTAATTTTCATACAGCGGGTGCAGTACCGTACTTTACAGCTGCATCATACAGTACAACATTCAATGCCTCAATTCAGTCTCGTCTGATGCACTGTCACCCGACCTTCCCCTCCGAGCTTAGCTTCTGTATTCTTCATGTTAGCAATTTCCATGACGTTGAACTTTTGATGCGCGTAGTAGCCCTTTACAATGCCAATGCCACAAGTACTCTAGCCAAAAGAATTGATGATCAGGAGAGTTCGGGGGTTTTTGTTTTCAGGCACGAATTCTGTCAGACGAAGGCAACCGTACCTTGAACACCTCGACGAGAATGAAGACTTCGGCGTCTTCGAGGTTGACGGTCCATCCGCTCGGAACGCACGAAACGACGGTGTCAATGAGCAGTTGCCGGGACAAGGTATTGTGATTGCGAACTTTGAGTTCGATCTTGTACTGCGTGATTAAGTGAAACCATTGAGCGCGGATGCTACTTCCGAAACAAAAGGGGGGGAGTGGAGTGCTGAACAATCCAGGGACGACGTACACGGTAGTCCGAGTCGGGATTCTGTGCCAGGAACAGTTTCAGGACGCGCTGCGCGAGCGACTTGATCTCCGTGGCGTTCGCAACGCACGTATTCGTGACTGGTGTCAGGCGGTGCGTATACCTACCAACATCGACATGTACTGTTTCAATGATTGGGTGGCCCAAAAAAAGGATGATCTCCTCACCTTGTGTGGGTTACCCCAGTCCTTTCCACATTCTCGATGTGCTTGAGCACGAGCTGGACAGGATCTACGGGTGCCTTACACGAAATGAAGATCACTGGAGTGGGTCCTCAGATCAGGGCACCGCCATAGGCGAGAATAATATTATATTGCGCGCACCACAAGGCGTGTTGGTCTGGCAATTCGCTAAGTGATTAGCCGTTCGACTCGGACGTCTGCACCATGCGGAAAGCGTGTGTGCAACGTACCGAACCTCTGCTCTCGTCGCGGTCGCGATATGACGGCAAGCTCTTTCGCAATTTGTTTTTCCAAGTCCTCCTCTACCTCACCATCATCTGGATCGTTATGGCCTTTTTCATCGGCCTCCACAGAAGCCGATACCCCTGGCCAAAGCTCAGAGGCAAGCTGAAGCAAGCCGAAGATAAAAGAAACACGACCTGATTAACGATGATGGTAGGTAGGATATTATGCCACAGAACGACTTACACTCTCAAACAGATCGTACAACTCACCAACAGTCTGCTTCTCCTTCCCCTTTACGCAGCTGGCCCAGATTCCTGGTCCGTCGATGGCCCTCTTGCCCCAGATAGGAGTGCCATCCTGCAAAGCCCGTCAGACGAGATGTTTGAGCATGACATACTACCAGCTTCCTCACGGAGCGATATCGCTTTTTGGCTTTCTCACCACCTTCCCGAGGACGTTTAGGATTTGACATACGTCGACGCTTGGCGTGGGATTGTTTGCGTATCAACCCTTTGATAAATCGATGCTCGACCTCAGTCCTCAGTAAAATACCGTGGGAAATCGGGCTCTTCGGGCTCACGTCTTGGAAATTATTTTTGCACCTCCACCAAATCCTTGAAGTTAGCGCCAACTTGTAAGTTTTCTAGGTCATGCTGGCAACCTAGTAACACCTTCTCATGGACTGTCATTCAAACTATGATAGGGCTCCGTCTTACAGCAGCAGCGTAGAACGTTTAACATTGAGCCTCACTATCTAAGGTACGCCCGCATTACGTTGTCTGTCCCTCCCTCCCACTCAATGCTATCTTCCCACCCTGGTGCCTATGGGTTTCCATCCCTGTGGACAGAATGCAGCCAAGAGTGCCGAACGTTACCATGAACGGTTAGAATGCTTCAAACCTACCGACACGTGCCCCGATGCGTTCGATCAGCTGCCATGAAATTTTGGATTGCTGCCCCGTCTTGCCTAGAGGCGGACGTCGCCTGGTGTTCGATCAGGGCGAGAGCGAGAAAAGGTCCGCATCTTTTCGCCATGATCGACGCAGGCGCCCATCTTGGCAGACGCCCAACTATCCTCTTCCTTCGATTACCTTCAAAGGGCATCCGCCAGTACCTGGAGGACTCATGATCCGATGGTTGCCCCTCAGGCCCCCTCTACTCGACTACGTCGACTGAACGGGTTTCAATCGGCTCGGTTCGAGGCTCGTTTTCTGTTATCTTGCTTGGCTGATCTCTGTTTTGGCGTGCTCTACATCGCATTAGTCCTCGCAGTCAACTTGAAGTAGTATCATCGCTGACTATTCATCCCCCAACACTGTTTGATGTCGACTTCCAATACAGGAGAGGGTGTTGCAGCGGAGTTGTAGATCAAAAGAGGGTCAACGTGTCTGTTTTCGCGCAGGTACCTCTTCCAACGATGACCGAGTTGTGCGGTACAGGCGCGTTAAAGAAACATTCCCCGACGATTTCCTCCCAGGAACATTCAATTTCCATATGGCTACCTATGCCAGAATGGGAGAACGCGGATACCATCATTGCTGCCTTCGATGGACAACGATAGCGTACGTAGAATCAGTCTCCTGAGTGTTCCAAGTTACTGAGAGAAAGATTCGTAGGCGTGGATTTGTCTCCCAGCCATCTTTACCTTCGGGAACGGATTCCGTTCCCCTCTATCTCACCCCGGTGACCTCCTCGCCCACTTGCATGCACCGCCCCCGTTAACTTTGGCGAAGACGAAGTTTCAGCCATTGCGTGTTCTCCATGTTTACGGAGAACACCCAATGGCTGGAATTTTTACGCCGTTTATTGCCGCGGGGATTCTGTACTTGCCCTGAGAACTTGTGCTGCGTGTCGCGCCTGCCCTGCGAGAACTCGACGGGCGAATAATAACAAAAGTGTTACCCCCGACTACAGAATCACTTTTTTGAACGGCTCCAGCCATTGGAACCCGTTCAGCTAATGGCCGCCTCATTGCTGACAAATGACCGATTGACCGTCAACCGTTAGGAAAGTGCAAAGTGTTTTATGCAGAAGGTCAAAAAGAATTGACGACACTATTTCTTTACTCCTGAGGCCTGAGACACCAATACAGTACTTTCGTTAAATTTCTTCATCATGGACTCACAGTGGTACCCGGTCATATCCAACGATTCGATTATTGTACTTAACCCTATGCACCGATACTGTAACGCGCGATGTCTCACTGTCTAGCTAAGACTGTCACCCGGCCTGTGTTTTGTAGCAGCCTCGCCTCGTCAGAAAACTCAATATACAAGAAACCGCCGCTAACACAATTCCGACTCGTACTCTGTCAAAATGATCACGTGCAGCCAGCGATCAACCAATAACGTTGCTCCCTTGGCCCCACGAATTTGATTGCACCCCCAAGTAGTCCTATCGCAGCATCACGATTGCCCAATCTTAGTTAAGCAAAGGTCGATAGATGGGGATTAATATCGCATACCTCGCGAGGAAACCTATAATTTTTATTTTGGTTCACTGATCTCATGCTCACGGAGGAGCTCGATGACCTCTTTCGTCAACGCAAGGTCGAATGGGGTTTGGCATGCCTTGTCGCGCACATGAGCATTCGCGCCACAGTTAAGCAGCACCTGTACGGCCTCGTGCTTCCCATTTCGGGCTGCTATGTGCAGTGGTGTCGCATGGTCAAAGTCCTGTACGTCCACATCCGCGCCATGCTCCACTAAGAGTCGTATAATGTCCGGAAATCCGCCCAGCATTGTGACATGCAGTGGTGTCCAACCGAGCTTGTTGCGCATATGAACAACTGCACCATGTTCGAGCAGCAGCTGTGCAGCCGCAAGCTTCCCTTGATATGCTGCTAGATGTAACGGAGTGTCGTGGTCATCGTCCTGTGCCTCCATGTCTGCGCCGTACTCCAGTAAGGACCGTATCAGGTCAGGGTGTCCTTCCCACGATGCGTCATGCAGTGGTGTGCCGCCTTGGTTGTCCCGTACATGAACACCTACGCCATGGTCGAGCAGCACCCGCGCAACCTCAAGTTTCCCATGTCGAGCTGCTAGGTGCAACGGGATCGTGAGATTGGTAGATTCTGCTCTCACATCTGCCCCCTGCTCCAGTAAGAACCGTATTAAGTCGGGATATCCGCCCCACGATGCGAGGTGTAGTGGCGTCTGGCCGAGCTTATTCCGCGCATGAAAAACTGCACCGTGCTCGACCAACAGCTGTGCAGCCGTAAGCTTCCCTTCAAATGCTGCTACATGTAACGGAGTGTCGTAGCAATCACCATCCTGTGCCTCCACGTCCGCGCCATATTCCAGTAAGGACCGTATGACGTCAGGGTATCCTTCACACGATGCGTCATGTAGTGGTGTGCTGCCCTGGCCGTTCCTTGCATGAACATCTGCGTCATGGTCGAGCAGCACCTGTACGGCCTCAAGCTTCCCATTTAGAGCTGCTAGGTGCAACGGGGTCGTGAGATCGGTAGATTCTGTTTTCACATCTGCCCCGTGCTCCAGCAAGAACCGTATAATGTCAGGATACCCGCACCCCGATGCGAAGTGTAGTGGTGTCTCGCCGAGCTTGTCCCGCACATGAACAACTGCACCATGCTCGACCAGCAGCTGTACAGCTTGGATGTTCCCGTTTTCGGCCGCAACATGCAGCGGAGTATCGCGGTCATTATCCTGTGCTCCCACATCTGCACCGTGCTCCAATAAGACCCGTATGAGATCGTGATATCCAACCAATGATGCAAGGTGTAATGGGGTCTGGCCAAGCCCGTTCTTGACACGAACAATTGCCCCATGCTGGAGTAGCAGCCGTGAAGCCTTGAGCTTCCCAGCTAGGCTTGCCAGGT
The DNA here is from genome assembly GCA_015178965.1 of Russula ochroleuca. NCBI lineage: Eukaryota > Fungi > Basidiomycota > Agaricomycetes > Russulales > Russulaceae > Russula > Russula ochroleuca. Next base: position 1,115,276 of record WHVB01000002.1, read on the forward strand.
GTAGCGGAGTTTCATGGATGTCTGACCGTGCGTCCGTGACTGCACCGTGCTCCAGTAAGATCCGCATGATGTCGAGGTATCCACCTTGAGATGCAAGATGTAGCGGTGTGTGGCCCTCATTATTCCGCGCATCTGCAATCGCGCCATTCTGGAGCAGTAGCTGTGCAGCTTCGGGCCGCCGGTTCAGGACTGCTAGTTGCAGCGGAGTCGCGTTGTTTAAACCCTGTGCGTCTGCGTCCGCACCGTGGCAAAGTAAGGACACTATGATGTCGGGATGTCCAACCCGCGATGCAACATGTAGGGGTGTTTCGACGGCTTTGCTCCGCACATCAACACTTGCCCCATGCTCGAGCAACAACTCTACGGCCTCGGGCCGCCCACTGGATGCCGCTAGATGCAGCGGAGTAGAACGATCGTTATCCCATGCGTCTGTGTTCGCCCCGTGCTCCAGTAAGACTCGTGTGACGTCGACATATCCTGCTAACGATGCGGAATGTAGAGGTGTTTTGCCCTCGGTGTCCTGAAGGTGAACAACCGCCTCGTGTTGAAGTAGCAGCTGTGCGGCCTCGAGCTTCCCATTCCGGGCTGCTAGATGCAGCGGAGTCGCGCGGTCGTTATCCTGTGTATCCATGTCCGCACCATACTCAAGCAGGATCTGTATAACACCAGGATATCCGCCCCATGATGCACAGTGCAGTGGTGTTCGGTTCTCCCTGTTCCGCGCATGAACACTTGCACCATGCTTAAGCAACAACCTCGCAGCCTCGAGATTCCCCTTGTTTGCAACAAGGAGTAGTGAAGTTGAGCCATTGTTATTCCGTGCATCCACGTCCGCCTCGTGCTCAAGTAAAAGCCGCATGGTGTCTAACTTGTTGACCTTCAAAATGATGTATTCACCCATCAATGTCCGGTGTAGTGGTGTCGAGCCAGCGTCGTCCCGGGCATTGATATCTGCACGGTGCCCGATCAGCATTTGAGCAGCTTTGAGGAAGCCATCGGATGCTGCTAAATGCAGTGGGGTCTGTCCATCGGAGTCCCGAACATCCACATCTACGCTGTGCGAAAGTAGCACTTGGAAAACCTTGAGGTGTTTATTGCGCAACGCTGTATGTAATGGAGTCCCATAACCTCCGCCGCTGGTGACTATGTCTTGTGGACGTTTCACAACGAGGTATTGCACCAGGTTAAGGAATCCAAGGCTGGCAATATGATATAAGGGGGCTGTTTTAAGTCGTCCCACGTGCATCTCCCACCGCCAGGTATCGCTTCTATAGGACATCCATGCAGCGAAATGCGGTTTGTCCGCGTCGAGGAGCTGGTCAATCCCATCCGTGATGTGTGATATCACGTTTTCAAACTCGAGATGATCTGCGAGGTGGATGGCGGCATATTGGGCTAGGGGAAACCTCTTGATGCTCTTTTCGTTGATATGGTACTCGAAGTGGAGTAGGACACCAATGCAAACATTAGCCATGATTGTATGCGCAGATTCGAGGCGGATGTGATGATAACGGGAAACATCCACTTGCGAGGCGGCAAGGCGATTCGAAGTTAGAAACTCTTTGACCGAAAAATGAGAAAACTGAACGATCCGGGAGCCCTGAGGTTCAACAACGGTAATTAAACTGGAACATGCGGATAGCACGGCTTGCTCTTGATCTTCCCAGCGCCAATCCTCGTTCAGCTTCGAAACCCCTCCGACCGCGCTGAAGTCAACGGCAAGGACTTCTGCTAGCTCTTGCACCCGAAGCGGGCGAAGCGTCACCGTCAGGCATTCCAAGAGTCGATGAGCGTGCTCCCGATTAGCTTTGGGTATTTCCCGTAGTATCCGGTCATACGTCTCATCCAGGGTTTCGGGCAACTCTGCGAGAACACGGCGCACGCTTGCCACGAGACAGCGGCGTACAGTTTCCAGTTGACAAGAAACCCACCGAAACCTGCTTGAGAGTATGAGAATGTCTTCCGAGCGAGGATGAAAACACGTACATTCCGTCAACTTTGTCTGACAGAGTTTGGATGACCAACTTCTTGTCTTCCTCCCGCCACCTTTTCATCTTTCTGTCCGAACGAACAACGGAGCTGATGTAGTCAATGATGTCCTTCTTTTGACCACTTTCGTCGTGAAGAGATATACGGTTGGATGTCGATGTCAAGGGCTCAAGTACACTTCGGATGTCAACCTCAGGCCGACTCGTGATACAAAGACGTAGATTTGAAAGGCAAAATCCGACAAGCTCTTCTACAAGGTCAAGGACCACTTCACGCGGTGACTGCATCCCAGATGTGTCGGGACATTCGTCGAGGGCGTCTATGACAATATACGTTGGGACTTGTCCGGCAACCTCGAGAATGTCGCGGAGGCATTGTGTAAGTGCGCTGTCACTCGGCTGCTGCGATCCACGATGGTATGCAGAGTAGAGGCCAAGAAGAATGTCACAGAAAGGATCAGATTGGTGACTGAGCTGGACGAGGATAGAGGTAAGCAAAGCGCGGGCATTTTGTTTTTCCTTGTCTCGGAAATCGAAAAAAAAGTAGGCCATGTATGCTGCCCCAGTTTTGGAGGTGCCTTCGATATCCTGGATGATCGCAGAACTAGTGAAAAGTCGACAGTATCAGTTTCCTCTGCCGAAAGCAAACCTTATCGAGCGACGTACGTAAGTATGCTCTTCCCTGAGCCTGCTATGGAACCAGAAGTCTGTGAGTAAGAACGAGGGCGAAAAGGGGGAGGGAACATACGCTTTCCGTGGACCCACAACAAGGAACCGGACGCTTTCCAGTCTTCAAAGGTGCTGCTTTGAGTAAACCATACCGCGGTGCCTTCGTAATGAGCATCGCACGCAGTGTTGTAATTTATAGATGGATCTGGTGGAGAGAGCCATTTTGTAATGTCCTGTCGTAACTTGTTCCCTATGAGAGCCTTTGAGTCTCTAACGCAAGCAGGACGTGGTTATGGTATCACGAACGGTTCAAATCACTAAAATCACTTGCTATCTGCCGACTGATTTTCTCAACCCCTAATCACAGAAAGACTGATGATCGTGATTTACGCACCAGCGAGTTTGTTACCGACATCCTTTACTCTGTCGTTGACGACTTCTACTTTGTTATCGATGCCGTGTGTGGCCTTCAGACCTTCCACAGTAGCCATACGGGCCTCCTCTTGAGTCAGCTTCTCGAGTCTTTGCAGCGCATCCTCGATATCAGTCCTTCCGGCTAGCTTCTTCAGAAATGTTTCTGGAAAGGGGTGAACCAAGGGGGATCGTCCGTCGCCAGGGATCAACTCACTCGCACTATTCTGATTAATCTCTTTTGTTGCGATACCAAGAATGACAAGCACTTCAATCATGACTTTCACAATTATATCTGCCATGCCCGAGGTTGGTGGGACCTCGATATAGGTCTCGAGTCTCTTGAAAAAGTTTTCCATCCGCCCAAAGAGATCAATGAGTGCGTCTTGGCTACCCTTAACTGCCGTAACAGCCTGAGGGATTTAGGGTCACACTAGCGCGAGCAAAGAGTTCGAAGACACTCACCGAAAAAAGTACCCCAATGCCCGTAAAGATCACTGACACAGGTGGGTATGCCTGCAAGATAAATAAGAAAGAGCAAATCTTAGGATCCCAAGACGTGACTTACCATGCCAAGAGTGCCAATGATTGCAGAACACGAGTATAGTACATTCACGGTGGGATTCAACCACTTTGTCAGCCCATCACTGCTGCTGTGGAACTGATCAAATCCGGAGATATGCTCTTGCAGTATGTCGAGGATATCATCGGGAGAATGGCAGGTTTCAAGTCTACGAAGTAGTGGGTCGGAAGTGAGATCTTTCCCAGTCTTCTTTTTATAAGCTTCTAGAGCACTGTCGAAGATAGGTCGATAGTTGGAGTCAATGTGCGAGGTAGCCGTGGGGTGAGTTCGGGGGGGTAACACAGCGATGCCTGTTCTACAACCTGTTTGTTCTTGTTTGTGCATGCTGCATATCAACGTTCAACATTCGGCCGTAGCGAAGCGTTGCATCACTCGAAACCTCCGAAAATGTGAATAAATATTTAAAAACCTAATCTACATTTCTGTTCCTGAATTGGGTGCAAGGGTTTATTCATGGTTCCAAGACTCACTGCATCATTTATGATATAAGCCGTAGAAATCTGCACCTTCGATTCGATGATCGCTGGAGTCTGCTTAACGCGCACTATGCACTACGTTCTCGGGCTGGGACATGATTCTTGCGACCTGCACCCTGGTGCAGCGGTGCACGAACGGAGGCAAGCTGTGCGTGACCATGAGGTCGAGTAGGAGGAATAATACAAGGAGGGAATACCCAAGGTAATCGAGCACCGAGGGGATCCTGATGAAAATTGTGATCGAGAGAAGTTGAAGCCTCAGAGAACGCGTATGTTTGCGCATCCCACAGCGATTTGTTCGAGTCTGGTGCGTGGGGGTGTGGTATGCAGCTCAAAACGCCGCACCATCACTCCGAGTGTCAGACGTCTCGCAAGTGATGTAAGGGAGGGAGGAGGATGGTGCGCGCATAATGAGGGGAGGGACGTGTGGGTGATGCCACTGACCACGCGGGTCTCGCACTTGCGCGGCGTTGGACGGACTGCAGTAAGGGAAGAAGCCAGCTCCGCTGTCATTGCGCTGAGGGTTGCCTTGCGCTCGTTGTGGCGGCAGTTCATATTGTCACGATTTGAGCCTCAAATCGAGCTCTCCAGCACAAAAGATTCGCGTTCTTCGCTGGTAAGTGCAGCGGAAGACTTGCTTCTGGCGAATCTTTGTCATGTTTGTAATGAGGTCGATGTGCGCGGGATGGGGTGTCGTTGGCGTGAGGACCGATGGCAATGATGATGACGGCGACGAGGCCAGAGGACAAGGGTGGCGGCAATGGCAAGGCAACCGAGGTGGTGACAAGAGCGATAGCGGCGCGGCCGACAGCGACGGCGAGGGTGAGGAGTGACACTGCATCTTTTGTTGCAAACCCTCGTGCTTTCATCAATGTGATAAGAGTGTCTGACGAACTTCTTTCTGTCCGACCAATGGACGACTCTCCGAGCGGGAGAGGATTTTACAGTAATTGCAGCAATACTATGGGACTGTTCGAATCGAAGAAATAATTTCGTATGCCGCTGCCAGCGCCCTGGCCGAAAGCTGGAACCAAAATTTCCAGGGAACCACCGTTTGAAGCATTTGCGGACCGGATGTTTGAAAGATTCGTTGTTTCCTGGTTGGCCTCTCCTCCGAACAAGTGCTCAAGCGATCCTCACTGCACCCCTGCATATCCTACCTCTGCTACCCCTGCCCTGGGGAGGAGCAGACATTTTTTTTCGACAGCTTGACCGCTTTGAAGGAGAGCGCGAAAATGGATACTAAAGTCCTATTGTATTTGCCTACATCCCGAACGTCCACCGCTGTTGACGCCATCATTTTAACCAAGGAGATTATCATTACAGTTACAGGCGACCATCTCTCGCAAGCACAATGCAAAGAAAAGTGACTTCGTTGAAATCCAGAAATCCATTCCACGCGGCGCCATGAAAAAATGCAAATGCTGCCACGTGTTTATCACAGATGACGATTTCAAAGCCAAATCCTTGCGAGATCAGACTTTGAGCTACGTCCCGGAGGACCGGGACATTTTCGTCTACTCTGCAGTTTTCGATGTTGGCCGGTCGGACATAACCCGCGAACGCTTAGTGGCATTCGACGAAAAGAAGGGACATCGACAACGAGGAATGAGGAATTGTGAAGCATCCGGTAGTTCTTCCAAGGAATTGGAGACCGAAAAGGACTAGAATTAGGCGGCGAGTCCGACGAGTCCAACCCCTTTTGTGCAAAAACTAGTTCGAGTTGAGTCGAACGAGGTAAATCATTTAAAGACCCCTTCGAACCTGTGCCTTCTATTTTCCTTTCACTGGCGTCGACGGACCAGATTCACAGTTATTGGTGTCGTCCTTGTCTTGAAAGGATGGTCGCGCGCAAGTTTCGAGGGGGACATGGGGACATGATGATGACGTTTCTTGTCACGGTGTCAGACGCAGCGATGCAAATTGAATACAGTATATTTTCAAAGGTGTTGTGTGTTGACAAAAAGAGCGCTCGTTGGGAGGACGTTGAATCGGGGCACGCTCGTCAAACTCATTGGCCGATGCTGTGAACAAAAGATAGGCGGCGCACTCGAGAGTATCGTATTCTGCATGACCAGCCCGGCAGCATCCGTGGTCGAATCGTCAGCCGCGAGATCCTGGAGCGGGCAAGCGACGCAAGTTTGGGTGCCTCTTCATAGCTTCATCCCCCGATTCAGGCGTGCGGGACTGGTCTGCGGCAGGCCAGATTGTAAGCAGCGTCTCACTGTAAGCAAGCGATGAGACTGGCACACCAGGCACAGTCACACCTTTGAAACCGATCCAGGTCGCTTTCCATACTTGATCACTGGGAGCACGAAGCGTGAAAGCGTACATTTCCCCCCCATGTTTTCGCTAACAAGTGTTTTCACTGTCCTGAATGGCCCTCGGCTTCGATACCAATGCATGTATGAATATGCGTTCATCCTGCCATCTGATTTGCTGACGTCCGAGCGGAGTCAGGACCCAGACATCAGTTGGAAGAAACCGACTATCCTGAAGCAGGACATGAGAAAGACCAAAGTAAATTCAAGGACCAAATGCGAAGTGGGACGTATATGCGGCGGGGAAAGGTCCGAGACAAGTCGTCTTCGCTGGCACGCAGTTCGCGGCGAGCGCGTGTAAAAGCTGGAAAAACAAACTTGAGTTATGGTCGTTACCAGCCTGACAGAACACCTGGTTCTGTTCAATGCCCTAGTCAAACAGGCGAAAGCGGCGATAGCGTCTCTTCACTCACGATTGCCCTGTGTTTCTTTCATTCGTCGCACAAGGAATAGGGGCGAAACAAGGTCGTTACGGCACTAAAGCGTTACGAGTCCGAAAGGAAACGACAAAGATAACCTACGGCAGAGCTAATGGGGAGTTGACCTCGAAGATGCGTTCGTGGTTGATGCCAGTGAGTTCTACGTCCCCATGTGGTCGACGTATTTCGGTGGGAGCTTGACGGGTCTACAGGCACTAGGCTACCCACAAGGTTCGGCTATCTGATCCTTTGCATTTCTACCGTGGCACTTGTCAGCCTTGTTGCGTCGTGGTGGTGGATGTATTGGGTGTAACGAGAGGCTGCGCCTGGAGCTTGGGCCTATCGCCTCTTGAGGCCATTCGAATTCGTTTCGCCTGGGTCTGGTTGAATCCGTATTTGTTCTCGGCGATCATATGCATGTTCACCTGTGACGTCAGAACATGGCCACAAGACGACTTGGTAATCATGGAGCATGGTCGAGGAGATGAACTTGAAAGCTATGACGATGGCGGGTTGCTCACCGCCCCAGACGACCCGCTTGTCTATACTCATGAGCTGGCAGCCGTCGTTCGATTAATGGCTTCTATCGCCGCGCCTCTGGCATGTCCCTAACCAATCTTGGACGGAGACTTTGTCCGCACACGTTTCTACGTCCTGCCGAGACAGCACGAGCCCGTGTATGGACGCACCATTCCCATTTATTGGCTGGCGTGTGACGTGCGGTATTCCGAATGCCTATCTGGGTCAGGACGTGTCTTAGCTCGGGTGGCACTATAAAAACGAACATTCTCTGCCTTTGCCAACGTACCAGGCAGAGTGACCAAGACGACGCCCATCACCACGATGCGTTCGTTCATTGTGCTCCTTCTCATTCCCCCTTTTCTCGCTCTCGCCAGCGTCTCTAACAAGTTGTCAGCTGAAGGTTCTTATTATCATCCTTTAAGTGTACGCTCTTCAAGTGGCTAACGCACCTTTCCCTTTGCAAGCCTCACTCGCGGATTCGAAAGAACCCGACGGCTTCATCCCCAGGGATGTGAAGGCAAAGCCCGCATAGGCCCTGTGCCCTCCTAGTTGTCATGACAAACGTTCAACACTGAAAATGGGGGTATCCGAATGGAGTCGAATGGACGAGGAGTTCCCAGGCGATCTTGTTGGGAAATAAAATACAGTGCATACTTACACTCTGGCATAAGCTATCGGCTTCAGACCGGCATTCAAGGTCTAGTCAAGTATTTTGTGTTTCCCTCCATGCGGCTTCATACCAGGGTCAATTCAGAGACAAAAGGTCTTGACATGGTGGAGCATGCCAACGTTTCGAAGCGTCTGGGACTAATCGCGTCCATGTAAAGCATCCCGGAGGAAATCTAGGAGTCGAGGATATTTCCTTTGGGTTGGAAATTGCTGACGCTCGGTCGCCCCGTGATTCCTCTTATTTCCCGATCATAAGAGTTGTGGAGAAAATATGCATCCTATTTCGTCAGCTGTCGTCTATGAAAATTCTTATACTCTCAATATCGCTGAACACGAGAAGAGAGAGACCCGATCGGAGGGGGGTTCTAGTCACAATTGCGGTGGGGTTTAATGACGGTAATCCACCAGATGCTGGGGTGGGCCCTTCTTTGCAGCAGGTCATCCTCAGTTCGGGGCTGCGTTGGTCTTACGTAAGGACCCACAGCACATTCCGTAGGCGGATATTGCCGCTTCTGCGTCACTCGTTGGGTCATAATTGCGGAAGATACTCTGTTTTTCGATCCATTGGCCACGATCATCATAATACGGCCATACAGAGAAAAGTTATGCGGATGATGAGATAAGAGAGTAAACAAGGACAAAGAGAGATGGAGGGGAATATCACATGAGAGAGGAATGAGCCTGAGTGGACTCGTCCATGTTCAATCGTCCAAATGTCTTTACTCACTCCGTCAGAATCTCATGCTTTCCAATCCTTTCTTTCCTCCATAGATTATGACTACTCAATCGTTGAATCCCTTGTCGCCTCCGCAGACTGGACCTCCGTCCCTGATGACATAGGCATCCCTGTTCCCCATGCTGGCCCGGCCAAGGAAGCCCTCGCAAAGGCAACAAAGGATCTCATCACTCTCCCACCAGCTTCCTCTTCCGCCTCCAACACTTGGGAACCAGCAGAACTGAAAGATGTCACCTTCTTCAAGCCCTGGCGCCTCTCTCACAGCCCCACGACTTCCGGATCTCATCCGACAGCCCCACAGGACGTTCCTAGGCAGCGGAATGAGTTTGACCATCTACAGGGCATCGTAAATAACGCCAGCTCTTCAAGCCATTCTCGCCCCGCGGCCTCGCGACTGCAAAGATCACCCACATCGGCTTCCTCTTCCTCTTCCTCCGCGACTACCTTGGCTGGTCCATCATGCCCCCTTCCGTCGAAGCGTTCGCTCTCGGAGGACTCGAGCTCGAGTAGCACCTCTCACAAACGACAACGGCCATCTCCTTCGCGGACCGGCGCATCCACACCCTCCCAAGCCGTCTCCGGTAACAAGCCGGCGCTTCTTTCCGCTTCGCAGAAGAAGGCGAATCACATACAATCGGAGCAGAAGCGACGAGCCAACATTCGGCGTGGATATGAGGCCCTCTGCGAAACGGTACCTGCCCTGCGGGAAGCAATCCGTGCCGAGGAGGAGGCGAGTAGTGGGTTGGGTTCTGGAGGAAAGAAACGCCGCACACGAGGCCGTGTCGGCGATGATGGAGAGAGGGTTGACGGTCGTGCAGGTCCGCGAAGCGAGAATATCGTGCTCGCGAAGAGTAAGCCTCCCCGCATATATTTTGTACGCGTGTTCACCCTGTTGCAGCTGTGGAATATATCCAACAATTGCTAGGAGATCGTCAACATCTCACTGAGCGGTTGCAACGCGCGCGGGCGATGCTCCCTCCAGGGCACCCGGTTCTTGGCCTTGCAGGGCCACCAGGGGATTTGCCTCTCTGGGAGCGTGAGTGGACAGGTGGCCTGGATGCCAAAGACGATGACGATGCGGGCGACGCCAGTGGCGACGACGACGAACCATAGGATCATGCTGCATATAATGCATAATGTGTTGAGTATATCGCTGTACCGTTCTATCGTTAATTTTTATGGGACTTTCAAACTTGACTCTGTCACCTCAATAGGATGTTACTGTATCAGCTTGTGGCCATATAGTGGCCTGTGTTGTTTTGATGCGTCGGGATTTCGCTGGCTACGGCTCTTTGCATTGAACCCTCCTGATAACTCGTTCTAGCGGCTTCCGAGGGTGTCCATAACGACATGTGAAAATCCTGCTGCGAGGATGCAACGAGCCTTTTGGCATCTCTGAGTGACCTCGTGCAGCATACTCTAGGCCCTGATTAGACTATCGGTGACATGGTGGTACCTATCCAAACTTTCATTAGACACGCTCACGCGTCGGACTGCCGAAGTTAGAGCAGGAGCTTGATTTTTGTAACTTACCACTCACAGTGGTTCGTTGTACGAGCGCTAACATGTGCTGACAAGGCACTACACTCAACGGAGCTCTGACTTCACCGAGCTTACCAAAAAAAAAGCACTGGTGGACTGGATGGTGGTACTCAATTTGGGTACGTCCGGTGCAGATCTGGAAGCTTGAAGAACTCTCAATCAGGAGAAGATCATTCAAGCGACGATCGAGGCGCTACATCAATGTATAAATACTGAAGACAATATTTTGCAGCTCAATAAGAGCGTTTTCGCGGCGGGGCACAAACAATCCCCACCAGGTTGCAGCGACCGATTTTGGTACTCGACACCTCAGAGTCTGACAACCATGATGACCGTCACCGCTTGTTTCCTTGCTTGTCTCTTGATTGCAATGGATATTCCAAAAATGACGTCGTAGTTCAGTAGTGCCAGTACACAGGACTTGCGCCTTTTCTTTCGCCACTCTTAGGCTTACCTCGTGACGTCTTAGCGATGACGAAACCCTCTACATTTCAGGGATATAAGCTCGACCCCCTCCTGAGGAAGCCGAACCAGACGAAAACGAATTTGGGTGCTGATCACGCCTATACTGTATTAGGAGAATTAGTCATCATCGGAGGTGTCCGATGTCTGGTGGCCCAGGGCATTCCATGTATTCTTGCCCTTTAACAATTTCCGGTCAAAAGTCAGGAATTTCTGTTCTTTGTCTGTATTGTGTTCGCTGGTACGTTCTGCTTATGACTCGCCAATCTTCATTCCTCTTTATCACCGCATTCTATCCAACTTGATTCTGCCGAGTGCTGACTCTTTTCGCCGAGGAGGGAAGCTCTTCAAATTTGGAGAACTAGCCTTGAATCGGGGATCGAAGAGACTCGCGCAAGAGTGTGGGCTTGAGGAGCGGTTGAGCCACGGCCGTTGGAGATCGTGTAAGTTAGAGTGATCCATTGGATGGGACGGCGTGGTATCGGCAGTAGAAGACGAACGTGATGGACGTGGGCTTGACACGGCTAGAGAAGCGAACGAAACCTCGAAAGTTTGGCTTTTCATCTTGCTACGTTGGAGTCACCCTACCGCCCTCAAGGGTATTCGAATTCGCAGCACGAAAGACTCGAACCTCCGCCACGCCCAACTCTCAGGGGCATGGGTATATGATCGTGTGACCGTTATTTGGGTAGGGCGCGCACATGTCCGGACGGCTCTCTTACTGGGGTTGTGGCGACACGCGTGCCCTTCTCTGTGGCTCCACAATCTCAAATGAACCCGAAACTGCCCCTGGGGGAATAATTTCCGGTGCTTGGTGTTGCAAGAGCCCCGGCACGATTGCCCTCCACCCACGGAAGCTGCCGCCGCTGCAGGTGTAATCGAACGCTGTCGAGGGAAGACATGAAATTTCTAAGAGCAGAGCCTCTCCGAGTCGGAAGCCAGGACATATGGAGCAATTACTAGATCGGCGTCGTCTGTAGCCCTCACTCACACGAGCAAGAACGGCTATATTCCTCTTCCGGCTCTAGGAGCTTCTAGGAGACATCCAGTGGAGATACACGTCGATGGTATCTTTCTAACGAAAGCTTCTGACCAACGTCAATGAACTGCGGGTGCCTGGATTGCGCCAACTCAGAATTCCTGTCCACGCGACCCGAAAGCACGTCGTGGGACTTTCAGACGTTTGATGTTGAAGCGTCCGAATTTCTGTTCCGAAGAGGAACAGGAGAGAGAGAAAGCCTCAATTTCACCATCTGTTCAAGAGGGTAAAGCTCCGGAGAAAGAGAGGCGCGCCTCTCTCTCTAAGTTTGACATTTCGTTTCATGCGGATCAGGATTGGACTGCCAAGGTGGGTGTAGTCTTGGTGAGAGTCGTCTGGACAGGGTTGGAGACCAGACAGACAACGTCAGGGTTGAACACGTTTCGCCCCTCGTTGCTGTATATTTGGGGTCCCGGAACGCGGAAACCGCCGTCGTCGTGATGTGCATTTCAGATCCACGAGTTTTGCAGCAGCACGCGACCTGAATGTGGCGTTTTCGGGTGGAGACTCCACGAGGCCACGAGGACGAGCGAACCACAAGTGAAAAAGGCACGCCTGTGCTTCCTTCACGTTTCTCAGCCGACGTTTCGCCATATAGTGGGCGCAATGATCGATCTCACGCCCTGAATCGGACCAACAGTACTGGTACCACAGGCCGCACTTCACTCGGGTGAGTCGGGTCTCGCTCGTCCTTGCTTTTTGGGGATACAAATTGTAATGTACATACACATGTACTGGACTGTATGCGCGCAGTCGGCTGTGCGTCGGCGGCTGCCGGAAACACTACAGTAAGTTAGCAGAGCCACGGCAGCGCCCGAGAAGCCAGTAGGCCCTGAGCCAGAATTTCGCCACCTCACCGGCCTCACCAACGGTGGTCACACGTCACCCTTCCGGTGCGTTGTTCTTGATGTATCATTGTATCTTTCCGGAGCGGGAAAGTTCGATCAGGAATAGTTGGAAGAAGGTGACATACTTGTATTCGTACGGGCTAGTCCTACACGCGATGGGTATTTGAGTGAGGCTAGATTCCGCTAGAACCAGATGCTAGTCTAGCCACCCATCATCTGGTTCTTTGACAATCTCGATGGTGAATCCCGCTAAGAAAAGACCTGTTGGCGTGTATGGTTGCGAGTCTCGTGACAAGCCTTTCCGGCACGCCCATCCAACAGTGGACCCGCATCCCTGCATTCTTCGCGAAAGGGACCAACAAAGTTCTATTTATCTAGTGCAGTGTGGCCGAATTCCTGCTGGTTCTCTTCATATCCGATCTGCTTTTTCCGCGCGGCCTGGCCACCCATCTTTCTTTCTTTCCGACCGTCTTCTTCCACGATAGCCCTTTCGAGACCTTGAAACTCAGTGGGAGTAGTACTCTCCCTGCCTGTGCATCTATTTGTGGAATTTGGAGTGAAATTGTCAGTTTTGCTATTTGGGGCGGTGGACCTCCAGGCACTTTGCGCGGATGTGGCCATGAATTTAGAACACTCCATGTTGGGGGTTCTAGAATTCCACCAGCCGGCGAAAGCGTTCACCACTGCAAAAGTCGATCCCTAGCAGTTTATCTGATCTGATTGGGCTCAAATACACGCGTGCTACCGTGGAAATTTCTCGAAGTCTGTCGAGTAATGATGTTAATCATGGATGTGCGAACAGCAACGCATAAGGCGCGGCGCTGTGCCTGGCACCCAAAATACTTCCTTCCTTTCTCTCAAGTACGTTCCGTGGCCACAATCCTAACCAGGAGATATGGGAAAGACTGACCATCTGTCTGGCTCATTTCATTCAGCCTCGTTTAGCTCCACTGTGACGATTGTGCCGGCGGAATATGGCACGCTCAACGTGGTCTTGAGAACTTCAAGTTCGCTCGATGGAGGAAAGTCATTTTTGGCTCATCAAATATCCGCAATGCGCTCGCGCAGCCAACCGTGATCGAGTGATCGATCCGCTGCGATCCTAGCCTTCATGATACCCAGCTTCTCGAGGACCATATTACTGATCTAGAGCGCGCTAAATTGCATCGACACTCGTCAATCGAGTTAGGTGCCCGTGAACGCAGTAGAAATCCGACTGTATCAGTGCGGCAAACCCCACAGCCGCATTCACATCCGCGATGAAACCCGTCTCCACTCTTGGCAGTTCCTACCACCGTATCTCCCAAATGACTGTATTGTATGTAGACGCAGCTGACGTGTAAGTATTTTCTATGTTTGACATTAGAATCGACCAAAACCGGAGGAATCGCACAATAAAATTGGGTTGCTTGTGGGTTGTACCATAAAAAGTGACCGTGACCGTGTGGCGAAAGCACAATGACGCAAGTTCAAACGGAGATCGAAACCTCAACTGTAGGTCGTGAGGTGGTGCGCCATGCACTTGTACACGGCGTTGCCTTTCATCATCCCAAGCTTGGCCACCGCCGCGTCGACTATCGCGCGGTCCCGCGGAGGGACGGGGGCGGCGGTATCACGGTCGTACAGCCCCCTAAGATCGGTCCACTTCGCCCGCAGGCGCACCTGGTAGCTCTCGCAGAGCGCCCTCACCACCAACCACGCACCAGCAGGCTCCCGATAGACGCCCCACAGCAGTCGCGCGTCGTTCGTGAAAATCTCCACGATAGCACCGCGGCAATGAGACAGCACGCGTGTGAGGGCATCCATCACCGCGAACGATGCAAACTCGTTATCGTCCAGATCTCCCGCCTGGTAACAAACGGTGCCCACGGGAGTCTTGACTACCCATCGATGTTCGGTCATGGTGATACACAGCTGGTGCACGGGCCCACGGTCGGGTTCGGGGGCGGGAAGGCTGCCCGATTGTTGGAAGGCACGCAGCCTTTGGGCGATGCCTTCCGGGTCTTCCTCCTTCTGAACGAACTTGGGCGGAACGTGGGCTCCATCCGAGCTCGAGCCAGGTTGCGCGCATGCCAATTTGGAGCCAAGTCCACGCCAGCATTTGGCGTGGATGATCGCGTCGAGGTGCTTCCACAGGAGCTGCCGGCTGAAGTTGTCTGGCAGGGGGATATCACAGTCCGCAAAGGCGTAAATCAGAAAGAACGGGTTGATCCCGCCGGACACGAGGCGCCCCAAATCATCGGGACGGGATCTGAACGTCTGGATGAGCTCGCAGGCGGCATCGTACATCCTGGGCGACACTGCAAAACCAGAAAACGATGGTAAGTCACGAAACAATCACCTTCAGAAGGAACACCAACTGTAAAAACCTGCTCGTTCTAGACTGGAATGTTTGTTGGCGATGTCTGGATCCTCGATGTAGCATTCATCGCCTAACCCGATTCGCTCCAGCCCGATGTACCACTCTATGCTGTGGCTGGTGGGCGTATGGCGCATGATCCATTTTCGTAGATCCGGCCAGGCGTTATGGACGGCTTGAGACAGAGTGTTCCACTTGGCGCTGCGATCCCGCTCTTCGCAGCGTCCGTTCAAGCCGTCGTCCCTCACCGCCCACCGTACATCCTTCTCCATTTCGTCGTCGTGACACTTGCTCAGGACTCGGAGTAGCTTGACCTTCGGACGCATTGGGTCCTGCGGCCGTTCACCTTGCACGGGTGTGCCTCTCATGGGCAGGGGGGCCAACGTACTCGATGACTTACGACCTCGCAGGTTAGGTGGGAAGAGAGGAGTAGGCCGGGGCGCCCGCGTTGGTGTGTCCATCATGTTGGACTGGGTGGGGGGTCCCATCGACCCCGCTCTACCTGATCCTTGGCGCAGGCGAGCTTCCTTTTCCGCCACGAATTGCTTGGGCGTGAAGAGCACCATGGGACCCCCCCGGCCGGGCGTCATACGGTTGGGAATCACATAGGGACTTGCTCGGGCACTCCTCGTCGTGCGCGATTTCTTTCCACTGCGCGGAGTCTGTGGGACGGCCTTCGACGACGGTGACACTGACATGAAGGCAGAGGGTGATGGCCATGCGGGGTTGGAGAGCACACGTCTTTGAGGTGTCTGGGCGTCACGGGATGAAGGAAAGTGGACCATGGGGACGAAAGTATTCGAGTACAGTGCAGTAGTAGTGCAGTAGGTTTAAAATGGGCGGGTGTCTCGTGCTACGATGCAACGGATCACCGCTCAGCTCATGTATAAATATGCCCATGCCCCCCCCCCCCCTCCCTCAACGACAATGTGCCACAAAACTTGTGTGGTAAAATCGAGAAACCACACTGCCAAAGGATTGTGTGCATAGCTACTACGCCACATTGTGGAACGGGGGACTCCAGAGCTTTGCACAATAATGGCCGTGCGTGAACGCAGACGTAGAAGGTTGTGGAACTGTTGTGGAGGGAGAAGAAGATGGCCCCAAAGGTAGAGTGTGGCGGGTTACGTCCACACAGAACTTTGGACTCCGGATGGGCGGCGGGTTCGTAGAGTCAAGTTCAAAGCGTTCGCAGCGCAAAATTGGAAACCTAACAACACTCGCTGCAGTAGTGGTGGACCAAAGAGTGTCCAACAAGGAACAGCGAGCGGAAAAAAAAAACGAAAACGCGCCCCGGGGGAAAGCGGAAGAACCACCAGAGTTGTGCAGCCAGCAAGCCAGTCAGTATACACGGCCAGACATCCACAGATCAGACGACACAAAAAAAGGGACGTGGAAAAACCGCATTGACCGAGAACCATTGATTGCCCAGACACGGGCCAGCTACCAGGAAGACAAAGAAGGCAGATGGTTTCTGATGTTTGTTTTCTGTGGATGAGGTAGGTGGCGCAGCTGGTCAGATGACTGAGACATCTCGGAGCCGGGATTCCGTACCACACAACGATGACTGAGATGATATATACTTGTCATAAATCTACATTACGTTGAACATATATACGCATCGCTACATTAGCACCAGTCATTAATTGCATTCCCACAGTAACACATGCAAATTTATATGCGCGTGGCTAGAGAAGCGTCAATGTGCATGGACAGTAAAACAGCCATTACTGGTGGTGATGAACTAAGGTGTACAAAGAGAAGAGAACGAGCAATGTGTGTCTACAGCGCGTGCAAGCTCGGAGAGCATCCAGCCGGAATCCGGCGACTGCTCCGCGCGGATAAGTACAGAGCGAGTGGAGGCAATGTAGTGTTTGAGCTGCAAGGCAGAGGTATCGTGCAAAACGGACAGTAGCGGAAACGAGTAAGTTAATGCAGTGTGAGTGTGAGCTCTATGAGGGAGAATGAGAGAAGAAGCAAGGTCTGCATACACTCGATGAGAGCATCGGCAGGGCACGTGAATGCCAAGGCGTCTTCGCCCATAATTGCGTCACTACACAGTCATCGACGCGGTGCTAGGGACGACAGTGCGAGCCCCTGCATAAGTTCTGGCTTCCATGCGACGCGTCGCATAGCCTCTGCAAAGTCGACCCACTCTCGGCGCCTTTCCTTGCATTCTAGCCAATCCGAGTCAAGACTTGCAACGTCGAGTTCATAGAAATGGTACGTGGACGCGGCACTTGGGATGGTGGTCACGAAGCGCGTAATCGTACCACGTACGCCGGCTATAGCAGGAAACAACAACAGTAGGAACAAGGGGCGAAGTGTATGTCAGGATGGGGTGGGACGGGTAGAGGGACAAAGGATTCGACCTTCTTCCCAGGCCTCTCTCGAAGCAGCGGCCTCGAGCGCAACGTCTGTGGACTCCCAACCCCCTTTCGGCACTTTGGGTATATAAAAAACACAGGGCTGAGTCAGCGCATGGCTTTGAATCAGGCAAGGGGAAAATACTGACAGACCCAATAATTTGGACGTTTTCGGCTGGTAATAACGAGGACCTTGCCAGCTGCCCTCGCAATGGGAATGGCGCAGCACACAACCCTTGGTGTTGAGCGACCTTTTGTAGACATGAGAGGGATGAGTGTTGGTGGGAGATGGGAGGGGATAGATGAGTGGTAGGGATAGGGTGAGGGAAAAGAACAGGTAACGTAGAAGGTTGGCAGGAGGGGTTTAAGTTGACAGCATGAGTCGAGAGGGAAAGAGGGAAACGTAATGCAATAGAGGAGAGGGGAGATGACCAAATTGGCGGAGGGACGGAGAGAAGGGACGAGGAGAAGAAATATGAAAAATAATAATAATAAAATGAAGAGAGGGAGGCAAATGAAAAGTAGAGTAAGTACGGGGTTAAGGTACGCAGCCGTGAATCCAGTCGTGTGGCAGAAATTCGATTTGACTCGGCAAAGGCAATGAGGGTCCGCCAGCCAACGACCCGCTCCAGTTCGCGCACGTTCTTCGGCTCATCAGCCCCGGATCTGGTTCCCCTTGATTTATTTTCTCCCTTTCCCACCTCGTCCGTTCCTTTCCATCAGTCATCCTCTCCCCACTTTCGGTCGCACTCTTCTCTCTCCGAGTTGGTCCAACAACGCAATCTCAACCACCACCGGCACATTGCTTTTTCACACATCGGCGCCAACTTGCCATATATACTTCCCCTCTGTTCCACCCCATCTAGATCTTGCTTAAAGACGCTCAGACTGTGAGGGTCCCTAAACTAGTGTCCTCCAGCTGCAGCACCTTGTCACACGACCACCTTCTTCACCTGCGCTTGTCTCTATTCGTTCCAACTTAGACCCATCTGTCAGTTAAAGTCGACTAGAACCAAAGGTGTGACGCGCACGCTACAAAAAACATGCAGAGCACCCCAAACGCCATCGCCCCAAACTGCAATCCTCTTCGTCAGCGAGGGGGAATTGCCAGAATAAACAGACGCTTCATCCGTACCTCACGCAAAGCCTGCTTACCACTTTTGCTCTCTTCCAGAAGTCTGACAAGGAGTGAGCTTGATCGTTCGATCAGTCGATCAGATACAACTTGGGCATACGTTGGTAGAACAGCGACTGCGCCGATGTACAAGAACCCACCCGCAACAAAGGGGATAACCTGCCGGCGCGCGTCATCACATTCTGCATCTCGTTAATATATTTTTAGGCGCACGCACTAGGTCAGCAAGTTGCACCGTGGTACCAAGTAATCCCGTCGCGGTTTGCCGCACAGCGGCCGCAAGATCGAGTGACGCGTCTTCTCCGTGTGCGGATGCCGACAGGTTGTGAATTGCGATCCCCATGAACGTACTTTACACAAATAATTGAACTTTTTTCCTATAATGGAGTGGTTGTGCCGGGCTTACCCAACCTGGAGGGAAATACGGCCGAATTAAGATGGGAAAATCAGTCCACCAACGAAAGAAATCGGGCGTTTGCAGATGAAATGATACGCGGGTCTCGGACAATGATAACGATCAAGAACAGGCATGCAAGGCATTCCAAGATGCGTGGGATGGCCGGACTCACAAAGGCTCCTACAGCCGTCAGGAATTGAGATTGCATGGCCTGCCGTTTCGTAAAACCGCTGCGAATGAGGATGCTGTAGTCAGCAATCTCATGGGGGATCTCATGAGCGAAGCACGCCAGTGTCGTAGTTGCGCCGATCATGGGACCGGAATAAAACGATGCGGACAAGCTGGTTCACAGATGAGGTGACCATGTCAAAAACGTAATCAAAGAAACAGGGTTTCTTACGCGAGGCCATCCGTACTACCATCGAGGCACATCAGAGGGCCTCCAAAAATACTGCATATACCCAGGGACGACTCACATATTATGCACAAAGTCACCAAACAGGTTAAGGTAGGCTGATAATTTGGAAGGACCACCGATATTGCCCTTCGCATCTTCAACTTGTGGCTCATGCTTATTGGAGGGTTCCGTGTTGGCCTGAAGGCGAGAGCGCATGCCAGAGCTCGAGGTGTGTGGTTCGATTGCAGACGAAGTACTTTCGTCAGTGGCTTTGCTAAGATCCCCGTCTCCTTCATGGGAATGCGTATGGGCCTCACCACCGCCTAGAACACGGAGCGTTTTTTCCATCATAAAAAAGGCCGAAAAACCAATGAAAATGCCTAAACTGCATGAACGTGCGTTAACGTTAGGATGCACCCTTCCCAACTGCAGCAGAAACAAGATGATTGCATTAATTAACGACGGAACGTACCCAACGAGGATATGACGCTTCTCTTCGACCATTACGAAATGTACGGCCCCGTCTTGATGTTCTCCGAAAAACGAATGTGGTACAAGGTGCAGAAAGACATCAGATAGTAATCCACCCGTCTGAAACGGCGCAGGTAAGTGCCCTTTAAAAGAATCCCGGATCGGTCCGAGAGGTGGGCGCAAACACGTACTGCAAAAGCCGTCATGACATTCAGCGTGTCGCGATTAATTTGGGCTGGGATGAAGGCTAATATGAAGTTGGGCACGCTGTCATGCCGCGAACGTGTGACTACATGTGTCCGCGTGTATCAAATGAGACAAAACCTACGAGCTGATGTAAAACGTCCCTAGGACTGCCGTGAACAGTCGCGGACACGAGGGATAAACGTCATGGTCAGTAGACGGCTTGCATCACTGCTCACCGGAATTCCAGCCAGGACCAAAAGGAAAAAGCACCGCAAACACTTGGCGCATCAATGGGGATTCATCCCTAGCAATCTCCTCCTTGAGAGCAGATAGCTGCCTGACAGGTGCGCATTGCGCAATTTCTATTTCCTATAGCAGTTAAGCCGGCAAAGACGGGCGCGAGGGCGAGGGGAAAGGGAGGTATTTCGCACGTGCGATGGCCGGTCAGTAAACGGAAATGTGGGAACAGAAGATATATGCGAACCCTTATGACAAGAGTAGGAGGACTGCAGCCCTGACAGCTGGCGCTCACGGAACCTAGAAGGAGACCGAGGAGGATAAGAGAGAAAAGAATGGAAGGGGAGAGCGAGAGCGAGAGTGAGCGGACAACCATGGCCGAGCGTGTCTGATGAGTTCGGGAGAGAGGTTGAACGAACACCTTTGACTGCATCACGTAATTTATCAGATAGACATGACAACATCGAACATTGGCCCCGACACAAGCCTAGCTGCCTCCACATCACAACACGGCAGCGAAGCCCCCTTTGATGAGGTTTCACCACAGGGCACCGCGAACCCCGGACTCGACCTCGCTGATTCGGCGTCTTTGGATACTGGTACGCCACCGCATACAGGCCCCAGTTCATTGAAATATCCCTCGCCCGATGCCAACAATCCCTCTGGGAGCAAAAGGAAAGAGGAAGACCGTGATCACTCTTCCGACGCCGAAGCTCAGACTCATGACAAGAAGAAACTCAAACAAGACAATTTGGACGAGAGGGCATCTTCGCTCATAACGCCCAGGCACACGCCTGATGCTGCGGGTGTTGAGAGTCTTGTGAATGTATGCGACGCCCGCTGGCAGTACCCCTGCTGACTTGCGTTGTAGGAACCCCAGCGATCTGGATCACCCGGTCTTGAAGACGGTTTGACCCATTCGAAGACCGACTCGTCCCAGTCGGCACCATCCCTTCCAAATACACCCTCACTTCCGAAAATCACTGTAGACCTGCCACCTTCTATAACCCCACCTCCCAGGTCACATACTGCTCCTCCCACATCCCCCATTATTGCCAGTGTTAGCTCGAGAGCGCACCATTTTCCGCCTCCGTCAAGTTTACCCCCGAATCCCGAGCCTCTGCACACATATTCGTGTCCAATCTGCTTTTCGTCACCCACCAACGCGACCCTCACGCCATGTGGTCACATTATGTGTGGTGAGTGCTTGTTCACGGCCGTAGGGGCGGCGGCGGCACGCATGGGAATTACAGCTCTTGCAGCAAGGTATGTCCTCAATCCAGACACTGATTATAACTTGGGGTTAATATCTGTGTAGGTGTCCAGTATGTCGTGCCCCAATACCGAGATGGGATGGTAGAGGTGGAGGTGTCATCGGCTTGCAACCTCGTGTGGTCATTACCATCTAAGTGACGCAATGGGAGCAAACGTCACTACTTGCATCATTGCCCAAGTTCCTACTATGGATTCTCGACCAGGGCAGACCATCGTTCTTTGGCACGTTTTCACATCTCATCATTGCTTCTTCTGTGCATGGTTGTCTATAGATAATTTGGACGGAAGGAATTCTGCCAAATCCTTGTACCGGAAACCGATTCCCCGATGGGAAAAAATGTTTGCCCGCACAGATTGTATTTTTCCAGGTGGTGCGCTCTGTCTCCGAGCGTAGCCGAGCCACATAGTGCACTTCATACGTGAGAGCATCTAAACCCGGCCTCGGAGCATCTTTTCTCAGACAAAGCGGCCGTAGTGCGTGCTGCAGGTCAAAAGCCCCAGCAGAAGGTTTACTATAAATTTCAGTTCGCCGAACTTGTCGCATCGCTCCAGTCAACGGCACCCTTGATGGCTGATTCCATGCGGCCGTCGGTTTGGGCTGAACCTGATACGTATAAACGAACATGAACGAACCCCAACCCCCTTCTCATCAAGCCGAGCCGCTCTCAGGCTTCCGGCCCGGTGCTTAAACCCGCGGGGCCGCGCGGCACCTGTACCATCGACTACGGTGACGCCCGGGCAAAGAAGTGGCGAGTTCGGGTCAGTTTTCTCTTGGCCACCAAGACTCGTACTTGTGTACGACGAGCTGAACTACGCGTGTGCCAGGATGCGCTCGGCACGCCCATCTGCGTTTGGTACGTTCCGCTGCGTTAGCGCTCCTACGAGAAGCCGTAACATATTCGGTGATCGCATAAAGACTACACCCATGCGGCAGGTTCGCTGGTTAACGCGACGAATTAATGCATGACACGCGTGTTCAATGTCCTCTTTTCCCCTTAATAATTACGAGCCTGGGGTGCAGACCAACTTTTTTTTTAGTGTAAGAAGAGTATAGCAAGGACGCATGGACTTGTTCCTCGCAATCTCGGCGTTTCGAGTAGTACGGTAGTACTCTACAACAACAATGAATACTTTAGCCCAAATAATTGAAATGGAAACAGGTTGGCTCATAATACAATCGTACCACAAGCCAAGAGGTACAGACGCAGCCCACCTATGACGAATTTTTAATCAGATTGCCTTTGCTTCCTATCCGTCTCGCGCTCAGGCTGGCAGCTCGGATCTGTCTATCTCCACTGGCGCCAACCCCGAGGGCAGACCCGTCCCGCCCGCACTGCCAGGCTGGAGCACGCCCTGACCTGCCTTGTCGTCGTGCGTGAGGGTGTCGTCAGAGCCCGGGGCGATCTTGAGCATCTCACGAACGAAGGACGTGCCCCAGAACGCGGCGTTGTACTTGTTTACGTACTTGAACAATTTCCGGTGGTTCTCCGCGCGCACCTCGGTGGGCATCGAAACCGCTTCGTGGATCGCATCCGCGACCTGCTGGCTATCCCACGGGTTGACGACGATCGAGCCGTTCAACGACTGCGCGGCGCCGGCAAACTCGGAGAGGATCATCACGCCTTGGCGGGCCTGCTGGCAAGCGATGTACTCGTACGATACCTGTTCCCCCACCAATGGTGTGAGCACGGGCAGGGACAAGCGGGCGAAAGGATTGACCACTCACCAGATTCATGCCGTCACGCGTACTGGTTACCAGGCAGACATCGCTGACTGCATACAGCGCGCACAGTTCGTCAAACGGCAGGCTCTTGTGCATGAAGTGTATTGGCATGAACTCGACAGTTCCGAAACGTCCATTTATACGACCGACGAGCTCGTTGACAGTTGCGCGCAGGTTCTGGTACTCCTCAACGTCCTGTCGGGAAGGGACAGCAAGCTGCGCAAGGACAACCTTCCCAATCCACTCTGGGTGTTGGGTGAGGAAGAGCTCGAGTGCGTGGAGCTTCTGGGGAACGCCCTTGATATAATCAAGGCGGTCTACACCGACGATGACCTTGACGCCGTTGAAGCGCTGCTCGAGGGCTGCGATACGCTTCTGAACGGACTCTTTCTCCAAGTTCTACGGGTGACGGAGATCCCAGTTAGTCTACTACAACGAAGAACGGAGTAAAAGGACGCGCGCCCTTATGAAAGAGGACGGGTCGATTCCGATCGGGAAAGTTCCGACGTGCGCGAGCCGGCCTTCAAACTCGACGCCATTGGGCATTGTGGGAAGCGAGAGAATGCGAGTACACGACGACAGGAAGTGACGCGCATAATCGTAGGTGTGGAAGCCGAGCAGGTCTGAGTATAGTACGCCGAGAAGAATTTCGCGGCGAACGGGCAGGATCCTGACAAGAAAAAAAAGGCAAAAAAGGAGATATAAGAACGTCGCGTTTCCACGCACGATGGGAAACTACAAACCTGTAGATCTCGCTCGAAGGGAATGGTGTGTGGAGAAAGAAGCCGATCTTCACGCCCTTGACCGTCTCACGACCATCGAGCGGGAAATCTTCCGACTCGACCCCCTCGGTGATGTTCGCGAGCTCGTTGGACGTGAATTCCCGTGTAAGCTCCGGGCCGGTGACGAGGCCGCGCAGGAGCATCGGAAGCAGCATAAGGTGGTAGTCTTGCACCCACACCATGGAATTCTCGCGAATTTGGTGGCGGACAACCTCAGCGAAGCGCATGTTGGCTATGCGGTACGCGAGCCAGTTTTCCTCGTCGAAATTCATCTCACCGGGATGATAATGGAAGAGCGGCCAGAGGATGGAGTTCGAGAAGCCGTTATAGTGACGATCTGCAACGTCGTCGTCGAGGTATACTGCTTGACAAGAGTACTCTTCCATAAGACGCTTGTCGACTATGGGCCTTTCCTTTGGGGGGATGTAGAAACCCGGCCAGCCGATCCAAGTGAAGCTCATCGACTTTTTCGTTCCGGAGAGGGCGGAGACAAGGCCGCCCGAGGACATTTTGAAGTGGTATTCACCCTGAGCATCCTTTGTGATGGTAACTGGAAGACGATTGGAGACGACGATGAGGTGTTCTGGAGGGGCTTCGGGGTAGGGAGAGTCGGGTTGAGAAAGAGAGGGGTCGACTGCTGGCGTAGACATGATGAATGAGGGTAAACTAGAAGGAAGATGCGAGGTGGGTTAAGTAGCTGCGCTGGCAGAAGATTATCGGATCTGAACAATTGGCGGACAAGGGAGATTGAACATGGGTGGAGTGGTGCGTCCCTTTGCAGCGCGTCCGTACCTGGTGCTTCTCCGGCCGTGCACTCTCAACAGCCTGGCTTCACATTCGCATGGCCTCACACTCCAATGTCCTCAGCAATGTCCCATTCTCAACGGATGCCCGACCCGATGAAAATCCGCTGCATTACATTCGACATCCAAATCGGGCACAACCTCATCAAATAATTTGGCTCTCCCGGCGCCGGAGCACTGCTGGCACCTCACACTCAAAAAACACGAGCAGCCCTGTGAGGGAAGCTCACCGCCACCTTACGTACAAACCACTGTCAGTTCTTAATCTGGCATCCCCTTCGACATTTCTTCAACTTCAGTCCCAGTTAGTCATTCTTTTGATCATGGGATAGCGTATATTTCGGCAATACTGAACAATGAGAATACAAAGCTGATGCAGCCTATCAGTCGAAGAGACCGAAGCCCTATTGGATAAAAGAAGTCAGTATCAAGTGGGAAAAACACGTGTCAGAGAGACTGACCATGTCCTCATCCGAATCCTCCTTTTCTTCTTCCTCTGCAGCCGGGGCAGGCGCAGCATCCGCGTCCGCAGCAGCAGCAGCAGGAGCCGCAGCAACGGCGAATGCCTCGGGATTTGCGAGATATTCTTTGACCTGGAACAAGGTTTGAGGGCATTGAAAGTCACAAGAATGTGACAAACTACCTTCTCCGCACCCTCGAACGAGTAGTCCGTCACGAGTGCAACTGCAATCAAGTTCTTGTACGCATTCACGAGAGAGTGCGTAACCGACACGATCGTCGGATAGTTGAGAGCCAGTGAGAGAGCAGCTATCGTCTTGACACCAGTCAAGAACCGATCGATGAGCTCGTCCGTGGTCACGTCAAGAACATCGGGAGGAAACACGTTCCCTTGATCATAAATCTGCACGACCGTCATTCCGTACGTGAACGGGGAGATGTTCAGCATGTTTAGTAGCGTCGCCTCTGACGGTCCAACGCGCGTGCCAGCTGTAACGACCTGCACGTCCGATACAATTTCAATGGTGCCACGGGCAATCTTGGTCGGGATACCAAGTGCTTGGAAGAAAGATGTCTTTCCGGGTTCCATACCCGTGTTGCCGGCTGGGACAGAGACGTTTCTGGGCGCCAAGGCACCAGCGCGAGCGGGGGCCGCGACCTTGTTGGCTGTGATAACACCTCGGATCTCAGAAAGGTCGCTAGAGGTGAAGACGAAGCCGATATTTCCACGGACGTGCGGGAGGAGACGTTCAAGTTGCGGGTAGTCTGCGATGATGGAGCGCAGAGCACGTCGGACCATGGTATTTTTCCCCATCAAGACGACACCCTTGCCGCGCAGAGCAACACGGATCTGATGCATCTGGTTGGAACCAACATTGTCGACATTGACAATAAAGATGGAGGCTAGGAATGGATCAGCACATGTCAGGAAAGAACGCAAGGAAATGACGCACGGTAATTGGAGATGAGCTGCTTAAGTTTCTCAAAGTAGAGCTCCTTCTGAGCGCGGGTGGCACCCATTTTTTATATAGTAACCTGTTTTACCTACCTCTCAGACAGTGCGCTGAGGTGTGAACAGGGAAAACCCACGAAGAGGAAGATTTATGGATACAGATAAGTGTCAGGGATACCAAGTGCCTCCCTATTGACCTCTGCGACGTGTATGCGTTGTTGTTAGAAGTTGGATACTCGCAGGGAGTAAGCGAAAACGTTAAACTCACCTGAGTGTCAATGGATTTTTCAAGGCAACTGGATTGAGGATGGTGATTTGGGAAAGGGCTGGTCGATTTACTTGGTCTATCGGACATTAGAGTTAAAGTTTGAGCATCGGCAAGTGCCGTATTCGGACCTGCACGCTCGGGTCACCGAACGAACACGGTACGTCGGTATACGAGAGTCGAGTTGTTGGCGGCACGTTCATCATTTTATCGCGATGGAATGTTGCGATGCTGCTTTTCACGACTCCAAAGACCGAGTCATGTACCCAGACTCTTGTGCGTGTCTCATCTTTCCTACCATTCCGTCCGTTTTGTTCATCGTGTCCCAGCATTCATACCACAATCTCTAATGACGTCCGTGGTTCAGAACTCCAGACATTGGATGCTCGACAGTCCATATCCCCTGGTACAGTTCCTGGCATCCGGATCCTCTGTCGTATCTTCTCGGCCTCAAATCTTACGCGACGCACTCCCAATATATACCCTATTCGTGCTCTTCGCGAGCTCTACCTTGGCGCGTGCGCTCGACGGATGTTGGGTGACCTTAGTGGTCCTCAATTTAGTGCTATGATCGCTCTTTTCGGCACACTTTCTGTCTCGGACCCTCCGTGTCAATTCAAGAGCCCGCTCGCGCAGCACATGGACAAAAGGGAACCACGAGCCTGGTGGGGGTTCATACTCCAGATGGTGCGAGATAAAAAGCGAGTCACGGGGA
This sequence comes from Russula ochroleuca, assembly GCA_015178965.1. NCBI lineage: Eukaryota > Fungi > Basidiomycota > Agaricomycetes > Russulales > Russulaceae > Russula > Russula ochroleuca. Next base: position 1,142,483 of record WHVB01000002.1, read on the forward strand.
TCCTCAAAGAGTGTGATTTATATTGGTTAATGAGAGCAAGGGTGTCAGAGGCTTCTTTGATCGATCTGAATGTGTATGCTGGTGATGGTGGTGAGTTTCGTATTTTCCTTGCGAAAACTAGGTTTTAAAAAAACGTGTGTAGACTCGGACGCTCGTCTGATGGCCGCACGAGAGCGATACCTCACCATGGATGTCAACTCCGTTTCTGCAGACGACCACGTGCCCTATCTGAATGCGTTGCTTTTTCTGAAGAGAGAGGACGCAACGATGGAAGCTGTAGCGTGGCTTTGCCACCTGATGAAGCGGGATATCTACTGCACCCCCGGCTTGCTCGAGGTCTTGTGGGGCGTCGTATTGAATGCAGACAAAGCCCTGCTACCAGGCCACCTTAAGGAGAAAATCATGGACGTCATATCACAGCGCCTCACCTTGCCCATAAACTTCTCTGAGGAAGCCCGGGCCCGCTTCACCTCCTTACCCCCGGAATCCGAACCAGATACTCCAGATAAACACCCTTCCTTTTGTCTTACTGCATCAGACCTGGCTCGCCAAGTTGTACGCATACTATTTCCACGCGTTACCCCGTCACTATCCGGCACTGCCTCCCAACTCGCGATCCAGGACTGGGCCTACTCCGAGACTCAGCGCATGTTTTCTCCTTCCGCTAATATAGAATTCCGATGGCAGAACCTTGTTTACCTAGCCCTCACCAACACCCGCTCTTCATTACACACCCTATCTACCCTTCCTACCTTCCCGACCGTCGATAGCTATCGACCCTCTGCTGTGGACTTTAGGCTCGTCGCGGCCATCGCCCTTATCGAGCGGGTCACGAATGCATATGGCGTCTCGTCCGACTTACACGGCGTAATCCGTGCATTGTGGGTGTCCTGGGTCGATGTTGCAAATAACGATGCTCAAGCCCACTGCGCAGTCGTGCGTCCCCTTCTGGGTGCATTCTTTCGCGTTGCGGCACGAACACGCGATACATCACTCGTAACTTCTTGTGTACATCTTGCTTCAGTTGGGTTTTGGCAATTTGATCTAGGAGACGATGCCGCTCGTCAACAAGCACAATTACTCGCAGTTGAATATTTGGCGGCAGCTGTCGTTTCGGGTAACACACTGTGGGAGAGAATTGTCGCGGAGCTCCCGCCACATATGGTGTTTCCTCAATGGCAACCTATGTTACTCTCGAGGACCATTCTTCGTATCGTTCGCATGGATGCACAGCGCGCAGTGGAAGTATTTCAGTTGTGGCGGCGCTACCTGCCAGTGCCAGACGTCTCCGCGCCGTTGGGCCTGATGCTCGTTCAAGAAGGTCGCGCGGATCTCGCAATACCGATTCTGGCCAATGTCAACTTCACAGGACCTTTCCTCGGTGCGATTCTACGCCCGCTTTCCAAGCAGAGGAACCAGTACATCGATCTGGAGCTTGCAGCCATCCTCGCCAAGGCCCTACTCAACATATTCACGTCTGAGGCACCACCGCGGACCGCCGCCTCCCGTCGATACATGACTTGGGTACTCCTTGCACTTACGTGTTCAGGACAGGCACCGGCCGCTGTCTCAACCTTCAAGAATGTGTACACGCGCCACCCCGGATTCTTCAATGCTAACGCTGTACGCACCTTCCTTCGTACACTACTACGCCATAGACAGTTCAGCGGTGCCGCCGAGATTGCAAACCTTTTCCCTCACACGCATTGGCGACAGTTTGTGCTTCTCGGCCTCGCGCAAAGGGGCGGAGCCCCGCGAGTAGAAAGGCGGCTTGGCCGGCCGGTCCGGCCGCGATGGCTCGCAGCCGTAGTTGCGAGTGTGCGACTGGGCCGGCGTCATCCAGCGGCAGGTCTCTTGCGCCACTGGATCACCCGGCGGTCGCGCACCGAGGCTGATGTGCGTAATGGCCTGAAGGTGCTCATGTACGCACGTGGCATACGCCTAGCATTGCGTGTGTATAGTAGGATGCGCATGCTGCACGACACGGGGATGCAGACCGCGCTGGGGAATGTCATTCTCGACGGGGGCGTATCGCATGCCAACTCGCGCGGTAATCGGAACGTGAGTGGCGTGTTACGTGCGCTGTGTCTGCTCGTCCAGGAGCACGGCTTCGTGCCCGACCGCGTGACGACGAACATCATCGTCAAGGCCGTGTTGCGATGGCCTGCCGTGCTCGACGCGGCGCTTGTGCGTCGACTGTTCGATTATTTTGTGTCGAGCGGGTATCCCGGGGAGGGCGTGGGCGTGCCATTTGTGTCTGGCGATGCGGCGATGAAGGAAGCGGGGGTGATACTTGGTACGCCGATCCCGATGCCCAAGTCGAAGATATCATTTACGCGTCACGTGGAGCCATTATACAAGATGTTCATCAAAGCGCTCTATCTACGGAAGGACGTGGCCGGTGCAAGAAAGATTGTGGGGATTTTGAAGGAGGCAGAGAAGATAGAGGCAGGAAGGATTGCGAGCAAGAGACGAGATTGAATACTGTAAAACTTGTGTGGTCTTATTTAACGACTCTAGTACGCGTCCACGTGAGAAAGCTCATTACCTGCAACTCTCCACGACAACTATGTCAACGACTTCCAACCCTCCCGAAAGGATTAATAAAGTTACTATTCACTACTCAGTGTTCTCCCATTTCCTAACCTCCTGCCTTTTCAGCGCAAGCTCCACGATGCCATGCAGAGTCTGGATGATGCGATGGGGCCGCAAGAGCCCTCGGAACAACGTCCTGTCAAACGCCCCCATTTAGTTCATACCCTATATTCGACACTTTCTAAGTACGGCATCAAGACTGGTCCACCGGCATCGTTAGTCCTCTGGTTCCTTTGAACGTGACTCAACTCTAAACTTTTCCCCGAATACACCAGAATGACCTTGAACGGCGGAAGGGCAACGGATCTTTCCAAGACTCCACGTCTTGCTGCCATCCTCGCCCGAACCGCCGCCAAAACACGCAAGGCTCTTCCTGCTAAGTTTCGTGCGGCGACGTCTCTCAGCTCAGGTTCTACCGCGTCATTCGAATACCGCCCATCATCCATGCAGAGCCTGCTAGAGCGCCTTGCGACGTACAAGCTCAATACGTACGCCAACAAACCCCCCACGATTGACGCGCTAGCCGCTGCTAAGTGTGGATGGGTGAATGACGGAAAAGACAGGCTAGTCTGTGGGGTCTGCAGAGTATCGTGGGTGCTTGCCGGACGGGAAGGAATGAATCGCGATGCTGGTATGTTCATGATCAATTAACTACGGGTGAAAGCGAATTCAAGCTCAATTCGTAGCAAACTCTCTCGTGGAGAAGCAGCGCATACAATTGGTAGACATGCATAAAGATGGCTGTCCATGGAAGAAGCGACAGTGCGATGGTAAGGTTGCCTCTCGAGGGTCATGTACTGGCGTTTCTGATCTCTTTTCTTAGCCGACGTGTATCGCATCCCTCTGGCATCCTCCGGTGTTATGGCGAAGGAGATCAAGACCAGAGCACGTTCCTTGGAACCTGTTCTAGAAGGCGTTGAGATCAAACACCCTTTGGTACAGCTGACCCACCTTGAGTACTGTTCCTTATCTGATTGCTTTCTTGAAGTCTTCGACTCAAGTGAAGAGCCTGTTGGGGATCACTGCGTCCGTCGAAGCCGAACCTTCCATCAGAGAACAAACTGGGTCAGAAGTTGCAAGGGAAGAAGAACCACCTATCACTAGATTGTCACCACTCCCAGAGCCATCTTCTACTGCCATCCTCACCTCGTTGTTCGGCTGGTCTCTTGCGCCTGCCGCGCCACCTTCACTTCGGTCCACGACTGCTTCTCCTTCCTGGTCCCGCGCCTCTTCCGTTGCTCCGCAGGAAAGTCCCGGTGCATCATCTTCCCCCCGGACACCACGACGGTCGTCAGGGATCGGTACAAGTCAGATCAAAACACCGTCTTCTCGCCCAATGTCGTTCGATACAGCTATTCCTTGGAGCCCCAGGGGTAGCGTGGCTCCTGAGCGACGGAGAGACACTTCGCTTTTGCACTGCTCTTTATGCCATAGGCGACTCGGCCTTTGGGCTGTTGGTTTGGCTCCTCGCGCGAGCTACCCGCCTAACGGTGAAAATGCAGGTTCAGCCCTGCCCCAAAAGGCGCGCCAGATTGATTTACTCAGAGAACATCGACCGTACTGCCCGTACGTCGTACGCTCAACAACGGTCCCTTCCTTACCTGTTACTCCAACCAACTCCATGCACACAAGGGTGCCCTCTTCTACGCCTTCATTTACGTCGTTTCTGTCTTTATCGAGCACCTCGCATGCGCAGGTTGATGCACAACAGTCGAACGCTGTGGAGGGTTGGAGAGCTGTGTTGATAGTTGTACTACGATACCGCATGGGCCAGTGGCAACGTCAGAAGGCGTCTAGGAGTGTGACAGAACGCGGCAATGGCGAGCCAGATATGACACAACATCAGGAGAACATAGTAGCGCCTGTGACGCCTCCCGAAACCGGCGAAGAGTCCTGGACTGTAGTTGACCCTGTGGAGGCAATGATCGAGGGGGTGAAAAGCAGAGGGGTGCGTTTTTTCTTCTTGCACTAACACGCGTAGACCGTTGAGCCTGACGACTTGTGCGGACAGGGGAGTGAACTGATGAGATATGTGAGAGGGCTGCTGGGCTAGACATTTACATTGTTTCATTACATGTCGCGATCAATTTGTATATCGGTACCTACACCTAACAACCATCATCACCGACCGCTCTTTCCCACTCTCCTTACTCATTTATCTGTCTCAACTTATTAGAACAACGCTGACCTTCCTTCATTATGGCCTCTGCTCGACATTATACCCGTCTGTCCAATTCGCATGCCGTCCGTGAAATGGACGATGCCTTCGACGACGATGACAACGATGACCCCCGAGAGTCAACGCCCCTCACCCTCTTTCACCCGCAGTCTCCTGTATCGACAGCACCCCTGTCATTGCGTGGTTGCACTGACGCCACTCGGCCAAATGCCTACGATTTTGAGCGCGAATACGACTACCCACCGCCAGGTTCCCCCCCTTCCCCGTCCACTTTTGCCCTCCCTAATAATTACGGCAACTCCAACGGCCACCTCCCTACTTCTCCCGTCCTCCGCTCGCCACCCCGGTCGATTTTCCGCAGGACATTTGGTTCATTTTTCCCACAGTCCTACTACCAGCGCGTGAGCGGCGATGGACGGCCAAGAGGCGGGGGGACGGACAATGACGGCGTCTTCGCAAACGTAACGGCTAAACCAGGGCCACAAACATCTGTACGAACTGGCAACGGGGACATTCATATCAGCCCTGAGGAGACGCAGCAGGAAGCGCCCCCGGTATGTTCCCCGTTTTGAACCCCTGCTAGGCGTATGCCCCGCGCAGGCTTAAGCTTACCCGGCCTTATCCTTCCATCACCCGCTTATGCAGTCCTACATGGCGGCATCAGCAGATGCCGCGCCGTCCTACTGGGAAACCATAGTGCATGCCCCCTCCGGAGTGGACGCGAACGGCGACATGATCATCGAGGAGCTGCCCACGGGCTCGGTGCTCGTATTCGTGCTCACCACCCTCATCTCCTGGTTCTTCCAGTTGCCCGGCTTCGTACTCACATATCTCCTGCACGGCACGCACGCCGGCCGATTCGGCTCACAGGCTGGGCTCGCCCTCACCCTTATTCAGTGGGGGTTTGGCACGACGGTCATGGGCCCATTTCCCCCTCCTGATGAACCGCCGCCGATGGAGCCTGGCCTTGGCCCGGCAGGTCCCGGTGCGGGTGGTCCGCCGGGAAGTGAATTACCCGTCGGAGGGCCGCCGGAGGATGGGATGATGCGGAATTCGACGATGATGGACGGGCTCATGGATGTCCAGATGCCGTATTCGGAGCACGAATGGATATCCTTCTTTCTCATGACAATCGGTGCGCCGCTTTTTTCCCCTCGTCTCCGCGCACGCCGTTTACAGTACTGACAACCCGTGTTCATGACAGGCTGGTTCCTGCTTCTCACGTCCTTGATTGGCTATTTCCGCGTCAAGCGATTTGAACTGTCCGTCCGCGCGTCGCGTGCCCTCCCTTCTGCGGCACTGTCGGCAGACGACGTCGAGCGCAACGTGGTGTTGCGTCGGAACCTTGAGGATGTCTTTGGTGGCGTCAGAGTCGTGTTCGACTCGGAATTGGCGGCAGTGGCTGCTGCTGCTGCGAGCCCCGCTCCACACCGCAGTTCGAACAGGGCGCAGCAACAAAACGGAGTGATATTTCGGGCGATCGAGGAGGCGCGGCTCCAGAATGACCTGCGCAACGCTGGGCTGTTATAACCCCCTCTTGCGGTCGCCATGCTTTCATTTATTTTTCATATACATAGATCATTGGCTCGTTGGGTGTACTTATCGCTCTCTCGTTACTTACGCTTGGCCTCACCGAAGGGTAGTCTCTCTTTCCCATTGTAAAAGTATATCACTCATTGCGCGGGGTGGATCCGACTATTTCACTTGCGGACTCGGAGTTCTGGAATCATTGTGTGGGATAGATACAGTACACCTGATAACCCTCAGACTTGGCTGGCCATCATAATGCGTCTTGTCTCGTACACCCCCAATATACACCCTTAACACGTTCGACACGCCGCCGACATTCCCGAGTATATTGGACGCGGCCACATGTCCTGCATCGTGTCTTCCTTGAATAGGCAGCGTCTGGGTCAGGTCCCCCCACCCTCTCGTCTTCGAGAAGAATGATAATCTAATCCGCAGCAGCTGTGCCCAGGGCACACAGACCTTCGCGAGATCGGGCCCGGTGGCATTACTCTAATTCAGACGAGCGTCTCAAATCGGCTACTGGTACTTCGACCCCGTTTTTGCCCAAAGTTTGATAGATAGAAGCTTCGATCGCAGTGTCCGAGAGCAGATGGTAAACCGGTAAAAACGTAAACGCGCGCTTTGTCCGTCGAGTGATAGTGCACGCTCAGCGTCCTACCTTCTTTCATAACGCGCGCGGGGCGAGTCGCAGTAATCGCTACAAAGTCTCAACGCAAAGCACAGAAGACAGACAGACCTAGAGCGACCCCAATTATTCAGAGAACGACGTAATAAAAGAAAGGAACCCTAGCACATGCTTGGACGCGTTCTGATCATGATCAGGTCGATTGCTAGAATGACAGGTTCCGGTTAGGGGTTTGGGAAACTTTGCAAAGGGGATAAGAACAGTACCATGATGGAACGTGCCGCGCGCTCCATGACTGGCAACCCTGACACCGGAGCAAAGCGTCAGAGGTGTACAGTAATACGACCCCCATGCGAAGTGTGATACGGCGCCACCGCCCTTTCATGCATTTCACAATCGTACATCGCGGGCCCTGGAAATCGAGATGTCAGAAACTCGCCAAATAGTTACCCCCGCACGTTCGCTTTCTCCAGGCCCTCCACCCGCCGATCTTGCCCCAATAGAGCATATAGGTATGGTTTTCCTGGGGTGTAATTCCATCTGACCTTGGGAACGTGGGAGCGAACGCCGACTCCATCGCACGCGTGCCGGCCTGGTGCCTCGTCGTATCTCCCATTCGATGCGATGATGATGAGGGGCGCGGGGCGTATGAGCGCATGAGCGCGTGAGCACGGCGATTACATTGGCATCTCGTCCGTGATAGTCCAGTCCCAGTCTTTGATGGGTCCCGATAATGACCAACTTGAAAGACGCCATTCCTAGAGAGAGAAATTACGGTGGAGCGGGAAGCTGTTCCCAGGGCGGGGGATAGGAGTGAAGAGTTCGAAACATGCGCCGACGGCACGAGGCGAGGTACTGCGCAGAGAGAAAACGATTTCGAGTCGCTACCTACCCACGCACATGGGCCCGACCATGTGTACTGTGGGACCCTGCATCCACACGGACCGGACCTAGAGCTTGATCGAAGTGTCGCAACTGCCGCCCGTAGAACACCTTTCTTCACCTTGCAGCTTCCTGGTACTCCTTGCTCTCTTTTGTGCTTTCCCTAATTGCTCGTCCTGCAAACGTTCTCGAAGGCGAAACCATTAGCCGTAGCCTGTTCTGTCGCCTTTGACTCCCACACAAGTTGAATGTCCGTGAGCGGGTGGGCCGGCGGAGACCACCTTCGCAGCCGAAAAGGCGCGCAGCGAGCGATAAGCAGCAAGCCCTACAAGAAAAACAGCGAAAACAGCGATTCTGTAAGAAACCCGAGAGACGGCGATCTGCTGTAAATGTGCGTTGTCCAGCTGATCATACATAATGCGGTCTCAGATGACACATGCAGAGCTGGGGTACTGTACGTCCTGGCGGCGGCGTTAAAGATAAGGTGTGGATTGCGCCCTGTTTTCGCTTCAAGAGACAGATTAGGGGAGAGTTTTTTGCGAAGACGTTGAAGAAGTCAGCACCGAGCAAACTCTGTATAGGCCTTCCAACCGGGGCATTGATCAAGGTCAATGTGGGAGCGACGATGGCGGTTCAAGGAAAGGATGAGAGTATAAGCGTGTGACCGACCGCATGATCCGAGTCCGCGTCCCCGAGTCGAGAGCGCCACCACCAGCAGTCCACCAGCACGCTGCGCTTCCCGCTTCCACCACTTCCAAAGAAAATCCCGTCGACCATTAGACCAGTGTGGACTCTTTATCATCCAAAAAAGGCACAGGTCAAGGGCCTGGGTCCGAGTCCGAGTCCGATAGTATCCAATCCGGACATAGCGCATTCGTTATCACTGCAGTACCAGATGGAGGCATCTACCCGTCCTGCTCTGCATATAAGGCCATCGCATCCTTGTCCTGAGGACATCAACACTCCCACCATGGATAACAGTGTTAGTGCTGACATCGAAGGCCCTCAAGTCAAGTTTTTCCCCCCTCTGCACGAGCAGCGACGCTCCTGGGCTCTAGAAATACTCAGGCGCGAGCGCGTCACGTCGGTACGGTCGCTCGACTATGAGATCACTGCCGCGTCCCGACTAACTATTATCCTTACAGGTATTGGACGTAGGCTGTGGGGAGGGTATCCTCCTCCAACACCTCACGCATGCCCCACCTTGGCGCGCATACACGTCCTCAACCCCCGCCCCTGCCATTTTTGAAAAGCCCGACTTCATCCACTCTCGCGAGCTGCATGGCCTTGACATCCTACACAGTGATCTTTTGTACGCGGCCGACATCACTGCGCCCTCTAAGCATGCCTATGGTTGGACTCGCTTCGAACAGTTGGACGTATCCATGTGGGAAGGTGGATTGCAGGTACCGAATCCTGCCTTCAAAGGCATCGAATGTATCATTGCCACTGAAGTGTATGACACCTTACACCCGCAAATTCTCTCATTCGCTGACGTTCAACGTTTAGAATTGAGCACCTCCCTGAAGACGTCGTTGACGCTTTCGCCCCAGTCTTACTGGGCAATTATGCCCCTCGCCTCCTATTATTCACCACCCCATCTTTTGATTTCAACGAACGCTTCAGTGCACCCGGCGACGAAATGTGGGGCTTCGCAGATCCTACGGGCCGCACCAACCGCATCTTTCGCCATTCGGACCACAAGTTCGAATGGACTGCGGATGAATGCGTCCAGTGGTCCAAAGCAGCTGCCGAAGAATGGGGCTACGACGTTATCATCGACGGTGTTGGACGGTCCACCACCAAGGACCCGTGGGGCCGCGACAGCGCCAACGTCCACGCAAGTCAGGTGGTGACATTTCGACGACGTGAAGATGAAGAATCGACGACAAAACGGGCACAAAAATACGCGGAATGGGCGTCGAGAAGGCAAGAAGAAACACAGTCACACGAATTGCTCGTCACACATCGATATGAAGCACACGTCGGGGCGCAGAAGCCGGCGCCACGCGAAGAAATCGCTACCGCCGTCAAGTCCACCATACAGGACATAGCCTCTTCCGAGGTCACCATCTTCGAAATCTGGCGCGAGGACGCCGTTTCCACCATCTGTGGTGGATGGTTGGAAGTCCTTCTTGACGTCCTGGACAAGGACGACTCCTTCGTGGTCCACAGAGAGGGTAAAAACGCTGACGACTGGAAGATAGAGCTGCCGGGCGTGGAGCTGCAAGGTAAAAACCCCTGGCAGAGCCCTGCCAAGCAGGACGACGCCTGGGGTGAATCCTCCGAGTCCACTGAATCCGCCGAAACGTACGATGACGAAGAGGAATACCCCGAAGATTACGCCGAAGAGGAAGAGGAATACGATGGCGATTATTGGGACGAGACGGATGATTCTGGCTGGGCTGTCTCTGACTCCGAGGGTGGTTGGAGCAAGGACGAATCGGACGTTAATACTTTGAAAGCGTGGGGCGAGTGGCGCCCAGCACCCGGATGGATTATGGAGGGCAGCTGGGAGTAAGCGGTCCCGTTCCAATGACTCGTAACGAATTGTACAAAGCAGCGCGCGATTATAAAGTAAGAAAGTGGATATATGCAGTTCATCACTCTAGAGAGGAACGATAAACAAACGAGAATTGCCTGAATAATCGTAACCCTAGATTCACGACAGAATTGGCTAGTGACGTACGTACGAACCCCTTCCTTCGAGTCCCCCTCAGTGTTCCAGCCCAAGATTCGTCCTCGGGACTAATACAACCATTTCATCAAATCAGGGTGAATCTCTTGGAAAAGGAATGATGCGTACCTTCAAGAGGATGTAGCTGGGCCAAGTATGCTATGGCCCACATCAAGTAGCAACAGGCGAATGTCAGCATCAGGCTGGTTCGGATGAGTCTGCGTGGATGATCGTAGGCCATGGCTGCGCAGTTGACATGGCATGAGGATATACGCACGTTTGTTGAGGTCCCTTACGGACAGAGAACCAGGACGCGGCCATAAGGCCAAAAACAACAAAGAGGACGAGGAGTACAGGGAATGCAGAGGCCATACGTCCGTCTAACACAAGCGCACAAGCACAAGCACGGCAACGGCGGACGGTATGATTCAAACCACGTGAGTGTGGGTATCTATTACTAAATACTAAATGTATGTATCTAATCTAATCAAACTTCCGACGGCGATATGTGATCATCCGAGGCTGCTTTGGGAGTGTAATCATGGTCTACAGATGGATTAGTGTTCCGTATGGACGTCAGACGATCAAAACATACGTGGTAATTGGGTGGCGGAACACCACCCGGGATGCGCATCTCAATGCTGCGCACCACCGTGGAGATCACTATGCCAAGCTGCAAGTACGCGAATTGTTCGCCGATGCACCGATGCCTACCAGCACCGAACGGTTGGTACGGACTTTCCGTACCCTTGCTAACGGCACCAAACCCATAATCAATCTTTTCGCCATTTTCGTCAGAGTACTGCTTGAACGCTTTTTGAGCCTGGCCCTCTGGATCCGTCCACCGACTCGGTATCCATTCTTCGGATTGGAGCCACAGCATTTTATCCACTTGTGACACGGCGGGAGACGCGAGGACATAGTGACCCTTCGGCACAACATACTGAGAATCCTTCGACGGTGCGGAAAGTGTCCCGGGGACGACGAAATCGTCGCGGACATAACGAATGATACTGTGGATTGGTGGGTGCATGCGGAGGGTCTCGCGAATCACGGAATCTAGGATGGGGAGGGATTTAAGTTCTTCATAGGTTGGTAGGCGAAGGGAGCCGTCAGGGTTAGAGAATTGTTCGATTTGCTCTTGATAAAGCTCCTCGCTGACCAAAGGTTGTCAAATTCCAAAAACAAATAAAGGTTAGAGAGAAAGGGCGGTACTCACGCAACATCAGGCTTATCAGCTAGGTGCAGGAGGGCCCAAGCGGCTGTCGCGGAGCTGGTATGTTGCCCAGCCATAAGTAGGGCGATCATTATATGCGCAATTTCATGATCAGGAAGTTGAGTTCCATTGCGATACGTCTGTCCCATCAGGGCACTAATCATGTCCGGCTCATCATTCTAACAGACCTCGACATGTAAGTGATTTCAACAGAGAAGAGGAAAGGGCAACGAACCATGCTCGTGCCTTCCTTCCTCGCCTTGACAATGTTGATGTAGAATTCTGCCATCTTTTTCTGCGCACGGTCACGCTTGCGGTAGCTCTCCAGCGGCAGATTTGGGAACATAAAGTTGAGCGGGGTAAAGCCACCATCCAGATCTGTGAACAACTGTGCGAACGTTGCATCCATGTTGGCGCGGACTTCCTTTCCCTGGAGCGTACGGGAGGCGGTGAGGATCGTTATCTCCTGGGTGACCTTGAGAACGTCAAATTGACCCCATTCGTTGATGTCATTCATCTGGAATATGCGGAAGCTTGGCTCTTTCCTGAGAAATCGGGACACCTCGTTCTCTATCATCCCGACGTATGCACGCATATTGTCCATGGAAAGGCCAAATTTTATAAACTTTTTCTGTTCCATTAGCTTCTCATTCGGGCAGTCATACACGACGTCTTTCCCAAAGACGGGCGTGGTCAAATGCTTCAATCGTAAGTAAGCTTCACCGACACGCCAATACACGCCGGGGACCTTACGTACCGTATACGCGTCCTCGGCGGAGAGGTAGGCCACTTTACCACCAAGTACGAAGTTATTCCCAGCCGATCCCAGGGCCACTGTCATTTTACGACCGAGCAAAGTAAACGTGAATACATCTCCATGCTGAAATACAAGTCAGCGGTATAATGTGGGTTGGCGCAGCCATACTTACCTTTTTGCGGCAGGACTCGAGGAAGGCAATTGGGTCGTTCCCATAGCCTGGCGCAGATCCAACGAAGGGTATTAAATGGAAGACCTCTGGAGGTGATGACGGATTTCTGGGCAAAAGCTATGTTGCCCGTCAGCGGCAAAGTGTAAGTGAGGAGGCTCTTGAGCGCACCAGTTGACGTAGGACATTGAGGACGACAGCGATGACCGGGATGTTAATGAACGCGAGAAGCGCGAGGCGGAACGCGGAATCTGGGAGGTACCTCTGAGCTTCAAGAAGATAGGCAGACGAGTCCAAACCAAGCCCCATTGTGCAGTCTTGAGGGAAGGAGAAGAGAACGAGGAGAAAAGGCCAGACACGCAAAAGGATTTAAGAGAGATCGAACGACATTGAGCCGTGAGAAAACTGTTGGCTCGGCTAATGGTGAGCCAACTTTAGTCTAAGTACGGGATACGTAAGCAGCATGATTTTGTCTACTGCCACCGCAATCGCTGCCCCAATCTCCCGCTCAGAATCTGCACTCTCCAGGAACCCGGACAACCCAAGGTTCGCGATGTACACCTCTTGTACCCACGTCCCACGAAAGACATCCTGCCGTGCCCGCCCCGCCACCCGTCCAATCATGCTCTCCATGGGGCTATACGCGCCAATTTTTCGCTCGCTCTCCATCCAACGTTTGACGAAAGCCAACGCCCACCATTTGTCGTGCAACTGCGTGATCCGTTTCCATCTTTCCTCTCTTGCACCAATACGGTCGAAGGTGGCCTGCATATCCCTGCTGCTGTACAGAGGCTCATTGTGTAGCAACGCGTGCTTGATCTGCCAATGAGTAACGAGGTCCCCATAGCGCCGCAGTGGTGATGTTGCCCTTGTATACCCCTCACCCTCCGCAACTCCTAACATCCAGTGTTCTGCGGGCTCCAACGTATACCGGCTCGATGGAAATTGGGCCCCCCTGCGTCGTACGTCAAAGAAATCCACCCAACCAGTTTTTTTGTCCCGCAACCTAACTAGATCTGCGAGCGACTCGCCGCTCCCCACCGGTGCACCTATGGATCGCCGCACAAGGGGAACACCATGGTCGCGTCCAAAACGTGACGCGATACGATTTGCAACTTGTGCAGCCTCGGCGACGATGTGACGGGACCCCGAGAGACATGCGTTCCGAACCACATAGGATATTTGCGGATTCCCTAGAAATAATCCCGGCTGCATCAAGTCGACTCTGCCAACAGGGAGCGGTTTGGGCGAGACGCTCAGTTCGGGACGACCTAGCCCATAGGAGAAGGCAGACGTGCCAAGTCGATACGTCACCATGCGCTTGGAAAATATGTCGAGTAAATGAAGATTATCAGTGTCGGTAGGCGATAGGCTTAGGGCGGTGGGCAATGAGTTTGTCGGTCGACCAAAAGGGAACGTAGAGTCATGAGAGTGGAATGACATCGCAGCGTCAACGTCGTCGTATCTTAGCGTACGCACATTGCGAATGATACCTGCACGGACTCTGTAATCAACGATATCACCACTGGGATTGACCTTGGCACTGAAAGTCATGACATTTTCCGCCTGGCCAGTTCTCGCAGCATTGCCCAAACTAAGTTTGTTTCCAAGTGATTCTGGGAGCATAGGCCACGAGCTATGATTGAAGTAGAATGTGTGCACGGCGTCGCGGGCGCGACGGGCCAGTGAATGTGTGGGTGGTAAAATGGCTGTGGGGTCTGCAACATGGACGTGAACCCAAAGGCTGGAAGGGTCAGCTATATCGCGTTCGATAGATATGCCATCGTCAAGCTCCTGGGCCCCATTATCATCAATTGTGTAGACGGGGAGCTCCCCAAAGTCATGACGGATGGCTTCCAGCGGGTCGGTGGGGTATAAGTCATCAGGGCCGAGGGAAGAGATGCTTGCAGCCGACTTGGAGACTTGTTTTCCTTTCGTGAGAGGCACAGGATCTGGAGTGGCGGTCATGAGAGCGGGTTGGACTTGCCTGAGCGATGGGATATCCTGCCACGGGGAGAGCACACCAAGGTCAACAAGGAACTGGCGCACTTGTTCCGAGTCGATATCACCGTCGTACAGGCCCAGGGACTTTATTATCTCGCAGACAAAGGGGGCGTACGGGTTGGTCTGAGCCGTGCGTATTTCGACTAGGGAATCCAGGAAAAACTGGATGAATAGTTGATCGTCTTCGGTGAAAGCAAAGTTCGACGCGGAGTTATAGGATGGGGCCTGGCTCTTTGAATTCCCGGTCATCTTCCGCAACCCGACAATGATTTCCTTGGCCCGCAGCGCAAACTGCCTGACGCGGTGATTGTCATTGTGCATCAAATGCCAGACTTGGTTGAAACGTTCAACTTGAGATCGAGGTCTCACGTAGAACGTTTGGGATGATAGGAAGTCGTGATTATCCAAAACAAACATTTGGGAGTGCTTCATCAAGTGGGAGTACAACGCGTGCAGAACTAGGCTGCGGTCTCGATGCTGTATGTTCAGAAGCTTGGCCACTTCCGCGACAGTGGTGGATGCCCAGGTGTCTTCGCCAGAAGCGCTGACCCACGGGTACACCATATTAAACGGCGCAGCGTACCCGTTAAATAGATCCTCGGTCGCTTTGCTGAATGCGCGCACTTTCTCTGCGACGGATACGCGTGCCATGAGCTCCTTCGAGTTGTCCGGTTTTTCTTCAATGCCGCAACGTTTGATATGGAAATGATCCACGAATTTTGGCACCGCATAGAAGATATCGTGGGTAAGATGGTATATAATACGTCCATCCGCCGTGAGTGTATGGACCATGTTTCGTCCTCCATTACGGACCTCTCGAAGAATGACGCCAATAAGAGGGCGATTCTTTCTGGTACAAGAAATTTCGATAATGATTGATCGTAGCGAGTCAGAATTAATGAACTCACAAACGAACTTCCACTAGAGCACCGGGGCCCACACCTGATGGCCATTCAGAGGTGTATTCTTCGAGATGCGAGGTCATGGGTGGAATGACACCCTGAAAACTTCGCTCTCTCTCTGTGGGAAGACGCCATTCTTCCAGAATAGAGTTAACGAGTCTCAGCTCTGAAGCGCGGTGTGATTTGGGGAAGACCGGTCCAGTTCGGCGGGGTCTGGCAGTCTTCAACAAGGTCCGCGCAGAGTCAATCCACGTCCGTTCCGCTGTCTTGCTGGCATTTTTCGAAGATAAAGTTGACCTTTTCCGGACATGTCTTGATACAGAAAATGGTGGGCGTGGGTGGGGAATGAGAGAAGGAGTAAGCCTTCCTCCGCGTGCACGATGCATCCACTGGCTGGGACAGGAAAAAGGCGGGAAAAGGCGCGGCTTGCAGATCACGCGACTCATAGGAACAACTTACCAAAAATGACACTCCCTCCCGTCACCATCTGACGATGTTTAAGCGCGTCGATAGACGACGCAAGCGCAAGGAAACCGAGGAAAGACTCGGCCTCGACGAGGAAGTCTTCGGGCTATATCACACTGACTCTTCCGAATCCGAATCTGATTCATCCGACTCGGCGTCTACTTCCTCCTCAGATGAGCACCGTACACAATCGAGGAAGAAGCGAAAGCGAGGATCTTCTCCACCCTCGTACGATGAGGGTGATGAGGATGGCGATGGCGCACCCGCTACAGACGACGAAGAGGACGAGGAGGGGAGCAGTGACCACGGCACCCATCCTCCCTTGACAATTGCTTCTGCCCTTAAAGAGCCCGTTCGCCTTATCCTTCCCCACTCTGAAGTATGGGTGTGTGTTTTCTGTCCAGGGAAGACTCTGAAGCATGGGGCTATGGTAAAAGTTCACGAAGCTTCACGAGTACGTACGCTACAATCTCAGCGTAGTTTTTTGCGCTCAAGAACTTTCTTATAGATTCACCGGCGGCGTTTCAAGCGCATGCAGGAGCTCGCGATGGAATTCAGTCCGGAGGAAGACATTCAAAACCTACTTGCAAAATCGGCGGCAGAAGCACAGCCCGAAGCAGGTAATGCTATTTTATCGCACAGGGCGGAAAAGAGGGTGCGCCGAAACACTGTATGCATCATCTTTTCTGATGGACACTTATGCGGCATGATCAGAAAGTCAAGCAAGAAAATTTGAAGGCGAGACGTAAGAAGAGCAAGGAGAAGAAAGCGGCTGCAATGGCCGTGGCAAAGGCAAAGAAGGCAACCAAAACCGTTGGGAAAGAGGGTGTAGCGGGACACCCCTCTGATATGGATGAAGCTACCCATGCCTCGAAGCGCCTCAAAGTTGCATCGAGTGATCTACCCGGAGAAGCCAAGAAGGTGCATCGCACTTCTCTCAAAGGAGGGGCGGGGAAGATACTCGTCAAGGAAGGTCGAAGAAACAGGAAGGAAACCACTAAATCTCCCGTCCCTGGAAAGAGTAAGAGGCGACAGATGGGTGATGATACTACGCCAGCTCACTGAATGCTATGTATCAAAGTTCCATAACTCCTCAAGACGAATTTGCAGTGAACCACATATGATGGCTGCCACTCATGTTTATGTAGCAGCAGGAAGGGAAGAGTCAGTGTAGCAGATACACTCCATGACTTCGAGGTGACTTAGATGGGCGAGAACAATCGTGGCCGTGCCGCCGTCGTTCGCGTGTTCTTGCAAGAGAAGACGAATAGATTAGTCGAGCGGTTGTCCAGCGTACCCTAACACTGCAGAAGTAATAATGGGCCTTGCTACGGGTCACACATTCCCGTCAGAACCGAGAAAAAATCGACGCCGGACCTCAGGAAAGATCGTAGAAGTAATGATATTTGTGGTCACAGCCTGGTAGTGGCACCATGGCACTGTAGAAGTTGTATCAAACATGCCGGTCAATACCATAAATAACGCTACGAGGAAGTCCATGAAAAATGATAGGGATATAGATAGCTCTCTGATCGAAACCTCATGCGGAGTGGAGTAAGCCCTCTGCTACACCAAGAACCTGAAATGACGTGAGTACTGAAATTATAGGTGGAACATAAGAAACAAGGGCACCTGCTGAATATCTGGTCGCTCCTCGGGGTTGACTTTCAACATACTGTCGATTAGCGTCTTAAGACCCTGGGAGTAACCCGACGTAGGATGTTTGTACTGCGCATTGAGCACAGCCATAGCTATTGAACCACCTTGCTCTGTAGTTTGCAAGTTTTCGAAGGGAGAGTGTAGGTAGGCGAGGGCGAACAGAACGCAGCCCAACGACTACAAAGGATCGAACACGTGAGTGGGGAACTACTGGAGAATAGACAACATACCCAGATATCGACTTTCTCGTCGAGGGTCGTTCCCGTTTTCACATCGAATAGCTCAGGAGCACGATACGCCATTGTGCTGTGTTCCGCAGCGATGTCCTGTTGGAACAAGGCTTGCGTGCGATTCTCGATTGGTATCCGTGCTCTCACGCAGCTACCGAGGTCCATCAGAATCGGGGTCACACCATCATCCGCGATCATGATGTTCCTACTCGCCCGGTGATTACAGCATCCATCAGAAGGACACGCGGGCGACTCACCCTGGCTTTAGGTCGCGATGCACATACGGCACGAGCTCGCCCGAACCGTTCTGTGCCGTATCTTGATCGTTGTCAAATATGACATCACCACTGTCAAGAGGTCTTCTTGATACGAGCGGCACGCTCGCCGCATCGGGCGCGCTCGTTCCGGGCGCATACGAGTACCCGCCTTCGCTATCCCCCTCGGGTTGGGGAAACCCCGCAGTCTCTTCATGGCCGTCATCGCTCCCCGGACCGGGGGGAGGTGGACTCGACGAAGAGGTGCCAGACGACGGTTTTCCAGAGCGATAGGTGTGCATTGCACGCACGGCTTCGCAAGTACCTTTGAAGAGGCGTAGGAGGTGTCGCTCAGAAAATCGCTCTCCGGTTTGGGTGTACGTGTTTATTGCATCTTGTAAGTTTCCGCGCTGCATTGCACGTCAGAAAGGGAACAATCGAATAACATGCGGAGAAGCGGGCCTTGTAGATGGGAAGAAAGAGGTAGACGATTTTTCCCTCGCCGTCAGAGTCTTGCAGTACTGCCGAATCCTGCAGAGGGTCAACATCAGCCCTTGTAGCCATAAAGCCATAAAGATGCATCTTACTCACATATAGTCGGATGATGTTAGGGTGCCTGAATCACGGGTGCGTAAATGGTAAACGAAAAGTAAGGCGCAGAGGACGCACTTGAATCTCCGGTATGCAGCGACTTCGCGCATGGCCACCTCAACACCTTCTGCGCCCGTCAGACACCGAATCTTTTTGAGGGCAAACTCTTTCTGAATCAACGCGTCTTGCATCAGTGGCTATGTCTCTGTCTCTGGAGTAGTCACGCAATGACGCGCTCACCCCGCTGGCCTCGTCCTGTGCAAGGTAGACGAAAGAAAATCCACCTTCTCCTAAGAGCTTCACGATCTTGACTGGTAATTTCGTTGAGTTCTCGCTCGACATGGGTGTAGGATCGCGTACGCACACATCCGACCGTTGATTTTGAGCCTTGATTGTGGCTGGCACACGCAGCCAGAGATGGCAGATAGTATATCCTTGGCATGATACTTGATATTCTCGAATGCATGATGAAGTGAGGGAGGTAACGAGTCCATGAGTGTTCGATGTAACTGCTGCGTTGCAACTGATGCGAGCCGGCTTGATGGGTTCACGTGGCTGCTGGCTATCCCTTGCCTTTCCTGGACATCCTCTTTTCACAAAGAGTGCGTGCTAAACTTGCGGCATCATGTGCGGTCTTGCTATTCGTACAGGGGAGCGGATCATTCGACACCCAGGTCTGGAGGGTGTCTTTCACCATGAGGTGTACCGATATGGAGGGGAAAGGGAACAGCTGCTCAACCTGACAGCTTGTTCCCCTGGCACGCCCCGGGTTTTGCTTGACAATACAACTGGGGAATCATTATGACCACCATGTCAAGTTAACCAGAATCCACAAAACGTTGCCCAAGAAAATACATCAATCATCAAAACCCAGCTCCTTGTCCCTCTTAGCTCTTCTCCAGTCCAGCCTTTCCCCATCAGTCAGCGCCCACCACCCCTCCACCTCATCCTCCAGTTCCAGCTCCCACTTCTCTTCCAAGTCAAGCATCTTCTTACTCTTCTTGGGTGGTGGAGGCCGTGGTAGAGGCGGCGGCGGGCTACGTCGAGTTGGATGCAGCGGCGCGATGTGGCGAAGCATGGACTTGCTTGTCTTCGCGAGCGGGGACGCGATCGGCGAAGACGAAATTGAAAAAGGTGCACTCGGATGTGAAGCGGCACGCCGGATCAACTCTCGCATGGGGGTCTTCATGGGGGTCTTTCGGTCAAATTGGCTGAGAGAATATCGTAATTTTCCTGGGGTGGGTGTTTCTCTCGTGACGCTCGGTTTCAATGAGTTATCCTCCCTGGCAGAAACATTAAGCTTCGGTTTTTTCTGGATAAGATCAGCATTAGGAATTATAGAAAATGTCACCAAGCCCACCAGAAGCGGTGTGGGTGACCCAGGCTCAGCTGGGCAGGATCGGGACTTATGGTCCTCATTAGATCGCGTAGATGTGCCTTCTGCGGGATGCTCATCGTTTCTAGGCTCTTCCCCTTCTGCCACCCGTTCGCTGCTGGGGTCAATTTCCGAAAGAGCGTCGCCATCAACGGAACGAGGTTCGCGTGTTTTTTGCTTCCCCTTTCGGGACTTCACCTTCTTAGACGATGACTGTCTTTTTGGAGCAAGTATCAGTTCATCGTCACTGCCAGACCTCAGTCGAAGAGACGCATGTACGTCCTCGCCTTCAACGGGTCCGAGCCTTAGTTCTGCAGGGCTGGGAGACGAGGGCGGATGGTCGTTTCTGGACTCAGAGCCTTTGCCCTCCAGAGCTTTGACCTTCATACTTTTTGTTTTGCGTGGTGAGGTTATGACAACCTCTACGACGGCTTTCTTCCTGTATTTACCAGCCTTTGGAGAACGTGGACGACTTGTGCTTTTCCGTTTCTTTGACCGTATTGGGCTTCCTTGTGGTGTAGAGTCAGGAGCAGCAACTTCATCAAGGGGACCTGGTCGTGGAGGAGTAGAATTGATCACAGTACTTGCAGGAAATGGATCCGAGGGAGGCAAGAGTGGGCTCGAGCTGAGCATGGGGACGGTCACAGAGTCTGAGTTTAGCCGTGGATTGTTTCCAACTGGAGTAGCAAGTCTGACTGGACGTGCTTTTGGTCTTCCCTTCGGCTTTCGTGCAGGTGTCATAGTAAGGTCGTCATTAGTGATATCGATGACTTCTTCTGCATACTGTGAAGATCGTTTTGTAGCTTTGCGGGTGCGCATCTTGGCCCGCTCAGAGATGTCCGGAGAAAAATCGGGGTCAATTCCCTGGGTAGTTTCTTTGATCACTGTAGGATCAGAATGAGCCTCAATCGCGGATTGGTCCCCGTGGTCGGAACTGGGCACGTGAGTAAAAATAGGGTCGCTAATGGATGAGTTCAGTGCGGGGTCTGCGCCCGTGCGACTAAAAATCGGTCTAGGGCGTGGTCTGGAGCCTCTGTTACTTGATTCCGAGATTGTAGAAAAGTCGATGGGAGGGGGAGGTGGGAAGGACGAGATTGTCGACCTCTCCGACAAGTCAGCCCCAACCGAAGATATGTGTGAAGTCTTCTCGGCAGGTATCGATGTGAAGGTCTTTATGCTAGAGATTGCACCCTCTGATGAGGACACGAGGGAGGGTACGTCACTGGCACGAGGCCAACCCTAGCTAGGAAGATGCGCACCTGGGACAAGGGGAGAGGTAGAACGGTGACCATCGAGTCCCGAGCTACCCAATTGGTCTTCCTCTTCACTACCTTCAATTACCCAGTCATTCTCTCCCCCGACCATTATGAAAGTAGATGGTGGTGGCTGAGTGGGCGGACTGTGGGCGGCCGTCAATGGAATGAGTCTGAATGAGTCCGCGCCTACAATGCGCGTGCGAGTCGCGACGCGTCAGTGACGTAATCCCGCGACACACATGTCCCCTTCAGACTCACATTCGCCTATACCGGCTCCAGTCTCTCCGCCTAGGCCGAGATCATCGAACATGATGCTTCCCTCTCCCCTACGTCCCAACTCTGCTCCCCAGCCGTCCAGCTCCCCGCGGCCCACGACCTTACCGACTGCGTCCCCTTCGACAACCCCTCCAGAACGCTCAAAGACAAGGGCAATGGACTTGCTGCGCAAACACTATGGGTTAAGCGTTACACCGCCGCCCCCCTCTGGCCGACCGATGGATCCATTGGATTTAGGTCAGAGTTCCTCGAGGAATATCCTACGCAGGTTTAACAGGACCTCACACAGACTCACCGGCCTTCGACTCGAAGGCGTATTACGGCCAGCTCATTACCACAGCATCGCTTACAACACTGCTGAAGAAAGAGAATGATCTGCTTACAGGCGAGTTGTTGTGTAATAATGTAGCATATAGCCGACTTATTAATAAATGACGCCCTGCCAGAGATGAGGCAGCTTGACAGCGAACGTCAATCTCTTGTCTATAACCACCACCATGAGCTCATCGATGCTACTGATACCATCTCTGCCGTAAGCCTATTGGTCACTCGCCAGTTCGGCTACTCATGTATCATAGATGAAAGATCGGACAGAAATGATTGACCGAGACCTGGAACGTCTCAAGGCAGCTTTCTCGGAGATATCTCGCCTTAGTGCAAAAGTCGCTATTGAGGGCTCTCCTTCATGAGTTGGCGTGTGCTAACTCTGATACCATATATAAACGTGGCCTCTCGCGCAGCCACGCGGAACTTGGCTATTTACGAGTGGAAGAGCACGTGTGCTTGGTTACAGGAATTCATTAACTCATCTTGGCAACGTCATTCCGTCCAACTTGCGCTCTCAACCGGAGGACTGACTGCCGGAGCCTGTTTTCCTTTAGTGAACAGACTGTCGAATGGACCAGCTAGCTCAACACGTGCCTTATTTGTTCATCACAGTATTCGTAGATCTCTTGATAATGTTTCAAGCGATGCCGGCGGTGCATCATCACCAACATAATACATATAGCTGCCATTGCTGTGAGATTTCCTCGTGAATCGACCAGAGATACTTTCATGGTGCGAAGAGAAAAATCTACCTAGGACGACGGCAAGTGTAGTCACTGCATATTGCCACAGAGCGACTTCAAAGGGCTCTTCAGGTGGGCTAGCACACACGTTTTGGAGGCAATTGTACTGACATCCACCTTAGCGTCCAAAGATTAAAAATACGTAATAAAAGTGCACCGATTGGCAGTCCCGGTGATATTGGCACTGTTGCCCAACCAATCGTAGTCGCTCACATACTTGCGTCGACGTATCGCAGAAGAGCCGTGCTGTTTGACAATTGTCACGCACAATGGTGTTCAGGAATCCCATCCCCGACACGTCTATGTCAGAATATGTGCTGAGCTCGAATACGCAAGGCTGCTTCTCGGTCACATTGGTATAGCTTGAGAGAGAATCCACAACTTTGTTATGCGGATGAGGCAAAGAGCTTACGTGCAAATGGAGTGCAGACATATAGAGCCGTCAAAATTGTTATAGTCGGCCAGCCCGGAGATATTCGACGGTGCGCATTGGTCATCCCGATTGAACTGACACGGCTGGCCGACTGCGACAAGTGGGCGGCAAGCATCGCCCTCGCCTGGGCAGAAGAGCCCTGTAGGACATAACGCTGGTACGGTCTGATTCATGCGATATCCAGATGGAAACTCTTCGCGCCGGCACTGACGTGGGATGCACGTCCCGTTTATGATGCCTGAACAGAACGTCTGGGCATCGCAGTCACTCGTGAACCTCCTTGTGCGAGGGTCAAGGCGGTTGGAAGTGGTTGAGCACGCTTTTCCGAGAGTAGTCGGCGGAAATTCTGAGGCAGCGACAAGTCCCGAGAACGTCGGTTGCAGAAGCACAAGGAAAATAGCTCTGCGGACGTGCATGACTGAGGTAGTTTGACGGGTGACATCTCCCTCGCAGTCTAATAAGAGGATACTCAGCCAAACCAGTCAATACCAGAATCATGCTAGAATCAAACGGCCACGCTCGCTGGGATTGGAATCAAGACCAAATATCTTGGTTTCTCTGAACTACTACCACATCGAGTATAGTCTTACATTGAGATCAATCTTTGACATTTACATTCGACACGTCCAATGTCAAAACAGCAAGGTTAAGGCTCATCGCGGTCTGGAGAATAAGCATAGGAGACTCAAGAAAATGGGGTCTTGGGTCTCACTTCCAGCTGTCCATCGACGAATACGTCCACCTTTTCATCGAAGAATGCGATGAAACCTTTTATATCCGTGGACTCTGGAAATGTCGTGCGATACCACCACGCAATGTCGTTCTTCTTTCCAGAAGGTAAATTTACGTCGTAGTAGTTTGCTGACCCCTAAATCAGTCAGGTTGGCATCGCCTCGCGAAGGGCAGGAAGAAAAAGCACCTTGTAAGGGCAGCCAGTCGTCAACTTGGAATGGGAAAGGAGTTCGAGTCGCACATCGCCCTTGGGAATGTAAGTTCTGGCGGGCAGACCGGTCTCAAAAAGCAGACGGGGCTTGGTCGTGTTGGCCACTTCGACACCGTCGATCTCAACGCGCACGTGGCGCGACGATTGGCGAACATCTATTCTCTGCACAACAACATCACGCCTAGCAACTAGATATGATGAAGAAGTTCGTACCTTGTAAGGGTCTCTCGGGTGCTGGTAGATTTCTTCGTCCTCTTCTAGCCAGGCGTCCACTTTGTCGAAAGTAATTTTGACGAGGTCTTTAAGGTCACCAATGCTGTGAACAGTGACTGCGTCCTCGGCAGTGTGATCCGCCACTACGAGGTCGTATGTGGTGGACGTTGCGCCTTGCTTTGGGTTCCGTAGGAATTTTTCAGGCACATCGGAAAAACGGAAAAAATATGACGGAAAGTATGCATGCTCCCAGCTGTGTCATTTGTTTAGCATCGTTATCCATCTAGGATTGCCATGATGGCTAACTCACACTAGCTTTGCCTTGTGTGTGTCGACGATATACTGGCCACCGAACAATACACGCACACGTCTTTGTGCGTCCTCGAAGTAGCCAGTGTGTGGGAATGGAATACTGGTAGACATCCTGCAGTTGGGTGTTCGGGCATCGCTCTCTTTATCAGTGAAGTTAATAGGGGTGGGAAGAAAATCTCAGAACCTTTCGTCATGGATGAGTCATTGGCGAATACGCCTCTGTTCGTACGTACCCGAACTAGGTGAGTCTTCACCGGTCTCACCGGCAAGATACGTCCTTCGGTGGTCACGGTGTTATCCATGTATGTCCACTGTAGTATTAAATCAAACCTGGAAGTCGAATTATAATTTAGAACCAATTATGTGGCGCGGAGGCATGTGCTATGATGCGTATCGGCTAGTCAGGAACATAAATTAGAAAATTATTGGTGAAGTCACTAAGGCATTGTTGGGGTAGTGGTAACCTGGATCGTTGCCAGTCCAATTCGATCCGCCCCGGGTTCAATTCCCGGACAATGCAAGTATTTTTGGTCTTATTTCTCACAGTGTCGTTGGTACTTTAAATATCCACGTCTGACATTTGGCTGCTAGGGCCACAGTTCCTTCCATGCCCAACTTTCATCAGGCCCTCGGTATCATCATCAGTTTTGCAACTTTATTTTACCTAGCGCTTTACCTCCTTGACCCACTGCGCTCCTCTCTCGGGTATGCACCTCGTCGCCACATACAACACTCAACTCGGATCGTCGCTGTGGGCGATTTGCATGGAGACATCGGAAACGCGCAGAAAGTCCTCGAAATGGCACGGGTCGTTGACTCGGACGGCATGTGGTCAGGCGAAGTAGACGTCTTCGTGCAAACGGGGGACATCATTGATCGGTGTGTTCATTGCGCTGTAGATACAGGGTTGCTAACTTCCAGAGCCCAGGGGTGATGACACGATCAAACTGTTTGGCTGGATGGAAGACCTGCGATCCCAGGCTCAGCGTGCTGGTGGGCAAATGTTATCCCATCTAGGAAATCATGAATGGATGAATGCAATTGGTCAGTGTGCCATTGGCTCTCAGTTGACTACATTTTATCCCTCCTCTGATAAACCCCGCATGTTCAGGCGATTGGAGGTACGTTGTCAGTGTGGCGTTAGGTACCATATTCTCAAGAGTTGACACAGATATGTCTACGAGAGCGAGGTCAAGACTTTTGGTGGTATCACCGCAAGGCAGGCTATGATCTCCACTGGCCGCATTGGACGTGCTTGGGCTGCGAATTACACAACCGCATCTCGCCTTCCTCTCCACCCAATTCTTGGTGCGCCGAATGAAGACTTT
The DNA here is from genome assembly GCA_015178965.1 of Russula ochroleuca. Taxonomy (NCBI): domain Eukaryota; kingdom Fungi; phylum Basidiomycota; class Agaricomycetes; order Russulales; family Russulaceae; genus Russula; species Russula ochroleuca. Next base: position 1,168,424 of record WHVB01000002.1, read on the forward strand.
CCTCCCCGTGCCAGATCCGCGGCTGGCCGCTTGCCCACGCCTCTCTCTCACGCCGCTTATTCCTTCGTACATGGGGGGCTTTCGCCTAACTACACGCGGCTGTCGCCATTCCCATCTGCCATAAACGCTATTGGACGTTCATTGCTGCGCAAGTTACAGCACCGAGTGCAACCGCGGCCTCACCCGCCCCACCCATACCCTGGGTTGCCATCTCGCGCAACCCCCGAGGAGCATACGTTCTATGGATCAGGTGGCCCTCTATGGTATCGTGGATGGGCACTAGATGACAAGGAAAAGGTGTGTCGAGAAGTCGACTCGGTACTTGAAAAGACAGGAACGAGGCGGATGATAATGGGACACACGCCTGACTTCGAGGTGTGCGAGTTTCTCTCTCGGCATAAGGTGAAGTTTACCATCCGTTGCAGGAAATTGTGTCGCGTTGCAATGGCAAGATCATCATTATCGACACCGGTAAGAATGTAATCTGACGCTCGCATAATGTGAAGAGCTAATAGACGAACAAAAGGCATCTCGCATGCATATGGCGGCGCGTTGTCTGCGCTTAGCGTGGAATATACCCTAAAGGATGTTCGATCGTCCTCGTCGTATAAGTGGAGGGAAAAAGAGGTGGTGAAGGCCGTGTACGTAAACCGCACTGTCGTCCTGGTCGACGAGGAGCGAGATATCTTCGGTGATATTTAGAGTGTGCGCACTCCGCTGGATTTTGGTCAGCGTATCGTTCGAGACTAGCCGCATTCCCAGTAATTGTGGACCAAATACGGAATTCTTTTGGAAGAGCAGATGGAACGAATAGCTCCTTATCAACCTCCGCCGAAGCCTCTAGTAGTGCGACATGGGTGCGACAAACCGGTGCTGCTAGCCCAGGCCAAGTGACGTCGCATAAATCCGATTGGGTCATGGCTCATTTGCTTCCGAGTCTTGCTTCGACTCCTATCATTTCGGTCCCCACGCTGTGCTAGATGTTCAAATCCCTCTCGGGTGATTACTCGGCTTCAACCCCGACAATTCATTCCACCATTAGCTCGCCCGTGGGGTTCTTCCCCGGAGGACCATCACCTGATTCTGCCCTTCCGTCGCATAACAAACCAATCAACACACGACACCAGGCCGCGGCTGCTGCGGTCGATACGGAGACATATTATCAGGGCAGCGAAATGAATTCACAACGACAGGAACTTACTGGTCCGCAGCCTACTCGAGAGTTCATTTCGGATCTCCTTCCTCAACCTTCTGATTCTGAACACCATCCACATGGGTACCCCCTTTCCGACGAGTATCCGGAAATTGCCCCTCTTGTCCGAGTCGCGGCCCCTAATGGTGGAGCTGCGGAAGTCTCGCTCGGTAAGGAAGCAAGACGCTCAACGTCCGTCCCAACCCGTCGCACGAATCGCAGCCTCCGCACCAACGACGTAGGCGAGGGTGCGTCCGCGACAGGCGCCGCCATTGCAGCGAACGAACTTTTCGATGTAGACCCAAGCCCACAGGCGCGCATGGCAAGCGTCAACGAAGAGCCTGCTAAGCAAAAGGCAACCATCGGCAAGGACGGGTGTGCGTTTTCTTAAACCCCACCCCATTCCATCACGTCTATGTATAAAGAAAGAGTATTGACACCGCGGGCCGAAATCACACAGATGGCGTCGTCCGAAAGCTGTCGAAAATCGAAAAGCGCGGGGCCAAGGCAGAGAAAGCCGCTCTGCACGTCGCGATCAAAGAGCTAGCAGAGATCCAGGAACTGCAAACGGCTTCCATCAAGGTAACCTTTTCCCCCTACCCAGCTCCTGATCCCATCCCCCCACATAACTTGTTTCTTTCACGGTGACGTGCTAGGAGGAAGCTTTGTCCCACTCGCGGCACTCCCGCGCTCTGAGCGACGCGCACAAGGCTGAAATGGAGCTCCTCGCTGCGCGTACAGCAGATGAAAGCGGGCAAGTGAGCCTACGAGCAGCAGGGGAGGTGTTGGAGGCGAGTCGTAGGCATGCGCGCGAGACTACCAAGATGCTTCGCGAGAAAATGGAGGAGGTCGATGGCCTCCGGGTCCACAGAAGGGCGGGTGACAAGGAACGCGTCATCAAGGTGAAGGGTCCTGTTGGACAAGTAAGTTTACTCGTGTGAACATCACTGCTCACGGGCCTGACATGACGAAGAAAGGAAAGCGTTTCAGGATCCTAGGATCTCGATGACTTTTGTGCACTGCAACAGAGCAAGACACCCGACCGTTGGCAGCCTAAACCAACACCCTCTAGTCTCATTCTATCCAACCGAGTTCCTATGTAACATCAGCAGTTACAAATTGTCATCAGCCCTGTACAAACATTGTATAGTCTAGCGCGGTATGTTGTAACCGCAGACGAATAAATAGGTATCAGTAAATCTAGGCTTCAGTCATGAGGAGATGAAAGAAGGGGGCGCTCGTCAGGTGATCGAATCTTATACTTGCGTACCAGCCGCGATGTGAGCGCGCCGCCACCTAAATCCACAACCTCTTCGACAATCTCATACCCGCTAATCTTGGGTAGTAAAACGATCCAAACGTAGTAAAACAAAGCACAAAGCTGACCAGAAAATTGAGTATGACCAAGTGGAGTGTGGTAGAAATATCACGTACGAGAAGTAGGATTATGCCCACAACGCAGTATCTGTTCTCATAGACAAGGTTAGCACCGTCATCGCGTATGGTGGCAAGAGGAAGAAAACAACGCACGTCGCATACCAGAAAGAGACATCCGCGTGTCCGTCCTCTGGTGGTACCCTGACATACACGTGCTGCTAGTCCTGTAACCGTTCATCGAAAGGCGATGTACGCACCATGGCATAACAAGGAGGAATACGCTTTGAAAGAGCCACAATGCGATTACAGCATTCCACACTTGGAAGGGTGACTTTTTCAGCCCTTCACTTGCGCGGCGAGCACGCAGCAGCCACAGCCCTATCGCTGTTGCGGCATGGAAGACCTAATAAAAAAAGATGAAGGCCTCTCAACCCGGCGATACTTAAGGTAGATATGTACCAAGATCGGATATGACCCAAGGTCAAGAAGAAAGTTAAACGCGTCGCGTGCGGGAATCGCAGATATGGCGAGGACGGTGATCGCGTATTTGAGCGCAACGGGTCCAAGGGGTGTCCCGAAGGGCCGAGTAGACGCGAAAAAGGTAGGGTAGGGAAGAAGGCCCTGACGAGCAACTTCACGAAAAATACGCGCTTGGCCAATTGTCTGTAATAACATCAGACATTGCGAAGGGTGATACGTAACGTATAGACACCCACAACCGCAATCTGTAAATCCAAGAGAGGTAAGTGGGAGCAGATTAGGGACACGCGAGAGATCTCACTGACAATGTTGCCCACACAACTGAGTGCGACTAGAATCGGGAGAATTTTGGAAGCCCAGTGCCCACTGAATACATGCTCGAAAAACAGAACGCCTATTAGTTGCCCTGAATGCCTGATTTCATCGAGCGGCACCGCGGCGATGTAGGCAAGATTTACAGCAAAAAACAGCGTCGTCACAATTCCAAGGGAGATGAACCCAGCATTTCGGACTGTGAGCACAGGGCTAGTACCATTTACTTCTCCGAGCACATTGAAAGCGTTGGACCAGCCGATATATGCAAAGTTTGTCTTGATAAGAGCCGTTGCGAGAGAATTAGGATTTGCAGTGCCACCTTGCCAGAAGTTGTGAAAGTTTGCCAACGGGTCAGAAATACGGGTGAAACCCGCCAATACGGCAACACCTGTGACAGCCACGCTACGGACGGTTATCGAGCCTGGGTCAGAAAGAGACATAAAGCAACTAACAATACTAGAGATAGGACCTTGAATAAACTCAGCGCATTCACGGCTCTGAGTGCCCATTTGGTGGAGGTGGCGACAACTAAAATTAAATGAGGAAAGCGTATGGATGGTTGTTTTTGGACTTCTACCTGCAGCGCTAAACGTAGCCACACCAACTGCGAGCACGGTTTGACTAAGATCGGTGATTGGAAGGTCAAAGAAGGACAGAGTATACTGCGCGAATACGATTGAATTGCTGGCACTGAACCTGATTACGAGCCGGCTTAATGCGACCCAGCAGAGATCACCACAGAGGAAGCACGCACGAGAGAAGTACGGAACTGATAGCAAACGTGATCGGCACAAAGAACCTCGGGCGCGGGTAAGCGTGCTCGAGAAATACGACCTCCGCGCCGGAGCGTCCAGGGAAGAAGCTAGCAAGTTCCGTATAGGAAAGCAGCGCGACTGCAAGTGAAAATATATCAACAGGTGGAAAGTACATTGTCAAATGAGTGCCACGCGCCAAGTGCGAATATTGGGGAAATGACCCAGAGAGACAGCGAGAGCCCGACGGAGCCAACAGAATCCAAGACAACCCCGGGTACGGAGAAGATGCCGGATCCGAGTAGTTGTCCGAGATTAAGCATCACTGCGGATAGCAGTGTCACTTCGCGACCTAATGGATTGACCTACAGACAACAGCTATGTTGGCCGCCATGAGCAGCAGGTCAGAAAAAGGGAGCACACCCTCTCCACAGGAGCGACGCCGATAGAAGGGACCAAGGTAGATTGTACTTCGACATCCGTGGGGGCTTTCGCCTTAGTATGAGAAGGAGGCGTGTCTGTACCCGCAGGAGACATGAGTGAGTGTTGGAAGGCGAGAAAGCGGAAAGGCAAAAAGGTGTGTACATATGCGCTACATGCTGAGCGCTGAGCGGCGGCCTGTTTGGGGATTTTGGGAGGAACAAGGCACGAGCGTAGGCACTACGTACGCCCAGAATGGGTCTGTGTGAACGGCGGAGAGGGTGGCACGTGACGCGTTCGCTTGCAAAGAACCTCCGTTCCACCGCTTTAATGCCCACCTGCCACTCCCAGTTCAAGTTCCAAAGAAATTTCGATGATGCGCCTCGCGGTCCGATGGCAATCAGCCCGCTTCAGGTAGGCCCATCCACCCGTCGTGAGCTTGCCCCCAGACCCGGACCCCTCATCTTCGATTGAGAAGCGCCACGCGCTTAGCTGTGCAGAGTAAGAGTGGCTAAGCCAACGCTCAATGGTATTATCCACGCGCCGACATCATCTCTACGGCAGCACAGAGTACGATCGTGACTCACAAAGACTGTCTTTGTCTTTGACTGCTGACTAGCTGACTAGCGCTGACGACGTCAGAAAGGCCTTGATTGTGCCAGGTACAATTAAATCGGATACAGTATAGTATCATACGATACACTACAACCCAGGCAAGCGGTGGCCAGTCACTGGCAACTAGTCAACCGTTTCTGCATCCTCCACATAATCTTATGCCGTAGCCTTAACACTAGAATCGCATTGCGTTTGTTGTGTTCCGCAAGCAGCCACGGTCAAGTCACCCTTATTTCCCGACGCATTAGCAGCATCCGCACACTTATTGTGTTGCACGTCGCTGCCCAGGACAGTTCAATCTTCATCTCGTGGCCTCAAAATAAACAATGACGTACCATGAACGTTGAAGAGCACTCTGCAAGTTTTTAAAGCTTGCGTTGTTCTCCACCTGAAACTGACCGTTCCCGAGTGCGGAAACGGTGGGTGCGGTAACTCCTCCGAGTGCGCCAGTGAAGGTCTGCAAATTTCCCTTGCTAGACTGTGACGCGATAGTCGTGTCGGAATTGTTAGACTAAAGCTCAATTATTAGCATGTCGCGAATGAAAATAAAGGAAATCAACTACAGTATTGGTGTTTACGGGGTTCGAAGAGAGAGCATTTTTTGCGTTAGAAACCGCAACGGGCTGTCCAGTGTTGCTTATAGGCTGCACAGCCGCAAAGTTGGTTTTCAGACCAAAGACAAGATTGAAAGCTGGCGAAAAAATTAAATATCATGAAATTAACGAGTAGAGGCACGAACCATCAGCCTGTGCGCCTGTCTGCGGTGGTGTCGCAGCACCTGCAGCGGTTTGGGCTTGGGCGCACTGTGCCTTAGCAGCATCATTGGCCCCACAGGTATTTGTCAAAGCTAGACAGATAAAATTGGTGATGACGCCAATGTTGTCTGCAGAGCCATGGTTATACGACTCTGATTCATGAACATGAGCAAACATATTATGGCGCGGGGATATGTCTCTAACGCAGGTCATTGGGCGCAAAAGCGGTCTCTCTCCTGCCATCAAGGCCCACTGCGAACTTGATCTCTGGTGTTGTGCACTTGCCAAAATCGGGGGCGCCAGCATTAGAATTAGTTGAGGTTGCCAGACTAGAACCAGTTTTTGGTGGGGGTGAGGACGTAGAAGGCTAGCGGAGTGGGTAAGAGAAAGGCGCAACGAGGGGGTATGCCAGTAACACTAACTGGCGACCCTGAAGTGGTCCTGTTGGTGGCACAGACAGCAGCCTTCTTAACAGAAACGTCCTTATTTACAGAGGTAGCAGTGTTCTTGGGGGTCGAAGAGTTAGCATTTGCTTGGCTAGTAAAATTTACGGGGTTTCCATGGTCGTCTAAAGGCTGCACGGCCGCGAAGTTGGTTTTCAGACCAAAGACAAGGTTGAAAGCTGGCGAAAAATAAATAACATGAAACTAACCAGTGGAGGCACGAACCATCAGCCTGTGCGCCTGTCTGCGGTGGTGTCGCAGCATTTGCAGCGGTTTGGGCTTCGGCGCACTCTGCCTTAGCGGCATCATTGGCCCCACAAGTGTTTGTCAAGGAGTCACACACAAACTGGGCGATGTTACCGATGTTCTGTGCGGAGCCATGAGGATACGAGGCTGTGGACCATGGAAGTAAGCAGATATTTCATGGCGCAGGGACGTGTCTCGAACTTGAGTCAACCGCTTCATAAGCGGTCTCCTTCCTGTTATCAAGGCCTTTTGCGAACTTGATCTCTGGAGTTGAGCACTTGCCGAAATTGGGAGCGCTGGAATCCCCAGAATTGGTAGCAAGTGTGTTAGTATTTTCCTGAATAGAACGAGTTTTGAGGGAGGATGTAGAAGTCTGGCGGACTGGATAAGAGAAAGGCGCTACGAGCGGACGCGGATAGGGGACAGGGCGCCCGAAAGCAACATCAGAAAATGAGAACACCGACAATACCACAAGCACGACAGCGCGAGGAGCCCAGCTGTTCCGCATCGCGAATGGTGGTACTTCAAAACGTTCTAGAACCAAGGGTATATAGGAAGAGACTGAATACTGCGCGGGCAGTGAAGACTCGGAGACGCCTGGTCAAAAAGAAAGAATGATAAAAGATAGTAAAAAAGGCCGTTCAACGGCAGCTGTGAGCCTGAGTGTTTGCAGGAGAAAGATTTGAGAGGCATAGATGGCCCATAACATTCTCTTATATGTACGGGAGAACGGGCGGGGATATCGCTTGTGAGAGGCCCTCTCGCACGTTGTCCATTCGGCGGCAAAGACGTCGAGCAGGTTACAATTACAATAACGGCCGCCATCCGCGGTGCCAAGGACCATAGGCAATGAAGTGGCGCCGGTTGTACCAGGAAGTATCCAGGCAACCGAACTGGTTTGTTCCTCTTTCGTTATGTTGGCTGATGACCATACAAATCGGGATACTGTACCGTAAATCGAGGCGGTGAAAATGAATACAGTAAACAGCTTCTCTCAATTGTCTATATACTGTAGCATAGAATCAATGTCACTAAAAATTCGTGCTGGACGTTGTGGTTTCCTGAACTGGCGCCCTCCGGGGTTACTGAACAAGCACAATTCTGAACGACCAGGTCCGAGTACTGTACGAGTGTTTGATGATCCCATTTCTCCGCTCTTGACAATATCTTCAATACCATATGGAGAGGCGGCCCTTACAATTACAATTCCGTCGCAATCAGGAACCCGAATTGAGTACCTGCCTGAGCATCAGGATTCAGGAGTTCAGCAAAGAGAGTGACACATCCATTCGGCGTAAAAAAGTCAAGTATTCATGAGCAGACGAAGAGCTGAAACTTGGGCACGGATCTGGTAACAATGTGGGATGTGGTCGATCCCAATGTCATACAACTGGGAATATTTTTGCCAGGTGGAGATTCGCAAGGATGGTCCTCTGGAGTGTGAGTTGAGTTGTGGAATGGCAAGCTGCAATCGACGCCAAGGAGACATTTGCAGAAGCTCACTGTCATTAGTGGTCGCATCGCAGTTGCGGATGCACCGCTTCAGGAAGACAAGCACAACTTATCCGGACAATAAGCGAAGGATACTCGGTATCGACGCATGGCACAGGCCAGGTGGAAAGACGAAGGAAAGGGTAGGGTTCACGCGTCGTCCATTTATTTACACGCGTCATTCTAAGCTACACGCCTGGATTAGTGCGCGTGGGCATGCGCCGGTTCTTGGGGGGCAACTTCCGACGCAACCGCGGCATCAGGTGCAAAGTCGATAGCATACGCTACACGAAAATAGGGTCAGCGATCGCGTGGCAAACGACAACACAAAGCACACACCCGAGCCACACTCAGGGCATCTCGACGTTTTCTCAGTAGTCACACTGAACCACAGGACGTCATGAGAGTCAGCCGGTGAACCCGTGCATCCGACGACACGCTCTGTGTCCTGTATAAAGACGGAGAAGGGAAAAAGGAAAGAAAAGATGAGGGAGTAAGAAAAAAAAGTAAAAACAGCAAATAAGGTAGAAGTTGGACACGGACTACGGAGAGAACTTTGATGGGATCGGCGAGCGTGCCAATACGACTCGAGTCCAACGGCTCAAGGTCGAAAACATCTACGCCCTCCAGTAAACCAAGGACTTGCACGCGATCCAAGCCAGTCGATTGTGCTTCGTCGGTTGGGATCTCGCCCGGTTTTGCACCGACGCCGTAAATTGACGGTGCGGCGGCGTGGTGGTCGTCAGAGCGACGAATAGCACTGATAGAGAGAGAACGGAACAAAGAGGAGGGTCGTGCGATGCCAGCCCGTGTGGTGAGGACTGACGCACGAGCAGAACGCAGTGCAATATGCAACATGTCTTTTAGAAGGTGTTGACTGGTGTTCCGAGTCGGTGATCCAGGAGGGGCAGTGACACGTCACTACACGTCACATGTCACATTTGTCCCACAGTCACCCGATGTCATGAAACCATCTCATCCATATCTCATGTGCCCCACAGATTTTGTCATGTCATGTGTTCCGCGGATTATCATGTCGTTGTTATTTCATGTGTCCCGCTCCCGCGGACTTGTCATTGCAAAGGAATTGGGGATGCAAAACTTTAAGTATACAGGGAAATATCGGTAATGAATGGTCAACTCCGCGTTGCAGAGGAATAATCGAAAGTGTAAAAAAGACAGGTGTCCATCCAGGGTATACCATACGATATAAACTAACTAACCTACGGCTTAGCGTCCTTCACGGTTTTGGCTATGCGACTTAGGGTACCACGTTCTGCTTCCATGTGTTGTAACACCAGCCCATCTAATCGCTGCATCGATGCAGTTCGACCATCCCTCTTCTTCTCCTCCCCAGTACCACCTCGCCCTTGGATATCCGAAGGCGCCAGAGATGACGAAGCCGCTGCCGATCGCGAGAGTTGATATAGATCATAGGAGGATAACGCATGGTCACTCTTCGTGTCTTTGAAGTAGATCGGTGGTCGTGGGACATTGGCAACTGGCACGCGTTCTGGTGACCCGGAGTGCGCACTATGCATTGAAATATCCTCGCGCGATGTCGTAGCAGAGACAGGCTGCGTGGAGGCCATTCTTGAAACAAGAGAAGTTGATGAATGGCCTTGTGACGACCCATGCGGAGTAGAGCGCCCAACTGCCTCCACATATTCGGAATCACCAGCATCCTCGTCACTCTCGTCCGACGACTCCCATTCATCCGCCTGTATTTGGTCGAAAAATTCTAGCGGGGACGCCGGTGGGGGCGCGTTGTGAATGGACGATGAGATCGACAAGGACGAGAGGTCCTGGACATTGAAGATGTGATGTTGCCCGAGGGGGTAAGGCGGTTGATCAGACTGCAGAGCAATCGTATCAAGCTCTACTGCGGTTGCATATGCAGACGGTCTCTCAGACCCATCGTCAGGGTCAGAGGAGGTCACCGACGGGCGTGGGGTCAGCAAAGGACGGTGACCCATTGCAAGGGTCTGAAACGGTTCCCTGGACGACGGGAATCGTGGAGGAGGGTGGAGGGAATGTATTGCAAGAGAGGAAGATGCTCTTGGGGGAGGGGATATGTGACGAGTGGATTCATCGTCGTCAAATGACATAAGATCCTCAACGTCTGAGTCATCCTCTTGGACCATGTTCTCAATGATGGAAACAGCCGAGCCGAAGTGTCCATCGTTGAAGGCAGAGACGGTCGGAGAAATTTGAGAATATTCAGATACGGATGGTCGACTGGGCAGAGACGAGAACGATGGTCGAGAATTTGGGGGCTCCGGCTCTACAGAATGGTCTATGGACTCCTCTTGCACCGAATAGTGTGAACCACTCGTCATGCTATCCCTGGGCATAAAACCGCCAGACGACGTCACCACAGATGAAGCACGGCCCCTGGGAACTAGTGGAGGTGTCATAGACACGACAGCACGGCTTCTTCGAGTTGCACCATCATGCCAAAAATGAAGCATGGGGGACGAAGAGGTTTTCCGAAGCACCGAGGCCGACGTGGAATTCTGGCTTACTCGACGCGAATCTGCCGGTGATACTGTTATCACAGAATCGCGCGGAAGTTTCGCAGGGCCTCGCGGTGGAAGTGGCAGTGCTGTTTGTGGTTCTGCAGGAGTCTCAGCGCGCGAAGGGAGTTGACTCGCATGCGACGCGGTTGACGGTGTCCGATCCCGCATCTGCGACTGAGATACTAGATGTGCCTCTTCGGAAGAATGACTTGAAGGCTGGAGTAGGATCGCCTCGTGCTGTTCCTCCAGAATATTCACAATGCGTTGGCCCAAGTTCCGCTTCACGCTCGGAGTAGATGACAGCCTTGGAACCGGACTTGGGCTAGACTGTGCAAAAGATGGTCCCATACTCCCCGAAGATGGCGTCGTTGTGTGCAATGAGGTTTGAAATGAATGTTCGGGAGTGTTATTGAGAGAGTGGCCCACAGCCTCCTGTAATAGTGCCTTGCGCCAGGCCTCTTCATCGGGGTCTAAGGACCAGACACCCGGAGTACCTGGAGGTAAACGCTCCGCAAGAACTGCCGCACCAACGGAATTTTCCACTCCCAAACCTCGTAGCTCCGATGCCTGAAATGCAAATGGCGAATTTGCAGAGGGTGGGGGAAGATCGACGGCATCCGTTGGATCGACATAGTTATCGTAATGCTCGCTGCTTTGTTGCTTCGCATCAACTCGCATCTTGAGCTCCTGCTCCGCTTGCTCAGCGGCCAATACTAAGTCGTCCACCTTCTCGCGGACCACAGCTACTCGAGAGGCATGGGGGACCAAGATTGGGACGATAGGGCGATGAGGGGCTGGGTCTACATGAGAACTGGGAGCCCGCGACGAAGTAATGGTCGAATCTGCTGTTGTCCTCAACCTCGGAGGACCAACTTCAGGAGTAAGGGGACTAGGAGGTGTGGTTGGCTTTGACCTCGCCTTTCCCACACGAAAAAGATCCAGGAAGGTAGGAGCAGCAGATTTCGCCGTCTTCTTGTTTGAAGTAGCCACGGGGGACGCGAAATCGGATGGTGATGGCTTGGAATGGGCGGGGGGTAAAAAATAATTATTGCTGAGGAGAAGGCGGAGACGATACGAGACATCATCGGTGTGAAATGTCTGATAGTCATCGTATGGTTCATCGGGGTCTACGGACGAGATGTGGTGGTCCTGGAAGGAGTCAGCGATGGAGCGTGGCGAGGAAGGTGACTCTGTGCCAGAGACAGTGGACGAAGTTAAGGGGTACACAGACGATGCTGTACCAGACCGAACCGTCACATTTGACTCCCGAAGTCGCTGGCGTGCATCGCGGAGGGAACTGAAGTGAGGGACTGTTTGCATTTGGCCGACCGTAGTAAAAAATGCACTAGTCTGCGCAGATGACGACGACGAGAGCATCGATAGACGAAATGCATCGCGAGGAACGCTAGACCCGCGCTTGCGGCGATGGGGCTAGAAAAAAACGGCGTTAGCACGGATTTTACCAGAGCGAGAATAAGTTGCTAAGTACCGTTGAATGCTCGATCTTCATGGCTCTGGAGCGCCACGAGCTTTCCATGTCATCCATCGCCTTCCAGCCGGCACCAGGCACGATATCAGGGTGAGAGATGTCGTCTTTCGGTAATGATGCGGCACGTAGGGGCGAGCGCGCAGGACGGGAGGGTAAAGGCAACGGGGAGAGGTCGGGGGACACCGTAGATGGGGGAGTGTGTGAGGTGCTCGCAAGCAGCTCGTCAGCTGTTGCCACTGGCGCGTCGAGGCCCCTGGTACTCGCAGGGCTTCTGTCTCGACGAGAGGATACGGTGACGGCGCGTGGGCGGCTCTTAGTGCGCGGTCGACGCGATAAGGAAGGGACGCTACCAGCACTGACGTTGCTGCCCAGAGAGTCAGTGCGGTGAATCTGGGGAGAAGGAGCAGGGGATAAAGGAGGCAACGTCGACGACGAAGCGGCCATAACTGTCGTCGACGTCGTCGGGCAGTGAGAGTTGACAACGACGGCCCCATCCTTCTTTCAGTGTGTTCCCACGCGTTATTTACATTTATTTGTCGCATGTACCGTAAGATGTCCTCGCGCGTTCAGTCGTGTTGAAATTCAACTGAGATGGTCAATAACTGTATGTTCAACCTGTTCAAATCTGCCCTCCCGCTGAACTCATCTCTTTAGTCCTTCCTCAAGGCGATGGGAAACTTCCTACGTGGCAGATCGCCGTAGCTGCCACCGCGCTATTCAATACTGTGCAGAATTTCGTCACTCTACATTTCACAAAGCGTCTCTACAATAATGTACCTGCGGCACACCCGGGTATAATATCCGCTCATGCTCCGTGGCCTTAGGGCTAATCTTATACCCCAGTAACACCATTGCAAGCGCGTACGTTTGCGATCTGGACGCTGACCGCGTCCGTAGTGCGGTTGTACGCCGCTTACAACATTCATAACAAGGCGTACGTGGCATTGCCCCGCTATTGCCCAGCTTTGGTTGAATTGCCTCTACAGTATCTACGACATGGCTCTGCTCACCTATCTTTTTGCCTTTGCCCACTTCTCCTCTGAGATCCTTATTTTTCGCACCGCGAAGATAAGTATCCCAGTCCTCACACCTGTCATAGTGGCTAGTGCGTATCATTTATTCGTTAGAATATTGCGTGATCTGATGACTGTTTTGTCTCATGACCCTTTTCGTTGTAGCTACCTCACTTGTATGGATGATCTTGCAATACGACTTCTACGTAAAAGCATGACACCAATTCGACTACGGTCCCTTTAATTCTCATCGCTCCAACTTTGAAATTCGATCAGACGCCGATGCGGGTTTTCAACGGAAATTCCTTTCACAGCAAGTCATTCGCCGACTGTCCCGCCAATCTTGCCAGACACGTGTCCCCAAAGGTGCATTTCAAGTGGTACGCGATTATCACGGATGGCATTTCACTGTAGGGGAAGTCCCCGCGATATCTCTTTTGCTAAGTTTATCGAGCTATGAACGAACGAGTCACTTTTGCCCACGCCGACACCCTATTATCACAGAAGCTTGACACGTCGGACGACTGAACAGGAGTGACACATGAGATGCATGGGAACGTCATGGCTGGTTTCGTTGGTTCTCTGAAGTTTAAATGCTATGAGAGTCGCTGCATTGCTGGCTAACTCCGACTCTATTGCGAATGGTCGAAGTGCCCAGCGGAGGCAGCCCGACCCGCGATCGTCCCTCAAATGATGCAGCCGACGGACGCAATTCCCCCAAAAGCCAGGAATTGGTGAAATGCGGAATGGGGAGACACCGAGCCGGGAGTGTGAGTAACGCAAGGCAGCCATCACACGTTCAAGTCGCCAAAAAATTGGAGCGACGTCTGTAACTGTGACAGGCAAACCCATGATCACTTTGTGACAGCCAGTCATGTGGTGTGCATGTGCCGAAAGAAGGGGATTCGCTAATCCGAGTATTTCGGCCAATTTCGGGCGTCGGCGCGAGACCGTTATGGGCACGTGCGTAGAGGCACCTTGTCACGGGAACAACACCTATAGAGTTATTTAAGGTGGACAAACCGTAAAAAGGCCGTAAAAAGGCCTATGCCAGGTTGCCAGCAAGTGATCACGTTCGGGTTGACATCAGGGGGGATCCCCCCTGGACGATTACCGTCGGCTACAGGTCAACATGTTTATTTCTCAGCAGAAGGTCCATGCACTTGTACGTGAATGACAACTACGCCGCGTTCACAACCTCCCTTAAGGGCAATACTTCGACAACGGCAGGTGGCCGTCAGTGAACCCCAAAACTTTTCATCAAGCGTGACAAATTGACGGAAAAAGGCGACCGATGGACGGCACGGCTGTCGACGCAGAACGAAGAATTCTCCAATTGTACTGGTCCCCATGCTACGTGGCGGCGGGTTAACTTTAGAACTCGAGACACCAGTCACGACTTTTCACCGCGGCAGAGAAGGGTGGGGTCATTTCGGTAGAGTAGAGCATACCCTACGGAAAGTCACTGAAAAGGTTGATTACGAATAATTGCGAGCAAAGAGCGTATATCGCACAAAGAGCCGAAGCACGTTGGTTCTAGCCTCTAGACCAGGGCATCGTCAAGTCAAGTGTTCTGTGACAGCACGTAAGATGAGCTGGTTGGTTTTCAAAAGTTAGTCAGTAGCGCCAGGAACGGAAATCATCTGGTTCCGCATTTTCTTGGTGGGGACGCACGTGAGCGGTGCTCCTTGTCTTATAAGCCATGGACACCGGAACTCATCCTCGCCTGTGCATCCAGTTTTTCGCCGAAAAAACACTATGTCCTCTCCCTTGGAATACCCTTCCGAGCTACTCTCTCTCATCTGTGCTTATGTTTACGTCGCCTCTATCCCGAGTCGTGTTTCGTCCTTGGATCCTCTTTGCCTCCTGGAAGCAGGGATGCCAACGGGGTTACCGTCGTCATACCCACCTTCCAGCTGGTCGGAGCCCGTTGCTCGCAAGACCCTCGCAAACCTCACACTCGTCAACCGCGCCTGGTCCGAGGCTGCTCGGCCTTGGCTGTGGCGCAAGATCGAGGTACGTCTTCCTCGCGGTTGGCTCTCTCTCGTCGAAGAGATCTCAGGCGGGGAAGATGCCGACGCTGCAGAGGAAGACACTGCTCGCACGGTCGAAAAGTCCATCACCGAGGCTGCCCATGCAGCTATGGCGGCCAAGACCGGCCTCGCTGCCCCTGACGCAGAGGCAGAGAAGAAATTGAAGGAGTCAATAATTCAGGAACTCGGAGGACCGGATAGCTCCATCCCGCCGGAGCTACTTTCACCCCCCGCATCGCGTGACCCCTCCCCGCGCCGGTTGCGTCAAAAGAGTAAAAGCCCCGCGCGCTGGAAGCTGTTGCGCTGCATCAGTGATGTTGTGCAAGGCTTAATTGGCCGCGACGAATATGGCATGTATAGTAAGCAATTTCTATATTTATCCTTTGACAGCCGAGCTGAGATGTGCTGCTTCCCCAGTTCCGGCTCTTCAAGATCGACGTCCCGGACGTTTTGTCCGACATTTGGATTTCAATCATTTTCGGACCATCGGTATGCGCCGTCTGGTCGGGGACGGCGTCAACAATCGTTTTGTGACTGGAGAGCGCCTTGAAGCGATGCTCAAGGTCCGTGGCCCGTCCCATCGTTTCTTTACTTTGTCTCATCTTTTACCGAAGGAAACACCCAACCTCACCACATTTGGTGCGACAGAGTATATGGACGGGGCCTTAACGCTGTCCGTGCTCAAGGAACTTTTACTTCGTGGCACCCCATCAAGGGGTCGTGGCCAACCCGTCCGTGGGCGGGGATTCGTGGTTGAAGATGCAAGTGAGGAGGCGGAAGATAGAGCACGCCGCCGCGAGTGCAGGGAACTCGAGGCCATAGACGTCACCGGCTGTGTCAGCGTCGTTTTCGTTAACGCGCTCACTGAATTCGTGAACACCCACATGGTCCCACCTATCTCAGACTCTGATTCCAGCGAAAACGAGGACAATCGCGGTCATCGTCGAAGTCGTTCTTCTCGACTCCTTTTAGAAGAGCCGGTGACATTTCCAGGGCTACAACGTCTCAGCGTGCGCGGTGCAAAATCCATCCCACCCCAGATTCTGAGCACCTTCATCACCGCATTCCCATCGCTCACTCACCTCGACCTATCATCGACGCGTGCCAGCCCGGACATCCTTGACAAACTAGCTGCTTCTCCCAGCGTGCGCCTGCAATCGCTTTCACTGGCGCGCTGCGTCCGCTTGACCGGATCGAGCATTCGAACGTTCCTCGTGTCGGCACCTGCTGCCAGTTGCATAACGGAACTAAACCTTTACGGTGACAACATTTTCCCACTACCCATGTCAGCGGAGGAGCTTCGGGACGTTTTTACAAGGGCTCCATGCTTTACGTCTGGCGAGCTGGTCTATCTGGACATATCGAGCGCACCCCTGGACCCCGAACTGCTCGGCGCAATGCCGGCGCAATCTAAATTGCGATCGCTGGGGCTGTCCTTCATTCCAGGTCTCCCTCTTGGGGTTGTGTCTGAGTTTCTACGAAACAAAGCTGCGCAAGTCGAGGTACTTACGCTACTTGGGACATCGCCCGAGCTTGTACGCGCGCAGCCGGGGCAGGCATCCGCCGCGTTACATGGGCAGATTATCCGTCCCTTGTGTGCACCGCCACACAGACTCGACCCATCACGTGATATAGCCTCCCAGATTCCGACGCGGCTGCGTGTTATCGAGATTACGACGGCGTTGCTTTCGGCACTAGGTACTGGTGCCGGCTCGTGGCGCATAGTTCGCAGCAAGGGCGGTCGCGGGTGGTATGTTGACACTTCCAGCGGATGGGTGGCAGCGGAGGGGGGCGCATTTTTGCGGAGGGATTTACAAAAAGGCCATCCCTGGAGACGAGCGATAGAAATACTCGCGGAAGCCAATGGAAATGTCAGCAGTGGGATTGGGTGGCATGCTAGGAAAATGGAGGTCAGTGCAATTGCGCAGCAGCCCTTTTGTGGCTGTGTTTTGTTTTTTTCAGTACGGCCACTGACGATCCTCGATTACACAGGTTCTGCATGGCCATGGCCTGCTTGGACGGGAAGATGGCCTTTATGGTGCAGTCTCTTTCGCCTATCAGGGATAGGTGGGTAGATGGCGTAGTAGATGGCAGCGAGATTCCCAAAGTGGCTAGATCTGGGTCAAAATTGATAACAAAAGAAAAAAAAGTCATTGTGACGCTCCTTGCAAGCTCGTTGTTATGGCTGATAATCTATTACTGGATGTGTAATACACTAGATAATAACAGAATAGTTGTGGTTTTCAGCGTGGTGT
This sequence comes from Russula ochroleuca, assembly GCA_015178965.1. Lineage (NCBI taxonomy): Eukaryota > Fungi > Basidiomycota > Agaricomycetes > Russulales > Russulaceae > Russula > Russula ochroleuca. The sequence continues at coordinate 1,185,819 of WHVB01000002.1, forward strand.
GGATTGTGGAACAAGGTGGAGCGCACAGCCTTGAGTTTGTGCCCATGACCGAAAGTGCCCACGCCAAGACCAAAATGGAATGCCAAGAGAGACAATGCCACGACCCACGATAGCTCATAAAGGCTGTCAGTCCGTACCCCCACATCACTCACCAGCCCCAATACCCCCTGTGTTCGATCTTGTATGAGTGAGCGCCTTTTGTGACAGCCTGTTGATAGGCTGATCGAAGGTCTTGGCATTCCCTTGGTACAGGTCCTACCTCAAGCGAGTCTCATTTTGCTTCAACTTCTAACGAAACGCACCAACTTGTCTCGTTCGTCTTTCCTTTCTCCTCCCTCCCGTCTTTCTTACCGTCCCCATGTCCAGGCTCGTTTCTATTCCCGACCAGCAGCCGTCAGATCATATCACGTTCCAACCAGAGATGCCCTCAACTGAGGCGAAATCCGACGTTCACACACAATGGTGGAGATGGCGGAACATTATTGCCCTCCTCAGGGATGTATGTCTGTCTCACAAGCGAGATAAGCCACTCGGAAAGTCACCAAGCGTTCGTGCGAGCATAATTGCGATATTCAAGACTTCTTGTGAGCGTCATCCACCCGCTGACGCTCTAACCTCCTTTTGACCGGGCTGTCCGAGCTAGGGTTGAATGTGTTGCTAATTTTCATCCCGCTTTCCGTGCGTATTTTTGACGATGATTTCGCTGAATCATAGGGCTGATCGTGCTTGCAGTGGATATTCCATTATGTCAAGCTCAGTAATACCCTGGTTTTTGTTTGTGAGACCAATTGCTACGATGCACGACTCCCTATTCCCCTTCTGAACTATCTGTAGTCTCTTTCCTTGCCATTGTCCCCCTTGCCAAGGTGTGTATCGTCCTGTCCTGTCCTTTGCCAGGCGAGAGCTGCTCACGGTGGTGTAGCTCCTCGCATTTGCAACAGACGACATGTCACTGCGTTTCGGGCAGACCCTAGCCGGTCTGCTCAATGCCACCTTGGTGAGGCTGACTGCTCCGTAACAACGCTGAAACCTGCCCCCTGATGTCATCATTTAGGGAAACGCGTAAGTGTTGGATCCCAGATCTACTCCATCTATGTGCTGACGCGGCGTGTTACTCTAGTGTGGAATTGATTGTGGCGGTAAGTGGCGCCACCACCTCGAGGCCTTTTCTTGGCACTCAATTGCCCCATAGATTATTGCACTGGTAAAGTGTGAACTGACCGTTGTGCAATCTTCTCGTGAGTATCCTTTTCTCAGCATGCTGTGAGGCTGCACACGCTCTTGTTGGCCGCCGAATGCGGTCAAATGCGCATGGGCGGAACGAGAGCCTGACGGCAACTATTGCTGTAGTCATATACGTTTCCATCCGTCACGCCCAGGACACGTTCCTTGTGAGGCTGTGCCCCTGCCAAGCATCGCATTTCCTTATGTGACACCCCTTTGAGTCCCTGACTCATGGCCTCTTAACAGTTATTGGCTCCATCCTGAGCAACCTGTGTAAGTGTGTTTGGTGCAGCCACTTCTGCCAATCTGACCAATATTCGTAGTATTGGTACTTGGGATGTGTTTCTTTGTTGGCGGTACTCGCTTCTCGGAACAGGGCTTCGGCATCAGTGCGTGCTCTGAATGTGCCTGTTTAATTCATCCTTGTTGACTCTTTGCAGGTGCCGTTCAGCTAAACTCATCCTTGTTGACTTTGAGCGTGATTGCCGTGCTACTTCCTGCTGCATTCCACAATGCTGTCGAGCCTACGAATGGTGTCGACCCTTTAACCAACCAGCAAGAAGGCCGCGATATTCTTTCGATTAGTCACGGTGTTGGTAGATCCTCCCCGGTGTACTGTCCTAGTTAGCTGATGACCATTTACGCAGGTTGCCGTTATCTTGCTTTTCAGTGAGTCCTCTTTCTAGGCTCAAGCCATTCCGTCATGACCATTTTCACATTTCTAGTTTATTTATGTTACCTCGTGTTTCAACTTTTCTCACACAAGAATATATACGACGACCAACATTCGGACGTCCAGCAATCTGTTCGATACCCACCCAAGATTGTCAAGAGGCTCCACATTAATGAACTACCCCCCGCTTCGAGCTCGCCCCCACCAGTTGATGGTGTGATGAATCCCGCTCAGCCGGATGCATCATTGGAGGCGGGCCTGGAGGAGGGGGTGGAGCGGCCTCAAATGTGTCTACAGACGACAATCGTACTCCTTGCTGTCGTCACTGTGGTCTGTCGATGGCTCATTTCCCTGACCGTCGTGAAATCTGATCATGCGGCATAGCTCGTTGCTATTACCGCAGAGTTTCTTGTCGATTCCATCGACGGTCTTACTTCGAGTGGCCATATTAGCAAAGGGTTCGTTGGCCTTATCCTTTTGCCAATCGTAGGAAACGCGGCCGGTATGTCATCTCGAACCTTGATCGTCTCTATTTTCCCGCGGCCTAACGTGGCGCGTTCTCGTAGAGCATGTCACTGCCGTTACGGTCTCATATAAGAATAAAATCACACTATCTCTCGGAGTCGCAGTGGGTTCAAGTATTGTATGTATTGGCGTATGCTGCCTTCGTAATATCTACTGATGCTTTGTCGTTGTTGACAGCAAATTGCGCTTTTTGTCATTCCGTACGTATGTGTGAGGCGTCGTGGCGTTGTACTGACCCCATTTCGTAGTTTCATCGTTACACTGGGATGGATCCTAGGCAAGCCACTGACACTCCTTTTCGATCCTTTTGAGTCCATCGTTCTCTTCCTCTCCGGTGAGCCCCTCTACCGCCAGTGTTTCAACCCAGACGCCTACTGACGGCGATTTTGGTTAGTTTTGACCGTCAACTACGTTGTGCAAGATGGTAAATCAAATTGGCTCGAGGGCATGATTCTCATGTGTGCGTATACCCCCACTTCGTGCAGACAGTCCCCCAATGCTCCATGGCTGATAAACACGTTATGTAGGCCTCTATGCAATAATCGCAGTCACATTTTGGTATTATCCAGTCTCTGATCCCGCAGGTCTCCTTGCTACATGCCAATGATACCCTGGGTTTGCGGCGCTTTTTTCTCTTAGATTGATATCTATGTCTGGTCTATTCTCTAATTACATGCACCACTTGTATAGCACCTTGCCCCCCTTCCGTATATTACTGCCATTCGTCCTAAGGAGCATACAGAGTTCCGGCCAAGATTTTCACCTTGCTCCGAACCAGTGCAGTCTTTTACCAGTCCTCGGGTCAGAGACTCTGAGGCTTTTTAAATTTTACTATACTACGCAACTAGTGTCGAACACTGCAACTTCATATGCTACTGTTGTCGACCAACTTCAACTCCTGCAACAATTCAATCAAACTTGGCTTGAAGCGATTACGTTTCGTGATAACTCCCTCCTTTTATAATGGAAAAGTTTCGCTTGAAATTTTGGGGTATTCGTTTCGTCGCGACGCCTTGTGATGTGATTCCGACGGAGGCCGAAGGCCGTAGGTCGGTCTATTGTGCGGAATCCCGACTCCCGGCCCAAGCGTGCACGGAACGGAGCTTCTCATGTGCTTAGCTGATCACCCGGTGCATCCGGGATCCATACAAGCACACGTGCTTGACCAGGAACTCGTGATTGTTTTGCTTCAGGTCCGCACAGTCAAAAGAGCGAGATGAATGAAGGGATCATCACATGTTTGATTGCCGATGGAAACGGAAATGGTAATTTGAACAACTTGAGGCCTTGCTTGAGGCAGTAGAATGCTGGAATCGTGATATATTTACCCGACATCCCGGCCAACGAGAGTAGCAACGCAACGCGTTTCCTCCATGGAAAAGACTGCCGTACAGCAGTATGCCCCTGGGAACCGCACCGATCTCGCTAAAGCTCATATAGAGTTAGATCTGGTCTGGTCACCGCAGATTTACCACGTGCCACAAGGTCATGTGTTATGAAAGACCGGACCGCGACCCGACCCCCCTATCCTTTAGAGGGGCCATGGAGTAGGATCTGATCGTATATTTTTAAATGGTTCGTCCTCGGCGTCATCCCAAGCCTCGCTGCCTCCTGGCTGCATCAGATTATTGGTCTAGTACGAATCAAGAGTTAATCGGGATTATTCGGCGGACCATCCCGCTTGGGGTGCACAGGAGTGGGATTTCTCGCATGTATTTTCTCATCAGACACCTCTGCCATGGGACCTCATTAAAGGCCTCATTCATGGCGATTCTTGTGGTATATACAGTACGAGTACCTAACGCAAGACTCGTCAATCTCGTACTGGTCGACGGGCCTAGGAACCACGATTGGACTTCCTTGGTGACTATCAACCAGCCTCGCTTGGATCGGATGGCACTCAGTTGTCCTAGGTGGCTTTTGCGGCGGTGTGAAAACTCAAGTGTTGTTTATAGTTCGAGATAGCCGTGCGTAGCGATGCAGTTGCAAATATAAAAATATATCCAACTACTAATATAATTGTCAGGCTCGAAACAAGTTAAAGAATACTGCTCGTCATCGAATTCAACTATAGCTTGGCTTTGACTTGATGTTTCCCGGAATTAGCAAGAGTGGCGGCGGCAGCACTTAGAACGGCTGTCCCCCGTTCCTTTACTTTCGTCTCTGAAAGAGTGATTATGATCAGAAACCCCGTTGGGCTGCAACCGTCACCCTACAAGCTTACCAAAAATAACTTTGTCTCCTTCCTTCCACATCTCGGTTATCAGTGTCTCGCCAGGATAAACGACGCCGGAAAATCTGTGACAAGGGACGGCACTTGGCCATGCATTCTGAAACGAAAAGTGGGCAACGTACCGGACTTTGATGTCTTTGAGTTGCCCGAACGTCTTCACGACGTGCTTTCCAGAGATGCCCATAAAGCAGAGGCCTAGGTAGGAAGCCGACAGTCAACGTACCGCTCCTCTCGATATGTTGTATAGCGTCACACACCGTGCAGTATAGGGCGCTCAAAACCACCGACGGTAGCGTAATCAGGATCAATCTAGTTTATTGATTTCATGTCAGCAGCGTGCGATGAACAGGAGTTAGTTTCACACACGTGTAATGGGTTCGAGTCGCCGCTCAAGCTAGAAACACCTTTGAGGTGAGGACGGTGAACACGTAAGGAAGGGCACACACCGGTATAATGCGGCTTGTGAAGGTGATGTTTTTTCCTCGAGGATGGCGTCAGGTTTTCGGTTCGGTGGGGTGTTGGCCGCAGATGCAGCTCCACGATCTTTGCCACGGTAATTGTCTCAGCATTGGCCCCGTTCCATGATACATACACCAACTGACCTCGGCCGGTCCGTTTGCCACTAAAGCCACCAGAGCCACGACAGACCAATGTAGTCTGGTTCTCAAATACTACCTCCCCCGTGCGCTTATCCAAGGTGTGCACAATGACGGTAACAGACGCTGCTTTGCCTTTGTCAAGGACTTCATATACTCTATGGAACGCGTCAGTCACTATGAAGTCAACTCACGAAACCGAGGCGGTGCATAGCGCACTCACCGTGCTTTATTGACGAGCACACCACTCGTGGGAATAGGGGCTTTAATCGATAAATACTGCTCGCCATGCAAAAGCTTTGCCTGAAACTACGTGAGCGCATGCGAATCTGGTCGTGAGGACACATACTGCGTTGAAGTTAGGTAACCAATCGGATGCGAAGCCCGCGCTTGATGTCAGTTGGGGACACACGCCAAAGGTGGGGAGTGGACCAAAATTCTCGTCCCCTTCGTACACCCACTGCAGCTCCTTCTCTGTTGCACCTATGCCCATGTTGTAAATGATGACGTCGCGCTCGTCATACGCGAATTCTACATCGTCAGGGATGACCCGTTTGACTTTTTTCACAAGCTCGGGGTCTTCTGGATCGAAGTAACGTTCCTCCTCAGACCTGCTTCCACCTTCTGCATTGTCGACTAGATTGGTGAAATTCTCTACGAGCTGTGAAACTGATATAAGAGTTGAGTCATTCACGTGAGTTATAACACACCCGCTCCATGCCTTGCTGAGGGCTCGCCGGATTTGTCGCACGCCCATCATCTACGAAAACATGGGACTTAAACCGAGCATGCCGGGAATAGAAGCTCACCGAAATTTATGATATTTTTCCACTTCGCAATGACGTCCTCAGGAGAGAGCTCTTTGTTGGCTGGGAAACCATGCCCACCCGCTTGCTGCCAGCGTGTTTGCGCCGCCCATCCACCCGAAACCTCAAACAGGGAGCCAGTTGTCTCCGCATTATCTGAGGGGGAAGAAAGTCAGACATGCATAGAGAGATCAACAAAACGACAAAACCTTTGCTAACGAGATAACCAACAACAGGTGCGACAAAGTCGGGCTGCAAAGTTATCAGCTTGTTTTAGACCGGAATTCCTTGGATGTCTGACCTTGAAAGCGTCAACCATTTCTTGAGGCCTAGAAACTAATGAGGGATCCACGGGGTAGCCAAGGCATAAGTAAACTTACCAGATAGTCTGCGTCATTGCAGTCCCAGCGGAGGGTGCTAGAATATTGGCGAGAATATTATACTTCAGTCCTTCGACAGCGATGGCTCGAGTGAACCCTATTATTGCAGCCTTGGCCGTCGAGTAATTTGCCTGACCGAAATTGCCGTCTGAGGTATTCTGCTCAGAAAAAGCGACAACGTCCTAAGGAAAGCGTACAAATTCCAACACCGGAGGCAGTGGTCAAGATGCGACCATACTTCTGCTTCTGAAAAACGGGCCATACAGCCTTAGCACACTGCACACAGAATGAGCGTGAGCGACCGTGCTCGGATTAGTGAACAAATCTTGCCTTATAAGTACCCCTGCACAGGTTTCAGCAGACGGCTCAACAGGAAAAAGGGGATCATACCTAAGATGGACTGCGATTACTTGGTCCCATTCTTTCTCACTCATTGCCGTGAATGATTTGTCGCGAAGAATGCCAGCATTGGCAATAAGCACGTGCACAGCACCAAATCGATCCAGGGCGATTTTCACGATCTCATCTCCGTCTTCTGCAGAGCACACCGCAGGTATTGCGGATCCACCAGCTATAGAGGACCTTGAGTGCTGCTACTTGAACATCAAGTGACTAAGTAGACTCACCCTTGATAATCTCATTGACTACACCACGAGCACCCTTCTCGCTCACATCGTTGACAACGACGTTCGCACCGAGTCGTGCAAACATCAAGGCATAGGAACGGCCAAGCCCTCCGCCAGCGCCGGTAATGATGACAGTCTGACCATCAAAGCGGACCTCGGGTGAAGACTGTTTGTTCGAGGGGAGAGACTTTGATTGTTCCAATTTCTCTATAACATTCACATCATTCATGCCCTGCGGACTACACGGCTTAATGATGATTCAATACACAGTTAATAAATTCTACCACTCACTATCCCGGATTTGTAAAATCTGTGAGCTCTTCCCATCGTTGTTTAACCTAGCGTGAATGCATCAAAGAAGTACGAACGAAACCGAAGCGACACACTCACAGCGGAGGGGGTGAAGCTGTTATCAGTCTTGAACACCACACCTCTACTACGTTCCCACCGAATCTCAGATACGTAACCAGCTCCCAGGACGAACACCTTTCCACTGGCATCAGGTCCGTCGGGGTGAGTGATAGCAGCGACCAGGGGCGCAACGTATTCAGGCTGCGAGTGGTGTTGAGACAGGCGTAGATGAAAGGCTGAAGGAGAACACATACGCCGAAGTGCTGCAACATCTCTGGCGGCATAATAGTGGCCGTCATGGCAGAGGCAGCGATCTAAACACGAGATGAGAGAAATAGGCATTGCAACTCGACGCGAAGACTCACAGGCGCGATAGCGTTAGCCTTAATGTTATACTTGGCGCCCTCGAGTGCAAGCGTCTTGGTGAAGCCGACGAGGCCCATCTTCGCCGCGCTATAGTTGGCCTGTCCAAAATTACCTACGGGGGTGAGGCCGCAGGAACACCACCCGACAAACGTATCTTACCAAACAGGCCTGCTGCGCTGGCGGTGTTAATAATCCGACCGAATTTCTGCCTGCGGAAGATTGGCCAAGCAGCGTGGGTGCAGGAGAATGCGCCCTTAAGGTGCACATCCTGGACTTGGTCCCATTCCTTGTCGGACATGTTCTTAAAACTAATTGTCATACATTATCAATAGAGGCGTTTCAGAGTGGTGAAGATGGGGGACAAACCCTTTGTCCCGCAAAATCCCGGCATTATTAATGAGAATGGTGACGCCTCCAAAGGCATCTAGCGCTGTCTTGATCACTGCAGATCCGTCTGTCACAGAAGAACTGTTCACGACGGCTCTTCCAACGCCGCCTAGGTTAATTCCGCATTTCCGGTAGTCAGAAATGGTGTTTGTCCGGAGCACAAGCATGAAAAGGCAAACAACGCGCACCTGCGTTGATTTCATCAACGACCTTTTGCGCCGCCTCTTTGTTAAAATCGTTCACTACGACATTCGCGCCGCGGGAACCGTAGAGCAAAGAGTACCTATGGGTGAAATGCTACGTGGCCGAGATAAGCAGTACGAATAGAGGGGAAACGAACGCTCTTCCGAGACCACCACCAGCGCCTGTGACGACTACTACTTGTCCTTTGAAAGAGAAGGCCATTGATGGTAGAAGGGACGAGAACGGGTGGAGTAGCCCGGCATTTGAGCAAACAAGGTATGCATGTGATTATTCGATCGAAGCATCGACTGCACGTGCTCAAGGACGTGATAAATATGCCGAAGCGACGGCGATGGCAACGGCGCTCAGCGCGGATGTATATACATCATGGTTCGCGAGTATGCATACATCCTCAATGCTCGGTAAATGCAGAAAGAAAGAAAGAAAAAAAGAGAAAGAAAACACATTGCAATGAGGATAATTGGAAGAAACAGAATAGCGGGGAAAACTACAAGTAATAGAACAGGAAGTGTAATATGAACCAACAAAGCAAAAAAGACTGGAAGAACGTGTTTAGATCGGTGAGACGCATAGATAATCGTCGGAGGTTATGGCAGGTAAGGCTGGCGGTATGCGCTTCTGGGCTGGGAGGAAAAGAGGACGGAGGGAAGGCTTGTCGCAGAAGCATATCGACGCTGGAAGATCAAAGACATCCGATGACGACAAGGGTTGATCCCACCCGCGAACCAAAGGAGCAAGACTGCACAAGTGGCGGGAGACGCAGAAAGCGTTACAGCGGGGTGACATACGAATGCAAAACAGCCATGCAATGAGGATCCAAACGCGGAGAAAGCGAGGGCGACATGATAGGGAAGAGGTGAATGCACGGGATGCATGATGTGATTGTGTGGATTGGAATAATGACACAGGAGGTCGGGACTGCACAACGGACTTGAAAGCTTGACAAGACGAGAGAACTGAAACAGCGACAAGGAGTAGACCTCAACAAGTGAGCTTGGGCTATAAATATGATGCATGCGAGAGATGAGGGTGCGACGTTGATAGCACTTTGGACAGCGGGTGCAAATGTGAATTATGCTAGGACCATGCCTTCGCCCTGACCGACTTGCTCCCGAGCCTTCTCAAGGGCATACACAGCTGCCTTGAGGAACTTCTTGTGCGCATACTTCTTGTACAGGTACAGTTTATCGAAGCCAGGCTCCGTGATCTTGTTCAAGAGCATATGGTATCCAGGCCCTAATTGCTTTTCCGTGTAACCAGAATAGAAAACAAAAGCGTCGCCCTGTTTTGCCAGGTCAACATCATGTGACCCCTCAGAATGGGGTACTCACCCAGTCTCCGCCCAACATCCTCCGCGCCGTGTACATACCAATTGCTGCGATCATGCTTGGCTTGACGCGCAGGAACCGGTGGTCGAGCAATGACACCTCGGCAAGGAACTTGCTCAGAGTTCGTGTTTGGATATCGTAATCGTCCGCGTGACTAATCTTACGCATCCAGCTGTATGGGGAGCAGTAGTGCGAGATGTTGAATTCGAGGGTCTGAAGTACGATCCACTCTCCCTTGAGGATCTCCTCTTTTGCGTAACCATTTTCGGTCATGAAGACGAATTCATCCGCGGATGGCGCAAGGATCTCCTCGTATTTTGACGCGATGAACATGGCAATGACACCAACGAGTTGAAGTTTGACCAGGGACACCGTGCGCTGGGACAAGAAGCGATCGACGATGTTTACTGCAATCCATAATGTCTCGGGAAGCATATGATAGCGGAGGTGGACCTGAAGAAGCCAGTCAACGAGCGTCTGACGCATGCCCCAGGTGATCTCCTCCTGGGCGTCCATATAATTCGGCGTGGGCATAATGGCATCCTTTTATCGTCTAAGCAACAAGTAATAACGAATGCATGATGAAACCTCACCTGCAGGTCAGTCATATAGATGAAGATATCATCCGCATACTCCGAGCACATCGTAGCATCATATTCTTCGTCTTCTGCGTCGAACTTCACACGCACTTCATCCACCTCGCGCTGGTACTTGGCAGCATGGTTGGGCGATTCCTCGGGCCAGGTATACTCCGCGACTTCTGCCTTGTCTTCGGGAACTAGGTTTTCAAGCACTTCTGCACGGTCCTGCTCCTCCTCATCGACGATAACAACATCGTCCATCGAGTCACGTTTCGTACTGTGTGCTTCTTCAACGTCCATATCATCTTCCGGTCCATCGAGATGCACGACGCCTTCCAGGTGTACTCCGGCCAGTTCTGGTCGAGAGAAAACACGCTGAGGAGGCAGAGTCTGCGCCAGAGGTGGTCGCTGGAGTAACGAGCTACGTACCCCGGTCACGATGGTTGGCTCAGGAACGGCAGGCTTGGCAGCCAAAAGAACCCGCTGAGGACCATCCGCGACCGAGGACGACCGTGTCCGCTTCTGACCAACTTCGGGCGCCTTGTCCTTGTTGAGTTTCAACTTGGAGTTCTTGATACCAAACTAAGCATTTGACACAAAGGTGTGAGGCAGGACGTACCTTGCGGTTGACGGCAACCTCACCAAGAGCGGGACGCTGAACACCGCTCGTCTTGAAAGAATTAGCACCAGAAACTCCAGCTCGCACGCCCCCGGGTAAAGTTGCACCGACAGCCTGCCGTAGCTTGCTTGTTGCATTCTCATCTAGGTTCTTGGGGCGTTGGATACCAGTCCGGTTTCGCAATGGGAGCTAATGAACCGAGAGATGTGGCAAAAGCGCGTGTTAGTTTGTGGCGACGAAGAAAGTAAGACGCGAGTAACGTACACGATGAGCCATCTAGGTCCTAAGAGGGAATAGGAATAGAGAAGTAAAGATGATGGATGTGAAATGGAGTAAAGCTTAGCAAAAGAAACAGGGAAAAGAGAAAAGAAGATGGGAGAGTGGAGGAAGAGGTAGAGAAAGAAGGCCCCGATAATATGGATGAGGGGAGACCAAAACCACGAGAAGGTGGTCGGGAGAAGAGTGAGGGGATGTGGACGAAGCCAGCGGCTGGTTGTGTTCGCAACAACAACTTCAGCTTCAATTCGATTCGCTGTTCTTTTCGGGACACAACTGATCCAACCTGCCACGTGACTCTAAATAACAACCTCAAATAACGCGTACACGCGTACAACTCGCGTGACGTATCCTATTGGCTGCCCTCTCAAATGTCCGTTCCCACGTGTCCCCATCCAATGCGGACGACCGTAATTAGGCACGCTAATCGTGTGGCGACACAGCGGGAAAGACCCCGCCAGGTCGACGTAGTAGTCTGTGCTTCAATGATGCCAGTGCTCTCTTTGCGTTGCGCGGCGCATCATTACTCGAGTCCGCTCGGCGTTTGCGGCTCCGTTCATCTTGGGCGGCCGTTCCGTCATCCCTCTGATGGGAAAATAATGGAATCAAATCGTCACTGCCCTGTCCGGATGCAGAGCACTCGGAACAAGGAAGGCGATTCTCGTGAATGTGCACCACAAACGTCGTACCCCCGAGGGACAGCCTGTCTAGATGCTTCAAGCGTTTCGGCATGCTTGCCACCCGACTTGCGGATAACCTCACACGATTCGTATCCTCGCCAGACCCGACAAACGTCCCATGCTTCGATCCCATATCCACGACTGCCCACTCGGCTCGCTCAGCGTCCCAAAAAAGCGTGGCATGAAGCTTGGAGACTTCCATGTCCTTTAGTCGGATCCTCGGAGTGCCGGCGCCAGGTGGTGACGCGTCTCGCCCAAACTGGACCTCTGAATAGCCATCGATGACGGCGAGCCGACACTTTTTTGCGATAAATCTACCCTCTTGGATGACAAGACGGCAGATAGGGAAGTCGTTGGCGGGGGTAGGCGTTAACTCGGTATGGGTGTGGGTTCCAGGGCGAGAGCTAATTTCGTGAATTTCGTCACCTCCTGGGAATTCGTAAGACGGGTGGTAAGTTGGCGAGTTTCCCGAGACATCGCTTCGCATATCCCCTGGGTAATGAATGAAGGACGAGGACAAGGACTTGGATAAACGGTGGGAACTGTGATATGTACTTGTCAATTACAGTATTAGTAATTCCCACGGCCCGGTTGACGTGGCCCTGCTGTTGCCGTCACATGCGATGAACGAGTTCACAGAGGTACGAACACATTCTCTGCAGAAGATCCATATTCAAGCAGACCCACAGGATCACTCAGAACGTCTCTTATCAAAGGAGTGGCTTATAAAGATCGATAATGAAAGGTCTATTCCATACCTTATGGTTCGTCCCTCATATAGCATACTCGACATCTTAAGACGTCTCCTAGTAGAAGCTACACCCAACTTTCGCCGATCAAACATGCGTCTTCCTGATAACAGATACTAAGACCGTTTGGGCTGAGGGTGCACTTCTCCACATTCCTGTTCAGTACGGCGCTCTTTTTAATCATCTACGGCCTACAGTCCTGTCAAAGCAACAACTAAGCCGCCGATGGTCAACGCTGAATACCAACACCGCTCTGCCACATCTCAATCAAGATACATGGCTCGACCAGGTTTTACAATATCTCGTGGACGTACACTCTCCGCGCATGATGAGCGATTTATCATTTGATGTTATTGAGTCTCGTTATTCAGTACGTGTGCTATGCTTTGGTGCACCTTTCAGACTCTCACAGGCATTCCAGGATCTAGCCATCCACTTTGGCGGAGAGCGTTTCGAATGGAGATGGGAGACCTTTTCCATTGGACCCAAGCAATCGGCAGACGTGCTTTCGAAGCACCTCATGATCCCGCTTCTCAGCACCGCTTACTTGGCTTTCATCTCCCCGGACGCTATCAGCGAGATCTCCGGCAGCGATCTCGAAAAGGTAGGCCTCAACAGTCCCACACAATCATAAGCACCCTCGTTTCACTTTGGCGCGGGGCTAATACCCGCCTCATGCCGTATCATGGGGCTGGGTGATAGCGCCCAAGGCTATGACTGCTCAGGAAATACTTTGCACCGGCATGCCACCACTGCGGTTCTTGTCACTTTCTATTCCGGTTTGCAACAGACACAGAAAGCATCACATCTAAGCACACACTTTGCAGGCGGTTGACCGAGTGGGCCGGACGGCGCGTCGTAGCATGGACACGCACATAAGGAACATTTTCTCCCAACCGCGCGCATGCACGAGCATCCGTCGGTTGTCGGCCCTGTTTGCATTCAGCGCTAATCTTCGTAGGTTATGCAGCGCTCCCCAACTCACACCACTGACTACGTACCACAGCGGCCATTGTTGACGAATTCGAAAGCCCAGAACCTACCCTACCCTCCGTGGATTCTCCCGCAGGAAGCCACCAAACGCCCAATGGGACCCCGACTCTCCGACTTCCATCTATTAACTTGGAACGTGCTCAGTCATCCAATTCACGTGTGAGCGGCGCGCCCTGCGCGCAGATGAATAATCTCATCGAATGATTACCAGGTGGGGATACCGCCAGGAGATGAACCCCCCACGAAGGCGATGACTACGAGACAAGGTCCAGGAACGGGTGTTCTCGGTCAGGCAACGACCCGGAATCCGCTAATGGAAGCCGGACAGGGTAGTGACGACGACGATAACTTGGTGCTTTCTCATAAACGATCAGGGAAGGAGAGGGGCAACTTGCGCTCAACAGCCACAGTTATTCAGGGCAAGCCGGCGTCTCGAATCAGCAGCCCTGCCTCGTCGGCCCCTGGATCGCATGCGCCAGCACCGGTGGCACGAAGTAGTGCACCCTCGAAGGCGTCAGAGACAGAGTCGGACTCCTCGCCGCGCCCGAATAAGAGAGCAAGAGCGAAGGGACAGGATCGCGATGGCGATGACAGCGACGATGGAGCCAAGCGCGGCGAATTGAGGTGGCGTGGAACGAAGCAGCCTGTCAAGCGCGGGGGACGGCGGTTCTAAGCACCGCCGTCCCATGCACTGCATGCGCAAGCGCCTGTCCTCCCTGCGTCTTAGATGCTCACCTTTGCCCGATTCAAAGGATGCATCGGTCCTTTCTGTAGGTGTACAAAGGTTACCTTCTTTCATGGCGCTGTTAGTGGATGAAGTTCTTTTGATGACAAAACACGGTGGGACTGTATTGCAGATGTCCGAACCGTTATCGGTATTTCTTCACATGAGATTTGTCTCGCTGTGTCTCCGATGCTTCTTAACTGATCGGATTAAACGCATCGACGGCGCGGCCATGTTGTGGGAGCAGATGCTCTGTTTGACCCTATGAACGAATTCCGTAGATTCGAAGGTGCATTAAGGACCTTCCAATAGAAAACCGAGGACACGGAAGCGAGCGTGTTGGTGGGGTCCCGAGGTTGTTTACGGTACCCCATCGACGGGTCTGGTAAAAGCCCAACCCGGCGATGATGTGACTGATGCTCAGTTGCTTCTATCTCGGGTGAGATATTGCGGCCACAGATGTATCAACGGAACCTAAATCCGTGTATGCGCAAGGTTCGGTGAGTGTCATAGCTCGAGAGTAAATCTATGTGAATACAGGATGCTGGTATGGATTGAAATGCGGATCGTACTGTAAAATTTTCAAAAACAAAGCAAAAGTACACAGCAAGAAAATAGCGGGAGAGGAGATTTTTGGCAGTGCTGCAGGGGAAGACCGGGGTGGTATATGCCGATCAGCGGCGCCGACCGCGATCGTAACTAGCTTCCTTGCAGCTGTCACACGGCTCTTGAATCAAGTTCAGCACACGGCGGTCTTCATATATGGTCTGCGGGTGAAAAGGGAAAAAAAAGGTAAGAAATGGTGGCGTGACCCCCGCACATGTGGGAAATTCAGAACGAGAAATGGCACCACGGATGAAACGAAGGAAGGGGGCGCCGTACCCGATTGCATTTGCACGTCCGCACCGTCTTGTGTCTGTGCGCGATGCTGTTGAGACAGTCCGGTGAGCCGCAGTCGGTCCTATTCCCCGTCCAGTACTGCCGAACGTAATGCTGTACAAGCGAGAGCCAAGCGGTGCGGGTGGATGCAAAAGTCAGCTCTCCGATGCAACAGAAAGGGAACAGGTATGTACCCCGCAACCTCGGTACTGGTTTCCATAGCTAGAGGAGGGGGAGGAGGGGGAATCAAGAACTGGGCGTTAGCTATCACGCGGGCATCGTGCAGCACCAAGGTGCACACAAGAGAGAGCGAAATGGTGCGTACCATTCTTCCCTGCACATGTCAAGTGAAACTTTTTTTTCGCGGTGGAGACAGAGGGTCTGTCTGTTTAGTCTAGTAGGGTTTGCCGGGATAGGAAAGGCAGGCAAGCAGGTAGGCTAGCGCTTGGAGGGTAGACAGAGAGAGGTAGGGGTGGTTACTTGAGCATGAGTTGAACAAAGCATGATGCGCTTTTATAGGATTTTTTTGGCGGAGAAGGGGGGGCCCGCATAGCTTATTGGAGCGTGGTTTGGCATGGGCATACAAGTCAGTGTGTGAGCGCCAGCGGGGTAAGCGGGTGCGGCAGATGGGGGAGCGCGAACCGAGAATCCGGCCAGAAATAATATTAAAAAATAATAATATTGTGCGAAGCAAGAGGGGATTAGGGATCAAATCATATGTTCACCCACAAGTCCTAGAACAAGGAGAACGCCCAATTAATTCAAACGAGTAAAGTTACAAAACTGATCGCATCGCAAGTGGAACCTGAGCGCCACAGCAGATCGGAAACAAACCCGGATGGGGAGACAAGCAGAGCAGTCACGGTGGTCCGGTAAAGTGCCATTGGCTGTGCGCGTCGTTTGGGTGGGCTAGTCGTGGCCTTCTACGAGACAAATATCTGTCCTTGTCCGAATATCTCCTGTCATGTGTCAACGATCCGGACTCGGAACCGGATATTTCCTGTTATCTTTTGCCATTCTTCACCCTCTCACAGGATAATGCATCCCTTTCGGCAAACGATCCCATGATCAGATACCCGGGTGGCCTGGGAAATACAACATCCCCTAGGCACGTTCAGATAATGCTGCAGTACAGTACAATGCAGGTTCGGATAAATGTGCAGCAATCAACTAAATAGGGCCAGGCATTTTCTGGGTCCCAGCCCTGAAATTTGAACCAGGCACACATGGCTGTAAAGGTGTTTAAAAGGCATAGCTTGTTCTCTCGGGTGGATAAATATCCGCGGCCCAGGACATTGGCCTCTGCAGCTTCCGATAGAGCGATGAAAAGCGCCTCAGTCGATGAATGGGTCGGCGGTAAACATAGGTCCTCTCCAAGCGAAGAGCGAAATCAGACATCACGCGGTGCTTCACTCATGACCATTTAAGGATCTGGGTTCTGACCCAGAGTGAGCGAGAGCGAGATTGTCCCCCAAAAGACCACGGGTAATGTCACGGGGCCAAGCAGGTGGAGCGCACGCACACTTGTCGAGCCTAAAGAACGAATGATAACAATCCCAGAGATCATCCTGCATACAAGCCTAAAATGTGATATAACGGATTAAAAAGACAAAAGGGGAGGAGGATCTCATCAAAGGGTGTAATATTTCAGTGAACAACAAACAAGGTGCATACGCGCATTGGAAAATCCACGGAAAGCGAGTCGCACGATCGCGGTGATGACGTGGCGAACTGACACAAGCGGCTGATATCATCATGGGTCCAATAAAAATGCGGGGTCTGGCTGTCAGATGTCAACGGGAACAATACCCTGGTCGACACGTAGGTCAATGGCGTCCATCCAGGACGTCGGCGAAGGATGAGGGCTAAGCCAGCAAGTGCTTGTGCCAAGGTGGCATGACAGGTGACCCAGAGACGGTCATCCATTGTTCTTGGAACCAAGAGAGGTTACTGTGCGAGCTTCGAGCGACATCAACGCTCGGTCACGGAGAACAGGGGAGGCCAGTGGGATCGAGCCTTGGAAGGACCCGTGAACCCGTGTTGCAACACGCCGTCTGTAGGGCTGGTCACATGCATCAAGAACGCGATGATGGGTGCTATTCGGTAGAGACCCCCTGAGGAGGGGTCACTGGGAGCGATAGTGATAGTGAAAGTGAAGTGTTTCTCGAACGTTGGGACGGATTAAACGCCCTTTCGGAAAATTCAAAGTCCGATGGAAGCCAAAAGTACGATTGCCTTGGGCCTCGAGGACTCCCCGGCACACCCTTTCCCATCTAATCTCACCCCCCATACGTCAACTTGGTTCTGCCATATTACTATGGCTGATAGCTTAACGGCGTTTTCGTGCAAACGTGCTTCATATTCATTGGCCTACCATCGCAAGTCGCCGACTGTGATTTATGCCAGTGTTCTCCCATGTTATTCATCTGTCCTCGAATGTTGGCTTCAATTGACGGAGCTTATTCTTCTATTCAGAAGATGACTTTCTCAAACCGGCAACTTCTTGTTGCAACACCTGACTGGTCTGCCCCTGTGGCCGCCGTTGGACTGAGTTTACTATCCTGTACGCTAGGAATTGTCAACAGTCCCACAGCGTGGCAGTGTTCTATCTTATGGGACTAGATGTCGATCTATCCCTTATCCGGGCTGCGCGGTCTCGGCTATTTCTCGGCTAGTAACTGATGCTCAGGATGTTCCCCCAGAACATTCGTGCTGTCCATTTATCGGTGACGATTATCGCTTTACAGTAAACCCGGATGGGGCACCCTTTGCGGAGGCAGAAACTCAGGGCTCTTTCCCCCTCGATGCCGTGCCCCACTTTCAGGTTGCCGTTGCAGGTTCTGCGAAAGGCATAAAACCGTTATCAATCAGACAGCGGGTGGGGTCGTTAAGCCTCTGATTTACTATCGGTGGCACTGCGGGGTGGCACTGCGGATCTTGAGATGACGTGTCCATTCTCCCCCACGAGCCCCTGTCTTTCACTCACCTCGAAACTACCTTGTCACATCGCACGAGCTTGTGCAAAGGCAATTGTACCTTTACCGGATCCGAGTAACCGATCAAGGAGTGATATTCTTACTTAGTGACTCCGACCCCCGTCATCCGTCGAACGGATCTAGTAGTCACTGGCCGCTCATATCCCACTTTGCGCACTCCCTCGTTCGTCCGTTGTGGGAATTTCCGTCTCCGGTGATTCGAGAAGTTGACGTCTATCGCCCGAGCTGTTTTTGCGCTCGGTTGGCCAAGGGAAAGTTAAGCCAGACACTCTAGGAACGGGGCACTCAAGGTTTTTGCGTAGGAGTCTATTCGTCTGGTTCTCGAGCAGGCACCTGCGGTCTGCCGTAGTTGAACATGACGCGTGACGGCTAAAACGCCGTTGGCTTTCGGTGTGAGGCTCATTCCTCAAGCCTAGCTCCTTGATACAATAGCAATTCACGTGAGGGTGTTTATTACGCTAAAGACCACCCCTGACATGTGCGATATCTGAGAAGAACTTCGGACCAGTCCGTTGATATTTAGTATAACCGCACACTTTCCGCTTGACAAAAAATGAATGACCCGCACTCGTTCCATCGAACGGTACCCCACAGGTTCCACTAATCCGGCTCATGTACTTCAGAAGGATCAACCAAGTTTGGTCGTAGTGAGGGGGATATCAAGGCCCGAGGCCTCTTATTCCGCAAGGAACGACTCGCCAGCCCTATCAATTTCAACAACGGTCGGCGCCAAAATCAGCTGTGGAGCATACAAGAAGACTTATGGAGAGAAAGGGTTCTCGCTGCCCAACAGAGCACGTACTAATATCGGAGACACTCTCATCAACGATCAGAACATCGAAACATGGTTCCACGTCGCTCGTGTATCGCTCTTTGTTCGCGGACCTGAGTTCCTCAAAGTGGATGGGGGGTGAGAGCCTGAGAGAAGTTTGCGCATAGTAGGGTGCCTGTATATCAGATTACACTCGGATGGCGATAACAACTGGTCGAGGTATTTGTTCATGTTTGGCCCCGTCTCTTCATCCGCGGTCTTTGCCCAAGTCGGCGACCCCAACTTATGTCGGCCCACCATACAAGTCCTTTGCGCCCCCAGGGCGAGGACCTCCTCAAGGTAAGTCCACAATAACCGTCCCCAAATCAAAATCCTCATCCTCCTTACTACCCTACTACGTTCCCACCCAAAGGCAGCCCTCTCCGATCCCTTCTCCGTCCCCCCCGATGTCCCCCGCGTCTCTCCCTTCCAGCCAGCAACAGCATCAGGCACCCACACCCCCTCAGATCCAGCCGCTCCCGCTCCGACGGCCAGTGCCGGTCCCGGTGCTGGTACTGGTACTGGTACCATTGCCCCGACGCCGCCCGAGCCGTCATCCTCCTCCTCATCCGTCTCAGTCTCAGCCGCAGAACAGGAAGCATGGAAGGCAGAGTACGAAGCCAACGTCGTCGAGTGGCGCCGGCAGAGCGCGGACGTGCGTGCGCGCGCCGAGGCGGAGCGGGCGCGGTGGGAGGAACGTCGCGCGCGTGAGCGCGAGGAACAGGCTGCTCTGCGGAGGCAGGGGCAGGGGGTCCCAGAGACGAGCGTTGGCGTTGGCGTGAGTGTGAGCGGCGAGAGCGCCAATACTAGCGAGTGGGAGGCCGTGTCGGCCGGGACGCAGCAAAGCGCGAGCGTGCCGCCTCCCCCCAGCAGCAGTAGCAGCGGCGCGCCCTCGCATTTGCAGGAGTCCCGCACACAGGTACGTCTTTTGTCTTTTCACCCCATTTCCTGTTTCGTGCTGATGTCGGCTGGGTGATGATGAACCAATGATGTGTATGTGTTTTTCTTGCGCGTACGTTCTCAATAGCAGAACCTGCCTCAGTCCGCGGGCTCAAACGCACCCCCGACGCGCCCCGCGCCGTCCGCGGGCCCGCAGGCTGCGACAGGCGACCCGTCCGGCTCGCCACAGTGGGAAAACGTGCTGTCCTCGCCAACGTCGTCGTTCCCTTCCATGTCGTTCCCTGAGCCCTCGCTACCCCACTCGCCCGAGCATTCTTTACATGCGCCCCGGGCGACGACGACCCCCACTTCCCCCCCCACGGCAACGGCATCGGTGACCCTTGCCGTGTTTGACCCCTCGCTACCCGCACGCGCGCGCATCTGGGCCCTGTTCTCTTCGCTGTCCATCAATATGTTCTTACCCTTCGTGAACGGAGTGATGCTCGGATTTGGCGAGATCTTTGCAAAGACCGTCATAGTTGGATGGCTTGGATGGGGTCCCACGGTCGCAACGAACGTGGGACTTGGTGTCCGCTCAGGAAACCGCTCACAAAGCAGATGGTGGTGAGAAGACATTGGTTGAAAGAGGTGCATGTCATGTCATCATATCTTCTTGATTATCTTGTCATAGAATAATTCAAAGCCTCAATGCTACACGAAAGGCCACTTCTCAGTGAAAATTATTTGTGCTACAGTAAAGTTCAGGGAGAGTATTATAGCTTTGCGTTCGATGGCATGGCGCGCAGAGCTTGCCGGACACCAAGATCACCGAGAACGTCTTCTGCGCCACCGAGCAACGAATCAAACGTTATTGTTCGGTGATACTGTCTTCGCATCAGTGATCTGTAAAGCGGCAAAAATCCTGTTACTCACATGCTCGACGAAGCGGCCCATCCCCGTCCGCGTAATTCCACGTCCACCGAAAATCTGTACGGCATCACGCGCCGTTTCCTGCGCCGTCTGTGTAGCGTACATTTTCAGCAGGGCAATAGGTCCGGCAAGGTTCTTCGCTTGCTCCTTGTAGGACTATATTCCTTCTTTGAATACAACGTGAAAGTGTTCAGGGTGAAGGGACGCACCATGTTGTTCATTTGATGCGTAATGTTTTCCAACCAACTCTGCACGGACTCTACGCGAGCAATCATGGCGGCAACCTTGCTGCGGATCACAGCCTGCGATGCCAGGGGCTTTCCAAACGCCTTTCGCTGACTGATCCATTTCAAACATTCCTCCACGATCCCGCGCTGGGCACGGGCAGAGGATGTGATCATTACCCAACGTTCATGGTTGAAATTGCTGGTGATTTAAGGCATAAGGTGACGCTATGCGCATTTGATTGACTATGAGCATTACCTGAGCATGACGAAGATTCCTCCTCCCTCGGGGCCAAGAGTATTCTCAACGGGCACTTTTACGTTGTCAAACGTGATATAAGCTGTTCCAGCTGTCGGGGAATAGCTCGTCTTGATCGACGACGTCTCAACGCCTTCACCGCGCTCAACAAGGATGACAGTGAAGCCGTCGTCGGTTTTGCATCCAACGGTGAAGTAGTCAGCAAAGCTATCATATTCCGTTCAGAGGCACTACAACAGTGGCATAACGGTGTCACATACTGTCCGTTCGTGATCCACTTTTTCGTTCCAGTGACAATCCAGTGTTTGCCATCTTCGGTCTTAGTTGCGGTGGTCTTGAGGCCCGTAACATCACTTCCAGCAAAAGCCTCGGAGATGGCAAGACAAATGAATTTCTTCCCTGAGAGTACCTCAGGTACAACGCGGGCCCTGACCTCCGGTTGGCCGAAGTTCAACACGGGAGGAAGGCCTATGATTGCGCCAGCCTGAAGACCTGCGGGTGAACTCGGGTTGAGCATCCGAACTAAGAGTGTGACTTGAATGATTACCATCTCCGTAACCTCGAGCACCGCAGCGCGTGATCTCTTGATGAATGATGAGCTATACGGGTCACAGAGTGTGAAAAACTCTCCCATCACATCGGCTATGGTGAACCCACCTCATGGAAATAGTCAAACTAATGGTAACTCAAGGTCAATGAGTTACCTTTGAGGCATAAAAAAACATTTACCTCTTCAGGCTTGACAACGCCACCCATGAGTGTCAAGCCCTTGAGATGTTTTCCAGGGCCAGCACGCATTGCGTGGAGGTTAACCTCTCTAGTATTAACCGTTCAATAAGACTGGTATTGAATAAACCATATGACATACGCCATTTTCTGGATGACTTCCGAACTGGGACGTTTGCCATCCTCTTCACGAGCTTGTGCATCAGGGAAGATAACCTCATGATGGAACTTGCGGACAGCCTGCTGTAGCCTGCGATGGCTCTAGAACACGCATAGATCAGAACGCCGTCATGGTAGCGCGAGAAAGGCCACAATATCCATACCTCCTTGTAATAAGGGCTGTGGTAGCCCTCCGCTAGCCAAGTAGGCTCAGCATATGGCACCCTGCTGATTTCGGAGCTATTGCGGCCCTTGAGGGAGGGAGTCTCGCCCTCGATGTAACCGATTTGGAGGCGTTGATACTGTGGCCGTTCGAGGACCTCGTGGCGATGGAGACCATAGAACGCGTCGGTCGCGTCTTGACCAGCTGAGTCGATGGGATATGAGTGGTGGATTGAACGATTAAGGAACGACTGTTTAACGAACCGATGTCGTCATCAAGGAGAACAGCAGCGCCTCCGGGGTGGAGGTTCTTAAACCGAGTAAGGTCGTAAACCTTACTATCAATGATTACCCACTGAAAGGGGGTGTGAAATTCGGGACAAAGACAGAGGGAATAAACTTACGAGGTCACCGCCTTTGTTGTGCTCTGCAACGTTGTCACGGGTGAGTTTCTGGAGTTGTCTGGGTGTCGCCATGGATATTATTGAGGATTTCAGAGAGGTAGAGAGGAGAGAACGAATGGCTTTATATGCACCGTCATCACGAGGGCGAGGACCGGTTCCATGTGATATCTCAACGGCATTAAGCACCCGGGCGGGTCTTTAGAGTCGTATATCACGCTCGTCCCACTCATCGAGAGTTGTATACACTCAACCAATGGATGTGCTAGACGAAGTGCGGTTCGCGGTTCCATGAAGGGGAGAGCAGACCGCAGACTTTGTAAAGTAAATGAAGCAGCCCGCAGCTCAAACCGGGTTCCGTTAAGCGCGCGCAAGACCTGCTGGGGGTCTGCGGTCCTGTCGAGCTCACGCTTGCCTTTGAGCATCATAAAATCCATTTCTTTAAAGTGTACATGCAAACCGAAGTCTGTACTATCAACCCCACCAGCCAACTTTCTCTCCACCATGCTGGCCCCTCCCAATTGACAACCGCTGAATATACACTCCCCTCCCTTCAGCCCTCTCCTGGCGTTCCCACTCGTCATCGTCCAAGTACCGATCCAACGCCCGCTCCGCAAGTGCGATCCTCGTCCGGGCTACGCGCCGTGGTGACGATTCCTTCTTTTCACCTTCAGCTTTGAGAGAAGCGACGTCAGGTTCCGAGTCACAACTTGTATCTTCCGCGAGCGCAACGTACGCCTGCACGATCCCATCATCCATCTCCTTCGTCACCTGCTGGAACGCAACCTGGGCGCGCGCCCGCGTACGTTGAGCCTCTTCTTCCGGTGCGACGTCGCTCGTCGTCGCGGATGGGTGGGACTGGGACTGGGACTGCGGGAGGACGAGAAACGTCCGCGTGTGCAACAAGTGTGGCGTTGTGCGCAGTGTACTTGGCGGGAGGTCGTTTAGCTTACAGAGTGTTCTGCCCTGATGCGCAGTGGAGCATTTCAAATGGAAGGTGGAAGACCCGTAGTGGCACTCACGTCAATTCCCAGGCGGAGAGATATTCCTAGTAGTGTATCATCCGGTCGAATGTAATATCTTCCAGGGCTGCCTTGATTACTGTCAGTGGGCTCATCTCGCTTGTCGGGACCCGCATAAGGCCCGGCTTTAATATCGAGTTGTTGTGGCCCTGCGCCCTTAGACGGCGGTGGAATTATGCCAGGTGTCGTCGCAGCTTCCCCATCATAAATCTGAGTAGTCCCATCTTCGTCTTCTTCATCTTCATCTCCGACGACAAAGACGTCTTCATCTCGAACAGCACCATCGATGTTGGACACCACAGGGTGCTGTCCCTGTCGCTTCTCCGTACCAACTGCACCAGCACCGCCTAGGCAGGCAAGGCAGGGGTTGTACCTCGCCAACCGAGGATTCGCTGTCAGACAGGAGGGGCATATGGGGCGTCCACAGCACCGAGTGAGGAACAGCAGCTCGGAATCATCGCGGCCGCCGCCGGAGGACGTGTGCCCGGTCTGGACGCCTTGCTGAGTGCGCTTCCATAATCGGGGTGGCAGGGAAGACGAGCAAGCAAGACAGAGCGGGGCCGTTGTGCTCGAGTTCCGAGACATGTCTTTCGACTTCGATTTCAGGGGCGTGTGCATGGCATGCAGCAAAGTTACGCCCACTCTCTTACGTCAACTTCTGGCAGCAGCGATATCACCGACAATATCACTCAACAGTCGCCACCTCCCCGGGCCTACAACGACTGATGTGTCCTAGTATTAGAACAGCACCACATATACTACCATGACTGGCGTCATTATGCGGTGATAGATGGCCTCGTCAAACCTTTTCCTTAGACTGGTATGACACTGATTTTACGCCCGACCTATTTCTCACCACGGCGGCGTACCCCGTCTCTTGAGACGCCTTCCCTTGGTAGGACAACTGGCAGGACAAATTTGGAGTTCCTTCAGATGCGCGCTGGGGCCTGGCGCAGGCACAGGGAGCACAAAAAAAGACTGTGCATCAATCACTGGCACGACTCGACTAGGTGTTGTCTTTGTGAACTTTAGCGATGAGAAGGGGACCAAAGCACTGGTCAAACTAGTACAGTACGCCAATCGTAACCGGGATCGTCCTCGCCTATCACTAACGACCTGGCATACGTTGACATCACCCTTCTAGGGCGAGACAAAAGCGTGCAAGAACAACCAACCGCACGACGCGCGTAAAGCCGACAAGAACCCCCAAATGAACGTGTCATCCGCAAGGCAGGGATTAAGAGCTGATTTGCTATTCCATGTAGGTAATTTCTTGGGTCATCCATCGTGCGCTAAAATTAGTTGCGACTGTGATAGGTGTTGAGGGTCGTTGAAAAGTAAGACGTACGAAAAGTGCTGTGGGCTGAACAAGTCACGCGGCTGAACCTTGCTCCACCAATCGATTGGCTCGACCTTCTTTTCCGTCCCTCTCCTCCCCAATTACGTCTTTCCCCAACAAATGAACCGACGGGTTCTAATGTAAACACAATTTCGGAGCCATCTCAGAAAACAACATTGTGTCACCTGGGGCCGGCCCTGGGGCGTGCCAATTTAAATTGCCTTGCGGCGAAAGGGACCCCAGCAGTGTCACGTATGGTGTGTACAGAATACGGCACAAACAGTACTTGGGCGTATATGTTCTTACTGTGGAGAAGGGCCCATTTTCGAGTCTCGACGTTCCGATCCGATGGTCGGAAGTGCCCCACCTTTTCGCAACTTCCAGCGTGGCGCAGTGTCGTGGTGAGAGGGTGTATGCCGAGGGTGACGTGGTTTTCAGCAAGGAACTACCTCATCCGGCAGCCATCGATCGATCGATTGTCCACTAAACCCTGGTATTTTCTTATTTTTTTTTACCATGGATCCGACTCACTTTACTCGTGTTCGTGGTTGAGGAACGGCTGCTAGGAGGATTGGGCAAGGGGAAAAAAAGTGCGCAATCCTTGGCGTAATCGAGACACATGATATATATATTTATACGCAGTGATGGAACAGGCCAAGAGTATCCAAAGGCAAGTCCATTGTAAGCATGAAGATATTATATACAAGAGTATCTGGTATTGATCAGAGTCCTTTGAGCAGACTCCGCTCGTTACCACCGCCAGTGCGCTTCTTTGAAGATTCGGGATATTTCTCCTTGATGATCGATGATCAGCGAGAACGGCATCCCGATATCCTCGCCCGTGTTCGAGCACCCCTCTAACCTCCCTACAGATTCATCGTGGGCCTTCTGCGTCTCTCTGCGCTTTTCATCGGCCTTCTTGCGCGTGATGTTGAGGCACTTGGCGGGCTGGTTCTTGCAGTGCCGCTTGAGCGAGTCGCTTCGCGCAAAGAAATCCCCGCACTCGTCGCAGAAGGAGATCTCCAAAGGGTGCACCTCCACGGTATCTATCACAATGGCGCTTGAACTCCTCAAAGGTCTTCAGCTTGGCATTGGGGCAGAGCCGGCACTTGACCTCCTGGACCACCCCACGTGCAAAGTCAGCTTCCGAAGCCATGAGCAGTGCCTTGTGGCCCAACTTGAAAGTTTCTGGGATTTTGAAATGCTTGTCATTCGCCTGCTGCTGTTGTTGCACCACTTCTTCTTTCACACTCCCCTCGACCCAAATAAGCTGCTCATCCGTAGCTTCAACCACTCGCCCCTGCTGGACACTCGGTCCCAGCAAGGATTGGTGGCAAATCCCCTGCGCATTCGGGATTGCGAGCCTTGCCGCTTCACGTCCCACCCTCTCGGGTCTATCGCTGATTTTTTTCTGTTGGGATCCTGGCCACAGGCTTGTGGCGGGTCCTAGCTGTGGACCGCGCTGTCTTCAAGATCCCATTAGTTGTCCCGTCACCCCTGGCTCGTTTCTGGGGCGGCATCTCGTGGGATTCGATCCCCACCGGGTCCCCATCACCATGAGGCTCCGTCAGTGTCGATGTTCGAACCGTTGCTTACTCACAGGGTATGTATAATTTTGTTGGTTTGGCAGGTTTGTAAATAGTGGGGCAGGTGAGAACGCCGTATCGGTGGCGGCGTTGGCATCGGAAAGGTCGAGGCCATCAGTGGAGAGACATCCAGGCGCATATATCAAGTCCTGGAGAATGTTCTGTGGCACCGAAGTGTATGAGCTGCCTCGCATCGCCCAGAGGGAATCGGGCCAAGGTGCAGTGGCATCATCAGCAGTGGTTGAGTGAGTTTGTTCATTGTGGTGTGAGATGATGCTGAGACCCGTGGAAGACAGGGAGTGGGGTGCGGCGATTAGATTGTGGAAATTGGACGGTGCGTTTTTTATGGGGGAGCTGGGAGGGTACAGTACCACGGTCGCATCGCTTGCAAGACGAGTTTGGTGCCCACAGTTTCAACAAGCCAACAAACAACACTCACTGCCACAAGGCCAGAGCAACTGTCTGTGTTTTGGGAATAATGGCGTGCCTAGGTTGCGCTCGCCTAAGAGAGTACGTGTCCTCTCTTCCTCCCCGCGATCGTGTACTACTCCGCACAGGTTGAACTGCTTTGTCCACCCGAAAATCCCGCAAGATTACAGAAAATACGAAGAAAGCCAGTTGTGTTTGATTCTTTCAATGGGGCCATCGTACTTAGACCTGCATTATCCATGAACTCTGCGGTTCTTGGTGTGGAAGATGGTCAGACCACAATGCCGTCATTTACCGAATGAACAGAAGCGATCTTTATGCAGTCCGAGTCCTTCGTTGTTATGGTGCCAGTTAGATAACCTGACTGAAGATGCAGAAAGAAAGCTGATGGTTGTAAAACGGATTAGGAGCACACGAACGCCCGTAAACGAATATTACAGGAATCAAGCCTTACAGTAATGAGGCAGTGTCCGATGATTTTCCCTGCCCGACTTGGAACACGAATCAGCGCCACTGAACACGTGCATGTACAGTACTTAGTCTGATGCCACCTGGACAAAGGCGATAAGAAGTTGGAATTTGGATGACGATGCGCCGTCAACCAACTTCCAACTTCCTAGTTCCTACTCCCAGCACATGTCGAAGTTTTTATACCAACTCTTTCAAGGATACGTTTTTTCGCCAATATCCATTCCATTAACGAGCTTCTGATGACAATCTGGGAGAATGGGAATCCGCTCTTGCAAAGAAAGGGGGTTCGGTTTCCCGAACTTTCACCCCGCTCTTTAGTCAGTGATCTTCAAAACCATGCACTACAACTTAGACTTAACCGGTTAACTTCCCACAGCTCCATCCAGTTCCTTTAGAACCACAGGATACTCTGCCAAGGATAGAGGACAGCGCACACGAGGTCACGGTGGCGGATACACATGTCAAGGGCAAAGTGCCTTCTCGCTGGTGTGACCCGGAGAACGTCCATGTCTATCTTTATATTGATCTAGGTCCAAGTGAGTATTACGTCCTTCAACTCTAGGAATTCCCCTGATTTAGAGCGGAAGCGGTGCGAGCTGCAGAGAATCTGCAGAGAACCTTATCGGGGAAAAATCTAAACGTCATACTGGAGGAAATATCAGTCGAGGGAAGCACCTGGACATATGTGCCGAATAAATGGATCGACTCCCTGGAAATGTTGGAGCTTGATTACACTGAAGAATACGGTCTTCTAGTTCGGAGAGAATACGACGTTGCTTTGGGGATGGCGATGTTTGATTATGAAAAAGCCAAAAAACTTAGTTGCAGTGGTGTTGTCGTAACCGGTCAACCAGGAATCGGTGTGCTCTCCTCTCTAATTATCGGATAATTGCCCCTCTAAATGCAATTCTAGGAAAAACCTGCTTTCTTTATTACCTGCTGTTTCACCTGTTGAGCAAAAAGACGTGGCTTTAGAGCTATCTACACATTTCCTTCTCTTTGGAGATGACGGTGTCGATCGCCACCCCCTCGACGCAGACTATCGTGTCATCCCAAAAAGGACTTGGGCCCTTTCCAAGTCCAACGACCGAACCCTACAGCCATGTGTCACCTTTCTGGGTGCTGTCGCGCGGAAATATGCTCGGATTATTCAGGCCACCTCTTCTGCAGAGGAGAGGTGGCAAAGGTATCATAGTCCGAATATTTTCGTAATGAAATATTTCTCTATTGGTGAATTAAAAGTTCCCGGGTTGGTCCGACATGTCTTCTACAATTGTTCCTTGCTCGCTGAACCTTTCCCTACAGTAAGGTGCTCGATCTCGACGCCGACGATCTCCGACGTAATTACGAAACGTGGGGTCCTTCTGCGCGCACTTGCGTGCGGTTATTACGGGATCCCACTAGGGAATACAAGCATGAATCGGATGTAATGATGGACGCAATACGTTTCGTCGCGAACCCTAATGCTTATAAAGTGGCCCTCGATGCGATAAAAGTGATACAGACCCTTTTTTCCATCCGGCCAGAGGACGAATCCCCGAAGGGGAGAGCGATCTTAATTGCAGAAATAGCAAGTAATCGAATCAAAGAAATTTCATACGCCGCCGCCGACGCCGATGCCCAAGAGCGAGTCTATTTTTACCAGACGATGTCGAAGCGACGAGCATTCAAAGTAGCAGCGGGCCAGGTGTTCGAAAGACTCGTTGTATCGTGGTTGGCCTCTCCGAACGAGGGTTCTCTTCACTGCACCTCTGCAGGATCTCGATATTGCAGGCGTGAGCCAGAGCCCCCTGATCTCCGAATTTTGGCGTACGAGGAGGAACAGACGTCTTTTTTCGGTAGCTTGACCGCTTTGGAGAAGGCGAAAATGGATGAGTTTCCATTATGTTTATTGCCAACATCCAAAACATTCACTACCATCGACGCCATCATTTTAACAACGAGGCTTATCATCACGGTTCAGGTGACCACCTCTCACGAGCTCAGTGCCAGTGCGCAGAAAGCTGGCTTCGTTGAAGTCAATAAATCCATTCCACGCGACATAATAAAACAGTGCAAATGGTGCCACGTGTTTATCACGGATGACCATGTCAAAGCCGAATCCCTGCGAGATCAAACCAATCAGGATTTTTTCAGAGACCTCCGGAACGGTATTTTTTTCTACTCTGCGGTTTTTGACGTTGGCTGGCCGGACATATTTCGCGCGCACTTAGTGGCATTTGACGAAAAGAAGGTAATCGCAATGGGTCTTGGCTGCACGCTTCGTGCTTATTGGGGGATGACTAGCGACGCGAACGCGAGCAACGTGAACGCGAAAATAGTATGGACGTCGACAATGGGTGATTATGCATTATGAAGCATCTGGTAACTCTGAAGAAGAAAAGAAAAGGTGTGGGCTGGGTTGCCTGGCTGCGAATTTTGTTCGTTGACACCGTTGACGCCTTCATTCAGTCTACAGTAGCCCAAACATCTGACATCTCCTTTTCCTAGCACCTTCGATGCTATTTAAAGAAAGGTAAAAGTGAAATATAATAAAGTAAAATTTGGGGAAATAAGAAAGTCAAGCAAGGTGGCAGAGGAGGAATGTTCGCGCACCTCACCACTTCCATCAATGTCGATAGAAATTTTCCACCAACTGCATGTCTAGTCCGGGCCCATCGCTCTACTGTATGTTGATCAACATGCTAGCTTTTACTATAATGAAAGTTGTTTCGATGAGTAGATAAACTAAACTTCAGAGCTAGGCAGATCGTGGATTTGAAACAGGTCGGTCTATCTACTAAACACTTCTGCTTGGGTCTGTCCTGCTGTCCTATAAGCTTCAATGCCTTTCACCGCAGAGCATCGAGCATCATCGAGCCTGGGCGACCTCATCCAGCTCTAACTGGAACAGCTGCACTGAAACCCGAGCATACTGCTAGCGCCGATGCCACATAGCCGTCTCTCTTCCCTTGTCTCCGCATCCAACTCATCATCTGCTCGGTCATCCCCTTCTCCACCCCAGGGTTCGTAGGGATTACATGCCATCTACATTTAGAGCGGGAAAGGTTAATCCAGCCACCAACAGATCAACGTGTACCAAACCCTCACCTGCATCACCTTCGCCAATACATGGCGTCCGTTCTGTGCGTCCGCCTCGACTTTCCCGATCACCTCCTCCAATACCCATTGCCTCAAGACGAAACGAGGATTCGCCAAACGGGCGTCCTTCTCACGCTGTGCTTGCCAGTCACCGTCCGAGCTCGCGCCGACCCATTCTTCTTTCTCGCTCTCAATACGGGCGTCGTACTTCTCGAGCCAGTTTTTCCACTGCGTTGGAGCTTCTGCCTCCTGTGGCATATCACCAGTAGAGGTGAATCGAAGAAGTGTGTCGATGAAAGTGTCTGAGGATAAGAGGAGCGCCGGCCGGAAGCGCGTTAAATGTCGGAAGGTAAGATTGAAATCCAGCTTGTGATCCGCCATCAGTGCGAGCAGAGGCTGTATTAAGTCCATGTCGTCCTTCTCCTCGGCACGGCGAAGCCCAAGTCGCTAAGATGATGTGAAGTAGGACCACGGAGATTCACAGACCCGTGGCGTAGACATACCCGACGCATCCTTTCGTTATATTCTGCTTCGTACTCGCGTTGAAAGAGGGCCTTCAGCTCTTCATCGACAAGAACGATACCTTTAGAGTTCCATTTGCTTATCTTGTCGCTCTTAGCTTCTTTCGCCCAACCCTCGGAAAGGGCTCTGCCCCCCAATTCTGACTCGGCGCCGACGAGGGGAGCGAGGGCCATGAGCAACGCTCTCAGTGAAAACAAGCTACTCATATAATGAGCGCGCAGAAAGGCGGCGCAGCTGGAAGCACTGACATCATTTCTGGCTGGAGCTGGGACAAGAACAGCATTAACACAACCGACAGAGTAGCACTAGGGGAAGGTTACCTTGTATGCGTATCTACCTTCTTGATCCGAATGATTGCAGATGTGCATAGGGTCAAAAATGTCCATGAAGGCGAAAGGTCCTAGTCTACTCGTCAGAGATCCACCATGTACACCGCGCTGCCCCCCTACCATAATCAATAGTTAATCCAAGAATTGAGACACTGGAGATTTTCATGAGTAAGCGCATCCCACACCCTCATAGAGCCACGCATACTTGTCCGTATTGATGACTCCGTGCATGAATCCATACGCTTGCCAACCTGCAACCATTCTTGCGTTTCTCCTAGTAGACTCTAGTATCAGCTCACGTCCCCACGCGCTCCCCTCAGGTCTCTCAATACGCAGCACTTGATCGGCAACCCACTTGCCGAGCACACGGAGCGCCTCCAGATCGGCTGGCTGCTGGCCACCTCCCAGGAAGAACAGCTCAACGGGCGGGTTCAGGGCTTCGAAAGATCCTATACGCAGAAAGGATGGTGCGACCCGCGTCACGATGCACGCGGACTCGCGCCGTTCCCTTAGGACGGGTATCGAAGGGAGAGATATGATGGAGAGGGAGCGCGTAGTGGGTATTCCAAGAGCGTTTACGGCTGAATCGTCGCGTTGAGACAAAAAATAATGGAGAGAGAAAGGGGTGCTCACCCTCAGCGCATAAGTATTCACGTACGGACGAGCGCACGACTGCGAGACCATCGGCACGTCGCGAGAAAGGCGTGCGTCCGGCTCCTTTCAATTGAAGTTCGTATGTGAGCTCGGGGTCGGAAGGGTGCGGCGTCACGTCTGCGAGTATTGTTGGAATAAGTGCACGGAAACAGCACGAAAGGAAGAAAAACACACGGATCGAGATCGCACGTCCATCCCCGAGTTGTCCTGCCCAGTTTCCAAATTGATGTCCGCTGTAGCGGAGCGACCAAGGTGCGAAGGGCACATCCGCATCGTCACCCGATATGAGCATAGCATGGCCTCCAAGCACGTCAATGAGCTCCTGGCGTGTTGCGGCTGCCTTGCTGTCCTCTGCTTGCTTCCCCCGCGAGTCATCATGACCTAGAAGAGAGGGCTTTCCAAGATGTTTGAAGGCATCCCCGACATCTAGATGTGGCAGACAATCTCGCAACGCTGTGTTGGACAGACCCAGGAGTTCCATGTCGTTATGCCTGCTGGCGGGGTACAGCTTCTGCAGAGGCTCGTCGTTGTCCGACTCTGTCTGCTCCGAAGCTTCGACCAAAGCTTCGCGTTCCGCGAGCCATTGCTCTACGTATTCCTCCTTGTCGAACGCATCGTCTGGGTTTTCCGGGGGCTCGATCTCGTACGGAAAGGGGAGAGGGAAAGGGGAGACATGGGAGAAGTGGGACTCGGGAGCGGTGATGCGCGCGCGGCGTTGTATGGATGGATTGTTGGACAAGGTGTATTTGAAAGCAGAAACTGAGGGAGTGGTGGGATCCGGAGTGAGATTGTGAATGAGAAGTCTGGCGGGCGGGGGCAGGGGCAGGGCAGATATGGGGTACCTTGTGAGCGAAGTCATACAAGCTCGCTTCAAGTTCATGCTCGATCCGGTCCTCCCCTCCTTCGTCACTGTCTCATATAACAATGCCTCTCAGAGTTGGCTACGGTATGCGCAGCCAAGTTTCTTCTTGATTCCACCACCCATCGTTACTCAGTTCGCGAACATTTCTCGTCCCCGCTCCTGCAGTATGCTGCCCACGATCAAAACAAGACTTTCACATTGGTGGAGTGCCCTGGCACGAATTATCCCAATATAAATCGTCCCCGTGTTGACCCGAGGGACAGGTGGCACCGGTCAGCTCACATCGCGGCTAACCAATGACCAAATCGACGTAGCGATGTGAGGTGACATCCCTCACAACGCCATGCATTTATTGGTTCACCATTGGCAGTGCTCTCACCGACGCACTCATCGCCGGCATAGCCAACGGATCGAAGGCATACAAACTCGTTGGCAGCTACGTCAGCACGCCATTGAATTGGTCCCTGCCCGTCTCCGCTACTGCCATGTACCTAGCTCACCCTGATGACAGGGCTGTCATCACTGGCGCAAAGTCCAAATACCAGAGCCTCGCCGAACTTGAGGGAACGCCCATCGGCATCTCGCGCGTTGGTAGTGGCAGCCAGACCATGGCATACGTTATGGCCCGACAACAAGGCTGGGCGACGGACACACTGCGGTTCAAAGGTCCGTAAATGCGCGCTTTCATTGATCGTCACTTCGATGCATAACCATAATGATGTCTGTACTTTAATTAACATTGATTGTGACCCTCTGGGGTAATCATAGTCAACAACGATATACGCGGGTTGATTGATTCGGTCAACGACGGTTCCACGAGCGCTTTTATGTGGGAATGGTTCACCACCAAGCCGTTTGTCGACGCAGGCGAAGTACGATTTGTACGTTATCTCGTTCTTCTTGTGGCGCCGCTGCCTGATTAAGCCGACACCACCTATAATATCTCCGGACCCTTTACGCCGACATGACAACTATGATTTGCATAGATCGGCTCAGTGCCCACCCCATGGCCCTCGTGGTTGATTGCCGCTCATACCTCGCACGTTCGCGCCCCGTCGAACGAGTTGCGCGCGTTCTTAGACGCCCTTTCGACGTATGTGGTCTCATTCGACGCGCCAAACAACCGCGCTGGGCCGAATGTCACATTTATCAAGGAGACGTTTGGATACCGTGAAGAGGACATCGGCGTTTGAGTTTATTCGCAGTCGTCACATATCACTCGTATTGACTCGCGACATGCACTCTAGGCCTGGCTCGAAACAGTTCGCTACCCCAAAAATTGTTCTTCCATCCCGGAGAAGGTCATCACTGATACATTGGCGTAAGCGCTACGTTTTATCATGGAAGTTTCTTGACAGGCTAACATTATCTTCATGGTTAGGGCGCTCGAGAACGCCGGCGTCGTGAATGCGCCAGAGGGGCATCAATTTGACGTGAAGAACTTTATCGATACAACGGTGGTAACGTTGACATGATATCCAATATTGAAAGCTACGAATGAATCCAAGTTGATTATATGTCCGTGTGTCCTTGTAGTTGTAGAGAAAAATATGAAGCACGGTGGGTGAGTCTAAAGGAATGACAACCGTACTCTAGGGTGTGTGCAGTGTCATATGATCCCGAGTAGATAACGTGCCAAGGCAGCCAAGACAAGGCACCTGACACATCAATGTGCATAATTAGTACAGGTGACCATAGATGTATGGATATAAGGTGAATTCCGTATTTGCGCAAAGAGGCGGGTGTAATCTAGCCGACCTTGAACCCACCGCTGAAGGAAGGCAAAAACTTTGATCAAGAAAAGCCGAAGTCCTTAGGAGGGGGGGTTGACATGAGCCTGCGACAAGCAGGAAGTGGAAGTTTCATCAGCACTACTTTCGGGGCCCGGGGCAACGACGCACCTGAGCCAAATCCGGGTCGGATTGCTGCGCTCCATAACCAATTCCCACATCCGTTTGACGTTGACGTTACCACTCAGGGCCTCCAACAAAGATTGCCGCCCCTCTTTTGTGCCTTCGCCTTCCAGAATCCACTCACCGTGCCAACCCTCGCCAAGACCAGGGCGCACGTGTGGCCCTACACGTGCCAGCCACTGGTATTTCCTAATGCGTGCAAAGCCATTCGGGGAATGCGGGCTGTGTACCCTCGTAGGAAGGTGCGCGAGGGAAAGTTCCGGCTCTTCGCGGGGGAGGACAGCGATGAACCTGGGGTTGACAGGTGGAGAGATGATGTGGGCATAATAGAAGGGCGATGGGAGTGTGAGGGGCTCCGATAACGGGAGAATTGCCGACGGGGTATATGGCAGAAGGCCAGTGCCGTCGAAGATCATCCACGATTCAGGGCCTGGTGCGTCATCAGAGGACGGATCACTGTTGGAGGGGTCAGCGGGAGGCAGATAACCCAAGTTGCAGACGATGTCTCCAACAGAAAGATGTTCCCAAAGTCCGGCGTCATCCAATTGCGCCTCGCATGCGGTGATTGTACGGTGATCCACGGTCGAACAGGGAAAGAAGACACGTAGGATCGGCGCGCGTAAGCGAGATGTGGCAGCACGTATGTCGTGCAGAATGGTGCCGGCAGTCGGTAAAAGGTCGGTTGGACTAGTGGAATGCGGCAATTGGACGCCCAGACTGTTCACTGTCGATGAGCCGCTGGAATCCGTCGTGGGGACAAAGTTGCGTTTTGGTCGTCGAGATAGCTTCCCGTCTTCAGATGTTAGACCGGGTACCGTAGACATACGCCTCCGACCTCTCCAGCTCCCGGAGTAGATCTTCAAGCCGAAGGGGGTCGCGGCGGGAGGTGGTGGGGGAATTTTGTTCCTCCCCATTATGACGAGAGAGAGGCTTCGTCTTGGGGGGCCATCTTTCAACGGGCGACGTGCACGTCCAGAAGTAGAAGGCATAGATAAAAATCTAATATGTTCCTTAAGCGGCTTTGGGGCGTTGTACTTACTGTCCCCAATGTTTGAGAGGAAAGATAAGGGAGCCGGAAACACGAGCTCTCGTCCGCCTTGTTGCGTTGAATTTCGATATCGTAACGAAGGATCCTCTAGTTCCTCCCGTACTGGTAACGAGGAACTATGTATAAGGGCCTGCAAGAGCAAAACCATGCGAGAATGCGCCTGGCACTGCACGACGAATCCTTGTATCTTCTCGCCCAGGGCCGCAGTGTCAGAAGAAGAAAGTGTTGTAAGGGCAAGGGTGGGATAGTGGTGCAAGGGTAGGTATTGCGAAACCACTGACCGGCCATCGGTTATCATCTGTCTCACTAAGTTATTGTTGGATGCTGTACTCACTGAAATGGCTGAGGTCGCTGAATTGGACATCGATACTGCTGACCGCGTCAACATCGGCATGACGGAGACAATACCGATAGCTGGGGACGAAGCGAGATAGCACGGCATCTCGGAGTTCGGGTCGGTGGAGAACGTTACTACACGCCTTGCAGGTGAGGGCGAGTGACTGGAAGTCATGCCAGCGGACGTAGCGAAGAAAGCGGGCAAGGATACGAGGTTCCTGGAGCACGCTACCCAAGGAGCCACTGCTCAAAGCAGAGGGTGTCATTGCCAACTTGGATGACGCGCGGGACGTCGACTTTACTGGTCTTGGGGGGACATAGTGAGGCTGATTTGGCAGTGAGGGAAGGGGTTTCGAGGACCCAGCCGTCTCCGGGGCTGAGATTAAGATGGAAGGCAATGGATGCGTCCGAGGGGCATCGGCGACCGGTAATGGAAGAACGATAGCGGACATGGGTCGTAGAGATAGTGAGGATGGAAGGGAAAGTGAGGGCGCTCGCTATCGAGGACCCATGGTAAAAGAGTCGTCAGGCAGGTCACAGCACGTTTCGCTCATCCAGGGCACCTTACCACTAAGGGCAATCATGGAGCGCCCAGTGTCATGGTGTCCCGCTGCTGACAGACGCGTGCTCACAATCACATACTTTGGCGTTCCTGAGAATTGTACTTTTGACAGGTTCAATTCCACACTACAGTCCAAGTTGCGACAGGCAAATCGCACAATTCTCACACGAAAATCATCACCAGCGCCATCATACACGACTGGTCCGCAGTCCCGGAACACCCCGTCGACGGGTGTACAGTACCTGCTCAATTAGGATGCAAAGCCCGTTTGGCTTTATGTCCCTTTCGTTTCCGCCTCAATTGCGATCTGGGTTTTCGAAAGCGCCTCGCGCCAGTGGATGTGGATCAGGATCAGGATCAGGATGGTTGACAGTGTTCCAACTGTTGGCAGCGCCCTCACTGACAGAGTATCGCTTTACGTAGCAGATGGCAGATTGAATTGACATTGAGTTTCTATGAACAGAGATGCAGTACTGTACAGGCGAGTCACGGTTGTCTGGCCGCCGATAAAAGGTCGATCGCAGTTGGGTCAGATTCGGATTCATTCACATCAGTGACATCACGTTACTGCTCATACAGTCTTCTTTTGTCTTCTCTTCTCCCGTGAGAAGTCCCTCGAAAAACAACACATTCTCGCCCTCATTCTTCACCAAAGCATATGCCCGATTTAGAACAACATCGTCCCGCGAGCTGCCTGGGATACTGTGAGGTTGTGACTATCGGAGGCTGGTCTTTGCATCATCGCATGCCTCGGGAGGACTGAAATGAGACAGGAATAAAATTCATCCACCACCTCGTTAGCAGTCTCCTCTAACGGTAAAATGCATTACGCAGCTTTACGCTTGATACCTGTACGGGTACTGCTATAAGAACCTTCCCGAATCCCGATGGGCGTGGGATCCGTCGTGATGTCCGTTTCGCGGTTGGAGTTCGGTAATTTGCAGTTGCTGGCGGCTTGAGGTTGCGCGTTCAAACGTTCAAAACGGTTCAAGCTTCAAGCTTCAAGAACCATTCCCATTCCACGCAGCGGTGAGACGCGAATTCCTCTTCCCCATTCAGACTCTAGTGCATGACACCAAGGACTTGGGTACGGCATTGGAAAACTGTCTTGCGACATCCCCACGGGCAGGCCCGTTTCGATAGGAACTTCGTCTGCGATCACGGGTAGCGCCAACCGTCTAGAAGCTCCACTACTGCATGCGTATTTATTTACATTTCATCACCTTCCCAACAAATCGACAACCCACGTGCGTCTTCGAACTTACATACATGTTCCGCGTAGAAATGTAGAGGTCAGAGAGAATCCCTCAAGAGCATGAGGGAAACCGGTTGAGTCTCATACTGTCCTTGATTGGCACTTGGTCTCCACCATGAGCCGCGGCAATATACATGGCATGAGAGAAAGGCTAGCCACGACGACCCGTGAATTTGAACTTTGAAGGGATTGCACCCCCTGGTTCCTGACTGAGTTCTCCAACCAATGAGGTCGACGAATGGATTGCCCGGCCCCGAAGTCGACGGATGCGCTTCCTATCGTGTCAAAATTGGACCTTTCGTGAGGTGCGCCCTTCAGGCAAGGCCACTGAAGCCAAAACAAAACGTTGAGTACGTTGAGTACTTCGAGTGCCCAGATTTCGATAAGGACGAGGGTTTCCAAAAGAAATTTGTGGAGTTTGGCACTGTCACTTTCCGGTCACGCACCCGTGAGAATCTGCCACAACAGCCTCTTCGAGGAGCCCTGGTGCTGAAATATTCGACCTCACCATCATGTCTGACGACGAAGAACGACACAATGTATCCTCGCTATCTTATTCTAACTAGATGGTGCTAATCAGCCCTTTTGAAGGCTCGCCCCGGGCCTCAGCAACGGTACCTAGCAAAAGACATTTTCGGCAGCGACTCTGAGCTGTCCGACGCCCCCGATGCAGAGGGTAAGCGGTTCCACTACTGTCAATGCCACATGCGCCATAAGTCTCATTTATGCAGAGGAAAATCTTCCACTCCGCTCACGCCCGACGTCAGTACCACCAGAGGGGGGAGAGGAGTCTACGGATGACTCGGCAGACGAGTACCGACAAGCACGCGCGATACCCCAGAAGCGGAGGCGGCAAAGGCGGCGTGAGCGTGTGGAAGAAGATGCGCCGGTGGTGCGCGTAGGCAAGACGCAGCGCAAGCGCAAGGCTAGGGTGAAGAAGGGGCCCACTGAGGAGGATTTGTTGAACCTCCCTCCCGAAGAGGGTGCGCTTGCATTTCCCAGTGCCATTTCTGCTGGTCGTGAATTAGGCTGATGAGATGCCTTTGCGGTGCAACATGGACAGCGAAGAAGCTGCGGCTTGATATGGAGATTGACACAATTCTGAAGAGCAACAAGGCGTCACGGCCAAAGAAGCGCAAGAAGGAGGATGACCTCGATCAATTTGCGGATGCGGAGGTATCTCAGCTGCGGGAGGAGATGTTGAACGCAGCCGAGCTCGACGAGCAAGCTAACCGTGAAAAGTTACCCGCAACGTTGAAGCTGAAGTTATTGCCCAAGGTCATGGGCGCACTTCGGAAGTGCGTGCTTTGTGCGCAAAGTTTTTTTTTATGGCATTACTCATTTTTCGGCTGCACCACATGTTCATAGGAGCTCTCTTTGGCAGTCCATTGTCGACAATAATCTCTTGGAGGGCGTGCGGCGGTGGCTCGAGCCGCTGCCGGACAAGTCGCTTCCAGCTCTGAACATACAAAGGGAAATTTTTGGCATCTTGCCCACATTGGACATCGATACAGCTGTTCTCAAGGAGTCCAAACTCGGTCGTATTGTGCTATTCTACACCAAGTGCAAACGCGTGACACCGGATATTACTCGGACAGCTGACTCGTTGGTGTCCGCTTGGTCTCGGCCGATTATCAAGAGATCTGCGTCATACCGCGACCGGGCGATACCAATGGCGGATATGTCCACGGGCGATGGTGCCACACACGAGCGCCTGAACGTGATCCTTGCGCGAGCGAAAGAGGGCGAACGGAATCGTGTGCGGAAGAACGCGGTAATGATTCCTCAACGGGAACTCGGATCATACACGGTGGCGCCGCGGTCGAACTCGGGGGTCCTGAAGAACAACATGAGTGTCGATATGGATGTTGAGAGAAGGAGGCGAAATGCGGAGAGATTGAGAAGCCTAACGCGGAAAATGGGGTCGCAGAGGATGTAATATCTTACACGTGGCCGGTCATGTGGCGTGAAGAAAATAATCAAAAAAAGAATGTCTTGTGGCTGAGTTCGACTGAGATTGAAACTGGCGTGTTCGGGCACGAAATTGAGTTTGAACAGCTCAATTCATTCTCTCATCGCAGCTTTGGTTCGGTTCTTCCATCTCTAACCTACTGTTATCGCTCTCTTTTCGCCCTTCCCTCCTCTCGCTATCATTATGCCTCTCACAAGGCGCGCATCCGCCTTGTTGTCTCGCGCTCCTTCCCCAAGGACTCCGTCTACACGTTCCCCCGTTCAACAACCTCTGCATATATCATCAACTGACAATAGGAAGAGCTCGGACAGCTGGAATAGTTCAAACTATGACCCAGCAGATGACCCCGACCTCGAGTGGAAATCTGAACACGTCCTTCTTCTCACAAGGGTATGTCCACCGATTCTTTACTCCTCAATCACTTACCATCCATATCCCTCTACCACTTCAGACGCTCGACGCTCTTCCCGCTCACGTACTCACCCCCTTCATTGGCCCTGTTCCCCCGTCAAACCTGCTCGATAAAATTGCCCGTGGTGTTGCTCATGCCAAAGGTCCAAGCGAATGGCCTTACTCACTTCGCTCTACGCGCGCCAAACTTGTCGACCTTTGCCGAGTCCGCGCTAAGGAAGTCTCTGCCGAGCAAAAACGATATAACACCATTGAAGAGGAGGACATGGACCAGGACCTCGAACAGTTTCGTGAGGTCCTTAAACGCACCACTAATATTAGGCGTCCCCTCTACCGCCAGAACAGTATGGATTTCATGCAGTCCGCCAAGCTCGAATTACGCCGTACGGATGCATTTTCCAGGTATATCATTACTTCTTCCGTCTATCTATTTCACTCATTTTGATTTTCTTGCGAACTTTTCCCGACATAGAACTTCTCATCGTCTTCGTCAGTCTGACCACTTATTCCCCAACCCGGCCTACCCTCGTACGCGCCCATCGTCCGCCGACTCTCAAACGCTCAATGTCTCAACACCCTCCTCCACTACGCTGATTTCTTGCGATGCGGTGGAGCCTCAATGGAAAGCACAGCCTTCTCGTTCATCCATCCGCCGTTCAGTATCTACCTTGTCCTCCACTTCGTCGTCTTCGTTGCGGTCCCTTCCTCTTGCTCCTGTGCGGCGCGCCGATTCATTTGGCGAAGCCCGCAAGTGCATGAAGCGGGTTCCCTCATTCAGTGTTGCTGCGAAAGACTCGGACGTGAGTTCCGATGAAGAGGAGAATCTTCGCACGAAACAGACGAAGAAGGCTCGGCGAGGTGCTGACCATCGTGTCAATAAGGTGCTGTCAAGCCAAGATGAAAGCCCCACGCGTCGCCCTCGCATGAATCTTCAGAGAAATCCTTCTATATTTGGCCCTGAACTTCCTCCTCCGCCTACTGCATATCCGCAACCCGCGACCGCTCATTTACTTGGACAAATTCCTGCTATGGGTGCTCATCCACCCCCACCCACTCATTCACCTCGCACCCCTTGTACTCAGCGCACGCTTCGTCGTGTGCGTCCTCTTCCCTCGCGCGCTGCACGCCGCATCAGTTTCAGCAGTCTGGGTGAGAACGACTTAGTGTGCGAGCCTGTGGACATTATTCCCAGTGAAAGTCTCGGCAATGAGCTTGGTAGTGCCTTCCAGTTGCGCTGACTTCCGTGCTCCCCGAATTCCTTTCCCCACTATTATGAAAGGGTATCTTGTCCGCATCCTTCGTTCAACTGCGTTGTTTCCGAAATGCCCGATGTCTGCAATTAACCCTTCAAACAATTCTCCAAACACCATCGCACTCACTGTTCACTAACCTGCTCCCTGACATCTTCACACGCTCATTCATCCGTATCATTACTTCGGGATCGCCACACTCATTGCTTCCAATTTCGTCATGTTATCCAAATTTGGGGTGCTTTCCCGCCGTCAAGGTTTTATTCTCTGCGACTCAAGTTCGCCTGCATTCCCCCATCCATTCACAGCACACTCAGCACACCCCTACTTGCACATATCCCTCATCGGCCAATATCACCTGTACAACACCGTGCATTATATATAAAAATCATTATGTTGCTATGTACAAGTTGCTCCTGGCATCCATACACGCATCTGTCTCTTAATACTGTTGTCTACTCACGGCCTTTGACGTGTGTGGTTGTCCATACTTTGGCTTTTAACTACCATCATCGATCTTTGGCCGCGTTCTTCCACTCC
The DNA here is from genome assembly GCA_015178965.1 of Russula ochroleuca. NCBI lineage: Eukaryota > Fungi > Basidiomycota > Agaricomycetes > Russulales > Russulaceae > Russula > Russula ochroleuca. Next base: position 1,228,148 of record WHVB01000002.1, read on the forward strand.
TTCACAAGTTTTACGCTTTGTGTATATTTTCTTCCCCGAATCGCTCTTTCTGGTCTTTCGCTAGTCGTCTGTCTTTTCTTGATTGGGCTGAGGCAGAGGGACATTTGCAGTGCTGGTCTTGCGCAATTTATAAATATCAAAGTATTTCGTCCCCTGACTGGAATTGAGCGCGTTGCACGTTCTTTAATCATTGCGGGGACCAGACTGCCAAACCTCCCCAGAGCTGCTTTTCAGTATTATGTGGGTTTGCCGTCCAGGTATCTTCATACTCGCTATTAAACAAGGACCAGATCCCAGACGACGCAACCGTAGGCCACGTCCAAAGTAAATAAATGGCTTGGCACAAACAAGTGCATGATTAGTCCTGCTCTTGCTTTAATCGCCTCATTTGGATGTATCCCATCTCAGGTCTAAGTCTAGGAGGCTCCCAGGTCATGAACCACTATTCCTAAACCGAGCATCAAGGTGTCGGGGGAAAGATGAGACTGTTCCACGCGGAATGTTACTGTACATCTGACTGGCCCAATCTCGTTCTTAATTGATGAGAATAGAACGTTCGTCTATAGAACATGCCAGGAAATGCCGGGAATGTAGATGTGTACGCGCCCAAACTGACGACTTCCGCCTCTTTCCATACATCTGCGGAGTAACAATTCGAGGTCATTCAGGAAGCAAGGACAAAAACACGAAGAACGACGGCTCACTTATAGTAAGCGCCAACAGCATGGAGGGTGCACACGTGTTACGAGGCCTCTGCCAGCGCGGCAGCAGACGCCTCTTCAGCCCGCGCGATCCTCAGCTTGCGCCGCTCCGTGATCTCTGCACGCTTCTCGGCAATGAGAACCCCCGCGCGCTCGTCCCACCGGTGCGCCCAGTAGCCGAGATAGCCAAAAGCGAGCATCGAGATGAGGTGCCCGCCAGGATCTGTTTGGGGTTTTATGTGAGACAGACAGAGGGGGGGGGAGGGAAGGAAAAGGAAAAGGAAACGCACTCTCGAGGAGGTTGCGCTTTTGGATGCCGAGTTGGCCTATGCGGGCGCCGAGCCCGAAGAGGGAGAAGCCGAGGATGGAGCTGAGTAGGGCCATGGGTGTGGATTGATGTTGTGGGGCGACGTCACTCGGTCTGATGGTGATGGTGAGGGCAAGCCCTGGTACTATAGCGAATGGTGAGTACTGGTGAGTCCGAGTTGTTTCGGTAAGTGTGCGGCTACTGTATAAACACAGGTAAATAGCGGCTCAGCGGCTCAGCACAACCAACTCGGATGGCCCACTAACTATCGGTGTTATACAGAACATAGCCATTCTATTCACCAGCGTCGGGATTTCACTAACCGCAGGTGAACATACACCTGCCTGTGCACTGTGCACTATATAATCTTAACTTGGACAACCCCCTTCTGCAAGGGTGGACTGACTTTGTTCCTTGTGAGTGGCGTACGGCATTCAGCAGATCAGACGGGGAGAACAGTGTCAGTGAATGCTAGGGTGTGGACTATAGTACTATGCACACATGTTGAAGTATATCCCGGGCACGAGTTCCCTTACCTGTATAGGGGAACGTGCTGTAGGACAGGATTAGTACGTCATTCAATGGTACGCTTGACCTAGCACTGTTACAGTGTAATAGGAGTCAACCCTTGAACTGGGATCTTTTGTTACATTCATCCTGCTCTTCTACATCGATGGCCATGGACCCTGATACGACAGAGAAGAACTTGGAGACTGCCCGCCAGAAGAAAGCCACCGGAGATGCGGCCTTCAAAGCGGGGAACTTGCCTGAAGGTAGGTAATGCGACCACTCGCCACTCTCACCTTCATTAATGCTACCATGACCTAGCTTTTAGAGCATATTATGAGGTGTGCATCCATAGAACGTGTCAACAGCGTCGTCTGATTCGCCATGGAGGTGCTACTCTTTGTCGAAGGCCTGGATAGGTGTGTGCCCGATGCTCTGCGTCGGTTATGGTCCTTACGACCCACTCTTCCTATTTTGTAGATCAGGCGGTATAGCTGCTGTTATGAACTCGGGGCCCATTGATAGTGCCGCGGCACCGAAAGAGCGAACTGAGGTACGTTTCATATCATCACTCGCACGCGAAAATTCTTGAAAACGTGCACTGCTCACGGCCACGCCGGGCATCTAACAACAGGCAGATGAACTTGTCGAGAAGGTTTATGCAAACATGTCCGCGTGTCACATCAAACGCGAGAATTGGAAACGCGCGCAGGAGACCGCGGAGAAAGCGCTTTCCAGAAACCCGAAGAACTACAAGGCCATGTTTCGCCGAGGCAAGGCGCTTGGCGAGCAGGGCTTCTTCGAACGTGCAGAAAAGATACTTGAGGAACTCATAAAGGAGAGTCCTGCAGGTAAGCTCGCGTTGCTGCGATCTTGGTGGGGTGGTTGTTGGTGCCACATCCGACTCTCAAATGTGTCATTCAGACGCGCCAGCTGCCACCGCCGAACTGAAGAGACTACGTGCAATTGACAAGGAGCGAGAAAAAGTACACAACCAGAAGCTGAGAGGTATGTACCTCCATGAACTTGGCTAAGTGTCACCGACACTCTGGGCATCGATAGGGTGGCTCAGCCGCGGCGGGTTGGAGACGTCCGCTGCTGACGTTGTTGAAGAAGTAGCTTCACCGGGAACGAAGGAGTCTCGATCCACGGGGACAACGTAGGCTGTGTTTATGCCCTTTGTACTGTCTGTTCTGCTGTTGTGCCTCGCAAAAGCTAAGCCAATGTATCATGCTGTTCCTACCCACTACATTAGGCTCAGTAGGTTCCTCCCCAACATCGTGATCATTAGGTAGGTCCTCGATATCAGAGGGTTCTTAGATCCCTTTGCCGGAGACATTATTGCTCTATACTGCAAAGGAAATGAGAGAGCGAGGCCATCTGAGACGGAGGACAGTCCGGGTCACGCATTGGTTCACGTCCATTCACGTGCCACGGGCGTCTGAGACGCGTTCACCATCAATGTCTCACCCGATTACCCTCTCCATCCTCAACGCGTATTTTTCTCGCGTCTACAGCCTCCACGCGTACTTAGATACAATTCTGATCCCCCAGACTGACACACAAGTCAACGATGTCCTGCTTTTGCCCACGGATCCGCCTTCATACTGTCAATTCCTTTCCCACTCTTTTGTAGCTTTCAGCGGCGAGGTGCCTCCGTCTGGCCAGCCGCAATTTATCATGACTCAGTCCTTTGATTCAATGCGCATTGTACGTCCCCTTTCCTTGTCTTAGCTTAGCTGGTAGTGATGAAGAACCACAGGTCATCACGCGAGCGCAAGAAAGACTGTTCTCCGGTCCAAAGCAGAAGGGTGCGAATGTCATCACCATGGGGTATCGCGGCGTATGTCCATTCTGTGGATATTATAGATGCATACTGATTTCATTCTCTGAAGTCTTATCAAAATGGTTCGAAGATGCGGGCTGGAGATCCGCGCTCTGGTGTCAATAATTATTTTGTGAATACAATCGTCTCTGCATTGCAAGGGTCAGAATGGGAGAGACTCCTAGAGAGGTGTGCTTCAGTATTTTTTTGTATTTCTCTCGTGCCTTACGCCCGACGTCGTAATCAGGATCGGGGAGAGTGCCATGTTTCATTTACTGACAGAAGCGAACATATTCGTGCCTCTACCCAATGAATGTCTTTGTCAGTTGACAGGAATGCCGCTAGTTTTTCTTCCATCTCCAACTATAGACCTCGCCAACAGTGTGTTAAATGGCCCTATTCCATCTGAGAAACGTAAAAGGAAGGCTTCGCCTCATCCTGAGGAAGCTTCTTCGAAAAGGCGATTCCGGTGCACGTCTGGACGTTCTGAGTGAGTTCTTTGTGTATCATATACAATGTCACTCAAGCGGCATATGAAGGCGAGGTCCAGTGGACGTACTGTTTGATCGCGGGTCTCTATGTTACGCCCGGCCAGCATATATACCCCACACAGACGTGATAGCAGCCGGCCTTCCGCCAAAGCGTTCGTATGCATACATGAGGGGGATCATGCTCTTATATAATCATATAGATATCCTCAACGTCCTGAACCCTTCGTTTCGCCGGTCAACAAAAGCCCGGTTTCAGGCGCGAGACTATCACAAGAGGATGGAGGATGCCCGACATCTGTCGAAATATGTCTTTCCGCGCGAATACGGCCTTGCAACGGTGTTCGCCTCCGCCGCTAAAGCACACAAGTACTCGGACTTCGCAGACCGAGAAGATGAAATAAAGGTAGGATCGAACATATCCTGCACTATCTGCCCGACTTAGCTGTAACCTGAAGAAAGCTCGTCCATTGAGGTCGCCTAAGAGAGTAAAGTCCGCCTTACAATTGGTGGATAAGATGATAGGGAGACACGGGAGGTGTTCCTACAGGACGTTGAGGGACATAGCGTGTCCCTCAAAGGTGAAGCGCCCCAAACAAGAGGCTCCTCTTGATTCTAGCATCATCCTTGTTTGTCCCTTCACGCAGTTCTGATCTCCGGTGTCTCTTAACCAGCATCCAGGAGCTCATGTCAGAGGAATCGATCCAGGTGTCCTCTCAGCGCACTCCCGATCCACCGCTGGAGGCAGGAGGTTCCAAAGGCAAGCCAAGGTTTGCTGAATTTGCGTGCTCCCATGCCGAGGTAATTGATATCTGTCGAGTTCTTTTCCCTTTGGAACGCTAAAGTGGTTTGACTTAGGTATACCGTTTCATTGCTCTGGCTACAAAGACAGTCATCCCAAAGCTTTTCTGGGGAGGTGACGAGAACTTTAAGCAGGTTATGAGTGGTGGGTCGTCATTTGCGTCTTTTGACTACCTCTAACTAAATGTTACCCGTCCTCCAGCATTGAAAAACTTCATCTCATACCGGCGCTATGAAACGATGTCCCTCCATGGTATCATGCAGGGTCTCAGCACAACCGGGTGCAAGTGGACCGCATCTAGCAACGTTTCCTCTCCCCATATTCCCGCGTCAGAGAGCCTCAAACGACGTGAGCTTCTTGAAGAATTTATCGTTTGGTATTTCGGGTCTTTTGTGGCTCCATTATTGCGAGCAAGTCTCCCTATTCCATCTATTTATTTTTTTCGAACTGATATCCACAGACTAATTTTTGTGTTACCGAATCCTCGGCATTCAAAAACAAAATACTATACTTCCGTCAAGACGATTGGGATGTGCTCTGTGCACCCCTTATTGAGCGACTTACCAGTGTCACATTCTCTAAGCTGGAGGAGGTAATGCAGTATTCGACATTTACGTATCAAAAATTTATGCAGGTATTCTAGTGCGAAGCAGAAGAGATGCTGCGTCAGCGTAAATTAGGTTTCTCATTTGTCCGTCTTTTGCCCAAGGTTACAGGGGTACGGCCCATCGTCAATCTTCGGCGCAAGAAGATAGAGATCAAGGTGAACCACATAACGAACCAGTAGAAAGAATCTGAGAGGATGTACTCCGTCGTAATTTGCAGGGAAAGCCCAACGTGCGCCAACAATCCATTAACGATATTCTCCAAGCGGCCTTCCAAATTCTCACCTACGAGAAGGTGAGTTCCCGGGATTGCCTCCTTCCTCAGTCTCTTACGGAAAGCAGACCGCGAAGCCGGAACTCATGGGGGCATCAGTATTCGGACATAATGAAATTTACACACAACTGAAGGCCTATCGGAGTCGTTTAATTTCCGCCAGCACGTCTGGAAGCCTGTAAGCCATGCCCTTTCGATACCCTCCTGGGAATATGTCACAGATCCGCAAGCCCGATATAAGACCTAAGCTGTACTTCGTGAAGGTGGACGTACAAGCCTGCTTCGATACGATTGAGCAGTCGAAACTTCTCCAGATCCTTCGGAATGTTCTTTCTGGTGTATGTCACCTGAGCGTCAGCTGTGTTTGGGCGTTTTCCTAATCTCCCTCAGGATAATTACGTTCTCCCGCGCTTTGGTCAGGTCATGCAAGCTGCGGGAAGGGTCAAACGAAAATTTGCAATGAAGGCCTTTCCTGATGGTCAGCTGTTTCGATTCCGATTTTGCGACACTGCAACGCTGATTACTCGCCCTATCTAGATGAACACCCGCTTTTCTTGCGATATGCAACCGAACTGGCGGCAACGCTGCGGCACACCATTTTTGTAGACCGTGTCGTATACCCGTTCGCTTCAAAGACAGAGGTCCTTGAGCTCCTCGAGGAGCATATCAGGGAGAACATCGTAAAGGTAAGCCGCTGACATGTTAGGTATTGCCGACTGCATATATCGACGACATGATTAGATCGGCCAAGATTACTACCGTCAAGTTGTTGGAATACCGCAGGGCTCTGTGTTGTCATCACTACTCTGTTCGATCTTTTATGCAGATCTCGAGCGAACGAGTCTAAGGTTCACTCAGGACCCGATGAGCGTAAGCAACCTTTTTCCTCTACCGGAAGTACACTAACACTCTACTTGATAGCTGTTGCTCCGGCTGGTCGATGACTACTTATTCATCACCACAGACCATGCCAAGGCTAGGAGGTTTCTTGATGTCATGATTGAAGGTTAGAAACCGTGCATTTTTTATTCTTTGTATCTGATAATGCCCAGGACATCCCGAATATGGTTGTTTCATCTCCCTAGAGAAATCTCAGACAAATTTCGGATGCGCCCCACACTGTGTGACGGTGACAGAACCAGAACAGAGGTGTTCGTACCAAATGCACCGGAGTATTTGACTATTATTTGACGCAAAACAGCTTTCTCGTGGTGTGCCCTATTCATCAACATGGACGATCTGTCAGTGTCAACCGATTACACACGGTATCATGACAAATGTAAGTCGTGTCCCTACGTCGTTGAACGCGCTATCAATTGGAGAGCCGATCAGTCATTGTGGATTCTCTTACCATTGACCGTGGGCGCCGTGCTGGTTTCGCCTTCTTGCACAAGATGCTGCAGTGCGTTTCACACCACGCAACTCTACCGAGGTCCCCACTTATAACAATTGTTATCCCAGGTTGGGAAGAGCCAAGAGCCACATAGTATTCTGCGACACGGATCTCAACACCATCCCTGGGGTGTACCTGAACGCATACCAGAACTTTCTGGTGGTCGCGATGCGGATGCACCATTACTTGCGAAGCTGGGGAGCAAATATCCGCAAGAACCTTAAATTCATCCATAGTACGCCCCAGTTGTTCTCTCAACTACTTCTGAATCAGAACGTGCCGTCTCAGGGACAATACAGCAAGTGGTTCGGTATACGTATGCGGTGATGCGCAGCAAGGCATTGAACAAGGTGTCTATAGCTCAGGGGGGCAAATGCGATGTTGAGAAGACGTGTATCACATGGTCAGTTGACGTGTTTTGCGGCTTCCTGGATCGATGGGCTAAGTTAGCAGCACAGGCTGGGCCTAACAGCATTCCGTAATGTGTTCGCGCGCAAGCCAACGGTGTATAGGTCGCTCCTCAAGCTACTCGACTTTGAGTTGTCGCCGGGGCGCTACCGTCGGCATAAGAAACAGTTCCGTAGCCTCGTACGAAGTGGCATGGTTGTAATCGATCAACTCTCATTTTGAAGGGAGTTATGACGGAATTAAATCGACCTATATTTTCCAGTGCAAGTGTCAAGTCTTCTCGTACCGGTTTCGACAACGACAATAAGGAAGCAATCTCTAGCCTCACATGACGGGCTCAATCACGATAAATTCGATTGCATTCGACATCATGGGGTATTCATTTTTTGGTCTATCGTCATGCCTAACTTATCATGTTCCACTCATCCAATGTGCTCTTACTCTGCTGTGTTTAGAATTGCATGTTCGGGATTTGCATCCAATTCCATCCTGACGTTCCGACCTTCTTGCACTCTCCATATGCATGCACTCTCTTTACATTCACAATGACAGTTTTGCATTTTTTGCCGCCCGCCAGATCCATATCAATGTCAAATGGTATTGGGGGCACATAATTTTTCCTGGCATGCAGCCACCTTCCGATTTCCGTATTCTTCTCGTGATTCTTGAATGCCTAAATCCAGTCCCCATAATCGAGCACAACCGGAACATGAGGCCTGAGGCATGAGGCAGAGGCGAGGTAGGGATTAATGTGTTCAATTTTAAAGTCCGACACGGCCAGTGTCAACAATGGTATACATTACATTTCCTCTTCGTCCGAATCTGAAAATCCATGGGCATGCTATATCCAAGACCAATGTCAATCGGCGCAGTGGAGGTTGAGATATTGCAGAAGTGTCAACCACTGCAGTGATGAGCGAACGGTGCCATTGGTATGTTATCAGGCTGTGATGCGGTGATCCCTTGGCAGTGTCGCTTGGCAGTGCCTCACTCATGAGCACAGGGAACAAACTTGTCACCTGCGCTTTGCACATGTGTCGGAATCCCAGCTTGCCACCCTCCATATTTTACTTGCAACAGCTTGAACGACCTTTCCTTGCATCTTGAACAAGAACAACAATGTCTTTCTGGATTGAACCACAGTACGAGTCTCGCTCCGGCCCATATCGAGGGGTCGATATCCCCGACGCCGGCTTGGAGCCGATACAGGGGCTTCCCAGTCTTGCAACGGTTCCATGGATAACGCCAGAACTAGAAGAGGTCGACGACGAATATATGGAAGTTGAACCCATGGTAGCGCCAATATATCGCTCGGAACACGACGACGAGCCCCGGTCGCAAAGAAGGCGCGAGCTGAAGAGTATCCCAGGGGCAATTGGAGGGGGATCTTTGCTACATAAACGGGAGGTCTTAACGCCTCCGAAGCTCACATACCACCAATCCCCGTATCGCTCGCCGTTTATCGATGACACTGAGCCCCAGCAGCCCGAGGTGGTACCACCCTATGACGCCCTTCCAGAGCATGTAGAAGGTGGTTGGCGCTACACAGATACCATCAATATGCCAGCCGAGTTCATGTCGTCCCCCAACCCTTCACTAACACCACCGCATCCTATTCGAGCTCCCCGTTCGGAGCCTCAGCTTACCTACCAATCACTCACCCACTTACTACTTGCTCAACACGATTCTCAGTATGGCTCATTACACCATAACCAAAGGCCATCTCCTCCCCGTACCGTCCGAAATCCCGATCCTCCTTCACCCACGGAAGGCAGTGGTACTGTTAACGCAAATTCACCGCGGTTTTGGGGGCCCCTGGAACCAGATCCCGCGCCTTGGACTCCTTATCTATCCCCACCGGACCCAGCTCGTCGACCGACCGTGACGGTTCAGAGCCCCACCGGTAGTCCCATCTACATCGAACCGCGGCACGCTGATGACTACGCCGGCATGTACTCCCCTCCCCGTACTGTCCGTAATCCCGATCCTGCTTCACCCACGGAGAGCTGTAGATCTGTTAACGCAGATTCACCGCAGTTTTCGGACCCTCCGCCTGAACTGGAACCATCTTGGACTCCTTATCCACACCCACTGGCACGAGCTCGTCGACGTCGACCGACCGTGACGGTTCGGAGCCCCACCGGTAGTCCCATCTACTATGAACCGCAGCACGCTGATGACTACGCCGGCATGTACTCCCCTCCCCGTACTGTCCGTAATCCCGATCCTGCTTCACCCACGGAGAGCTGTAGATCTGTTAACGCAGATTCACCGCGGGTTTCGGACCCCCCGCCTGAACTGGAACCATCTTGGACTCCTTATCAAACTTATCCATCCCCACTGGCGCAAGCTCGCCGACCGACCGTGACGGTTCAGAGCCCCACCGGTAGTCCCATCTACATTGAACCGCGGCACGCTGATGACTACGCCGGCATGGACATGGACTCGCTCGAGGCAAGGTAAATTTGCTTTATCTACCCCTTAACATTCCCTGACAGCGTTTTAGCGGCGATCCTACACAGCAAATAGCTAACTGTCTGTCGTCACCAGGATCAGGATCGGGACCGGGACAACAGCCTACAGGGCTTTATCCGGTAGTTGAAAGATCTGGTCAACATAATGGCTCCTCGTTGCACCAGGCTCCGATCAATCAAGCACAACCTCGACGAGGTATTCCTACTCCACAACAGACTTCGGCAACACCGCAGTCGAATTTAACGCAAATTTCTTCCCGCGTATCTGTCAATGGCCTACCACCCAATGGCGTGCTTGCGCAGATTAATAGTGTTCCGCCGCAACAATCGCCGCAGTTCACGCCCCCCCTTTCACAGCAGCCTATCGAGCCCAATGGACTGTCACGTATTCTGACACCCCCAGATACATTGCACCCGACACTGTCTTGCTGGATTAAAAACATGAACAAGCTATCCAGCCTCATTGACCGCCTACAGGAGCTGGCATCCGCCGCTTCTGCAGAACACCGATCTCAACTTTTGAGACAAGTAGTGGCATTGCGAACAACATTCAAGAAGCAACAAGAGCACTGCATGGAGTTCTTGACACTGAGCGACGAATATGCCAATAAATATCTACTTGACATCTCCGACGAGATCCAACGACAGAGCTCCTTTTTGGACAAGCTCGAGGAGCGCTTGGAAACTGCAAAGAAGTTACGCAGAGAGGCCGTTGATTTACAAATATTGTACGAGTCTGGAACAGTTGCTACTATGAAGAATTTTCGTGCGACAGGCAAGGCAACCTCCTGTCGTCTCCAGAGACAAAATACTGATATTTTGATTTTCAGCACTTCCGCGGCCGCTTCCAGAGGACGATGCCCTGTTCAGCGAGGTGGACTTGGTGCTAACTGAGATTCGGCAATGTTATATGGAATTGGACAAGTTCTGGACCGAGGAAATATCCCGCGCAATTGAAGCTCTTAAGATGCGTCGTGTTGACCCGACGGATTTCGAACGTTGGAAGAGCTTCCATGTAAACCTTAAACAAACCATTGAGTCCTGGAAGGTACATTATGCATTCTTATTCCTGTGCTGCGCATTACCAACCGATCAAAACGCCTTGTATAGAATGAGCTACCAAGTGGTGGTGCTCAAATCCCACCCTGCAACAATACATCCTCATCTAAGGTTTGCCTAATTTCGCTTCCACTTCGGCATCCGTTTAGATTGACTGTCCGTAGGATGCTGACATCGGAGCGATTGCCTCCTCCATGTCGTCCGTAATGGGTTCGCTCACATCAGCGCTGGAGTGCGTCACCTCGAGCAACTCATTAAAGTATTTGCCGTCGGGCACTGCCATCGGCCGGTCTTCCATGCAGCGAGTCTATGTAGCATTCGTATCAAATAATGATCTGTGCTTTTCTTTCCTGCAGAAGTGTGCCGACTACGGGGAGAAGGCGATTGGTTGGCGTCTTCCACCTATTGCTTCGCCTACATCCCTTCGTGTCATGGCCTCACATGATCTTCGGGAGCGGACCATGCGATGCATGAGACTTCGGTCCAAAATGACACACGTTTCTGTGGAGAATGCCGCTAGTGTTCAAGGTCTGTCCTCGTACCAGTTGACACCTTTTGATGATTGACAAAAGTGTTCATTAGGCTCGCGAAAGTTCACAGCTGCATACAACAAGGCCTTGTCTTTAGAAAAGAAGACGACTTCTGGGTTGAATATTCTGATCGAGAAAATCTCGTCCTGGGTCGTTGTCACAGACGGCCATGGCCTTTCTGATGACGTGCACCCGGATGTAATCTCCCTTGAACAAGTCCGCGAGCTATGGGAAAAAGCAGGATATTCCGTACGCGCGGCGTTGGCGATTCTGAAGAACGAACCGGCCCCACAATTGCTTTTACCTTCCGCCCCACTGGCATCGACACGACTCCGATCAGTGATGAAGCGATGGATGACAAAGCTTGTATGCTTTCTATGACACGGTGATCTCATCAGACTCAGCTCATTTAACTGTATATCTACCGCCCTCATTCTGTCTAAGTCTGAGCAGAACCCTCGGATTTGAAGAATACAGCACATATGAGAAACTTTTCATGTAAACTTGGGACGCATGGAATCAAGCTAATCATGGACTCGTGAATGTGGTCACAAGGTGCCAACGCTACTTAGCGAAAGGTCCTTGCTAATGACACACCGATCCTTGTCATGGCCTGTGGCATTTTCGAATGCTTTCACGAGTGATGCATCGCCATCGTCAATCCTAGGATGAGATGTTTCAGCCAGGCAATTCGCTAGCCAAAGGATGTTACGGACCACTCCACCGCATGGGCACTAGCATCTAACACAACTTTGATCGTGGTCCACGAGAACCGTGCGATGGAAGGATATCCGAACGTCCTCTCAAGAGAATTCTTCACCCACGTCTTTGTGTTTGGGTCTAGAACGTACAGGTCAATTCCTGCGGACGAGAAAAGAAAGACCGACGTATAAACACCTGATGGATAACCACTGCCGACCTCTTCAGACCATATTCTCTTGACGTCTTGCATTCCTGTCGCGTCCGAGCTTTCATGAGCGTCTTCCTCAAAGATCCAACCCTCGATCCAGGCATCACGCGTTACTTTCGCCGCGACACTCGCGGCACCAACAATTTTGTACTTGGAATCAGCTTTTGCCGTCACTGTAAAACTGATGCCCGGAAAGTGCGATGATAACAGTTTCTCATAGGGTCCCGTGGCGCCGAGCGCGTCAACATACACCTACAGTTCGATCGCAGTCAGCACGTAAAAAGTCAAGCATCAGAGCTAAATCGCGACCTCAGTCAACTCGATACCTCGCTGGAGTACTTCACGGATGAGCAGAATGGTGGCGTCCTGGGATTGTTTGTTCAGATTGACTGGCGGGCGGCGTAGCATGCCGCTGGAAATATCCCGGGGGCTAGTGTTGTGGTTGCCAGTCATCTCCTATTCATATCCTGACAATTGGACGGAGGTGCAACTAACCTTAAGACCCTCACGGACCACCCGAGATTTGCGACATCACAACTCAACGTATTCAACAGTGAGGCGCGTGTGTCCGACGAGAGTGTCTTGGAGTCTGTTACGCAAAAGATAGAGGCGCCAATGCTCTTCACAGAGGGACCAACGCACCTGCAAAACCCAGATCGTTGAGCTTCTCCTCGTAAGACGCTGGACAATAGGCAACGCCATAGACTAAGGGGCCGAGTACTGGACCGCGACCAGCCTCGTCAACGCCGAGGATATATGGACCAGGCGCAATTGGTGTTGGAGAGTGATAGGTGTACGAGGAGATGAGAGGGGCCGTCTTGTCGACGATGGATGGGACATCGCGGGTCTTCGCGGGGCCATTATCCCCGGATTCATCGAGGGACGATGACTGTGACATACGAGTCCCAATGGCGAAAGGACGCGTTCGCGTTATTTCGAGTTGTTTGTACAATTGTACAGTACTGGGATTACATCCTCCTAGATAAACTCCTCACATCGGGCGTGATACCCATCCCATCCATGCCCATGCCCATCCCCCGCGTCACCATCGGAGAACCACGGTCCCCACCCCCATAGAATTGAGCTGGTGGAATAGCATTGAATTGCGGACCGTGGTACGGACCCAACTGTATAGGTACACCATGTCTTGTGGGGGTTGCCACGATTGGTGACATTATCATCCCATTAGGATGGTGGCCAACCATGGGATACGCCTGTCCGCGGTGGGTGGGATGAGGATTTGAACTTGACGATGGCAAGCTCTCGGCCGGGTTGACGACCGCTTGTTTGTCTTCTTTTTGATATTCTAACAAAGGACTTGGATCGTAATATAAGTTTGAATCTTCTTCAACTTGGAATCTACAATAATGATTCAAGCTCATGATGTGCGGTGAACGGGTTTTGCGGAAAGACATACTGCTGAGTACCGATATCCCACTGTGGTCCCCGCTCGGCACGGGCAGTAAGTAGCATCGAATTCCATTCGGAAGCGCTTTCCTAGTATTTAAATCAATCCGACAAGGAACAGGCAACGTAGGTAGACTGTGGCCGTACAATGGCGAGAGCAATCGTACTCGACACTTCGTTGGTTGGTTGACGCACGTCGGTGCGAATGCGCTTCTTGTTTGCAATCTTTTCTATTTGAGCAGTGAGGGCAGGCCCTATGCGCTGAGAGTTGTGCCTTGGTACATGAACTTTGATGTTCTTCATGCGCCTCTTGGTGGGAGACATCGTCAGTGTGAGCGTGGGCAACTCGCGACTCGCAGCGCGCGTCACCTTTCAACCAACGCCATGTCTTTCCTCTCCCGGATCCCAAATTTAATACCGTCTACACCGTCCTCTGCACCACAAGAGGCCATGATTGCCTCGCAGAAAACACACATCAACGAACTCGTGCAAAAGACGCGTACGCTCGACGACACGGTCAAAGACCTCGAAGAGAAGCTAACGAACTCACGGGCCCAGTGGCAAGCTGAACACAGAGAATGGACTGACGGTTGTGATTCCCTGATGGCCTGCCACCGCATCGCGCATCTTCGGACGAACGTCCGCCTTGCCCAGGAGCGCGTCGCACTTGCTCATGAACGAGATCTTATGCGCAGGGAGCGTGTGGGAGTCATTCAACGCGATTATAACCTCATTTTATTCAAGGCCCGGGAGAAAGAACTCGAGATAGAGGCGGATCATTTAAGGGAGGAACTGAACAGCGCGGCCGATGGGAATGTGGTCCTCGTTGCACAACTCAGGAACAAACTAGCCGAGGGTATGCGAGAGTTGAAAGAGAAGGCAACTCTGTTGCGTGATGCAGAGAAAGCGAGAGAGGAAGCTGAGGTACGCCTCTTGACGCTGCCTCAACCACACGCACATATCCTCCCCTCCTTTTGTTCAGGAACAGGTCACCGACGTACGCACTGAAAACGCTGCCTTGCAGGCTCAGCTTTCATCTACTCGCACAAATGTGGAGAGGCTTACGTTGCGCCTCGAGGATGCTCAGACCGGTCTTGCCGAGAAGGAACGACTGAACAACGATCTCCAGCAGGAAAAGGCTGCTCTCAAAGTCCAGGTTGGGAAATGGAAGTCACTAGATGACCGCGATGGGGCTCAGGTGGAGGAATTGCACAAACAACGCGCTGCCTTGGAGGGTCAAATAAAACGCCTAGAGAGCCGATTGACTGAAGAGCAAAGTAAGGTATCGGCACATGAGAATGCCAGTCAGAAGGAACACAGGAAGATCGAGAAACTACAAAAGGCTTTAGAGGACCAAAGCGTGCGTACACGCGTCGAATTTCCGGGCTCTACCTTCTTAAGCTTGTCTTACTTATAGCGTATTGCTGAGGAGGCAAAAGCTGCAGCAGAAGCGAACAACAACAGTGATGGAGATGCCAAGATGAAAAAGAAGCTACAGAGGTTGATAGCTGCCCTGGAAGAACAGACGGTATGAGCTCTATGAAAGGCATTTATCTGTCTGGAACTAAACCTCGTACAGGATAAGACAGCGAAAGTTGAAGAGGAAGTCGCTCTACTGGAAGAACAGTCCCAGGATTACAAGGATCAACTGGACAAGGCACTCAGGCAGATTGAAAAGCTCAGCGCCAACACGCAATCGGTAGGGTACACTTTCTTCCGCAAATTTTTCTGATCTTCATTACTCCTTCAGGGTGACTCCAGGCCGCGTTCACGGGTCCAGTCTGGGTCAGACAGAGTTGGGACCAAAAACTCCGTGCATTCGGAGTTGTCGCCTTCCCCCGCGGAGAATAGTAGACCTTCCAGGGGGAAGCCCGCACCAGTCAAAGAGCCAGGTACTCGAGCGCATTTCTTCTCTCTCATTCTCAAATACCAACTTCATTCGCAGAGGGGAATGGCAAGAAGACTGTTAAGAAGCCCGACATTAGCAAGGTCCGGCAGAAGCGCCAACCTGCTACCTCAGACCACAAAGGGAAACGCAAGGCACTTCCAGACGATGATAGCAGCGATACACTAGAAAATGTGAACGACAAGGCCACCAAACTGACGAAGACGAAGGCTCAAAAGAGTCGGACAATGGCCAAGGAGTCCCACCCTGCCAATGTGGAGGTCGACTCGGAGGATACTGCGGTGCCCAAAAAGAAAAAGATGAAAAAGCTGAACGTCAATATTTTCGCTCCTGCGAAACCTGATTCTCTTGACTGGGCGAACCAGTTCAATCTGGTTAGTCGCATTGCTATCAGGATCCTGCGTTATGGCTGCGACGCTGATGCCATTATTCAGGGAGGTGGCGGCTTGGACATACCGACTGAGCTTTCACCAGTGAAGGTGCCAGCCCGCTCGTTGGCCATAAATTCTGTGACCGCTCCGTTCCGAAAGAGCTGATCGTTAGGTAGTCCAAGTGGGGAGGTGTTGTATAGATAAACATTATAATTGTCTTCGGTAAAGAATGCAAGTAGTTGGATACACTACAGTAATGAGATGTGATTGATAGGAGTTGTGGTGCAGGTCTACGATGTGTCTACGATAATCAGCACGCAATATTCGTACATCCATGAATGTTGCGGGTCGCTTGTCACCTTTCAATTAGAATAATTCTGGGCCATCACGGATGAGGGCCTAAATGATTGGATGAGACGTCGAGATATCAGAGAAAGGCCAATGGGATACTCACGATGACAACCTCGACTGCGATGAGTGCGATAATGACAAGCTCCATGCGAGCGCTAGATGTCTGCACAAATTAGGGGTCATACGCTTGCGGATCGCGCAGAGGGAGAAATCACACCTCATGGAGGAGCTGCCGAAGCACAGATTGCACCTCAGCAGCATACGTTATCTTGTCGTTGACCGCACGCGTCCGGGTCTTGACCTCCAATGCTGCACTCAAAGAATTAAAGTACCCTGTACCAACCCATCATTAGCTTCTGGAGAGAGAAAAGAGGAATCAATCGAGGTCCGCTTACCTTCCAGTACCGGCTGATCCCAGTAGAAATCTGGAGTCTCGGAGAAGTTTTCCCTGTTCAGGTTCAGGCCCTGGCGGAAGCGCAGCAGCTCGCCGAGCTTCTTGACGAGTGCGCGTCTGCCCATACCCGGTTTTCCTGTCTTCTCTAGGGCCAGGGGCAGCGACGACATGGAGGAGAGGTAGTTCTCGAGCGAGGACTCGAGCGCTGAGAGGGCCGTCGAGCGCGACAGGGCTTGGGAGAAGGCGTAGCGGGCTAGGACCGTCTCTTGAGGGAAGGCGGAGGGCGGCAGCGAATCGGGAAGATTTTCTGGGTCGGTCAGCTTTGGACTGCTCCCGAGGATGATCAGGTCTCCCTGTAGTCGCGTCTTCCTACAAAGAGGGTGTGGGAGTCAGACATCCGACCACGGAACTCGTCAGAGACGAGTATGCGAATGGGAAATATACGCACTCTGAGGGGTCCGTGGCAAATTCCAGCTCCTCCGTCTCAGGTTCAGCGAGAGGCCCAACTTCCGCTCTGGCAGGAATCAACACGTCTCTCCTGAACCGCATCGCGTCCTCCTCCGCAAGGCCCCAGCACACAAAGCTCCCATTACCAAAAATAAACACCTCGCCTTCGCGCCTTACCCCCTCACCCCCGCTTTCGCCTTCACCGCTGCTCCACTTTGGCACCCAGTACGCATCATGCAGCGGGCGCGCGCTTGGGGGCAGACGTGTGCGCAGGCGCGTCAGGAGGTACCGCTCGGAGGTGGCGACGGTCGAGATGGGCTGTATTTCGCTCTGGGTGGGCTTGGGGTTTGCGCGGATTGGGAGGGAGTCGGAGGCGGTGCGGCGGAGGGGTGTGTGCGCTTTGGGTTTTAGGGATCCTTGTGGGAGAGGGAGAGCCGACGATGACGACGACTCCGAAGCGTAGCCTCTTCGTGCAGCTATGGCTATTATTGTGTGGTGGGGGAGACGTGCCAGTGTACCGCTGCTGGCTGTGGTCGCGCGCCAGACGTTGCTAACGCATGGGCGTCGGAACAGGGCTGATAATGGTGGAGGTCGCATGATCTAGCCCGTTTTTTTTCTTTTCCTCAAAGGAAGAGCAGGTCAAAAAGTTTGACTCGAGTATGCAGTGCCGAAGACGCGTCGACATTGGCGCGAGAGCAGCCACAGTCGGGTAATTACAGACGCCACTGCTACTGCGCTTTGGAAATTCACTACTTTTGAAGGAGGCGGGATAATACTACAGAACGGAGGTGGTAATCTACGACATCTCCACATCACTGTCGCTACCATCACTTCCTTCATAGTCTTCCCAATCATCATCATCTTGGCCATCGTCTTCGGGGGAAGGCTTTACTCCCAACTCCTCTAGCCTGGATATGAGCTCCTTGACATGCTCTCGTAAAGGAAGGTCAGGATGGCCTTGATTGACATGTAGCTAGAAATGCAGAAAGTAGCATCGCAAAATCGCAAGACGGATCGAGCGAACGCACTGTTTTACAAGTCTCCAAACAATCCCGCGAGTCTTTGGCAAGCTCTTCCCATGTGAGCTCGTCAAGTTTTCCTCCATGTTCGCGGGCTTGTTCCGCCATGAGGAAGAAACACCAGCCCTCTAAATACCAAGCCTCGACCTCTTCGTCGTCAGAGGCCATAATACCCTGTAGGACCATCAAGGCAGGCGTGAATAGTGACAACTCAAGAAAGAGCTTCGTAAGGTTTAGTCTGCTAGCTATGGGAGGCAACTGGGGATTATCTAGGGAAGGGGATTCAGACGGAACTCTGGCAGGGGAGGTCGGACACACCTGCGTCTAGATCTTTCCATGAGAGCCATGCTTTCTCAAGGAGCTCCTTGGCCTCGTCGGGCCTTTGCTGAGACATGCGAACGGACGCGAGGGTCTGCAACGCTTCCGTATTTTCCGGGTCGACTTGGAGCGCAGACTTGAGAAGTTCCTCACAATTAGCCTCTGCGGCAGGGTCGAAACTAGACAGCCAAATAAACGTTTTCGCAAAACAAGTTCAACGCGCGTAGCATAGACCACAGCTCACCATAAATCATACGCCGGGTCCATCCAGATTTCGACTTGGCCAATGAGCGCGCGGACTATCGTCCGTCTTGCCTCGTCCTCGTCAGATTTTACTGAAGTAACGTCGTTGTCCGCCGCGCGGTCCTTTCCTTTCAGCTGAAGTGTCAAAATGTTGACGGCAGCTGCGAAATGCTTCAGCGCCGTCTGTGGATCGTCATCGCTCAACTGGGCGAGATATAGGTGTGCAGCGGGTGGTGGCGGTGATGGTGCTCCTGGACTAGGCGGCAACAATGATAAGAAGGTCTAGCATGACTCGGGCTGAACGAACGCTGAACGTGATTCCTGTAGGACGGTAAACGCACCTGCTTAGCTGCGTCCAGGTGGCCAGTCTCAAGCTGCACCACACCGAGGATTTCTTTGCCCTCGACATTATCGGGAGCGCGTTTTAGCACGCGCTGAACAAATTTCCCTGCGAGATCATAATCGCATTGGACGATCAGCTCCTGAGCTTTCTCAAGCAATGCTTCAATTGTCGGCTCAGACTTGTTTTCTCGCTGTGACTCGGATAGTTCAGGAGCGGGCGGACGAGCTTTGCGATTTTTAGGACGGGTCCGACCCATCGATACCGTAAATCTGTGTTCTCTGCGGGCCACAAGTCAGTGCAGCAGGGCTCGGGAATCTCCGACGGAAGTTCCCATCGCTCTGCGAACTGACTAGCGCTGACTCGTCCACCCTTGCCCTTGATGAATGGCTTTCAATCCTCGGCCTCTAACGAGTTGTTCTTGGAGAGGCTCGATGCGTTTACGGCAAAGACACTAGCAGACATCAAGGCATTTTCTACGCGAGAAAACATCCCATACGATCAAGTGGGTTACGATCCACTATTTCGCCATAGGGCGATACCTGAGCTGTTGTATATCAGGTTCGGCGTCACATCGCAGAAAGACACTCTCAGTACCTTTTCGGCAACTCGATTCCCCAACCGACCCGTCAGCAGAACAGTGCGTCTCGGGGCTCGGGCTACGTCGTGCTTTTCTCACTCTTGTGGCGATCGCAGTCCGTAACGTCCTTCTGTCAACTTCCCGCGTGCTCGAGTCTCTGCAAGCTACGTCAGGGGTTCAGTCATTTGTCCTCGCGATCAACCCTAATGACGCGGAAGACGAGGGTTTCCTCGGCGGGAGCTCGCTTGGCAGGGAGTTCTGGAGGAGCCTCCGAGGCGGCGGCATGGCAGGAGTAAAAGCCTTGAAATCTCTGGCCATTTCTACACTCCAGGACTCTTCTTCGTCCAATGTTACACTGCATGCAACTGGCCTCCCCTCCCGACAGAAAGAGACAGCTCACTCCCTCAAGTCAGAAGTGTATGCGAGAGTGCGTACTTTGCTACGGCATGTGTTTGATACCCCCTGTCATTTTACGTGGCCAATGACGCATCGCCACGACAGATCAACATCTGGCATTCGCAACGCTGAGATGAAATGGACAAATCATGGCAATCTGAGTGTTTACGGTGTCCGCCTCGAAGGCTGGCCGACCAATATCCCTATGCAGAACCCTTCCACACTTTCCACGAGCCAAAATAGAGAACTGAGGGATGCACTGGCGAGTGGGTCTTTAAAGTTCTGCCGCATCAATACCGAGACATCGACCCCATTCGATGCTACGGCTACCTCTTGTGGGCCAAACGGGAACTCGAGTGACTTGTCTTGGGCGATCATGGAAGAGTTTAACACCCCAGTCAGATGCTTTCTTCTTCGCATGGGTCGAATCTTGGTCTCTAATACAATCTGTGGATATCGAATCCTAGGTTTCACATATTGCGGACATAGATAGAGTCACATATCGTGAAGAGCCAACGGACTACTTCCCCGGTGTTAAGGATGCAACATCCCCAAAGATGGCTCCCGGAGTACGAGAACGAGCACTCCCAGTCTCCGGCTTTGGACAGAGCGGGTTGTCATCGGCAGAGACGTCACCGTGGGATGCAGGGCAGTCGAGTGGTAAACGGCAGAGGTTGGATGATGGTTGATGTGTACGTAATTTTACCGCTACATCTCACGGTGCATCCCGGCCCGGATGCCATATAAACTGGTCGACCAATTCTGTACCTTTTCCTTCATCTTTTCCCATCCAATACATCATGTTTTCATCACTTTTCTCGTAAGTCTTTAGCGCACCTAAGCCTGCCATACGTGACGATTGCGCAGGTCGGCGCCCGCTGTTGATCCACATGCACCTAATTTTCTGCCCGTCTCGTCTCTTTTCACTTGTGATGAGTTGTATGGCGAGTTGGACGAAACGGACACCGAATGGAAGTGTGCGAGTGGCTTCGTAACGGAGACGCAGATCTGGTACACGATTCTAGAAGATGGATCGTCGGTGATGTGTCAGGTCATCCATTCATCAATCGGGTACGCTTGTTTGTCCCTGACTCGGAAAGATGAGGCTTATGCCAGTCCAGGGTGTGGTATCCCACGATCCAGTTCACCTTCAAGGTGTTCAACCCGAAAACAGGGGAGAAGACTTGGCGCTCCGTTAATGTATCCAATTTCGTGACGCCTCCTCCCGACTTGGATAAGCGCTCGAGCAAAGCAGATGAATTCACGATCACCCATGCGGACGCCCCTGGTACAGACTATCCTGAATTATACACCATCACCGCCAATCTCACGCCGGATGTGAAAATATCCCTCGAGGTTAGGAGACCCACGGCTGCGCCAGGCTTCAAGGTCGGCAAGGGCCCCGACGGCGGTTACTCGTACTTTGGCCCCGATGCTGCACAACCCGAGGGCTACGTTGTACACCGCTTCTGGCCCCTTACAAGAACATCAGGAGAAATAACCGTGAACGGCAAGCCGCTCGCCGTTGATGGCCCTGGTATGTTTGTGCACGCGATACAGGGCATGCGGCCGAATCTTGTGGCATCGCGATGGAATTTTGCCCACTTTCAAAGCCCGGCGCATGGCGGTGTATCTGCGGTCCAGATGGAGTTCACAACGACTAGTGCATATGGGCGCAAAGGCGCAGGCTCTGGCTACGTCAGTGTCAATGTCGGTGGGCTTGTCATTGGCGGGAAACTTGCCACGGTGACTGCGGAGACAAAGTGGCCTGATGAGGCACAGCCAGAGAAAGCGGCTCTTGTCTCTCGGGCGCAGCATGTGGGTGGAGCGCATGACCCGGAGACTGGCTATCCGCAGCCCAGCGGACTAGTATATCGTTGGGCAGCACCATCCGTTCTTTCAGATGCACCTGGCACGGTTGAAGGCACCCTCACGTTGGACGTAGGCAGTCCCAGCGAGCCCAAGGGTCTGATTGAAAAAGTCGATGTTCTCGCGGAAATCCCGACGGTAGTGAAGGCAGTAGTGAATTACGTTGCAGGAACAAAGCCATACATATACCAGGTAAGTAGTGCCTGCGCAGTCGTCGATCAGTTCAGTTGTCTAACGCGCAAGTGACGCAGTGGATCAATCCGGCAAAACTCGTGCTAAAGGGACCAGATTTAATTTTGCCTGGTCTGGCAGGAGGGCTGGAAGTTGAGGGATTTTCATATAATGAGGCGACCTTTATTTCTGAGTGACTGGAGCCGGAAGTTAGGCTGTGAGAGCGATTCTGTATTGCATTTGTTAGGATGGATTTACCGTGCGGTGCTTGGTGACTCGGGTGGGATCCCCGTCGGCGAATACGCCACCCGTCGGACTCGTTCCCAGCCAGCATGTGGAGACGCTCCATATGCTCGATAAGCGAACCTTATTATACCGCATTATCAATCTCAGCGCTTTCGACTAAACTACTTTCGAGTCAGGGGGCGGAGGCCAAGACGGACCCGAAAGCTTGTCTGATAAGATGCTGTGAAGAGGTCCCGTCCCAACGTGGATTCAATCATTCCACAAAACAAACAGCCATCCTTGGCTCCTTTACCCCTTCACGCCATGCGCAATGTTCCGCCAACTGTTCCGTCCTACTCTTCGCCCCGTGTTGCGTTCTTCCCCTTCTCGAACGCAGAACGCGACACGTGGTCTCCATACGCACTCGCACTCGTTCACCGGCAGCAAGCGCCATCCACGCTCACCGTCTCATAGGTCCTGTCGTATACCCATCCAGTCAAGCTCTGTGTTGCTGCAACTTGGCCCGTCATTTCCACCTTCGTATGTCCCGTCGTCGTCACAGCCCTTCCACTCTTCTCGGAGGGTGCAAGGGTTCTATGTCATTGGGATGTTGTCTGCTTTGAAGGTGCGCCTGCTACGTTGCGCCGGCGTCAATTTACCAAACCGGCCCTTCTTTTCAGTCGTCTGCGGTGCTTGAGGTTATCCGCACGGCTGGTCGTATTGCGCTTACGTTCATTCCTGTTCTCTTGGTGAAAAATCATGCGTCGCGCAAGCTGCTCAAGAAGATCGAATATGTCAAGAGAGAGTCGGGAGATAGTGCTCTCCCACGCCCCGTGAAAGAGTTTGTATCGAAACAAGGGAAACTACTACAGAGTATACGAAGGCGCACTATCCTTTTTCATGCCCTCGTCTTTACACCATTCGTCCTGTTCTGGGCGGCAGTCATCGCCAGCTTAGAGAGGACACCGTTAACCGGAAGGTATTAAAAAAATCATTTTTTTCTCTGCCCCCCAAGGTCCTGATGAATATCCGGTAGATGGCGAATGATTTTGCTTTCTCCTGAGGAAGAGGACGATATTGCAACCCAGCTGGCTGGTTCGGGCTGGTATCGAGCCGTAGGGGAGATCATCTCCAAACCTAGTCCACCAAAAATAGTGCCACCCTCTGACTGGCGCTACGCCTGGGTCAGGGACACACTCCGTACCCTCGAGGGCGTGATTCCGAAGCTGGGCGACGAAAAGTCGCTGGCGCCCCTCTGGTTCGAACGAGGCGACGAGGACATACCCCTACCTCCTCCCGCAGACTACCCTCTACGGCCACGACCCCGCGCAGCCGAGTACGTGCGCCAGCTGATGCAGAGTAACTGGACTGCCCCATCGCACGTCATCGCCGGCCCACCGTATTCCCTGATCGTCGTCGATGACCCCGACGCACGTAACGCGTTTTCTTACGGGTTTGGACCGGACGGGGCGGGCGGTATCGTCGTGTACTCGGGTTTCCTCGACGATATCCTTGCGAAGAAAGCGGCACGGGCGGAACCTGGCGGCAGTAGTAGTGGCAGTGCATTGCACCCCGCAAGCACTTCACTCTGGTCCAAATTCTTTGGCGGCCTATTTTTCACCACACCGCCGCCTCCAGCACAGCACCATCCAACACTGGACCAGACCACTGATCTCGCGATACTTCTCGCGCACGAGCTGTCGCACCTCGTGCTATCGCACCACCTCGAGACGCTCTCCTCGATGACGATTTTCGTCCCGGGCGTGCTCTCTCTCCTCTCGGATTTTATCCGCACGCTCATCTTTCCCGTCACGATGCTGCTTGGTCCCTTTGTCAACGACGCAGTCGCCGACTTGGGAAAGGCGGGATCGGGAGAGCTGTCGAAGCTCGGCGAGTACTGCACGAGCACCAAGCAAGAGATCGAAGCAGATGTCGTCTCCGCGAGGTGAATGAGGTTCTTTTAATCCCCCCCCCCTTCTTCAAAAAATAATAATTCCATCTTTCCCCGACGGAACGCTGACGGCATTATTATACTTTTGCTCTAGATTACTGGCCCACGCTGGTTTCGACCCCCGTAGGGCCGTGCAGTTCTGGGTAAACCGTGCGGAGGTCATGCAGGGGTCGGAGTGCGTCGCTTCGGCGGCTTTTGACCGCGAAACCCACCGCGAAACCCAATCCCAACAGCGCACATTCGCATTGAAGATCGTGGGCTCGGGCCACCCCGTGAACGAAGACCGTGTCGAAAAGTTGCGCGAGGAGCTGGATCGTTGGCGCACTGAACGTGAGCGCGTGCTGAGCGAGCTGCGGGCAGTGCGAGGTACCAACATGGACCAGGCACGATCATAGCCCAATTTACTGGTAATCAGCCCGCATGATGTATCCCCCATTTGACTTGCCAGGCACTGATCCGATCCTCGCCCATGTATGTTATAAGTTCCTTCCGGGCGGTGGTAATCTCTGTATAGATAGTCGTGCTTCCTTCCCAAATCCTGCTTTCTTTACGACTCCGGCAGTTCATAATCATATCTTCCCCATCTCCATATCTAGCTGGATATCTCACCTAGGGCCTCTTGCTTTTCCGTAGACCCTATCATCACTAACTCTTCTAAATTTATGTCTTCACACTGCCGTGATATTATGGATAATAAGTCTAGTCATGGTCGGTCTAAAACCCCGTAATTGAACGAAACTGCTCAACGCCTGGCACTCTTTGGCGGTGGGGTCCCGGCCGCATCCTCCCCAGCTTTTCTCTTTGAAGAGAACCCAAATGCCACCTTGGAACGCTCTCCGGCGACTGGACTCCCGCTCCCTGAGACGACATCTGATACCACCGCAGATGTAATTCTGGAGAACCCGGGTCGCGGAGCAGGGGAGCCAGTCTCGGTCCCAGGAAGAGAGGGCACGGGACTGCCTATACTGTCGTTGTACGAGGCCTGGGGAGCGGGCACAGTCATAAAGCCATTGTCGATCGTCTTGTTCGTAGACTTGCTCGTGTCTTTCTTTTTGTTCTTTGTCTTTTCTGTCTTGCCCTTGGAGAGAGGTTGTGCATCGAGAAACTCGGCAGCTTGTGGGACAGCACTAAAGCCCCCTAGTCAGAATTGTGAAGAGGACGGAGAATAAATCAAATTACCCCCTGTTTCCCACTGAAAGAACAAAGTGCGCCTGGCCAGTCTTTTCCTGGCGAATCTGGAACGCCTTGTTCATGCTCAGAGGCGTGTCACCGCTAGCCATCGCCTCTTTCTTCTTCTCTTCTGCAATTTTCTTCAGACGCTTCTCTGTCTTCATCTTACCCGATCCTTTGCCATGAAACTTGTGAGACAATGCTTTCCAAGCCTCCTTCCAATCAAGTGAGCGGCCAAATTCATCATGGTAGACGATATTAACATCTGGCTTGTAGTTCTTGAAGGCTTCGAGGTTAGACCGCGCCTCCTGTTGGTCCCGTAGGCGATTCTCGTACTCGCGCTGTGCCTGATCCTTGCTTGAACCGCGCGACTTGAGGCGCTCAACTTCTCGCTGTGCCGTGCGTCGGCGTTGCTCAGCGAGCCATAAATCGCGCTGTAGCTGAACGCGCTCCCGCTCAACCTGGTCGGCGCTCGGCGTTGCAACGAGACCTTGCTGCCGGAGGATATTGAGTGTCGACGCCATGCCAGTGCTAAAAGTCTGCTCTGAGGACGTGCCAACGCCGAGATTCCCGCTCTCTGAGGCGGCTTTCTCCTCTGCTTCTGTCACTCGGATAGCCGTCTCGATGGCGTTGAACATTGCATCGTCGTCTTCATCTTCATCCTTCACTACCACCTCACCGGCTTCGAGTTCCTCGGCTTCCTCCATCGGAGTATCTTCATCAGGTGATGCCGGTTTCGTCCTTGTCAACGGTGCAGCATCGACTTCAGAAACCTCCTTCTTGACTGCGACAGGATCGTATGTGATTCCTCGCACAAATTCCGAAGTATCATCGAATACCAGACCGCCAGAATCTTCTCGATCTGCTTCGCCATCTTCTACTTTGACAAGATCAATGACTGAAGGCTCCTCTGAGCGTGCACGTTCCTCAGCAACTGATGAAGTCCGCGATCAGTAAAATAGACACGCTACAGCCAATAGAACTGACTTCGTTGGGCGATCTCCTCTGGGGAGATTTTTTTCGTCTTGATCTTAGCCCGGCGAGCACTAGCAAGTGCAGCTTGCAGTTCATCGTCATCGACAAAATTCGCGTCGAGATCACGAACACGAGGGACAACCGGCTTAACGTCTATTTCCATTTGGTCGCCAACGGGGAGGATGTCGGAGTCTTCGGCGACCCTTCGTGATTGGCGCTTTTTCTTGGTCTGATGAAGTGAGTGAGAAACGCATGAAGGCGATGGCAGAAAATCGTACCTTCGGCTTCTTGAAACCAGTATCGCCTCTTTGAACATAATCAGAAGACTCGATGTTTTCTGGACGACCAGTTAGTGATGGTTCATGCAAACTCGGTAGTGACGTACTGGTATAATCTATGGAGAGTAATGCCCTGTTGACCGGCGCGGCGGCTTGCTCCTCTATTCGTGCACTAGGGACACTCGAGAGGTCTGAACCACCAAGTCGAAAGCCCTAAAACCCCATGTGAATGAAACGGGAGACGATAGACTCGATATTACTCACTGTTTCTTTGGGTCCTTCTAAAAATTCATCATACTTTGACAATATACGCTTCTTCATGCCTTCGCGACCCTCAACGAATTCGTCGTCGTCATAACCGGTATAGTCCCGCTTCTTAATCTTAAGCTCATTCCGTTCTTTCGTTCTCTCAGCCTCTGCCATCTCCACATTCTGAAGTTCATCGTCTGAAAGAAAGGCGGTAAGCTGGACAAGCGGGGAGAGAGAGATGGCATGCGTTACCTTCGCCGTCAAGGATGCGGCTGTCTTTCAAGGTAAGTATGTGGGATTCACCATCCTCAAGCTGACTGAGGTCGTGGCTGACTTTCAACCCCTCCAAGTCCTCTGCGAGACATTAATGTCAGTGGCATGGAGAGAACTAGACGAGGATCAAACCCACTCTCGGTATATTCCTCCTGAAAGACCTTGTCCATGCTCTCAAGCTCGGCCTGCCGCTTCTTCGCAAGCTCCTTCTCCCTCTTCTTGCTCTTTTTTATCCATTTGAGGGCATCGTCTGTGTCCGCATCGGCGTCACCCAAAGTAGATCCTCGGAGAGACGCATTGAGCTCCCGCTTGTTTCTCACCCTGCCAACATTGCATGAGCAAGCTCATCACCAAATAGCAGGCCCCCTGGAAGCCCAAAGTAGAAGTAACAGCAGGGACAGCTCAGAGAAATAATACTCACTTGGCAATGCGATCCTGGATCCGTCTTGAGCACAGAGAATACAATCAATTCGAGGGTGACTTAAAGGATGACGACAAGGACATACTTTGTGTCGCGTTGTTTCGCCTCCGCTTCTCGCTGCTTCGCATAGTTGGTCTCAGCCTGCTTCTCCTTGTCGTCGGCAGGTGCAGAGTCATCTGTGAGGGGTTTGAGGCCGAGCGAAATACGTATCTTATTGGTTTCCTCGAGGCTGATGCTTTCTTCCATGGTAATGTAATGGGCTAAGAGACGAAGGTACACGCCAACAACAGTGACTCTTTATTTGTTCATATTTGTAACATCGTGTCCTGTAGCCACATCATGAAACTCTCGTCTACGTAGATCCGCGTGACTAGAGCGATTAAAGAGGCCCATTTATATGGTGCACTTCACCACCCTATGATCTAGCACAAGTCGCCAGCAAAGGGCCCGAATGGTGTAGTGCACGTAACGGTAAGAGAAACAGTTGACCACAAAACAAAGTTTATAGCAAGAGCTACGGTGATTGCCGGCGGAGCTCGAACGCCAGTTGATACTTTCAGAGTCAGCTTGAGATAACTTACACGTTGAAGATGCCTTCAAAGCCTCCGACAAGCTCTCAACTGGGTCGAGAAATTCCTGGCGCCCTGACCTGGATGTCGCTGGGCCCTGATAACAACGCAGGAAATGCTCTCATGGTAAAGCTGTCAGTTTTAGAGCGCGCTCTCTTACCCAATCCCCAAAGATCCAATTCTACACGTGGGATTGCGCTCAACCTGACATGAGCTGGTGGAAGCATTTCGAAAGCGAGGTTTCACAGCTGGCTGAACTTGGTGTTACCCAGGTCTGGTTACCTCCGCCCAATAAGGGGACTAGTAACGTGTGTGCTCCTTGATATGTACTTCAAACTCTATCCTCAAGCGTCACCAGAGATCAGAGGGATATGATGCATACGATTTAGTAATTCTCGCCAATTTTCACCTGAGCCGGCTGTTCTTAGCGGAATCTTATCAAAGTGGGATTTGGGTGAGTTTCACCAGAAGGGGACGACTAGCACTCGGTGGGGTACCAAGGATGAGCTTCTCAGAGCGATATCTGTCGCAAAACAACACGACATCGATGTCTTGATTGATGCTGTACTCAACGTAAGTCTGCTTTTCAGTGTGATAATTATGGGCTTTCAACACCTCCAAGCATAAAACCGGTGCCGATAAGACCGAGATCTTCGATGCAATCCCCGTTGATAATACCAACCGGTTAAAAAAAATCGGACCTGTCAGGAAAATTGAGGTAAATACGGTTATGTACTAATGGCCTTATTGAAGCTGTATTGTCGCAGGCGTGGACAGTCTTTGACTTCAGCTCTCGAGGCGGTAAAGTGAGCGGATTTGACCGCGAGGCATGACTCAGGGTTTACATTGTCCTTAGTACAGCAAGTTCCGTTGGACTCAAGAACATTTTACAGGTAGATACATTCCTGGACTCACCAAACACTTTAAGTGATTGTCGCCATCTCGCAGGTATAGACTGGGATCAGCGCACGCGGAAGCAGGGAATATACCAGTTGGTAGGGAAGGGACACAAGGGCTGGTCTCCCAACGTAGACAACGAGCTCGGAAACTATGACTACTTGCTTGGTGCAGATGTGAGACCGTTCGTCGTCGTCAACCAACCATGGTTGAATCTGGTTGTAGGTCGACTTTCGGCACCCCGCTGTCCAGGCGGATATGCACAACTGGTCAGAGTGGGTTTTGAATGTATTTTGCTTCTATTTCACCCCACACCTTGATCCGTTGACGGACAACGGGCCAGACCACAGGCGGAGCCGGCTTCCGTCTCGATGCCATCAAGCACATCGACCGCAAGTTTCTTCTTCAGTGGGTGAGTGTCCCCAAAAAGAGCCGCCATCGCACTCCCTGTTGTATTGATAGGGCCCACTATACAGATCAAGAAGGTGCGCACGCGTGACGGCAGGTCGCGCGCGTTCATGGTAGCGGAGTACTGGTCACCGATGTCAGCACGTATCTGCCTCCATGCCGGGGGAAGGTGTTGATCGTCGTGTACGCAGTCTACCACGGGTTCTTTCATGGGTCAAGGCGTTCGAAGGCCAGGTAAATATTATATGCTCAGTCTCCTTTCCTTCCTCGCGTAACGGTTCCCAGACAGCGTTTTTCGATGTTCCGCTACACGACAACTTTCACCATGCCAGTAGAAGACGGTTCGATCTGCGACGTATTCTGGACAATACGTTGTTGAAAGCCCGTCCCAATGATGCAGTGACCTTTGTCGATAACCATGAGTAAGCAGGCACTCCTCTTGCACTATCTCCTACTTACTTGGGCAGCACGGTAACCCACATTTAAACAAACCAGGAAATGGGGCTAATCTTATACTGCGCTAGCAAATCGGACAATCTCTGGAGAGTTGGGTATGCGACCGTCACTCTTAATATGCTGTTGACTCAAGCTCGGCCAGGTCAATGCTTCTTTCAAGTTACAAGCTTACGCCATAATCCTCTTACGCGCAGGCGGCCACCCGTCCGTTCCTCCATTCTTCCGAAAAATAATATGCTGACGACGCAGCTACAGCTGCGTTTTTTATGGCGACCTGTATCCTGGCGAATGCTATGATGCACCAACTGCGCAGGGGCTCCGACTGCTTATGAGCGCCCGAAAGGATTTCGCATATGGACCCTCGCAAGATTACTTTGATCATCCATACTGTATCGGGTTTGTTCGCATGGGTGATGCTTCCCACAGCGGATGTGTTATACTCATTTCAAAGAGCAACGAAAGGGCAGGGTTCGTTCGAATGACAGACATGCAGCCCCTTTGCTGAGGCTCTATCTTATAGGACCACTGCTGAACCACTGCGTTACATACGAATGAAAGTTGGTGAGGTAAGAAGCTTCCAACCAGATGCACGTTGCCCTTTTAATGATGAGTTGGGCTCTAAGCGCCGCATCAACACGGAATATACTGGATTGTTTGAACCCAATCGTCGCGTTAAAACGAATGCCGACGGATGGGGTACGTTCACGTGCAGGCCTGGCTCAGTTGAAGTATGGATTCCGTACATTCCAGCGGCACGGTGAACAGTTGCGAAATGCTGGCTTTCGACCTCTACAGTAGCATTAACAGCCCGTTATACCTACAGCAATAAATAAAAAACCTATGGACATGATATATATCTCAAATTCGCTCCTGGAATGAAAACATGCCACTTCTGCCCTTTGTGTGTCCTAATTGATCTCTCGCGAGGATGAGCTGGGGACGTCGTAGTTGGTAAGACTCAAGCTCGCGTATCTTCCCAGGGTAAAAAAAGTCATCATCCTCATCGTCCGACATTGACTGGCGCCGTATGGCTATAACGGCACCTTCCCTCCTCATCTGAGCCAGAATGTCGGTTTTATCCGCACCATCGAAGAGTGCAGCAGTTTCTTCCTCGGTCCGCCCTTGTGTCTCCACTATGAACAAGACAACAAAGACCAATTCAAATCCCAACCATCCACAGTAGACGAGATACTATGATCGATGAGACCAGGGAGTTCCGAGGTAAGGCTAAGACCTACATATCTCCAACCGATCGCATCGAAGGCCCAAGGATCCACTAACTGGTTGAATGCCAGTGATAACGATACAACTAAATTCTTTGGGAATCGTAAGCAAGACGGCACGAGAACGATGGGGTCATAACATAACAAACCATGAGCGCAAACCCCTTTGCTCGTATGCGGAATGGGAGAATTTCCAACGTGTATGCGACAAGCATTGGCGTATAAGCCAAATTATAGAACAGATAGAATATGAAAATGAATGGAATGGTAACTGTGGGACAAGAAAATAGTCAGGATTGTACGATTAGAAGGTGATTCCGGCCAACCGTTGGCAGCTATTGACATAGAATTCGTGTGGAAGAGGGACGTGGTGAGGGTCCACACCGAAAATGCTGTACACGGCGCCTTTAGCACACCACCGTGATGAATGATCGAAATACCCACATGTGAGCATTCCAGCATTAGAGACTACGAACAGCGTCCTTCGGCCAAGCTTACGGATGAGAAGAGCTCCAGTTACAGCAGCAACAAGGTTCCAGATCTGCAAACTCCGTACATTACAGCCGAGGTTGAAGCCATGATAACATACCTGCAGGCACCCATTGATTGTTGCCTTCTTCCTTGTGTTCGTGATGTCAATGCTCTCAAGCACCAGATTGACATAGTGCGATAGTAGCCCATTCCCACTGTTCGAAGCCAGTAATAAGTATGGAGATCTTAAAGAACGGTGTCAAGGAACTACCTCCATTGAGAGAAAAATGCGATGCCGAGGACAATTCGCATGCGCTTTCTGTTTCCTGGTGTGGCAAATAAGGTAGTAAACGAGGCGTTCTTGTTGCTTTCTGCCTCCATTTTCAAAGCGTTTTGGATCTGTGCCATCTCGTATTGGACGAAAGGGTCTCGCTCATCGAATCCGAAAGCGTGGAAGCGAGCAAGTATTCGTAAAGCCTTGCTTTCCTATGGTTGGATGTTGTTCGATGACATACCGGTGGAAGCGAAAAAGAAAAAAGCTTACCAAACCTTTTGAGATAAGCCACCTAGGGCTTTCAGGGACAAACCTATCGTGAGAGAGGGTAAACAACTAGTGTATAGTCCAAAGGGGAAAGGAAGACCTACCAAATCAAGAATATCTGTAGAAGGGGGCCCATGGCTTGGCCAAGTACCGGGACTTGCCATGACCAGGTTGGATTGGGAGCGGTATCGTAAGCCACAAGGAAAGTCCATGCAGCTAGACGACGTAAGGGTGAGTCGGAGTTTACGAAAAAGTTACGCACCGACAATGCTCCCCACATACCACATTGTATTATACAGCCAAGTAACTTTGTCACGCTAGACTCAACCCACGTCAGTACATCTTCGCAACCATAGAATGGTAGTAACTCACCTGCGTGGGATAAGCAAGCTCTGTTATCAGCAAAGGTGCGGCAATAGTGCCAAATATGAGCCCGGCACCGGCTAAAGGAAGTATCGATAAGTATCGCAGAATGTGCTAGTACCAGCTGCCGTTTGCCTTACCAAGCAGTCGTGCTGCAATAAATACGCCGACCGTTGATGCAATCGCTTGTAATGCCACACCCCCTAGCATCAAGATAGCTCCCACGACCAGAGTCGCCCGTCGACCGAACCGGTCTGAACAAAGGGGTGCCAATGGGAGCCCCTTGTAGAAGCAAACAGGTCAAAAGCCGAGGTGGCGCCATCGATGTTGCGACGTACTACTAGGCTACCTATTATCTGGGCCGAGGTGATCATACCTACTACAGGTAAGCACTTCGCCTCTACGCACGACGAATGGGGGATACCTAGCGTCTTTCCATGTGGGTTGAGAAACTGCTGCCGCCATGCTGGGAGAATCTGCAATCCTGTCGGGAGTCACATCAGATACATCGAAGGCATTCAACGAATGTGGAAGTTCCTACCATTGACGAGACATGAATTATAACCATTGATGCAACCTGTGAGCAGTGGAATAAAGAGATAGAAATTCAAACGCAGGACACCTCTCAGACGGAGTAGCGTCAAGATGCGATTAATAATGATGGGAGAATCAATGCCCACCCCGATGTCTCCACCATGGACCCGCATGGATAGCACTAGCAAGAGAGGTGTCAGAGACTGAGATGGCCATTTCTTCGAAGCTGGCTCGGAAGAAACAAAAGGATCGGAGAGTAGATGGAACAGTTGGGTGAAAAGGGGGCCAACAAGACACGATGAAAGTGAGGAAACACCATAAAATACTCAAATATCGGCGGCGGCTTGACAAAAATACAGACGGGATAAAAGGTTGGCTGGCCATGGCCCGCGGACATCGTAGACGTACAACAGTGTGATACGTCATACCAGTAGTCATAAGACTAGGTCCATCGATGTAGTCATCGCTACTTGCCAATGATCTTATGACTAGTACTGTAGATTCCAGACGTTGTATCGTGTCGTCTGATTGTGGTAGCGTTTGAACCCTATTTTCGACTTCAAACTACTATGCGCAGTGTTTCGTCGTATCGATGCACTTACCTTTCTTAAGCCCCAAGTTGCACGCCAACGTGGAACCGTACACGAGGACTGAGTGACGGGAATGATGCTATCTTCCGCATGGCGAAGTAGCGCATTCCAGCGAAAGCAAGAACTTCCGCGGCGCGAGAGACTTGGACCGGGCGCCGGCGTCAACGCACATAAATCGGATCAACCAATGTGGGTTTAGCGCAAGAGCTCAAGCTCAAGTCCTGAAGGGGATACCTGGTGGAAGGTGGACTGCCAGTGGATCAGCATACCAAATGAATGCGGTGCGGATACACACGAGTATATCGATGTGTACTCAAATGACCAACTTCTCTCGGGCTTCTTCCCGCGGCTTGCTGGTCCTAAGCGCTATATTCCTACGAAGTTCCAAAAATCGCAGCGGCGGTTGTACCAGTCTGCTGGCGGTCACAGACAGTGCCGAGTTCGGATTGGCACCTTCCGAACTCGTGTGCTCCATACAGTACTCCAATCCTGGGCTTGCTCCGTTCAATGGTCTTCCCCAGGAGCAAATTTAGTGATGCAGGTTGACATCCGGAAATCTCCGACATTTGGATCCACTATTTTTGGGGTTGGCATGAACAGCGAGGCGTCTGTGTAGTGATTTCAAAAATTCCTTCGCCATTCGCCCATGCTTCAGCCGATGAAAGCATCAAATGAACCATTAAAGGGAGATCTAGACTCCCTTTGTGGGGTAGTACGCGGATCGCGCGCAGTCTTTCGGTGTTACCACCGCGCACAACCAGCAGGAGTCCAGCTGGCCAGTTCTTTTCAAGCTTCGATTCTACCGAACCTCGGCACTATGCGTGTCTCTCGGGTCCATGTGTTCGATTACTGCGATCGGGGAACGGGGCCAGCCCGGACAATGATACGACTGTCGAACGTCGAATGTCCATAACCCATGGGATTTTGAACTACAGTATAACCTACAGGCTACAACGGACCTATGTGGTATGGGTTTACCACGTGGGTTGTGGGGCCATGTGAGGGGTTAAACCGGTTAAACCGCATCGAAACTCTATTCATGCGCACACGACCAGGATTCCGTATTGTGTTTTGATCTGATAATAACTAAGGTACGCCGTGACCCCAAATGTGGTGCTCTGTTGAGTCTGTTGTATTCCTGGTGTTTGCTCATTCACTGGAGATCCCTATCAATCTCATCCCATTGATTTCTCATATCAGGACAAGGTCCCACTATGCCGTGCACTTGTGCACCTGCCATTAAAGCCGATTGCGCTTTCTTCAACACTTCTCGGCTTATACTAGCATCCACACGTTCAAGATGGGGCGATCCTGTCCTTCCAACTATGGAGCACATTGCCAACTTGTCATGGTGGCATATCATTGTGACGACGAGACGAACCGTTCGGGAATACTGTTGAAGTACAATCACAGCTATCTAGTCCTTGCATCAGCTCATCGTATGTTTTACGAGTTATTGAACACACCAACACTCGAAGGATTTGGCTTGTTCTCAAAATTAGCCCTCAAGTGATAGCTGAGCGCAGCGCACTGAGCCGGTGCCCACTAGCCGGTATGTTCGATCTTCGTCTCTCAACAGTCTTGGTTTCTGACCTCTGAGTGACAAGCCCGCTAGCAGCCTGAGCCTGAGGGTAAGCATTAGGCACCCTGTCTTCTCACGAGCCCCTCTCCTACCCCTTCTTTGCCCGCATGCACGAGGCAAGCCCAACAGTCATTGTGACCATACTGTATGGCTCAATTACTAAACGGGTTCTTTGTCCGTTAGATCTGGATCCCCAGGTGACCACACAGTTCCTTTATCGGATTTGCCTTTGGGGGTTATCGTAACCGCCTTGCATAGGCGAGAGCTGCGGAACGTACGGAACAAGCGATTGTCAAGGAAATTTTTAGCTTCCATCACGACCAGCTGGCCCTTCGTCCTTCGGAAGCGACGACTCGCTCGGGGCCACACAGAGATGATCTCGTTGTCGATCTGGTTGGTGTAAATTTTTATTTATCCTGATTCCTTGGGTGCTTCTTTCTGAGATGACCCCTAGACTGTCTGTCCGACGCTGCAGTCATCCCTTTGACCTCTGCGGCATTGTCTAGCTCTCCTCTCGCTGTGTACGGTGTTTTTTTTTACAGACCTGGCAGCTTCTGACCGTATAATACGGACATAAGGTAAGAAGCTACTGTTCCCCAGACGATCACCTGATGCACCAAGTGTGGCACTGATTGCATCACTGATGCTGCCCCTATCTGTTCTCGTTGGAAGTGTTCAGTTGAGAAGACCACTCCATGGAACTTCCACGCTAAAGAAGAAAGTCATACTATCGCAATGCTCTCACCCTAAAGGTCGTTGCAGTTACACAAGGTAATCATCCCATCAATTCAGTTACGGTTTTGCCGGAAGGTTCTGTGCTCTGCAACCCACCCCAAAGCCTCAGTTCGGATAAGGGTTACTCTTCGTGCATGTAGGTTGCTGTGCTGTTGTACCATTCTTCCTGCACTTACGCTGCGTGGGTCCACGATCCGATTTCTTCATGTAGCTGCTGCACTGCTGCTGCTCCATTGTGTGGTCATTTGCCGACACACAAGGTGGCTCTCGAGCCGAGCCAAGCCACCTCAATTCCTCGACTCCTGCAAGCGGTCTTCGAACACTTTGCAATTTATACCATTTTTTGCCGAGTGGCTTTCTGTCACGGCTCTCCACGGCTCTTCTTGGGGGGCATCTTTCTCTCCTCTTCTCTCGTCTGCCCGGGCCAAGTCTCAGTCCCCCTCCTAACCTGACCCAAGCGGACTGGAAAAGTTTGATTATCACTGCACTACTCGGTGGTGCGGGTCACCCCGGGTATCCAAGGCCAACTTTGAGGCTTCTTTTGTATTTTATATGAATGAATGGACTCCGGAATATCTCTTCGGTTGAGTGTGTGGTTCCTCGTTTCGGCTGTCTTGTCCAGTCTGGCTGATTACAGCATACTACCGCGTCACGTTCTTCAATCTTGATGTTCAAGTTGTCGGCTTCGAGAAATGGATGGCAGTGGTGACATACTAGTAGGTCGCTCGTCTAGCACTATATAGCATATAACAATTTAGTTGACGGGCAATGGCCGTTTCGTCCGTTCGCCGCGAAATTACAACTCCGTGGGCGTGGCGATTATCATACTGTACGTACTGTAGTCATTACGATTCTCAGCCGGTCTTCCACTGGTACTGTACGGGGTAACGGGCTTCTCTTCGCTGATTCCATCCGACAACAAAAGCCCGGTTGAAGGTCTACACAGATTCCGACCCCGTCAAATTCGTAAAAGCCAAGAGATCACACCGGTTGCTACACTTCCTGCCTTTGGAAGTCGACTGTGGTAGGCAGCCTGCCCAATGGTCATCAACGCGTGCGTGAACACTTTTATAGAACCAACCTTTTACACCATGACGTAGGACAGCAACATTCAACAATGCCGCCATAGTGATCGGAATCACACAACTCGGTTTCTATTAGTGTCCTCGTGCAATCACCCTTCTACAATCACGATATCTCGGTAACACCATTGGCGAGTACTTCTCAGTCGGCTGTAACCCTAGATGCGTCGACCCTACACACTCGACACTTCATTCACGCGAAGCTGTTAAGAGACCAATTAAATCAGACCCTTTTCCAAGCATAATCATCAAGTGTGTAAGTAATTGCGTACGCAAGCATGAGGAACGCACATAAGAGTCAAAGAGTCGTTAGAAATCAACACACTGCGATATTTATAACGCAAACTACGTAGTGGTATCAGAATGCGAGAGAAACTAAATCATGAAATAAATGTCTCGCTTCGAGTAGGAGACAAGAGAAAATATGGGAATTGGTAGAGCAAAGCAACAACCAAAAGAAAGGTCTGTTGAGGAAGTCCAGAAACGCGTAGCTGTCCACCATCACGGTCAGTCCAAGATAGCCCTCGTACTGACAAGCGTCTGTTTTTGAACAGTCCCCCTCATAGGGTTCAGACAAATATAGCAGCAACGACCGCCCCGAGAACACCCGCCATACCATAAGAAATGTCGTTAGACACTGCAGCATTTCCGGAAGACTTCGGCGAACTGTAACGCGAATTAGTCATAGTCTCGGGTAGTCATGGAAAACATACGAAGAAGACCCGGATGCACTCGATGTGGCCTTGGTTTGGCCTGTCGCTCCGGGAGTTGTCCCAGTCGCAGCAGGAGTAGTGCCAGTGGAGCTCGCCGCGTTAGTGGTTGCTCCAGTACCTGGAGTGGTAGCGACAATGGTAGAGGGAACGGCCGTTGAATTCAAGCAGCTTGTGCTTCCTGAACTACACATGAGGAAACTGATCTATCAAATAAAGCATTACATACCGCCTGACTGAACCACGAACGGAGCAGATTGTGCAATCAAACCAGAGTTATCACGGAGAGTGAGATCGAGATTAGTGTCTGTTATTAATTACGTAAGAAGTTGGTTCCATATGCGCATCGAGGCGGACGCGTCACGAACTGGCAATAAAGGTCACGCTACTCCAAGTGTAGGAGCCGCCAGTCAGGTTAGCGAAAGTGAGCAAGGCAGCACCGTTGGGGTTGTTGCCATCATGAATGCTAAAAGTAGAGGCATGGCATGAGAATAGAAGCAACAACACCTATGGTAAACGAGCTTTGACTTACCTCTACACAATATCGAGAGGGTAGAACTTGAGTAACTCGAACAAAGAAACGAGAGTTAATACGTACAAGAGTGTAAGGGGCTAATGGCAAGCGTGAGCTGTCGGCTTTCGAGAAAGGAAGAAGGGAAACAAACCAGTTCCACCACTCCAGGTAATCTGAAGAGGCGTGCAAGAAAGCACATTCGTTCTGAAGAGCGAGTTGAGGAGATGCACATAACCGGGGGAAAGAACAAGACTGACGGTGTGTTGATCGTCAACTGGGCAGATACCCCGACCACAAAGAGGACGGCAGAGAGGATGGAAAAAAGATAAGATTTCATCGCGAGAGCTACCAAACCCACAAGGGACAGCAACGGTGAGGGGCTTAGGTGGTGCTAGGCTGAGGGTGGGGGAAAACAGCGATGGAAAAAGGTGGGAACGGCATGAACGTTCGATTTTATACGGCGTTCCTTATTTGTCAACGTGTTACTAAATAAAACGTGGTCCTGTCGCCGATGTGCTCCACCGTGGCAACCGCCCCTTAGCCCCGTGGTCCCGTGGTCCACTGCGGATTCGCCCCCCTGCGTTGCATACCTCTCATATCCGAGTCCTGGTGCGACCGGGAACCCCTCTTGGTTCAGATGGGGCATGCTCGCTCGTTGTCGTCGGATATTGACACACACACATTTCACGTTATTACGTGGTGCGAATTATGATAGTGCGGATAACAAATTAACAATGATCGGAGCCCCGTTCGGCACCCGTGACAGGATTTGATTTTACAATCTCATGGGATTTCCACTGGATTTCCCTGCTGGAAGAAAGGAAGAGATATCCACGTGTAAAACGTATGCCTCGCGGCTGCATGGACTCCTGCATGTCTGTTGCTGGCCGTCCGGTTTTATATGCGATCGCCCACGTAAAGATATTTGAATAAATCTTCCGTTCCGGGCACACGAGATAGTGCCTCGCATCCCGACCATTGGCGTGCCTACTCGGCCATTTTCGGGCCTCCCTTAGTCTGAATTTGCTCAGCGCAGCAGTGTTTATGTACCCATTGAACACAGTAATATCCAGCAGACAATAAGCCCAAGGCATGCACGCATGGTATCAATCCTGTTTAATCTCGACGCGGCACGCCAATCCATAGTGGTCGCTGACCCAACCACCTCCAGACATCTTCAGCCCCACCGCGACCCTCCTCACGTCCCCAATCTCAAAAGCCTCGCTCTCCGTATACAGAATCTTATCCAGCCTCCCAGGCGGATACCTCGTCCTCGGCTGATAACCCCACGTCGTCCCCTCCGCCTCCTCCCCATCCCGCCTCCGCTCCCAAGCATCCAACAAGCCATTCTTCTCCGCAAGCGTGGCATCGGATGGCGAAATAGCATTCATATCCCCGCACGCGATCCCGCCGACCAGCATGCCCCCGGCCTCCTTCAACATGCCCGCAATCACGCCCATCTGCACCACGCGCATCGGCGTGCCCACCGGAAGCGACTCGAGGTGCGTGTTGACCACCCGCAGGATGTAGCGCCCGCTCACCGCTATGTCCGTCACGAGTGCATTCCTGCTCATCCAGCTCTCCTCGAAGTGGACGCACACCGAGTTCGCGAGCGGGGCATGGACCAGCGTGACCGTCCCATACGTCGCGCCCTCTGGCCAGCCCGCTTCGGGACTACCCGGCACGACGCTGAACCACTCCTGGACCCACGGATGCGCGAGTAGCGTGTCGAAAGCATCGATGTTGATCTCTTGGAGCAGGATCAGGCAATGTGGCGGCTTGCCCCCCTTGTGCTCCGGGAATGCGTGGAATTGAAGATAGTCCAGTGCAGCTGTAAGGCGCCGAGCAACCTCGGGCGTGGCACACTCGACGTTCCATGTAATGATATTTAGGGAAGTAGGGAGGCTGTTGTCGTAAGGAGCTTGCGGAGCGTCCTTCCATTGGCCAGATGAAAACCTTTTGGCTTGAATTGACACAACGGGATCGGGCATTGTGAGTGAGGGGGGAGTGCTACGTGGTGACAGCGATGAAGAACAAAAGACGTTCTTGACCGTAGCTCTAATAGAGAAGGGAGGCATCGTTTTTGCCAACTGGCCCAAATGCGGGACGCCGAGCGCCAGCCGTCGTAAAGCCCAATTGAATCCTAGGTGGCGCGCCACTTGCACCAGTTGAGATGAAAGTAGACCTGACGGGCCTGACACGGGGCCATATATTACGATAGACTGTGCGTTCACCGCATACACGATTTAGGTTACAAATCGTCAATCGCACGCTCAATCGTATCCCTTGCTTCCGCCACCTTCTCCGCGGCAAATGCTGCAAGCACATTCGCCTTCATCTTAATCTCATCAAGCTTTGCAGATCCCAATACTCTCTTTTGTAAGATGGATGCGAGGCTGTAGAGTGGAGCGTCAAAACGTGATACACGATAAAAACGGAAATCGAGTGACAAAGAAGAGTAGACGTACCGCTTCGATTCCTTCGTGATATGATCCTCCTTTCCACTGATGACCTTCTCCATCACCCGCAGGTAGTGAGCGGCGGCAGGACCGACTTCTGCAGCAAGGGCGGACGCTTCCTTATATATGGCACCGCGCGCAGCGCCAGTAGCAGTGAAGAATTTGCTAGCCAGCGCATCAAATTCAAGATTACGGCCGGCCTGAGCGAACTGGTTACTCATGGCTTGAAAACAGAGCCATTAGCACATACCTGGTCATTCAGACCACCACCCACAGCACGGTGGGTGCCACACTTTTCGTTCAAGAACTCGACGAAGTCAGCCTCCTGGCGACCACCTTCATAACTGATGGGCTCGCCCCCCTTGGGGAAGAACTTGATCGTAGGGAAAGACTGAACGCCATATTTGAGGGCGAGAGGGCGATTGACCTCGGCGTCGGCGTCAACGTTGGCAACAATACACTGAAGGCATATCAATAACGGGATGGTGGAGGCTCAACGAATGTAATATACTTTGGTTTCCGAGAGGAAGTCCTGAGCGACTACCGTAAGGCGTAAACGGACTGTAGGCCATGAGAAGAGTAGTATCTACCTTTCTCGTATATGGGCTTCAGACTCTTGCAGTGGCCGCACCAAGGAGCCGTGAACGCGACAATTGCATCATGATCCTTGTTCTATCGAGGATCCAAGTCGGGAACGTGATACATGAATGGGCACCAAGTTACTTACAAGAACAACATCGTCAAATGTGTGGATATCAAGGACGGCCGTCGCAGGAGGGGGGGGAGGCTTGATGTTCGACTTGATACCTGACTTCTTTGTAATGCTGGCAAACGCGTCATTTCGGCGCGTATGAGAAATTCATTC
Source organism: Russula ochroleuca (assembly GCA_015178965.1). Classification (NCBI taxonomy): domain Eukaryota; kingdom Fungi; phylum Basidiomycota; class Agaricomycetes; order Russulales; family Russulaceae; genus Russula; species Russula ochroleuca. Next base: position 1,269,784 of record WHVB01000002.1, read on the forward strand.
GAGGCGCCAAATATCAAGTAACGTACAATTCCACCAAAGAGTCAAGATCCCGACCGCCTTCGTATTCCGAAATAGACCCTTGAGAGTCAAACCACTTCAGAGCTGTGACTGTCAGCTTTGTGAAGACAAGGGTGTGCGAGGCCCACGCACTAGGAAAGCCAGTAACGCCGTACTTTTGTCCCAACGGCTTGCCAGCACCGTCAGCATCGACCTTCGCTACAACGACCTTGTCCTTTGCATGGCTGAATGCATCCGCTAATTGCTCATAGATGGGAGCAAGGTTCTATGTGACAACCTCCTGAGCAACTGCGACCGTAGCCTCATTATAAATCTTACTTTGCAATGACCGCTGATTTAATAAACGTATAAGAGACTAACTTCGTGACCAAATGGAAAGGGACATACCACCAAGGTGCAAAGCTAGGTGGACATCAACAACTACACAATGGTAGGTCAAAGAAAGCCACGCACAATTCAACCAGTCCAGGTTTGCCCTGTCCTATGACGCTGTCAAAGTTACTCGGTTCTAGTTCGAGGACATTAGAGGCGAGGGCTCCTGCTAGGAGGGATAGTGAAAAGATTGATGATAAAAACTTCATGAAGTATGTTCACTTTGAAGGGTGGACCGGAAAAAAAGACAGAGTTTATAAGAAAGTGTTATTACATCAGCTGTGCGTAGCGGTCGACGTGGCGTGGCCGACCTCGGACGTGGCCCTTACTCACATACGTGCTAGAGTAAGCGCGATCTTAGCCTATCTGTGTGCATGCACTGCCAGGGCTGACTGTGCTGCAACATAGGCATTGCTCTTCCAATAAATGATGCTGTTGACTCAGCACTGACGCAAGCTCTCCTCTACTATAAAACTCTCCCCTTAATACTCATCCCAGTCACCCGCATATCATAACATCCCTTCCACTTTACACATGGCCACCACAGACCAGCCAGCACACGAAGCGGAACAAGACGAGGAAGAGTTCTTAGAGCAAGACGATATATTTGTCGAGATCGATCAAGGTGATGAGCCCATGGATGAGGACGATGACGCTGGTGGTATCGAAGGAGAAGTCGTCTGGGAGGACAACTCTATCCAGCATTTCTCCGGCCATGAGGGACCCGTCTACACTGTTTCGGCACATCCCACTACACCCCTAGCGGTATCTGGCGGCGGCGACGATGCTGGCTACATCTGGGATGTTACAGACGGCGAGATTATCGTGAAACTCACGGGCCATACTGACAGCGTGAGTGCGGTGGGATTCAGTTCAGATGGTGATATGGTCTCGACGGGCGGCATGGACGGTAAGGTCAGAGTGTGGAGAAGAGTTGGAAAGGAAGATTACAAGACCTGGGAGTTTCTGACAGAGCTACAAGGCCCCGACGAAGTGATTGTACGCTCTCCTGCTATTTTGTGTTTTGCATCTACGGAGACTAACTGCCGCGATTATGTGTGCAGTGGTTGCGTTGGCACCCCAAAGGCCCAGTCCTGGTCGCTGGCTCAAATGACAGTACAGTTTGGTTATGGCAGTGTAAGCATATACCACCCCCAGTTCGCCAAGCCGAAGGGCTCAAAGTCTCGTCGCAGTGCCATCCGGTAATACCATGCAAGTTTTCGCGGGCCACACGGGGTCTGTCCAATGTGGAGAGTTCACGCCAGACGGTAAGCAGAAACAACTACTTGTACTTGCGTGGCACCAAAACCATCTCCAGGCAAACGCATCGTAACCGCCTGCGCCGACAACACCTTCATTTACTGGGATCCGCGCTCGCCCACCCCACTCTTCAAGCTAACAGGAAACAACGCCCGGTTCGACCTGGGCGGCATCACCTCGCTCGCCGTCAACCCCGCTTCGACTATCGCTGTCATCGGCGGCGCAGAAGGCGGCGTCCGCGTGGTCAGTCTGAGCAAGGGCGAGGTCATCTCAGCCCTGGGCGGCCACACGGACGGCGAGAGCGTAGAAGCCGTCGCGTTTGTCAACATCGTCGCTGCTGTCGATGGCACGAGCGCACCTGTCGGGTCAGCTAGCGCGAACACGGTCGTCACCGGTGCGACGGACGGCAAGGTGTGCATCTGGGATCTCAAAACGAATCGATTGCGCACGACGCTCGAGCACAAAGTAAGCCGCTTTTGTTCGACTTCCCCCCACACGCTAGTCATTTTTTGCTTTTGATGCTGATTGCATGATGTTGGTCCACAGGATGCCGTTACGGGCCTATTGGTGCACCCAACGAAACCACATTTCGTCATTTCGTCATCTGCAGACCATACCCTTCGGACGTGGGATGCGCGCGCTGGTGCTCTCGTCCGGGAGCACAAAGGACACCAAGAACCTATCAATGGTGCCGCACTGGGACAGGGTGGGGAGATCGTGGTCAGTGCAAGTGACGACGGTGCATGCCTAGTATTCGGTACGGAATAGAGGGACGAGGAGACTGACGTTAAATGTGCCCGTGGGTTCGATGACTGTATAACCTACGTAGATGCTTGCGCCTAGACCCGCAGGGAATGATGCTGAAAATACTCACACCATCAATCTACATTGGTCTCCGTCAATGATAGCAGAAGAGGAAGATAGGGAAATGATTACGATAGCTGTAACGAAAAGTAAAGCGTTCTCAGCAAAAAGTTGTATATTATACCGTGATCTATCCTATGGTAAGTACATGCAACTATTAGTTCTGGTATTAATCACCACTGCATACACGCCCTACAAGCTCCTCCATACGGTTGTCATCGTCCTCAGCACCGCCAGTCATGAGTCATGACGGCAATAAGCAATAGCCCTTCCCTCATACCGGAGCGTAAGGGTCGCAGATCAATAGTTAGTAGCCTGCCCGCTTCGATGTCGCGCACTGCGATCCAGGTGTGGTGCTTACCAATAATCTTCATCCCTATAAGGGTAAGAACTATAAGAAAAATCACGGGGGGTCACAACAACTGTTTAACAATACACAACACCGATCTCCACAATCTCTTACCACCAGACTTTCTGCTTGGAGGCATTCTTGAGAGAATCGGAGTCCGGGTCTCGTAGTCTTTGGTGGGGGCCTGAAAGAGGTTGGCCAAGAGTCCGTTATCACTGCCACCGACTTACAGGGCTTGAAAAGGGGGGACGAAGGGTAAGTCCACTTGATGCAGTGGCCTGAGGCAGGGGCATCGGACGCGCTGGCGAACCCAGCACAGCAATGCCATTAGCTGTGGTCGGCATAACTAGAGGCGAGAGTCTGAGTGAGTGAGAATTAAATAATAATTCAGGGAGTGAGCGTACTGTGGAACAACTTGAAGGAAGGGGGTGAGTTAGAGGGCTCCCTGAGAGGATGAGGCCATCTATAAGTAGATGAACGGTGAATCGAGGCTGTACGCGGCATACCTCAGACTTTGCAGCACACCACAGCCTTGTGGATGATCTATGGTGTAATTGCTGTGGATGAGTGATCTAGACAGTATCTAGACCAGGTGATATTTCTTTGGGGCGGCCCCTTCAATGACATTGCCCAACTTGAAGGTGATTGTTACAAATCGGTCTTTCGAACGTACTGTAGTGGTGATCTCTAACAATGGTGGGGCACTCGGCCGTTACCGTCAAAGAACAATAGTAGATGAAGCCGCACAAAGAAAATTACTTTCGCACAGCCTGGCGGTGTATTTGGCGCCGTAACCCTTTACCCTACCCTAAACCCTTGGCAGTGTATTCCGTCTTCCCGTCAATGGCCTGTACAGGGTCAAAAATCATACGATACGGTGGCATTACGCTAGCTGCAGGCGCAGCACAGGAGTACACAGCGCTACACAGAGTTACACATCCCACTCGTCCGATTAGTTCCCGTGCATCAGTAGCCGTCACGGTGGTCTGTACCAGTTCCTGGACCTTCTTGCCGAGGCCGCTCTCGTCCTCTCGCAGCACGTCCTTCCGTCAAACCAGAATGTACGAGCGGTACGTCCACTCTTTCTATTACCTGGATGAGCTTTCCAGAAGCAATGCTGCGCACCTCGATAAACTTGGGCGAAAATAACAAGAGGTGGGGCCCACCATGAGCATACGCTGTCGCTCTGCAACCCCAGGAAATAAACCAGCTGAACGGACAGGTTTGCCATGATTGTCAATGTAACAGCCAAATTCTAGAACAAAACTCAAGTCAGAAAACGAATAAGTAAATAGAAATATACCGGCCGTCATACACTACGAGGATTCCACATCTCACCAATCCAGGGGTCTTTGCCGCGTCGCACTTTCTCTGAGCATATGTAGAGACGTATTTGCGCCACGCGTGGAGTCGCAAAGATTGGGTACCAGTCGACGAGGGGACAGTCATACTTGGTTGATCGCCAATTCACGACCAGTTTAATGGGCCGTTCTACCTCACGAACGGGCTCACTTCATTGGCTTCACAATACGAATGGCCTTGGACGAGCAAATTGCTATATTCTGTGAGAGAATTATTGCGTCATAGGCGTGTCGCGGGATAGGCATCGGCTGGCAGCCTGTTGGGGAAATGGTAACGACTAAACCTTTCAGCAGACGTGTGAAGACGGACAGAACCAAAAGACCGGTGTGACGATTTGTTGAAGGCTTTGCATTTTCATTCTGGTCAGTTAATTCTAGTACATGCAATGTAACATGTATGATTGTCCTTCTTGCATAAACAGCTTTTGGGAATGAGAAACGGGACAGCTCGATAGATTACGCAAAGTTCGATGCGCAACGCGACCTGCTTTGCAGAAAAATACTTCCCCATCTCTCTTAACCTTAATATTACGCGAGTCAACGTGTACTTATCATAGTCTTCTGTCTGGGGAATCAAGTCACAGCTACAACTTGTTTATTCCATGCTGGCGGTCCGCAAGTCGTAAGGTGCTTGTGGGGTTGTCAGGAACAGGCGACGCTGTCTGGGTTAGGTGAGGCCGATGGAATAGGAGGGTCTAGGTCTCGGGTATCGTTGTGCGCACTTAGGCTCCAATGCTTGCAGAAACGTGGGCATCTAAAGCGGAAGCAACCTGCAAAGAAGTGCGTGAATGGGCTTTTGTTAGGGGTGAATACGGAGATCGCCCTGTGTGCGACCAGGTTTAATGACAACGGATTCTACGGATAACGGGGGCTCTAGGGAAACGACACCGCTACAAAGAGCCAGCATCGGGATGGACGACGATGAGGGGTCAGAAACGACGGTGAGAGGGACGGCGGTTGTTTCTTTGGTTTGTTGGGAAGCACTGTGTACAGGGTTGGACGAGATTTTGGATATGTTAGTGTCGGCTTGCATCGTACAGGAGGTGGCAATGTCCGGTGCGGTGAAGTAGCAAAAAAACGTTGCTTCTCTGGGGAAGTAAGGTGGGGCGAGAAACTGGGCGAATTGCCAAGTTGGGTCGTGCGCGTATGTGAAGATGATATACCGGGAACAGGAGCTTGAGCGGTCAGGTCTGTGCTATGACTGGGGGCGTTACACAATGGATACGACGATGGCTGGTACAGAGTGGAGTCGAGATCATCGATGGAAGCGGTGAATGGCGCGGTGGGGGCAGTATCGGTCCCTTGATGTAAAGCCTCGAAAAGATGGCGAATCTCTGGAAGAATATCGGTAAGTGTTTTGTCGGCCCCTTCCTTCCTGGCTTCTAGGACGGCTTCATTCCACAACGCACAAAAGTCGTGCTGTAGCGCAGGAAGCGTATCGTGTATGTTAAATGGGAAAAGGGATCGCAGGACGTCTCTTTGCGAACGACGGGTTTGAAGTGCTTGACGCGTCGTGTAGGTCAAAACGGCAAGTGACGCACTATCCCCATGCGCAAGGTAGTCTCGAAAGATACGATCTGGTACGCCGAATTCGTCCTTAGCGAGCGTGATCCAGCGATCATCGCGTCCCCGGGCGCGGGCTAGGATGCAGGCAACGATCCTCCGTATATTCAAATCGATCGAACCATTCTTGCCATGGCCCCACCGTCTCAAAGAGTGCCCCACCTCAACGGATTGCAGCGCTTCACTCCAGCGCCCTCTATCGGAAATGTCGTCGAGGATGCGCGAAACTGCACTGGGTTCGAGTGCCGCATTGGCCACATTAAGGCAGGTGATGAGTCGATCGCTTCTAACGGATTCGGTGACCGAATTGGATGAGAAAGTGCGGTCCAAGAATCCATCCAAGGCTTGTTGCAACTTCGTCCCGACTGGAGAAGGTAGAGGCACGGCGTTGACTAAATCTGAGTTACAGAAACCAGGGATGGTGTCAAAGAACGCCTCCAGTGCGTGATCGTCATCCAGGGCAAGCAATATCCGCTCAATGACAGAGGCGTCGATTTCCGGAGATGGTTTTGAAGCAACTTCTTCGGCCACCTTCCACACACCGTGTAAGAAACCATCGCTATAACGGTTACTCAGACGGCGATATCGCTTCCTGGCATCATCGCAGAGGTCATCTAGGGGTCTGATGTACGAACAGACTTGAAATACTGCATATGATACGCCGGGAAAAGAGTGCAAGAGCAATGGTGAAAAAGGTGTGTAGAGTAGCTCATGGGGAACGAAAGTCCCTCCCAACGTAATAACTATATATACAGTGGTGAAAATCGCGATCCACCAAACCACTGCATGGAGGACAGCATGATTAGTATTGAAAATATAGATGACGCATCCAGCCATGAAGAGGAAGAGGGAAAAATGAAGGTAGAAGGGCGATTGGCCACTTCCCCAAGTAACATATCGCCCCCAAGGGCGGCTGGCAAAGAATGCACGAATCCGCGCTCGCTGGTCTGGAGTATGCAATGGCTGCTGGGTGACAGTGATGTATCGATGTGCCCAGTGCTGTATTAAAGCAGCCGACGTGGCACCCGTAAGACTGATAAGCAAGCTTAAGAACCAGAGTGAGTTCACCCAGACAGCATATCGAGGCGGAGAGAACGGAGGTGGTGAGGCCAAAGGGGATAAAATGGACACTTGAGATGCGTTCGGATTGCCGAGAAGCTGGTATATGTTCTTAAGGTAGAACGCAGAGGTATCTTGGGAATTTGGCTTGAGGTCTTGGATTGAGATTGTAAGCAATGCACCGACAGTGGCAGCAAATAAACCCGCCTATATTGTACAGTTGGTATGCGCAGTCACAAGGAGTTCTACTTGAGGACTCACGAAAACCATAGTTCCATCTGTATCTCTCTGACAGCGTTCGGCCAACTTATTGTCATCTTCCTGTGAAATATTGGTGTACATGGCGTAGAGAGGCCATGAGCTATCACCATAGTCGAGTTCTCTCTTGGATGGCGGATCGCGGGGATCTACTACTAGTATGTACGTTGGTTGATTTAGCAAGAGCAAGACAATGAACTACAGCCAAGATACCTGCGTCATCCCCATTCTCGATATCTGCTACTCGGCTTCCAGCTCGGGACATTGAAGAGTGTTGCGCAGTATGGAGCGGATGTCGAGTTGAGGAATTACTTACAGTAGGTGGAGTGATGGCACAGATGGCCGCTTCAATTGATTTGGTGCAAGACACGGGAGCTTCAGCGCTTCAGGGCTGTATACGATACCGCGCCTTTGCATGTCTTCGACAATGCTCGCACGGAGATACGTACTCTGAGCGAGGACAGCCGCGCGTCTCGCTTGTTCTTGTAACCTATCGACTATGGGAGCTCGCACCCCTTCGTCGTGCTCTTCAATCTCACACTTCCTTCACGCGTGAGACAGCGACTGGCCGCATCGTTAATTGACACTTAGGCTACTCGGTCTTCGGTCCATGATTCATCCAGAGACTGGCGAGTGGGCTGTGTTATTTGATGACCGCTGTCCGAGAGAAGATACGAATGAAAGCTAAGTACGAGCATTCTCGGTGAAGGAGATCTATTTTGTGGTACGGGGTGCGTTGCCTGCCTATACACTCAGTTTCGTAGAAGCGAGAGCTGAGGGCCACGGAGTCTAGGTTCGGGGGAGTTTCTTACCGGACAACAGGGCCCTGTCGAAGTGAATGTAAGCTCTCCCATTGTTTTGTGCTTTGCATCTGCGGAGACTGACTGCCGCAATCCTGTGCAGTGATTGCGTTGGCATCCTAAAGGCCCAGTCTTGCTCGCTGGCTCTAATGACAGTATAGTCCGGTTATGGCAGCGTATCACTGGCACTTCCGACCTCGCCGGGTTGAAAGGCTCAAAGACTCGTTACAGTGCCACCCGGTAATACCATGCAAGTTTTTGCAGGCCACACGGGGTCTGTCCAGTGCGGAGAGTTTACGCCGGACGCCGGACGGAGAGCAGAAAGAACTAGTTGTACTCGTGGTGCCAAAACCATCTCTAGGCAAAAGGATCGTAACCGCGTGCGCCGACAATACCTTCATCTATTGGGACCCGCGCTCGCCCACCCCGCTCTTCAAGTTAACAGGAAACGGTTCGCGGTTCGACCTAACACGGTCGTCACCGGTGCGGTAGATGGCAATGTGTGCATCTGGGATCTCAAAACGAATCGGTTGCGCACGACGCTCGAGCACAAGGTAAGCTGTTTTTTCTTCGACTTCCCCCGCCTGCTAGTCATTTTTTGCTTTTGATGCCGATTGAATGAACGTTGGTCCACAGGATGCCGTATTGGTGCACCAACAAAACCACATCTTGTCATTTCTCATTTCGTCGTCCGCAGACTATACCCTTCGGACGTGAAATGCGCGCGGTGGGGCTCTCGTCCGGGGGCACAAAGGACACCAAGAGCCTATCAATGGTGCCACACTGGGACAGGGTGGGGAGATCGTGGTCAGCGCAAGTGACGACGGTGCATGCCTGGTATTCGGGACGGAATAGAGAGACGTGGGGACTCATGTTGAATGTGCCCGTGGAATCATCACTGTATAACCCACATAGATTTTGTATGCGCCTAAAACCGCGAAAGATGGTGAACATATGAACATATGAACGAATATGAACTGCATGACTCGGGCTGCCACTCGGGTCGTCAATCTACAGGCATACGGAAATGATTACGACAGCCCAAACCCAAGAAAAGCAAAGCTACAAAAGTCCTTCCCACTAGAAAGTTACATATCCAACCGAGATCCATCCTATAGTAACTAGAAGCAAACCATTAGATCAGGTATCAATCAACACCACGGTATTTAAGCTCCACGAGCCTCTCCGTACGGCTGCCATCGTCCTCAGTACCACCAGTCATGACGGCAATAAGCAATAGCCCTTCCGATATCCCGGAGCGTAAGGGTCGCAGCTCACTAAATGGCACCATTCGGATGAGCCTGACCGTTTCGATGTTGCGCACTTCGATGTATCCAGGGGAGAATAGCAGGAGGTGCGGTCCGCGACGCGCAAACGCTGTGGCTTTGCGCTCCCATTCAATATAGTAAGTCGAGCGAGCGGGCTTTCCTTCTTGGTCCACGAAACAGCCAAGGTCTGGAAAAGCGTCAATGATGAACACACAAACGGAGAGTTGTTGCTGACCGTTGTAGACTAAAAGGAGATCCCTCTCGTGTGTCACCATTCCGAGGACGTTTGCCTTGGCCACCAATTGAACGACCTTTGGTGCATCTTCCTTTACCTTTACTTTCCTAAACGGCACCTTCGATTTCTTCTTGTGCACTTCTTGCGCAATTCTGGGCACCGCTTTAGGGGGAGGGGGGGGCTTTTCCTTGCTTTGTGAATGATCAATTTACGACCCTCGGCGAGCAAACGACAAACTCACCTTGTAGGTTCCACAAAATAAATGGCCTTGGATGTGCAAATCGCCACTTTGTCGTGAAAACATGTTGCGTCGTGGGGGTCTTCCGGAATAGACATTGGCTGTTGCAAGAGTGATTAGTGCTCAACCCTTCTGGAAGATGTGTGGAGACAAACGGAACATAAGGGGAAGTACGTCGCCGGAACCAGCGCGCTCCCATCGTGGTGGATCAGTTTTTCCACATGCGCTTTAACCTCCTCGGATATCTTCGTCGCATAAATAACTTCCTGGGTGTGAGAAGCGAAGAAAAGCGAAGAATGCAGCTAATCACTTACCCACGGTTAGATCGGCAATGCGACCCGCCTTGAAGAATAAAACGTCCCCATGACCTTGAGCAAACCCTTCCTCGGGGGCTCCAAGGTTGAATGCGGCATCACCCTGAGCCCGAGAAACGCGAATGACCTTATCAAGAGGGTATGAAAACAATGCCAATTCACAATGGACAATAAACTTGTTGAATTCTGGCATGGCCACTATCGAATTTGGCTCATTGAATTCCAGGACCTTCTTAAATGCTGCGGGCAACCAAAATTGTAGACAAGACAGGTGAGAGTTTTTCGACGACTCACAATAGTCAATACCCTCAACACGCTTGCTAACGTATATACCACTGGTACAACCAATGGCGATGTAATCCTCCCGTTGAAACGCTGACAGTCGCATGAGTACTAATCAATGGCAAAAAAGTCAAGGCATCCTACAAAACAACGTGGCACAAGTGACACGACCAGTGTAGGTTATCCCACGGGTGAACTGGATGCGTGGAGCTATCTTGAAGAAGCCGTCGTTGAGAACCTGGGGTTCGTATAACTACATTCCGTTTAGAGACAGTTGGGAAGTCAACTGCAAAAAGGGTACCATTCCCGCAGCCTGTTGGGACTTCCGTGCCTCAATCGCCTTCTCAAGAGCAACCTTCCACTTATTGCGCTCTGTCCCCTTTTTAGTGTAAAGGGTATATCGCCGAGTTATCTTGGCAGCGGCATGATATATTGTGAAAGGATACATTGGTTCCTTTGTTGGCGATAAACGGATTCGCTTCAACAAGCCTATGTGATATTTTCGAATTTCCGGTTCGTCATCGAAAGATGCCAATTGTAAGTACTCCAACGGGATTGGCTAGTCAATGAGATTACATGAGTGAAGACGTTACAAAAGGAAGTGTGGCCACATTCACTTACCCTGATTACATGAGTGGACTTGGTCACCGCCGGCACGGTTGGGCCTTCGGCTGGGCTCGTTTCTTTCACGAGCAACACGACTAGTACGAGTTAGGTCCAAGAGAAAGTTGATGGCGCCGCTACGTACACTGGCTGTCCAACAGGATAGCGTATGTATCGGTCCACGAAATCCCACTACCAAATATATTCCACCAGGGGCTGTCACGTTTTTGGGTTGCAACCGGTTCGAAACGAACCATTGTCCAGGGATCCTTATCTTTGTCGAAGACCTGGAAGACGTCCATCGTGAGTCTGGCGTTGACGTATCAACACCACATACTTACTGGGATTTCACCCTCCGGATAATCCAAGATCCTAAAAAGTTCCTTGGTGTCTTTTTCGGCCTCGGTATCCGGTCTTTTAATGCCAGGGGGGTGATTATCAAGCAACTGGAAGGCAGGCTGGGGAAAAGATATTTGTGGAACACTTTGAATGGGTCGGAGTTGCAAGGATGGAGGAGTCGTCAAGGGGGGCACCGTTACATGACGGTGGGGCATAGGAAATGTGGGCGTTGGTGAACCCCGCGGGTCTAGTCCATTAACTGTCAAAGGCAAGGTCGGGGTCCTGTATGGGTGGGTGGTAAATGGCTATTCAGAGGAATTTGCAGGACAATCCTACAGAGCTGGGATGGTAGGGGGTCCACGGAAGGGTGGAACAGGGCTGTAGGAGCCGGAGGGATTGGACCCTACAGGGTTGCGCGATGGGGTTGGCCCCGGGGGGTTTGATGACGATGACTGCATGTCGCGAGACAAGCAGGGTTGTAGTAATTGACGCCCATAGCCCCACTGGCCCTTTGATCTGATGAAGCCATCTTTTGACCAACGGCGCAACGTACAAGTCGGATTCTGATTCCGAGATCGAGGTGCGCACTCAGACTCACTCTTCAGTTCGCTTCCGCCTCATGACCTCCAAACGTGTGCCCCGAGCGGAAACGGCGGAAGCTGGGAGATATCTCCATCGGGTGGTCAGATCTATCAGATCCGGCCCGTTTGCGCAGCTCGGAGATGCGGTCGAGATAGGTGACTCTTTCAAGCACGCGGAAAGGGTCGAGGATGGCAGAATTTACATGCGGCAGTGGCAAGTCTTTATAAACATGCGGCCCTGTAGTTACTAGACAGCTCTTCGATGGGTGGGGAGCCAGAAGTATGGACGTATCGCAGATGATGAAAGTATCGTAGGGCATGGGACGTTTGCGCTGTGATCGAGCTGGACGCTCGACTGTGCACAGTTGCCCACTTGCCATTGAGTGTATTACAAAATACATCCAATCAATGTCAATCAAAAAATCCGTAACCAAAGACTTGTCTCAAGATGATGGATCTACATTGCTTGGTTGTGACGAGGAGGGATAAATGGTTATTACGGACAGTCACTACCCACGGACCACGACATCGTATTTTCTATGACATTGAAGCCATCGGATTTCGCTCTTAGTTGGTGCCCAGAACTGCTGACGCTGAAGATACCTGAGATCGAGGCAGATGTCACCTCAGAGGACTTGGAGTATTCAGGAGGAATGGTGGTGTAAATTGAATGTGTGGATGTACGCGAGTCATTTGAGGTTGTCGCTGAGGCAGACACATGTTATTGTGGTGGTAATAACAGAGGGATGAAGGGAGATACAAGCCCAGGTAATTATCGCGAATGTTCTGCAATTAATGCGGTTCGATGTAGATTAGGGTATACATGAAAATACAGCCGCCGATCCACAGAAAGTAAGGTACAGTGTCATTTTCACAAGAATGTCGGGTATCCCACCTATTCCCAACCATCCGTATCATCAGTTCGAGCATCAATTACCAGTGTAAACAAGCTCCACAAGCTTTTCCGTGTAACTGCCATCGTTCTCTTTCCTAGTCATGGCGGCAACAAGCTTGGGCCACTCGGTCAAACCAGAGGGTAGGAGATGCAGATCATTAACTGCCACCATTCGGACCAGCTTGCCCGTTTCGATGCTGCGCACCTCGATGTATCCAGGCGAGAATAGTAGGAGGTGTGGACCGTAATGCGCATACGATGTGGCTTTGCGCTCCCACTCCATGTAAAAACTCGGATCAGCTGGCTTGCCATCTTTGTCCACGAAACAGCCAAGGTCTTGAAAACTGTCAGACGACGAATATATAAACAGAGAGCAACTTTACTGACCGTTGTAGACTACAAGCATATTGTTCTGGGTTTTCATCAACCCGAGGATTTTTGCCTTGCCTACCAATTCGAGGATCTTCGGCAAGTTGCTCTTTCCAATTCTCAACAACGCCTTCGTTCGTGTTAGCAGCCGCTTAACAGCATTTGGCTTGAAATCCGACAGTTCAAGCACCACTTCATGCCACGGATTGTCCACACTTTGTGGATGATCAACTCACGATCCCCAAGGAGTAAAAGTAAACGACAAACGTACTTTGTCAGCTCCATCATATAAATGGCTTTGGACGTATAAACTGCCACCTTGTCAAGAATAAATGTTGCATCGAGAGGATCCTCCGAAATAGGAAGCGGCTATTGCACAAAAGATTAGTGGCTAAATACTTCAGAGTGCGTGTGGAGACGAACCGAACCCAAACGTTGGTATGATGAACTGGGATCCCCTGGGTACTGTGGGTTCTGTCCCTGGTCTGTCAACTCAAATACATGCGATGTAACTTTCTGGCAATTCTTCGATGCATAGACAACTATTTTGCGGATGAGCGAAAGGAAAATGGGTCAGTATAGGGTTCAGTTACTCACTGAACCTTCGGTCGGCTACGCGACCCGCCTTGAAGGATAGAACGTCCCCATGTCCTTGAGCCAACTTTTCCTCCAAGCCCTCAAGGCTTGGTTGAGATGAGGCATCTTCTTGAGAAACGCCAATGACAAGTTCAAGAGAGTATGAAAATAGTTCCAATTCGCAGTGGACAATAAGTTTGTCGAATTCTGGAATGGCGACTATCGAAGTCGGCGAATTGAAAGGCAAGACTTTCCGAAATGCTGTGGGTAATTAATCAGTGACCAGTGACTAGCACAGGTGGGGGTTTCGACGGCTTACAATGGTCATCAGCACGCTTGTTTAAGTATATACCAGTGTCGCAACCAATGGCCATGTAATCCTCCCCTTGAAACGCTGAAAGTCGCATAAGTACTAATCAACGGCAAAAAGTCATAACATCCTACAAAACGACGCGGCACAAACGACACTGCCGGTGTAGTTTATCCCACGGGTGAACTGGATGCGTGGGGATATCTTGAAGAAGTCGTCGTTGAAAACTTGGGGTTCGTATAACTAAGTTTCGTTGTTAGAGACGATTGGGAAGTCAAAAGAACAATAATGGTACCATTCTTGGATCTTGTTGGGACTTCCGTGCCTTGATCGCGCTCTCGAGAGCATCCTTCCAACTATTGAGTTCCCTCTTCGACTTGGCGTAAAGGGTATATCGGCGAGTTATCTTGGCAGCGGAATGGTATATTGTGAAAGGATACATTTGCTCTTTTGTTGGCGATAAACGGAAACAGGACCCGGCTCGTTTAAGCATGCTTAGGTCCTGTTTTCGCACTTCTGGTTCGTTATCGAAAGACGCCAACTCTAAACATTCCAATGGGATAGGCTAGACAAGACGACTTGCATAAGTGGGAAGGTAATAAGGAGAAGCGGTGACGCGTTTACCCTGATTACATGCCTGGGCTTGGTTGTCTGTGGTGGGCTAGTTTCCTTCTCAAACCACAAAACTACAGTGACACGAGTCAGACCAAGGGAGGGATGATGGCACAATTGCTCACAATGACTGTCTAACAAGGCACCGCACCCATCTCTCCACGAGTTCTTGTCGTCAAAATCTTTGCATGCAAGCGTCCCAGAATAAATCGGGGTCCAGGTGTCGTCTTTGTTGAGAACCTGAAACGAGTCAGCCAAGAGTTCAGCGTTATCACTATCCCCGACTCACAGGGATCTCGCCTTCCACGTCAATCCAGGTATCGCAAATTTCCTTGCGTCGTGCAGCCGCCGAAACACTTGCTAGGCTGGTGCGAGAGCTAATAGCAGAGTTATTGAGCGATAGGTGAGAGTTTGCGCCTGAATGACTGCTAGAGCTTGGAAGTACAGGCGTAGGCGGTCGAAGGGTATCTCCGCTTGATGTCGTAGCATGAGACTGCGGTACCAGAAGCGCGAGGGTATCCGGCACAGCGGGGTCATTGGTTGTCACTGATAACATGATTGGAGGCGGGTGCCTGTGTGAGTGAGGTGTGGGACGGGAAGGGAGGGGGATAGTTGACTGTGGACGACTTGGTTACAAGGTCTCTCAAATTTTTATAGCTCTAGCTCAATGAATGCTGTAAACGCGGTGCACCGAACCGTACGCAGCAGACCACAGCCTCACGGACACAATTTGCTGTGCGATAGCTGGACGAGCGATCTAAGGCAACTGCTGCAATTGCTGTAGGGTTGATGTTTCTGTTGGGCAAGCACGGATAAATGTACATGGCCAGGTAGGAGAAACTGGGGCCTTCATGGTGTCCAGAGCGAATGCATTTCCGTATGATCTCCAGGGAAAAACTGCCATAAAGGGACTGAACAGGATGCAGTGCACGGGCAGGTGCGCGAGCTTGTGAAGAGAACACTTCGACCTGCCAAGACCTGCCAAGAGATCACATAAGGTCACGTGAATAGTGAT
Source organism: Russula ochroleuca (assembly GCA_015178965.1). Lineage (NCBI taxonomy): Eukaryota > Fungi > Basidiomycota > Agaricomycetes > Russulales > Russulaceae > Russula > Russula ochroleuca. Next base: position 1,285,325 of record WHVB01000002.1, read on the forward strand.
CACGTGTAATCTTACCGAACTTCACAGCGATGGTTACACACAAGGTTACACATCGGTTTTTCCTTGGGTTTTTCTAACGTAGTACTGAATCTCCGACAACGATGGGGCACCCGGAGAGTGTCCCCGTCAAAGGACATTGAGTATATATAGTTTATAATGGCACTGAATGGCGATGCAAGCGAATGTGAGTGGGATCGAAATCAGATCAACGGTCCGGAATGGTCTGGAACGGAACGTGTTACTGGGCTGCACACAAACTGATTATTTTTTGGGACAGCCTCCTTGACAACTTCTTGTATTGTATGCCTGTACAGTATGCTGTCCGTCTTCCTGTCAATGATCTACACAGCCTCTGTGAAGAGGATAACATGTTACAGTGACAATATTAAGGCAGCTGCGGTCCTGGACTGCGGAGGCATCACATGAATACCGTACACAGCTCCTTGTCCAGTAGGTCGTCCGTACAAAACAGTTACACATCCCATTCATCCCACTGTTGCTCCACGCGTCCCATTAGTTCCTGTGCATCGATAGCCGTAGTCTGTACCAGTTCCTGGACCTTCTCGCTGAGGCCATTCTCGTCCTCAATATCGCCAGTCATCGCGGCAACAAGCATATCCTCTTTCGTCAAACCAGAATGCACGAGTCGTACGTCTTTTCCTTCTATTACCTGAACGAGCTTGCCAGAGGCAAGGCCGCGCACCTCGATAAACCTGGGCGAAAATAGCAAGAGGTGGGGTCCACGATGAGCATATGCGGTGGCCTTGCACTCCCAAGAAATATAACCAGCTGAACGGGCAGGTTTGCCGTGACTGTCCATGTAACAACCAAAATCTACAAAGAGAAGAAAGAACGTCAGAAAACAAATATGCAAGTAGAAATATACTGACCGTCATAGACTAAGAGGAACTCAGCCTTCTCACATCTCACCAATCCAAGGATCTTCGCCGCGTCGCACTTTTCTCTGAGCACATGTATGAACGTATTTGCGCCATTCGTCGAGTCGAAAAGTTTGGGCACCACAATCGGCGAGACATTCATACTTGGTTGATCATTAATTCGCGACCCGTTGCTCCAAGAATGGACTCACTTCAGCGGCCTCACAATGTGAATGGCCTTGGACGCACAAATCGCTACGTCCTTGCAGAGAAATATTGCATCATGGGCGTCTCGCGGGATAGGCATTGGCTGTTGGAGAAACGGTTAGCGGTTAAACATTTCAGCAGACATGTGGAGACGGACAGAACCAAAAGACCGGAATGACGACCCACGATCCGCTGAAGGCCTTGCGTTTTCATCCTGGTCAGCTAATTCTAGTACATGCAATGTAACATGCATGAATGTCTTTGTTGCATAAACGACTTTTGGGAATGAGAAACGGGACAGCTCGATATGTGACCAATCCCTCACTCAATGTTCGATGGGCAACGCGACCTGCTTTGAAGAACAAAACACTCCCATCTTTCTGGGCGAGCCTCTCCATCGAGCCCTCAAGAGTTTCAGGTGTGTCGTGCCTTTGAGAAACACGAATGACTAAATCAAGAGGATACGAGAATAACGCCGTATCGCAATGGACTAAGAGCTTGTTGAATTCTGGGACGGCAACTATTGAGGTTGGGCTGACGTTTTCCAAAACCCTCTGAAATGCTGTAGGCAAGCAAATTAACAACCAGGGTAGGTGAAATATAGGATACCTCACAGGAGTCAGCACGGATACCGACGTATATACCGGTGGTACAGCCAGCAGCAAGGTAATTTCGCTTTTTAAACTCTGAGGGTTCCATCAACGCTGATCGACGGAAATAAGCAGAAAACTTACCAAATGAAGCGACACAACGGATACGACCAGTAAAGTGCGTCCCTGTGGCTTGTGAGGTGCGTGAAGGCGAGCGGAAGAAGCCGTCGTTAAGCGTTTGGGGTCCGTACCACTGGGTTTGATAATGAGACACGCAGAATATTGATGGGGCAGTTCAAGTACCTTATTCGCGTCTTGTCTGACCTTCCTAACACCAATCGCGTCCACAAGCGCATTGTGCCAGTTGATCCGAGCGGTCGGCGTGAGGGTATAAAGGGTATATTGACGAGGGACTTTTGGATTGGCATGATATATAGTGAACGGATACATGTTCTGCTTGGTCGAGTTGATGCTTATGAAGCTGCCATTGTCCGCGCGCTCCTTTCTGACTACTGGGGGCTCCTCGAAAGATGCCACCCGCAAATACTCTAGCGGGATCGGCTGGACAGGGTGGAGTAAGCAGGACTGGAATGGAAATCAAGGTATGGTCATAGATTTACCCTTACTATGTGACTGCGCGTGATCGTTCCCGATGTGCTCATTTCCTCCTTGAGCAACATGACTAGCACGAGTCAGTCCTGACACTGGAATGACGGCGCAGCCGCGCACAATAGTTATCCAACAAGGCGCCAAATATATCACTCCACGAACGCCAAGTGTCGGATTTCTGCCTCGCAAGAGGTCCTGAATGGATTAAGGTCCGCGACTCATCGCGTAAATCTAGGTCCTAAAAGGGATTATAAGCTTAGCAAAATCAACTGCCCTGAACGTACAGTGATTTCGCCTTGTGGGTCTACCAAGCTCTTGTAAAGTGCTCCAAACTTGACCTTATCTTCTGCAGCCGCAATACCAGGTTCTGAGCTTTTGATGAAATCTTGCAGAACAGTCAGCACAATAGGAATGGTCTCAAGATCCGGATGACCCTCGGCAGTCAAATGCTGAATTCGTTCTAAAATCAACTTCAGTCTTGGCAGTCGGGTGATGGGACGAGTCAGCAGGGTCTTAAAATCCCGTTTCCTAAGTCGAGGGTCTTCTGAACACGTCTCAATGAAGTTGCTGTAGAGGGGGTTTTGGTCGAGTTCTTTCCTATGATGTTCTAACGATAAAGGTGAATGCTTGATGTAGGACTCATACTCAGGTGTAAACCGGAGTGCATCTATTGTCCGGTAAGGTCAGAGAAGACAACGCATGTTCCCGAAAGACACGCACTATCTAGGACGATGTCCGCTATGCTCTGAACCAGGGGATGCTGGTCCCGCTGACGGGAAAAAAGAGACCGAAGCATGCGTCGATGGTGCGCCACAATTTCATCCATATTCCAGAAGACCTCAGACACAAACATCTTCCCCTTTTCTTTGGCCATTATCTCGAATGGGGCGCTCAATATTGGGGTAATATAGACCTAAAGGCAAACTCAGTCATAACGATACGGATGGTTAATGCACCGTACATCTTCTATGATCTGGAGGTCATTAACGTAGTCTAGTTCCGACTTGAAAATCTCGAACAAGACAGACTGCCGCTCGACCTCTTTCTTCCCAAGAGCTTCGAGTGCTTGGGGTGGGACGAACCTAGCCCATTCTTGTTCAGATTCAGGGGTCTTACCAGACTGAAATAATTCAAGTCCGGCTGCGGAGTCAAGGCTATGCATAGTTAACGTTACGGACACACAATGTCAGAGCCGGGCCTTATACCTGAGTTTACTGAGATCATGGTCTGTCTGAGGCTCTACATGCTAGGCGAGATAACACATAAGCTATGTCTTTTTGAGATGGAACCGCAAACGCTACCTCTGCGCCCTGAAAGTTGGGACCAGTGACAGAGCTGCGATGCGACAGGGCGGGGGTTACACGGGGAGTTGTATCCAAATGCTGTCTTGGAGTCCGAGGTGGAGGTGGGGGTGGATGTGTGACATCCCTGCTTGATGTCTTGCGATAGAGCTGAGGCTCAGGAAACGCTAGGGTTGTCGATTCCAACGAGTACGAGCTAGTGGCTCTCGGGCGTTGCCAGTTTGGAGGTGAGAGACTGGATGGGTAGGCGGTAGGCGTCGATGGAGAGGGATAATCATACTGCGGAGTCGGAAAAGGTGTGGGGAACGCGTGTGGGGGAAATGAAGGGTTCTGTGAGACGGTAGGAGAACCAAAAGCCTGTGGGTGGGCGTGTGGAGAGATACGGTCAGGATGAGGGTGCCTTGAGCCTCCTGGGCTGTTCCTTGACCTCGAGGTTGATTGCATAAAGACAAGTCTGAGTCAACCCCTGCCACACGCACTTTTCTTCAGTACAGTGAGTACACCCAACCTTGCTCACATCCCCAAGCTGGCGTCGACATCAGAAAGGTCTCTACCACTGCTTTTCTTTCGCTTCATTGTCTAAATTTTCATTTCTCAGTGCATGCAAGTCGACGGCGTACACGCTCTACCCGCCGGAGATGATGAAGACGATGGTTCATTGTTTGGTTCCCCTCCCCCGTCTCCGGCCAGAGGTAGGTCACCACAACTAGCCCTCCCCGCAGGCCCAGGGCCTACAGAAAACGTGGGGACCATTGCACTTCCTGGTTCCCATTATTGTTCTGAACTTGCCATCGATCCGGCAGTTTTACTTTTCAACCGTCCTTTGCCTCAAAGAAACCCAGACACGCCCACGGTCACGTCTACACCAACGCTTACGCCCACGCCAACGCCCACTCACTTTACCCCCCCATCTACCCTGAGTACGCCCCACAGGCCCGCAACATCTCGCGGGGCATCGAGGGCTCCCAGGAACCCGAGGAATGGTAGGGCTCGGTCTGCTACACCACATCCCCCTACTCCTCCAATCCATTTCCCCGATCCCGATGAACCATTACCTCCCAACTTTCTGCGCAGCCAGCAAGCACTTCTAGGGCATGCTGGCCTGATTGGTGGATTGGACCCATCTACTCTTTCCACGAGGCATCACAGAGGGACCACATCACAAAACCCGATCATAGTCGAGAACGAGCTTGATCCACCGCCGTTGGGGAAGGGAGACACATATTCCCTTGATTCTTCTTTACTTCCATCCCCGCCAAGCGAGGAGGTCGTTTCATCTCTTGTAAAGCAGAGAAATATCTTTCCTGTGTTGGAGTCCTTGCTACGATTACTCTCCGGCACTGGAGTATCCAGCCTTTCCCCTGCTGTAACGCCGTCCTGCCTCCCTACCCCCTCGGATTCTAATGCATTTAGCAAGGAATGCGGCGTCGCACCGAAGCGCCGGAGACTGAACTCAGTTCCTGCGGGGGCCGCTGACTGGGATGTGCCATATCCATTCCAACAGGGAGAAGGGCCAACTCAATATCATCTTCGTTGGGAGAAGGAGCGCCTTAGGCAACTTCTCTCTCAGCTTGCGGTGGTCGTCAAAGGCGCCAAACGGTCTGCCGCCGCTAGGACATACCTACAGCAACATGCAGATTTATGGTCCTCCATCAACCCGCCAATGCCTCAAGGCCAAACGTCCGATCAACAACAGCCCACCGGTGTATCATTCTTCGAACATGACGTGCCGGCCTGTCCGTCCTATGTCGAAGATGTTGCCCCCGTACCCACGGTATCCGAGACTCCGCGCCAAAGGCTACAAACCCCTGCAGCTGCTCCACAGACCGCTCCCCTAGATCTCGTAACTTCTCTCCTTTATAATTCTATGCCACGCGTGTCGTCTCCTTCAAATCTTACATCGTCGTCGTCTTCGGATTCCTTGCTGCATCATCCTCCCTGTCCTAGTTCGCGTGTTACAACGTATCCCATGTCATCTAGAGCGTCTTCAGCAGCGCTGATGCAAGGGCCCGCTGCATCTGCGACTACTCCGACCGAGCAGATCGTTTCTTTATCAGATCCACGACGTCAAAATCAAGGCCCCCCAAGTGGCAAAGCATTGAACAAGCAAGAAATTATTCAGCGTGCAAAGTATCGACGACGGCAACTCGAGACAGAACTGGAAAAAGCGAAGGTGGAGCTCTGGGAAACCACAATTGAACAGGGTGTGTTAAATCATCTGATGAAGGACCATGGCTGCTTGTAAAAGTTGATTGATACTCCTGCTGGTTAGATAGATTCCTTTACTTTCACGCTCTGCATAATGACACCTGTCACTCGGTTTACTTTGCCGCAACACCAGATACCTTTGTGGAAACGCTGGGTATCTACTTAGAGATCGTCTTTTTTCTCAAACTGGTCCACGGGATATTCCGCCGAAGATGAGGAGCTGAATGGGCTGCAATCCTCCAAGTGGGATCAGTTGATTACTGTGTAGCCCATCACGCTCAGGAAAAAATGGATACCGGTGCAGGGATGCCATTTAAAGGTGCTGGAACGGCAGGTCTTCCATCATGAGTTGCCCACTATCAGAAATGACCACAAAGCACCGCACATGAATTGTGCTCAACGAGCCACCCATTGCAGACATCACACCGACAACCTTCCGCATCGAGAATGTTCCCCTTGATTTTCAGCCCGGTTCGGGCGAGGTCCTTGTCCAAGTCAATTGGCTTTCGCTAGACCCCGCTATGCGGGGTTGGCTGCGCGACGCCAGGAGCTACATCCCTCCTGTGCAAATAGGCGAGGTTATGAGGGCTCTTGGGTTAGCCAACGTCGTGAAAGTAGGCGAAGGCTCTAGACTTCTATCCGGTGACGTTGTGAGTTGCAGCCCTGGTAGGTTGCTTTGATATCAATGCCCTTGAGAAACGCGATGCTTGTAGACAGGTTGGACGGTGTATGCCGTCTTGAAAGAGGAGGCTACTCAGAAGCGATTGTGAGAACCATAATAACGCCCCTCGTTGGCATACAGACCGAGGAAGGCATGCCAGCATTCCTCCGGGGGCCCAATTGCTCGACTTTTTAAGACCTCAGGGCATCGGTACGTACCTCGTCCAGCGTTTCTCGTGATCCCTGGATCGATCTGGCCCTTCCAGAAGCTTGACGGGATACTTTGTACGTCGTATTCGACGATTCGCTTGCCCGCTGTTAATGCTGCAAGAAAGGGTTTGTTAGTCGTTGCTAAGATCAAGACTGGCGAGACGCTCGTATTATCGGGAGCGGCTGGCTCCGTCGGCTCTTTGGCGTGCCAGATCGGTAAACTATACGGGGCGAAGGTCATTGGAATTGCTGGCACGGAAGAAAAGTGCAAATGGCTCAGAGAGGAGCTCAAGATTGACGCGACCCTAAACCCCGTATTCCACGAGGAGTTTAAGAACGAGGTCGGATACCTTGATGTCTTCTTCGACAACGTCGGAGGCGAGGTTTTGGATTTTGCCTTGACTAGACTCAAGAAGGGTGCCCGTGTTGCTTTATGCGGTGAGTCAGAGTAAGGGGCTGATGCGACCATACCAAATGACGTTTGCTAGGTGCCATCTCCGATTACAGTATGTTCCGTTTATTCTGGGAGCTGTCTAGTCCTGATAGTCCCACGTCACAGATGTTCCCAAGCCAAAAGGCCTCTCTTCTTATCTGGAACTCATAACCCAACGAGCGAAGATCGAAGGCTTCATTGTGTATGTCTGTTCAAAAGAGTGACTTGCATCGCCTGAGCACTAACCGGGGTATTGTCGTCTGTAGATTTGACTACGCAGATCGCTATCCAGGCATTGGCTGACCTCAGCAAATGGATTTCCGAGGGTCGCATAGTACGAAAATTCCACATCGTCCAGGCGTTGGAAAATGCACCCGAAGCGCTTCGCTTGCTCTTCACAAAGGGCTATACGGGAAAATTGTTTGCCCTCGGTCATTTCCATCCGTTTTCCCTGTTCTGACCCCTTTAATTTACCCAGAGTTGTCCATCTGTCCGGTCCTGAGACGAAGACCAGCAAATCTGAGTAATCCTGGGATTATGAAGCTAGGATTACTGTAATGAAGAGTCTCTTTATTTTGAATGAATTCGTTGTTTGGGGTCGAGTGTCGTAAGTAAAAAGTTGACCATCATGAAATATCCGGAAAGGCACTGAGAATTGGCTACGGCGGCTAGATTAGTGCAGAAGTTGCAAAACTGACTGCTGACTAATCGTGTCATGTGGCTAGGCCTGTCGGTCGCTCGACTCTATCTTTACCTTCGTCACGGTAATCGATAAGCGCTGGTCGAATTTCACGTGAGGTTACACTCGTGAGAACAACGCATAAAGGACTTCTAGTACCCGGAGCGATGCCTTACCTCTGATTGACCACTCACGCTTGAACACGGCCTGAAAAATGCTCCCAAACCACCACACAAGAATAATATTTGCCGAACGTCCAAAGACGGACATCACCCCCACCACCTTCCGCAAGGAGACAGTGGCCTTCGACCTCAAACCAGGGCCGGGTGAGGTCCTCGTGCGGGTTGACTGGATTTCCCTCGACCCCGCAATGCGGGGCTGGATGAGGGAGGTTGCGACCTATGTGAAACCTGTGGAGATCGGCGCTGTCATGCGGTCTTTCGGGTTGGGGACCGTAGTCGAAGCGGGCGAAGGCTGCGAGCTTCGCACCGGTGACATCGTGAGTGGCATGACAGGTGGGAGGCTACTCGGCGCTACTGTACTTTTGCCTTCTAACGCCGCGGACAGGTTTGGCGGAGTATGCCGTTATGAAAGAGAGAGAAGTGCTTCAAAAGATCATGTGAGCCCGACCACTGTTCGTTCGTTCGGTGGATCCATGGACTGAATGGGTTTCGCAAAGCATCCCTCCGGGCGCCCAATTACTCGACTTCTTAGGGCCTTTGGGAATTGCCGGTGCGTACATTATCTAACGTTCTATGAAGGTCCGTCCGAGTGAGCTGACATGCTCTAGGTGGCTTTACGGCATACTTTGTACGCAAGCCTAGTATAAGCTTTAACACTACTGCGTTTGCTAATAGTGCTGCGAGACAGGGTTTGCTAGATGTAGCACAAATCAAGGCCGGTGAGACCCTCGTGGTCTCTGGAGCAGCTGGCCAAGTCGGCTCGTTAGTCTGTCAGATTGGTAAACTATACGGCGCGAAGGTCATAGGAATTGCGGGTACAGATGAGAAGTGCAGATGGCTCAGTGAGGAGCTCAAGATTGATGCGGCCCTAAACTACAAAAGTCCCTCATTTCGCGAGGAGTTTAAGGACGCGGTCGGATACCTTGATGTGTTCTTCGACAATGTCGGTGGTGAGATATTGAACTTTGCGATGACGAGACTCAAGCAAGGGGCACGCATTGCCCTGTGCGGTGAGTGTCAACAATGTCGAGGTTACCAAATGATATTTACAGTACCAATAATATCTTTGTCAGGCGCCATTTCTGATTACAGTGCGCGGGTCGTACTGCGTTTGGCTGGCTAGTTCTGATGATGCGCAATCTAGATGCTCTCAAGCCAAAAGGGATTTCTTCCTACATGAACCTCATATCGCAGCGAGCGAAGATCGAAGGCTTTGTCGTGTGAGTATCGGTGCTTCCTATTCCCCGGGTTGAGTGCATCAACTTTCTTGCAGGAGCGACTATGCTAGGCGATATCCGGAGGCTTTGAGAGACCTCAGTAAATGGATTTCCGAGGGTCGAATCGTCCGTAAATACCACATCATCGAGGGCTTGGAAAATGCACCCGGAGCGCTCCCCTTGCTCTTCACGGGAGGCAACACTGGAAAGTTGTTAGTACCAATTTTTCTACGGCATCGACGTTGCTGTGCCAACTCATAGGTTCTTAGAGTCGTGCGCGTGTCTGGCCATCATGCGAAACTTTGAGTAGTCCGCGCAAGGAGGATATCGAGACAAATATATCAAGCGGACGTGAGTATTGTAGGACTAATGGAGTTAGTAAATACAAAACATTTCGTAGACGCGGGAAATATCGGGCTTAGACACATGGGTCGAGGTAAATTAAGTGCGTAGCGTAGAGTGGGATCAATTCTTAGTCGGCCGAGTTTCGTTGGTTTGATCTGATTGGTATTGTATTTTGGTACTGCATCTTATGATCCGAATCTACACTAAAAATACCTCATGAACTCGGATCTTCTACTTCTCTAAATTCTCCACATGTTTTCCCCTCTCCGAATCGGAACCAGCTCCGTAACGTACCGTGAGGTTGTCGAGGTGGTATCGTCGATGTTCCAGCTGCGCAGTACGGCTGTCGTGGTATTCCTTTCCAATAACGGTGAGCACTAGTACCGACGATGTAAATGCTTAAGTCCAAGAAAAGGTGTGGACAATGATTATGTGCCACGTTACCTCGGCTCGAATCCTTAAAGATAAACTCGTAGAACGCGTACGCAGCCACAGTTGCAAGGATGTTGGTCAGCGCGGCGATTGCGGCATACTTGCCCCCATTGGCTTTTGTCCCCCAGACGGCAATAGCAACTAATCGCCCACCCACATCGCGGGCGGTGTTTGCAGCCACTAAAAATACGACAAATGGGTCATCTGCATACTCGAGCAAGCAAAAGTGTGACTACGCACAGCCGTTGCTCGAAAATCCCCAGATTGCAGTGCCGCTGGAAAAAAATTGGATGGGTCAGCCCTCTACACCTGTCGTCACAGGAAGAACTGTTTACTAGGTCAGGCCGACAACCCAAGGCGTGGCGACAGGAGGAGTAAAGAAGTTCGTCGGATCAAGGCACGCAGCAATTACAATGCCAATGAAGAAGTCCTATTCCCAGGGTTTGGGGTGATTCGGTTATTACGATCCGCGGTATGAAGTCGAGTGCATACCGATACGAATTCGTTTAGGAAGACGAGGGCAAGGGGAGCTGCGGGATTGGCATACAAGGCAAAGATACCAGCAGGCCCGAGGCTTGTGAAGTTCACAGTGTCGTACACACCCGCGGTCCTGAGCGCTGCTTCAGCATCCTGCGAACAGGTGAACAAATCTTGCTGCTGAAAAACAACTGCGACATATATGCAGACCTTGATAAGTATATTCCATTGCCAATACACGAAAATGCTGGCCATAAAGCTACCAAAAATCTGGGCAGTGATATATCTTCACAAGAATATAAATTTTGGGGGACCTCCATTTCTCAAGGAGGCGTTCGCTCACCTAACTGCTTTGGTTGGGGGAAGGCCATTGAAGAGAACGTGAACCAGGGTTACTGCCGGGCTCAAGTGGCCGCCAGACGTTGCCGTACAAACTACAAGTGCGACGACGATCCCCAAACCATAGGCAACGCCAATCGTAAAGAGAGCTGTTATGAATTTAGCATACAATTTGGGAATTCCTGGCCATGATCCGACATACACCCAATCCCATTAAGCTTCAGGATATTACCGACAATAAATGCCGCAGTTGCGCCTAAACCTGCATAGCAATAGCAGAAAACACCGAACTACCCAAGGTCAGCACCGGAGAGGACCGAGGAAGACGAGGTAGTCACCATTTCGGCAATGCATTCGACTAGCCAGTGTACCCGTTGCCGGCGTGCTCTTTCCCACGAGCGAAAGATGGCAGGGCGTGGCTGGATGTCTGCGAGAATATGATTGTGTTGAATCGGATGTACATGAGAAGGGGAGGCTCCAGCCATTGTTAATGTGTCCTCGGAAAGGTCAGTCAGAACGGAGTTTATCTCCTCAGAGTCGTCGGTGCGTCAGTGGGAATGGAAACTCTGAGCCAAGTGCTGAGCAGGGAACTGGGAGAGAGAAAATTTGAGCTCAGGTGCCAGGGGTATCTCAATGGTCAGGCTTTTATACACGATGGCATGAGCCATAATGAAGTGAAACCTACATACGGCAGGGCGCGATAATCGATCTTCACTGGTACGATCACGTAAAGGCGACCGTGCTGGCGGAACCCTCCCGGAACCGTGTGACAGATTGCTTCCTAAGTTATGACAACGTACTGTAGACTTTCATCTAATTTTGGAAGACGTATTTTTGTTGGATGTCGGAACATAAGTATGATGATGCACGATATCTGGACTGTCATAAGTCGAGATTCCCACATCGCTCTTTTACTTCTGGGAATCGTGTGAGAAAGGCCCGCACACCATAACCAATCATTACAGTAATCACCTTGTTCACCTCGCAATGCCGTGACGTGCATTGAACTGCCCCCTGCTCACTTGCGTGATCTTGATGTTCGCGATTTTTCGATGCACCGCCCACTCTCCTGGCAATGGGGCAACGGGGAAGAAAGGAAGCTACAGTTGGAGGGCGGGGTGCTTGCAAGTTTCGACCCCAATGCAGGCTGCTCTGACCCCTTTAATCAACCCAGAGTTGTAGATGTGTCCGGCCCTGAGACGAAGACTAGCACCAGCAAATCCGAGTAATCCTGGATTATGAAGGTAGGGTCAATGAAGAGAGTCTCTTTGTTTTTTTTTGAACGCGTTGTTTGAGGTTACGGTGTTTGTTTCTCTTATGAAAGGGCCGTAAGTTAAAACAACAGTAGTTTTGTCCATTCTAAAAAATAATAAAATATCCGGAAAGCCTTTTACCTCTGAGAAGCCAATTACAGTATAGCTGCCAGGATTGCAATTTGAAACGGTGATGCTCTAGAGTCTGGCGTTGAATACACTACACGCTAACTTAGTGCTGACTAATCAGCTATGAGCTTGCGCTCATTATACGCTCATCATCACTGTACAGCGCTCTACTCTAGCTTGTGCCTTCGTGAACGCTGGTCAAATTTCACGTAAGCTTACACTTGTGAGAATAGCGTATAAAGGACTTCTAGTACCCAGTGCAATGGCTTGCACTCTGACCGACCACTCACGCTAGAACACGGCCTGAGAAAATGCTTCCAAAACACTACACAAGAATAGTACTTGCTGAACGTCCGAAGACGGACTTCACCCCCACCACCTTCCTTAGGGAGACAGTGGCCTTCGACCTCAAACCGGGGCCGGGTGAGGTCCTCGTGAGGGTCGACTGGATTTCCCTCGACCCCGCGATGCGGGGCTGGGCGGGCTGGCCGATGGAGGTTGTGACCTATATACCCCCTGTGGAGATCGGCGCTGTCATGCGGTCTTTCGGGTTGGGGGCCGTAGTCGAAGTGGGGGAAGGCTGCGAGCTTCGCACTGGTGACATCGTCTGTGGCCTGACAGGTGAGAGGCTACTCGGCTGTACTGTACTTTTGCCTTCTAACGCCGCGGACAGGTTTGGCGGAGTATGCCGTTATGAAAGAGGGAGAAAGGCTTCAAAAGATCATGTGAGTCCGACCACCGTTCGTTCGATGGACCATAGCCTAAATGGTTGTACAAAGGGCGCCTGAAAGCAACCCTCCAGGCGTACAATTACTCGACTTCTTAGGGCCTTTGGGAATTGCCGGTGCGTACATTATCTAGCGTTCTATGAAGGTCCGTCCGAGTTCGCTGTCATGTTCATAATGTTCTAGGTGGCTTTACGGCATACTTTGTACGCAAGCGTAGTGTAATCTTCAACACCACGCCGTTTGCTAATAATGCTGCGAGACAGGGTTTGCTAGATGTAGCACAAATCAAGGCCGGTGAGACCCTCGTGGTCTCTGGAGCAGCTGGCCAAGTCGGCTCGTTAGTCTGTCAGATTGGTAAACTATACGGCGCGAAGGTCATAGGAATTGCGGGTACAGATGAGAAGTGCAGATGGCTTAGTGAGGAACTCAAGATTGATGCGGCCCTAAACTACAAAAGCCCCTCGTTTCGCGAGGACTTTAAGGATGCGGTCGGATACCTTGATGTGTTCTTCGACAATGTCGGTGGTGAGATATTGAACTTTGCGATAACGAGACTCAAGCAAGGGGCACGCATTGCCCTGTGCGGTGAGTGTCAACAATGTCGTGGCTAGCAAATGATATTTACAGTACCAATGATATCTTTGTCAGGCGCCATTTCTACTTACAGTACGCGGGTCATGCTGCGTTTGGCTGGGTAGTTCTGATGATGCGCACTGGCAATCTAGACGGTCTCGAGACAAAAGGGATTACTTCCTACATGAATCTCGTAATGCAGCGAGCAAAGATCGAAGGCTTTGTCGTGTAAGTATCAGTGCCTGTTATTCCCCCACTTGAGTGCGCCAACTTCTTGCAGGAGCGACTATTCTAGGCGATACCCGGAGGCTTTGAGAGACCTCAGTAAATGGATTTCCGAGGGTCGGATCATCCGGAGATACCACATCATCGAGGGCCTGGAAAATGCACCCGAAGCGCTCCCCCTGCTCTTCACGGGAGGCAACACTGGAAAGTTGTTAGTAACAATTTTTCTACGACCTCGACGTTGCTATGCCAACTCATAGGTTCTCAGAGTCGTGCGTGTTTCTGGCCCTCATACGGAGCTCTGAGTAATCCGCACAAAGACGTTAAGTCGAGTAGTATCTGTCACTAAGCGGATGTGAGTATCGTAGGACTAATGGAGTAAATGCAAGGTGTTTCGTCGGCACGGGAAATATCGGGTTAGACATAAATTTGCTGTCGAGGTAAACTAAGTACGTAGCGTAACTTGGTGTGACCAATTCTTAGGCGGCCAAGTTTCGTTGGTTTCATCCAAACGGACAGCAGTTTGGAATCGGACAATAATGGATGGTCACCCTCTTTCTGCTCCCAAGAGGACAAATGAAGCCTATTATCATCTACTTTATTTAACCTACAAAAGGAAAGAAGTCACAATTTTTATTTGTGGCTCATTTACAGTGGATTTCTAGGTCAATGACTGCACTGTATTTTGGTACTGCATCTTATGATCCAAATCTACACACTAGAAATATATCACATGAACTCGGATCTTCTACTTCTCTAAATTCTCCACATGCTTGCCCCTCTCCGAATCGGAACCTGGTCCGTAGCGTACCGTGGGGTTGTCGAGGTGGTATCGTCGATGTTCTAGCTCCGCAGTACGGCTATCGTGGTATTCCTTCCCGATAACGGTGAGCACTAGTACCGATGTAAATGCTTAAGTCCAAGAAATGGTGTGAACGATGGTTATGTGCCACGTTACCTCGGCTCGAATCCTTAAAGGTAAACTCGTAGAACGCGTACGCAGCCACAGTTGCAAGAATGTTGGTCAGCGCGGCGATTGCGGCATACTTGCCCCCATTGGCTTTTGTCCCCCAGACGGCAATAGCAACCAATCGCCCGCCCACATCGCGAGCGGTGTTTGCGGCCACTGAAAATACGACAAATGAGTCATCTGACATCTTCATAAAGTATGGCTACGCACAGCCGTTGCTCGAAAATCCCCAGATTGCAGTGCCGCTGGAAATTTGATGGGTCAGCTCTCTACAGCTGTCGTCACAGGAAGAACTGTTTACTAGGTCAAGCCGACGATCCAAGGCTTGGCGACAGGAGGAGTAAAGAAGTTCGTCGGATCAAGGCACGCGGCAATTACAATGCCGATGAAGAAGTCCTATTCCCAGGGTTTGGGGTGATTCAGTTATTATGATCCGCGGTATAAACTCGACTGCATACCGATACGAATTCGTTTAGGAAGACGAGGGCGAGGGGAGCTGCAGGATTGGCATACAGGGCAAAGATACCAGCAGGCCCGAGGCTTGTGAAGTTCACAGTGTCGTACACGCCCGCGGTCCTGAGCGCTGCTTCAGCATCCTGCGAACAGGTATTAAATCTTGCTGCTGAGAAAACAACTGCGACATATATGCAGACCTTGATAAGTGTATTCCATTGCCAATACACGAAAATGCTGGCCAGAAAGCCACCGAGAATCTGGGCAGTGATATATCTTCACAAGAATATAAGTTCTGCGGGACCTCCACTTCTCAAGGAGATGTTTCGCTCACCTAAGTGCTCTGGTTGGGGAAAACCCGTCGAAGAGAACGTGAACCAGGGTTACTGCCGGACTAAAGTGGCCGCCAGACGTCGCCGTGCATACTACAAGTGCGACGACAATCCCCAAACCATAGGCAACGCCAATCGTAAAGAGAGCTGTTAGGGATTTAGCAAACATACTACAATTCGGGAATTACTGGTCATACATCCAATCCCATCGAGCTTCAAGATGTTACCGACAATAAATGCCGCAGTTGCGCCTAAACCTGCATAGCAATAACAGAAAACACCGAACTATCCAAGGTCAGCACCGGAGAGGACCGAGGAAGACGAGGTGGTCACCATTTCAGCAATGCATTCAGCTAGCCAGTGTACCCGTCGTTGGCGTGCTCTTTCCCATGAGCGAAAGATGGCAGGGCGTGGCTGGATGTCTGCGAGAATTTGATTGTGTTGAATCGGATATACATGAGATGAGGAGGCTCCAGCCATTGTTAATGTGTCCGCAGCAGGGTCAGTTCAGAACGGAGTTTATCTCCTCAGAGTCGTCGGTGCGTCAGCGGGAAAGGAAACTCTGAGCCAAGCGCCGAGTAGGACTGGGAGAGAGAAAATTTGAACTCAGGCGCCAAGGGTATCCCAACGGCCAGGCTTTATACATGATGGCACGAGCCATAATAAAGCGAAACTTACATGCGGCGCGATAATCGATCCAAATTGGTAAAGGTGGCCGTGGCGGAACCATCCCGGAACTAACCCTGCCCCGTGTGTCAGAATCGTGCCTCAGTTATGACAACGTACTGTAGACCTCGCTGTAGACTCATCTAACTCTAGACGACTCGGTACCCTCTTTCAGCCTCCACCTTCACATTACGCCCTCCTCCGGTGCTTCTTCTGGCCCTGCGTTTGCGCCTCCATCACAGTTACCCTTACGCCTATCCCATGCTGTCCGAGTGCCGTGGTTTCAATGTACCGCCTTCTGTCAAAAAATGTCCGTTCCTGACTGTATTATGATGGCCAGGCCTTCGGAGGCAAACATGCGGCGTCACAGCACACAACCTTTGCGTATAACCCAGGCAGGTCTGGGGAATTGGCCTGGCCACTTCTCAACGCATACAACCTCTACATGGTGTCTTGAAAGAGAGCGTAACCCGGGTGGGAACATATGGATGATAATGCACGGTAATGTCCGATATCTAGGCTAATCATAAGTCGAGATTCCCACATCGCCTTTTTACTTTGGGATATTCGTGTGAGAAAGGCACGCACACTACTTGTTCACCTCGCAATGCCGTGACGCGCATTGCACTGCCCCCTGCTCACTTGCGTGATCTTGATGTTCGTGATTTTTCAATGCACCGCCCACTTTCCTAGCAACGAGGCAACGGGGAAGAAAGGAATCTACAGTTGGAGGGCGGGGACGAGTGCTTTTCGCTGTTAGTTGTTGCGGTGCTCAGAGGTGGGGAGGAGCTTCGACTTCGACAAACTCTGAAAAGGAACGGAAATCATCGCTGATTCGTTGGGAAGACTCCGACTCGGGGATGTGGATGGATGATCAACGTGATCGTGCAAGATACCAGCAAATGGCAAACACTGGCTGCATTGTAATATCACCCATCCTGTATATGCACCGTTGACCGAAAGTACATTGGATAGTTAACAACAAAGTGGGAGAACAAACGGCCAGCATCCAAGAAAAGTTAGTGCGAACGGGCGGAAGTGGGACCCCGGATGCGGGATAGGCACTTCTGGATCTGTGCACGGACCACTTACGTGCACAGACCACTTGTGATGAAGCCCCGGCGGAAGGCGTTCATGGGAACTATGAGAACAATTATGAGAAGGATACTGGTATAGCGGATGAGCGAGGAGGTGTGAGGGTAGAGGCGAAGGGAGCGGTGATTTGGGGTCCTCATATGTTTTGTGTTGCGAATCGCCGAGCGGGAGGTTGTTGCTCTCCTTCACTGCACATTGCACCTTGCTTGAGATTCGAGCAATCTTGCTCTCTCGCACATCCGCGACACTTTCTTCCCTGTTTCTACTCTATCTTACGCAGGTCCTTCTCTCTTCATAAGCCTGTGCACGCCTTCATACGAGCCCTTTCGCCACAATCTTTCTCCCCGCCCCATCCATACTCATTATCGCTTTTTGCACTCGCTTGGCTCTTTCCCTACTCACTTGTTCTCTTTCTTCTACGTCCATCCATCTATCACATGGCCGCAACAGTACGACAGCCAAAGCCAAAGAAGGGCTATCCCGGTGACAACTCTTCTACACGGTCAGTCACACCCCCCCTTCCCCATTTCGCCCTTTCCGTTAACCCCTTCACTGTTCCATGTAGCCGCCAGCCCGCCTGGGGCGGAGCGCGTTCTTCTCCGTCCTTCTCTCCCAGTCCCAATAATGCTCGTCTTCCCAATGGCCCTCCCCCCGCCACCTCCAATCAAGCCGTGTCTTTCCCACCTCTCGGTCCTTCGACACCCACCCCTCGTCAGGATCACAAAGTCGTTCTTCAAAATCTCGCGGGTCTCACGGTGCGTGTTATCTATCATCAACCCATCACTGTTGGATCCTTATGTTCCTTGCTCAAAAGGGGACGACAGTCACCCTTGTCACCAAGACCGCAAAACGCTATGAAGGTGTCATCGCTTCCACTACCGAGAGCGAGGGTGACACAACCGGTGTTACCCTTCGTGATGCAAAGGAGCTCACCGCCCCTGGTGCTCCCGTCAAGAGTCAACTCTTCATCGCATCAACAAATATAGACTCTTGGTCGCCTGCCCCCGCTAATTCCAACACATCTGCCCCACCCCCTTCAACTACAAATTCGCATGCAGACACCAAGGAGAAGGCATTGCTTCAGACCCTTGCCGGCCTTACTGTATGTGATATCTATGGCACTCACATAGCCCTTTCACCTACACCGATTTGATTAGGGTACGACCATCACCCTCTCTACCAAGACTGCGAAACGTTATGAGGGCGTCGTGGCCTCTACTGCAGGGAGAAATGCGGCCGGTCTTACTCTCCGCGACGTCAAGGAACTTTCTGCTCCCGGTGCCGCCCTCAAGGATCAACTCTTTATTTCTGCACTTGATATCGACTCTTGGTCTTCTGGTCCCGCAGATGCTAAAGTTCCAAATGGGGATTGTAAGTGTCACCAGCTCTTTATGCACCTTTTCTCACACCAAGCACCTTTCTTTTGTAGCATTCAAGACTGACATTGATATCAGCCAAAAGGCCCCGCGCCGCGAACGCGAGCTTCAGGCTTGGCAAGCTGACTTGCCCACGCCTGCAGTCCCCCCCGCTGGGCCCACTCATGCACATCACACTGGACATCACACCGACGACGTCACATTCGGTGCTGGTGCCTCAGGGCAAGCGGGATGGAATCAGTTCACGGCCAATGAGAAGTTGTTTGGCGTCAAGACCGGTTTTGATGAGGAGTTGTACACTACGAAGTTGGACCGATCTGGGGCCGATTTCGCTGAGCGGGAGAGGAGAGCACAGGCGTTGGCAAACGAGATCATGCGGGTACGTTGTAACCATTTCCCGCCCATCAACTCATTCACAGTGGCGTCTCAGGGTGCGACGAATAACCCACATATCATGGAAGAGCGCGTCATGAATAACACCGAGGACGGTGGAGTTAATGAGGAAGACAAGTACGTCGCGTATCTTGCCCTGTTCCCAGTAGGGATTTACTGAGTCCGATCAGGTACGGAGCGGTCGTTCGTGGTTCGAATGCCTATATTCCACCGGGAGCGCGGAAGAATACCCCTCTTGCCACTGCCACACCTGCGTCTGGTAGTGCCGCAGTCAAGGGCCCCGATGTCCCCAAGGTGTCCATTAACGCTCCAGATGGCTCTAGTGTCCCCCATTCCGATACAACTACGCCAGCCTCCTCGTCAAAAGCACCTTCTCCCGCGCCTTCCGCATCTCAAAAGGTATTTATCCGACCCAATGCACTTTCACTACTAATTATGAACGTTGTGCGGTGTACAGCCCCCGGCAGATGCACTTCCTGCATTCCGTGAATTCGTGACCCATGAGAAGCAGCGATTGACTCAGAAGCGCCAGGCATTAGTCAAGAGCGAGAGGGATAAGCGCATGGCTGAACTGCTCAAGTTCAGCCAGAGTTTCAAGGCGAGTATCTTTCATCAGTTCGTTGTGCTTCAGGCCTAAACTGTCACTAGTTGAACAAACCCATCCCGGATGACCTTGTTAAGATTCTTGCCAAAGACGAGGATAAACAACGTGCCATCATTGAAAAATCTACTAAGGATGCTGCGTCTACGCAAGCGCGCGCGATTGGCGCCACAGCGGCGCTTAGCGCGACACCTGCGGCTATCCCTCCCACACCCACAGGTACAAGTAGGGTTACACCGTCCACCTCTGGTAATATCTCTAGCACGGGTTCCACTTCTTCGAAGCTTGCTGCCAGCCCATCTGTTGTATCTACAAAGGCACCTACCTCTACATCCGGTAAGAATGCAAGGATCAATATGGTCATTCAGCCTATTCCACCCTTCAAGGGCAAGAAGTCACATACAGTAGCGCAGCCATCCAATGGTACAACGCAAGTCACAACGAAACCTTCCGGGTCAGGCTCAGCTGCACAGCCTACTAAGACTGCCGAGCCTACGAAGGCGGATTTGGCGGCGAACAAGCTTAACGTCAATGCGACATCTTTTAGGCCCAATCCAAAGGCTGTAGCGTTCACCCCCGTAACTTACTTACCTTACCACCTGTGTAAACTTGCTGACGTTAATTACCGTTTTCAGGCTTCCCCAAACACGGCTGTTGGTCCTTCGGCGAACTCATCTCCCAAGACCAAACCTGAGGGGGTATGTAGACATCGCATACAGTGAATGCAAGCCCGTGATCTGACACAGGCCTGTCCGCAGTCCTCGACGTCACCGCCCGTGCCCAACCCGTTCTTTGGAAAAGTCGTGCTTAAGAAGGCGCCTGTACACGTCAAGGATGATTTTAATCCGTTCAAATTCAACAAGGTCGCCGAGGCGAGCGCCGTCAGTGCGTACCAGACACTCTTGTCTTACCGTCTCTGGTGACTGTATGCTGCTCTGGATAGATGCAAATTGGCCATACCAGGGCAAACGATACATACAGCTGTTCCCGCCAGTACAGCAACCTCCGCCACAACAATCGCCACATATGGTCCCTCCTGGGCCACCACCAATGCCACCACCCCCATACGAGGAAGATCCATCGATTCCCCGCGGATACGTGTACACATATCCACCCTACGGGTATCCTGGACAGGTTCGTCAACCATGCTGGTCCCACTCGAAATGATCCGAATGACATGCCTGGTAGCCTATGATGCCTGGTATGGCACCACCACCTCCAGGCACTTACATTCCTGGACCCTTCGTGCAACCCATGCCCTATCCCCCTAATATGCCCCCACCGAACGGTGAGCACTGACTTGGTCTTTCCCTCCTTTTGCTAAATATGCTGTTCAGCGGCTATGTACGCTTCACCACAGATGGGTCAGATGCCACGTGCGTACCAAAATTACAATGTCAAACACTGGACCCTTAATGCATTCCCAGCCCCACAATCATACATGCAAGCACCACCTCCTGGACAGTACCCGCCCCCACCGAACGGTGCCGGCCCCCGGCCGTCCATGCCCCCTACCCCGATCCCCGCGCACGCACATCCATACTACCACCAAAGCCCCCAACGTATGTCACATGATCTATCTTTTCCTCGTTATCGATCAGGGCCGATGTTCATTTAAATTACAGTTCCTCAAGCCGTCCCGTATCCGATGATGATGCCACCGCCTGGTGGGCCTGGTGGCCCTCCGCACGGTTACGATGGAGGACCTGCACCGCCTGTGCCCATGGGTGGTGTTGGCCACGCATGATGTAGGAGGTTGTTAGTCACTGTTGTTTTACTTTTCTACTTTCTGCTCGGAGGGCCGGCGTTCTGCGCGCAGCTCAGGTCTGCATGGCTACTGTATACGGCGTGTTCGTCGATTGGTCTAGCATGGCGTAGCTTTGTTCCGCTGTTTTGCTATGCTGTACCTACTACACCATCCGTGCATTCATTCGATGCTCCCGTGCTCGCGCTTGTCTCCCACCGTTTTCTCGCAAAGAAAGCTATTGCAAAAGGTAATACAAGAAACAACAGATACACAATATCGAAGGTATCTTCCCAGCATAACAGAACAATTCAGTCACCGCGAATCACGGATAACTCGATTTTCTTCAACAACCCTTTCAGGGTGTTGCTGCTCCGGTTGCAATTCGCCTGTAGCCACGTTTCCATCTCAACTCGCAATGGCGCGAGAGTGTCTGATACAGGCAAAGCACCGTCGGGATTGACCGAACAAGGGTTGAGCAGGACGTCGAACAGGCTAGTCCACAAATCCGCCTGCCAGTACCGCTTAAACGTCATCGCAAGCTTGTACCGCGGTCCGTTGGCCTGCTCCGGCGTGACGGGCACGATCGAGGACGCCTCGATGTACTTGCCGTAAAGCATGCAGTACACGATCCCGGCAAGACCAAAATAATCCGCCTGGTACGTCCACGGCCGACCGTCGCGCATCTCGACGCAGTCGCGCGCGTCAGTCGCCCACTCGGCCACGAACGTCTGTCCCTGGGGAAAGACTTTCGTGTCGATCGTGCGGCCAAAGTCGATGAGCTTGATGCCCTTGCTGTGCCAGCCGCCCGCGCCCGTGGGGTCATACTGCGCGGCCCAAGCGGAGGGCGGCGAGACGTCCTCGAGGCGCACGAGGCAGTTGTCGATCTTGAGGTCGCCGTGGATGAGTCCGGCGCCGTGGAGGCCCTCGAGCAGGCGGAGGAGCTCGATGGTGAAGAACATTACGAGCAGCTCGTCGAGGCATGCGCCTTGCTGCGATACGCCCGCTGGGCCTGCGCGGTTGATGATGTCGAGGAGGGAGCCCTGCGTGCACAGATCGAGAATGAGGAAGCTCTCGTCTTGGAAGGCGTACAGGGCATGTGGCTGGATGATGGATGATTGGAGAGGCGCAGGCAGGTCAGCGTGAACCTTGCGCAACATTTGGAATTCCCAAGCGTTGCCGGGTTTGACAACTTTGATCGCTACTTGGTGCGATTCGTCGTCATCGTCATCGTCCTCGTCGTCATCGTCATTACCCTCGGCTTTAGCCTCAACAGCCTTGGCCGCAAACACAGCCCCGAAACCACCCTCGCCGAGCTTCTCGTACACCTGAAAGTGCACGTCTCCGAGCTGCAAAGAGAATGATTGTCCGCGAATCGATGAGCGGCTTGTTCTCATCTGTTTGCGTGCAAACTTCTGCAAATCGTCGAGGAGCTGAGATTCCCGGGGCACATGATAGCAGTGAGGGTCTGTTGGAAGGCGCAAGAGCAACGTAGAAATGATTGGGGGATCGAAGGGATTGCATGGATTTGGCGGGCTGAAAGTAGGCGCAGTAAAAGCCTCGTCGGACAGGTTCAGCGTCCCCGTCTTTTCCTCAACTAGTGCGGTATCGGCTCGCAACTCCGAATCTTCTCCAGTTATGATTGTGTGTCCTTCTGACAGACGAAATGGCGGTGGCCGGGAAAACCGGGACTCTTCGAATGATGAAGATAAAGACTCTTCATCACCGCTAGAATTGCGTTGGAAGTGGGTCGCCCGCTGCTCGCTAGAGAAGACATTATCCTTCCGAACTTCTGCTGCTAAGCGCTCAGCAGCCTCGACAGCATCAAGCTTCGCCAATGCCTTTTCCCTCAATTCCACCGCGGTCGAGATATCACCGTCTGGGATAGAGAAACGGCCGGTGGATGTGTATTCAAACGTCTTCTCCAAAATGGGCGTCATGATATTGAATTGGCCAAATCGCCCACCAAGTGGGGGATTTTGAGCTGCTTCAAAGTCTTCAATATATTCTTCGTGAGTGTTTGGTGGTACGTCTTCGTGCTCCTGGTACTCCTCATCCTCAGATAGTACTTCCTGTACTTCCTCTGGTCTCTGAGGGATAAACGTCCCAAGGGATGCGCGGTTACTTGAATCCGGGAGAGGGGTGGCATATGAGGCATCCTCATCAGAAGCGGCAAAGCTATCGGGTCTCGAAAACACAGAATCCTTTTCCGGCGGACGGCTGAAAACCTTGAAAGGAGCCTGCGCACCACCAAGCAGCGTACGCTTCTGAGTGCTCGGCTTGAGAGCTACGTTCTGGCTTGCCGCCTGGAAAGATTGACCTTCTGGTTGCAGCGAGTATTCGGCTGGCCTGATATCTTCTTTTTCGACGGGCGTAAACACCTTTAAGAAGACATTTGGTTTATCACCGTCCCCTGTGCCCTTCGTCTTAAGCGTTGACGTAGCAGTTCCGATATCCTTGGAGGCTAAGGCCCGGCGCACAGACATGGGTGCAGGTGCTGGCGGCCGTGCCTGCTGGTTCTCACTGACGAAGGGTTTGAACTAAAAGAGTTGATCAGTTTATGATTTATGGACAGAAAAAGTGAATACTTTGTGAGCATTTGCTTTGCGGCCCGCATTTTCATCTGCGAAGGGTGTGAAGCCTGGAATGAGTTAAGTGACGCCAACGTATTCGTAGGGAAATAAACTTGACCCTCACTTGGAGATGTCGTCGAATGACTGGCATTCTCAACCGAAGCTGGCCGAGTTTGAGGAAGCAAACTGATAGGTGTCACACGCTCAACAGCGTGTACAGGAGCATGTTTAGTCCCAGGCATAGCAGGAAGACGAGTTGACTTCTCAGGTGAGTTGTACATGCCGAAGACATCTGCGAGAGCTGCTTTGGTATTGATGGTGACTGTAGGCTCACCCCCCGCCAGGCTTCTCTGAGCAGTGTAGTTACGAGTATTCTTGGTCCCATCGTCATTGAAGTTGACTCGCATCTTTGATGAATTGGCACGAGAGAGCTCGGAAGCAAGGGGTGGGCCCCACCGTTTCCCTAGGAGCCCCATAGAACGTGCGCGGGCTTCCGCCATACTGTATTCTCCCCCCTCCTCGGTAAACAACAAATTGAGATTAAGTCTCAGCTTCTCTGGGCGTCTTCCGACCACCGGGGGCGCGAGCATGTAAGCGTACCGATTATGAGAAGTTGACGATGAAGACTTTAAAGGAGCATGGGAAGAAGTGGCAGAGCTAGGCTGAGACCGCTCTGTTACGCGAGAGTTGTTGTCGTAGTTCTTGAGTGGTTGTCGACGCAGTAGATCGGCTTCCGGTGTGCCTTTCGCCTTGGGAAGGGTGAGCTGGGGCAAAGGTGGTGGTATAGGTGGTTTCGAGGATGTTCTTCGTCGAAACTCGTCAAATTTTTTCTTTAAACGCTCTACCGGGCGCGCTTTGCGTTGTATACCGGCGCGATAGACATCACTTGCAGCTGAATGACTTTCAAGGCATGAGGATCTGAATGATACAGGTCAAATTATGTGCGCACCGGCCGTCTCTCTCCAGGGTCAAG
Organism: Russula ochroleuca; assembly: GCA_015178965.1. Lineage (NCBI taxonomy): Eukaryota > Fungi > Basidiomycota > Agaricomycetes > Russulales > Russulaceae > Russula > Russula ochroleuca. The sequence continues at coordinate 1,310,176 of WHVB01000002.1, forward strand.
GCATAATCTTCATAAAGAAGTGCATAGACCGTGCCGATCCCGTTGGTAAGGATAAACTTGTATACTACGCTTGGCTTGTCCACGAGAGAAGCGTAGAGCGTCCATAGCTTGAGATACCTCAGATCACCTTTATAACTGGAATCATCTTTATATCTCCTGGTCGCTTCTTCTAATAACTCAACAAGACCGGATGATGCGAGGTGCTCGCGTGGGTATTCGTCAAAGATCCACTTGACGAAGCGGTCGTACAAGGCAAGTGGGTCATCTGCCTCATCGATTTCCGAGGCAATCTGGGACCGTCGTCTTGAGCTTTCGGCGTTTATCGCATCCAGTGATTGCCGGTCCGAGGTAGAGGAGGATGAGTGGGAACGAGACATGATAGCCGTTTTCTTGGCAACAGCACACCAGAATGCGGTTCAACGCGTGTTTGGCCTTGTTGACGCGTCCTTCACGCGTCGCTCAAATATGATCACATGACCCGTTCCTGGGAAGAATCCGGCACCAGCCAAGGCACCAGCTTCTCCAACCGATCAAACCCTCCGCGAATACAGTACAGTTCGAAGCCGAGACATTTATTTATAATGTTCGAGCTTTTCCCGTCCTTCACTCAAGCGTCATAATAATATGCTGTACAAGCAATATATTCTATATATTCTGTATTCGACTGTAGTGAAAAATGTCACGAGAAACCGGACGGTGTGATGTACCTTCAGGTCTCCAGACCTGGAGGCCTTGTGGATAAAGGGATACAGCTAATTGCATATCGATAGCTTGATCGATCGAAAGACTCACTTTCGAAATATTCGGCTCAGCCACGTGGAGCGGTACAAATAAAACTAGTCCAAATTCGGTCAGGCTCAGACTTTGCGTGTCGCATGGGTAGGAAATTGTCACGCCACATCACTCCCTCTGTATCAGCCTACATTCTACCTCGTGGAAGGGACAGGCCAAAACAGTGACTCTTAGAGACAGAAGAGGTGGCAAGGACAAATACGGTTCTGTATAGGACAACTTGACAAGGAAACGTTGAGGGATCAGCCGTGCCCAAACCGTCATCAAAAGCGGAGGGGTGAATCATTACATAATCTACTACGAACGCCAACATCAGTGGCACCTGACCGAATTTGGACTAGTTTTATTTGTACTAAACAAAGTGCCGCACGCCGAAGTACGATTACATAAGTAATATGCCTCCTCCAATAATCCTTCCTTCCTATAAGTAACCCGTCCACCCCTCCTCAAACTATGCCCGTGCGTCGACACATTGGCCTTCCCACCAGCAATGAATGGGTCTGTCCTCGACCCTCATGCTCACAAGCAAACCTCCATAAATGAATTACTCAAGCCCACTACATCGTCCTCTGTCATCGTCGATGACCTTCCCCACCAGTCTTCATCCTATCCGAATGGCCATTATGCCCAGAGCATGACATGCACACAGCCCCCCATGCAATCACGTCCCTGCCGTAGGGATACAAGTGGCACAGCGTACAAAAACAACCCTGCTAGTTGGGGCGAGGTAGATCATGACATTCTTTCTCCACGAAGTTTTGCGCTCGGGGCTGTGCCCTCCCAGAACGCACATCAGGCTCATGCCTATCTACCTCGAACGCACGAGGATGGGTTTTCCAAACCATCTGTTTGGTCTAGTCCTGCAGGACGTATGGATGCCTACGGCTCCCCCACAATCACACAATCATCATACCAGGCCGAGCGAACGTGTGAGTGTTCCTTGCTGAACCCTCTTGGCCTATTTGTTCATCTCCAGCGCCAGCGATCCCAAACAATCCTTCAGCTATAGCTGGCTCTTCACCGTATCCCCCAAGACCAAATTATGCCACGTATAGCTGTCCAGAACTCCCTCCCGCCTATCCTCAATGGCCTCCGCAACCTACTGCAGGGTTTGGCATGTGTAGCTTCCATCCCGTGGCGTTTCACTTCTGTGGTTATCCCTTGTGCGCGTGGCCCCATCATGCCCATTCCTCAGGCATTCCGGCAATGCACGGCTTCACAGCTTATCCATATCCACAACATTCACACTTACCACTGCTGTCTTACTTGTCACATCCCGCATTCTACTCACCAACGCCGCACCCAGGCATGCTATATCCATACATGGCACCTCAGAGGGGAGGAGAGAACAGGGCGAAGAACAGGGCGGAAATGGGACAGGTAAATGAGGAGGGGGAGGAGAGTGAGGGTGAGGGTGAGGATAAGAATGGAGAGATAAATGATAATGGAGATGAAGATGATGTGTGAATACAGTTACTATCGGCTTTGGCTGCGCCATTGCCTTGGAACGTTCAAGGTTGTTATAATTGAGTGAGAAAAAGATGGGCATGCCATTCTCCGTTGTTGAACAACACTTTCGAGCGACATGGGCGGAAGGTGGCCCGTAAAGGATCTCAAGGACGGTTATACCCAAGCGTTTGGAGATGACATTTCGCAGGGTTGTCAGTATGGAGTGAGAGGGTTTGAGCTGCAGGCTGCAGCGAGTATTGAACGACGAGTATTATTGACCAAAAGAGTGTGTGGTACTGTAGTGCAATCAAAGGAAAGGAGGCGGAATTGCTAAAGCACTGGTGATGGGAGAAGAGCGGCAGAGGGCGTTGAACATCGGATGGACGGAAAAAGAGAACATAGTAATAGCGAAGGGGGCGACATTGCTGAAGAAGGCAAGACGTCGACCGTAAGATTGTATATTGTAGAGGTAGGGCAGAGATATTGTAGAGAAATGCGTCATTGTGGGCTTTGCTCATGTGCGGAATATTCAAAAGTTGAAAGAAGGGAGATTCGTACAAAACTCACGGGCAGTCATCAAGTGCGAGTTGACCTGCAAAAGGGTCACTTGAGCAACCTGCTCAGCAATTCAGCAACCTTAGCCTTCGATTCTTCCTTTTCTTGCAAGGTTGTCGCAAGCTCTGCGTCCCGCCTTTCCACGATTTGAGCTTCATCTGATAGGAGCAGTTGCAGTTTCATAGAATGAACAATGGAAAGTAGGGAGTTGGCCGCCCTAATCTGGACCGAAGCTTCTAAATTCGTAGCGCGGGGGGCATAAGAAAGAAAAAGAACCATAGACTCTGCGCGGAACTGCGCTTGGAACGTCTCCTGTGCGATTTTGAATTTATCTTTGTTGTTGATCTGACCACGGTGCGGAGGTCAAGACGACAGAAGGATACATTCGTGGAAACTTACCGAGGCGAGGTTCACTAAGTCGACCATGCCATCAGCGAGTGTCTCTATCTCGACATCAACCCTCTTGTTCCAGTCTTCCTCAACAGCTTCCAAGTACTCGGCAGAGGTCTGTTCGATGGCTAGAGGTGCCGCGCCATGCGGAAGTAGATTTGCAGTTGGGAGTTTTGAGGGACGAGATACGTCAGATTGTGGTAGATCAGACATTTCTGAGCTCTCAAATCTCGGACCGCACGCGAGCTACAGTTGCATTTTTCACACGGCACGGCAGCAAATTGTAATTGAGTGTGCGCGTCCGTTTGCCGTGCCGCATTCACCCCATAGCCACTCCCTCCCCAGGCTACTCTTTCTGTGGCCTTCGTATGTTTCCCCGAAATTCATTCCTCTGAATCACAGTGGCCACCCCTTTTCCGTCATGTCCTATTCCCGCTTCCGTTCACTCTCGACTCAGAAGACAGTCACATATGGCCTCTATGCCTCACGAAGACTTCCCGACAGTGTCAGATCGGCACACAGACAATTCACCACAGTTCTGATGCAACATCCGGCTCGTCTCCGTCCCCGTTATGCTTCCTCCCTTGCTCCTTTCCGACGCGTAAAAGCACGCGGTTTGTCCTATGCGTCAATACCCAGGATTGTGGCCAGGGCGTTTAGGGTACCGATCGCAGGTGCTACTATCGGCGCTGGTGGATTTACATATGCAAACTACAAGTTTGAGGGTGAGTTTGCCACCTTTACCCCTTCTCGTTTGACTATATTTTCCCTCTAGAGTTCAGGAAAAAGTCGGAAGGTTGGATCACTTCCGTCAAGGACACCGCTGCAGATATCTTTGACACCGCGTCTGACGGAGTAAAAGCAGTGTCGGAACGAGTTCAGAGCGTGAACCTACCCACGCTGGAAACGCCGCAGTTTCTTAGAGACTTATTCGCGTCAACGGAAGGTTCTCACAGTGAAGGCGACCAAAATCACCGTGAGGCCCCAGGCAGGGGTCGTCCAGGTGGCGATGATGCCGCGGTCGCCGCACTGGTGGCTGCTACTATGTCGTCCCCATTGGACGTTACCGAGGATACTAAAGACCTGCCGACGGACTCACGGCAGAATGGTCTCATGCATTTGACAAGAAAGCTCATAGAAATCAGGAGAATATTACTCAGTGTTGACCAAGGCGACTCGTTAAAACTACCAAGTATCGTTGTCATCGGTAGCCAGAGTTCCGGCAAGAGTTCCGTTCTAGAGACAATTGTTGGGCACGAGTTTCTCCCAAAGTGAGCCACGCTTCATATTCCTAGCCGTCATCGATATCTTACCCTTCTGTAAGGGGGAACAACATGGTCACGCGCCGCCCCATCGAGCTGACACTCATCCAGACGGTCAGCGACCCAAATGGACAGCTAGTTGAATATGGCGAATTCCCATCGCTTGGTCTCGGAAAGATTTCAGACTTTTCGCAAATCCAGAAAACATTAACGGACCTCAATCTCGCTGTCCCATCTTCGGAAGCTGTCTCGGATGAGCCAATCGACCTCCGGATATACAGTCCGAACGTTCCAAACCTTACTCTCATCGACCTCCCTGGATATGTACAGATCTCTTCCTTGGACCAGCCCGAAACGCTGAAGGAGAAGATCTCTGCGCTGTGCGAGAAGTACATCCGCGAGCCAAACATTGTCCTTGCCGTCTGCGCTGCCGATGTGGACCTTGCCAACTCCCCCGCTCTCAGGGCTAGCAGAAAGATTGATCCATTAGGACTGCGGACCCTTGGTGTCATCACAAAGATGGATCTCGTGTCACCAGAGAATGGCGCAGCGATCTTGTCTGGAAACCGCTATCCATTGCATCTGGGTTATGTCGGCGTCGTGTGTAAACCGTCTGGGAAAAAGGACAGAGGAACCCTAGATGTCGCGCAGCGACATGGCGACAAGTACTTCCGAGATAACCAAGATCACTTTCATAGCTCCTCGTCTCTTATGGTGGGAACGGAGACTCTCAAGAAGCGTCTTGAGGAAGTTCTCGAATCGTCTATGGCCTCATCACTTCATGGCATCACAAACTCTGTGCAACTACAGCTAGAGGAGGCGCAGTACCAGTTCAAGGTACAATATAACGATCGACGAATTTCCCCGGAATCGTACGTTGCAGAGACCATCGACACTCTCAAAGCGCGCTTCAGGGACTTTATGGCCCAGTTCCGCAAACCCGCCGTGCGTGCGAAGCTCAAGACCATGCTTGATGAACGTGTTATGGATGTCCTCGAACAATTATATTGGAGTGACAATCGCGTGGGCGAATTCACCGCTCTCGGAGAAGACAGACGCCTCAAACCGGACGACGTCGAGCCATATTGGAGGTACAAACTTGAGGCGGCGTCGTCATTGCTCACCAAGTCTGGAGTCGGACGTGATTCAACGCTCCTTGTGGCGGACGGTTTGCGCACTCTCATAGATAGCATCGCGGCCGGCGAACCGTTCAGCTTCCACCCACGCGCGAGCGAGCGTCTGGTGCAATTCGCACACATGATACTGCGCGACCGCATCCCGCCTACCTCGGACCAAGTCGAAAATTGCATCAAGCCGTACAAGTACGAAGTAGAGGTTGACGAGCGCGAGTGGGAGAACGGCCGGCAGGAAGCTATCAAGCTGTTTGAACGCGAAATCGGGATGTGCGAGGAGAAGCTCAAGGAGATCCGGAAGAAGGTTGGCGGCGGCCGGAGGCTCGGTAGCTTGATGGGCTATGTCCGCGATCTCGAAGAGAAGGAGCGAGAGAAGAAGAGTCGGCGCATAGCGCAAGCGGCAGCCAGTGCTAGCGAGGAGACGGTCGATATTCCGCTCGAGTCGTATAAGTACACTCCTGCGCAACTCGTAGATGGTGCGTTCTCGATGCATATTTTCTCTCTACTGAGTGTGTCTTTCCTCACTGTTCTACTTTAGCGCGCCATGCTGCCCTATACAGTGACAGGTTGGGTATCCTCAAGTTCCGCATTGCGGCGCTCAAATCGAAGAGGTGCAAAGCCGGCCCCGAAAGCGACTTGCTTTGTCCCGAAGCATTTTTGAACGTCGTCGCGGACAAGCTCGCCCATACGTCGTCCATGTTCATCAACATCGAACTACTGGACCAGTTCTTCTATCAGTTCCCGAGGGAGATTGACTCGCGATTGCTTTACGACTTGGACCGTAACGAGATCGTCGAATTTGCGAAGGAAAATCCAGAAATACGGCGGCATTTGGATCTCCAGGACCGAAAGGATAAGTTGGAGGAGGTTCGTCTATTCCGACTGCCTACTACTCCCTGTGCATTACTGATTTTTGCCATTAGGTCACGAAGCAGCTCAACAGCTTGTCCCTTCTTCGTGTTGAAGCACAGCCCACGCCGAGGCGTCCGCGTGGTCTGTTCAGTCGAATATTGTGATCTCACGATGTTCGTTACGCTCATTTTGTTTTTCCATACACATATCCTTTGCCCCCTCTCAGTCACTATTCTCGTGTAGGACATGCTTGAGTAGCTGTCATTGTAGCATACGCTCATTATATTGCATAATAACGAGGCCGCGGAATTCAAGAAGGTTCTTCTTTTGAACGTCTATGTCCCCGAGCCTTTAGCGATACGATATCACATGTTGGTGATTTTGCTTATAAATCATGCCTTGAGATTTCTGTTCATCCCCACATATTCAATTTGTCTGTCTCCCTCAACAAAACATAATGTCCGACGTCAAAGTTGAAGGTTACAAGGTAAGTGGTTTGGTTCCATTGCTTCAATCTCACCTATCTTTTTCCCCCTCAGACATCTGAGATCCTGACTGCGCTCGCTGCGGTCTTCGAAGGATACAGCGCCGAAGAGAAGACGGCGCAGCTAAAGAAGGTGCGCGCTCCACCCACTTCTGCCTAGTCTCCATTTTTGAACTGTTCTCTCCTCAACCTGGCGCTATCGCAGAACAACGGCATCTTCGAGTTCAGGGTCAAGAATGCCGAGGGGAAGGAGGCGTGGTGGACGATCGACTTGAAGAAGTCGTGCGCGGTGAAGAAAGGGGAGGCAAAGTCGCACGGCCTCAAGCAGGACGTTACGATCATCTTGTCGGACGAGACTTTTGTCGAGCTCGCGGACGGAAAGACGACGGGGCAGAAGGCGTTCATGACGGGGAAGCTCAAGACGAAAGGAAACATGATGCTCGCGACAAAACTTGATGGTGTCCTCAAGGTATGTTATGTTTTGGCCGTCTTTTGTTCCATACCGTTACGGCACACTAAGCAATGGCTGTTATCAGAGCACAAAGGGCAAGGCGAAGCTGTGAAGATGAACTGCGCATAGGTTGCGCCAACGGGACAGTACCTATCTTAGACTAATAGCTATTTTTAAACCATCAGTATACCGTTGAGTGTGGAGTGGCGAGATCGAGAGCGGCCGGGGATTGGTAGAGCTGCGGAGCTGAGCAACGTGCGAGACATGGCCGGGACATATCTGATTGGCTGGCTGAGTATGAAGACATGTCCCTCCGCCTCTTACATTCCACCCCCTTTCAACGTTCTACCCTCGACGCTATCTCCCCCTTCCTCACCAACAACGCATTTCTGGGCCATGAAATACATCGAAATACCTAACCTGGCCAGACTCGCCCAAGCCCTCACCCATGAAGGCCCCGAATGCTCGGTCCACACCCGAATAGAGGCCTATAGCTGTAAGAACATCAAGCGGGACAAGAAGCTCTTCAAATCCCTTGAGAGTGCCTACAACGACGATGTATCACACTCTCCTCCGCTCCCCTCCTTCATTGCCCTCGACCGAGAGGCAGAGATGACCCCTTTCGGCCCCATGGACAAACATTCGTCGCGCAAGACGCTCTACTTGCTCATCGCGACGCTCAACGTCGCATTCCCCGATCACGAATTCTCGGACGTCAAGCCCGCACATTTCCACAAGGAACAAAGTGGTGCGAGTGTCCTCAACGCACTCAGCACAACCCTAGTCGCGCCACACCGTGCCGGCGTCCGCGCCCCTCGGACCTATTCATCGTACCCACCTACCTCGGTCGACTTCTTCCCCTCCTCGTTACCGACATCGTCGTCACCGGTGCAGCCACTTCCGAGCCCCTACGCGCCCCCGAAGATCGTGTCTGGCACACACCCGACACTCTATCGCGCACTCGACGAAGTAATAGGACTCACCGAATGCGAGGTATTCTCTTACGTGCCCGACATCGAGTCGGACCCTCATGGGAGCGACTTTTCGGACGACGAGGACGACGTAAAGTCCGTCGGTGATTCCGATTCGTCCGACGACTCGGGAGACGAGCCCTTCGCGTTTGACGACTATGATGTCGACGAGGCTGCGCCCGTGCATCGCCCGGCATTCGGAGGCCGCTTGCGTGCACTGGTTGACGATGACCCACAGACGCTCACGATGCTGCGCCGCCGCGGTGCATTGTTGTGGAGTTCGCATTGGTTCTTCTTCAACCGGAGACTGAAGCGAATATTGTTCGTCACGGTCTGGGCGCGTTCGCGGGGCATGACGAGGTGGGGTGACGAAGACCTCTACGGTAGTCCTGGAAAACTGCAGACGTTATCGGGGGAGCGCTTTTTCGCTTGGGAGGGCGCGGTTGGTGCTGGTGCACGAGCGATGGGCCTTAGCGCCGCAGCGTGATATATCATCTATCATCTTTGTTGTGAGTTCAGTCAACCTCAATCGTTCCTCCGCAGCACTCACCGTATTCGTAATTGGCAGTATCTTCTTTTGCTTGATCATACCTGCCGTGTTTTTACTCTATTTATGTCCTGTATGCCTTTCTTGGATGCTCTGTACTGTAGTGTTGTTCTGCTCGCGTTACCTTATTCGCTCTGTAGTGATTTTTTTTGTTTGTTGATGGGAATGTAATTGGAACTTTTCGAGTCCTGGATCACGAAAACAGCATGAGTAGAGAGTGTGGTGTGACGGCACAGTTGTCTGAGGAATCGACTCGGTCATGCTGAACGGGGCACGGGAATAGGTCTTGGATAGAAATGGGGTGTTCGTCGTAGAGAATTTAAATAGTGTTGATGATCGATTGTCGATGGATAACTCGGTGCTCTCCTCTCGGCGGTGCCCGTGCTGTCGCGTGTGCATCCGCCGTGACCTCGGAAATTATCCCCCTCAGGATTGGGAGCTACCAACGACGTCTGTGATCTATGCGGATCTCTCGCTCGTCGCCTCATGTTGAGGATGTTCGCGGATCCCAATGCCCAGATTGGACGCTGGGCGGATCAAAAGGTCTTGTTACAGTACTAACCGCATGCTCCTGTTTGCTCACCATGGTCAACGATGGTGTGTGCGACTTTTCGCACAAGGAATCCTTGATACCACTGTCAAAGTTGCGTGCGGGACACACTGTCCACTGGAGCCTTTACGCATGACTTTTTAGCGCACGCTTTTTCCTGTGACTGACTTGGCGTCCTACTCCGACTGGACAATCGAATCGTTGTTCACATGGATATATGGCGAAGGACTTTTCTTTTCTCGCTGGCTCGATACGCTGCTGGACAGTTGGCCAGTCGTACTCAGCTCGAGAATATGTTATCATGTGCCGTGCTTCAAGGTCGAGATGCTACATCTCTCTTTGATGGTGACGAAACCCTGCACTTTAAGGTTCTTGACACACTACGAAGACAGGTCTTGGGCCCGAGATTCCATGTCTGGCGTTGAGAACAGTCCAGCCCCTCACCCTTTACTACGTCGGGCGATTCGGGTTTCGTGAACTTGGTAGAACACACCTCACCGATCATCCCGATGTAAAATCCCAAGGGCGGAAGTTATATTACTGTATGGCCCTTCCGTTGATCGCGGCATTGTCAGAAGGACACGAATACCACTCAAGCAACAACGCAAAGGGGTCAACATTCAAGACGACCGGCGGGGTCGGACTCGATTGTCCAGAGCATCAAAATTTGAGCGTCTTTTAAGTCCTGCAATTGTTCAGTTACTGGAGCCTGGCGCGAACGTGTATGGGCGCATTGCCCTCGGGAAGACCTCGTAATAGGTAGCACCGAGAAGAGCTTAATGCAGTACAAAGTCCACACTCGCCGGAGGCCCAGACTAACTATGACACCGTCAGTATTGCTGAAGGTGGCCTTATCCTTCTCCCTTCCATCATCTGTTCCATGGTCAAGTCCTTCCTCTTCTTCGCTACTACCAATAACATGGGTGCCGCACGACTGTTTCCCGATCTTTCCTGCAGCACGTTAGTTTTCGTTCGTTCAACGCTTGGCGTCCTTCCATCGTTGCTCGTATACTGTGCGTGTCGAAGGACCCTTGCTCTCCCCCACGCCTGGAAAGAAAAACGCCCCAAGGTGGCGTGGCGCAAGTCTTAAGCTACGAGACTGGCCGCCGCCCCTGGGCCCTGTGACCTCCAGCACTGCCCGACAGGGTATGTCGTTACAACCTTGCATCTGTCTATCCACAACACATTTGACGGGAGGGTTTACAATCGGAAAATGCATGTCATAGCACGAGCAAGTACTGTAATCGATTGATCAAATCCAGCTATGCTCCCAGCCTCCGCCGCACGTTCTGCGCCCTTCAAAGCGCAGATCGCCAGTCTGCCATGCCAGTGTTACGGGCCTTACGGGCGCTGTCCCGGCTGCCGTCGCCACCACCACTTTCCTAGGCATAGCTCCACCAGTGCAACTACAGCCGTGCTTCTGCGAGGTCTCGCGTGTGGAGTTAGATAGCAATCAACCTATTGGAATAGTCACACTGACATGCTAGTGTCGAGTTTTTCCAAAAACATTTCACAATTTGGTACTACACGCATAACACGTGATAATCAATGCGTGGGAAAACTGGGTCCGCATTGGTTTGAGTTCACACCACTCTCCCTGCTCTACCAAGCGCTCTACACCAGGTTTCTTGAACCCTCGAACTTAGAACGTAGCATGTCTCAACTTGAGCTTAATTGCCTTATTCTTGGCCAGGATCCCAATAGCTCCTTTACGATCGAAATTGCCGACACCAAGACTGTCAGCGCCCTCAAAGAAGCCATCAGGGACAAGAAGCAACCTGACTTGGACTACCGCCTTGATGGTAGCAATCTGCATATATTCAAGGTTTCATTTAATATGGACGCTGACATTAACGCAACGCTACAAAATTTCCGACCCGAACATAATCCTACAATAGGCGTTCATCATCTATCACTGGGCGTGAAACGATTAAAGTCAGTTTTTGGGAAACTTGTCGATGAACATATACATATTGTCGTACAACTGCCACCAAGACCGCCACCTGGTGAGCATCAATCATTATGGCTTCCACCAATAACTCATCGTGGCATCTTTAGTTACCTATCCACCTTCGTCTTCTGATCCACGCTCCTTTGGCCATGACCTTGAACTCTTTGGTTACATTCTTGGCAGTGATCCCAAGCACGTCTTTCTGGTCAATATCGCCAGCACCATGTGTGTCGCTGCCCTAAAGGAGGCGATCAAGGAGAAGGACATCACTCTCCGACATGTTAATGCTCACGCCCTCACCCTCTGGAAAATTTCCATCCCATTCAACCACAGGTTCAATGGGAACATCGACGTTAAAGATGGGGAAGAGCTAATACTCACGGAGAAATTGTCCCGGATTTTCTTGGATCAGCCTGAGGAAGGACATGTACACATTGCCGTACGTTGTCCGCCGTAGCAGTGAGTGTGGATATCCCGTTGAATCTGGTGGATATGATGATTGAATTTCAGAGTTGCCCTCTTCACGACTAAGGAGTCCACCTTCGACGTATGACGCTGTCGCCAGAGGCCGGAAGGAATGGACTAGCAAGTTTCCGCCAAACCCGCCGTCACACAAGGGGAAGCCTAATTTTTTTTTCTCTGACTAGAAGAAGGAAATCCCTGCATTCCGTTTCAGTCGCCCGCCGTCGGCTGACGCGACAATACCTATCACTTTATATAATCCCATATTCAGTCAATTCCAGGATGACTGTAAAACGTACGAACCGACGACGCGGGATCATGACTTTGCGTTAAATTTGTCATCTTCTATGTCAATTTACTACGACGACGAGAAGGAAAGGGCAAAGCAAGCTCGAAAGGATTTTGGACATTACGATCTTGAATTTGTGGCCTCTCAGATTAACGGGTATAGGACTGATGGAGATCTGCGGTGGAAATCGTTTTCCGTCGCGATCATAAATATGAAGCCGGAGTTGTGTTTGGGCAGCGCTGAGCCTCTCCTTGAAGCGGCCTGGTATTACATTGCGTTAACGAGAGATCATCTAGAGGCTAACCCAGGTTCCCACCTCCCTTGTATGATTCTGTACATCGCTGGTGACTGTACATGTTTACTTCGACATGTGCACCACATACTAATGTTCACATCGCAGGCGCTCATATTGGCTTTGCAGGCGCTATTTGGACCGATCGTCCTCACCTGCAGGTCTTAGCACCTACCTTGCCGCTCTTCTGTCATGCATCTGATGATGATATGCGGATGCAAATTGCACGTTGCTTGGGGGCAACAAAGAAGGCAATTTTGGCGTTAAAAGACTACTACGAGTTCGAGCTTCCGCATATAACTGCCCTGCGACCTCACCTGGCATTCCCGCACCCGAGCAAGTACCATTCTTTGGACGGCGCCACGACCCATGAATTCAAGTATTTATCTCACCTCGACGAGGACAAACTCGTATTTTGTGGCGCCGTTGACAACGACAAAATATGCATCAAGTTTGTCCGTCGATACTCAATGGAGGCACATGTCAGGTGTTCGTCACTGGGATTTGCACCGACTTTGAAAGGCTTTGAGCGCATTCCCGGCGGATGGTACATTGTTGTCATGGACTTCATCGAGGACGAGTACCATAATTTGGAGACTTCACCCGACAAGGCTTCATTTGAAAGCGAAGTCCGAGTCAGTGTGGAGAGTCTCCATGAAGCAGGATTCGTGCATGGCGATATTCGAAGTGCCAACATCATGGTGAAGAAAGATGGCTCGCCGGGAATAATGATTCTCGACTTTGACTGGGCAGGTTTAGCTGGACAAGTGAAGTATCCAATGGGCGTCAACGATATAGACATCAGACGACCCAACGGAGCACAAGATAACGAGTTCATCATGGTCGAGCACGATATCGAGATGCTAAACTATATGTTTTAATGGGATTTTCGTGGCGCGCGCGAGATGGAAAGGTGAAAAGTTTTACCTACACGAATAAAGTATCCTAATGTACTGTGGCCCAGACTCGAGCTTTGTATACCCAAAACTAATACTAGAGTAAAAGTGTTTATTGTAGAGCTATCGCCATACATGTGCGACTAAAAAATGATGAAAACATGAGACCATATACTCTACGTTTATTCATCAGAAGCGGAGCTACAGGAAAATTATAAGGCTTCACAAAACGGTCGTCATCACCTTGATTTCGCCCACAAGTTGATTAAGCTTCGCCTCTCCCTTGCGTGTCATGACATCGTAATTCCATCTCTCCTGGGGCGCAGTGTTATTGATGATGTCGGGATGCGGGAGAATACGCGAGGGTGTGAGTCTGCCATCATAACGATGATACTCGTAGACAGAGTAGCGGCGACTCAGAGCGCCTATGCCATAAAGTTTAGATTAGCGACATTCAGGTAGTTATTGACCTCGAGGAAGAAAACTGGGGTGTTCCAAGGGGTGCTCAGCTTCGTGACGATGTAAACAAGCGTGAAATCCATAGAATCCATGAGACACTTGACTCGGGGAGTGACCTGATACCTTTCGCTGGAAGGGAAGAGGGTGGTTAAAAGGGTGTTGAAGGGAATACGCGCTTTCATCGGCGATGAGACGGCTGACGTGGTCAAATTTGTCTAACTTGATGATGGCGTTGGACCAGGGCATAATCTTGCGTAACCCACCAGCAACATACGGCGATAGAGCTTTACCAGTGTAAAGTAACGCTCACACAGTATCCGTCAGGGGTTCCTGGAACTGGTCAAGCTACTCAGTACTCAGGGGCAGTGCCGACTCGAAGTCAGCAAGGCTTACTTTACAACTCGCTCAAGAAAGATAGTGTACCCCATGCTATCATCTGGACGTCAATACGTTGAGAGATCAGTTTCACGGATTTATGCGGACCAGGATACTTACAGAACATAGCAATATAAATGGATGCAGGAACGGATGAAACTGAATCCATGCGTCAGAGGGTGTCGCGAACTTGAAAGTCTCGCCTTGAACTTGAACGCCTTGAAAGGAGACCCCACAAGGGCGTTCTATTTCGCATCTCGGACACAGCTCGTGTCTTGTTAGCTCCAGGGCCATGGCCACGGGGCCGCCAAGCGCATCAGCACGAGAAGCGGCCAGCTGTCAAATCCATGTCGTGATGATCGCTGATCCGGTCCTCAGCGCCTCAGCGCCCAGCTCGGGCTTCGCGGTGCCCAGCCAACCCTTGTCGTCGGGTCCGGTCCAGACTTCCTGAATAGTCGATCTAACATTTACATTCTCTCTGTCAGTCAGTTCAGCTGGATGAGTCGGCCATGCAGCGGAAATCCGCTTGACCAAGCTGCTGCCCACATCATCCATGAAAGAACGATGACAACAACTTCCCACTGGCACTCCGAGTCCATTGGGCTCGGGTAAATTGGCAGGGTTTCCAGACTGGTACCCTGGGCCAATGACGGCATCATCATGTAACCGATGGTGGGTGCGTACTAGAGCCATGGGAAGACAAAAAAAACTCGCTGAGAGGTCCTCCGAGTCCATCCCACTGAGCACAGTTCGGCGAGAAAGAAAGGGTTATTGTAATGTTCAGTGACTGTTCTGGAACGATCATCGATACCGCAGGAACCAAAAGCAGGCCATCTCTTTCTGCTTTCCATCACCCTTGACTGCACCACGTGGAGATTCGGAGTAGATGCTCGACGTTGCTCCAGCTGTATTCTCCGATCTGCCAGCTCACGCTCTCCATGATGACTGACCGGCGATCGAGATCAGCACTCACCTTGACCCACTCCGGATGGCCGGGGAGGGTCGGCCCAAGGTATAAGCAAAGGAAAGGAAAGCAAGCAAGCAAGGCAGGCATTCTGGTCCTCTACGACAACGACACGATGTTTTGTTGCGGATTTCGCACGGCCATGCTGAGACGCGGCCGTAGTCTACGGAAAGGTCACTGATTATATTGCGCAATATCGGAATCTTGAAAGGGCCTCGGACCTAGCTTGGTGTTACAGTAGCGAGTGGCCGTTAATGCGTGTTGGGCATCAGTTGGAGCGCGGACATGGAGCTAAAACGAAGCCTGCGAGAAAACGTGCGAGAGCGGTCAGGCCGGTCAGGTGCGCGCGAGGCGAGGTCCCGACCCCTACCCCTAAAGCCTAGGGAGCCCAGGTATTATTGTATCAAACTCAGAAGTTCTGGTCTGCTTTCCCCTCAGGATGCGGAGAGAGATAATGAGGTATATAGTACACTACAGTATTTCAAAACAAAAAAAACATATGCGGACGGGGGATGACGCAAATGACGTCCCGGATAATTCACAGAAATACATGCGGAGACATCGATGTGCAATAAATAGGGCATAGTGAGGGAGAAAGCATGTATGGGCGATGTGCAAGATGACGCAAAACGAATGAAGGGTATGGAGCGTCCAGAGTCGAAATGCTGAGGCTAAAGCTGCCTCCTGGATTACGCCTGGTACGCGCACGGCTGGGCGATCGTTTCGCCTTGAGGAAACTTGAAATTCCTAACCACTTGACCATTGAGTGACGACATGCCAAGGGGTGTCATCGGCCATGACCGGCGCTCTAAGCACGACGTTCACAGACCAAAGGGCCACCATTGGCGCCGTCGAGGGGTATTTGTGAAGTGTTGAACAAGAAGCGGACACACGCAGGCCTAAAACATCCCCCCTCTCGTCAGCCCTAGCTCCGCACGTCCAGTTTTTGGGAAACTTACTCTTTCACATCAGTATCGGGTCACTAGAAGAGCAAGAATGAAACGGATTCGAGAAAGAGTCCAATTGTTCATAAAAGTTCCTTCACGCTCTCCAACAGCACCTTGGGTTTTACCAGCAACGTGCTCTCCAGCAGGTCAGCTTTGCTCCGCGTGGTCCCTGCCTCGCTCTTCATATCAAGGTACGAGGGTCGCTGCTCCCTCCCAGCCTCCCCCTCTTTTCTCCGCTTGACCACGGACAGACCGAAGGCAACGGTACACAACACCCCGCACTCCTCGCTCCCATAGCCTGCGTACATGTTCTCCATAGTGGCCGGGTCAAACGCCTGGCCACCGAGCCAGACATCAGGTGCGCGACCCTTGCTGCGAACGGGGAGAGTAACTGAGGGACGCTCGACTACGACCTCAAACCACGCGCTGCTCATGCCCTCACGGAGCATATGAGCAAGAGCTTCCGCCCGCTCGGCGATATGCGAAAGCTTTTCGCCGAAGCGTGCGCGCAGAGGCTCACTATGCACGGCATGCTCGTCAGTGCACCCGGCAAGGGAGAGAATAGCGAGGATGCCGCTGATATGACCTCCCGTGCGAGAAGATGAGTCGTCAAGTGAGCTCGCAGACGCGTTCGACGGTGTCCGTGAACGAGGCATTGGGAGAGCAAAAATGTGTCGATCGGGAGTGTTGTTAGCCGTAACGCCGGGTGTAGGATACGGGGGAAGGGAGATAGGTGAGATAAGGGAGGATGAAGTTAGCGAGCCAGGATAAGCTGGCGCAGGTGCGTTGTATGCAGATGCTACGCTCCGAGCGTACATATGCGTTAGGGTTCGCCAACGAGAGGTCGTCGCTTGCGGTTCTGGTATGTGATTTCCGAAAGTCAGCATGATTGGCAACAATTCCGATACTAAGAAACGCTCACCAGATGATTGCATCTCGCGGAAGACATCATGCAAGAAACGGTCGACTTCGAGGGGAGCTCCTGCACAAAAGGCATCGAGGACTTGACGGCAGCACCAGACCTCCCACGCTTGGACGGCTAGCTGCACGATGGTGGGATCATCTTCGTGATCGCCGTCGCGCAAGAGTGCAAGCATGCCATCGCCGATCGCTTCGCGAATAAACTCGCAATGTGACTCCTTCCACAAGCCAGGTGAGCGGCGAGTTAGCGGGAATTCATCGGACACAGCTGCTGCCAGCTGGAGGATCTCCGTGTTGAGATCGTGGACGGCTTGGACTATCTGCTGGCCGGAATAATCGTCTGTCTTCGTAAGGAAGGATTTGAGAGACCGGAGTTCTTCGCCACTGGATTCCAGCGTTCGAACAGAATTTGCCAGCTCGACGTAGGAGGTGCGCAGATTGTGGACTTCGGAGGCCTGAGCTTGACGAGCAGCGCACGCCTGAGCTAGCTCTACCGAGAGCTGGCCTTTCTGGGACACGAGGAGGGTATTAGTCGAGCGCTGGTGCTCGAGTTCCATTTTTGTGCTCGAAAAGTCGGCCTGGATGTGCTCTAGCTGGCGCTGGAGGGTGAGAACTTGCTCCTGAAGCCGGCTGTTGAAGGTCTCGAGTTGCTTTGCTCGAGTATGATCGGCATCTATGGCATCATTGCCATCAAGGGCTGTGGTACGCAAAACTGGTCGGTCGTGACGTTGACCGGGTCGTGATGGGGAAGGGAGGGGCATGGAGTCGTATGTAGTGGTGGGAAGTTCGTAGGATCCGTCGTCGATTTCCTCGACTTCGGAAAGATAGGTGTCTTGGAGGTCGTTGTAATTGCGGATCGAAGGAAAATAAGAGGCGACAAAATTCCACAAGGCGTTCATTGTCTAAGGATGCGGGCTAAGCGGGGTTCACGTGAACCAAGGTCCAGAGAACATTTACGTTTGTAAATGAGCCTTTGGGAGGAAGAGGGAACTGAAGACGATGTTGAATGAAAATTTTGGAGATTGGATGATTTGGAGATTGAATGAGATGGAAGTACTGACGTAGGAGTTAGATAGTGAGAACGGTGACTGTTGTCGTTCGTTGTTGTTGTTGATTCTCACAATTCTCCCACAGGGGCGTGTTTGCCTCGTTGCGCCCTCGTGTCAGTCTCTCACAGTCCAGATCATGGCATCTGTCAACACCACCCTCGAACGCGAGTACGACTACGACACGTATACCTATCTCGCCGTCCTTCTCACCCCCTCTCACCCCCTTCTGGACGATCCCTCCCGAATTCATCCGCACCTCAAACACCTCGGCCCAGTACGCCATGACACCCTTCCTTATTTGATCCGCTCATCGCTCATGTGATGCCGAGAGGCCGGAGCACTGCCCGACATCCATGTGTTCTCGGTGCCAAAGCCCACATGGGAGCACTCTTCAACAACCATCATTGACGCGCTACATCAGGCAGACGGTATTCTAAGGGTTGACGTGCAAGAACCGCGAACGAGGGCAAAGAGAGGTGAGGCCCTTTGCCCTAGCACATGTTTATTTTACCTATCAGTGGATAAGACACCGCCGGCTTGGCTTCTTAGACCTGCTTTTCGGCACACTGGCTTTGATGGCTCATATTTGATCTCCCTGTAAAATCGAGTGATTGATTACGTATGCATGAGAGATCACGAGTCAAGTGACGTCATTTTGTGGCAAAGGCCGCAAAGCGAGGGGTTACTCGGATCGCGAATGTGTTCGATTTCATCCGCATACACCCACCTCAACGACATTCTCACATCATGGGAACCGTCGCTGCCCGCAGTATTTTCAGAAATGGCACCCATTCTCTCGCCCGGCCTGCCGTCACTACAACATTCACGTCACCTAGGCTGGCCAAGTAAGTCAATCTGATGCACTATCTTTGATCTATAGTTATGTGGTTTTCCAGCCATGCATACAGGTTCGTTGTCGCACACAGCACTTCCGAACTACTCTCATGGTGCACTCATACTGACTTACAAGCACAAGCACCATGCACGATAACGACCCAGAGGTGAGCACCTCTTATCGGTCATCGTTGCCCACCGCCCATGTGATTGTCCGGTCAGGTTCTGGAACGCGAGAAGCGCCGCAACTTGACCCGCCAACCTTATCAGACTTCGTCGCCCCTTGACCACTCACCTGGGTGGAACGAGCATCTCGCTTCCACATCAGAGGCAAACGTCAAGGTAAGTTGGCATCCGCTGAGCCCCCTATCCTTATCTTCTACCCCTTGTGCTTCAGGCCGACAAGGACAGAAGTTCCCCTCATGACCTCGCTTCTCGCACAGTCTCCCACCTCAAGGCAAAGATTTCAGTGGAGGAGGGTGCGGCATCGTCGACCTCTAGACTTGATCTTGATGAGGTTTCTGGCCCGTTGAAATCAGCACGTGGCACCGATGGTGTCGTTGACATTGACGACACTTATGACGAGGAGATAAAGGAACAGGAAGGTGCTTGGACACACAAGGTCAAGCGTGAGCACGCCGAGCAAGTGAAGGTATGGCCCACTACATTGTCTTGTCGTGCCATTCAAAACTAATCTTCGTTATTAGTCTCGGGGTTCTTGAGTAGTTCTTGAGTAGTGAACCCAGCCCTCAAACGGTGGGTCTAGTAGATTCCTTTCGTTCCTCAGTGTATAGTACTTCATGTGATCAGTTCCTGTGACCCCCAAGTGTAAACATACTATATGAACGCATTCGCTCCGACTGCAGCCTTCTCATAATACATTACACTCGTTGCCATCACGAGAATGTAAAAGGATGCATTCTGCATCCGCTTTATTTCAGCATCTAGTCTTCTTCCTTTCTTTGTAAACAATGTCCATGCCCCATAAATAAAAACAGAAACCCAGACAAGTCGTGACGTGGTGTCGGCGGAGGGGATAGCACTGTGCATGTGGCTCTTCTGTAACCCGTAGAAAGGAACAGCCAAGCCGCAACAACTTCCGTGGCATGCT
Source organism: Russula ochroleuca (assembly GCA_015178965.1). Classification (NCBI taxonomy): domain Eukaryota; kingdom Fungi; phylum Basidiomycota; class Agaricomycetes; order Russulales; family Russulaceae; genus Russula; species Russula ochroleuca. The sequence continues at coordinate 1,330,162 of WHVB01000002.1, forward strand.
CTACGATAGAGGGAAGTAGGTTTTCGGGAGAAAGGTATATTGGGGAGGGGCGGTTGAGGCTACAGGAGGTAGTGGGGTCATGCTGTATGTACAATACGCGGGTGCGCCGTGCGAAGTGTTTACTGTCAAAGACAATTGATTAGTCGCAGATCTACGGACATAGAAGGGCGAAATCTCACCAAAAAGTAGTCCGGGACGCGCCGTGAAACCAGCGGCTCGCCAGTCCGTGGAGCAGGATCAAATTGTAAGCTGCGATCCCGGTGGATTCGTTTATCAGTCACACACGCAGCACACAAGAAGAAAGGGCGACGAACAAACTGTATGATAATTTTTCGTCGATTTCCATGATTGCCGCCTGGTTTCCGCAACGGTAGCAGTAGTTCGGAGCGCTAAAGATCGTCACCACATTCCGGTCCTGTCCCCAATTATACCCTGTGCACCCCACAAAAAAGGCGTCAGTGGTGTCGATATTCTGGAATCTAAGAGTCCTCCACGCACCCTCCATGACAAGCTGATGCGCACGTGCAACGAGTGTCAAGCCATTATTGTGGTTGAACGCCTCCGAGATGTCCTGACCAAAGGTGTACCCCGCTCCTCGCGGAGAGATACCCCATCCGCAACGATCGTCAGGGTCGGACCACAGTAGGTCACACATCGGTCCTTCGTGCGGTACTTCTTGTACGCGGTCGATGGCACGGACATGGTCGAGAGTATCGATCGAGGGCGAGAGACCCCCGTGAAGGCAGAAGATCTGTCACATGAAGGAACGAGTTAGGAGGCCGATCCATTGTGGGGCAAACGACAGATCCCACAGATCGGGCTGCACAACTTGGGCCAAGGAAGAACGCATAGTGGGAGTGAAAATGAGACACATACTTGGTTTTCGATTAGGGCAGTTAGAGGAAGAAAATCAAACAGGTCGGTGAAGAACCGCCACACGTTGGCGTTTCCGTATTTGCGTAGACACTCGTCGTAAAACCCGTAGACTTGCGTGATTTGTCGGCTTTCATGGTTTCCCCGAAGAATCGTAACGCGGTCGCGATATCGCAGCTTCATTGCCACCAGGAGGGTGACAGTCTCTACGGAGTAGTAGCCCCGGTCTACATAATCCCCCATGAAAAGATAGTTGGTATCAGGGGAATTACCGCCGATACGAAAAAGCTCTGAGAGATCGTGCTATACGATGGTTTGGGAAAGGAAATACGTAAGAGGCGGTATTAGATGGGCCACGACAACAGGATAAAATGTTTGGATGGAAGGTGATCTCGAGTAAGAAAGGACGCACAAATTGGCCGTGAATGTCACCGCAAACAGTGACAGGACACCTCACGGGCTGTACGTTCGCTTCCTCCATCAATATCTCTCTTGTCTGCAAATATATCACGGGGCGAAGAAAACATGCGGAATATAAGAGGCGGGCCGTTATCGACAATACAGAAATGACCTGCGCACCTTGTCGCACAGCTTTTTTACGTCTGCCTCTGTAAGCTGCTTGCATTGGGTGAGCTGCTGAATCCATCCGTCGACTTCGCGTTCCATGATGAGGGTTGAGTGTAAAATATCGGATTGAAGAATCTAAGTCCAAGGGTCCAAGCTCGCCAGCCGTGCTCGGTCGGCAAAGTCACGCTTTGGGTCACTGTCACGCGCTCTCTCAATCTATCCGCCCACAGCAAAGAACAAATGGCAGAGCATCAGGCCGTTTATGCTACAGACGAGGTAGATTCACGCGTGGTTTTATGATATTTGCTAATTCTTTCTTGTAGTATGGTCGTCCTTTCATTATCCTTAGGGAGCAGGCTAAAAAGACCCGCGCACATGGTCTCGAAGCGATCAAGGTCAGCATCCGTCGTTTTTCGTAGTATGCGCGTACAAAACATTCTCTAGTCGCACATTTTGGCCGCAAAGACAGTCGCAAACATTATCCGCACGTCTCTTGGACCGAGAGGTTACACTTGTCGTCGTCGATGCAAACCGTGCCTCACTATCTATTTCAGGTCTTGATAAAATACTTATCTCCCCCGATGGTGAAATCACCGTCACAAATGACGGTGCAACTATTTTGAGTCAAATGGAGGTGGAGCACCAGATCGCGAAGCTCCTCGTACAACTCTCGCGAAGTCAGGACGACGAAGTTGGCGATGGGACTACAGGCGTCGTCGGTGCGTTCTCGCATCTACGTCCCCCTGGATTGCTTTTAACCGCATCGTGTATGCACCAGTCCTTGCTGGCGCTCTTCTAGAGCAAAGTGAATCCCTCCTTGATCGTGGCATCCATCCAATCCGGATTGCGGACGGCTTCGATCGGGCGTGCACGATCGCGGTGAAGAACCTCGAGAGCATAGCAGACACGATCGAGTACAGCAAAACCCATACAGAAAATCTTCTCAAAACTGCCATGACCAGTCTTGGCAGCAAAATGTTCGCCCTTGAACCTTGTATCCCGTGCCAGCGTCGACTGACTAGTGCCTGTTGCGTAGCGTTTCGAAAGAACATGAACAATTCGCCCAAATTGCCGTCGACGCAGTGTTGCAAGTCGCGGACCTGGAACGCAAAGATGTTCTGTTTGACCTCATCAAAGTTGACGGCAAAGTCGGCGGGTCCCTTGCAGACACACAGCTCATCAAGGGCGTGCTCATCGACAAGGACATGTCACACCCACAGATGCCGAGCAAGGTGGAGGATGCGCGCATCGCCATTCTCACCTGTCCATTCGAGCCCCCGCGGCCCAAGACAAAACATAAACTCGATATTTCGAGCGTCGAAGAGTTCAAAAAGCTTCAGAATTACGAAAAGGAGAAATTCGCGGACATGATTAAGCGTGTAAAGGACTCTGGCGCTAATCTAGTCATTTGCCAGTGGGGCTTTGATGATGAGGCGAACCATCTGTTGATGCAAAACGACCTTCCCGCCGTTCGATGGGTCGGTGGCCCCGAGATTGAGGTGAATCGTCATAGCGATCTTGCACAACCATTAACGTATTGACACCATGATGCTCAGTTGATCGCTATTGCCACTGAGGGTCGTATCGTCCCACGATTTGAGGATCTGACTCCAGAGAAGCTTGGGAAGGCGGGGATCGTCCGCGAAGTCACTTTCGGGACTACACGGGATAAGATGATGGTCATCGAGGAGTGTGCCAACACCCGCGCCGTGACCATCTTTGTTCGCGGGAGCAACAAAATGGTGCGTAATTCTCGTGATGCAATGTAGCCTCCGCATTAATAAGACTGGCGTACGTCAGATTGTCGACGAATCGAAACGTGCTCTCCACGATGCGATCTGCGCCGTCCGCAACCTCATTAAGGATAATCGTGTCGTATATGGCGGGGGTGCTGCGGACATCAGCTCGTCATTAGCTGTTCAGAAGGCCGCAGACGAGATCCCGTCGATCGAGCAATACGCCATGCGCGCCTTTGCTTCCGCGTTGGACTCGGTGCCACTAGCCCTGGCGGAAAACAGCGGACTTTCACCGATTGAGACGCTCGCGGAGGTGAAGAGCCGTCAGGTGAAGGAGAATGACTCGACGCTGGGCATTGACTGTAATGGGCGAGGGAACAACGGTGCGCTTCATCTGCCCCGGTTAGAAACACATTTGCCTGAACCTTTTTTTTTCGTTTATAGATATGAAGAAGCAGTTTGTGTACGATCCATTGATCTCCAAGCGACAACAATATCTACTCGCGACACAGGTGTGTACCTCTATCTTTGTTCTTTGGGTCTCTTGAGCTCACCCTCTGCTTCGTAGCTGGTTCGTGCAGTCTTAAAAATAGGTCAGTCCTTGGTGCCTAGTAATGGTCGTCTACCGTGCTCATGCGCTTTCATAGATGATGTTATCATTTCGGGGCAAGCAGAGTAGACTATTTGTATCGTATAAAAAAGGCAATAATCACATATATCCTTCCGTGGGGTCCACAAATTGAGACTTCTCCGGCACATGCCCGCAGTATGAGAGCAAAGGCTAGAAAGGAATGTGAAATAGGATGGTGCACAGAGGACAGGGCCGGGAACCACAAAAGTTTGACCCCCTAAGCTAAAGTCACTTGGTAGACCCAACTGGCTATGACACCTCGGAGCAAAAATCAAACAACTGGGATCATCTTTTTGTCAACGACCACCCACTTGAGCTCTCCGCCATGAACATAAAGATACCTGACCGTCAAATACTATGCTCACACGCGAATCACACCATGCTGTACAATCACCCACGAACGAAGGGCGATATCGGCCCAGTGTTTTCAGCGTTGCTCACAGAGGATCCCAGGGATTTTGTGAGTGTCGGTCTCTTGATGGTGCCGAGCTTATCAAGCCCCCAAAATTGTGCGAGCTTGCGCGAAACAGGCCCCGAGGCCCACATACGGGTTTCATACTCACCGCGCGGGTTGCCAACTGGACGGTCGTCGACCTGAAGTATGTAGGGTTTCGATACAGCTCCTCTTCATGCCGACGCAACGTTTGTCTAACACCACTACCCGACGACGAGATAAATTCTAGCTTTAGCTGTCATGGATAATATTCAGGGCTACATACAGTATACAAATGTCCGAGAAGAAAGTCCATCCCTAGCTGGAGTATCCTCCTTTCTTTCGAGTACCGGTGACGGATGGAGTGATGTTCCTTACCAGGGATGGTACAACGATGACTGATTGTTCTTTTCATCGGAACTTCCAGTATCATGCGTCGTAGTACTCTATTATATCTGTATATTCCTTTAAGCGGACAGTTAGACACAGGACATACCTTTCACATTTAACGCACCACACGAGCTCTACGATCATGCTCCGGGACACGGTCATTTAAGAGGAATCGCGCCAGCCTGTGGTGCTCATTTGCCAGTGCGATTGAAAATGGAGTCCGACCCTCGTCATCTTGGGCATCGATATCCGCTCCATGCCCAATTAACAAATTTGACAACTCGAGGGATCCCCTTAACGATGCCAGGTGTAGCGGAGTCTCGTAGTTGCATCTCTGTGCATTCACATCCGCACCATGTACCAGTAAGACATACACCGTCGCATAGTAGTGTTGCGATGAATGGAGCGGTAGCTCCGCAACATTCATATTTCGAGATTGTAATGCCTCGTGCAGTGGAGAGTCCCCGAAGCAGTTAAGTGCATTTACGTCTGCACCATGGGTGAGCAGCGATTGTATGATTCGGGATTTCCTCTGCTTGTGGCTTCATGAAGCGGAATCGACCGTAATTATTCTGGACATTTACGTCTGCACCGCCCTTGAGTAGAAGTTCTACCGCGTCAAGTACTTGTGATTGTACTGCCTCGTGCAATGGAGTGACTCCCAGGAGACTTACGGGCCATTACATCTGCACCATGGGCAAGCAGCAATCGTATGATGCCGAGATTTCCACGGCCTGCAGCTTTATGAAGCGGAGTCGAGTCGTAACTATTCCGGACGTTTACGTCTGCACCATGGCTGAGCAGCAATTGCGCGACGTCGAGATTTCCACGGCCTTTGGCTTCATGAAGCGGGGTCGAGTCGTAACTATTCCGGACGTCTATGTCTGCACTATGGCTGAGCAGGAATTGCGCGATGTCGAGATTTCCACTGCCTGCGGCTTCATGAAGCAGAGCCAAGTCGTAATTATTCCGGACATTTATGTCTGCACCATGGCTGAGCAGGAATTGCGCAATGTCAAGATTTCCACTGCGTACGGCTTCATGAAGCGGAGTCGAGTCGTAATTGTTCCGGACGTTTACGTCTGCACCATGGCTGAGCAGCAATTTCGTGAAGTCGAGATATCCACGGCCTGTGGCTTCATGAAGCGGAGTCGAGTCGTAATTATTCCGGACGTTTATGTCTGCACCATGGCTGAGTAGGAATTGCGCAATGTCGAGATTTCCACTGCCTGTGGCTTCATGAAGCAGAGCCAAGTCGTAATTATCCCGGGCATTTATGTCTGCACCATGGCTGAGCAGCAATTGCGCAATGTCGAGATTTCCACTGCGTACGGCTTCATGAAGCAGAGTCGCGGAATCATCTCCGGATGTTTACGTCTGCACCACTACTGAGCAGCAATGTCACGATGTTAAGATTTCACATGTTAGAGCTGCCTGAAGTGGAGTCATGTTGTTCATGTGCACGGGCGTTCATGTCCGCAGTGTGTTCCAGCAAATGTCGTACAACCGTAGTATGACCCGAGAGTGCTTGCTACATGTAATGGGGTGCCTTGACGACCATGGCTTTCATTCGGATCCTGTTGACCCGTAATGAGGAGGTGCTCCACGAGGTTCCAAAACCACAAGAGCTGCATAATAAAGTGGCGATGCTTCAGGTATTGTTGAAGACAGCGATAGTCATCATAGTCTATCATGTATCGATATCCATATTGCAAAATGTTTTCTGTCCGGATCAAAGAGGCGCTCCATCCCCTCCTGTATCTGGGAAGCCACGCCATCACACTGAGCATGGTGGAACCAGTTTTGAGCGGCATAGTTGGCGAGGGGAAAGCTGTTGGTGATGTCTCCGATGTGATTATCCGGTTGGAGTAGGGTGCTGATGCAAGACTGTGCAAGGATTGTGTGGGCAGGCTCCGGAGAAACGAAATACTGGGAAAGGTCCCCTTTGACCGACGTGGCGAGGCGTTCCGAGGTCAAGAACTCCTTTACGGAGTAATGGGAAAACTGTACGACTCGAACATCGTTGAAGCGACCATCGGGCCGCTTGATAATGGTCACCAAGGTGGAACATGCCGACAACACCGCTTCATCTGCATCTCCTGGGCGCAGGCTCGTGTCCAACCTGGGGATTGCTGTGTCAAACTGAATCGCAAGAACTTCTGCAAGCTCTCTGACACGCAGCGGACGACGAGAGAATGCCAGGCATCGGAGAAGTCGAATGGCATACTCCTGCATCTCCTCATCAATTTCGAGCAATATTCGCTCATACGTTTCGTCCAAGGTCTTCGGTAATTCGTTCAGGACACGCCGAATGCTTGCCGGAAAACAGCGCCGCAGCCTATCCAGTTGACAGACTACCCATCTGAACCTGCGTCGTGTTGTAAGCCACTACTAGGGTGCGAGATGTTAATGGTGGCGCCTTACATCACATTAGCATTTTTTGACAGCGAATTAATTATCAGTTGCCTGTCCTCCGCCCTCCACCTCCGCAGCATGTTCGCGTCCGACTCAGCAACTGACTGGATGTAGTTGATGATATCCCTCCTTTGTCCCCTCTCATCGTGGAGAGACACAGTGTGAGATGCCAAAGGCTCAAGGGCCGTTCGGATGTCCACCTCGGGACGACTCGTGATACAGAGACGTATGTCTGGATGACGTAGATCAACAAACTCCTCCATGAGCCGCAAGACCTTTTCACGTAGAGAGGGGATTCCGGGCTTATTTGGACTTTCATCTACGGCATCCACTATGATGTACATTGTGCCATGGCCAGGGAGTGCGACAACATCTTTGAGGCATTGGATCAGGTCAACCTCCTTGGGTTGTAGCGATCCATTCTCGTGTGACTCATACAGGTTTGATAGGACGTCAAAACAATGATGGGACGAGTGCAAAGCTGAGTGAGAAGAGAGGAGAGAAGTCCGCGACGATCCTGCTTTCGGGTGTCCTTGAAATCAAAATAATAATAGGCGACTGAAACCAATCCGGTTGCACATATGGGTTTGATGTCCTCTATGATCGAAGAACTGGCCACCAATATAAGCTACACCGACGGAAATCAGCTGAGGTGTCACCCACCAAAGAATGCTCTTGCCAGATCCCGCTACGAAACCAGAGACCATCAGCGGTGGGGGTGGGAAAAGCACGGAAAACCATACGATTCCCGTGGGTCCATAGGAGTGAGCCTGTCGTCTTCCATTCATTGTAGATAGGCCCTTCAAGGAACCACGTGGCAGTTCCAGTATGATGGGCTTCACATGCAGTGTTGTGATTGATCGATGGATCCGGAGGAGAAAGCCACTTCCGAATGTTTGCTCGCAATTGATCATCTGAAGTTGTTTTAGTCTCGGCCTCCCTTAATTATGATACCACAAAAAAACGAACGTTTCATCTTGTTTAAATCTTCAGATATCCTTTGCATTGTAACTAGCAATTGCGGTCAGCTATACTCATTTACAGATTCGAGCTTATCATACCAAGAGCCTCTCGGATGTTATCTATTGACGCCTTTCCATCTGAAAGGACATAATTTCAGCACACTGTGAGGGAAACGTCAAGCAATGCTCCCGTACCGCCCATGACCACCTTCATATTGTTGAACAGACCATAGACAACCTCCATGGTCTGTGTCGCAGTCATCCGCGATTCCTTCATAGTGAGTCGATCCAATCTTTGCAACACCGCCTCAATATCGTTCTCGCCGAGTAGTTTTTTTGCCAATTTCTCTGCGTCATGCTAAGCTAAGTGACATGTATTGACAACGACGAACTCACTGAATCGGCCCTGTTTTATTTGCTGCGTCGCCAGGGCAAGGACTTCTAGCAGTTGAACCATTATTTTGACCAATATTTCTCCCACTGCATCGGGGATCTCGGTGAGGACTTTGAGACGACCAAGGTAATGTTCAAAACATTCAAAAAGCTCGATGAGTGCGTCATAACTGGTGCTAACGCCCTTAGCAGCCTTTAACATTTGAGGTCAAGACTGCAGACGCAGGAAAATAGGCAAAGGGATACGTACTGCGAGTAGGAGACCAACACCAGCAAATATCGCTTTTGCTGCTGGAATTCTCTGCAGGATAATGAACTTTCGCAAATGATATGTCAAATTTGTCGGCCTTACCAAACCAATGCCCTCGCCAAAGACGCCACTGGTAGAAAGCCCAAGAAGAATGTCAACAGTAGGCTTGAGCCGTCTCATGAGCTGAACCTTCCAATCTCCATTCCGAAACTGGTTGAAAGCATGAGCTTGTTCTTGAAGAATTGCGAGTACTGCATCGGAAGAGTCACAGGGTAGGAGCTTGGCGGTAAGCGGATCTGTTGCAATGTTCTTTCCTGTCTTCTCGCTGTATTCCTTTAGGGCCGTGTTGAAGAGGCCCTGGAACTGTGAAAACGACATGTTTGGATTGGAACTTGAGGAAGACATAGCGTCACTCGGGTGGAATGAAGGAAACCGTTGAAGAAACGTGGCGGGCGCAAGGCGCAGGAGGGTTTGCATGTACAGCCTCCTCCCTAAGAGGCCATCACAGCCAACGGAAGTTGGCCACGGTCCGAGCGCTGCGACACGGAAATTACTTCCCTCGCAATGTGCGGTACCTATTCATGAAAAGGCTCTACAAAATGGGAACCAGAGGCTTCCAAGTTTGAAGCAGGAGCCATCAGGATCGTTTGCGCTGAGCTATCGTGGTTGGTTGGTTGGACAGATCCGGATCTCGGAGGTCCGGGATCCCGAGATAAGGGACTGCGTTACGACCGTGACCCTCAATCTCCTTCCTCTTCCTCCCCAAAACTGAAGCCAAATACCACCTTTCTACAAGTCACCGCTCATTAGAAACAACACACGCGAGCTGTAGACACAGGCCTTGCATGCGCATATCAAAGCGGTCGTAGATTCTGAAGGAGCAGTGTTGGGCGTCGCTGTTCGAGTAAATGGCATATATCAAAGCGCGTCATACACACACACAGCCGCCACAACAACAAACTTCGCAACGGCCATAGGTATGGTTTGCGACAGCATCCATGTATAAATAGATCATCGTTTGACCTACATGGGGAATGCTACGGTACGATCTGGACTACTCCTATCATGCATTAGTCGCTCAATATTCAGCGAACTTGTCCGTGGCCTGAAGAGACGGAAATGAGCAAAATTCCGAATTGAGGTGGTATGGTTTGGGAGCAGTTGGAGTTAGTTACCTCGACCAGGAGCTTTGTGATCCCCAGCTCACGAGAGGAATGACCCGCATCTGGAACGATGTGTAGAGTGATCTCGGGCCACGCCTTCTTCAATGCCCACGCAGTTGTCGGCTGATGGTAGCAGCATCACACAGTAAGCGGGGAGATTTTTCAGAAAGGGATGGGACATTCGGCTTACGGGGCATACAACGTCACATCGTCCTTGCACAACTATTGTCGGTATATGGCGGCTGCGAACGGTTCAGTCAGTCAGTCAGACTCTTTTAATCGCGCTCGCGGAGTATAAATGAGACCACCACTCACATCTTGTCGATCTCTTGTGAATCCAGTAATTGTCCGTCACGCAAGAAGGCCTCGTTGACAAAGTAGTGATTCTCAATACGGGCGAATGCGCTGGTTTAAAAATAAATAAAAATAAAGTCAAGGTCAGTTCCGAGATCCGACAAGCGAGCGAACTTTGCGAACTTTGCCCAGTCATCCTTTTCCGCTGCAGCGACATGCGCAGGGTCGATATCAAGTTTCGAAGTCAACATCCTGCAGGTCACACCCCCTGCAGTATCAGTGTCGTTCCCCTCGCGGGAAAAAAAAACTAATAGCGCTCACTCCCACTTGGACCAGGCTCTCGCAGCATTGAGCCTGATCTCATCGTCCGACGAGTTCAGCTTCGCATGGTAAGCTGAGATCAAGTCGCCTCGCTCAGACTCGGGTATAGGTGCCAGGTACTCCTCCCTAATAATTGCCGAAAGGTGAGGGGAAAGAAAGAGGAGGGTTTGAGAGTTGTTGGCCCCTCACCAGGCTTCCGGGAACAAATGAGATGCGCCCACTTGGTAAAACCACCTCAGTTCACTGAATCCGATTAACGGGCCGAACCAAACAACAGGGTGCAATAGTTTTTGGCTAACGTCTTTCTGCATGTGAATATGCCGCTGCGAGAGCACGCTTCGGTCAGTGAAAGGTGACCAGGAAAGAGAACAGGGCCGGTAGTACAGACCGTAGGACTAAAGTCTTAACGCGGTCTGGATGGGACTTTGGGGACCATATTATCATCAATGCGACGAATCATTTGCAGGCACAGACAAAGGATACACACTTGCGCATAAGCAAGGACGAACGTCGAGCCCTGTCGTAGATACAGGTGTCAGTTAAGCGAACGACGGAAGACTGTTGTGAGAGGGGGACAACAGAGAACAGAGAGAGGAAACCATCGCACCCAGGAGCCCCCAAAGACGTGCCATTTCTCGATCTTGAGGTGCTCCCGAAGGCGTTCAACGTCTTTCACCAGATCCCAAGTGGTGTTCTCTTCCGGGCACGCCTGAACGGGTCTGAGTTTAACTTTTTTTTAAAGGGCTGCATTTATCCACGCACGGAGTAGACTTTCCCGCTCCTCTCTGGTCCAAGAAGATGACCTACAAATTTAAAAAAAGGGTGGCACGGGATTCATTATCAGGGGGTTGCATGGGTGGGAAAAGACGGAGTCGCTGGACCTTGTACTTATTCGGATTGAAGAAGCTGACATCCTTCTCATCGCATCCCCCGCTGGGATGCAGAAGATTATTCGAAACGAACGGCGCACGAGACCTCACAGGCCTCACCATGAAGGAAGACGACTGTTCGACATTCATTACAAGATCTGCGCCATCGCTCCGCTCCGGGAATCATGATCAGCTACTGTAATTCAATCGCCAGTGACTGACAGCGCGGAAGTTGACGCTAGCCGCTGCCATCAAACGCACGTGGGGCTCCGTCTCTATTTCCTGAAATTTCGTAGCTGTTCTCGCACCTCAAGCACAAAAAAAGGAAAGCAGGGCGGAAGGGGTGTTTGAGGGCGAGAGAGGAGGATACTAGCTGCAGAGAAGCTGGCGATGGTACTACAGGCGTCGTTGGTGCGTCTCGTGTCTACGTCCCCCTGGATTTCTTTTAACCTCATCGTATGTGCACCAGTCCTTGCTGGCGCTCTTCTAGAGCAAGTGAATCCCTCCATGATCGTGGCATCCATCCAATCCGGATTGCGGACGGCTTCGATCGGGCGTGCATGATCGCGGTGAAGAACCTCGAGAGCATAGCAGACACGATCGAGTACAGCAAAACCCACACGGAAAGTCTCCTCAAAACTGCCATGACCACTCTTGGCAGCAAAATGTTCGCCCTCAAACCGTGCCTGCGTCGATTGACTAATGCCTGTTGCGTAGCGTTTCGAAGGAACATGAACAATTCGCCCAAATTGCCGTCGACGCAGTGTTGCAAGTCGCGGACCTGGAATGCAAAGATGTTCTGTTCGACCTCATCAAAGTTGACGGCAAAGTCGGCGGGTCCCTTGCAGATACGCAGCTCATCAAGGGCGTGCTCATCGACAAGGATATGTCACACCCACAGATGCCGAGCAAGGTGGAAGATGCGCGCATCGCCACTCACCTGTCCATTCGAGACCCCGCGGCCCAAGACAAAACATAAACTCGATATTTCGAGGGTCGAAGCTTCAAAATTATGAAAAGGAGAAATTCGCGGACATGATTAAGCGTGTAAAAGACTCAGACGCTAATTTGGTCATTTGCCAGTGGGGCTTTGATGATGAGGCGAACCATCAGTTGATGCAAAACGACCTTCCCGCTGTTCGATGGGTCGGTGGCCCCGAGATTGAGGTGAATCATCATAGTGATCTTGCGCTAACATTAACCTTTTGACGTCATGATGCTCAGACTGAGGGTCGTATCGTCCCACGATTTGAATATTTGACTCCAGAGAAGCTTGGGAAGGCGGGGATCGTTTGCGACGTCACTTTCGGGACCACACGGGATAGGATGATGGTCATCGAGGAGTGTGCGAACACACCCGCACCGTGACCATCTTTGTTCGCGGCAGCAACAAAATGGTGCGTAATTCTCGTGAAGCAAGTCGCCCACGCCATTGATAGGACTAGCGTACATCAGATTGTCGACGAATCGAAGCGTGCTCTGCACGATGCGATCTGCGCCGTCCGTAACCTCATTAAGGACAATCGTGTGGTATATGGTGGGGGTGCTGCGGACATCAGCTCGTCATTAGCTGTTCAGAAGGCCGCAGACGGGATCCCGTCGATTGAGCAATATGCCATGCGCGCCTTTGCATCCGCGTTGGACTCGGTGCCGCTAGCCCTGGTGGAAACAGCGGACTTTCGCCGATTGAGACGCTCGCGGAGGTGAAGAGCCGTCAGGTGAAGGAGAATGACTCGACGCTGGGCATTGGCTGCAATGGGCGAAGGAACAACGGTGCGCTTCATCTACCCCAGTTGGAAATACATTTGCCTGAACCTTTTTTTTTCGTTTATAGATATGAAGAAGCAGTTTGTGTACGATCCATTGATCTCCAAACGACAACAATATCTACTCGCGACACAGGTGTGTATCTCTATCTTTGTTCTTTGGGTCTCTTGAGCTCACCTTCTGCTTCGTAGCTGGTTCGCGCAGTCTTAAAAATTGGTCTGTTCTTGGCGCATACTAATGGTCGTCTACCATATTCATGTGCTTTCAATGTCTTTCATAGATGATGTTATCATTTCGGGGCAAGCAGAGTAGACCATTTGTATCATATAAAAAAGGCAATAATCACATATATCCTTCAGTGGGGGTCATAAATTGAGGCCTCTCCGGCATATGCCCGCAGTATGAGAGCAAAGGCCAGAAAGGAATGTGAAATAGGATGGTGCACAGAGGACAGGGCCCGGAACCACACCAGTTCGACCCCCTAAGCTAAAGTCACTTGGTAGCCCAACTGGCTATGATACCTCGGAGCTGGGATCATCTTTTTGTCAACAACCACCCACTTGAGCTCTCCGCCATGAACATAAAGACAAGATCTGCGCCATCGCTCCGCTCCGGCAATTGAAATCAAATTGGAATCATAGTATAGAACAACTTTAAAGAAATATATGAACATGATACGCTATTTTATTAATGGGAAGAACACAGATCATAATAGGAGGTCGTGAAATGTAACATTTGTTGTACTACTCTCACCTGGTCATAAGCAGACCATGCCCTGAATGGTCCCTGGCGAGTTACAGTGCCCATTGATTCCACGAAGTGGCCGCAGCATTGGCTATACGCTCTGCCAGCATGCATGAACAGCGGTGCCAGGGTTGGCTCCAGGCATGCCTAGCATGCTGAAAGAGCAAAACCATGCAGGAAGGGTTTGCCGCGCTGGCATTCAGATCAACGTTGAGCGTGGGAAGCGGGGCAGCCGAAGCGTTCGTGTTTTGGCCACCTTGGTGTGAATGCGGGCCAGCTGCGGTGCCAGGATCTGTTGGCAGGTCGGGGAAAAACTCAAGCATGGCCGTCTGAACTGAAACCAGCAGTTTCCGAATGGAGGGTAGCTGGGGGAATATGGCTCAAATTCATTGCTCGTAGATGTCGAGACCGATCTTTAGAAAAATTGCCTGCAGCCACGCGGCAAAGCTCGTCAGTAAAATGAGGCATCAATCCACCAGGGGTGCGGTACTTGAACTCACAGAAAAGTACCAGATGGTACTAATAGCAAATATCTGAAGAGTCAAAACCCAGCTGAGGGGAACGAGAAAGGCGGGCTTGGGGCCATGAATGTAGCGGTGTATGTGTTCCCTGACCCGAGCGATGAACGACGCAGTATGCTTGTTGGGCTGGGTAATGTCTGTTTGTAAGCATAATGATGCGTGGGTAAGGCCACCACGTACGTTCTGCGGACGGGAGCCAGACTGCTTTGAATGAGGCTTTGAAGGACCTGGGGTGGGCCTGAGGGTCGGCCACAATCTTCGTTATATTGGTGCCCGCTGGACTCAGGCGCAAGCTCAAGCTGGTTTCCCTGTTCATCGCGACGAGTTGTGCCTGGGAACTACGAGAACACGAGCGTACAGACACGACAGTTGTCGGGGTTCGTCAACGCACGTGGGCTGTCCATCCATCTTCTCACGGGGATCTTCTGCCATACACTCAGATCCCGTCCACTCAACTAGCAGACTTCGGTTCGCTTCCTTACCGGAAATTGACCTGAAGTCCAAGGGTTGGCTGCAAGGGCATTCTGCATTCCTGCATGGCTCGGGATCCATTCTTGCTTTGCCTTTGTGAATTTTGTCAAGTTTTAATGCGCACTATGCGTGGATCATAACAGGAGCTCATGAAATGTAATGTTCGTCGTACTACTCTCACCCGATCGTAAGCGGACCAGACGGAGACCAGAGGACGATGGGACATCTGTAGCCATGGTCGTACAGGCCATCAGGGTGGTGCAAGACAGGACAGGAGTGCAAAGGGGGGAAAGCGCAATGTGATCTGAAGCCGTCGTTGACTCGTCATATGAAAGAAGGAAAGAGCGAAGGGCAATGAAAGGAGCACATGGCGTGCACAATGGAGGGAATGGTGGGTGGCTCAAGGTAGGCGAGGAGCACAAGAGACAGCAAGCATGAAGGTAGTTTTGAGGAGGGACGACGATGAGGTGTGGAAAGCGTTGCAGCTGAGACTATCGGTCGGGTATCCGTACACGAACAGGGGCGAGAGCTAAATGTGAGACAAAAACAAAAGGAGGGGAATGTGTTACGTCAGACGGGAAAACCGAAGGTGTCGGTACAAATAAGCCAACACAAAAATTGGAGATATGGGTAATATACGGGTAATAGACCATATTTGCGGTGATATATATTCCAATATTATCTGAAATTTGAAGGTCGCGTAAATGAAAATTCGACACTCTGATAATGAAAATTCAACCTAACACAAGTGTAAGTTAAGTACAAAAGTTAGGCTGTTCGGTAACCAAACTAAGGTTAAGTTCGGTTAAGTTCGGTTTTGTCTTTGTAAGCATTACCGTAGCACCTAGCGGTCCAGCTACTATCCTGACTGCAGGGAGATGCAACTGTAGTCAAACGTGTCATTTCTAACAGGAAAGATAAAAAAAACAGACAGAAATTTCCTGGAAGTACAAAAATACTCAAATAAAGCATTATAAAGCTTCAATAACCCGCTAAAAAAAATTACCATACTCAAGGATTGAACCCAGTTCCCGGAGAGTTACTATGCGCGTACACTACCACTGAGCATACATGCACAGGAAAATAAATATATTATTAGTAGTTAGTCTAAAACTTTAGGTGTGTGCGTTGTCAAACGCGGAAACGCTGTTTACTAATGCTTACAAAGACACCCGAATTCAAACTTAGTTCGGTTATCGAACAGGCCCAAGCGCATGCACCGCTCCACCGCTTGCTCCACCGCTCCACCCATCTGTCATCTTAAATAAATCTTGGAAAGATTTATTTAAAATATGTCGTTTGGCTAAGTGAAAAATCACAGCCATCTAAGTTAATGAAAATTGTAATATATCGCCCTGCAAATATGGTCTAATATCTGACCGTCAAATATTATGCTCAGGTATGCACTGGCAACACCAAACCCACACGCGAATCACATCATGATGTACAGTACAATCACTCATGAACGAGGGGCGATATTAGCCCAGTGTTTTCAGCGCTGCTCATAGAGGATCCTAGAGATTTACGAGTGTCGCTTGATGGTGCCGAGGTTATCAAGCTACCGAACTTGCGCGAATCAGCCCCCGAGGCGTCACGCAGGGCCCACATACGGGTTTCATACTCACTGCGCGGACTGGAATTTACCAACCGGAAGGTCAATCTGAAGTATGTAGCGTTTCGATACAGCTCCTCCGAGCTCGTCATGCCGTAGCTATGACAACCGACGCAACGTTTGTCGAACACCACTACCCGACGAGATAAATTCTAGCTTTTGCTGTCATGAATAATATTCAGGGCTACATATACAAAACGGACAGTTAGACACAGGACATACCTTTCACATCTTAACTCACCACACGAACTTTCCGATCATGCTCCGGGACACGGTCATTTGAGAGGAATCGCGCCAGCTTGTGGTGCCCATACGTCAGTGCCATTGAAAATGGAGTCCGACACTCGTCATCTTGGGTATCGATATCCGCTCCATGCCCGATTAACAACTGTGACAGCTCGAGGTCTCCCATTAACGATGCCAGGTGTAGCGGGGTCCGGTGGTAGCGCCCCTGTGCATTCACATCCGCACCATGGGTGAGCAGCAATCGTACCATGTCGAGATTTTGTTTCCTTGTGGCTTTATGAAGCGGAGTCGACCCATTATTCTGGACGTTTAAGTCTGGGCCGCCCTTGAGTAGAAGTTCCACCACGTGAAATACTGGTAATTGTATTGCCTCGTACAGTGGGGTGATTCCCAGTTGACTACGGGCCATTACATCTGCACCATAGGTAAGCAGCAATCGTACGATGCCGAGATTTCAACTACCTGCGGCTTTATGAAGCGGAGTCGAGTTGTAATTATCCCGGACGTTTACATCTGCACCATAACTGAGCAGGAATTGCGCAATGTCGAGATTTCCACTGCCTACGGCTTCATGAAGCAGAGTCAAGTCGTAATTATTCCGGACGTTTATGTCTGCACCATGGCTGAGCAGGAATTGCGCAATGTAGAGATTTCCACTGCATACGGCTTCACGAAGCAGAGTCAAGTCGTAATTATTCCGGACGTTTATGTCTGCACCATGGCTAAGCAGGAATTGCGTAATGTAGAGATTTCCACTGCCTACGGCTTCATAAAGCAGAGTCGAGCCGTGACAATCCCGGAAGTTTACATCTGCACCATGGCTGAGAAGGAATTGCGCAATGTCGAGATATCCACTGCCTACGGCTTTATGAAGCGGAGTCGAGTCGTAATTATTCCGGACGTTTATGTCTGCACCACGGCTGAGCAGGAATTGGGCAATGTCGAGATTTCCACTGCCTGCGGCTTTATGAAGCGGGGTCGAGTTGTAATTATCCCGGGCGTTTACATCTGCACCCTGGCTGAGCAGCAATTGCACAATGTGGAGATTTCCACTGCCTGCGGCTTTATGAAGCGGAGTCGAGTTGTAATTATCCCGGACGTTTACGTCTGCACCATGACTGAGCAGCAATTGCGCCATGTTGACATTTTCACGTTTTAGAGCTGCCTGAAGTGGAGTCATGTTGTTCATGTCCCGGACGTTCACATCCGCAGTGTGTTCCAGCAAATGTCGTACAACCGTAGTATGTCCCAAAAGTGTTGCTACATGTAATGGGGTGCCTCGACGACCATGACTTTCATTCGGATCCTGCTGACGCGTGATGAGGAGGTGCTCCACGAGGTTTCCAAAACCACAAAGAGCTGCATAATAAAGTGGCGATGGTTTTGTTGAGCAATAGTCTAGATCGTGTATTGATATCCATATTGCAAAATGTTTTCTGTCCGGATCAAAGAGGCGCTCCATCCCCTCCTGTATCTGGGAAGACACGCCATCACGCTGAGCATGATGGAACCAGTTTTGAGCGGCATAGTTGGCAAGGGGATAGCTGTCGGTGATGTTTCTGGTGTGAATATCCGGTTGGAGTAGGGTACTAATGCAAGACTGCGCAAGGACTGTGTGGGCAGGTTCCGGAGATATGTAGTAGTGGGAAAGGTCTTCTTTGTCTGATTTGGCGAGGCGTTCCGAGGTCAAGAACTCCTTTACGGAGTAGTGGGAAAATTGCACAACTTGGGAGTTGTGGCTATCGTAGTCGTCCTTGTAGCTGACGTC
This sequence comes from Russula ochroleuca, assembly GCA_015178965.1. Taxonomy (NCBI): domain Eukaryota; kingdom Fungi; phylum Basidiomycota; class Agaricomycetes; order Russulales; family Russulaceae; genus Russula; species Russula ochroleuca. The sequence goes on from WHVB01000002.1 coordinate 1,348,588, forward strand.
AAACAGCCCGATAGTGGTGACCAAAGTAGAACATGCCGACAGCACCGCTTCACGTGCGTCTCCCGGGCGCAAACTCGTGTTCAACTTGGGAATTGCTGCGTCAAACTGAATCGAAAGAACTTCTGCAAGCTCTTTGGACGCAGCGGCCGACGAGAGAATGCTAGACATTGGAGAAGGCGGATGGTATGTCCACGTTTCTCCCTGTCGATCCCCAGCAATATCCGCTCGTATGTTTCGTCCAGGGTCATCGGCAGCTCATTCAGAGCATGCCGAATGCTAGCTGGAAAACAACGCCGCAGTGCATCCAGTTGACAGACAACCCATCTGAACCTGCGTCGTATCGTGAGCCACCGTACGAGATCTTCATGGCGATGCCTTACATGCCATTAGCTTTTTGTGACAGCGAATCGATAACTATTTGTCTGTCCTCTGGCCTCCATCTCCGCATGTTCGCATCTGACGTAACAACCGACTCGATATAGTCGATAATATCCCTCCTTTGGCCCCATTCATCGTGAAGAGAAACAGCTTGAGAAGCCAAAGGCTCAAGGACCATTCGGATGTCCACCTCGGGGCGACTCGTGATACAGATACGTATATCTGGATGACGTAAATTAACAAGCTGCTCCATGAGCTGCAAGACTCTTTCACGTGGAGAGGGTATTCCGGGCTTATTGGGACTTTCATCCGCGGCATCCACTATGATGTACACTTTGCCATGGCCAGGGAGTACAAGAACATCTTTGAGGCTTCGGATCAGGTCAACCTCGCTGGGTTGTCGCGATCCATTCTCGTGTGCCTCATACAGCTTTAATAGGATGTCGTAACCACGATGGGACCGAGTGCAAAGCTGGGTGAGAAGAGAGGAGAGAAGTCCGCGACGATCCTGCTTTCCAGTGTCCTTGAAATCAAAGTAATAATATACGACCGAAGCCAATCCAGTTGCTCGTATGGATTCAATGTCCTTTATAATGGAAGAACTGGTCACCAATATAAGCTATGTCAACAAAAGTCGGCTGAGGTGTCACGCACCAAAGAACGCTCTTGCCCGATCCCGCTACGAAATCGGAGACTATCAGCGGTGGGGATGGAGAAAGTATGGAAATCACGTACGATTCCCATGGGTCCATAGGAGAGAGCCTTTCACTTTCCACTCATTGTAGATGGTATCTTCAAGGAACCACGCAGCGGTCCCATTGTGATGGGCTTCACATGCAGTGTTGTGGTTAATCGATGGATCCGGAGGGGAAAGCCACTGTCGAATTTTCTCTAGCAGTTGATCACCTAAAGTTGGATTAGTCTCGGCCTCCTTTAACTGCGATGGCACAAAAAAACAAACATTTTATCTTGTTCAAATCTTCCGATATCTTTTGCATTGCAACTGGCACCTGCGGTCAGCCATACTCACTTACGGATCCAAGTTTATCATACCAAGAGCCTCTCGGATATTATCTATTGACGCCTTTCCATCTAAAGGACGAACATTCAACATCCTGTGAAGGAAATGTCAAGCAATGTTTCCGCACCGTCCATGACCACCTTCATGTTATTGAACAGACCATAGACGACCTCCATGGTCTGCGTTGCAGTCATCCGCGATTCCTCCATAGTGAGTCGGTTCAATCTTTGCAACACCGCTTCAATATCGTTCTCGCCTAGTAGTTTTTTGGCCAATTTCTCTGCGTCATGCTAAACGAAGTGAGATGTATCAGCAAGGACGAACTCACTGAATCGGCCCTGTTTTATTTGCTGCGTCGCCAGGGCAAGGACTTCAAGCAGTTGAACCATTATTTTGACCAATATTTCTCCTACAGCAGAGGGGATCTCGGTGAGGACTTTGAGGCGGCCAAGGTAATGTTCAAAACATTCAAAAAGCTCGATGAGTGCGTCATAACTGGTGCTAACGCCCTTAGCAGCCTTTAACATTTGAGGTCAAGACTGCAGACGCAGGCAAATAGGCAAAAGGATACGTACTGCGAGTAGGAGACCAACACCGGCAAATATCGCTTTTGCTGCTGGAATTCTCTGCAGGTAGATGATGAGCTTTCATAAATGATATGTCAAATTAGTCAGCCTTACCAAACCAATGCCCTCGCCAAAGACGCCACTGGTAGAAAGCCCAAGAAGAATGTCAACAGTAGGCTTGAGCCGTCTCATGAGCTGAACCTTCCAATCTCCATTCCGAAACTGGTCGAAGGCATGAGCTTGTTCTTGGAGAATTGCGAGTACTGCGTCCGTAGAGTCACAGGGTAGGAGCCTGGCGGTAAGCGGATTTGTCGCAATGTCCTTTCCGGTCTTCTGGCTGTATTCCCTTAGGGCTGTGTTGAAGAGGTCTTGGAAGCGCAAAAACGATACGTTTGGATTGGAACTTGAGGAAGACATAAAGTCAGTTGATTGGGAACGAAGGAAACCGTTGAAGAAACGCGGCCGGCGCAAGGCGCAGGAGGGTTTGCACGTACAGCCTCTTCCATAAGAGGCCATCACAGCCAACGGAAGTTGGCCACGGTCCGAGCGCTGCGACACGGAAGTCAGCGGAGAATGACTTCCCTCGCACTTTGCGGTACCTATTCATGAAAGGCTCTGCAAATGGGAACAAGAGGCTTCCAAGTTTGAAGCCGGAGCATCAGGAGCGTTTGCGTGAGCTACCCACGGACAGATCCAGATCTCGGAGACCCGGTCCCGGGATAAGGGACCGCGAAATTTACATTACAGTACGACCCATTGTACGACCCTCATATCTCTTTCCTCTTCATTCTCCCCAAAACTGAATCCAGTATACCACCGATTCATTAGAGTTGTAGAAAGTGAGCTGTAGACATAGGCCTTGTGTGCACATGCACTCATTAGGGACAGCCAGACAAGGCTTCCGCCTGAGAGGGGGAGCTTCAGAGGTGGCTTCAAGATGAATATTTCTTTGACGTTCGGCATATCAAAGCTGTCGTAGGTTCTGAAGGAGCAGCGTTGGACGTCGTTGCTCGAGTAAATAGCATGTATCAAAGCGCGTCAGACACACACGGCCGCCACCACAACAGCTTCGCGGATCACAAAGCGACCATAGGTTGGTTTGCGACAGCATTCATGTATAAATAGATCATTGTTTGACCTACATGGGGAATGCTACTGGGTACAAAGCTGGACTACTCCTATCATGCATTATTCGCTCAATATTCGGCGAACTTGTCCGTGGCCTGAAGAGACGGAAATGAGCAAAATTCGGAATCGAGGTAGTAAGGTTTGGGAGCAGTTAGAGTTAGTTACCTCGACCAGGAGCTTTGTGATCCCCAGCTCACGAGAGAATGACCCGCATCCGGAACGATGTGCAGAGTGATCTCGGGCCACGCCTTCTTCAATGCCCACGCAGTCGTCGGCTAATGGTAGCAGCATCACACAGTAAGCGGGGAGATTTCCCAGAAAGGGAAAGGACATTTCAGCGTACGGGGCATACAACATCATATCGTCCTTGCACGACTATTGTCGGTATATGGCGGCTGCGAAAAGGTTCAGTCAGTCAGGCAGGCTCTTTTTTTAATCGCGCTCGCGGAGTATAAATGAGACTACCACTCACATCTTGTCGATCTCTTGTGAATCCAGTAATTGTCCGTCACGCATGAAGGCCTCGTTGACAAAGTAGTGGTTCTCAATACGGGCGAATGCGCTGGTTTAAAAATAAATAAAAATTGAGTTAAGGTCAGCTCGATCCGACGACAAGCGAGCGAACTTTGCGAACTTTGCCCAGTCGTCCTTCTCCGCTGCAGCGACATGCGCAGGGTCGATATAAAGTTTCGAAGTCGACATCCTGCGGGTCACACCCCCTGCAGTATCAGTGTCGTTCTCGCGGGAAAAAAAAACTAATGGTGCTCACTCCCACTTGGACCAGGCTCTCGCAGCATTGAGCCTGATCTCATCGTCCGACGAGTTCAGCTTCGCATGGTAAGCTGAAATCAAGTCGCCTCGCTCAGACTCGGGTATAGGTGCCAGGTACTCCTCCCTAATAATCACCGAAAGGTGAGGTGAGGGAAAGAAACACGAGAGTTGTTGGTCACTCACCAGGCTTCCGGGAACAAATGAGATGCGCCCTCTTGGTAAAACCACCTCAGTTCACTGAATCCGATTAGCGGGCCGAACCGGAGGACAGTGCAGTGTGCAATAGCTGTTTGGCTCACGTCTTTCTGCAAGTAAATATGCCACTGCGAAAGATCGTTTCGGTCAGCGAAAGGTGACTGGGGAAAAAAAACAGGGCCCGGTAGTACAGACCGTAGGACCAAAGTCTTAACGCGGTCTGGATGGGACTTTGGGGACATCAATGCGACGAATCATTTGCAGGCACAGATAGAGGATACACACTTGCGCATAAGCAAGGGCGAGCGTCGAGCCCTGTCGTAGATACATACGGGCATCAGTCGAGCGAACGATGGAAGGCTGTTGCGGGAGGACAACGGAGAGAAAAAATCATCGCACCCAGGAGCCCCCAAAGACGTGCCATTTCTCGATCTTGAGGTGCTCCCGAAGACGTTCAATGTCTTTCACCAGATCCCATGTGGTGTTCTCTTCCAAGCACGCACTCCTATACCATCGCTGAACGGGTTTGTCGCCGTGTTACAAAAAGAGCTGGCTTTATCCACGCACGGAGTAGACTTTCCCGCTCCCCTCTGGTCCAAGAAGATGACCTACAAAATTAAAAAAAGGGTGGCACGCGATCATTATATCAGAGGGTTGCTCAGTGGTGGGAAAAGACGAAGTCGCTACTAGACCTTGTACTTATTCGGATTGAAGAAGCTGCGATCCTTCTCATCGCATCCCCCGCCGGGACCGCCTCATACAGAGGTTGAGTAAGGTGGCATTATTCGGAACGAACGGTGCACGAGACCTCACCATGAAGGAAGACGACTGTTCGACATTCATTATCATGATCAGCTAATTGACTGACAGCGCGGAAGTGGACGCGGGGTAGCCGGGGCTGCCATCAAACGCACCTGGGGCTCCGTCTCTATTTCCTGAAACCTCGTAGCTGTTCTCGCACGTCAAGCACGCCACACACAAAAAAATGGAAAGCAGGGGGGAAGGGGGGTTGGAGGGCGAGAGAGGAGGATACTAACTGCAGAGAGTGTACATCGGAGACCTTGAGCTTGGCAGATTCAAAGGGAGCAGCGTAGGAGTAGACCATGATCGGATTGTGAGGTGTTGATGGCACAGAAGTTGCTTGCCTACGGCTGATTCTGCTGATTAGAGCTCGAATACCCAAACGGACCATCTCTGCCTTTTGCAGCCACTCCCCTCGCCCCACGCCCGCTTTTCACTCTTTCCCAACATTCCTCCTGCCAAACGGTTTCTCTATCCGAATACACAAGCGACGTCTCGATCAGACAGCAGTCGGTTCTAGTACCCCGTCCACGTCCGAGTCTCCGTCACCAGAAACCTTGTCAGTCGCCGACGACTCATCGGGGATCTGAGCTTGAGCGACCGCGTCACCAGTCTCGGGTGCAGCGTCCTCCCGATCGCCATCTCCGTCTCCTGCCTCAGTCTCGGCCTCAGCGTCAACCTCAGCCGGTGCAGGCGAAATGTCCACAACCTCTCCCAGCTTGTAGTCCCGCTCGTCGCAACCCACGCGCGCACCAAGCTTCCGCCAACGCGCCATATGCCCCTCTCTAATCTCGGCGCACATCCGCACGAAAGGTCCCCAATACTTCTCATGGTCCCAGACAAATTCGCGCTCGCCGCCCCAACCGCCGTCCTTGAAGAGCTCGTCGGCCGCGAACAGGCCGTCTTGGATCGGCTTCGGGTTGAACTTCATCTTGTTGCGCGTGATCGGGTCGATGAACGGGCTGATCATCTTGAAGAACGCCTGGATCAGGAAGGGGACGTTCAGGATCAGTGCTGCACTCAGACGTTCTGGGTAGTGTGTCTGGAGGACATTCAGGACCTGGACAGGACCCCCAATGTAAACCGGTGAGCATTCGCGACATCAGCAATGATGCTAACCGATTTTGCGGTCCCGAATGACGGGTTCTTCGCCTTGTCAGCAAAATTAATCATCCACACGACCGACCTATTTGACAATGACAATAGTTAGGAACGCAGATGGGCAGGAAGAGATGAGCTCACTCACTCGACGCCTGGACCGGCGAGATCAAGTGCGCGCTCCAGCATCCAGACAGTAAACTGTATCTGTCGGGGAGACTCCTCTGTATTTTGGCGGCTAGGAATCATGTATACGGCAGGCCTGCGATGCGTGTCATAACCAAAGGTGATCATCTTCCCCGTGACTGCCTTCACAAAGCCATTTACAGTAAGTACCAATTGCACACAACGGGGAGCGGAGGCAATCTGCGAAATCTCACCTCAGGCTCGACAAGATCCGCCATCGAATCATCATAGACGCCAAATTCACGTCTCCACTTGAGCGTACTCTCCAGCCTCTCGATGGCCACATTTGCCGAGTTCCATTTCGTAGCACGCAGATACCTTTTGATTGCAATATTATAATCAATAAGCTCCCTCTCGCGTGCGCGGTCACGGGCAAACCCCCTTACCGCAACATGCAGTCACTAGACTACATCAAACAAATAAATTGATACCCCAAACATAAATTTCTAAGGAAAAAAAAAACACGTACAAGCCAAAACTTCTCCACCTCAAGGAGCTCACCGTCCTTGAGACCGGGTATCTTGTACGACTCGCTCTGAAAGTGTTCCAGCACCTTCTTGTTCATCGCAACTTGCGCGGGGGTCAGCTCACTGCCAACAGCAGCACCAGTCGCAGCCGGTGTGACTGGCTTCTCGCTCAACCCTGGAGGAGTAAGCGGCGGCGGCGGCGGGTGGGCCGTGTAGTCTACGATGCCGACATTCCCGTTTTCAGACATGACTTGTTAGAAAGGAAGAAAAAAAAGAGGAAAAACAGGGGGAGTATTCACTCGCGCCGAGTGGGAGGAGGAGGTCGGAGAAGGTGAAGAAGCGCAGATAAAGTACGGGTTGAAAACGAAGAGACTAGCAGAAGCGCTGTGGTTCATAGTAGCGGCGGCTATAGGCGGTGTCAATGTTGCCTGTCCTGAACGGCGGCAAGCCGCCACTTCTCGCGACCAACTCTTTTTTAGGAAATTGGGATTGCACGCTGTTGGTATGGTACAGCAAAGTGTACAGGGATAGTACTAGTGTATTTGGCGATAAAAAGGAAGGGAAAAAGAGTAAGAAAGAAAGAAAGACAGCGACGTCGAGTCAAGAGCTAAAACATGCGTAAGGAACAGCAAAATAGATTATAAAAAAAAGAAAAAAGCGAGAGCAGAAAAAGAGGGAAATCCGGACGACGGGAGGGGGGTAAAGTAGGAGCTACATCGTAAAGTGGTCATGGAGGCTATGTGTGATGATGTTGTTGTTGCGATGATGCATGTATGCTGTTATCGTCATAAGTGGGTATTGCGGGAAAAAGACATTCATGCAGCCTTCTCGGCGCCGGGCGCTGGTGTTGGTGCACCTGCTGGCAGATGGCCCAACTCTTCCTCGATCATCCGTCCATGCACGCGGAAGCGATAGAGACACGTAAACGACTGGCCCCAATTGTTCAGCACGCGCAGCACGACGATCCCAAAGTCCATCCCCGACACGCGCACGTCCTCCTCAACGGGGAACGTCTGCACCGCGTTGGGCGCGTTGGCATCGTACTCGAACTGCGCGATGCGCACGTATCTGACAGAATGCGGCAGGCTCCTCGGCTGCATCGGAATTTCCTGCCCAGCGTTGGTCCTAGCGGCATCCCAGGCGGCCACCTTGGCGAAATTAGACGCGCCTTCGACCAGCCCCCAAACCTCCATCTTGCGCGGCGCAGAGCTCATATCCCAGGCAACGTCCCGCGCCACATGGTCGATCGTAATCTCCTCAATCTGAACGACGCGTGAGAGCGTCACGCCGAGCTGGCCCTGATCCCCCGGGAAAGGCCAACAGTGGCCAACGTGGGTCTCGTGGTGCAGCGCTGTGATGGGGGGCCGTCCGAGGGCGTACCCTTGGCCAGTAAGGTATCCGATGACTTGCTGCCGCACGCCGTGCGGTTTGATTTCGTGCGTATCTGAGGTGAGACTGGGGATGACCACAGCGCCGCCTGAGTGCAGCGCAAAGTCTGCCTTGGCAATCGTGTCCTTGGAATGCCGCGCCATCGCATTGTCGACGAGGTGTCCGATAAGCTCGGTCACGTCCTGCCCGTCTGACGCCTTGATATTCAGCGCCTTTTTCCCCGACGACGTGATCTTGTGCCACCATGCCGCGGTGGTGACAGGGCTGTCCGTCTTGACCGAACTCTTGCCGAGTTCGAGTGCTTCTCGCAGGCCGCCCTCGAAAGTACCGACGCGTTCCTCTAAAGCGGATAGTTTCGCGCGCGCCTCTTCATCATTCATGGGACCCGCATTGACCGCGCGTTCCGATTGTTGGACCGCAGTTACCGCACTTCGGAGGGCATCAATCTCGTGGCGCACAGCTTGCAGGCCCTGACTCGCGGAGACGCGGTCAACGTTCCGATCTTCTGAAGCACGGATACCTTCTTTCTGTAGGCGCGATTCGAGGGCACCGAGTCGGCCAAAAACGTCCGAGTGGCTTCGTGCCTGAGTGTCGATACGTGCGCGAGACTGCTCGGTATCCACTGAAAGGCCAGCGAGCGCGTTCTCTAGCGCTTGTAGTCGTTCAGACAGCTCGGCGATGTTGGCGGCGGGTGCTTCGGGAGCCTGGTAGCGAGTGGTCTGAGATGGTAGAGATGGAATGTAGTCGGCAAGGCTTGTTCTTTTGAGACCCAACCAAGCAGAGTAAAGGACCGCTCCAATGATCAGCCATTTTAGCAGGAATGCGGGTCCGGAACGGCGCATCCACTGAGCAGGCTTATTGAAAAGGGAGTCAAAAGCTCCACCGAACGCCTGACCCACGATGCTCATGATGGAGGAGAGGAGGCGGAGGACATATATGAACAAGTCGACAAATAGACGGATAACCAGATTGACGAGACGTCCGAGGAACCCGCCAACGGAGAATGCCCGTCGCGAACGTTGCGGCCAATGTGGGTCCGAGGGAACTTTGAGCGCTTCATCATGCTCGACTATGGAGTCGAGGCCTCGGTCATGACTATCAAGCATGACATCAGCGACGTTTTCGAGGGAAGTTGGCGATAAATTGATGAATGGATCGCGAGCTATAGACGGAGGCCGTTGGAGTTCCCGAGTCTGAGAGTGTCGCAGAGATGAATGGATAGAGTGCTGGACAAGTCAAAGGTCAGCGCACGATTTGAGGATAGCATTTTGTGAGACAACGCACCTGAGGACTGATTTCGCGATCGCTACCACTGTCTTCCTCGTCGTCCTCGTCGTCTTCTCCCTCACCTCCCTCATCCTCCCCTCCCTCTACTCCGTCTGCTTTCGTCCGGCTTCTTCTTCTCCGCTTCTTTTCCTGATCAATAACAGGCAAGGTCGTCAACGGCCCGATCATGTTCTTCTTGACCTTCCTTCTCCTCCTCTTCCCACCATCGGTAACCTCCTCGTCCGACTGTTCCAAGTCTGACTGCGTCGGGCGGTACGCTTTGTTGTCGGTAGAAATACGGCCGCGCTTGTGCGCAGCCGCGTTGTTAGCTTTGCGCGCCTTGGCTGAGGCGCTCTGGGCTTGGAAAACGCGTTCCTCGGCCGCGTAGTCATACGATTCCTCATTGTTGCCTTCGTGATGCCCATTCTGACCCTGGGGAAGGTCAGGCTCAGTCGAGCGCTGTCGCAAATAGAAAGCTGTTCGCTTTGCAAGGTCAATGACAGAGTCGATGGGAGTCCTGGCGCGCCCTTGAGAGGCTGCGCCTGCATTCTCTCCTTCCGAGTCAGGAACGTAATTGACAGATGTCTGTTTGGCAAGTCTAGAAGCCGCAGCGGCCGAACGGGACGGGGGTGGGGCATTACGCGGAGGGGGGGCGTTGAGACGCCTGGTACTCGTGGATTGAGTCTCCTTCTCGTACTCAACAGAGGTGCTCCGTGGGACGATGGTGCGCGAGCTGGACGCCCACGAGTCTTTGGGGTTCAGTGCCATGGCGGCTTGGTGAATTGCGTTAGCGGCCTGGACGGAAGTACCTTTCACGGCCCACTTTGTTGGGTCCGGGTTGCGTGAGATAGTGTGAGAGGTGACGTTCGCCAGGTTGGAAGAGATGGTGTTTGTTTCGTCACGTTGTTTGAGACGGGAAACGCGGGCGAGCGTAATGTCGTCTTGGGTGTCGTCTGCGGGGTGATGCGAAGAGAGCGCTGCTTTGGTGGAGCTGTCACGCGATGGGGCCGTTGTTGATAAGGGTTTCGGAGGGGAACGTGTTCCTAGCGTGGGGGCACTAGCGTCACGGCATCGGAGACAGATGGGCGTGGGAGGGGTGATGAGGACACGTGGTGATGGAAAACGTGGGCCAATGACTCACCCGTAAGCGTAGGAAGTGGGTACGGAACGGTCAGAGGTTGAGGTGGCGGTGGAAGGACGCGTTAAGAACTGTGTGTGTTGGAGAGTTGATGGGTTGTGTTTATTGAGAAAGGTTTGGTGATCGAGACGTCTGCCTTGACCGAGCGGTGTGCCCGAGAATGACATGTAACGGGGTGCACGCTAGGATGATGAAATTAATGAACACGCGATGAATGGATGTCTGAAGGGTGGGGGACAAGGTGAGGGAGAACGCCAAGTGGTCGCCTCGCGTCAGTCGCGTGTTGTGTCTCCGTTTGGTCTTTGTTTACACTCGCTCGCTAAGATAATCAACGTAAAGATAATCGACTGATAATCATATCTTATTTCCTTTTCCCTTTCTTCTTTTTACCGCTGGTGGCCCACTCCTCTTTCTCTCCGCCTCCGGAAGCGCCGCCACCCTGCACCGCTGGCGTACTAGCACCCGCACCCGCACCCGCACCCGCACCCGTATTTCCACCCTTCTCCTTCTTCTTTTTCACCGGTTTCATAGGGAAGCCCCATCCGACATCTTCTTCGCCTTGCCCGCCGTCACCTTCACGGTTTTCTACCTCAGGTGACTCATCTACTCCAGTCGTCGGCTCAGCGGTGTCCGCTCCAGCCTCAGCCGTAACATCTGTTCGGACAGTGAGCGGATCATGGGTGCCAAAGTCCCCGTGCGTCATTTCTCCCTGTTCTTCTGCATGTTCTTCTGCATCATGTGTCTCACCCAATGCGTTGAAAGAAAATGATTCTACATTTTCCGCAGGGTCCTGAGCCAGGGGATCTGAGGTCCTCGTACTGTCCAGTAGATCTGCGGTCGACCCAGTGGTAGACTTGCCCCCGCCAATACCCGTCCACAGGCCAGATCCTCCGTTATTACCGGTCGCGGCGCCCCAGCCACCGCTACCGCCCGTTGATTCTGCAACAGAGGGGGCACTGCCAAAGCCACCACCCCAAGCTGGCGTCGAAGTCCTCGGCGTCGAGGGCTTACTTTTATCTTCTTTCTTCCCGAAACCCCATCCTCCGAGGGCGGACGACGCAGCTCCAAACAGACCACTTCCACTCAGCGAGCCACCGAAACTAGAGAAGGATGCAGGCTCGGGTTGGGCAGGGGGGGCCAGCGTCTCTGTCTCGCCTGTATTGGCCATGTAGAAATCGCCAGGAGGGGCCTCAACGGGTTGCGGCGGGGGAGCCGGCGTCTCCGTCTCGTCTGGGTTGGCTATGAAGAAATTGCCAGGAAGGGCCTCAACGGGTTCAGAGGGATGATCTTCAGGAACAGTTGTGAGCGGAGAGTGAGCCCCCGATGATGGTTTCGGCCTCTCCACAGTAGGGGATCCCGCAGACACGCCGGTGCCTGCCTCTTCAGACGTAGACTCTGATGGTTTCGGAGTCTGCGTGCCTTTGGGGGATGGCGCCTTACTTGCCACCTTGCTCGTCGCTTTGCTCCCTGCTTTGCTCCCTGCCTTGCTGCCTTTCCGGGATGCAGCTTTCGACTTTGGTTGACCCCAGCTAAACGGTTCGTCCTCGGTAGCAGCGGGTTCAGTTGATATGGGTTCTGGCGCAGCGAGCGCTGGATCTATTTGGTCCACGGCCGATTCCGTCACTGGTGGCTCAATGGACTGGAGTGGTGGGATAGGTGAGGGTGGCTTGGGAGATGGTACGCGTGTAGGGGGCTTCGGCGTTGACGTGGTTGGAGGCTCAGCTTGCACTGCTCCTGGCTCTGCTGACATTGTAAATTGATCTGATGGTGCCTCGGTGGAAGGCACGACATAAGCTGGAGAAGTTGAGCCCGATGGGCCTTTGGGGGTCACTGCTGCGGGAGGAGGCTGCGCCACATTGCTATAAATCGACAGTCCCCTGGGTGTGCCACCGGGACGTGCGGATCCAGCGGCGGTAGGTATCCTGGATGCGGCTTTGGGGGTGCCAGCGGGCTTCGGTGATGTGGCCGCGGCACTAGTAGACACGGGTGTATGCGACAGAGACGCGCTCGCATGCGGTGTCTCTGCCTTCGGTGTCTTGGGAGGGGAGGCACGATAAAACTCTGGCACCCCGCCCATCGCTGTTGTGTCAGTATGGGCTGTTCCTACATGGACTACTTCTGGGATGGCCGAGCCCTCCGGCACAGAAGCAAGAGGTTTGAGGGCGTTGAGAAGTGCGCTGCGTGACGAAGGGCCCTCAAGAGGCGAAGGCAGGTGAGAGGAATTGGCACTGGGCCCAGCGGAAGGGGGTGTATTTCCCCAGATGGAGGTGAGCGTGTCTCCAAGACGGCCAGAACCACTCCGCCGCGAAGAGTTGGAGTCGGTAAGCGCGATAGGACCAGGAAGTTCGATGCTGCCTGGGATGCCACGCGACACTGACATGGAACGCGAGGGAGTACTCCCGGAAGTTGCGTTCTGGGGCGCCTTGCCCTTGTCGACGCCTTCGACGTCAGGTGGCGAGCCGCGTGATTTGCCGGAACGGACGGTGGTACTCGCATTGGGAACCTCAAGATAAGTCCTTTCTGGCACAGGTAGCTGCGATTCGACTGCGGGACGAGGTGACGCTGCCCGCGAGACGTAGGCAGAGGCTACAGGGTCATCGTCATCGAGGTCGTCTTCTTCGGCACGTTGTCCACCTTCATTATAGATGATACTGGCGGGCCCGCTGGAAATCAACGTGTGTCGGGGTCAATGGCGCAGCAGTAAACAGCATTGGTACTCACTAGCGAGTTCTGCCCTGTATTCGAAGGTAGATTATCAGTAGCGCGTAGAACAACGATTGGGATGGAAACTCACACTATCGACCCATTTAATCCTGGCCTTGAACTCTGTCAATCCGAAATGTATCTCAACGCTGAACACTATCGTCCAGTATGTCTTCCCACTCCTTCCAGGCTTTGACTGTGCGCTACCCGCAAGTGGTGACAAGTCCGCTTGGACGATACATAATGTCGTAAATTCTTCCGCATGGCGATTGATCCACATCGGGGTGGATGTACCCCCGCGGTAGCACCAAATCTCCACCTCAAAGACCGAGAGCGTAGAAAGGGAGGTGACCTCCGTGCAATATTTGCGAGTGAAGACGCTAGACTCTTTGACCTTGATACCCTTGAAAGTGTTATCTGTTAAAGAGGAAGAGCGTCGAGTGAGGTAGTAGCACGTACTCGAGCAAGGATGCAGTCAAACGCATCGGCGAGGAGCTTCGGGCCCGAGGGCAGCTCGCACATCCTGTCCTGCCTCGTGACATGGTCGGGGTCTTCTGCGTTATACTCTCGTAAGAATTCTACGCCATACATGAACCTAGACATGCGAGCAGAGACGTGGTGGTCGCAGTAGAAGCCGACTGCACCATCTGCGACTGCTTTGGATCTGTGTGATAACCGTAAGGGTGACGTTGTGAACAATAAGTAAAAAAACCTGACGTTTGGTTGTCCGGTCTGCTCACGGTAACGCCAAGAGGGTCGAGACGCTCTTGCAGCTGGCTAAATAACCAAGGACTCGCCGCGAATCCTCCAACAAGCCAGACAGACTTTGAACCACTGCGTTAGATAGGAAAGAGGCCCATGTCAAAAAGGCCTCACCTTTACATAGCCACCTGTTGTCTCTACCTGTTGTTTGATAGAATTAAAAGCCGCTTCTATCGACGGTTCAAAAAGCTCGGCAACTTCGGCCCTAGACCGGTCTCTTTAGATTAAGCGTTCCAAATAGCAAGAGTTAGTTACTCACCCTGTCAGCTTCAGCTGACCTTGACGGATACCGGCACTGAGGTCCTTATCAAGAGGAGAACCGAATTGAACATATTGAGGTTCCTTCATATCGCGAAACAGACGCTTAGTCGTTTCGTCAAAACGTTTGGTGATATGTTCAAGGGAATCTGGGGTGCCATATTTGGAACCGCGAAGCTTATCTTAGGTGCGGATGAGGTGCGGCAGACGACGGGAGCGGGGAACTACCAACCTTCGAGGAACGCACGGGCTCTTCGACTGACAAAGACGGATCCAGCAAAAACGCCTAGAAGATGAGGAACGTGGGTGGAGGCGCAGGCGCCAAACGAGCGATAACGAACAATCGGGAGGAGCAATCTCTTCCATGACAAGTGGTGCGGTTCCGCGCACCGCGTACGAACTGATGTCGAGCGTGCCTCCTCCTGCATCTGCGACAAGAAACCCATGTTCAGGGTGGCCCTAGAATACGGCAATTAATAGAGGCCGGGGAAAATAGGGGGATGCAAGCACCGTGAGCATCTCTTTGGCAAGGCCATTTAGAACGCAGGCATGCAGACTAGCCTCTCCTTCTGTGACAAATCGAATTCTTGCCTTTCCGGTGTCTGTATCCGGAATGAGGCCACCATAAACGGCGGCTCTGCGCATTTTGGTTTGCTGAGCGCCTTCCCATCCGTTGGGGTGGCTGAGGACGACTTGAAGATCTTCCTCGACGGCGCGCCATAGGGCAGCGCCACCGGCATGTGTGTCGATTATGAAATTTTTGGTACACTTGAAGAGATAGCCAAGATAATCGCCAAAGACCTGAACCGCCGTTTTGCCCTTTGGGAGGGGTGGAAGGCGCATTCCGTTCATTTTGAGTTTCATAGTCTGGGGCCGGAGTCTAAGCTTGAATCTATGGTAGGGACATTGAGTGTCCGGAAGATAAGATAAAGAAGAGTGCACACAATTCCGCCTTTGTCCAACCATAATCCTCGGCAAGATCGACCATGGCATTGCCCTCAGCCTCTGCGCCACCGGCCTTCATGTTGCCATCCTGATCGTAATACATGATGGAGGGTATTTTGTAGCTTCCAGCCACATGCTCCTGCCCAGGGAAGCTGAAAAGAGGGAGATTAGAGGAGGGGACAAGGGGAGAGATTGGACGCACCGGGTGACGCCGTGTATCTTTGGAATTTCGTTTGGCTCAAGGATGGCATATGAGACGCCACTGAAGGTTGTGCCAACATCGAACGCGAGGACGAGGGAACGCTTATTCCCGCTGTACGGTTTCCGGGTGTCGGTGGTGATGGTCATAAGGGGCGACGGCCGGAGAGTGTGACAGAGGGAAAGGGAGAAGGGAAAGAGGCGATCGAATCGAAGAGGGTGTTAAATCGGAATACATGAGGCACAAAACGAGGCAGATCATTCCTTTTCCTAGACGCGCATCTGCCATCTACGGCCGGGGAACCGGCCACGGCCCACGGCGGACGGCATTGGCTGCCTCCTGCACATTGGTCATTGGTCTGCCTCGCACTGATGGTGTGCACATTCCCTCTTTTTTTCACATCGCTGCACTCCCCGCCCTTCAAAAGGCCTCGTCCATAGATAGCCTTCATTTAATTCCTGTGCGCTGGCTCGCCTTTTTTCGCTCCCCCCCTCCAACATCATGATGCCCTTCAAAGCTAACATTCGTGTTCAGGTACCGAAAGGCACCAGCGTCGAACTCTTCGCGCTCAAAAGGCCATTTGCTTCCCTCCTCTCGCCCGATAGGAGTACTCTTGACGGCACCCTTCCGCGTGCCCACAGCCTTCCCGCTCTCCCTTCTCAGTCAGACAACCTGGCGCGCGGTCGTGGTGCTGCACGCAAGCGTAGAGGTGATCAATCATCTCCCTCTGTCTCTACAGAGCGCTCCCCAAACGACAAGTCCAATCACTCTCCACAGTCTTCCCGCGTTGAACCTTCCAATGCCGTCCTCGCATCTATCCGCAGAGAGCTTGATGCGACCCGGTCAGAGCTTGCGAGATATCGTTCAGATGCAACAAAGCTCGCAGAGAAGTATAACGCTCTTGAACGTGCCCTCGAAGAGGCCAATGACGCCGTTCGATCTCGCGATAAGCAAATAGAGGACCTCAAACGGGAGAGGGATTATGCAATGGCAGACCGCAAACCTCGCCGTTCCATCCGAGACCTCGACCGTCGCGCCCTCGGGTTCGACGCCCGCCAATCCAGCGGCACACGCAGCCCAAGCAGTAGGACTGCTTACGACTCTGACCATGATCACGAACTTGATGACCTCTCTTCTCTTAAATCCGCCGGTTCCTATCGTGGACGTCGAAACAAATCCCTTCCCCCAGCTCCTCGCGTCGTCAAAGCCACATATCACGATGAGCATCCTCCTCCAGGCGGCGAAATCTTTCTCAACAAGACGGATTCCTGGTCGGGCGTCCAGGTTATCCAAGCGGTTCAAGATCTCAATTCCGAGATTTTGCAACTCTCTGCAGGTGCGACCGAGAGCGTGACGATTCAAGGCCGCGAAAAGACGTCACAAGCACGCATGAACCAGGCAACAAAGGGTGTTTCGTCTAGGCTAGGCGCACCCTTTGCCCGCCTCCTCGCATCGAGAGATCATTCGGAGGAGCCCACCCTCCTCCAGTTCGGTCTTCAGGCATGCGTCGCAACTTGTGTCAAGCGTCTTCTTGGCGTCTTCTGCGTTGGACTGCCATTGCAGACCAACGACTTGTTCCTTCAAATACACACCCACATGCACGCGACAGGTCAGTCATTCCGATAATATCGGATTTACTGTTATTCTAAATTTCGGTGCGCATACATATTAGAACCCCAAGCGACGTCTGCACGTTGGCGCGCTCTCACCCTTGGTCATCTTCGCACACTCAACCCACAACTCGAGGAGGCTGCAGTGCAGGACTTCATCACCCAGATACTGCGCGCCTGGGCGGATGTCCTCGTCCTTTGTGGTTGTGCACCCTCCGAGCTTACCCCAGATAGACTGCGGACTCGCTTCGGAGCACAGACGCAACGAGTGGTCCATTCGGCGTGTGCCCTTGCGCAGATCCTACACGAGGACATCATGTCGACGAACTTTGAAGTCACTCTCTCTGAGCAAGGACGTAGTTTTAATCCATCTTGCATGACCAATGCGTTCGGTACCTTCGGGGAGTCATCCGGTGCGGTGTTGTGTTCGACCGAACTCGGGCTGCGTTGTGTGACGAAGAAGAATGCAAGGGCGGCAGCGGACGGACTGATTGAAGGATACGTTGATTCCACAATGTTGCTTCTACCAAAGGTCATTCTGGAGGGTGTAGCGGACGTATTGGATGGGAAGGATGGGACGGATCAATACTGAGGGATTTATTGGGGGACTAGGATTTCATCTATATACCGAGGAGACCAGATTTGATATCCATATTATTGTAAGGAGGTTCACAAACATTGTACTCTTACACATCACACCTCATGCCACTCTGCACCAACTGTGCCCAAACCATACCTTATTTATACACAATATACCACTCGGTCAACAACGTCAGATTGGAACAGTGTGTTCGTGCTTGCATTTTCAACATGGTCTGACCAAGTCATCTCACAATGCCCACCGCGCTCCTTGCAGCCTTCGTGCCGTGCACCCGCAGATCCTTATGTCGAGCATGACGCGCTCGTGGTCGCCCTAGACCTTATCCTCCTCAAGCCTGAGGTCTACAGGCACCTGCTCTTTAATCGCGGCACGCCACCTAGGAAGGTGGAGGAAACCGCCCCTCCCCGAGGACAAGACGACGACGGCCTGCAGAGAGAACAGTGCGCAGAGGAGAAACGGGTGGCGGCGGCGGCGCAGGACAGCGCTAGGGAAAGAGTGCGAGTCGATTTTATACAACTTCTTTTTGGCAATGCGGGTCCCAAGAGCTGATGGTTTCTCCCTTGACGTGACTTAGACACGCAGATGGCTGATCGTCCGCGTCGGCGCGGGTGTTGTTCTGGTTGATTCGTGTAGGTGGCCATCGGCACATGTCTTCATCCCCCCTCTCCCCCCTTTTACCTCTTACCAACCTTTCGGCTGCTTACTGATGTTATTATACCCCTTTGCGTAGTTGTGCGCTGGTCACGCCTTCGTAAGGAGTTCTCTCCTCATGTCCCGCTGCGTCATATTTTCTTTTTGGTTTTCCGAGCTTACATGCATCGACCTGGGTTTTTTAAGGCCGGGTTGATGATGGCTTGCTGCGAGGGCCAAAGTCGGGTTCATCGTCTTGGATGACGACGAGCGATGGGGAGGCTGCTGTCGCTTTCATGCATATCCTGCTGGGTTGCTTTGTTGGTACGCGCTGTTTTCGGCTTTTCCCAAATGAATGGTATATTTCGGTTTCTGACGCTTGTTTTGAAAATGCAGAAACAGCTTCTTTCCACGGAGGGATTACCTTGGCATCCATCGTTGTACTCAGGAGCCTCGATTGCGTCGCGAGATGGAGGAAACGCGTGAACCCGCCATCTAGCATTCGGAAGCAGCTCAGGTACGCATTCCTCGCATTTTGCAAGCCAAATGCTTACTTATTTCGGAAATTCTTACGGTCCAGATACTCTCACATATCTCTGTGTCTGTTCTACTCTTCGCTCACCAAGTTCTTGCTCCTCGTGGTCCTCTCCATCTGGGGGCCACAGATCCCGAAGGACACGCCTCCTCCCGCATCATACGTATACAAGATGCCGTTGGAAAGTCCGCTCTGGCATCTCTTGGACGACGACGTCCTCGACCGGACATGGCTAGTTCGCAACTTGCTGGGTGGAATGTCTGCTGGGTTTGGATTACGTGGTGCGTGCGTCGTCGTCGTATTATCGTGGCTTTGAAGGACGAGTTTTTTGAAATTCCGGGATCTCTTTTTCAAAATAGTCGTGCTGGACTGCCATCCTTTTTTTACTAGCCTCATCATCCTGTTGGGATGCGTGGTCAAAACTGTTGTTGTCAGCCTCGTACAGGAGTTTGTTGGTCCGGGCAACGGTGTCGCGGAGACGTGGCTCGCATATAGTATCCCCTGAAGCAGTACCATGGATGCCACAGCAGGCCGATTTTGTTTTTATTTTTTGATGGCCACCGTTCTGTTAGCAGCTCCGTTTTCTGGATGATCCATTTGAGGAATAGAAAGGGTATCTATCCGGGACCTCCTTGTAAGTGGCTGTTAGGTTTGCTCAGCTTCTATTCACCATTCATATAGTATGCCCCACAGCAAGGTGCCTATCAGGCTGAGATGGATGATGACACTTTCGGTCGACTAATGCCGTGTTGGGCTAATCTATGGACTTTCTGCGCTCGTCATTCTACTGGCTGTTTTCGATGGCCAGGGGTCTACTGTATGATGACTGGGATTACATGGATAAGGCGGCTTCTCTAGCTACGCTGTTCGGTATAATCATAGGATGCTTTTGGAACTACTCGGTTCGTGACAGCATGGAGGCCTTTGCCCTGTGTTCGAGGCGAGACAGCCAGTCACATCTGTAAGCGGCAATTCCGTGATCCAATCATGAAAGCGCCATTTATAGATGTCTCGCCGCCTCTCTCAACGTTTCTTCGCAGAAGTGGACTGGGAGGCTGTTTTCGTGGGACTTGCGCGTGGCATTTCGATCCTTCTCTGGGGCAAATTTATTTGCCAGCACCATAGGATGAGTCTTTGTTACTGCCCTAGCAGCCCTACTAGTAATGACGATCACAGAACTCAATAATCTATGAACTCAAATATTCTGTCCCTAGCAGAGCGACGTGATGAATGTCAAAGGGATACCGTCGCTGCCTCAGTGAGCAACCCGAATTCCCTTAATCTCTACTCCTCGACTTGCCGCACGAGGAGCTAAGGATGCAGTTCTGGAACCCAGTTGTCGTACAGCGCGTGTTGCAGTTGCAGCCCACGGTAAACCTCGAGTTCGATTGCGATATAATCGAAATTAAGAAGGGGACGTAAGCACAGTGTGTCGACGTTTCCCAGTTAGCCCCTTATCCACGACGACAATGCTGCGCTCTCACTCTGGAACGCGGATGATACGATCGGTCAAGGAGGTGTCATCGTGACCCCCTTCACTCCTTGGAGGACTTCATCGTGTGCCACAGAAAGAATTTGAAGAAGCTCGAGCTTCATGACTGCTCAATCAAGGTTGGGAAGGGAGACGCCATTCTGTCACTGGGCGGACGTCTATAAGCGGCTAGCAAAAGCACCGACTGAGTTGGTAGAGCGTGAAGTGGAGTTTGATGCATGTGGAACACAGTGCGTTGTTTTCTTCGGAGACGGAGGGAATATCTACTTTACCACCATTTTCATATACCGGAGGGGACGGGATAGGGACTCCCGAGGAATTCAAAGAAACCATCAAGCGCCGGGGTACGGGGCTGGGTCAGGGCCTCGACCATGAAGATGCGCGAGTCGGAGAGGGGATAATGGATCTAGTTTTGAAGGACAATATAAAACTCTGTAAGATGGAGCATGACCATCTATACGCGGCGGCCCGGCCAAACTTTCGTGATGCGCTCGCTTTCCACTGGTCTGCGACTCCCCCAGAGCCTGTTGGATGAACTCAATGAGACACCAGGTGATTAAATACACGCCTTCATTAACCGTCTCTTGCTTAAATGTTTCATTAGATGCAATTCCTACATCCCGGCGCAGTCGCAGTTCTCTGCACAGGCCAAAAGTCAGCCGGAAAGAAGCCAGAAAGCAAAGTCGTGAGGTGAAGAAACGAAGAAAGGCCGAATATTTCTCGTCTACACCCACCAACCCAAAGCGTTTAGCTACCTCTCCCCACCCCGAGTTGCCCCCACCTAAAAAGAGGACAGTGGCTGGACCACGGCGCCCTCAAAGCTCAGTGCTGCAATCCGAGAAGGTCCTCTCCGAGCATTCATCCGGGCTGGCATCGAAGAGTACGAGAGCTGTTGCGTCTTCAAGGACGCCTTCATCTCGTCTTGTAAACCGCCCTACGTTGCCTACATTGCCGCGCAGTCAGCAGGAGGAGGAAGAGGACAGATATATTGCCCTCCTCGAGGAGAACTTAACCTCGGGAAAGAGGTCAAAAAAAGGTTCTGGCTACCTCAGGGAGATTGAAGGTGATGGGCTAGGGGGTGAGTAGTCCTGCTTTGTTTCGTGCGTCGCGGCCTCGAATGACGGCCCTAGATCTTTTGGATGATCTCAATGCCACTACTCCGCTTTCGGTTAGGGTGTGTCTCAGCTACAAGTGTCCGTCGAAGGTGCACTTACCGTTATGCCTCCAGAAACACGCCGGCGACTCTTATGGTTCGCGCCTTTCCTCTGAATCGGACCTCGTATCAAGCGAACAAGGTGAAGACGAAGGAAGATATGTCGATGATAGGAGGTCTGCCGAACTCGAGGAGTGGCATGGGTTTCAAAATACAACATTCGACTCAGCTAATCATGACAAGGGGTCAGAGCCTGGCCCATCATCTGATTCTCGACCGGTTCTTGCAAAATCCTCGTCAGGTACGTCCAGGCCGTCCGTTGGATACATATACTTGACATAATGAACACAACAGGAGCTTCACACTATGTCCCGCCCCACCTCAGAGAGAAGCCTTCAGATTCTAATGGAGTAGAAGAGAATGTCAAGTTGATCCGCCAGCTCAAGGGTTCACTTAACAAGTAATATTCTTATCTTCCAAATGAACGACGTGCTTATGCAGACGCCGAACAGATTAAGCGAGCTAAACATTGCTACCATAGTCGATAATATCGAAGCCTTGTACCGCGAACACCGTAGACATGGTGAACGTCCCATTTGATATCCTCGATCATTTCGCTCATCTTCTCTTAGACGTGACAGCATCAATCACATCGCTCATTATTGAGAGTATATCTGCTCACTCCACGTTGCTGGATTCCTTTGTTGTCCTTCATGCCGCGTTGATATCCAGCTTGCATAGACTTATGGGAGTCGAATTCGGTAGGGGCACCCTCTTCGCCAGATATTGCGACCAACTCTCACTTCGAGCTGCCTTTTTTGTGCAGAACGTTGTATCTTCTTACGAGTATCACTATAATATTCTATCTTCGGCTGCTATCTCCGCCGACAACGACGCAACAAACGACCCATCAGGAAAGGAGTGCTCCAACCTTATGGTTCTCCTTTCAGAGCTCTACAACTTTCAAGTCATCTCCTGCGTCCTAATTTATGATATTATCCGCAATCTTCTATCCACGGAGTTGACGGAGTTCGTTGTGGAGCTTTTACTCAAGCTTCTACGCAGTATGTACAGATTTTTGACATTTATCGCTGTGACTGAGTTGCTTCGAGATTCAGGGCAGCAACTTCGACAGGATGATCCAAGTGCGCTGAAAGATATTGTCCAAATTGTCCAGAGTAAGACGTCGGAAGTGGAAAAGCCTTCAAAGTACAGGATCATTTGACCTTGTTAACATGCCTTCCAGTGCTGAGCTACCTCCATAGTTCGAGAACACGCTTCATGTTGGAGACTTTGATCAACTTGAAGAATAATAAAATCAAGCGGGCCACGGCGCTGCAAGTCCGAGGTGATACCGCTGAGCGTCTGAAGAAGTTTCTGGCTGGGTTTGGTAAAACACGACACCGTGGGCTGTTCCAATGGGATTCACCATGATGTAAACTAACTCCAACGTCCAGTGATGTCGCATGATCCTCTGCGAGTCAGTTTGGATGACTTGCATTCAGCGGAAACGAGAGGCAAGTGGTGGCTCGTCGGCGCAGCATGGAGCGGCGACCCACTCGTGGAGGCGCAGGAGAACTCGAAGCGTGCATCGACCAGACAAAACTCCGATGAGAATGCTCTGTTAAAACTCGCAAAGAGGCAGGGGATGAATACGGACATTAGGCGGAGTATATTTGTTGTTCTCATGAGCAGTGATGTACGTCCAACCTGAAGCAGATGTTTATATGTTTATTAACACTGGACAGGACTACGTCGACGCCTGTGAGCGACTCGCCCAGTTGAACCTGACAGAGGTACAACAGCGCGAAGTAGTTCGCGTGCTTGTGAACTGTTGCGGCAACGTGAGCATTCGCACTGTAATCCGATGACTGTTACTGATCCCAATTTCTCGAAACCTACAGGAAAAGGTTTATAACCCCTATTACACATTCGTTTGCCAACATCTTTGCCGAACCTCCCACTCGTATAAGATTACGCTTCAGTTTTGCCTCTGGGATTTCTTACGTGACCTCGGGGAGGCTTCGGTTGGCGGCGCAGAAGTCCTCAAACACCTGAGCGACAACGGAGATGGGTCTGATGTGAGAGATATTTCTTCGACCAAGATGCATAATGTTGCGAATGCGTATGCGTGGTGGGTTGCGAAAGACTGTGTATCGCTATCTATATTCAAAGTTCGTTCTATTGATCGCTCAAACATTCGTGTGACTGAGCTTGACTCCCAGCCCGTAGACTTCACAATCCTCAAACCTCGAACACGCAATTTCCTCTCGTACTTCTTTCACCAGCTCTTCGCAAGCAGTCAGGTATCGGCCCCAATCTTGGGGGGCGACTTGCCACCCACGCGCAGTAATGGCCCTCTCGAAGAGATCTTTATCAAAGCAACGCGGATCCAGGCCCTGGCCATGGGTCTCGTATATTTTCTAACAGAGATGAAGAAGGCTTCCGAAGAGGAATTCATACAATGGGCCATTGCCGTCGCGATAGATACACTACGAACGGGACTGGATGTTATACCTACGCTGGAATGATATGCTTGGGACTCATCCAAGGATCTCTTTCTTGAATGCCACGGTGGTGTAGACACTGCCAGACTGCCCTCCAAAGGAGATGGATGGGTGCTTGACGTGCGAACTGCATGTCTCGTCAGCTTCTGTTGAGATACAAGAGAGCAAGCCGCCTCACTGGAAATGAAAGTTCGTCTCTGGGTTAACGAAGCTCGCCCTCAACTCATCTTCTGTAAAATTGCAAGCTACGGCCGATGGTCACCAAAGAGGAATCAGATCCGTCTCGCGGCTTACAAGTGATTAAAAGATATCCATTTTCCCTCAGCAGTTTCGAAGCCCGTACCGGATACGCTGCCACAGGTGAACTCCCGGACCCGTCCTTCTCCCCAAGCGCGATCGCATCGTAAGTGCCTTTATCGAGCAGAAGGTCCCACGACCCCTCCAGGTCATCGAGTGATTGTCCGCCAGAGACAGCAGCAGCAGGCGGCGGCGCGGGCTCGGAGAGAAAATCACAGACGTGGAAGGTAATCTGCTCGCTGTTCCGAGTCTGCGCCACCATGCGGGCGAGTCTGACGGCGTCCGGGCTGTAATCGATGCCGCTCAGGTGGGGAGCTGCGTACCCCGCGTCGCGGAGCGCGAAGAGCAAAGTCCCGTTTCCGCTTCCGATCTCGAGGATTTGAGGGTGGGAGGGTATGGGGACATTTTCGAGGGTCCAGTCGACCATCTTTTCGACGCAATCTTCGCCAAACCTGCGAATAACACATGTCACGAAGATCTTTTTTATTTATTTAAAAAATCAGACTCACCAAATCTCTCCCTCATCTCCGGTTTCCTCAAAGTTCGCGACCTCCTTCTCGTAGACATCGTCCCAGCTGTGCGATGTGAATGTCAGTTTTTTGAGTGAACTGTCATACGTACTGAGCTCTGGTACCCAGTTTGGACGGCTCGAATTCTGTCATGTCCATGCCCGTAGTTCCAGATAGACAAAGGAGGCGAGGATATGCTGATTGATCCCGCGACCAGGGTTTTTGCTTAGTCATCATGCGGGTCGGAAGAGGTGCAGAGGCAAAGTATGAAATGAAGGGAACGTTGACCCAGGGGCCGTCTGAACTTGCCAATCCACGTTCTCTGGAAGACGAAACAATAAGGCGTGCTTTTGACGGTTCCTATAGCCGAATGGTCGAGGGGACAGAAATATTCAGACTAACTCGGCCAGTGAACAGAGTTCATGTGAATGGAGGTAGATTATGGAGTTTATACAGAGAAATACGTCTAACAAATGCAAAAAGAACTTGTACCGGGGTTAGCAAGGATAGCGAAACAGGCGTGAGGGTGCGACCTACCCCAGCCATATAAGGAGGACGCGGAAGATGCTACCGAGCCCGAAGATCCTTGTCTAGCAAATCCTTGGCCTCGTTGATCTTGCTGGCAAGGTAGGGGGCGCCACCACGGTCTGGGTGGTTAGAGAGCATGATATGCCGGTGCGCATCCTTCAATTTCAGCTTGAGTGTCGGGCCATCCCTGCAAGAAGAATGATTAGCCGGGGTGGGAGATGATGACGACGCGAGAGATAGACTGACTTGAGACCAAGGATTGCCAGTGCCTCCTTCTTGTCCATTTTGGCTTTGAAGCCGCCTTTGACCCATTCTTCTGCTGCGCCCATAGCTCTGCGACGGAGGAAATGACGGCCTGCTAGGCCTGCGGCAATGGCGCCGATTCCGAGCACGAGGGGAGTCGCCATGAGAGTTGAACAGACAGAGCACTGTGAGCAAAGCTGAAGGCGGAGCAGTGGCGGCCCGACACGGCTCTGTTCATGACGTTCATCTCGGCTATTCTTCATTAGTGGCCAATACGGCCAATCTCGTGGCCGGTGCAACAAGCTGTACAGCGGGGTTGTTTGGTGGTTAGTACGGCTTTTTATTCATGAAGCACAAGGCTGAGAAAGATCTGTGACGCTGCTCACCCCTTTAGTCGGATTAGTCTGCACTGAAAGCACGATCGAAGGCCCACTCTCGTGTCATCTCTCATCATATAGTGGAACGATTCACTGTGTCGATCCTGCATATCTCATCGGCATCCCATGTTGCCTGATGCGGACGTTTCGCTGTATTTTATGCAGGTTTTGGTCTCGTCCCATGTATTCCGTGAAGGTGGACCACCAAGTTAGCCCAAGCACCAACCCAAGCCAGGGAGCACGTCAAATACCAGAATCTGCATGGACGGGTTTGGTGCGGGTAGCTAATTGGCAACACCCATCACAGTCGATCTTCTCATGAAGTCGGTGGGGCTTGTGTATGACAAGCAACGTGGGTTCTGATTATCGTTTCTGTGCCTATGTTTCTCATCATAAGTAGACCAAAGTCTAGACATTTTGATCCCAAATGGTGTTTTGAGGCGCCCTGCTGCGACGAAGCGACATTCTTTGCAAGATGAGCATCCCAGGCGAATGTCCCAACTCCGACTTTGCCTGTGTCCCATTCGAAGTACCCGCACATGTGAGGCGTTTTCTGGAAATTGTGATCCGTCAGCTTACCAACCCTCAAAGGCGCCAAGGTGCAGCCAATGTCCATCGCCTTGGACCATGCGGTATAGTATCTTTGCTATCGTTATGCCAAAATACTCATGCGCATAGTTCAACTTAGTGAATTGCCATCATGTGGCTGCGATACGAACGGGTTAGTGCTGGTCAAATCCCCCGGGCGCGGACGGAGGAAGGCGCTACGATATCGGCCCACATGTCTACTTCTGTGTGGACAAGCCTTGAGTTCTGGCCGGACGTTATCATCGTATCCATCATGTGCTGAGACTGTTGTGCTCAATTTACGTGTGCTAGCAATAAAATGCGGCGTTTGGGTGCAGCAGGTCTCGTGATTAGCCTAATCGCGTCAGAATTCAGGCCATATTCAGGTTTCAGGGTTCCGAATTCCGCACGGACCTTCCGTGCTGGCCACGACGTCTCATGGCGGCGATAGGCGCAGGACGTCAGCCAAGCCACGAGTTCAACTTACGCCCTCCTTCCCATCGATAGTCCATTCGTTCTCTTGTTCCTCAACCACGACTTTCCCCTCCAACTTCCCCCTTCCTTCCCATCATCGCGAAATTCTCCCCTCTGGTCCTCAATCCTCAGCCATCCACATGCCTCGGGATAATCCCGCCCAGCCTCTGTTGTTCAACCAAATACTCATCGATGAGCCCTTTGATAGCATCGAAGCACGTGTCGTGCATGAAAAGGACCTTAAAACGGACGACCTTCTCTGGCTCCTTGTCGATGGGAACTCTCCCCGTTCAGTGGGCATCTCCCCGGCTTATTCTCAGTCGGGTGGCTTGCAAGCTCTGGCCTGTGCATTCGACACACGCGTTCTCATCATAAAATTCCACAGCACGAAGGCGTACCGTGACGGTGAAGCGACTGGCAGCGGCACTCAGCCACGGAACGTCGAACGCCGGATCCTATTCGAAGATGAACTCCTATGCCACCCTCTTTGTACACTGTATGCATTCGACCTCGCACCCCTCGCACTTTCTCTCCACCTCCACTTCCACCTCCGCCTCACCGAGGCAGTCGACATACAGTCGGCACTTCTAATTCCTGATCGCTCTGTCATGGACTCGGTCATGAATGTCGTAGGCGACGAATCCCCAATCTTTTCGGACAACATTGTCCGCGCTTTTGAAAACATGCTCTATCAATCCTCCAAGCACAAAGACCTGACTGATCTAGTGCAGCGCGCTTGGCTCTGTTACTATATTGGTCAGTATGATTTCGGCGCGACCAAGGAAATGTTCTACAAAGCGCCGAAAGTCGATACGGCAAAATTCTCACCAGATGTAAGACGTTTCTTTTATTGAATAGATTATACACTACATCTCACGACGTCGCTTCAACAAGGAATTGAACATTCTACAAAAATTAGCATACGACACGCTACGAAAGGACAATATGAAGCCACAGTCCGTCACGCATGAGATCAAAACTCGATGGGACCCCAAAAAGGAGAAAATGGTTGCAGTGTCGCAACGTTATGCGAATCGTGTAACCCCGGATGCGGTAAGCGCTCGATTCGCGTATCGAGCGTCGTTATTCTGACTTAATATTCTCCAGAGAGTTTGGGTCAACTTGGCACATGGCTCAGATGCCGAGTACCGAGTCTCTGGTGTCACTGGTGATTCCAAAACTGTTCGTGGCAAGTCTGCTCGCCTGGAGGTGGAGCACAATTTGGAAGGTAAAAATGTAGTGTCGGTAACCTCTATTGGGAAGGGTGCTCCCATTCGTGCTGAGCTTGAACGTGGCCAGGCTATCCTGTCTATGCTACAGGGAACTCTTCCCCTTCTTGATGACCATTGGATGAAGGCTATCTGGCAGCCCTCTGAGCCTGTCAATTGGCCTGAGGAGTTCACTCCTCCCCCTGATGCCCCTACCATAGAAGTTATTACTCATCCCAAAGCTCCTCTTAACCCATCTCAGCATTCAGCCATAAGCAAAATGCTTTCAGCATCACTTGATACCATTATCACCCTTATTCAAGGCCCTCCTGGCACTGGAAAGACTACAGTGATTGCCACTTATGTGATTTCTGCCATTCAGGCTGGAAAAAGGGGGATCTGGCTAATGGCTCAGTCCAATGTTGCTGTGAAAAACATTGCTGAGAAGCTGGCTAATCTTGAGTTTTTTGATTTCAAACTAATCATCTCAGGTACCTTTCATTTTGAATGGTGAGTAGTAAATTTAATAGAGGAGTTTGTCATCTTAACAACATCATTAAGGCATGAACACCTCTATAGAAAAATTAGCAAAAATATGATTGTTACAGATAGGAGGTTTCCGAAGCCAAGTGCCCTTCAGAAGATGCTTCAGGGCACTCAGGTCATATTGTGTACTCTCAGTATGATCTCAAACCCGATGCTCCGAGGTGTTGGGGTCACCCAAATGGTTCCCATAATAAATGTTATTATTGACGAGGCAAGTCAAATTGAGGTTGGCCAATATGTCCCGCTCTTCAAGACGTTCGGTAAAACCCTCCGCAAAATGTGCTTTGTCGGAGACGACAAGCAATGTAAGTCGTTACTACATCATCTCTCTGCTCGCAATTCAAGTCTTTGTAGTGCCGCCTCACGGACAAGATGACCTGCAGAATCTGCAGTCCATCTTCGAAGTTGATCATTTACGAGAGTCTCTCACATTCCTCGATACCCAATGTGCATATCCAAACTCGAACGCGTCGCGCGTCGCTCGCTAATCTAGCTCTCCAACTAGATCGGATGCCCCCTCAAATCGGGGACTTCATATCCGAACAAGTATACGACGGCGACCTGCTGTCGCACTCGGGCCACGTCGTCCCATCAAGCGCCATCGCCTGCCGGTTTGTCGATGTGAATGGGTCCGAGCAACTGGACCAAGACGGCAAGAGTTTACTTGTAGGTATCGCACTTGCTTTTTGGGGCGAGCGCGCGCAAGCGCAAGCGATACCAAACGCGTCTTGACTACTCGGAAATCTTCAGAACCGGAAAGAAGTCAAGGCGATCACGCGCCTTGCACATCACCTGCAAGAAGAAAATAAATCATTCCGAATAATCACCCCATATGATGCCCAGCGAGGTGCCCTCGAAGAGGCACTTCGAGACGAAGACTTGAACTGGGAGGACAAATGCTTTAATGTCGACTCCTTCCAAGGTCTGTGTTGCATCTCGCACGCACAACGCGCGCGTTCGAGTTCTCGAGTTCGCTCATGACTGACACGCGGAACCAGGCAATGAAGACCATGTCATCATTATCTCTGTTGTCCGATCCAAGGCACTGGGATTCTTGTCGAGCATGCGCCGGACCAATGTCATGCTCACCCGGTGCCAGCGTGCCATGTACATTGTGTCAAGCCGAGCCTTCCTCGAAGGCAAAGGGGCTGACTCCCTGGTTGGCCGCATGGCCGCGGAGCTCGGGAATCGGCCTGGTGCTTGGCTTACCCATGAGGATCTTGAAGCTGGGAAGTTTGAGTAAGGGTGAGGCGGCAGGAGTCAGCATCGAACAGATCAAGAGGAGGGTGGGGAGGGCAAGCGAACGCGCGCAGATTTTGCGCGCACAACTCTTGTGAAAGTTTCTTCTATTTATTGTTACGTTCTTGTATGATACATGAGTCGTGAAATGGAATAGCAACTATCACAAGCGCGGTCGCGGGAGCATCTCTACGCATCGGTTCTAACTAACAAACTCGTCTCATCTTGCGGAGCGCGTTCACAATCGCGCGTCAGAATGCGACCGTGGATGTTTCTGCGCAGGAGAAGTTTGTGCCGAACTTGATGAGGTTGGGACCAGAAAGGTCTGCGACAGACGAGGCGGATGGGTGGTACCGTAGCATGACTGAGTGGGAGCGAGCGACTTGTAGTTGATACCGTACCGGTCGTGATATGGTGCGCCGAATCTAGACTCCGTGACCCTTAGTTCCTGCCTCTATGACGCAAATGTAAACGCAACGCAACGCACCCCGACCTGCGGAAAAGGTTTCCCACACGAGAGAGCACTCGTGCACCTGCGTCGCAAGATGCCAGATGGCTTGTTCGGTGCGGATGCTGGCAACAGAACCAGTGTAGTCGGAGGGGCAGGCATTCACGCTCCTGGCTTCTTTCGAACAGCGGGTCGGACAACGCAGCTCGTTCGCCGGTCTCGGGGCGCAGCATGAGCCGAGGAGTAAATGTCGATCAATGTCGTGGCCGGTCGCCGGCTCGTGCGCAAGGGAGGTGTGAGCCTCATCGCAGTCTTGATAGGTTATCGGGATAAGAAGAAAGGGCAACCCAGGTGGCGGACGCATGGTCGTCGACAAGACCCATGTGCGACTGTCCTCGCTCAAAGTACGGATCGTCTCCCTGCAAGCTTCGTCGAAGGCACGCGTGAGAGCGGTCTTGTCCGTAGCCACGGAGCTCCCGTGTGTCTTGTACCAGGCCACTTGAAGCGCTATTTGTATACACGCGTCCGGGTACAGGCCAGCTATATCCGTTCAACTCCATCAACATATATCCGATGAGGGGTGGTGGAATTCGGATGTACCTAGGAACTTGATCCAGTTTGAGCCATAGTCAGAGAACCAGAGAACGCTATCATCTGAGTCGTCTATGAGGCAGTTGGCGCGAGATTTAGCAGCGATAAACTCCGCCTTGACACATGCAC
Source organism: Russula ochroleuca (assembly GCA_015178965.1). Taxonomy (NCBI): domain Eukaryota; kingdom Fungi; phylum Basidiomycota; class Agaricomycetes; order Russulales; family Russulaceae; genus Russula; species Russula ochroleuca. Next base: position 1,379,543 of record WHVB01000002.1, read on the forward strand.
CCGTGACCCGGCCCATTCTCTCCCATCCTGTGATAGCGATATCACGGTCGGAGAAGAATGGAGGTTCTGGCAGAGAGAACGTTCGGGAACAATAGACGGTGAGACAGCGTAGTCGGAAACAATACCGGGCACACGGGCATCGCAAGGTAAATGTTCGCCCATTGCCCATGAGGGCGTTCGTCTCAACGATAAAGAAGTAACGTTTGTCGAACCACCGGTTACGGGCACCGACGGACGAACGAATGTTGTGCGGGTGGAAGTCGAGCTCCGTGGTCGAGTTAATGGTGGGTGAGGTGTGTACGTTGTCATGCGGATGATGTCCGTGGGTGCGGGAGTCAAGGCCGACGGCGAGGATCAACTCTTGGATGACTTCGAGTGTCACTTGGTTATTGGGAGGATCTTCGACGTTCTAGCTGGATTGAGCTGCCGCACGGACTGAGAACGTAAACGGGTGCACTTCTGTCCAGCGATCTCGGTGGTCCGCACGTAGTATACCGACGGGAGCGGCCTTCTCGCCAACTAGATTGAGACGTGCTGCATCTTGTGCTATGCTTCTCGGGCGTTGCTCGATATCATCGACAGTGCAGTTTTCGATTCTCGTATAGACCTCAACCACGTAAGTCCAATCGTTGACTATGATGAGATTTTTTCGAGCACTAGGTTCATTGGGCGGGGGTTGAGGGCTCCAGGAATCAGTGGGTCGGGGGATGCGACAAGTATTGAATATTTTCGAATCTGTTTATTGAAACAACAATCCTGGACAACAATCCAATGAGACGAAACCTGAGCGCATGTTGAAATTAGCTTACCGGTATGAGTAGTATTAGGGCAAACCTGTTGCCACACCATGATCGGAGGAAGAGAACATGGTTGTCTCCTTGCTCATGTGCTAAATTGCCCCAAAATTCTAGATGTCTAAACGTAAGCCATGGCGCACGTCTGACTTGCTAAGGTATAAGATTCGAGGATGTGGGTTTCTGTAGGGCTTGTTCTGGCATGCGGTCATCGTTGAAGAAGGCGAACCACCAATTGGAATGTATCAAGAGCGGTAGGCGTAATTCGTGGTACGCCTCTTTTCAGCCTTATGTTATCATCCAGCCAGCTACGAGGAGAGGATCTGTCGAGAGCTGTGTTATACATCTCAGCGACGACCGAACAGACTGTTTCGCAGACTTGCCATGCAGACCATCATAACGCTTCGCGCCAAGACCCTTCTCAAACTCGTCAATCAACCGCTGCCTTCCCTGCAGCACAGACTGCCATGGGAACCCTCCGCGCGCCTTGTCTTCCTGAAGCAGGGGAACCAAGGATCGCAAGTACGTCTAATGAAGGTCTGGTACAGGAAGGCGCGGTAGGGTGGGAGGGCGCTGTGGCGCTGTAGGCCTTGGGGGATGGACGAGATGGGGTCATGTAGTGGTGAAGAGAAGGAGAGGATGTCGTTACTGTGGACCAGATGGCATAAGGAGGACAGGTCGCTAGGGCTCGGCGCATAAGGATAGTTTAAGTCAACCTCTGTCCGTGCGCGTCATTCAGTCCCGGCTTCAGGGCCACCCCTGTGAGAAGGCTGATTAGCTGGGATAAGATGGGGTGATGACTACGCGAGGGACATGCAAGACTGGGGACCGACCTGTCCATTTTGGCTTTTGAAGTCACCTTTGACTCAGCGCTCATGGCTTTTGCGACGGAGGAAATGACGGCCGGCTAGACCAACGGCAATGGCGCCGATTCCGAGCACCAAGGGAGTCGCCATGGGAGTTGAACAGACAGAGCACAAGTCGTGGTATCAGCGTGGTATTGGTCGCGGTAAGGGCTCAAGCTCAAGGCGGTACTGTGGCGGCCCCGCAGGCCCGACTTGTTCCAGTCTTATTCCCGACGTTAATCTCACCTATGGCCGATTACCCCCAGATCTCGTGGCCGCGACAAGGTTTGTTTGGTGGTTAGTACGGCTCTTATTCATGAACTACAGCTGAGAAAGATCTGTGATACTGCCCCCTTTAGTCCACTGAAAGCACGACCAAGACCTCAGCGCGTAGCGGAGCGGTTTACTGTACGGGCTCTGCATATGTTACTGACATTCCAGGTCGCCTGATGGGGACGATTCGCTATGTTTATACAGGTTTTGGTCTCGGTCCCATGTATTCTGTGAAGACGAACCACTATAGTTGGCCCAAACACCAACCAAAGCCAGAGACCTCACGCGCCTCCACATTCGACACACTCTCCATAGTGGATCATCATAGACGCAAAGATATACGATCTATCCCGCTTCGCCAACCTGCATCCCGGCGGGCGGGCGGTCCTCGTCGACAGCCCCGTTGCGGGCCAAAACGCGATAGAGACGTTCTACGACCTTCACCGGCACGAGGTGCTCGAGCGATCGCAGTACGCGCGTCTCCAGATCGTTCTCCGTGGCGAACAGTGTGTCATCACTGGCCGCCTCGTCGGTGGCCTCAGCAGCGTGCCCTTCGCGGAGTCGACCTACCCCTCCAAGGGATTCTACAGCCCGTACTACACCGAGGTGCGTGTATGTATGCCTGCCTATGCGCTCGCTCGCGGTTTCTGCAATCATACTACTGAGTATCGCGGAGCCGAGGAGCTTGCGCTGGCGGGTCTGTTTGCACCCTTGGTTTCTCGGAGCGCTCATTGTTGGCCGTATATTAGAATCACAGGGCATTCCAGAAGGTCGTCAGGAAGTTCTTTGATGAGGCCGGTTTACCCCGACGCGCAAGAGAATGTTTTTGACAAGACGGCGTGGTCGTCTTTGCCTAACCGTTGCGATCAATTCTTACTGCCAGAGTTGTTAGCGAAGTAAATCTGAATGTCATGCGGCTGGGCCCTGGGAAGCACCTAAAGGGCCTCTCCGTCTTTCATGGCCTGGCCAAGCCTGAAGAGGTGGAGTTCATCCTTTCTTATATGGATCACGACAGTATAGACCCTTTGCCATCAGTTCGACTACCACGAGGTATGTGGATGTCACTTTGCGCCTTTTCCCACGTGCTGAAAGCGAGTGGACAGCCCATCATTACTCGAGGAATGATATGAATTGGGGCTCGGGGCTATGCCGGTGCGGAGGCTGCTCCCAATCTTTCCGCTGACTCATTCTGCGTTTCAGCCCTTCTTGCTGGTATGGTTATTGGCTTGCCACCAGTACTGAACTCTGGACTGCATGAAACCAGCGCTGTTAAAAGCGAGGGTTGCATATTCCGGATCATCAATGGCGGGAAGAAGTGGATCACGAACGGACAGTACGTATTGATTCCTCAGAGACATGCCATGCAGGATAATGATTCACCACGAGCCGTAGAGCTGAGGTGAGCCTTCGGCCCCATCTCTGCTCTGAAAGCCAAGTTAAGTGCTTGACGTTTGGATAGAATGGCTTGACAGTAATCCTGATCACCAAGTGGGCCTCATAACCGAGCCCATAATCACATTCTACACTCCGACTGCGGGCGCAGCCGTTGTTACATTCGATACCGTCGCTGTCGTGCGCGCATAACTGGCTGCAATGATTGTGCGCGCAGAAGCTGTGCAAGCCTGGCTTGAGAATGTTACATACCAGACGTATGATATGGTGAGGAAGTCTTTTACCATCCATCCGAGTATGTCGTCTGGATGGTGCGTATAACAACTATTGATGCTCCAGTCATACAAAGAGCAGGTGACCAACCTCGCCAGCCAAATCCCTTGCCTGAAAATGTACGATACGCGGTGCGTACAGGATACCGAAAGAGATTTTTGGGGGGCGCGGCATCACGCAGACGGGAATAGGCGGTTTTATCGAACAACGAGTTGTCTCCTGATTTTGATGGGCTGCGGTGTGGCGTTTGCTAAACTATCTTCGTTGCGCTCAGTATTATCAGACGGTCATCTTTGATGCGATTTTAGGAGGAGGTAAAGCTGTCTATACTATCCACGCCTCTGTAGAGTTTTGCTAATGCACGTTACCTACAGCGGAGGACGTGCTAGGAGATCCCGACGTTCGGCAAGCCATACGTCCCATGCCCAAGAACGCACGCCTTCAGCGTTCGAATTTCACCTTGTAACTCTTGTAATCTCCTTTATATAATTTACTTGGAAGTTGGAACTCACGACTGTGCAGTACGTATTTGAGTAACTTACAAGCTTGCCCATGAGTATCCTGCCATGTCGAACCCATCTCGACGGTTGAAGCCAAGCCCACAACTCAAAGTGATATCCATGACAGATTACCGTTGTAGGGACTTTTTTCAAGAATGAGAACGTTCATCAGGGCGACAACTTCCTTCAATATCGGATACCAGATCGCATTCGATATGTCTTCGCCGCCCAGGAGGTACCAAGCAACCGCTACCTTCAGTGCCTTGTTAGCTGGTAGCCATTCGACTTACATTATACTACTATGCATCGACACATCTCCTGAGCTGAAAGTAGCAAACTGTCATCATAACCGCTAATATGACCCCGGTAAAATTTTGGTGGTGGTTGACTTGGATTAGTTCATTTCAATATTTGTACTCAACAAAGTTTGTAAGTTATGACCGGGCAAGTGGGTCCATCAATATGTAAATGATTGTACGCGATTGTAAATACACAGTGATGCGGCAAATACACAGTAATGCGGCGGCCAACAGCAACACTACCGCACAACACTGAGACACCAGGAACGCCGGGCCGAGGTCCCGTCCTCGCTGGTGTGCGACGACGTGTGCGTTTACAAATTTGGTGTTCAACCTGACAAACTACATCGTGTGCTACCTCTTTTGTTAGGCCTCACCCTACTTCCTACGTCAATCAGATGGGTGATCGTTAATCTTCCGTTCTTTACTCGGATGATTCTAATTCGACAAATCAGCAATTAATCAGCGCTCGCAGCAGGCGCTGGTCGCGGTGCCATTTTAGGTGGATTGCACTGCCTTGGAGGCGTGTTGGGCACGTTTGACGCGCGAGTACGCTGTATCACCTCCTCTACAGTAATACGGTGCCCACCCCCACGGGCGTTGAGAGGTTTTCTCGACTCTTGCGGTTCCCGATGGCCGACTACGACATCTTCCGTGAACAGCTTGCCATCAAGTATCCTTCGTACGGACATGCTCTGTGGGAGCCAAGTCCAAGGAGACCAGATAGGCCTGTGCAAGTCGGAGACGTCGGTTTCATACGTAGAGGCAAATTTCACCGTCTTTTCAACGCCCTGCTTCCAGCAGATGATCCATCCCACGAGCTTGGCGTGCCAGAATATTATGAACCTCTTGTCCCCACCATGTTGGATCATGTCGACGCGGGGTTTCTGGGTCGCAATCATTACTGTTCTGCTGGGGTCAGCGTGGATCCTGACCCAGGCTATCATTCCAGGTATTTGCGATTCGCACTCTGAACCTTTCATAGCTGATGTCCTCTCAGCCCAGATGACTTTCCGCAGGTCTCGTTTCAGTATAAAAGGACACGAGGAGCTGCAGTATTATCCCTGCCAGTAGCGGCTCGACGTGAAGACACTCTTGCGCAGGGTGATTTTAGGCGGTGGATGGTGAAACATATCGATAGCTGGTTCGCCTTTGCCCGAAACCTTGGGCTGGGGATCGAACAAATGGAAGACGTTATTCTGGTTACGGGCTGTGATCGCACGCGATCTTGGACAAATATTGCTTTCTTGGGAAGCGAGGGTGATGCACAGGCGTCATTTGGAGTAAAGGTCGAAGGCCCTGGTACCAGCATTAACTTCCAATTCTCACCTGAACGTGCTCGGGGGGCCGTGTTGCATCAAGGGCCCGAAGGGACGGTATGTTTGTACGCCGTTTGGAACAGCCAACGAATTTGACACAGCCTCGGCATGACTTTGTGCCCATTAGAACCTACCTGAGAATCAATGTGTATTTATCCGAGGCTTTCGTGCCGCTCGTTCCTTCTGGATATTGCCGAGGCGTCTTTTAGCGGCCGCAGGTCCCTCTTCAGACATGGGGGGGTATGACTATGATCCAGACACGGAAGTTATATCAATACCTGCGATTTCAAAGGTGAAGGATTCTGTTCGACGTTTCTCGGTCTTCTCTGATTTTTTCAAAGTACCGCGATCCTCTTCACCTCTTGTTAGAATATATCGCTGAGGTAAGTACTACTAGCTTGGTGTCTTTTCTTGCTAACCCACAGTACGCCTGATCTTAACATGAACTATGCAGCAAGCATCTGATTGCGATATGGTGCTTACTCATGACGATGATTTGTTGACGATTGACGGACTTGGCCATGACGCTGTGAGTGGACTTTGGAAAGCATTTACGTTGTCCACTCATATTGGCAGTCACTAGAAACCCTTAAACCAGACGTGATGATGGATCTCCTCCGGAGGTCCAATATAGAGATACATAAAGTTTTGTGTGGTGCGCTTCCAACCTTGATATAATCACGACCTTGATTCTCACGGTGGCTTCCATACCCAAAGATTTGTCCCCGACTGATAGTGGTCCAAACACCGATACGTCTGTTGTCAAGGTAGCTACGCTGTCAATTACATCGCAGAAATGGAGTAGGTAATGCAATCTGTGAGGAACTATCTTGCCTGACACTGTCACTCATGACAGACACTCCAACTCCAACTCGATCGTCACCCCTCCCCTTGCAAAACTTTGATCCCGGCCACGCCAGCGGATCCGGGGACGTATCTATCAGCTCTCTACCAGGCAGCTTACCGGTGCCAACGATTCAAGGAGACACAAGTAAGCGCGAGACCTCCCTACCAGCAGACCATGGTGACAGTGCACGACCATTCCCCCCAATTTCCCTTCTCTCCTCATTCTCGCGAAATATATCTCGGGCCTTCAACCAAATCCTCATCGATAAGCCCTTCGATACTATCGAAGCACGTGTCGTGCATGAAAAAGACCTCACCCTCCAGCGCCAGCTAGAGCACATCCAGGCCGACTTTTCGAGCACAAAAATGGAGCTCGAGCACCAGCGCTCGGCTAATGCCCTCCTCGTGTCCCAGAAAGGCCAGCTCTCGGTAGAGCTGGCTCAGGCGTGCGCTGCTCGCCAAGCTCAGGCCACCGAAGTCCACAATCTGCGCACCTCCTACGTCGAGCTGGCAAATTCTGTTCGAACGCTGGAATCCAGTGGCGAAGAACTCCGGTCTCACAAATCCATCCTTACGAAGACAGACGGTTATTCTGGCCAGCAGATGGTCCAAGCCGTCCACGATCTCAACACGGAGATCTTCCAGCTGGCAGCAGCTGTGTCCGATGAATTCCCGCTAACTCGCCGCTCACATGGCTTGTGGAAGGACTCACATTGCGAGTTTATTCGTGAAGCCATTGGCGATGGCATGCTTGCACTCTTGCGCGACGGCGATCACGAAGATGATCCCACCATCGTGCAGCTAGCCGTTCGAGCGTGGGAGATCTGGTGCTGCAGTCAGGTCTTTGATGCCTTTTGTCCAGGAGCTCCGCCCGAAGTCGACCGTTTCTTGCATGATGTCTTCCGCGAGATGCAATCGTCTGGTGAGCGTTCCTTAGTATCGGAATTGTTGCCAAGCATACTGACCTTCGGAAATCATATTCCAGAACCGCAAGCGACGACCTCTCGTTGGCGAACCCTAACGCATATGTACGCTCGGAGCGTAGCATCTGCATACAACGCACCTGCCCCAGTTAATCCTGGCTCGCTAACTTCATCTTCCCTTATCTCGCCTATTTCCCTTCCCCCATATCCCAAACCCGGCGCTACGGCTAACGACATACCCGATCAGCACATTTTTGCTCTCCCGATGCCCCGTTCACGGACACCGTCGAATGCGTTTGCAAGCTCACTTGACGACCCATCCACTCGCACGGGAGATCATATCAGCGGCATCCTCGCTATCCTATCCCTTGCCGGGTGCACCGACGAGCATGCGGTGCATATTGAGCCTCTGCACGCACGCTTCGGCGAAAAGCTTTCGCGTATCGCCGAGCAGACGGAAGCTCTTGCTCGTATGCTCGGTGAGGGCGTGAGCAGCGCGTGGTTTGAGGTCGTAGTCGAGCGCCCCTCAGTTACTCCCCCCGCTCGCAGCAAGGGTCGCGCACCTGATGTCTGGCTCGGTGGCCAGGCGTTCGACCCGGCCACTATGGAGAACATGTACGCAGGCTATGGGAGCGAGGTGTGCGGGGTGTTGTGTACCGTTGCCTTCGGCCTGTCCGTGGTCAAGCGGAGAAAAGAGGGGGAGGCCGGGAGGGAGCAGCCACCCTCGTACCTTGATATGAAGAGCGAGGCAGGGACCACGCGGAGCAAAACTGACCTGCTGGAGAGCACGTTGCTGTTAAAACCCAAGGTGTTGTTGGAAAGCGTGAAGGAACTTTTATGAACAAATCCGTTTCATTCTTGCTCTTCTGGTGACCCGATACTAATATGAAAGAGTAAGTTTCCCAAAAACTGGACGTGCGGAGCTAGGGCTGACGAGAGGGGGGGATGTTTTAAGCTTGCGTGTGCCCGCTTCTTGTTCAACACTTCACAAATACCCCTCGACGGCGCCAATGGTGGCCCTTTGGTCTGTGAACGTCGTGCTTAGAGCGCCGGTCATGGCCGATGACAACACCCCTTGGCGTGTCGTCAAATATTACTCAATGGTCGGTCAAGTGGTTAGGAATTTCAAATTTCCTCAAGGCGAAACGATCGCCCAGCCATAGGAGCAGCTTTAGCCTCAGCATTTCGACCTCCGGACGCTCCATACCCTTCATTCGTTTTGCGTCATCTTGCACATCGTCCATACATGCTTTCTCCCTCACTATGCCCTTTTTATTGCACATCGATGTATCCGCATGTATTTCTGTGAATTATCCGGGACATCATTGTGTCATCCCCCGTCCGCATATGTTTTTTTCGAGGTTTTGTTTTGGTTTGAAATACTGTAGTGTACTATATACCTCATTATCTCTCTCGACATCCTGAGGAAAGCAGACCAGAACTTCTGAGTATGATACAATAAATACCTGGGCTCCCTAGGCACCTAGGCCTTAGGCCTTAGGGGTCGCGTCCTCGCCTCGCGCACCTGACCGGCCTGACCGCTCCGCACGTTTTCTCGCAGGCTTCGTCTTAGCTCCATGCCCGCGCTCCGACCGATGCCCAACACAAACACGCACTAACGGCCACTCGCTACTGCAACACTGGCACCAGGCTAGGTCCGATGCCTTCCCAAGATTCCGATACCGTACAGTACAATCAGTGACCTCTCCGTAGACTACGGCCGCGTCTCAGCACGGCGGCCCTGCGAGATCCACAACAAAACGTCGTGTCGTCGTCGTAGAGGAACAGAATGCCTTCTGCCTTGCTTGCTTTGCTTATACCTTGGGCCGACCCTCTCCAACCATCCGGGGTGGGTCAAAGCGAGTGCTGATCTCGATCGCCAGTCAGTCATGATGGAGAGCATGAGCTAGCAGACCGGAGACGGAATACAGCTGGAGCACTCCGAACCGCCACGTGGGCGCAGTCAAGGGAGATAGAAAGTTGGAAGAGATGGCCTGCTTTTGGCTCCTGCAACAGGGATGATCGATATCGTTCCAGAACAGTCACCGTACGTTACTGAACAGTATGCCTTTTTCTTCGCCAAACTGTGCTCAGTGGGATGGACTCGGAGGACTTCTTGGCGAGTATTTTTGGTCTTCTCCTGGCTCTACTGTAGTACGCACCCATCATGCATCATCGGATACAGTAGACTTTCTCATAATGCATAACGTACTGATGCATAAATCTAATAATGCATAGGCTTTTTCCCGGAACCACCATGGGACGCAGGGTGTGCGGCACTCTTTCGTGCTGCATAGATCTATTGATGCACATGCTACTGGCTATGCGTCATTTAAAAAAAAATCTACTGTACATGATGCCGTCATTGGCCTGGGGTACTAGTCTGGAATCCTGCTGCCAATTCACCCGAGCTCGGAGTGGGAAGTTACAGTATCGCCATCGTTCCTTCACGGATAATGTAGGCAGCAGCAATGTGGTCAAGCAGATTTCCGCTGTGTGGCCGACTCAGAGGCACTCGACCATCCAGCCGAATTATTTAACTGACAGAGAAAAATGTTGGATCGACCATTTAGAGTGTCTGGACTGGCCGGTCCCCGACGACGAGGGTTGGGCACCACGAAGCCCGAGCTGGGCGCGGAGGCGCTGAGCGCTGAGGATCGGATCAGCGATCATCACGACATGATTTTGACAGCTGGACGCTTCTCGTGTTGATGCGCTTGGTGGCCCTGTGGCCATGGCCCTGGAGGTAACAAGACACGAGCTGTGTCTGCAGTCCATCTTCGAAGTTGATCATTTGCGAGAGTCTCTCACATTCCTCGATACCCAATGTGCATATCCGAACTCGAACGCGTCGCGCGTCGCTTGCTAAATCTAGCTCTCCACTAGATCGGATGCCCCCTCAAATCGGGGACTTCATATCCGAACAAGTATACGACGGCGACCTGCTGTCGTACTCGGGCCACGTCGTCCTGTCGAGTGCCATCGCGTGCCGGTTTGTTGATGTGAATGGGTCCGAACAGCTGGACCAAGACGGCAAGAGTTTACTTGTGGGTGTCGTACTTGCTTTTTGGGGGCGAGCGCGCGAGCGATACCAAACGCGTCTGACTCGAATCTTCAGAACCGGAAAGAGGTCGAGGCGATCACTCGTCTTGCCCATCACCTGCAAGAAGAAAATAAGTCATTCCGTATAATCACCCCATATGATGCCCAACGAGGTGCCCTCGAAGAGGCACTTCGAGACGAAGACCTGAATTGGGAGGACAAATGCTTCAACGTCGATTCGTTCCAAGGTCTGTGTTGTATCCTCCACGCAACAGCGCGCATCCGAGTTCGCTCATAACTGACACACGGAATGGAACTAGGTAACGAGGACCATGTCATAGTGATCTCTGTGGTCCGCTCCAAGGCACTGGGATTTTTATCGAGCATGCGCCGCACCAACGTCATGCTCACCCGGTGCCAGCATGCCATGTATATTGTATCAAGCCGGGCCTTCCTCGAAGGCAAAGGGGCCGACTCACTGGTAGGCAAGATGGCTGCGGAGCTGGGGAAACGGCCTGGGGCTTGGCTTACATACGATGATCTTGAAAGTGGGAAGTTTGAGTAGGGCGCAAGAATCGGTGTCGGACGGGGTCAACAGAAGGGCAGGGTATACGAACGCGCGTGGATACACGCACACATCTCTCGTTAAAGTCATTTTCAATTTATTGCTACATCTTGTATGATACATGAGTCATGGTAAAATGGAATAGCAACGTCATCAGCGCGGTCGCAGGAGAATCTTTATACATTACAACGGTTCTGGCGAACAAACTTGTCCCATCTCAGAGCGTGGTCACAATCGCGTGTTAAAATAAGGCCGTGGATGTCACCGCGCAGGAGAATTTGGATTCGAGGCCAAATTTGATGAGGTCGTGCTCGGAGAGGTCTGCGACACACGAGACGTTTAGGTCCGACATTCGAGAGTCACGCGGTCATTGGCGAAGAGGGTGTGGGTTGATCTTCTACGCGCTTCTTTTCAATCTGATGAAGATCTAGGTGGAGCGAGCTGCCGCATGGACTGAGAATGTGAACGGGCGCACTTCTGTCCAGCAATTTCGGTGGTCCGCACTCAATATGCCGACGGGAACCGCCTTCGCCCTAGATTTCGCCGTGTTGCGTCTTGGACAACACTTCTCAAGCGTTGTTCGATACCATCGACCGAGAGTAGTTTTCAATTCTCATCATAAACTTCCAATCGTTGACCATGATGAGAATTTTCGAACATTAGGTACAGTCGACTTGGGGGATGCGACAAGTACTGAATATTTTCGGAACTGTATCTTGAAACCACAATCATAGACAACAAATCCAGTGAGACAAGACTTGTGCGCATGTCGAAAATGGCTTGCCGGTACGAGTAGTATTAGGGTAAATTACTCGTCTATAGCCGAACAATAGTCAGAGTGAGAAGAGGACGCGGTTGTCACCTTGCTCACTGTGCCAAATTGTCCTTGATTTTTGATGTCTGGACGTAAGCCAAGAAGCACGTCCGACTTGCCAGGGTATTATCTATACAAGATTCGACGTTGCCGGTTCACGTAGGGCTTGTTCTGGTCTTCGGTCTTCGTTGAAAAGGACAAGTTACCAATCGGAATGGATCAAGAGCTCCATATGTTATTATCCAGCCAGTTACGCAGAGAGGATCTGTTAAAAGCTGTGTTATACACCACAGCGACGACCGAACAGGCGTCATTTCTCAGACTTGCAGTGTAGACGATCTTGATACTTCGCCAAAATCTTTCTCAAGCTCGTCAACCTACCGCTGCCTTTCCTGCAACGTAGACTGCCATGGGAGCCCTCAGAGCGCCTCTTCTTCCTAAAGTAGGGTAAACAAGGATCGCAAATACTTGAATAGTGTGTGGTGAAAACCAGGCACGGGAAGGTGTGGGTAGGGCGGTTTCAAACTTCACTTCACAGTGGCGTCGTAGACTGAGAGACCGGGCCATGTAGTGATGGAGAGAAGGGGAGGGTGTCTTTTACTGCATAAGAAGAACAGGTCGCTGAGCGGGTGGACGGTGTAGAGTCCAACCTCAGTCCGAGTGGACACACGGTCAGTAAACGCCGAGAACTCAAGTCGGCACGTGCGTCCGTCGATGCAACCTCCACAGCAGCTCGTACAATGGCTGAGGCAGACCTATCCCAAACCCTCCGTGGACGAGGTACGTAAGTCGCCTTATCATCTGATGGCATGGCATTTGACATCTTCCTCTCCAGAATTGGCTTTCCCAATGCTACGCGTGGGTGGTCGAGGAGCACAACTTTAACCCTGCCACAGACATCGGCCGTATAAAGGAGCAAGTCGAGTCTCAGCTTCTCATGTCGGACCTCACGGATTCTATGGTCCATGGCACAGGACTTCCCCATGACCTCGCTGGCCTCCAAAAGGGCGTCTTATCGGGGCCACCTATCCTGGTTCAGATCATGGCCTTGACGGAGATAGGTCACAGCGCTTTCAACCTTATGAACGTCCGCCAGACAAAGATCGACCGTGCCGACCTCTCAGGCCTCGCACAGCAGGGTGATAACGAGGACGAGGCCGACGAAGGGCCTGTGCCCAACTACCCACGCTCAATGCTGCAGTTCGAGCTCAGTGACGGGACAATAAAACTGAACGCGATAGAATACAGAAAGATTCCACAGCTTGATCTCGAAAATACCCCCCTCGGCTACAAGGTACGCCATTCCTGAACTCCAGAGACGGGCCTATTGAAGGCCTTAGTCCCAAAAATCACCAGATACAGTTAAAGAACGTGTCCATCAGACACGGCATCGCTTTCCTCGAGCCTAGAAATATCGTTCTCAAGGGTTACGGCGTGGAGGATCTCGAGCTCAATCGTGATAGAAACTTTCTGAGTGGACTTCGATTGCGCTTGGAGTACGTTCCGCGACAACAGGTATTCTGAATGCTGACCGTTGTGCTCAGCCCGAATGCGCCGAACGAGCCCGAGGCTGAAGGGGAAGGAAATGGCCGTGGAGTACAGGTTCCTCCTCCTGCCCCTGCCCCCGCGCCAGCTGTCCCCGACGCCCGACGAACGCCACGGCCTCGTGGCGACACGCCAGCAGCCCGTCCAAGCGTGCCGCCAATTCGAGGTCCATCCAGTGACACCGTTCTACCTCCTCCCCCTCCCACAGCCAGCGACGAAACCCGTCGTCCACAACCGCTAGCGCGCCTGGCACGCCGAACGCCACACCCTGGCCCGTCAGTGCCATCCACCAGCTACAGAGCGCCATCCACCTCGTCACACTTCTCGACACCCGGCCCGAGCATGGTCGCCCCGATGAGGCTGTCACCAACGCGGGCTGCCACAGAGCCGCTAGCTGACGAGCCCCCGGAACCAGGGTCGGACTGGTACTTTGGACACGACGGCATCGACGCGTCGTTTCTCTCGCGCGCAGCCAGTGAGCTAGAACGGTCAGAGGCTCTCCTGTCCCAGTCTTCGCAACAGTCTATCCCTCCGCCAAGCCAGCCGCAGCGCGAGGTAATCGTCGTTGATGAGGGGGATGACGACAAGGAGAATGCCTTGATAACACCCAGGGTTACTATGAGGCGCGCCCTAGAAGGACAACTTGAAATTCGGGGATCCATGATTGACGTCTCCGTAGAGATCATCGAAGGCACACGTATACAGCATCCCATTAACAATGACGACGATGTGATTAGTATTGGGTCCGATGATTGACCTTTCTATCTCTGTTTACTTGTATACTATTGTAATCTTGATACGAGGTCTATCAACCGTCCTCGCGCACCCTAAGGAGAGAGTTCTGAATTCTCAGCTCTGAAAACGAGGTGGATAAAGTGCCTTGTCGCTTTAAAGCTGGCACAGCGCCTCTGAAAGGAATCTGTTCCCTGCACCTTTGAGGCAAAATAAATTCGCGCGTCCCACATTACTGGAAGTAAAGATGCGGCATCTAATTATTAGTTACCTGGGCGTGATATGGACAAGTACAGACACTGCGCCGGTGCCGGAACGGGATAGGACTTCATCCAAGAACATCTCCCTTCTGTTTCTTCTTCTTTTTCGATGTATTGGTGAAGGTGCGCCAACTGCCCACGCGCTGTTCCCGGGTTTCTGTGAGGCGGGCATGAGAACCAGGCAGACATGTACGGACGGTAAGTACATTACCTTCCCATCTGGCATCGTCTTCTGCCTTGCGCTTCTTGGCCGCGACTTCCTCTTCTTTTTTGCGCGCCTCGAAACCTTCATTGGCGAGGTTCATCTTGACGGCTCTAAGATCAAGCATTCCGTCGAAGACTGCCATATTTTTCATGGTGGCAATAGACGCACCTCCGTCTCCGTACTTCCTCTTCAATTAGCAATTCCTTCGATTTTTGCCGAAGCTGCGCCTTGAAAGGTGGCGTGAGACCCTTGAGCCTCGGGTGGTCGTCCGGGGTCGAAGTTGGTAAGGACAGCTCCTTGAGCAGAGTCAAACGGGCTTGGTTGATTGCAGCGTCGAGGTCCTCGCGTTTTGCAGTATCTCCGAGTTCGTTCTCAGCCTTGAATGAAGAGAAGGGTTAGGCGCTTCTTGAGTTTTAGAAGGAGTAATAACAGAGTTACCTTCTTAAGCACATCGAACGCCTCAGGAGCTCGAGCATGTGTGCACTTGTCAGGATGGATGACTAGTCATTAAAAACGTACAGAAACCCGCGCATCAGCGAACACAGCTCCACATTCCCTGTCGAGAGAGGGAGCTCACACAGGGAGAGCTGTCGGTATTTCTTCTTGATATCTTCAGCAGTCGCAGACGGCCCTAGGTCTAAAACATCATATGGACTGCAAGCAGGACACAGTAAGATGTAAGCACTCTACACTGTGCCCATGATGGAAAAGGAATGAAACGGACTTGAGCTTGAACGCAATGAGGATGCGCTCGACCTCTAGCTCTCGCTGGATGGCCGAGGCTTCACGGTTCAAAAGGCGTTCTAGATCAGCATCAGATAGTTCCGGAGCAGGTGTAGAAGACTCTGCCGGGGTGTTTGAAGCGGAGGGATCTTTGGACATTGCTTGTGTAGGTCGAACAGATTTGTGCCGGATTACAGGGCCAACAGTGACGGCGGCCGCGGCCCGAACTGGCACCGATTCTTTCCTTGGCCGAGCCATGGCTGCGATATTGCAGTCACTAAAACGACCACTGAGGACTAACATTCACCGTACGCGGCACTATTCAAACGGCGTTTACCTTTCTGGACTTGGGGCTGCTCCCTATCTGAATCGCCTTCATCCACGACTGGACACTTCGAGATGTGCACATGGAGTGCCCTGGAGGAAGAGTACACTGTCATGTAGTAGGCTTTTGTCAACGCATACGCCTCCTCTACCAAATCTGCCTCGTGCTCGGCTTGTCTCTGCACGCGAGCTATACGCCCAACGAAATCGGAGTTTATTTATGTATACCTCAGCAGTAGTGAGTCCTCGCTTGACGCGCGCCGTATCGCATATCTTGAACTGGCAATGCACAGATAGTCCTTGCTGTCGGCGCATCTTACGCTGCAGTTCCGCTGTACCGTATGTTCTGTGCGGCAACTGGGTTCGCGGGTACGCCCGTTGTCGGCACAGGGCGATTTGAGGCAGAGCGCCTCGTACCCATCGATGGCGCGAAGCGCATCAAAGTGCACTTCAACGCAGACCGGAGCGAGCAACTTCCCTGGACGTTTACGCCTCAGCAGAAGTACGTGACGGTGCTACCGGGAGAGACTTCTCTCGCATTTTACAAGGCGAAGAACAATGCGGATTATGACGTGATTGGTATCGCGACATACAATGTCACCCCAGATCGAGTGAGTGAGCAGTTTTAACTACGTGGGGTCGGAAGAAGAGCGAGGAGTGAACAGACGTGTTTTCGTCGTTGTTGTAGATCGCGCCGTACTTCGCCAAGGTTGAATGTTTCTGCTTTGAAGAGCAGAAGCTGCTAGCTGGGGAGGAGGTCGACATGCCCCTGCTGTTCTTCATCGACAAAGACGTGCTTGAGGATCCCGCGTGTCGGAATCTGGATGACATTGTCCTGTCGTACACATTCTTCAAGTGGGTTTTATTTCTTAATTTTGCATTCGCCATCGTCACGGAGGTACTCACATCGAGGGCACTCACAGGGCGAGACGGAATGCGCAGGGTCAGCTGGAACCTGATGCGCCCGAGGATACGGTACAGGCATCGCAAGGCTGGTCGGACGTAAAATTTGCGCCAAAAACACAAGTCTAGATAAGCTTTAGATATTAATAAGATTCCTGTCCTAGTTGTTCGAACGAAGCATGATTGTAATGTTGTTGGCATTGTCACAGATCTTGCTATGACATCTATAACATATGGGCCTATACGTCGGAGCATTTCGGCTTCCGTGCCACAGATGACCGCTGGCAGACCTCTGCACCTCTTCTATACCACAGCAGGCCCTCTACAGTCCTACGCTCTAGCACTCCTGACCCTGATGGGGCAGGAAGAGGGTGTCACTGACAATTCGCCCCTGGGAACTGCCCGACGCTTGGGAGCAGAAACGTCCACCTTGATGTACCCACATACAATCTCCTGCAAGCTCTGACCGAGCACTCGATAACTTGGGAATTTATGGTGGAACTTGAAAAGTGTGAAATTATCGCTGTGAACAATTTCGGTGACGCCCTTCTTCCTGACATGAAAAAAAAATTGTGTTTGATCTTACAGCACATACAAGTCAACCCTCTGTCAGTCCGGTTCACTGGGCAACAGCGGTACATCAGAATTCAAACGAAACAGTGGAAACCTGACGCATCTCACAGCTCTTGCGGGTCACTGATCACTAGGTCACTAGTCCCTTCTCTCGCATGTAAGTTGTAACCTTCCTCGACTCTAGTAACTAAATTATCTGTTTTCCTGATCAAAAATCCAGGTGGTGAAAGACCAAAGATAGCGTACGTTCTACTCTCAATCTTAGACGTGGAAACGAGATTGATGTGCTGTTACAATTGGCCATTGTTGGTCGGAGTCAATCGGCTTTAAGGGGCCTTGCGCGTTTCATAATAACGTCGTTTAGGTCTTTCTTCGAGATAGGACTCACCCATTTGGTCGGCCTAGTTGAATTGTAACATGTCGTCATGCGCACATCAATGGCTATTCAAAGGTAGAAACAATTTCCCAAGGAGCCGTTTCCATCACGCCCAATAACGCGTAAATGGGCGCCCATTTACGCGTTGTCGACAAATGTGCATTGTGCAATTGAACCTTTTACTAGTCAGGCGATGAAGGCAGAGGTTGTTCAGAGATTGTTGTTGTTCAGCAACTTATAGACCATCCCGTTAATACCATAAACATTAAAAGAAAACGCCCACGATTCAACGTATTAAAGCTAGATCGGTCCATTATGAGATCACGAGGCTGTGCGGTTCTGGCCCTGATATCGCGTAAATCGTGGAAATATCATTTCCCAGCCGTTTGTGCTATTCGACTTCAACCAGAGGGGGTCATGCACATTCCCCTCAACGATAGCGATGAAATGAATAGAATTTGGAAGGGGAAATGGTGGGGATACGGACCCTCGTATTTGCAGCCAGCTGCTGCCTCTTTGTAGTAGCCACAGGGAGTGATAAATAACTGATCTGATACAACTTCCAGCGGACCTAAGGCGTGGTAACTCAAAGTAGGAAACTGTTCCCACGAAGGAGGCCCTGGACGGGTGTTTTTGCAGGTCGCCAGCCATTAAAGCTGTGATTTTTGTGTTGTGCTGTGCTCCGAGTTGATCTTTTGCAGAAGATGGCAACTGCGGGAAGCTCGCCGACACCCCAATGGGACAGCAGAAACCGCGGGTTCATTCCGCCTTCTCAGCTCCAACGCTTACGACAATCCTCTCCACTCGCCCGCGAATTTGTCTCTTCTGAACGGCCACGCTCCATGGCTACCGACTCCTTCCCCTCGCAGTCCTCCTCTACCCTCCGGCCGTCTCCTACAACTGCAAGCACCCATACTCGTTCTTCTTCCTTCTTTTCCTTTCTCAGGTCCAATGATAACTCTCCTTCTACTGTCCCCGCACGCCCAGCCGAGCCCGGTCCGCGACATCAACCCTCAGATGAGATCGGTCGGCTCACGTTTGACACGCGCCGGCCTCCCCAGCCCCAGCCCTCAACCTCAGTGCTGGAACGCAGTCCCTCTCTTCCAGTCACAGGGCAACCCCAGCCTATGCAATTACACCCCGAAATCCGTTCCGTTGTTACGTTGACTCATGCGCACGCTCACAAAGTCTACATGTCTGGTCCTATGGTCCGAAGGATCGAGCGTTTACCGGACGGCCACCACCCTACCAAAGACGAGGGATGGCGAGATGTGTGGGCTCAGTTAGGTGGCACCACTCTTAGCATTTGGGATATGAAGGAGATAGACGAGGCGAGTAAACAGGGCAAGGAGGTTCCGCCGACCTATATTAACGTGACCGACGCCGTGAGTCTTGTCCTTATCGCAATTCCCGCTGCCATCTAACAGTCCCTTTAGTTTGTGCATGTTCTCGGCGCCGTCACGATTCCGGTGTCAGGGGCAACCCCCGCTCAGAAATACAATAATGTCGTCACCGTCAACACAGCGGGATCTAACCTCCTTCTGTTCTCTTGCCCGAACGCTGCCTCTCTTATATCCTGGGCTTCCGCCTTCCGACTGGCTGCCTGGGAGAAGACACGCCTCGAGGAAATCTACACCGCTCATCTTATCCGGATCACCTTGAATGATGGTGTGCCTTGATTTTACATGCGCCCACATCCATCATTTTGATTCCTTACACAGGGCGTACTGCTCCATCAACACTCGTGCGAGGCCGTAGAGAAGGCTGGGTTCGTATTCGTATCGCGGGCCAGACAGACTGGAAACACCTCTGGATGGTCGCGACATCCGGACCACCCCAGGAAGTATCTGGTGGTGGTCCACCGCAGCCCGGGACTCCCCCTGAGCCTCCACAGCATAAAAGGCGCATATCTTCACTTTTTGGTCGGGACAACAATCATCAGTACCAGCCACCCTCGACCCAGCCCATTATTGCTTTCTACCTCTCTGCGAAGCCGAAGGACAGAAGGCGACCCTTCCTCACTCTGCGAGATGTCACGCAAGCCTTTGCCGTCTATCCTGAACGCCCGGAGCTCATCAACAAGAGCACGTTGATGAAGATTGAGGGTACGATCGGAGATGAAGAGATTGCAATGGGCATGCGCAAGCGAGAGGCTTGGATCCTTATCATGCCTGAGCTCGAAACGGGGGTTCCCCAGGCGAACGAGACAATCCGATGGCTTATTGGTACAGTGGTACCTTACTCCGTCGCAATTGCTGCTCATGTTTGGCAACTACAGCCTTTCACGATGCGTTTTCGCTATATGGACGACCTCGCGCCTACTCTTGGGACCCTCGCGACGAAGCCTCAATGATGTTTGGTTACCCCGTTGGCCCCGCTCGAGACGTGAGTTTCCACTTCCCCTTCCCTATGCTCCGCTCACCTTTATATATTCAGTCACTTTTCTTGGATCGAGAATCGGCAGAGACCATGGATCCCCGGACCGATCGCACCTCCGCTGTTCGGTCCTGTCTTTTGAGCATCCTCTCTCTTCGTATTCAGGCCCTTTCCCCTCAAATTGTGGCCCCCAAACTGCCAAATTCCAATGCGCCCCCAACACACCCTTCTCTTTCCTCCACGGAAGAGCCAGCCACGGGAGTACCGCAGGATGGATCTACCTCTCTTCCCCGCATCCCATCCCTCGGCCTCGGACCGTCGGGGCCTGAGGCAACGCGCCGCGCCCTTACTCCTATTGTCGAGAGCAGTGGCCCTGAGAGGGATCCGAGCCGACTGCCTATTAGTGGAGGGACTGTAACCAGTTCGGATAATCATGCGTCTAGCCCACTTTCTCAAGAGACAAAAGTATCAAGTCCTATTTCCCCACCTAGCGCGTACACACCCACTGAAGCTACATCTGTTGTCTCACCGCCACATGAGCCGGAGATAGAGAAGTCATCCATAAACGCCAACACGGGGAAGCCGATCTCTGTGACGGGGATGGCTCTCACCAACAGTGGCTCTAGCGAACAGCCTCTTGTTAACGATGACAACCGAGCCAAGGATGCTCACCTCACCTCCCCTACTTCAGTCCACTCTTTGCATAGCTCTGCTGCTTCTCCGCCGTCTCTGTCGCCGGCCAATTCATCTAATCCACCAACTTCCGTTTTTCCAGCTCAAGGGCCACCTCGCACACCGTCGCCCAGACTCTCCATCCTTACATCGCCACATTCGATGTCAGATTCACCTGCCCGCCCGAACCAGTCATTTGCAGAGGTTGCGGAAAGTCTGGACACTCAATCGTTGACATCACCTACTGTCCCTTATGCTGCAGCGTTACAACCATCAAAGCTTCGCCAAGATTCTGTCCAAACAAGCACAGATTCATCCCAGGATGGGGCGCCTGGTATTTTTGATGAGGCGGGTGCGCTGTATTTTATTCATCAGATGGAGGAGCAAGGTCCTCCCGATGCGAACCCACAGCCGACGCCGGATATGGATAACCGGGATGTGACCGAAATTTCACCCTATTCACAATTTGTTCAGACTACTGCCCCGCTTCGTCCAAAGACAGTGTCTCCACCACCTCGGTCTGTAAGTTCGGGACGTTCGTTGCCACCTCTTGATGTATCGCATCGGAAACCTCCGAGTCAGCAGCTCCCACGAACTCCCACGCTCGAGTACGGTCCGGAACGGCGTCCCGCTGGCGCACGTGCTGCTCCTGTCAGCAACCGCCAGGAGACGACCAGTTCTGCTCAGCCACCACGCAACGGAAACATTCGACAAGGGAAAATGTCTCAACTCGAAGATCCCGACTCGGATGCACTCGCGGCGCTCACTTTCCTCGAACGACATGATGACAATGACCTAGATGTGCCAGCACCAGCGCCAGTGCCATCTACGTCATCACCTGCTGTCTCACCACCCTCTCACCCACGTGAAGAGCCTCCCTCGATTGTCGAACCAGATACTCGGCCACGAACCCCAGAAAGTGAAAACGCTTCTTTGTACAAGTCGTCCTTCGCCCCAAGTAGAAATGCCATGCAACGCAAGGCTAGAACTGAGGCCCAACAAGCTGCTCACGATGCTGCCACTCATCGTCCAGGTCGTGGGACTGCAAAGGCAAAGAACAGACCTGAAACCGTAGGAGCATGGGGCGACAGCAGTGAAGAGGAGGAAGAGGAGGAGGAAGACGATGATGAGGACGTTGACTCGGACGGACAACCCGTTGTCCCCCGAGACGATCGGTCAGTGTCGAACTATGCGGCCTCGCTTAACCAACGTTCGCGGCTTTCTACACCACGTGGGCCATCGCCGCTCGCAAGTGGTGGTGATGCACCGCCTACACAGCCAGCGCCGCGCCCGCCGAGGAACTTGCCGCCGGTCCCGATTCCCCGCGGACAAGGTGTGTTACTTGCATTGCTTATTTTATGTCTTGGCTTTGACCATCTCGGTCGTACAGTTTATGATGGAGACGCTTACGGACCTCGTCACATGGACCAGTTCGAAGCAGGAAGGAGGTCCTATCACGAAGACGGTGTTTCTCATATTGGCCCTACCCCTCAAGGACCTATCCCCACGCATGCTCCCGCACCCATTGCCCCTCGTCATATGTGGAGTCAAGTCCTCGACCCTGGACATAATCCCGGCGCCGTTCCCGAAACCTCTCGCGGGACCTTCGTTAAGCTAGATAACCCCGAGCAGTCAATGACAAAAGCGTTCACTCCACACGGGCTGCTCTCGGCTGGCCTCCAAGACAAAGAAGATCGTTCAGCAAAAAGACAAGAGGAACTCGCGAGAGAAACGGGAGCTTCCCTTATCAACGTACCTAACAAACCTCCACCGCCTCAGACCGGTCTCCTCGGTGCTATCACAGCCCATGAACGTGATCGTAAACGGGAAGGAGGTGTGGGTGCCGCGCTTACGGAACGCGAGCGCGAAAAGCGCCTGGCCGAGGACCGACAGCGCAAGCTCGACGAACTTCAACGCCAGCAATTGGAGCACATGCAACAGGGGGGTTCTTTGTACGGCCAACAGCTCGCTGGATACAACCCGATGATGAACCCGATGAACCCGATGATGATGGGGATGAATCCGATGATACCCGGTTACATGGGTTATCCGGGCATGATGCCCAACTTTGGAAATCCCCAGCACATGTTCGCTGCCCAGCAAGCTGCCCAGGCCTATCAACAGGCGATGTATTCGCTTTCGCAAGCAGGCTCCCAGATCGGAGGCGATGGCGGGTCCCCAGCCCCGCTGAGTCCGATGATGACTGGCGCCAGATTAGGTCCGTCACCGGTGCCTCTCAACCCGATGATAACTGGCGGGATGAGTGGCGCAAGTCCCGCGCCGCTCAACCCAATGATGACTGGCGGGGGCATGAGTGCCTTTGATCCGCGGTTCTCGATGATGAACATGCCCATGATGAATCCTATGGCGATGGGCATGGGCATGAGCAACCCGGGCATGATGGGAGCACCGATGGGCATGGGCATTCCGATGAACGGCGGTGGAGGATTTGACCCACGCATGTCGCAGTTTGACCCCGGGCTCCAGGCTCCCAATCCCAACTTTGCACAATCAGGACGATCTGGGAGCAGTTTGGGTCTGGACCCGTCTCCTGGTGCTGGTGACGGGGCTCGAAGATCTGCAAGTGCTAGTCCAAGGCCTCCGCAGTGACCAGAGATTAGTTGACACGAATAAGACTATGCTCGTTCTCCGTTCAATATACGCATACGCTCACAGCTACACCTTATTATGTTCCTTGGTCTGGCATGAGGGATTTTATGTTACATCAGTTTCGGATCGGACTCGTTTTATGTTGGTTCTCTTTGCTTACGAATACGAATTATCTCAGTAACGTGGTAATGGATTTCCGGGCCGGAACGCGACGGGACATCTGACTCACTCAACTTTCTCAGCGCGCTGAAATTCATGCTTTGTATCTTCCCAACCGAATGGTCGACAGTAATTCGACATGGGTGTTAAGTCTTTGTGGGATTTGTTGACTCCGTTAGGTCGGCCAGTATTGTGCGACATCGTTCCCTTTCTATCTGTTATCATGTCTTACTGGGTAAAAGGCTCGAAACCATGGAGGGAAAGGCCCTCGCCATTGACTCCAGCATCTGGATTTACCAATTTCAGGCCACCATGCGTGACAGGGAGGGCAAGGCCCTGGTCAATGCGCATGTTTTGGGTTTCTTGCGCCGTATATCCAAACTCCTATTCTACGGAATCAAGCCGGTCTTCGTGTTCGACGGAGGAGCCCCTGTTCTGAAGCGGAACACCATCGTACGTCCTGAAGAAAATGAAAGCGCATGCGATGGTTGTTCTAAACCTACTTTCCTTTCCCACTAGGCCGAGCGCAAAAGGAAGAAGAGCGGCGCGGCCCTCAGCCATGCCAAGGTTGCAGAGAGGCTCCTCGCTGCCCACATGAGGCGCGAAGCTCTCAACCATGCACAGGCGCAAAGGTGCGTTGTGCGTTTCCTTGTGCACCGGACTGTCTCATGTTCTCAAAAACAGTTCTGAAAAGTCCAAGTCGTTGAAAGGGAAGGGCAAGGCACCCGCTGGTCCAGTCGTGATAGATGAGAATACGGTGTATCTGGAAGACCTGACTGGCGACGCGCCCAAGACGCCGAAAACACCGAGTAGGAGGAAAGAAGATAGTTCGGCGCCGGGTCCGTCTCCGTTCTCGAAATCCAAAAACCGCTGGCATGACCATGACCCGTATCGACTGCCTGAGGTCAATCTCGAGAAGCGCGTGGCTGAGGCGACGCGGTCCGTTGTCCCTGACCCGCGACTGGCCACCGAGGAAGAGCTTCGCACGTTCATCGAGGAGATGCGTCCCGAAGATTTTGACGTCACCGCGCCTGCCTTCAGGGAGCTCCCTACTGAAGTGCAGTACGAAATCGTCGGCGATCTTCGTCTCAAGTCCCGCCAGACGTCCTACAAGCGCTTGCAGAATATGCTCAAAAAGGCCCACACACCACTCGATTTCTCGAAGCAGCAAATAAAAAAACTCCAGCAGCGGAACGCGCTCACGCAGCAACTGTTGATCACTACCGACACCATCGGTCAGGCGCACGTTTCTATTCCCGTTCGAATAGCGAGCGAGCGGAACAGGGAGTATGTCCTCGTTAAGAACATGGAAGGGGAGGGCGGCTGGATTTTGGGGATTCGCGATGATGGCAGCAAGGAAAACCCCATCCAGATCGATCGGGATCCCGCCTCTCCGAAAGGTGAACTTGGAGACAGCAGCGACGTGGATATGGAAGAGGTTGCAATGTTCGCGTCGCCGAATGTCTTTCTCGCACCGAACGTTATTTGTCTGACCGTGACACTGCAGACCTGGACATCCCTTACCCGACCCGGACCTACATGAGTTCCAAAGACACATGGCCTTGGCTGGCATTGGCAAACGTAGGACACCGAAGAAAATCTTGACGCCGCCCACAATCAAGTCTCAAAGGATGAAGCAGAGAGCTCAGCCGCTATTTGATGTTGACTCTGATGAGGATTTGCCGGTCGCTGACAACGACGATACTCTCATGCAGGTGGCGTTGCAGGAGTCCTTGGAGTCTCAAGAGAATGCCGAATTACAGCACGCTCTTGAGGCGTCTCGGATCGAGTCTCAGGGGCAACTACCGTCTGCGGACGCTACCTCTACTGCAGGAAGTAGTAGCCTTGATGTCTCTGACGGCGATGAACTGAACGTCCCAGGGCGTCTCGAAACTGTGTTGGCGATTGCAAATGCAGGACCGACGCCCAAGTCCATCTCAATGACCCGAAGGCTTTCATCCTCGTTTCCGGAAGTGTCTGTGTTCAACGCGCCTAAACTTTCTGTTGATCGCCCCTCTCCATCGCTTGATCCCAGCGAGGATTCATCACTTGAATATCTTGATGAGGTGGACGAAGTTACGCCAGCAATCTCTGCCACCCACAGTAATCCAAAAACCGCGGATTTCCCACTGGGGCGTATACCTCTCCCAACCAGGTCAGATGGGACACCTCAGGCAGAATCTGTGGAGGAACAAGTTGGGGCCGTTAGCGACTCGGACGAGGATATGGAACTTGTTCCGGTCTCGATACCAGACAAAGCATCATCTACACATACTACTACCTTTGAAACCCCCAAACCTCAGGACATAGTATCAACCCCTAGACGCGGGACAAAAGTACACTTTGACGATGATAATCTCCCGTCTAGGCGAGTTGGTGTCGCCAAAACACCGTCCCCGGAATCAAGCGCACAACACCCTGTCCGTGAGCCAGTCCCCGATCATGACTCTGAACGGTCCGAAGAGGAACATATGATTAGCGACTGGTCTCGCTCCCCATCTCCTGTTGCAGATGCGCTTGCCACAGAGACCCCGGGATCGAATGCGACTACCGTTGAAGACTCTTGGGATGCCGCACAAGAGATGGACCCACATGCAGAGGAAGGCGAATTTGCCCGTTTCTTATCTCAAGTCAAAGGAAAAGATCTCGACGACGTCCGTCGTGAGATTGATGAGGAGATAAAGACACTGAACCAGCAGAAGAAAGCAGCCATGCGCGATTCTGAGGATATCACTCAACAAATGATCGCCCAAATCATGGTTCGGTCTTATGACTCGTTTCTCCCTTCCTTCCGAATATACTCACTGCTGCACAGGTGATGCTTCGCCTGTTTGGTATCCCGTACATCACGGCCCCCATGGAGGCAGAAGCGCAGTGTGCCGCGCTTGTTGAGCTCGGCCTCGTCGAAGGCATCATCACGGATGACTCGGACGTATTCCTTTTCGGCGGGGCGCGGGTGTACAAGAACATGTTTAATCAATCCAAGACTGTCGAATGTTTTTTCCTGGCAGACTTTGCGCGCGAGCTTGGCATTGACCGCGAGAAGCTCGTGCAGCTCGCATATCTCCTGGGTAGCGATTACGTCGAGGGCCTCCCTGGAGTTGGGCCCGTCGTTGCAATGGAACTTCTGAAAGAGTTTACTGGGAGTGACGGCCTGGAAAAGTTCAAGGACTGGTGGCAGCGCGTACAATCTGGGCGTGACAAGCCCGAAGAATCCAAGAGCAAATTTCGACGTCGCTTCGTGGGTTGACATTTTGTGTCCTAGATCGCAATCGAACTCACCCATGATGTTTTACACCGCAGAAGAAACGGTTTAAAGCCCTTTACATTCCCGACGAGTGGCCAAATCCTGTTGTGGTATGTACCAAAAACAATCTCCAGAGCACCCTGAGCACTGATGACGTCCAGCGAGATGCCTACTACCAGCCGGTGGTCGATAACTCTGAAGAACCGTTCAAGTGGGGACTCCCAGACCTTGACGGACTACGCGAGTAAGCGCATTTTAAGGAGCGACAATATTGGGGCTGACGATACCCGACATGACTGGAAGCTTGCTTTTACAAGAGCTTGGGTGGAGCCAATCCAAGGTTGAAGAGCTTTTATTACCAATTATCCAGAAGATGCAAAAGCGTAACCAGGTGTGCCTCTCCCCCTCGGCCCCCATGTGACGATCATAAAATTTTGACGCCCGTACCTTGCACACTTGTAGGCGCAGGCATTGAATAAGCAGGGCAATTTGAACGAATTTTTCGGCGTCAACTCGGCTGGTGGTGTCGTTGCACCGCGAAACCGCAAAGCCTACGCGAGCAAGCGGTTGCAGCAGGTCGTCGACGACTTTCGCGAGCAGCGGCAGAGAGAGAACAAGTCGAAGAACAAGAGTACTAGTAGTGTGCCGGACGAACCCTCCTCTTCTTCCTCTTTGGAAGGGGATAGCGTTGAAGCACCTCCACGGCCGGTCGCTAAACGTGGCAAGGGGCGCGGAGGGAGCTCGGTAGGTGCTGCTGGTGGAAAGAGAGGAGGCAGAGGTAGAGGCAGAGGGAGCGCCCGAGGTGCGCGAGCTGGGCCCTCGCGCAAGCGCAAACGAAGTGTCACTGCTAGCAGTGGTAGCGAAGGTGCGGAAGAATCGGACCTGCGCTCGCCTGGCAAAACGCCACCTCCACCTAGCGGAACTGCATCTCGCCCGCGCGCACGACCCGCTTTTAGAGGAGGGGTATCTCAGAAGACGACAGGGCTGTAATCTGTCACTTACAGTACTTTACGGCATTGCGAACCACGTTGATTTTCTACAATATCGTACTGGAACACTACTGGAACATGCTGCGGTTACCTGTAAGTCCTTGGGGGAAGTGATGATCCGGTGCCTGGAAAGTGACTTGTCAAAGAGTCCAAAAATTAATTGGTTGGCGCGCACCACGCGGCAGCAGACAGTGTGAATCCGAAAAAAAAGAGAAAGCACCAGCCATTCCTGAACAGTACAGTACATTAGTACCGCTTTCGACAAGGTGGTGTGGTTCAGGTCCCATGATGCTGTCTCCCTAGAATTTAAGTACTTCGCCGCCTGTCGTTGGATGGATTGGGTGCTGGTACGTAACGCGTTTACCGCACCGTTGGGAGTCTAGGCCCGCTACGTCGGGCGCGTCGCTTGTGCATAACTGTACAGTACTTATCCGTCACGCAAAACGTTTGAAAATATGCCCAGGCTCGGCGTCCCTGGATCCCTGATCACCGAGGCTACCATACAGTATTCACTGCAGGCACGGGCTGAACCTGTCAAGAAACGGAGGCGGGGTGGGTCATAAATGAACCTTGACTGGCCTACCTCCGGTGTTGCTGTACATGTCAGAAATGCCACAACCGTTCACACGTTCACCTGAACAGAAGTGGGTTACGATGGTCGAGACAGTTTGAATATCGTTGATGCACGAACTAGCCCTTCGCAGGTTGGTGCAACCATGTTACCACAGACCAGGAAAGCGTCCCATTTTTTACGGCTTAGCTGCTACACAGTAAGATACCGCTCTGTCGGTCGGGATCCCTTCCGAAACACCACAAGGATCACACACCGTTGATGTGGCGCTATGTGGGTTCACCTAAGACGTGAGAGACAATAAAAGAACACCGTTGAGACATTTTGCGGAGCTAGCGTGACCCACGACGAAAATGATCCCTTCTAGCGGTTTTAGCATCCCGGCGGTCTGGACAGTGCGCGATGATGCAGCCGCCGGCTTTCATGATGACCTTCGTGACAATCCAGCTGTACTACTGTAGGCAGTGTAGCGCTGCACGTACAGTATGTGGATTCGGATGGCTTGAGGCTACAAGAACAAGTGATTTATCAGGCATTGGCATGCTCATATGCCTGTACTGTACAGTATTACATTATGGTGGTGGTATTTTACTGGACGACCCTTTGTTGATATGGTCGCTTACCTGCTACGGGGCGCTCGTCCCGCGCAGCCATGTGGTACGGACGGCGTTTCGAAGACTGGTATTATGGCAGTGGTATATTGAGCTAAGATCATTTGGTGGCTAATCTAATTGACCATCTGTCGGCCGCCATCGGTCTAGAAGTTTGCAGTAACGGAGGCTTCGCAGGAACGAGGGTGTTGATGGCTATCCTTGGATACAGCCAATCAAATGACTCAGGTTTGGCGCCACGAACACTTTCGAGAAGGATGGAGCGCAGCATTAGACAACGGACTAACGACGATTCCGTTTCTAGCGGACGTATGGGAACTATCGTAATGGAAAGCAGATCACAATAACCCCAAAAGCGACGAGTACATTGGGTGATAGAAGGACAGGTGAGCTTTAGTTACGACAAAGCTAATCATCCTCTTCTAAGCTCTCTGCATTGGCCTGTAAGGGGAGCGTGTGAGACCGATGGTATCGGGTTGCATGTGTTCGAGCGTATCAGAGAAGAGATACTCACTTTATTCGCTTCCATTCCTCCTAATTCCTTCACGAGGCCGTCGTAAGGAAATTGACGCGGGATGGCAGGTCGCTCGGGCACAAGGACATAGTTGCAAAGCAGGCCAAAGGCGACAAAGCCGGAGACGGCAATAGCGAAATGGCGCAGCGCGGTAGCGGGAGCGACGTGGGGAATATCGGGCCCCCACATAGAGTACATCTCTTCGCGCTCATGCATCTGAAAGGAACTAAGAATATGGGTCGTTGAGAGAGGGCAATCATACCGTGTCGCCGGGGTTCCGTCTCATCTGAATGTCCCACCAGCCCTTAGCAGGTAATGACTGCCTTGAAATGCCGGGTAATTGAGGATATCCATTCAGCTGTGGATCGAGCTCTTTCTGAGCAAGTGGTGAATAGGCTCTAAGATGAGGCAAAAAGAGAGACTGTCTACGCAGGCCGAGTCGGACACTCATAGTTGGGGAGGGATGGCGAGCGGACCGGGGCGGGGCGGGCGGTGGCAATAAGGAACCCGATGTGAGATGCGATTGAGATGGAATTCATTTCGATTTCCAAATTAAGTCGCAGCTTTACGTCACTGCGCACAGCGGCTTTCTACCATCCGCCTTGCCTTATGTAGTATTGGCCCGATTTCTCGTTGCTTTTTCACTCGCACAATGTCAATGGCAGTACCTCCTTTCTCCCCCTGTTTTCATCCTTCCACCAATGCCTCTCCCCAAGAACAGCACTCCCCTTGCCCATGGAATGGCGGTTTATCAGGATGTCGGCTATGGCCTTCGAAGAGCGAGCTCTCAGAGATCCCGTCAATTTCGAATGCCGGTTGTCTATTCAAACTCGCTCACCGACTTGTGCGTTAGCTACTGACCCCAAACTCTCGTGACCTGACGTTTTCCTTCATCACAGCGACAATTGGGACACGATGTTCATGGAACGCCTAATGGGTGGTATCACCATGCATAAACCTCTCGTCGCACCCGGGGTCGTGCTTACGCTCGGCAATGGCTTCGACTTTTGGGCCATCCGCGCTGCGCAGGAATGGCCTGTATGTATCTAGCTGTTTCATCTAGGAATATTTGTTCTGACGGCCTCTATTGCAGAAATGCCGAGTCACTGCGCACAGTCTTCTCGGCGTGCATAAGGACGGAATGAACGCCCTCATACGATCAATGAAGCTCGCCGATCGTGTAACTTATACTCGCGGGGATCCATCGTACGTCCCTTTCACTTCCTAGAACCTCTTTCACCCGGTGTCAACTCATCGCCGTAGGAAAGAGCTTCGCCTGGATTATCCCAATAATACGTTTGACATGGTGCGATTGTCCTATTGCTCTTTGAATCTTGCAGAAACCGAGGTTAGTACGACGGTATGGCTTACTAGAGCGTCAGCTAATTGCATTTCCAGTGGTACGTTTTTCTACAGGTCGGTCTATGCATTGCACTTTCATTGCAATCTCGAGTTCACCAACTGTCAAATATAGGAGGTCAATCGTGTTTTGAAGCCTGGAGGTGTTCTGGAGGTATGTCATCGCATATAGTCGCTTCGGTATACTTTGTCTCAAGTCGTCGTCTGTTAGGTCATCGATGAGGATCTTCTTTTCCCTGGTCACAGGCCACAGTTCAATGGCAAGGCGCCACTAGTGCAACAGGGTCGCCCGAAATCCGGCTCTGTCCCCCCCCCGAGCACGGGTCCCGACTCACTTTTCATGCTTGCTCCAGACACCCGCTCTGTCGATGTCAAAACTATTGTATCCTCACCTCTGTGTAGTACCTTGCGCGTTGATAGTCAGGACGACTGGAATCGCTCCGAGGCCTGCCTTTCATCTTTGCAGCACGCGATTGATATGGTCGACCACTCCAGATTGAGTAGAGCTTGGCATGAAATGCTCACGTCACGATGGATATCAGCGAGTATTACCTCGGTGTTACCATTTTACCTTTCGGCCATTTTCCAGAACTTCCGCGCTCTACCTGCGCTCGAGGTTTTCATTGGTCCTAGCTCTACGCTTTACCCGGTCTCTTCAGAACGATTCCAGCAAAAGTTTGATCCTGAATCCTTCCGCCACCTTAGGCATGCTACTGTCAAGGACGATGCCGAGTCTTCCATGACATGGATGCCAGCTAGTGAGGCACCTCCTCACTTTATTCCCTCCCACGCGCAAATGCATCTGGCGCGTATGGTTGCCATCGTTGCTAGCTGCAAAGAGGCCATTTGGGGCGCATACAACAAGTTGTACTGTGAAGACCGCAGATCACCTCGTCCAAACGACGCGTTAGGGAAAACAAATGTACTCACCATGAGAGAAGAATTCGAGTATTACTGGATAAACTGGGAATGGTTAGTGTTTTCCGTTGCCCTTCTCCCCCTAGACTGATGGTGATGTGTCGCCAGTGACATGCGATCACGGATTGACATGACATCTAACATACAAAAACGTCTGCATTGGAATGTCCGTTTGCCACCTCGGCCCGAACCAGATTCTGACAGTGGGCGTTGGCTCAAGGGTGTCAACGATGTGCGGGGCGAAAAGGATCTCATTGGCCTTGCTTCACCCCACCCAGAAAAACCTGAGGTCGTTCGGTGCGTGAGAGGATTTGTTGCGTGGAAATTCGGCGGGCCTGTCCCCGGGGCGAATCCCCCTAGCCAGCAGGAGCAGGTCTCCCAATGGTAGTATTTGATGACTAGCTTATCGCATCTGCTTTCGTCCGCTCATTTGGGTTGCTGCTCTACTGTTTTTTATATACACTTAGTACCATCGTTAACTAGTTTCTACGCAGACGACGTCATATCCTAATTAGGTAATGAGTAGCTAGTCAGATCTAATCGGATCAGACCCTCTCCTCTGGCCAACTGAATCACCATGTCGGATTCTGGGAACACTGCACAAGCAACTTCTGCCCCAGAAAAGTCACGTTCAACTGCTGAGGCCGATATCACTAAATACAAGGTCCGAGGGTTTTGTCCTCGGTCATCAGTCCTTTCTTATCTCCGTGTCGCCGTGATGGAAGGATGCAGCCGACATCGTCAACGTCGCGGTGAAAAAACTCGTTGGATTATTCGTGGAGGGCGCAAACGTCCTCGATCTCTGTGTCGAAGGCGATAAGCTCATCGAAGAGGGTACCAGCGCCGTATACAACAAGTCTGTGAAAGGAGTCAAAGTCTCCAAAGGTTCGTGCTCTCTTTAGTCCCACGTCCCAAGTAATGGGACGATGATTGATTTTATTTTGTTTTTGCTTTTGCTTTTCTCTCTCTCTCCCGTTGTGGTGCAGGTCTCGCATTTCCAACGTGCATCTCGGTGAACAACTGTGTTGCGCACTTTTCGCCACTTGCGTGCGTTTTTTTTCTCCCCAATATATTTCATCCCTCGCCTGCACGAAATCGCGTCGTGCTAACTAATAAACTTGCGCCTCCTGAACCCCCTTTTTCTGTTCTCTCCCCAACAATCCCCTCTCCCTCACTTCCCTGGCAATCACACGCACGCAGCTCGGACCCACTGTCGGCACAGAAGCTCGCCAAGGGTGATGTCGTGAAGGTACACCTGGGCGCACACATCGACGGCTTTGCTGCGATAAGCGCCGAGACGATCGTCGTTGGTGCCACGTTGGCGAGTCCCGTGACGGGCCGTCGTGCGGACGCGTTGCGCGCTGCGTGGACGGCTGCTGAGGTTGCGATGCGCCTTGTGCGCGTGGGCAATAAGAATTGGCAGGTTACGGAGGCGGTGAGTAAAGTTGCGGCGGCGTGGGACTGCAAGCCCGTAGAAGGTGAGTTCTCGTCTCCCCCCCCCCCTTCCCACGGCTCTGGGTCAACGAGGGAGAATGGAATGATGGGAAATTGATACCTGGATAGGCATGTTGTCATGCCAGCAGACGCAAAATGTGATCGATGGGAAGAAACGTATCATTCTCAACCCGAGCGAGGGACAGAAGAAGGATTTCGAGACGATCACATTTGCAGAGGGTGAAGTGTACGGGATCGATGTACTCGTATCGTCGACCGAGGATGGAAAGGTAAGGGTTACGCTTCACTTCTCTCATTGCGTTTTAATGGGTTTTACATCATGATGTGATATAGGCGCGATTGGAAGAAACGCGAACAACGATTTATCAACGAGACCATAACGTATCGTACCAGCTCAAGATGAAGACCTCGCGTGCGGTATTCTCAGAGGTGCAGAAAAAGGCGGGCCCTTTCCCGTTCAATGTGCGTGTGCTCGAGGATGAGAAGCGTGCGCGCATGGGTCTGCAAGAGGCCGTTCAGCATAGTCTTGTCAAGCCGTACGATGTCGTGTGCGCTTTCTCTCCCGTTGACAACCTCGCGCGAAGTATGCTGACAAGGGTTTGTAGTTACACGCCGCAGAATACCTTTGTCGCCGCGTTCCATTTCACGATTGCTCTGCTCGCAGGTGGACCTTCGTTACTGACGCACCCGCCGGTGTGGTATAGACCGGAGCTTGTGAAGACGGAGAGGGAGCTGGAGGACGAAACCTTCAAGGAACTGCTGACGAAAAAGCTCAGGGAAACTAAGAAACAAAAGAAGAAGGCTGCAGCCGGTGAGGGCGAGGCAGAAGGGAAGTGATCACCGGGAGAGGAGGAAAGAGCAAGCGAAGGAGGTACGATTGGATAGCAGTGGTGTAAGAAAATACAACGGACTGTAGATTAGCCAGTATGGTGACTAGTCCGACGGGTGTGAATGGGATGCTGACTGCTGCTCCGCATCATCGGCAAACTGACCGATCGTGCGGACAACGAGGTCGACATTTTCAAGAAAGGAGTTGAGCGTAAGCCGTGCCAGTCGGACGGTCAATGTGTAAAATGTCCTGGGATACGAATCAAACAGCAATAAGGAGGCATGTTTATGACGCACGTACGCGAGCAAGACATCACCGTCGAGGGTGAGTTCGCGTATGACAGCATGCGGCTGGAGCTCCTGATCGACCTCGATGACCTGCTTCGCGATAGAGGCGTGCCTCGAATTGGCGAATGGGATGCGAACGGAACTTTTATAAAATACGCTTTACTCTTCTAAGGGCCCGGAGAGATGTCGTGAAGCTCACATTTTGTGCCAATCATTGTGGCTGTGGGACATGTCTCAAGATCTTATCCGGGCCGGGATTGTCCGTAATGAGCACCTTCCACTTTCACGATTTCACCGGTGCAAGCGAAGACTGCCTGCCCTATGACCAGACTCGCCTTCTTGCAGACCCCTGTGGCCCTGCAACGTTGCACGCGCGGCCTTGCCTGGGCCCACAATGCCTTTTTTTTAATCCCTCACCTTCGATTGGGAAACTCCCCCAATTCCAATCCTGTGCCCCCCCCCCCCTCTCACGTCCCTTTACCCGCGCCGTCTTTCATCTCTCATCCTTCCTCCTTTTCGCCTTCATCGCCACCCATCAATAAAAATATATTCTAGCGGACAATGATCGTGCCGACTCTTATCCTTCCTCGCGATGATGAGCTCGAGATACTCGGTCGCACTGTCGAACAGACGTTGGGACGATCGGTCAAGTCGATCGATGTTATCGGGAGAGGTAAACAATACTGGTTTTTGTCGAAATGTGCCCACTGATAGTCAACCCTTTTCTTCTCGGTTTGCAGACCCGCTGAGCAGGGCAAGCTTTTAGCTGTGTTTTTGGGATCTGCACGCTCATGATGAATCTCATAGACCTTCGCTGTTGCCATGCAGGATGGCAATCATCTCATCGCCCGCGTTGCCGACTCGCATATGCCTACGCGTATCATGGAATCAGAGGTCCGTCACTTTTCTCTCGTAATTTGCAAGGTCTCTGACTCGGAACCTTTTGCGCAAAACAGATTGCGACGATGCAGTGGGTCCGAGAACGGACGTCGATCCCTGTACCCAAAATCTTGACCTATGAGCTCGATCAGTCCCATCCGCTGGGAGCGCATATCCTTCTCGAGAAGGCACGCTCTAATCCCGATCTTGCCTTTCGTCTGATTGACCGTACCACCTTTGATGCATGTGTAGGTCCGTGGTGTCCGTCTGGACACGATCTTCGAGGACCTCCCGGCGGAGTCGCAGGACTCGTTGGTCACGCAGCTCGCGCAATTCATGGTCGAGCTGTCGCACCTCTCCTTCCCAGCCATAGGCTCCATTTCCCTCCCTCCTCAACCATGCGACCCGCCTTCTTCGGCTGCTCTTCCGCCCCTTGGCCCACTCACCCACCCGTGCTTCTACGTCGAAGGTCGCACCGCGCTCTCGATCGACCGGGGCCCATTCCCCACAGCGCGCGCATACTTCCTCGCTTGTGCGGAGCGCGAGCGCGCCGCGACCCGCGCGCTGTTCACGCAGGGTGCCCCCGCGGGAGCGGAGTACCAGTCCCTGCTCGCGGAGACGCAGGCTATTGTCGAGCGCGCCGTCACGCTGCTTATTGAGCTTGTGCGACGCTGCGAGGGTCTTGATGGTGCTGATCCGGAGCTGGCTCGGTACGCGCTCGATTTGCACGAGCTCGGACTGAAGAATATCATCGTTGCACCCGATGATCCTACGCGCATCGTACGTTCCGATTTTCCTTTTCCTCAAATCTTTCTTCTTTTCTTACTACTTTCTCGTCCTCTTTAGTTGGCGCTCGTCGACTGGCAGTCGGCGTCTGTGCGGCCGTTGTGGCGTTGTGCGCGCACGCCGTACTGGCTCTTGCCATCGCTTGCAGGTGACGACGACGCATGCAAGCAGCGGCTACGCGGCGTATTTCGTGCCGCGGTGGCAAATGACCCAGTGTTTTCTCGTGCTGTCGATGCGGACGATACGCGCCACGCTCTGGACGAGGTGGCAGAGTACGACGCGTTCCGCGATGGCTTCCTGGTGCTGCCGACTTTGCAAAGCATGTATGTTTCCTTATTTTGGCTCGTGTGTTGTCGTTTGTTGATTTGTTTTTGTGGGTGACGATGATAATAGACTGGCTACGCTTCCTGGAGAGGAGGGCGTCGATGGCTTGTTGAAACTAGCCGATCCGCAGATGCTTGCGGGCCGCGTCGCGTGCATATCGCTGCTCACGACGAGTTCTGGCTTGCTCTCTCTCGCGGCGTCGACGCCAGGTAGCCCTTTGGGCGACTCGCCCATCACGTTTGGTTGGAACCGCAAGCTATATCGATACTCGGTGCCCGCGACCCCTCGTTATTCTGTCCCTCCGACCCCGATCGCATGATGACGGACTACCGCAGGCGGTGCCACGTAGGAGAGTAACCTTACAATAAGTATGGTACCTGAGATTGTTTATGATTTCGGTAGCGGAGACCAGTAGAGTTTCGCCTATTAAATATAAGTATTTCTGTCGATTGTCCAAGGTTGAAGTATGGGCGTTACAAACGACCAAAAATCGAGTTATGTGCCTTATGGCGTACTGATTTTTATGGAGACAACGTAGGAGGTAAAAGGCCATTGTCTCTAGTTTCAACCCAAATATAAAACATCATAGATTGGGTACACTGTTCTCTGGACTGGTTGTACAGTAACAGCCACTTAAACAGATGTTGAGTCATTGATATAAGTTACACGTGGTTTGCAACTCACGTTCCGTGTTTGTTCTCCTTTCTATCAGTCATTCTGTCAGATTACTGAGGGTTGCTAGTTTCTAATAGACTTTTCCTGAGCGATCTTCCGTTTCTAACTGCTCTTTCCTCAACTTGGATGAAGTGCCCATGGCATGATGTGGCCTTGTTTGTTCTGTTCTGTAACTTCTGTTGATTTTGGTGCGCCTGAGGTACAGAACCATACGTAGCACCTTATCGGCCTTGTCTGCAGTTACGCTTCCCGTCTCCTTAGCTTCCCCTCCAAGTTTTCCCTTCTGATCTCCCGATCTCGGACCCGAACCCGTGCTTCTGTGCGTCACGTTGGGTTCGCGCGTCACTACCTGCTCGGTTTTATCATTATCAGCCACAGAAGGGAGTCGTAGACGCTGTTGCTTACTGCTCCAATGTCTCAGAGAGGAAGAGAAACCCCACAAAAAGGCAACCTGACCGTCAAGTATTATGCCCAGGCTGTATGTACAGTACGCAACACCTCGAAGAACTCTGCCACTGAGAACCCCCACGCGAAATCACATCACCTGTATAGTACAATCATCTATGAATGAGAGACGACTTTTGGCCCAGCTATGTCGTCGTACCGTCTGGAGCTGTGCCATTGTTTTCAGCGAGTATCGTTTGATAGTCCCAAACTTATCAAGCTCCAAAAGCCGTGCGAAAATGCGCGAAGCAAGCCCTGTGGCACCAACACGCGGCTTCATACTCACCCGCAGGGACCGAAATTCGTTTGACCCTCACGAAAGCTCAAGTAGCGTTGCGATACAGTACAGCTCCCAGTCATGCTATAGCATCCATTTCTATATGGCAGACGAAACTACAGTTGAATTGCTCATAACGCATAGCGTAGGGACCCCTGTACCCTATACATCATTAGATTTATACAGGATGAAATGCCCATTTCCCCACATCCCGTGGTGGTTCCCTGAATACCATACAATATTAGATTTATACGTTGCGACCGTATGCACTATGACATCAACTGACGAAATAAAGATCCAGAGCTCCAACTTTCGCTATCATGAATAATATCTGGGCTACATACAATTCGGACAGTTAGACACAGGACATACCTTCCACATTTTATTATAACGCACCGCAAGTGCTATGCATCATGCTCCGGGATACGGTCATTTGACAGGAACCGCGCAAGCTTGCGGTGCCCTTTTGCCAACGCTATTGAAAATGGCGTTTGATATTTGTCGTCTTGGGCATCGATATCCGCTCCGTGCTCAATTAATAACCGTGACACGTCGAGGGATCCCCCCGACGATGCCAGGTGTAACGAGGTCTTGTGGTCGCATCCCCGTGCATTCACATCCGCACCATGTCCAAGGAGCAATCGTGCGATCTCGAGATTTCCACTTCCTGCGGCATTATGAAGCGGAGTCAAGTCATGAATATTCCAGACATTCACATCCGCACCGCCCTTGAGTAGGAGTTCCACAACGCCGAGTTTTTGTGCTCGCACTGCCTTGTGTAGTGGAGTCTGACCTTCATCATCTTTGGCATCGACATCCGCTCCATGCTCAATCAACAACCGTGACACCTCTAACGGAATCTCGGGGTTCCATCCCTGTGCATTCGCATCTGCACCATGCCTGCGCAGCAATCGTACGATATCGAGATTTCCACAGCCTGCAGATTCATGAAGCGGAGTCGAGCCTTGAGTGGCCCTGTTCGGGACATCCATGTCCGCACCGCCCTTGAGTAGGAGTTCCACAACCTCCAGTCTTCGTGATCGTACTGCCTTGTGCAATAGAGAGCATCCCTGGTTGTCGAGGGTGTTTACATCAGCACCATGGCTGAGCAGCAATTGTATGGTGTCGAGGTTTCCTCTGCCTATGGCGGCATGAAGCGGCGTCTCATCGTACATATTACGGACATTCACGACCGCACCGCCCCTGAGTAGAAGTCCCACACTGTCAGGTTTCTGTGATCGTACTGCCTTGTGCAGTGGAGAGTCCTCCTCGGAGTCGAGAGAATTTACATCTGCACCATGGCTAAGCAGCAGTCGTACGATGTCGAGGTTTCCTCTGCCTATGGCGGCATGAAGCGGCATCTCATCGTACATATTACGGACATTCACGACCGCACCGCCCCTGAGTAGAAGTCCCACGCTGTCAGGTTTCTGTGATCGTACTGCCTTGTGCAGTGGAGAGTCCTCCTCGGAGTTGAGAGAATTTACATCTGCACCATGGCTAAGCAGCAATCGTACGATGTCGAAA
The DNA here is from genome assembly GCA_015178965.1 of Russula ochroleuca. Lineage (NCBI taxonomy): Eukaryota > Fungi > Basidiomycota > Agaricomycetes > Russulales > Russulaceae > Russula > Russula ochroleuca. Next base: position 1,418,578 of record WHVB01000002.1, read on the forward strand.
TTTCCGCTTCCTGTGGCTTCATGAAGCGGCGTCGCATCGTGAATGTTCCGGACATTCACAACCGCACCGCCCTTGAGTAGAAGTTCCACACTGTCCGGTTTCTGTGATCGTACTGCCTTTTGCAGTGGAGAATCCCCTTCGTGGTCGAGAATATTTGCATCTGCACCATGGCTGAGCAGCAATTGCGCGATGTCGTGATTTCCATTTCTCATAGCTGCATGAAGTGGAGTCCTGTTATTCATGTCCCGGGCGTTCACGTCCGCAGTGTGTTCCAGCAAATGTCGTGCAATCGTAGTATGTCCCGAGAGTGCTGCCACATGTAATGGGGTGCCCCGACTACCATGACTTCCATTCGGATCCTGTCGACGCATGATAAGGAGGTGCTCCACGAGGCTTCCGAAACCACAAAGAGCTGCATAATAAAGCGGTGATGCCTCCGTTTTTGTTGGAGACCAGCGATACTCTATATCATGTATCGATATCCACACTGCAAAATGTTTTCTGTCTGGGTCAAAGAGGCGCTCCATCCCGTTCTGTATCCGGGAAGCCACACCATGACATTGAGCATGGTGGAACCAGTTTTGAGCGGCATAGTTGGCAAGGGGGAAATTGTTGGCAGTGGTGATGTCTCCTATGTGAATATCCGGTCGGAGTAGGGTGCTGATGCAAGACTGTGCAAGGATTGTGTGGGCGGGCTCCTGAGAGATGTAATACTGGGAAAGGCTCCCTTTGTTCGACCTGGCGAGGCGTTCCGAGGTTAAGAACTCCTTTACGGAGTAATGGGAAAATTGTACAACTCGAGCATCATAATAAAAAGGACCGTCGGGCTTGATAATGGCAACCAAAGTAGAGCATGCCGACAACACAGCTTCATCTGCATCTCCCGGGCGCAAGTTCGTGTCCAACCTGGGAATTGCTGTGTCAAACTGAATTGCAAAAACTTCTGCAAGTTCTTTGGCACGCAGCGGCCGACGAGAGAATGCCAGACACCGGAGAAGTCGGATGGCAAACTCCTGCTTCTCCTCATCAATTTCGAGCAATATTCGCTCATACGTCTCATCCAAGGTCTTCGGCAATTCATTCAGGACATGCCGAATGCTCGCCGGAAAACAGCGCCGCAGTGTATCCAGTTGACAGACTACCCATCTGAACCTGCCGTCGTGTTGTAAGCCACCAGGGTGCGAAATATTAACGATGATGCCTTACATCCCCTTAGCATTTTCTGACAGCGATTTGATAATCAGTTGCCTATCCTCCGCCCTCAACCTCCGGCGCATGTTCGCGTCTGACTCAACAACTGACTCGATGTAGTTGACGATATCCCTCCTCTGGCCCCCTTCATCGTGGAGAGTCACAGCGTGAGATGCCAAAGGCCCAAGGACCGCTCGAATGTCCGCCTCGGGGCGACTCGTAACACAGAGACGTATGTCTGGATGACGTAGATCAGCAAGCTCCCTTATGAGCTCCAAGACTTTTTCACGTGGAGAGCGTATTCCAGGCTTATTGGGACTTTCATCTACGGCATCCACTATGATGTACACTTTGCCATGGCCAGGGAGTGCGAGAACATCTTTGAGGCATTGGATCAGGTCAACCTCCTTGGGTTGTCGCGATCCATTCTCGTGTGCCTCATACAGGCTTGATAGGATGTCGAAACAATGATGGGACCGAGTGCAAAGTTGAGTGAGAAGAGAGGAGAGAAGTCCGCGACGATCCTGCTTTCCAGTGTCCTTGAAATCAAAGTAATAATAGGCGACTGAAACCAATCCGGTTGCACATATGGATTTGATGTCCTCTATGATCGAAGAACTGGCCGCCAATATAAGCTACATCGACGCAAATCGGTTGAGGTGTCACCCACCAAAGAATGCTCTTGCCAGATCCCGCTACGAAACCAGAGACCATCAGCGGTGGTGGTGGGAAAACTATGGAAAACCGTACGATTCCCGTGGGTCCATAGGAGTGAGCCTGTCGTCTTCCATTCATTGTAGATGGGCCCTTCAAGGAACCACGTGGCAGTCCCAGTGTGATGGGCTTCACATGCAGTGTTGTGATTGATCGATGGATCCGGAGGAGAAAGCCACTTCTGAATCTTTTCTCGCAATTGATCGTCTGAAAGTTATTTTAGTCTCGGCCTCCTTTAACTGTGATACCACAAAAAAACGAACGTTTCATCTTGTTCAAATCATCCGATATCCTTTGCATTGCGACTGGCAACTGCGGTCAGCTATACTCATTAACAGATCCGAGCTTATCATACCAAGAGCCTCTCTGATGTTATCTATTGACGCCTTTCCATCTGAAAGGACATAATTTCAGCACGCCGTGAAGGAAATGTCGAGCAATGCTTCCGTACCGTCCATGACCACCTTCATATTGTTGAACAGACCATAGACGACCTCCATGGTCTGCGTCGCAGTCATCCGTGATTCCTCCATAGTGAGTCGGCCCAATCTTTGCAACACCGCTTCAATATCGTTCTCGCCAAGTAGTTTTTTTGCCAATTTCTCTGCGTCATGCTAAGCTAAGTGAGATGTATCAACAACGACAAACTCACTGAATCGACCCTGTTTTATTTGCTGCGTCGCCAGGGCAAGGACTTCAACCAGTTGAACCATTATTTTGACTAATATTTCTCCCACAGCAGAGGGGATCTCGGTGAGGACTTTGAGACGACCAAGGTAATGTTCAAAACATTCAAAAAGCTCGATAAGCGCGTCGTAACTGGTGCTAACTCCCTTAGCGGCCTTTAAGATTTGGGTGTCAAGACTGCAGACACGGGCAAGCAGGCAAAGGAATAAATACATACTGCGAGTAGGAGACCAACGCCGGCAAATATCGCTTTTGCTGCTGGAAGTCTCTGCAGGGTGAATGATAAGCTTTCGCAAATGATATGTCAAATTGATCTTACCAAACCAATGCCCTCGCCAAATACGCCACTGGTAGAAAGCCCAAGAAGAATGTCAACAGTAGGCTTGAGCCGTCTCATGAGCTGAACCTTCCAATCTCCATTCCGAAACTGGTTGAAGGCATGAGCTTGCTCTTGGAGAATTGCGAGTACTGCGTCAGAAGAGTCACAGGGTAGGAGCCTGGCTGTAAGCGGATCTGTTGTAATGTCCTTTCCTGTCTTCTCGCTGTATTCGCTTAGGGCTTTGTTGAAGAGGTCCTGGAACCGCGAAAACGATACGTTTGGATTGGAACTTGAGGAAGACATAGAGTCAGTTGAATGGGAATGAAGGAAACCGTTGAGGAGACGTGAAGGGCGCAAGGCGCAGGAGAGTTTGCACGTACAGCCTCTTCCAAAAGAGGCCATCACAGCCAGCTGAAGTTGGCCCAGACCGTCCGAGCGCTGCGACGCTGCGACACGGAAGTTTGCGGAGAACTACTTAGTACCCATTCATGAAAGGCTCCACAAATGGGAACCAGGGTCTTCCAGGTTCGAAGCTGATGCATCAGAAGGGTTTGCGCTGAGGGTTTAAGTATCCGTAGAAACCCATTTCCTGGTTGGATCGCTCCGGATCTCGGAGACTGGGCCCGGGAGTCCTGTAACTCCTGTTACGTTCGGCTTTTCTCCGGGAATTCTCCCTTCCTCAGAAAAGGGCACACCTCTCTCCCTTCTTACTGGCAGTCGGCGTCCGTTCGGCCGTTGTGGCATTGTCATGCACACCGTACTGCCTCTTGCCCTCGCTCGCAGGTGACGACGACGCATGAAAGCAGCGACTGCGCGGTGTCTACCGCACAGCGGTGGCAAATGACCCAGTGTTTTCCAGGGTTTTGTCGATTTTCGAAATGTGCCCACTGACAACCAACCCTCTTCTCTCGGTTTGTAGACCCGTTGAGCAAGGCAAGCTTTTCATCGCGTGGCTGTGTTATAGGGATCTGCACGCTCATGATGAATCTTATAGACCTTCGCTGTTGCCATGCAGCCTGAGGATGGCAATCATCTCATCGACCGCGTTGCCGACTCACATATGCCTACGCGCATCATGGAATCAGAGGTCCATCGCCTTTTCTCTCTCTTGCAACTTTTTGTTTTATATGAAACTCGGGACCATTTGCGTGAAAACAGATTGCGACGATGCAGTGGGTCCGAGAACGGACGTCGATCCCTGTACCCAAAATCTTGACCTATGAGCTCGATCAGTCCCATCCGCTGGGAGCGCATATCCTTCTCGAGAAGGCACGCTCTAATCCCGATCTTGCCTTTCGTCTGATTGACCGTACCACTGTTGATGCATGTGTAGGTCCATGGTGTCCGTCTGGACACGATCTTCGAGGACCTCCCGGCGGAGTCGCAGGACTCGTTGGTCACGCAGCTCGCGCAATTCATGGTCGAGCTGTCGCACGTCTCCTTCCCAGCCATCGGCTCCATTGCCCTCCCTCCTCAACCATGCGACCCGCCTTCTTCGGCTGCTCTTCCGCCCCTCGGCCCACTCACCCACCCGTGCTTCTACGTCGAAGGTCGCACCGCGCTCTCCATCGACAGGGGCCCGTTCCCCACAGCGCGCGCATACTTCCTCGCTTGTGCAGAGTGCGAGCGCGCCGCGACCCGCGCGCTGTTCACGCAGGGTGCCCCCGCGGGAGCTGAGTACCAGTCCCTGCTCGCAGAGACGCAGGCTATTGTCGAGCGCGCCGTCACGTTGCTTATTGAGCTTGTGCGACGCTGCGAGGGTCTTGATAGCGCTGATCCGGAGCTGGCTCGGTACGCGCTCGATTTGCACGAGCTCGGACTGAAGAATATCATCGTTGCGTCCGATGACCCTACGCGCATCGTACGTTCCGATTTTCCTTTTCCTCAAATCTTTCTTCTCCCTTTCTTACTAATTCATCTCCGTCCTTAGTTGGCACTCGTAGACTGGCAGTCGGCGTCTGTGCGGCCGTTGTGGCGTTGTGCGCGCACGCCGTACTGGCTCTTGCCCTCGCTCGCAGGTGACGACGACGCATGCAAGCAGCGGCTGCGCGGCGTATTTCGTGCCGCGGTGGCAAATGACCCAGTGTTTTCTCGTGCTGTCGATGCGGACGATACACGTCACGCTCTGGACGAGGTGGCGGAGTACGACGCGTTCCGCGATGGCTTCTTGGTGCTGCCAACCTTGCAAAGCATGTATGTCCTCTTATTTTGGCTCGCGTGTTGTCGTTTGTTGACTTGTGACGATGATAACAGATTGGCTACGCTTCCTGGGGAAGAGGGCGTCGATGGCTTGTTGAAATTAGCCGATCCGCAGATGTTCGCGGGCCGCGTTGCGTGCATATCGCTGCTCACGACGAGCTCTGGCTTGCTCTCTCTTGCGGCGTCGGCACCAGGTAGCCCTTGGGCGACTCACCCATCACGTTTGGTTGGAACCGCAAGCTATATCGATACTCTGTGCCCGCGACCCCTCGTTATTCTGTCCCTCCGACCCCGATTTCATGATAACGGACCACCGCAGGCGGTGCCACGTAGGAGAGTAACCTTACGATAACTATGGTACCTGAGATTGTTTATGATTTCGGTGCTAGCTGGGACCAGTAGAGTTTCGCCCATTAAATATAAGTATTTCTGTCGAGTGCCCACTGAGCATTTGTCAAGGTTCCCTTGAAGTATGGACGTTACAAATGACAAAAATCCACTTTTGGTGGACTGATTTCTATGGAGGAAACGTTGCGCGTTAGATTGATGATACACATTCTTTGGATGGTATACAGCTGCGATGGGGAGGGGGTTATAAACCTCAGGGAATAAAGGTAGGGTATAATAGAGTGGAGGTCCTGGAGGATAGGTAGAGTGAGGTGGGGAAGGGGAAGGCGTCAGAGAGAGGAGACATTTGAGGAGAGAGAAGAGAGGTCGCAGTACATACAGTACCACTGGATGATTACCGTCCCGTAAGTTGGCAAGTTGCACGTGATGTGCGACTGGAAGCTTGAAGCTTGAAGTACTGGTACTTGATACTGTACGCGTTCCGCGTTGTTCTCCTTTCCCTTGGGTAAAAGCACGTGTTCGAGATCGGGCATCATGCATCATGCATCATGACTCCGAGCGACAAGATGGCAACAGGATAGAACAGACCACATTACGCCTTGGCACTTCATCCTCCAGGTCGAGGACAAAGCAGTTGGAGAAACAGAAGATCGCTCAGACAGTGTCTATTAGAACTTAGCGAGCCTCAGTAATCTGCTGGACAGAATAACCACACGCAAATTACATCATACTGACCCGGTGTTTTTCAGCGTTGATCAGAGATTTACGAATGTCGCTTGATGGTGCCAAGCTTATCAAGCCCCCGAAATAGTGCGAACTAGCGCGAAACAGGCCTTGAGGCATCACGCAGCGCCCACATATGGGTTTCATACTCACTACGCGGACTGGAATTTACCAACTGGAAGGTCAATCTGAAGTATGTAGCGTTTTGATACAGCTCCTCGTCATGCCATAACTATGACAACCGACGCAAGGTTTGTCTAACGCCACTACCCGACAACGAGATAAACTCTAGCTTTTGCTGTCATGGATAATATTCAGGGCTACAAATACAAAACCGACAGTTGGACATACCTTTCACATTTTAACGCACCACACGAGCTCTAGGATCATGCTCCGGGACACGGTCATTTGAGAGGAACCGCGCCAGCTTGCGGTGCCCTTGTGCCAGTGCGATTGAAAATGGAGTCCGACCCTGGTCATCTTGGGCTTCGATATCCGCTCCATGGCCAATTAACAACTGTGACAGCTCGAGGTATCCCCTTAACGATGCCAGGTGTAGCGGAGTCTGGTGGTTGTACCGCTGTGCGTTCACATCCGCACCATGGGTGAGCAGCAATCGTACGATGTCGAGATTTCCACCGTCCGCGGCTTCATGAAGTGGAGTCGAGTTGTAATTATTCCGGACGTTTATGTCCGCACCACCCTTGAATAGAAGTTCCACCACGTTAAGTACTTGTGATTGTACTGCCTCGTGCAGTGCAGTGGCTCCCACGGGACTACAGGCCATTACATCTGCACCATGGGTAAGCAGGACTCGTACGATGCCGAGATATCCACTGCCTGCAGCTTCATGAAGCGGAGTCAAGCCGTATTTATTCCGGACGTTTATGTCTGCACCATGGCTGAGCAGAAATTGTGCAATGTTGAGATTTCCATTGCATACGGCTTCATGAAACGGAGTCGAGTCGTAATTATTCTGGACGTTTATGTCTGTGCCATGGCTGAGCAGCAATTGTACAGTGTCGAGAATTCCACGGCGTGCGGCTTCATGAAGCGGAGTCAAGTCGTAATTATTCCGGACATTTATGTCTGCACCATGGCTGAGCAGCAATTGCGCAATGTTGGGATTTCCTTTGCATACGGCTTCATGAAGCGGAGTCGAGTTGTAATTATTCCGGACGTTTATGTCTGCACCGTGGCTGAGCAGCAATTGCGCAATGTTGAGATTTCCATTGCATACGGCTTCATGAAGCGGAGTCGAGTTGTAATTATTCCGGACGTTTATGTCTGCACCGTGGCTGAGCAGCAATTCCGCAATCTTGAGATTTCCATTGTTTACGGCTTCTTGAAGCAGAGTCAAGTTAGAATTATTCCGGACGTTTATGTCTGCACCATGGCTGAGCAGCAATTCCGCAACGTTGAGATTTCCTTTGCCTACTGCTTCATGAAGCGGAGTCGAGTCGTAATTATTCCAGACGTTTACGTCTGCACCATGGTTGAGCAGCAATTGTACAATGTCGAGATTTCCACGGCCTGCAGCTTCATGAAGCGGAGTCTTACCGTAATCATTCCGGACGTTTATGTCTGCGCAATGGGTGAGCAGCAATTGCGCGATGTTGAGATTTTCACATTGTATAGCTGCATGAAGTGGAGTCATGTTGTTCATGTCCCGGGCGTTCACGTCCGCAGTGTGTTCCAGCAAATGTCGTACCATCGTAGTATGTCCTGAGAGTGTTGCCACATGTAATGGGGTGCCCTGACGACCATGACTTCCATTCGGATCTTGTCGACGCGTGATGAGGAGGTGCTCCACGAGGCTTCCAAAACCACAAAGGGCAGCATAATAAAGCGGCGATGCTTCAGTTCTTGTTCTTGTTGAAGACCAGTGATAGTCTATATCATGTACCGATATCCACACTGCAAAATGTCTTCTGTCTGGGTCAAAGAGGCGCTCCATCCCATCCTGTATCCGTGAAGCTACGCCATCACACTGAGCATGGTGAAACCAGTTCTGAGCGGCATAGTTGGTAAGGGGAAATATATCGGTGATATTTCTGGTGTGGATATCCGGTTGGAGTAGGGTACTAATGCAAGACTGCGCAAGGATTGTGTGGGCGGGCTCCGGAGATATGTAATAACGGGAAAGGTCCCCTTTGTCTGACTTGGCGAGGCGTTCCGAGGTCAAGAACTCCTTTACGGAGTAGTGGGAAAATTGAACAATCCGGGAGTTACTGGTATTGAAGTAGTTGGAGAAGGGGTAGGAGTAGGCGTGCTCGATAATGGTCACTAGAGTGGAACATGCCGACAGCACCGCTTCATGTGCGTCTCCCGGGCGCAAACTCGTGTTCAACTTGGGAATTGCTGTGTCAAACTGAATTGCAAGTACTTCTGCCAGCTCTTTGGCATGCAGCGGCCGACGAGAGAATGCCAGACATTGGAGAAGGCGAATGGCATGTTCACGTTTCTCCCTGTCGATCCCCAGCAATATCCGCTCGTATGTGTCGTCTAGGGTCGTTGGCAGTTCATTCAGAGCATGCCGAATGCTTGCTGGAAAGCAACGCCGCAGTGCATCCAGTTGACAGACAACCCATCTGAACCTGTGTCGTGTCGTGAGCCCCACTGTACGAGATCTTAATGGCGATGTCTTACATCCCATTAGTTTTTTGTGACAGTGAATTGATAACCATTTGCCTGTCCTCTGTCCTCCATCTCCGCATGTTCGCATCGGAGTCAACGACCGACTTGATGTAATTGATAATATCGCTCCTTTGGCCCCATTCATCGTGGAGAGAAACAGCGTGAGATGCCAAAGGCTCAAGGACCGTTCGGATGTCTACCTCGGGACGACTCGTGATACAGACGCGTATGTCTGGATGACGTAGATCAACAATCTCCTCCATGAGCTGCAAGACCCTTTCACGTGGAGAGGGTATTCCAGGTTTATTGGGACTTTCATCAGCGGCATCAAGTATGATGTACACTTTGCCATCGCCAGGGAGTACGAGGACATCTTTGAGGCACCGGATCAGGTCAACCTCGCTGGGTTGTCGCGATCCATTCTCGTGTGCCTCATATAGCTTGGATAGGATGTCGTAACCACGATGGGATCGAGTGCAAAGCTGGGTGAGAAGAGAGGAGAGAAGTCCGCGACGATCCTGCTTTCCGGTGTCCTTGAAATCAAAGTAATAACATACAACTGAAGCCAATCCAGTTGCACGTATGGATTCAATGTCCTTTATAATTGAAGAACTGGTCACCAATATAAGCTATGTCAACAGAAGTCGGCTGAGGTGTCACCCCCCAAAGAACGCTCTTGCCCGATCCCGCTACGAAACCAGAGACCATCAGCAGTGGGGATGGGGAAACTATGGAAAACCGTACGATTCCCGTGGGTCCACAGGAGAGAGCCTGTCGTTTTCCATTCATTGTAGATAGCCCCTTCAAGAAACCATGCGGCGGTCCCGTTGTGATGGGCTTCACATGCAGTGTTGTGGTTAATCGATGGATCCGGAGGGGAAAGCCACTGCCGTATTTTCTCTCGCAGTTGATCACCTAAAGTAGTATTAGTCTCGGCCTCATTTAATCGTGATGGCACAAAAAACAAACGTTTCATCTTGTTCAAATCATCCGATACCTTTTGCATTGTAACTGGCACCTACAGTCAGCCATACTCACTTACAGATCCGAGCTTATCGTACCAAGAGCCTCTCGGATATTATCTATTGACGCCTTTCCATCTAAGGACAAACTTAAATATACTGAGAAGGGAATGTCGAGCAATGTTTCCGCACCGTCCATGACCACCTTCATGTTGTTGAACAGACCATAGACGACCTCCATGGTCTGTGTTGCAGTCATCCGTGATTCCTCCATGGTGAGTCGGTCCAACCTTTGCAACACCGCTTCAATATCGTTCTCGCCAAGTAGTTTTTTTGCCAATTTCTCTGCGTCATGCTAAGCTAAGTGAGATGTATCAACAACGACAAACTCACTGAATCGACCCTGTTTTATTTGCTGCGTCGCCAGGGCAAGGACTTCAACCAGTTGAACCATTATTTTGGCCAATATTTCTCCCACAGCAGAGGGGATCTCGGTGAGGACTTTGAGACGACCAAGGTAATGTTCGAAACATTCAAAAAGCTCGATAAGCGCGTCGTAACTGGTGCTAACTCCCTTAGCGGCCTTTAAGATTTGGGTGTCAAGACTGCAGACACGGGCAAGCAGGCAAAGGAGTAAATACATACTGCGAGTAGGAGACCAACGCCGGCAAATATCGCTTTTGCTGCTGGAAGCAGAGACGCAGGCCACCGTCGAGCGTACCGTCACGCTTATCAAGCTCGTGCGATGCTGCGAGGGTCTTGCTTGACAGCGCTGATCCAGAGCCGGCTCGAGACGCGCTCTATATGCCCGAGCTCGGACTGAAGAATATCATCGTTGCACCGGATGATCCTACGCGCATCGTACGTCCCGCTCTCCCTCCCCAGAAAAGGGTACTCAATCCGATCACCTCTCTCCCTCAGCTGGTACTCGTCGACTGGCAGTCGGCGCCCGTTCGGCCGTTGTGGCGTTATGCACGCACAACGTACTGGCTCTTGCCGTCACACGCAGGTGACGACGCAGCATGCAAGCAGCGGCTGTGCGGCGGTGGCGAATGACCCAGTGTTTTCCCGTGCTCTGGAGTCTGGACGAGGTTGCAGAGTACGACGCGTTCCGCGATAGCTTCCTAGTCTTAGTATTCTGAGCCGGAGCGAGGCACGAGCGAGGTACAGAACTTCGTCTTTGAGGTGAGCGGAGAGGGTGGCATGTGACGCATCCTTCTCGTTCGTGCTGCCACCCATCCGCGTCATTTATCGAGCGGTTCAAAGAACCCCCCTCGCTTTAAAATCGCCCACCCTCTACGCCCAAATCTTCATCTTAGGATCGACGATGAGACTCGCGAATCCGACGGCCGCCGACTCGCTTCGGGGGGCCCGCCCACCCGTTGCGGGCTCGCCTCCGACGCGCTTCCCTCATCTTCGATCGGAAAGCACTGCGTGCTTCCGTCTGCTGTACAGGTCTCCTACCTGTTTCCTGTAGTACATATTTACAAGGTGTAAACTGCCTGTCTACCACATCGGCCTAATGGATTGTCCGCGCGTCGATCTCCTTTCCACTCCCCCGGCGCACCTCATCACTAACCGGAGCACGAATCGTGACCCGCAAATTCTGCCGACTTTGCAAAGTATGTATGTTTTTATTTATTTTGGCTCATGTGTTATTGTTTTTTGACTTGCGGGGACGATGATAATAGACTGGCTACGCTTCCCGGGGAGGAGGGCGTCGATGGCTTGTTGAAGCTAGCCGATCCGCAGATGCTCGCGGGCCGCGTCGCGTGCATATCGCTGCTCACGACGGGTTCTGGCTTGCTCTCTCTTGCGGCGTCAACGCCAGGTAGCCCTTTGGGCGACTCACCCATCACGTTTGGTTGGAACCGCAAACTGTATCGATACTCGGTGCCCGCAACTCGTTATTCTGTCCCTCCGACCCCGATCGCATGATGACGGACCACCGCGGGCGGTGCCACGTAGGAGAGTAACCTTACAATAAGTATGGTACCTGAGATTGTTTATGATTTCGGTGCTAGCTGAGACCAGTAGAGTTTCGCCCATGAAAATAAGTATTTTTGTCGAGTGCCCATTGAGCGCTTGAGCATTCGTCGAGGTCCCTTTGAAGTACATTGTAACATTGGGTTTGCCCTTCACCAACCTACTTTTATCATTTAGCTACCTAAGAGCTCTTCTTGCGTAGACATCGTCTTCAGGTCGTTTGAACTGGCCCATTGATTCCGACCGCCTTGTCTCAGTCTCTCACAGAGAGAGAGAGAGAGAGAGAGAGAGAGAGAGAGAGATTTACCAAGGCGACCTGAACAGTCACCCACGAACAAGGGGCGATATTGGCCTAGTGTTTTCAGCCCCGCTGATGGAAGATCCGAGAGATTTACGAGTATCGCTTGATGGTGCCGAGCTTATCAAGCTCCCAAAATTCTGCGAACTTGCGCGAAGCCGCAGCGCCCACATACGGGTTTCATACTCACTGCGCGGACTGGAATTTGCCAACCGGAAGATCAATCTGAACTACGTAGTGTTTCGATACAGCTCCTCGTCATACCATAACTATGACGACCGATGCAACGTTGTCTAACACCACTACCCGACAAGATACTCTAGCTTTTGCTGTCCATGCATAATATTCAGGGCTACATATACAAAACGGACAGTTAGACACCGGACATACCTTTCACATTTTAACGCACCGCACGAACTCTACGATCATGCTCCTGGACACGGTCATTTGAGAGGAACCGCGCCAGGCTGCGATGCCCATGTGCCAGTGCATTTGAAAATGGAGTCCGACCCTGGTCATCTTTGGCATCGATATCCGCTCCATGCCCAATTAACAACTGTGACAGCTCGAGGGATCCCCGTAACGATGCCAAGTGTAGCGGAGTCTGGTGGTTGAGCTCCTGTGCATTCACATCCGCACCATGGGTGAGCAGCAATCGTACGATGTCGAGGTTTCCATTGCCCACGGCTCGATGAAGCAGAGTCGAGCCGTAATAATTCCGGACATTTATGTCAGCACCATGGCAGAGTAGCAATTCCGCAATGTCGAGATTTCTATTGCCTACGGCTTTATGAAGTAGTGTCAAGTTGTCATCATTCCGGACATTTATGTCTGCGCCATGGCGGAGTAGCAATTCCGCAATGTCGATATTTCCATTGCCTACGGCTTCATGAAGCGGAGTCGAGTTGTAATTATTCCGGACGTTTATGTCTGCACCATGGTTGAGCAGGAATTCCGCAATGTTGAGTTTTCCGCTGCCTGCAGCTTTATGAAGCGGAGTCGAGTTGTAATTATTCCGGACATTTATGTCTGCGCCATGGTTGAGCAGGAATTCCGCAATGTCGAGATTTCCACTGCCCGCAGCTTCATGGAGTAGTGTCAAGTCGAGATTATTCCGGACGTTTATGTCTGCACCATGGCTGAGCAGCAATTGTGTAATGTCGAGATTTCCACTGCCTACGGCTTTATGAAGCGGAGTCAAGTCGTAATTATTCCGGACGTTTATGTCTGCGCCATGGCTGAGTAGCAGTTGCACAATGTTGAGATTTCCACCGCCTACAGCTTCATGAAGCGGAGTCGAGTTGTGATTATTCCGGACGTTTATGCCTGCACCATGGTTGAGCAGCAATTCCGCAATCTTGAGATTTCCACAGCCCACGGCTTGATGAAGCAGAGTCAAGTTGTAATTGTTCCGGACGCTTATGTCTGCACCATGGCTGAGCAGCAATTCCGCGATGTCGAGATTTCCGGTGCCTACGGCTTCGTGAAGTGGAGTCGAGTCGTGATTATTTCGGACGTTTACGTCTGCACCATGGCTCAGCAGCAATTGCGCGATGTTGAGATTTTCACGTTTTAGAGCTGCCTGAAGTGGAGTCATGTTGTTCATGTCACGGGCGTTCACGTCCGCACTGTGTTCCAGCAAATGTCGTACAATCGTAGTATGTCCCGAGAGTACTGCCACCTGTAATGGAGTGCCCTGACTACCATGACTTCCATTCGGATCCTGTTGACGCGTGACGAGGAGGTGCTCCACAAGGCTTCCAAACCCACAAAGAACTGCATAATAAAGCGGTGATGTAGTTTTCGTTGAAGACCAGTGATAGTCTATATCATATATCGATATCCACGCTTCAAAATGCTTTCTGTCTGGGTCAAAGAGACGCTCCATCCCGTCCTGTATCCGGGAAGCCACACCATCAAATTGAGCATGGTGGAACCAGTTTTGAGCGGCATAATTGGCAAGGGGAAAACGGTCGGTGATGCGTCTCATGTGTATATCCAGTTGGAGTAGGGTGCTAATGCAAGACTGTGCAAGGATTGTGTGGGCAGGCTCCGGAGAAATGTAATACTGGGAAAGGTCCCGTTTGTCTGACTTGGCGAGGCGTTCCGAGGTCAAGAACTCCTTTACGGAGTAATGGGAAAACTGTACGACTCGAAAATCGTTGTTGTAAAAAAAGTGACCGTCGGGCTCGATGGTGGCAACCAAGGTGGAACATGCCGACAACACCGCTTCATCTGCATCTCCTGGGCGCAGGCTTGTGTCCAACCAGGGAATTGCTGTGTCAAACTTAATTGCAAGAACTTCTGCAAGTTCTTTGACACGCAGCGGCCGACGAGAGAATGCCAGGCACCGGAGAAGTCGGATAGCATACTCCTGCATCTCCTCGTCAATTTCGAGCAATATTCGCTCATACGTTTCGTCCAAGGTCTTCGGTAATTCATCCAGGACACGCCGAATACTTGCCGGCAAACTGCGCCGCAGTGTATCCAGTTGACAGACTACCCATCTGAACCTGCGTCGTGTTGTAAGTCACCACGGTGCGAAATGTCGATGGTGATGCCTTACATCCCCTTAGCATTTTCTGACAGCGAATAGATGATCAGTTCCCTGTCCTCCGCCCTCAACCTCCGCCGCATGTTCGCGTCCGACTCAACAACTGACTCGATGTAGTTGATGATGTCCCTCCTTTGGCCCCCCTCATCATGGAGAGATACAGCGTGAGATGCCAAAGGCACAAGGACCGTTCGAATGTCCACCTCTGGGCGACTCGTGACACAGAGACGTATGTCTGGATGATGTAGATCAACAAGTTCCTTCATGAGCTCCAAGACCTTTTCACGTGGAGAGGGTATTCCAGGCTTATTGGGACTTTCATCTACGGCATCCACTATGATGTACACTCTGCCATGGCCAGGGAGTGCGAGAACATCCTTGAGGCATTGGATCAGGTCAAGTTCCTTGGGTTGTTGCAATCCATTCTCGTGTGTATCGTACAGGCTTGATAGGATGTTGTAACCAAGGTGGGACTGAGTGCAAAGCTGAGTAAGAAGAGAAGATAGAAGTCCGCGACGATCCTGCTTTCCGGCGTCCTTGAAATCAAAGTAATAATAGGCGACTGAAGCTAATCCAGTTGCACGTATGGGTTTGATATCCTCTATGATCGAAGAACTGGCCAACAATATAAGCTACGCGTTGATGCAAAATCAGCTGAGGTACCCACCAAAGAACGCTCTTGCCCGATCCCGCTACGAAACCAGAGACTATCAGCGGCGGGGATGGAAAACTATGGAAAACCGTACGATTCCCGTGGGTCCATAGGAGAGAGCCTGTCTCCTTCCATTCATTGTAGATTGGCCCTTCAAGGAACCACGCTGCGGTCCCATTGTGATGGACTTCCCAAGCAGTGTTGTGGTTTATCGATGGATTCGGAGGGGAAAGCCACTGCCGTATTTTCTCTCGCAGTTGATCTCCTAGAGTAGAATTAGTCTCGGCCTCCTTTAATTGCGATGGCACAAAAAAACGAACGTTTCATTTTGTTCAAATCGTCCGATATCCTTTGCATTGTAACTAGCACCTACAGTCAGCTATATTCACTTACGGAACCGAGCTTATCGTACCAAGAGCCTCTCGGATATTATCTATTGACGCCTTTCCATCTAAGGACAAACTTAAATATACTGAGAAGGGAATGTCGAGCAATGTTTCCGCACCGTCCATGACCACCTTCATGTTGTTGAACAGACCATAGACGACCTCCATGGTCTGTGTTGCAGTCATCCGTGATTCCTCCATAGTGAGTCGGTCCAATCTTTGCAACACCGCTTCAATATCGTTCTCGCCAAGTAGTTTTTTTGCCAATTTCTCTGCGTCATGCTAAGCTAAGTGAGGTGTATCGATAACAACAAACTCACTGAATCGACCCTGTTTTATCTGCTGCGTCGCCAGGGCAAGGACTTCAAGCAGTTGAACCATTATTTTGACCAATATTTCTCCCACAGCAGACGGGATCTCAGTGAGGACTTTGAGACGACCAAGGTAATGTTCGAAACATTCAAAAAGCTCAATGAGTGCGTCATAACTGGTGCTAACTCCCTTAGCGGCCTTTAAGATTTTGGGTGTCAAGACTGCAGACACGGGCAGGCAGGCAAAGGAATAGATACATACCGCGAGTAAGAGACCAACACCAGCAAATATCGCTTTTGCTGCTGGAATTCTCTGTAGGGTGGATGATGAACTTTTTGAAAATGATACGTCAAATTGGTTAGCCTTACCAATCCAATGCCCTCGCCAAAGACGCCACTGGTAGAGAGCCCAAGAAGAATGTCAACAGTAGGCTTGAGCCGTCTCATGAGCTGAATCTTCCAATCACCATTCCGAAACTGGTTGAAGGCATGAGCTTGTTCTTGAAGTATTGCAAGTATTGCGTCAGAAGAGTTGCAGGGTAGGAGCCTGGCGATAAGCGGATCTGTCGCAATGTCCTTTCCTGTCTTCTGGCTGTATTCTCTCAGGGCGGTATTGAAGAGGTCTTGGAACTGCGAAAATGATACGTTTGTATTGGAACTTGAGGAAGACATAGAGTCACTTGAATGAGGATGAGGGAAATCGTTGAAGAAACGTGGTGAGCGAATAGTACGCAGGGCGCAAGGTCACAGGAGGGTTCGCACGTATAGCCTCTTCCATAAAAAGCCATCACAGCCAACTGAAGTTGGCCCAGACCATCCGAGCGCTACGACACGGAAATCTGCTGAGAATTACTTCCCTCGCACTGTAGTACCTGTTCATGAAAGGCTCTAAATAGGAAGCAGGGTCTTCCAAGTTTGAAGCTGAAGCACCAGGAGCGTTTTCAAGTTGCGCGGAGAGCCTGGCGAAGGGTAGCTATTCCGGGCCGCGGAACCCCGTTTCTGAGCTTCGGATCTCGGAGACCGGAGATCCCAAAATAAGGAGGACTGACCAGGACTGACCATAAATTACGCCGTTCATATCTCATTTCCTTCAAAAACTGAAATCATTGCATTCATACAAACAGTAACAGTAAGATGGAAGACAGCGAAAAAAAGGCCCATGACTTCCCAGTGAGGTTTACATTACGTCATGGTTGTGATACGAATGGGTATTCCATTGACGTTCGTGGCAGTTGCGTAAGAAAAAAAAATGTAGGGAAGGACCCCAGGGGACTTAAAGCGCAAAGAAGGTATATGTGATGACACCTATCGTGCTGAGAAGGACGGCGCATAAAGGCATTTGATGGGTAAAGGGAGCACTGACGTCCCCGTTCTTCAAAGGCCTTGAACTGGCGCGGCCGGTGGCGGAGTGGGTGCTCGATGGGACGCTGGGGGAGTGGTTAATTACGATGAACGGTCAGGGGAGAATAAAAAGGAAGAAAAAGGAAGAAAAAAACAGACACCGCGCGTGGATCGGTTGCTGGAGAAAGATGGGGGGGATCCGGCATGATAGTTTGGATACTTACGCGTGGGCGTTGGGGAGCGCAGCGAGGTTGGCGGGTAGGCAGCTGACATTGCCGCTCGGCTGAACTACGATCTAAGATATACGGGCAAGAAAAGCCGTAAGTTGAAAAGAAGACGCGTTCTGGAGTGGGTGGGACGTGGTGTGGATACGCTACGTACGGGTTGTGACCAGGCATCGTCAGAGAGGGAATCTTCAACTGTGATTTGGACAGTCCAGTTTGCAGGAAGTGCCACAATCCATGTGGCAGAATTGTTCGTAAATTGGCCCGGGTCTGCACTGAAGAATATGACATGGAGCGTTTGCGCGATATGGAAACAAAGAAGTGAGATGTGAGCAACGCATACACAGACACAACACGGGTTTGCTCACACTGCGTAGCCGCATTGGTTGCTCTGATTTGCAATGAGGATGTCATACGGGCCCGTTGTGTTATCCCAGGATAGGGTGACAGGGGCACACTGGGACCATTGCCATGATCAAGGTCAGATCGAGGGCCGTTTGTCAAAGTGCGGCCAGTAAGCCTAGAAGAAATCAGGTGTTACCTGGGTGAAAGTGGGTGTCTGCACTGAAAACCCGGCGCGGACAATGGGACTGGAGAAGAGGATAAGGAGTGCCGTGGAAAAGAACGGGATGAACATGCTGTATTCTTCTATTATACAAAAGACAGAGGGAGGGGAGGAAGGGAGGGTACGAGAGAGTGCCCAGGAAGCCACTATAAAATAAGAGTAAGAGGGACCTCTGGTGTCGCCCGCGGTCGTCGTGTCGAAGCCCTCGGAAGTGGCGTCGATCAAGACATCCTTCTATCTGCCATTCAACTGCCATAATAATACTACAGCTTGCTCTTCCCCGTGAATTCGGCAAGCTCGGTTCGCTTACTTATCCTAGAGGCAAGCAGTCCAGTGAATCAGGTCAATGTGCTCGGAGAGTGCTCACCCAGAATGAGGGACCGGCAATGGCTCCACTTTCAATCCCCGAACAACGGGCCGATTTCCGATTGGAACGTAATCTCGTTTTGCAGACCCGACGTAAACCTGACGCTACGTCAGCGGGCTTTCCCCGTGTACAGCACACGCTCGCACCTGCCGTGGGCGCCAGATTTTAACACCCCCTTCTTGAAGCATCATCTACGAGCAAGGTCAGCGCCAAAGCGTGTCATTGTAGTGCAGGAGCATGCCTGTCGCCAGTGGGCCAACCAACCCACGACACGCGGTACGGCAAAGAGAACAGGGAAGAAGTCGAGCGGGAAGCCTTTCTCGGCGATCAATCAATGCCTAGCATAATCTCCCATTGTGGCTCACTTACCCATCGCCCGATAGATCAAGCCGCTATACGCCACAAGTGTCCGTCTTCAATATTATTCCTCCAAGCGAAGGGCGACGATGTGCTTACCTCCTACGATAGGAAGTGAGCAACCTGGAAGAGGAAAGCGGGTAGTGGCACATACCAAAAGTCTACATTTGGCGCTAACTGTCGCTTCACGAAGTATTCGTCTTTGATAGCGGCGTCGTGAAGAGCCATTGCCGTCTCCATCAACTCATCTTTTCCAGTCCTATGAAAGCGGATTCAGCCGGTTGGGTCTCACAACCACATACGAGAAACATTACACTTTGAACACCTCGTCTGCTGTTTTCCTAATGATAAAAGATCGAGGGTCGGACGTTTTGTACACCCTGCGACGACCCATTAATTCGACATTTGGGGCTATCCCGCCTGTAACACTGACCGGTGACCAAAACCTGAGAGCACTTTTTCGCGTCGCTTCACCGATTCGAGGAAAGCTGGAACATTCCCAGGGCTGTCGAAAGCTGTTCACAGAAACGGATCTGGAACGAGAATGAGCCACACGCACCTTCCGATAGAGATGAGCATCCGAATCACAGCCTCATTGGCACCACCTGGGTTCCCGATCACTCTAAGGATACGAAAACGAAAACGCAATCTTTTCCTACGCACCATGGAGAGGGCCACTGAAAGCCAGGGATATGTCAGTGCTGCTTCTCACGACATCGAGAAGACAAGGCGCTCACTATAACGACGCGCATCCAGCCCTATTCAACGCATTAAACGTCATGTCAGTTTTCCCACGCACAAAACACCAAGAGATTCGGAGGCCACTGACGCGATAGCAGAATATGGGTCCACCAGTGAGCTGCCTGTCTGAAGCACCGTAGTGCAACTCGCGTTGAGTTCATGGTCCGCATGCAGAAGGAATAGCACGTCGAGCGCCTTCTCGAGCACGGGAGACGGTTTGTAGTTCTCTTGGCCGAGGTGATCCATTTGGTACAAGAACCTGGGTCCAACCACGTCAAAGGGCTGAGGAGATAGCGACACAGCGCACGACGCACTGTCCGGTATACGAGAGCCCTGCTGGAGGTATGACAAACTCACGTCCCTGGCGGACACGATAGGCCATCCTGTTGCCAATTCAGCTCTAGGTGTGTCCATGATGTACGCGCGGCTGTACGTACGCAGCGAGTGTTGTGGCTTTCCCGATGATCCTGAAGATTTGCCTGTCCATGTTGGCGAGTGAGGATCTGTCCCCATTCGTGAAGAGTTTCTGGCCTAACACGAACAGAGGTCATTGGGGGTTGACGTAGCGAAAAGACATATGAGACGTGCCTTGCAAGGAGGGGTTGGCTTCGCCGTAATACGACCCGAGGTATGCGAATGCACTCGTGAGAATCGCCATCGGATGCGCGTCATACCTGGAGAGCAAGCAAACAATCCCCGAGAATCAGCACTCGCTCACACGTCACGTCACGAACACCACAAAACGGATCTGCGGGTCTGCCAGGGAGAGGAGGGGGAAAAAGAAAGGAGAAAACACGCACCGGAAGGAGCGGAAAAAGTTCTCTGCGTCCGCGTGCACATAGCTATGAGACATGACCTCATTGTCGAACTGCCTCAGCTGTTTCTCGCTGGGCAAGGTGCCGTATATGAGCAGGTACGCGGTCTCGAGGTGCGTCGAGTGCAGCGCAAGCTGCTCGATCGGGTAGCCGCGGTAGCGCAAAATGCCTGCATCGCCATCGATGTACGTGATTTGGCTCTGTATGACGGCCGTATTGAGGAAACCTTTGTCGGACACGCGGAGGCCCTTGGGCGTCTCATTTTCTACACGTTCCTCTGGTCTAAGCGGTGCGGCAATCGCCTTGAAGGCAGCCGCTGATACCGTGTTATCCTTGATCCTATACCTTCGTCTTAGTCTGACAGCTAAGCCTTCCGTCGAGGAGTGACGTACGGAACAGTGTAGGTCTTCCCAGTACGGTTGTCGCGAACGGTAAGACTCTCGTCGGTAGTGGCATTACTGTCTGTTGGACGACCCATGATGGAATGGAAGAAAGGGAGCGCTTGGTGGGTTGCCTTTCTTTTAACCCACCTCGGGGTCGTCAACTAGGCGGTCCCGGACGGTTTGGGCGAATTTCACGTGTTTGGGATCAAGTTCCGGAGCGGAGCAAGTCGGACCACTGTCGGACCAACTTTACGAGAAAAGGCATAAAATTATTCAAACGACTATGGTATGCAAAATATCACAAGTACAGTCCCTCGGGTGTGCCCTCGTTCTTCTGGTACAGCACCTAATCACAGCACATCAGCATCTCGTCACGCATGGAGCTCTAGTAAAGAACAACGAACCTTTTCCCGTGCTGTCGTAAAGTCAGCCTTATTTACCCTCATCCGTCGCTCCCGTAATGCCATCAAGCCGGCCTCTGTACAGATCGCCTTGATGTCTGCACCAGACAAGTCGTCTTTCGCCATGACGTACTCCTCCAGATCCACGTCCTCTGCCAAGCTCATGCGCGAGGTATGTAACCTGGACAAAGGTTGATTTAGAACTCCAATCTCAATAATACGGCGCGACGACCAACCGGAATATGTGACGTTTTGTCTTGACGTCGGGAAGAGGGAACTCGATCTTCCGATCGATGCGCCCGGGCCGAATTAGCGCCGGGTCGAGAGTCTCAATCCTGTTGGTGGCCATTATCACCTTGACGTCTCCTCGAGTGTCGAAACCGTCCAATTGGTTCAACAACTCTAACATTGTTCGCTGGATCTCACGTTCACCACCTGACGTCGAGTCATACCTGCGATTTGGCTCTTAACATCCTGACAGGGCGAGTAATTCTAGGAACATACCGTTTGGTACCAATGGCATCAATCTCATCGATGAAGACGATACTTGGTGCATGCTCCTCAGCAACACGGAACAACTCGCGCACAAGTTTTGGTCCATCTCCGAGGTACTTTTGAATGAGTTCAGAGCCGACGACTCGCAAAAACGTAGCAGATGTCTGATTTGCGACTGCCTTTGCTAGAAGGGTCTTGCCTGTACCTGGGACACCATACAGGATAACGCCCTTTGGTGGTTTGATTCCCATCTCTTCGTAGAGTTCAGGATGCGTCAAGGGGAGTTCCACAGATTCCTGGGGTTGTCCGCATCGGCGTCCATGACGGGATCTGGCAAGGAGAAACGCACCTTTATTTCTTGTATCTGACTTTCGAGTCCACCAATGTCGGCATATGTTTCTGTGGGTGCCTTGTCCAGTTTCATGACACTGACCATGGGATCCGCGTCATCCTGCAGAACTCCGACAACTGCCTGGTTCTTGTGGTGCAGCAACACCGTCCCTCCCGGCTCGAGCAGGTCCTTGTCGACAATACTGAGGATGGAAACGTAGTATTCCGGTCCTGATGCGGTGCTAATGATAGCATGTTCGTCGTCGATGATCTCCTCCAGAGTGCCAACAGCTAATGGGCTGCCGCGCAGTGCGTCCACCTGACTTAACTCGTCTTCATTCTTCTCCTCTCTGGTACTCTCCGGTTTAAGTCGTTCTTGGTTCTGAATGAATTCTTCTTCGAGTAAGAGGTAGTCCTTGATGCGCTCATTCTTGAGCAGCTTCAGACGACAACGAGTACTTGGGAACACAGCGGGCAG
Source organism: Russula ochroleuca (assembly GCA_015178965.1). Taxonomy (NCBI): domain Eukaryota; kingdom Fungi; phylum Basidiomycota; class Agaricomycetes; order Russulales; family Russulaceae; genus Russula; species Russula ochroleuca. Next base: position 1,441,042 of record WHVB01000002.1, read on the forward strand.
CTTAGTCGCGGCGTCGGGTCCCCGCTTCTTCTTCTTACCAACGCGTGTGGGTAAAGGAGGCTCCCATTTCTTCTTCTGCGGTTCGTCTTTCTTGTCCTTCCCGTCCCGGTTCCCCCCTGGGCCACCAGGAGCACCGGACATACCTGAAGGATATTGTCCCTGTATACACGAGTTAGGATGAGCCCTTGGATAAAGGCGGATGGATATACCATTTAGAACGTTTTTGTGTATGAGTGAATAGGTGGGCGGACAGATCGCAAGAGTGCTTCAAGGTAACGCATTCGAGCGCGACGCGTCAGTCCTATGCTGACTAAGCACATGATCTGAGCGCCGACATTATTCCGTATCTTTCAAGGCGGCTGCTGGGCCGCTTCCGCAACCCATCCCTGATGGCATCCACTCCTCAAACAGCCACGCCCCAATACATCCCAGCAGGTGTGTAATCACACGAGAGAATGCTAAAGAGCCGAATATAAAGCCTTAGTTTTTTCAAAGATGACAGCGACGACGACTTGAATGATGAGGATATTCCTGGCTTTGGTGGTGCTGGCACCCCGCTCCTTACACCCGACAAGGGCAAAGGACGCGCCCCGCAAAATTTGGCATCTCCAGGCCTCCCATCCCCGGTCGTATCTGGAAATATAAACACGCCAGACAACGCTCCGAGGAGCTCCACACGTCAGAGTTTTGGCGGAGTGCGTGTTGAGTCGCGGTACGCGTCTAATATCTCCATGTAGCGTGTTTTTCTTCTTTACTTACGGAAGGCACTAGTTATGCTGGAATAGATACTCTCGACGAGCCTGTCACTGCGACTATTGTATGTCAGCCGAGATGAGCTGTACTAGCAACCCTTTTGATCTGGGAGGCTGACACGTAACACAGGGCCGTGATCTAATATCCATATACAACAAGCTCGTTCAGGTCCTGTATCCTATACGGAAAGGCGCCGGAAGAGAGGTTCTCAGGTTCGTGATTGCTCGTAAGTGTCGTGCATCCAGCAAGGCTAATATGGTTTTGTAGAGATTGGGACCTTTGGGGACCGCTCATCCTATGTCTGATGTTGGGCATCCTCCTCAGCATCAATGTCAGTGTCCTTGTCTCGCCTCACCTCTCGCCTGTTGATCATGTCGGTTGTGTACAGGCTCCAAAAGCCCAGTCATTAGGTGTTTTCACGTCTGTTGTAGTGATCGTGTGCGTGGGCGCCTTGGTAGTGACGATTCAGGCCAAGGTAAGCACAGGCCAATATTGTATTCGCGATCCCGACTTATACTGCTTCAGCTCCTCGGCGGTAGGGTGTACGTCCCATTCATAGTCTCGTTGGTTTCTTGTTTTGAGGAATACGCACAGGTCATTCTTCCAAGGACTATGCGCGCTTGGCTACTGCGTCGCCCCATTGGACATTGCCGCCCTTATCTCTTGCTTTGTTCGCACCATTTATGTCCGTGCTCCCATAGCCATTCTTGCATGGGGCTGGTGCATATGGGGTGAGCTGAGAACATACCCTCCGCTCGCAAAACACTGATCTTCCCCCTTTCCTCAATGCAGCCTCGGCCAATTTCCTTGATGGGACGAAAATAGAACCTCAACGCATTCTACTCGCCGTTTATCCATTACTGTATGTCAAATCAGCCATGCTGTAAGATGCTTCCTGATGAACTTGGGCAGGCTATTCTACTTCATTTTGGCATGGATGATACTCATCCAATAACCACACCGTTGTATTGTGCTGTTGTAACCATGACTCTCCGTTCGGAAACCGAGAATCCGGGACTCTTAAGCTCTCACCGTCATCAGTAATTGAATCTTCTTCTGCCCATGCGTAGTTTAACAGTACAAACTGCATACATCTAAGTCGCGCTGCCGAAAATCTTGTAGCGACGTCCAATACTTGGCCCAATCTCATCGTACTGTGCCTTGGTATGACAAGAGGAGTAGAACTCGGGCTATGACTGGCATCAGCCACCATTTGCAGTTGCACAGATTCACTCACGAGAGACGCAAGGAGAGAACCACCGAACCATACAGCGTATCTCTGGCGTTTATGGGAAATGACATCGACCTCAACACCGGACGACTGCCATGATGTGATAAGTGCAACGAAAGTCAACCTGTTATGTGCACCAACCTTCTGTGTGCTTCCGCTTGAGATGGCACCCGCCTCTAACCGGCGGTCGACGAGCAATTTCAGATCGCGCTTCAGCCGCTGACCGAAATGCTGGAACATCGTCGATCCGCCCGACAGCACAATGTTCTGTGTGAAAGTTCTAAGCAAAAGGAGGAAGAGTATATGCGGGAGCAGACCTTGTACAAGCCTCGACGAACGTCAATGGGCGAAGCCTGAATGGTGTGATCGACAATCTCCGGAAGTGGCGTCAAAAAGTCGGAAGAGTAGATTTCCGGATTGAAGAAGATTTCCGGGGCGAGGAAGCGCTCGTACCCAACGTCCACCGAGTATTGCTGGTGATGAAAGTGAGCAGCAGGTGGGTATTCAAGGGAGAGACAATCGTACACGACCCGTGACCGAATGCTCGCCGTCGAATCTCTCAAAATACTTGTACGGCTCCGTATCGAACTTCCTGAACTCCTTGACGATGTCTTGACACACATACGTGTAGTTTTCCTTGACCTTCCCGGCAACCTTCAGTTGGTCCTCGGGCGGTACCTGCGCCATCTCGCCACGCTCTCGCATCAGGTTGAGTACGAACTGCGTGATGTCTCGCCCGGCGATCGGGATGTGTTTGATGGCGCTGCCGATCACGTAGCCCTCGGCGCAGGGGATGACATGGGTCACGCCGTCGCCCGAGTCGATAACCGTGCCGGTGAGCGTGCGGTCTGCAACGCGGTTCGAGGTCCAGGATGCGGCGAGTGCTAGCACTGCCTGGACGGCGATGTAAAGCCCTTGGATGTTGAACGACTCGAAGAAGATTTCGGCTGTTTGCTCGCGGTTCTCAGGGGGGTTCAACGGAGGTTCAGTCTATGCGCGCCAATACGCACGAGGGGAGGGAAGAAGATCAGTCAATGCGCGAGCAAGTCACACAAAATATATAATGTGACGGGAATTGTGCTGACCAGAAGGAAGTAATGGTCCTCTGGCTCCGCTCGGAGGTACTTGAAGATCGTCTGCTCCCAGTAACGCTCCATGTAATCCCAGTTGTCGATCTGACCATGGCGAATCGGGTAGTAGACACCATACCCCGGCGTCTTTGCATTAGCAAGTGCCTCATCGCCAATAAAGAAGTCGAGGTCCTCAACCCCGCGCTTCGAGGCAAGATGGCCAGGCTTGGCTGGTATTGCGGGACCCGATCTACTTGATTGGGCCGCTGATCCACGGGTCGCGATGGCGGTTGGAAAAACGCTGGAAATCGGGGTCAAAATAAATGCGTATAGGTAGTTTTAGTTGGTACGCCTGAACTGACAATGAAGGATCCGAATTGCCCGCAAACCTAAGCGCGTCGAGATGATGAGCCCGAAATTCGACGAAGGGTCATGTATCAGGGTTATGCGTACCCTACTTTTGAATAGCCCGTGCCATTGTCACAAATGATAGGTGCAAGAAGCGACATTTTCACAAGTATAGAGTAGTAGATTATCCGTAAATCTCGACCGCGAGCGCAGCGATTTGTTTAGGTCTATTGACCCGGGTCACCGGCCCGGAATACTGTACTCTACAATCATAGGCTTTCGCTTCCTGGCACTGGCCCTTCGTCCCTCGCAATAGCGTCTTTGGCCTGTCATGAGACACTGTAAGTTGCACGGCTCAAGACACGGGGAGAGGGTCCAAGTGTACCTCCATGACTAGGTCATCATCGACGTCCGGAAGCGACTCTACAGCGACTCCATCGAATGGTATCACCTGCCATCTTGTAGGCGGATTCTCAATGTAAAGACACAGATCAGAAGGCAAATGCGCGCCGTGTTCCGCGTTGAATGATTCACGGACTACTCGTTCCGCTGGGACATCATCCAGTCTGAACAAACGTGCGGGACGATGGATATACAAAAACACACCCTCTGACATGGTCTCCAGCTGTGCCGTCATGTCCTGTACAAAATTCTCAGCTTCCTCTTTGTAGTGCCGCCGTCGAGCAATTTCCACGAGCAATTTGTCATAAGACAACTGATAAGCATTGAACTCTCGTATAAGTTCTTCAATGGCCACAAGTTTCTCGCGAAGTGTGTCCAACCGGCTGATACAATCAGCCTAATGAGGACACGCGAATCAGAGTTGCCGTAAACCGACGAGTGGCAGCAACGAACCTCGATCTCGTCTTGCCGGCGCAGCATATCATCCATGATATTACTCAATTCCTCGAGGTCTTCGAGGGTAGTACGATGTTTCTGCAGATATTCCTGAGATGTTTGCTTGGCTGATGCGAGCTCTTCGCTTCAAAACAAGTCAGGTCCAAGGAAGGATCATAGTCGAGCAGACGAAAACATACAGGCTTCGTTCCACGATTCTCCAGGCATCTTCCAACTCAGCAAGGATGGCGGGAAGTTCCTCAGCATCTCGCATCATCTCTTGAAATGCGCCTGAATTACCACATAAACGTACAAACACGAAACCGCATACCTTGAATATCGTCGTCGCCAAATTGCTCACCGGCTTCACTATCCTTCAGCGCATCTTCCATCTTCTCAAAGTGTTCTGCCAAGCCCACTAGCTGGTGTGCCATTTCTGTCGTCCAGTGTGCCTGTGTAGATAGTATGTTCTGGACATCCACAGCTGGCTTGTCGGGTGGCAAAGCATCACGAATAGCACGCAGAGTCTCATGTAATGTCGCTGTGTAACTTGCCGTCACTGCGAGGCTATCCTGCAGTAATATGGTTAATTGAATTGAGGCTATTAAAACAGAAGTGCCGTTGGCTCACCTCTAGTTTGTTCCGCTCGGAATCTATGGCCTCAAGAGCGTCCTCAATCGCGCGCTCATCCACAAAGTCGCGTAAAGTCTTCCAACGACTTTTGTCTTTCAGCTTTCCTACTTTCTTAGATGTGACGACAGCATTGCCATTGCTGCGGCGGATGGTAAGGGCAGGGCTATGATCAGGTGCTGTGACATTATACGGTTCCTCAGTCTCGGACTCTGAAGAGGGGTCGAGGAAGATCGACGGGCCAGAGGCATTCTCGTGGAAGCCTGGGGGTACAACATGAGTCCCCAATGACTCTAGGATCGCATCAAGCATGTCGGTATTTCGAGACCGAGAGGTATCCCAGGCCTATGCAGGTGTGAGGGCACACATAAGTGAGTCAACGAAGGAGACCAACCTGGGTCTGCTTCTCGAGCCTGGCGCGCCGCTCTTCGATGAGCTTTGCTACTGTGGCGGCTAGCTACGTATATGTGAGCTACGAATGCGGCATAATATACGAGTTGGTCATGCCTTAAGCTGTTCGATTACCGCGTTGCTAATCCATTGGATCTTGGCGTTGAGAGCCAGGACATCCGTGGCTTCCTTCGCCGAGGACGTTGACGTTGCATTGGCACGAGAGCAGAGCGCCTCTCCCTGTTGGAGAGCCTTCCTTGACTGGAGTACCAGGGAGATGAGGTGGGGTTGTTCAACACGGTCGGTAGGGGAGGACATGGGGCGGCTAACGAAGAGACGCCAGGGAACCGCGAATTGCGAATAGCGCGACTTTACGGCAGGATCCCCGTTGGATCCCTGTACGACTTGCTCCTTGTACGCTATGACAGATTACCTCGATGCTCGTGTCCGCTACCGTACTGAGTCAGAAAACACAGATGCATCCAGCACAGTTGTTTCCCCGCTTGCTACGCCATTCATAAACGCCAGACCGACTCCCCTCCTCAGTACGAAAACTCCGGTCAATACCATCTTGAAATCTCATGGGAGGCCTCCCTGGTATTGCCTTGGCGATGCCCCCGAGCATTGACAAAGTCCTGAGTCATTTTTGTGTAGGTATGGGCGAGATGGTCAGTCTATCTCCCCTGCCTTTGTCATTGGGATAGCTGGTGCGCAGACGTTCTTCATAAGTCCATCCATCCAGATCTCACATCAACCGCAGGCGGATCCTCCAGCGGAAAGGTCTGCGGACTTGCTCCACGCATCCTGCTGGACCTTATATGCTGTGTAGACCCATGTCGCACGTCAGGTCGTGCGCGCCCTCGGCTCCATTCCTACTGTTGTTATCGTGTCACAGGTACTCATCTAATCTAGCAATCAATCCACTGTGTCAAGGTGATGTCCGTCTGTAACCTGTAGGATAGCTTTTATAAGAAGCACACCCCTGAGGAGGTTGCGCTGGCATTCGCTTCACGATTCGACCTTGACCACCCCGACTCTATTGACATGGACCTGTTTGCGGCCGTTAGTGCCGTCGTACTCTCTGTGTTCGATCAAGCAACTGATCTTATTTTATCTGTTCAAGTGTCTTTCAGAGCTCAAGAATCTTCAGCAGACGAATATCCCTGTGTACTCGTTCACAGAACATCAGCGATTGGATGAGGCCAAATACCTGTACGGAGCAACAATCATCATAGGTATAGTTTGGTCCATGAAAGATACACCCCTGCTACAAAGCCCCTTCAGCGGAGGGTATCCTGACTCTTCATGACCCCGAAATGCGGAAATTATATGACCTCAAGGTAAATTCTCGTGAAGGTCGTTTTCGTTAGTCACTCATAGCAGTATTGCAGGTATTCGTACAAGCCGACTCTGATCTCATGCTTGCACGCCGCATAGCACGTGATACAAAGGAACGAGGACGCTCAGTAGAAGGGATATTGGAGCAGTATGCATTCTCCAACGGTCTAATGTTGTAGCTCATGTCCGAAGATACCTTCGCTACGTCAAGCCATCCTACGACAATTTCGTCCTACCGAGTGCTCGGCATGCCGATATTGTGCGTATCTGGGTCATGAACCGTCATGTCCAACTAATTTGCGTAGATTGTTCCTGGAAAAAATAACGCTGTAGCTATTGAGCTCATCTCTACGCATATACGGAGACAGCTCGAACGTCGTTCGCGTCATTTTCGCCAGGAGATGGCTGCCTCTCTGTCTCTGGAGCCATCGTTATCCAGGGGACCTCCTCGAGAACCGAGTATCGAGGAACTCGGACTGACGGTTTTAGAACAAACTCCACAGCTGAAGGTGGGTGTTCATGTTGGTCGGAGTGACGTCGTGCTTATGTCGTCCAGATTATATACACCATCCTGCGTGACCAAACATCAACTCGACAAGATTTTATCTTCTTCACCGATCGCTTGGCAACTCTATTAGTTGAGAGGGCCATGGAACAGCTTCCTTACAGAGAAGTCACCGTCGAGACTCCCGTTGGTGTACAAAGCAAGGGTAAAGCGATCGACGTGGAGGTATGCTTTCCCCATGTCTGCCTCCTGTAATTTGGCCAGCTTCAACATGTACAGAGCCTATGTGGTGTCACCATCCTTCGTTCGTAAGCGCTCCAGCCCTTCTACAGTGGTTCGCGCTCAACACTTTGATCTCAGTGGCGGACCTCTTGAGCTAGGTTTACAGCGCGTCATTAATGACGTACCAATAGGCTCCCTGCTCATACAGTCGGACTCAAAAACGGGAGAACCTCTGCTCTTTCAGGTCAAACTACCCACTTGCATCCGCGAAAGACACCGCGCGGTAAATACATGGGTCTTTCTCCTCGATGCGCAGGTACGTTTTCGTTTCTTTTTGCCCTGACACCCTGACCGACTGACCTGCGGTGCTCTGACTTTTACACGGATCCTGACCCTCTCCGCAGATCGGTACAGGTGCGGCGGGATTCATGGCGATCCGGGTTCTCCTCGACCATGGCGTGAACCCAGCGCATATCATCTTCGTCACCTTCCTCGTCGCCCGCAGTGGCGGTGTCGCACATCTCCGCCGCACATTCCCGGAGGTGAACATCGTCACTGGGGCAGTCGACGACGGACTGCGTGAAGTCTGGCTCGAGAATGCCGAGCGGCACGCCGCTTTCCCGGATGAGGATGGGTTTGACAACGCGCAGCAGCATAAGGCATGGGTCGTTGAGCCTGGGATGGGACATATTGGTAAGCCACCTCTTTTCGCGCCGGAAGCATGCCAGACTCAATGATTTTGCCAGGTGATAGGTACTATCTCAATTGAACTACGTATTATTTTGGACAGTAGGCTGGAAGGTCTGTTATCTCGTCAATACATTCATTACAGTAAGGAGAGCAATGCAGTGTCTTTTCGCACCCTGAGTTACTATGTTATCGTGATACAAGCCGAGTGAACATGAAAGAGGCCAAGGTCTATGGATGGGAATACATGGAAACGGAAGGCAATTCAATACAGTAAGATATACCTGCGGAATAACTGTCCAGTAGAGTCCGGTCCGAAGGGTGAGGGTGAGGTAGATTGGAGGCTGCCCTATCATCTAAGGTCGGCCGTGCAGCGCCCAAGCGTGCTAGAGTACGTCGAGCCAGGATAAAACCAGAAGCTCACAGCTATATTAATGTAAAAACCTGTACCATCGAATTCATATTAGCCGCTGTTGAGAACCCCGAACGAAGAAAGACAAAAAAACAGACATATGAGTATTGCGCCTTCTAGCCAGTTGGATTTTCCATCTGCCACAACATTGGTCATGATGTGGACTACGGCAGTTAGCAATGCCCCATCGCACACCTATACAGTGCACCCTTACCAGATATATATAATACCTTGCATATATCATGAATACAAAAGCCGTCAATGGGTCATGGAAACGTACGATAGACTCGAAAGGGTCGAAAAGGAGCGGAAGAGGTTTATCGAGTACCCAACCTAGAATTACCATAAACCTGTGAAAAAGGAATAGCATGAGAATGCGTGGGGCTGCTTCAACCGACTAGATCTGACTGACGGAATCACGAAGAGAGCAGTTTGCTGAGAACGTTTGCATGGTAATTAACACCCTGCTAGACTCAGTCACCGTTGGCCGACTCACAATCGTTGAGCCCACAGCGACGCTGATGCTCAGGGAGAGCCGATCTTTCCTCGAGACATTGATCGCCGTCATGCATTCTTCATTTCCGTCAGAAGCGAAGTCCAAGTATAGTAACAAATGCTCACCTGCGATGCAGTTCATCATGGGCAGTAGGATGAGGGCTATCCATTCCTTGCTGATGCTCCCGGATAGTTTATCCATAGATTCGACCAGGGACTCCGCATTGATTGCAACCAGCTAAAGGCGGATAAAACATCGGGATGGAACAAACTATAGTGATGGACGCACGATCGTGACAGAGACGAGGAGTGAAAGTGTCAGCGTCCAACTCAGCCGAGGCTTCTCCTCATCAGGTGTATCCGAGACGGAAGTCTTCTCTCCACCCGCTATTCCCGATTCGTCATCACAAACCTGGTCAAGATTTGCGCTCTCGCATAAATTGACGTGGGATGCCGAGTGCAATTCTTCCCCGGATGGCAACGATGTCACTGTGCAACGGCCGTCACGTACGAGCTTTACCGTTGAACCAAGGACAGGCGCTGGTGTTGTAGTTCCACGGGTGTAGACATAACCCAGCGAGGATGATGTCCCACTCGCCATCGGAAGAGATACATCCGAGGCAGAAGGAAAACAGCGCTTGTAGCCTAGGCCTTGAGGAGCAGCGAGCGCAGCGGTGCGATCGCTTGGACTCGACTCGGCACTGCTCACACCATTTATTTCCTGCGCTCGGAATTGACTAAGCCGCTGATGCAAACGAGGTCGCTTGACGGCAAGTCGATTGCTCCTGTCTGGATCCTCGAAGAGATATGTGTGGGACCACAATTGAAAGAGGAGGTAGGCACAATATACTGGGCGAGTATGATTGAGATGCGTTTCATTTCATCAAGAGAAATCGTACCTATAACGAGGACGACAGAGACCTTTATGAAGTCGTTAGAATCTATGTATTCTCGCGTCGGAGAAAGAAGGCACCTACACCATGGCTCATCTTCAGAATAGCAGATTTCTGATCTGTTGACGATGTATCTGATCGCCAGCTCAGAGAGTAATGGTATGCCGCAGGCATAAGAACAGCGCCAACGCTGATGCTCAAGAGCGAGGAATGAATCTGGGTTGCAGCTGGACGACGGACAGTCACAGTGGTCAGCCAAATTCATGACACCTGGAGAACGTCTCACTGGCATCGAAGCCTTGCTCCGCGAATCGCAATCCTCCCGCAAAAAAACACATTCCCAAAACCATGACTGTATTCATCAGGGTGAGCATAGTGGGAATAGGGCACCACGCACGTAATTTACTAAGCATGGACCCTATCACTGCGGAAAAGTCAGGTTAAAAGTGATATTGGTTACAATTTCGCGCTCACGCGATGACTGGACTACCCTGAGCTCACACTTTCGAAGAGCAGTGGCCTGGGAAAGACAGATTAATCATCATGAACAAAAGACTGATGTATTGCAGCGTACAGCTATCACCATTTCGACTCTTCCAGGCACTAATCAGAATGACATCGGGGTTGGGAGAAGGTGCTCACATGTTGCTCTAGAAAAATGGATCAGCCATCGCTATGGGACATCCATAGGAAGACGGACCAAGCTAGCGTTTAGAAGGCCCGCCTTGGAGCCTCCCAAGCGTATGGCCAACTCTCGAATTGCGAGGTCATGGAGCTGTGTATGGGTACAAATGGGTGGGCTGTCGGCGACAGATAGCGAAATGTACGTACCTTGACAAGCGGTATCATGGACAGGATACAAACTAGTCGCATATAGTCTGCGGATAAGCGAAGATGGTCGATGGTACGCACACGTGAAGACAATGGTATGGGATCTCTCCGATAGGGAATCAACAGTCCACTACGAAATAATTCGTAAAGGGTGCGCCTCAGAGTACGCGCTCACTCACGGAAGCAGGAAGAAAGAAAAGGAGTAGGTTGAACCCTGACGACCGTTAGTAGCTATGTCTGAGGGAAAATGCCATTGGCCCACAAGAACTGAGAAGGACAACCCGCCACCCTTCCCAGGGTTTCAAGGATACTTTCGGTAGCTCGTGTTGCTTTTCGTCTGTGACCAAGGCCATCTTCTCTCGATCATCGAAATCGACGGCGGGCTTGTGCCATGGCCAGAGAAATGATCTGTCGCTCGCTTCCTTGTGAGAACTAGGCCCTGGGGAGATGTTGGAAAACTCAGATTGTGTTATCGAAAGAGTCGGGAGGGGTAGGGAGTCATGACGAGAAACGCCTGCGCTTGGTCGTCTAGGAGGAGTTGAATGAATGGACTGATAAAAAATGGTGTTGTCCGCCGATGGTGGATAGCGAGACATGGACCTGACGCTGCAAGGGTAAATGAACAACGACCAGCAGCTCGGAGTGATCGAGAGTAAAGGTTATGAATGCCTAGCGAACGGGAATACGTCACACATTCCTGCTGAGAGCCACTAGAAGGCAGCCTTAACACGGAGCTAACAGCATAGGAACATAGGAGCCGAATAACCCGGTGACCAGACACTTCACATAGACCTCAGCAAGAGAGAGGACTGAGTATTGGAATTTGGCCCCAATGAGCGATTTGAACGATGTTTATCTCAACGTGATCGCGTCGCGTAATTTAGGCGTGTACCATTACATAATAGCCCCCGAACAAGTCATGTCTCCCTCCAGCCCACAGCCTCCCACTACTTACTCTCATTCCTCTCCACTTGATCATGAGCAGATCTCCCGAGTTTCAAAGCTCTACATACTCATGGCATCAAGTTGAGTACCCGGAATCAGTGAAATGTCCTCATTCATTGACCACTCAGGCAAATATACCAGTCTCACGACCAGGTACAGTCCTTCCACTCTTATTTGGCCCTAGCTTGCCTCACGACTCACATAACGCCAGGCCACTGTCCTCCTCATTGTCCCATACAACACCAAAGAGGATGAACTCCATGTTAGCACGTTTCCCCACGGGGATGGACAGTTTTATTTGACTTACGTATTCGCAGGTGATTATAGAACAGGACATTCTTGTGGCGGGAGTCCGGGGTCAACCCCCTCTTATCAAGGTATAGTCGTCAATAGTCGTCTCCTGTCGAGAAACTTATCGGCATATGTTCCAAGGGCCGCCTGTATGGAAGTGTCGACAAGTCGGGATCCATGTGGCAACTCGAGCCAAGGAGCACGGGACTCTCACTTCGTGATCGTACTACGTCCACTACGTCCACGACTTCAACCCGATCCTCATACGCATTAATTTCCGAACCGGAAATATCGAGCAGCTTCGCAGCTTCCCTTGCAAGTGGGCCCTCCTCCGATACCGAAGACTTTCATATCCCATCACCGGGTTTGTCATCACCTGTGTCATCTGCGGATGAATACGCTGGATTCGCGACTATATCCCATTCTCGTCGTCGCAAGCAGCATAAATCACGCACAGGGTCGCCACTGCATTTTGTACAAAACATTGCCTCACCATTATCGTCGGTCGAGTCACTCAATGCATCGGGGCCGGGACGGCTGCTAACCCTGCACTTGGAGAAGTCTGATTCGATTATCTGGCCCTCATTGATCGTAGGCCCCGTATCAGAGACACACTCCCCGTGCTTTCCCATGTCCACGGGATCGTCGCAAGAGGCAGAATCATCCTTTAATATGGATCCGACGAGCCTGACACTGACGGCGTTAGAATTGTTTGATATCAGGAAAGACCACGACAAGGCTTTTGAATACTTTACGTGAGTATCTTCCGACTAGCTTAGTAGATTTTCTGATGTTTTATTGCAGGCGAGCATGGCATCAGGCACATCTCCCATCTGCAACCATGCGGCTTGTTAGCCACTACGTTCCCCTTGATTCTCTCCCAGATCCACTCCCCGCGCCATCTGAGAATGTTCCTGAACAAGGACGAACATCTTACTACATACAGTCCCTGGGCGGGCTTCCAGGCGTCGCCCAGCTCTATTTGGAAGCCGGCCTCCTTCACTTGGAAGGAGCAGCTTCTATGCTTCTCGCGAGCTCATACTCTCCATTGTCTTCTATCCGCCTCCCGACACAGTCACAGTACCTTCCTGACCCTTCCAAGGATGGAAGTACTGCTGCATGGAAGCGCGATCGAGAAGCCGCTCGTCGCTACTTCGACCGCGCCCGTGTGCTTTGTCCGGCCCTCGACGTTCCTGTTCTCCCTGAAGAAGACAAGGGATCAACCGATGATGACGAAGCAACAGAATTAGGGCTACGGATGCCCTCCGTTGACCTACGTGCCTCACCGGAGGCCAGCCAAACCCGTCGCCGACACACGCAGAGAGAGGGGGCACAAAACAAAGATCTAGTTGAGGTTCCACAAAGAGCGCGCAGGACAGACGACTTGGACGGTGCATGGTACCTGTACGTGCCCGGTCTGGTCGGTGCTGGGACGGCCCTGCTTGTTGTGGGCGTTATTGGGGCGCTCAGCCTGACGTCTTGGAGAAAGAACCAGAGTTGATATATTGATACTTGACTTCTTTTCGTAAATGAAAGACTTCCCGACTGCTCCTTCTGTATAGTTTGTTAATTTACTGTGTTGTTTGATAACTTGCTTTGCTTAGATGTCCGCTCTCCAATAGACTGTTGAATGCGCGTAGCAACATCAAATGATACCTACAGTAGTTTCAAGGAGCGCTCCTGCCCCTGTTCAATGCAAATGGGTCCTGAGCGGCCTGACACGTTTCATGGCCATCGCGGTCGCGGGCCGACCTCACACCGTCTGCACCCGTCAGGCCGATGTCCTCTCCAACCCACTGGTCTCTTCCATTCCTCCGACCTCGCAATGAAGCCCCTGGTTCCAGGACGGCGCTCATCATCCTCAACCAACCATTTTCAAAGGCCCTGCTCCATCGTCTCTGGCACAGCACGGACTGGCACTGTTGCGCAGATGGTGGCGCAAACCGTCTCCATGACCTGCTGAGCGGTGACGGCAGCGGTGGCGGCGCTACCGCACCCACGACGACGGCCGCGATTGCGCCCGATACGCTGTCGAGGTGGATCGCCGACCTTCTCAGCCGCTTTATGCAGCAGCCGCAAAGAAGTAGAAGAACGTCCGAGGTTAATGATTACCTGCCAGACCTTCTTAAAGGAGACCTCGATTCCGTAAGGGAGGACGTGAGGCGGTATTATGAAACGCGGGTCAGTTGGTACACTCTTTCCTCCCTCAGAAACTGCCCCATCCGAGACTGCGGTTGTTGTTGTTGTATTGCTCACGTTTGTCCGGTTTGTTCCGAAAGGGCGTGCTGGTCGTTCGGGACGATGACCAGAACTCCACGGACCTCATGAAGTGCATTCAATCTTTGCAGGAGAAAGAGGAGGCTGATGGTACCGATGTGGGTGGAACCCTCTTTGCACGCGAGTCCCAATGAACTAGAAGCTCTTTCTCTCATCGCGCGCTACATTTTTCTAGACTCCTTACGACGTCGTATTACTTGGTGGCTTCTCTGGGCGGCTCGATCAAACAATCCACACATTATCGTATCTGCACAAGCTCCGGAAAAGCGGACGTCGTCTTTTCGTCGTCGCGGACGAGAACGTAGGCTGGGTACTCGACGAGGCAAGGGGTTTCCCCATTTTCTCAGCACCGTGAGATTTCACGCCAAGACTTACGGTCCGGTCTTAGGGCAAACATCACATCTCCATTGACCACTTGATACTAGGGCCGACGTGCGGGCTGCTCCCCGTTGGGATAGATTCAACCGTGCTGACTACGAAGGGTCTCCGGTGGAACTTGAGTACGTGCGCGCCCTCAAATTAAACAGGATGACGCAGAATTCCCCAATGCTGTTCCCAGCGAGCGCAACCTCGGGATTTGATGGGTTGATATCGACATCGAACCACCTCGTCCCGGATGAAGATACAGTATTTGTCGAGACATCGAGACCTATATGGTGGGTTGCCGAGTTGAGACAGGAAGGCATACGATAGAGCTGTTCCAGCTGAGAAATCTGCGTTACATTCTGACACCACTCTAGACTTTGGGAGACTCAAAACGTTGGGACTCGTGTGCGGTTTGGGGTTGTGGTCCATCGTTGTCCAGCAAGGACTGTGGACCACTGTGACGGCCAATAATACTCCAATAACCCATTCTAGTTCTTTACCGTTTAAGCTTCGCATATGTCACAATCACAAACCGTGCTCAGAACCAGCGTACATCACTAATCCAATACAAATGATGCTGCCTCAACAATAACACGCCTTGATTCAGCACGCGTGGAGTCACACCGTCCCCCGTCCTTAGCGAACCTGTTACCCTGCTACCCTGACATCCTAGCCCGGAAAAGACGAACCATGGATGCGGGAGGTGGCGAATGCGTCGTGCAATGTTTAAGGGCGTTGGAATGATGAAGATGAGATCGTCCAGCTATCCGGGGGTTAAGTAAACCCGGTCACTACGTTTCAAGAACGTACAGCATCCTCGTTGAAACCTGCATACACAGTATATCTGGAGATGTCCAATAATCATCGCGACCCTGTCGCAGCGCCAATCACAGCGGGATACGGTGTTGGCCGCACGCCTTATTATCTGTACAATATCACTATATTCACGGTGTTTCAGCCTTCACCCGTTCCCTACCTACCACATAAAGCAAAGCGTCATTTAAATGAGGACTGTAGTGTCAGAAGCCCTCATGACTCTCAAACCAACGGAGGTGGTGTTGATGGCCCTTCTTCCACAGGTTCGGTGCCGCATCAAGTTCACCATGCAGACGATGGGACCGCAGCACAGCCTCGCATGAGACCCATTACGTGGCAGGTTGTCCACGAGACGACGCGCGGTTGGCCAACATCACAGACAAGGGAATAAAGTAGGTAAGAGAGCAACGCCGGGCGAGCATCGCGCTGAGAATGAAGCTCAGCTCCAAGGGTAATTCAACTAGCGGGCAACGTGTCAGAAAGATTCGTCCCGCGATGGACAACAAAAAGGGGACTAGACTACCATCATCGTTTGTTCATGGCCAAGTCAAGTTCGAGAGCCGCCAAGAAGTCGTCCGCTGCCGACGGAGCGGCGTCTGGATTCTTCGGAGCTGCTGGTTTGGAGGTGGGTACCGCAACAGCGGGTTCGCTTGAGGGGGCAGGAGGTTGCGTTGCAACTGCTGCGGGGGGTTTATCTCCGGTTTGCAACTTCCTCCGTTTCGCTTCCACAAGCCGGCGCCGTTCTTCGAGCTCCCTCTTGCGCTTTTCGATGGCGCGACTTCGAAGTGCGTTTGGGGCGTCCTGCATGCCTTCCACTTCACCTGCCTTGAGGTCGACGGCACCCAGCTCCTGACGCGTCATCTCGGTCTCAGTGCGCGCCTGTCGCAGTTCTTCCATTTGCTTTTTCCGTGTTTCCTCGTCGGCAGAGAACTGGTAGAACCCGGCACCTTTGGCACGAACTTCACGGTCCGCATCGTAATGTATATTCAAGGGGTTGTTCTCCTCGGCCGCCGCCGCCTGTATTGCGGCCACGCGGTCCGAGGAGGGCTCGTAAACGGGGAAGAAGTTGACGGGGTTGTCTGTCGTAGATAATGGTCAGATTGTACCGCCTGTGCGGCGGTCTATTTCTAAACATACGAATAACGAGGCCGCTATTATTGAAACCACGGTGAGGAATGCCCGACATGTGCTGGAAAGAATCACGCACTCGTCGTCACCTTCCTCTCCTCTTTCGCGAGGAAGCAGATGCCGGGGCACCTCAGAGCGCTTTGCAGTACGCTGTCGCCCGAACTCGTCCTCGTACTCGATGACCGGATCATCCTACGCGATATCAGGCCAACGAATGATCATTAAGTGTAAAACACCCACATCCTCCCCCGCGACGGGAACCGTCAATGACTCGTCGACATCATCGCTGTCGGACTCGTAAGGGTCGTCCGGTTTCGAGTCGAACTACACTGCTCGTCACGATTGTACGTCATAGCGAAAGGGTCAGGAAAATCTCACGTCTACCAACAAAGCATCAAACTGCGCTTCATTCAAGCCGCCGGACTGCCCCTTCTTTAACTTTTCGTAGATTTTTGCCTTCCGCTCGAGGGCTGCGCGCGTGGATTCCACCGTCCTGCGGTCGAGGCGCTCCTGCTCCAAGTCACGAGCGGCGCGACCCTGAACGCCTTTGTTTGGAAGTGCCCATTTACTTGTCTTCTGTGAGAGGAGAGAAATTGTAAACACGCGAAAAGTGCAATGACGAGTGTACACACGAACTTTGCCAACGTCCTTTTTCCCGCCAACGACAGCGGTTGCGTTCCCCTTGGAAAGAGTTTCCTTCTGTTTGGCAACTTGAGCCCGCAGTTCAAGAAATGACCCTGAGCTGACGCCGGCGGCCTGTGCTTTGTTGGTAGGAGCCATGCATACAATCGGTCGACCTTCACCGTGAGGCGGCGCGCGCACAGCTCCGGGCATTGGGGGCCGTCCGGAGATTCGGTCCGATCCAACCCATAGCTCAATGACGCGCACGTACTTGATCTCCTTTCTATCTTACACGCACTCCACAGATCTGTCAACTGCGCCCGCACAATAGCAGACATAGGCACATTTCTATCAAAGTGGGACCTGGAACTAGCACAACTAGCGTTTACGGTGCGACACCTCTGTCAAATTTGCCTCAATTAGTAGACAAGACCGCGAAGAAGGACAAATATCTGCGGCGGAGTATATACCCCAAATATAAACATGTCGGAGAACGACGCAACTGGAGTAGTCAACACAGATGGCGTGAAGGCAGAAGACGCGGTTCATGCACCACCGAGGTAGCCATCTAGCTTACATCTTCGCAACTGGTGGCGTAACTCACAGAGTAGGACGGCACGCCTCGCGCTTCCCGAGAACATACATGCGAATTCTGGAGATTCAGATGGCGACGAAGAGGACGATGACGAAGATTCTGAGGAGGAGGATGGCGATCCACTCGCTGACCTTCCTGACGAAACTGAGGTGCACATCGGTTCCGGCGTCTACTTTACGAATTTCTGATCGTTACGCGATAAGGAACTCGATCTGGTCCACTCGCGCCTCTTTTCGCTTGAGAGGCTCAGGCTCACTCGGTTCGCCACACATTTGCAAAGGCTATGTCTACGGCAAAATTTTATCGCAATCCTGGATCCGGAAGTATTTTCCCACTTGACTCGACTTGTGGACCTTGATCTCTACGACAACAAGATCAGACACGTCGGTGATGCATTAAACAACCTCAAGGAGTTAACGTGAGTAATGACCCTGACATAGAGGGTTTGATGATTAGAAACTTACTTTGTTACAGGGTGCTTGACCTTTCCTTTAACCTCCTCAAATCGGTCCCAGACACATTCCATCACCTTATTTCCCTGAGGACGGTATACTTTGTGCAAAATCGCATTTCTAGAATTTCTGGGCTCGAAGGAGTGGGAGCAAGTCTTCGCAGCCTCGAATTAGGCGGCAACAAACTCAGGGTGAAACTCGTTACCACCTCATCATAGGCCCTTTCTGAGACATTCTAAACTTAGCAAATTGAGAATCTTGATGCTCTCGTCAACCTGGAGGAACTTTGGCTCGGCAAAAATAAGATTACGAAGCTTGAGGTCGGGTTTCGCTGACCGCAGTGACATTTATTGACATGATCACTGTCAGAATCTCAACGGTTTGAGACGCCTCCGAATCCTTGCGTTGCAATCTAACCGCATCAGAAAAATCGAAAATCTCGAAGCACTGGAAAGTCTGGAGGAACTGTACCTCAGCCACAATGGTGTTGAGCGGTTGGAGAATCTTCAGCACAACGTTGGTGACCCCTATTGACTTCGTACCGCGTGGCAAGCTAACGTACGACCGTGTTGCTCAGACAAAGCTCACCACGCTTGATGTTGGCAACAATTCAATTCCCGAAATGGAAAATCTCTCACACCTCACACATCTAACGGAGTTATGGGTGCGAATATATCCCTCGAGAGTCACACTCATAATTTATCACCAACGGACAGGTTAATCACAATAAAATTGAAACCTTGCGGGCCTTGGAGCCTCAACTTAGCTCGCTTCCTCTCCAGACGATTTACCTTGAGGGAAACCCGTGCCAGGAAGCCGAGGGTGTCAATTACCGGCGAAAGATCATGCTTGCCTTACCCTCTTCATTGACACAAATTGATGCCACGTGGGATAAGCTCATTAATTTTCCACTAAAGCCAACGAACTAAATCCCCGCCTTGCAGGTTTACGAAGCAAGCGTAAGCGAACCTCGTGTTTTGTCGCTGTCGTATCATATACTACTAGGACTTGTATGGCGTGCTTCTTGTGATTTTATCCATGTAGTTGCGGATGGGGCTTGTTGTGTGGGTTGCCCGTCCTCGGAGATCGAGGCCGCTGATTTAGCGTGTGATCGAGTCGGCAGGCTGCAGCACGATATTTTCATGCAACAACTGCCAAGGTGTCAGTCAACGTTGTCAACCTGCTCATCGGCCCATCGGGACAGAAAACGACCGGGAACTAGAAAAAAAATACGCGCTGCCAGGCAAAACATCGGGGGGGCCTGAATACAGTGTCATTTTTCCAAAAGTGCTTTTAGCATTTGTAGCGAGGTTGGGAGCGAGCCGCCTTTTGTTTCGAGGTGCGACCTCAGCTGGCCACCCTGTGCGAATCCAATGTCCGATTGCTTTCCATTTGCACGTGCCCCCGCACCACCCCGCCAGAAACGGTTAAAGTCAAGGTCCCGAGGTGTACCTTGGCGCTGGCGCCAATCATGCCGATGCCGATGCAACCGCAACAACCGCAAAAGGGCAGAGCAGGGCAGGGCAGAGAATCAGAGATGAGCCTTCCGGGACTCCGGAGGCCTCTACTTTACACAACCAACAATGAAAGTACCGGAGATGTCGCTTCCCCCAAATAACAATACAGTAAGTTACAATAAATGAATGAATGGGTGGGGGGGGGGGGGGGGTTCTTCTTCCATACGCGCTTCTTCTGCTGCGCGCTTCTGAGACCTGACAGGTTCAGAAGTGGAAAGTGGAACGGCGCTTACTTGGATTGGCTTGTCTTGGGTTATTACAAGTGATTTATGATTTATCGCGCGTAATTTCCACCTGGGGGACAATCAATCGGGCCATTAGGACCTTGTTTTGGCCACTTATGTCCGAGAATACGGGGACTGGGCGCCCGACCCCAGGCTCTTCTCTCCACTCTCCCACTCTCATTTTTTTTACCTTTAATTTACAAAGACGGACCCACCTACACCGTCCAGCAATTGCTCTAGTGTGAAACATGAGACAAGGCACATCATCACCGCGAGGCTGGCTGGCCTACTATGATACGTGCGTCCTGTCTATCAATTTTTTTTTCACATTTGATCCGATGGCGAAACGAGAAAGAGTGTTTTTGGCAGTCGGCCGAGTAGATTGACACTTTTCATTTGAGTCCCAGAAAGGAACGAATCTGTCAGAGCGCTCATCCTGCCGAATGACAGTTTCAGCGAAGTTCATCAAAGTCCCATCACAAGATCACCAAGAGATCCGCCTACGTAGATGTGGATTTGCGACAATGTTGACAACGTGGATAAATTACACGATTAAGTGCCTACATAGCATACCCTTTAGAGACTTCTAATAAAAAAGTCCTATGGTAATACAGCAGGAAGCCCATGCATATCCGTGACTAGCCATGTGCAGTCGGTGGAGCCATAATGGATAAATACTCGGAAACGCACGAGCAAGGTGGACTGGGGAAAGGATGAACCGATGTGCAGAAGCGTAATTATTACATCAATACATCATTGACGCGTCGTAGTGGGCCAGTCAGGTGCAAAAAAAAGGCGGAGAAGGGAAAAAAAAACTTCCACAGGCTGTCCGGTGCGTATGAAGGCGTGGCACTCACTGCGTGACAAACGTTGTCTTATTTGTCGGAGCACGGCGTGACTCGGACAATGAGACCTGCGGCAGTGACACTGGGTCCCTGTGCCGCTCGCGCTCGAAAGATGCCGGGACAGTGGAGCTAAGGGCTGAATCAGATGATGCTGACGAAAGAATCGGCGAAGCCCGATTCAAAACGAGGGGGAGGGGAGGCAACGAGGATGGAGCATGATTCAGCCCTTGCGACGACTGCAGGGGGGGATGAGACAGGGGAGATGGGTAGAGTGACCCTGGCTGTACGGCGTAGTGTCCCCTCGAATCAGCCTGGCGTGTGCCTTGTGACTGAGGGCTGTAATGAGCAAACGGGACGGAGCCTGCAGGTGGTGATGGGGAGGGGGTGAGGTTATCAAAATTGGAAGGGCCGTGCAGTGACTGTTGCTGAGAGTAGGCTTCGCTTCCCGATGCAGAGCCAGCCGAGCTCGACAAGAGGGTGTCATCATAACTGCCGCGGCGCAAGTTACTGTAGGGCACAGGGATAGGGGGAGCGGAAGCGCCCGAAGGCGATTCGTGCTTCGCGAGAGCCATGACCTTGTCCTTACGGCGTCGCTGAGTTGTGATGCCTTCCTTTTTAGCACGCGACCTCGCGTACCGCAGCCCGCAACTAAGCGTGCCAAATCCCGTGAGCAACAGAAAAAAAACGCACATCAAACACGCGAAATGTGAAACACGCACGCGTTGCAAAGGTCCTTCTTCCCACTAGGCCCCTTTCTCCATTCTGGGCTTGTTGTCACCTTGCAGCTCGAACAGCGCGATATGCCCGCGGGTGGGTTCCCTGAGGCACGACCACTGCCTGCCGAGTGATCCCTCACACTTCCTGGGGGCGTAGAACGGCGGGAACCACGGGGTGGGGGAACCGTCTCCACTGTGCCTGAAGACGACTGGTTACTTTCTGGCGGTGAATACGAATATCCTGGGGACAATGAACGATATGAGGGGGGCAAAGGGCTATCTGTATCAGTGAAGGTGGAAGAACCCCAAGGCGATGAGTGATGGATGCCATAGGAAGGCTGTCGAGGTTGCTGAGAGTTAGAATGGTATGCTGGTGACCCCGTCTGAGCTGCTGTCGATGACCAATGACCATACGAGAGCGGCGGGGGAGAGGGATCGATGGCCGCCGGTGACCAGCTATGGTACTGGGTGTTACCCTGGGACGCCGTTGTCTGGGCGTTCTGAGGTGAAAGATAGCTGCTGTACGCGGACATGGGAGGGAGACTGTATGAGGTTGTTTGTGGGTAGTATTGCGGTCCCTGGGTCATATACGAAGCATCATACTCCGCTTGTTGTAAAGAAGCGGTACTTTCCGAAGCGGATCTTGAGTCGGAACTCACAGAGTGACATGCAAAAATTATCGAGCCTGATGGCGCTAGGGTTAGAGCGTGACAAGGTGGCCGTGCAGGGGCTCACCATGAGGAATGTAAACGGATTCAACGTCTCGAAATCCGTCTGATGTCTGAATTGTGGAGCTTGCCTTGTACCGTCGCGTGCAGGTGGTCTTGGCATCTCTGGCACCAGGGGCGTCGCCGTGGATTTGGACGTCCGCAGACAGTTTAGCAAAATCACGGGCTAAAGGAGCTTCGTCTTGTTCAGGGGGCCAGCTCATGAGGAGAGCACGATCCGGGTGGTTCATCAGGACCTGGAATACCCTGGACATATTCCCGTTGTGCGGGATGTTGTTAACAAGACGCGAGTAAAGAATTTGGGCCTGCTCCTCATTCATGGAAGTTGTTCCACACCAATTCGTCCAGCCCGTTTTGGCGTGCTCATCATTGTCGTAGGGCGTGAGGTCAACGGCCGCGTGCAGAAAGCACAGGACGAGATCATCAGCGGCCCAGTTGATGACGAGATCTAGGGCCATGTAGTTGGAGTCGACAGCGATTTTATCCGCATCGGGCCAAAAATGCGCTGGGCCTTGGTGGCCGAGGAGGCGACGCACGCGGGAGAGGCGCGAATAACGCATTCTAAGGATGGGAGACGGGCATGAGTGATGCGGGTGGTAAAGGGGACCATCAAGCGTGGAGGCCCACGAGGGGTTGGCGTACCGAGTGACACTTCCGTGCAAAGCTTTGGTTTTAAGAACATTTCCGAGGTCGTTCTTTGCGGAGGTCTGTTCGTCTGGGTGGACAAACTTGAGTAAGGGCTGCCCTATTAAAAGGTCCGCTTGATCGACGAGATGGTAGGACAAGACGGGGTCGAGGTAGACAAAGTTCAGGTCAGCGGAGAGCAGTGTCCAATCTGAGTAGTGGGAGAAAAGGGAAATAGGTCAGCGGAGATGTATACAAGGCGCTCGAGAAGCGAAAAAAGGCGGGGAAATATAAACAATGAATGATCGATCGTGCAGAAAAGTAAGTAATAGGATACTGACAGCATCGAGTCTCGCCTACTTTGGGGAGCCTGTGATCGGGAGGCTGCGCGGAGTGTTGAGTGTTGAGAGAGTCGAAGGAAGAGATGTTGAGGACATTCCGGGGAGGGAGCTGGTGGTGAGTGTAGGTGGGGGGATCAGGAGAATCGTAGGGTCTGTGCGCGTTGGCGAGATAGCTCATCGAAAGGGGGTGATGCAAGGGGAAGAAGAAAAAAGAGAAAGAGATGTCGTTAAAGGTGAATGTAGAGTAAGAAGGAAGCAAGGGGACGGAGTAGGAAGCGGGCAGCGGTGTTAATTAGACTGTGAGCGACCCACTCTTCGGCGCTATACGCTCGGGACGGTGCAACACAGGGGTTCACCTCAATTTCATTTTCCCCCTCCACCGACCACATACCCCCGCCCGTCCCCCCCAACCCTCTCCTTGCCGTCGCTTCTCGGCATAGCTATGTCCGTGGTGACCATCACCCTTTCGCTAGAACTGCCCGCCACCAGATGTTGTCCTCCCTGCCGAGGACACTCTGCTCTCAGTCCTGATTGGGTGACGCCCCCCGGGAAACCGTCACATGATTGATTCTTCATGATCGGTACCAAGATCCGATTCCCGATCTGCACCCCTTCCTGGCTTCTCAATCAACTCAAACTCTCACCGTACAAGTCCAGGTCTCGGGTCTACTGCTCCCGCGGTCCATGGGTTGATCTTTCCCACAGTGTCACTAACGCCCACAGACAGTACACTCATTCATCTCCCACCTGAATGAAACTTTGACACAGTTGGACTAGACCCTAAACGACCATCATATCGTTCAAATTTTCAAAATAGGGCCAAATATCCCAATCCATTACCCGATTATCACGTCTCTACTCCGAATCATGCCTGTCCCAACATCGGTCGATAAGAATATATGGGTTGCTGCTGGCGATGGTGACTTTGCTCGAGTGAGGGTCAGTAGCCTGTTCAATTCTAGTTGCGATACCCATCAAACCGAACGGATTATTGTAGGAGTTAGTTGAGCACGAATGCAAGTTTTTCAATGCCAATCCTCAACTCCGCTAATTCCATGGATATTCCCTCACTCAGCCATATCTCCTAACGTACCGGATTCATTCACGTACACCCCCATGTGCGCTTTCGATCCGGTCCTATGTGTCGTATTCATGTCGTTTCCCAAAGGCATGCCGCCGCATCTTACGGTCACTTGGATATCTTGACATACCTTATTTCCAAAGGTACGAACCTCGGTGGCAGCTCGTTTCAGCTAATCATACTACTGTTACAGGTGGAAACGTCAACGTCTCCGATGAAGACGGTGATACCCCTCTCTATACGGTAGAAGATATAGAAACCGCTCGCCTTCTCGTTGACAACGGCGCAGACCCAATGTGGCAAAATCACGAAGGGCTGACGGTATGCGAAGCCCTCGTCATCCACACTCCCCTCCTGAGACTGTGATAGCCGGCCGCTTCGCTGGAACAGGAATTTCCACAAGTGGCGAACTATTTAAATTCTATCACCGCTACGCCTCTCGCCGACTCTGAGAATCGCGTTTCAAGTCAGCTCCTTTCACAGCACTCACAAGAAGCAACATCAGAACGCCTTACTTCTTCGCTCATGAGTCAGCTAAGGGACATCGCCCAAAACGAACCAGAAGGAGATGAAGGCCACAGGGACGAGGAGCTCAGGCAGGCTGTCGGTCGTGCTGTGTTGGAAACCTTGATCACCGGATACACAATGACCAACGGAGGCGCCGATCCGACAATACACAGGCATTCGGACCAGACGGATGGCCAGCCGTGATATATTTCCCCATCAGTTATACGAAATTGTGTAGTTTCTCCAGACCTTTTTTTTTCTTGAGAACCGACATGTGTTTTACATAGAGGTGTAATTCATGAGAGTTACACGGGCTCGGGAATTGCGGGGTGGGCCGATCGAACAGTGACGAGACGTCTCAGGCACGTCGAGACATTTGAATGATACATCCGCAGAGATATCAGTGGCAAGCAAAATGGGGTTCAGATCAGATCGCTTCGCAGACGAGAGAAGACTTTTCTCTGTACGTAAGGCCAAAGAAGCAGCGCATACAAGATGACATAATCAGTAGCTCGCTGTGCTAAACCTCGACCTTCTTCACTAGACTCCAACCGGAAGATAGCTGTTCCCTGATCAGCCGATCTGGGACGACGGTGGAATCTAGATCCTGCACGATTGTGGCCAAATCCGTCGTTTTTTCTTCTTCCAAGACCATCGCACGGCCGTATAAACTATGACTTCATGGGAATGTCCCGTACCCGTTGCGGCCTTTCTCTCATCGAGCGATCTCGAAAACCACTCACAACGGGACTCTAGAGACACCCACTTCATCGATGATGCCAGATCTAGGACCTACGATGCGGTTTGCATTCCGCTCACCACAGCAAAGTGGATGGAGAGATGGAGAGGCATGTGCATCATATCATCAGAACCTGACGGCGAGACTCGGAGGGCTGAAGGCTCCGAGCTTCGCGCGGAAACTTGGAGAGCAAACCCCGCATTCGAGCTTGGTGAGGTGACCATGACGCGTCTCGGTGCGTACTTTTTCACGAGAGTGCTGCGTTGCGTCATCTGCTGATGGGAGTCCATGCATCAGAGGAAGCAGAAGGCGTCATCGCGATGGTTTCAGACTGGCTAGAGCTGGATGCAGCCGATAGCTGGGTCAGACACGACTCCGAGATTGTGAGTTTATTGTCGTCATCTCCGGTTCCTCAATAACCGGGGGGGTTCCCACAACATCTGGAGCCCACCACATGGCTGAATGTCCCTTTACCAGGCCCTGCAACAGGAGCTATCCTACGCGTCATACTTGGACGTACAAACTGCGATATTCCCACCGCCTCGTAATCGCAGTCAGATTGCGGCCTATGGGCGCGCCGTCAACACCTGCCTCGCGCGGACCCCTTACATGCAATTTTCCATCCGACTGCCTATCTATGACCCTGCCATCTTCCAGGCAGCCTCCCCCGCGCGCTCCGCCTCTGGCGCTCCGCGTAGCAAAATGCCCTCTTCGTTCTCATCTTCTTCCTCGCCATCGACACCGATTCGCTCACCGGGATCCAGGCCCGTACCGTCGACAAAAGCATCGGAGGCTGAGCTGAACGCCACATGGGAGATGTGGGATGCCATAAGGTCCATCTGTGCTTACAATCCGCGCTTAACCTTAAGTGCTTGCTTTGGTGTGGTCGGCGTCCAGGATTGTGCCTGACCATGCTTCGCTGTCTAGCCTTGGACCTCACGCCACCTCTGCCGTCAGTACCGGGCGTCTTGAATCGCTGGGTTGCGGAGCCTATCAGACACCTATTTATCCCAGCATCGTCATTCATTGCAAATACGAAGGGGTACCCTGTGCTGCCCAAGGGTTCGCAGTCCTTCATTCGCGACGTGATGAAGGTCAGACTGTATCAAACTCCACTCTGAGCGTCTTCCTGAGCTCTGTTCTTACCCCTGCCACGTTCAGCACCGCCCAGTGGTCATCCTGTCTGAGACTAACGCTGGCCTACACGTAAAAGGGGGTGAGGCCGCGTATGTGCAATACGTACGCCACCTAGATAAAACAAGCCCTGCGTTGGTGCAGGCCAAGACGGCAGGCACGGTGGAGAATTTCGCACGGGGATATCAGGATTATCTACAGGCACCTCTCCAGGTCTGGGCCGACGACGTCACGTGGATCATGGTGTACTGACCCCTTCCATTCATAGCCCCTTATGGACAACTTGCAGGGGATCACTTATCAGACGTTCGAACAAGATCCTGTGAAGTATCAAAGCTATGAAGAGGTACGACTTGGCGCCTTGATTCAGCATCATTAATTAACGTACAATTACGTGCCTAGGCCGTGCACGCGGCTCTACTAGATTGGCCTGCATCAGAAAGGATGTGAGTATACTGGCGTCGAGTCATCGCACACGTGTAATATGTCGGCACCGCTCTAGAGTCATCTGCGTGGCGGGAGCTGGAAGGGGCCCTCTCGTCGCACGATGTCTAAGCGCCATCGCGCGCGTCAAGCGCAACGCATTTGTATACGCGATAGAGAAGAATCCAAGCGCCTATGTAACGTAAGTTTTACCGTGGACATTGCCCAATCCATCCTATCTCCTGGACCCGTGACACCCCCATCTTAGTCTGCAGCAGCGGAAGGCTTCCGAATGGAAGGAGAAGGTCGGCCTCTTGTTTGGCGACATGCGGTCTCTCGCACTTCCGGAATCTGCGGACATTGTTGTCAGTGAATTGTTGGGCTCTTTTGGAGACAATGAGCTCAGTCCCGAATGTCTCGACGGCGCAATGCGTTTCTTAAAACGTAGGTGCCCCCTCTTCCGATTCTTTCCGCTGCCCCAGTTTTTCACGGCGCCTCTTATAGCAAATGGAATTTCAATACCATCATCGTACACGGCCTACCTGGCGCCGTTGTCATCTTCCAAACTTTATAACGAGGTCCACGCGGGAAAGGACGACAAGGCATCGGAGACGCCATACGTCGTGATGTTTCAGGCGGTAAATATTCTCAGCGGTCAGGGGGCCGATGATGGTGGCCGTTGCGGCACACAAATACAGGAATGCTGGGAGTTTGAGCACCCACGGCGTGACGTGGTGCTCGACGAACGAGGCAGGTCGTCCCGGGTTCCGCGGTCGTGCGTGCCCTGACCAATTGTTCGTGTTTTCACACACAGGATTACCAGTGACGAACAGCCATAACATTCGGTCTGCGACGCTCACCTTCCATATTCCGCACGCGGGAGTTCTCCATGGGCTAGCAGGCTACTTCGAGGCCGTGTTGTACGGAGAAATCGGGCTCAGCATACATCCGAACCGGAAGGAACATATTTCTAAGGACATGCTGAGTTGGTTCCCGCTGTTCTTCCCCCTAAAGGTAAAACACATGCACCACCACCACCACCGTGCCTTCCTTTCCCCATCTCCTTTCCCCCCCTCCACGCCCGCGTCTAAGGTCTAAAGCATGTTCACACACAGGAACCGTTGTACTTGCCGAGCAACTCCGAACTTCAAGTCTCCATATGGCGTCTGACTGACCAACGCCAAGTGTGGTACGAATGGTATGCGGAATCGTTTCTGCCGGTGCTACGACCGCCGGCAGAGACGCCGAAAGTGGGGCCTCTACCCAGGGTCGATGGACACGGGTCCTTTACGACGGCGACATCGACGCCGTTTGTCCCGCCCAGTCCACTGATCGACGCGATGGACAATCCCTTCTTTGTCTCTGGAGACCAACTCTCGAAGGAAGTGACGAAGCGAGTTGGGGAGGGCTCTAAAGTAGAAACTGGGGTCGTCAAGATTGGACAGACAACGCTACACAATCCCGGCGGCAGGAGCAGCTGGATCGGGCTTTGAGAGCCGCGGGTGTTGTCTCCTTGGAGAGTAGCAAAAAATCAGGCGTGTAATGATTCGACCTGCTGTTGCAGAACCTACA
Source organism: Russula ochroleuca (assembly GCA_015178965.1). Taxonomy (NCBI): domain Eukaryota; kingdom Fungi; phylum Basidiomycota; class Agaricomycetes; order Russulales; family Russulaceae; genus Russula; species Russula ochroleuca. The sequence goes on from WHVB01000002.1 coordinate 1,469,626, forward strand.
TTGTAGCAGTTGGGTGGAATCAATCGGATCGGGGATCGTTAATAATCATCGGGATCAGCGGGACAAAAGAAAAAAAATCCTTCGAGCCGGGTTCGAACCAGCGACCTCGGGATAGCGCTGAGGCTAGGTTGCAAATTACAGTCCCACGCTCTTCCAACTGAGCTATCGAAGGCTGCATGGTACCTGTTGGTTGACATATATCAGCTTATGGGCGTCAAGGTTAAGCGACTAGTAGCACAGTAACAGCCATCTTTAACAAACACCCTGGTTCGTTTCGGGTGATCTTCTGATTCCCCCATCTGCACTGCCGTCGACTTGGATGAAGTACGCATAGCATGATATGTGTGGCATCGTCTGTTCTCTTCTGGAGCGTCGTGATGCCCGATCTCGAACCCGTGCTTCTGTGCTGTGCTTTCGTCACTGCGCCACGGTTAGCGTTGAGTTTGCCCGTCACTACCCTGCTTTTATCGTTATCAGCCACGGAAGAGCTCTTCTCACATAGACGCCGTCTTGAGGTCCTTTATGCAGGTTGTACTACCCCATTAGTCTCTGCCAGTGAGAGGGAGAGTAATCCGCCAAGACAACCGATCGTCAAATATTATGCCCAGGCTGTATGGATGCAACACTTCAAAACTCTGAGAACCCATGCGCGGATCACATCATGCTGTACAACCATCTATGAACGGAGAGACGATTTTGACTCAGCTATATCTCGTATAGTCGTATGGTCGTATAGTTCGGAGGTCCCGTTTTCAGTGTAGCTCAGACGGGACCCCAGTGTGTCACGGTGGTATGAGATTTACGAGTGTCGCTACTGTGTCGCTTGATGGTTCCAAGCTTATCAAACCCCTGCGAACTTGCACAAAGCAAGCCCCGAGGCGTCCCGCAACATCAAGTGCCAACATGCGGCTTCATACTTACCGGCGTGGGCCGAAATTTGCTCACCCTCACGCTCAAACAGTGTTTAGAGTACAACTCCTAGTCATGCCATAGCATCAACATCTACGGCAACCGACGCAACGTTTGTCTAACTACACTGCCCGACGACGAAATAAACTCTGGCTTTCGCTGTCATGGATGATATCAGGGCTACACATACAAAGCAGACAGTTGACACATACCTTTCACATTTTAACGCACCACAAGCACTACGCATCATGCTCCGGGACACGGTCATTTGACAGGAACAGCGCGAGCTTGCGGTGCCCATTTGCCAATGCTATTGAAAATGGAGTCTGACCTTCGTCATCTTGGACATCGATATCCGCTCCATGCTCAATTAACAACCGTGACACGTCGAGGGATCCCCTCAGCGATGACAGGTGTAACGGTGTCTTGCGGCGCCGTCCCCGTGCATTCACATCCGCACCATGTCCAAGTAAGAGCTGCGCCGTCGCATAGTATCCTTGTTGCGATGCACGGAGCGGAAACATGAAGTGTTGGTCGTCCCAGGTGCTTACATTCGTAGCGGTGTTGACTGGAGACTGTAATGCCTTGTGCAGAGGAGAGTCTCCGAAGTAGTCGAGGGCATTTACATCTGCACCATGGCCGAGCAGAATTTTCATGGTGTCGATATTTCCACTGCCTGCAGCTTCATGAAGTGGGGTCGAGTCGTGCGTGCTCCGGACATTCACGTCTGCACCGCCCTTGACCAGAATTTCCACAACTTCGAATTTCCAAAATCGTAATGCTTCATGTAATGGAGAGTCTCTCCGGCAGTCAAGGGGATTTACATCTGCACCATGGCTGAGCAGTAGTCGTACGACGTCGAGTTTTCCACTTTCTGCGGCTTTATGAAGAGGTGTCGTGTCGTGAATGTTCCGGACATTCACGTCCGCACCGCTCTTGACCAGAAGTTCCACAACGTCGAATCTCCGAAATCGTAATGCCTCGTGTAACGCGGAGTCGCCCCGGTGGTCAAGGGTATTTACATCTGTACCAAGGCTGAGCAGCAATCGTACGATGTCGAGATTACCACTTCCTGCAGCTTCATGAAGCGGAGTCGCGTCGTAGATGTTCCGGGTATTCACGTCCGCACCGCCTTTGACCAGAAGTTCTACAATGTCGAATTTGCAAAATCGTAATGCCTTGTGCAGTGGCGAGTCTCCCCGGTTGTCGAGGCAATTTACATCTGTACCATGGCTGAGCAGCAATTGTACGATGTCGAGACTTCCGCTTCCTGCGGCTTCATGAAGCGGAGTCGCGTCGTGGATGTTCCGGGCATTCACGTCCGCTCCGCCTTTGACCAGAAGTTCTACAATGTCGAATTTGCAAAATCGTAATGCCTTGTGCAGTGGCGAGTCTCCTTGGTTGTCGAGGCAATTTACATCTGTACCATGGCTGAGCAGCAATTGTACGATGTCGAGACTTCCGCTTCCTGCGGCTTCATGAAGTGGGGTCGAGTTGTACCTGTTCCGGACATTCACGTCCGCACGACCCTTGAATAGGAATTCCATAACGTCCAGTTTTCGGGATTGTACTGCGTTGTGCAATAGAGCGTCTCCCTGGTTGTCGAGGCAATTTACATCTGCACCGTGGCTGAGCAGCAATTGCGCGATGTCGAGATTTCCACTTCTTATAGCTGCATGAAGTGGAGTCATAATGTTCATGTCCCGGGCATTCACGTCCGCAGTGTGTTCCAATAGAACTCGTGCAACCGCGGTGTGTCCCGAGACTACTGCTACATGTAATGGGGTGCCCTGACTGCCACGACTTCCATTCGGATCCTGTCGACGTGTGATAATGAGGTGCTCCACGAGGCTTCCAATACCACAAAGAGCTGCATAATAAAGCGGGGATGGTTTCGTCCGTGATCCCCAAGACCGGCGACTGTCTATATCATGTATTGAGATCCACACCGCAAAATGTTTTCTGTCTGGGTCAAAGAGGCGCTCCATCCCGTCCTGTATCTGGGACGCCACACCATCACACTGAGCATGGTGGAACCAGCTATGAGCGGCATAATTGGCAAGGGGAAAGCTGTCGACGATGTCTGCGTTGTGAATATCTGGTTGGAGTAGGGTGCTGATGCAAGACTGTGCAAGGATTGTGTGGGCAGGCTCCGGAGAGATGTAGTAGTGGGAAAGGCCCCCTTTGTCTGACTTGGCGAGGCGTTCTGAGGTCAAGAACTCCTTTACCGAGTAGTGGGAAAATTGAACAATTTGGGAGTCGTGATCGTAGTAGTAGTCGTAGTCGTGATCGTAGTCAACGTCATTGTGCCCGATAGTGGTCACTAAAGTAGAACATGCAGACAGCACGGCTTCATGTGCATCCCTCGGGCGCAAACTAGTGTTCAACCTTGGAATCGCTGTGTCAAGCTGAATTGCAAGAACTTCTGCAAGTTCTTTGGTACGCAGCGGCCAACGAGAGAATGCCAGGCACCGGAAAAGACGAACGGCGTACTCCTGCTTCTCCTCGTCGATTTCGAGCAATATTCGTTCATATGTTTCGTCCAAGGTCCTCGGTAATTCATTCAGAACACGTCGAATGCTTGCCGGAAAACAGCGCCGCAGTCTATCCAATTGACAGACTACCCACCTGAACCTGCGTCACGTTGTAAGCGACCAAGGTGCAAAATCTCAATAGTGATGCCTTACATCCCATTAGCATTTTTTGACAGCGAACTGATGATTAGTTGCCTGTCCTCCGCCCTCCACCTCCGCCCCATGTTCACATCTAAGTCAACAACCGATTCGATGTAGTTGATAATGTCCCTCCTTTGGCCCCTCTCATCGTGGAGAGACACAGCGTGAGATGCCAAAGGCTCCAGGACCGTTCGAATGTCTGCCTCGGGGCGACTCGTGATACAGAGACGTATGTCTGGATGATCCAAATCGATAAGTTCCTTCACGAGCTGCAAGACCTTTTCACGTGGAGAGGGTATTCCAGGCTTATTGGGACTTTCATCCACGGCATCCACTATGATGTACACTCTGCCATGGCCAGGGATTGCGAGAACATTTTGGAGGCATCGGATCAGGTCAACCTCGCTGGGTTGTCGCAACCCATTACCGTGTACCTCATACAGCCTCGATAGAATGTCGTAACAATGATGGGAACGAGAGCAAAGCTGAGTGAGAAGAGAGGATAGAAGTCCGCGACGATCCTGCTTTCCGGTGTCCTTGAAATCAAAGTAATAATATATGACTGAGGCCAATCCAGTTGCACGTATGGATTCGATGTCCTTTATGATCGAAGAACTGGTCACCAATATAAGCTATGTCAACACAAGTCGGCTGAGGTATCACTCACCAAAGAACGCTCTTGCCGGATCCCGCTACGAAACCAGAGATCATCAGCATTGTGGGTGGAGCAACTAGGGAAAATCGTACGTTTCCCGTGAGTCCATAACAGAGTGCCTGTCATCTTCCATTCATTGTAGATAACCCCTTCAAGGAACCATGCGGCAGTCCCATTATGATGGGCTTCACATGCAGTGTTATGATTGATTGATGGATCCGGGGGAGAAAGCCACCTCTGAATCCTTTCTTGCAGTTGATCAACTAAAATAATTTTAGTCTCAGCCTCATTTAATAGCGATGGCACAAAATAACAAACATTTCATCTTGTTCAAATCATCTGATATCTTTTGCATCGCAACTGGCACTTGCATTCAGCTGTACTCACTTACAGATCTGAGCTGAGTACCATACCGAGAGCCTCCCGGATATTATCTATTGATGCCTTTCCATCTGAAGCGACAAATATTCAGCACACTGAAGGAAATGTCAACCAATGCTTCCGTACCGTCCATGACCACCTTCATGTTGTTGAACAGACCATAGACGACCTCCATGGTCTGTGTTGCAGTCATCCGTGATTCTTCCATAGTGAGTCGGTCCAATCTCTGTAACACTGCTTCAATATCGTTCTCTCCTAGTAGTTTTTTCGCCATTTTCTCTGCATCATGCTATGTTAAGTGAGATGTATCAGCAAGGCAAGCATGAACTCACTGAATCGGCCCTGTTTTATTTGCTGCGTCGCCAGAGCAAGGACTTCAAGCAGTTGAACCATTATTTTGACCAATATTTCTCCCACAGCAGAGGGGATATCGGTGAGGACTTTGAGACGACCAAGGTAATGTTCGAAACACTCAAAAAGCTCGATAAGTGCGTCGTAACTGGTGCTAACTCCCTTAGCGGCCTTCATGAATTGGGTGTCAAGACTGCAGACACGGGCAAGCAGGAAAGGGAATATATACATACTGCGAGTAGGAGACCAACACCGGCAAATATCGCTTTTGCTGCTGGAATTCTCTGCAGGGTGGATGATGAACTTTCGCAAAGATACGTCAATTTGGTTAGCCTTACCAAACCAATGCCCTCGCCAAAGACGCCACTGGTAGAAAGCCCAAGGAGAATGTCAACAGTTGGCTTTAGCCGTCTCATGAGCTGAACCTTCCAATCTCCATCCCGAAACTGGTTGAAGGCATGAGCTTGTTCTTGAAGAAGTTCGAGTACTGCGTCAGAAGAGTCACAGGGTAGGAGCCTGGCGGTAAGCGGATCTGTCGCAATGTCCTTTCCTGTCTTCTGGTGGTATTCCCTTAGGGCAGCGTTAAAAAGGTCCTGGAACCGCGAAAATGATACGTTTGGATTGGAACTTGAGGAAGACATAGAGCCACTTGAATGAGGACGAGGGAAACACTTGAAGGAATGTTGGTAGGCGAAGAGCGCAGGGCGCAGGGCATGGGACGGTTGCACGTACAGTATAGCCACTGTATAGCCTCTTCCATGACGCCGTCGGCTGAAGTTGACCCAGACCGTCCGAACGCTCCAACACGGAAGTCTGCAGAGAGTTACTTCCCTCGCATTACACTTTTGGTCAACCAATTCCTCCTCTCAACCAAATTCCAATATCCACACCAACTTTTTGCATTGCTAACGTGAGCTTCACGTGTCTAGAGGTGCGCTGGCATAACAATCCCACGGTATACGTAATTGCAGCCACGATGACATTTTCGGCGCGCCTTGAGCCCATGCCCCAACGATAGCCGAAGCCTCAAAATGGGGTCGTACGTCACCCTCAAAGTCGCGTTCGTTGCCCTATTGATTCTCAATGCCCTCCTGTGGTCGCAAGGCTCGCACAGTCGAATACATCGCAGTCACGCACTTTTATCCTCCAAGCCCCATTTTTCTAAGCGGACCTTGCCCGGTCTCCTGGTGAACAGGCAATATGACACTTATAATGAAGGCCCTGGCGAGGTGTGTGACCAAATTCACTGATAGTACACTTCCATCCTCAACTTGCTTCAGTGCGAACCAATAACCGTTCCTGTTGAAGATCAATGCGAGCATGTGTATGACACCACATGTCCAACATCAGAGACCTTCCTTTCCGTCCCGTACCTGCAATATTATTTCTGCGCCAGTCCAACCGCTCGGCCATTTGTATTCCTTGGTCTCCTGCTGTGGCTTGGTTTCCTGTTTTCCACCCTTGGCATTAGTGCCTCAGACTTCTTTTGCCCCAATTTAGCAACAATCGCACAACTTCTCAATCTAGACGAACATGTTGCAGGCGTCACCTTCCTTGCGCTCGGCAATGGCAGCCCCGACGTTTTTGCAACATTTGCTGCCCTGCGTACAAATGCGGGAAGTTTGGCCATAGGAGAACTTTTGGGCGCGGCGTCCTTCATTGTCTCGTGCGTCGTGGGTTCCATGTGTATCATCAAACCTTTTCGAGTCAACCGAGGCCCATTCTTACGGGACATCGCATTTTTCACCGTTGCCGTCACTACGCTACTTTTCATTCTTTATGACGGGTGGATATATGCTTGGGAAGCGGCCCTCCTCGTCGTGTTGTACTTGGCGTACGTGTTCACTGTGATTGTGGGCAGCTGGTGGGAGCACAGATGCGAGAAGAAGCACCTTCTGGAGGCTCGGATACGAAGCGAGTATGATGAAGAGGGCGTGCAGCCCTACCGGGACCACGAGCCCTATCGAGATGAACGTGAGCGCTGTTGTTCTATCCGTGACTCGGTCTCACATAGCATCCAGCTTCACGCTCGCCTTCCAGTGTTCCGTTGTTATTCCCTGGAGCTGGTCAACCACCCTTGTCATTGCTGCCTCGCCTCGATTTGCCCGCGCAACCTTCGTATCAACACCCTCAAGACTCACGAGCTGAATCAAGGTCCTCATCGCGATCCCCGCGCCTGATGACAATGCCATCCTTTTCCCTGGTCGGCGCGCTCGAATTTCGAAGTGTAATTTCGTCATTGCAGCAAGAAGCTGCCGGTTCCTCGCTGGGCACTTTCGAACCTCTGTTAACACCGTACTTCGGCGGACACTATCACGGCTTTGGCCGTTCGCGGTCGCGCTCACATGGTTCCATGCATAGTGGAAGCATGCAGGGATCAGATGCTTCGTCTGACGTCCCCTTGAGCCCATTGCCTCCAGCGCCTCTTCCCGCCCCCGACCAGGGCCCTTCCTTGCCCGAACCTCCCCTCATTCTCATTGACAGTGACGCTGAGTCGCGGATTCCCGAGATTTCTCACACACCTGCATCCCCACGTTCCGATACTAACAGCGACGTTGCACATCACATAGTTGCAACTCGCCGCCAAAGTATATGTCTCGCTCTAACGCGCACGTCCCACATCCTTTTCCCTACGATGCACGAATTCAAAACAAAGAGTTTACTTGGAAAGTTCGCGGCTGTCTTTGCTGCCCCGGCGGTGTTCGCGTTGACTATCACCCTTCCTGTTGTGGTGCGACCGTATGATAGCCTTGGCCGTCGCTATGAAAAAGACCCAAGTACGGTTAATACACTCACTACCTTTGAGGAAGATGGAATCGAACGCACTCTTATCGCTGAAGAGGTGGTGCTTGAGGAGATGCACGAATTGAAGTTCAACAAGTGGCTTATGGCGGTTCAATGCGCTTTCGGTCCATTGTTCTGCACTGCTGTACTCTTCAGTACGTCGATATATCAGTTATTTTTATTCCAAAGTGAAAAAAAGTTTATCATCTTACACAGAGGATTTTTCGTATGAGCGATGGCTCCTGCTCGGGATAGGGTTGGCAGGTCTCGTAGCTGGAATATCCGTGGCTATCTTTGCCAACAAGGGAGATCACCGCGGGTGGCTTCTAGCCCGCTGCTCGATGGGTTTTCTTGTCGCCGTTGTTTGGATCATGGCCATTGCAGATGAAGTCATCAACATCCTACAGGTGAGCAAAGCGAACATGTCAATTTGAGGTATACATGAACACTGGTTAGACCTTTGGCTTTATTTTTGGGCTGTCGGACGCAATCATTGGCCTGACGATATTTGCCGCCGGAAACTCGATGGCTGACTTGGTGGCTAATATGAGCGTCGCTGTGCGTATTTTCCTCACCTGCTCCTTGAATGTTTCATCCTCAGGTTGACTCAGGCATTTGCCCCTATTATGGGATTCTCGGCTTGCTTTGGTGGGCCAATGCTCAATATATTGTTGGGCGTTGGTGTTTCCGGCTCGTATGTCATCCACACCACCGCTGAACCCTACAGGCTACACTTTTCCACCACCTTGCTCGTGAGCACAGTAGGGCTACTCTCCCTCCTCATCGTGACCATGATCTTCGTCCCCCTGAACGGCTATTTCCTCACACGCAAGTGGGGTGTGTTCCTCATCTGCTTTTACGTAGTGATCATGACAGTCAATGTCGTTGTGGAGGTGCTTGGACTTGACTAGAGGGTTTGGAGAGTTAATGTGTTCGTCACTGCCTACATTGCTCTCGATACCTGGACCGAGTGCTGATTTATATTCACGAGAAGCTATTTATTTATCTGCATTGTACTTATAGCGCTACAATTGCCCAATATCCACTCCCATTACTTGCTTCCTAGTTCGAATTCCAACTCACCGGCACCCCACCACCGAACTCCGCTTCACCACCCGCGGTTAAGTTGGAGGAGAAAGGCATCCATCTACGCTTATTCCTTAACCCAACCTTCTACTCTCTTCCTTCACTCCTGCATTTTTATCCTACCTTATACGCCTTTTAACGACCCTTCTCTATCACAATCTTAACCCGCCATGAACCCTTTCGTCATCCTCGCCGTCTCTATTCCCCTCGTGTCTGCACTTACAGTCAACACACCGTGAGTGACTTCACTCAACATATCGGGTCGGTTTACTCACTTTCCTGCAGAACGGCCCCAGTTGTCTGTGGTGTGCATTTATCCATACCGTCACCTTTTACGTGTTGATTCGTTGTCTAGAACCCTTACAGATTACATGGTCTCCAGAGAGTTCCTCGCCGCCATACTATCTCTCCCTTATCCCTGGTTTGACTTTCTTGTGGCCACCTTTACTTTGTACATGTCGCTCACCAATCTTCAACCAGCGGGCCAGCCCAGCGCAAGTGCCGTAAGCCGTTTTCCTACGCCCTTTTCGCATTAATTGATGTCTCCTTGATGTAGCTTAAGCAGTTCCCTACGCAAGAAGGTACTAGCTTTACCTGGGAAAAGGTCACCCTGCCCGTTGGCACAGGCTTGTATGTACAAACTACGCAATGATTTGCACCCGATGTACTCACACCTGTATGAAAAGCACCGTGTCCTTGAAGGATGGCCATGGCCAGCAAGTGTACTCTGCGCCTGCAACGGTTCAAGATGGGGGCGACTCAAGGTATGGTGGTGTATGCGCCTTTCTGGCTCTTTATTCACGACTCGTTCAAATCCTAGTTGCGTCAGTCATGACGTCAAGGAGGGCAAGGAAGCGAGCGCTTCTGGCTCAGCTACGTATGAAGCCCCCATTCTGTGTACGGTTGGCTTCATTCTAATGCGCCCCGCAGCTCCACAAGTGTTTCTCCTGGTGTCGCTGCGGTCAGCCCAGGGACATCTTCAAGTCCTGCGGCCACCGGCTCCCCTACCTCGTCTAGTTCTACGCCCGCCAGTCACAAGTCGGAGTTAGCGAAGTCGTCGAGTAGTGCGTCACCGAGCCAGTCCGTAAAAGCGAACTCGGTTGCCCGAGACATATCATCCGGAGTTATTGCGGGCATAATGTTCGCAGTAGGTCTGACGAGCATTCTGGTTACATTGGTGGTTTAAGCGGGGACACAAACTATTAGATAGAGATTGGGATGTAAACAAGTCTAGCCACGGAAAGGTCACGCGGACCGAATATGAGTAAAGTGATGCCGAGCTGAGGGTAATGCACCGAACATGTGATTACGCTCTTGACCGCCCACAGCCCGCGGGTGGGCCCCAACTTCATCTCACCTTGAACCCGCCCTATGCCTTCCGGACACCTCTCCCGCCAGCTTCGTTTTGTACTCCCGGGAGCTGCTACTACCTACTGGTTGCACACCCCTTCTGTACTCGCCCGGATCTGGGCAGATGCTGCCCCCCTTGCCCGGTTCGTTCGTTTTCTTTTGAAACAACTTCCGCGACTCGATCACTCTGCTCATTCCGTCTCAGACCCTTGGTCGGCCTCTCAGCTTTCTCGGGTCTCTTGACCGTCGCCTTGTTCTTGTATATTCTCTTGATACCAGTGATCAAGGGCATCCCCCCAAACGTGCGTGCGCAATTTCTATGCCGCAAATACTGTCACACAACGTACACACCGTTGCGATGGCGACTAACTTAACGATCCTCCTCCCCCTTTCCCCTTCCTCCTGACCCCTTTTTGGTTCCTTTCTACCATATGGTCGCTTGACTCAGTATCGGTCGTGGAGACAATCCGGAGAGCTGTCATCTGTCATTCCGGTGCGTTGCTTTATTTGCGCGCGCGCGCGCGTCCCTACTCATTCCTTACCACGGAACCCTCGCGGCTGATGATCTGTCCCGTGTTGCTGTACGGTTTTTACTGTACTGTAGGTCCTGACGGTATCGACCATCTCGGGTTGGGCGGCGCTCTGCGGCGTGCTCGGACGGTACTCCGGTATGGGATACGTATTAGGCGTCATTGCAGGTGCGTGTATTGTGCTACCCTATCCCCTTCTGTTGCCTTGCGTTGTTGTTGTGTTGTGGTCTTCTATTCTTCCTATTTTCTCTTCACGTGTGGACTCTCAACTATTTGCTTTTCTTTTTTTCTGTTTAAACTGCATAGGATCCGGATTATATGCACTCGCGTTCGGCATTATGGGTCTACTTCCCGCTCCAAGAGTTGCTCGCCAGTGACGTGGACATAGGGGTGATGCGTATGCGTGTATCATAGTACCGCCGTGGCCGCTCGTACCCCCATTTGCGAAGACTACATCCCATAGCCGGTGCATCGTAGGGTTTGTTGCGTGCTGGTCGTGGCATGGTTGTTCGGACTTGCAGACCCGCGGCTTCCTGATGACCTGATGTGTACACATACTCTTTACGATTACAGCGGATCACAAATCTACAACATACAGTGGAACTACAATACCAGATCCAGATCAGATGATGGAGAAAAGACCCGTGTAAATCCCCCACATTACGCATTATGCTTTCCGACCCGCACGTCGGATATAACACTACTATTGCAATGTAGGGGGCGGATACTCTGGTAGACCCGAAAGGGCAGCATTGCACGATTCCCGCACGCGACGCTTGCTGGCGGCGTCGCTTGAGTGTCGGTAGCCAGTGGATACCTCTGACATCTGCAGAGCGGCGGCGGCAACAATGTCTAATGGCACCAGGGTCTCAATCTGACGTGCTTCCAGTCACGGAACAAAGAAAAACGCACCAATGTTTGAGTTGGCCTCCTTAATCAGCTACAAAAAGGCGTGTGAGACAGAAACGCGGATCAGAGCGGAGGTAGGCCAGTACCGAGTTCAACCGATCGACCTCTTGCGCCTGCGGCGTCTGGTATCCTCCGCCATACCCGCCATACGCACCGCCGAAAAAGCCGGTCGCGGAGGTACTGGATGGAGGGGCGCCAACGGTACCACCAAGGGCGCGAACCTGCGCCTCGGCAGCGCGCTTGCGTGTCTCCCACGCGGTCTTTAGCGCCTCGAATACGCTCTGTACCTGCTTCCAAGTTGGCGGATCCCAGGCCTCGAGTTCGGCCTTGTGCGTATGGATGAACACGCGCGGGTGCTGCACGCCGGGTGGAGGCGAGCCCACCGCACCGTTGGTTATGGGAACGGCGGCGCTGCTGTATGGCGGCGGGGAGAGCTGTTGTCCGAGATTTGAGTAGGGATCGAATTGGGCGAGCAGTTGTTGTTGTTGCTGCTGCGGAGGGTAGCCGTAGCCGCCGGTTTGTTGCGGCTGTTGATAGCTGTAGCTGGCAGCTGCTTGCTGGGTTGGATAGTCAGAGTATTGCCCCTGCATTTGTAATTGTGGGTAGCCTGTGGCGAGGGGGCTGATAGGGTTGACCTGACCGACAAACTGCTGACCGTAGCTGCCAGACGATTGGAAATTCGAAGGGGGGTACGGTGCCTGCAACTGTGGCTGATACTGCTGTTGCTGCTGCTGCTGCTGTTGTTGCGGCCATTGCGGTTGCTGTTGGAAGTACTGTTGGGTGTACCCTGTAGGATATGAGCCTACAGAACCCGGGGAGGATAGCTGTTGTTGTTGTTGCTGTTGCTGCTGCTGCTGCGGCCAGCCGGTGGAGTATTGCGGTTGCGGGGCAGAGGGTCCAGTGGGAGAGGAAGAGACAGCGTTAATATTTGGAAAGCGGGAGAGGGCACTGGCAGTGTGATCGATAAACGGGTTGTTGGAGAGTTCTGCCATCGATGAGTGAGCGAATTGTGATGAGCGGTCTTGTCCGTCGGCTCGAGTGGGTACCGGGATGACCGAGCTCCCGGACGTGGCGGTCCGGTGCGAGGAACCATAGTTCGGTACCGGGGCCGGGGCCGACGCCCGTGGCCCGGTGCCGTATCAAGTGATTGGATTTTATTCCCAAAGAAAGTCAAGGGCGGCGATGGAAGAGTTGCGCCCATCAAAACGGGGGGGCTTTCCCGTTCCGGTCGCGTGGGACCTGCTAACCGTCGAGCCTCGTCGCCAACTTGCCGTACTCCAATGTGCATTACCACACCAAATGCGGGCATGAGTACAAGTACTCGATCGTTATCGTAGGGTTAAGGCACTTCTTGGCCGCCCACGCCCATTTCGCAACGTCATCCCCTCTTGTCACTCACTCCCCCCTCCATGCCAAACGCGATCAGCAAAGCGGGAAAGAGGCTCTTTGCCCCAGACCCTGATGTTCGACGGTACGCCGCTGCAGATACCGCCTACGAGCAAGACGAATACGTCGCGGAGGCTGAGGACGAGCGCGCAGATCGCCGGAAGGTTCGTTCGTTTCGCGTAATTTTCTCTTCTATTTCTTCCCACTCCAACAATACGCACGCCTCCCACCCCTTCCCCGCAATGCTGAGCTGGGCTGAGCTCACCTCACCCTTGACCACATATCATATAGCGTGACATACCCCCTGGCCTTTCAGAGAGAGATGCGGCCATTCTGCGCTCTGTGAAGCGCCGTGCGAGCATTCTCGATAAGCGTTTTAAATTATGTGGAGCTCGATTCGGCTGGACATTTTTCATCGGTAAGCACCCCCACACATCCCCTCCCGCCCCCAACCCCGGCGCGAGATCGCGCACTCATGTTCTATGGCGTGCTCTAGCTATTGTGCCCGGCGTGGGAGATGCGTTGACTCCGGCGCTCGGCTATATCTTCGTCGTGCACCAAGCCCGCAAAGCCAAGTACGTTTTTTTTTCATCCACGTCATCTCATCATTTTCACATGACATCTCACCATTGAACACTTTCTGCCTTGCCTTCCTCTCCCCCGCGCCCATGCTGCAGGATTCCCCGGGCTCTCACGCGGCGCATGATCCTCAACCTCGCCATTTCCACCACTATCGGGCTCATGCCTGGCGCCGGCGCAATCCTCCTCGCTTCCTACCGCGCCAACGTGCGCAACGCTGGACTCCTCGAGAACTTCCTTGCCATGCGCGGCGAGCGCGCCGCCGCCAAGGCAGCGCAGTCTGCCACCTCGGAAGAGACGAAGAGGGATGCTTCTGGCGATGGCAAGGACAAGGACGATGCTCGGCAAGGAAAAGCAGGAGAGGTTGCTGAGGACAAGCCTGCCGCGGGTGCGGTGAGCAGCACCTCGGATGGAGAGAAAGAGAAGAGCCCAAATACAGATCAAGACGATAAGGACAAGAACACGACCGCGGCAGCGCCTGACAGTGCGCAGGTCAGGCGTTTGCGCCCAGCACGAAGCAATTTGGAATATTTTCAAAATCGCGATAGCCGGTTCATAGAAGACATAGAAGATGAAGATGTCAGCTAGCGTCGGATAATGACGCATGCATGACGCGGAAAGCGCATGGACTCATTTGTATTTCTTTTTGACACAGGATGACTTTTGTAATATATACCCTGAATGCGAGGATGGATGTCTTTCACGATCGGACAGTTCACACACTAGGACAATGACAGATTGTACAAATTGTATTGTGTAAGATAAGCCACAACAAGAATGATGGTGACGACTTTTGCGTGCATCTGCAGGTTGGGTATACGTAGGAAATATGTAATATGTGCATGCGCCGGGCAGCCATGTGCCGCTTGCGGTATTGGGGTATGCGCACTAGGCGTGGTCCAGGTAAGATGTGAGGGTAAAATGGGCAGTTAAGAAAGAACGAATCGAGAAAGCTTTAGCAACCCCCACCAAGCTGCTCGCGCTTAGTGATGGTGGTTGCCGACGGAGCGGCGGTGGTGAGCGCCCCAGGCGCGGCGTACAGCTTGTTCATTTTTCCCGGGCTGGCGTTTCCTAACGGTGCGTGAAAAAAAAGAAGAGTGCGTTAGCAGGTGCAGACGCGAATCGCGGTAGGGTAGGGCTTACTCGTTGGTCCCGTTGTTGTTAGAGCCATCGGAGCCATCGTCGGAGCATCCTGCCGTTGGCATGCTCATCCCCGAGTCGGTGCTAGTGTCGGTGGACTTGGCACCGGAGGGGTCTTCCAAATCTAACGCCGGGGACTGTGACGCGGGGTCCGCCGATGTACTTGTATTCCCGGGCGCGGCGGTCTGGGTTACCGGCGAAGGCGAAGAAGACGAGGGTTGGGGCATGCTGTCGTCTGAGTAGGTGCAGGAGGGATCCGAGTCGTCAGGATCAGTCCCATCTGTAGGGGAATCAACTTGTCCCGCGGGGTCCGATGTACTTGTACTCCCGGGCGCAGCGGTCTGGGTTACTGGCGAAGGCAAAGACGAGCCTGAGGGCTGTTGGGAAGGCTCAGGCATGCTGTCCCCTGAGTAGGTGCAAGTGGTATCGTCAGGATCAGATCCGTCTGTAGGGGAATCAACTTGTCCCGTGGGGTCCGATGTACTCTCGGCCGCAGAAGTCTGGGTTACCTGCGAAGGCAAAGACGAGGAGAGTTGGGAAGGCTCAGGCATGCTGTTCCCTGAGTAAGTGCTAGGGGGATCACCAGGATCAGACCCATCTGTACTAGTAGGGGTAGAGGCAAGAAGCTCCGCCGCGGCTTCCGATGTACCCTTGGCCGCAGGAGTCGGTGTTACCTGCGAAGGCAAAGACGAGGATGGTTGGGAAGGCCCACTAGAAGGCATGCTCGCCCCTGGGCTGGTGGACTGGGCACCAGAAGTGTCGGTCGCAGATGACGGGGGTTGTGCCATGGGACTCGATGTACCGGAAGAAGATGGGTCGGGTCCCAGCGATGACAAAGACGAAGAGGGGGTTTGGGTAGGTTGACCTGCCGGGACGGTCGAGTTGGATGCAGGCCCAGTCGAATTACTCGTCGTGTTATAGTCGCCATCAAAAATGTCGTTTTGCGCGCCGTCTCGGAAGTTGTACAAGTCATTCAACAGCGGGGGTGAATAATAGCCCTCGAACATGTTGTTGCCCTCCGCTTGAAGCCAATACAGGGGCTGCTTCGGACCATACGTGCAATTCGAATAATTCCAGGTGAAATTATTCGACGCTTCTGGGCCACAACTGTGTGTTCAAGATAGATAAACATCCTGAAGACGAGAATTATATTACAGCAGGATACGTACCGGCGTGCAACTTGGGGAAGCCCCAGGTTCTTGCCCGGTTGAGCGTCCGTGAAGTTGCACTGGAAGCCATTGAAATACACTACTCATTAGTTAGTGGACTAGATCTTTCCAGAGATGACAAATGAACCAACTTTGCTCGGAGCCTGAGTCAGGCAGGTGTATCCAATTAAACATGCAGATGCACTTGCCGTTGGGGCACGGGGGCATATCTGCTGGGACCGAGAAGTACGTGTGAAGGTTCCACACACATGTGTGGTTCACACTGAATACGACAAAGTCCTCCGGCTTCACTTCATTGGCATCTGACTTGTAGGCTACGGCCAATGCACAACCGCCGAGGTCGTTAATATTGTTAGCATGAAACGCAGTTGTCGGCTGTCCAGGGCACGGATTGTCCGGATCGCTGGTGCTTTGCTGGTTACCACCGGGACCAGATGTCCAATACGAGGTCGCATCCTTGTCGCAAGATATCTCAATCATTTTTGGCTTTCCCACGGGCAATGGCATGACGTCTTCAGGGTGAGGGGGGGAATCGAGGTGTCCATGGAACCACCACTGATCGAAAGTCAAGTTCATTAGCGGGTCCTGTGGACGGTGGGGGATAACAGTTTGGTTAAAGCCAAACATGGACGGGTGCCATATTGCTGATGGTTCGGATATCAGCGTGGGACGATGCTGAACTCGCTCAGCAGAGGGACCCACCAGCGTGAGCGGAAACCAGGCTCGTCCAAGCGAGCACCACGGCCGCATAGAAGTGTGTGTTTGGGGCCATACTTTTCCCTCAGTTCTTGACTTGGGACTGGATTATGACTCGTTCAGAAAGTAAAGAGCGAAACCGTCAAAAGAGTGACGTCGACAGGAAGGAATGACAATGATGTGACGCGAGAACTGTCCAGCTGCCGTGCGGGCAGAGAGAATATGGGTTGATGCCAAACCAGCTCCTAGCTGGGGCCTTTTAAGTATGATCCACTAGCTACTAGCCACCATAGCGACACCAAGTGCGGGATTCGGGGAACAGAGGTTGAGTTTCACAAATTGATGCGAAGGGTCTGACGGCCATCTCTGAATAATTGAATCCTTGGATCGTGGGCTGACATGGTAACGCAAACATCTGCATGAAAATTCATCAGTACCAATAATGTCTGCCCAGGGGTTCCAAAGGCGATCGGCCACCATGATTACGGGAGTGGCATCCCCGAGCCAAGAGTAAAGCCAAGTCAATCACAGCAGTTACGAGTTAGGAGACCAGAACAGGTGCGTTGGACGCAATGACCCTCTGTAGCCTCTTGCCCACGTCCTAAGGGTTCGGAGCAAACCGGCGCCGCGACGCGTTCAAGCTTGACCTCATGTGACTACCAAATTAGCTCAGCCGTACCACACAATATAATGTCGTCAACACACGAAATGGCTCATTTCGGAGGACAAAAAAGAATATACGGATCAACGGGAAAGTTAGGAAGAAGGACGTTCTTGATCGAGGCGAATAACGTACCAAGTTCTGGAGGCCTGGGGCTCTTGCATTGGCACTCGTGGCTCAGCGCTCAGCCGTCGGCTTGAACCTGGGATCGACTATACCTGAATATTGAATCATTATACAGTACATCAGTACTCATCAGTGGCGAGCCTGTTGCCTCAAGTGTCGCCTAGTAACTCATGTTAAAAGAGCCTAAATGTGGAGTTATCTCCGTCCTCGGCTCAAAGTGCCACAGCATATATCAGACAAGCGCCGAGCGGAGACATCGGAGCGCGTGGCAGTACCGCGCGGCGTGCGCGCCCCAACAACCTCATTACAGCTAGCATTATAGTAGTGTGGATGCGAGAACAGAGATATCGGTTGCGAGGGAAGCGAAAGAAGGGAGAGTATCGGAATTCGGAAACAACAGGAATGATAAACACGGGCACTTGTACACGGGCCCACGGGGTTGAGGCCGTTGAGGCCAGAGATGGGGCAGGGGGGTCAACGGAGGCGGAGCGGACTGCGGTTACACGGTGTCGGGTTTAAAATTTGAACTTTGAGGCAAGGAGAATGAAAGATCTTATCAACATCTCAGTGGACCGACCTGCGTCCTCCCCACTTCCTTCCTACGGAATCCTACCCCGATGTGCGCAAGTCAGCACAACGCGAGAATTTCCTTCCCATGAGCGCGCCGCCAAGGCCGCTCAGTGCGCTCCCTCGTAGAAGGACGCTTGTGCCGAAGACAAGGGACGGTAGACGGCGAGGAGGAGCTGCCGAGGTTGCCGAGGACAAACTGGCGGATGTGGAGGGTACGATGGATGGAGACAAAGATACCTTCAACATCGCGATAGTAACCCGGTCATAGCTAGCATCAGATGACGGCGCAGAGAATGGACTTTGTATTTCTGCCAGTGGTGACGCAGGAAGGACGATGTTATTACAGTATACCCTGAATGTTTGAATGTCTTTCACGATTGGGACTGTTCAACTTCACGAGAGCAATGACAATTCGTATTTCGTGAAAGCCACAACGATAACATAAAGATGGTGACGACGTCGCTTGCATCTACAAGCCATGGGTATGGGTAGGAAATGCGCGGGGCGCGTGCGTGCACCGATCGGACAGCCATTCGCCGCTGGCGGCGTTAGGGTATGCGCACTAGGCGTGGTCAAGGTAAGATGTAAGGGCAAATGAGGCAGTTGAGAAATGAAGAAGAAAAAAATCGTGAAAGCAGTAACAAACACCCTTCAACTGCACGCGCTTAGGGGTGGTGGTTGTCAACGGAACGGCGGCGGTGAGCGCCCCAGGCGCGGCGTACGGCTTGTTCTTCGGCGTGCACCATGTCACGACCCGGATATTTGCTAACGGGTGCGTCAAAGGCGTGTGCGTCAGTAGGGCAGCAGCAGACTGAATCGGAGGCTGGCTTACTGGGAGTTTTTGGCGGCGTATTGGCCAGACTGATGGCCGTGGTGGCCTCCTGCCGTCGGCGTGGCCGCCCCTGAGTGTGCGTGAGAAGAACAGCCGGACGCGGACGCATGTGAGGGAGATTGCGTTGGGGGGATCGATTCACAGGGAGGAGTGTGGGTTCCATGCGATAGTGAAGACGAGGAGGTAGGGGTAGGATTGGCGATCCGGACGGCCAGATTTGATGGGGACGCAGCCAAATTACTCGAGGGGGTCGGGGTGGTCTTGTTATAGTCGCCGTCAAAAATGTCATTTTGCGCGCCGTCTCGGAAGTTGTACAAGTCATTCAACAGCGGGGGTGAATAATAGCCCTCGAACATGTTGTTGCCCTCCGCCTGAAGCCAATACAGGGGCTGCTTCGGACCATACGTGCAATTCGAATAATTCCAGGTGAAATCATTCGACGCTTCTGGGCCACAACTGTGTGTTCAGGATAGATAAACATCGTGAAGACGAGAACTATATTACAGCATGATACGTACCGGCGTGCAACTTGGGGAGTCCCCGGCTTCTTGCCCGGTTGAGCGTTCGTGAAGTTGCACTGGAAGCCATTGAAAAACACTACTCATCGCCGGTTAGTGGACTAGATCTTTCCGAGATGACAGATGAACCAACTTTGCTCGGAGCCTGAGTCAGGCAGGTGTATCCAATTAAACATGCAGATGCACTTGTCGTTGGGGCACGGGGGCATATCTGCTGGGACCGAGAAGTACGTGTGAAGGTTCCACACGCATGTGTGGTTCACGCTGAATACGATAAAGTCGTCCGGCTTCACTTCATTGGCATCTGACTTGTAGGCTACGGCCAACGCACAACCGCCGAGGTCGTTAATATTGTTAGCATGAAACGCAGTTGTCGGGCTTCCGGGGCACGGACTGTCCGGCTGGCTGGTGCTTTGCTGGTCACCACCGGGACCAGATGTCCAATACGAGGTCGCGTCCTTGTCGCAAGATATCTCAATCATTTTTGGCTTTCCCACAGCCAATTGCATGACGTCTTCAGGGTGAGGGGGGAAACCGAGGTGACCATGGAACCACCACTCATCGAAAGTCAAGTTATATAGCGGGTCCTGTGGACGGTTGGTACTAGATTGGTTAAAGCCGAACATGGACGGGTGCCATATTGCTGATGGTTCGGATATCAGCGTGGGATGATGCTGAAGTCACTCAGTAGAGGGGCCTACCAGCGTGAGCGGAAACCAGGCCCGTCCAGGCAAGCACCACGGCCGCATAGAAGTGTGTGTTGGGGGCCATACTTTTCTTCGAGTCCTTAGGACCGGACTAGTATGATCCTTTCAAAAAGTAAAGAGTGAAACTGTCAAAAGAGAAACGTCGACAGGAAGGAGTGATGTGACGCGATAACCGCCCAGCTACCGTAGAGGCAGACAAAATGTGGGTCGATGCCATACTAGCTCCTAGTGCCTTTAAGTGTTTTCGACTTGCCCCTAGTGACAACGGACGCGGGATTCTGGGGGGCAAACGGGCTGAGATTCACAACCTTGGATGTGAAGGGTCCTGCGGCGTATCTGGAAAAAAAGGCGTGAATGGGGAAACCCTTGGAGCGTGAATGGGGAAATCCTTGGAGCGTGGAGGGCTGACATGGTAACGTAACATCTACATACTGTATCAGAAGACCGAGTGCTAATAATGTTCGCCGAGGAGTTCAAAAGCTATCAGCTCCAATGACGGAGAGATCTGCGGGCTCAGGCTGAGCTTCCCACTGGTACTGCAAGAGTGAAGCAAAGTCAATCATACAGTGCCAACGAGACCGTTGGAGGGCCAAAAACGAGTGCGTCGGAACGCACATTTATGCTTCATACGCTCCGCCTGCGTTCAAGTGCTTGCAGTGGATGATCTCAGCCATACAAAAAAGAGCGGCGAGGCTGAGTCGTCAACGCGCAAAATGACCTCATTTGCGTAGCACGCGGGGGATATTTTTTTTTCGAAGCAAGCAGTTCGGGTTCTTGCGCTCACGACTCACACGGAAACCCGACCTTGAGCGGCTTTCGAGGATTGGTTCATCGCTTAGTAGAGACTATATGGCAAAGTGCAATAAGCTTAGAAGGGGTAATTGTTCAAAACAGGGCGGAAGTGAGTAGAAGCGTTGAAAATTGAATATTGAATCGTTATACATATGTCGCGGCGGCAACTCGCCGCCGGAGCTCGTTGCCCGCCGGTAACTTACCGTAAAAGGTGTCCGCGGTATTGCACCCACGTCGGTGTGCCACAATGTCTTCTGAAGGATCACGAATTCTAGAGATAGCTTTCGCCCTCAAGCTGTGACATGTATTAATTATTGAGTGGTGATGTACCCGACAATATTAGTGTGGTGTGCAGATGATCAACGATCACCTCGTATAAAAAACCGAGTCCATATCTCATGGTACTGTATCAATATAATAACGATACAACCCTTCAAATTTTCAAATTTCGAGTGCCATGCTTCAGCTTCAGCCATTACAAAGTCCGGGATACAATCGTTGCGAGGGGTCTTGTGGAATCCAGCCACCCTCAATTCCCTTCTGATAGCTCCACTCGTCCGCACTTTCCGTCTGTGAAGGTAGCCTGAAGCATTTCATTACGCTGAGGCGAGCATAACGTCCTACCTTCCACGTCCAGTAAATCCACCCCTGTATCGCCTCCCCAAGTTCCACTTGCACTTCCCAATACCTGCATGATATGCGTCTCTAGAGAAACAAATTGCGATCTGTAGACTCACTTCCGCATATAGGTCATATAATCTTGGGAAAATGTCGACCAATTCCCTGTGAACCCATCACAGGAGCCAAATACGGTGCCGCCACCCCCGATAGAGCCGTCCCATCTAGCACCAACACCCCGCCCATTTAGCCATAGCGCACAATCGGTGATTGAAGTAGACCATTCTCCGGACACAGTCCACATGTTATTGGATG
The DNA here is from genome assembly GCA_015178965.1 of Russula ochroleuca. Taxonomy (NCBI): domain Eukaryota; kingdom Fungi; phylum Basidiomycota; class Agaricomycetes; order Russulales; family Russulaceae; genus Russula; species Russula ochroleuca. The sequence continues at coordinate 1,491,365 of WHVB01000002.1, forward strand.
CAAAAGTAGCAAGAGTTGGAAGAGTACTCTGGCAAACAAATTGTATGTGTTGATCCTCAGTGCGGGCCAGCTCCGGGTCGCTGAAGATTTGATATTCATGCTGAAAGCTGGTATTAGCGCAAGTGGCTAAAACCAAACGACTTCCGACATACGTAGTCCATCATCACTCTGTTGCTCTCTGCGTTAGGAAAAAAACCCTGCCAGTTCTACACAGGTGGATGCGTCAAATTGTAAAGATACTTTGAGGCGAGGGCACATACGTCAACACCTTCGAAGGCGTCCCCAACGACCACAACGACATTGTCACCCGCAGCCTGCCTCACGACCTCATACCCCCTCGTCCAATAATCTCGCACGGCTGAGTCCCATGCTGACCCTAAAAACCCAGCGACCTCGTTCAGTAACTCAATTGCATCTACCATGGGTCCTAGTTGCGAGGCGAGCACCTCGATAATCGCGAGAGTTGCGTTCACGTTCGCGGGATCCAGCGCCCACTGCGGTGAGCTAGTGCGCTGCCCGGAGTTATCGTACCCATTTTGCGAACCGGGCGCACCATGAAGGTCAATGATGGTGTGCAGGCCATGCGCCCGTGCCCAGGTCACCGCACGCTGGATGTACGGCCACGCGCCGGGGATATGTGGTGAGACGGAAATATTACTCGGAACGGACCAATACCCGACAGGGATCCTAAATCCATCGAATTGGGATCACCAGAAGCAAGAGTCAGTAAGTACTTACCTGTGTGGTTGGAAGATACGGTTGACTCACCGGACATGCGTGAGTCCTGCGGCGGCGATCGCAATGAAGTCCTCCTCCGTAAGCCAAGTGTTCCAGTGCTGCACAAGCACGTCCAGTGCGGCCTGGTAGTTTTGCATCTGGCCAAACGTGAATTCATCGACGATCGCGTCGTTGTTCGTATTAATAAAAATGCTTGGCGTTATCCACGGCTAGCATCGCTCAAGTGAGCGCCTGGTCAAGGAAGGTAAATTGCGGAGTACGGTACACCCACCTCGAGAACAAACCACCCTCCACTGGCAACAAAAATTAGAAGACTTCCAAATGCGTGGGCTCAGACTAAGCATTAAATAGTACGTACAGGTTGACACCACGGATGGGTACGCTTCCGTAAGCAAATGGGACAAATGGCGTTGGCGTAGGAGTCGACGTGCTGACAGGTGTCGGATTATGCGGACCATGGGAATTTACAGATGGCGCTGGTGGGGAGGGTCGCACGGTTGCAGGCGATAAGACGAGTCTACACTGCGACTGGGCAGCGAGCGCTGGCGCGGTGGCCAAGCCAAGCAAGAGGGCGATGCTCCACCACATAGTACCAAAGATCGGGGGTGGTAAAACTTGTAAGGGCAGTGGAGTAGAAGGAATTAGAGGACCAAAGGTGTGAGCTGGGGTGGAGCATTATCGCCGCCAGCCCCGCACCCGCACGGGCAGGCTGAGGCTGGGGGGCTGCTTTCTCGGGAGGGCCTACGCCTGGGTGACATGATGCGAACGCTTCTAGTACACGTGTTGGCGGCCGGGAGAATCACGTTTGCGTGGAGCGTGACGGCAAGAAACCCCACGGCAACATCACCCACGCGACCATAAAATGGGTTTGGTAGACGAATTGCCTAGTTTTGACGAATAGAAAAGTTGATCCTGGAAGGGCGCACCGCAACCCGCCTCCGGGCCGCCACTCAAGAAACTCGGGTCCGGGTCGACCGGGAATACCCAGTCCAAGGCGTCCAAGGCGTCCAAGTGTATCTTAGGACCCTCCTGACCAACTTCAAAGAATCAAAACCAATCAGTTTGTCTCTAAGGATGAAGTTGGGCAATACTGGAGGAGGGTGACTTGATGTCACCCACCTGATGATGGGCATGGCTTGAGCCTAGCTACAGTATGACGAGAATTTCCTCCGAGCCCGCGGCGCTGAGTTTCATTTTGATGAACTTCTTACAAGTCGGTATACAATGCCATTGCATGTAACCACGTGTGCGCGATAACTACCACACTGTTATTTTTGCTTAAGGTCAAACGACTAGCGGCAAGACCTTCTGTTACCTGATATATTCTGGGTCTACAGTCTGGTGATGACGACCAAACCAGCCCGGAATCATACCACGCGCTATGAAGGACATATTTGCCTTCATCAGACACACGTCGGCTTGCTGCGCTGTTCGTATCCAACGAGACGATTTATGACCTGCTCGCGCCCTCTTCTGCCCGTATCACCACTTTGCCACTCGAGAATCTGGTTCAATGAGACTCACCAATCACAGGGCTTCCCTCGCAGACCCCCACACCTCAAGACAACACATCTTCGACTGTAGTGCTCTCTTCTACACGACATGCTTCCCTCGTGCATTATTCCACTGGCAGGATACCAGAGTATGCCTTGCCGGTCGCAGTGCGATGTAGAGCCAGCTGGCAAGTTGGTGTGTCTTGTATGTGCACCGCCCGGAGCTTTGTCGTGCATGCTGACAAGCTATTACTACATATTAGCAAGTCACCGCGTTTCGCATTTCAGGTTATCGCCGCGCAAGGTACACGGAACTTTGACGGAACAGAGCACTATGTCCGGTTGACGGCAGCATTTGGTGTTGAAACGGTGTTCTGGGCACCACCAAGGGACCGTATTGTACCGATGCGCCGCAATATGCTGTCCCCACACTGCTCAGAAGGTGCCACCCTTGAAAGCGTGTGAGGGAGATTCGGTAATCTCTGCATACTAGAGCCGGACTACCGCTGGAATTATATCTCATTTCAACGCTGCACCAGTGAGATTGTGCTCAGGAATTGGCAGCCAGCATAATTGCGTCTTCGGACACCACCCCCTGTTCGGACAGTCACGCATTGTCACACCCCTTGGAAGGGGCGCTCAGCTTACTCAATCAAACCCCGACACGGGTAAGCGTGACACAATGCGTGACAACAGCCAACTTTTCGTTCTTCACGGCACAACAGTACTATCATTCAAAAAATACCTGGAACATGTTCAGACATAGTACTAGATAGCATATATTTGATTTGGTAGTGACTGGATAAGAAATGAGCAAGATATTCGAAGTGTCCGAACAGGGGGTGGGTGTCCGAAGACCCAGTCAGGCATAGTAGCGATACCAATTGAAAGGAGATGAACCGAAAAAGGCACGTGACGATTTTAAAGTTCACAATTTATGCGGTACAAATGAGTTGACCCACACTTTGCCCGCGGGACATCTTCCCCCCTCAATAAACACAATGTCAAAGAGGACGACGTCGGACATCTAGGAACAGTTTACTGCTCCGTTAGCATCTGGACCCCGCAAACAAGGGGGACATTTATTCGATAAGGACCAGGAACGGAAGCTGTAATAACGCGGTCACATTACAGATGCTCAGTACACAGCAGCAACTGCCAAATTACGCGTCGGGGTGACAAACTCCCCGGAAAGAAGTGCCGCCAGTAGTAATACGCGGTTGCCATTACTGTAAACGATGGTTGTTGGAACTACGTGTATCTGGAAAGGCATCCGCGAAGTGCCTACGCGTGGGTGAGCAGACGAGAGAGACTCCTGCTGTTTTTGTCCCTATTGATCAGTGTCACCAGTTCAGCAAGAGGCGCCTGCTACATGAATGGGCAGGCCACATCGACCAGAGGTGCTTCCATCATGAGTGTGATCTGACGTCGGACGTTGACCGCCGTCATCCGTGGGATGACTGTTCCGCCCAAGTTCCGAACGTCTTGCTTCCTCCGGGGCTATGGTTGAAGCTACTGAATACACAACTCATTTACGCGCAATGATGCTACGAATCTATTACATACACCTGTTCCTCTCAGTCTTCTCTTGCCGACTTGAATGTCTTGTCAAAAGTTCGGCAGGGACAGATATAAAAGACCCGCCAACATGCGACCTGCTTCTACATCGCACTACCATCGCGTCTCTTCATCATAGCTTCAGCATCGTCACTCTTTAGCCTCTCCACGCTCAGCAGTCCAACTTCTACACTCTCTTCTTTTGACACAGACATGGCCGCTTCAGCACTTTGCCCTCAACTCCAAGGTTCCGAGCTCTGGATCACCTACCACCAGGCGTCTCGCACGCACAAGCAGGTCACCGCCCAGCTCGTCGACGTCAGCGACGCCGCGCAGCTGTTCGACCTCGAGGACGTCCTCGATTACGTCTTCCAGCAAGGCTTCGTGGATCCCAAGTGGCGCTCCGTCACCTGGTGGGAGGACTGCACCGCCGTGCGTCTGAAGGCCGGCAGCACCGTCCAGGACCTGCTCACCCGCGGTGCCGGCAGCACCCCCGAAACTTCTCTGCACCTTATCGTCGGTACGTGGCGCGTTTTTTTGGGTGCGACTTGGATCTTGACGAATATTGTTGATGCAGCGGACGTGCCCCAGGCCATTTGGGTGCACTACGAATACGTGCACAGCGTACACACGCACACCGCGACCCAGCGCATCCGTCTCGATCTGCCCCACTTCAAGTGTGAGCGTTTGGCGCACATCACGAACCACATCTTTGCCAAGGGTTATCTCCCGTCCAACACGCGTTCTCTCGTGTCCTGGAAGGGTGCATGTGGGAAGCACATCGAGGAGAGCGTCAAGGTCGAGGACGTGCTCGCCTGGGGTGAGGGTCATTGCGAGTCAAAGCCCCTGCGCCTTGTAATTGGTGAGTTTCGTTCGAAGTTCTGAGATAGTCTAGCGCATGCTAACGAGGATGTTCAGACCTGTAAAGGACATCGCATTGCAGGGCACATACGTAGTCGTGCCAAAGAACGAATGGCGTAGCTTTCGTTTCAGGACATTTTTTATCCATAACTATCTAAACAGAAACCAGTAACAAGTTATCTTTTTGTTTGCCTACTGTTCGATATTCGAATACAGTATCCACTTTCTCTCTAAACAAACCTGCCTTACAAATACACGGACTTGCACGATTGTGTGAGAGCAATCCACTTGTTAAGCTCCTGCTTGGTGCGCGTTCCCCGATAAGTCCACAACAATATCCTTGAATTGGAATCCGCGCGCGTCGTAGAACGCTTCTTTGTTGGACAAAAGAAACTCGAATATAAACCGACAGTACAATTCCACCTTAATTTCATCGTTATCGCGTGAACCGTATAGAGGCCACCCATGATTTATACGAATACTTTAGTGCGATTCAGGCGACGCCGCAGCTTAAATTTGGATCGGATCAGGAAAGGTCTGTTCTGCTTCCCCGAGGACTTAAAGCAAACGAAGAAAGAAAAGAAAAGCAGCCCAGAACAGACGATGGAATGAAATCTGATAGTGGTCGCGATGGACCACAGCTGGACTGGGGCCCACTGCGTCCCCATGAGCATACTGGGCCACACGACTACGTTGTGCGCTTGATTAAAGTGGCTGTATACTGTATGTGTCGAGGGGTAACAGGCGGAACAAGGCGGCCCGCACGCCCGCCGCGCCACCTCGAAGGAAATATACCTCTCTGTCGCTCCGGCGGCGAATCTTCGGATGGCAGGGGGGGTCACGCGGTGATGGACCTCACCGCGTGGAACGCATGGGGCCGAAGAAGCGCAGCTGGGGCCCGAAAGGGTCCCATGCTGCCAGCCGTACCTGTGGGAGCGCCGTCGCTGGCCTCAAAAGGAGGCTGGGCAGGAAGTTTCCCTCCCCCCCACTCGTGCTATCCCCACATGCAACCAGTCTATCGGAGGTCGGCCCCCCCCCGTGAGTCGCGGCGGCGCAGGGGGGTCCCCAGGAGGGGCAACTCCTCCGATAGGTCGTGAGACTGGCAGGTACCCTACACGAACTCGGAAGGACGGCGGTCGGGGTAGCGGTAGCCCCCTGACGAGAGCTTTCGCAGGCTCGAAACCGCTACGTGACCAGCCTCTTTGCCCGCCTCTGGGCATACTGTACTGACCCTTATCTTCGGAGATGGGTGGCAGACGGATGCACCATGCCGGTTGACAGCCCGAGTCCCCTTCCTTGCACAGAGACTATGTTCTAGGCCGAAGGCCTAGAACCTCTACTTTTGCACAAAATAATCAGTCAATCAACCTATTGCCATGGCTGCCCAGGCGAATGATATGTTGGAAGATGCGTCGCCTTCCTCCGTCTCAGTTCAACATACTTTATTCTTGTAACATTGATTGAAAACCGTAACGACATGTAAGAAAATTTAGAGACACAGCTAAACGGCAAGACCGACGAAGATGGGGGATACGTCATTGCACGCAACTACAGAAATGGACGACCAACATCAAACGAAAACTCACCTACCTAGGATATTAATGGAAGGCGCGACCTTTAGAAGCCCATGCGGCCCTTTGCCACGCCCCGCATCCCCTGGCGCAGCTTGCGGCTCTGGCCCCGCTGTCGCTCCCGCATCTTCCGAACGAGCCCGCGCTCGCGATGCTTCTTGCATACAGTGGCAACTTCCGCACTGATCGCATCTTTCATTGCGCGAGCCTGAGTCCGCGCCCGTGCAACGTGGCCGCGCGCTCGTTTGCCAAGCGAGGACACCATGCGTTCGCCCTTCTCTCGCAACACACGGGCCTTCTGTTGGGCATGCTGATTACGACGCCGCAATTGGCCGCGCAATCCTTCGGTAGCATGCACAGCAGAAGCGACCTGGGCGCCAAGGGCTTGTAGGAGCTCGTCTAACGCATCAAGAAGTTCTTTCATGTCGGCGCGCAGGACCCCAGCAAGTGCTTTCACGTTGAATAACTCGGAGAGAGAGCTGGTAAGACGGGTGCTGAGCGAGTATATAGCTTCTGTCCTGGACTGGGTGGAAATGGAAGAGGTTGGCTTAATGGTCCTGGAAGTGGTTTGCTCCATTGCCTGTTGGAATACGGCAAGTGCCTTCGAGCGGATTGATACTTCGGATATGGACGACGGGGAATGTTGCGAAATAATAAGACTTTTCGAACTAGAGGCAACAGCGACCTTATCATTGAGCCCCTCGGATTCGACCAGTGAACCACGGCGGTTCGTGGGGATCGTGGATAGGCTGGAAGGGGGTGCGCTGGCGATAGAAACGGAGATTTCTTTCACAGAAGATAGAGAAATGGCCGAGGAGATCGGCGTCACGAACGAAGTAGCCATGTGCTCCGACAAGTTCATGGCGGGTTTCATGGCGGCCGAGGAATCGTTTTTGTCCGCGAAAGTAGCAGGAGCAACGGGAAGGGGCATGCAATGGCTAACAACATAGCCGAGAACGATCGAAAGTATGGCCACACTATACAGTACAGTGTCAGATATGACGAATATATCGGAGACATAAGACGCACATAGTCAACGCAGGGGTGGTCGCAACTTGGTTCTTGATACCCCGGACAATCTTCCGACGAAGGGGTTGAAGAGATTCAAAGGCCCGAGAAACCTCCGAAGCTTCCAAGCGGACAACCTCGTCCGCTGAAAAAATGGTAGCTGCCCTCGGGAAAAGGTGTTGCTTCTTGGAGATTTTGAAGATGTTCCATTGTTGCTCGTACACCTGACGCTCGTGCTCGTCGAGTCCACCGTCAGCCAGTTCACGGGACGCAGCTGCGATTACTGGTAGGAACAGTGTGTGCGGGGGTAAAGAAGGAAGATACGTGGGCAGGAAGACAATGGCAAGCGATCGCCTATCCAGAACTGGTTCCGTGTTCGACTGGTGTAGCTGAGTATCAACGGTTAGCAAATGAGGTAAAATTTCACCAACCTCTGATTGAACTTCCGTGTTGTCGATGACAGACACTGTGCTTCCCAGAGAGAGGCGATGAAGGTGGCCCTTCGGGTGAAGCCAATAGGTGGATGTTCTATTGAATTGAGGGCGACGTTTCGAGACTTCGGAATTCAAAGCAGCTCCCCATTTCTCTAACAGACTTTCGACGATCGACCATTTGCGTTCAGGTGGTGTCCCGTACAAATATATTTCAAATTCGATGGTGGGTAGCTTTAGGTAGGGTGACCATGAGAAGGGTGTGATGGGCGGCTCTTCGTCGTCTGAGAGCTCTAATAGTTGGGGAGCGTCTACAGTAGTTGGCGACGAGCACAACACCTCAGGGGAACGGAGTAAATCTTCTTTAGAACCTGAAAGAGGGTCAGGGAATGACAATCTCAAATCGCGCGCACGGCTGGGGGGATGGTTGGTAGTGCCACTTGCGCTCATAGAGCTGGCGCGAGATGTGCTGAGCGTGCTGACCATGCTCTGGTTGAGTGCATCCTCCACGCGTCGCTCTTCGGCAGAGTGGCCATCTGTGAGGGAGAATGATGACTGACTCAGTGGGGAAGGGCCGAGGGAGAACTCGGGCGGTTCCTCTAAAGCTTCATCATCGGTGCTTTCTACCAATCCTTCCCATATGTCGACGTCGCCATCTCTGGAGCTGGAACGGCTGCTGTACGATCGCCGGGATAAAGGACGGTCTTCGGCCTCGTCGCGGTCGCTCTCGGGAATTCCGATCGAGCCAGCATCCTCAGACGCAGAGATGTCGAGCCAATCCGAATCAGAGATACTTTCTAACTCGGAGAGGCTGTTGTCATGGACATCGGTAGGAGTCAGGGAAGGTGGTGGATTGACCATCAATGTAGTTGCACTGAAAGGGGGAAGAGTTGGCATATGCCCTTATGTACTCGGCATCGATAGTCGTTAGTTGGCCGATATTGACTCGTGCTTGGCCCACTTATCTCATCTCCTGTCCAAACAATGTTATTTACGGCCCCTTCTCTCTCTCTGCTCCGCCGAGGATATGCCCTACTCTCAAAATGACAGATATCGGCCCTGGCGCCTCTTGTGCTGCCCCTCCGTGACTCATCTGCTCGTGTTTACCTGCCCTACTTCCACGTAGCCTCGTGCATTCCACGCTCCTCTGTCCCCTAACAGGTTTACAATCATCACCCTGCCTTTGGGCTGTGTGACTCTTAATTAAATCGATGTTTTTGGAGTGCCAATCACAGCCGAGATTACCCTATCACCAGAACCTGCTGTCACATGTGCACAGCCAAGAATTGGAATTGTGATTCAATCCTGTGCGTCCTCCCACACCATGGTCAATGCTTCTCAACAAGAATCCATGGCAGCATCCGCGGTCTGCCTGCACATACCCTCGGATGTCGTTACATGTGACTTGTTAACGATAATTTACAGTTAGATTGCACCCATGCATCGCTTTCGACTAATTGGTTTTTCCCGTTGCCATCATCGCACTGAGCATGCAGAGGGCTGGATATATTTATTTCCCAATAACTACCGATGCCCTCACTTGTTTCCGTTCATGCATAGAGTCCTGTCGGGGTTAGAGTGAAGGCTAATAAAATAAATTGTGAGGAAGGAAAGTTGTGCGCCTTGACCGGCTACCGGGCCGATCTGATCTGCCTGGTGAATCGACCATCGCTGTCTCGTGCCTACGGACACGTTAACTTCTGTTCTGCCTTCCGCCTCATCATCGTCTTGTACTCAAAAGATATTACGTCTTAGCCGATAGCCAATAAAAACACCTGCCTTCACTTTTGCAGGGAAGCCCGACGAGTCACACTCTTACGTTCTATGGAACAGCAAGCTGATCAGGTTGTGCGGGCCATCCTCATTGCATCTGACCACACCCAAGCCAGTCTGCACCAGCAAGCATTAGAGTACTTGTCCAATATCCAGCAAAACGCCGGAGAAACATGGGGCCTCGCACTCAACTTGTTTGTGGATGCCACTCCTACTGGTGAGCGAAAGCATCCGACTGAGGCCAGATTTTTCGCTTTGCGCGTTTTGGACGACTTCCTCGAAACCAGGTGAGTCCTCTGCACGATTCTTTTTCTTCTTTTTCGGGGAGCCCTACCCGTTCGTGGTGGCATCAGTTGGACCTACTCTGCGGATGGGCCACAAAGGTTCCCGGGCTCCTTTCGTCCCTTTGTTTGTGCTCCGCATGCATCTGACTTGGAACATCGCCAGGACCGAACCTTTGGACGAAAAATCCTTTGATACCCTACGGCAGACGTTGTTAGCATACATTCAATCCGAATACACCTACGGGTTAGCAGAGTCCAATGCACCATGTACGTCCAGCATATAATCGCTCCTTCTTGGCTGACCACTTGATCTAGTTTTACGCAACAAATTTTCCCATACATTAACTCTTCTATTTCTTGCCACGTACCTTGATCAATGGCCTACATTCTTCGCCGACCTTTTTGCGCACATGCGCCCGGCAGAATCAACTTCCCAAACATCGTTCAACCCTCATGTCTCTCTTCTCTTCTTTCACTTTGTTATAGAAATTTCTGAAGAGGTCGCGGATCAAGTTATCAAAAGCGCACGTCAATTCACCAGCGAGCGACATGTGCGCGACGCTCGTGTGAGAGATGCAGTACGGGAAAGGGACGCAACATGGATCAACGAGGCAGTTCTGACGATCGTCGCAGATTATACGGAGAGGTTATTGGTGCTGAGAAGAGCGGCTGAAGCCACAAGTCGAGAAACGTCCGAGGTTCTGGAGGTAGTAGATTGGGGTATCAGGACTTTTGGCTCATATGCAGGTCTGTCCCATAACCCGAACTTTTCTGCGTGTGGAACTTATTTGTGGACAGGCTGGGTCGATATTAATCTAACGGTAACACCAACAACGATCCCACTCCTTTTCACCTTGTTGTCCGATCCGTCATTGTCCGTTCGTATGGCCGCTGCTGGAGCCCTACGGCGTATCGTTTCGAAGGGACTCAAAGAACCCGCCGATAAACTTCGATTAATAAAGGTTCTCTCCCTTGGGCAAGTCCTTGACTCGCTTGAAGAACGGACTCGCGCGGAGCAGATCGCTAGGGGAGATGACACGGATGAGGGCGAGGAGTCTTATAGGGAGGCACTCGGGCGCCTGGTCAACGTCCTTGGCCTAGAGCTTGTCAAGCTTGCTGATGTGAGTCATTCAATTCTCCAGATACTCAACAGCCTCACCGTCTCCGAAGGATGCTCCCGCCGATGAGGTGCGGGCGGAGGGTTCCGGGTTATTACAACAGCTCCTCCCAGTCATGCTTAGATTTATGGAAGACGAATATGACGACACGTGCTCCACAATATTCCCAATGTTGCAAACAGTCCTTGCCAGTGTATGTTTTAGCTCCCATTCTCGTTCATCGCCCGCTGACATGCAGGTAGTACAAGCGGAGTCGAAAACTTTCATCGGAGCCCCTCGACGAGCAAAAACGAGGGTTTCTCGCCTCACTACAAGCGGTCATCCTTAAGAAGATGAAATGGGAGGAGGGTGCGGACCTTGACGATATTGATGAAGATGACAGAGCAGCATTCGAGGCTCTTCGCAAGGCATGTTAACCTCTAATGCGTTCATATTCGTTACTTTCCCATTGAACTGTTACCTGCAGGAGCTACGTTCTCTCATGGATTCCGTACTATCTATTGACCAAGACCTGGTCGTCGAGGCCATCCGAACCCATGCCCTTCGAACGCTCCAAATTTACGCGTCAGGGACGGTCATCAAATGGAATGATGCAGAGCTGGCTATCTATCTAATTTTCATATTCGGTGAAATCAATAAGAGTATGTTGGGTCTCACCTTTTAATGACCTTGGTGTATGTGCTGACGCGGTTCAAGGTTCAACGAAAGGTCGATCCGCTTTCAGCCAAGCACCTCAAGTTCCCAAAGAAAGGCGCAAAGAGATTGACTACGCTGACTTTCCGCTGACTCCTCATGGAGAGTTACTCATGGCATTGTTCGAAACTGGCATCTCAGCATATCCAAACCAAACGGTAGTGATGCAATTCTTCGAAACAGTGGCACGCTACGGCGATTTTTTCAAGGTGCGCAAGCAATGCATCGTTCCTGCCTTGGAGGCGATGGTAGATTCGAGGTAAGGATCGGAGTATCACTCTGCTTTATCGGTGGTTGCATCTGATCTTACCAGGGGTCTACATAATCCGAAGTCTACCGTCCGCGCCCGGGTGTTTTATTTGTTTCATCGATTTATCAAGGATAACCAGAGGGAAATATCACTGGAACTCGCAGGGACCCTCCTAGAGGGTATTGGGGACCTACTTACCATTCGCGTGGAGCTCCCAGAAGTTGATCCTAATGAACCCAATGACCCTCTCACGGAAGCGACGTCCACACCAGAACCTCAGCTTTACCTATTCGAGACAGTCGGCACTCTGGTTCACGTCTTTTTCAGGACGCCAGAACAGTCTGCCGCACTGTTGCTCACCGTTGTCACGCCTTTGCTAGAAGAGTTGTCGACGAATCTCCGAGCATTCGAGGAGAAGCAAGATGTGTTGCCCATCGTCAAAATTCACCATGTAATTATGGCACTTGGGAACATCGCCAAGGGTTTCCCCGACTACCCAACCCCTGTCCCAGACGATTTTATACTTCCGCCACTTCATGTCTTCAGAAATATGGCCCAGGCAATCCTAATGTCTCTTGGGGCGATGAAGGAATTCAAGGTCGTGCGTGACGCTGTACGTCGCTATTTCACTTATTCTCGTCCAATAGCTGAGCGTCAATGGCTTGTAGACTCGATTTGCCTTTGCGCGCGTCTTCGCTACTACAGGTCCTGAGGTCACTGACCTTATTCCGGCCCTCATGGACAACCTGCTCGCGCATTTCGAGGGAAGTGAACTGGTAGACTTTATCAACTTCGTCAACCTCCTTGTTCACAAACTTCAGGTTCGTTTCTTCTTGTACAGTATTCCTCGCCTCTTACATTCTTGCATAATGACAGCAAGATCTGTTCGACGTATTGGACGTCCTTATTGGCCCTTTGAATGCCCACATTACGAATCTCATGTTCCAGCCCGTTACAGGAACGGACGATATACTCACGCATAGCGAAAGCAAGAAAGCCTATCTTACACTTCTTAATAACATCGTGTCTTCAAAGTTGGCTGGCATCTTTTTATCTGATCGTGAGAGTCTTTTTTTACTCTCCTTCATGGTCTTGGTAAACCTGGATGACATCCAGGCAACAAAGACAAGTTCGAGCCTCTATTGCAAAGCATGCTCCAGCTTGCTGGCGATGGCTCAGATACGCAGAGCCAAAGGGTCGCCTTTACATTCTTAAGCAAGAGCATTGGCGTCTGGGGACAACCTCCGTCTGATGCAACCAATGGAGAGGTCATACCGGGATCTCAGGGCGTACCCGGATTTGAACGTTTTGTCTACGAAAATGTTGTACCTACGGCGTTTGCGGTGCTCTCGTTACCGGAACTAAATATCAAGGACGGGCAAGTCCTTGTGGTAAGGTTTCCCGCTCTTTCCCACTCCGTCTCCTAACTCCCCTATTTTCAGGTCCTCCAAGAAATTGCCGGCCTTCTGCAAACAATTGGGAAAGTCCGGGGAGAGGAGGCATATAAATTCTTTGTCTCCGTCTTTCTACCCGCCCAAAATTGGCCCACGGAGACTGCAATTGAATTTACGACGAGGATGCGCGATCTGGATTCGAGGCAGTTCCGCAAGTATTTTGCCGAGTTAGTCAGGGCTTCACGATCTGGCTCATAGCATGACCAAAACGTCATTAGAAATAGTCGTAGAGGTCCACATAGTGTAGCAATTTAACTGCATGACGAGTACAGTAACTCAAAACACTCCCACTGCCATTCTCCTCCCAGTAGATCCTGCATGGGAAGTCAACCCACAATAGAGGAAGCGGGATGTTGGGATGTGATCATAGGACCGTAATCGAGGCTACCACTGTAACAGCCGCCATCCGCCACGCTCATTGGCAAAATCTCAGTCTGTTTTCTTTTTGTTTTTTTGCACTTGCTAAAAAGTCGTATGTTAATGTACAAATACTGTACAGTGAACGTATGAACGCGTACGAGCTACGAACCAATTTTCCCAAGAAGTTGTTGTAAATGGCATGGACCTCATTGCAAGGGCTTACCGTGTAGTTTCACCCATCTCTCCGCGACATAAACCCAGTAAAGAGATGGGCGCGCGGCGTCCGCTGACATCTTACTGATGATCAATCCCCTTCTCGCCCACGCATCCACGATCCAGCTGCCCCAGAAGAACATCCACGCCATCGCCCAAAACCAACCCAACGGGCCCCGCACCTTCGAGCCCGTCTTCTCCTTCCAGATCCCCTCCAGTACGCAGCCGACGCCCATCATAACGAAGAAGAGCGTAACGGAGGACAGCTCCGTCCCCAGGCCGGAACCCCACACGCCAAAGTCGTGCATGATCCCCGAAACAAAGAACGCGCCGATGACGCCCCCAGCCCGTCCGAAAAATTGCGCGGCAGGCTTTGCTCCGCAGACGACGAAGGACCGCTTGAACACCTGGTGCCAGCGCAATCCCCAAAAATCGGCCAGGCTGGTCGCCATCCACGGTGCCTGGAAGATTGGCGGCCATTGCTCGGCGACTTGGCCAAAGACGGTCATGCCGAGGAAGCCGATCAGGTAGTAGGTGGCTTGGAAGGAGGTGCAGAGCCCGAGCGGGCAGATGAACGTCATGGCCATCACTTTTCCGTAGCGTCGGAGGGGTGGGAGATCCGGATTGAAGATCGTTCCGCCGTAGCGGTGGGTGGGGTATTTGGACGGGGAGAGGTCCCATGATTGCTGGGCGAAGAGGACGAAATCGAAGAACGTCTGCGTTATCACGTGTCCTATGAGGAAGTCGAGCGGGCCTTTCCGAGAGGATGGTGTGCTCGGCGGGATGTAGATGCTTTTGCCCCAGTTCCACCCTATGCCGCGCGCGTTGAATGTCAAGTCAAAGGCGTTCAACAAGGCGCCTTTAAGTTGGGTTGAGAAATCCTTGGGTGCGTTGGGCGGAAGCCAGGAGAATCGCTCCCTTACGAAGGGTTTCGCCTCATTGGCCAAGTCAGTCGCGCGGAGCATCAGGAAAGACATAAACCACTGTCGGGCAGTAAGCATCACGTCAGGGCGAAAATGTCGCAAATAAGGGAATTAACGTACGCAAACGGTCATGCTGCTCAAGTTGTGTCCAGGCTCGTCAGATCCATCGTAATCGTACCTCGTGGAAACTCTCCACGCCAGCATTCCCATCGCGACCAACACGCTCAGACGCAAAACACGCGTGTTTGGAAGCTGCACGAGAACAGCGAGGATGTAGAAGAGAGCGAGCACAGGGACAAATTCCCCGAACATGACCCCACGGGTAGCGGGCTTGCGATCAGCAATGGAAGGAATGAGGCCATCGGGAATCAATCTCTCTGGGAATGTACCGTTGAGACTATAAGGAGTAAGTAAGCTGTGGTGTAGGTGTCGGGATAATAGGTGAAAGCCTACTTCGCCAAAAATCCGCTGGAAGAATAAGGATTGAGGGCATCGAAAATGCCCATCTTGGTCGATCAGTTCCAGACGAAAGAAGCGACAAGTTCAGCACCACGATGGCAGTGCAAACGAGGGCGCTTCAGCGTGTCGTTGGGCTTTATAGTAGGGTTAATGGACACGGAAAATGTATCGGCCTGGGCAGCCGAGGAGGAAAGGAACATTTGACAGACCATTTCGGTATGATCAATGCGGAGGCCCTTGTCTCTAACACCGCTGCGAGTAGAATCCTGTCATAAGGAAGTGTCTCGTAACTTCGTAAGCATGCCCAGTCCCGAATATTGTTCGCGTTCGCGCGCAACTGAATGTGAGAAAATGCCGGAACATCAGAACACGCGCTCGACAAGTCCACGGAATGAATTCGGACGTGGGATGACAGATGCCTGGAAACAATCGAGCAAGCCACGTATGATGAACATGACCTGAGCGCAAGATGGCCGTGCATTCCTGGCCTGAAAAGATTTCAGTGTAAACGACCATGGACCCGTCAGCTGACTTCCATTAGGGGTATTTAACATTCGCGTTTCGGTCGTTTCGAGCGGCCGTTTCGATGGTCGTTTCGTTCGTTTTTCAATCTGATAAATTCAAAACCGTTTCGTCAAATTCTTGAAATGAGCAGGGCGGCAGTGGACGGCATGTCAGCGGGATGTAGTCTGAATTTGAAAGTAGATAAGCTAATTGCGTCTCAATGATATCCTTGCTGTGGCTCGTGTAAAGAAGGCTTCAAGCTTCAAACCCGAGCCTCAACCCCTTGGTCTCACGACGCATAATCGGCTACCATACCCCAGACGACCCATGAGATGTAGAAGTTGGACAAGCAAACGGCCACGCAACAGCAACAGCAACAGCGTCCTCTCAATCGAATGCCTCTCATTTTCGAGCAATTCCAACCTGTTCTTGTCGATCATCGATCGTGGCCTGATGTGCTTGTCTTTTTCCTATTGACTCGGTTTGCTGGTAAGTCTACTATACAATCCGCTTGCCTGTGCGGGTGTGACAATCTCTCATCATCCTCATCAGCATCCATGTCCAGCATCATCCCCGCTGAGATCCATCACTTCTTACCTGCTCACCGCCATCTCCGCACCGCCTCTTTCCGATTCCTGTAACGACGGAGTCGACGAAGGTGCTAACGGTGATGTTGTCGTGTCTACATAGAGGTTATTGTGTTTCCACAACTGCGCAGACGCGCCCAAGTTCAAACCTGGTGGGTGGTGCTTGTCCTTCTCGAGTTTGTGTAGGGGCTTGTGGATAGACTCCCACACGAACTTTTTGAAATTTGTCCTTCTCGTCTGAGAGAGCGTCGAGCATTTTGTCTCTCAACAACATTTTCTCCTCCGCAATGATGTGAACTGTAAGCCATCCTCCATCTTCCTGGAAGAGGCCTGGATTATGCTGGAGCCCGGGGGATGGGTGCGAATGCGAATGCGAATTGTCGTTGACTTGTCTGATGGACGAGAAGCCTCGCCGCTTGATGGCATACTTGACCTCGACGAAATCGTCCGGCTACACCGAGATGGAAGTAACACCCGGTCATCGCCTGGATCCTCGGATATCGCCAAGAGTCATCTGGGTCGGAAGACAGATCGTCGATGTCGCTGTACTCAGAATCAGATCCAACATCATAGACCTGGGCCTCAGCTATCAGAGTTATGAGGGCAAGGCATGTGCGCCATCGTCCGTTCTGTTTGAGCTGGCAATGCATTTGAAGCGTGAGCGTCACAGTGTCGGTGCAGTAGACGGGTCTGTCGCAGCAGAAGAGTTGTGGCGGTGGCGGAGCTTGAAAGTCTGTCAAATGAAACGGTGCAGAAACGAGATGATCAAAATTGAAATGCCGTTTCGTCAACTAAAAAATAAAATCGAAACGGCCATCGAAACGGCCCCTCGAAGCGACCGAAACGTGAATCTTGAATGCCCCTATTACGGTTTACGCGTTTACGGCGTAGCCCGGCTGTGCCCTTGGTTGTGCCACTCGATATCATAAACAAGTTGATCGTGAAACAAGTACAGGCGAATCATCTGCTAGAATCTAACATGCGTCTAGAACGACCCAAAATTAATAACTACTTCACTGCCCCTCGTTGTATGCCCCCCATGTTAGATTAAAGACAGCTATGATATCAATCCTGGTATCTTCGGGTGAAGCAGACCTCCCATAGAATCCGGCTGTTGACACCCAAAATTCAAGAAGCGTCAACGAAGTCACAATACATTGTTCGCAACCGAGGGGAGAACGCACATGGGGGGACTCGGATCCTTTCGATAAACCACTGATGTGCAACGAGTTGACGCTGTCTAAAGCGTTGGCAACTTTCGTAACATTTTCGGTGGTTGCAGCCTTCGCGGCCCCAATCACAGCAAGAGGTTTTGCTACTGGGTGCGCTACAGCATCAGCAACGGCGTGGGCATTACCAACTACTGCCTGAATAGCGCCATTTACGTTATCGGGGACCAGAGGATCGCTTGCAGGAATAGCCTGTTTTCCCGACAAAAGTGGATTCAGCTAGGAATTCGAGACGTCCGCGGCATTATAGAACGACACGTACTTGAGAGTCCTGGGACCCCTTGGACATAATGTTGACGTGCAACGGGTTTACATTGTCCAGGACATTGGCAAGTTTCGTTACATTCTCGGTTACTGCAACCTTCGTGGCCCCAACGGCACTACCAGTGATGGTACTGGTGTTGTCTACTACCGTATGAATAGCATCTTTCGCAATATCCGGGACCAGATGCGGCGGCGTAATTGTATGTTCACCCGTAACGAGATACGAAATATTCTCTTTGACGGCAGTTGGACTATTTACGAGGGAAAGGCCCCCTACGACAGCTTGAGTAGTGCCATCGGCAAGAACTGCGACCCCGTGTACCCCTGCGGCGGTGATAGAAGTCGCCTGATCAGTAGCGATCCTTGCCCCCCCAGATAAGACGTGAGTAACATCCGTCACGACAACACTTGGCTTCAAGTGGTTGATACCCTGAGCGGCGACTTCGGAAGCGTTGCCTACAATGCCAGTGGTAGTTCCTACAAGAGCAGTACCTGCGCTAGCAGCGCCACCCGCCACGACGGCTGTCGTTTGCACGGCAACACCACCAAGAGCACCAAACCCGCTGAGAAAACTTGCAGGCAGGCTTGAGGCGAGCCAGATGATAGTGTCAACTGTCAGATTTCCTCGTTGATAGAGCTTAAATGCTATCGCGAACACGGAGGGCAGCCGTGGAAAGTAGACTCGAAGCGCAAGTTCATAAAAGGCGAGGATAGGTGGTATGAAAAATATCTGATACCACGGGTCAGAACTCGTGCGGTGTAAGTGGTGAATACCAACACATACGAGGAAGGTCAAGATAAAAGATGGAATAAATCTTCGCAATATTGAGAAACATAGAGGGAGACCGGGGAGAATTAGCTTGAGAAGTTTATCTGAGACGATCTGGCAGCCTTTTGATAGTAAACCAGTGGTCTCTTCACTCTTTTCAGGCTTTTTATTGAGAAAGTTGGGTGGAATTTTTCCAATTCCAGGTGCTGTTTTGGAAAACTTGGGGAACGAACATCCGAATGGAGAATTAGACGAGAGGCAAGAGACGTACATCATTGACTCCTGGGAATGGCTTGAGTTTGAAGGAAGACATGGGTGAGTGTGCCCGAACCAGGATTGTCTCGTGAAGCTCGGTAATATATACAATATTCCCAATGTATCTGTCTGGACAAGATGGTCGCGAATCTCTACCTGAATGAGCACCGAAATTGCACTAGTTGAGTTGACGCACACCACGTTTGCGGAAACCATCGAGGATGGAGAATCATATCATATCGCAACGTTCGGATACCCGACTGTACGTGCAGATAATGATATGCTGACTGAATAATGATTCGAAGAATGAACCTGTCAGTGGCCGTAATCTCATGCAATCAGACAGCAATGTCAAACGGAGGTGGAGGAACGCCACACAGTTCCAATGATTGCATAAACCGAGAGTCATCTGGAGGTGATGCACTAGTAGAGATCCGTGGTAAGTTCACAGACAGAAATGCTTTTCAAGAGGCGGCTCGATGTCGCCGGTTTACATACATTAGCACTGGGCTCCGTGCAGTGAAATAAACATATCCGTGTCTTTGAGAGCTTTGCCATTCTTTGGGCTCTTGGGGAGTCCTGTGAGCATTCATCGACGCTCCGAGCGCCTGTCAAACATATTCGGATCGGCCCTAGTGGACACGAGACCCGAGCACTGCTCTACGCCGAACTTGCCATCCGGAGTTGTTGTCGACCAGGGTCGAGCGTTCCCAACATCGCGGGGCTGGGTGAGCCGATTTTCGGACGACGAGCCAGCGAGGCAGATCCACGGCCCGAGCGACTCACTCGTCTTGCCATATCACTGCCATATCTTCCATTCAAGTTGCTAATAACTTAGCACTAAACCCGGAGCACAACAGTCGCGTGAATGGCGAGGGACAAGAAGGCGGACTTCCGAAAAAAATCCGCACTGTTTGTCTGTGTATGTGTGTAATCGCTCCTCCTCTTCCCTCGGCCGGCTCCTGCCAGACCATTGTAACTTAAGTATCCAGCGACTCGCAAAGTTCCGGATCGTCGTTGCTCTAGCCGCAGAAACATTGACACATGTTATCTCTGGTTGTGCGCATGAATCAGAGCGCACGCAACGAAGTGGCGTTACTGTAAATAGGTTCACATGCATCTTACTCCGGTCAGGCAACAGAGGGAATCTCCGAGCTCACAGATGCACAGCAACCTTTGCACCAACCAGGATTACCTCGTCGGAAATGCAGAGGCCTCAGTACTCAGTACTCAGTACTCAGTTCCCAAATACGATCCACCTTCGTCACTGTAGAAGTCGATGTGTACGACGCGTGGCGAGCACAAGCGAATAGTTACCTCTTGGGTTATTAAACTCAAGAGTTGAGCACCGTTTCCCGTCACAGTGTATTCCACGCACGGGCCCCGCTGGCTGGACGATTCTTTGCCAGCCATCTTGCTCACCTGGGAGTGGGCGTAGCACCCGGAACGACTAGGAATTGCGCCTGGAATCATTTCCAATGGTGGATCATTGATCATTCTCCGTCTCAGACTCATATACGACGTGACGGCCGTACTTGTAGGAATCATGCAATCACATGGCCATTTTGAAAGACTTGGTTCGCCAGAATAGTAAGATTACAATTCAAAACATCTAAAGAAGCCCGCGGGAAACCGAGGCGCGGAGCGAGATTTGTCTCACAGTTCAAAGTTGTTCGGATGCAGGTATTCAAGTAGCAGTCTACGACTTCAGCCCATTCTCGGTTCCGGCCTGTGCGGCCTTTCGAGAACCCAGTCAGCCCCCGCGCGTCGATTTGTACGGAGCCCATACCTTTACATCTGCCAACGCACCATCCAAGTCGCCGGGGGATGAAGTTGAGATATTCTTCAATGACCTTTCAAGCTTCGATAGATCATTTCCATTTTGTGCGGATGCATCAGCGTCGCCATTGGTACCGTTGCCATTTATGATGGCCTCCAGGAATGCGGAATCGTCGAGGGTAGGAAGATCGGACCCGGTTGGACCCTCACCCTTGTACTGACCAGCAGTAAGACTGGTCAAGGTTGGTCGCTTGATGCCTTCTGGGAACAGCACGGCCAGCGTTCCCAAGATGGAAGGCAGGAAAGGGAATCTCTTTCGGACTTCGCGTTCATAGAACCCGATGGAGGCTCTGAGCGGTAGAGTCTAAATCCTGTTAATCACCAAGCCTCTTGGAGGTAAAACTTGTGCACTTACCATAAGTGTCCAGGTCAGGGACGTTATGAAGTGCGAGATGGTCAACCACCAGCTCAGCGGTATCAAGACGACGTGCTTGAAATGCTCGAGGAATAGCTTGAACTCATCGCGGAAAGTAGTTTCGCGCTGTGAGGGCATGTTGAGAGATAAGGGGTGCCTAGAGGCAGACGTGGTTCCCAGTGGCAAGACGGTGTTTTGTAGGTGGTTGTGTGCCTCGTTAAACACCCTTTTAAATGCGAGGCCAACCGTAGCCATCGTACATGTCACCCAATCCGGTCATGTTTCGGAGTGCTTTTAAGGCACTATGAGATAGTTATTCGAGAGCGAAATTACGTCTGTGGCTTGGCGCGGATGGGTGAATGCATGTATTGACGCTCTGAAAGTCGAGGTACGATGAAGGGACTGATGGAAGGATTTACATATAAGGCATCCGCAGCTATGCCAATGCCTAAAGAAGCCGAATTTTGGTCAATGTAGCCGTGTCTGTCCATATATTCGGAACAGATTGTGAGTGTCAACAACCAGAATCAAGAGGTACAGTATCACTTTTCCAACGTCTGGTGGGAATCAGACTGCAGAATGACATATGATAGTAATCACATGAAAGCGTCTGTGAAACGTGGATTCTTGATTGTCGCACTGCATCACTCAGTCGAGGATGTATCTCGCTAGAAAAGGCACGAGCGTTGTACATCATTCATGCCAAAGAGAAATTGAAATCTCCCTGTGGCTTTTTGGCTGTGATCTTTTTCACATGGTACTGTACTTCAGACTCGGAGGCTGAGGTACGTCAGCCATTAACTTGATTGAAAGGAACAAATTTCGAACCTTTCAACTTTTTAGACTTAAAGCTTGCAGCCAGACGTACAGTTGACGTACAGCGGACATTCGAGTCCGAGTCTGACGGCTCTGACGCTCTGACCTCCATGTGAAATACAATAAATCACACGTGATCTACCATGATATGAGGGCAGTCTCTCGGCCGACATCCGAGGATGTCCTCCACCACGATGAATCCCGTGCTTTCACAAAGGCTCGCTCTGATCACTTGGCGTTTATTCGGAATCTCATGCTTGTGGCCGATATTGCATAACTCCCGGCGCCACAGAATTGCGGGGTTTCCCAAACTTGTTCGTTGTTCATTCATACTGTAAGGCAGCAGCTAAGGCTTTCCTACTTTCCGTATTTTCCGAGCGTGGCGCGGCTTCATTTCGTCACTGCTACTGTCGAGTTGAACATTGCTTGCCACAGTGCGGATATGGCAAAGGGGCTTCTGGGACGTTTTGGACTTCAGAGTGAGAGGATAGCGTGATAACGGCTCATTCGAGATGCTCATGACGCGCACACAATGTGGTTCGACTTTTATAGACCACGTATAGCCACTTGTGGCCGATGGTCGGTACCTAATGTTGGCCGTCAATGCTGTGTCCTGATGTATACAGTAACGGTAACTCCTAGCACTGTATTGACACGGAAAGGCCTGAAATTAGTCAAGACTCAGACACAACTTCGATGAACACCGTTCGAGCTTTAAGATTGACCGTCGTCTTATAGCAAGATAAACACGGTATCAGCTGTATTGGAAGCATCAACCTGTTTTCGGGGAATGCCTTGAGGGGGTGTTCGCGTCCAGGAAATTGGTCATGTACCATAAACAGATTTGGGTCGAGGATGACATCGACGACATCGTTAATATACCAGGAAACCTGGCGTCACGAGGAGCGAGGTGAGAATCGGATTATATTAAGAATTCCGTGGAAGAAAAAAAGATCGGTGGCTGAGCAAACTTGACAGCGAAAGAGCGGGAAGTGGAAGTCTTTAAGCCTCAGGCTAAACTGTACATACGGTGGCGGTTAAGGAAATATAATAAGATGATGACTCGTCACTAACCCATTTTTCGTGAGCACTGACGCATTGATGCGTCAGTCACAAGCGGATAAAACATCATGCCATCAAAACAGGCAGTGTGAGTGAGAAAATTCAGATATTCACCTGCAAAGAGCGTGTACTCCAGGAGCTCCCTTCGATCCTAGAAAGCACATGACAAGGTATCTTTATCCGTATAGCACTTAGTAGAGCGATAATGGATCTACTGCGGCTATCGGCCGGAACCATGAAGCGAAAGATAGAACTTACCCTCATAGCTGTTCTGTTAGACCAGAGCAGTATTCGTCCCTCTCTTGTGGGTCTGGTAGTAGGCTGGTTTTAACTGGCTATGCCATTAAACCAATAGGACCTTGATTGAAGCCCTGTCTCGGAGAAGTTATGAGCATCCCTTTTCGTATATTGGTACATCATCGTCCCTTGGAAGCAAAGTGGATCGCGCAGTAGTCCCTATCGGGAAACTTTATAATCGACCTGTAAAGTAGGGCAATTTAAAGCCCTGGCATAAATATAGTAACAGCGGAGTCTGACTAGAGAGTGTGCGCACGATTTCTTTGCTCAGCGGCGCATTTCCTCGCAGGATAAACCGCCCAGCGGTTGATGGAAGTGCAGCGATAAGTCATAGATACATGCTTCTAGAAGCATAGATAGAATGAATCGGCGACGACGAGACTGGTGTTGAATCCCTTCCTCCGATGGGATCGTGAGGTGTCGAATGCTGAGCAACATCCCCAAAGGTACGTGCCACAACCATTGACGGAAGCGAGCGGGCCTTGTCCACTGATAGGATCTCACAGTGGCTCTTCATGCGATAAAATAATCCGGAGAATATACAGTATGTGCAAGGCCGTTTAACACAGACATCCCTTTCGGAAAGTCCAGCCTGAAAAGCGTGGCAGTTGCATCAAGTTTGAGTCTAACCTGACCTAGTAAGCGCTATGAAAGGTATAACCTGAGAGCCCAATTGTGTGTATTAGTGGGGTGTGATGTATCGTTTCATGATGGAACCGAGATCGTAGCCGAAGAAGCATTTCCCGGCACTTTGTATTGATACGGGATGAACGTTGAACATTCTTCCGTCGACAAGCCGTCAAGTAAGAAAGCGCCACTCTGATGGAGAATTACACTGGCCTAAAAAGTGAGCCATCTTGCTAAAGGTAGTAGCCTGCAAACGTCGTTCAGCCAGATATACCAATGGGAAGCGCGACATGGTAGAAAGTCCAGTGGGTACATTCCGAGTCTGAAAAAGTCACAGGGTCTCCGAGTCATTGCGCCTTGCATTGCGCTACATTCTCCTCGTGCGAAGATGTTAAAAAACAAAGCGGGTGAGAATGCGTCTTAATAAAAGAGACTTGAGTGTTCGCAAACTAGGTCAAAAAGGTTATCCTCTTCAACGCCGCACGATCAGCTGACAATGCATCACGTAAACGGTCACGTGGGCGCCGCACACCTGGCTCCGAGTCGGCGCTCCGCCGGAAAAACGACACAATCTGGTCTCGCCGTACTTCATTATTCACCAATACTCATTGTGCGGCCCTCCAGATCCTGAAAACCTCAATTTCTCATAAATTACTAGTTGTGCCTGTTTTCAAGTTCCTCGGACCTCGAATAGGCACCATAACAAAGCCAAAGACAAGCCAAAACCAAGGCCAAAACAAGAGCCAAAAGAGGATCAAAGGGACCAACTCGGAGGGCATGGCTGGCATCCTAGTCTACCTAGTAACTGTTGAAGCGCAGAGAACTGAAGCGGGCTACTGTACCTAGGGCTGTTTACACTTGACTAAATTAGCCTAGCACTCATTTAAAGTTATTTTAAGCGCTATTTCATTTTGCAGTGCCTACAGAACAATGCACCTGTGGTTTGTGTCTGCATTTGATTGACGTATGTCGAGAAAATACAATGTTTCTACGATCTGATTGAACGTCTCCTATTCGTCCAGTGTTGGCAGTGGGGTGTTCTGGCACACTACTTAGATTGCCATTTTAAGCAAACGCAAACATAACACCGATAACAGTGAGACCACCACGAGTAGAACAATGGGAAAAAAAGTGCTGAAAGGTCAAAAACAACAAGGAGCGTGTTTAGAATGAGGGCGACGACGGCACAATGCTAGTCGTTCTTAACAAAGGCAAGCCTAGTCCATGTTCCCGTTAGGGACTCCATCTTGACGATTTCTTCTCCGCCACCAAGTCTAGCTCCCTGAGACGAGACCTCGATAAGGTGAAGAAAGGTCGACGTAGTATCGAATGTTGTGGTCCATTGACAAATTTGGCATGCACGAGTGTGCCCAGCGACATGCGCTGTGCCTCGAAGGTGGATCTCTGCAGACCGTTCACTTCAAAGTCGCTTCTCAACCTCGAATTTGCTTCGAGGACAGATTTCTGAGTCGCGGGCAAGGTGGGGAGAAACCAGACCACGGCTGGGTGCCTGTCTAGGTATGAGATCGACGAGCGAGAGATGTAATGCACCCGAGTGACATTGCCTGCTTAATCCATGCAGTACAGGGTATTAATGAGATTCTAGCACGAACGTGGCACTTGTAAAGACCGACGAGACGGTGGGCTGTAGACTCCTTCAGGGGGGCTGTAAAATCGGCCCTAACGATGTGAGGAAGGCACATACCAGAGCATTCCATGCCACAACCAGCACAAGATAATACAAAGTAACAAGCCAACCAAAAATGAGTTCTTGAGCGCATCGAGTATGTGCCTTGAATTCCTCTATTTCGTCCAAGTGATCTTGGATGCGTGTCCGGAGCGGACCATTGTGCACGATCGCGGTATAAAGGCCTGGAGGATAGATACCTTCCCGAGGCAAAGGAGTGAAAGATGAATTTGATCTGTAACCATTTTGAACCTCAGCCGAAGGTCTCGTCACACCCCTGGTCTGAATGATAGATGAGGGGATGTCGATTGACAACAAGGAAATACCCACACCGATGGGGTTCGCGCGAGCAGATTTGCTACGTTCGCTTGAGGCTTTCGCAAGATAAGGAGAGACAACTGTAGCAATTTTCGCTCGCTTCACGGTCAAATAGAAGTTCTCCGAGACTTTCCTGAGCGGAGTCGCCATAGTGCGAGTGGGATGGGCTATTCGCGTGATAACATAAGACAGCCGCACACTTGAGGGCGGGAAACGTACCAGATTGGTGAAAGTTCATACGATATTTAAATTCCGAGAAATTATGGATGTCTCTCTTCGCGTGCTGATACATGACCGGAGTGCAAGCCGGAAGGCAGCGTACAGCTGCGGTGAGCCCTTTAATTCAACAGATTAAACCGCGAACGTTCCGGGCCGGAATTTCATAGACGACGGTGTGTGCAATACGCACACTGCACCGTGACCCAGGAACAGGACACCCAAATAGCTGCATCTGTCGAGAATGGGTGCCGGTTCCCCAACCGAATCCTCAGCAAGCAGGGCTCGTTGGGGACATAGAGGTACATGAGTGAGAGGAGAAGCACGAGTTAACGTCCGGATAGAATGGCAGGTGCTCCATCAACCGGTGTCCTCTGACTCTGAGGCCCAGAAAAAGCTCCAGATTCGAACTCATGGTCAGGATGATCTTTCTCGCTCCCACGATTACAACGCCCATCCCGTACAAGATCGATGAAAGTGCACCAGGTAAATGACAGCTTGTTTGATCCTGATCATGCCTAACAAATACAATCCGTGGCGCAAAGAATGCTTCGGCATCAGTTAAGACATAAAAGGGGGCGGGGAGCGGAGCCTAACAAGTTAGGATTCTACCATGCAGACTATGCAGCGCGTGATTTCCGCCCATCACCAAGCACACTGCATTATGAATGCAACTGGCTGTCTTCAAAAAATGGATCGAGATGCGGAGTCGAACAGCTCGGATAACTTTTTTCGCTGCCTCCCGCAGTCCGGCAGTACCCACATGAATGATAGAGAAGATTGAGAATTGATCACAACTGAATTGGAGGGATGCTGTTGTGTGTTCAGGGAGTGTTCAAGGGGACCTACAGTAAGGAGGAAAGAGGACGTCTCATCGGGGACAGCCGCAATGTGGCCACCCGTGCCAATTGGGTCGCGTGAAGGTGAAACCCTACAGTAACATTTCCAAGTCCGACTTGACATTATGCCCTCAGTGGTGCCCCGGTGCGTGCAGTGCAAGATTGGTGCTCCTTATGGGGCATTTGTACTCGCATTTATGCCCAAAGGAGAGGGTAGACGTGAAAGAGTGTATAGGGTTTCACGGGTCCGCCGACAGCGGGGCCACTATCACCGAGAATTCCCTACCTAGCCAGAGCACTGGCAGGAAGGTGGCTAGTTGGACCAACTCTCATCATCGACGCGCCCAGAAGCAATGAGAGCCACCCCTATCATAACGGATGGAAGAGAAGGGTACAGCGATTACTGTGCTGTATTGAATGACTCCAGTTCCATCACAACGAGGCGATGGTCACAAAGTTTCGGTCCACCTCGACCCGCATTTGTCCATATTACATGCACCACTACGAACGTAACACTGGTATCTAGATGTTGTTATGTGGCAGGCAGTGAGGCAGAACTCAATTGATGATAGATCGGCATTTGAAGGGTAGCGGCGATTACTCAAAGGGTATCATATCGTGATGCGGTGGCATTTCCCGCCTCGTTCCGCATCCCTCGGGTAAGCATCAACAGGAGGCCCTCGATGCGTGTCTGGCGTTCTTGAAGCTCGCGCATCTCTCCCTCCAGCTTTGACACAGGCAACTCGCGCGCGTCCTCGAGTAGCTCCTGTACGCGCCTCACACCTTCTTCGACCTTGTCAAGTTTTTCAACAGGACTTGGCCCCGCATCAGCTTCCGACAGCTTGTTGGCAAATAAACGAGATAGAGGACTACGCGGGCCAAGACTCTGTGCCTCTGCTGCGCCCACACGCGGGGGTTCTGCGACCGACGGTCGAAGGCTAAGCTTGCGGGCCCGCGGAGAGCCGGTCAACTGCCCTGGTTGGGTGCGTGGATTGCTAGACGCGCGGCGGCTGGACCGCACAGGGCTCTCGGGAATGTGTGATTCGGAGGGAATATTCATCTGCGGCGGCGTGTGCGTGCCATTTCTGCCAGTCTCGCGACTCATCCAACTATGCAATCCAACGCGATCTTGCTCCCTGTCCTGAAAAAGTTCTTCGTATTCTTCGACTAGGTCGGGTTCAACGTCGAATATGGCCTCGTAAACGTCGTGCAAGTTTGTTCCCATGAGTTCGTCGAAGAACGGTAAGGATCTCACTGGGCGCGGGAGAAAAGCGTAGATGGACTGTGCCATCAACTGGGCGGATTCGCTGACGGACGCGTGCGTGAGGATATAACGCTCATAAAGAGAAATTGTCAAGAGGATCGGAAACGACTAGAGCGAGTCAAGGACCAGTAGGAACAATTGGCGGGTAGAAACATACCGTCACTCGTATAAGGAAAACATTCGCGGTGTGTAGGCGCCGCGGCGACAAGACCCAACTAGCAGGCCAGAGGATAGCAAAAGCCAGCAAGTTGAAAGGAGGTTGGTAACTGATCAGCGCGTCCGATTTCATTCTGTATTAACCGTGTCAACAGTGTCAAGTCACACCGATGGAGAAGCACTCGCCCTTCAAGTGTCGTGACTGTGAAATGGAATAGATACTGTCAACGTAGTTAGCCCGAGAACACTCTTACAAATGACAAAAAATTAACCTCTTGGTTGGCATTCTATTATATGGGTAAGCTCAGTGTTGTTGGACAGTGAAAACATGACATACTGCGTCGATCCTTATAAATGTGTTTGATAATATTGAGATCAAGACTATGTGAACGTTGAGCGGTGATAGGCAGCGTTACGATCAGTCTTACTAGTAAGGAGGAGGGTGTTGCTCAAGGCGGCAAACCCAACCATCAATATAGGCCCAAAAACTGCAATTCGAGTTCAGAAAACTAGAGTCTTGAATGGTAGTAAGACTTACATGGATGGAAAGATGACGCCTGACCAAACGACAGGGTGGTATTCCCAAACCAAATCTGTACCATAAGCCAAGCGATAGACCTGATAGTCCATCTCTCGGAAGCGAGAGTCCAGAGAGTAAAGAGCAGCCCGGAAAAACATATGGAAGCAATGCCCATAAAGAATACGAATTCGGCTGTCATAGCACGGAGGGCGCTACGTGTGTTGGCATGATTGGCACATGGAACATGAAGGAACGATGCTCGAAGACATACAGAACCACAACGTTATTTGAGACCATGAAGAACGCAAGTCTGACCAGGAGTTGTTAGTCGATACCGAAAAAAATAGGTCGCAATCAGACCTTGGAAAGAGGATGCAGGCCCCACAGGCGAGGATGTCAAAGCCCAAGTCGGACGCAGAAGCTATAGTAAATAACGACCCAACCGGATGAGGCAGACTGTCGGAGGTGGAGACGAGGTACAACTCACTGTCCCCGGACGAAAGGCCCTTCAGTCGAAGGATAAGGTACAGAGCTGTGATCACGATAAAAGAGGTGTCAAAGATATTCCACATCTGAATGGATCCCGTCATGGAGCGTGATTCTCAAAGTAGTATAATGTTGTCCTCACGTTGGCAATGTAGACTAGACGCTTGATTAATGGATCTAGAGAGGGCATTGTGATGTCCGTACTCACTGGCCCAGCCGTGCTGTCTGGATGCGGTATATTCCTCCAGAGCAAAAGCTGCCGCAAAAACAATAAAGAGAACCTCGTACGGATAGAGTGCATCAAGATCTTTATCTACAAAGGAGTTGGTGAGGCAATCGGAAAAGATAAAGGTAGATACTTGCGCGCAAGGCAAAGAACGAATACAACCAAGAGGAACGCGAAATTCAAAAACTCAAGGATTGCACCGTAACGCGGTACGCGTAACCTTGATATAAAAAATAGCAATTACGATGATATGACAGGACAGGACAAAATGAAGGACCGCACCGATAATGATTAAGCCATGGAGCATTCCTGCCATCATAAATCTCGATAGCACGGAGCTTGTAGTTGTCCGCGACGATGGACCGATTAGCTGATGGCGAGTAGATGACCCGGCCAGAGTAGATATCGTTTACGACAGACTGAACTATCGGAGAGGCGACGAATCTTTTCGCTCTTGAAGAGATTGCCATCTTGTATGCGGCCATCAGGGACACATGGAAAACGACTGTGTAAGTCGGTGACCGACCTCTAAAGCAGACTGAAGGTCGTCCACGCGACTGTGATCTTTTCTTCGGAGTGTGATCTTAACATCCTCGATGACGTCATCGGCAGCGCCAGCAAGGGGACTCCAGCTGGTGGTGAGCACGGAGACCAACTCGATCCGATTGCTCGCGAAATGGTGGACAAGTTTCGTGGCTAGAATTTCGCACAAGATCGCCCGTGAAAAGCTCACTCCCGAAAACGCAAGGTCTTGCTCGGCAACAGTGATAAAGTTCTCTCGGACAACGAGGCAGACATAGACGATGGCGGGATTTCTCAAACGCGCATATTTGAAAACAAGTGGCCGAACAAGGGCGAAATTTACATCAGACGCAGTCAGTTGACTATGGGGTTGTGAGCGGTGTTAAGCCTAAAACGGGTAAGACGCTGAGAGACTAACTCCCAGCTGAGCGCGGCGTCTGTGAAGATGGTGATTTAAGAAGATGATGGAGCGTCAAGAGATAGGAACAGACCTATATTCCTCTACAGTGCCATGTCACGGATGGAGCGAAAAGAAGGTTAGAGAGAGAAAGGCAATCCCAATTGTCTTTGGCGACTCACAATAACATCACGTTTCAAATGAACGATAAATGGAAATACTTTGATAGAGTCTACGCCTCCCGGAGGTGGCAAAAGGAGAGGGACGTCTTGACCCTCTGTATCCATATTGCAAAAGGTTGCACGGTTGTTGCGTTGTTGTTGTAGCGCGTGTTGAAGTCCTTGTGCTGTAAGGGGGATGTTACCACGAATAGATTAGGTCGTCTTAACAACTTTATCAAAAATTGGGCCAAAATTGTTGCGTGCGACATCAGCCCAAAAATTAAGGCGCGACAGCGTGAGACCGGGTGCCATTCGTAGTAAAAAGACGTGAGATTGAGGTCACCCTGCCAAATAAAAAATACAACTCATAGAGTCGTTTGACCTGACCCCTCGTGTGCCCCTGTAACGTTCCACGTGATTCACATGATGCCCAACTACCCACGTGATACTCATGTGACGCATCACTCAAACAAGGAAATGAAATCAAGGTTGGGAAATGCAGTAAGATACGAAAAATGGGTGGGCGGTACTGTAGGGATTTGCCATCTGGTGCGTTATAGCCGGTCCGGTCCGGGTGAGGAAACGGACATCGGGATTCGGGGATACGGTAGTGGGGTTAGGGGTCCCCCAGCCCGTCACGACCGCAACCGAGGTCACACGTCACATGCGACCTTTTTCTTTTGTCTACTCCCGAACGACTCTAAAAGGCAACGCTAGGGAAGGAACTTACCGTCTCAGATCGTCGTCCTCGACGAGGTCTTATTGTCCGATTCTGCTCACGCTTGTTTCTCTGAGATCTCCTCGGGCGCCTTAAACTGATCGTTATTGTCTCAAGCCATGTGGCGTCTGCAGCGTCGCGCCGTTCCATTGGTTGCCTTGTCAAGCACAAAGCACCTGCAATCCTTGGTCCGATCTGTCGTTCCCGTTTCGTCCTTCTTATAACCCCTCCGTTCCTCATCAGTTATCCCCACTACCCCCCTTCTGGCCTTTCAACCATGGGTTGTGCGCCCTCGAAAAACATCGATCTCACTGGCGAGGTCTCTCTCTATCACTTCGACCTCCACAGGGTGGTCGGTAAAGGGGCCTTTGGCAAGGTTCGTCATCGCTCATACTCTCCTCTACGTTCTCCTCATCCCCTTGTGTCCAGGTCCGTGTCGTCCAGCATAAAAGGAGCAAGAATCTCTATGCGCTCAAGTACATGGACAAGCAACAGTGCCTCAAACAGAAGGCTGTTCCTAACATTATCCAGGAAAGGCGATTACTCGAAGAGGTGCGGCACCGCTCTATATACCTCGTTCATTTCCTCACCCCCTCTGTGTAGGTCGACCACCCTTTCCTGGTCAACCTTCGATATGCTTTCCAGGATGATGATAATTGTTTCTTCGTTCTTGATCTCATGCTTGGTGGTGACCTTCGATGTAAGTCCCAATATTCATCTCTCACGCGTAGGGCACTTATCAGACCCTGGTAGATCATCTTAACACGAGAGGCAACTTTCCGGAGAGCGTAGTTCGCTTTTGGACAGCAGAGCTGGCCTCTGGTCTCGTGTATCTTCATAGCAATGGCATTATGCACCGGTATGCCTCTTAAATTCTCTGTTGTCATCGCGCCTAACGTCAAGCAGTGACATCAAACCCGAGAACATTCTTCTGGATGCAAAGGGCCATGCCGCTCTTACCGACCTTAACATTGCTATGCATTATTCTCAGCATCGCATGCATACGTCTGTTGCTGGGTCTATGGCATACATGGCTCCTGAGGTGGTTGATGACAAGCGCCCTGGTTACTCTTGGCAGGTTGATTGGTGGAGTTTAGGCGTCTGTGTCTACGAGCTGCTCTGGAACCGGCGCCCCTTTGACGGCAAGTCGGCGGAGAAAATGCGGGAGAGTATCATGACACACCCCATCAGAAAACCGTCACAGCGCCACGGTGCCGTCAGTAGTGAATGCACAGCTGCCCTCTTTGGTGTAAGTTGTGATGGACGGTCACATGGTTTCCTACTGATGCATGATTGGATTTTAGCTTCTCGAGCGAGACCCCAAGAAGCGATTGGGTTGCAGAACCGGCTTCTCGAGCATTGACGAGATCCAGTCTCAAAACTGGTTCTCGCAAATTAATTGGGAGAAGCTGCAGGCGAAGCAACTCGATCCGCCATTCGTGCCCAACGTCAGCCCTCTCTCGCTTTATCCCATGTCATGTTATTGATTCTCAACCGCAGCAGGACTCTGCCAACTTCGATTTCTCTCACCAGTTGGACGAGTTCATGCTGGCTGAGAAACCGTTGACAGCTCATAAGCGTAAAGCGAACCCGGAGAAGATGAAACCAGAAATGCGACAGCTGGAAACAGATTTCACCGTGTATGACTTTGAAAGGAGCGGTCGAAGATCCTACTATCCCCTCAATGAGCCCCTCGTTGCCGAGCACTCTCATGATGGTCGTTTAAGACCGACGTTTACTTCGTCCTCGCATACAAACACGAACACATATGTGCAATCGAGCACGGCCACGAGTCAAACGCGCTCATCGACCTCCCACTCAGAGCGGCCGCGCTACAGCTCACAGCATGATCCCCGGTAGCCTTCGGGAAAGCTTTCTCTCATCCATTGACGACCTTCTTATGACACGCGATGTTTGTCGCCTGCCTTACTTGCAAGCTATCCCTTTCAGCCCTTCGCGCAACTACGTGTATTTTGCATCAACCTCACCCAGGACAATCACCCACTACATTGTGCATTGTTCTATCTTTGAACCATGTTGTATTCGCTTTTGCTTTTACGGCTCTGCCTTCTCATGCCGTTCCGCACCTATATTTTTCTTTCTTTCCAGTGACCGCTTTACGTTACAGACTTGCTTCACACAGCAGGCTAATCATTCGCTTCGCTATTTTAATTTGATCCTGGACCCTGGCCCAGATGCCCCTAATTTACATATGTATCGCCACCTAGCGCACAATACAATGTGAACCAAGCCGTTTACGTGTTTATGGGTGTACAGGTGACGCGAAGCCATTTTGACCAGTGAACACGTTTTGCGTCCGCCTTTGGTCATCCTTGTTTTCATCTTATCGCTGATCCGGCAGTTGGGCTCTGGCAAGCGCCGAAGTTCACCCAACCACACACACCGATGGCCAAAGTCGTTTCGTTGCAGCA
Organism: Russula ochroleuca; assembly: GCA_015178965.1. NCBI lineage: Eukaryota > Fungi > Basidiomycota > Agaricomycetes > Russulales > Russulaceae > Russula > Russula ochroleuca. The sequence continues at coordinate 1,525,097 of WHVB01000002.1, forward strand.
GATCCCTACCCTCCGTGAACTCTATCGACGCTCTGCTATTGCGGCCGACCCTGGAACTGACGGAGAAAGACGCTTCCCTTTCTCCAGCACCCTGCTCGACCGGGTCTCCGTCTAGTAAGTACCGCACTAAATGCGAACCCAGTGATCTGCAGGGTAGTTACGTTCTGGCTAATGATGTGAACAGTCGAGGGGACATCACGCATGTACAGGTCGATGCGATCGTCAACGCAGCTAACACCGGGCTTTTGGGTGCGTCCTCATTTGTGTTCTGGACGGGTCACGCCTTTTTTGTCTCGGTCCAATTGCGATCAAAGTGCACAGACTAAAATAACCCCCAACCCAGGTGGAGGCGGAGGTGCGTATCTGATGTCGTGGCGGTTCAAGAACCCTGTTATCATGCTGATAAATTGATCGCACAGTGGACGGAGCCATACACAAAGCAGCAGGACCCAAACTCCTCAAGGAATGTACGTCCCCTTATATGCGTATTACTTCTTCGCCAAGTGCGTTGATCATGACGAAACATCCTACCTGCGGGTAGGCCGCACCTTAAGCGGCTGTCCGACTGGCGAGGCTCGCGTCACAGCGGGCTACAACCTTCCCGCGTGAGTATACTGGTGTTTGGCGTATTCGCTTGGTCTGAGGAGGGGCCAACCACTGTGCTGGAGCTGAAGTCGCTCACGCATATTATGTCACAGGAAGCATGTCATTCACGCCGTTGGTCCGGTCTATCACCCCAGGAGCACCCGCGCGCCGCTGCAGCTGGCGGGGTGTTATCGTATCAGCTTACAGCTAGCGGCGGAACATGGGCTGAAACACATCGTGAGCTGCTAGAGAGCGCGCTCGCGCTCTTATTGCCCTTTCTTTATTACCTCGGACGTGGCTGAGGTGCGTCACTTTTTTCTTTCAGGCTTTCCCCTCCATCTCGACGGGCATCTACGGATACCCCATCGAGAGCGCAACCCACGTTGCGTTCGGGGAGGTCAGAAAATTCCTGGACACGGAGCAAGCAAAAGAGGCATGTCTTGTGTTTTTTGAGTTGCCGTCATTACGATGTCACTAATGGCGCGTACAGTTTGAGCGCGTGATCTTCGTAGTGTTCTCCGCGGAGGATGAGGCCGCGTATTTGTAAGCGTTAAGCTGTTTTTTTTTTCGAATTGGAAACGCCCAAGTACAAGGGACTTTTTTTTGGTCACAGGAGGCTCATCCCGCAGTACTTCCCATGGAATGACGCCCAGGCTCCGCTCTCTCCGAAATCAGCTATCTGATTCCGAATAGCTATTGAAAAGAAGGTGTCGGATGGGAAACAAGGCGCCTCGAGGCTGGCCAAATGTGTAAGTAGTAGCGTTGGTACTGGCGGTTTCTGTGCTGTGCTGTTGCAAAATGCGAAGTGTTACCATGTACAGTAATGTATGGTTCGCTTGTCGAGTTGAGGGTCGAGCTTCGAGCGGCCGGAACTCACTTCGGTATCTTCTTTGTGCGCCTAATCCCCATGTAGATGAAATTCTTCATTTGGCCCCACGCCGTGGGAGCCCTGCATCGATTATCTATCTCGCCTATGTACGGTTGAGCGTTCTCACAGCCAATATCACACTGGCCTGGCCCCAATCATCCGTTCTTCTCACCACAAGAGATGACATCAACTCTGGCAAGCACACCTCGGCACGCACCCTCAAAATGGGACAAAGCTGTAATAACGGTTAGGATCGATCCGGATACGCTCGCGTTACGCCCAGTGAGGCCGTGAGGTCTCTGCCACGTCTCGTCCAGGGAATGGGCTGCAGTATCCTCTTGTCACCGCCCGGCGCTGGGTTCTAATATCCTTATTACTGCCCTCCATCTCCGCCTCGATTACAGCAATACATCCAGATAATGATCGCTTCTGGAAGGGTGAGTCACCGAGGGACGAGGGACTTTTAAAAAAAATCACAACTAGTCTCGAAAGAAAGGCAGACGTCCAGGTACTATCAGTAAGGGAATAGGTGCTCACAGCGGCTCAATCTTCCATCAGTGGCGCGGTTTTATTTTTGCTAGTGACCCTACGCAGACCAAAAGGAAGTACGTATATGCGTGGAATATAACCAAGACGTGCTATAACCCCGGATAGATTTAATTTTGTAACAACTCAGGACGGCGAACCAGAACGGCAGCACTCGGGTTGGTCCACGCGGCCTTCCTCTTCTTGATCGACTCTCCCCCTTCCCTCGTCTGAGGCCGACATTGGGTTCATTATCTAGAAGGAAAGGTACCTTGAAAGGTACCCGCAACGGAAACCTTTGGGTAGCGGACAAATGGAGACGCAACTGCGGAGTAACTACAAAGTCCCCTCGGTCACGGTTGGGAATAATAACCTAGTACACTCACACGAGGAAACGGCGAACATGTTCAGAGAACGAACGCTTCTTCCCTGTCCAACACCCCGAGATGTAGTTGGACCTGGTGGACAACCCGCCGGCTGCCTATCCGGAATGTGACTTCCTCCCCATCACGGCGGGACAGGAGATCACTCCTCTCAAGCACGGACAACAGCTCAACCCCGGGCCCCTGCAACCAAGGCTGGCGGCCGATCAAATAGTCATGGAACGACGTCCAGGGACAGTAATTCAACGCTTGTGTCGCGGCAGCCTATCACTCAAAGGGCATGCCAGTGGCGGGAAGCCACCGCCGTGGGTAAATGGTCCCAAAGCCCAACCGTGCGGATTACTCATTGCCGAGAAACTACAGGCGAGTTGCTCTGTCAGAATGCCTGAGCAAACTCCTGGAGAAGTCCCTTTCCCGGCGCATTTACTTCGACCTCAACATTTACGATTTTAATTTGGTTCCAACTTATCAGTATGGCGCCAGGGACTCCAGCTCTATCCTGGACGGCCCTCATGCGGGTCTCTTCACGACGCCTTCGCACAACGAATACGCTCGGTACGCAATTATCTGATATTTGAGGAATATCAACCACGCCAGGCTAGTCCGGGTCTTCAAAAAGCTCGGCTTCTCAAACCTATTCGCCAAATGGCTGCGTTCCTTCCGTACAGACCGGCGCATCCGTCTCCGCTTCAACAGCCTCACTGCGGACCCTCTCTCCCTCCTGGTGGGCACGCCCCAGGGCCCATCCATCTCGCCGGTCATCTCCGTTATCATCTACCTCCTACAAAATATGGACTATGGCAGGGCGCTTCGCTGTCCATGTATGTCCGAGTTGATGGCGGCGGCGGGGCCTCATCTTCGCGCCAGCCGACACATGGTCGCGAACGACTGCACGCCTACGAGAAGGCTACCAGCAATGCGTTAATTGGCTCACCCGAGCCGGGCTCAGTGTCGAAACCGACAAACGGAGCTCATTTTCTTTAGATGGTGGCGGACTGGCCCACAACACTTACAACACTTCATCCCAGTGACCTCCTCTTATCACAATCATGGAGGCTTGCACACAACGCAGTCTGCCTTCCGGTCTCAGCTTACAGCCCGGCCCTCTCACCTAGAGCACTTGAGAACCACTTCAGGCAAGTCGAACCAGTCCAAACCTGGCTGTCCGTCTCATTCCCGTCTCATTTGCCGCCGCACGGCCCTGCTCGGACCTCTCCATCAAATTTCCTATCAAGTTCCGCGCCCACATGCTCAGCTCATATTCGACGTGGCCCTGAGTTTCTGCTGGCTTCCACGAAAATCCCAAGTTCTCAAACGACTCAGCCTGTTACGACTGGAATCGTTGCAAAGAGGCTGATCCACAATCACGGAACAGGACTCCCACTCCCGGTTCCGACACCACCCTAACCGGACTTACGCAAAAAAGTTCATCTCAGAGGCCATTGTAAAGGCAAAGCGCACGCCATGAGCCATTCCGCTAGGTGCCTGCCCGAGTGGGGCGACTGGGCGACCGTTTGGCTTGGGACCCGTCCACCTGTAAAGAGTCGTGCGTCGCGCCTCACCCGGGATATCCGCGCCCCCTCCAGTTCACCACACACCTTCAAGTTGCTAGTCTTCGCCACGGACAGATATGCCACGCAAGGAGAACTTGAAGATAATAACACAGATCAATGGTATGCGACGGCAGCGGTCACTCACCACCAGGGAACAGAGGTCCGGCACGGAGAGAGGCCAATCAGCACGGAAAGGGCACGGAACCTCATGTCAGCGTGGGTCATAGGGTACGCAACTATCCTGACGCAACTCAATCTCAAAAATCGAATGGCAAGCTGATGGGAAGTTAGGGAAACCCGTCCCTGAGAATCTTATCGTTGTCACCAACAACAGCTCCTCGATCGAATGGCTAACTTTGGCCCTCACTACTATACAATCTGTTTCTACTAGCAACGCCTTCGAAATGTAGCTGACCAATTGCTCTCTGCTCTCTCTCAGGGCTGAAGATCTGTGTGAATGAGGCTCTGACCCGCAGACGGTCAATCACATTGTCCTCCCGCGCGCTGCGAGCTCAGCTCCGTCCCGCGCCTTGATATTTACGGACAGGCCGTGTCCTTTGAGGGCTCCAGGGTCAGCTGGCCCCCCTTTTCTTACCCACCCTTTCTAAGCGCGAGTAGCTGCCAAGGCTTGGTTGATATCTCGTTGGTTGCTTCCTTTTCGCACCGTTTTTTTTTTCACACTGTACCACGCGCTAGCCTTTGCTTGGCAGAATGGCAGTTGCATCCCACAGCACTCTGTAGTCGAAAGCCAGAACTTGAACGGTCCAAGCCCACGTCTTTACCGTGATGTACGCTATGGAATATAAATGCTGACTCTAAATAAAGCTCAGGACATTTCTTTGCTCAGAGGGTACACCCAACGCTGAGGAGTACCACTGGCACTCCTTATGACAGACAAGTCTGGTTTGCCAGAAGGTTTGCGGGGTTCAAGTTTGTAGATGGCATAGTAACGGATGGGAGAAATTCGGCAGTTCAGAGGATCACCAGAAAACTGTGCATTCTTCGCCTGAGAGAAAACACGAAAATGGTCGCTATGCGCCGTACTTGTCATCTGGCTCAGAAACTGCTGTAACTTACTAGACAAAGAGGTTACGAATCTTCCCACGCATGCCCAGTAACAAGGTGCATTCACCCCTATTTTCACTGGCAGTCATGCAACCACGCAAAGATTTGCTCGCAACTCTCCCGGTGGAGGTCTGTGTCTCTGGCTTGTCAAAAAATCCTTCACAACTTGACCGGTTGACCACCCACCGCACCCATTAGCTTCTATATGAAATCCACTTTAATGCAGCGTCCGAAGCCCTACCCCTCACGTGCCGACGCCTGCACGATATCTTCAAAAAGGCCACTCCCACCGTGCACGCCGACTACCTCATAGCGCGCTACGTCGATCTCCCAACCTCCCGTCGACAAGGCCTAATCACCTACGCCCTCCGCTTCCCCCTCTGCACCCCATCCGTCCTCGCCGCGCTCCTCGAGCGCCCATCTTTCCCCCACCACCAACACCCAGCGCCATCCACCGACACCGGCACGCCTACCGCCAACCACGACCATTACCCCGACTATGGCCCACCCGAGCTTCCCAAGCGGCTCTTCAGGCAGCTGAGCCCATCGGGCGCCGAGGTGCTCCCGCTCCTACACTTTCTTTACTCGTCAGGGTCGAAGTCAGGGTCAAGCGTGCAGCAGCGCATGACGCCTCCCGACGCCGACTCGCACGACGGCTACCCACTCGCGCACGCCGTGTCCGCAGGGGCCGTGCCCCTCGTGCGCTTCCTGCTCGACCACGGTGCGTCCCCGCGTCGCAGGGACGCACTCGCGGTCAGGATTGCCATAAAGCGCAAGGACCTTGCCCTCGTGCGCTTGCTCGTCGAGCCGCCGGATGCGCCACCGGATGAGCGCAGGACGGGGAAGCGTAGGAGGCTGGCTGATCGAGTTCAAGTCTCCACGGAGATGCTGAATCTCGCTATGATGTGTAGAGCGTGTTATATTGCAGAGTATTTGATGAACGAGAAGGGTTGTGTGCCAGATCTTACAACCTTCTCGCTGCTCAGGTATGATTATTTATTTTTTCAATATAAGTATCAGACACTGAGTCTCGTGCCAGCGTTTTGAAATCGAAAGATTGAACAAAGATCTACGGCATTTCTGTCATTTCAGGATACGTCGATTTGGAACAGCGAAAGAAAGTATCAGAACGCAATGTGTGTACGTGTGTCTAATCAATAGTGATATAACGAATCGTTGCTAGTCGTCACAAATACACAGCTGTGCTCTTGGGTTAGTGATTCATGCGAAGGTAGTGAAACGGATACTGCATACCTTGTGTACACCCAACAAGAATACAATCATATATCGTCGATGTCCACCTCCCCGTCGTCACCAAACTCAAACGTACATTCACCTTCCTCCTCGCCAAAGGCCTCTGTCTCGTTGATTTTGGCATTTTCAGGGAGTTCGCCATATGCTTTCACTTGTGTAAGGTCAGCACCTACTTTGGGGTATACCTATAGGGTTGACTCACAATTACGAGCCTCATCCGGCGTGTACTTCACTATGACATCCGCCTTGCCATCTTGGAACTCACGTAATGACAGCAGGATGATGTCTCCTTGATTGATCCACACCTGATTTGGACAATCGGTTAGATAACATGCAAATGAATTGCGACGACAATGCCCACCTTTTTACGCATCTTTCCTCGAATATGCGCTAGTCGCTTCTCACCGTCAAAGCACATAGCTTCCAAGCGCCCATTTCCCAGCATTTTTATCACCTGGGCGTACTCTTGTCCATCCTCACGGAATACCAACTCGCGCTTGTCATCATCGTTCTCATTCTTTCCACGTCTCCGATTCTTACCACCCTGTGGACCGCGATTCAATACCAAAAGGACGGGGAGTGTAATGATCGCCGCAAACCTTTCCCTTATTCTGCGCGATTGGAGTCAGTCTTGACGCACAAGCTCAGAAAGCGTGCATGAACGTACCTTCGGCATGTTTTTCGGGAATCAAGCTACTTACGCAGTCGTCGAATATGTTGTTAAAGAGCAACGGAGTGGTTATGGGGTGAGTCAAGGTGTCTCGCCGAGAGAGGCAACGGCGAGCACCTCGATGCAAGATAATTTTGGGCGGAGATTCATTTATTGCCTCATGTCATCCTCGCGAGCCAGACGTTGGGAACAGTCGGAGTTTGGTAGTGCCAGGAAGAAACTCCCCTTTAATTTACAGTAGGGTGGGGAAACAACAAAAAGACCAAATGCTTCATGCACTTTTCCTGTACCCTTTAGTTACCCGACCTTTCTATTTGAGACCTCGCCTTGACGCCAGGGTTAAGCGGTGAAGACCGTGCAGTACCAACTGCAGAACGCAAATTCGATTTTTTTTTAAACGGGTATCTAAATCGATGCTTGGATCACGTGAACACCTTTTCTCATCCTATCACGAACGTAACGCGGCTCATGGTCATCCTCGACTGGCCAACTGCCTTCATAGCCCATTGCATACCCAGAGCTTTTACCGCCCCAACGTCTCAATGGACGCCAGAACGTCGCAGGAGGGTTTTCGACTGTCCTTCGCTTATGGTTCCGTTTGGGCCGTGCAACAGGCTGCTCGCCACCATGTAGTCTCAGAGAGATCACGCGAAGAGCATCTCCTTTCTGTTTAACTTCGTGCGGAGATGGCCGGGTAACGCGGTCATGCGATACCCTCAAGGGTACGGACTTGCTGCGAGGGATTTCGGCCAAAAAGAACGGAGGGTATGATAGAGATTCGAGTGCACTGGCCCGGATGATCTTTTCCGCTTTTTGAGGACGGCTCTACCCTCGTTTAAGTTACGAAAATAAGAATACAGAGACAACTCAACTATATAGGCCTGGGCAGACTTTAACAAGGAAGGGACGTCGACGGCAGCGGATAGCGCCTGCTGTTTTCGGAGTTCCACCTCCCGGTCATTGTCTTCGCAGGGAGGTTCCCATACCCTAGATAAATTCCAGCTGGAATAGCAGATGAGATACACCAGAACTCACGCTCTCACGGGCAGAGGTTTTGGTTGCAAAGAGATGATTTTTGGTGCATTTGCAATAGAAACAAGCCTGAATGCTGTGATACACCAGTTCACACAATCGTAAAGGAAGGGAGGGTTATCCTTACGAGCGGGGTCGAGCGTTTCTTGTAATGTTGATTGTCCCTTCCCCGAGCTAATGTGCTTTCTCCGTTTTCGCGTACTGGGCACATCGAGGTCGCCTACGTTTGCTCTGAGAAGCTCATCAAGTTGCGTAAGTTTATCATCATCCACCACGGGGCGAGTACTCTGAGGGAAGACGGTCGCGCGGTCAACTGATACAGTTTGCTGTTCGTATAAGGAATGGGAGTTGGTGAATGGTTGGATGTTCATCGGCGTCTTTATTGACCTTTGTTTGGACACTACACCATTCAAGTCTAGATTGAAAATATTAATTTGTCGATTCGCCATGTCCTCAACTGCTTTAAAGAAAACTAAAAGAATCGCAAAAACCAAGACAAAGCAGTCTCTTGCTGAGCCCGATGTGACACCAACATCTCCGTCTAAGGGACACAAACCCAAGTTGACCAAGGCCGAAGAACATGCCCACGAGACAAGATCAAAGCGCGTCAAGGGGGAAGGAACAAAGCGAGCTGAGCGGCCTCCGGTGACAACAGCAGAAGAGACGCGTCCCAAGGTGGTGGCAGATACAGGCAACCACGCCAACCGCACAACGCGGAAGCTCCGAGGGCCTTTGAAAGCACCTTCGCCGTCACCATCGCTATCACCGATGTCTGACCTTGAACCCTCACACTCTGAGGAAGACGAGCCTGAGGTGCCCCAGGAGGAGGGTAGTCCTGGCGAAGAGGACGTCCACTTATACGGTTTCTCCACCGACGAGGACTCCTCGGATGACGATTTGGATGTCGACGAAGAAGCTGCCCTTGATGTGGGCTCTCTCCCCACTGTCGCTCGGGATGATGCGACCGTGAAGAGAAAACTCGAAAAGGCGAAGCGAAAACCGGTGCGTGTGTCTTTCCTCATTACCACAGGCTGCAAACATGACGCATTATGGCCGTTCCGCAGGCATCAGAAACGGGTGTTGTTTACCTGAGCCGGATTCCCCACGGCTTCTATGAGGATCAGATGCGCGCATACTTCTCCCAGTTCGGCGAGATATCACGTCTCCGCCTCTCGCGGAACAAAAGGGTGCGTCTGCTCGGACACTGACTGCATCTCTCGTTCGGTGTGACCGAATTTGCATCAAGACAGGCAAATCGAAACACTACGGCTTCATCGAGTTTGTGTCAGCGCCCGTTGCCCAGATCGTCGCGGAGACGATGGACAATTATTTGCTCATGAGCCATATTATGACTTGCAAGGTCATCCCAAAAGACGAAGTTCACCCGGAGCTCTGGGTAGGTGCGAACCGCAAATGGCGCATCGTCCCCACGTATCGCCTTGCGCAGGCACAGCACAACAAGGTCCGTTCGTCTGCTCATCGTGTCGATACTGATTCCCTGATATGGCCCTTGCAGCCTCGAAACGAGATGCAACAACGCGCTGCCGAAAAACGTTTGTTGAACAGACAGGAGGCGCGGAAAAGGAAGCTTGCCGAGGCGGGGATTGTGTACAACTTTGAGAAAGTTGGATATGTGAGTACCCTATTGCTATATTAATACTCGATCAATGTTCGAATGACTTTTCTACGCAGAAAAAGTCTAAAAGCACGGCATGATAACCTATAGAAGCCATATACTTCATCACTGTAATGCACCATATCAGTTGTGTTTGCATGAATGGTCAACATCGGGGGTCCTTAATCTTCTAGCTGGCTAACATTTCTCTCTCAAACTCGTGAAAGACAGTTACAATCTAAACCCGGTCAGTCCATTCGTACCTGCAAAAGCTCAGAGGGAAAGTTCTCTGCGATGTGGTACTAGTCGACAATGATTTGTATGCCAAATAAAAACAAGATATTACGATAATTTATACATCCCAATTATATTCCGTGCAAGAAATGGAAACCTAAAGCCCAAGGAAATCAACTTAATGCTGAGGAGGACCAACCCGATGGACCACGCCATGCTGCAACTCCACTTCGGTGACATCTGTCGAAAGAGTCAGCACAGCAAGCAAATAACGTACGTGATATCGACTAACCGCTGATGAACTTTCGCTGATTTTCGCGGGAAAGCTGCTCTAGTGATCTACCCATAGTTTCATCGAGCAACAAAGTCGATCCTATGCCAGTGAGTGTGACGCCCGCAAATATTCCGAGACTAGAAGGACCCCATCATCACGACGATGTTAACATCAGGTGGGTGAACACTCACATCGCCTTCAGCTTCTTGTCAGAGCTGCCCACTCTGAAAAAGATTATCTGGGACACTATGGCACCAAGTTTCCCGCACGCTGCGGTGATTCCATGTGCGGTCGAGCGGTAGCGCGTGGGGAATATCTCTCCAGGGATGATGAACGTCGTCACGTTCGGCCCGAAGTTGGCGAAGAAATTTGCTAGACAGTACAGCGCAACGAATGCTTCAGCTTTAGTTCGATGATCGGAGTCCGGGTGAGGACCAGGATAGATGCCGGCTGTCGGAAAGAACGTCAATCAACTCTTCGGATCACTCCTGATGGGGTGGTTATTTTACCTAGGACAGCTAACAGCACCGTCAACATGGCGAACCCGAGAAACTGGATTGGTTTCCGCCCCCAGACATCGATGAGGAAGAAGGATGCATAGTAACCGGGCAGAAGTCCTGCCACAGAAACAACCAAGTTGCCTATGACGACAGTGTGCAGTGACCGGTATATGTCCAAAGTGGTCTGGGGATTAGATTGGGTTGAGCCTATCCCTGCCCGAGCCAGGAGATCTGAAGTTAAAATCGACGCCGAATTGAGACCAAGGCCATAGAAAGCGACCTGTTAGCGACGGGGCAGATTAGTTATTGCACAGCGCCACCTAATAAATGAATGAAATGAGACTTGCATCAACGGCAAACCACGACCAGGCTACTCCAAAAAGGAGCGGAAGGTTACCAGGCCGCGCAAAATATTTGATAAAATCACTTCGACTCCGGCGAGGTGCTTCTGCGCGCTGGACAACCGCATCTGGATCGACCCAGTAGACAGTTGCGGAAGCGCCGTTGGGACCGAGCACATTCTCGATGTCGGCCTTTGCCCTCTGTACCTCCCGATCGATATCCATCGTGAACCGTGGAGTTTCCGGAATCGTGAGCCTAAAGTAGAGCGCGATGGCGCCCGGCACACAACCCATGCCAATGAGAATTCGCCAGCAATAGTCCACATGCGTGAGTTCATTGAAGTTGTCGTTGATGATGGAGTCTTTGAACGCATTTACTGTTACTAATGCAACGAGAGTGGCGGCTATGATAGAACTGAGTTGAGCGTCACCAGCTTCGCACGCAGGAACAGTGCTGTTTACCAAAATTTCCCCAACCCTGAGCGGTGAATACCGTTGTCATAAGACGGCCACGGCTGCTGGTTGATGCGAATTCCGAGGATATTACGGCGCTGAGAGGGTAGTCCCCTCCCACGCCCACGCCCATAATAAACCTCCATACCATGAGAACCCCAATAATGTTCACTCCAAGACCAGATCCCGCGAGCGCCTGAGCGAATGTTGCCGTAACAATAATCATTAGCTCTATCCCGTCTGTGATTGACGTAATTAGAACATTTCGGAGCAAAGAAGTTGATGGTAACATACACATGCGCTTACGTCCAACGATGTCGGCCAGCCATCCAAACAGCAGTTGTCCGAATAGGTTGCCAATGGGCGCCGCTACCTTGAGTCCGAAATCTTGGTTGTTGGAGAGCTTGTGAGTCGCGCCAGGTCCTGCAAGTTGTCAAAGGGCCAGGGTCAGACCACAACTAGCGGCATTTTGGGCGAGAGTCCCACCTTGTGTGTGGCCATATGCATATCCCAGCATGACGGATGCTAAGTTGATCGCGAAGATATCATACCTAGACGTGACGGCAGAATTAAAAAAAAAAACCCCCCATTTTCAAGATGAGAAAGGCACATGAGGCATAAAACTAATGACCACTCACGCATCCGTGAAAAACCCAGTGCCGGCGACAAAGCATAATTTGAGATGAAACCCGCTTTAAAAGCACGATAAGCAGGCAGGCAGGCAGAAGACGGGGACAGAGTAGCGACGCACGAGAAGCCACCTTCGTCGATATCCCTTAATGCTGCTGTTCTCATCTCGTTCAGCGCATGAACAGCGGCAATATTATTTGCGGGGGGTTGGCCTACTCCGCCGACCCCACCCTCCGAGTCGCTGTCACTATCGTGCGCCTGCATGCCAATAGATCGATAGCGATATAAAGGCTGGGGGGTGCCTCCGCAATGGTAGGTGGAGGGGGATGGTACGAGGGGAGCGAAAAAGACCACACAGACTGCAGGATGCGGGACATGAAGGCTTTTTAAATAAATTCAGTTCCTCTGCTAGTACTGCACTTCTTGCCAAGGTCAGCCCAATATCTTCGTTCGCGTAGGACGACATGTGACACCGCCTAATCGCACAGGTTGAACTTTGACAGTTTTGTCCAAGCGAGCCATCGGAGTATAATGAAAGGCAAATAGACGTGATTGGCCCGGGGATACCTCTGGAGAGCCGAAAGGCACAGCCTGCTGTATGTGAGAACCAGAATGTATAATGTCTCGACCCTGATCATGAAGTGCCCGTCTGTGAGCCGCCTACTTAGGGTACAGTACATTCTTCCGTTTGAGTTCCGTTTGTCGTATCGTAGCATCGCCATACCGTAATTACAAGACCTTGGTACGTCGACTCCTGCTCTTGCTGTGCTCTACCATCTGTAGTGAGACAGGTTATCCTGTGCATTCTCCTACGAGCCATCTCCGCGTCGTGCCTGCTCTGAGAAAGAAAATACAAGAGGGCTTACCTCAGCGTTACTGTAATGCCGTCGCTAATTGGCGTTAGGGAGGAAAAGTTGCCAACTACTTGGCGTCGAGTAGCACATACCGCGCTTTTTGGTACAATACAGTGAGCTTTTTGGATAAGTTGCTAGTAAGATCACCTAAAATCGTTTCGTCTGCTTGGTCACCTGATGTTGGGTGCCAAGGTGGGTGCATGAAGACTGCGCCACCTCCATTGCCTGAGACCAACAACAACAACCAACCACTCGGAACCAGACCACTCAGCCTCAGACCGGCCTCAGGTCCAACCCCAGCCCCGCCCCCGCGCCAGTCTCAGCCTCAGCCGCAGTCTCAGCCTCAATTCCAGCCGCGACCACAGACGCGACATAACGCACGCCCATGTCCAACGCGAATGGCCCACCCCAGGGCAGACCCGGGACGCGACGCGGCCATCGCACATGTTTCCTATGAACCCGCAGATGCGGATGCAGCTGCATCATCTGCAGCTTGCTTAATCTGCCCATGTGGCGCGGGCAGGTGGCCGTAGTGCGGGAGGTTATAACGTCAACCCTTGGTTGCAGGTGTCCGTGGCAGTGGGTGTTCTGGCGTTCTGGCGGCCCAACGGTCAGCCACACTCGATCCACACCGCTGCCGTGGTCACCCAGGCCAAAGCAGTGCAGGCAGAGCCGCAGCCTCGGGAACTGGTGCGCGGTGATTAGAAAAACGGTGACAAGTGAAGTGACCAGTGTTCATCTGCAATTACCGACACCAACGCCGATACCACATGCGCCATTTGTGCCGTTGTTGGAAGAACGGCCCTCCCTTCCCCATTCCTCTTCTTGCCTCGGTTACGCGCATGATCATCTTTGTAAGCTTATTCTTGTACATCGAGCTCACTCCCCTATTCCTGTCCGAAAGGAGGCCGAATCATCCATTTCCCCCCGGAATTCCCGGCCCGGTCACAGGATGTAGTAGGTTGGTTGACTCTTCAATGCGGTCGGACCTTTGCCGCAACCCCGAGGCACCCTAGTTATACAAACGTCTTCATCTGGATCACGGGTTGGGGGTGTGTAATGTCTTTGAGTTTTCTCAGAACGCGGGAAAGTCAATATTTATCGTCGACCGCTTTACTCTCGCCACGAGAACGTATGCGAGTATTTCCACCATGCAATATATCCGTCCGCAGGCAAATATATGGAACCCCTCACACCCGTACAACGTACAACTACGTTCCCAACTCGAGATCAATCTTGACGAGGAACTACACCTTCTAGCGTGACTAATGAAATCGAGGGGTTACTTCTGTGGATTTAAAACTTCGTGATATCGATAGTAAAAGACGAGACCGCTGACGAAATGACCACCTTGACCAGAGCATGCAGGCCATAAGGAAACTCGTGCGTAATCAGAAATATGCACATTACCTGGAATGAAAATGCTTACCCCCGCGACTCACCAACGAAGAACGGTGCCTTCTCGAGGAGCACGATGGCCTTTGTAAAACGTCCGGCATTTGAAGCAGTGCTTCAAATGCAGAAGGTTCTACACAGGCCATCACTAATAAATGTAACGTCAGGCTCTCCAGGAAAGGGTCACCGGTCAGGATGTCCTCCGTGCCAGCTTGCCGGAGCATTGAAAAAAGGGCCCCTCACGCAGCGCGCCTGTGGCAACGATAACCGACACGAGGATGTCTAAACCCGTCGAGCACATAGATTTCAGTTGGTTGCCGCTGTTTTCCCTGAGGCGCACCTCATCGCCAATGAAACACCCAATCTGAATACAGCCTACGAGACTGAACTGACCTATTCGTAAAATGCCCTGGCAGGGTGTAACAATGAGAGAGCCGGTAGTAGAAATGGGTATCCATCAGGAGAAGAGACGCGGCGCGAGAGGGGAAGAAGAGGATGTGAAGAGGGAAAGAAGGGATGCCCCGACCTAGGCGTTGGGGTGAGACTTTTTATAAACAGGCAAGGGGATGGGAAGGTCGTGTGACAAGGAAGTAAGTGATAAGGAAGCAAAGAGGTGTCCGGGTACAGTGTGTTTGGAGCGGCGGCGTGACGGATGAGCGAATAGAAGTGTAGGTCGACGATCGGCGTGATCGGAGCGTGTATACTTACAAACTGCACTGGGCGACTACCCCCAAGCCTTGTTGAAGGACTTGTGCCCAGGAGGAGCCCACATTGAGATTCTTGCTTTTGGACCTTCGTTTACTTATTTAATTCACACCGCCGGAGGTTGAAGGTCGTCCTCAAATCCGCCATTTCCAAACGCATTTCCTCTCGCGACACGTCAATGACGTCATTGGTCGATTTCGCGGTGCTTGGTCCCTTTCTCGTTATCCCCTTTCGCTCTCAGTTTTATTGCCGCATATTTACGAATTGCTGACGGTGGTCCGAAATCGCCAACATTCTGTACAGATGCGTGCCAGAAACGCCGAAAGAGCGAGAGATTATCGACGCGCGCGAGCTCTATACACTGGCCCTGAGGCAGACGTGCGAAGAGGAAGGGGGCGCGAGCGCAATCGTGAAGACAGCAACTGTATATGGTGTCCGTGCTAGAAGAAATGAAAACATAAAGCCCTAGGAAGTCAGCTTAACGCCGAGGAGGACCATGCTGATGATGGACTACGCCATTCTGCAACTCCACTTCGGTGACACCTGTCGAATCGTCAGCACAACCAACCATGTACGTGATATTGACTAACCACGGATAAATCCTCGCTGATTCTCGTGGGAAAGGTGCTCTAGTGATCTATCCTTAGTTTCATCGAGCAACCAAGTCTAACCTACGCCAGTAAATGCGACACCCGATGAAGGCACAGGATGCATGAAGTTGATGAGCACTCACTCATCCGTGAAAAACCCCGTGCCGGCGACAAGCCATACTTTGCGATGAAACTCGCTTTAAAAGCACGGTGAGCAGGCAGGCAGAAGACGGGGACAGACTAGCGACGCACGAGGATCCCCTTTCATCGATATCCCTTAATGCTGCTGTTTTCACCTCGTTCTGCTCCTGAACCGCGGCAATATTATTTGCGGGGGGTTGGCCTGCTCCGCCGACCCCACCCTCCGAGTCGCTGTCACTATCGTGCGCCTGCATGCCAATAGATCGATAGCGATATAAAAGCTGGGGAGTGCCTCCGCAATAGTAGGTGGAAGGGGATGGTACGAGGGGAGTGGAAAAGACCACACAGACTGCATGATGCGAGACATGAAGGCTTTTTGAATGAATTCAGTTCCTCTGCCGGTACTGCACTTCTTTCCAAGGTCAGCCTAATATCGTCCATCACGTGAGACGACATATGACACCGCCTAATCGCACAGGTTGAACTTTTGACACTTTATCCAAGCGAGCCATCGGAGTATAATGAAAGGCAAATAGACGTGATTGGCCCGGGGATACCTCTAGAGAGCCAAAGGGCACAGCCTGCTGTATGTGAGAAGTAGAATGTATGTCTCGACCCTGATCATGAAGTGTCCGTCTAAGCTGTGAGTCGCTTACTTAGGGTACAAAACATTCTTCCGTTTGAGTTCCGCTGGTCGTAGCATCGCCATGCTGTAATTACAAGACCTTGGCACGTGGACCCCTGCTGTTGCTGTGCTCTATCATTTGTAGTGAGACAGATTATCCTGTGCATTCTCCTACAGGCCATCTCCGCGTCTAGAGAAATACAAGGGGGCTTACCTCAGCGTTAATGCCGCTGCTATTTGGCGTTAGGGAGGAAAGTTGCCAACCGCTTGGCGTCGAGTAGCACATACCGCGCTTTTTGCTACAGTACAGTGAGCTTTTGATAAGCTGTGCTAGTAAGATCACCTAAAATCGGTTCGTCTGCTTGATCACCTGATGATGGGTGCATGAAGACTGCGCCACCTCCAGCGCCTGAGACCAACAATGCGCCCACCAACCAGTCAGAGCCAGACCACTCAGCCTCAGGCCTCAGGTCCAACCCAGCGCCCCAGCGCCAGTCTCAGTCTCCGAGTCAGTCGCCAGCCGCAGCCACAGACGACATAACTCGCGCCCTTGTCCAACGCGAATGGCGCACCCCAGGGCAGACCCGGGATGCGACGCGGCCATCGCACATGTTTCCTATGAACCCGCAGATGCGGATGCAGCTGCATCATCTGCAGCTTGCTTAATCTGTCCATGTGGCCCAGGCAGGTGGCCGCGGTGCGGCCCACCGTGCGGGGGGTCAACCCTTGATTGCAGATGTTCGTGGGCGGGATGGCGGGATGGCGGCCTAACGGTCAGCCGCACCCGATCCACGGTTGCAGCCTCGGGAGCTGGTGCGCGGTGATTAGAAAAACGGTGACAAGTGGCAGCCCGTGTGTTTATTTGATGAAAAGGCAGCAGAGTGGTGCACGTGATTCAATACACGTGCGAGATACCGTGGTTAGACAGTTTTCGATTGGGTCTGGCAGCAGTGGCAGTTCCGCAGCACTAAAGGATTCCGCCACCTCTGTCAGTCCTCTTTCCTGCGCCGTCACGACACACAAGGGCGCAGGAGATGACTATGGACCAAGTAACAATCGATCTCGGCCACAAGGAGTTTGTGTCTGGACTGACGTTTGTCGCTCCTTCACGAGCCAAAACTTTTCAGGCGCTCAACCCTCAGGCCTAGCTTCAGGGCTTAAGCTCTTAAGCTTAAGCCTGAGCTTAAGCGCTTAAGACCAGACGGATTTGACTTGGACCGTTACAAACGCATTGAGAATGGCAAATATGTTGAGGAATCTCGACATCTGAAGCTCATAGCAACTGCGACGGACACTTGCATCCAATCTCATGTATAGACTTGCTTTCTGTATTCCTCACTCACTTGTTCTTGTTTAAGGGTTGCTGGTATCACCTGCTTGTTTACTTTCGGGCATCGGGATGCGAAAACATGTATTCTCATTCACTGATCCGCACATCTCTTGATAACAGCTACGATTATTAAATATTAAACCTCCGAAAACAGTTTCCGATAAAGATAGTGGAAGAACGGCGCATGAGTAACATGTTTGATTTTGGGCCTTCCCTTTCCCTTTGCCCAGCTGGTGGGTGTGGGATCGCTACAGTTAGAGACGTCGACGGGCCTGTTGTTAGGCGACGGAGGGGGAAGCGGGCCTTCCGAAGAAAACAAAGACTTTGACAGAAAATCAAATGACACGGAGACTCGACGTGTTGCGTTAGGCCCCGTCGTGCGCAGAGGGTGCGAGTAACGTCTTCTTGAAGGATGTGCAGGGTTGAGAAGTTGATGACCAATACGGAAACTCGAGTCTGCTGGTCTAAGATGCAACACTAGTATTGGGAACAGCACCGGCACTCCCCCATCGCGCGACGGAATCCGCCACGACGACTGAGCGAAGAGGCGCGCCGATCAAACTTGCGAGGTTTCCCCGTCCCGAGATCGGCGGCAGGCACGTTGGAGCAGGAAGACAGTGTCGTGGTGCAGAATACGATGCTCTCCAAAGAGCGGGGTGGGGGGGTAAGTGATAGTGAAACGACTCCGTCAATCGCATATGAGAGTATGGTTCGAGGAGTTCGAGGTCACGCCAAGCCTAGCCACTTGCTGCCGCGCGCGCCGCGCATAACTTACGACTATTGCTGAACAAGACATCTTCAACAAAGGGTCAGGGCCACGGGGTGGCCTACGTTCTGACGGGCATCCATGAATGAAGTAAATGCATCGCCGGTATTCCCACTCCCAGAATATGTGAGCTCCTGCAGCTCGGGTAACAGCTCTAGTTCTCCATCTTCCAATTGAAGACAGCGAGAAAGTTCCTCGACGAGCTCGTCGCCGATGTGAAGGGTCTTCACATTGCTAAACGACCTAAGTAGCTTGCGCCACTCGCTGCGATCCGCCTCATTGTGCTCTTCGGATGACCGGGTGTGGTTGCCGCGTTGAAGAGTGAGATGCTCTACCGGAGAGAGCATTTGGCTAAGCGTACTGAGAATTTGCGCTATGGATGATACCTGCCAGTCGAGGTGCCAGCAGTTGACATTTATGGAAAGGGCATGCATCTCGACCGCCTCACGGGGATGCACCGCTACAAAACCTCGGTCCGTGGAGAACCGGAAAATGGCACTGTCAAACCTGAGGTTCTCTGTAGTGTTCATAAAGTGCAGGAGACATGGGACAGAAAACGTGAGTTGGCTGAAGAAGCTAATTTGCAGCTTCTCAAGGTGAGGAGCGGCGATCCGGCGAACAACCGCTTCCAAGTAAGTACTACCACCCCGGAACCTGAAAAAGTGAAGGTTAGGGAGTGTGACGGGTGTCATGGTCGGCGTATGCGTGAGTTGCCTCTCTAGATCATGGTTGGGAATAGGAAATGAATAGAGGGTCGCGAGCGTCTCCAGCTGGGGCATGAATGAAATCCAGTGGAGCAGAACATTTGGTTGGAAGTGGGTAGATGGGTGGACCATGACAAGAGCGAGTGTGACGAGGGCCAAAGCAGTCGTGAGTAATCGAGATGCCATCGGAAAGGCAAAGCCAATCACCGCGAGGTGACGTAGATGTGGTGCTTGAAATGTTTCTGGAAATGTCAAAATCGTGTTATTGTCCTCCATCTGAGGCAAGATGACCAGGTATTCCAGGACTGGGTATTCCTCATCGATGGCCCCGATGAGCTTCTGCACATTCGTAACAAGCGTCCAAAGGCGGATACGACGGACGCGATGACGCTGCTTGAGAGCAAGGATTATTCCCCTTTCATCTTCTGCGCTGATGTCGTGAGATACGTTGAAGAAATCGATGACGAGTGGAAGGGAAGGTGAATGTGCCAGCATGTCTGCAACAGGCGTGCCTTTCGTACAGACAAGGGAAAGGCCCAAGTACGGTGCTGACCCAAGTATGAGATTTCTCCATCTTTGGCAAACATGCGCGAGCCTATACCACCAGCGTTCGCCGACCCATGCCCGCTCCCCCCCGGGGAGACGCGCACCGTCATCCTGGTCTTCGCCTAAAAGAAATGGCCGATAGAGATTAAATACGTTGAGAAGAGAATCATCATCGAGGATGTGAATTGATGCAGCATGTGGACTGTTGCCCATGGGCCTTGTTTACTCACGAGTCAAAAGGCACAGCAGGAGAGGAAACGTACCTCCGCCGCTGAGACTTGCCACTTATTGCACCTTGGCCTATTCTTTCTGTGAATTGAAGGGAAGAGATGGAAGTCGCGAGGCAAGACATGCTAGGAGAGTAAGTATTGAGTAATATTGAGTATTGGCCAAGATGTAGTTCGGGACAGACGTGGGTCTCGAGGCGCTAAAACTGCCGTGTTCGCTGTCTTGGGCGCCACACTAATACTTGAGCGACCTCAACCCCCGGGCAAGCATGAACAAATTCTCACTGGCATTAGGCGATGGTGGCCATTCTTTGTATGCAATTGAACAACTCTGTGGGAGGAACGACATCAGCTTGTTCCAGTGCGTCACTGTGCGTGCGTCAGCCATCAAAGTAGATCTGGGATCATGCCAAGCCCCTGTCCCCCGTCCACGGCTGAGCATGTCCGTCCATTCGCGCCAACTTCATAGACGGGAAGTCAAACCCGCGGCGACGGGCGAAAATAACTTTTGTACAGTATCCAGATCGAGGCCATTCAGCAGTTTGAGTGAGCAACTCGGTCCGTTGTGAGGCCATACAGTAAGCTCGACGGCGCGGTTTCCAGGTTACATTCTGCCGTCTTCCGCTTGGCGCCATTATCTGGTCACGCGTATGGCCCGAGCGTGATGCCCTTCTCAAGATACACTGGTGAAGACCTAGGAGGTGGTGTAAAAGGTAGAGGACGATATCGCAACGTTTGATCGAGGACGTCAGAAATTTGATTTTCGGGCTGACGGTGTAAGAGTCCGCCCTGCACGCGACACCGATACACCCGTTCGTCTTGGCCATCACCACCATCACTGTGCTCGATTATGTACAATCAAACACTCTACACCCACCGCAACGGCACATTTCCTACCATTGCCTCAAATCATACACATCTTCATCGTCCCTCGTCCTTTGGGACAACACCTGTATTACTATCCTCTTGGAACCTGATGCATTGCGGCGAACAAACAGAAAACATCCAATCGCTTGTATTGCTACAGGGGATGGCCACCGAGCCTCAGAATGCTTCACCCATATTTTGGTAATTCACGTTTCTATGTACGTATAGACCTACACGACAACCCGAAAGAAAACCGAAAGAAAGAAAGAAACTAAAGTACAAACGATTGAGGAATAGATAAATTATTGCATGGGTGATTGCAAAAAATCCGAAAGCGGTACCAAACGTCCGGCCGAGATGGCTTGCAGAACGAACGCAGAACGCATATACGAATGTGGCAGCAGGAAAGGAGGGGTGGGGATACATAGGACGCCAAATAGATACGCCTCGCAGGCTGCGAGGATGCTAGCGCTTACTGAGGTAGCTTTCGCAAAACGATGCCGTTACGCAGTTCGATCTGATTGGCACCTAAGTTCAACACATGTGGTCAGTGAGGTCGTACTTGGTATAACTTCATGCGGATGCACCTCGTATGAAGCCTTTTTGATGTTCATTCGATAGCTCCTCTAGCGACCGACCGCGGGTTTCAGGAAGCAATAGCGTGGACAGTGCCCCAGATAACATCACAAAACCGAAGATCTTAAGGCTGAGGGAGGCAGAAATGAGATCAACCGTGCAACGATGTTGTCTGAAAAGGGCGTACATTGCTTGGATTGAATTACCTTGCAGGTAGAAAATGATCTGCGCGACAATGGCCCCTAGCTTACCGCAAGCAGCTGAGAGACCATGTCCAGTAGCGCGATATCGGGTTGGGAAGACCTCCCCAGGAATAACGAAAGTGGTAACATTTGGGCCAAAATTCTGGAAAAAATTCGCACAGCAGTAGAGGAACATCAAAATCTTGAGTCTCCAGATCGACTGGTTGAACTCTTGAAATTGAAAGCCTAAGAGGGGTTTAATCACTCTGGCAACATGGTGATTGATGGCACACACCCATAATGAGAAACAGGATGGAGAGCATGATGAATCCCATGAACTGGAGGGGTCTGCGACCCCAACAGTCGATAACGAGGAATGAAGCCAGGTAACCGGGCAAGAGGGCCGTTGACACGATGATCATGGTACATATGATGTTGTCATGTAGGGTGTAATATATACCTCGCGTCCCACTGTAATCAGTTGAACCCAATCCCAAAGCAGAGAGAATCTTTGCCGTGAAGATTTTGGAAGAGTTAAGGCCAAGCCCATAGAACGCAATCTAGATGAGAGGTTACATTAGAGCTGTATTTCATTCATCAACTGTAAACCCTGCCCATACGTCAAGCGCAAACCAAGAATAGGCCGTGCCAAAAAGGACACGGGCATTCTTCCACTGGCCAAAATACCGCCTAAAATCACGGATGCTCGCCCTTGGTGCATCAGTACGCTCTGTGGATGCTTCTCGGTCGACACGCCAGACCCCGGGTGCCACACCGTTTGCAGATAACACCGCTTCAATATTTCGACAGGCCTGCTTCACATTACGCTCGATATCCATTGTGAAGCGCGGCGTCTCCGGAATTGTGAGCCGGAAATAGAGCGCAACGACGCCCGGGACACAGCCTGCACCAATGAGGATCCGCCAGCAGTAGTCTAGGTGTTCGAGATCTGTTGGCGTGTCTTGCAGAATGCCAGTTTTGAATCCAGAGACGGTGACTAGTGCCACGATGGTAGAAGCTGAAAGGGGTAAGTGGTACTCATTGAAGTATACGAAGCCTTCTTACCAAGATAGCCCCAGCCCTGTGAGGCAAAGACGGCTGTCATGAGGCGACCACGAGATCGCGTGGCTGCAAATTCGGACGTGATAACAGCGCTGAGGGGGTAGTCTCCGCCTATTCCTATACCCATTATGAAGCGCAGACACGTGAGGACAGCAACAATATTGATTGCAGGACCAGACCCTGCTATTGCCTGGGCGAATGTACTAGTGATGATAATCATCAACTCAACCCCGTCTGCCAGCGTCCGTAGAATCACTTCAGTCTTGGATAAAGTATATTGACCGTTCACACTTACACATCCGCTTGCGACCAACAAGGTCTGCAAGCCATCCGAACAAAATCTGGCCGACCAAGTTGCCTATCGGAGATGCGACCTTAAGGCCGAAGTCTACCCCTGGCTGCAAATTGTTATCTAAGTCGTCGGAAAGGTTCAGTCGTCATTCATGATGTAGAAGCTAAGCACGCACTCTGGCCGTAGATATACCCAATCATGGCAGTGACAATGCTGATAGTGAAGATGTCATAGCTGAGGAACGATCATCAATGTGATAATGTCATCCCGCGATTCTTCTGTGCTTACGCGTCGGTGAAGAAACCTGCTCCTGCAACCAACCACACTTTCACATGGAATAACCTAGTGATCCTAGTCGTGAGACTTTATATTATACCGAATTGTTTTAGGAAGACGTACGAAAACGGCGCCTTGTCTACTTTTTCGAGTGCTACCGTGCGACTTCTGTCGAGCACAACAGCACTGCTACGATGATCCTCATCGGCGCTATGGAGGGACTGGAAGCTCATCGTAGGTCATGGGCAAATAACGAGGGGATAGAGAAAACGGTAACGTGGGCTATGGCGCTTGCCTTATAATGATAACCCGCTGGGCGCATCTCGGCATAAGCATGCCGTCATGTAAGAACCCAGTCTCAAACTGGAAAGGAGCAACGAACGTGGCTTTCAGGCCGTCAGCGCCACTGACACCATCGGCAGCAGTACCACCCAATCTAAAGGCGTTGGAAGGGGGAGAATGTTGAAAAAATATATTTCCTTTCGCAGCACGAACGTGAAAGGGGAATAAGGTCCAACGGTTCAGCGATGGCGTAGTTCAGTGTAGGATGTTCCTCCTCTCGCAGGGGTCGAATTTCTCGATCGAAGATAATACACTCATTCCAAAACTCCGCCGTACACGCAGCAACCCCCTCCCCTCTCCAAACTCACCATTTCCAGCATCGGGTAAGAGCCACGACCTGAGGACACACCAAGCGCCCTGGACATCATTTCGTTCCATGCACCGAGATGACCGTCACTTCGTGTGGCCTTGACGATAAAGGACATAATTCGAAACGCCAGAGTTGGAGTCCTGTCTTGTGGCAACCCGGTCGGCTTGTCGCGAAGCCAATATCCAGCATATGCACAGCGTGGTCACGAGAATGAAATAGCCGAGATGTAGGGTCAAGGAGCCGTGGCTCCCATTTCGCTAGATGGCATTGGAGATGAGATGGCTATTGGAATGCGGGGCGTGACGCGTGACAAGCTGGGGGAGCGTTCCTTTCCCACGATAGGCGCCGGTTAGGCCCACAGCCGCTGAAAATAATTTGCGGTAGTAATAAGCTAGTCCGATGTCCGAAATACACAGCAGCATGTGGTCCAACGTTAACCTCAATGCTCGATACAAGAACACAGAGTGGCGTATAACCAACCCAGACTTAATGCAGGGCCAGCCGTCATCGTAGCAGCTGCAAGCGCGCGTTCAACCAAAGGAGGTGAAAATCCTTACGCCCACCATCCCCCTGCCGACATTGTTCGAGGCCTCCTCATCATCTGGTTCGCTTTTCGATAGGTTCGTGACCCCTGGTGGCGCGGACGAGAAGCCTCGGAAGAACCCCATAACCTGTTACGCTAGTCTCAGGACAGCTTACAGAGCAACTCCATCTGGATGCCGTGGGACTCGGACGCGAATACAGTAGTCAAATACCAGGGGTATGTGTTCCGCCCGTGTCAACGAGACTGGAGCGCATTGTGTATCTCACGTCCACATGAGCTTCATAAATAGCACCCGATCGTTCCTTTTTGCTCTGGCAGCAGAAGGCCCTTCATTTTCGTTCTCTCTATCTTTGCCCCTATGCTCAGCGCTCAGGGTCTGACAGGTTGTTGTTGAAATTCGACTTGCCTGCATGGCGTGCTTGGTGTTTCTTGTCAGAATACTTGGGTCTCGTGCCCCACAAATATGTCCGCGCCACCAAAAACAGAATGGAAGGAGTCTAGGCAGTTCCTGTGCCTTTGCTCTGTGAACCACATTCCGTGGAACGCATTCTGTTTGTGAGCATGTATGTTCCTGGTCCGTCGTGGGGAAATTCCATCGCATCTATCCTTGGTCGGCTCACAGGAAACCCCGTCGCTGCCAAACCAGTCGTTTCGCTCACTCTGCCACTGCCACCGGTCCCTTGCAACTAAGGTATCTCGTGCCACCAGGATTATCTTTTAGACGTGGAAAAACAATCTCACGCTGATCCCAATGGTCCGTTGCGGCTTCCCTTTACGTATAGCTATGGCACAATTTTGTCGCCGAAAGCGTTCAAACTGACCAAGGAAAGGTTCATCACGGTCTGTGCCGCGTCCATCTCATAAGCAATATCAAACCGTGCCGTCACCGTTCCTGGCAGGTCAATTTTGAAGAGTCATCAAAATCACTCCAGCATGCTGTAATTGGTTTTATAACTGGTCCCGTCGTGCAAGCAGCAACATACCCAACCATATCCAGCAGTACTCTATCAGCATTGAGTAGCATTTCGTTTCATGAGTGGGTGCACTGGGCGGTAGCGTGAGCGTACTGTGCGGGTCTGGTCCGCTGAGGGAGCACAGTCTTTGGTAAAATATCTATAATCACATCACATAAACAATAATGACCTCTTACCTCCGAACCAGTTACAGGGGTCACCAAGCTATCTGTTATTCACCAAATTGCAATTGCCCTAGTTGTCCTGGGCTGGGCTGGGCTGAAGGGCAGAGGGCAAAGAATTCTTCCAGATGTCTCATGCGGGCTCCGAAGCCCGCATTGGGTCGGCGTAGCTTTAATCCTGGGTCGGCGCTCCGACGGTACAGTACGTCGCAGGGTAATCCCGAGGACGATGACATAGGTAGTAGCGAATGAATACTTATTGAGATTGACCAGTAATATTGGCTGCCCAACGCCACTTTGCAATGCGAGTGGCCCGTCGACACTTGGGACATTGCCGGTAATAGTATAGCGCAGGTCCTTGCCGAACAGGCTGGAAACGCACTCCAGGCCGTGGCGCTTTGTTTGGTGAAAGCCTTCGTAAACTCAGGGGAAGAAAAACAGGAATTAACCATGCTATCCCCCCCTTCAAAAACTTAATATTCTTGAATCCACACCCTCCCACGGTACTGTACTAGGAAATATTTCCAAGGCGACATGCGGAGATATCGGAAGAAAACATGTTTGTTTATCTTCCCTTTACTGTTTCTCTTCCCGACATGATAGTAGTATAGAGCGGGGAAGTCGCACAAGCCGCGGCTGCTCGAAACATGTCATACGTACTGTAGCAGCAAACGATTCGACAGATCGGCCATCATCCGGCCTAACTAATTGTTGTCTCGTACATTTCATTTCTAAATCATAACAGACGAAAAGTGTCGAAGTATCGATCTATTATGCAGAGATGCAAGGACTACAAGACTAGCTTATAAATATCCTGAGAAGGACGGCTGTCATGAAAGGCATGAAAGGGAAGTCAAATAGATAAAGTTCCACACATAAGGGCAAGGAGGAGGCTCGAAAAGACTATCCATCTGAAACGAGAATACCCTCCTTGTTGACGCGCAGCCCTCTGACACCTATGGACGCAAGTAAATTACTTGAGTGAGCCACATCTAAAAGGAGAGGGATAAAATCATACCCGTAACGAATCCCTCCTGCTCCTCGTTGGACAGTTCTTCAAGAGTCTTGCCCTTGGTTTCAGGTATAAGTAACGTGGAGAAAATACCAGTTAACATGAAGAAAGCGAAAAGTTCGAGGCTGACGGTGAGTGGCAATTAGACGTCGATTTCACAGGACGAGAGAAAACAACAACAACGTACATATGCTTAATAAATTTGTTTGTACCGCCAATGTTTTTCATGCGAGCAAAGCCAACCTGCGCGACGACGGCCCCAAGCTTGCCACTTGCAGCGGAGATGCCGTGTGCCGTGGACCGGTAACGGGTGGGGAAGACCTCTCCCGGAACAACGAACGTGGTAACGTTCGGCCCGAAGTTTTGGAAGAAGTTGGCGAGGCAGTAGAGGAAGACAAAATACTTGGAATCCGTGTGGGTCTTGGTCAAAGCGTCATAGCCGAAGCCTAACATAGTGTGAGCCAAATGTTCACATGCGAAGGGGTCCTTGCACTTACCCATAATGACGAAAAGAACTGTGAGGACGATGAAGCCCATCATTTGTATGGGCTTACGTCCCCAGGAGTCGATGAGAAAGAATGATGCCCAGTAACCCGGGATGAGACCTCCAACAGATAGGATGATGTTACCGACAGACACATTATGCAGACTTTGGTATACTCCAAGTGAGCCTTTCTGGGGGGATGTGCCAAAGCCAATGGTCGTAAGGACAATGGATGAATTCAGACCAAGCCCATAGAAAGCGATCTGGATCGCCAATATCAGTACCGGCCCACAAAACATAGTAGAAGAACGAACATCCAGGGCAAACCAGGAATACGCGGTACCCAAGAGGACCTTGCCGTTCTCCCACTTGCCGAAGTGTGCGAGGAAGTCGCGACGGGTGGCTTTGGGAGCTTGCACGCGCTGGACAGCTGCATCAGGGTCGATGTAAAAGTCGCCAGTTGCGATAACGTTCTCGATATCTTGGGTAGCCTGCTGGACATTGCGCTCAATATCCATGGTGAAACGGGGAGTTTCGGGAATTGTGAGTCGGAAATACAGGGCAACGCAACCGGGAATACAGCCCAGGCCGATAAGCAGACGCCAGCAGTAGTCTACATGTTTGAGCGTGTTGATGTTGTCATGGATGATCTTGTTTTTGAACGCTTGGACAAGAACAAGCGAGACGATGGCAGCAGCTACAGATTTCACTCATTAGGTATAGCAGAGTAGAGATATAGACTAAGGACGAACTGAGATTACCCCAGCCTTGGAAAGCAAAGACAGCGGTCATGAGACGGCCTCGGGACCTCGTGGCAGCGAATTCGGAGGAGATGACGGCACTCAGTGGGTAATCACCGCCAATACCGATGCCCAATATGAACCGCCAGGTGATGATAGCACCAAGAACACTGACAGTAGCGGATTCGCCGCTAATCGCTTGGCCAAACGTGGCCACAATGATAATCATGAGTTCGACGCCATCTGAAGGCCACAGGTGAGAATGAGACCAAGCAGATCAAGAGGGAAGAAGGAGGACATACACATGCGTTTACGCCCAAGGACATCAGCGAGCCAACCAAAGAGAAGCTGACCGAAAAGGTTGCCGACCGGAGTGGCGACCTTGACGCCGAGATCCTGGTTGACGTTCAAGGTGCGGTTGTGGCCGTAAATATAACCCAGCATCTGCGATGCGATGTTGATGGCGAAGATATCGTAGCTGGCAATCCACTCGCATCAGTGGACAGTAGGAAGAGCCGATTAGTGCAACTCACGCATCAGTGAAAAACCCGACACCGGCGACAGCGCAGACTTTCACATGGAACCATCTACAATGTGATAGTTTCAACGCCGATAAAATAAAAAAAGAAGGATCAAGGAAGTTTCACTGACGAGAAACTGGCGTTATCAACCTGCGATAGGGCGGCCCGCCTGCGCTCGTCAAGGTCACGGGCAGCGACAGGTGCTACGGCACCGGCGGAACTTCCGAGAGAGCCATCTTTTTCGGTGGAACGATGATTGTCGATGTTGGCAGCCATCACGGTAGAGCACGCAGGCTTTGGTACCCGGATTTAAGAAGAGCGAGGAGACGCCACTCATTCTTCTTATAAGAAGCTGGATTTATATGCAGCGATGGGAAATTCAGAGGCGTTCGGGCGGGCGCCATCATTCGCACGTTCGTCGTTCAATCCAATCAGGTTCCGCCAAGCGCCAAGTTGCGGGGCCTCGGTTGCCATCGAACAGGACCTTCTCCCTTTGACTGGGCACGTTTCAGATCAACTGCCTCCTTCTATCAGTCCAGCTGGGATCTAAACTCATTTGTACCGCGCCTCATGACTACTCTTGGCCGTCCGGCAAGGCAGAGGATCTGTCTCGTGAAGGTGCAGTTTCAAATGGTGTCCCCGCCTGCATTCCAAGGATTGGATAAGATATTTGGAATAAGTAGGGGGAATAGAATTACCCCCCACGTCAAGAAGCACTGCACCCGCCCTGTCGCACGTGGTACCTTGTGATGCTCATATGGACAGCTCAGTTCCCCTCGCGATCGTGTGCATAATGAACCAGGATCACATGCCCGACTCCATGCCGGCATCCTGTAGTTGGAGGCACCGCTAACAAATGGTGGTCACGTCCACTTTCCCAAGTACGGTTTAGTGCGAGCTCGAACTCAGGCACGACGATAGGGCCGATGGGGAAATATTATTGACAGCGCGATGATTGTTAGAGTTGAGTGAGGAGTGAGTGAGGACAGTTTCGAACGTGGGACACTGTGACCAATCTGGGAGACCGCCGTCGGTCACTCCACCTGCCTCGCGGACATTGGTCGGCAAAGCTATGTCCTCGACTCGCCAACGGGTTCTTGCCCTCTATAAAGAACTGCATCGCCTAGGGCGAGACTACCCCGATCCCAAGTACAGTATCTCGATCTCTTTAAATATGTACCCTCCCGAAGCTCACGTACGGCCGCCATTGCACAGCTATGATTTCAACGCTCGCATTCGCCGGATGTTTGACAGTTTGTCACCATCACTGATATGCGGCGAATTGCTCATTGGGCTCACGATGAGGCTCTGTCCTTGGTAGAGAACCGTGCCCTCACGGATCCAGCGGAGATCGAACAGGCCCTGCGATTCGGAGAGTACATTAAAAATGGTACGCACGTGCATACGCATCCTATGCACTTCATTTACTGGATGGCAAATGATAGAAACGTTGGCATTGTACTCCCTCCGCAAATACCGCTATCTGAAGCAACGTTACGATCGCGACGCATAGAGAGAGAGAAAATTCGTTATTGCGTCACCACCAGTCCTCACTCAACTTCCGCGGAATCATCGGAAAATATGTTTTCGTGCCCGCAAGAACTCGCGAACCCGCCTCACACACCAACATCGTACCAATATTTTTGGTCCATCATTACACGTGAAAAACCATGCGTTGGGCAAAAGGTTAATGAAGAATGAAGACCGAAGGAAGGGCCGATAGTCACCCTGACGGCGAGATGGAATTCTCAGTAGCAGGGACCAGAGATGATACAGGGGCACAGACCGTGCCAGCCACACATCTGTTACGAATCCTTCCAGCTCAACCCCTGGCCTGTCATTCATGAGAGAGGTGATGGGAAACGTGTGTTGTTAGTTGTCCGCGGGTCCGACCGAACACGTTTGTCAACTCTCTGACCGTCCGAATATATACATACAGAGACGGAGGCAATAGCTCACCTCCGCTGAGATGGACATCTCATCGATCTCATCGCATAATGATCTACTGTAGTCGATAATAGGGGTGTACTTGAGATTCGCGGGTAGCTCCGGGGGTTGTGTCCTCCGTGCCGTGCCAAGCTAAGGATAGGCACATGCCCAAGGTGGCGACCCCTGCACGTCGATGCATGATACCTTTTATTCTTCCTCGTTCGAGTTCCAGGGATGAGGCTCGAGCACCATATACGGAAATTTGACATACAGGTTTTCGGCTTAACCACGTTGCGATGGCAAAAGCATTTGACTCTTATGGGAATGTCGATGCCGATTTGCCGCTTCATCCTTCATCTAGCTTGCTATTTGCCGCAAACATCCTCGGGGTAAAAGAACTTCGGGAGGTCCGTCCGAAGTCTGGTGCACACGATTGCCGTCGCTTATCTGCACCCCTCGACCCTCGGTAATTTTCCATCACTCGAAGTACTTCGGGTTTTTGCATGCACCGGGTCACGCAAAGGATGCACCGATGCAGGTGCACAAATATACATCTACCCCCATTCTTCCGCCGAGCCAATAGCACACTAATAGCTCGCAAGGCCACAACCATAGCAGGGCAGAAGCGTAAGGAACCTATCCAAGGGCCATTCCGGAATCACCCTCTTGCATGTCCCCAAACATAGCGCTCGATGACCCCTCGGCCTCCTTCTCTTTCGTCCACGTCGCCTTGAGCTGTGATTCGGGCGCCACTTGCGCGCGCATCTGATCATCCCACTCCTCCCTTCGGCCCGCCCCACCCAGTCGCACAAGTGGGCCGGCGTCAGCGCTCGCTTCAAGAGCGAGGTTGAGTAGCTCAAGCACGTGTGCATTAATCGGATTGATCGACAGGGCCTGTAACCGATACCCGAACGGGCAGCAATGTCCGTGTCAATACGTCCCACCTCGAAAAGCGGCGCAACCAAAAGGAGATGCGATGCGAGGTAGGAGGCAGAGGTTACCTAATAGAGCGGAAGAGGGAGACGAACCTCATGATATTTGACAATCGCGTCGTCTAAGCGGTCCATAAGGTGATAAATCAATCCCAGGAAGCCCAACGCAGGTGCGCTGCGGGAGTCGATCTCTAGTACTTTGACGTACGCTTCCCGTGCGTCGTCTAGCTTACCGAGCTTCCGTAGGCTCGTACCGAGATTCAGCCACGTTGTCGCCCAGGACGCCTGTGAGGTTTGCGTTACCTGCGCAGTCTCAAGCGCGGATTTAAACATGTCCACGGCATCGGCATATCTGTGTCCAAATTTCTTGTCAGTGCATGGACCGGTTAAGCGAGGAATTAGGGCAGACACCTTCCGTGGTTGAAAGTCATTACACCACGTTCGTTGATAAGCAATGGATCCCCGTCGCACATGGCATTGGCAGCATCAAGCGACTCGTCGGCCTGTCCATAGTTTGAAAGAATGATATGTTCCATACCGATGAACATGAGTGGTAGATGAGACCTGAGCTCTCTCGTCTGTCGGTCGTCCAGGACAACAGAGGTAGAAGGTGATACGTACCCGGCGAACATGCGCGCGCATGTCGAGTACGCCGTCACTGCATGGTCATGCTCACCTTCAAACGCAAATGTATGCGCGAAAGCGATCCATGCCGGCCCGAAGCGCGGATCCATCAAGGAGGTTTTACTGCCCGTGGATGAGCACCGGTGTCTGCAGTGAGATACGAGCACACCTGAAGTACGTGCGAGCGTCGGACCATTTCTTCTGCGTCAGGTACCACACCCCAACGGCATACCAGCTTGTCGCAGATTCTGGTTCGCGGTCAACGAGCTCATGGGCGAGTATGAAGAGCTTAGAGTGTAGATGTGACAAGTAGTGCATGCATGCGATATGAAGGGGTATTGTTGGTGTATGCACTGCTACCAGGCCCAATATCCTGCTCCAATAATGAATGCCATGAGTCATTTTTGAAGCAACAGGAGGAAAGATCGCACCGTGAAGTAATGGCATAACAATCCGACCAACGGAACTGCGTATATAATGCATCGGCAAACGAGTACAACACGTCAGGATTGTCGGACAAGCCAAACTCCTTTACAAGTCTTCTCCGCGAAAGCGCGTGTTCTTCCGCATGCTTATATTTTCGGAGCCGTGACGTGTAGACTAGACGCACAAAATCGGCATCTTCAGGCGTCTGGTCCTTGTACGCAAGGGATTGTACAAACTCCCACTCTGAAAGGCAGTCGGTGTCGCGGAGCGTAGTCGAAGAGCGGAGATAGCGCACCCTCTTCGAGCGTCATCATCTCGCCGCCAACCAACTGTTCAAACGCGTCGTAGCACTTGACATCTAACGCAAGAGCTTCCATGAAACAGGCTTTCGCTTGATCCCCGCGGTTGAGCTTTAACATCAGTAGGCCGCGGAGATTGCACATGGACGCTTCGACCTGGCATTCGCGTCAACGCCGCTTTTGCACAGGGAGAAAGTCCTTCACCTTGATCCCTCCATCAGTATTGGGCACCGCGGGCCCGCTACGTCCTAGTAGTTTGTCAGCCAATAGGAGCGCCATTAGGCCTCGGATCACACACCCGAGTTGCGGAATGGATTGGCTTCACCGAGCATTTCGGTAGCCTCGGCCCACTTTCCCTGTCTAACGAGACATTGGGCAGCGAGGTAGCGGCAAACGACGCTCATATCTACGAGTCGCGACACTCCCTCTTGTTGTTCTGCTGCGACGTCAACCATGGCAGCAGGACCGATGGGAAGCCGAGAGGGAAACACGGGCTCGCGGGCCTTGCCTTTCGCGTCAAACGGGACGGCAGGGGGCTTTGTGGAGAAAGGGCGGGTGAGAAGGCGCTCTGCACGGGAGTAGCGATGCGTCATGAAATACGTCTGAGCGAGCCAAAACGCATCATTCGGATCATCTGTGGACGGATGAGCGGAAGGCGGCGGAGAAGATGGAAATGACACACTAGTCCAGGAGAGAATCTTGTCGCCCCAAAATGCAGCGGTGTCGTACAGATGTTGCATGAGCGCATCATGGCGCCAAAGGCGCATGCGGTCAACCATGCCCCACTCGACATCTTCGTCGTCTTCATCGCCTGAATCTTGAAACACGTCTCTGTTGTCATTGGCAAGAGGATGCCTGCCGATGCTTCCTTTAGTGCGACGATGAGCGCGAGGAGACGATCGCAAGGGAGAAGATGGCAGAACCGAACGATTTGGGTCGAGTGCAAGGGGATGTGGGTGCAAGGGGTTAGCGCCGACGAAAGAGTTGACCAAGGACTGTGGACCAAAGGAGAAAGAAGAGTTTATGGATGCACGCGAGTTAAGATATGCAGGTCCAGAAGGGGACGGAACGTAAGGCACTTGAGGAATGAATGGCGAGGCGGGAGGAGTTGTAGATGGCATGCAGGTCCACACTAGGTCCACTCAACTTGTACAATTGATGATTCAACTCGAGCTTCACCTCGAGACACGGACGCGTGCCAGTCACGAGCCCCACTACATAAAAGTATTTGCCTGATAAGACTTAAAGGACACAGATTCGGACTCAGGGACGAAGGACAGTTTTCTCTTTATCAAACAATTATCTGGTAAATCTTGACATCAAGTAATGCTAGGGTTGGGTAACATCGGGAAGTTCGGCCAGCCATGCAGTAATTGGAACTGCTGTACTGAGCATTTATGACCATAGATTGGCCGACCTTGATAAACATCTGACTACGCTGGAACGAGGATTTGACTATTGGAGGGCGGCAGCAAAGGGATTCTTAGAGAGGTCTAATGAATAAACTTCTTTAAGAATACCTTTGCTGCCACCCTCGAATAGTTAAATTCTCCTGAGGCTACAGTATCCTCCAACTACTCCAGGGACCGGAGAGGGCTTTTAAAGAATACCTTAACGGCAATCAGATAAGCCGCCTCAGCCCGTGAGTGAATGAAGGTCCTTCATGCGTTCTCCTTGGTGAGCGACACATGCCATTCGTGGAAATTTTAACGTGACTCGTTACCCACCAGCAAACGCTTTGTTTATTGAGATCGATATTCTCCTTGCAGTACGTCCTTTGGATACGCTCTTCGACTAGGATTACGCCGACTCCAAACTACGATGCCATCCTCAATCTCTCCAGGGTCTTGGAGAATTTCCCATTGGAATTTCCTCACGTATTTGGAAATCTATACGACGACCCTTCACACCCTAAATGTGTCTATTCGCTTACTTCGCGTTGAACACGCTTACTTCGCGTTGAACAGATTTTGGCAGTCCAGTTCGACGTGACAGCGCCCCCTTCGTTTTACGAAGATTTGCGGCCACTAGATGCAGAAGAGGCGGTGTTGTCAGCATGCTGCAGTCTCATCGTCATTGTCAAATGTTAATCGAGTAGGCAGCCAAGCCATACAAGGTTAAGGAATTCTCTACATCGGAGCGACTCGCGACTGCCGAAGTCCATACTATCACATTCTCCCCGAACCTGCACATGCTATCGTTCTATACGCTTGCCTCAGTGTCTTCCTCGAACTCTATGACAAAATCGAGACAGATACCATAGGTTGTTTTCCCCCGCCCCGTATGCTGCTCGGCACTGGGTTGACCATTCCCAGTTTAGGAACGTGTCATCGCGCATTCAGGGGACCATAAACGTCTGTTTGATCAGGCAAATCCACATTTCGCGCGATGGGTCTGGCTATATGGCATCGACCATCATTGGATAGAACCGATGTCCGATACACCCCGGTGCGGCCTAAGACCGCTACTTTATTATGTCTGTGTGGTCTCGTGGACCTACCCATCCACAGGATGTCAATAACAGAGGCGGTTCTCATACGACTCGGTTACGTGCAGCTTCAGTCAGGGGACATTTAGAATTGGCATCACCGCTCCTTGATCTGGTACAGATCCCAACTCTCGTAACAACCAGGGTAGGGCTCTGCTTCATTCACAGGGTATCACAAGCCGGACACCTCGTCATTATAACTTACAATCTTTATACAACCTTCACTTGAGATTGCACGGCCCCTCGTGAGTTTAGCTCAAACGTGAATGTAACCACTACACGATGTGAATATCGTGACATTGCGTAACTGGACCTGGCGCAACTCTCGACGTTCGGAACAGGGATTGTAGTTTGAGGTAATAGGAAGCTTGAAGTTTCATGGTTCCTAATAGATCATGACCCAGACATGAATTTTCAGGATAAGAATGGCACTCCATTCCATTACAAACCGTGTTCACGATTTGGACATGTTGGTGTCGTACGGCTTTGTTAGACCGTGACTGCAACTCTGATCTGAACGTACGCGATATACAACGTTGGACTCTCCTGTCACAATATGGACACCTTGGCTTCGTACGACTCTTGATTCGCAAAGTTGCTGATCGATCATGGTGGAAGTGTTAACAGTCGGAAGGACAAGCAGGAGCTCCCTTGGACCTGGCATCGCGATGGAGGTGCGGCCGTGTGTGCCCGTGATGACAATAGCTAGACTCGAACTCTATTCCACCCAGCATCGTCTTTTGGGCATCGCCTCGTCGCGAGGTTCTTGCTAAAGGTGGCACCGATGTCGACGTTCGGAACGTTATCGAAGAGACGTCATTATACCTGCCTGACACCTGGCGGTGGGAAGTTCGACGTCGTACGCTTCCTAGGCGCAGATATCTGTTCGACATTCTGAACAGGACCCGAAAGACCCCTTTGGGTTTGGATTCGATGAAGGGAAAGTCGAAATTGGGCGTTTCCTCGTCGAGCGAGGGGCTGACATGATTTCAGGGGAAAAAGCAGGACTGGGCTCTATTACACCTCGGCCTGCCACTCGCGACACAATACGGACATCATGACACGGCGTGGCTGGTCCGAGTCCAGGCGGCGCGGCCAGCGCGGCGCAAGTGTCGATGTGTTGAATGGCAAGCAAGAAACTCCAGTTCACCTGACGGCAGGGGATGGGAGAGTCGAGACGGCATACCTACTAATTGACCACGGAGCGAATCTGCATACTATCACTTTATCCCTGCGTGCACTGACAGTGGGCACCTCAGAGTTGTAAATCTGTTGCTTCTGCCATCAACGTGCTCAACAAGGCCAGGGCAATTGCAACTGAATTGGCCAAGGTGAGATTGTGAAGTTCATCGCCGAGTACAAAGCAGATGCAAATGTTTGAAATAAGATACGCTCGACAAATTATAGTGTCGATAAAGACGGGATCGAGGGGTCTAGACGCGAAGGTAAGTTGGGAAGTTGGGAAAGGAACATCAGGAGAAAGATAAAGAAAAGTCGGGCTTGTGTCGCATGGCGCGGCGCATTCGTGCCATGTTAGTCAGCGCGACCGAGCCCTGCGCTGTTGAGCTTGATCAGTTCGTATGAAAGGGAAATGATGTCTTCGAGGCGCCTCCTGTAGTATGAAAGGACAAATAGGGTCTACAATAAATAATCGATGAAAGATCAGTCAAATAACTCCGAAGCAGATGTCAAAGAACAGCGTACATGCGGCCAACTCATACGGCATAGACGTAGATCTCCTTGATGGCATGTAGACGAACGGGTCTTAAGCCCTGAGATTTCCTACGGTATTATTCGCGCCCGTTGGTGTTGACGATGGCCTGGGCGGTGCCGCTGTCGGCATGGCAGAGCCGTGAAGACGCGGATTGATGCTCTTGCAGCGGATGTGGCGTCCCCCATCTGCATAAATGTGGAGACAATACACCGAGAGAATCGAAGGGCATCGATAATAACGGTGCTCTCTGTGTGTAAATCATAGAACACCAGGAATCATGAGCCGTGCTCCTAGGATACAGTTGACACAGTGTTGACACCAGGATGACCAAGACCAGCGAAAGCCGCGAGCGCAAAAGGATCTTGGATGGAAAAACAAGAAGAGGTAGGTTAGTGGTAGGTTCCACAACTGTTCCACATTCCATATCAAAAAGCATAATGGAGAGACACAGGCGTCATCCACCAACACTTTGTCTTGGCCTTGATCACGACCTCGTAGTTGGCCATCTATGCTATCCAACTTCACATGGGTACTTTTTCTGCAGGACAATTTCCCCTAGCGGTGATTACAGTAATGATC
Source organism: Russula ochroleuca (assembly GCA_015178965.1). NCBI lineage: Eukaryota > Fungi > Basidiomycota > Agaricomycetes > Russulales > Russulaceae > Russula > Russula ochroleuca. The sequence continues at coordinate 1,562,296 of WHVB01000002.1, forward strand.
ACCGAGCTCAACGAAAACGCAACAAACAAAAGGCGAGGTCAACACTGCCATGGGGCCAATAGAGGTGTATCAATGGGGTCGATGGTGTTGTAACAGATGTACGGCCCTCGTTGGTTAGCGACGATGAGGGAAGCATTTAAGGCGCGAAAGACAGAGCGGCGGCGTTTTTGGACCTTGTGTTATAGTCGTTTCGTTCGCAAAAGATGTCAAATACCTTTATGGCATATGGTAGAGTATGTCCTTCCGCATCATGCGAGATCCAGAGATGATGAAGCGCAATTCCTGCCCGAGTACTTTTCTCCGCGTGCTGCCTGTCCAGAGTGCTCGTTGCTAACCCGGCCCGGACGTCCATCAGCACTGCTGCCGCTCAACGTGGTCGCCACAGTCCCAGAAGCTTGACTTATCCTTATCTCGCCGTTCCAACTCCATCATGGTCCTCGGAAGGCTAGCACACTACGCAATCGATGCGCTCCTTCTATCCACCGTAGTAGCCGGCGTCAAGCGCTCTACTGGTTTTACGTGCGTATCATTACGCTGTCCAACAGCCGAGAGAAATAACGTTTTCTTTTCCTCTTCTCTTCAGCCTCGACACAGAGTCCATCATCTCCAACCCTACTGTTCGATCGTTGACGGAGCAATATCTCGGCTTTGGGGAAACGGTGTTCAATACCCTGCAAGGAGCGGTGGTGACCAGTCCTTATTTCAAGCGCGGTGAACGTGAACGGCCTGTGAGGTGAAGGTGGTGAGGTGAGGTGTGGAGCGCGATGGGGGCGGAGCTAACATATGGGGTATTCGCTATTCTTTGTATATTTATGAAGATTCTCTGCGCATTCATATCCTCCCCTTTCATCGTCTGACCGACGCGACAACAACGACGATTCAAGAACCCGCAAGCGCGGGTCTGCACACGACGGCCACCATGAATCCTACCCCCCCACAACTATCCGAATTCGCACCCCCCCTCCCCGAATCCCTCATAGCAAATCTCTCCGCGCTCAACATCCGCACAGCTCCCGACCTCATCTTCGCCCCACCCGAGCTCCTCCGGAAGCTGCCCACAGGGAGCACCACCTTCCCGGAGCTCACGCACCACATCGCGCACGTCAGAAATGCCTTTGCGGGCCCTGCTCTCACGGGGGATCAGCTCATCGGAGAGCTGGAAGCGCGTGCACGGCTCCCGTCCGTGCGCAGCGGACTGCCTGCTCTGGATGGCCTTGTCGGTGACAGTTTTGGCGGCGCATCTGGCGGTCGCGTTGTTGAGATTTCAGGGGCTAGCTGCAGCGGAAAGACAGTACGTACGGTCTAGGACACCCCTGTATTCGTCGACGAACGTCGTGGACCACAAGTACAAGTTAACACTTTGTGATCATCTTCTCAGGCACTTGCGTTGCACATCATCCTTCATCACCTCAGGTTACACCCGACCGACACCGCGCTCTGGCTTGACACCACAGGCAACCTGGCTCCAGCGCGTCTTGCTACGCTCGCGTCGCATTCGCGTGATGGAGCAGTCAGTCTGTTCGACGTCACCCTAACGGCTTCACCGTCGTCCCCATCCTCAGCACTGACGCGTAGATCGCACAGGCAACGCATCAAGAACCCCTCACACGACTGAACATTGCATCGACATTCGACACCGCAACAGCCGCACGCACCATCGAAGCCCTCGATACCGAGGGCGGCACCTGCGGCAGACCGGAATCACAAGCACGTCCATTCCGCATTGTAGTGCTGGACACGGTGACGGCGCTACTGGGGCCACACCTGAGTGGCGTATCTTCGCAAGGTAACGTACAGCACTCCAGTCTTTTGTTGTTGTCTGTCCGGGTATCAGCTGATGACGATGGCGTGGGTTGCTCACACATAGGACATGCGGAGATGACGATGTTCATGCGTCTCCTCCGCACAGCAGCGCAGAAGCTCGGATTATGCATCCTCGTGGGTATTCCCTTCCTTCACCTCTCCGCCCAATACAGTTTATTTCGGACTGCTCAAGATCAGTGCTTATGATGGGTGTGAAAGTTACTGAGTACTGATTATACTCACAAGGTGCTGAATGACTCGACGATGGCGGGTCGCCCGGCACTTGGCGCGTCCTTTACGTTCATGAGCGATGCCACGCTGTGGCTCGCGCGGGCACCAGGGCAGGACCGAGAAGTACGAACGGCGGAGGTGCTCCGCTCGCGCGTATCGGTGCGTCCCTCCCTCAGATTGTGCGATGATGTGGTATTTGACGATGTGTGGGTCTACAAGATGACGGGTGCGCGTTGCATGTTTCGAATACGGCAAGGAAGGGTGCTGGCAAGTTAGTCCGTCGGCTACACCCGATTGTATCCTCTTTCAAGGCACCCGCTGAATGTCATGTCACGAAAAGATTCATGGGGTGCTCATTCTGTCTGTGGAGGCGTAATTGCCAAGACCTACAATGTCCTCGGCGTGGGCTCTAATGACCGAACATACTTCGCTCTGATCACTTCAATCGTCGGTTTCGTACAGATCACCGAGGCGCGGCGTCTACTATATAAAGATAACCTGGGTCCTCTCCTTTCCCCTCTCGTCGTACCCATACCCAATTGCGCTATATTACTAGACAAGAAATACATCCGAGGAGTCCGGTCTTGTCCGAGCCATGGTGTCGCCCAAGGCAGTAGCAAGGATAGTGACCGGGTCATGATTAATACATGTTTTTATAGGCTCCTTACGACCTCTTGCGCTTCTTCGTGCGCTCTGGCCCAGTGCTATCCATACTACCAGCAACGCCCTTCGAAATACAGTCAGAGCAGTACCATATCTCCGGCAGTGGCGGTTTGAGGTTGACGCATGGGAGATGAAACTTTAAACACGGACATCAGCAGGAAAGAAAAGAATATTAAAATGAATGAATGAACTCACCCATTGATATGTACACTCCGTGTTATCACACGCAACCATCTGATTCCAGTTGGTGATATAGAACAACGTGATATACCGCGTGACACATACCTCTCCATAGGACATCTTTTGACAAAAGCAGTAGAGCGTCTTGTCCTCATTGTCTTCGTCTTCATCTCCGTTTCCCTCCTCTATGTCATCCTCCCCCTCGGCGTCCTCATCTGGCCCAGGGAGTTCCGGCTGTACCTGTCTTCCACGTGCAGGCGGAGGCCGATGCGACTGCTGTTGCGCCAGTCGCGTCCGCTGCGGAATGACGGGAACGGACGTGGGAACAGGGCTAGGCTGCTTGACAGAGGACGCGGCAGCCAGCGCGGTGACCTTTCTCTCTACGTGATGATGCGTGGCCATAAGCCCGTGCACGGGATGACGTGAGGTGGGGAGAAGTAAACGTACTTTTCTGTGTGGGAGGCTGGGTGGTGGACAAGACGGTTGGGGGCGGGGAAGGGATGGGTGAGGCCTCGGCGATGGCGAGACGGAGGTTGTCGTTCATCTCCTGTACGGGGTTGCGGCTCGTCGAGACATAGGCGGGCTGGCCCGGGTCATCACCCTGCAAGATGAGCACGCGGCGCAAGTCATAGTCGAGGCGCGTCCGCGCCCGCTGAATAAGGCCACCGAGCCGCTCCGCAAGCTGTATCTTTTCCTGCGAAAGCTTCTCTACTTCCGCAAAGTTCTGGTCTATCTTTTGCGGGATTTGCTCATCCTTGGTGCTTAGCGGTGTGGCACCGCTGCGCAGGGAATGTCGGATGTACCTGGATGTCTCTTTTGTGATCTCCTGTTGGAGTTCTGACGTTTCCACGTGGTGAGCTCGAAATTCAACAAGGAGGTAAGGTAAGTTAGCATATACTTGCCTTGGGCCTTTGTGTCCTTGTGCTTGATCTCGACGAGGAGGTGTTGGACCTCAGCGGGGAGGTTGTCAAGCGCTATTTCATATCAGTGTTTGACACACGCCAACATGAGAAAGACACTCACTACTTATGTAGTCCATTGCGACAGCTGCTGCCTCCTCCATGCTTGCGGATGTATGGCAAGTCAGAGCAAGTGAGCTTACGGGTAAGCCTTGGGGTAAGCCCCACCCGCGAGTCAGAGAAAAACACGTGCACCGCCACGTGGATTTTATTTAGGGTTAGGGCTAGAGCGCCAAAGCTCAAAGCTCCTGTTGTACACGTCTCAACAGCCTCTTCTACCTGCCGCGGCTGTATTCTGCTCTATTCGTGGTGCTGTGCAGGTGTACTTGGTCCTCGACTCAACTCGGTGGAAGCTGTACCACCACATCACCACAACACTGATCGAACGTGTCCTTGACCTGCCAGCCAGCCTCGCGTGTGCGCCACATCTCCCACATCAATCTTCAACGTCAACTTCGTCTTCTGGAGCTTCCCTTCCTTTACAAACAGTTTTTCTGACCCCCCTTTTTTTTCCTGCGGAACAATTATAGGACAGCGCAGTGCAGTCATTAGCGCATTCTGACGTCGGCTATCATCCATCCATCTTTGGCTGTTGGGGGCGTACAGTATATGCGCGTACTGTAATAACTGCTGCATCGCCGGGGTGATCTTTCTCCTCATGAGCCTCTGTGCAATCGTGGGGGGCACTTTTTACTTGGGGACTCGATTGCCTGTGCGAGGACGGCTTCGCCCGATCATGGACGTGTGGGTCAGTGGGTCACGCTCATGATGCATCGGTGGGTGGGCCCAAAGTGGATTCATTGTTTCTTCTCCCCAAATCTGTTATGACCCGGAAAAACACCTTTTTTTTTTCAGCACTAACTTTCTGTTCAACAAGTGTCGGTTTCTCCTGTCACTTGTGAAGGGACGAGTCACGCATATCCATTTGGCTGCTGTGCCGAACGCCTCAACTTCAGTCGCATAAAACGGAGTAGCCAATCCGTTAACTTTTAACGGGGTCCCGCTTTTTCGAGGATGGGGCTCATAGTGAAGCCGGACCCCATATTTCGATTGCAAGAAAACAGGTTGAGTCAATGGGAATTACGTGGTCTAAGGTAGTTGATTAACTATCCGATATCTAGCCTTGACGCCAAGAGAGTGTTCGAAATCGTGATGGGCTGGCATCATCTCAGCTCTTCATCAACGCAGTGTGTTCGGGCCACGTGTGCGGGCCATCCAGATCACCAGACATTGGGATCAGAGGCAGGGTTCTACAGCCCGGGTGATATATGGCTGTTCACCGTGACCGCCAGCGGAGATACAGCATAGGACTACCGTATAGGACTACCAAGGAAGGTAGTCATTGTTGCCAATGCTAGTTTATAACCTTTGGTCGTGATGGTGACATGGTGTGGGGCGTGATTCGTGTGACTTTGTTTATGACACATTGAAATGGTGTCCAGGTCACCCGACCCATGCCATATGACCTTCTCGACCATAACCGATCTAATTGATATTGATTGAGGTTTTGAGCACTTTGGTCCCCCGAACGATTATGATTTCTTCCGTCGCACTTCGCGAGGAATCGAAGGCGCAGCCGCTTCTCATTTCGCTTCTCGGACCTAATGGGCGTCGGTCCAGACGGCGGACGAGCCATCCGATTCCGAGTTGGTTGAGAGGGATGACGTGAGTAGAGTCGAAGAACGGATCTTGGTTTTGTTTTAGCCGTTGCAACTGTCATGCGACAAGGTTCGAGGCGTCGTCAATGCACGAAGTCCATCCGGGCGATATACTGTATTTCCAAAACCGCACACCCATGATAAACACCGTGGAAGCGTGGACGCCACAGAAGCGACAAGGTCATCATTCTAAAAATTTTGTTCGGTTTCTGGCTCACTACCTAAGACCACTCTTTTTGTTGTGTTGATTAAGGGACCCTCGCCGTCTGCGCCGCAAAGGATGGATTAATTGCAGGGCATTGAGGCCTATATTGAGGCCTGGTGGTGAGATGGCTCGCTGGGGGAGGACACACAGTGACATTACTCCAGGTTAGTCAGAAGCCGGGAAGCAGTGATCCATGCGATCAACGCGAGCAATTGGGAAATTGGGATGCTCTTTGTTTGCGGGTACGACCTAATGCACGATGCCCCGCGAAGGTCGTAGTAGGGGAAAAGGAGAACAGGACGGAGCGAGAGACTTCTCCGGCTGCGTACACGGTGGGACGAGAGCCTTCGCAGAGCAATTATTTTTCGCGATCCACGTGAGTGATCGCGTATTTGCCGCCCTGGATCGGATTGGACGGTCAGCTGGGGTAGCGGCTTGTTTCGTGGCCCTAGATCTCATCTCGTCATGCGTCTTCCCCTTCCCTTGCCTGCGCTGCCCCCATCTTGTGATACATCTGTGCCTTGTCTCGTCTCTTTATATCCCGCTCCACTTTCCACCATGGTCTCTCCCTCCCCCACGCCGCTCCTTTCCTCTCCCAAAGGCATCTCCCTCCATTTCTCCGATCCCATACGCTCCCTATGCACCATTTTATCACCTGGGCCGGCCTGGGCCACAAGAACAAGCAGCAAAAATCAACCGTGCGGTATGGTACGATCCCTGCCCAGCCCAAGGCCGAATGTGAGGGAAAGGGGGATGCAGTGGCCACAGATGTTGCTTGCTGTCTCGTCGACCTTGGCTCCGCGGATGTCAGCCGACGCAGCACTTCCGGGTCCGAAGACGGGCCCACAGGCGAGGACGATGTCAATACCGGAAGGTACCTACCGCGCTTTGCTACCCCATATATTCGACCAGACCAATTTCCCTCATCGCTCAAATTCGATACTAATCTCTCTCTTTCCAACTTTTCAGGCCAGCATCTAGATTATCTATCCACTCAGTGAGCCCAAGCCATGACCCTGTATCTCAGTACGTTGCGCTAGCTACTTGTTATTGGCTTCTTTTGACACGTTCATGCTACAGGAACGCACGCGTGGATATACCCAAGTAGGTCGCGTAGGCTCATTTCGTGCTCTTCTTTATCTAATTGGCACTCAGCCGTTCATCCGTTACCCTAACGGAGCAGAGCCCGGCTAGTCTTTCCCGGCCTAGACGTTCTAAGTCCATCTTCACCACCTGGTCCAAGAGCATTCGGTCCCGAGTGCGAACTCCTCTGCCGCCCCGCCATATACCCAATAAACCTGCTGTGCCTGCGCGAACGCAACATAACCTCTGCCAGACGCCTTATCGGCCGCAAGCTGTACCTGTTGTTCTCTCTAACGACCCCGTATCAAGGGAGCGACGCGAATCAGCACTCCGTGCTCGAGGTCTGCTCCCTCCACGACGACCACGGGACCTTTCAGCCATAGAAGCTGACGTGGATAGGCGGATTGATGCACTCAGAAATTTTGAAAGCCCGTTCTCAGGCCCCGACAATGGTCACAGCGACGCAAATGAGATTGCTCAGTCATGGCGACTTCGTAATTCAATATGGTTGTCCGACATTCTGCCAAGCTCTGACACGCCAAGGAATCCCATGACCGAAGGTTTTTATCCCTAGACTGCATATCAGCGCCCGTTTTTACTGATTTTCTGTGCTCAGATGCTTCGCCCACCGACACTTCGAGCCACCCTGAGGGTTCATCAGAGCCACCAACACTGGGCGCTGATCCTTCTGCTTCAGTCAGCCCCTTGTCAAACTCTGAATCCCTATCGCTTGGTTTCCTTACCTATTCACATGAGGCCGCTTCGTCTAGAGGGTCCATCAGTCACCAAGATTCTCGATTATCACGGGCAGCTTCGCTCAGGTCAACGGACCAAGAGGGACTGGTGCTACCGTCATTTAATTTAGAGGACTTGACTATCGAATCCCTCACTAGAGGGATATCAGAAGACCTGACGACAGATTTCGCCCAATCGACCCCCAATTTGCCTACACCTTCTGAGACACCGTGTGTGGCAGGGTCACATGTCGCTGAAACTCCGGAGGTGTCTGCACCCTCTCGGCGTTCTGTATCGCCCCCTCTTCAATTGGAAGATTTGCAACCGATGTGTTCACTGGATCAACTGCCTTCTGAGCCACACGATGTTGCTGTACAGACGAAACTCACAATTCCGGCGTCTGCCCCCCTTTATCTTCTCTCGACTACATCCGATACATTTCTCGCATCACCAACAACCCCGACGCTATCACAGTCGGTGTGTTATTCGTCATCGGAGACCGAGGACAGTTCGGCTGCCACGGACAATGGAGAACACAATGATTCGTCCGTCTTACCTGTGATCAAGAACGGCGAGGGGACCCTCCTTTTTCCAGAAACCATCGTGGAGGGGTCTGAACATGACGATGATATCGATCCTTTCCACAGTCCTCCGAGCCCCTCCCTTCTCACCGTAATCCCTCGCACACCTGAGGATGGCCTTGCGGCAACCCCACAACGTGCGCATCATACCCTCCTTAGTAGGCTAAGGAGCACGAGATCGACGCTGGGCTCAACACCGTCATTGGCGCTGTCAAAATCAACATCGATGGTCAACTTGCGCCGAAAAATGTCATTATTCGGTCAGACGCGCCCTAGTTCGACCGTATTGCATCTCGACGCAACGCCTCGATCACCGCCACCCTCACCGCTACTTGTGCAAATATATGATCAGACAGCCCTCTCCGCGGAGGCATCTCGGATCATTGACGATGAAGCTCGTCGGTTGAGCGAGCTCGCGTTTATGGCGTGATCTGTCCGCTAGCGGCAGTCGTAGCCGAGGAACTTTGATTTCCCCCTTTTTTCTTTTTGGGGCTCATCGAGTTCATACTCGATTTCACTCGTTAATATCTCATAGGGCCCCTCCCACCTTGCAATATATACCTCATAGTATATAGATACACGCTCATTGAAAGGATCAGCACGCGGCAGCATTCCTTGAACTGTTGTGCTACTCTCATTTGTTTTTATATCCTATTGCATATCTCCTCTATGTTTCAGTTTGAACTTTGAACCTCGACTCATGTAATGTTTTTCCAACCAATCTAAATACCTCGGGCATTGCAGACACCCTAACGAAGCGCAAGGCGATGATCGGAGCGAGGATATCAGCGTTCTCGAGCACCTTTGAGCCAGGCTCACATCCGCAGCCCGGTCCGCAGTCAAATATTCTGCAAAGTTTATGTTCCAGGGTTCCTTCCTGGTTGCTGCGCCGGGTAAGAGCATGCAGGAAGAACGTTCTGGCTCAGCTTCGTTGGGTCAAGGAGTTCAAAAATGAATGTTCAATTCAAATAAATAAAGAGAAGAAAGAAGGAGAAAGAGCTTGAAAGTAAAATTTGATGATACTCCGAAAGGAGTTCGGCGGGAAACACAAAATTGTTTGCATATTATGTACCCATTTTGCCCGCGGATCGCGTTGCCGCTGCCGCGAGCAGCCCCGCGCCCCCGCCAAAACATCCGTCCCCCACTCCCCCTTCCCCTCGTTACGACGACGCGGTCGCGGTCGCATTTTTCCACCCTCCAATTGAAACAAATTAATATCCCAGGCATAGTACAGAAGGACTTGGAGCACTGGCTGGCGGCGGCAGAAACGAGAGTGTCTCTCCGGAATCTCCGATCGGGAGGAGCTTCTTCTCCGTCGCGGCAGCACTACTACTAGCCTATCGGCTAAATTCAAAGTTCGATGTGTATACACCACACGGTATGATAGAAAATAATGACGCCACTTGGGCTCTGCGCAGTGCGCTTCGGTGCGTTGATCGCGTGACTTCCTATCATCAAGGACAAAATTTGTCAAATAGACTACTGCATATGCATATGCGGCGATTTGATCATGTGCCCTGGTGGCGTTTTTCGCTGGAATGTTCAACTGGAAATCTCAGAACCAGAACGTTCTGTATCCGGGAGCAGTACTTTTTGTACTAGTACGCATCTGTATTGCCCTCACACGTCCTGTCATTCTTGAAAAAAAAAACATAATGACGACAATGACGCCCGTCCTGCCCTAAATAAAAACTCGGGTGGTTCCGAATCGCGAGAAGCGTTGTTATCCCGACCCTGCGGTCATTTCAAAAGTCGTTAATTGCTGCACGTCATACAGAATAAGGTTGCACAACAACGAGCTCCACGACCGACGCAATAAAATAATTGGATTGGCTGAAATACCCCGTCTGTGATTTGCATTTTCTTTCAGAACTCCACTGAGGAACGAACGGCAGCACCGATGGCGACCAGGACCAGGGTCGCGGGTTGATTATTTCTCTCATTCGTCTAGAAGTTCAGTCGTGTTGAAAAGATCCGTAAAGCTCTGGCGAAAGTCTAGTATCGTAAGGTACAGGTGGCGAGAGCGCTGTGAAGCGTAACTGAAGCGTACCGTCCGTAATGGAAGTATGTGTCCTTGCAGCTGGAAGACCTGTCTAGTGTCGGAGTTATACTGCGGCCAGGACGCTACGACAGGGTAAATTGCAGCACAACACGACCCCAAAAACAAAAGAGTTGAAAATACATACGGCCTGGATTGAGATCGTTGACAAAATTGATGTAGAAGTCGAGCATTGTGTTTGCAAATTCCAATTCGACGCCAGGAGCCGGCACAGGCCCAAACAGAAGCCTGAGTTCAGAAGCATGGAAAACTAACTTAGTAGCGACAATTCGAAAACCCCCCCATTGAAACTGCTTTTTATACGCAAAAACGCCTACCCACGTACCACCTAGCTTGGGCGAATCGCCGGGGCACAAACCCCGTGAAGAAATAGGTGAAGACGGGCTGTAGCGTTGCAGCTGCGTCTGTGAAACGCTTTCGGGCAGCGAGGTACATGCGGTCGCCGTACCAAGCAGCCGCCCGGTCAAAGAGGGAGGGATAGGAAGCTTTGCGGTGGTCGAAGTTTGCCACAACTGCGTATACAAGATGTGATCGCGTAGAAACCAGTCGGATATCAGTGGCCCATAGGATCGAGACTGCGCTTAGAACGTCATTAAGTCGGACCTTGGAGATCACCAGGAGATGTCAACGCCGTCGATACTATAGTAATAAGTTAGAACCTGACACCAGTTCGACGATACGAAATAGAGCAACCATCATAGATGATTTGCCTGCACCTGTCCTACAAGTAACAAAGGCATCAGTGTAGTGGTACAAAGGGTATTGTGAAAAGCTACCTACCGCCGACAATGCCTATTTTATCACCTCCCTGGATGGTCATACTGAGGTCCAAGGAGCTACAGGGTACTTTTCCGGAACCTCGTAAGGTGGTTCTTGTTCAAGATCGCGGGCATAGTAGACAGTACGCTCAACGGAGTTCATGTCGTTCTCGACTTCTGCTAGCTACCTGACCATCCAACCGAACGCCTGTGGTAGAACCAGAATGACGGAGGTCTAGATGCCTACCTATCGTATGGAGAGAACATACGAAGGGTGACACCAGTCTGCGCAGGAGATACAGTAAACCGTGTGCCGATGGTGAGCATAGACACGGCCAAAATCAGCAGCGTTCCCAGAAAATCCAGTCGTAAACCGAGCCATCGCCACTTCAAGATTTAGCCAGGAGCTAGCGCAGGTATTTTGTACGAAGGGTACACAGACCTGGTTGTGACGATCAACCAATACTCTATTCTCGATATCGACCCAATCTCGGTTCTCTTTGAAGAATCGATCTTCTTCCCTGTAAGCACAGATAGTTGCAATTCCTGACTCGGAGAAATGGGAGTCTAATGACGACCGCAAGATAGTGTCGAGCCGCTGGGAACGTCACTTGTTAAACACCTCAAAGCTTCATGTCTGCAAAGCTCGCACCTTAGTAGTCTCCCTGGCACTCGCACGATAGAGCGCTGAGGCCATGGCATAAAGGGCGGGTACGATAGCAACAGCAATAAGGAAGGATTGAAATCACAATGACAGCTCCGACAATACTGGACAAGGTGGCGAGGAACGTGCGAAAGGAGTCTGAGAAACACCATCCATGAGAGATTCGAGAACGATTGCGCCTCGGAGTACCTTGGGTCTCAAAGAGAGGGTCAAATCGTTGAACATTACTTATAATAAGTGCAACGATATGACGAGACGGGACGTATGGCGGTGTGGCGCCCGTCGGGCCTGGGCCATCCTGGATCTGTGGATCAACAAGCTCTTTCGGAAGCTGAAGCATGGTTTCGCGAGGTGATGGAATCTCAGAGGTGTTTGGCGACTCATCGAAGGCTTTCAGGATGGTTCCCGGATTTGGTCGGGCCAATTCGGGGTTGTGGCTTCATCGGCCTAGTGCTTATTCGCGAGGGCGATGCACAGCGACTCGTCGAGCTCGCGCGGGAACGGGGGTATTACTATTAACTGCAGGAACAGGCTGTGTGAGACTGGTTCCCAGTCTGAACGTTAGCGAGGAGGAGGTGTCGCACGCGGTAGGTCGGACGTTGCTTCTAAATCTTCAATCCTGGTCCGGGATCCGCGTTCTGCCACCCCCTCGCTTGAACCACCATCATGTCAAGGCTACACGATGTTCTAGTGGAACACGCAAAGTTCCCATTCCCACATCCTGACGAGTTTCGACCCGTTAATACTACTGACATATCCTACTTTGAGGTTGGATTGCTTCGGCAAGATTGGAGAGCCAAGTATGCTGTTCAAGACGATGCTCTCATTCGGAAGCTTTGTGACAGCCTTCAGACCATCCTTGGGGACACTCTTTTAGCGGCCGATGCTGAAAATCATTTGCTGGCTAATTTTTCACCGCGATTACAATCAGATGTGTATGGTGAAAATGAAGAGTGGTTCGAAAATCCGAGCGAGGTTCAGGTGAGTCTTCAAAAGATTTTAGAATCTGGGCTGACCCCCGTGACAGAGTCGGACCTTGTTAGAATTGGGTGTTTACCGAGCTGCGCGTGCATGCCTGTCGATATTTGGTGACCATCGCTTTAAAACTGCTAAAGAACACTCTATCGAAGGAGGCACATCCAGGGTTGACTACGTTGTGCTCGTGGACAATGACAGGAAGGTTCTATGTGAGGCAAAATTGCCATCAGTCATGAGGAAAGTCGGCAAGTTATTACCGCAGCGTGGCTTTGAGTTAAGGTGGATTCACAACCAGTCTCTGGTTCCAAAAATTTCGCAAAGGTGAGAACTCCATCTCCTATCAGTTATAACAGGTTTTGAAGAGATATTTATAGGCAGCATTGTATCTAGGTCTGAGACAGATGGAATGGCTGTTTCTTACCTGCCACAATTACTGGATAGTTTGTCGTCTTGTCAGGGATGACAATCACCCTTTTCTTGCCTACTTGCCAATGATCAGCATCAAGGACTCTTCTGAACCATTTCGGGCATTCCTTGGCTCCATTTTATCCATTATAGAAGGTGAACCTGTTGAGCCTAGCCAATTTGATCCATCTATGCAGCTTGATACAATCATGGAAGATACAGATGATGGGCCTCTACCTGAAGATGACATAGATGATGGTTCAGGAGTGTATGTGGGTAGTTCAAGTACAAGCAATCCTCCAATGATGACCTGGCCCAGGCTGCTCATGAAAACATTAATCCTGGTCTAATGGTTGTCCATTCATTGGCCATTATCTGTTGCTTGGCTGACTCATCTTCTCTCAGATTACTTCCTCTTCCCCCGACTCGCCTGAATCATTCCAATTATGGGTGCATCTTGATGCCTTGTCGAACAACACACTTGCCCTTCCGATGTCTGATAGGAATGACCTGAATGGGAAACAACGCCTATGGCTCACCCGCTTTGTAGGATCCGGGTCAACTGGCAGAGTCTGGCAATGCCATTTCGATGACAGCGATGACTTGTTTGCCGTCAAGATTGTTGAATTGCTATGCCCCTCCGATGCAGACAGCCGACAACGGCTCCAGAATGAATTCAACATGTACCTTGCCCTGGAGGCGGCATACAAATCTGGGCAACTATGCGATCGCATCGCTCCGCATTGCTATGGGGCATATGAGGGTGATGGTGTAAACATTATCATTCTCGGTCTATGCGATGGCGTTCTGAATGCTTGGGATGAGCTAAGCGCCCCTGAGCAGTGAGCAACGGAAGTCATATTGAAGTAATTGTTGTTGATAGATAATCCGGCAGGGCCCAAGTATACAAGTTGGTGCAAGACCTCCATAGTATCGGAATATTGCATGGAGACCTTGAACCCCAGAACGTCATGCGGGCTATTGGAGGTGGATTTCACCTCATCGATTTTTCTCAGAGCACAAGACATAATTGCAAGGAGAACGTGGTACAAAATGTAACAACTCCTCTCATCGACCAGCTGCACACTCCTCGTCCCGCCGCAGGCCGAAACGATATATGTTCTGAACTGCAGAATCTGCGAAACTCATTATGGAATTAGATACCTCTAAAATTAGAAAATAAACTTGTCTTGTCTTTGCGTTATGGCTTCCTACGCGGTGCATGCGGCGGACAGATCGGTGTGGCAGAATGCACGCAGTCGTGCGTTATCTGTGGGCTTGGTCAGAATTTGACCCGTCGGACAGTGGACACGATAGCGGAAGAGGATGGGATGATGACGAACACGATGAGGCAGACGGTGTTGCATGTGGATCGTGTGTTGAAATGGACGCGCCTGTTCAAGAGGAGATAGTGGCGGTTGCTAGTGCTCGCAAGCGGTCGAACTCCTGGCGTCTGGCGTTGACATGTCTTCCCTTTTCTATGCGTTTGTAACGCTGGAAGTCGAACGGTTGTATACGCAGGCCGTAGAACGACGTGCAGCGAGACAGGGCCACGAACAACAGGCCGGAGGCAAATTCAGAGCGGCCGAGATCACGGCGACACGGTCTAAAGCCATTTCTTGTGATTTGTGTATGGTGACAGTCTGCCAACGTAAGGGGCACGCCGGATTTGTTTCCCGCTCGAATCTGTGTGATGGGAACGGTGGTGGGGTGGGAAGGAGACGGAGGAGGTCTCGCAAAACGTGAGGGGCGTCGATGTCCGCGTTCAAATTCACGAACGTTCGACTGCAACCGACGAGTTTTTCCCGCCTCTTGAGCGGAGATGTCCCTGTCGGCGGTCATTTTCTCGAACAGACTTTGTACGGCCGTTTCAGCTGGAAGGTGGCGGGGAAGGCGCGAGCAGAAAGCGGTCAACGCTTGGTTATACGAATCAGAGACGGTCTCCGGTTTGCTCACGTACTTGCTCACGTACTTAATGGCAGTCGTGCGATCGAGGACGGGCTGGAGCTCTTGGTTGGCTCTCCAGGCAAGTAGCACGGGCTTTGAATGCTGGTTCAACCAGGGGTCGTTGCGGACGGGCGAGAAGCGTTTACGCTCCTTACCGTCCGAATGTTCCACGAAAGCGAGGGGAGAAGGGGCAAGCAGGTAAGGGAAATGGAACCGGCAAGACCCCCGTTTGTGGCACTGGGAAGGCACGCACCGCCGCACACCGTGGCACGTCGCTACTATGTCGCTCCGTGTTTTTGACACCGGTTGCACAAGGCGACGTGGTCTTGTTCGAGGTCCCAGTGTTGACGGGAGGCCGGCTTGAGCAGGTCGAGTAGCAGGCAGTCGGTTGGACCACGAACAGACAGGGGATCAGGGTTGTAAGCGTTGACGAAGCGAGAAGTAGTCCATCAGTCGGTGACGGTCTTCAGCAGACGTTCAGTCGACGTCGTTGACACGGATGGCATTCTCGAGCCAGAGAAACCCGTGAATGTGACCTGGAAGAGTGGTGGTTGAGCACGAAAGGGGAAAAGTGCAGGGAGAGAGAGAACGTACCTGACCCACGTGCCTGCCATCGACTCGATACCAGAAGTCGGAGACGCGCACGTTGTCGGCGAAATCGAGGTGCTGGAGAACCGTCTTTCTCAAGGCATTGTGCTTTGTTGTGAGGTACGCGGACACAATCGAGGTTATGATACCGGATCCGGGATGACTGCATCGTGATATCAAGCCCGACAACGTCCTAATGGGTATTCGCAAGCGCAACAACCCAGTCCATGTCACAGACTTTGGTCTTGCGAAGAAGTACAGGGATCACAAGACCCATGTCCATGTCCCCATCGTGAGAATAAGAATTTGACCGGAACCACCCGCTATACTCAACGCTCATTTGGGCGTGGTTCACCTCGCCGATGAAATACGAATCGTAGAAAGCGAGGTCAAGCACGAGAAGGAATGCCTTGGCGTCGAAGCGTAGTAGTAAGCGGCAGTATGGGTACGTCGGCTCAACGACTCTGCCTATCCGCTCCTGCCCGCCGTGTAAGGCGGCTAGAGCCGACGTCCTGATTTCACGTGACAGTAGCAACGCTTGTCCGCGCACCATGACGGGTGCGAACTACACCGGGGGAAAACGGTGAGTCGCCCAAATATGCGTCGAATAGATATCTCCCAACTAAGCGATCACTGATCTTTCTCAGAAACGTTGCCCGAACGCGCTTCCGTGATTCCGCTCGTCGCGTCCAAAAAAATCACTTTGGCCGACGGCGCCTTGGCATCCTTAGTCGCGGCCTGGTAAATGGAACGTATCAGCCCGCGGAGGAAGAGACCACTTCTGGGATATCCGGTATCCTTCTTGAGCACGCGCAGAAAGAAATTTCCCGCACTCCGGTATCTGTTCCTGAGCACCAGACGGGAGCCCGTGGCGCGGCGTGTACTCTTGATCCCTCCTCGTCCACTGGGTCCTCTACAACAAGTTCCAATCTCGTACCTTCCAACCTGAGGCTTACTCATACCCTGGATAATGGAAGCTGTGAGTCCTCACGGCCTCTTTCTTCGAACTGAGCAGGACGTCCTCCCGAAGATTCATCGCTTCGAGCGGAAGTGAATCGAGTTCTCGAGTTCTCAAGGATTGTTGGACTGTGCAATTATCCGACCTCCCCTAGACAAGGCGCCTTGGCGTCGCTGGCATCCCGCCTCGACTCTGAGTCAGGAGAAGAAAATCTCATATCTCCCATGGGTGGATCGTCTGGCAGGCAGCATCCAAAGTCTTACATTGGCTACGCTGCTCAGGGCTCTGGTGCATATACTTTCGAATTTACACTGCCCACACTGAGGTTAATCGCCTTTCTACTAGAAATTTTTCAAATGTCCCAAACTGGAACCTCCCAGTCAAGTTTGCGCAGAGAGGCATTCTCTCGCTCAGAGCAACTACACGAAGTTGAGACTGATCTGGTGTACACCGAGCCCACGTCCGACTACGAATATCTGGAGTACTGCAACTCTGAAAGTCCAGCGACTCCAGCCCAATCAACATGGGTCTTAGAACCTCTGCCTTGGGAGGATGAACGGTCTATACAAGTACCGGAAAGCAATCTTTACCCAACTGACCCTTTACCCCCCTCGTTTGATGCCTTGGAGTTCCCGACGTCGCCGTTACCTCCCTCGTCCCCTTTACCCAGTAGTACGACTTACGAATATCTTCTTTCTCATTGTCAGGCATCGCATGGGGCTGAGACGATGCTTCTGGATTTTGACAAAATCCCTTTACCCTCGACGGTAAGCGGTTCTTGTGAGGTCACTTCTTCCTCTCGTTATGGCGGCCGTCGTCACATAACTCCTGATCTGGCTTCTGGGTCACCCTTGCGGCACCCTCCTATCTCAGGTCTCGCTCCGATGCTTCTGACACCATATTCTAAGGCTGATCTCATACCTGACCTCCTAACATGCGACGACCCCTGGAATATCATCGGTGATATGCTCGACCTTCCTCCCATCCCTTCAGCAGATGCGACATACTTTAATCGCATTCGGTCATGCCACACGCTGTTACGCGAACGCGTTTCATCGCAAGCTTCCTCGTCGAGTTTGGGGCAGGTTAAAATAGAAGAACCTCCCTGCACCGCCCAAGACGAGGGCACTCGGTTGATGGCAGTACACTCTGATGGAGATCTCCTTAATCCCTCCGATCCATCGAGTCTCGGGTTTTCACACAAGACTTCGAGTCGTACCTCTTCTTTGCTGTGCCGGGACTCACCCAAGAAAGTTCTCTCTCCAGCACGACCGTTTCGTTCTATCCACGAGACTCGCCTGTCTTGTGGTGCTGAATCTTACACCCCCTCATCTTCACCAACAAGTGACGTTCTTAGTGATGTTCCTCAATCTCCACTCGAGCCTCATGCCGTGCTGGCCTCACCTGGACCTTGGCACGGTGACACATCTGAAATGGGCCGAGAAAGCTCAACTCTAATGAAGACGCTTTCACCGTCTCGTTGTATCTTGACTCCCCAAAGGTCAACATCACCTTCCCCAAAGAATTTGAATTCGCTGAAGAAGTCCGTATCCCGTTCTCCCGGGATCTTGTCTTCACAATGGAATATAACGACTAAATTCGATCCTGTTGAGCCCATCCCTGCGGAGTCTCTGACCCAAATCACCGCGTCGAGAGCGCAACTCCCAAAACTCGAATGTCCTAATTTATTTGAGGACGAGGACAGTCCCGGGGGCATGTTCTGAATGTTTCGAACGATAGATGTTGGCAAGAAGTGACTAACGTGATGTACTAATGAAGGTATTATGTATGAGGATGTTGAGGGTATCATGTCTGCCGTATCTCTTTCAACCTCTTGGTGAATGCTTCACGGCAGTGATAATGCGTGACTTCGCCACTATATGACACAGGTTAGTTAGGTGTCGCGAAAGGTAGAATTAGCATAGTCACTCACCCGGGCGCATGAACTACGATGGCGCTTGGCCCGATCCTCTTATGACACTGTGGACAGCTGGAGAATCGTGTGAGAATGTCATAATATGTGCCTGCGCGCAGAAGCACGTACATGCGGCTGTCTGTGATCTTGACGCGATTAGCTTCCAAGTACATCAACTTCCGCGCCACCTGGTCTTTCCGGGCAAGCGCAACTTCGCGCACGACACGGGCATCAAAGCGCGGAACGCGCAGAGCACCGATCAAGAATATGCGCACGTCACGCGCGGAAACAAGCGGAGGCAGAAGTTGCAGCGTCTCCTCGGGGTCCAGTCGGGGGCCATGCCTTTCAATCAATTCGAGCGCGGGCCACAGCAGATCATCCGCTGTCTTGACAAGCGGGCGCAGGTAGATCCGAAGAAGTGTCAAGAATATGTTGCGGGTTTCAGTGCCCGGTTGAAACATTCGCTTGCAATATCTATCGGTAAATGGTCAGAGGTCGCCGCACGAAAGGACGACGGTCAGCATACCGCTCTGCCTTGTCATAATCGCGTAGCCTGTACACGTACAGCTCCAAGGCGCTATCATGGCGTCCCAGTTTTCCAAGTAGAATCGCCCTTGCCTCAAAGAGGTCTATGCGCACGAAGAATCAACCCCTGTGTGCTACGTATATTCTGAACTGCGTACCATCACTCGGGAGCATACCGAGCAAGCGATCAATGCGAAAGTGAGTGGTGTTATCAGCGAATAACAACAATTTCCCGTACGCCCTGTTCCGGCTCTCTGTTGGTCGAATGTCAACGAGCCGCACTGTCATTATTGCTTGTTAGCATATACCTGCGTCTCCTTTTTTCGTGTCCACAGTCATCTTGAGATACAGTTCCGCCAAACGGTCGTGATATATGTACGACTCCTCATGGCGCTCCTCAATAAGGAACTCCAGATAGCGTGCACAGAACTTTCGGTTGGCGCTCTCCAGGAAGTTGGCGACATGTTGCGGGGGTAACTCCACTTCTTCGGATGTAAAGATCTTCGGACGCATCAGCAAGCAGTTTAGAAGATATCCACGGCACTGCTAACCTCCAATGCCATCTCAGCATTCTCGTTGAGGATCCACTTGGAATACTGGAAGATGGTATCCAAGTATTCCGGGCTGAGCCTTTGAAGATAAGATATAGATGGCCCAAGCTTATCCTTCATATCCGTTTCCTTCTCGCTGAGACTACAATGCGTCTTGTTTAAGCTGAATGCAAGAACTGCTATTAATTCACTCACTGGCGAAGGAGCTCTAGAGCTTTGGGATGCATCTTCCTGACATTATACAAATCAATAAGCTCAGAGTATTTCTAACCGAGAACACTTTAAGCCCGTCTAGAATACGACGTGAAAAGAGAAAATACTCACCTCGCGCGTGGCAAGCGTCTCCTCGACGTCCGCCACTTCGCACCAATTATCTCGCCTACACAATGGACCGAGCAACCCCGGTCGCACCACCAAGTACGACTTGAAAAGTGCGGTATCGACGACCTGGGCACACAGGACTAGCTGTTCGGGTGTGAGAGACGAAAAGGGGGCATCAGGGATTCCACGAAGCGAGTCAATCGACGTTTCAGACAGGGAAGCATGGCGGTGGGACTGTGCAGGTGTAATATGAAAAGCCTCGAGTGCGCTGAGGAGCTTTTGGCGCCTGTCTGGGAGGTACTGTAGGAGGCTCTCAATCGAGCGGCTGAAGGTGTCTGCGTAATCTCGATAAGCAAAACGTCATTGGATCAACAATGTGCGGACCTTTTCGCGGCTTTACCTTCTTGCTTGTTATCGACGCTGTGTCCGAATCCTTGAGGCCGGGGGGAATCCCGTCATGCGGGGTTTTCAGCTTGCCCACTTTACCGGCTAACGCCACTGTCTGTCCTGATAGTGCTGGCTCCTCTATATCACCGCCATGTTCGGAAGAGCTAGATGATGATGATGTCGCCTCTCGCGGGGCCTTTGGCGTTGGCCCGCCAAACATCTGGATCCACTGTTCGTGAGGGACGGACAAGCGACCTGAAATCGATTGTGGATATAGGGAGATGACCTTTGCTGGGTTTATATTTAACGTAACGAACAAGTCGAGCGCGGGGTCAAATTCGCCAGTACGGAATTGAGATACGGCGTCTAGTGCTTTGGTCAGGCTTGTGCGTCTATCCTTCAAAGATGCAAGCATCAGCAAGGAGTCATGTGAACTTTTGTGAGTATGCACTTTATCTGGTAGAAGGGCAGCATCGATGATGTCGAGCAAAGCGAGAGCTCCCGCATACTTTCCAGCATCTATAAGTTCGTCAACTTGTTCACCCCAAGGCTTCATACGAAAACACCATATTGAGCTTCCCTCGGAGGCTGCAGTAGCCCGGTCTGTCGGTGTGCTGACCAAGAAGAGGGGAGACTTGGCGGATGGAGATGGGGTCAAAAGGCGCAAGGTGTAGTTGACTGGGGCGGGAGGCGATGTAGGTTGAGGAGAATTGAACGGAAGTGGCAATGATTGGGATAATTGGAGAGAAATAGAAGAGTGTATCTGGAGCACAGGGCTCGAGTAGAAAGTTGGCTGACCAGTCGCCGACCCTACATCCCCACCGGGCGCTTTGGGCACACTGCCTGCAGGGAGTATGGCAAAGATGTATGGCTTGACGAAGCCTAACGAGAGTGTATTAGTTTCCTGTACAACTCTATAGGTTTGCGTGACGTACTAACATCCTCTGGAGGTGCTGGCCAGGATATATGTGGCTTACGCGATGGCTTGCCGTCAAGACCAATGAAGAAGCCGTCGTCTGAAGCGTAATTAGATGCAGATAATTTAAAGGGGCGACATACGTACTATCCTTTGCAATAAGCACATTTGCATCGCCAACATTAGTAGCGCATGGCCTGAGCTTCGATCCTAGGCCTAAAGTCATGTATCCCCCCAAACCCCCCAAACCCGTAAAGGCACTCATCCCTACGTTACCAATTCCAGCGGCAGGCTTACTCGTTGTAGGGGCGGAGTAAATCTCAATCATCGACATCGAATCAAGGGAAAATAGGACGTAATCTGCTTCGAATGCCAAGCAAACAACTTCAGAATTCAGGAAAGCAATAGTTCGCGCTGAGTGAGGTAGAGGTGATTCCTGCAATATTGTCATGAGGAACGACGAAATAAACCCAGTTGACGAACCTTGGTGTCTTGTGCCTCTCCATCTTTCCACGAATAGACCACTAGCTTCCGTTGACACCCGACTACGAGGTATGTTATGACTGTAGGGACGGGGATAGTCGGTGAGCTAAATTCGGTATCCTGTGGACGAGTCTTTTTTCCATCAGGATACAAGTGTTGCACGGATGTGTGTACTGCAAAGGAAAATGCAGTCTTTGCCTTCGGGAGCGGAGTAGGCGAAGATAAGTCGGGGAGGTTGAACAACGTAACCTGTGACTCTTGGGGGCCGTCAAAGGAGTGTGTGAGAAGCAATTATATACGCACGCGACAGTACGACAAGCGAGTTTATATCCTTCACAAATCTCAGCTGGTCGATCGCCTTCCTTGTGAAGTTTCTCTTGGTCTCCAAATGGGTTACGGTATAGGCATTACCCTCTATTTTTCGTGTCAAATACGTGGCTCTCGGATCAATGCTGATATCTACCTGCCGGGCTAACGACACTGTAAACGGACAGATTTCCTGTCGCAGTCCCTACGTAGAGGCGGTCTCCTACGTCACATGGGTCAGCTGAGCGAGTGTAACAGACTGAAAACTGGTACCTTGGAGAGAAAGGGCCTCGATTCTCTCCTTGAAACCCGTTAATACGCATTCAGGT
The DNA here is from genome assembly GCA_015178965.1 of Russula ochroleuca. Classification (NCBI taxonomy): domain Eukaryota; kingdom Fungi; phylum Basidiomycota; class Agaricomycetes; order Russulales; family Russulaceae; genus Russula; species Russula ochroleuca. The sequence goes on from WHVB01000002.1 coordinate 1,584,484, forward strand.
GGTTCGAACGGGGCCATATTGGCCTAGTGAGTGAGGATGAAATGGCAAAGGACAAGGTCATATGATCGGAACCGAATCGGTCCCGTGACGTGCATCAAAGCGGTATTCTTTTTGACAATGCTACAGTAACTCGAGAAAGCAACAACAAAACCAAAGTAAAACCGTTGACAACGAAGATAGGAACGAGAAACCAGCGTGACACATAACATGAGTCCACTATTTACTCGACTTCCCATTTGGCTGATATATATACTGATGCGTCGTCGAAGGGACTGCCTTTCCAGGAGGTGCTGGTGGTGGTGGATGTGTGCGAGCCTGGCGATAGTAGTTTGTACCACGCGGATCTGCTTGTATTGGGGCAGTCGTGGCTGTTGCGATTACAGGAGACGTATTTGCAGCGACCGTTGGCATTGGCCATGGCATATTAGATTGAGGGGCCGTGGTCGTCGGCCGGCTTGGAGTTGGCGTGGTAGTCGATGTCGATTGCAGCGGTGGTGGGGGGACGGGATTGCGGATGGCCGGCGATGGCCGAGCGGACGGGGTGGATGTAGTCGTGTGGCTTTGTGCGGGAGATGGCACAGCCCCTGCGGCATTAGTGAGAGAGCCCATTGGTGGTGCAGGAGTTGGGGTTGCTTCGGATGTGCCCGAGATCTCGCCTTCTCGTTTTCGTTTGACGCCGCGAGTTGTGCTTTCTTTGAGGCCAAGAGCTGTCGCTTTGAGGAGAATTTGATGTCTATGTGTTAATCGTTAGCATCTCAGGGGAATTGATGAAAGGATCCTGTGGACCTTGTGCGGGTGTTGCCCCACTGGCCGACGACCCAGTCCCAGTCTGTCTCGTTCGACGATCCGGAGGTTCGACTTTGCTCTGCAAGGTGCTTTAGACGTTCAACTTCGTCGTCCGTCCAAGCCCCAGATGCTCCTGCGGGATTGCTAGTGGTCATGTTCAATGTTGAAGTAGTGGCGGTAGATGTGGAGGAGACGAATTGAGTTGCAGCAGGTGCAGAGGAGGATGTTGGTGGTGGTATGGGAGCTGACTGGGTCGGCATGCTCGGATAGTAACCAGGAGCATGGGGATATTGATAGTAGGGCGCGGTTGGGTATCGTGGTGGGGTTGTAGTGTACATCGTAGGATAAATAGGCTGTGAAGCGCCAGGCATACCGAGTGGCATGACGAACGTGGAAGGGTTAGTGATGACAGCGGACGGCTGAGGTGTTGTTGTGGTGGGTGCGGCTGTTGTTGCTTGGGATGGAGGTGGGTAAGGCACAGAGGGGTATACGAGTGGTGGTGGTTGACCAACGAGCTGACTAGGATTTTGAAGCTACAGGCATGATGAGCATGAGAGAGGAGTATACTATCATGTCTAGACGTACTAGTTGGTCACAAATCCGCTTGGCTTCGTTTAGCATGCTGAGAGGGTCGACCTTGCTAGATGGCCCCGTTTGATATGATTGTGCGATGACCAAAGAAGGAGTTGCTTTCTACGAATTTTCAAAAATATTGTGGAACTGATTGATACGTAGGACGTACAATAAGCTCTTCAGCAGCACCATAGAACTCGGAGCACAGGTTCAATACCCGCCATTGGAATTCGTAGTACTGCTGATTCTGAGCGGTAACACCTGGTAATGGTGGTGCCCCACCCTGCGAAATAGGGTAGCTGGGGAACTGAGACTTGCCAACGGAGGCGGGGTTCTCGCGGGGTTTTCTGTTCCGAGAACCTTTGGGACGACCGGGACGACGCTTCTGCTCAGGTGAGTCGGCACCGTGGGCGGAAGGCTGACCAGCAGACGCTAACTGAGAAGATTGGTCTTGCGGGGAAGGATTACCCGTCGCGGCCGGGCTTCCGGCAAAGAGTCAAAAAATCTGCATTCCGAAATATTCGAGCGTGACAAGATTTTACACACCCGACGACTTGCTTGTTTTGCGGGGATGCTGAGGGACTCAGTTCCCTACGATCATTGTCATCTAGTTCCTCCTCGACGACCTCCTCCTCTTCCTCCTCTTCCTCTTCCCGCTGAGTGTCATTCACAGAATATGACTGCGCCGCATTTGACGCTGGAAACGTGGAATATTGGGAAGGCTGCGGGAGCGGGGGTTGTAGTGCATGGGAAAGGGGCTGATAGTGCTGCGGATTATCCATTTTTATCGGATGTCAAGATTCAGACTTGACCAGAGCAAGAGTAACCCTAGTTCAAGGGAGAGGCTCGAATATGGAGGTGACCGGGGAAAGATCAGCTGGGTGAAATAATGTGGGAAAATACACCTCTCATGATCACCCATGTCACGGCTTAATAACTACCCCCTCAAACCGCACACCCCATCAATACCCTCTCAAGCCCGGCATTCTGTCGCATTCCTGGTGCGGGCACAAAGATAAGTTGCAAAGCAGGTGTAAACCAACCATCGCGTGCCTTGGGGACCGCACTGCCACCGTGAGTCTTTGACCAGCTTGTCACACACTTGTCACGGCTGGGACGCCCAGATTAGTCATCCATTGAGCCGTCTTTTATTGTTGTGACTCGGTTGTGACTCCCTACCGTCACCACAGCAAGCGGTCGGTACCAGTCCGACCTCCACTTTGTCCTTGTCCCTGTCTTGCCACCATCTGGCACAAGACCATTCTACCCCAGATGCTTCGAACCCCCTCTCACTCTGGCTCTAGTGCTTTGGTGAATACTGTTTTGCGCAACGCCGGGCTCATGGATCGAGATGAACGCATGCGCGACACCGCAGACAAGCCAGGTGGTCGCAAGGGCTTCCAAAAGTCACGGCCCCACCGTCCGCGTCTAATCGACTCTATCAAGGGTCAACCAGGACCCAGTCGTAACTCCATGGTAAATATCAGGTTACTTTTGCCACCTCCACCTCCTGTTTGCGCAGTGCCCCATTATTACAACCGGTGTCTTGTGCTCGCCTAATTTCAAATGATAACACCAAACTTACATTGTTCATCTTGCTCCATCGACTCGTTCCCTCGTTGTGCTTCACCAGCTTTCCACACGGATCGCTCCTCCTTCCTCGGGCCCCCTGAGCATCCGTGGTGCCGCGCTCGGGCGTGTTCGTCGAAACGCAATATCGCTGAACGGCGACAAAGTATTACCAGGGACACGAGTGGTTGTAGGAAAACCGCTTGAAATATGGAGAAGCTTCGTACGAAGGCGCTGGGACCCCCAATCACGCTTTCTTAACCTCGAAGTTTGTATATTCTTCTCTCGACATTGATTGCTTTCGCTTATCTTTGCTTAGCGAATGTCCGAAGATGAGGCGATCATGAGGGCTGGCCTTTTGCCGCCTGGCGTACCCGGAGGCACAGGAAAGGAAGCAGCAGTAATATTTAAGCTCGCATCACAACTCAAGCCACCTGTGCGTTCCTTTCATCTTAGTTCATCTCTTTTTCTCATTCATTTAGGTTCGTACGATATCCCTCGCCAACAATAACCTTCAAACCACCCACGTCATTACAACGATTGCCCACTACCTACCGAATATCGCCAATCTTTCTCTCGAGAATAATAACCTTCGTACGTGGAAGGACCTCGATTCGATATCTCAGTTGTCAGACAGGAAGGACAAGTTGTTGAAATTACGCGAGCTGATTCTCATTGGAAACCCCATACGAGACATAGAGTATCAGAATAATCGCGTAGACACCTACAGGAAGTGAGTGGTTTCCATCTGGTCGTTAGATGGTGCTTACCGAGTTCAGCCACATCATGCGACGGTTTCCGACACTAGAGATGTTGGATAAGGAGCCTGTCACAAAAATATCCTTCGATGCCCCACAAACGCCCCATCCAGTTGGATCTTCCGACTCGCGTTCTACAGCGAAAGACTTCCCCGCCCCGATGCAGCCCCCCCTCATTGCTGGAGTGGATGGTAGCATTATTACATCATTCTTTGCGCGGTATGCTTCATCTTACCTTTCTGTCGGGTTTCTTTTCATAGTATGCTCAGCTTCTTCCCATTGTTTGATACACAAAGAGCCATGCTCTCAAACGTGTATAATGAATTTGCCACGTTTTCGTTCCAGGCCAATACATCAATCCCTGCCCGTGCCAAAATCCAAGGATTCCAGTACTCAAAGGAGATGCCAAATCAACGCCACTTGGAATGGTCCCCGTGGTTAGGTGCAGGGTCTAGAAATCTTAGCAGGGTGGCGGGTGTGGTCGACAAAGTGCTGAAGAGCATTCACGTGGGACGGGAGAACGCTCTTAGTGCCATGTCATCTCTCCCCCAGACGAAGCATGATATTGTGGGCGCGGCGGAGAAGTTCTGCATTGATGCGTGGCCAGTAACTCACGAAGATCGGACAACACTTTTCTTGTCCGTCCATGGACAACTTATTGAAGGTCTGTCGCAGCAGCCCAAGACTTGCATTCTGGACGCTAAATTTTGGACCGGGGGTGTGACAGTACCAGTTGGAGGGGTTCGGTCATTTGATCGATCATTTATTTTGATTCCGGCGCCGGAAGGGTCGAGGTGCGTCTGAATATTTGAAAGCCGACGAATGCTAATTGCTGTCGTGCGGCGGCAAATCAGGGCGAAAGCGAATGGGTGGGACGTAGAAATACTGTCAGATCAACTTGTGATCCGGGCTTATTCCAGCCACGAAGCTTGGAGTCCTGGATTTCTTCTTGTACAGGCAGCCCCATCTAGTAATCAGCCAGCGTCATTACCGGACACCATCCGGCGACAACTCGAAGCAATTGTATGTTTTCGTTAATTAACATACTCTGTTAGCTGAGACTGATCAATGAATATGATAGCCCGAACCCCAAAGATCACTCGTGGCACAAATATGCACCCTCACACGCCTCAACGTTCAGTTTGCTGTTGATTGTCTCCAGAATAACAGATGGGACGTTGACCAGGCCGTTGCAAATTTTGAACAAGTCAAGGTACGTTTATGTTGTTGCCCTTTGACACACTGACATCGTATTTTCAGGGAACGCTCGGACGAGATGCTTTTTTCTAACAAGAAATTTATGTGATGTGCAATTACTCCTCCCCATGGGCTCCAAGCTATCCCTGGAACCTTCTTCTTATCCTGTATTGTCATGATTGATAATTATCACTTTGGTCTTGTCTTTGCATACATTTCCGCATACTTTCTTCAAACTGGTACTGTAGACACCGCAATCATAGCGAGGTGCCTGGGTCTTGTGAGAAGTCAACTGCGTTCTTGTGAGCGACGAACAATACTGTATACGTGAAGTCAAACCGTGTTTATCAACATTTACATTACAGTAATGACTAGCAAGAAAATGTGTAACTTACAACATGTTGCTTGTTATACATGCAAATACAGTCTGGGCTGTACTGTCCAGTGCCCCTCATCCCAATGCCTCATCCAGACGACCCTCATGATAGAAACACCTCGAATTTCTCACCCATTCCTCCTGAAACACTTCATAAATAAGTATGCCATGTCAAGTGTCCTCCGGGCCATTTTTTGACAGAAATTTGGGAAAAAGAGATACTGAGTGATTGGTCTGATGCCCGTGTCGGAGTTTCTATGTCGTTCGAAAGTGGACAGTTGCCAGTTTGGGTCACAGCCTAGCGGTGTTCCAAACTACAGTAGGCCTGTCCTGGCCATGCGCGGACGGATGAGGGATGGTGCTGTTACAGTACAGCAGTAACTACGCGTACACACGCAGTTTGTTGCGGGTTTACCAACGTCGCTGGATTTTCTTTAGCTCATCTTTACAAGCATCTTTACGAGATTGGTTAACACGGTGACACCGGACGAATTGCCGTAAGCGTCATGGGCGCAGCGGAGCGCGTGCACGTGGGGTGCCACCGGGTTGCCTGTAATCCCGCAAACCCACGAAGGACGGATACGGGATATTGACCCCTGGTGTACACACAGGAATGAATTTCCGGGTCGCCCTTATGATTACCTTCTCGAGTAAACGTTGCAGGCGCCGGTAATGGGTGCTTGGTTTGCCTCGTGCTCCACTTATGTGGATAATTCTTCCCAATGTATACAGTAAAGACGCCAGCGGAATTATTGTCATTTGGGTGAAGCATTATTGTCCGTCATCCGCTTACTCTCTCCGTCTTCCATCATCATCCACCCAACGCCGCGTCGCGCCTTTTTCCTGCCGTTCTCGTCTTCTTCTCCACCCTTCTCGTGCATGCCCGACATAATCCCGTCCTCGCCTATTGCGCAACCAAGCACGACATCATTGATCAACGCGCAGCTCCTTAACGCTGTGACGCGTGGAGACGAAAACTACGCGCGCTCCCTCCTGGCGCGTGGTGCGGACGTGAATGCGACGGATGCCGTGGGACGCTCGACGGTCGCGTGCGTGGTCGCGGGTGAAAGGTACGCAGAGGAGCGCGCGGGGTGTTCTCGGGATTGGGCTGAATGCGGGCCCCCCGCAGTTGGCAGACCGTCGATCCTTCGTTTATGACTACGAGCCGCCTGAACACCCTCCGGCTACTTGTTGAAGACCGCCACGTATCGCTATACACGCTTAACGCTCCCCAAGAGGCGATGAACGGAGTTACCCCACTGGGGTTTGCCGCATGGATGAACTCTCCAAAAGCAGTCGAGATTCTGTTGGAAGCTAGCGGTGGGGCGGTATCCGTCGATGGCAATGACGCATATGGCGTCACTCCACTCATGTGTAAGTGGAATTCCCCCTCAGTCCAGGCAACTCTACTCAGATCGGACAAACTCCCGAAGATGCGACCCGTGACGCCAACTTGGAGGTTGTCGATTGCCTGGTGAGTACGCCTTGTATTTTGCCCCGTTGGGCCTACGAATTCTGCTTCATGTTATCCCAAAATAGCTTTTGCACGGCGCATACCCTGACCACCGAGATAGAAACCATCGAACTTCCATACAGTATGCGTTGAACCATTCTCAGATACTCTGGGCCTGCGAGGAGGCACTCCGACATTATCGAGCTCGCGAAATTCGGGCATGTCATTTGACGTATATCCTCATTTCTATTATTGACTGTGAGCTAACAGTCCGCGAATGGGGGCATCAAACCCGACACACCTGAAGCGGCCCTACAGCCTATCGCAGGGTCATCTCACTTTCGCTCGTCCCACCTGTTCACCCCTATTGATGTTCTTGAACGCACGGATGCCCTGGTCAGAGCCATCGTCTCATCAGACGTCACCACATTGTATACCCTTCTCTCGGCCTTCTCGACCGGTTCTTCTTCGGAGAGCGTCCCTTCGCTTGTGAATGCGCCAGATGCCGAAGCCTGGTCCCCGATCCATTATTGTGCTTCTCTCAAACAACCTTCCATCGAAGTGCTGGATATCTTGTATTGTGCTGGCGCCGATGTCAGTCTTTTTTCTAAAACAGGCTGCTGTACGCCTCTACATTGTCTGGCCCGCAGAAAACGTGGGCCCGACGCGCTTCGAGACCAGGCTTCTAATGACGCCTTGTATCGATTTGTCGTTCACCTTGTCCGCAATCTCCGCGCTCCCTTGCAGGCTCAGGATCACAACAACGAGACGTGTGTGCACATTGCGGCTGAGCATGGAGATAGCGTTGAGATTCTGCGTGCGATGCTCGACTCCGACGCCGAGCACACGGTGTCTGAGATGCGGAACTCACGGGGGTACGTCATTCGTCTTTTCTTAGATGGGATGACAGACACCGACTCCCTTGACCTAGACTCACGCCCCTTGAGGTCGCCAAGTCAGAATTCCGTCCCTTGTTCAGTCATTTCCATGAGGAACGGCGTCCGGCGTCGTCCGCCTCTCACGCTACCGTTCGGGCCCTGCATAACTCCGGTTCTAATATGAGCCTATCGACCCTCACACCTCGCGCATACTCCGCCGCTCACTCTCCGCCACCCGACGACGAAGTCAGTCCGTCGGCGTTTGAGAAAGTGCTAGATACTCTCAATGCAATCACTATGGACCTCACTCTCCCACCGGGCTTTACATCATCGGAAGCTGCCCTGGACCGCTTTGACGCCCGTCTCCGCGACGCATCCTCTGTGAGCCAAGACGCCATTTCACAGCTCTACTCACGTTTGGATGAAGCCCGTGAAGAAGCTTTACGCGCGCGGGAGTTATGGACGGGCGCAGACGCATCCCTGGACACGGTGTCACAAGCTGTCGAAGAAAATTTGACATCGGGTAGTTTCATTGCTAGGGAACCCGGAGCCGAGGATTCTTCTCACGAATCTGTCGCCACACGCCATAGCAGCTCAGATACCGATGGCGACCTGCCAACCACGCCTGGGTTTGGGACGGAGTTGTTGATGCTGGACTCGTCTGAGAACGATGGCATTCTTCTCAAACCATGGCCGCGCACCCGTGATTCTGAAGATACAGCAAACCATTCGATGACGCAGGAAAGCGATCCTGCGAACTCCATAGCGCATCTACGCTCACACAAGAGCATGAGTGACCTGCGCCAATTGACACCACCCCTTACTCAGGACGGGATTGGTGCCACATCAACTCCCGTGAGGCGGGCACGAGCAGATACCCTGACGGACATTGGCACAAGAGGAGGTAGATCTCGCCAACTTCTTGAATCGGGGGCTGAGGGAGAGGGAAAGCGCGCACGATTTAAGGCGTGGCTAAGGCGCACGTTTCTGCCAGAACGATCGCCAAGGTCTCCTGTGCAGAGGGCGGAGGAACCCCCGTCATCCCTAACCACGCTGGTGGAGAAGGATGAGAGCGTTACAGTCTCGAGTTCACCATTACACCCAAGCTATCGCGTACTTGCGACAGTTGGCAAAGATCTCGCGCGCATCGATGAGTGTATCTCGAATGTGCGTCCTTCGGTGACCCACAGCCCTTGTTGTCTTGCTGACCTTGTCTGGCAGGCGGAGAAGTTAGTCGCTTCAGGGCACCGAGCAACTGTCCGCGCCGAACGTAAAATGAGACGCGCATTGCAGGTCCGTTCATATTCTACGCGTAAAGGTATAATAACTGACTATTCATGGCATCGCAGGTGCGAAGAAAACTGATTCAGGATCGCCGACGGATGCGAATGTCAACAGTTGAGGAAGTACCAGCGGAGCAAAAGGGGAGGTGTCAGCCCCCTCCACCCCTCCGTGTGATTATACCTCGGACCGAGTCACCGATAACCAGTCCTGCTCAGTCACCTAGTACTCGGTCGACGACATCGTCTATGTCGTCACTAGCATCTGTACAGCAGGAGAATGATGGGGCGGAGACGGAGACAGATACGGAGACACTAAGACGACTATACCTAAGAAAGGTGGATGGGCGATTCGAGGGGGCTGCTGAGGGACTGGAAAAAGCAGGCATATGGCTGAAAATAGTTAAGACTGTACTTGAGGATGTAGAGAGGCGAGGATTGGATGAGAGGATGTGACACCAAGTGTGACATGAGCGACCAAATTGGGAGAAACGATCAGACCAGGACCAGGGCGACTGAAACGTTAATCAAGCAAACCGAAAGGCGACAGTGGTTCAATCCATTGCTCGAGCTCATCCTCGCCACGGGAATGGCTGCTCAAGTACAGAGGCAAGATCTTCCCGATCTCCCGCCACTTATGTCTCCGCTTTCTCACCTTTATCTCCCTCTAGTCACACCTCTCTCCCAGACAACGCCGTGGACCATGGTCACGTAGATCCCAATGGCCAGGTGAGCGACCCCCGCTATCACCGAAGTCATTTATATCCGACTCCCAGCAGTCTTTGGACCAAGCGCTGGATCCTCATCTCTCCCAGGTTGGCCTCGATTCTCGCTCTCATTACCACAGCCACTACACCGGCCCCCACATCATCACCCCCGACCATGCGGGGGCGGCTCATCATACAGACCACATGTCGTTCTACACTGCACCCCATGAGATACCTGTGCAGCCCGTCGATCGCCAGCCCACGGCATCCTCATCCAAGCGCAAACAGCTCGAATCCCAATACACCCAAGGCACTGGGAAGAAGCGAAGATCCGATGTCTACGATGACGACGCGGATGATCCCGAAGTGGGTGAGGACGCCGCCGGTGGCGCGAGACATTGGACCGACGAGGAAAAGACGAAGCTTTTCAACTGGCTTATGGGCCCAAGTGAAGATGAACATTTTGATGCATTACGGACAAAGAAGAACACGTGTTTCCGAGATGTGAGTCACTTATTGTGCGGGGGGACATGTCCTTTCCCTCATCTTACCTTTTGTCACAGTGTGCATTGGATGCATTTGGTGGTCGCAAAACCTTCCTAGCGGTGAAGGGCTGCTATGAGCGCAATTTTGTGGTCTTCAAGCAGATATATGCGTTTGAAACGTTTACAGCTGGCATGCAACAAGCAGACGTCGATTCCGACAGCGAGGTGGATCGTCTGCGCGAGTACGAACGCCGAATTTATGCCGCCCGTAAGGCGGGCTTTCATGTGGGCAACCTATCGTCACGGATCTTGGACCACTGGCACCGGATGGGATGGTATAATACATTCCATTCTAGGTAAGTCTGTTCTTCCGAATGAAAAAAGAAACACCTCGACCGAATTTCTAAAACGTCGTTCAGGTGGCATGGCGACCCAAACGTCCGCCGACCCCCGGCACGCCCCCGACCGATGGGCCCACCTACACTGCCCATTCAGCATGCCCAAGCGAATGAGGCCCCACAGTCCCCCGCGCTTCGCACGGAGGACTCTCCTGTAATTGACCGTACAACCGCGGACCCACCTCCTGTTCCCCACTTCGAACGGCCGTACGACATTCCTTATCCATCTGCCCCAGACCCGGGTGAAGCCATCCCATCGCCCCCACAAACCCCGAGTACGGCGCCAGTAGGGCAGCATCACCTAGCTTCTTATGCAACACCTCCGACACCTGTGGCCAGCACCGCCGACCAACTAACTCCGAATGCGGGGCCCATGGCGCAGACGCTCGTATCTGCGTGCATGCGATTATTGCAAGCCCAGGCAGATGATAGCAAGATGCGGCTTGAGTATCTGCGGCGCAGGGAGGAGAGAGAAGAGGCGGATTCTCGAGCGCGGATGGAGATGGAGAAGAAGCGCCAAGAACGGGAGGCGGTTGACTCGGAACGACTGCAACAGAATGCCAAGATGAAGCAAAAGTCGGAACTTGCAACCGAACTACTGTCGAATCCTAATGTCGACCCGTCCGTCAAGGCCGCGGCTGGGGACTATTTGAAGAAGCTTTTCGCGAACGACTGAGAATGATTGGATTCATACGTCTGAAAGATACTCTGGTTCACTGGAATCATTATGGACGATAATTACCCTTTGTATACAGTACATTTCTAGCGTCTGCACGAACGAGATGCGATCTCTCTTGAGTATGCGCCCAGAAGAGAATCCCGTTCCGCTCGGGAAAGTTGAACTCGAGCTTGGTCGAACCTTGTAGCTTGAACAGATATTTACGTATACTATAAATACTATAAATTGCGATTTTCGCGTGCCTAGAAGTTTCTCGCAAAAATAGACGGTGACACGACCGCACGACTGACTGAACGCTCAGTGCGTTCGCAGGTTTGACCGGGACCTGGCGGCAAACGACTGACTGACTTATCTGACTTGGCTTATGACAGCAACCCCACCAGGCAGGTCACAGATCTATCTATAGACGCGATTTTCATTCCGCAACTCGCGTCGCAAAGACAAACGCAAGGAAGAGACACCTCATGGCGAAATTTTTCAGGAAAAATCAAAGCGGAGCCGCCGCGGGTGCATCTGTGGCTGCCAACGGTAAAGGCGGACACGATCGCGCGCGGGAAGATATGAACCGCAACAACGAAGGCGGGGATGAACGCATGTTGGACTTGGAAGAGGAGCCCGAGATTGACCTAGATGCAGACGATGGGAATGCCGAGGCAGAGCACGAGAAGACTGCCGCAAAACAACCACGGAAGAAAAAGCAGCACCGCAAGGGTGGCACTCTCATCCCCGCGGAGGACGGAGACTTCGAGCGGCCTCGCAAACGCCATAAGCTACGCAGCAGTGACCCAAGTCCCGGCCGTTCTCGCTCTACAATTGCAGATTCATCATCTCCGGTGTCGTCCTCGCCCGTCTCGAGCTCCTCCGAACTACCGGCAGACGAGCCGCAATCCCTTCTTGACCTTCAGCCACTCTCCCCCACCCCTCCTCCTTCCTCCCTACACCGCTTCCCCCTCCCTTCCCGCCCACATGCCCCGGAAAAGGCTGAGCTTGCCTCACAGGGTTTAGATCGCGCTCTGGCTAGCGCACAGCTAGTCGATCCCCTCCTATCTACGCCACTCTCGCCCGACGAAGGTGGTGATAATTTCACTGGACTTAGCGCAAAGACGCTCAGGCGGTTAAGAGATTTGGGGATTGTGGAATTATTCGCTGGTGTGTATCGTGTTGCTTCCAGGAAACCCAGTTTTAAGGTGTACAACTCTAGTCCAGACCACGCTGCTACCTTTGCTCCTCCCTTCAGAACGTCACAAGCGGTCCCTGTACCTCCCTTATGATCCTCCGAGTGATATTTGCGTATCGGCTCCCACTGGAAGCGGGAAAACGCTCGCTTACGTTCTTCCGATTGTGGAGGTACGTACTTTCCGTGACTTGCGAACTTGGAGAATGACCACGGAGAGAAGATACTTTGTACCCGCGCGGTGGTTCGTTTACGAGCCTTGGTTGTGCTGCCTACGCGTGATCTCGTCATCCAAGTCCGAGAGACCTTCGAGGCAATCGCGAAAGGTCGTGGTCTGAAGGTATGGAGTGTGGTCTCGTTTCTCTGCCTTCACTGACGTTTTCTTTTTCAGATAGCATCCGTTACTGGACAGCATTCCTTCTCTCACGAGCAATCCCAGCTCGTGGAAAAAACGCCGAGGTGCTTATGAACTCTTCCTCGGAGGGAATCGCTAATCAATAATTCTGGAGACAGTCTCCAGGGAGGCTCAAGTAAAGTGGACATCTTGATTTGTACCCCTGGAAGGCTGATGGACCACCTGAATGGAACCCCAAATTTCTCGCTGCAGCACCTACGCTTTTTGGTCATCGACGAGGCCGATAGATTGCTTGCACAGTCGTTCCAGGGCTGGCTAACCCAGGTTCTATTAGCGACGCGTCCCCCAAGTCACCTGGAGGCAGGCGCCGCACATGGGGAGGAAACACTTATTCCATATCCAAACACACTTTCCCCGGCATTTTTGCACCTTCTCCGTGGGGGACCCGCAGTACAGACAGACCTAGACGAGAAGCGAGAGTCTTCCTGTCAAAAGCTTTTGTTTTCGGCTACCCTTATGAATGACCCTGGAAGGATTGCCGCATTGGAGCTCAGAAACCCGCGTTACATGGTGGTACAGTCTTCGAACGAAAGTCAAGAATCGGGAGTTCTGGATATTGTGATGGAGAAGTTCAGCATGCCCACTACATTGAAGGTAAGGGTTGTCTCGCAACTCATTGTCCTATCTAATTGAGTTGATGTGCAGGAGCACATGATTGTTTGTGACTCGTCGCAAAAGCCTCTTGTGCTTTTCCATCTGGTTCATTCCATTGGAATAACGAACGCATTGGTGTTTACCAAGTCTGCCGAATCAACGCTGCGGCTTGCTCGACTTTTCGAGTTCTTCGAGACGGCTCGCTCTACTGGCCAAAAAAATGCCACGCAGTACAAAAAGCCCGTGGTGGTGCAGGACTATTCGAGTGATCTTAGTCCTTCCGAGCGGAAGTTAATTTTGAGTAAATTCAGGGCGCAGGAGATCGACATGTTTGGACTGATCCCTTGGTTGACTACGTGCGCTGACTGATTTTTAGGCTGATTTGCTCGGATCTCATATCGCGAGGCATAGATATCGAACACGTGACGCATGTTGTTAATTATGATGCACCCGTGGATATGCGTAAGTACGTGCATCGTGTTGGAAGGACTGCCCGGGCAGGTAGAATTGGTGATGCCTGGACGCTGATTGAGGAACAAGAGGTAATCCGTCACGACGTCGTCGACTGGCACCAGCACTGGCTCACAGCTATCCGGCTAGGCACGCTATTTCAAGGGCATGATCAAGGCGGCCGGTCACGGCCCCGCCATCAGCAGGCTGAGGGTAACTGAACGACAACTTGCGCCGCTTGCCCCATTTTATCACGTAAGGAATGCAGATTATACCCTGTTTTCACGTCTCGGTTCATTGAAGATTCCAGGTGGCCCTCGCACAGCTGAAGGGTACTTATACCCGCACATCTTGAAGAACTTCGAGACTTTTTTTGGGTTCCAGAAGTTGGCATAGATTCCAAGGGTGTGTTCCGACGGAGCTATATTCACCCGTCGGAACTGGTACGGCACCCTTAGCCACGGGTCGTGGGCGTCATTGTAAAAGAACCTCCTTATGTAATGCGCCTTATGTCCAAAAATGAAGATATTTTGGGACATTGCCGACCGGTGCGGACGCAGTAAGTCGATTGTGACCCTTTGCGTGGGAGCACCCACTACTGTACAGCAGTTGTGCCGTTGAGATGGGCGTCACGCCGCATCGTCTCGTCATATCGCTTTCGTCAGCGGCCCATTGGGCCTTGATATAATAGGCCAGTCAGGCTCAGTGACTTGACCGTCTCCTTGAGACCCAGGATACCGTCCTAGGCTCATTCTCATCTCTCATGGGTAGTAAAGTTGACCTCGCACAGGCTACCTCCAAGGGCGAGTCTGACCTCGAATCGGCCCCTCCAAATGATACTACGACTAGAACTGGGACGCATCCCACATTCCTTGGCCGGGCTCATGGGTGCGTTTCTGGAATCTGGGGATTGCTCGTTATCGATCTGACAATTGTTTAGCTTCATCAGGGGTCTTATTATACCTACCAATATACCGCCACCGAAAGCGGACATCAAGGATGCCGATTACATCCCAGAAATGACCGCTGGATGGTTTAGCCTGCTAACCTTTAGCTGGTTGAACAGCCTTATGATCCTTGGCTATGCGCGTCCTCTTGAAACCTCCGACCTCTGGAAGCTTCAGGATCACAGGTCTTCGGGGGTTATTGCCGAAGCTATTCTCACCTCCTTCGATGCCCGTCGGAAAAAGGCCGACGAATATAACGCCCGTCTGGCTAACGGCGAGATCAAGCCCCCATTGAGTTTGCGCATCATGTCGCGGTTGCGTGGTGACGGTGAACAGCGACTGAAGCGCTGGAGAGAAAAGGACGGGAAGGCACAACCTAGCCTCACATTGGCCATGAATGACGCCGTCAAATGGTGGTTCTGGTCAGGGGGCATTCTGAAGGTCATCGGTGACACAGCTCAGGTGACGAGCCCTCTCCTTTTGAAGGTGGGACGGTTTTTTGGTTTATGCTTCGCTCCTCCTGTGACATTCATTCTCGCCGTTTTCAGTCCATCATCAACTTCACGACCACGTCTTACACTGCTCATCGAGAGGGTATCAAGGCGCCCGGCATCGGAAGAGGAATTGGCTATGGAATCGCGCTCGTGTTTTTGCAGTTAATTGCCTCGCTCAGTCAGCATCACTTTTTCTATCGATCCACCTCGACCGGCGTCCTCCTTCGCGGCGGTCTGATCACGGCGATCTATTCGCGTTCGCTTCGCTTGACTACTCGGGCTCGAGCAACGCTGCCAAATGGCAGATTAGTTAATCATATCTCGACCGATGTCTCTCGGATAGATTTCTGTTGTGGTTTCTTCCACATGTTCTGGACGGCACCAATCCAAATGTTGATCTGCCTTGCCCTACTGATTTCCAACTTGGGGCCGAGTGCGCTAGCAGGGTTTTCGGTCTTCTTTTTTCTTACCCCGGTACAGGGAAAGATCATGAAGTCATTGTTCCTAATTCGTCGAAAGACCATGGTATGGACGGATAAGCGGGCAAAACTGCTTCAGGAACTGCTAGGGGGCATGAAATTGATCAAGTTCTTTGCATGGGAGATTCCTTTTTTGAACCGAATTGCTGGATATAGGAAACGTGAGATGAGGTAAAGTTGGCATCGTACTCGTTCCATGTGAGACATAGGCGTGGCTGACATTTCCGTCAGCTACGTGCGGACAATGCTCTTGATCCGCGCAGCCAACATGGCAGTGGCCATGGCTATGCCAGCGATGGCGTCGGTCGTTGCTTTCCTCGTATACGCAGGCTCTGGGCACCAACTTACACCTGCCATCGTCTTTTCCTCATTGACTTGGTTCCAACTTCTGCGCTTGCCTCTTGGGTTGTTACGTACGCAGAATCTCTAAACCTAATACATTGGTTGGCTAATCACATGATCTTCTAGCTTTGTCCTTCAGCTCGATTGCTGATGCTCGCAATGCAATTGGTCGTCTCCAGGAATGCTTTACAGCAGAGCTCATTTCTGAGACTTTCGAGCGAGACCCTAAACTCAAGTACGCGGTCGAAGTTGAAAATGGATCTTTTACCTGGGATAATCCTCCGCCGGATGTGGGCAAGGAACAGAAGGGAAACAAAAAGGAGCGTCGCCGCAGCTCTAAGCCGGGACCAGTCTCGGAGCCGAAAGAAGTCAAGGAGGAGGCACTGTTCAACCTGAAACAGATTGACTTTAAGGTTCCGCGTGGGCAACTTCTGGCAATCGTGGGAGCAGTCGGCTCTGGAAAGACCTCACTGCTCCAAGGGCTGATTGGTGATATGCGCAAGACCGAGGGCTCCGTCCGTTTCGGTGGATCCCTGGCGTACTGCTCGCAGGTTGCCTGGATCCAAGTCAGTTTCTGTCCCTGATTTATCGAATATCGAAGTTCAACAGATTGAATTTCTCGTAGAATGCAACAATTCGGGATAACATCTGCTTCGGTCGGCCCTTCGAGGCCGAGCGTTATTGGAAAGTTGTGCATGATGCGTGCCTGGAGGCTGACCTTGATGTGCTCCCTAACGGCGACATGACTGAGGTTGGTGAGAGGGTACGGAGACGTCTTAACTTGTTTTGGTTTTGCGATAGTGACTCATGAGCGTGATGCGCCTGCAGGGTATATCACTTTCTGGTGGACAGAAACAACGTGTTAATATTTGTCGCGCCATTTACTCTGGGTCGGACATTCTGATATTTGATGTGGGTGGCCTGATACCGTTATGTTATACTGAACAGGACGAGACGGCCTCCAGGATCCACTCTCCGCTCTCGATGCTCACGTTGGCGAGTCTGTCTTCAATAACGTGCTCCTCGACAGCACTTCGGGCTCTACACGGATACTTGTTACTCATGCGCTCCATTTCCTACCGAAAGTGGATTATATCTATTTCATGGTCGACGGCCGCATCGCTGAGCGCGGCACTTTCGACGAGATGATGGCAAATCATGGGGATTTTTCACGCACTTTCGATGAGTTCGTGTCGAAGGACCAAAACGAATCCGAGGGCGAGAAAGCGGTAGACCTCGAAGACGCCGACGCCGACGAGAATGACAAGAAACGACGAGCTGCGAAGCGTGGGGGGAAGCTCATGCAAGCAGAAGAACGTAACGTCGGGGCGGTGAACCTTCAGGTGTACAAACGATATTTCCAATCAGGGAATGGACTAGTGCTCCTACCGGCCATGTTCGCGACGATTATGCTCTATCAAACGTCGGTTGTCTTATCATCGTACTGGTATGTCATATATTGGTACCAGTGTATCAACTACGTGATAGGTGTAGTGCTAACGGATGTACCTGCTGACAGGCTTGTCTGGTGGCAAGATCGGTGCGTATTTTTGTGGCTTTGAATACTGCCCCAATTCATCTTCGAGAATAGCCACTGGAAACGACCCCAGGGATTCTATGTATGTCAAGCTGTTAGGTGTCTATGAAAATACCTCATTATATACCTTCAGATGGGGATATACGCGATGCTCGGCGTTGCGCAAGCGATCACTGGGTTCTTGAATGGTACAATCATCGCATTTATCGTGTACTCTGCTTCCAAGAGGCTACATCACGTAGGTTCTCCTTGTCCGAGTCGTTCCTCCACCTAACGTCATGGAAGGATGGCATCAGACACGTCATGCACAGCCCAATGTCCTTCTTTGAGACAACTGTACGTATCATCGGGTTGGCCGAGATTCTCCTCCCACTGATTCTTGTTCGTAGCCTATTGGCCGTATTATGAACCGATTTTCTAAAGACATCGACACAATCGACAACATGCTGGCTGGTTCGTGCTCTCAACCGGGTCGTGTCATCTGTTCTGAGTTTAGTTTCGTAGACTCCTTCCGCATGTTCCTCAACACGTTTTCCAGTATTATCGGAGCTGTCATTCTGATTGCAATCCTCCTCCCATGGTTCCTTATTGCCGTTTCTATCGTATTCGTCCTTTATGCTATGGCCGCTGCTTTCTATCGTGCGAGTGCCAGGGAGACGAAGGTGCGTTCTTCTGAGGCATGAAGCTTTGAGGTGTTTGTCTGAGAGACGTTCCCAGAGGCTCGACGCTATCTTACGGTCGTCGTTATACTCCCATTTCTCCGAGTCCTTATCAGGAATTGCAACTATCCGCGCTTACAGGGAGGAAGATCGATTCTTCAAAGAGAACCGAGACTGGGTCGACATCGAGAATAGAGCATATTGGTTGACTGTCACAAACCAGGTCTGTTGTTTCCTTTCATTCAAAACCTGCGCAAGATCTTGGCTAAATCTTGAAGTAGCGATGGCTTGGTTTACGAGTCGACTTCCTGGGAACGCTGCTGATTTTAGCCGTGTCTATGCTCACCGTCGGCACACGGTTTACTGTATCTCCTGCGCAGACTGGCGTCACCCTCTCGTACATTCTCTCTATACAGCAGGTAGGCATCTAGGACTCCGTTATTCTCCCACGCACTCAGCTGGTTTTATCACAGGCGTTCGGTTGGATGGTCAGGCAGCTGGCGGAAGTCGAGAACAACATGAACTCCGTCGAACGCATCGTATACTACGCCTGCGATCTGGAAGAAGAACCACCTCACGAAATTCCGGAAAAAAAGCCTGCCGCTCCTTGGCCCAGCAAGGGGAGGCTGGATATCAAGGACGCGGTTTTGAAGTATCGTCCTGAGCTTCCCCTTGTCCTCAAGGGCCTCAGCATGACCGTCCATGGAGGAGAAAAAGTAGGCATTGTTGGGCGGTAGGTGGCTTTTCTCGATACCTTATGTTCTATTAAACTGATTTGTTTGTTACTTATAGGACAGGTGCTGGAAAATCGTCTATAATGGTTGCTCTGTTTCGCATCGTCGAACTGGTGTCAGGTTCGATCAGCATCGACGGCGTTGACATCTCCAAGATCGGGCTTAATGATGTTCGGAACGCAGTCTCGATCATTCCTCAAGATGCTACACTTTGTACGTGGGACCTGCCGTAACGTAGACACCTGGTATTCTAAGATTTGCCCCAGTCTCTGGGACACTGCGGTCCAACCTTGATCCATTTGAACTACACGATGACGCACGGCTCTGGGATGCGCTGAGGCGTTCATACCTCGTCGAGGACACTAAACTCATTTCGTCCGCGAAGGACGAGGAAGCTCGGGTTGATGGTGATGAAGATCAGCGTGGGACGGGGGCAACAACACCAAACGCTCCGCGCTTTTCGCTGGACAGCCCTATCGAAGACGAGGGCTCGAATTTGTCTATTGGCCAACGCTCTCTGGTGTCCCTTGCGCGCGCGCTGGTCAAAGACAGCAAAATACTCATCCTAGACGAGGCTACTGCTTCTGTCGACTATGAGACGGATCGTAAGATCCAAGACACTATCACGACCGAGTTTCGTGACCGTACGATTCTATGCATCGCCCGTACGTCCCTCTCCTGCTTTCCCTTTCCATCGTGATGATTTCCCTGACGGCCGAATGACATAGACCGGTTGCGGACCATCATCTCATACGATCGCATTTGTGTAATGGACAACGGGACTATCGCAGAATTCGACGCACCGGATGTTCTTCATGCGCAGAACGGGATTTTCCGCGCCATGTGCGAGCATTCTAGTATCACGCTGGAGGACATTCGCCGCGCGCGCAAGGAGCGAGCGGTCAGGGACGAGCTTGAGATTGGATGATACATTTATGACGACTTACGATTGTCCCGCAAGGGCCGGGATTTAGATGTGCCATGAACTTAGCACTGATTTCGCCATTCACGTTGACTATCATGTTGAGGGTTTCGATAATGTAGCAAAGGGGCCTGCTGCCGAGCTTTGACCGAAATCAAAGCCGTATCAATACACGTACGTTTTATTTACAGCTGTAATACGCGTGATATCTTTTACCTACTCAACCGTCAGTGGTTTGTCTTCTAGTCGTGGTTCTAGTTGGGACCGGTGGTTGGCACTTATACACTAACATGCAGAACGACTAGGAGTGATGCCGATTGCAACGGATGCAGCTGAAAGTTCGGGGGAAATCATCAACCACGGAACGTCGAGGCGAGGACGGATGGGTAATTTGGAGATATCACGCGGCAGACTCCGAGAGCAGTTTGTCACAGAGCGCGCATGCTACACAATGCCGGTTTAGTCTCCTGCGCAGACTGACGCCACCCTCTCGTATATTCTCTCCATACAGCAGGTAGGCATCTTGGCCTCCGTCATTCTCCCGTACACTCAGCTGGTTTTATTACAGGCGTCCGGTTGGATGGTCAGGCGGCTAGCGGAAGTCGAGAACGACATGAACTCCGGGGGCATATCGTCTACCTCCACTTGCTGGCCCAAGGAGGGGTAAGGGCTTTTTCCGGGATCTCATGAGGCAGTTCTTGTTCAAGATTGTGGACGTAGAAGGTCGCGGTTTTGAAGTATCGTCCTAACCTTCCTCTTGTCCGTAAGGGCCTCAGCATGACAGTCCGGGGAGGTGAAAAAATAGGCATTGTCGGATGGTAGGTAGCTTTCTCAATACCTTATGTATCGTTAAACCGATGGCTTTGTTAGGACAGATGCTGGTAAATCATCTATAATGGCTGTTCTATTTCGCACGGTCGAACTGTTGTCAGGTTCGATCAGCAACGACGGCGTTGACATCTCCAAGGTCGGGCCTGCTTAATAATGTTCGAAACGCAGTCTCGATCATTCCTCAGGATGCTACACTTTGTACGTGGGACCTGCCGTAGCATAGGCAGATTGGTAATCTGACGTTTGCCCTAGTCTCTGGGACACTGCGGCTCAACCTTGATCCGTTGAACCACACGATGGCGCATGGCTCTGGGATGCGATGAGGCGTTCATACCACGTCGAGGATACTCAACGCATTTCGTCCCCGAAAGACGAGGAAGCTGGGATCGATGGCGACGAAGGTCATCGTGGAACGAGGCAACCACACCAAACGATCCACCCTCTACTCTAGACGGCTCTATCGAAGACGAGGGCTCGAATTTGTCTATTGGCAAACGTTCTCTCGCCCATGCGCTGGTCAAAGTCAGCACAATCGTTATTCTGGATGAGCTATTACTTCTGTCAACCATGAGACGGATCACAAGATTCAAGACACCATCACGACCAAGTTCCATGACCGCACAATCCTATGTATCGCCCGTACGTCCCTACCCTCCTTTCCCTTTCCGTCGCGATGATTTCCCTTATGGCCGACCATAGACCGGCTGCGTACTAACACCTCGTACGATCGTATGTGTAATGGACAACGAGAATATCACAGAATTCTGCGCTCCCGATGTTCTTCATACGCAGAACGGTAGTTTCCGCGCAGCGTGCGAGCGCCGAGCTTTCTAATATCACGTTGGAGGACATTCGCTGCGCGCAAGGACAGGGACGAGTTTGAGCTTCGATGATACATCTATGACGACTTACGATTGTCCTGGAATGGACTGGATAGCCGGGAATGGATGTGCTATGAGCCTAGAGGACTGACTTTGCCATTTACGTTGACGGTCATGGTGCCACGATGTTGGGTTTCGGTAATGTAGCAAAGAACATCTTGCAAAGCTTGAACAAAGTCAAAGCCGTATCAATCAGAATAGAGTAATTTGAATCTAAGAGTGCGCGCCATGACTTAGTAACATACCACCCAAACTTTCTTCGTGATCACTGATTTAATCGTCGTTGATCTTCTAGACGTGGCTCTAATTTAGTTGAGAGTGACGGTGGGCACTTATACACTATCACTCAGAAAGACTAGGGCGATGACGATCGCGAGGGATGCGGCTGTAGGTTCAGGGGAAATCATCGACGTCGGGGGATGGCTAATTTATGGCGGCAAAGAATGCCCCTCACGCAAATGCTGAGCGCTGAGCGCTGACTGCCGGACGATCTCCCCTGCCGTAACGGCCATGCGAGCGTGTGTGACCTTAACCTTATGCCGTAACTCTTCCATTACACGCCCACATGCCGGAATCACTGGTCGGTCACCACAGCCAGTGAGCGGCCTCGCAAACGCCATAAGCTACGCAGCAGTGACGCAAGTCCCGGCCGTTCTCGCTCTGCAACTGCAGATTCGTCATCTCCGGTGCAGTCCTCGCCCGTCTCGAGCTCCTCTGAACTACCGGCAGACGAGCCGCAATCCCTTCTTGACCTTCAGCCACTCTCCCCCACCCCACCTTCCTCGCTACACCGCTTCCCCCTCCCTTCCCGCCCACATGTGCCGGAAAAGGCTGAGCTTGCCTCACATGGTTTAGATCGCGCTCTGGCTAGCACACAGCTGGTCGATCCCCTCCTATCTACGCCACTCTCGCCCGACGAAGGTGGTGATAATTTCACGCAAGGACGCTCAGGCGGTTAAGAGATTTGGGAATTGTGGAATTATTCGCTGGTGTGTATCGTGTCGCTTTCAGGAAACCCAGTTTTAAGGTGTACAAACATTAGTCCAGACTACGCTACTGTACTGCCTTTGCTCCTCCCTTCGGAATGTCAGAAGCGGTCCCTATACCTCCCGTATGATCCCCCGAGCGATATTTGCGTGTCTGCTCCCACTGGTAGCGGGAAGACGCTCGCTTTCGTTCTTCCAATCGTGGAGGTACGTACTTTCCGTGACTTGTGAACTTGTGAACTTGGAGAATGACCACGGAGAGCAGATACTTTCTCCCCGCGCGGTGGTTCGTTTACGAGCCTTGGTTGTGCTCCCTACGCGTGATCTCGTCATCCAAGTCCGAGAGACTTTCGAAGCCATCGCGAAGGGTCGTGGTCTGAAAGTATGAAACGAGGCTTGTTTCTCTGTATTCGCTGACTATTTCTTTTTCAGATAGCATCCGTTACTGGGCAACATGCATTCTCTCACGAGCATTCCCAGCTTGTGGAAAAAACGCCGAGGTGCTTATGAGCTCTCCTCGAGAGGAATCGCTGATCAGTAATTCTGGGGACAGTCTCCAGGGAGGCTCAAGTAAAGTGGACATCTTGATTTGTACCCCTGGAAGGCTGATGGATCACCTGAATGGGACACCAAATTTCTCGCTGCAGCACCTACGCTTTTTGGTCATCGACGAGGCCGATAGGCTGCTTGCACAGTCGATCCAGGGCTGGTTAACCCAGGTTCTATTAGCAACGCGTCCCCCAAGTCACCTGGAGGCAGGCGCCGCACATGGGGAGGAGACACCTATTCCATATCCGGACGCACTTTCACCGGCGTTTTTGCACCTTCTCCGTGGGGGACCCGCAGTACAGACAGACCTAGACGAGAAGCGAGAGTCTTCCTGTCAAAAGCTTTTGTTTTCGGCTACCCTTATGAATGACCCTGGAAGGATTGCCGCATTGGAGCTCAGAAACCCGCGTTACATAGTGGTACAGTCCCCGAACGAAAGTCAAGAATCGGGAGTTCTGGATATTGTAATGGAGAAGTTTAGCATGCCCACTACATTGAAGGTAAGGGTTGTCTCGCAACTCATTGTCCTATCTAATTGAGTTGATGTGCAGGAGCACATGATTGTTTGTGACTCGTCGCCAAAGCCTCTTGTGCTTTTCCATCTGATTCATTCCATTGGAATAACGAACGCATTGGTGTTTACCAGGTCTGCCGAATCAACGCTGCGGCTTGCTCGACTTTTCAAGTTCTTCGAGACCGCTCACTCTACTCGCCAAAAAAATGCCACGCAGCACAAAAAGCCCGTGGTGGTGTAGGACTATTCGAGTGATCTTACTGTAGTCCTTCCGAGCGAAAGTTAATTTTGAGTAAATTCAGGGCGCAGGAGATCGACATGTTTGGACTGATCCCTTGCTTGACTACCGTGCGCTAACTGATTTTTAGGCTGATTTGCTCGGATCTCATATCGCGAGGCATAGATATCGAACACGTGACGCATGTTGTTAATTATGATGCACCCGTGGATATGCGTAAGTACGTGCATCGTGTTGGAAGGACTGCCCGGGCAGGTAGAATTGGTGATGCCTGGACTCTGATTGAGGAACAAGAGGTAATCCGTCACGACGTCGTCGATGGCACCAGCACTGGCTCACAGCTATCCGGCTAGGCACGCTATTTTAAGGGCATGAACAAGGCCGCCGGTCGCGGCCCCGCCATCAGCAGTCTGAGGGTAACTGAACGACAGCTTGCGCCGCTTGCCGCATTTTATCATGTAAGAATGCTGATTATACCCTGTTTTCAGGTCTCGGTTCATTGAAGATTCCAGGTGGCCCTCGCACAGCTGAAGGGTACTTATACCCGCACATCTTGAAGAACTTCGAGATTTTGTTTTGGGTTCCAGAAGGTGGCATAGATTCCGAGGGTACCTGATGTGTTCCGACGGAGCTATATTCACCCGTCGGAACTGGTACGGCACCCTTTGCCAGGTCGTGGGCGTCATTGTAAAAGAACCTCCTTATGTAATGCGCCTTATGTCCAAAAATGAAGATATTTGGGACATTGCCGAGCGGTGCCGACTCAGTAAGTCGATTGTGACCCTTTGCGTGGGAGCACCCACTACAGCAGTTGTGCCGTTGGGATGTGCGTCACGCCGCCATCGATCCTGTCTCGTCATATCGCTTTCGTCAGCGGCCCATTGGGCCTTGATATAATAGGCCAATCAGGCTCAGTGACTTGACCGTCTCCTTGGGACCCAGGATACCGTCCTAGGCTCATTCTTAACTCTCATGGGTAGTAAAGTTGACCTCGCACAGGTTACCTCCAAGGGCGAGTCTGACCTCGAATCGGCCCCTCCAAATGATGCTACGACTAAAACTGGGGCGCATCCCACATTCCTTGGCCGGGCTCATGGGTGCGTTTCTCGAATCTGGGGATTGCTTGTCATCGATCTGACAATTGTTTAGCTTCATCAGGGGTCTTATTATACCTACCAATATACCGCCACCGAAAGCGGACATCAAGGATGCCGATTACATCCCAGAAATGACCGCTGGATGGTTTAGCCTGCTAACCTTTAGCTGGTTGAACAGCCTTATGATCCTTGGCTATGCGCGTCCTCTTGAAGCCTCCGACCTCTGGAAGCTTCAGGATCACAGGTCTTCGGGGGTTATTGCCGAAGCTATTCTCACCTCCTTCGATGCCCGTCGGAAAAAGGCCGACGAATATAACGCCCGTCTGGCTAACGGCGAGATCAAGCCCCCATTGAGTTTGCGCATCATGTCGCGGTTGCGTGGTGACGGTGAACAGCGACTGAAGCGCTGGAGAGAAAAGGACGGGAAGGCACAACCTAGCCTCACATTGGCCATGAATGACGCCGTCAAATGGTGGTTCTGGTCAGGGGGCATTCTGAAGGTCATCGGTGACACAGCTCAGGTGACGAGCCCTCTCCTTTTGAAGGTGGGACGGTTTTTTGGTTTATGCTTCGCTCCTCCTGTGACATTCAATCTCGCCTTTCAGTCCATCATCAACTTCACGACCACTTCTTACATTGCTCATCGAGAGAGTATCAAGGCGCCCGGGATCGGAAGAGGAATTGGCTATGGGATCGCGCTCGTGTTTTTGCAGTTAATTGCCTCGCTCAGTCAGCATCACTTTTTCTATCGATCCACCTCGACCGGCGTCCTCCTTCGCGGCGGTCTGATCACGGCGATCTATTCGCGTTCGCTTCGCTTGACTACTCGGGCTCGAGCAACGCTGCCGAATGGCAGATTAGTCAATCACATCTCGACCGATGTCTCTCGGATAGATTTCTGTTGCGGCTTCTTCCACATGTTCTGGGCGGCACCTATCCAAATGTTGATCTGCCTTGCCCTACTGATTTCCAACTTGGGGCCGAGTGCGCTGGCAGGGTTTTCCGTCTTCTTTTTTCTTACCCCGGTACAGGGCAAGATCATGAAGTCATTGTTCCTAATTCGTCGAAAGACCATGGTATGGACGGATAAGCGGGCAAAACTGCTTCAGGAACTGCTAGGGGGCATGAAATTGATCAAGTTCTTTGCATGGGAAATTCCCTTTTTGAACCGAATTGCTGGATACAGGAAACGTGAGATGAGGTAAAGTTGGCATCGTACCCATTCCGCGTGAGGCACAAACGTAGCTGACATTTCCCCCAGTTACGTGCGGACAATGCTCTTGATCCGCGCAGCCAACATGGCAGTGGCCATGGCTATGCCAGCGATGGCGTCAGTCGTCGCTTTCCTTGTATACGCAGGCTCTGGGCACGAGCTCACGCCTGCCATCGTCTTTTCCTCATTGACTTGGTTCCAACTTCTGCGCTTGCCTCTTATGATGTTACGTACGCAGAATCTCTAAACCTAATACATTGGTTGGCTAATCACATGATCTTCTAGCTTTGTCCTTCAGCTCGATTGCTGATGCTCGCAATGCAATTGGTCGTCTCCAGGAATGCTTTACAGCAGAGCTCATTTCTGAGACTTTCGAGCGAGACCCTAAACTCAAGTACGCGGTCGAAGTTGAAAATGGATCTTTTACCTGGGATAATCCTCCGCCGGATGTGGGCAAGGAACAGAAGGGAAACAAAAAGGAGCGTCGCCGCAGCTCTAAGCCGGGACCAGTCTCGGAGCCGAAAGAAGTCAAGGAGGAGGCACTGTTCAACCTGAAACAGATTGACTTTAAGGTTCCGCGTGGGCAACTTCTGGCAATCGTGGGAGCAGTCGGCTCTGGAAAGACCTCACTGCTCCAAGGGCTGATTGGTGATATGCGCAAGACCGAGGGCTCCGTCCGTTTCGGTGGATCCCTGGCGTACTGTTCGCAGGTTGCCTGGATCCAAGTCAGTTTCTGTCCCTGATTTATCGAATATCGAAGTTCAACAGATTGAATTTCTCGTAGAATGCAACAATTCGGGATAACATCTGCTTCGGTCGGCCCTTCGAGGCCGAGCGTTATTGGAAAGTTGTGCATGATGCGTGCCTGGAGGCTGACCTTGATGTACTCCCTAACGGCGACATGACTGAGGTTGGTGAGAGGGTACGAAGACGTCTAATTTGTTCTGGTTTTGCGATAGTGACTCATGAGCGTGATGCGCCTGCAGGGTATATCACTTTCTGGTGGACAGAAACAACGTGTTAATATCTGTCGCGCGATTTACTCTGGGTCGGACATTCTGATATTTGATGTGGGTGTCCTGATACCGTTACGTTATACTGAACAAGACGAGACGGCCTCCAGGACCCGCTCTCCGCTCTCGACGCTCACGTTGGCGAGTCTGTCTTCAATAACGTGCTCCTCGACAGCACTTCGGGCTCTACACGGATACTTGTTACTCATGCGCTCCATTTCCTACCGAAAGTGAATTATATCTATTTCATGGTCGACGGCCGCATCGCCGAGCGCGGCACTTTCGACGAGATGATTGCAAATCGTGGAGATTTTTCACGCACTTTCGATGAGTTCGTCTCGAAGGACCAAAACGAATCCGAGGGCGAGAAGGCTGTAGACCCCGAAGATGCCGACGCCGATGAGAATGACAAGAAACGACGAGCTGCGAAGCGCGGGGCGCAGCTCATGCAAGCAGAAGAACGTAACGTCGGGGCGGTGAACCTTCAGGTGTACAAACGATATTTCCAATCAGGGAATGGACTAGTGCTCCTACCGGCCATGTTCGCGACGATTGTGCTCATGCAAACGTCGGTCGTCTTATCATCGTACTGGTATGTCATATATTGGTACCAATCACGTGATAGGTGTGGATGCTAACGGATGTACCTGCTGACAGGCTTGTCTGGTGGCAAGATCGGTGCGTATTTTCGTGGCTTTGAATACTGCCCCAATTCATCTTCGAGAATAGCCACTGGAAACGACCCCAGGGCTTTTATGTATGTCAACCTGTTGGGTGTATGAAAATGCCTCATTATATACCTTCAGATGGGAATATACGCGATGCTCGGCATTGCGCAAGCGGTCACTGGGTTCTTGAATGGTACAATCATCGCATTTATCGTGTACTCTGCTTCCAAGAGGCTACATCACGTAGGTTCTCTTTGTCCGAGTCGTTCCTCCACCTAACGTCCTGGAAGGATGGCATCAGCCACGTCATGCACAGCCCAATGTCCTTCTTTGAGACAACTGTGCGTACCATCGGGTTGGCCGAGATTCTCCTCGCACTGATTCTTGTTCGTAGCCTATTGGCCGTATTATGAACCGATTTTCTAAAGACATCGACACAATCGACAACATGCTGGCTGGTTCGTTCTCTCAACCGGGTCGTGTCATCTGTTCTGAGTTTAGTTTCGTAGACTCCTTCCGCATGTTCCTCAACACGTTTTCCAGTATTATCGGAGCTGTCATTCTGATTTCAATCCTCCTCCCCTGGTTCCTTATTGCCGTTTCTATCGTATTCATTCTTTATGCCATGGCCGCTGCTTTCTATCGTGCGAGTGCCAGGGAGACGAAGGTGCGTTCTTCTCAGGCATGAAGCTTTGAGGTGTTTGCCTGAGAGACGTTCCCAGAGGCTCGACGCTATCTTACGGTCGTCATTATACTCCCATTTCTCCGAGTCTTTGTCAGGAATTGCAACCATCCGCGCTTATAGGGAGGAAGATCGATTCTTCAAAGAGAACCGAGACTGGGTCGACATCGAGAATAGAGCATATTGGTTGACTGTCACAAACCAGGTCTGTTGTTTCCTTTCATTCAAAAACCTGCGCAAGATCTTGGCTAAATCTTGAAGTAGCGATGGCTTGGTTTACGACTAGACTTCCTGGGAACGCTGCTGATTTTATCCGTGTCTATGCTCACCGTCGGCACACGGTTTACTGTATCTCCTGCGCAGACTGGCGTCACCCTCTCGTACATTCTCTCTATACAGCAGGTAGGCATCTAGGGCTTGGTTATTCTCCCGTGCACTCAGCTGGTTCTATCACAGGCGTTCGGTTGGATGGTCAGGCAGCTGGCGGAAGTCGAGAACAACATGAACTCCGTCGAACGTATCGTCTACTACGCCTGCGATCTGGAAGAAGAACCACCTCACGAAATTCCGGATAAGAAGCCTGCCGCTCCTTGGCCCAGCAAGGGGAGGCTGGAGGTCAAGGACGCGGTTTTGAAGTATCGTCCTGAGCTTCCCCTTGTCCTTAAGGGCCTCAGCATGACCGTTCAGGAAGGAGAAAAAGTAGGCATTGTTGGGCGGTAGGTGGCTTTTCTCGATACCTTATGTTCTATAAAGCTGATTTCTCTGTTACTTATAGGACAGGTGCTGGAAAATCATCTATAATGGTTGCTCTGTTTCGCATCGTCGAACTGGTGTCAGGTTCGATCAGCATTGACGGTGTTGACATCTCCAAGATCGGGCTTAATGATGTTCGGAACGCAGTCTCGATCATTCCTCAAGATGCTACACTTTGTACGTGGGACCTGCCGTAACGTAGACACCTGGTATTCTAAGATTTGCCCCAGTCTCTGGGACACTGCGGTCCAACCTTGATCCATTTGAACTACACGATGACGCACGGCTCTGGGATGCGCTGAGGCGTTCATACCTCGTCGAGGACACTAAACTCATTTCGTCCGCGAAAGATGAGGAAGTTCGGGTTGATGGTGAGGAAGACCAGCGTGGGACGGGGGCAACAACACCAAACGCTCCGCGCTTTACACTGGACAGCCCTATCGAAGACGAGGGCTCGAATTTGTCTATTGGCCAACGCTCTCTGGTGTCCCTTGCGCGCGCGCTGGTCAAAGACAGCAAAATACTCATCCTAGACGAGGCTACTGCTTCTGTCGACTATGAGACGGATCGCAAGATCCAAGACACTATCACGACAGAGTTCCGTGACCGTACGATTCTATGCATCGCCCGTACGTCCCTCTCCTGCTTTCCCTTGCCATCGTGGTGATTTCCCTGACGGCCGAATGAACATAGACCGGCTGCGGACCATCATCTCATACGATCGCATCTGTGTAATGGACAACGGGAATATCGCAGAATTCGACGCTCCGGATGTTCTTCATGCGCAGAACGGGATTTTCCGGGCAATGTGCGAGCATTCTAGTATCACGCTGGAGGACATTCGCCGCGCGCGCAAGGAGCGAGCGGTCAGGGACGAACTTGAGATTGGATGATACATTTATGACGACTTACGATTGCCCCGCAAGGGCTGGGATTTGGATGTGCCATGAACTTAGAGCACTGATTTCGCCATTGTCTATCATGTCGGGTTTCGATGATGTAGCAAGGGGCCTCTTGCTGAGCTTGACCAAAGGGCAAAGCCGTATCACGTTTCATTTG
Source organism: Russula ochroleuca (assembly GCA_015178965.1). NCBI lineage: Eukaryota > Fungi > Basidiomycota > Agaricomycetes > Russulales > Russulaceae > Russula > Russula ochroleuca. The sequence continues at coordinate 1,614,854 of WHVB01000002.1, forward strand.
AATCTAAGCATGCGAGATGATTTTTCCCAACACACCACCCATCGTGATTAGCCAGCAGCCAGAGATGGGCATGGATTGTATTGCATCCGGTTCCGCTAATTGAAGTAACGAGGCACTTCAACCATCGATGGTTCATCCTCTAGACGTGGTTCTAGTGGTGGTGGTGGTGGCGGAGTGATATCTATTGCAGGGGATGCAGCTGAAAGCTCAGGTGAAATCATCGACGGGGATAGATGGGCAGTTAGAGCCTGAGGACAAAGTGTGTCTCTGGCAGATCGGCATCGCCGCCATCGCGATGGCCGACCCACCTTCTCGTCTTTTGTTACAGTAAGTTCATTGTCAGAAGGCCATAATTCCCAGGCATTCTAGAATCCTAAACCTGAGGCCTGAGGCCTGAGATCTGAGACCGCAAGCCACGCGTCACGCGTCAAGCCTGGCCCGACTACAGTATGCCGTAACTCTTCCATTACACGTCCACATGGTAGATCACCTGCCATCTTGTGCCTGGGGGTCTCCGCAGCCTTGCGCTGTCTGCATGGTTAACTCCTTGGTATATCAATTCATACCCTGAATCCTTGTTCTCCCTTCCCAAGCTTCTACCCCCCTCTGAATAGAAGAACGTGAACAATCCGTTGTTATTATGTCGTCGTCCGGACAACCAACATCCTCCACTTCTAACATCCAACTGATCATCGATGCCATTGCTGACTACGCCAAAATAACTGGAATAGACCTCTCTATCAATCTCATTGCTGCAACACTCGAAGAGCCAAATTCTTTCGAGGCTATCCTCCAATTATTCCAGGAGCGGGAGAAGGCTTTTAATGAATATCGCGATGGCAATCCGAGATTGATAACCTGCCTCAGCCCGTTAGTGAAGGTCCTTCAGGCACTCTCGGGGATCGTTGGTGGGGCGATTGTGGTGAGTCACACATACCATCTGGTGAGTCTCTTGACGTGACCTCGTCAGGTTCCCATCCCACCAGCAAACGCTTTGTTTGCTGGGATCGATGTTCTCCTTGCCGTACGTCCTTTGAATATGACCTTTGACCAGTTCCCCTGTGATGTATGAGGATACCAGGCTGCCAGTGAGCTCACGTCAAACTATGATGGCGTCCTCGAACTCTTCGAATGCTTGGGAAATTTCATCGAGCATTTGGAGATCTGTACGGCGATCACTCCCACTCCAATAATGACAGATATCATCTTCAAAGTAATGGCTGAATTACTTCTGGTGTTTGCCCTGGCGACAAAACAAGCCAAGCAAGGACAGTTCAGTGAGCGCGCTGCTGCGTATACATTGCCCGTGGCTCAATATATCACAGAGAAGTTCGCAAAGAAGTTATTGCGGGAGAGGGAGATAGACGCCGTGCTCCAGATACTGGGTCGATTGACACAGTACGAGGCTCGGATGACCGTCGTACAGACCTTGGGTGTCGTACACGGTCTTGTGGGTCAAATCAAAGTAGTTATGGAAGGTGCGCCATGCTTGTACGATTTGCTTGCAGATACTTTTCTGAGAACTTATTCTGTTAGATGGCAAGGCATCAACGGATAGTATTCGACAGGATTTGGGTATGTGTCTCACGGGAAACAGGTATCACCCGTACTGAATTGGGTTCGTAGTTGCTCTTCAGCAAATGTTAAACAAGATGAAACGTTTGTTGTTTTATCCCTGCCTTTCGTTGCCGAGACCGACAGTATCTTGCAGGTGACCAGCTACAAAATCTTGCAGGTGATCAGCTGCAAATGGATGTTCAGCGTTGGCTGTCACCCCCTGACCCGTCGACGATTCACGACTTCGTTGTGAAGGCTCGCCACAGTGGGACTGCAGCATGGTTCTTTGAGACTAACGTGTTAACAGAATGGAAGGGGAGGGGGTCGCTCTTGTGGATTCATGGTAAACGTATGTTTTTCGAACCCCCAATGAGTGTCTTGGTCTAATAACTTGTTGATCTTAAAGCGGGGTCGGGGAAAAGCACACTTCTGTATGTCATGAACTTATGGGTTTGTTCGAGGTTATTCATAACGCCCACTAGATCCGCGATCATTCAGGACATCAGCGGCATGCATGCAGCCGGATTGGCCACGATAGCGTATTATTATTTTGATTTTCGGGATGCCGAGAAGCAAGACTGCTATGGCCTCCTATCCTCCCTCCTTTCGCAACTTTCTGCACAATCGGATTCTTGCTTCAAGGTTCTCTCCCAGCTCTATGTAGACCACGCTGGCGGCGCACAAAGGCCCACTCGTAGCGCGCTTTTAAAGTGTTTGAAGGACACGCTCAGTCTACCAGGACAAGGCCAGATTTTTATCATTGTCGATGCTCTCGATGAGTGTCCTAACTCGTCTGGGATGCCATCTGCCCGCGAAGAGGTCCTGGAGCTCATCGAAGTGCTTGTTGATTTGGAACTCCCGAATGTACACCTATGTGTCACCAGCCGTCCAGAAATAGATATCCGAACGGTACTCGAGCCGTTGACGTCTCTGAAGATGTCTCTTCATGACGAGATCGGGCATAAGGAAGATATACTGGGGTACATCAGGTTCCTTGTCCATTCGGACCCGAAGATGCGGAAATGGAGAAAGGAAGACAAGAACTTGGTCATCAATACTCTGTCTGACAAAGGGGATGGCATGTATGTCATCTCATATCTCGTCCCTTATCGTTGCTCACATCACCTTTCAGGTTTCGATGGGTTGTCTGCCAGTTGGATAGGCTGCGACGTGTTCTATCTCCGAGAATTCGGAGGGCTTTGGATGAACTGCCGGAGTCTTTGGACGTGACATATGAGAGGGCGCTGCTGGGCATCGATGAGGAGAAACGAGAATATGCTCAACATCTATTCAAGTGCCTCTCGGTGTCCATTCGCCCATTTCGCGTTGAAGAGCTCGCAGAGATTTTTACTGTCCAGTTCGACACGGCGGCACTCCCTTCATTCAATGACGATATGCGGCCACTGGATGCAAAAGAGGCAGTGTTGTCGGCGTGCACCAGTCTCATTGCCATTGTCGATCGGGAAGGCAGCCAAGTTGTACAATTCTCGCACTTCTCGGTCAAGGAGTTCTTGACATCGAACCGACTCGCGGAAGCTGAAGAACGTCTTTCATACTATCACATTCTCCCCGAACTTGCACATACTACCCTTGCACAAGCTAGCCTCAGTGTCCTCCTCCAACTCGATGACAAAATCGACAGAAATACCATAGGCCACTTTCCCCTCGCCCCGTATGCTGCTCAGCACTGGGTCGACCATGCCCAGTTTGGGAACGTGTCATCGCACATTCAGGAGGCCATGGAGCGTCTATTTGATCCTGCAAATCCAAAATTTGCAGCATGGGTCTGGCTATATGACATCGACCGTCATTGGATTAAGCCCATGTCCGAGATACGCCTGACCCGGCCTGGGGCTTTACCACTTTATTATGCCTCTCTGTGCGGTTTCGGTGGTCTGATGGAGCACCTGATCGCTGCCCATTCACAGGACGTCAATAACAGGGGCGGTTCTCACACGACTCCATTACATGCCGCGTCTTTCAAGGGACATACAGGAGTCGCATCGCTGCTCCTTAACCGTGGTGCTGATCCCAACTCTCGTGACGACCAGGGCAGGGCTCCGCTTCACAGGGTATCACAGGGTGCACACCTCGTCACGATGCAATCACCTCTTGAGATTGCGCACCTTCTCATGAATTCTGGCGCAAAAGTAGACGTAACCGACGATCGAGGCCGGACTCCACTACATGCGGCAGCACGATATGGGTGTCGTGACATTGCGGAAATGTTATTTGAGTATGGCGCAGCTCTCGACGTTCGGAATTGGGATCAAGAGACACCATTGCACCTGGCCTGTGGTAGTGGGAAGCTTGACGTTTCACGCTTCCTTATAGACCGTGGCTCAGACATGATTTCTCGGGACAAGAATGGCTCCATTCCATTGCAAATCGCGTCACGATTTGGACATGTTGAGATCGTACAACTATTGCTAGACTGCGGCTCTGATTTGAACGTACGCAATACACAAGGTTGGACTCTCCTCCACTATGCGTCACGATATGGACACCTTGACCTCGCACGGCTCTTGGTAGACCGCGGCGCAGATGTGGACGCACACGACGAAGATCGCTGGACTGCACTTCATTTCGCGTCGCATGGTGGGAACCTCGACATCGCAAAGCTGCTGATAAATCATGGTGCAGATGTTGACAGTCGGAAGGACAAGCAGGAGACCCCCTTGGACCTGGCATCAAGGATCGGGCACCTCGAGGTAGTGCGCTTCTTGATCGAGAGTGGCGCGGCCGTATGTGCCCGAGATGACAATGGCTGGACTCCGTTCCACACAGCATCGTATTTTGGGTACCACCACGTCGCAAAGTTCTTGCTAAAGTGTGGCATCGATGTCGACATTCGGAACGGAAACGAAGAGACGTCATTGTACCTGGCATCTAGCAGTGGGAAGCTCGACATCGTACGCTTCCTGATCAAGCAAGGCGCAGATATCCACGTTACGGACATTAACGGCTGGAATCCGGTGCATATTGCATCACATAACGGGCATCTCGACGTCGTGCATCTGTTGATCAACATTGGCACTCCCATCGACATTCTGAATGGGACCCAAAAAACGCCTTTGGCCTTGGCGTCGAAGAAGGGGAAAGTCGAAGTCGGGCGGTTCCTTATCGTGCGAGGGGCCAACGTGAACGCACGGGACAAGCAGAGCCGAGCTCCACTACACCTCGCGACACAATACGGACATCCTGGCATGGCATGGCTGCTGCTAAACCATGGCGTTGATGCGAACGTCCAGAAAGACAACCTCTGGAGCCCATTACACCTAGCATCAGCCCATGGCCACCTGAGGGTCGCCCAGTTGCTGATCCAGTACGGCGCAAGAGTCGATGTGTTAAATCACATGCAAGAAACTCCACTTCACTTAGCAGCAGGGAATGGGAGAATCGAGATTACCCGTCTGCTGCTCGACCACGGAGCGAATCTGCATGTCATTAATAGGAATGGCTGGACTCCGTTGCACGCCGCATCGCGACGAGGGCACCTCAGAGTTTTAAAGCTGTTGCTCCAGCGTGGCGCTGATGTCAGGGTGCGCAAGAAGGCCAATAAAACTGCAGCCGAATTGGCATCGGAGAATGGCCATGCCGAGATTTCGGAGTTCATCGCCGAGTACCAAGCAGATGCAATTATTCGAAACAAGATACGCTCGACTACATTGGACACAGCTCAGTACGGCGTTGACGAAGATAGGAAGGACGATGAAAAGGCTTCGTTGCTCACGGCCTCGGAAGAGGGGGATGTTCACAGTATAATGTTGTTGCTTGAGCAGGGATCAGATATCAATGCCCGAAACGAACAACTCGTGACTCCACTTCATGTAGCAGCGGTCAAGGGGAACCTCGAGGTTGTACACCTGCTTATCGAACGGGGCGCGGAGGTAGATCTATGTGATATGTGGGGGTGCACCCCGCTGCACTTAACATCACGATTCGGTCACCTCGAAGTCTCGCGGGTGCTCGTCGATCACTGCGCAAACGTGAACGCAAGGAACAAGGGCGGTTGGACTCCGATGCACCTCTCAGCGGGCAATGGACACCTCGGGGTTGTGAAACTGTTACTTGAGCGTGACGCGGACGTACATGCATTGAATGACGAGCGCGATACAGCGTACCAAATATCGCTGGCATTTGGATATGGAGAGATTGCAGGTTTACTCCGGGAGCATGGTGCAGGGGAGAACAAGGTTCGACTAAGTCCCTTTGTGGCTCAGATACGATGTCTGATTGACATTTCGATTCTAATCCCAGCTTTGAGGGAAGCCTCTTGCATGTAACTGTTTTTGGTCTCTAGAATGGGATTCGATCCTAGTTTAGTGCGTGACAGTCTGAAACAAAGGGTTCACGCGCTTAGCCCCAATGGATTTCGTCCTTCCTTCCCGTAGAGAGAAAAGAGGTCATTGGCAATACCATCGCGTCAGTAGTAATGCAAAAGACAGCCGTTTATTTTCTGTGGCTTCAACAACACATCGTAGCCACTTCAAATTGTACATACAGACAGAGGAATGAATGTCCCATGACATAATGATTTTATCTTATTTTATTTTCCCTCCCTGAAAGCGCTGCTGCAAGTTTCTGTCGCGTGCATCGCAAGTTGAGCCACCGGTAACTCGGGTTGCCGGTAATGCCGGCTGAGTCCGGGCTGACAAAGCCTGAAATCATCACGCTCTTGTCACCCTCAGAATGAGATTATGTTCTACTTTTTGATCGTGTGCGTTTTATCCCCTAAAATTGACCATTGGTAACCTCAGTGATGTATTCTAACACCCTAGCCCAACAGAGGGGCTCAGAACCATCGACATCGTTCAGATCTGGGGGTCAGGGACCTTGCAATTTCCCACCCCTTCATGTTTTTTGTCGCACTGTGGTTGTATTTTTGAATAGATCTTATTTTTTAAAAACGATCTCATATCCGTAGATGCTACTCTGTCTACTGGAATTTATTTGGGCTGAAAATGACATGGGAATGTGGCGATCTACCATGATCTTTAAGGTTTGCATGTGTGTGAACATTTGCATTGCCACTAACGCGATAGTATGGCATCAGGAAACCATCTCGCGGCTTACAGTAATGTCCTTGATGTATCTTATTATGTCCTTTACGGTACTGGATTCTTATGAATGACGTCAAAGGCTACTAGGGAAGTTAAGATGCCTGGCCTTTTTATTATTGTGCTTTCCCACCAAACCGTGACTGCTCATGCTGCTCGATAAATGGCAGAGAAGTGGACAAGCACAACATCGTCACGGTCTCACATGTGATGAATGTCTGGTGTCTCTTGTTCTATTTGGTTGAGTTGGTTGAAAGTATCACTTGTAGATTGTTGTGAATCTTATGATGGAAATTGTCTCAATACTGTACCACCCGGGGACAAGTCCACTGCCACAGAAAGCTTGGGCTAACTTACATGAGTCCCAGTCATGTTATATCAATATCTACGACGATCAACACAAACTGGCAAGCGCAACGCTCTTTCAAACAAAGGGAATAAACGTGTCATGTGGGGCACTCGCGTGGCTTTTGGTAGTATGGTATTTCGGGCTGATGCTGGAAGCGATCTGAAACGCTCAGCGAAAGCGGTTCCAGGCATGGCGAGAACACTCTACTTACAATAATATCACAGTTAGATAGACGGAGGGGGGGTTTTGACGCAGGAAGTACCTGCTATATTTTCGCCCGGGACGTTATCATTCGTTCAACAGAAATCGTGCAACCTTGCGAAGCCGTCGAGCTAACGCTATTAAAAACGAAGTCTGATCCTCGTCATTTTGAGCATCGAGATCCGCTCCGTGCTCAACTAATAACCGTGATACGTCGAGGTTTCCACTTCCTGAAGCTTCATGGAGCGGTGTCGAGCTATTCTTGTCCCGGACATTTACTTCCGCACCTCCGTTGACCAGGAGCTTCATAGCATCGAAGTTTTGGTATCGAGACGCCTCGTGTAATGGAGTAACTCCCCGGTGGTCTTGGGCATTTATATCTGCACCAAGGCTGAGCAGCAATTCCATGACATCGCGATTTCCACTTCCTGAAGCTTCATGAAGTGGAGTCGAATTGGACTTGTTTCGGGCATTAACGTCTGCACCTCTATCGACTAACAGCTTCACAGCATCGTGGTATCGGAACGCCTTGTGTAATGGAGAGTCTCCGCAGCGGTCAAGGACATTTACATCTGCATCACGGTCGAGCAATAATCGGATGATGTCGATATTTCCACTTCCTGCAGCTTCATGTAGTAGAGTCGAGTTGGACCTGTCGCAGACATTTACGGCACCTCGATTGACTAAGATCTTTACAGCGTCGAAATTTTGGTGATGAAATGCTCTGTGTAATGGGGAGTCTCCCCGGTGATCATGGACATCTACATCTGCACCATGGCTGAGTAGCAATTCCATGACGTCGAAATTTCCACTTGCTGAAGCTTCATGGAGTAGAGTCGAGTTGGACCTGTCCCGGACATTCACGGCATCTCGATTGACTAGGAGCTTCATAGAGTCGAATTTTTGGTGCTGAAATGCCCTGTGTAAAGGAGAGCGTCCCTCGTGGTCAAGGGCGTTTAGATCTGCACGACGGCTGATCAGCAATTTCATGACGTCGAGATTCCCACTTCCTGAAGCTTCATGAAGCGGTGTCGAGTTGTGCTTGTCCCGGGCATTTACGTCCGCATTATGATCCAGCAGAAACAGTGCAATCGCAGCATGTCCCAGGACCGCCGCTGCATGCAATGGAGTGCCCCAGCCACCATGACTTTCGTTGGGATTCTGCCCGCGTTTGGTGATGAGATATTCCATGGGACTACTAATACCACAAAGGGTCGCATAATAAAGGGGAGATGGTTCAGGTGGGTTTGGAAGTTCGCTGTCCCGAGAACGGGAGGGAACGTGGTCTATATTGTGCATCGAAACCCACGTTGCAAGATGTTTTCTGTCCGGGTCAAAGAGGCGCTCCAAACCGTCCTGTATCTGGGACGCCACGCCATAATGAGCATGGTGGAACCAGTATTGAGCGGCATATTTGGCAAGGGGAAAGCTGTCGGTGATCTCTCCGATGTGAATATCCAGTTGGAGTAGGGTGCTGATGCAAGTCTGTGCAAGGATTGTGTGTGCAGGCTCCGGAGAGATGTAATACAGAGAAAGGTCCCGATTGGCCGACTCAGCGAGGCGTCCCGAAATTAAGAACTCCTTTACGGAGTAATGGGAAAATTGTACAACTCCATCGTTGTAAAAGGAACCATGTTTGATGATGACAACTAAGGTGGAACATGCCGATAGCACGGCATTATTCGCGTCTCCCGGGCGGAATCTTGTGTTCAACCTGGGAATTGCTGTACCGAATTGAACTGCACAAACCTCTGCAAGCTCACTGACACGCAGCGGCCGGCGGGCGAATGCAAGACAACTGAGAAGGCGGATGGCACGTTCACGTTTCTGCTCGTCGATCCCCAGCAATATTCGCTTGTATGTTTCATCCAGAGTCATCGGTAGTTCATTCAGGACATGCTGAATCTTTTCCGGAACAGAACGCCGCAGTGTATCCAGCTGAAGGTCAATCCATCTGAACCTGTATCCTGACGTGAGTCACCACTGTACGAGATCTCAATAGTGACGCCTTACATCCCGTTAACATTTCGTGACAGTGAGCCGATTACCAGTTGCTTGACATCTTGCCCCCATTCCCGCATGTCCGGATCTGACTCAACAACCGATTCGATGTAGTCGATAATATCTCTCTTTTGACCCCACTCGTCGTGGAGAGACACGGCGTGAGATGCCAAAGGCTCAAGGACCCTTTTGATGTCCACCTCGAAACGACTTGTGATACAGACCCGTATGTCTGGATGATGTAAATCAACAAGTTCCTTCATGAACTGCAAAACCTCTTCACGTGGAGAAGGTCTCCCGGGCTTATTCGGACTTTCATCCACGGCATCCACAATGATGTACACTCGGCCATAACCAGAGAGTGCGAGAACATTTTTGAGGCATTGGATCAGGTCATCCTCAGGGGCTTGTCGCAACCAATCCTCGTGTGCCCCATACAGGCTTGATAGGATGTCGTAACCACGCTGGGACGCAGTGCAGAGCTGGATGAGGAGAGAGGAAAGAAGTCCGCGACGGTCCTGCTTTCTAGTGTCCTTGTAATCAAAGTAATAATAGGCGATTGAAACCAATCCGGTTGCGCGTATGGATTCAATGTCCTTTATGATCGAAGAACTGGTCACCGCCAATATAAGCTACGATGACACAAGTCAGCTGAGATGTCACCCACCAAAGAATGCTCTTGCCAGATCCCGCTACAAAACAAGAGACCATCAGCGGCGAGGGTGGGTAATTTATAGAAACCTGTACGATTCCCGTGGGCCCACAGGAGGGAACCTGTCTTCTTCCATTCATTGTAGACAGGCCCTTCGAGGAACCACTTGGCCGTCCCGTTGTGATGGGCTTTGCATGCCGTGTTGTGGTTAATTGATGGATTCGGAGGGGAAAGCCACTTCTCAAATTTTTCTCGCAGTTGATCGCCTGAAGTAATTTAGTTTCGGCATCCTTTAAACGTGGTCCACAAAGAAACGAACGTTTTATCTTATTCAAATCATCCGATATCTTTTGCATTTCAACTGACACCTGTGGTCAGCTATACTGATTTACAGATCCAAGCTTGTCATACCAAGAGCCACTCGGATTTTATCTATTGACGATTTTCCATCTAAAAGGACAAACAGTAGGCACACTAAAGGAAATGTCAAGCAACGTTTCCGTACCATTCATGACCTCCTCCATGTTCCTGAACAGACCACAGACGACCTCCATGGTCAGTGTTGCAGTCATCTTCGATTCCTCCGAAGTCAGCCGGTCCAATCTCTGCAACACTTCTTCAATATCGTTCTCTCCCATCAGCTTTTTTGCGAATTTCCCTGCGTCATGTTAAGTAAAGTGAGATGTATCAGCAAACACGAACTCACTGAATCGGCCCTGTTTCATTTGTTGTGTCGCCAGAGCAAGGACATTAAGCAGTTCCACCATTATTTTGACCGATATATTTCCCACGGCGAGGGGGATCCCGGTGAGGACGTTGAGACGGGTAACGTAATGTTCGAGACATTCAAAAAGCTCAACAAGTGCATCATAGCTGGCGCTGACACCCTTAGCGGCCTTCATGATTTGGTGTCAAGACTGCAGACACAGGCGAGGGAAAAGGATAAATACTGCGAGTAGGAAACCAATACCGGCAAATATTGCCTTCGCTGGTGGAAATTTCTGCAGAGTGAATGATAAATGTCGGACTTCTGCAAAGGATAATTCGATCTCTGTAGCCTCACTTGATTAATCCCCTTCACAACAACGTCACTGGTAGACAGCCGATGAAGAATATCAATCGTTGGCTTGAGCTGTGTCATGAGTTGAACCTTCCAATCTCCCTTTCGAAACTTGTCGAAAGCATGAGCTTGTTCTTCAAGAATTTCGAGTACTGCATCTGAAGATTTACAGTCAGATAACCTGACGGTAAGCGGATCAGTCGCGATGTTATTTCCTGCCTTCTGGCAGTATTCGCTTAGGGCAGTGTCGAAGAGGTCCTGGAACTGCACGGTAGGATTGGAATTTGGGGATGACATAGATCTGGTGAGATGGGAACGTGCGAAACCGACATGGGAAGGAACATCGCAGAAGGGTGCAACGTGTTGTGCACGTGCACGGTGCTTCCATTTACAGAAGTTGCTTTCAATTTCAACATCCTCCGTCCTCCGAACCGCCAATAATAAATTTCATCTACGGTATCGAAACAGCCTACCTGTTCACAATGCAATGAACTATCCCTAGTATTATTTGGGTCCCCACGCGCCCAATTCCCTTTCCCGCAGGCCAGACGCCCTATTCCTGTACCTGTGCATCTTCTTCGAGGTGGGTTGGGTATGTGTAATGTGAGTGTGCGTGTGATTTGCTGGAGTCGTTGGCGCAGAAAGGTGCACCTGTAACCTACGCGGTGGCAGTACTGTGGCCCCTTCCAGGCGAGTGCAGTGTCTTCAAGTTGCCATCTGGTGTCCCATATTGAAGCTGTCGCCTGTTGAAGGCGTTCTCATTCTCTCCTATCCAAGTGCCTCATCCATCCAGTTTGAGTCCTGAGCTTGGCCTCAACGTTCAAGATGGGTTTGGCATAGCAGGATACTCATGGGCTAGCTTGCACTCGACGTGAGTTCCAAGGATATATTATACACCAAAAGGAGACCAGTGTAGTAACAAGATGAAATTCGAACGCTAAAGGCGTGCGTTCTTGGACATGGCGCGTATGGCTTGCCAAACGCCGGGATCACCTAGCACGTCCTCCGCCGCAGGTGAATTGCATAAGCAAAACTCTACAGAGGCGTGGATAGTATAGACAGCTTTACCTCCTAGAATCGCATCAAAAGTGACCACAAAAGTGACCATTAGAATGCTCGATAAAAAGGCCATTCCCGTCTGGGTGATGTCGCACCCCCAAAAGATCTGCACCGCAGGGGATAACGTAAACCCCGCCACCCTCAGGCCTCAGGGCCAAGTGTGTCTTCAGCCGGAATGCAGACGTTATCGAAGGCTGTGCCCGCAGTTGGACAACTTCATGGGGCTGACGTGGGTAATCAGCAACGGGGGAAGGTATGGACTGTCGTTAAACTTACACTTTCCCCGAAAACAAAACTCCAGTCCCGACGAACGACTTCAAGAGTGACCAAAAAAGGTGGGCACGCTCCCCCATGATAAACCCTGACATACCATCAACACTGCCTGACCGACGGTCGCGTCTCCATGGCTGACACTTGCTCTGCGTCGTCTTGTGCATGAGCGCTGAACTGAGGAGGATCGAGGAGTAGGGGTGTCTCAGAGACAGCTGACTTTGATGACCGCGATTCTGCTAGAATCGCTCTAAGGACCCTTGTGCCGCTTCTGGACCGGTTTACAATGCGGGAAGGTTCGTATGTCCTTATCCGTTTCGCCCTCTTCGATCCCTTCAAGGTCTTTCCCGCCTGGTATACGTCGATTAGGGGAATACTGGGCAATAGAGCTGAGCTGGGAACTCACAAAGTGGCCAATAACCTTCTTCGCTTACGGAACCCCTGAAGTAATACGTAAGTCGGCGGTGTCATCCCAGTAGAGCCAACGAATGACACTGAGCATGGACGCGCCAGTCGACTCTGCTGGTGCTGCTACCTGTATATACCCGCCTAGGACAGCAAGCTCAGAATGAAAATCACGGCCCACTCAGCTGACGTACGTGATATCCGCCCCTAGAGTGCGATACGGCACCAGACTGCATCTCATGCTAAAGCTCCTATGACCAGGCTTGACGCGAAGTGACGCCCGAAGACCCATTATAACTCGCCAGCCGCTCCTCGCGCAAAAAAGGTGCTCGAGAAGCACCTTCACCCTGTCATCCCCTTGAAATTTGTCGATGTCGCAGTAGGGTAGGACGGTGGAGCGACCTCGAGGCGGATGGGGGTGGCAGAGAGCTAGGCACTTATCACACTTACGGCAGACAAACGACGAGGCCCACTACCGGTAAACGCAAAGGGGTTCACTGCCATTGCCAGCAATGTGAAGGATAGACATTAACTTGAGGTCCTTTCGACGGAATGGATTGCCAAGAGTTTGAACCTCTTACGTAATGCGCCTAGACGGATGTGCGTCACGTCGCTATCCGTCCCATCCCGTCAGTGTCCCGTCATATCTTCGCTCTTATTTTACTGTACCCTTTCCTTGAGAGTTGAGACCCAATCTCTCACGGTTCCTTATAGCTGTTGCCGTATCTACCCTTTATGCCAAGGCCGTTGCTTTCTATCGTGCGAGTACCAGGGAGACGAAGGTCTGTACTTTGCGGACATGATGCTTTGAGGTATTTAACATTTAACGAGAGATGTTCCCGGCAGCTCGACGTTATATTCTCTCCATACAGCAGATAGGCATCCTGGCCTCCGTCATTCTCCCGTGCACTCAGCTGGTTTTATTACAGGCGTCCGGTTGGATGGTCAGTCAGTTAGGGGAAGTCGAGAACGACATGAAGTCCGAGGGCATGTCGTCTACTACGTCCGCAATCTTGAACAAGAACCACACGAGATTCCGGAAAAAACCCTTGCCGCTCCTGGGGCCAGCAAGTGGAGGCTGGAGATCAAGGACGCGGTTTTGAAGGATCGTTCTGAGCCTTTCCCTTATCCTTAAGGTCCTCAGCATGACAGTCCAGGGAGGTGAAAAAATAGTCATTTTCGGGTGGTAGGTAGCTTTCTCAACACCTTATGTACCGTTAAACTGATGGCTTTGTTACTGGTAGGACAGGTGCCGGCAAATCATCTATAATGGCTGCTCTGTTTCGCATCGTCGAACTGGTGTCAGGTTCGATCAGCAACGACGGTGTTGACGTCTCCAAGGTCGGGCCTGCTAAATGATGTTCGAAACGCAGTCTCGATCATTCCTCAGGATGCTACACTTTGTACGTGAGACCTACCGTAACGTAGACACATTGGTAATCTGACGTTTGCCTAGTCTCTGGGACACTACGGTCCAACTTTGATCCGTTTGGACTACACGATGACGCACGGCTCTGGGATGCGCTGAGGCGTTCACACCTCGTTGAGGACACTCAACGCATTTCCTCCGCGAAAGACGAGGAAGCTGGAGTCGGTGGCGACGAATATCAGCGTGGAACAAGGCAACAACACCAAATACTCCGCGCTTCACGCTAAATAGCGCTATCGAAGACGAGGGCTCGAATTTATTTATTGGCCAACGTTCTTTTGTGTCCCCTGCGTGTGCGCTGGTCAAAGACAGTAAAATCATCACCCTAGATGAGGCGACTGCGAGATGGATCGCAGGGTTTAAGACGACCGAGTTCCATGACCGCACGATCCTATGTATCGCCCGTTTCCTACATGATGATTTCCCTAATGGCCGACCATAGATCGGTTGCATAGTATCACATCGTACGATCGTATCTGTAATGGACAACGAGAATATCACAGAATTCGACGGTCCGGAAGTTCTTCATACGTAGAACGGCAGTTTCCGCGCAATTTGTGAGCATTCTAGTATCACTTTGGAGGACATTCGCCTCGCACGCAAGGATAGGGACGAGCTTGAGGACTTACGATTGTCCCGCAATAGACGGTATTTGGATGTGCCATGAACTTAAAGGACCGATTTCGCCATTCACGCTGACTGTCATGTTGCCATGATGTTGGGTTTCGGTAATGTACATCTTGCCAAGCTTGATTGAAGTCAAAACCGTATCAATGAGAGTACACACGTTTAATTTGAATCTAAGCATGCGCGCCATGACTTAGTAACGTACCACCCAATCTTTTTTCGTGATCACTGATTAGCCAGTAACCAGAGATGAGCGTGGGCATTGAGGCACCTCAGTCGTCGTTGATCTTCTAGACATGGCTCTAGTTTGGTTGGGAGCGATTGTGGGCACTTATACACTAACACACAGAATGACCACTGGCAGGAGCGATGTCGATCGCGAGGGATGCAGCTGAAAGTCCAGGGGAAATCATCGACGTCGGGGATAGCTAATTTATGGCGATGGATCGAAAGAGGGCAGGCCGAGCACTAGCGTGTGACCTTAACCTTAGCCGTACAGTAATGCCCTGAGCCCATTCCATCACGAGGCACCTGCATCAATCGCTCACCACAACCCCTGCGTACAATCCCTCTCCCTGTTAGATATCAATTCCATTCCATTTCCTTCTCCCCTCTTCTTGTCTATTCCCGTCAGAATGGAAGAACGTGAAGACGAACGTGACCTACTTGAATCCGATGCCATTATGTCGTCAACTGGACAAGCAACCTCCCCCACTTACATCCAAAAATTGATCATCGATGACGCCTTGGCTGACTACGTCGGGATGACCGGAATAGACCTCTCTAAGAGTCCCTTGGCCGCCACGCTCGAACAGTCAAAATCTCCCGAGGCTATCCTGCAACTACTCCAGGGACGGGAGAAGGCTTTTAAAGAATATCGTGATGACAATCCGAGATTGATAAGATGCCTCAGCCCGGTTGTAAAGGTCCTTCAGGCATTTTCAGGGATTCTGGGCGAGGCAGTCAGCCGGGTGAGTCAGACTCGGATGCCGTCTGGTGAGTTTTTTTAACGGGACCTCGTCAGATCCCCATCCCACTAGCAAGTGCATTGTTTGTTGGGATCGATGCTCTCCTTGATGTACGTCCCTTGGGTACACTCTTCGACCAACTGTTCCCTTTGATGTATGAGTATGCCAGGCTGCCAGCGCCAGTGGGACTACGTCAAGCTATGATTACGTCCTCGATCTTTTCGAGTGCTTGGGGATTTTCCTTAAGTATCTGGAGATCTATACGACGATCCCTCCCACTCCAGAAATGGTGGATATCATCGTCAAAATAATGATTGAATTACTTTCGATGCTTGCCCTGGCGACGAAACAAATGAAGCAGGGACGATTCAGTGAGTGCGCTGTTAAATATGCATTTCCCGTGGCTCAATATACCACAGGGAAGTTCACAAAGAAATTACTGCAGGAGAGCGAGATAGACGCCGTGCTCGAGAGATTGGATCGATTGACCCTGGACGAGGCTCGGATGGCTGTTGCACAGACCTTGGGTGTGGTCCATGGTCTTGTGGCTAATATCAGGGTAGTTTTGGAAGGTGCAGAGTGTTAGCATGATTGTTAACAGACATTTTTCTGACGATTTGTTCCGTTAGGTGGCAATGCGTCAATGGATAGTTTTCGAGAGGATTTGGGTATGTGTCTCGCACGAAACAGGTATTACCCGTACTGACTTGGGTTCGTAGTCGCTCTTCAGCAAATGTTAAACGAAATGAACAAGATGAAACGTTTGTAGTTTTTCTCCTCGTCTTTGCTGAGACCGACGGTATCTTGTAGGTGACCAGCTGCGACGGGACGTTCAACACTGGCTCTCTCCCCCTGACCCGTCGACGAATCACAACTTTGTTCGGAAGGCACGACGCAGTGGAACTGCAGCGTGGTTCTTCGAGAGCAGTACATTAACAGAATGGAAAGCGAGAGGGTCCCTTCTGTGGATTCATGGTAAACGTATGTTTTTCCGAACCCCCAACGAGTGCCTTACACTAATAACTTGTTGATCTTAAAGCGGGTGCAGGGAAAAGCACACTTTTGTATGTCCTCACTTTATGGGTTTGTTCGAAGTTATTCATAGCGCCCACCAGGTCCGCAATCATTCAGGACATTGAGGTCATGCATGAAGCCGGATTGGCCACGATGGCCTACTATTATTTTGACTTCCGGGATGTCAAGAAGCAAGACCTCTATGGCCTTCTCTCTTCCCTCATTTTGCAGCTTTCTGCCGAATCAGATTCTTGTTTCAACATCCTCTCCCAGTTATATTCGGACCATACTCGTGGCATGCGAAAGCCCGATGTCGATGCGCTTAAAAAATGTATGAAGGACATGCTGAGTCTGCCAGGGCAAGCTCCAATTTATATCATTATCGACGCTCTCGACGAGTGCCCGGCTTTGTCGGGGACACCGACCGCTCGCGAGGAGGTCCTGGTTCTGATTGAAGAACTCGTTGATTTGAAACTTCGGAATGTACACTTATGTGTGGCTAGTCGGCCGGAGATGGATATCCGAGTGGTACTCGAGCCGTTGACTCCTCTCAAGATGTCTCTTCATGACGAGAGCGGGCAAAGGGAGGACATAATCAAGTACATCAAGTCTGTTGTCTATTCGGACCGGAGCATGCGGAGATGGAAAGAAGAGGACAAACAACTTGTCATCGATACTCTGTCCGACAGAGCGGATGGCATGTAAGTCGTCATACCTCGGCTCTCGTCCTAGGTTTCACTGTGGACGCTCACATGATCTTGTAGGTTTCGATGGGTTGTGTGCCAACTTGACAGGCTCAGTCGCAGTTTTCCTGCAAGTATTCGGAGTGTGTTGAACGACTTGCCGAAGACGTTGGACGAAACATACAGCCGTACGCTACTGGGCATCAATCCGGAGAAAAGAGAATATGCACAACGACTGTTCCGGTGTCTAACGGTGTCCATTCGTCCTCTCCGCGTCGAAGAACTTGCGGAGATTCTTGCAGTTCGGTTTGACAAGACAGAACACCCTACATATAATGAATTTTTGCGGCCACTGGATGCAGAAGAGGCTGTGTTGTCAGCATGTTCCAGTCTCATCACCATCGTCAATCGGGAAGGCCGCCAAGTCGTGCAATTCTCGCACTTCTCGGTCAAGGAGTTCTTGACATCGGAGCGACTCGCGACGGCTGAAGAACCTCTTTCATACTATCACATCCTCCCCGAACCTGCGCATACCATTCTTGCACAGGCATCCCTCAGCGTCCTCCTCCAACTCGATGACAAAATCGACAGAGATACCATAAGTCACTTTCCCCTCGCCCCGTATGCTGCTCAGCACTGGGTCGACCATGCCCAGTTTGGGAACGTATCATCGCGCATTCAGGAGGTCATGGAGCATTTATTTGACCCTGCAAAGCCACATTTTGCGGCATGGGTCTGGATATACGACATCGATCGCCATTGGATAGGGCCCTTGTCCACGATACACCCGACGCGGCCCAAGGCTGTGCCACTTTATTATGCCAGTCTGTGTGGTTTCCGTGGCCTCGTGGAGCATCTTGTTGCCTATTCACCGGACGTCAATGGCAGAGGGGGATCTCAGGTGACCCCGCTGCATGCGGCTTCAGTCGAGGGACATTTGGAGGTGGCATCGCTGCTCCTTAAAAACGGCGCAGATCTTAACTCTCGTGACAATCGTGGCAGGGCCCCACTTCACAGGGTATCACAGGGCGGACAGCTCGTCATGACGCAATCATCACTCGAGATTGCGCGTCTCCTTGTGAATTCTGGTGCGGACGTGAGTGTCACCGACGATGAAGGTTGGACCCCGCTACATGCAGCAGCACGAAGTGGGTACCGTGAGATCGTGGACCTGTTACTCGGATCTGGGGCAAGTCTCGATGTTCGAAATATGCATCAGTGGACACCGTTGCACGTGACCTGTGGCAATGGGAAGCTGGACATTTCACGTTTCCTTATAGATCGAGACTCGGACGTGAATTCCCGGGATGAGAATGGCTTCATTCCATTACACACGGCATTACGATTTGGACACATTGATATCGCACAGCTTTTGCTGGAACGCGGCTCCCATGCGAACGAACACGCGGCACAACGTTGGACCCCTCTGCACCTCGCGTCACGATGTGGACACCTTCACCCCGCAAGGCTCTTGATTGACAACGGTGCTGATGTGAACGCACACGCAGTAGACCGCTGGACACCAGTGCATTTCGCGTCAGCTGGTGGGCACCTCGACATCGCAAAGTTACTGGTCGAGCGAGGTGCAAATGTCCACAGTCAGAATGACAAGGAGGAGACACCCTTGGACCGCGCCGCAGAGTATGGGTACCTCGACGTCGCGCGCTTCTTGATCGAGAGTGGTGCGGCCGTGTCTTCCCGGGATAACAAAGGCTGGACTCCTTTCCACACGGCATCGTATTTTGGACATCTTCACATCGCGAAGTTCTTGCTAGAGTGTGGCATCGATGTTGACATCCGGAACAGAAGCGAAGAGACGTCATTACACCTGGCATCCAGCAACGGCAAACTCGACGTTGCACGCTTCCTAATTGAGCACGGCGCAGATATCCATGCTGGGGACAACAAGGGTTGGAACCCGCTGCACATCGCATCGCAAAATGGGCACCTTGACGTTGTGCAAATGTCAGTCGACATTGGCATTCTCGTCGATAGTCGGAACGAGACTCAAATGACCCCGTTAGCTTTGGCATCAAGCAAGGGAAATGTGGAAGTCGGGCGCTTCCTCATCGAGCGAGGTGCCGACGTGAACGCGCGAGACAACGAGAGCTGGGCTCCGTTACACTTCGCATCAAGATATGGACATTTTGACATGGCCCTGTTGCTGCTAGACCATGGCGTTGATGGGAACGTTCAGAAAGACGATCTTTGGAGCCCTTTACATCTAGCCTCAGCCAGCGGCCACGTCAAGATTGCCGAGTTGCTGGTCCAGCGTGGCGGGAGGGTCAACGTGTTCAATGGCGAGCAAGAAATACCACTTTTCCTAGCGGCAAGCCATGGGCAAGTCGAGATTGTCCGTCTTCTAATCGACCACAGAGCGATTCTGCATACCATCAATAGCAATGGATGGAGTCCGTTACACGCCGCATCGCGACATGGGCACCTCAGAGTCGTAAAGCTGTTGCTTCAGCGCGGCGCTCATGCCAACGTGCTCAATAATGACAATAAAACGGCGGCCGAATTGGCATCGGAAAATGGCCAAGCCGAAGTTGCGAAGTTCATCGCCGAGTACGAAGCAGATGACAGTGTTCGAAGCAAGATACGCTCGACTACGTTAGACACAGCTCAATACGACGCCGACGAAGATGGGAAGGATGAGGAGAACGCATCGTTGCTCAGTGCCTCAAAAGAAGGGAATGTTCACGTTGTAAAGTCGTTGCTCGAGCAGGGATCTGATGTCAACACCCGAAACTCACAACTCGTAACACCACTTCATGTGGCAACGTCCAAGGGGAACCTCGAGGTTGTTACCTTGCTTATTGAACGGGGCGCGGAAGTAGATCCATGTGATATGTGGGGCCACATCCCGCTGCACTTATCATCACGATTCGGTCACCTCGAAGTCTCGCGGGAGCTCGTCGATCACGGCGCAAACGTGAACGCAAGGAACCAGGACTTTTGGACTCCGTTACACCTTTCGGTAGGCAATGGACACCTCGGGATCGTGAGGCTGTTACTTGAACGTGGCGCGGACGTACGTGCAGTAAATAGCGAAGGCGAAACGGCATATCAAACCTCGCTGGCATTTGGGCATGAGGGGATTACACACTTACTCGCGGTGCATGGTGCGGAGAGAGCAAGGTTCGACTGAATCCGTTTCCGCAAATGCGATGTCTGACTGGCACTTTTATTTTAGGCCTTAGAGACAGTAAGGCTTTGAGAGATGCCTCTTGCGGAATGGGATTCCGTGTTAGTTTGTGCCAGTGGGTTCACGATTCTCAGAGACGGGTCAATACGTATAGCAACGGCCAACAGGAAACCTATCGTGTCTTAATGTCCTTGGTGTACTGCATTATCTTATTGTGTCCTTATTCCTCGCTTAATTTCAGAATGACCGCACCCACTCCAACTCAGTTTCGTTATTTCCGCAGAGAAGGATATCAAAACAATCCATGGCTAAGATATATCTATCTCCGGTAAGATAATAAGGGCGTGGACGTCGAGGGCCTAAAATGGAAGAGTGAAGCGTATGACATCAGCAGAGAAGAGCGAATCACAACAAGATTGGATAAGCTATTCTGGATAACCTGAGATGGAAGTATAAGCCTTCTCTGTTTTATCTCAAGGAAAACGGGAGACCAACGACATCTGGAGACAGACGGGGTGGCAGCGGAGAGGAAAGGCTAGGTTGACGGGATTCAAGCAATTAGAGGAAGGACTTCCTCGAGCCGATAGTAAGTAAGGAGGAAGAGGACTGAGATCGTGTGGGTGTCGCATGAGTAAATTGGACGGGAATGGTGAGGGAAGGCGAAATTGATAGGCAAGGTGGGGAAGAACAGTACTGCCGAAACCGCGCGACTGTCGCACGACTGAATGGGACGTGCGAGAAAGAAAGATAAATTTGATGCCGTTAAGTTAAAACTCGATGAGCGTGGCTTCCTCTGGACGCTCCTTTTTTGGGGGGAGGGGAGAGGTGTGAAACGGCGTGTTTGTTGCATGACTGGATGGGGGAGGAGAAGGCTTGCGGGAAAGAAATGAGAAGGGTAGCCCCTCAGAAGAGGGTAAGCCGTATGCCGCAGCAATTGAAGAGGAGCGGGTGAGTGGGGAAAGAAGAGGGTTGGATGCAAGCCGGAGGGAGGGAAGGGAGCTGGGAGGAGGTGAACTAGGGGGCGGGGGACTGGGAGGTGAACTGGGAGGAGGGACACTGGGAGGAGGGGAACCGGCAGAATGGGAGCCGGGAGGGGTGTGATCGATAGGATGAGGTGAGGAGGGAGAATCCTGAAACGGCGTTGGGGTAGGTGATTTGATGGCGGGGCTGGGCTGTCTTGCGCGATCCTCAACATCGTCATCACCGAAACCAATTATTAGCTCCTTCGGCCCGCCCCTGGTGTTCTCCTCGGGGATGGCCTGCACACCACTTTGTCCCAAAATGTCCAGATTCGCCGGGATTGCTTTGGCGGCGATCGGGAAACCATATCGAATATCCGGTACAACAGCAGGCCCAGCTGAATTCGACTGCAAGGACTGAATGTAGTTTGTAAATTACTGGTAGAACGTGCAGAGTATTGAGAATTACCCTGATGTGATTCTGATAAGTTTCCAGCCTTGCATACATGTCATCGAGCCGGCGCCGATACCGTTCAAACCATATAGAGAATGGCAGGAGGCTAAAGAAGAGCTTGAAAATAACGTCCCAGGTAAATGAGAACACCCATCCGAGCAATGATACTGCGCAGAATCTGATCGACGGGCATCAGCTCAGCTGATGAACACTATAAAGGTATTTCCTCACGTGACGATGACGGCAGTCAAAAGTCTATCACCCTCTTCATGAGCGAACTTGCTGAGGCTTGTCCAGACGCTTAAGAGTGAGTATCTTGTCTTATCACGCACTGGAGGAATGTCCCTGGGGCATGGGGATAAGTTTCGCAATCCTTAGATAGCGGGGCAACGAAGTACTCAGCAGCATGCCCAGGTCCACCGAGGGTACTGTCAACTGAGTTTTGGGGGGTGGAAGGTGCAATGTCACTATGGTCTACTAGTAGGGAAGCCTCGCGCTTACTTGTGTCTCCTCGAGGCGTTGGCACCGGAAAGCTGTCTGGTAGAGAGCTGGTGGAGGCGTCCCCTGAGTCGCTGGCGTGGCCGAGATCAATGGGTGACCATTGGGGTGGACTCGTAGTGTCTGTCAAGAGTGACGATGTCAGGCAAAAATAATTCCATACAGATTGCGTTACCTACTCCAGTTCTCCGATGTCATCGATAGCATAGCTACCTTGACAATAGACGTATCGGTACTTGGACCACCATCAATCGGGGACAAATCTTTGCGTGTGGAAACCTCCGTTAGAATGAAGGTCATGATCACCGTTGGCAGCTCACCCCACGAAACTTTATTTATCTCTATGTTGGACCTCTGGAGGAGATCCATCATCACGTCTGGTTCAAGGCTTTCTAGTGACTGCTAAGATGAGACGATATCGTAACTGCTACTCAAAAGTCTACTCACAGTGTCATGGCCAAGTCCGTAAACTATCTTCAAGTTATCGTCATGAGCGAGCACCATATCACAATCAGATGCCCGCTACATAGTTCACATTGAGATCGGGTGTGTTGTGGGCAGCAAAGACAAGAGAACAGGTCGGACTTACCTCAGCGATATATTCTATTAAGAGATGGAGAGGATCATGGTACTTTGAAATATCAGACAAGACTGAGAGAGGTTGAACAGAATCCTTCACCTCTGGGATCGCGGGTATTGATATAACTTCCCTGTCTGGATCACAGTCAAACCCCCCTGGGTCCGGAGAGGGACCCGCGGCCGCTTTAAGACGCCTTGGCAATATCCAAAAGGAACGAGCAACACGAAATCCTCGTATAAATACACATTGATTCTCAGGCAGGTTCTGATGGACAGGAAGTCGCGCCGAAGCTGTCTCAGATTCGTTGATTATTTCAAACGACATATAAACGTACCGCCCCTTCAGGTCCATGGCGTAACACAGCCCCCCGAGCATTCCCACGTGAGGATTGGAAGTTGATGGTAGTATCATGGGCTTCGACCTTTACTCCAAATGAGACCTGTGAATCAACCTGATTTCCTAGGAAAGCAACGTTTGTCCAAGATCTCGTGCGATCACAGCCAGTAACCAAGATGATCTCTTCCATCTGGTCGATCCCCAACCCCAGCTTTCGGGCGAAGGCGAACCAGCTGTCGATATTCCTCACTATCCACCGCCTGAAATCACCCTGTGCAAGAGTATCTTCACGTCGAGTTGTTACTGGCAGGGATAATACTGCGGCTCCTCGAGTCCTTTTATGACGAAACGTGACCTGGGGGAAATCATCTGGGCTGAGACGATATCAGCGATGAGAGTGATGATTCAGAATGTGAATTGCAATCACCTGGCATTATAGCCCGGGTCAGGCTCTATGCTGACCCCAGCCGAACAGTAATCATTGCTACTGAGAAAACTCGTGTCGAGATGATCGAATAGTGTGGGTTCGAGGGGTTCATGATATTCTGGCACGCCTCGCTCGTGGGATGGATGGTCTGCCGGAAGCATGGCGTTGAAAAGGCGATGGAATTTGCCTCTACGTATGAAACCGACATCGCCGACTTGTACGGGCCTATCTGGTCTTCTTGGGCTTGGCTCCCATAGGGCATGTCCGTACGAAGGATACTTGATGGCAAGCTGTTCGCGGAAGATGTCGTAGTCGGCCATCGGGGATCGCAAGAGTCAGGAAAACTCTTAACGCCCGTGGGGGTACTGGGGGGTACTGTAGAGTAGAGGAACGGAGTACTCGGGCGCCAAACGTGCCAGACACGCATTGCGAGGCAGTGCAGTCCACCTAAAATGGCACCATGACCAGCGCCTGCTGCGAGCGCTGATTAACTGCTGGCTTGTGCTTGTTGAAGCCCACGACGCCGGGCTATTCCCGGGTCCTCGGCCCGGCGGTCATGCCACCTCCGCTATCGATGCTGTAACGTCGAATTCCGTTCTATGTATGTATGTGCGTCACGCCGCCTCCCGTCCCGTCCCGTCATATCGTCGCCTTATTTGGTCTTTCCGGTTCAGAGTAATTCTCATGGATAAGGCTCGGTTACCTCAAAGGGTAGTTCGGTCGGACCTCTCAACCGGGGCGTGTCAAATTTAGTTTCTCATACCCTTTCACATATTCCTCGCCACCTTGTCTGTATTGTCGGAGCTGTCATCCTGATTTCAATCCTTCTCCCATGGTTCCTTCGCTGTTGCTATCGTATCCGTCCTTTATGCCGTGGCCGCTGCTTTCTATCGTGCAAGTGCCAGGGAGACGAATGTGCGTGCTTTCCAAATATGAAGCTGTTTCTTTACGGTAATGAGGCGCGGACGTACATGCAGTGAATAGCGAGGGAGAAACGGCACACCATACCTCGCTGGCATTTGGACATGAGGGGATTATGCACTTACTCGAGGTGCATGGTGGAAGGAGTGCAAGGTTCGATTAAATTCCTCTATGCCACAAATGCGATTCCATATTAGGTTTGTGCCAGTGGGTTCACGATTCAACACGAAATTTACAGGCGGCACGACAAACGGATTCTTGAGGCTGTGCAGCCCTTAGCCCCGCGAAAACTTTCGTGCTTCCCTGATACGGTAGAGGAAAGGGGTCAATACAGTATGACAACAGGAAACCTATCGTGCTTACAGTAATTTCCTTGATGTATTTATCCTATTACGTCCCATTTCTTCGCTAGTGTTCTCAATGCACGAGGCAGACCTTTTTATTCATGTTCACTTTGGCGTTGCTAAATGGACGGCGGAGAACTTGAAGTGACAGGCACATGGTCATCACAGTCTCACATGAGATGCATGTCTGAAGGGTGTCTCCTGTTCTATTCGGTCGAGTTGCTTGAAAATATGACAGTAGATTCTTGTGCGATGGAGATCACTGTAACACAGATTACACCACTCGAGATAATCTGAAGCAAGTCCACTGCTACTGAAAGCTTTGAACCTGCATGTGTTCCCATCATGTTATATCAATATCTACGGTAATCAACCAACTTCCGCCTGACCACACAACCCACTCGGCTTCGTTATTTCCCAGAGAATGTCATCAAAAACATCCAAAGCTAAGATGAAGGCAGTATGTCTATCTCCTCCAATAAGATAATAAAGGCGTGAAAGCCGAGGGCCTAAAATGGCTTTCGAGAGACGCATGGTCGGCAGCAAGAATGAAGCGCATCACATCAGCAGGCGTACGCTAGAACGGTGAATCACAACAAGATTGGATGTCATATTCAGGATAACCCCGAGATGGAAGTATGTAAACCTTCTCTGTTTCATCTTAATGTCCTAAGGAAAACGGGAGATCAACGATGTGGAGAGAGACGGGGAAGGGTACCGGAGAGGAAAGGCTAAGTTAACGGGATCCTCCGGCTGATAGTAAGGGAAGAGGACTGAGATGGTGTGGGTGTCGCATGTGTGAATGGGACAGGAAACAGGAGGAAAGGCGAAATCGACAGGGCAGGGCGGGGAAGAAGGGTGCTGCTGAAACCGCGCGACTGTCGCACGACTGAATGGGACGGGCAAGAAAGAAAGGTAATTTGATGCGATTAAAACTCGATGAGTGTGGCTTCCTCTGAACGCTCCTTTTGGGGGGAGGGGGGAGGGGAGGGGTGTGAAACGGCGTGTTTGTTGCATGACTGGATGGGGCAGGAGAGGGCTTGCGGAGTTGCGGGAAAGAAATGAGAAGGGTAGCCCCTCAGAAGAGTCGGATGCAAGCCGGAGGGGCGGAATGGAACTAAGAGGAGGGGAACGAGGGGGAGGTGGACTGGGAGGTGGGGGAACTGAAAGGTGGGACACTGGGAGGTGGACTGGGAGGAAGGGAGCCGAGAGGAGGGACAGTGGGAGGAGGGATACCGGGAGGAGAGGAGCCGGGAAGAAGAGAGCTGGAAGGAGGGATGTGTTCGATAGGATGAGGGGCAACTGGAATAGGCTCATCAATCTTCGGGGGGTTCTCATCCACCTTAGCC
The DNA here is from genome assembly GCA_015178965.1 of Russula ochroleuca. Taxonomy (NCBI): domain Eukaryota; kingdom Fungi; phylum Basidiomycota; class Agaricomycetes; order Russulales; family Russulaceae; genus Russula; species Russula ochroleuca. The sequence continues at coordinate 1,641,205 of WHVB01000002.1, forward strand.
GGAGCGGCAGCCTCAATTTTCTTGGGCTTGAACAAATCGCCAACACGCGAAGACAACCTGCGCCCAACCTTCACAGCGGTCTGCCTGACGTCTTTCCTCTGAACCTCTTTCTCCTCTTTCTGCTCCTGTAAAACTGTAAGACCCAAATTGCACACGACCTAAAAAATTTAGACACTTACGGCCTCTTCCTCGGGTGAGGGGGGAGAATACTGAAACGGTGTCAGGAGTGATCTGACGTCGGGGCTGGGCCGTCTTGCGGTCTCTTCCTTGGGTGAGGGGGGAGAATGCTGAAACGGCGTTGGGACGGGTGATTTGATGTCGGGCCCGGGCCGTCTTGCGCGACCCTCAACATCATCATCACCGGGCTCATCAATCTTCGGGGGGTTCTCATCCACCTTAGCACTGGAGGGAGGGGAGCTGGGAAGAGGGATACCGGGAGGAGAGGAGCCGGGAAGAAGAGAGCTGGAAGGAGGGGTGTGTTCGGTAGGATGAGGGGCAACTGGAGTAGGCTCATCAATCTTCGGGGGGGTTCTCATCCACCTTAGCCGGAGCGGCAGCCTCGATTATCTTGGGCTTGAACGATTCGTTAACACGCGAAGACAACCTGCGCCCAACCTTCACAGCGGTCTGCCTGACGTCTTTCCTCTGAACCTCTTTCTCCTCTTTCTGCTCCTTCTGTAAAACTGTGAGACCCAAATTGCACACGACCTAAAAAATATAGACACTTACGGCCTCTTCCTCGGGTGAGGGGGGAGAGTACTGAAACGGCGTCGGGAGTGACTTGATGTCGGGGCTGGGCCGTCTTGCGGTCTCTTCCTTGGGTGAGGGGGGATCATAAATCTGAAACGGCGGTAGGGGTGGTGATTTGGCGGCAATCGGGAAACTATATCGAACATCGGGTACAACAACAGCAGGCCCAGCTAGATTCGACTGCAAGGACTAAATGTAGTTTGTAAATTACTGGTGGAACGTGCAGAATATTGAGAATTACCCTGACGTGATTTTGATAAGCTTCCAGCCTTGCATACATGTCATCGAGCCGGCGCCGATACCGTTCAAACCATATAGAGAATGGCAGGAGGCTAAAGAAGAGCTTGAAAATAACGTCCCAGGTAAATGAGAACACCCATCCGAGCAATGATACTGCGCAGAATCTGATCGACGGGCATCAACTCAGTTGATGGAACACTAAAGGTATTTCCTCACGTGACGATGACGGCAGTCAAAAGTCTGTCACCCTCTTCATGAGCGAACTTGCTGAGGCTTGTCCAGACGCTTAGGGGTGAGTATATTGTCTTATCACGCACTGGATGGATGTCCCTGGGGCATGGGGATAAGTTTTCGAATCTTAGATAGCGAGGGCAACGCAGTACTTAGCAGCAGGCCCAGGTCCATGGAGGGTACTATCGGCTAAGTCTTGCAGTGTGGAAGGTGCAATGTCTGCTAGTAGGGAGGCCTCGCGCTTACTTGTGTCTCCTTGAGTCGTTGGCACCGGAAAGCTATCTGGTAGAGAGCTCGTGAATGCGCCCCCTGGTTCACTAGCGTGGCCGATATCAATGTTTTGCGCGGAGAGGGGTGACCATTGGGGTGAACTCGCAGTGTCTGTCGTGAGACAATGTCAGACAAAACCATTCCATACAGATTGCGTTACTTACTCCAGTTCTGCAATGTCATCGACAGCATAGCTACCTTGACAATAGACGTATCGGTGCTTGGGCCACTGTCAGTCGAGGACAAATCTTTGGGTGTGGAAACCTCCGTGAGAATCAAGGTCATGATTCTATCAAGGTTGGAAGCTCACCCCACGAAGCTTTATTTATTTCTATGTTGGACCTCTGGAGGAGATCCATCATCACGTCTGGTTCAAGGCTTTCTAGTGACTGCTAAGATGAGACGATAACGTAACTGCTATTCAAAAGACTCACAGTGTCATGGCCAAGTCCGTCAATCATCACCAAGTCATCGTCATGAGCGAGCACCATATCACAATCAGATGCCCGCTGTATAGTTCACGTTAAGATCGGGCGTATTGTGGGCAGCAAAGACAAAACGAGGTAAACAGTACTTACCTCAGCGATATATTCTATTAAGAGGTGAAGAGGATCACGGTACTTTGAAACATCAGAGAAGGCTGAGAGAGGTCGAACAGAATCCTTCACCTCTGTTGTCGCGGGTATTGATATAACTTCCCTGTCCGGATCACAGTCATCCCCCCCTGGGTCGGGAGAGGGTCCCGCAGCCGCTTTAAGACGCTTTGGCAATATCCAGAAGGAGCGAGCGACACGAAATCCTCGGATAAATACGCATTGATTCTCGGGCAGGTTCTAATGGGCACATATGTCGCGCCGAAGCTGTCTCAGATTCGTCGATTATTTCAAACGGCGTACAAACGTACCATCCCTTCAGGCCCATGGCATAACACAGCCCCCCGAGCATTCCCACGTGAGGATTGGAAGCTGATGCTAGTATCAGGGCCTTCGACCTTTACTCCAAATCCAAATGAGACTTGTGCATCAACCTGGTTTCCTAGGAAAGCAACGTTTGTCCAAGACCTTGTGCGATCACAGCCAGTAACCAGGATGATTTCTTCCATCTGTTCGATCCCCAGCCCCAGCTTTCGGGCGAAGGCGAACCAGCTGTCGATATTCTTCACTATCCACCGCTTAAAAACATCATTTGCAAGAGTGTCTTCACGCCGTGCCTTCATTGGCAGGGATAATACTGCGGCTCCTCGAGTCCTTTTATAACGAAACGTGACCTGGGGGAAATCGTCTGGGCTGAGACGATATCAGCGATGATAGTTCAGAGTCCGAATTGCAATTACCTGGCATTATAGCCTGGGTCAGGCTCTACGCTGACCCCGGTCGAACAGTAATCATTGCAACCAAGAGAACGTGTGTCGAGATGATCTGACAATGTGGGGAGGGGTTTATGATATTCTGGCACGCCACGCTCGTGGGATGGATGGTCTGCCGGAAGCAGGGCGTTGAAAAGGCGGTGGAATCTGCCGCTACGTATGAAACCGACGTCGCCGACTTGCACGGGCCTATCTGGTCTTGTTGGACTTGGCTCCCACAGGGCATGTCCGTACGAAGGATACTTGATGGCAAGCCGTTCGCGGAAGATGTCGTGTTCGGCCATCAGGGACTGCAGGTCAAGAATACTCTAAACGTCCGTGGGGGTGGGGTGGGGTAATGTAGAGGATGTGACAGCTAAGGGCACAGCGTTCTCGCGGAGGTCACGCGTCAAACGTGCCCAACACGCATGCGGGGCAGTCTACTGTAGTCCACCTAAAATGGTACCACGACCAGCGCCTGCTGTGAGCGCTGGTTACTGTAATTGCTGGTTTGTTACAATAAGGTACTATCGCGTTAGTAGTAATGCAAATGTTCACACACATGCAAATTTCAAAGATTGTGGTCGATCGCCACATTCCCTTAACCTTTTCAGCCCAAAAAAAATACAGTAGTTAGAGTAGCATCTATGGTTGTGAGATCATAGATAAATAAAAAGATCTATTCAAAATTACAAGTACGGTGCGACCAAAAATACGAAGGAGTGGGAAATTGTGCCATCGATGACCCCCAGATTTGACCGATGCCGATGGTGTCACGCTGATCTGTTGGGCTAGGGTGTTGGAGCGCATCACTAACATCACCCATGGCCAATTTGAGGGGATGCAGGGCATGCGATCATGCAATGGAATGAAATCTCATTCTGGGGGTGACAAGAGCGTGATCAATTTGAGCTCCTACTGTACTATCACGTGCAGTGGTATTCAAAATGACAGAGTTACAGCGAGATTCATAATAGATGGCCCCTGAAAAAAATAGATGACACATTGGCTGAGATTAAATGAGGTTCGGCTGCTCATGCCGATCCTTTTTCTCACACTAAAAGTATTGTCGTAATTAAACATGTAGGGAGGGGTTAGTTAATAACCCCAAATTTGTCAGGTAACTAATATTTTTGAAATTTCTATGTCTACTTAACTATGACTCAGTTTGAAAGTCCGTCTAGTGCAGGTCGGATGGCAGGGGCCATCTATTATGAATCTCGCTGTATTCAAAATCCATTCTGTGGACACATCTATGACATCAAACCCTTCGGAAATGTAAGATCAGTACCTAGACATTATACAGAAAAGAGCCTACAAAAGTTTGGGGGAAAAATGTAAAGCCGATGTCTTTCTGCATGATAATCTTTGTGTGTGGCACAACAACTTGTGGGATGTTATGCCACTACTGTCCTCTAAAAATTTCCAGAAATTTCCAAATTTTTTTAGGGTGCCATCTTAACAGCTTAGAAGAGAACTGTCAATTTATATGGTGTCTACATATCAGTTTGGAGAGATACATGGATGCAATGGTTGACCTGTGACAATTGTAGATGTAAGTTTAAACTCCGCTTTTTTTGACACCAGTGGGTGTGACACGACACGATGCTGCTGCTGCAACTTGGTTTATTGTACCACTGGCAGTGCCAGTGTCCGGTGCTAGACACCTTCTCCTAGTTTTTGAATGCCTAGAAAGAAAGCAGCCAATGCCCGTGATATTGAAGACATCTTACAAGAGGGTTGCACAATCCTTGCTGGTCAAGAGCAACCCCGATACACAGCTGTTTGTCAGATGCTTGAAGCACGTCATGGTGTGGTGGTCCCTTATCATACACTTTGGAATCGGTTTCTGGGGAAGACTGTACCCCATAGCAAGGCACATTGATAAGCTCCGCCTCTGGTACGGCGAGAGGTGAGGTGTTTTGCGGACCGACGGACTGGCTGGGATCACGTGATCCCATGACTCCTGTACTATACACGCGTGGCTCACCGACTGGACTGGATGACTGAGACTCTTACTGTACCGCTGACTGATGACTGACTGATGGATGACTCACAAGCGCATCATGCTTACTGTACGATAGGGTAGATGACTGATCCCTTACAAACCGGCTTAGTAACCGGTTCTAAAGACTATTAGTCATACTAGGTTCGACCCTGTATATATACGACTCAATACGGACAGTTGAGCCTTAAGCTCGACTTTGCTTTGCAATCGCAGCCTCTTGTATACTCCTGTCTACTGCGCGGCCCCTCTCTACTCTTCCCTCTACTCTAAAAAGGTCCTTAAAGGCGGACCTTTGCCTTCGAAGCTTAGTGATTGGGCTATACCAATCAACGCGCATCTCAGGAGTCTGAACACGTGCTCCGGCACGCTTCGGACCGCACACTTTCCTAAACCGTCAGGTGTGCACGAAGCCCCGCTGCGGGCTTAACACAAGTCGAGCTTCTCTTAGCCAACCTGGCTGACATACTACTCGACCTTGGAAGAAGACGAAAGCTCTCAAAGAGCCCCGACATCCGGTTCAGAAATAGAACCACCGACGACCTCCCTACAGAAATACAGGGAAAAGCCTTCTGGCAAGAATCAAGGACCGAGGGACGATCAGCATATCACCTCAAAGAAGGGTTGTACACATACCCTGTTGAATACATCAACGGAACTTGGTACCGCATCAGCTGGACCATCGACGAGTGCTACGAAGTTAGCAGAGAAGACGAGATCCAAAATCCTCACGAATCAGGACTAGGAACTAAAAGCCAACCGTTCCTACTCGCCCCAGATCTCGAACGAATCTACACAGAAGTCACACAAGGAAGTGACGAAGCACCCGAAGTAAAAACTACTTCGCCAGCTTCAGACCCAGACATCCCTACAACCGACCTAGCTCACGCACCGGTCATCGAACAACTCACAACAGCAATGGCAGCAATCGCCGTAGCCCATGTACAACCAGCACAAGTGGCCGGACCAGCACAAGCACAACAACCTGCAGGAGGACAACCCCAACAAGCACCTGCCGGAGGACAACCACCTGCTGGAGGACAACCACCCGCCGGAGGACAACCAGGCGGCGGAGGAGGTGGTGGAGGAGGAGGCGGTGGAGGCGGTGGAGGCCCACCAGCAGCAGGACAAGCAGCTGCAGGACAGGCAGCAGCCGCGCCACCCCGCAGCGAAGCTCTTAAAGGGATGATCCCTCAGATCTTCCAAGGAGACAGAAAGGACGCAGAACGCTTCATGCAACAATTCGGAGCATATCGCTTCCTTAACCGGCACAACTCCACCTTCACAAACAAAGCGGAACAAGTCGCTTATGCGCTCACCTTCATCAAAGGACCATTGGTCGACGACTGGGCCTACGACATGGCAGACCAACTATCTATCAAGGTAGAAGGAAACCCAACCACAGGGGCCCCCCCCACGCATGCAGAAAACGACCCAACCCTATGGGAATGGTTCGCCAGAGCGTTCAGAGACGCCTATACCGACTCTACCAAGAAACAAGACGCGTACTCTCGTCTCACAAAAATGGAACTAGATGTAGACAAGGTCGACTCCTCGATCACACTCTTCAAACGTCTCATCCGCGAAGCAGGATGGGGACCGGACGCAGAAGGAACGATTAAATTGTTCCAAGACATCCTACCAGTCGGACTCCATCGCGTCATCCGTCAACGAGAAATTCTACCAGCAACCATGGAAGAATGGTACGACGCAACCCGAAAGACGGTCCAAAGGTGGCAAGACCTAAACGACAACATCGGACCCAAGGGAGGACCTGGCCACATCTCCACCCGAGCCAACAGGATGCGCAGCTACCAAAAGCCTGCCCCGCCAAGACGACCAAAGGATCCGAACGCAATGGACATCGACGCCATCCGTACCACCGGAAAGTTGACAGATGAAGAACGCACCAAACTAATGAAGGAAGGAAGATGCTTCCGTTGCCGCAAATTGGGACACATGTCCCGAGCCTGCCCTGACAAAGGCAAGGGAAAGAACCCCGATCGACCTCGCAGCTCCCAAGGGCAGTACACCAAAGAAAAGCCCAAGGTACGAGCCGCAGTAATCAACGAAGACGAAGAGGAGGAACAGCACAGCGAAGCAGAGACCTCGACCACCGCACCTCCCTCTTATACCAAAAAGGACGTACTCCAATACATCAGGGGAATGACCATCGAAGACCGAGAGAACCTCTACGAGGAACTATCGGCTAAGGCGGATTTTTAGAGAGCTCAAAGCCGACGGTCTGGCTTAGAGCAACGGGATTGCAAGATACGATGTACATTAGGAAACTCTCGACTCTGAATATGAACATTTCCTTTCGAACCTCGCAATCCAAGGCCGACGAATCCGCTCTTATAGATAGCGGTGCTACTGACAACTTCATCGATGAAGACACATGGAAACGACTCGGAATCGGACGTAAGGAACTGGCCCGGCCAGTAACCGTCCACAACGTCGACGGAACAGAGAATAAACAGGGAAAAATCACCCACTACTGCTGGCTCCGCATCGTCAAAGGAGACAAGCATACCCTGCAACGATTCTACATCACGAGCCTAGGAAAGGACCGCATAATCCTGGGATACCCCTTCCTATATGACTTCAATCCGAAAATCAATTGGAAGACAGGGAAGATCTCTGGAGAACCAGTACAACTCCAAAGCAGCCGATACATGTATAGCGCCAAACGCATCTTCTTTATGCAACGAGAAGCGATCAAACAACTAGGAACACCCAAGGAAGACGAGGCGATCTACGTGCGGAGGACCAATATCGCACAAGAATGGGCCCAAAAGGCGGATAAAGATAAAATCCACCTCACTATTGACACCGTCCCAAAAGAATACCGAAGACACCTAAAGGTATTCTCTGAAGAGGAAGCACGGCGCTTCCCTCCAGCAAGATCGGAAGACATGACAATCAAGTTAACTCCCGACGCACCCAAGGAGTTAAATTGCAAGGTATACCCCCTATCAAAAGACGAACGCGAACTCCTACAGAGGTGGATCCTCGAAGAAGAAGAACTGGGACGAATCTATGAAGGACCATCGCCCTACACGGCACCAGTCTACTTCATCAACAAAAAGGACAGTTCAGAAAAGAGGATCATCATGGACTACCGCCAACTAAACAAGTACACCGTCCGAGACAACAACCCGCTACCCAATATCCAGTCTGCGTTAGAAAGACTGCATGGCAAATTGTTGTTCTCGAAGTTCGACATCCGCTGGGGTTACAACAATATCCGCATCGCCGAAGAAGATCAAGAAAAGGCAGCATTTAAAACACCCCAAGGCACTTACGTCCCTCGAGTGATGTACTTCGGCCTCACCAACGCACCCCCTTTCTTTCAACGAACGATGCACCGAGATTTCCGCCCCCTCCTCCAGAAGTACCCCGAGAACCTAGGGAATTATATGGACGATTGGTGGATAGCCACGGCTAACGATGACGAAGGACGCCGACTACACAAACAGATCGTCCACGACTTCCTCGACAAAATGGAAGAATGCTCGTACTTCCTGAAACCGAAGAAATGCCAATTCGAAAAGGACGAAATGGAAATCCTCGGATGGCTCGTAGGAGGAGGAAAAGTTCGCATCGACCCCGCCAAGGTAAAAGGAATATCGGAATGGCCCAGGACACTCAAAACGGTAGAAGAAGTTAGAAAGACCCTAGGCGTGCTAGGCTACCAAAGACCCTTCATCCAAGGGTTTGCGTCGATAGCCCGACCCCTACATGACCTCACAAAGAAAGGAACCCCCTTCATCTGGACCGAGAAATGCACAAACGCGCTGGACGAACTCATCACGCGAGTTACCACCGAACCAGTGCTTTGGCACCCAAACCCAGCAAAACCATACGAACTCGAAGTAGATGCCTCAGCCTTCGCACTAGGCAGTATCCTATACCAGAGAGATGACAACAACAAACGACGAGCGGTGGCCTACCACTCGAAAGCGCTGAATGCCGCGGAAAGGAATTACTCCATTGGAGACCGAGAATTCCTAGCCATCATCGAAGGCCTCAAACGCGTCCGACACCTCGTGATGGGATCACCCCATAAATTGACAATTTACACCGACCACGACAACCTTCGTTACTACCGACACCCCCAAAAGTTGAACAGACGCGTCGCCCGTTACATCGCGTTTCTAGCAGACTTCGACTTCGAGCTGGTCCACCTACCGGGAAAGAGGAACCAAGCAGATCCCCTATCTCGACGTCCAGATCACGACGACGGATCAGCAGACAATGAAGAAACCACGGCCCTCCCTAACGAATTATTCGCCAGGGCCATCGAAATCTCTATCCTAGAGCAACAGGTTCACCAACTACAGAAAGCAAATGAAGAACTGTGCCGAACTTGGAAAAGGAAGCACGGGATCTATCAAGACGAATGGAAGGTCTGGTGGAAGGCGGGATCATTAGTAATCCCTGAAGATGTACAACTCCGACGCACGTTCCTCCAGGAATACCACGACACTCCGACGTCGGGACATCCCGGAGTTTGGAAGACCTACCTAATGCTAAAACGGGATTACTGGTGGCCCACGATCCACAAGGATGTAGAAGACTACGTCAAGGGATGCGCCACCTGTCAGGCAGTGAAAACAATTACCCACCGCAACGTGCCCCCCATTGCGCCGATCGGTCCTGGTGAAGATACAACGCCCTTCGCCACTATCACAGTCGATTTCATTACGAAATTACCCGACTCACGCGGCTGTGATACGATTCTCACAATCACCGATCATGACTGCACCAAGGCCGTAATCCTGATCCCGTGCCGAGAAGACATGGGAAGCGAAGAGGTCGCAAAACTCTTCAGAGATCACGCGTTCCCCTACACAGGCATCCCCAAAAGGATCATATCAGACAGGGACACGCGGTTCACCTCGCAGTTTTTCAAGGAACTCTGCGCCCAGCTAGATATCAAACAAAACATGAGCTCCGCCTACCACCCTCAAACGGACGGACAGTCCGAACGAACGAACCAGACGGTAGAGACAATACTGAGGATCTTTTGCAACCACCAACAGGATAACTGGGCAGACTGGCTCAAGGTCGCCCAGTACATGATCAATTCCCGTCCTTCCTCGACCACAAAGAAACCCCCGTACGAATTATGGATGGGATTCATTCCCCGCACCCATCAACCCACGCGTGTCGGGAATGTACCGGCAATCGAGGAAAGGAAGTCCCAACTTCTAGAAGCCAGAAACAGCGCCCAAGAAGCCATCAGCAAGGCGCAGTCCCTTTGGACCAAGAACCCACATTTCCAAAGGTATCGCGTGGATCAGAAGGTCTGGCTGGAAGGAACCCACCTGCGAACGACACACCCCACGATGAAATTAAGGGCCAAACGCTTTGGACCCTTCAAGATAACGGAAGTACTCAGCGCCGTGACGTACAGATTGGACCTCCCAGCCGCATGGAGGATCCACAACGCATTCCACGCGGCTGTCCTTCACCCGTATAAGGAGACGGAGCTACACGGACCCAACTTCCTGGAAACACCTCCTGACCTGATCGAGGGACACGAGGAGTGGGAAGTAAACAACGTGTTAGCCTCAAGGCGAACAGGAAAGGCAAGGACGCTACAATACCTTGTCCGGTGGAAGGGGTTCTCCGAAGCCCACGACTCTTGGGAACCAAAACGGAACCTAAACAACGCCTCCGTGAAGGTGAAAGAGTTCCACGATAAGAACCCCAAAGCCATCCGGAGAATGGTTATAAACCCTCAGGGATCAACGATGGGATCCTCACCGCTCCCCGACATCACTACACTGTGCTCCCGGTTTGAAAACCTATCCTTGATGTCCTCACAATATAGCTCTCCCTCTCCCGCCACCCGCAACGCCATGTTGGCGGTCGACACTGAAGAAGTGGCGATATTGGAAGCCTCCCTCCACCCTACCACAGAACCGCCGCCAGCCTTCCCCGAAGAACCAGACTACGCACCACCAACCGACGCACCCCCCAGCTTCGAGCTGGAAGAATATCTACGACTGTCGCCATCACTATATAGCGTTCACGGACCCAGTCGAGTCCCCAGCCCCGAACCACTCCCTATTCCCCCACGCACCGACACACTCCCCCAGAGCAACCCCGAAGACCCGCGAAACCTCGTCCGCGGTCTTAGTAGCTTCGCAAGGGACCGACTCTTCTACTCCCCGACCGGCTTGGCGGCAGCACAGCTCATGCTGGAGCGACAGGAGGAGGCTGACCACCCCCTGGTGCTAGATCCCGAGACTAACGAAGTCCACCGCGCCGCCACTCCATTGTCCTCGGTATCAAGTACGACACCGAGCTCTTCCCCCGCCACATCCATGAACAGCTTCCCCTCGCATTATACCATTGAGGTCGACGTGGATGACCTCGTACAAACGCACCCGGGAGACGACTGGATAAGATATCAGCCGGAAATCCACCGCACCGCAATCAAAATCCCGGCGACCGAAGCAGAGCCGACCGTCAAGGTGGACGCCAGATTCATACGCTTCCGCCTCGACACCGTCACGGGAGAGCCCACCATTTACGGGACTATGGGAGCGGGGCGACCTGTGTACGCGGACCTCCTAGAGGCCGCCCCTGCATCTTGGGCGGCACCGGCCGACTATCGCGACGACAGACATTTCACCCTGCTAGCAGAAGAAAGAATGATGGGAGGACCAATGGAGAGGGCAATAGAAGACTTGGGAGATTACGGGGTAAAGGCGGACATCATCCGCCTCCGCAATCTCGAGGCCGACAAGCGCAAGCTGGCCTTCTGTCTCAAGGAGATCCAGGCCCTCGAAGCTTACACGCAGAAGAGGAGGGCTGAGTTCGGGATCCACCAACTCGCCCACGTCGGTCGGACCAAGGCAGTACGCCAAAGACTTATCAGGGCCAACGCCCGAGGACGACTTCTGGAGCTGGTGGATGAAGATCACGAGAGAGGGGAACTGGCACGGCGACACCGACGAGACAGACACGAGGTGGCACCCTACAGCAGGACGACCCGGCCCGACTCCAGACTGAGAGGAGGCGCGGGCAGTAGGGTATCTTGGAACAGCGAGAACGCCACGGACGAGGCCTTAGCACGGGACGAATTCGAGGAGCGCAAGCGCTGCTCCTACTGCCCGTGGTTCGATCACCTCTCCACCCACTGCGAAACGCCCCACCACCTCTGCTCCATTTCCACGTCGGGCTGGTGTCGAGTCCCCCGCCACCACCGCTTCTTCACCAACCAGATGCCGACCACCTGTCCCTATGGAGGACGACGCCGTCACGCGAACGGCCATTATCTCACCCGACAGCGCCACGCTCGCTACCTCACCTTGGAGGAACGCGAGATTGAGTACGACCATGTGAACGCAGGCTGCGACGACCTCTGCAAAGGGGAACTCAGCAGCGCAGGGATCGCCATGCGCCAGACGATCACTCAGGTCGTCCTCGATGAATTCGAGAACGCGGGCCTCCCTTATGCCCCTCGCTCCCCCTCGCCGCCATACGACTACGTCCCCGGAGACAACGAGGGATCCGACTAAGCGCGTGGAAGCGCTCCTTTGAGGGGAGGGTGGTGATAAGCTCCGCCTCTGGTACGGCGAGAGGTGAGGTGTTTTGCGGACCGACGGACTGGCTGGGATCACGTGATCCCATGACTCCTGTACTATACACGCGTGGCTCACCGACTGGACTGGATGACTGAGACTCTTACTGTACCGCTGACTGATGACTGACTGATGGATGACTCACAAGCGCATCATGCTTACTGTACGATAGGGTAGATGACTGATCCCTTACAAACCGGCTTAGTAACCGGTTCTAAAGACTATTAGTCATACTAGGTTCGACCCTGTATATATACGACTCAATACGGACAGTTGAGCCTTAAGCTCGACTTTGCTTTGCAATCGCAGCCTCTTGTATACTCCTGTCTACTGCGCGGCCCCTCTCTACTCTTCCCTCTACTCTAAAAAGGTCCTTAAAGGCGGACCTTTGCCTTCGAAGCTTAGTGATTGGGCTATACCAATCAACGCGCATCTCAGGAGTCTGAACACGTGCTCCGGCACGCTTCGGACCGCACACTTTCCTAAACCGTCAGGTGTGCACGAAGCCCCGCTGCGGGCTTAACACACATGTTCAGCAACAGCTCCTTTCCCCTGAGGCAGAGAAAGTCCTTGCCGACTGGATCGTTTTCCTCTCTGATACGGCTCATCCACTCAACAAGCGGACTATCCGAAAAAAAGCCGAGGCTCTTTGTGGTAGAAAGCCAAGTGTCCGCTGGATCTACTGGTTCCTTAATTGTTGGCCTAAGATCCAACTTGGATGACCATCTGGCTTGGACCCGAAGTGTGGCCAAGCATTTAACCGTCCAGTTGTTGGACGACATTTCAACCTCCTTCTTCAAATTGTTCAGAAACATGACATCCCAGTGGAGAACATCTACAACATGGATGAAAAGGGCTGTCAGCGTGGAGGTGGACGAAAGCAGTCTGGTCAGAAGTACTTTGTCCCTCGTTGTTGTTGTCCCAGATATAGGCAACGCGGCACAAATCTTGAGCTTATTACGATCATCAAATGTGTTTGTGCCGATGGGACTGCATTCCTCCCTGGATTTGTCTTTTCCGGCAAGGAATTCTTGCCTGAGTGGTTCACGGTTGACCCCAAAATTTCATATGTGGCCTTTGCTTGTCAATCACTCTGAAGCTGCTGTGTGACCAACCACCTTCCCCATTAGTGTAGCCATGTCAGAGAACGGCTGGACTGATGATTTCTTATGTAAAGAATGGTTTGTGAAGTCCTTTATTCCTCAAGCCATGGCACGAAATGAATCAGGAAAACCCATCCTGCTCATTTACGACTGTTACCGTCCCCTCGACCCTGGGACTTCCCCCCTTCGATCGACGGGGATATCAGCCACGCGGACGACCCAATGGAGTTGGATGACCCTGAGTAACGGTAAGATCGGACTAGTGTTATTAGTATACGCCTCACCTGATGTGGATGGACTACATGAGTCGCCCTGTGACTCAGCCCCTATGTACGTGACTCGCAGCCCCGTATCCTCATGCCCCGCGCCCTGTGCCCAGTACCCTGTACCCTGTACCATGTAAACAGTATAAGTACGACTCAACCGTGACTCTAGGTCGCTAAGTTGAGTCTCCTGTCCGTCTTACGACGGCAATATCATCTATTCTCCACTCCTAGCCAGAAGGCGGCCGCTAAGAGCCTTATCACTACCACCCCGAGTCTACTCGTTATCGTCGCGTAAGCAGCGGTGACATTAGACTCAACTTTCTTACCATCACGGAGGCCCCACCCAAGGACTACCTCACGGACTTTGGAGACGACGACAAACCACCAAAGAACGCGCACCTACGCAGAATTGACAAAGGAGTCATCCCCGGATACGACGGGATAGCAATACTATACCATCCTGATACGACCAAGAAGGCACAGGACTGCATAGACGGAACTCACGTCTGGATACACAACGAGAAAGGAGTCCTCACCCAAGTCTACCTCGAGGAGGACGGAGACAAGTTCAAATTAGTGCGAGGACCCAGAAGACCTGACATCGAAGCCCACAACGAGTTGAACGCACAAGAAAGACGCCGACGCAGACACGAAGGAGGAACATTCCTACCCATCCCCCTTGACTCCGACAGCGACGCCGAGGATAACACTCGACCCCCATCTCCCGTCTCCACAGATCAACAACCCAACTCGCCCACCACTGACGAAGAACCCACAGAGGACCCCACTAACACCACCATCAGAAACTCCCCACTCTTCGACACTCGACCATTCGCTTCATTGATACACGAACACGCTATGGCAACCACTACAGCGGACCACCACTACCGCCACCACAACCACCAAACCCAAGATAGTAGCCTCCGTGCAGAAAAAGCTAGACACGGCAATGAAGCGACAGCCGAGTAACAACCCCGGAGGAGGAAGCGGAAACCCCAGAGGGGGAGGAAGCAACCCCGGAGGAGGAGGAAGCAACCCCAGAGGAGGAGGAGGCAACCCCGGAGGAAACCCCGGAGCCCCCAATCCCCCGGCCGCACCACCAATGCCCCCAGCAAACCAAGACGCCCGCCTCATGGGGAGCGCCCCCACGGAGTTTGACGGAGACCGAGCGAAAGCGGATCAATTCATAAATGAACTACGACACTACTTCCGCGTAAACGCCACGGTCCCCGGCCTCCAATCCTGGATCCGCCGCGTAGCAATAGCACTGACGTTCATCAAAGGCCCAACCGTAGACGAATGGGCCCTCAACCAAGGAGACTGGGTGGATCGACTGGACCCACTCATCGAAGACGTCCCCGACGTCTGGATACACTTCCTGAACGAGTTCCGGAACCAATTCCAAGACACCCAAGCCGAAGAGCGAGCACGCCTTCAGATCGAGAACATGAAGATGAAATGGCCCGAAGTCGATCAATACATTCAAGACTTCGAGAGAGTCGCCCGAAAGGCCGAATATCCGCTCACAGCACCAGCAACCGTCAGATACTTCCTGAAAGGACTAACCAAGTCCATCGTTAACGACATAGTCAAACCTCCCAAGGTCAATACCTACGCAGAGATCAAACAGCGAGCAATAGACAGCGTAGCGTCCCAACTCCTCATCTACGAAATGTTCAAGCAGGATAAAGGCACCACAAACCGACCACCATCATCGAGATGGAACCGGTTCGCACAGCCCAACCCCACCAACCAACAGCCCAGTCGCCCCAATATCAGAGGATACAATTCCACCAACGCCCCCCGCCACCTAAACAACGCCCCCGTCCCAATGGACGTCGATGCAGACCGAGCACGCGCCAACCGAAACAATAACTGGAGGAACCGAAACCCCCAAGGGAGGACGGTCCAGATGCAGGACGAGCAAGGGAACGTCTACCAAGTGAACGTAGCCCAAACCCAACCAACCGACAGAAACCCCCGCAACGCCGACCGACCCCCACGCGGCGCCTGCTACGAATGTAACCAAGTTGGACACTTCGCGCGCAACTGCCCCAATCGGAAGAAGAAACCGCGCGTAGCCACGGCACAACTGGTCGACT
Organism: Russula ochroleuca; assembly: GCA_015178965.1. Classification (NCBI taxonomy): domain Eukaryota; kingdom Fungi; phylum Basidiomycota; class Agaricomycetes; order Russulales; family Russulaceae; genus Russula; species Russula ochroleuca. Next base: position 1,657,115 of record WHVB01000002.1, read on the forward strand.
GGATGTCAGACACCACGACCACTAACGAGAACCCAGTAGACGAAATAGCCACCAGACTGGCGGCCATGTCCACTGACCAACGAGACCAAGTAGCGGCACATTTCGGAGGAGGGATAGTAGCAGCTGAGGAAGAGGGTTTTCAGGACGCCTAACCAGTTCGGCCTTGGTTAGGGCATTAAGCACAAGGAGCGTGTATCTATCGAACCGTCGATCAATGACAATTCGTGTATATTTAAACTCCCTGTTCAAGAGGGCCGAAACCTCTGCACTACTAGACTCCGGCGCCACGGAGAACTTCATTAACCCCAACTACGCAAAAGAGCTCAAGCTGCCAATCGAAGAACTGGCAGAACCCCGCAAAGTGTTCAACGTGGATGGGACACAAAACCGCCACGGACAAATCACCCACTACACCGACCTGGACGTACGAACGGGCGACCAAACGCGCACAATGCGCTTCTTCCTCACCAACCTAGGCGAACAAAAGGTGATCCTAGGTTACCCATGGTTCGCCGCAGTCCAACCGGTCATCGACTGGGCAAAAGGATGGATCGCCTACGAACAACTACCCGTCGTTATCAAAGCCAGAATCAAGCGGACAACGGCAAAAATCCATACCGCCACAGCGACAGACCGACAAACACTAGCCTCAAAACTAGCCGAGAAACACGCAGCCCAACCCTCACCAATTCCAAAAGAGTACCGCCGACACTCATTCGTGTTCAGCGAGGCTGAATCGAAGCGGTTCCCACCACCACGAGAATGGGATCACGCCATAGAACTGAAACCAGGCCACCCAGAACACATGCCAGGAAAGGTGTACGCCCTAACCCAACCAGAACAAGAAGCACTAGCAACGTTCCTCCAAGAACACCTTGACAAAGGATACATCACCGAGTCCAAAAGTCAATTCGCGGCCCCATTCTTCTTCGTCAAAAAGAAAGACGGGAAGCTTCGACCAGTACAGGACTACCGAAAGCTCAATGAATGGACCCGCCGAAACGCCACACCACTCCCGCTCATCCCAGAACTCATCGCGAGAGTTAGAGGAGCCAGCCTATTCACCAAGTTCGACATCCGCTGGGGATATAACAACATACGAATACGCGATGGAGACCAATGGAAAGCAGCGTTCGTCACGAACCACGGCCTCTTCGAACCACAGGTGATGTTCTTTGGGATGACCAACTCCCCAGCCACCTTCCAGACCATGATGAACGCACTATTCAGAGAAGAACTCCGACAAGACTGGCTGTCGATCTACATGGACGACATCCTCATACACACCCGATCAGACCTTCCATACCACCGAACGAGAGTCCACCAAATCCTCAACAAGCTGCGCAAACACGACCTCTTCCTCAAACCAGAGAAGTGCGTCTTCGAAGCAAAGGAAGTCGAGTTCTTAGGTGTCATCCTGGGTCACAACACCATACGGATGGACCCAGCCAAGGTGCAAGGAGTAGCAGACTGGAAACCCCCACGAACAGTCCGAGACGTCAGAGCGTTCCTGGGATTCACAGGATACTACCGATACTTCATCAAAGACTACTCAAAGATCGCAAGACCACTGATCCACCTCACCAAGAAGGCGACACCATTCACATGGGGAGAAGCCCAAGTAAACGCCTTCGAGACCCTCAAAAAACACATGTGTCAAAACCCAATCCTACGCCAACCCGACTACGCCAAACCATTCTTCCTAGCCACAGACGCGTCCGCATACGGCGTGGGAGCCGTACTCTTACAGGAGGGAGATAAACACCCCAGAAAAACCTCACCAACCAAACACCCCATAGCCTACTACTCCGCAACATTCACCCCAACCGAGCGCAACTACGACATCTACGAAAGAGAACTCCTAGCACTAATGAAAGCCCTAGCCCACTGGCGACCCCACCTGGCAGGATCAACGATCCCAGTCACAGTCCTCACCGACCACGCAAACCTAACCTTCTGGAAATCCCCACGCAAGGTAAACCGCCGAGTAGCACGATGGTTCGCAGAACTCCAGGAGTACCACCTCAAGATCCAACATGTGCCAGGGAAACTCCATACCTCGGCAGACCTCCTCTCCCGACCCCCAGGAGTAGACAAGGGCGAAGCAGACAACCAAGACCTAACCCTCCTTCACCCAGACACCTTCATCAGGCTATCCACCACCGAAGACCCCAAAGACGAATGGTGGGAGTTAGAACGACGGATAGGGACAGCACAGCGAAAGTACCCCGCCGAAATCGCAAAGTGGATCAAACGACACAAGGCAACCATGACCCACTCGCACAACGACAACAACCTAAAGCACTGGCGCATACAAGGCAGAATCGCCGTACCACCAGATGACACCCTGAAGAAAGAAATCCTCCATCGGTTCCACGACCTAGAAATCAGGGGACACCCAGGGCGAGACCCCACCATCACAATCATCCGCCGACACTTCTGGTGGCCAGACATGAATGAATGGATTGCACAATACGTAAGAGGGTGCGCCAAATGCCAACAAGGCAAGAACCTTACAAGACGAGCCAAGGTCCCCCTCTACCGCATTCCCACACCGACCAACGCACTCCCATTCCAGATCGTAGCAATGGACCTGATTACCCAACTCCCGACCAGCAAAGGATACGACGCCATCCTCACGATAGTGGACCACGGATGCACGAGAGCGGCCGTATTCCTCCCCTGCAAAACAACAATCACCGGACAAGAAGTGGCCAAACTATACTACGACAACGTCTATCAATGGTTCGGCCTGCCCGATAAAGTCATATCCGACAGAGACCCTCGATTCACGTCCTTCTTTGCAAAGGCGCTCGCCCAACAACTGGGGATCAAACAAAACGTGTCCTCAGCGTTCCACCCCCAAACAGACGGACTATCAGAACGAACGAATCAATGGGTAGAGCAATACCTCCGCCTGACCACCAACAGCGCCCAAACCGACTGGAGTGATTGGCTAGGAATAGCCACCATGGTGCACAACAACCACAAGAACGCCACCATCAACATCGCCCCATCAGAAGCACTCCTCGGCTACACGCCTCGCCTACACCCTACAGACCCCCCTCCATCACTAAACCAACACGTGGAGGACAGGAAACAGATCGCCCTCGAAAGGCGTGCACAAGCAATCGAAGCCATCAATCGCACCGCCCATCAAACGCCACCACCCCAGTTCAACGTGGATCAAGAGGTCTGGCTAGAGGCCAAGAACCTCCGACTACCCTACCAGACCCCCAAACTAGCCCCTAAGCGACACGGCCCTTTCCGCATCAGTAAACAGGTGTCACCGGTGGCGTATCAGCTCCAGCTACCCAACGCCTGGAAGATCCACAACGTGTTCCACGCCAGCCTCCTCACCCCTTATCGCGAGACCCCGCAGCACGGCCCCAACTACATCAAACCACCCCCCGAACTGATCGAGGGTGAACACGAGTATGAAGTCGAGGCCATCGTTAATCACCGTCTCCACGGGAAGCGGAAGAGCCTGCAATACCTCCTCAAATGGAAGGGATACCCAGACGCAGACAACACATGGGAACCGGCCCCCCAAGTATACGCCCCCGCGTTAATCGAAGAGTATCACCAAAGACGCCCGCTCGAGCAACCGCATAAAAGGACGGGTCTGAGGACTCGAAGTAGCATCCTCTCCCCACACTCCGAACTACTATGTCCCACCAAACCATCCATCTCTCCCCCGTCGAAGATGCCAACTACGCCCCCGCCTCGCCCACCGACTCCTATGCCTCCACCGAGGCCCTCTTCATACCCGCCCCAGGGACCCCCTACCAGACGACCAGTCCCAATGGAGCCCTTCCTCTTGTTGAGGACTCCGCGCCCACTAACTCAGCACGGGTGCTTGCAGTGGACCTCGCCATCGGCGCTACGCAGCCAGCCATACCCCTATCACCCCGAGCCGTTAGCGCTATCGTCGAAGGACAAGCCGACGCCCTCACGGCTCCAGTTCTCCTCCGCATGGTCCGCGGTCTCATCATCACCGCCAAGCGCACCGAGGACCGGATGGAAGCCGTTAGGTTTACGGCCGAAGAACAAGCCGCGGAACTGGAGCAGAGCCGGGATCAACGCGACATACTCGCCCTCGGCGCCAGGGCCCTCCAGCTCGACTGCGAAGCCAAGACCGAATCCCTCCGCCTCGCCGACCTCACCATCCGCCGCCTGGCCAGCCAGCCCGCAAGGGCGGACACTCCGCAGGGTATTCAGTCTGAACCCCCTGCCGGCTTTGTCGAGAATAACGGCCAACTCCACTACTTCTCCATCCCCCTCCAAGGCGGTAGCAACGACCGCCGCATCGCCCCCTACATCCAGCTTCTCGACGGCCCCGTTCCCCGCGCCGCTGGTACCCTGGGAGGCCCTGACGACCCTGTCTTTACTACAGAGGTCTACGCCCAGCCCAGCTCCAACGTCGGTGTCGCCAATCCGCCGGTACCCAAGTGGCTACTCCGTGCCATCGACGGAGACTCCGAGATCTTCGATGCCTTCGCATTGGAGGTCCAAGATACGACCCAGGACTGGGGTCTCTACACGGACATCTGCCGCTACCACCACGTCGACGTCGAGCTCACTAACATCGCCTCACGCCTCCGCGCCCTCGAAGCTGAAGAGGCCGAAACCCGCAACGTCCTCGCCAACTGCCGCCGCCGCCTCCGCGCCGCCAACGCCGGAGAAACCCTTGCCCACCTTGCCGGCAACGATGCCGACCGCCACGACCAACGTCACGGGTCGGGGATCATCCGCTACGCGACGCATGGTCGCGCTCGCATCTAACCGGAGGGTGATGTTACCGTCCCCTCGACCCTGGGACTTCCCCCCTTCGATCGATGGGGATATCAGCCACGCGGACGACCCAATGGAGTTGGATGACCCTGAGTAACGGTAAGATCGGACTAGTGTTATTAGTATACGCCTCACCTGATGTGGATGGACTACATGAGTCGCCCTGTGACTCAGCCCCTATGTACGTGACTCGCAGCCCCGTATCCTCATGCCCCGCGCCCTGTGCCCAGTACCCTGTACCCTGTACCATGTAAACAGTATAAGTACGACTCAACCGTGACTCTAGGTCGCTAAGTTGAGTCTCCTGTCCGTCTTACGACGGCAATATCATCTATTCTCCACTCCTAGCCAGAAGGCGGCCGCTAAGAGCCTTATCACTACCACCCCGAGTCTACTCGTTATCGTCGCGTAAGCAGCGGTGACAACGACAGTCATGGATCCCATGACACCCTCAATCTCATTGAACTTGCACAACAACACAACATCATTCTATTCTGTTTACCACCACACACCACCCACAAACTTCAGCCACTTGATGTTGGTGTCTTTGGACCCTTCTCTCGTGCATGGACAGACCATTGTGACGAGATTGTGTTGGAGTAAGGAACTTACCCGGACAGCCGGTTGACATAATCACGCGCAAATGCAGTGCTTCTTTCTTTCTGAACGCTTCTATGTTTTTCTTTGCTATGTCTTGGCGCACCGATAACCACCTTATCAGCCACATATATGCACTTCATAGAATTAGATAAATAGGCGCGCTTGGTTGCTTAAGCTACCTCAGACTCTTGAAACGAGACTGAGGTAAGCCGCTGCTCCGCATACAGTACATTACTTAAGCTAACCTACATAGATTACGTGTGCACCTGACACACGTCCAATAGGTAGACTCTTGAAACGAGACTGAGATTATGTGTGCACCTGACACACGTCCAATAGATTATGAGACCTGACTCTCACTGAACTAGAACATCAATCATGCAACGATTACCTCTAGATCAACATGAGCACCAGCACAAACACCGCATCCACATCTCAAAGTGGGAACATGTCCAACACCACAGCCACGGTCCAAAGTGCCTCCACCATGGCAGTGGCAACACCTCAAGTTGGCGAACCCCACAACTCAAAAAGATACGAGATCCCCTTCCTGGAACAAGATGGATCAAACTTCGCATCCTGGAAGCGCCTAACCCGAAGGGCCCTCAGACTCCGGAAGCTGTGGACTGTGGTAGATGGGTCGTCCCCCAAACCAGCGGCTGGAAGCACAACGCTCGATGACTGGCTTGACAAGGATGAGGAGGTGCTCGGACAGATCGAATTCACACTCAAGCCTGGCCCCCTTAACACCATCTCTCGCACCACTACAGCTAAGGATGCATGGGACAAGCTTTGTGACCGCTTTGAGGGAAAGGGGAAGTTGCGTGTCGTCCACCTACTCAATGAGGTTTTCCACACCGCATTCACGGACTCCGAGCCCTTCGAAGGGCAACTCAACTTGTTCCTCAACAACATCTCACTCATTAACCAGATCAAGGGTCAGGATGTATTTGATGACGAGCTTACAGCGATCGCGATGATAAACGCCCTACCGGACTCACTAGAGACCCTAAGGACTGTCATATCTAGCTCCCCCACCATCACCACTGACAATGTCACCAATCGGATCCTCTCTGATGAGCGACGCCGCATCGTCAGCTCTGGTGTTGGTGCCACTGCATTCTTTGCCAAGGCGGCCAGGAAAGCTAAAAAGGGGGACAAAGGTAAATCTGATGACGCGAAAAAGCACTGCACCCACTGCAACATCAAAGGACACGATGTCACTGAATGCCGAAAGCTCAAAAGGGAGCAAGAGGAAGCGAAAACTGCCGACTCCTCGGCCAAGGCCAAAACCTCAAAGGCATCAGCAAAGATTGCTGTCGCTGATGATGACCCCGACGAATCTGGCTCCGACTCCAGCGTGGTCCGGCTCCTAAAGGTGTCGCACACACCCTCTACTCAGGGGGACCTACAGGACAAATGGGTCATCGACTCAGGCGCCTCACGCACCATGTCCTCAAACCGCTCATGGTTCACTCACTTCACTCCTCTCGCTGCACCCATCGAAATCATTCTTGGAGACAATAGCAGCATCCAGGGCACAGGTGTGGGGCGCATCTCTGTATGCATGCAGGCAGGTGAGAAGTGGCATTGTGCAACCCTTGGCAGTGTCCTCTACGTTCCAAACCTCCATGGCAACCTGCTCTCGGTCTCCCACCTCACCCACTGTGGAGCCAAAGTCCGCTTCACCAAGAAGAACGGATGCCAAATCTATGACCAGCAGGGGGTGATTGTCTGCGAAGGAAAGCATTGTGAGAACCTGTTTTTCATGTCCATCCATGTCGTGTCACCAGACTCAGCTCGCATTGCTATTGTCCACCTTGACGCCTTCCCTTCTGAGGGGGAGGAAATTGCCCCTAGGGACCTCGCTCTAGCAGTGCACAGCACCATGTCAAGGGCTGACACTGACCTATGGCACCGCCGCCTGGGCCACCTGGACAAAGACACTGTCCTAAAAATGGTCAGCAAGGGAATGGTCTTGGGGATGGAAATCACAGGGGAATCAACACACACTGCACCTTGCAGACCTTGCCTTAAGGGTAAGCAGACACATACTGAGATCGGGAAGTCCACGGAAACCCGTGCCAACACCGCCCTCGGACGTGTCTTCTCTGATGTATGTGGCAAGACGTCCACCTGCTTGCACAAAGGATACAAATACTTCGCCACTTTCGTTGACGACATGTCACGAAAGGTCTACGTCGCGGGCCTACGGCGCAAGTCAGACGTCGCACAACACCTGAAGTCGTTTGTGGCACAGACCGAGCTCGAAACAGGGCAACGCCTACGGGTTCTGCGCAGTGACGGAGGGGGTGAGTACACCGGAGATGCTGTGGCCAAGTACCTGGAGGGATAGAGGCATCAAGCACGAGGTAACAACGCCAGACACACCACAACACAACGGTGTGGCGGAGTGTATGAACCGGACGTTACTCGACAAAGTCCGGGCAATGTTACACGGTGCTGACCTCCCCAAATCCTACTGGTATGATGCCTTGACATACGCCGCTTTCCTCCACAACGTCTCACCAACCCGCTCACTTGAGGACATGACACCGGAAGAAGCCTGGAGTGGAAACAAGCCAAATGTCTCCGGTGTCTGTGTTTTCGGGTGCCGAGTCTTTGTTCACATTCCAGATGCACAACGCGGAAAACTTGCTGCAAAGTCACTAGTCAGCACTTTCCTCGGGTTTGCTCGAAATCGGAAAGCCTATCGACTTGTCCATCGACCAATGCAACGATTTCTGGAGTCGTGTGATGTTGTATTTGACGAAGGGGAGGCACCAACTCAAGTCATCCTCGAACACAACGTCGCCCAGAACGTCGCCCAGAACCTCCCAAGCTCAAACAACTTGACCCCTGCAGCCACGACTGCCGCCGCCAGCGCGAGCATTCCCATTCCCATTCCCTCCATCGTCATCACTCCACCAACTGAGACCACTAACCTGCTGTTAGCGCCTCAAAGCGACGCAGAGCACGCCGAACACACACCTATCCCCAATGCACGCCCCAAACGTATCACATGCGCACCAATCCGCGACAATGACGAACGCTACGCAGTAAGTTCATATGGATTGCGAAAGCGACCTGACAAGCATGCCCACGTGGCGAAAGCCGATGAGACAAGCGACCCGCGCTCGTATGCGGAAGCGATGGCGCACCCTGACGCGGCCGAATGGGAAATTGTGTGCGACGCCGAGAAGCGTGCTTTCGAGCATATGGAAGTATACAAGGTAGTGCCACGCCCAAAGGGACGCAAGGTGGTTGGGAGTCGATGGGTGTTCTGCATAAAGCGCGGGCCCGACAGTGCAATCCTCAAATACAAGGCGTGTGTCGTCGCACAAGGCTTCACGCAGATCGAGGGGGTGGACTACGATGAGACTTTCACGCCAGTCGCTAAGCATACTTCCCTCTGCATTATCCTCGCACTCACAGCCGAACACAACCTAGAAGTCCACCAGATGGATGTGAAATCAGCGTACCTCAACGGGGAACTAAAAGAAGAAATCTACATGGAACCCCCACCTGGTTTCGACACCCCGGAAGGGATGGTTTTTCGGCTCGTGAAAGCTGTGTATGGGACCAAGCAGGGGGGGCGTGTCTGGTATGAAGATATCAGGGCAACGCTCGAGGCGATGGGTTATCACCACACCGAAGCTGATCATGCTGTTTTCATCCGCACCATAGATGGCATCCCCTCAATCCTCGCCCTATACGTTGACAACATCACCATGGCCTCAAAAGACATAGGGAGCATTGAGCGAGACAAGGAGGAACTCAAAAGGCATTACCAGATGACAGACCTAGGGGAGATCTCCTGGATCCTGGGCATATGCATCACGCGCGATAGAAAAGCAGGTTGGGTAGCTCTCTCCCAAGAGAAATACATCCGGGAAGTACTGGAACGCTTCGGAAAAGCCGACACTCGACCAATCTCCACCCCTGCATTAGCGAACGAGCGACTCACCAAACTCAACTCCCCGGAGATCGAAACAAAGCCATACCAAAGTGCGGTGGGTGCACTAATGTACCCAATGCTTGGGACTCACCCAGATATCGCATACGCCATGGCAGCCCTCGGCCGACATGCTGCAAACCCGGGGACGGAGCATCAGCACGCCCTGGACCGCGCATTCAAGTACCTCCGTGCAACCAGCGATTGGGAACTTGTTTTCCAACGCGGGATGCACAAGGGAAGCACCCTAAACGGGTATGTAGATGCGGATTGGGCGAGCGATGTAAACGACTGCAAATCGACGTCTGGATTTGTTTTCATGCTGGCTGGAGGGGCTGTTTGTTGGAGCTCGAAGAAACAGGCGTCGGTTGCACTGTCAAGCACTGAGGCTGAGTACATCGCTGCTGCACACGCGACGAAGGAAGTGGTATGGCTCAGACGCTTACTGAATGAACTAGGACAAGCCCCTAGAGACCCGACACTGCTCCACGTCGATAACCAGTCGGCCATCGCGATTGTGCAAAACCCAGAGTTCCATGACCGGACCAAACACATCGATGTCCGATACCACTTCTTGCGGCAGAAGGTTGACAGCAGAGACATACTCCTCACATACCTGCCAACAGAAGATCAGATTGCCGATGCGTTGACGAAAGGCCTCACGTGTGCAAAACACGAACACTTTTCGAGGGAGATGGGATTACGGTGTACCGGTTGAGGGGGTGTGTTGGAGTAAGGAACTTACCCGGACAGCCGGTTGACATAATCACGTGCGAATGCAGCGCTTCTTTCTTTCTGAACGCTTCTATGTTTTTCTTTGCTATGTCTTGGCACACCGATAACCACCTTATCAGCCGCATATATGCACTTCGTAGAATTAGATAAATAGGCGCGCTTGGTCGCTTAAGCTACCTCAGACTCTTGAAACGAGACTGAGGTAAGCCCCCGCTCCGCATACAGTACATTACTTAAGCTAACCTACATAGATTATGTGTGCACCTGACACACGTCCAATAGGTAGACTCTTGAAACGAGACTGAGATTACGTGTGCACCTGACACGTGTCCAATAGATTGTGGAAGACACAGGTGAAGAGATGTTATGCGAGGACTTTATCAGGGAATACATGAATGTGCGGAGCACATCATTCAAAGAATCGACCATTCGGACAGCATGGAGGAAAAGTGGCTGCTGGCCAATCGATCAGACAGTCTTCAAAGATGATGACTACGCACCGAGCATTTCAACATCGACATCAACGCCACACGTTCCAGACAATTTCCCCATTCCTCTCCCCATTGAAAGAATTGAATCCGACTTCTATGAATATCCACCGGACTTAGACAAAGACGAGAATAGTGACTCGATGTCAATTTCTCACTCAAACTTGGATTCCGACGATGACAGTCATGACACCCAATTTGAGTCAACACTCGACGCAACCAGCCCCCCACTTCCCTATTCTGGGGAACCTGGAACAACCCGGCATTGCAAACGAGCTCGCACCCCAGGATCTGCTCCAATCGTCCCAACAGTGCCCCGAACCATCTCAGTTACCTCATTTTATTCACAAGTGACACTTTCCAACCGCCCAACTGGCCTTCGTAATAGAATTCACCAATTGGAGAACAATAATGTTGTTCTTCAATCTCGTGTTGCCACTCTAGAGGCTCACTGTGCACTGGCACGAAGTGAGATCCAAGATCTAAAGCAGCGTGCAAATGCGAAGGAAGGTCGTACACGGAAACGACAGAAGTTAAATGTCGAAGCAAGATGCCTAACATCTGAGGAGGGTTTGAGGCTTGCTCGAGAACAACAAGCTCTGAAGGACGCACAGGAACGCAAGAAACGTGAAACACAGGAGCAACGAGCTGCAAAGGAGGCCGAGCGTGGGCGATTGCGACTGGAGAGGGACTGGAATGAGCCATTTACTGGTGCTTTGACGACGAAACCCAAACCCGACCTTCAAGACATTGCACACACTCTTGGTCTTCTCACCACTGGTGGCAAGAAGGACCTTCTTGAACGGATCACCCAGTGTTTCGATGGAAATCCCAACCTACGAAATACTCCCCGTTATGAGGGCCTTTTCAATCGATCACGCGGCCGGAGACTTCAAGTTGTCCATGACGAGAATACCCCAGACACGAATGCCCAAGCGAATGCTAGTGTGCCCGCACTGCCAGTGCTCCGTCACAGCTCCAATCTCCTGCCTTTGTCATTCGACATTGGCAACTTTCACCATGAAACCGCTTCATTCCAGGACTACAGGTTAAGTGGACCGCACTGAAATGCTCATGAACCGTCTTCTCCCAATAATCACCAATGTGCGACAAGACTCAAATCACGAATCACGAAAATGATGAAATCATGACAGTTTTCTTACACGACTCATTCATTCATAGTGTTATAATTCTTCTATTCTTCTACCTGTGCCGTATATAGGTTTATAATCGCTAATTCTTGTTCTATCATCCTTAGCGTGTCCTGTGTGAACAAGCCTGTGAGCGTCGAGCGAGCAACAGTCAGTGGTGCCGGAGCGGGGTTTGAATTGGCACTGTGACAATGCGTGACGAAAGTTTTGAACATCTCTGCACTTTGGGGTTGATCGCTCGGCTTTGCTCCGATTGCACTGTCCCGTGGAAAATCATCAAAACAACTTAATAGACATATAGAATACATGTTGTCCATCTCCTATCTCTGTCTGATTGAAGGGATGTGGCGTCGATGTGGAGTTATTCGAGAAGTCGTAAAATTTTTGAATAACCCTTCACGTGATAGTAATGTCAGCCGGCAAATGCTGACCAGTTCTCGGTTGTCAAGCGTTGCCATTGGCGTGACAATGTGTGACAAAAATTTGCAGAAGGGGGTGATGAACGCAGCGCTTTCAGGGAGGAGAAATAAAATAAAATAAAATCGTCATAGCATGGGTCATTCATTACTCTGTTGGTATGTACAATTTGAAGTAGCCACGACGTGTTGTTGAAGCCACAGAAAATAAAAGGTCGTTTTTTGCATAACTACGGACACGATAGTAGCCCAGGTCGAAAGCCCAAAATTGTGAACGCATCGGCCTTGGCAGCCACGAACGGGACTCGGCCTCTAGTCACCCACCAAAAAAATACTATCATAGGTTATTACGTATCCGCAAACTCTGCGGGGGCGCTCGCTCTTACACCAAACACGACATCTACTTCAAACACTAAAGACGTGCGTTCTTGGGCATGGCGCGTATGGCTTGCCGAACGCCGAGATCACCTAGCACGTCCTCCGCTACAGGTAACCTGCATCAGCAAAACTCTACGTGGATAGTATAGACAACTTTACCTCCTCCTAGAATCGAATCAAAAGGGACCGTCCGATGATACTGAGCGCAACAGAGACAGTTCAGCAAATGCCGCAGCGCTGCAAAGTTATTAGACAACTTGCATGTTCGATAAAACGGCCCATTCCCGTCTGCGTGATGCCGCGCCCCCCAAAGAGTTGCACCGCATCTCTTGCGGTATCCTGCGCGCACCATGTACTGTACATTTTCAGGAAAGCGATCTGTCCAGCGAGGTTGGTCGACTGCTCTTTGTAAGACTAAAACATAAATAGTTATTATACGGCTCGCCATCCAGACGATATACTAGGACAGCTAGTAGGAGATTTCCTCACCATATTGCACATCTGGTACGTAACATTCTCAAGCCAGGATTGCACGGCTTCTGCGCGAGCAATCATCGCAGCCAGTCTCGCGCGGACGACAGCCTGCGAGCTGAGCGGCTTGCCAAATGCCTTGCGCTGCGAGACCCATTTGAGACATTCCTCGACGATCATCCGCTGTGCGCGAGCCGATGCGCAAACCATGACCCAACGTTCGTGGTTGAAGTTACTTAGGATAACAAAAATCCCGCCACCCTCAGGGCCAAGTGTGTTTTCAACCGGAACGCGAACGTTATCAAAGGTGATAAATGCTGTGCCCGCAGTTGGAGAGTAGGACGTCTTTATGGGCGTGGTTGTGACGCCTTCTTGGCGGGGGATCAAGATCACTGTCAGACCATCCTATCCGAACATCGTGTACTTAACTTAGCTGTCAGAGCGGAGATGAGGCTGAAAGCTCACCTCAGTTCTACAACCCGTTGTGAAGCTAATATCGGTGAGCATGACATGTTCCGAGTAGAGCTTTTATACGTACTTACTAGTCTGCGAAGCTAGACAGTAACAGTATCATTATCCCACATGGCAGGTCTCCGAGGAATCGGTACGTACTGTCCATTTGTAATCCACTTCTTCTCGCCGTTGATGATCCAGAATTTGCCATCCTCGCTTTTAACAGCGGTGGTTTTCATGCCTAGCACATCGCTTCCCGCGTGTGCCTCTGAAATCGCGAGGCAGATGATCTTTTTGGCCGCAAAAACTTCCGGGACAACCTAGCAACGTGAGCTATTGATTCCGGTTGTGGGATTCCAATAACTACCTTGGCCTTTAGTTCTGGACTGCCGAAGTTGAGTACCGGTGGCAAGCCAATGACCTTACCGCCAAGAAGGGCTGACATTCGGACTAGTCAGGGAAAAGAGTGGGAGCAGAGGGAGTGACCTCCATACCATCGGCATAGCCCCGGGACCCAGTTCGTATCATTTCTTGAGTAATGATGAGCTACCCACTCGCTTTGAGAATACAACTAAGAGGGCACGAAGTGACATCCACACACCTCATGGAAGTAGTCGAACTGACAAAGGTCTATACTGAGCCGAGATCCATCAGAGAAGAAAAGATGAGTCTCACCTCCTCAGGCTTGACCAGGCCATGAAAGAGGGAGAGACCCTTTAGGTGCTTCCCAGGGCCCAGCCGCATAGCATTAAGATTTACTTCGCTATCAACTCGGCGTAAGAATCGATCGCAACAGTTAGGCAAAACCGACACCCACGCCATCTTGTCAAAAACCTCTTGGCTCGGTCGCTTCCCGTCAAGTTCGCGCTCCTGCGCGTCGGGGTACACCACTTCATCAAAAAACTTCCTGACGACCTTCTGAAATGCCTTGTGATTCTAATACACGCCATCAATTAGCGCTCCGAGAAAAAACAAAACAAATGCGCCCGCACAGGCACCTCGGCTCCGCGATACATAGCCCAGTATGATAGAATGATAGCAGAAACGCGGAGCCGAGCGCGCAAGCTGGCAGGGACACGTATACGAACACGTACCTCGGTATAATACGGGCTGTGGAATCCCTTGGAGAGGTATGTGGGCTCCGCGAAGGGCACGCTGCTGAGTCCTCCGACGAGGCGGCCAGTGATGACGCTCTGCTCTCCACGAAGAACGCCGATCTGGAGACGCGCGTACTGCGGTCGCTCAAGGACCTCGTGCCGATGAAGGCCATAGAAGGCCTCCGTCGCGTCCTGGCCCGCAACGGCGCTGTCGACGAGGACCGCGCGCCCGCCGGGATGTAGGTTGGCGAAGCGGGATAGATCGTAGACCTTTGCATCTATGATGACCCACTACAGAGAGTGGATGTGTGTGCGTGTCGAATGGGGAGGCGCGTGAGAGAGAGAGGGTGGCTGTATGAGCGGATGCCAGTGGCAGCGCTCGCGCGACGCGCACTCACCAGGTCGCCGTTCTTATTGTGCTGCAAGGCGGGTCAGCCAACGACGTGAAGTCGTGCGGCGAATCCTTACCTGCTGTACCTCCTCTCTCGTGAGCTCCTTGAATTCCTTGGACATTATGACAGTTTGTCGTAAGTAGGAAGCGCCTATTACTTCGGGTTGATTCTCAATATCACATGCACGATACCTCGTAGCGATGGCGTCACGGCGCAATAAGTATCACATTCAGTAAAGTAGCATTCTACTATTTACAACCTAACACCAGTGTTCTACCGTAGATCGAGAAACCCTGGAATTAAAAACGTCGAATATCACAGCTCCCAATAGGTGAAGCAGGTGTCTCCGGTTGCGCCATGAGCTGTCGACAACAATATCAGATCATCTAGGCTGCGGGTAACAAATCACCATACTCACAACTAGAGTTTGGGCGGTCGTATAGATGGCCGCGACAACGCCAAACACACCCAGAGCGATGTCCGCTGCCTTCTGCTTCCATGTACGCGCACATGCCTTGTAATGAAGCATCGCCGGATAAACGTAACAAAGCGGCACGCTACAAGAGACGTAGTGGTCAGCCTCGGAGAACCGTGTTCGCGCAGCGCTACACCTACCATGCGAAACTTCCCACGAACGCGACGAACTTATCAAGATCCTTCGCGCCAGCCCAGCTGAGTATCGTGCAACCCATGACTACAAGGAACCTGAACGTGTTCTTTTGCCATTTCACATTCCAGTCCATCTTCCCACTTCTAGTGAAGAGCCCATTCTCCATGATCCGCACGGCGGGGAAGAGCTGCAGTGGCACGGAAAGCAGAATCGCGAGCGAATACAGGAACTGAACGGCTTGCGTAAGGCGTGACGAAGAGTCAAGATTCTTGAGGACGACAGTGTTGATATCAGACCCAAAGGTAAGATAGGATAGTGCGCCGGCCCCGCCAAAGAGGACTGGAAAGGAGGTTTCAAGATGGTTTTTTCACGGAATTTGAACCAACTCACCAAGGAGGAAAATCATGACGGCCGAGAGTACCATAGGGAATTTGTGCGGTTCACGCATCGAATCGGTGATCGGAATGACCTACAAGACGAGTAAAGCTTTACATTACAAAGGGAACATATATTTACTTACCAAGCCTATGCCTTCGAAGGAGAAGACCGCTGTGCTATAAACGATATCCTATGAGAAGAGCACACAAGCTGTTAAACTCAGAGGTACATACCCAATCAGCAGTGGGAAGTCCTTCGGGTTAAACAGCTCCACTTTCGCGATGCCACGTTCTGCGATAATCCCGAATTCACTGCCAAAGATGTATACGAGACCAGCAAGGATGAATACATCTGCGACAAGCGCTGTCGTACTAAGCTTCGCCAGATTTCGGATAAGCGCCATGGGGAGGAATATGATGAGTTGCATGAGAATGAGATATTGGACTGGGATGAACGATGTGCAGCCCGAAGCAGCGTAGACAAAGCTTTGCAGGTTCTCCGCGACGAATATCGTATATGCAGCGACAAAGCCGATTTGTGAGATAGTGATAGACGTGAGAATCGAGTAGCGCATCCATGGGCCATAAAGCGTCCCGCCCAGGTCTGAAATCAGTCAGAAATGTAGCGTGGCAATCACCGGGGAGACACACCTCCGAAACTTCCCGATACAACAAACTTGGTCTTTACGAGAAGTAAAAACGCGTACAGGGAGATGATAGCGATAGCCGAAAGCGTCAGGGTAGAAAACAAAAGACCGCCATTGAAAAAGCTGGCAGGGGTAATCAGCAACGGACGGAGATGCGTATTAATGTTGAACTTACGCCTTCCCCAAAAACAAAACCCCAGTCCCGACGAACGACTTCAAGAGCTACGATAAAAGGTGGGCATACTCCCCCATGTAATATAACAATGAATCGTGACATACCATCAATACGGCTTGACCGACGGTCGCGTCTCCATGGCTGACACTTATCCGGCGTCGTCTTGTGCGTGAGCGCCCAACTGAAGAGGATCGAGGAAGGAGTGGGGATGTCTCAGAGACAGCTGACTTTGATGGCTGCGAATCTGCTAGGATCCGTGCTAACGACCCTTGCGCGGCTTCTGGGCCTGGCTGTAGTGCGGACGTGTCCTGGGACCCAGAAGGCTGGCCGTATAGCAGCCTGTCCTCAGCCGCCGCCTCCTCATCGTCCTCCTCCTCCTCCTCTTCGGTCTCTTCAAGGTCTTCTCCCGCCTGGCAGACGTTTAGGGGATACCAAGATAAAACAGCATAAGGTGAGCACTCACAAAGTGTCCAAAGAGGTACAGAAAGTCTATAAAATTGTTAAGCATACGGGGTGGTTCCCTTTCCTCGCTGACGGCTCCTTGAAGAAGCACATAGTTCCGGCGGAATCCACCAGGCTCGTGAATGTGCTCAAACGCGGGATCCTGTGTCTGCCCGGTAGAACCGGAGAATGACACAGCGCGTGGACGGGACAGTCGAGTTTGCTCCTGCTGCCACTTGTATATACCATGCCTAGAGGCGACAGCAAGCTCAGAATGGGAACCACAGCACCCATACTAGAATGACGTACGTGATATCCGCCCCTGGAGTGTGATACGGCACCGGGAACGCATCAGGGTCCTGCTGAAGTTCATGGGCGAGATTCGACGACGAGGCCTGACGCGAAGGGAGGCCTGAAGACCCATTATAATTTCCCTGTCGCTCCCCGCGCGAAACAAGGTGCTTGCGAAGCACCTTCACCCTCTCATCCTCCTGAAAACTCTCCGTGTCGATAGTAGGGTCGGGCGGTGGAGCGTCCTCGAGGCCGAGGCCAATGGCGGGGGTGGTAGGGCGCCGGGCACTTATCCCGCTTATGGAGGGCACATTACGGGGCCCACCACCAGTGAACACAATGGGTTCAGTGGACGTGGAGGGACGGGGGGTCCCAGTTCGGGGTGGGATATTCGGCAGAGGAGGGGTGCCGACATATTGGGCGCGAAGACTGCGTACGTCCGGGGTACCGCCGACAGAATATGGGGTTCCCGCGGGACTCCCAAGCGAACCAGGGCCCCTGCGACTGCTGGGTGTGCCGACGGTGGCCGCTGGGGAGAAGCGGGGGCTGACGATATTGACGGGTCGACTTGGGCTGGTCATTGTAGGATGATGGTTGAGTAGAGGTGTCGGTTCCTATAAGTCCACGCGGAGGCCGGACGGCGAGTTTTGAATGACGTCGGAGGCGCTAAGGAGAGCCTGATTCGTCTGACTCGATTCACATTCCGGACCTTCTCTGACGGCATCGGAGGTCGAGACCGTCAATGTCGCTCTACCCCAAGCCCTCATCATCTACGTCCTTCGCCACAGAATTCGACATTCTCAAGGCTTCGCACAAGTTCTTACGCCAGGACGAAGACAACGCCGAGGTGCGCAATGCCTCTTGGAACGACCAACTCGCTCAGAAATACTACGACAATCTCTTCCGAGAGTTTGCTGTTTGCGATCTTAAACACTACAAGTCCGGGAATGTACGTAGTCCTCTATTTTCATGTCTTACCACCGACACCTTACGCGTTCTAGTTTGCTCTTCGTTGGCGAACTGAGGCGGAAGTGCTGTCTGGGGCGGGAGAGAATACATGCGGCAATACGCGCTGCAAGCATCACCCCAACCAAGATGAAAGCGTTCAACTAAGTACTTTGGAGCTCCCTTTTTCCTACGAAGAGCACGGAGAACGCAAAAGCGCTCTCGTAAAGGTCGTACTATGTCCGCGATGCCTGAAGAAACTCATGTGGAAACGTAACAAGGAGAAGGGGGTCCAACCTGCCGCACCAGCGGAAGGACCTGTCGAACCCGGCAATCACGAGGGTGCCACAGATGAAGTAGATGATATGAATCGATTACGCCGCACGATAAGAAGAGACAATGGGCGTGAAAGCACGGTCGTGGAGACTGACTCATCCACTCGGCGGCGCAGTTCGCGATCTCGCTCGCCGAGACATAGAAGGGACACTCAATCCCGACGTCGATGATACACATCACCTTATCCATAGATCATGTAGGTTTCCCATCAATCATTTCTTCATTTGCGCGCTAACTAAGGCATCTGACAACAGTAATACATTGCACCGTCATGATGGATGCAGGAACGTCTGTAACTATAGATTCAAATCAGCAATAGCAAGAAAGGGTTACAAAGGCCTACACTTACGTATTCATCATAAACGTGTAAGACTTCTCGCAGCTGTCTCCTAGATATTTCTGCCCGGAACAGTATCTCATCGTCTGTACACCTGCCATCGAAGTACTGGTTAATCCTGTGAACCGTTTCATCAGTCCGAAATCACCTATATTAAAGTGGTGAGTGACGAACTGGTCAAATCGCCGTGCAACAAGCTCGTCCTTCCCTTCCGACATGGCTTGCAACCACCGGCGTTGCACAGCGGTTGCGCGCCCAGGATCCGCCAGTATCGACGTCTCATTGTCGTCGTCTTCCTCTTCATCCTCCTCTTCCTCCCTGCGACTCGCCGCCTCAGCCTCTTCCGCAGAATCTTCCTCTTCGTCATCTATCTCCTCATCGAGATCAATGCCCTCCTCAAGGATCGGCGGTTCGATGACTTCACGCACGCTGGCGCCGCTGTGCTGCGATCCAGGGCCATGGCGCGTATACCATGGGGGCTCGTCGAACAAACCAAAGTCCCCCTCGCTTCCCCCGCTGTCTGTGCGCGATCTATGCCGGCGCGGCCGGAATGCATCATCTACCCCCGTGTGCCACCTATTTTCACGCAGTTCTTCCCTCCGGTGGCGTACCCTAGCTTTCAGCGCAGCGGGAACCACAATGCGTACGCGTAGGTGTAGAATGACGAGCAGGTCTCGCTGCAGCATCCATCGGACGACCTCATGGAACATCGGAACCCGGTCCTTCGACTTTACCACTGTTGCGTAAAAATGAGTCGACGAGGCTCCGGAAATTGTAGCGAATAGGTGCGGCAGTTGGGGGATAGAGGGATCCGAGAATGCCTGTCGGAACTCCTTCGCAAGGTCTTTGAGTCTAGACAGTTCTATGGAGAAAGGCTGAGAGTTTAAGAGACCAGGACGTACGAAGCTTCCAACTTGATGGGTAACGCAAAGACAGTCTTGAGACCCCGGTGAACCATATCAACAACTTTGGCGCGCCGGTGATGCACAAGCCATCGCACGATAGGGTATACTTGAGTCTCGAGGTCCCAATCCAAAAGACTCGCCACATCAACGAGCCTAGACCGCCATGGGTATTTAGTCCAAGGTTTCCATGATAAGCAATGACGCAAAAGCAGACATACGACAGAGTCACATCCACAGTCTCGAGAAACTTGATCAACTGCCCGGCTAGCAGCTTGTCTTCATCTCGCACGTTCGTACCACGAATCGCCGCATACACGTCCATCCACTGGCGCCCGGGGTCGTCAGGGCCGCTCAATAGCAGCAGGCTCTTCCATGGCTCGAGGGCCGGCAGACGCCATGCGACGCTGAACCCGCGGCCCCATGTGCTGACACCGCCTCGCGAGTCCACCTCATCGTGCTCAGCAAACTCTTCGTCGTCAGTGCTGTGAAGGAGCGTGTCGAGGTATGGCGGGAGTTGTAGCTCCAGGGGAATGTTATGGATCGTAAGATGAGCGAGGGAGCGCGACTTTATGGCTTCATATAGGGCTTTCATGGCTGGTGCGACGGAGGAAACTGTCAATGCCTCATTCATGTAATCATCATATGAACCAGCTGAGGGGAAGTGAGTCAGCCTGCAGGCGCAATGCAACGCGACACGCACATTTCGACGCAAAGTCGTCCTTGAGCGCACACAAGACATCGCACTCTTCCTCAACAAAGTTCGACAGGACTTGCTCTTGGAACAGCACAGCCGTGAGCGTGAAGGCGACCTGCTGATAGATTATATCAAAGTATCTGCCGATGTTCCCTGAGGCCGGCGACGAGGGGTCGGGCACCTCGTGAACAAACGCCACATGGAACGTCTCCAACCATGACGAAGAAGTCGGTGGTGGCGGGGGGGAATTATTGCTCTCCTGCGCCGACGAGTCGAAATCGGTAGACGAAGAGACGTCGTCGGCGGACTCGCGGCGCTTCCGCCCACCACGACCGCGCACGTCCTTCTCGCGCTTGAAGCGCCACGTGCCGTCCGCATCGGCGCAGACGGGGTGGCCGATGAAGAAGAGGTCGTCGACGGCAAGCGCAAATTTCTGGTGGCAGAGCGCGCGCTTGGGGAGGAGCAAGCCCGCGAAGAACTCGGCTGCATAGCCGAATAACGCACCGTATTCGTCGTGCAGCGGCGCGTCCGCTACGTGCGCGTCGACGTCCACGTCGTATATCATCCCCCCGCCACCCACACCAACACCACTTCCACTTCCACTCCCACCACCCACACCCACACCTCCGCTACCAGCACCAGGACCACCGCCGCCACCACCACCACCGACACCACCACCGCCAGGTTCTTTAGTGGGCGAGGCACGCCCCGAGTGTGCCGAGTGCGATGTTGAACGCGACATTGAGTGCGAGCGGTCTCGGGCGGCGCGGGGGCGTTGCCAGATGTATTCCCGCTCGTCGTGTGCGCTTTGTAGTGCCTTGAACGGGCGGCCATCGTCGGTGAGGGTACCGTCTTTGGCCGAGCGGCACGGGTTGTCGTACTGGTCGGGATCGTAGCTCACGTTAGGCCGGGGGCGGGCCAGGCGCGGCGAGGCTTGTGGGGAGGGCGGCCAACGGCATATGAGAGTGCTCCCGTTGGCGGAAGACGTGACCAGAACGATGGCTAGGAGCGTCTCTGCCATGATGGAGCAGCTGCTTGGCGGGCTATAAAAGGGAGTTAAAGTGACGTACCTGTACGTGATCCATCATGACCCTTATCAGATAGCCACGGCCGAGGGTTCTCGGCCGACTCTTTGCGCCTCTGGGTGCGTTCCACGTTCCGAAAGTACAGCGAGGAAAAGGATGTGTGCACCCAGGTTCTGATATATGCCCGCTAGTGGTAATGCTGCGACTACCTATTGAGACGGGACAACGAATACTAATGAAAGCACAGTTTTTCATATTAGGTTCTAGTGGCCGTCTCACTTGCCGTCTCAGGTCCGCCGTACGGCTCAAAAAAGGGGACGGGTGTTCCATCAGACCATCATTTCTGAAAAGAAATAAGGTAACGCTAAAAATTACGAGGCCAGCCGCGCCCGCCACCATATGAACTTGGGTCCGAAATCGTGTCGTGGCGAGAGTTGATGTCCCTAGTAACATCCGAAGCGATTCCCAGTCAGTTGTCTCACTATTGTGGTGGTAAAGAACGTGAGACGGGGGACCGTTGAGGACCCTGAATCTTATCAGATACTGTTTAGTTAAATACTTGATGTCCCGCGTGACGCCGCCAACTCTTAGTTTGTACATCCATGACATGCCTGGGAGACACGCCTGGGAGACATCAGCTTCGAATTTCCCGCATATCATGGGCCAATGCAATAGCCTGGGGATTCACAGCGACCTCGGTTGCTGTTGCTTCTTTAAATACCGCCGAAATTTTCAGCGCCATCTTTCCTCTCTACATACTCTCTACATCCCCTTCCAGACAATCCACCCTTAGCAAGTTCCACATTAACAGCCACCACACCGAAGAGCCCTTGTGCCGTGTATTTAACCCCGACTGCATCTGGCTGGGCTCAACGTACTGACCAACCATGACCACCGTGACCTTGGAAGTGCTCGAGATTCAAGTTCGCACACCAGAGAAGGACAACCCGAGTATCCTCCCATCCCAATCCCCACACTCTGTCCCTACTTGGAGCCTGTCTTCACGCCTCCAACCTTCAGAAATGGCAGCGTTCTCTGTCACGTCACGTCTCCTGGCGAGTATCGTAACAGAGTCGTTGCTCCAAGCCTACTACGTCCCAATACGCTCAGAGGAAGCACGCGGAGTTTGTATCATTCTTTCGACACACGTAACGGGAGAGCATCTCATCCTCACTGGGTCTCTGCGCCCTGCAGACGTATTTGCTATCCTTCCTTTGCATCAGGAGCCTGTCTGCTCCGGAACGCTCTCCAGACACGGAAGGCCTATATGGCTACTCGATCCGCTTGACATGATCCCTTCTGTCTTTGAACTTTCGACCCGAGAAGTTGGACTGGTTAAATATGTATGGTTATTTCATCAGGATAGCTGTCTGGAATATTTGCTCATCTATGATAGCCTACCCTTCAAGAGTCCATTCTCTCTTCTTTAGTACCTCCCCCATGGCAGCTTGGGGATTCTCTTGTTCTTGCGCTGAACCGAGATCCACTACACTGGTGGAGAAAATTTGCCACAACTATCAATATGGGCAGCGACGTAAGCACTAACCTGGCGGAGGAACTCTCCAGCTCTTATCTCTGGCAAAGTGCGGCGTCTAGTAAATGCAGCCTTTACACGAAGCTCATACTTTTTTGCAGGGGCGGTATACGAGAACCCACCCATTTGTCCCACCATCTTCTCCCCAGCCATTGAGTGGGAGCAATCCATCATCGAAGGCCATCCAACACATCCTGTGCGTCCTGTGTGCTTTTCTTTCCTTCAACATACCATACGCTAAATCCTCCGTTGACAGATGCACCACGCTCGTCACGCAGTCCCTCCACTCCCATGTCAAGATCCGCAAAACAGGGACTGGAAGCACCCACGGATCCGTTTTGCTGTGGTGTCCCGCTCAAGGCTTGACATTGTGGGGCCTTTTGAGGGAGAGATTCGTCGTATCACAGAATTGGCCATACATCATTCAGGTATGCCACTTCCTCAGCGGGATGGACGCGTCGTTGTTCCAGTATATGATCTGCAAATCGCAAATATTCGGGACAAGTTTCCGAACGTGGAAATTTTGGACGAGGAGTTCAGTGTCCCTTCCCTTGGCCAAGCGAGCATTCGGTACGTTTATCAGTCATAACTTCATTGGGTCCCCAGTTTTGACCGTCTGTAGCACTGTGGTCTTTTTTGAGGCTCCAGACATTGCTTTGAAACTCTCAGTTGGAATTCGTGTATCTTCCGCCCTCCGTACGATTTCTCACTTCACAGCCAACTTTGGCCCGCGATTTTCCAGGGATGTCGTGCCCAAGCTAGCAATTGATCCCGGCATCTTGTCAATTGAGCAAGAAGTGGCCAGCGCCGTCTGTGCGAGAGACGCAGGGGGTGTTGACCTCGACCCCGATATTGCCAAACATTTCACGGTCGTGATCAGGAAGCTGTACATCCCAGACAAGTCCGAGGCGATAATCATGTGCGCCGCGCTCCTAGAAACGGGTCATTCGGGTTTGCCAGCGGGAATCCCCATTGTGCAGCATATTATGGGCCTAGACTCACAGGAAAAGCGGTTCATGTTCTTCCATGGGTAAGTTCTTCCTACGCTTGCTTTTTCAGCCGCCCTAAAAGGATGGGCTTTGTTTCTCACCGGGTCCCATAAGGTATGCGCGTCTTCTCGTGGCGGCCGTCGTCCCACCGTTGCTTCACAACGGCGTCGCCTTCGAAGCGCACCCACAGAACATGCTTCTGCGCCTCTCACGTTCCACGCTCACCCCAACCGGCTTCATCATGCGCGACCTGGGCGGCTTGCGCGTGCACCCCGAGACCCTAAGCGCCTCCACCGGCTCCGAATTCGCGTTTCTCCCCGGACACTGCGTCGTGGCTTCGACGCCCGAAGACGCCGCGAAGAAGCTTTACCACACCCTCGTGCACAACCACCTCCAGCGTCTTGCGCGCGTCCTGGGATTGCACAGCGATGGTAGCGCGTGGACTGCGGTGCGCGCGCATCTGACAAGGGAGATTCCTCGCGGTTCGTGGCTTTGGGCGGCGTGGATGGATGATTCCGTGAGGAGTCTGCCGGGGAAGTGCCTCGTAAGGATGAAATTAGAGGGCGTGTATCGTGAGGTCAGTCGCCTTCGCGGCTTCGCCCCGGGCTATGTGCTGATACGTGTCGTCAACCCCTCACCAGTCCGTCTACGAACCTTTTTCAAACTTGATACATTATCGACCAGAAGGGATGAGTGGGAAGTGAAAATGATCCATTCTCCAATGAAAAATGAGTTTTGTGGAGGAAATATATATATCTGGGGTGGCAGTGGATGTGTTCTGCTCTGCCCTGCATGTACAATTTAGTAGTAGCTGAGCGGGAGATCAAAAATAAAAATAGTGTGGGGTTTGGCCCAAATTATGTTGTAAAGCCCGAGAAGTCCGAGAGCTCACTGGCACGTGCGCGGGCGCATCTCCAGTCACATGATCCCAGGTACGGCTGGGCATGGAGCCAAGTAACCGGTGCATGGCACAATTTGGAGAAGAACCTCCAATTGCTGTTGGGCGCAGGATTCACGAGCTCCTTGGCATTTCTTGGACAGTCAGGAACTGCGAACTGAATACTGTGTAGTCACTGGCACCTGGGTGGCGGGGGAACTTCACTCTGCTCGTCTTAATAACCTGTGACTTCATAATTAACACAGTACAGTATACCTTGAACCTTGTGAGCAGCATAAAATCGATGCGAAAGTAATGATCGTGGTATCATAAATATCAAAGCTCAGTACAGTTCTTTGTTGGACTTCGGCTCTAGCGTGGCCCACCTACCACTCGCCAGGCATGGAATTTCCTACAACCCCCGTGGAGAGACGCGGCAATTTCGAGTGCGAGCGGCGGTCAGGTTCACCCTGCGACGCGCTCTCCATGTTAAGCTCCATATCGAGCGTCCGCGCCAGCTCTTCGTCCTTCTCCTCCTGCTCACGACGCGCGCGCGCGCTCTCCTCTTCCCAACGCTGCCACTCACGCGCAGCTCGCTCGTCTTCATTCTCCTTCCTGCCTTCACCCCCCCGGGCGGAGCTTCCCGCCGCGGCCGAGGAGGGGGGCGTCGACTGCGGCTTCGGCTTCGCATTGGTGTGTTGCGGGCGAGGAGCGCCCGGTGGTAGAGGGAGGGGAGCTTGGTAGCGTCTAAGCAGGTAGGGATCTGGTAAATCCGGCTCGCTGGGAGGAGAGAAGGGGGCGGGAGTGACAGACTCAAAGTAGCCTGTGGTCTGCAGTATAGGTATGGACGGTACGGGGAAAGAAGGCGCGGGCGCGGCTGCATAGGACGGGCCGTGTGGAGGCATTGACGGAGGGGGCGTTGGTGGAGGGAATATGGGGCTCTGTGCCGGGATATACGGTTGCCCAGGTGGGGAAGGCGTCGCAGATTGAGGGGGCGGAGATAGAACAGAACCCATATGTGAGACATATGGTTGAGCTGGTGGAACAGAGTTCGTAGGCGCGGTATACGGTTGGGCAGAGGTGACTGGAGTAGCTGCATATTGTTGAGGAGGAGGAACAGCAGTGACATATTGATGGGTGGGCGGAACAGAAGTGCTAGGGCCTGGGCTGGCAGAGTGTGGTCGAGCGAACGAGACAGGGGTCGGGCTCGTAGCGTATGGCCGGGCATGTGAGACCGGAAGAGGGCTTTGGGCCGAATTGTACGACGGAACCGGTGGGGAAGCGGTCTGAGTGGGGACGTACGAGGGAGGTGGTGGTGTAGGGCTTGAAGTCGCGAAATATGATTGGTTAGATGACGGAGGGCCAGGGGTCGCGATGTAAGGCTGGGCGTGATTGTTATCGGTTGGGTAAGACGAGGTGAGGCGACCAACTTGCCCTCCTTGAGGAGGCTGCGCTTGCTGCCGAGGGCTATGTTGTCCTTGTTGCCGTTGTGGCGGTGGGAGCGGTTGAGAATGGTATTGGGTATGTGTGATTTCAGGCTGTACTTGAGGGGAAGGCTGCGTAGTTGCATGTCCGCCTAGTGAAAAACCTCCGACATGTCCCGGGGTTCCTTGAGTTGAATACGAAGGGAGATGGGGAGAATGTTGCTGTGACTGCGGTTGCGGTGAAGATGAATGATGGGGTTGCGGTATAGGCGAGCCTGGGAACGGCAGTGTAGTTTGATTAGTCGCTTGATGAGTAGGATAGGTTGTATACGCGTCCGAGTCACTCCGCATCGTGTGATGATGGCCCGCAGCACCGTTGGCAACGGGAGGTGATGGTGTCCCAACTGAATACCGCTCATGCGCAGCCACATCCGGCGGAGTAGCCCGCGATTCATGAATGGGTTGCCCAACCATGCGTGAAGGTCCACCTGGACGGAGAATCGATGGCACAAACTCTTCCTTCGGCCCCGCATCCTGGGGAAGTGGTGGTAACGGTGTGTCTTCGCTCTTCGAGGTCCGTCTGTTGGGGTGGGACGACACAGAGTGCTGTGTTGACTGGCGTTGTTGAGCCGACGGCCCCGGCCATGCGCCAGGTAGCGGCACCTGCTGAACCCTGGGGTGTCCTTGTCTGGAACCCTCGTTTGCGTGAACTCGTGGTGCCTGCCCACCAGGGGAAAGAGCGGACGGTGGCGGTTGGGATACCACGCGCTGCTGGGGTCGTTGGGCTTGGGCAACGGGCTGCTGGGGTTGGGGTCGCGCGAGTCGCTCAGCGGGATTGGTGAACTTGGTTGGGCGCCGGGTCAGCGGTGCAGGGCCAGCCGAAAAAAAAGTCATCTCGAGATAGACCTCTCCGCGCTGGGATCCCTTCAGACTCAATGGCACCCAATCTATCTCGATGTTGAGCCCACAGCAAACATGAGAAGAGAAAGGGTGGACACACCATCGAATTCGCCTGTCTTCAAGGTTTCGCTAATGTCGACATCTCCTTCGCCGAGAAGTTCGTCATCCTTCTTCTCTTCCGAGAACACAGATATTGTAAGGGTTCTATTGCTCTTCGATGGATCCTTTGAGATGGGAAAGCGAAGTTCCACATCCCAGACAGGGTGCTGCCCGCCCTTGGGATCTACAGGGGTCCGTTTAGTGGCGCCGCTAAGGGCGAGCTTGGCGTAGGGATCTTGTTTGTAAAAGGTGTGGTTGTCAATGAGATGTTGTGCTTTGAGGACGACGATGACGAGGGTTCCCAATTCCCTAGACATTGTGGATTGGGTTAGAAAAGACAACAAAATGGTCCCCGCAGGTGATCACTATAAAATATCAAACGTCTCCAAATACGGCAAAAACAGGCTGTCATACTAATTTCCCTCACTCGATCTACTACTGTAGTATGCACAGGGCTCTGCCAGTGCTCTGCCCAGCCTTCGCTTCTCGTCTCGACGAATCGGGCCCCAAACGATCTTTCAAACCGAACCCGGTTCAGTCCTGCTCAATCCACCAGTCGTTCGGTTCGCCACCCAAGTGTCCGAATCTACGTTCGCTTTCGCTGTAAGGCCGCCGAGAGGTTAAAAATTGTGGCAGTACAAGTCGTAGCTAAAGTAATTATAATCCGGACCTTTCGAGAGTCCTACCCCGCTCCATTCATCCCAATGCCTCACTCTCTTATCCATTCCTCATTCCCCTTCCTCCCAACTTCGACCCACTCAGTTGACAGCACCCCCAACCCCACCTTCGTCGCAATTTCTCAACTAAAAGAAAAATGTTTTCTTCGTTTATCCCGACTGACAGCGTGTGTTGCCGGGCGTTCGCTGTTATAGGTTCAAGGTCAAGCAAATAAAAAGAACCCAAACAAGTAACTTACCCACAGTGGGTCCTAAACATTATGACTCCGAGTCCGATAGTAACCTCGCGACCTTGCGATTTCCTGTTTCCAGCGCTGCTGAGAATGGTGTCCGACCAACGTTATCCCGAGAATGAAGATCAGCTCCATGCCGCATCAGCCAACGCGCCGTGTCTGCGTGTCCGCTGAACGCTGCCAGATGCAGCGCGGTCCTGCGTTCTCCTTCCTGTGAATTCACGTCGGCGCCACGATCCAGTAACAGGTTCACGATCTGGAGATATCCGCATGCCGATGCCAAATGTAATGGGGTCCAACCGCGCTCGTCCCGGGCATTTGGATCAGCGCCATATGCAAGTAGGAGCCATGCAAGGTCGAAGTTTTTCTTCTCGACCACCAGGTGCAGCGAGGTCTGGTAGCCAGTTTTCCTTGCGTTCACATCCGCTCTACCGTCAAGTAAGAGCTCTACAACATTGGTGTGGTCATGTAAGGTTGCTTCGCACAGCGGAGTTGAGCAATCATTGTCCCGAGCGTCTACGTGCGAGCCCCACTGGAGCAGCGCCTCCACAATCTTGACATGCCCACTTCGTGAAGCTTGGTGCAGTGGCGTCGAACCCTTGTTGTCCCGAGTATTCGCGTCCACCCCGTACTGGAGAAACAGCTGTACAATGTGGACGCTCCCGTTAAGTGAGGCTCTATGCAGTGGAGATGCTCCCTGGTTGTCGCCGACTGCTATATTCGCGCCAAAGTTGATCAGTTGCTGAACAACATCGAGGTGCCCGTATGTCGAAGCTTGGTGTAGTGGCGTTGAAACCTCGCTGTCCCGAGAGTTCACGTCCGCACGGTACTGGAGTAATAGCTGTACGACATGGACGTTCCCGTAACGTGATGCCTCGTGTAACGGAGATGCTCCGTGGTAGTCGCCGACTGTTATATTCGCGCCAAAGTCGATAAGTTTTTGAACAACACCGAGATGCCCGTATATCGAAGCTTGATGCGATGGCGTCGAGCCACTGCTGTCAAGTGTATTCACGTCCATGCCATTTTCGAGGAATAGCTGCACGACGTCAGATTGCCCATATCGTGATGCCACGTGCAGAGGAGAGGCTCCCTGGTTGTCGCCAGCCGTCATAGCCGCACCCCAGCCGAGTAGTAGCTTCACAATTTGGAGTTCACCACCTCGTGAAGCTTCATGCAATGGCGCTAAACCCCGGCAATCCTGAGAATTTACCTCTGCACCACAGTTGAGTAATAGTTGCACGATATCGAAATTCCCATGCAGCGACGGCTGCGACGCCCGGTGCAGTGGAGAGGCCCCCTGGTTGTCACGAGCCTCCTTATCAGCACCGTGGTTGAGTAGAAACTTTACAGCGTCGAGAGACCCGCATTCCGAAGCTTTGTGTAAGGGCGTCGAGCCCGTATCATCCCGAGTGTTCACGTCGGCACCCTGTTGGAGTAATACCTGTAGAACGTCAAGGTTCCCGTATTTCAACGCCTCGTGCAATGGAGATGTTCCCAGGTTGTCAAGGGCCCTTGTATCCGCGCCACTGTCGAAAAGCAATCGCGCAACACCAGGATGCCCCTTGATTGCGGCTTCATGCAATAGCGTCCTATTTTGGTGGCCTCTGCAGTCTGCATTGGCACCGTGCTCCAGTAAGAACTGTGCAATCGTATGATTCCCGCTCCTTACTGCTGCTTGTAACGGAGTGCCGCAGTCAGAATCACGGGCATTTGGATCATGTCGACGTGTGATGACGAGGTGTTTTATCACATCATCGAAACCGAAACGCGCAGCGTAAGATACAGAGGATCGTGGTTCATCTGGAAATGTCAAACCTAAAAACCGTCGCCGTAAGTCGACCCACTTTGCGAAATGTGGCCATCTCGGGTCGAAGAGGAATTTCATCCCAATTTGGATGTGTGACGCTACGCCATGTACCTGGGCGTGATCTACCCAGCTTGTAGCCGCATATCTAGCAAGAGGGAAGTCGTTAAAGCCACTCATCGGCTGTAGCAGGGTGCTGATGCAACTTTGCGCGAGGACTAAATGGGCCGGCCCGGGGGATATGTAGAAGCGCGAAAGGGTTGGTCTTGAGGATTCCAGGCGACCGGAAGTCAAGAACTCCTTGACGGAGTAATGAGAAAATTGTACGACCGGCAAAGTCAAGTCGTGGTTCAGGGAATCAAGGTGAAGCACGATGTCTGGGTCTGGTTTGATTATTGTAATCAAAGTGGAACATGCTGACAGAACGGCTTCATCTGCGTCCTTGGGGCGTAAATCCTCATTAAGCTTGGGAATTATTCCCGCGTCGAGCTCGACAGCAAGAACTTCCGCAAGCTCCTTGACCTGCAGTGGACGACGGCAAACTGTCAGGCACTGGAAAAGGCGAAGGGCATATTCCCATTTCTCCTCGTCGATCCCTAATAAAATCCGCTCGTAGGTTTCGTCCAAGGTCCTTGGCAATTCTTTCAGGGCACGTCGAATACTCCCCGGAAAACAGCGCCGCAGTGTATCTAGTTGACAGAACACCCAGCGGAACCTATATCATGGAATAAGCGTCATAAACTAAGTCGCAGTGGGAATGCCTTACATCCCATCTGCTTTTCGTGCCAGCGTATCGATGACCAGTTGTTTGTCTTCCTCTCTCCATTTCCCCATTCTCGGGTCGGACTCCACGACAGACTTGAGATAGTCGATAATATCTTTCCTTTGGCCACCCTCTTCGTGAAGGGACACGAGATAAGACGCCAAGTGCTCGAGAGCCGTTTGAATGTCGACTTCTGGACGACTCGTGACACAAATATGTACGTGAGGAAGTCGTAAAGAAATGAGATCCTTGAGCAGCCTCAAGACTTTTTCGCGCGATGTGGGCATCCCAGAGTTGTTGGAGCATTCATCCAGGGCATCCAATATAATGTATACTTTGCCTTGTCCGTGGATGGAGAGCATCTCCTTTAGGCAGTCGACGAGGTCACTTTCACTAGGCTGTCGTGAACCTTCATCGTGAGTCAAATGCATATCATCGAGAATCTTGCAGAACGCATCAGACCGAGCAGAGAGTTGGAGAAGAAGAGAGGTTAGCAATCCGCGGCGGTCCTGTTTCTGGCTGTCTTTGAAATCAAAATAATAGTAGGCAAGCGACGCCAGTCCAGCCTTTCGCGCATCCTCAAGGTCCTTGATAATTGAAGAACTGGGACACGGTATGAGTTACCGCAAATAGTATTAGTTAAGGGATCATACCAAAAGACACTCTTTCCTGACCCGGCTGTAAAAGTAAGTTCATGAGCGGAATTGATAATATGAGAAGCAGGGGTGACATACGTTTCCCGTGAACCCACAAAAGCGAACCTCGCGCTTTCCATTCTGTGTAGACGGCACCGCCAGTAAACCAAGTGGCAGTCACCTTGTTGTGGACTCCAAACGCGACGTTGTGATTTATCGATGGATCTGGAGGGGAAAGCCACTGTCGAACGCTTTTTTGCAATTCGTCACCTGCGAGGAGTATCAGCCTCGGCCAACCACGACGAGGACCAAAGGTACGAACGTTTCATCTTGTTTACACTCTCTGCCATCTCTTGAATCGCAACTTTTACCCACTATCAGGTACGCTCAATTGCGTCTCTGGGACAAACATACCAAGAGCTTCTCGGATATTGTCTGTTGACGTCTTTCCATCTACCCAAAGAACGTTCAGAACCCCAGTTCTAGAAAAAGATTCGCATTTACATACCATCCATGACCATCTTCATGTTCGCAAATAGACCATGCACAACCTCCATGGTCTGTGCAACGGTCATCCGCGACTCCTCCATGGTGAGTCGATCCAATCTCTGCAATACTGCCTCAACGTCATTCTCGCCTAATATCTTCTTTGCAAATTTCTCTGTATCGTGCTGAGCCAGGGGGTATGTAGCATCAAGAGAGAAACTCACTGAATCGCCCCTGCTTTATTTGCCGCGTTGCCAGTGCGAGGACGGAGAGTAACTCGACCATTATCTTGACTAGGACACCCCCCATAGCAGGCGGAATCTCAGAGAAAATCCTCAGGCGACTGAGGTAGTTTTCAAAACATTCAAAGAGATCGATTAACGCATCATAACTCGCGCTAACTCCCTTAGCCGCCTAATGGACTCGGGTATCACAAACGGGCGCCAAAAAGTAAAAGAGAAGGACATACTGAGAGTAAAATACCAATGCCGGCCAAAATCGCACTTGCAGGCGGAAATGTCTACAGGAAGAGAAATAAAACACATCTGCAGGGGGGTATCTCGATTTTTGAGCGCTTACCGAGCCAATGCCATTTCCGAGGGCCTCATTGGTAGAGAGCGCAAGCAGAATGTCAACTGTCGGCTTGAGCTTTCTCATGAGCTGAACCTTGCGATTTCCATTCCGAAAGTCATTAAATGCCTGTGCTTCCTCTTGAAGAACGTCAAGTACTGCATCGGGAGAGGTGCAACATTGGAGCTTGGCGGTGAGTGGATCCGTGACGATGTCCTTCCCCGTCTTCTGGGAGTACTCGTTCAAGGCAGCATTAAAGATAGCTTGGAATTGCAAAGACGACGGGTCTTCTTGGGAATTCGAGGACATAAAGTCGGTAGAAAGACAACAAGTTGAAGGTCGATGTCAGAGTGCCACGCACCAGCAGCTGAGGCGCAGACATACTGCCCCAACAGGCTGGGCGGCGTGCGCGTCTATCATACACTGCCCCCCAAAAAAATACCAGTCACAGGCTGTACGCGTTCTATCATACCTTGCCCCAATGCTATGATCCTCCTCAAGGCAACCAGTGTTTGTACGAGATATGAAAGATGGATGTGGCTTTGTGGTTTCAATCTCGGGTAGGGATGTAGTACTGCACTGGATTAATTATGTACAGTAATTTGCCCAAAATCAACCTTCTGATAAGCAAGCTGATAAGTAAAAAAAAAGAAACATCGAACCGATGTCCCGCGCCACTGCATTCCTGTAATATCGCCCGCATGAATGGGTCAAATTTGCGGACACTACTCACCGGGCGCGGGTGCCAATTTCGTGAATTAGTTAACGCGAAGCCCCACGTGGAACCACTGACCCTGCACCATGTGACGTCATGGACAGTAGTAAGCGACTTAGTAAGCGACTTTGCTCCATTATCAATCTTTCACAAGGCCAGGATGATGGGGATACAACGAATGCTCTCGCATCACAACTTCTGTCCTTGAATACATAGAAGCGACATCGCTTATTGGGATAGTCATAAGAAGAAAAGTAAAACAAAAAAAGACTGATAAATGACAGGACGGTGGATGGGGAATAGGATGCCGGTCACGTGAAGCAGGGAATTGTGGATATCGTCGGCTCCAATAAACGATGAGATGCGGAAATGAGAACCAAAGAAGCATGACAATCAGCCACAGAACAATCACGCCACTGCAACAGCCGGAACGGGCACAGGTGTACTCGACTGCGACGGTGGTGAGCTTGGCGCTTCTGCCAGCTTGCTGAATATCTGTGATGCGCAATCAATTGGGGTGAATGAATCGCAATTTTCCGGATCATGCACACCTTCACAAACACAGGCGCCGACTGCCCACCGCTGACGGCCCACTTGCCATCGATGATTGTAAATGGCACTCCAGTTACACCTTTCGCACGCGCTTCGGCTACCTGGTGATTCACCTTGGCCAAGCACTCGTCAGATTTCACGAAATTCACTGCCTAAGAAACCAAAATTCAACTTCAGCAACCATTACACTGAAACAATGCGGCTCTCCTCCAGAAATGAAGGATCACTCGGGACCGCGCATGGACGGGGGGTCACTCACCTCAGCCTTAGTCATTATGCCCGCCTGTTCCGCCGCGTCGGCAAGAACGTCAGGATCGCTGATGTCGAGGTCGTCTTCATAGTATGCGCGGAAGATTGGCGTGATCAAGGAACACTGAGCTGCAGGACCGCCAATCTCATATGCTTTGGTCATGAGTCGATGTGCGGGGATGGTCAAACTGATAGGGCCGCTAAAGGAACTAAAAGGGAGTGCGTGAACATGAGAAGTATTCAAGTAGACAAATGCTGAAGTCCGGAAGAAAGAGGTGCCACCAGTGGACCGTACATCGAGGCATGTGGGATAATGGCCGCGCTCAGTCGCGAGAGGTCTGCGCATTATGCAGGACAGCACGCAACTGGACCACTCGGACAAAGAACGGCAGGTATTGAATCAAGTATGAATTTGATGACTCACAAATTGATGCCCACGGTTTCACCTCGTTCCGTAGCCATAAGTTTGCATGCTTCCCATCTCTCTCGACCAATTTTCCTCCCAACATACTCATTCTTATCTATGGGTTCGGCGGGAGCGCTACAGTGGAGCAAGAATGGCCGGTATTCGACCTCAAAGGATACGGGAAGGTTCGAGCATTGCGCGATGGCATCCTGAAGGTCGCGGTGGGCAATGAAACACCACGGGCAGGACTAGGAAAACGCGGAAACGCGGAAAGGTAAGCCGGGATACATAACGCGACCGAGTTTATGGGCGGAAAGAAGCGGACTCACAAAGTCAGAGATGACGATAAGTTTCACAGGACGCTTAGACATTGTGTGAGGTGGGGACGGGAAGACAGAGTGGAGGACGGGGGAGAGGATGTGAGTGGGGGGGATGAGGAAGGGGAGCGATTTAAAGTTAGCGGGATGAAAGGGAGAAAGCTGAGTGAGAAAAGAAGAAAAATGGAATACGTTTGAGGAGGAGTATGTTTTATAATACACTGCACTGGGATTACCATACTTGATGGGCCCGGTCAGGGAAGATTACTGAGCATCGCTGTCACACGCCCACGATCGCCCCAGATGGATCTCTCCCTTTAGGAGTTCCTTCCCTCTTCCGCCTTTTGTCTCGTTTTGAATAGATCCTCTACCGTGCCTTCGCCGTAAACAGAATCCCAACACATCCCTATTCACAACGTCCGGCTCGTTCTTCGCTCAGCGGTCACGTTTATCTCGTCAGCTTGCTCTCGTCAACAAGATCTGCTGACTCAACCATTATTATACCGCATCATATCCTGCCCGCCATGGGGAATTTTGTTCTTGCGTGCGAGTTCGTCGGGGCTATCTACTTTGACCCGACATGGGACCTCTTAACTCACTGTACTCTAAGGTCCCTTTGAGCGCGACACTAGTTTGGGGGTCAAAACTCACGCCACCGAGTGATGATTGCAAATAACCGCGGGTCCGAGTCCGGCATCGCCGTGGCCTTCTTCTGATGATAAGTGTGGCTTTGGTGTGGCTTTGGAGCTGCTTACATCGTCTTTCCATACGGGCGCCAGAACTCCAGGCCTTTCTCCCACACCCGCATGTTCGCAACTTCTCTCCTCGTGTACACCACCAGGGCGGTGACGAGGAAGGAGAAGACAGGTTGGCATGCAGAGAGGCCATAATCTCGCTCCTATTTCCCGATGTTCAAGCGGATCATTGCTGAGGGCAACTCGCACCATTCTGAGCGTTATGACACCCATTCCGCTGCATATACATCTCTTACCCCGCTCGTACGTACATCGTCGTCCGCTGGACCTGCAGCGGGGGATACTTGTGCCTCGGGCCCTCAGCCCGATTATCGGACGTCCATTCCTGGATTTCGGGCCCGTCGCGAGGCCGACGGGTTTGCATTATCTGGAAGACGCCTTATCCGGTATTTTTTCTCGGACCGCTCAAGACGAGAACGCGGTCGACCCACTTGGAGGCTCATTGTCCAGATGCTGGTGTAGCTTGCCAATCTTCCTTTACCTTGGGTAAGCGTCCTGATGGCCTGATGGCCTGATTCACCTTAGTAAGGGGATTCATATACAAGATACCGGCCCTACAGCGTCTCAGGATATGGACGCTCGCTTAGACCTTTCCGTGTTCGCCGCAATTGCAGCTAGGTGAGATTACATCGCACTCATGTTCCAGGTGTCATCCTTGTGTGTCAGTCTCGGCGAATCCAGCCCCTGAGCAACAGTCTAGCCAGTGCTATCGATTAATAAACAGCTTTAGACCTACAGTATCCACGACAGCAATCTGTCGCGCTCGTTCGGAGTCGTTCCCGTCAACTCCCCGAGGGGCTGTGGACAATAGGTCAGCATCGTCCCTGATTAGGGACTCAATTACGAAACCTTTGCCAAACTCCGGATCGATGTAGGCATTTCCGAAGAAACCGCCCGTGTCATTTGCAGATCGAGCTCGAGGGCGTTTGGCCCGCCATCAATGACGTCGTAAAGTGGCATTAGCCTATGCCATCCAACTTCAAGCAGTCATGATTCCGACTCGACCTCCTTTTCTGTACCTCATGGCGTTAATGTATAAGCTTACCACGTATTACAAGCAATCGATAAATCCTGCACATCAGAGGGTCTCGCGGGCTGGCTCAATTGTACTCCCAATGGGGTTGATGTGACAGAGTGCCATAGAAAGGAGATGATAAGTCAAATGGACCAAATACACGACATGCGCTGGTTTTACGAAATGACAGAGTGTACAATACCTCGGTCCTCGGTTATCAACGGCATTCTACCAGCACTGTTATTCGAGGCCAATTACAGTAAGTACTGTAAATCAGAGTCATAGTCCACAGAGAATTTTGAAAGTGCTGATTTTTGGTACAGCCAACTCCAGGGACAGCTCACCGAGCGTAGTCACAAATGCAGTCCGAGGGGATAGTCGTCTTGAAGGATACATGTCGTGGCGACATCTTCTTGCTTTATGGGGACTTTGGGGATCTTCCGAAGTCAAGCGAGTCGTGATGCCAAGTCCAGGCACATCCTGGCGGGGCAGGGGCTGAGTCCGGAGGCAGATATTGATCCTCTCGGACAGGCTCGGCGACGTCGGCGCTTGCGGGCAATCTCCCAGGCACTGTATGACAACGCAGGGCTTTAGGTTTATTTTGAAGCGATATTGAGGCCAGTGAGGTGTGTGCACCAAGGTTTCTGCGCCTCAAGGCCCCGACCACATTGTGGATCAAGCAGAGGATCAAACAACCAATTTACACAAGGCGGACCAGCCTTGACTATTGGGTGGATCACATACAATGGCTTGATCATTGGTAAGCTCGGAAGTCAATTCCGAGGCCTGCTCGGAGTATGGCCATAGACGAACCTGGGGACCCAGAGTCCGCCGCTGTCCGCGTTGACAGCCTCAGGCACTCCATGCTTGATGACAACAAGTCAGCTTGTACTTATTTCCATGGTTTGCGGCCTTGAAGAGCATTGCGGCCGAGTCTTCAGTATTTTTTGCGGAAGATAGTCGGTCCCTTGGTCGGTCCGTGGTTGTTGCGAACAGGCCCGGTGTGTTCGTCCCCTCCCGGAGTTACTCTGGCATACATGCGCTGCATTGGGTAGGTATAGTAAGTAGGAAGGGGGGGTGGGTACCAGCTGACGGCGGTTCCCAGACCCATTGTGAGTTGTTCCTGTCGGGGTAACGGAAGAAGCTATTTCAAACCTCTCGTGATCAACTTCGGATCCGAATACTGTACGACCAACCATAAAA
This sequence comes from Russula ochroleuca, assembly GCA_015178965.1. NCBI lineage: Eukaryota > Fungi > Basidiomycota > Agaricomycetes > Russulales > Russulaceae > Russula > Russula ochroleuca. The sequence goes on from WHVB01000002.1 coordinate 1,695,034, forward strand.
AGTCACCACGTTTCGAAATCTCTGGCTCGACCTACCATGCTCATTTGGCTGAAATGGTTGTGTTGATGGTTATTTCTGACATGACAACCCTCAATCTCAAGTCTCGACAACGCGGCGCCACCTCCGGACTGTTTATTACGGCTATTTTCGTAATTGTGCTCGTGAAATTGCACTGAGAAGTTCAGGTAAAAATCATTTCGTGTGAATGCTGTCATTTGCATGCCTCAAGGCGGGTGCAAGTTACTATTTATGCAATGCGGCTTGGGGTATGTCAAATAGTCGATCGCGTTCTAGGGTGTTCGTCTCACCCCTAGGCACGAGATCCGTATTTCGGGGCAGCACTTTGCCTCATGGCCGTGACATGCTACGAGACAATCTAAGGCCAGGGTGCATTACCAATGATGATTTAGCAGCAGGTCGGCTTGGCTGGCGGCTCAGGTCAGGGGTCAGTGATCCAGACCGAGCAAATTTCTCACTCCTCCGAGGAACACCCACCAGTACCAACACATGGCAGAAGATCGGGAATAGACAGACATGATGCAAGCGTCTCAGAGTCGCGCAACCTAGGGTTGGCATTTCGCTCCTAATGATATTTTTTTTGCGTTTGAGACTGGAATATTGGCTCTAAAAAACTGAGACGAGGTGGGCGGAGGTCCCAGGAACGGCGATGTCCGGGAGACCCAGGGCAGGCCTGGGAGTGCCATCGCCCATGGCCCCATGTTCCGGGCGCTGGTCAAAGGAAAAATGATAGATGAGAAATAAGATTTGCGGTTTGCGCGGGCGCATCATCATGTGTTGCTGTACGCTGACGGGGGAGAAAGTGACTTGACAGGGCAGCAGAGAAAGGGAAAGGGGCAGTCGAAGGCGTGGGAAGAGAGAGCCGAGTTAGGCAACTTGAGCGCATACCGGTCGCCGTGCAGCGTTCCCTTTCCCTTTCCCATCCCATTCCCTCTTTCCCGTCCCCGCCTTTGTCACTCCCTTTCCCCTTCTGTCCCGCTTCAATTCGTGATGACAACTCCACATGTAATAGCCTCTTCCTCGACCCATACCTCTCAATCAGCAACTACGACCGGTGTCGTTGGTAACCACTTTCGCGTCGGGAAGAAGATTGGGGAAGGCTCTTTTGGGGTCGTTTTTGAGGGTAATTTCCATCTCCTTATCCCCTTTCCTTCCCTGCTCAGTCCCTGCCCTTCAGGTGCCAATCTCCTAACTAACCAGCCCGTTGCTATCAAGTTTGTGAGTGACTGCCGCTGCGACTCCACTCCCTGTTCAGGCAGCAGGCGCTGTACAGGAACCTCGCAAGTCGGACGCACCCCAATTGCGAGATGAATATCGCTCATACCGTACCCTGAATGGCACCCGTACGCCTCTCGTCACCCATGCTGTTCCACGCACTAACTGCGCAACATGACGCCCGCCCGGTTCTTCTACGCTTCCTACTGCTATCCAGTCGGCGTTCCCCAGGTTCATCACTTTGGCCAAGAGGGATTACACAATGTCCTTGCGATTGATCTCTTGGGACCTAATCTTGAAGACTTGTTTGACATGTGCGGTCGCAAGTTTTCTATCAAAACAGTGTGCTTGGCTGCAAGGCAAATGGTGAGTCCAAGGCCTCTGATGGTCGGTCTTTGTACGCTCGTACTTTGTTCTGAGGCTCCCGCTTGTACATCAGGTTACTCGAATTCAATCGGTCCATGACAAGTCCCTCATATATCGCGACATCAAGCCCGACAATTTCCTCATCGGGGTCCCCGGCACGAAGAATGCTAATGTCATACATTTGATTGGTATGTTCACGGTGTCATGTTTTTTTTCTCCATTGTGCGGTACAGCTGGGCCAGTGGATAGCAGTTGCTAGAGGCGGTGCTCCCACTTATATTCCTCACCTGAGTGAATGTTCTGGTCGGTTGCAAGCCGCTCCATGGTGGAAGGACCTGTACTCCGATGCGTACCGATCGTGATGTGTGTACTGACCTTTGCTCAGACTTCGGAATGGCGAAGCACTACCGTGATCCTAAGACCAAAGTGCACATTCCATATCGCGAACGCAAGTCTCTTTCTGGAACTGCGCGATATATGTCCATCAATACGCATCTGGGCCGTGAACAATCACGAAGAGATGACCTCGAGTCTCTCGGACATGTGTTCATGTATTTCCTTCGTGGTGGCCTTCCTTGGCAAGGGTTGCGCGCTGCAACAAATAAGCAAAAGTATGAAAAAATTGGCGAAAAGAAGCAAAACACTGCGATTTCAGAGCTCTGCGAGGGTTTTCCAGGTGAGGGACTTCATCGACTGGGGGATCAAATTTGCTGAGGTACATCGACAGAGGAATTCGCGATCTATATGAATTACGTTCGAAAGCTTGGCTTCGAAGAAAGTCCAGATTATGACTTCCTTCGAGAGCTTTTCTCCAAGGTGCTAAAGACTACGGGTGATCAGGATGACGGTGTTTATGATTGGATGCTACTGAACAACGGCAAGGGTTGGGAAGCTGGACATGTATGTCCCATTCTCTCCTTCTATGTGCACAAAACCCGCTCATTACTACTTGAGACACCGTCCCAGATCCTCGCTCAAGCTCACGCGAACGCTGGCTCACCACAAACTCCACAACGCGAGCACCGCGAACATAGATCGCGCGAGCACCGGCGCGCTTCGCGACAGGCGTTGCAGGACGGAAACCCACTCGTTCCGCCCAACCCAGCTCACCTTAAAGTCTCAACTCGTAAACCAGCAACCGGGGAGACCTCGCGCGGAGTTAGTCGTGACGTCAGCGGACAACCTATTGCACCGTCGAGCAAGCGGGCAAGCCAACAGCAGCTCTCGACTCCCGACATACGTCCACGCGAGTCGGCTAACGTCCACCCTTATGCTGTTGCGCCTTCTCCAAGCGTACTCCGTGGGAGTCCCTACGGGAACGGTATCCAAGTCTCTCCGCATCGCCCTGACACTGGTTCGACTGGTGCGCTCGCTCTGGCTAACGGGAATGGAGCGGCGAACTCGGACTCGTTCTTGTACGGCAGTACGGCGAAACGGGCTGAGGATGCTGCGGCTGCGGCGGCACGCGAAGGCCGCGCGAATGGCATGGGAGTGTACGATCGTGGGCGCATTTCGCGTGGCGGCATGGAACAAGACGATGAACCCGGGAGCCGTCCCCGTGGCTTTTTCAGCTTCATATGCTGCCGCGGATAAAAGCGCTGATTTCTGTGTCGCTTCCTGACACGTCCATTGTGGGTACCTCCGCACTTTGTTATTCGGCAATGGGTTGCTGACGTCGAAATAGCCTTTTGTACGATCGACTTTGCACGATACCGTCACGAGCACTTGCACTTCCATCGCACGCTTTTGCCTCACATATACATGATGACCCTCTCATGACCAACACTTCACCGTCTGTCCTCTGTTGTTCTCGAGACTACCCCACCATCGCATTATCTTATTCTTCCGTCGCTGTCACGTTACCATCTTTGAGGATTTCGACAGGAGCGATCGATCACTGGGATTCAACTGCTATTTTCATCTGTATTTTTCAAACCTGATCCGGTTGGTTTTGAGGCTGGCCGCCACGCCGGGGGGCCCATTCTTTTCCTTCAGGCCTGTTGTAAATATACCTTTTTATCATATTGCTGCTCATGCTCTTCTGCATTTGCATGTTGGGTGTGTCAGCTGTGCCGCGGGCGTCGGACAGTAGCAAAGTAAACGCCCGCTTGCTGACAAGAACCCCTGAAGGGAACAACGCCCGTGACTAACCCCTCCTTGCTTTGACCGCCGCAGTCTGAAAGGGCCCAGCTCCTATGAGAGATCCATGCCCGAAGGCCGCCGTCATTATTTTTGGGCGAAGATGGGGTTGTCTTCGCTGGTGGCTTCCGTGAGTTGCTGGCAATCCGATTAAAGCCCTATGAAAGATCGACTCGGACCCCCGTACGTTAGAGACAAGCAAAGCTGCTGCCCATGAGAAGTTGATATTGATATCCACGACCCACTGCGATCAGCGGCAGGGATTGATGGCCCCTCATTCCAGTGCCTTATTCATCCCCATTGTAGATCGATGACGGCGGGCGCAGCAATGAGAAAGGGCCGCGCGGGATCCTTGAGCGAGTTTTTGTCCTGACTCAATCTCAGGTGGGTCCTTCGGCGGCAGATGGCGGAGAACCGCTCTTAGATCAGATCTGTCTGACCAATTGAAATTTGTCGACCCGCGCACCCGCGCACGCTGCCCGGTTTATAAATGCGGAATAGTTTGTGTTTTTCTCTAGTCAGGACACTTGATCGGAACAGAACACTGTCCCTTTACTGTCTGTCGTAGTAGTAGTAGATTCCGCAAACAACACATGATGATGGTCATAGGGGGCTCGGGCTGCGGGCACAACGGTCCCGCGGAGATCAGATCATTGTCCAGTCCGGTCCAGTCCAGACTTGCCTGCGACACGTATCATATGCTGTACAGTAAGCCACGTTTTGGTAAACCTATATCGGGTGAGATTCAAGGGTGTCTTCGGAATCTTCTTGACGTAAGCGAATCGAGTCGTGACGCTGCTCTACTCTGCCATGTAGGTTGATGATCAAGTAACTCCGATGTGCGCGCTCCTGGTCTGCAAGCACTACTGGCACTCAAGCAACCCCGGGGAATGTCGGGGAATGTCAGGGATAGCAGGGGACTAGGAAACCCTCGCAATAAATGAGTTTAAGCTTGGCACGTCCCCAAACCAACTCACCGTCTTCGAATCCGGGGTGTTAATCTCCATATGGCAGTCAGCGAGAAGAACGAGAACGATAACTATAGATAACGAAAGCCCTGAAAAGTACTCTATTACATCTACCACCATGCTTCCTCGAATAACGCCAAGTGAGCTACATATTGCAGACCAAGCGTCCACGCTCACAAGCCACGTCATCGCGCGTCATCATCACAAGACCGAGCGCCGCCACGCGCCACTCTTCCCCCCTTCCTCTCCTCTCCTGGCGCGGGGTAAGAAACAGGCGAGAGCGCATGGGACGCGCTCGCGCCTTCTATGCCTATTGAGTTCACGCACAATGAGAAGGATGCGCGCAACAATAATGAGAAGAGAAGACCCTTACGTTCATGTTGGCATTCTCCGGTGTGTAGGGCGTCGCGACGGGGTACGCGCCCGCAGGCACGCCATAAAACTGGAAGTCTGCCGCGTTCGGCTCAGCGACAACGTAGACGGTATGCGCCGCATGCTCGTGCTCGTGTTCATGCTGCGCCACCGCTGCAGGCGCTGTCGCTGTAGCTGCTTCGCCGACTGTCGCGGTGGATTTGGTGAGCGGGGAATGTTGGGAGGCGGCGAAGGGGGTGTAGAACGTGCGCTGGCGGAGCGGCTGCGAGAGGGTGCGGGTGTGTTGTTTGGCTGCTGTGCGGAGTGCGGACATGGACATGGACATGGGTATTGTTGGTTGGTTGTTGGTTGTGGAAGTTGGGCGGGGAAGCGAAGCGGGTGTGGGGTGGCTTATTATAAGTGAATTGGCGTAGCCGAGGTAAAGTTAAGGCTCGCGTGAGAGACTTTGGGGTTGGGCATCTCTCTCCGATTGGTTACCACATCGTTTCTTTGGGGGTGGCGCCCGTGTTCTGGCCGTTGCTTCTCCATTGGATTGACGCCGTCGTTTCTTTATTCCCTCACTTAAGGGATTGCGTCAGTCTGATTTGATCATCCACGACGATGACATGGCATCCTCCCCACCATGACACTCGGTCACAAATGGCCATCGATTTTTTGAACTGAAAACTATAGCCTTGCTGTCTCCTTGTGATCTTCTGGTCATCATAGCTTCATGTTTACGCCGAAGATGGCCCAGCCCAACATACGAGCGCGTTTCGGATTGATTAATCTTCCGATAGATGTGGGCCCACAGGATTTCGGTCCTTCGCGCTGTAAACCCTCGTTGGTCATCATGACATCTCAGATTCGCGTTTCCCCTTGACCATTTGTGAAGCCCGTGAAGTTTACGCAACCAAACGTAGACGGTAGACCAAGTAGTCAGATCTGGTCAGACCTCAATCACCTCATGCGTTTTTCTTCAGATGTGGTGCCTCGGTGCCTGGATATTTACCTTTTTGGGGTAATGCGTCGGCCTCTCCTTTACGAGCAATCGTGGGCGAGAAATGCCACTCTAGCAGGATCATAGGCATTGAAAAGGATGGACCCAATTCCGAGTGAGAAGTCTGCAGCCTTTCCAGATGACGTAATACGGAAGTCCAAGACTACGACGTTGCAACTAACTTTGTACCAGAGACAACCACATTGCTATGTCGAACACAACAAGATCTACGTGGTTGAACATTGGTAGGAACGTACTGGGATACACGAATTTTGTGCCATATCCAGCGGCAGTGGGGAAAGCAAGCACAGAATCTAAAGTGCAAGGCGAAACAATAGTTCGGGAAATAATGGCTAAGGTAGGGAGACGACGGAACACTTAGAGGGCAAACATAAGCGTTGGAGAACGACGAAATGGGTGATGTTACATCACAGGGGAACTCAAAGACGCTATTGGTGCGAGAGAGCGCTTGTACCTGCGAATGTTTGTCCGAAACCGAGAAGCTTTACGAATTAGAGTCCAGTCGTGCGTGATCTTTACACGGCCCTCATGTGGGGGATCCACGACGTCGGATGTAAGAGAAATGGCTTGTGCAATGGGGAGTCTCCCCAGTGGTCGAGGACATTTACGTCTGCATTATGACCGAGCAGTGAGCAGCAACTGTGTGATGTCGATGTTTCCACTTACTGAAACTTCATGGTGTAGAGTCGAGTTGGACTCGTGCCAGACATTTACGTGCGCGCCTCCATCGAACTAGGAGTTTGACGGCGCTGAATTTTTGGTATCGAGATGCCTCGTGTAATGGAGTGAACCCGCGGTGGTCAAGTGCATTTACATCTGCACCGCGGCTGAGCAGCAATTGTATGACAGCGAGATTTCCAAATCCTGAAGCTTCATGGAGTGGTGTCGAATTGAACTTGTTTCGTACGTGAACGTCCGCACCTCCATCGACTAGGAGCTTCACAGCATCGTAAAATCGAAACGCCTTGTGTAATCGTGAATCTCCCCAGTGGTCAAGGACATTTACATCTGCACCACGCCTGAGTAGGAATTGTATGACATCGAGATTTCCAATTCCTGAAGCTTCATGGAGTGGTGTCGACTTGGACTCGTTTCGGACATTCACGTCCGCACCACCTTTGACTAGGAGCTTCACAGCCTTGTGGTAACGAAACGCCTTATGTAATGGAGAGTCTCCGCAGTGGTCAAGGACGTTTACATCTGCACCAAGGCTGAGCAGCAATTGCATGACGTCGAGATTTCCACTTCCTGAAGCTTCATGGAGCAGAGTCGAGTTGAACTTGTCCCAGATATTCACGTCCGCACCTCCATTGACTAGGAGCTTCATAGCGTCAAATCGCTGGTTTTGAAACGCGCTGTGTGATGGCGAGTTTCCCTCGTGATCAAGGGCATTTATATCTGCACCAAGGTTGATCAGCAATTGCATGACGTCGAGATTTCCACTTCCTGAGGCTTTATGGAGTAGAGTCGAGTTGAACCCAGTTTGTACATTCACGTCCGCACCCGCATCGACTAGGAGTCTCATAGCGTCAAACTGCCGGGTTTGAAATGTGCTGTGTAATGGCGGGTTTCCCTTGTGGTCAAGGGCATTTACATCTGCACCACGACTGAGCAGCAATTGCATGACGTCGAGATTTCCACTTCCTGAAGCTTTATGGAGTAGAGTAGAGTTGAACCCGGTTTGTACATTCACGTCCGCCCCCGCATTGACTAAGAGCATCATGGCGTCGAATTTCTGGTTTCGAAATGCCCTGTGTAATGGCGAGTCTCCCCAGTCATCAAGGACATTTACATCTGCACCATGGCTAAGCAACAATTGCATGACGTCGTAATTTCCACTTCCTGAAGCTGTGTGAAGTGGTGTCGAGTTGTGCTTGTTCCGGGTGTTCACGTCCGCAGCGTGCTCCAGTAGAAATTGTGTAATCGCAGTAGATCCCAAGACCGCCGCGGCATGTAATGGAGTGCCCCCGCCACCATGACTTTGGTTCGGATCCTGCAGACGTGCGATGATGAGATATTTCACGAGGCTAGCAAACCCACAAAGCGTCGCATAATAAAGTGGAGATGGTTTCGGTGGGTTTGGAGATTGGATGAACCAAAAACGCTCTATATCGTGTATCGAGACCCACACTGCAAAATGCCTTCTGTCTGGGTCAAAGAGGCGCTCCATCCCGTCCTGTATCTGGGACGCCACACCATCACACTGAGCGTGGTGGAACCAGTTTTGAGCGGCATAATCTGTAAGGGGAAAGCTGTCAGTGATGTCTTGGATGTGAATATCCGGTTGGAGTAGTGTGCTGAGACAAGTCTGTGCAAGGACTGTGTGGGCAGGCTCCGGAGAGATGTAATACCGGGAGAGGCCCCCTTTGTCTGACTTGGCGAGGCGTTCCGAAGTCAAGAACTCCTTTACGGAGTAATGTAAAAATTGTACGATGCGAACTTTGTTATTGAGGAAAGTAGGGTTGTCGGGTTCGAGAATAGCAACCAAGGTGGAACATGCCGACAGCACGGCCTCATCTGCGTCTCCAGGGCGTAGGTTCATATTCAACCTAGGAATGCCTCCGGTATCAAGCTCAACTGCAAAAACCTCCGCAAGCTCATTGACACGTAATGGACGACGAGAGAATGCCAGGCACTGGAAAAGTCGAATGGCATACTCCTGCTTCTCCTCATCGATTTCAAGCAATATTCGCTCATACGTTTCGTCCAACGTGCTTGGCAATTCATTCAGGGCACGCCGAATGCTTGCTGGAAAACAGCGCCGCAGTCTATCTAATTGACAGACAATCCATCGGAACCTGCATCGTGTCCTGAGCCATCGTGGTAGAAAAGCTTAGCAGTGATGACTTACATCCCATTAGCTTTTTGTGAGAGTAAATCGATGACTAGTTGCCAGTCCTCTGCCCTCCATTTCCGCATGTTCGCATCTGACTCAACGGACCGACTTGATGTACTTGATAATATCGCTCCTTTGGCCTCCCTCATCGTGAAGCGACACAGTGTGAGATGCCAAAGGCCCGAGGACCCTTTTAATGTCCACCTCGGAACGACTCGTGATACAGACACGTATGTCTGGAAGACGTAAATCAACAAGCTCCTTCGTGAGTTGCAAGACCTTTTCACGAGGAGACGGTATTCCAGGCTTATTGGGACTCTCGTCCACGGCATCCACAATGATGTACACTCTGCCATGGCCGGGGAGTGTAAGAACATTTTTAAGGCATTCGATTAGGTCAACCTCGCCAGGCTGTCGCGATCCATTCTCGTGCGCCTCATACAAGTTCGATAAGATTTCGTGACCACGATGGGACCGAGTGCAAAGTTGGTTGAGAAGAGAGGAGAGAAGTCCGCGACGATCCTGCTTTCCAGTGTCCTTGAAATCAAAGTAATAATAGGCGACTGACGCTAATCCGGTTGCGCGTATGGATTGTATGTCCTTTATGATCGAGGAACTGGTGACCATTATAAGCGACGCTGACAAAACTCGTCTCAGATGTCACCCACCAAAGAATGCTCTTGCCAGATCCCGCTACAAAAACCGGAGACCATCAGCTTCGGGGGTGGTGCAACTATGGAAAGCCGTACGATTCCCGTGCGTCCATAGGAGAGAGCCTGTCGTCTTCCAGTTATTGTAGATAGGCCCTTCAAGGAACCACGTCGCGGTCCCATTGTGATGGGCTTCACATGCCGTGTTGTGGTTAATCGATGGATCCGGAGGGGAAAGCCACTTCTGGATCTTTTCTCGCAGTTGATCACCTGAAGTAGTTTAGTTTCGGCCTCCTTCAATCGCGATGCCAAAAAAAAAACGAACATTTCATCTTGTTCAGATCCTCCGATATCTTTTGCATCGTAACTGGCACCTGCGGTCAGCTATACTCATTTACAAATCCGAGCTTATCATACCAAGAGACACTCTAATATTATCTATTGACGCCTTTCCATCTAATAGGACAAACAGTAAGTACACTGTGAAAGAAATGTCAAGCAACGTTTCCGTACCATCCATGACCACCTTCATGTTGTTGAACAGACCATAGACGACCTCCATGGTCTGCGTTGCAGTCATCCGCGATTCCTCTACAGTAAGTCGGTCCAGTCTCTGCAACACCGCTTCAATATCGTTCTCTCCCATCAGCTTTTTGGCAAATTTCTCTGCGTCATGCTAAGCTAAGTGAGATGTATCAGCAAGCGTGAACTCACTGAATCGGCCCTGTTTTATTTGCTGCGTCGCCAGAGCAAGTACTTCAAGTAATTCAACCATTATTTTGACCGATATTTCTCCCACAGCAGAGGGGATCTCGGTGAGGACTTTGAGACGGCCAAGGTAATGTTCGAAACATTCAAAGAGCTCGATAAGTGCGTCATAACTGGCGCTAACACCCTTAGCGGCCTTTAACATTTGGGCGTCAAGACCGAGAACGCAGACAAGCAGACAGAGGGATACATACCGCGAGCAGGAGACCAACACCGGCAAATATCGCTTTTGCTGGTGGAAATCTCTGCAAGGTGGATGATTAACTCACGCAAAAAATATGTCATTTAACCTTACCAAACCGATGCCCTCCCCAAGGACGCCACTGGTAGAAAGTCCGAGAAGAATGTCAATAGTTGGCTTGAGTCGTCTCATGAGCTGAACCTTCCGGTCTCCATTCCGAAACTGGTTGAATGCATGAGCTTGTTCTTCAAGAATACTGAGTACCGCATCAGAAGAGTCACAGGGTAGGAGCCTGGAGGTAAGTGGATCTGTCGCGATATCCTTTCCTGTCTTCTGGCTGTATTCCCTTAGGGCGGCGTCGAAGAGGTCCCGGAACTGCAAAAACGATACGTTTGGATGGGAACTCGAGGAAGACATAAGTATAATGGAATGAGAACGAGGAAAACAGATGGGGGGAAGAACGTTGGTGGGCGAAGTGGGCGCAACGTGTTTTACACATACGCCGTGACACTGCCCCGCCCATGAGATGCATGAGAGCCAAACTGGTCATCATGATGGCATCGTGGTACTTACTACTTTCTCTTCTTTCAACACCGATAGCCAAGTTGGCAAATTCCAACTCATCCTCCAACACACATTCCCCATCGTCTACTGGATCTCTGCGCCTGGTGGTTAGTAGTATTCCAACTCAGCGTGGGCTGCACACGTGACTGGAGGCGCCTGCCAGTCTGCAATGCGTTTTTTGCATGCAACTTGCAGCGCTCTAAACGGTGCGGTCTTGTTCTAACGCCCACGGTAATGGGTCCTCGATGTTGTGTAGAGGTGGGGGGTTCAGGTGATTATCCCACCTGTCTATACCCATACCGTCAAATCGGCTGGCAGTGAGTTCGCAGAGCAACAAACTTGAGTCCGAACACTGAAAGCCTACAATAGTCACGATGAACTCGTTCAACAAGTTTTCATCGCTATACTGTGCTATTAACAACGGCCGGTCCGACTAACCATCCAGGCTCTTGGTCTTGTGCGTCCAGTATCCACGATCATTCCATTCATTCCGCCCTGTCCTTAACGATCAAAGACAAGTGCGAACCGGTACCAGTCAGCTAACTTTCTTACAGTAATCGTGGTGACTTCAACAAGACTTCAACGAAATCAGTGGTCACCAATGAGGCGCACCACCATAATCAACGTCTCTTTGACTGGCACCCCTGTATGTATGCCTGTTACTGTTGTCCTCTTCCACCACCCTACTTTGGCTACTACTGCTTTCACAACGACCTGTTGTTGAAGCGAGCGTTTCCTGGGTTGAGGCGCGCTATTCAGATTGTATACTTTGACACCTCTTGAGCCATTAATCCAAGAGAAAATGCCCCAAAGAATGCAGTTTAGCCGTGTTTCAGCTGTACCTCCCAAATTTCTTCCCCTTGCTCATAGGCTGCTGTAACATGGATGGTGGAACCTTTCTAGAGATAAGCCTTAATCTTGGCTCCAGGGTGTTTGTCTATACGACTCGTAACGATGAGCCTCTTGACACTTCCCTGGGCCAAGGCCATCACTCTTCTCTTCTTCCATTATACTGACGGCGCCACCACGAGATCGCATGGCAAGAATCACCGTACCACCCACACCGGCTTTACCAAGGCAGAGGGGATATTTCTCAGCAAGAAATCTGGCTTGCAGGATCTGGTGGTGTACTTCTGACTTTGGCGACAGTCATTCAAAAGGACGCCCGCGACGGCGGCAGCGCGGGGCTCCTTTTTGAACATCGAACGCCCAACAAGAGTCGGGAGCGTACCGGCTCAGGCTTGGCGGGAAAGTTGATGGACTGGTCTCTGTTGGAGGCATCGGCGAGATGGGTAAGGGAATGCCACGAGAGTTATAACGTATCTAAGATTCATGGTCGATAGAACGCAAGGCGAGGGCTTAGGCGATAATGTCGTGGAAATGACAGGCTGAGGATGGTCTTGACGTGTACGTCCGATAAGTAGGTAAGTCGCATCACATGCGTAGCAGGCACAGGAGGATACCAAAGCGTTTGCAGCTCGAGATATTAGGACAGTGTGCTCAGGAGTCTAAATGCGGAAATGACTTAATATGATCCCTGAGGTTCTAAATGAGATTCGGTACGTTCACCACCATATTCATATTAGCGAAAACTTCCAGTTGTACATTACGGATTAAAAACTCAGGCAGAGCATCACGTCCTACTCAACTAGGAGCTGTGTAATTGTGTTAATCATGTCCACGGATGGTTACGGCATGAGCATACGACATGCCAGCAAGACTCCAAGCACCTATAGTCAGGTGTAAATATGGGAGTCCCGTGGAATACAATATATGCATTTCCGGGTTCACGACACACTGCTTTGACCGATTGCGAACCATCGAGCGCGATTCTCGGTCTCAGTCTCAGTCTCGCGGCGGCGGCGCTCCAGCAGGAGGAATGAGATTACAACCAAATCGCGAATGGGCTCCACGGTTTCATCGAACAGGAGCATCGAGGGCACCACGGGCGGGTTCTCGCGATCCACCCTGTAGTCCTTGCGCGAGCGGATAAAACGGGCCACGGGTTGCGTCTTGGATTGTGGGCCGAAGAGCTACATTCACACAAATCAATCGCTTGGATCCAGAAGACCTCGATGAGGATGAAGGGGGAAAAAAACTACAGTACCTGTAGGGCTAGCCCGGGCTTGTTGTTCTTCCAGACGTATTCTACACCAGCGTCGTCCTGAAACGTCACGTCGCTGCGACAAAAGATAATGCTTCAGTCTAGCAGTGAAGCCGGGTAGGAAGAGGACACGTACTCCCAGAATGGGATGATGCTCTTCTTGAGCCAGGCACTGGCGGCCGTCTGCGGGCGGCCGGGAATGGTGAGGAGGTCGGAGCGTGCGTCGCGCCATATCCACTCTGCGACGAGCTTTCCGATCCCGTCGTGCACCCGCGTCACAGGCTTGTCCGGATTTGCAAAGTCCGTCGCGACGGTGTAGAAAGTGTTCTGGTCCTGGTCGACGATGGTCGTGTTGCATGGGTTGTCACGCTCGAAGCGTAGCGAGAAGGCAGACCCGCTACCGGACGTTGGAAGTTGACGCGACATGGTGGGGGGGAATGTTATGGTGGGTGATGACGATGACGATCGACATTTAAACGAGGGTCGATGAACTCTGCGGAACACTGTCGTGCGAACGAAGATGGGCAATATGACACTTGTTAAGAGCCGGGCCTGACGGGTTCAAATAGGGATAGAGTGGCCATCATTCAGCCCCAAATGACCGCAGTCTGAAAAAAGGCCCCGTGCCGGTCGATGGGCAGCCTGCGGTGAGTCTCCCCAAACCGTGACCTGCACTTTTCTTGGGGAAATGGAAATGGGCCTTCCCCAGGGGCACAGTGACCAGTACCGACCGACCTCCGGCCGTGGCCGCCCCTGCCTCCGACTGCACTCCGATGGCACCAATGCTCCTCCCGTCGCTCACCAACTTCATTCTCGCGTTCTTCAGTATTTTTCTTCCCCCAGAGGTCTTTGAACCGACATTCCCTCTACGCAACACACTAAACTTCAGGCTACGCCACTTCCATGCTGTGACACCCTCGGCACACGTGTATTTTGCCGACGTTCCGCCACACCCCTCACTCTACGGTGACTCCCCGCCACTTTCTATACCTATCGCTCCCGTGCGGACTGTTCGCCCATCATCCGACGCGGCCTTTGCAGAGGCCCGGGCCCTCTCTATGCGTGGACAGAGTGCCACGCTAGACTGGGAGGAGGATGAGATCCCCGGGCCGGACGTCTCAAAGCGGGAAACGCTGCTCCTTCTCGCAAAGATGACCAGCAATGCTTACATAGAACCAGATACGGATGGATGGTATAATCTGACGGATGAGTGGGGTATCGTGCGTGCTCTTGTCTTCTCCGAGTCGCGGTTTTGTGGGTTGACGCAAGCTCCGGACGTCCGCAGCACGAACCGGTTGGGTGGGAACCGGATAACGATGGGTTTAGAGGGTACATCTTCGCGACGGAAGATAACAGCACTGTCGTCCTTTCCATCAAAGGCACGTCCGCACAGTGGGTTGACCGGGGGCCGACCACGGGAAAAGACAAGATGAACGATAACTTGCTGTTCAGCTGCTGTTGCGCACGTATCAACTGGTCGTGGACAACAGTGTGCGACTGCTTCCGAGGCGGCTGGAAATGTAATCAGGACTGCCTTGAGGACGCCCTTATCGAAGAAAGTTTATTCTACCCGATCGGAACCGTAAGTTCAATCATTTCTTCTGAACTGTCGCGTGTCGATGCCCATTCTTGGGTTTTCAGAACCTCTATAACAACATCACCTTGATGTTTCCCGACGCAAACTTATGGGTCATCGGGCATTCCCTTGGTGGCTCACTCGCATCACTTCTCGGAGTCACGTTTGGTGTACCCGTCGTGACGTTCGAGCCCCCAGGCGAACGAATGGCCGCGCAACGCCTGCACCTTCCATCTCCTGTACGTACCGCGTTCTATTTTAGATGGGTAAATTTGTAACTATTATTTAGCCTTCTACTCACCACATCACCCACGTATGGAATACTGCGGATCCGATTGCGATGGGCACGTGCAATGGTGTGCTCTCGAGCTGTGCATTGGGAGGATATGCCATGGAGAGCCGGTATGTGATCGCTATCCATCAACTTTTGTATTGGGTACCCCCGCTGATGCATTATCTTTGCGCTGGGCAGGTGCCACTTGGGAAACATTATCGAGTACGATACCGTGACCAATCTGTCGTGGTCTGTCGATGTGCGCACACACGCCATCGCGCAACTCGTCGATAAGGTATTGTCGCAGCCGTGGGCAGCGGCGGAGGAGCTGGGCCGTGAAGTACCGCCCATAAAGCGACAGGACGATTGCGTGGTGAGTGCTATGGTTCCGAGGCAAAACTCGCTCATCCACGCTATCATAGGATTGCTTCAAATGGGACTTTGGAAATTACAGCCTATGATAGGCAAACTTTTTCTTCGACCTGTCCCCATAGTCGTCTTCCAAAAGTATCACCAATTCATCTGCGGTCTGAAACAATCATTATTATTTTAAGGATGTTCGTGACTGACAAACGATGAGAATGACTACGAGACGTGCTTCCCACCCTTGGGTAAATTTGTCCTATTTTTCTCTCTCGAAAACCAAGCCACAGGCCTCGGAGGAGATGCCGTCCTCTTGATGTTTTTGGCGCGAATTTGTATTACAGATATCGAATCAATATCAAACATAACTAACCCGTGGAGAAGAAACGACGATCGACTTGCAATGTGTTATCTAAAGTAACCCTTCGATCGTTTCCTTTCTTCCAGGGGTCCATGATACAGGTGCGCATTATATGGTCTCGGGCAGGGATGACCACCGCTCACACTAGGCAGAGGTAACATATAGCAAAGAGCGAGGACAGGTGGAATGCACCATAAGGGTCGTTGAAATCAACCAACTTCACCCAGACAACATCTTTCCGAGGTATTCTGAGGTGCCGCAAACATCTGGTGAAATTCGTCTGCAGGAGGGTGCGCATGCATGTGTCCTCATGAGCTACAGTAGAGAGGGCTCGATGATTGTATGAGCCCACACTCAAAGGCTCAAGCCACGGACACTGGGTTATTTGACTGATCTTTGACCCTTTATTATTGTAGGATTGTTGCTTTCGTCTTACAGTAACTACAGGCGACGTCTCGAGGACACCACGCTGCCACCATTCGTATGAATAGAGCAATCCTTTTACATACGCAAATTTGCGTATGGGAAGCTTCGAGCCAGAAGGCGTTCTCTGGAACCACTTCGAGGAGACAATGGAAGAACTCATGACCGTTGGCCTAAACGGCCTTGCATAGCGTTCCCAAGAGCTGCGGAACTATTCGGTGCCGAGGTGGAGACAGGACCCGATCTCTCCCATGATATTTCATTCCATTCCGATCCTTCCATATGGTCTCCTACTACACCATTCCTGCTCTTCGTCCTCCACAGTGGATGACAACGAAATGTTGGAGAAACCACGTAATACAACTCCTGACCGCTGAGAAACCCACAGCCCGAACCCGAACCCGCGGCATGACCCAGTAATTTGCCGCACCTTGCCGAGCAGTGACGCCATTGACGCCACGCACTCCTCCAAATGTGTTTACCCGCCCGTGGACGGCACGTACAAGAAATTAGGAATCAATCTGGGTCATCCTGCTGAGCGCATTACCCCTAATCTCTGCCTCAATGAGGCCACCTTCCGTGCCCTTCGCCGCATATGGTCTGAGTCATCGGCATCGATTGGCACGTGACAGTTCGTTTAGATCTTGTCACCTGGACCTGGACTGGCATGCCTCTTCCATTGAGATAATCACTGATAGCCGTAGAAAGTGTGTTCACTGTGCTGTCTATCTGAGAGTGATGATGGTCAGCAGCTCAGAACGATGGATATGCCGCTCGGACTCAGATGACCGAACCGAACAATCCGGATCTATGATTATCTCCGAAGAGAGGTCTGAAATTATCTCCGAAATTGCTGAAATTGCAGTTTCGTTGGTAGAGATAAGTGTATCAGCTTTATAAGATCGCCACCCAGAGCGCCCAGCCCCGGAAGCCACAAAAGCGAGTATGAGTGATAGTTGATGCCATCTCATACCGTACACAAATATCCTGTGAGATAATATGGGGTCCAAAAAGGCAAGTTGATTGCGCCAGATGTCGTTGGTTTGATCAGCCTATCTCCCCACTCCCAAGGAAGTGGTTTCACTGTGTACATTTACGGGAAGTACTGACGTTTCAGGCAGGCGTAATACGAAGTAGAAGAGCGCGATTGAGAGAGTGGCCTTGCGGGATATTGGTCCCGGCCTTCGAATTGTGGGGTTAAGTGAGCCAAGTTGTTGGTCCGATTGGGGGGTTAACGTGATACTTTTCTGCACAGAAGCTGCTATCATCCCCCCCCTTTTTTGCCCTCCTCACTGTGAGGTTCACAGTTTGTCGTCGCACAGCCTTTGAGACCCCCACTTGGACACTATGGATGAATGCGAGCAGAGACGAGCAAGTCGAAAAGACTATTTCGCATTTGCAAATGACTGAGTCTCATTCTCTCCACCCAACTCTAAAATAGAGTTACCCGTAACGGACGAGCGACCACGTGAACACAAACTAGTGCGAATGGAGCGGATGATAAATAGATAGTGCATTCCACGGCAGCCTTTCCTAAAGATCCCTCCATCTTCTCTTTCGCTTTCACTCTCAGCTTCCTCTCATTATTCAATCATGTCCACCTCAACCGAGTCCCCTCGCAGAGACAGCAACAATGTTCACAATTATAAGCATGCTGCTCCGATTCCCATCCAGACTTCTCCCCATCGCCGTCGCCTCTCGACTTCATCCGATGGCTCCCCGGCCTCCCCCCCAACACCCAATTCACTCTATCCAACCAACCTCGTTCCCTCATCTCCGACCAGCCCTTCATTCCTTTCCTATTTAATGAGCACCTCCCCTAAAAACAATGCCTCGTTCCCTTACAAGCGACCTCCCAGCTTTGGATCTTCACCCCCTGTCTTCGAAGGTCGGTTCCAGTCACGTTTTGCAGTTAATTTTTGATCATCCAAACTGATGACCTCGATCGTCCTTTCACAGACGACGATGGCCAGGAGGTCGAAGTTCGCAACTCGCTCCACCAACGTCGTGCGACTACGGCTTGGGCCGGTAATGGCCGGGCCCCCCAACCGGGTGCACCCGCCCCACCTGTAATCGAAGCGCAACATGCGCGTGGCGCAGGTGTTCTTCGCCGCCTCTCTCTCGGCGGTGGCCTCAATTCCGTTCGTTCCTCCGATACAAAGATAATCTGTCATTTACTGACCAGCACATTTCTACGTAGGCCTTTTTCCAGGGTGCTTCCAACAGGCCTGTTTCACCTCCACGGCCAGCTACTCCCCCCCCTTCTGCTGTGACACCTGTTTCTGGTTTTGCGGCGCATCAGAACAATACGGATGTGCGGACTAGGGTTCGCCGCTCTGCGACTGTGACCAGCCCACCGACGAGCGCAAGGCATCGGGCCCCATCCCCTATGGGAGAGCGCATCTTGAAAGGGCACTTCGACAGTTTCAATTAAATTATCCTATCAGTCTTTCTCGTCGGCCCTTACTTGCCACGTCATTCTTTTCCTTACCGCCGCCGTCTCAGTCCCTGCCAGTTTATCGTCCGTACCCAGGCGACTCCACTTCCGCATCATTACCCTATCAAGCTCCTGACTATTAATCGACCAAAAGATAAATGGATGGAAAATTTAAAACCTGCACATTTTCTCACATTGAACGCTTGCCGAAGTTCGCTGTTGAAACCGTAAATACGTATTTCGCGTTCCTCGTTAGGCCTGGAGTCTACCCCCAATCTTTGGACTCGCGAACCAGCGGACTTCTTTGTATGGGTTTCCAGTCCAGTGTATTGTAGTCTTCGTGCTCTGATTGTCACCCTATTTCTTGAGCACCCTCGTTGTACTTGCTTCTTTGGTATCGGGCATTTGAAACTGCTTCCTTACGTCTTGGTGCTTCGCACTTCTCATAGTATCCGAAGTCCTTCCTACTTCCGACTGGCATGGTTGTTTCGCAGTGCACCTGATGGGTGATAAGTGCACTTCAGTGCACTCCTCGGAGTTCGGTGTGCTTGTATGTTGTTGTTTATGGTTCTGCTGTTGTGGTTGTATGTTAGTTGCGCTTCTGTAATTTATGTTGAATGTTCTGGGCACGCATATCAGTAGACGGTCATCGATCATCTCGAGCCCTAAACGGCCTAAACAGTGGAGAACTTGAATGAAATGGAAGTGTGTATGTGTTTCAAGTACCCCATGTTCACATGACACGAAAGCCTCTAGCATTTGATCGTCAGCTCAGGTCACATTCACTCGATAGCTGCATCGAATTGGAAACTCAAACTGTCCTATTGTTTCCAGTACCTGACCTAGCCCGATCAGCGCTTAAGTGGTTTTGCGAGCGAGTCGTCTAACCAGGAACGGCGCAGAGCAATTCGAGCCAAGATCTCACACTGTACCCTGATATGAAATATCGCTCTCTAGGAATGTCTGTGCAACCTGGCTGGAATAAGTAGAATGGTTTCTTGTCAGCTGATCGGGAACGATCATCCGACCGCCGCCCCACTTCTATACGCCACGTCGCCGCGCCACCACTTAGAGTAGACATCAGCTGCTCATCTTTGCACTTAAACCGACGATTGGCGTCGGCCGCTTTGAGAACACGATCTTCTTGCGTATGAGTGTCCGTATCGCGTAAGACGTCGCCACCTTATCGTCGTCTTTGGTATCGTTGGGTTGTATGTCGACATCACCATCACCGTTTTCGTCTAGTGGTGGTGGTGGTGGCGCTGGTGGCGGCGGCGGCGGCGCACACACGCGTTGTAAGACGGCCAGCGGCTTGGGCAAGCTGACTATCTTGCCCTCTAAGAGGTGATGGCCGATTCGAAGTGTGGGCTTGCCCTTTAAATAGGAACAAAGAAAGAGAGGGCGAAACTCAGGGAAAACGAACTGTGGCATGAGTTTGGAGCGACAACGCACGCACCTTGCCATCGTTTGTATCGTCGATTGTAAGACGGCCGACGAGCTGTCCGTGCTTGTCGCCGGATACTTCGAGCTCGCCTTGGAGCTCGAGGAGGAAGAGTTCGGATGAGCCTAGGCGGGCGAGGGCGGGTGGGAGGGCGGGACTACCCGGGGACGATTTGGCGGGGAGGGTGAGGGGGATGATCATAGGGAGCGTAACTCATGAGACGCGTCGCGTCAACTCGCTCTGGCAACTCGCTTACGGTGTCACGTGGGGCCAAACCAGCCCCTCAGCTATCGCAAATGCCATCCGCAGCGCAAAACCCGGTAGCGACTGGACTCAGAACTAGCTTCGAGCATACAACATCCAAGTGGTTGAGAAGTCGTCGCTGTAATTCTTCGTCCTGCCACCTGCTGCTGTACGGTCCCTTCTGCGACTTAGCGACAAACTTAAGACTGCGAGACCACGGATCGAGCGCTCACTCCCGACGACGACACCTACAAGTTACCACACCACCTTGATCTCGCTAAAAACGTCAAGGTAGGCCAAGGAGCTGCTGTTGACAACTTCACCGTCAGAGTGTTGGAGACCTTGGGGTATGCCGCCGCATTGCCGCGGCGTCAGGTCGCCGAATTATTGTCACTCATCAGACCTTCCTTTGACTATCTGTGGGCGCAATGCTCAGTTCTAATTGACGTTTTCAGATCTGGTGAGAATGACAATCTTCTTCTGATGAAAAAGGATAAGGCCTGAAATTCCAGAAGACCCCGAAGCACACCCTTATTGCTGACGCTATCGCTGCCTACCTTGTTCTAAACAGTCCCAGCTTGAATGAAGAATTTCACTTCTGCTGCCATTCTCATTCCGCTCGGCTCGTCAAAACTGGCGACCGACAGATCTGGCTGACAGCTTGGACCAAGAATGAGAATGCATGGCGCTAAGTCACCCGATGGCTCACACGTTGTCCTCAAGATTATCGCGTCTTCGACCTCGCCGTCGCAAGGGTGATCGCTTACCCTGCCAATGGAGGACTTAGATCCCTCTTTGATGAGTACTTGCACTTGCCCTCCGCCCTTCCCCCTCGAGCGGACAACGGTCATTCTCGGCCCAATTCCTGAGGGGTTCTGTTTTCACGAGCACAACTCGGACCCTAAACCCAGGTTTGTGGATGGTGTAGACTGAACGCAATCCGCGACTGCTAATCGGTGACTTTGGTCCGTCCGTTTTCATCGAGGACGAATCGGGCGATTGGACGAGTCTAAGACGATAATTGAAGGCTGCAATGGATCTCAATCGTGGTTCGTGCCCGAGGTTGGAACCCCCAATGGACCAGAGATGAAACGCCAACGAAGTACAACCTTATCCTTCCAGACCTGTGGGCGTGCGGATGAATAATTGACTACCCTGTCTAGCATACCCAGTCGGTGACGACGGTCGAGTCCAGGACTCGGAGACGCTCAGATTTCGACTAGTGGGCGGCGATTTGAGGATTCTGCGTCGAGGCCGTTGTTGAAGGAAGCGCTGGATGCCTGTCGAAGCAACCAAAGGGGTTGGGGTGAGGCAGCGCGCGATTGATGTGGTGCAAACTAGGCGGGCGCAAGCTGGTACGCCGCGCCATCATTTATTTATCTTCTATTGCAAGCCACACAACCTGTGCACAGCGCCCAAAGGACCTGAGTTGCAGGCCAGTGATGCAGGAAGTAACTTGTTGGTCACTTGTTCTTTGCCGTACACGGTGGCGCTCCCTCGTTTCTAATAAAACCGCTTCTATTCACGCACAGCAGTGCTTTCCTGGCTTCTTGCAGGATCATCATTGAATCATCACCCAAATACTAGTACCCATGCCAGTGTCTTGGCATGGTCACGAAGACCGGCTTCATGAAAAAGACAGCAGTATCTCGTCGAGTCATCGATAAAAACGCTGGAAGACCAATGAGATATTTCCTCAACATGATGGCAAATCTAGTGCAATACAATAGTGCCGGGAGCTACGACCCTCGGGTTCAGTATTCATTACATTACAAGTCTGACAGAACCTAATATTGGTTGTATCTGGTTTCCTTCGATACTGTATGATCCCAGTGGCATTAGCGTTGAATTCCCTTATAGTAATCACGTACTTGACATACCGGAATAGTAGACTTAATCGGCGCGGCGGAGTAATTTGGGCCTAGGCAACTAAGGCAAGTTCACCGCACCCCAGACCGGCACCTTGGGTCCTCGGTGGCGTCCGGCCGTATGTAGGTCGAAGCAGATACGGTGATAACAGACTGAGGCACATATATCAGCTCGCTCGAGTCGCTTAAGCAGTCTGTGCTCGCTCTCACATCCCAGTTTGCCTCCCTCATAGATATACACTCACCGTCGTCAAGGCTTGACCGCTATCAACAGTCAGAAGGCGCTCGCCAAGGTACCTCATCACAGAATTGGTGTCATAACTCGGGTCCTTTGTCCATTTAGTTCATGCACAGGTTTAAGGGTCCACGGACGAGGACCCCGCCGCAATAGTGGCACAATGGGTCCCCACTTTCACACCGCATTTCGCTCTCCATCTCACCCCACCCACTTTGGTTTTTTTGATACAGTAGGTATGAGTAGGAGTATCGAATTGGTGTCGTAGTGACAGTAGGTCTCTCTCAGCGCATCGCATCAGCGCGTTTGGGGATGCGTCTGGCGCTTGGGCACGTGTCACGTGTGACTGAATAGGGAAATGCATTTGCAGGGCGTGTAGCGGCGGCAGCTGCCAATGATGGATACTGCCTTGTCTTCTCACATTATCCTTGGGAAAGAAGATACCAACCACACTATATCGGTCAGTCCATAAGTGACATATAGGCTAACCCTCAACCTCGACATGGCTGCCTTGGAACGGCCAGTGACGGCAACGTTCCCAAGGATCCTCGAATTACCATCAGGACTTAAGCTTGAAGTGTCCTTGACGCCTCCAGGTCCAGTAACAGAATTGGATGAAGAACGCGGTGTCGCGTCACTGCCTGGAAGGCGACTCGCTGTCTGTCTGCATCCTTGGGCCCGGCTGGGGGGAAACATGGATGACCCGTGCGTTCTGATAATCATCATATTCCTGAGAATCGACGCTCAACGACACCCGGTTCTACCACTTGGGGGTATGGAATGAAATTAGAGTACTCGCGGCACTCCTGCGCCCACTCACACACTATCACAAGTTCTACGTGTTGTGCTACAATGCGCGCGGTGTCGGGCTCTCATCAGGCTGGAAGTCATTCACGGGCTTACAAGAGGCAGAGGATTTGCGGGAACTTGTGAAGTGTGCTGTCAAGAGACTTAACGACGTGCGTGAGGTAGTGCTCATCGTGAGTATTCAGCTCCTTCCCCCTCTCCCGCCCTTCGTCGTGCCCCCCGAAACTGATCTGGGGCTGCTGAAACACTGACGCTAAACCAATTCTCCCCTCCCCTCTGCCACATAGGGATACTCGAATGGTGCACTCACCGCGTCGCTGCACCCCGTACTACCGGCGCCGCTACTCACTACACATATCTTGATATCATACCCACTAGGACCGCGCGGACTGCTCACCGCATTCCGCTCACGGACGTACCAGCGCGCCCTCGAGGACCTCGTGCAGCAACCGGGGGCGCGCGTATTGTTATGCCAGGGCGATGCGGATGATTTCACGGCCGCCGAGGCATATGACGCGTGGGCTGAGGCATTAGGGCAGCTAGCCGCAGGGGGTGATGATACAACTGGTGAAGGAGATAACGAAGAGGAGCAGGAGACAGGTGGTGAAGGGGTGGGCGAGGGGTGGTCGGCTGAACGGGGAGGCAATGTGCTGGAAGTGGTGAGGATACCTGGCGCGTCACATTTCTGGGGTGGCCAGGCGATGAGGGGCTTGATAGAGGCTGTGACCCAATTTCTGACTTAGGGTTTTTTGGAAGAGTAGGTGAGTGCTCACCGTGATTTCACCGAAGGTTGTGAAATCGAAAGTAATACCCGCAGTGGTCCTGTATATTACGCCCGAGTGGAGATGAGAATGGGCATCGGTGCGTGATAGGCCCCATGATAACCTTTCTAATGACTCACTATATGATAGACATGCCCAGTATGGCAGACCCTTGGATTGTCAGTTTGGTCCGCTCTCACCGTCCATGCTGCTTTATCCCGTGTCACATATGCCTATTGTTCTGATCACTACAGATAAGGCCCTGGTTCTGAAATGCCATCGGTTGCTTCTCCTTTAGATGAAAACCTGCTTTGTTCGTGGGTGCACAGGCAAACAGATACACTTCCAGAACGTGGAACTCAAGCCTTATGGCCTCATGGCCCTCTCCGTCTCGCTTGACCGCGGATGACGAGTTGCCAAGACCCAATTATGTCGTTTTTACGTGTTGCTTCTCAATCCTGCGGACGCTTAGCAACTCGAGGGAACCTCGTGATTCCCCGCAGTCTTACATATTTCATTGCGAAAGACTCGCACAAGATGATAATACAGTGGCGGGAACTGCTCGTGAAATGAGCTTACTGTAAAGTTAGCAACTTTACAGTACTTAGCTGCAACGGTGTCCAGTCTCGCACGGACGACGGGTCAGTGCACACTATCTCCGCAGATAACGGCCGCGGCCAATGTTGTAGTCTTTGGCTTGGCGTGATGGGAACGAGTGGATATAAAGTGGTGAGCCTCGATGTATTTGGCAAGTCATTCATCATTGCCTGAGTTCTGCTGTCACCCCTGCAAGGGTGATACGTTGGGGGAATGATAGCGTATCGCAAACAGTGACGAGTGATGGAAAGGCCTCGGTAACGTACCCGTTCGGAAAGGGAAGACCAATGGGGATCGCTGGCGCTGGAACTTCGGCACCCACCATCCAGCTGGAGGCAGAGAGCGATCTCCGTGATTTGGAATCATCGTGCCAGTGGCCACATTCAAATTATTTCCGTTCTTGTGGCAAGAGCTTATGCATCACTCGGAAATCGTGGTGTGGTCCGAGTCATCTGCCACCCCTGTGCGAGGCCGCGCAGCGTGGCCAAGAAGTCACGTACCCTCAAACATACCATTCTTCTCTGACATGCTGGGGCATGCAGTGTGGGCGTGTATCACGTTCTTATGGTGCCGCATTCCCTCGTTGCATCGATGATTCTGGGGTAAGCTCTGGCCCAGTGCGAGAGCCGATGCACCGAGCTATACGCTACTGGAGTGCCTCCTCATCGATATGGATCTTATCGGTCTGACCCACATTCGGATTCCCCAGGCGATTCCTTCCTTCAGAGTGCCATTGGGCACCGCCGTCAGGATTAGGATCGCACAGCCTCTCCACGTAGCGTAGTCCGAGGATGGAAAGCGTAGTGATGCCTTTCCCCATTTGGGGACTTCCCTTTCAACTTTTACTCAGCTGGCGCAACCGTGCATGTCCAAGTCGGGCACAATTCCCTCATGTCGTCACCACGTGCAAGGCCCACGACCGATCTAGGCTGGCACAATAAGCTCCCAGGATCTTGGCCAGGTTCCACGTTTAATATCGTGCACAGCCCCACCGGATGTCCCAATTTGGTAAATCACAACTCAGCAGCCGATAAGCTTCGCCTCCTGACTTTCATCCATTTGGGCGTCTTCCGCCCCACCTCCATGCTCTGGTTCCTTAGGTTGTTGGGTTGATTGACTGGCCCAAGGGCAAAATGGACAAAGGAGAGATGTTTTTACTACCAATTGCAAATCGGCTATGTATGTTGCCCGGAGTTGGGCCGTGCCAGCAACTCCGACTCGGGACGGACATCGGCAATCTACAAATGTGCCATCCTTGAACCTGAGTGACGTGAGGCACCAAATTTCAGAAAACTTTCAGTGCAGATGGAAAGCTTCTGTTGGGGCGGTTCCAGTTGTATTTTTGAGGGTATATTTTTTTATCGGTGTGGAGCTGCCAAGACATCTAGAATGCGCGGAGCATTGCTGTGCAAAAGAGCATTTTTAACGGCTCCATACGACTCCAGGGTGTACGCGGCTTCGTGCTCATGCCGGAGACACCAAAGCCGGCAGCTGCGGATTGTCTGACGCACCACTGAGCCTGTGCAAATGCACCCCACAGCTTTATTTTCGATGCGGCATGTCCTACTTCTAACTTTTGCAGAAATCGAGACAGGGGGGTATGTATAATGTAGTAGATCCGGTGCCTGGCTATGATATTTCTTGGCTGTCTCTGATATTGTTCAGAAGGGTACGGTAAGAAACTTAAGAGTACAATAGCGGCCAACGCGGGTTGCACTGGCACAGCTTCTTGCGCTTTAGCCGCACCGTAGACTTCGACAGCACATGCAGTAGTATAGTAGCATGCCTGTGATTTCAGCGGTGCAATTGTATCGGAAGAAGTAACCATTGGCCTTCCTTTTGTTGATGCTTGCAGTCCATCTCTGTATGGACACAATACGACGACGACCACCTTGTTTGTTCAAAGAGAGAACAGATATGCTACACAGTTGTAAACCGCACCACGTACGGTGTTGTACCCAAGGTTAGATATGGACTCGAAATTACCGGGTGTCTTCGAATCTGATCATGGTTGCGATAGTTTTGTGCCTACAAACGTGCCTGGACACACTACGTCGGCTTGCCGTCGATTTGCCACTCAGTAAGACACTTGGTGCTTGGCCATAGAAGTTTTCAAAACCCTTGTCTCTAAAGGGGACGATGGTCCAGCAGTTGAATCAGTGTCCTCTTCGTTATAATGGGATTCGTCGCCTTGCCGACCACAATGTCTAAGCTTAGCCGATTCTGGACGTGACGGGACGTCCACATACGATGTGGCCAAGAGGCAGAGTGACGCACACTGCGAGTGTCAAGCAAAGCCATGAACGGATGATGGTGTGGGATTGGCGCTGCAAAGAGAGCCTCGATAAGAACAGTGCGTATCAAAGTGTCGAGGATTATAGCGGTCAGGTTTGGGCCACAGATTCAGGAGGTGAACTGTGGTGAATAATCGTTAGTTGTGAGCATGGTGACTTGCGGTATAACCCGCACTTCATCGTGCTCCAGGATTTCGTAACATCAATTCAACCTGAAAATAGTGGTGGATGCACCGACTTGCCGCCCGCCGGGTTCGTCACAAACCTTTACCCCTTGGCACCCCTAGCCGAGGATGGTGCCAATATGTTTAAAGGCAGTGTATTTGTTATAATAAAGGGGCGCAAATGTGACGCTCTAGCGGGAAATGATGAATCGTACCCGAAAGGTAACCAGCAGATACGGCGTTGATTCCACATAGAGGTGTAGTTGGCAGCACAATACTCTCAGAGTATGGAAAAGAGTACGGAAATAGAGAATGTGACAAGACAATAGGACCTGTAAATGTCTCCTCGAACGGAGACCGTATTGGCAAAGAGGACCCGTAGGCCTCGAGGAGGGGTGTACATGAGTCCCGATGACGCAGTCCACATGCGTGATCCGTGCTGTTGCCTGGCTGTCCCCATGACTTTAGGAAGCAGTGCAGTGCATCCTCATACTTGGCAAGGGCTGAGATGAACTTGGAGTATAGGGTGTTGGGAAAGATCAGAAGAGGAGAGCTGACCTTGACTGGATAATTGGTTTGTCGTGGATATGTCCTACGGGGGCTATCGTAAGCGTGAGAAAAGGTGGAATGCCAAGAGATTTGATCGGGAAGCACAGCCTTCTCTAATGGCTTTTTATTACTACGGAGGGTTGCACGGTTGAAAATTCCCCCCCCCGTTCTGTTCGGTACCGTTGACCTGTATGGCCTCTGATGACCTCGACGTTCCTCAGATCGCTGTAGTTGGCGTCTCAGACGATATCAATCCGTCCTCATCTGCACTCGCCCTTTCCTCCCCACCCTTGGATGGTTCCCGTCTCCCGCCCTCTCCCCCACCTTCAGATATTCACGGCTATCTCTCGCCCCCGACCCCCATTCTAAGGTCGGCGCGAAATTCGCTCGATGCTTTTAGTTCTCCCTCACATCTTTCTGACAATTCCTCACTGCCGCCTCCCCCATCTCCGACCGTCTCCGCCCACTCCTCTGGCTCAGTTCGTTGGGCAAATGCGACGCTCTTACGTGACAATAATCCCGAGGAACACGATGGATCGTCCTCTTTTTATCTTGCTCCACCCTCTCAGGGTCATCACCGAAAGGGTAGCATAGGTACTGTATCAAGCATTGGCAGTGGCTCAACCGAACGTGACGCAGAGGACACGTCGAGTTTTAGGCTCAGTCCTCTACGCTCCGCTCGCTCCGACTTGACCAGTACACTCCCTTCTCCCACCCATACACACGTAGATGTTGGTTCAGACGCGGGATCACGTCCTTCATCCGTAACCAGTTTCTTCCGAAAGACTGTACATCGCGTTAGACGGCCGTCACCATCTCCCAGTGATACCGGCTCGGACACAACGCGAAATGATGGACAGAAGGGAGATAATGCAGACGTCAAGCGCAAGGGAGCTGAACTCGCACGCCCTGCCGTGTTGGATCTCAAGCAAGAAGCTGATTTGGATGTTTATCCCTTTGCATTCAAACCACTTCAGCTCGCGAGTCTTGTGGACCCGAAGAGCTTAGAGACCCTCGAAGGCTTGGGCGGCGTTGGTGCACTACTTCATGGGCTTGGGACCCATCCCACCCACGGTCTGAGCACCGAAATGGGGAGGCCACCGAGTCATCTCGCGTCTCCAGATCCAACCATCCAAAGTTTCACGGTGTCCCACGCCACGGACAAGGATCCGCCAAAGCCGGGAATCATGATTACATCCCCTGCTGGTGAGCCCGAAGGACTGCAGAGTACGGTCAGCCTTGAAGGTGGTTCAGGCGTGAGCCTTCCCCCTGCAGTTCAGTCTTCTGAGGGAGTGTACAAGACCTCTATCGAGGACAGGCAACGAATTTTTGGTCAGAATATCCTTCCCCGACGCCCAATCAAGAGCTTGCTTCAATTAATGTGGCTAGCGCTCAAGGACAAGGTTTTAGTAAGTTCAAAGCGATCTTACACTCATTCCGGTTCTCAAACCTGATGGTCCCCACCACAGGTTTTGTTGTCGATTTGCGCCGTAGTATCGCTCGCGCTCGGCCTCTTCCAGGACTTCGGCACGACTCGCCCTGAAGGGGATCCCCCGGTAGATTGGGTCGAAGGCGTCACTATCCTTGTTGCTGTCCTTATCGTCGTCGGTGTCGGGTCCATAAATGACTGGCAAAAAGAGAAACAATTCGAGGCTCTGAACGAGAAGAGAGAAGACCGTTTCATCAAGGTCCTCCGTGATGGGCGAGAACAACTAATCCACGTACACAACGTTGTCGTGGGCGATATCGTGCTACTCGAGCCCGGCGACGTTATTCCCTGCGATGGAGTATTCCTCTCTGGTCACAATGTACGGTGCGATGAGTCTAGCGCGACAGGCGAGTCGGATGCGATCAAGAAGCTTTCTTATCAGGAATGTATCGCACTCAGGGATAGGCGCCTCGCAGAGTTTGATCCTGACAGTCCTGTTGGTGACGGCGAAAGCACTAGTGGCTTGCGGAGGGGTAATCCTTCTGGCTTGGATTTGCTTGGTCATACGGACTGCTTTGTAATAAGCGGGAGTAAGGTCGTTGAAGGGGTTGGTTCCTACCTGGTCATTTCCGTTGGGGCAAAAAGTTTCAATGGTCGTATCATGATGGGTTCGTCCCCTGTTCCGCTGTGCATTTTGGTCCTCTGACAAGACTGACTAATAGCTTTACGTCGCGATTCCGAGAATACCCCGTTGCAGCTCAAGCTGAATGACTTGGCGGAGGTTATCGCCAAGGTCGGAAGCATTGCTGGTGGACTCCTTTTCGTCTCGCTTTTAATTCGGTTCTTTGTTGAACTTGCTACTAAGAATCCCCCGAGGTAACTCTGGTACCCTAGTATATCCTTAAACCATTCACTAACCGATACAATTTGAAGGACATCGAATGAAAAGGGAGTCCTTTTCGTGCAAATCCTTATAATCTCTGTGACCGTCGTAGTTGTCGCGGTTCCTGAAGGTATTTGTTTGCAGCTCACCTGATTTGAGGCGCGGATTATGACGTCACCTTGTCAACCACAGGACTTCCCCTTGCCGTCACATTAGCCTTGGCCTTCGCAACAAAACGAATGACAAAAGCGAACCTTCTTGTCCGTGTGCTTGGATCATGCGAGACGATGGCAAATGCCTCGGTCATCTGTACCGACAAGACCGGTACTCTCACTCAGAACGAGATGACCGTCGTTGCTGGCTCAATCGGCATTCATGCCAAGTTTGTTCGGAAGCTAGACGAGAACCCGACAAAAGCAAGCACTGAAGACACAAGCCGCCCAAACGCAAGGGACTTTGCTGTCGATTTATCGGACCTTAACACGGTCCTTACACCCCAGCTAGTAGAGCTACTTAATGCTTCTATTGCCATCAACTCGACCGCATTTGAAGACGTAGATCCCGAGAGCGGTGTGGGCGTGTTTATCGGAAGCAAGACAGAGACGGCGTTGTTGAAGTTCGCAAAGAAGCTTGGTTGGGCAAATTACAAGCGTACACGTGATGCTGCCAACGTCGTTCAACTTATCCCGTTTTCAAGTGATCGGAAGTCCATGGGGTGTGTCGTGCGACTTCCCGATGGAATTCACCGCCTGTTTATAAAGGGTGCAAGCGAGATTCTTTCGCGGAAGTGTACGCGCCATGTGGTTGTACATCGCGATGGAACGGACAACGTTCCAGGCGGAACTGGTGTTCAAACGGCGCTAAATACGGAGTTTGAGGAGGACAACATCCAACGCACGATCACCTTCTACGCTTCTCAGACTTTACGCACGATAGCTCTGTGTTATCGCGACTTTAGAAGCTGGCCCCCCAAGGGCGTGCAGTCTATGGATGACGGAGAGGTAACAGATTCTTTCCTTGCTAGAAAGCTTAACCGCTGACTAGCCTTCGGCAGGTTGAATACGATGACTTGGCGACTGATCTCACTCTTATTGCTATTACCGGCATCGAGGACCCTCTCCGAGAAGGTGTCCGAGAGGCCGTAGCCAAATGTAAAAAATCTGGCGTCCGTGTAACGATGTGTACGGGAGACAACGTGCTCACTGCCCGGTCAATTGCGCTGCAATGCAACATCTACACCGCTGGAGGCATTATCATGGAAGGACCACACTTCCGCATGCTCCCGCCGGACGTCATGAAATCTATTGCCCCGCGATTGCAGGTCCTTGCACGATCCTCGCCTGAAGATAAGCGAATCCTGGTCGAAATGCTCAAGGACCGTGGCGATATTATTGGCGTCACCGGAGACGGCACCAACGATGGGCCTGCTCTCAAGACAGCCCATATTGGTTTCTCGATGGGAGTCACAGGGACCGAGGTTGCCAAGGAGGCATCGGACATTATCTTGATGGATGACAATTTTTCGTCGATCGTCAGTGCTATCATGTGGGGCCGTTGCGTGAACGACGCTGTGCGGAAGTTCCTTCAATTCCAGATCAACACCAACATTACGGCCGTCCTCATTACGTTCATCACAGCCCTCGCAGCAAGATCAGAGCAGTCGGCCCTCGGCGCGGTGCAGCTTCTTTGGATCAACCTCATAATGGACACTTTTGCCGCGCTTGCGCTCGCGACGGATCCGGCCTCAGAAGCCCTGCTTGACCGCAAGCCCGACAAGAAAACGGACCCGCTCTTCACTGTTAACATGATTAAGCAGATCGTCGGACAGTCGACGTACCTGATCATCATTATCCTTATCTTCCATTTCTTGGGTTTGAAGATTCTTGGGTTGCATTTTGACAACTCTACGGAACAGAAACACCAAAATACGGTTGTTCAGACGCTCGTGTTCAACGCGTTTGTGTTTGCCCAGATCTGGAACTCCTTTAATAGCCGCCGCCTGGACAGAAAACTGAACGTTTTTGAGGGTGTATTGGAGAACTGGTACTTCATAGCCATCACTTCAATTGGTTCGTCACTTTTTCCCGAGACTGCATCTCTTTTAATTTCTTTATACAGAGGTTTTTGCCCAAATCCTTATATGCCTTGTCGGTGGAGCAGCCTTTCAGGTCACCCGCATGGGTGGGAAAGAATGGGCCATCTCCATGGTTCTTGGTTTCGTTGCACTCCCACTTGGCGCTCTCATCCGTCTCATCCCCAACGAGCCTTGCGAGCGTATCTTTGTGATGCTACGGCTACTACCCAAACCGGAGGTGCCGCCTACGATGCTTCCAGACGCCGAGCCTGGCTTTGCGTTTGCCATGGACCGCGTGCGTGACAATTTGGGCACATTTTCCAAGCTCCGGGGTGGCCGCATGCGTAGTTCTTCATTTGTTCGCAAGAGCCGTTCGGGTTCGGGTTCGGTGGCCCCTGGTCCTGACAGTCCACCTCTTGTGTAAGTGTTATTGGATCGTTCTGAGGACCGCAGGTTTAACGGTCCCCCCATTTTCAGGTCCGGACTATTGGCAATGGTCCCCACCCTGGTGGTTGCTTCTAACTGGCAACCCCGTGTTCACGGCTGGCTTTCAGATCCCGCCGGCTTTGATCCATCGAGATCATCTGCTGCTCTCTGGGAAAATAAGTTTGAAGTACACCCAGATACGCCCCGCGATGATACTGTGTTCAGATTACTCGGCGCAGCGTCGAGACCGCTTACCCCGCGCTGAGGATGTCCGAGGCGTCAGGAGTGGGTTTTAGCGCGTAATTCTGCCATTCATCTGGCCAATTCTTTTTTCCTCCCTCAGCCTACCGGCTGGTGGTGTCATCTTGCGACGTACCGGACCGTGTCCTGGTACCGTTTCCACGATGCACGTGAAGATGCTCAGGCCTTGTCTGCACGTTGGCCTCCGACTAGTCTTGAGGGGAGCTTTTCACCGTACCATCTTCTCTCTTTTCTTGCTACCCTCTTTCATCATGACCAACCACCACACAACTGCGATAGACCAAGTAGCGTAAGATAGCACTCATCACTCATACCCTCATTTTGGCAATGATCGCTTTCATACAATACAATTACAATCTTTATAAGGCTTTAGTTTTTATTGCACATAGACCTACCATACGAGCTTACAAGTTGGTCCTTGTTAGAAATAGGGATATATTATGACATGACGTTCAAACGTGCAACGAGATCCCTTGTCGTTGCCTGATTGGTCAAGCCGCGGTGTGTCCTAGGCGGCAAACAACAACGCGTCCAAAGGGCGACCACATCTCTTTCTCCCCTCTCTTTCCTACATTTCCGTCCATCTTTACCCGGCTACACATGTAAGTTCCTTCCTAGTAAATATTATGTGTACATCTTGCCATCTGATCCTCTGATCGTTCTGACCGCCTCCAGGCCACTCCCCGATGAGCGACCACGTCAGTCCGTCGCAAACCTCATAGGGCGCTTCGAACAGCAACAGAAGCGCCAGCCTACCTCATCAGGTCCACCATCGCGTGCTACTAGTGCCACTTCCAATAACACCAGCGACGCAGTGAAAGAAGAGCAGCGCATCGCGCGGGAGTGGCCACCTGTCAAGACGAACGGGAACGCAAACGGAACAAGAGCAAGTTCTAGCCCGCCCGCTGTACCCGCGACATTACGCGGCATCATCATCATCACCCCCACCACCCCCACCACCCCCACCACCGCCACGTTGGTGCCTCCTGTCTCTGACGACGGTGCACCGCCTGAGCGAGTATCCGTATCGCTTGCACCCACATCAGACTCATCAGACTCTGCTGCTGCTCCTGACGCGATTCCATCGACCGTTGACCGAAGAACCCATCATCGCGCATGATGTATCAGTGCCAGCTCTGGCTCCAGTTCCTGCCCCCGCTGCTACGCTGGCGATTACACCCCGTGCATCTGCATCAAGGTCTCGTCAGTGTCAAGCTTTATGCAAAGCGTTATAATCGAGAAGAGTTTTAAATTTAATGTTATCCCATCCACCGTCCTCGACCCATGCGGCTTTCAGGGCACTCTGTAACAGAATGACACCTCTTGGCCTGCGAGTCCCGCCGACTGCCGTAGCTAAATACGCAGCTCAACTTTGCCCCGGAGATAGGATGACGCTCTCCACGTTCAAGGTTGGTGGTTGAAGTACTGCGTGCTTTCATTTGACGGCCTTTACCAGACGATCCAGATCCCCGCCAACGATGGAAGCAAACTGTTGTTGTGTCTATTAAGGCAGACCCCCCTTGTGCCGAGTTAATATCGTCGCACTTGTCATATAGGACATGGGCAGGATGGCCAATTGTGCCATACTTGTTGACGTCTGCCGGCATGTAGTGAGAAAGGATGAATCACTCCACGGGAAATTTACGGTATTGTTGGGCTTTCGTCCGATGTGTCTAGTGATCTGGAAGGGATGTTGTAGGTGCGTGCATGCTCTCTTTTCCGAAACCTTTCGATATGCATTTTACTTCCCCCTCTGCTAGAGCGAAGCGAGGCGGATCTTGTCACTATTCAACGGGTGAATTTTGAGATGTTGGGTTCGGTATAGAGGTGTTTGCGTTCTGCCATCTTCTCACTTACTAACATCGCATCACGTTATACAACTAGCGACGCCACGCGGACGCGGCGAGGTCCGACCGGGAGACATGGGCGAATATGATGTCCTGCTCTTTTGACTGTGTACAGCTTGTTCGAAGACGGGGAACTCCCACGCCCATATCTCTGCCCCACCCAAAGAACAGGAAGCTCCTTACGGTTCGGAACTAGTAGAGCCCCGATAGAAGCGGAGAACTTATGTAATTGCAGTCTGAGGTATTTGAGGTTCTTCTGGGCTCTGTATACACTCCGTATCCTTGATGTCTCCAACTGGGCACGGAAATCTCGAGGGGGGCCGCATTCCAGGCATGTGTTACCTGTCGCTTTGGACCTGTCCCCACTAATTTTGTAACTGTGAATAGGCGGCCATCGCAACCGAAATCAGCCATTGCAGTCATCGGAAGAAGGATCCGACTATACTGATAGCTCATGGAGGCTCTACTCCATGTACTCCAAGATTGTAGAGGACGAAGACAACGAGATGGTCGAACGTTGCCAAAAAGATGCAGATGGGACCCTGATTTTCGTGAGCCCTCATGTTAGTTCTCAAAGGGCTCCGCTCATCAACCTGGAAAATATAGACTAGTTTATTCTCTGCCACCGTCGGTGTATTGCCCACGGTCTCAATCCCGAGCTAAAGCCAAATCCGCAAGACACCTCCGCATACTACCTAGAGAACGTCTATCAGCATTTCGGCAACCCAAATGCGTCTCATATGTCGATCCCATCTGCTTTGGCCAAACTACCCGCTTCTTCTCCCCCAAGATATGCCATCTGGGTGAACTCACTTTGGTTCTTGAGCTCGACTGTCAGTCTTTCCGGTGCCTTGCTGGCAACGCAGTTTCGCAATTGCGCAGTTCAATACGTCTCGGTCACTCAG
This sequence comes from Russula ochroleuca, assembly GCA_015178965.1. Taxonomy (NCBI): domain Eukaryota; kingdom Fungi; phylum Basidiomycota; class Agaricomycetes; order Russulales; family Russulaceae; genus Russula; species Russula ochroleuca. The sequence goes on from WHVB01000002.1 coordinate 1,730,433, forward strand.
CGGCATTCGGATACAGTGGGCCAACGAGCGCGAATGCGTGCACTCCTTGCCAATGGCAATCCAGGGCCATACATCATCTGGGGGACAGGTCGGGAACCCACCTATCTCCGTTTCTCTGTCCTCCTCTTTATCACCGGTGCCCTCATTTATCTTTTCAATATCAATCGTCCTGGCTTCTATGCGATGGTTGTGTGGGTCGGGTATATGGCAATAATTTACACGGCCCAAACCGTGGAACCATTTCGCAAGCCTCATACTCTGTTCCACACACCATTTTCTTGGCCGGCTTTGCGCATTTATCTTGGCATTTCCTATGCGGTGTTTCAAGTTTTCTCCTACATGCCACTCCTTCATGGCATCCGCAACAATATAAGGTGTCACTATCGCCATCTGAGCAACCGTTACAGCGAAGGGATCTTGAGTGGTAAACGGAAGCAAACCAAGTACGTTGCTTTGAAACCATCATCGGAAATCGATACTCTGATATTGGAGCGAATCTTGGTCGGGCTAGATGAAGACGGCGCATTGGAAACGTTCTTTGATGCCATCCCTGGCTTCTGTAACTCAAGATCAAGCCATTCGACCCTCTCTTCTCTGGTTCGGACGAAGTTGCAACAAGCATTGGATGGATTCTTAAACCGCACTTTCTCATCCAATTTGGTCTCCGAATCAGTTCGAGTCGATCGGTTCACCATCTGCTTGGACGCGGTCCATGCGGCACTGGAACCTTCTGCAGTTTCGGAAATCCTCGACAACATTTTCGTCGGCCACGGTCACTGGAATCAAGCGCTACAATCCGTTGCAATAGGGCATACTTTGAGGCTCTGGGACCATCGCCAGGATCATGACCTGAATGTACGGCGGATAATAGCCTGCATCATAGCTCGCGTGCGGGAACGTGATGACCGCTGGACCGTGCTCGTCAAGGAAGAATTTGGCGTACCGGATCATCTCCTCCAGGACAGTGTTGCACATAGGGATGGTGTGTTACTTTTCATCTTGATTCACATTTCCCGCCAAGTCAATCATGCCGGCTCCTGGACTTCGGGGATTTTGTCATCACTTTCCAAATTCGACATACACAAAACTCTTCTTGAGCTACAACACGAATTCCGTACAATTTGGAACGAAATTGGCCAAGAAGCAAGGAACCAAGGGTCATCCAGCACTCCCGCCAAGATCCTCCGTGATATTCTCCACCTTTACATCGCCTTGCATGAAGGCGACTTTATTCTCGAACAGCCATCGTTGTATCCACAGTGCAACATCGCCAGTCATCACTCAGACCCCACCACTCACGCTCCTGATGCCATATCCGGTGCCGTTCGTCTTCCCACCCAACCGAGTGGTTCACCCGATGCCTCGCCTTATAACTCTATTTCTGGCGGTGGCACTGCTTCACCACAGGCCCAGGGAATAAACATCATCGCAGGACTCCCTTCGCCTTCTGATCCGTCGACAATCAGCGAGGCCTCTCAAGCGCCCACAGCGTCTTTTCCAGTTCATTCCAGCTCACATTCCTCAGATAGCTCCCCAGAATGTGGTGTAGCCACGGCCCAGCCAGACACTTTTAGTGCCTCAGCCGGTAAGTTGTCTCATCCTCCGGAAAGCAATAAGTGACAGGGTCCAGCCACACCATTAGCAGCGGACATCTGTTTACTGTGCCTGCACTTGCACCCGCGGAAACATCCTACCTGTTTTCAACATATCATCAGGCCCCTCAGGTAACTGCCACTCGTTCGTATACTATATAAGGGAGGAGTAATCAGCTAAGTTTGTGTACGGTATTTAGTCTCTGTTCACGCCTGTTTTCCTGCCTTTGTTCCTGTTAGCAGGTGCAACTGCAACCCTGATTTACCCTGTCATCCCATATTACCTTACCACTCCGATCCCGGTCTTATGTCAGCGAGTCTTCATCAGGCAGGCTTCCCAGTCTTCCACCTCGTCGCCCAGAAAGCCTGACAGTTCCTATGCCACTCCTTTGCCTTTTGCCAGTCATCTACCACAGATTCATAGACATACATGTACATAGCCACGAGATGCTATTTTTTTCTTGTTCAACCTCTATGACTGCTGCGCTGTGGCTTTTGAACTGGCCAACTATTTGGGGGTGGGATCCTCAACGCGCGTGATGTCACCCGTTACTAATATCATGTGGTCTGGTGTGATCTAGATCCTAATCTCACAATATGAGTTCCTCCAACGCCGCCGCTAAGACCTCCACTGGCAATGCCGCGTCCACCTCCCAGGAAATGCCCCTTCCACAGGGACGGCGACATCAGGCACCACCGGTAACGGCAACGGTTCACGGGGATTCGAGGTCGCTTACCTCGAGGATGACGGAAGCAACTACAGTACGCAGCATGGAAGCATCGCGTCCGAAGCGTTCTCCGCCTCCGAGGCCTCCGGACTGTAAGTGTGGCGTTCATGGTGCCAGCGGAAAGGGACATAAAAAGAGGCCTGTCAGAGGGGACGAGGAAAAGGTTGGATGTACTAGATGAGAAGCGGGCGGCGACTGCGGGTGTAGAAATATGACGGCGGTGTGACGTCGGCCATGTCCTGCTGCTACCCTAGTCGACAAAGATGATGAGGCGGGGAACTGGCGGGGACTGCTTACTCCATAACATGGACCTGTTTGGTAAAGGCGCAGTGGTTGGAGGGTTGAATGCGCGCCGTGGGACGTGGAATTTCGGACAGGTTTCAGGACGGGGACAAGGAGGGAGAGGGTAAAAAATACGCACTCTGGAACTGATAGGGTGTGTAAATATTCGTGATGTCAAAGCAGCGGCAGTGCTTCCGGAGGGACTGTAGACGTGAAGGCCAGTGGTCGCGTGGGACCAACGATCCTTGTCGGCTGAGAGATTGCAGGTGCGCCGGGTACTGTAATGACACTTGGTTCAAGTCGCTTGGGGCATTGACCACGGGTACAGGGGCTGGACGGCATACTATTGCATTCTGGTCATCCCGAGTACAGTTAGTGCGGAATCTTGGGAAGCTTCTGTGACCCACGGTCTGGGTGGCGGTGCGCAGCCTGAAGAGCTTGACGATGCTTGGGATTGATTGATTGATTCGTGCATACGAATACGTGGGGGATATGGAATATGGAATAACCGATGGATGCGAAAAGAGGGCGCACCTGCGGAGAGCACGACTGGAGGGACATGCACCCGCCAGCCGCCACACCCGTAGGACTGCTCTCTTGACTCAGCACCTGTTTTCATGCAGTACGCGGCGTACCCCGGCATACCCCTTACAGACCTTACCTTTGCGGGTTTAGAGAGGATGCACCAACGTGGCGGTAAAGCTGGAGGTGCTGGGGGTGATGGAGATGATGCCGCGTAATGTCGCGGGCGCGGCGGGTGGGCTAGAACTTGCTCCTGTTTCGTTTGCGTTGCCGTTCGTCTTGACAGGTAACCACTCCCGCGCGATGCGCCGCTCTTCTTTCACTGCGTTGCCGGTGTTATTGGAAGTGGCACTAGTGGCACGCGATGGTGGAACTGATGAGGTAGACTGGCGCTTCTGTTGCTGTTCGAAGCGCCCTATGAGGTTTGCGACGGACTGACGTGGTCGCTCGTCGGGAGTGGCCTAGAGGAGGTCAGAGCGATCAGAGGATCAGATGGAAAGATGTACACATAATATTTACTAAGAAGGAACTTACATGTGTGGACGGGTAAAGATGGACGGAAATGTAGGAAAGAGAGGGAGAAAGAGATGTGGTCGTCGACGCGTTGTTGTTTGCCGCCTAGGACGCACCGCGGCTTGACCAATCATGCAATGACGAGCGCAATCCACGTTTGAACGTTATGTCATAATATATCCCTATTTCTAACAAGGCCGACTTATAAGCTCGTATTAGGTCTATCAAAACTGAAAGCCTATTATAAATTGTAATTGTATGAAAGCGATCATCGCCAATGAGGGTATGAATAATGAATGGTATCTTATGCTACTTGGTCTATCGCAGCTGCATGGTGGTTGGTCATGATAAAAGAGGGTAGCATGAAAAGAAAGAAGATGGTACAGTACGGCGAAAAGCTCCCTTCAAGACTTGTCGGAGGCCAACGAGCAGACAAGGCTCTACGTGGAGACGGTACCGGGACACGGTCCGCAGTACGTCGTGCACACGTTCAAGATGGCACCACCAGCCGAGTGGACTGAGGGAGGAAAAAAGAAATAGCCAGATGAATGGCAGAATCGCTGAAACCCACTCCTGACGCCTCGGAGGTCCTCGACGCGGGGTAAGCGGACTCGGCGCCGGCGCCGAGTAATCTAAACACTGGGTCATCCGGATGCACTTCAAAACATCGTCTCCCAGAGAGCGGCAGATGATCTCGATGGATCAAAGCCGGTGCGATTGGAGAGCAAGCCTAATACGGGGTTTTTTGCCAGTCACAGACAACCTCCAAAGGGGACCATCAGATTTGAGAGCCGGAATGAGTGTAGGATCACTTTGAACTTACCAAAACTTTGTCCTTGAGCCCTAACCACATTTGTTGAAGCCAACTCTTGATTAGGCGTCGGGAGACGATGTTCTGACCAAAAATTCGTTGCCCGTTCTCGATAGAGGTCCTATCCACCTCCGACCTCAGAATGGGGTTCGGGGGGGAGAGATAGCCGTGGTTATCTGACGGTGAGGGAAAGGGCGGGAGACGGGAACTATCGAAGGGTGGGGAGGGAAGGGCAAGTGCAGAAGCGTCTGGCACGCCGACTACAGCGGTCTCGCCAGAGGCCATACAGGTCAACAGTACCGAACAGAAGTGGGGGATTTGCCATTTGCAACGCCACGCACGAAATATAAAACCTCTAGACGCGGCTGGGCTGTGCTCTCTTAGCCCAAGATCTTGGCGTGGCCACAGTTGAGCCACACGTCACGTTCTCCTCATCCGTCCCGGCCCGATGGTACCGACCTGCTTCCGGACACACTGCACTGCTTCCCGAAGGCCAGGCAACAGCGCGGATCAGCGACGTCCTTGGGTCATCATGCACCCCTCCTCGAGGTCACAGGACCTCTTTGCCGATACAGTCTCCATTTGACTCGGAGGACGTCTACAGGTCCTATCGTCCTGTCATCTCTATTTCCGTGCTCTTAGAGTATTGGGCTGCGTGGGATCAACGCCGTATGTACAGTATGTGCTGGTTGCCTTTCGGGTACAGTACGATTCATCATTTCCCGCTAGCGTGTCACATTTACGCCCCTTTATCATAGTCTAATCAGATTGCCGCCGTTCTCGGCCAGGGGTGCCACGATGCTAGTACTAGTAGTACTGTGTAAAGATTTGTGAGTGAAAGATGACCCGATTCCGGCATTAGCTTTTGCCCACAAGGAATGAATCGAAAGTGGTCACGACGATTCCAAATGGAGACCGCTCACTAGCGCCCACTGCCTACTGTATCCCTAGACTGGTGACCATCTCTCGGCGAGGATCTCTCGCTAGTTTACCCCTGCTTGCAGGCTAGGTGATGCCGATATTCCAGCGACCCCCATTGGTCCTTTCCGATCGAGTATGTCACTGAAACTTTTCCAGATACAGTGAACTACATGTCACGTCTTTGTGCATCCCTCAATCCTTGGTCAGCTCTGGACCAGTACGAGACAAGGCGAATGGGTGATCCTTTCCCCATTTCGGAGTCTTCCCTTTCAGCGCAGCACAAGTCCCTCTGCATCATGTTGCGCCGTTACGTTGCCATGAAAGTTGCGGACCGCTAGGACCGGTCTGATTTTCCAAACCGTCCAAGAAACTGTCCAGTCGGTCTGTGGTTGTGATGTTCCACCTCCCTCTCTCCCGGCCCCGGAAGATCCTACCGACACCCAGGACACCTGGTTTCGTTACTACACATACCAATCCATGTTTGTTTGTCCCAAACCTATTTGACTTTTTGAACTGACCACAGTGGCGGATGATCGTTTTGTGCTACACCAGTGCCTCTCCTACCGACCTTCACACGCACACCCCTTCCACCAACACTGAAACCTTGGCACAACTGCCAATGCCTAGCACCCATGTTCTCCAGTGCTCACAGTGGTGCTCTACCGCCGCATGATAGTCGGCCATCCTTGCTGACCTCGAGGGGTGCGCACACATCGCATCAGGCGTAGGGCATGCCCCGCTCATAGAGAGCATCTGGTTCGTGCTCATGCTCTTTGACAGCCATGACAAAGCTAACGTCCTCGCGAGCGCCAGGTGTTATGACTCTATGGCCGCTCATATACCGCAGCGTAAGAAAAGGCCGCGTACGTCTGGATGATCCCCATCCAGTAGGCTAGCGAGATTATCGAAGTAGGTTTTTCCTGATGCTCAAGGTTGTGAAAAGAAGAGAGAAACTGGGATTCTTGAGAATGTATGCCCTCCACAACGAGCTGGAGGGGCAGGTTTATATACATCGCATTGTACTTACTGAGCCTACTAAGTACTAAGTAATGAATTAAGAAGGGAAGCCGGATGTGGTGATGGCAAAGTTGGAAGGGAAATATGGGTGAGTGGTCTCCTTGCACTGGATGCACCAGAATCGATGTTGCCACATGACGGTGGTTGGGCAAGTGTCGTCCAAGAGCGAGAGAGAAAGGAAAAAGAGCAAGGCAGTGAGGTGGAAGGAAAGAAAGGAATACTTGTTGCATTTTGTCTTGTGCTGGCGATCGGGTATTCGGGGGAGATGGCGGGTTCTGCTGTGTCCGTGAGGGGTCAGCTTGAGGGTATGCTGTCAGCATTGGAGAAGGGGTGTCGATGAGACTCTCGCAACGCTTGCTTTTCCTGTGAAGTGATAGAAAGCGGCTGGCTTTCGAGACACAGGACGTCGTGATGTAACGACACAGATACAGGAGGGCGTTGCGGTGCATCGGGCACATCACTAAATGGTGGCTTGGCTGAGTTGGCTCGTTGCAGTACCCCAATTCGGGGCCGGAAAAGCATTGTGCCCCGTGAAAGAGACATGAGGAGAGTGCAGTCAAGGTGGGGGCAGCAGAAGCATTGATCTGAAAAAAGATGTTAAATAGGTCCTTATGTCTGAGTAGGAGCACGGCCCAATAAAGCAAACCAATCATCGATCTGCTCATTCTCATAGCCGCCAAACTCGTCGTCGTGCCGCACCGTGCTCACAGCTTCATCGTCAATGTGCAGCTAAGCTTCCCCACCACCGTTGTCTCCGTTCGGGTGGAGCACGTCGACCGTATAGTGACACCGCTTCGGACTCGCCGTGGAGGTAGAGCACCCCATAGAGCGTGTAGTGCGCTGGTTCAACAGATTTCCCGGAAATGGGTATCATGATTTCTGGTCCGACCGAGCCAATGGAGGATTATTAGCCTTGGATAGCACGAGGAAAACAAAGGGTAAAATCGTACCAATTGGGATTTCGAGCTCCGGCGCGAACTGAATAGGCTTGTCGATCTTATTCATGCCATCCACGACCGTCTGGTGCAGGAAGCGCTCAAGATGCAGGACGAGAACGGGTGGAAGCGCCTCGAGAAGCACCTGCCACCTGTTGGCTCACCTCGCCCGAGCTGAATTTGTCGACCTGCACGGGTTGCGACAGCGAGACGTCTGCGAGTGCATCTTGAACAGTGTGTACCGAATCGGGCTACGCGAAGTGTTTGGAGGTTAGTCGCCAGGACATATGTGTGGACGGAAGGGGGAAAAGGAGGGGAAACGGACATGGATGTTGAGGTTGAGTGATCGCCAGTCTTCGGTGATGTCGGGCTGATTTGGCGAGAGTACGGGGGGGACCCCCCTTGTGCCGAGTTAATATCAGAAGTCACACTTCATATAGGATATGGCCAGGATGGCCAATTGTGCCATACTTGGCTGCGTTGATGACGTCTGCCGGCATGTAATGAGAAAGGATGAACTGTTCCATGAGAAATTTACGATATTGTTGGGCTTTCGTCCGATGTGTTCAGTAATCTGGAAGGATTGTGAAATCTATCCATATGCATTACTTCCCGCTCTGCCGGAACGAAAGTGTGGATCTTGTGGATCTTGTCACTATTCAACAGGTGAATTTTGAGATGTTGGGTTCGCGTACTGTATAAAGGTCATGAGCTGTCAGATCTGTCAGACGGTAAGATACTCCCACGCCGCCTTAGAAAGGAAAGGCCAGGAAGTAGGGAACTGAGGTAAGCACCAGAACTACAGTAGCGGAGAGCGTAGTTATCATTTTGAGGTACTGTACAGTATTTACAGTAATTTCCAAATCCTCGCTACCTGCACCGTCCAGCGACTTTTCCGCCCCCGTCTCTCCCGAGTCTCTTCCACCCCCACATGTCCAAACCTTGCCCAATCCAGACACAGACAATCTTGTCAATAATGGGAACATGTACTTCGTAAATGCGGTGTTACAATTGCTCGTCTATTGCCTACCTTTCCGGGAGCTGTTCAGGGACCAGGGTCGGCTGTGGGTCAACGCGAAAGGGGAAAGAGTGGTGGGGACGCGACAACCATGATAGATGCAGCGGTTAGATTCCTGGACGAATTTGCATGAGGGGAAATCGTCCCTGACGCGCCAGGCCGCAAGGGGTAAGGTGAGGGAAGATGACGGCGGGAAGAAAGAGGTCGACGGTGTCCATTCGTCCCTAATGTGATGGAGGAGAAGGGTACGTTTCTGTGCCCATGTAGTGGCGTCCTGTTCCTGATCCGTGCTGGCCTACTGTGTATAGGATGGCCCGCAGCAGATTGCAGCAGTTCTTTTATGCATTTACCTCGAGGCGTTCGATGAAGAGCTTGTCACGCTACAGTGTTCTATTAGCATGCCAAACAGACATCCACTCTGAAGGTAGAGGTACTCGAAGAGACCCAGTCAGGCGAGGACCAGAGTGAGGTGGGCGAGAAAGACTTCACGGTGCGCTAACTCTTCTTTTTCTATCTGCACTGAGCTTGACGTTTCTGGCGTATACATGGACGCGAATAGGCAAGTTCAGTCGAGTCGCCCATCTCACCTATATTCGGTGGGAGGTCCCCCTCGACCGTACGCGCACCAAATCAACCTGACACTGTCACCGTCGAAGACTGGCGATCACTCGAGTACTCAACCTCAACATCTAGGTCCGGTGACTATCCTCCAAACTCTTCGCGTAGCCCGATTCGGTGCACGCTCTTCAAGACGCACTCGCACACGTCTCGCTGCCGCAACCCGTGCAGGTTGGCAGATCTGGCCCAACTTGAAGCGAGTGAGCCAACAGGTGCTTCTCGAGGCACTTCCACCCTGCACCTCGAACGCTTCCTCAGGGTCCCCGTTTCCGGGCCCGAGTTGGGGTACTACTAAAACGGGCCGACTCTCAACCAAACCGTCATTTAGTGATGTGCCGGATGCACCGCACACCACAATGCTCTACTGTATCTCTGTCGTTACATCACGATGTCAACAGCCAGCCCCTTTTTATCACTTCTCTGGACATAGCCACCGCCGATTCGACACAAGGCGACCCGGACATCTCTACGAGCTCACTGACTAGGAAAAGCAAGTGTTGCGAGAGTCTCATCAACGCTTCCTTCTCCAATGCCGACAGCCTTCCCTCACGCCGATGCACCCTCCACGGACACACCGCCATCTCCCTCGAATCCCCGATCACCAGCACAAGACGAAATATAACAAGTTTTCCTTTCTTTCCTTCCACCCCACTGCCACACTGCATTACTCTTTTTCCTTTCTCTCTCGCCCTCGGACGACGACACTTGCCCAGCCACCGTCATTGATTCCCGTGCATCCAATGCAAGAAGACCGTGCACCCATATTCCCCTTCCAACTTTGCCACCACCAGCTCCGGCCTCTCTTCTTTATTCATCACTTGGTACTTACTAGTACAATGCGATGTATATAAACCTGCCCGCTGCCCGCTGAATTACTGTATGCCAAGAACTCTTCCAGAACCGCTTGCGCAGTACAGCGATGCCATGACTTCCCGTTTAGCAGGATGGGGAAAGCCCCCATCATCGCGAGTACAACTGTTGCCTCCAGCTCGTTGTGGAGGCCATCCATTCTCAAAAATCCCAGTTTCTCTCCTTTTCACAACCTTGACATAAGGAAAAACCTACTTCGATAATCTCGCCAGCCTACTGGATGGGGATCATCCAGGCGTGCGCGGCCTTTTCTTACGCTGCGGTGTATGAGCGGCCACAGACCCATGGCAGTCGGACGGGACGTGTATGGGCACCGCAGGACTCGGCGCTTGTGAGGACGTTAGCGTTGTCACGGTGATCGAAAGAGCACGAGCACGAACCAGATGCTCTCTGTGAGCAGGGCATGCCCTGTGGATGATGCGATGTGTGCGCACTCCTCGAGGTCGGCAAGGATAGCCAGCTATCATACCACGGTAGCACTCGTTTGTGAGCACCGCAGAACAAGGGTGCTTGCAGTGTTGGGTGTACGTGCGAAGGTCGGTAGGAGAAGAACTCAAGAGTGGAGAGAGTGCGGCTGCAGCGCTAGCCTGAGAAGACTGTATCAAACCGGTAAAGGTGGTCATCGTAGGACGCATGGGAGGACTATTTGGAGCAAGGCTAGGTGTAGCACTGGTGTAGCCCGAAATCAAGCCCGAAATGATAGTCTGCCACCACAGTCAGTTCAAAAGTCAAATGGAATAAACATAGCATGAAACCAGGCACCCTGGGTGGGATATTCCGGGCTCGGAGCGGCAAGGGGACATCACAACCGCAGACCGACTGGGTGGTTCGGAAAATCAGTCCGGTCCTAGTGGTCCGCAATTTTCATCGCAACGTAGTGGCGCAACATGAGGCCTGCATAGGACTTGCTTGCCCGGTTGCGAAAGGGAACACCCCAAATGGGGAAAGGGCCCGCCCCAATGAATGGCACGAGTTGGTCTTTCTTTCCGATCGGTATTCCTGAAGCGTTTCATCACTTGCCACTATTTGTGATACATGTACTACATATGGTGGTGTACTCAGGGCTAGCTATGGACTCGAAAATTTACAGGATGTCTTCAAATTCATTGTTGCAATATTCTTGTGCCTACGAACGTGTCTGGCACGTGCCAGTCACAACTTGAAGTACCGCTGATCCCACGCACGCAGCCCAATACTCTAAGAGTACAGAAATATATGACAAGACAATAGGGCCTGTAGACGTCCCGAATGGAGACCGTATCGGCTGCATCGGCGGCCTCGAGGAGGGGTGCATGGTCAATGACACACCACAAGACACACCACATGCCGTTACCTGGCTGTGTCCGACCCCTGTGATCCACTGGCAAGCTTGTGTCCGACCACAGTGGGTAGAACCGGAAGAGGAGAGCGTGGCTCTATGGAGTGTGGAATGCCACAGATTGCTGTGCAGCCTACTTTATATTTATACTGAGGCTGGTTTGCAGATTGCAATCCCCCTACAATTCAGTTTGGTACCACAGTATGGGTGACCTCGACATCCCTCGGATCCCTCGGACCGCAGTAGCCGGCGTGGCAGACTCCTCTTCTGCACTTGCCGTTCCTTCCCCATCCTTCGATACCTTTGGTTCTCCCACACATCTCTCTGACACTTCTTCACTTCCACCACCCCCTTTCCCCACACTCACTGCCCACTCCTCTGCCGTGTTGGATCTGAAGCAAGAAGCTGATGTGGATGTCAATCAACTCAATCCCTTCACATTCAAACCACTTCAGCTCGCGAGTCTTGTGGACCCGAAGAGCTTAGAGACCCTCGAAGGCTTGGGCGGCGTTGGTGCACTACTTCGTGGCCTTGGGACTCATCCCACTCACGGTCTGAGCACTGAAACGGGGACGCCATCAATTCATCGTGCATCTCCTGATCCAACGCTTCAAGGCTTCATGGTGTCCCACGCCACGGAGGATCACCCAAAGCCGGGCATCATGGTTACATCCCCTGCCGGTGAGCCCCAAGGACTGCAGAGTACGGCCACCCTTGGAGGTGGTTCTGGCGTGAGCCTTCCCACGGCAGTTCAGTCTTCTGAGGGAGTGTATACGACTTCTATCGAGGACAGGCAACGAGTTTTTGGTCAGAACATCCTTCCTCGACGCCCAATCAAGAGCTTGCTCCAATTAATGTGGCTAGCGCTCAAGGACAAGGTTTTAGTGAGTTCAAAGTGCTCTTACACTCATTCCCGCTCTCCAACCTGCTACAGGTTTTGTTGTCGATTTGCGCCATAGTATCGCTCGCGCTCGGCCTCTTTCAGGACTTCGGCACGACTCGCCCTCAGGGGGAACCCCTGGTAGATTGGGTCGAGGGTGTCACCATCATTGTTGCTGTCATTATCGTGGTCTGCGTCGGATCCCTAAATGATTGGCAAAAAGAGAAACAGTTCGAGGCTCTGAACGAGAAGAGAGAAGGCCATTTCGTCAAGGTCCTCCGTGATGGCCGAGAACAAGTGATTTACGTACACAACGTTGTCGTGGGCGATATCATACTACTGGAGCCCGGCGACGTCATTCCCTGCGATGGAGTATTCCTCTCAGGCCATGTTCGGTGCGATGAGTCTAGCGCGACAGGCGAGTTGGATGCGATCAAGAAGCTTTCTTATCAAGAATGTATCGCACTCAGGGATAGGCGCCTCGCAGAGTTTGATCCTGACGGTCCTGTTGGTGACGGCGAAAGCACTAGTGGCTTGCGGAGGGGTAATCCTTCTGGCTTGGATTTGCTTGGTCATACGGACTGCTTTGTAATAAGCGGGAGTAAGGTCGTTGAAGGGGTTGGTTCCTACCTGGTCATTTCCGTTGGGGCAAAAAGTTTCAATGGTCGTATCATGATGGGTTCGTCCCCTGTTCCGCTGTGCATTTTGGTCCTCTGACAAGACTGACTAATAGCTTTACGTCGCGATTCCGAGAATACCACGTTGCAGCTCAAGCTGAATGACTTGGCGGAGGTTATCGCCAAGGTCGGAAGCATTGCTGGCGGACTCCTTTTCGTCTCGCTTTTAATTCGGTTCTTTGTTGAACTTGCTACTAAGAATCCCCCGAGGTAATTCTGGTACCCTCGCATATCCTTCAACCATCCACTAACCGATACAATTTGAAGGACATCGAGTGAAAGGGGTGTCCTTTTCGTGCAAATCCTCATCATCGCTGTGACCGTCGTAGTTGTTGCGGTTCCTGAAGGTATTTGTTTGCAGCTCACCTGATTTGAGGCTCGGATTATGACGTCACCCTGCCTACCAAAGGACTTCCCCTTGTTGTCACATTAACCTTGGCCTTCGCAACAAAACGAATGACAAAGGCGAACCTTCTTGTCCGTGTGCTTGGATCATGTGAGACGATGTCAAATGTCTCGGTGATCTGTACCGACAAGACCGGTATTCTCACTCAGAACGAGATGACCGTCGTTGCTGGCTCAATCGGCATTCACACCAAGTTTTTTCGGAGGCTTGACGAGAACTCGGCAAGGGCAAGCACTGAAGACACAAGCGATCCAAACGCCAGCGACTTCACCATCGATTTATCGGACCTTAACAAGATTCTTACACCCCAGCTAGCAGAGCTTCTCAATGCTTCTATTGCCGTCAATTCGACCGCATTTGAGGACGTCGATCCCGAGAGCGGTATGCCCGTGTTTGTCGGAAACAAGACGGAGACGGCGCTGTTAAAGTTCACAAAGAATCTTGGTTGGGCAAACTACAAGCACATACGTGACGCCGCCAACGTCGTTCAAATGATCCCGTTTTCGAGCGATCGCAAGTCCATGGGGTGTGTCGTGCGGCTTCCCGATGGAAACTACCGCCTATTTATAAAGGGTGCAAGCGAGATTCTTTCGCGGAAGTGCACGCGCCATGTGGTTGTGCATCGCGATGAAGCGAATAACGTTCCAGGCGGGAGTGGAGTTCAGACGGCGCCAATTGGGGAGCTTGAAGAGGACAACATCCAACGCACGATCACCTTCTACGCTTCTCAGACTTTGCGCACGATCGCGCTGTGTTATCGCGACTTTAGAAGCTGGCCCCCCAAAGGCATGCAGCCTATGGATGACGGAGAGGTAATGGATTCTTTCCTTGCTAGAAAGCGCAACCGCTGACTAGGCTTTGGCAGATTGAATATGATGACTTGGCGACTGACCTCACGCTTATTGCCATTACCGGCATCGAGGACCCTCTCCGAGAAGGTGTCCGAGAGGCAGTAGCAAAATGTAAAAACGCCGGCGTCCGTGTGATGATGTGTACAGGAGATCACCTGCACACTGCCCGGTCGATCGCGCAGCAATGCAACATCTACATTGAAGGAGCCGTTATCATGGAAGGACCACAGTTCCGCATACTCTCGCCGGACGTCATGAAATCTATTGCTCCGCGATTGCAGGTCCTTGCACGATCCTCGCCTGAGGATAAGCGAATCCTGGTCGAGATGCTCAAGGAACGTGGCGATATTATCGGCATCACCGGAGATGGGACCGACGATGGGCCCGCTCTCAAGACAGCCCACATCGGTATCTCTATGGGAGTCACAGGGACCGAGGTGGCCAAAGAGGCATCGGACATTATCTTGATGGATGACAATTTTTCGTCGATTGTCAGTGCTATCATGTGGGGCCGTTGCGTGAACGACGCTGTGCGGAAGTTCCTTCAATTCCAGATCAACACCAACATTACAGCTGTCCTCATTACGCTCATCACGGCCCTCCCAGCAGCATCAAAACACACGGCCCTCAGCGCAGTGCAGCTTCTTTGGATCTACCTCATAATGGACGCTTTTGCTGCACTTGCGCTCGCGACGGATCCGGCCTCAGAAGCCCTGCTTGACCGCAAGCCCGACAAGAAAACGGACCCGCTCTTCACTGTTAACATGATTAAGCAGATCGTTGGGCAGTCGACGTACTTGATCATTGTTATCCTTATCTTCCATTTCTTGGGTTTGAAGATTCTTGGGTTGCATTTTGACAACTCTACGGAACAGAAACACCAAAATGCGGTTGTTCAGACGCTCGTCTTCAACGCGTTTGTGTTTGCCCAGATCTGGAACTCCTTTAATAGTCGGCGCCTGGACAGAAAACTTAACGTTTTTGAGGGTGTAACGACGAACTGGTACTTCATAGCCATCACTTCAATTGGTTCGTCACTTTTCCCGAGACTGCATCGCTTTTAATTTCTTCGTACAGAGGTTTTTGCCCAAATCCTGATATGCCTTGTCGGTGGAGCAGCCTTCCAGGTCACCCGTATGGGTGGGAAAGAATGGGCGATCTCACTTGCTCTTGGTTTCGTTGCACTCCCACTTGGCGCTCTCATCCGTCTTATCCCCAACGAGCCTTGCGAGCGTATCTTCGTGATGCTACGGCTATTACCCGGACCGGAGGTGCAACCCTCGATATTCCCCGACGTCGAACCGGGCCTTGGGTCTACCATGGATCGCGTGCGCGACAATTTAGGCACGTTTTCCAAGCTCCACGGTTGCCGGATGCGTAGTTCATCATTTGTTGGGAGCCGTTCGGCGGCGCCTGATCCTGACGGTCCACATATTGTGTAAGTGTTAGTGAATAGTTCTTGGGATCGCAGATATAATAGCCTTCCCATATTCAGGTCCGCAGTATTGGCCACCTTGGAGGTTGTATGTAGCTGGCAAAAAACCCCGTATTAGGCTTGCTCTCAGATCCTGCTGGCTTTCATCGAGATCATCTGCTGCTCTCTGGGAAAATAAGTTTGAAGTACATCTAGATACGTGACCAACTACAGTAGTCTTGAGGGGAACTTTTGACAGTACCGTCTTTCTTTTCTTTGCTACCCTCTTTTATCATGACCAACCACCATGCAGCTGCAATAGATCAAGTGGCGTAAGATAGCCATTAATCATTACTCATACCCTCGTTGGCAATGATCGCTTCGTACAGTTACAATTCCTATAATGCATTCGATTTTAAGTAGTTATTGCACATAGACCTACCATACGAGCTTGGCCAGTCCTTCCTATAAACAGAGATGTATGATGACATTACTAAATATGAGTTTGACCCGTTCAAACGTGCATTCTTGCGTGCATTGCAACGAGTTCCGAGTTCCGAGGTGCTGTTGCCAAGCCGTAGGTGGGCAAACAACGCGTCCAAGGACTACACATCTCTTTCTCTCTTCTCTTTCTTACATTTCCGTCCATCTTTACTCGTCTACACATGTAAATGTTTTAGTGTATACATCTCGCCATCTGATCATCTGATCGTTCTGACCGCCTCTAGGCCACTCCCCGACCAGCAACCACGTCAGTCCGTCGCAAACCTCATAGGGCGCTTCGAACAGCAATAGAAACGCCAGCCTACCTCATCAGGTCCACCATCGCGTGTTACTAGTGCCACTTCCAATAAATGCCGGGGATGCAGTGAAAGAAGAGCAACACATCGCGCGGGAATGGCCACCTGTCAAGACGAACAGCAACGCAGACTGAACAAGAACATTCTAGCCCGCCCGCCGCGCCCGCGACATTACGCGGCAGGCATCACCACCACCCACCACCACCACGCTGTGACGTTGGTGCCTCCTGTCTCTGATGACGGTGCACCGCCTCGCGCGTATCGCACCCACATTAGACTCTGCTGCTCCCGACGCGATTCCATCGACAGTTGACGAACCAGTGCCATTGCCAGCTCCAGCCCGCGCTGCTACGCTGGCGATTAAACCACGTGTATGTCTCGCCGGTGTCAAGCTTTGGAAAGCGCTGTAATCGAGAAGAGTCTAATGTCGTTCCATCCACCATCCTCGACCAACCCTCCTTGAACTCGTACCACCACCATCTCCCTTTGCGGAGCTCTGGTACTCCGGTTGAGGGCGCTCCCCTTGAGGGTCGTGGTCCCCTTTGGGGACTGCGGGGACGCACCTGGGGCTTCAGCCCACTACCTGGGGCATTGCCTTGGCATCAGTCCCCAACACCTCGTCGTCGCCGTCACCAAAAGCGTCGTCAAAGACATACCACCAATTAGGGCTTCGGTCCACTACCTGGGGCGTTGCCTTGGCATGTCAGTCCCCAACATTTCGTCGTCGCCGTCGCCAAAAAAGCGCTGTCAAGATATACCACCAACTAGGGCTTCGGCCCTTCTGCCCACCGCTCCTCCCATCCTTACCCCAGTTGCATCGGTCTGTTTAATTACAGGATAAAGAAGAGCAAAACGATACCCACCAGCCAGCGTAACAGCCAGCTCCCACGAGGCGTGCCTTGTGGGTCAATTTTCAACCAGGCCTCGGCCTATCATTCGCAGACCGTGGGTCGGCACCCCCGACCTACACACCGACCACCCCCCACCTGCGATGACACCGCTGCCCATAGTTAGCTACTGTAGTTCTGACTCCTTCCTTTACCTATTTCTGTCTGAGCATATTACGTAATTAGGTAGTTACGTGACCGCGTCTGTATCTTTATACGCTATAAATGCGGATTTAAAAAAGAACCCCCTATCCTCGACCGATGCGGCTTTCAGGGTATTCTGTGATAGAATGACAACTCTTGGTCTGCTTGTCTCGCCTACTTCTGTGGCTGAATACACAGCTCAACTCTACCTCGGAGGAAGGACGACGCTCTCCACGTTCAAGGTTGGTGGCTGAAGTACTGCCTCTCCGTGCTTTTTCATTTCACGACCTTTGCCAGACGACGATCCAGATCTCCATCAACGATGGAAGCAAAACTATTGCTGTCTCCTATTGAGGCTGACAGCGCTGACCGGTGACCCCCCATGTGCCCAGTTAATATCAGAAGTCGCACTTCATATAGGATATGACCAGGACGGCCAATTGTGCCATACTCGGCTGCGTTGATGACGTCTGCCGGCATGTAGTGAGAAAGGATGAACTGTTCCATGGGAAAATTACGGTATTGTTGGGCTTTCGTCCGATGTGTTCCAGGATGTGTTCAGTAATCTGGAAGGATTGTGAAATCTTTCCATATGCATTTTACTTTCCGCTCTGCTGGATCGAAGTGTGGATCTTGTCACTATTCAACAGGTGAATTTTGGTATACGGTAGAGTCGACTAAAAGTACATGAGACGGTAAGATACTCCCACGCCGCCTAAAAAAGGAAAGGCCAAGAAGCAGGAAGCAGGGAGCTAAGCAGGGAACTTAGAAGCTCCTTACGGTTCGGAACTACAGCCCCGATAGTAGCGGAGAGCGTATGTAAAGCCTGAGGTATTTGAGGTTCTTCTGGGCTCTGCATACACTCCGTATCTTTAATGTCTCCAACTGGGCACGGAAATCCCGATGGGGCCCGCATCCCAGGCATGTGTTACCTGTCGCTTTGGACCTGTCCTCACTAATGTTGTAAATGTGAATACTAAATCTAAATAGTAGGTGACGATCGCAACCGAAATCAGGAAGAAGGATCCGACTATGGTGATAGCTCATGGAGGCTCTACTCCATGTACTCTAAGATTGCAGAGGACGAAGACAATGAGATGGTCGAACGTTGCCAAAAAGATGCAGATGGGACCCTGATTTTCGTGAGCCCTTACGTTAGTTCTCAGAGGGCCCCGCTCATCAACCTGGAAATATAGACTGGTTTATTCTCTGCCACCGTTGGTGTATTGCTCACGGTCTCAATCCCCGACCTCAAGCCAAATTCGCAAGACACCTCCGCATTCTACCTAGAGAACATCTATCAGCTTCAAGTTTTCGGCAACCCGAATGTTTCTCATCCGTCGATCCCATCTGCTTTGGCCAAACCACCTGCATTTTCTCCCCCAAGATATGCCATCTGGGTGAACTCACTTTGGTTCTTGAGCTTGACTGTCAGTCTTTCCGGTGCCTTGTTGGCAACGCAGTTTCGAAATTGGGCAGTTCAATACATCTCGGTCACTCAGCGGCATTCGGATACACTGGGCCAACGAGCGCGAATGCGTGCACTCCTTGCCAATGGCAATCCAGGGCCATACATCATCTGGGGGACAGGCCGGGAACCGATCTATCTCCATTTTTCTCTCCTCCTCTTTATCACCGGTGCCCTCATTTATCTTTTCAATATCAATCGTCCTGGCTTCTATGCGATGGTTGTGTGGGTCGGGTATATGGCAATAATTTACGCGGCCCAAACCGTGGAACCATTTCGCAAGCCTCATACTCTGTTCCACACACCGCTTTCTTGGCCGGCTTTGCGCATTTATCTTGGCATTTCCTATGCGGTGTTTCAAGTTTTCTCCCATATGCCACTCCTTCATGGCATCCGCGATAATATAAGGAGCCACTATCGCCATCTGAGCAACCGTTACAGCGAAGGGATCTTGAGTGGTAAACGGAAGCAAACCAAGGACGTTGCTTTGAAACCATCGTCGGAAATCGATACCCTGATATTGGAGCGAATCCTGCTTAACTTGGATGAAGACGGCGAATTGGAAACGTTCTTGGATGCCATCCCTGGCTTCTGTAACTCAAAGTCAAGCAATTTGGCCCTCTCTCCTCCGGTTCAGATGAAGTTGCGACAAGCATTGGATGGATTCTTAAACCGCACTTTCTCATCCAATTTGGTCTCCGAATCAGTTCGAGTCGGTCGGTTCACCATCTGCTTGGACGTGGCCCATGCGGCACTGGGACCCTCTACAGTTTCGGAAATCCTCGGCAACATTTTCGTTGGCCACGGCCACTGGAATGAAGCGCTGCAATCCATTGAAATAGGGCATACTTTGAGGCTCTGGGACCATCGCCAGGGTCATGACCTGAATGTACGGCGGATAATAGCCTGCATCATAGCTCGCGTGCGGGAACGTGATGGCCGCTGGACCATGCTCGTCAAGGAAGAATTTGGCGTACCGGATCATCTCCTTCGGGACAGAGTCGCACACGGGGATAGCGTGTTACTTTCCATCTTGATTCACATTTCCCGCCAAGTCAATCGTGCCGGCTCCTGGACTTCGGGGATTCTGTCATCACTTTCCAAATTCAACATACTCAATACTCTTCCTGAGCTGCAGCACGAATTCTGTACAATGTGGAACGAAATTCACCAAGGAGTAACGAACCAAGGATCATCCCGCACTCCCGCCAAGATTCTCCGTGATATTCTCCCCCTTTACGTCGCCTTACATCAAGACAACAGTCTCGACTTTATTCTGGAACAGCCATCATCGTATCCGCAGTGTAACATCGCCGAACATCGCTCAGACCCCACCACTGACGCTCCTGATGCCATATCCGTTCCCACCCAACCGAGTGGTTCACCCGATGCCTCGCCTCACAACTCTACTTCCGGCGGTGGCACCGCTCCACCACAGGCCCAGGAATTAAACATCACCGCAGGACTCCCTTCGCCTCCTGGTCCGTCGACAAACAGCGAAATCGGAGAGACCCCTCAAGCACAGCCTCTTTCCCAGTTCATTCCAGCTCACATTCAGATAGCTCCCCAGAATGTGATGTAGCCACGGCGCGGCCAGACACTCTTAGTGCTTCAGCCGGTAAGTTGTCTCATCTTCCGGAAAGCAATTAGTGACAGGGTCCAACCACGCAATTAGCATCACTGCCAACTGTGCCTGCACCTGCGCCCGCGGAAACATCCACCATACCTGTTTTCAACATCTCATCAGGCCCCTCAGGTAACTGAGTCCGGTCCACTCGTTCAAGGAAGGAGGGGAACCAGCTAAGTTTGTGTACGGTATTTAGTCTCTATTCATGCCCCTTTTCCTACCATTGTTCATGTTAGCAGGTGCAACCCTGATTTAACCTGTCATCTGTATTCCATCATCATATTACCACTCCGATCACTCTCCGATTCCGGTCTTGTGTCAGTGTCAGCGAGTCTTCAACAGGCTCGCTCCTGGTGCGACGAGGCTTCCCAGTCTTCTACCACAGGTTCATAGGCATACATGTACATGGCCACGAGATGCTATTTTTTTCTTGTTCAACTTCTATGGTTGCTGCGTTATGGGGTTTTGAACGGCAACTATTCGGGTGGGATCCTCAACGCGCATGATGTCACCCGTGCATCAGAAATTCAATACTAATATTATGTAGTCTGGTGTGATCTGACCATTGACTCTTCCATATGAGTTCCTCCAACGCCGTCGCTAAGATCTCCACTGCCAATGCTGTCCACCTCCCAGGGAGGAAACGCCCCTTCCACAGGGACTGCGACATCAGGCACCACCGGTAACGGCAAACGGTTCACGGGGATTCGAAGTCGCTTACCTCGAGGACGACGGAAGTAACTACAGTACGCAGCATGGAAGCATCGCGTCCGAAGCGCACTCCGCCTCCGAGGCTTCCGGACTGTCGTCGACGGGTCATACGCGCGGCCCAATCCCAACGACGCAGCTCTGGCCGACTGGCTTGGCCAAAGACGAGGAAGCCCTCGGACAAGATCGAGTTCACTTACCTACTGAGCGGGATTTCTTCCCACAGATCAAACCCGCTTATACCTACGACGCTGGACCGAACGGTGGCCCAGTGTTGTGAAAGGACACCCTCACCCGTGTGTGGGCAGGGAGGAGTGGCGTGGTCGACGCTCTGTCTGCGTCGGTATGGCCTACCAGGTCGTGTCATTCCCCGCTATAGGTAAGACCTGTAAGGGCGACGTCCTTCGTGTGAGCGAGATGACGGAAGGCTCGCGGTCTTGCACCTGTCTGTTGCTGGTGACCTCGGACGAGTGGGTGGGACTCTGAAGCCGATGGGGGTGGGAGCACGCGGTCCTCTTCTTTGTCGGACGTGACTATATCTGGATGGCGGCCGCGGCTCTGCGTTGGGAAACACGCGGCCAAGGACTCACTGTTCATCAGTATTGCCATGGTGCTCTGGGCTGCTCAGCTCGAACACAGTCGTGACACAAGTGGAAAGGAGGTGCCTTCGATACGGAAACATATGTCGATACAGTGATGAATTTATAAGTCGCGGTCCCTGGACTTGGCAAGGGCGGGGACAGCACGAATGATGACCTGGACGCGGTTGGGTGGGGCCGCTCGGGCGCATCATTATCATCCTCCACGTCAGCATCTCCTGCATCTTCATCGTCTCTGCCCTCCTCTTTGTTCTATCATCGTTCATGCACATGAAATTCCGTTGATGCACGCTCCTCGGAACACAAAGAGGGGCACGGGAGCGCCACTCAAGGTGCTGGTGCATAGGAGTGTTCCACATTATGCATGCGGGCTGTAAGTGTGGAAGGTCATGGTGCTTGCGGAAAGGGACGCAAAAGACCTCTGTCAGGTTACGGAAAACTGAGGCGGGGACTGCTTACTCTGTAAACTCGTCCGGAAATTCACCATCGATAATCGTCCCACGGCGAGCATTCAGCCTTTCAACCACCTCCCCTTCAGTTCAGCACGGGGACAAGGAGGAAGTGGGTAAAAAAAAAGACGCACTCTGGAACTTGATAGGGTGTGTAAATATTCGCGATATCAAAGCAGCGGCAATGCTTCTGTAGAGGTTAATGAAGACTGGCGGCCGCGTGGGACCAACAATCCCTGTCGGCTGAGATATTGCAGGTGCGCTGGGTACTGTAATCTTGGGTACAGCTGGACGGCATAACACCGTTGTATGCTGGTCGTCCCGTGCAGTTAGTGCGGAATCTTGGGGACCCTCTGCGGCTCAACGTACTCAACGGTCTAGGTGGAGTGCGTACCCCGGAGATACCCGGGAGATATGGAATATGGAATACCCGCCATACCTTACGTTACAGTACGGGTTCCAAAATCCAAATTTTTGGGAAGTCGTGTTCCAAGCTCTGACTCCCATGATGATGATGATCAGTCAATTTTGGTCCACTCATGAGGCCCTCAGGGCGGGCTCTCATCTAGCCCCGCTTTATTGTAATATAGCTTTAATCTCCAAATCCTCGCTCCCTGACCGTCCAGCGGCTTTTCCGCCCCCGACTCTCCCCACATGTCCAACCTTGCCCAGTCCACTGGCAGACTCTCCAGACACAGACAATCTTGTTAATAATGGGAATATGTACCTCGCAAATACAGTGTTACAATTTCTCGTCTATTGCCCACCTTTCCGGGAGCTGTTCAGGACCAGGGTCAGTTGGTGGGTCAGCGCGAAGGGGGAAAGACTGGTGGGGGCGCGACACCACTGATGGATGCAGCGGTTAGATTCCTGGACGAATTCGCATACGAGGAGAAATCGTCCCTGACGCGCCAGGCCGCAAACGGTAAGGTGGGGGAAGATGAAGGCGGGAAGAAAGAGGTCGACGGCGTCATTCGTTCCTATCAACGGACGTATGCGATGCGATGAAGGTGAAGGGTACGTTTCTGTGCCCATGTAGTGGCGTTTTGTCACTGATCAGTGCTGGCCTACTATGTATAGGATGGCCCGCAGCAGGATGCAGCAGTTCTTTTATGCATTTACCTCGAGGCGTTCGATGAACAGCTTGTCACGCTACAGTCTTCTATTAGCACGCCCAAACAGGTATCCACTCTGAAGGTAGAGGAACTCGAAGAGACACAGTCAGGCGAGGGCCAGACTGAGGTGGGCGAGAAAGACTACACGGTGCGCACCGCGCTAACTCTTCTTTTTCTATCTGCACTGAGCTTGACGTTTTTGACGTATACATGGACGCGAATAGGTAAGTTCAGTCGAGTCGCCCATCTCACACATACAGTATTCGGTGGAGGTCCCCCCAAACCATACGCGCGCCAAATCAACCTACAACGTCACCGTCGAAGACTGGCGATCACTCAACCTCAACATCCAGGTCCGGTGACTGACCGGTACTGACCTCCAAATTCTTTGCGTAGCCCGATTCGGTGCACGCTCTTCAAGACCAACTCGCACAAGTCTCGTTGCCGCAACCCGTGCAGGTCGGCAGATCTACCTCGGGCGAGTGAGCCAACAGGTGCTTCTCGAGGCACTTCCACCCTGCACCTCGAACGCTTCTTGTACGATGCGTCCGCGGATGGCATAAAGAAGATCAGCAAGCCTATTCAATTCGCGCCGGAGCTTGAAATCCCACTTGGTACGATTTTCTCATATGTTTCCCCATGCTATCTAAGGCCAATAATCCTCCATGACTCGGTCGGTCCAGAAATCATGGTACCCATTTCCAGGAAAATCTGTGGAACCAGCGCACTTCAAGCTCTATGGGGTGCTCTACTACCACGGCGAGTCCGCAAGCGGTGGTCACATATGGTCGATGTGCTCCACCCGAACGGATACAACGGTGGTGGGGAAGCTTGGCTGCACATTGATGATAAAGCTGTGAGCACTGTGCGGCACGAGGACGTGTTTGGTGGCCATGAGAATGAGCAGGTGTTGATTTATTGTCGCAGTGCACCTACTCGGACATAAGGACCTAATTAACATTTTGTTTTCACATCCTGCCCCCACCTTGACCCTGCTCTCCACATGACGCAATGTACCCCGTTTTCCGGGCCCGAGTTGGGATACTAAAACGGGCAGACTCTCAACCAAGCCGTCATTTAGTGATGTGCCTGATGCACCGCAACGCTCTCTGCCCTCATGTGTCCCTCGAAAGCCAGCCCCTTTTTATCACTTCACCGCCGCCGATTCGACACAAGGCGACCCGGACATCTCTACGAGCTCACTGACTAGGAAAAGCAAGCGTTGTGAGAGTCTCATCGACAGCCCCTTCTCCAATGCCGATAGCCCCTCCTCAGCCCGATGTACCCTTCACGGACAGCGGAACCCGCCATCTCCCCCGAATCTCCGATCGCCAGCACAAGACAAAATGCAGCAAGTTTTCCTTTCTCTCCTGTCGCCTCGTTGCCTCACTGCCTTTTACTCTTTTCCCTTTCTCTCTCGCTCTCGGATGACAACACTTGCCCAGCCGCCGTCATGTGGCAACATCGATCTCCGCATCCAGCAAGGAGACAGCGTACCCATATTTCCCTTCCAACTTTTGCCATCACCACCTCGAGCCTCTCCTGTATTCACTAGGGGTGCCACGTGCACGTGGTGGGGTCCGACTGGTGGATGCGATGTTGAGGCTCTGTCCCGTGCTGCTCATGTGGGTTTCAAGCTGTATTCGACACGAGCAATATAATTACATCATGGATCGAACTATCAGTATGACACGGTGGTGAACATGGATTGAACTATAAGTACAACGTGGCGGTGAACGAGATCGGCACAAGAGTGTGAAATCTGTGTTTTCTTCAACCGGGAGCCTTTTGCTTCCCTTTTGCACAACAGGCCTGTCCGAGCCTCACACTTCACATCGTCATCTGGAAGAGACAGGGTCGAAGCAGGTGATGTGTCTGGTTCATTTGCGCTTTGCGGCGGGAGGCTGTGTGCACGAGGGAGGGGGCGGTCAGTATCTGGAGGAGGTTGGTGGTGGCCCAGGCTGAGAGGTCGGAAAGTACGGCCTGACACTGTAGGCCCAGTAAGTACAATACGATGTATAAACCTGCCCTTCAGCTCATTGTGGAGGGCATACATTACTCAAGAATCACAGTTTCTCTTCTTTTCACAACCTTGACATCGGGAAAAATCTAGTTTGATAATATAGCCTACTGGATGGGGATCATCCAGACGTACACGGCCTTTCTTACGCTGCGGTGTGTGAGCGGCCATAGACCCATAGCAGTCGAGCGGGACGTGTTTGCGCACCGCTGCATACGGCACTCGCGAAGATATTAGCTTTGTCATGGTGGGTCAAAGAGCACTTTCACGCACCAGATGCTCTCTGTGAGCGGGGCATGCCCTGTGACCGATGCGATATATGCACACTCATTGAGGTCGGCAAAGGACAGCCGGTTATCATACGGCAGTAGCACACCATTGTGAGAGAACATAGGCTTTGACGGTTGACACGATTGTGCCAGGGTTGCACTGTTGGTGGAAGGGATGCGCATGTGAAGGTCGGTAGGAGAGGAACTCATGGGAGGACAATTTGGAACGAGGCAAGGCGTAGAACTGGTGTAGCCTCGTGGCAATGTGGCAACGTGCTCGCTCGGCTGTGCTGAACGGGCGGACCCCAATGGAGAAAAGGATCACCTAGAGTGTGCGGCCTTACGACTGTCCTACGTCATCCCAGGCCCCAATGGCACGATACTGTGTTCTCACGTGGGTGCACTCCAGTCTCGGTGCCTCATCTCGTACTGGTCCAGAACTGACCCAAGGATCGAGGAATGTACAAAGACGTGATATGTAGTTCAGTGTATCAGGAAAAGCTTCAGTAACGTACCCGACCGGGGAGGATCGATGGGGATCGCTGGAATATCGGCTTCACCTGGGTAAACCACGATGCGAGACTCGACGACGGCGAGGGATCCTCGCCGAGCTGGCATAGTGAGCGATCTCCATTTGGAATCATCTTGACCACTTTCGATTGCTTCCTTGTGAGCACAAGCTACTGTGTCGGAAGCGGGTCATCTTTCACTCACAAACCTCGTTGCACCGTAAAGGGGCGCAAAATGTGACTAGCGGGAAATGATCCGAAAGGCAACCTTCACATACGTTGATCCCATGCAGCCCTAAGAGTACGGAAATAGAGAATGTGACAAGACGATAGGGCCTGTAGACGTCCTCGAAACCGTAAAGGCAAAGATCCTGTGACCCCCGGGGTGTACGGCCCGATGAGCAAGCCATGCGTGATCCACGCCGTTCACTATGCAGTGCATCCTTATACTTGGCAAGGGCTGAGATGAGGAGTCCGGGAAAACGGCCGAATGCCAAGAGATTCGATACGCCTTTTTATTTCTACGGACGGGTTGCAATTTGCAAATCCGCTCCACTTTCCCGTCGCACACCATGGCCTCTGCCAACCGCGACATTCTTCAGACCGCTGTAGTCGGCGTGCCGGACGATAACTATCCCTCCACTTCTGCACTTTCCCCTCCCTCCACACTCTTGCATAGTTCCCGTCTCCCGCCCTTTCCCGCACACCTCTCTGACAATTCCTCACTGCCACCCTCCCCTTCCCCCACTCTCTCTGCCCACTCCTCTGCCGTGTTGGATCTCAAGCAAGAAGCTGGCTTGGATGTCCATCCCTTTACATTCAAACCACTTCAGCTCGCGAGTCTTGTGGACCCGAAGAACTTAGAGACCCTCGAAGGCTTAGGCGGAGTTGATGCACTACTTCGTGGCCTTGGGACTCATCCCACTCATGGTCTGAGCACCGAAATGGGGATGCCATCAATTCATCGTGCGTCTCCTGATCCAACCCTTCAAAGCTTTACGCTGTCCCACGCCACGGACGAGGATCCGCCAAAGCCAGGCATCATGATTACATCCCCTGCTGGTGAGCCCCAAGGACTGCAGAGTACGGTCACCCTTGGAGGCGGTTCTGGTGTGGGCCTTCCCGCTGCCGTTCAGTCTTCCGAGGGAGTGTATAGGACATCTATCGAGGACAGGCAACGAATTTTTGGTCAGAACATCCTTCCCCGACGTCCAATCAGGAGCTTGCTCCAATCGATGTGGCTATCGGTCAAGGACAAAGTTTTGGTAAGTTCAAAGTGATCTTACACTCATTCCGACTCTCAAACCTGATGGTCCCTACTACAGGTTTTGTTGTCGATTTGCGCCATAGTGTCGCTCGCGCTCGGCCTCTTCCAGGACTTCGGCACGACTCGCCCTCAAGGGGAACCCCCTGTAGATTGGGTCGAAGGCGTCACCATCATTGTTGCTATCCTTATCGTCGTCTGCGTCGGATCCCTAAACGACTGGCAAAAGGAGAAACAGTTCGAGGCTCTGAACGAGAAGAGAGAAGACCGTTTCGTAAAGGTCCTCCGTGATGGCCGAGAACAACTGATCCACGTACACAACGTTGTCGTGGGCGATATCGTACTACTCGAGCCTGGCAACGTCATTCCCTGCGATGGAGTATTCCTCTCTGGCCACAATGTACGGTGCGATGAGTCTAGCGCGACAGGCGAGTCGGATGCGATCAAGAAGCTTTCTTACCAAGAATGTATCGCACTCAGGGATAGGCGCCTCGCAAAGGTTGATCCTGACAGTCCTGTTGGTGACGGCGAAAGCACTAGTGGTTTGGATTTGCTAGGTCATACGGACTGCTTTGTGGTGAGCGGGAGTAAGGTCGTTGAAGGGGTTGGTTCCTACCTGGTCATTTCGGTTGGGACGAAAAGTTTCAATGGTCGTATCATGATGGGTCCGTCCCTTGTTTCCCTTCGCATTTCGGTCCTCTGACAAGACTGCTTTATAGCTTTACGTCGCGATTCCGAGAACACCCCATTGCAGCTCAAGCTGAATGACCTGGCGGAGCTTATCGCCAAGGCTGGAATCATTGTCGGCGTATTTCTTTTCGTCTCGCTTTTAATTCGGTTTTTCGTTGAACTTGCTAAGAATCCCCAGAGGTAATTCTGGTATTCTAACGTATCTTTCAACCATCCACTAACCAATACAATTTGAAGGACATCGAGTGAAAAGGGAGTCCTTTTCGTGCAAATCCTCATCATCGCTGTGACCGTCGTAGTTGTCGCGGTTCCTGAAGGTATTTGTTTGCAGCTCACCTGATTTGAGGCTCGGATTATGACGTCACCTTGTCAACCGCAGGACTTCCCCTTGCCGCCACATTAGCCTTGGCCTTCGCAACAAACCGAATGACAAAGGCGAACCTTCTTGTCCGTGTGCTTGGATCATGCGAGACGATGGCAAATGTCTCGGTCATCTGTACCGACAAGGGTACTCTCACTCAGAACGAGATGACTGTCGTTGCTGGCTCAATCGGCATTCACGCCAAGTTTGTTCGGAAGCTAGACGAGAATTCTGCAAGGGCAAGCAGTGAAGATACGAGCGGTCCGAACGCAAGGGACTTCGCCATCGATTTATCGGACCTTAACAAGATTTTTACACCCCAGCTAGCAGAGCTTCTCAATGCTTCTATTGCCGTCAATTCGACCGCATTTGAGGACGTCGATCCCGAGAGCGGTATGCCCGTGTTTGTCGGAAGCAAGACGGAGACGGCGCTGTTAAAGTTCGCAAAGGATCTTGGTTGGGCAAACTACAAGGACATTCGTGACGCCGCCAACGTCGTTCAAATGATCCCGTTTTCGAGTGATCGGAAGCCTATGGGGTGTGTCGTGCGACTTCCCGATGGAAACTACCGCCTGTTTATAAAGGGTGCAAGCGAGATTCTTTCGCGGAAGTGCACGCGCCATGTGGTTGTGCATCGCGATGAAGCGAATAACGTTCCAGGCGGAAGTGGAGTTCAGACGGCGCCAATTGGGGAACTTGAAGAGGACAACATCCAACGCACGATCACCTTCTACGCTTCTCAGACTTTACGCACGATCGCATTGTGTTATCGCGACTTCAGAAGCTGGCCCCCCAATGGTGTGCAGCTTAGGGATGACGGGGAGCCTGAGGTAACAGATTCTTTCCTTGTTGCTAGAAAGCTTAGCGCTGATTAGCCTTTGGCAGGTTGAATACGATGATTTGACGACTGACCTCACGCTTCTCTGCATTACTGGCATCGAGAACCCTCTTCGAGAAGGTGTCCGAGAGGCAGTAGCCAAATGTAAAAACGCCGGCGTCCGTGTGATGATGTGTACAGGAGATAACCCGCTCACTGCCCAGTCGATCGCGCAGCAATGCAACATCTTCACTGATGGAGATATTATCATGGAAGGACCAAAGTTCCGCATACTCTCGCCGGACGTCATGAAAGCTATTGCCCCGCGATTACAGGTCCTTGCACGATCCTCGCCTGAGGATAAGCGAATCCTGGTCGAGATGCTCAAGGAACGTGGCGATATTATTGGCGTCACTGGAGATGGCACCGACGATGGGCCCGCCCTCAAGACAGCCCACATTGGTTTTTCTATGGGTGTCACGGGGACCGAGGTGGCTAAGGAGGCATCGGACATTATCTTGATGGATGACAATTTTTCGTCGATTGTCAGTGCTATCATGTGGGGCCGTTGCGTGAACGACGCTGTGCGGAAGTTCCTTCAATTCCAGATCAACACCAACATTACCGCCGTCCTCATTACGCTCGTCACGGCC
The DNA here is from genome assembly GCA_015178965.1 of Russula ochroleuca. Taxonomy (NCBI): domain Eukaryota; kingdom Fungi; phylum Basidiomycota; class Agaricomycetes; order Russulales; family Russulaceae; genus Russula; species Russula ochroleuca. The sequence goes on from WHVB01000002.1 coordinate 1,760,186, forward strand.
CTCCCAGCAGCATCAAAACACACGGCCCTCAGCGCAGTGCAGCTTCTTTGGATCTACCTCATAATGGACGCTTTTGCTGCACTTGCGCTCGCGACGGATCCGGCCTCAGAAGCCCTGCTTGACCGCAAGCCCGACAGGAAAACGGACCCGCTCTTCACTGTTAACATGATTAAGCAGATCGTTGGGCAGTCGACGTACTTGATCATTGTTATCCTTATCTTCCATTTCTTGGGTTTGAAGATTCTTGGGTTGCATTTTGACAACTCTACTGAACAGAAACACCAAAATGCGGTTGTTCAGACGCTCGTCTTCAACGCGTTTGTGTTTGCCCAGATCTGGAACTCCTTTAATAGCCGGCGCCTGGACAGAAAACTTAACGTTTTTGAGGGTGTAACGAAGAACTGGTGCTTCATAGCCATCACTTCAATTGGTTCGTCACTTCTTCCAGAGACTGCATCGCTTCTAACTTCTTCGTACAGAGGTTTTTGCCCAGATACTTATATGCCTTGTTGGTGGAGCAGCCTTCCAGGTCACCCGTATGGGTGGGAAAGAATGGGCGATCTCACTTGCTCTTGGTTTCGTTGCACTTCCACTTGGCGCTCTCATCCGTCTTATCCCCAACGAGCCTTGCGAGCGTATCTTCGTGATGCTACGGCTACTACCCAAACCGGAGGTGCAACCTACGATGTCCCCCGACGTCGAGCTTGGCCTTGGGTCTGCCTTGAATCGCATGCGCGACAATTTAGGCATATTTTCCAAGCTCCGCGGTTGCCGCATGCGTGGTTCATCATTTGTTGGGAGCCGTTCGGCGGCGCCTGATCCTGACGGTCCACATATTGTGTAAGTGTTAGTGAATAGTTCTTGGGATCGCAGATTTAATGGTCTTCCCATATTCAGGTCCGCAGTATTGGCGATCCTGGAGGTTGTCTCGGATTGGCGAAAAACCCCGGGTTAACGGCTTACACTCAGATCCCGCCGGCTTTGACCCATCGAAATCATCCACTGCTGTCTAAGTTTGAAGTACTGTAACTGTACATCCAGATACGCCTCGCGATGACTCGGACTAGTCTTGAGGGGAGCCTTTCGCTGTACCGTCTTCTTTCTTTTCTTGTTACCCTCTATTATCATGACCAACCACCTGCGATAGACCAAGTAGCGTGAGATAGCATTCATCACTGCAATGATGGCTTTCATACAATTGCAATTCTTATGACATAGACCTACCATACGAGCTTACATTCGTAGAAATAGGGGATATATTATGACATGACGTTCAAAACGCGGATTGCAACGAGATCGCTTGTCGTTGCCTGATTGGTCAAGCCGCGGTGTGTCCGAGGCGGCAAACAACAACGCGTCCAAAGGGCGACCACATCTCTTTCTCCCCTCTCTTTCCTACATTTCCGTCCATCTTTACCCGGCTACACATGTAAGTTCCTTCCTAGTAAATATTATGTGTACATCTTGCCATCTGATCCTCTGATCGTTCTGACCGCCTCTAGGCCACTCCCCGACGAGCGACCACGTCAGTCCGTCGCAAACCTCATAGGGCGCTTCGAACAGCAACAGAAGCGCCAGCCTACCTCATCAGGTCCACCATCGCGTGCTACTAGTGCCACTTCCAATAACACCAGCGACGCAGTGAAAGAAGAGCAGCGCATCGCGCGGGAGTGGCCACCTGTCAAGACGAACGGGAACGCAAACGGAACAAGAGCAAGTTCTAGCCCGCCCGCCGCACCCGCGACATTACGCGGCATCATCACCATCACCCCTACCACCCCCACCACCCCTACCACCGCCACGTTGGTGCCTCCTGTCTCTGACGACGGTGCACCGCCTGAGCGAGTATCCGTATCGCTTGCACCCACATCAGACTCATCAGACTCTGCTGCTGCTCCTGACGCGATTCCATCAACCGTTGACGAAGAACCCATCATCGCACATGACGTGCCAGTGCCAGTACCAGTGCCAGCTTCGGCTCCAGCGCCCACTGCTCCGCTGACGATTAAACCACGTGTATCTGCTTCTACGTCTCGCCCATCAATAACAGCACTCCCCAAACCCGCCAAGACACCAGCATCTCCCTCAAAATCGACGTCGTCTCCCGCTGCACGGCCATCTACAACAGCAGCAACGGCCACAGCCACAACTGCCAACCGTGCTACACGTTCCAAAACGCCCACGCCACGCACGCCGTCAAAGGGCACAGGGATCCGGAGCGCACCATCGACTCTCCCCCGCTCTACCGCCACCAACAGTGCTGCCAAGCTTCCCACGCCATCCGCGACGCCCGGTTCTCGTCCGAAGACGCCGTCATTGAAGAACGCCGCGGCAACAGCGGCGGCGCCGGGTGTATCATCTGTTTCTGCTTCGCGACCTCCCCTGCCTACGTCCGGCCTATTTGCGCCAACCGCTGCTTCGCTGGCCAAGGCCCGTAATGCCGCACCGCCCCCACCACCACCGAGTGTGCCACGCAAAGTCGATCTTTCGCGGCTGAGCAAGCCGACGGCTGCGTCTGCTGGTAAGGCCCGCGCGGCTGCTAGCGTCGCATCGCCTCCGCGTCCATCGCCTGGACGTGGCACGATGGCCAAGCGAGGGGCCGGCGCGCCTATACGCAGTGCTCCTAGTGTTGCCACTGCGCGAGGCGGGGCGCACGTGCGACCGAAGAAGGCTGTGACTGCGTCTGCTGCGGATGCCGGAGTTGCCGAGGCCAATGGTAGCATTCAAGCGGCCGATTTTACGGGAGCCGTAGAGCCAGAACAGCCCCCACCGGAATTGGAGGATAGCCATGACGAACGTGCAGGACATGTCGGACAGGCTTGTGAAGAGCACGAGCACGAAGACGTGCCACGGGAAGCCTCCACGGCAGAGTCGGATCCGGATCCGGACCCAGTGCAGCCGGAAAGTCTGATTGAGGAGGATCATCCGGACGCGGACGCGGGGGAGGCTGTTCTACCTGAACAGCTCGCTCCTCTAGGTGAGGGAGACGTGGATCACACTGTTTCCGAGTCTGAAGCTGAAGCTGCATTGGAACATGAGCCTGATGCTGCGTCGAGTGGGACGGAGCCCGAGGCAAGGTTGGACGAAGTCAAACTGCGGCACCCAGCTTTCGGCAATGAGCTGGAAGACGTGGTGAGCATGCTTCAGGGAGGGTCGTCCTTTCCATCGTCCACGCATCTGGAGGTGGCTGGGGAAATTCCGGATGAAGATTAAGAGCGTTGGCTTGCGACAGGTTGGGCCCCTGGTCCTTTAGTATGCGCCTCCTTTCTTTCGGGCTCGGGCATATGTATATTGATTCCTAGGTAGTCTCCGCTCCTTTCCGATGATTCAGTTTTTAGTTTAGTTTTCATATTTCCCCCTCCCCCTCGCTATCTGATATTCCCAGTTTAAAGCACTACTGTCCTTGGCGCGATTCGCTCTACATACGACACTCTTTCCCTCCTTACGATCACGAACAAGGGTTGAGGCCTTGAGGACGGAGGGTATTTGAAATGAGCGTTGAGTGATATATATGCGGTGCACGGTGTGATGGGACCGTGACCGTCTAATTGAATGATATCCGCGGCAACTGGCTTGCCGTCACACTAAAAACACTACCCACCACCATTAATACTCCCAATTGGCAGTGCTACGTCTTTTCTTTCATCACCTCCATTCCCTTCTCCCGAAAATGCGCGGGGGACTGTCGGCGCAGACTTTTGGCATTCTGGTCACCCTCGCTGGTTTCCTTATTCTTATCCTCGTGCCTCGTGGAGACACAGAGCGTTCACCAGCACTGAACATCTTTCCCCGCCAAGTGCAAGTTTCTGCTTCAGTGAATTCCTCCCCCGCAGCAGCGCCATCCCCAGCTACATCGGAAACCGCATCGTCGCAAACCGCCACGACTCCCACCGCTGCCTCCTCGACTCCGCAGCAACAGCAGCAGCCTACCTCGACTACAACGACACCGTCATCGACCCCAGAACAACAATCATCCACACAGGCACCCGCGTCGAGCACCAATAAGCCCTCCAATGCTGCCGCCAGCAGTGTAGTCCCGTCGTCGATTACTTCTGCCCTCGTCACTACAAATCAAGGTGGCCAGGTCATCACCAGCATAGTCGTCGTCGCCGACACGACAACCCCCTCGGGCCCTCCCTCACCGAGTTCATCGAGCAGTAATAGCTCAGGTGGCGGCGGCAGTTCAGGTATCTCATCCTCGACCATCATCGGCCTTTCTGTTGCGGGTGGCGTTGCTGTGCTCTGTGTTGTCGGCTTCTTTGTGTGGAAGTTTACCCGGAAGCGGATAGGTGATTACGATAACAGTTGCGTGTTTTCCTCTCGTTGCTACGATCACGCCTCGTGTTGACGCCCAATCGCAGACGAGGAAATAAAGTGGCCAGAACTCAACGCACACGACACTGCTGTCCCCCTGCCAACAAATCGTACGGGTGGGGCCGGGTTCGACACCGTTCCGGAAGGAGGACGAAGCTCGATTGGAGGATACGCGCCCTCCACAGCAGCCAACTCGACAGCCGAGCTCCCCGACCCTTATGCCATCCCGCCGCTGCCCCACCTCGACCCCAACCAGCCATACCGCGACGATCCGAACGCAGCGTACTACGACCCGTACCGCGGGCCCGTCCCTCAGTCGTTCAGCCCCGTTGGCCCGGGCGAGGTGATCCCGATGACGCAGCTCGCTGGGACCGGCCGTCGCTCGCCTGGCCCCGGGGCAGCGTACGCCGGCGACTTTGGGAGCGGACGCGCATCGCCTGCGCTTGGAATGCATGCGGCCTATGGCAGCGGCAGCGGTGACTATGGTGGTCGCGCATCGCCTGCACCGGCCTATGGCAGCAGCGACTATGGTGGTCGCGCATCTCCGGGCCCGAGGGCTGCGCAGCAGGGTAGGAGCGTGTCGCCTGGTCCGCAGGCGGCTTACGGTAACGTCTACGGCCCGCGGTAGCACGATATGTCCAACTCTGCTCCCTGCCGACGATTTTCATAATATAGCATGGCTGTATAAGCTACTTATCTTCTATGATAGCAGGTCTGATTCCAAAACGAATTTTTTAACCGACATAATCATCTTTTATTTTGTTTTCCTTTCCTTTCCCCGCCTTGCCTTGCTGCGGAAACGCCTGTGCTCGAAGTGCTCGCGATTTCTGTTTTTACGCGGCGCTGAGATATTTTTGCGTATCTATCCCTACACAGTAGTGGCGAACACTCATCTCCGCTCGCTTACGCTGCCTTCGTCTCCTTGTCCTCTGCACGCACGCACCACGTTTCCAGCATTTAGCAAATTCATCATAATACATGACAATACACGAATATATACAATAGCGCAAGATAGATACTGGTTGTCATTTGGAAATGAGATGGTCTGAGGCGACTGGCTGCGTTGCTGCCAAGCCAAGACGCGATCAGATTATTTGTCGTTGTAAACCGAAAATTTGTCGGTGTTGCCTCAAAAGTCATATTCCTGCGAAGGTGGGGCGATGCGCATAAGGAAAAAGAAGAGAAATTTTCGTAAGCGCAACACCCAGGTAGTTATTGCAACAATAGCGGCGGAAACCCCGTTTGGAAATCGAACAAGGGCAGCTGATGATCGCAGTACCCTTCGCCAGTCGAGAAGAATAGCAGTGTGAACGTGTGGCAACCGACACGCACATGATCGAGCTAGGTCGTGTGATGGCAAACCTTGGGATTATGAATCTCCTGACGCCTGAGTGAGGATAGGGGGTACCCTACTGCTTTTGGTAGGCCTGTGCTGTGCCGACACGGTTGGCTCAAATATCAGCCAGTCCCGAGGTTTCCATCCAGAACTTTATCGTGAAAAGGCAGAATTGCGAAACGTGGTGTCATGATGCGGAAGGTTCGGGTCGGGTTCCCTCCAGTGTCTTCTAATTGTTACAGAACGGGTATACTGTCTCCATTCTGTAAGGGGAGGGTAGCGCATGCCGCCGGAATCGTACTGTATGGGTGATTTCCTACTGTTGATTACCGCATTTGCAAATTTCCCACATGTGTCCATCCTCAAGACGATGATCGATCCGACTTCACAACCCCAATCTTGACCCAAATGGTGCAACTGTGTGATAATCGGGACCACATACTGTACATCCCACATGCTCTCGAGCAGCGACGACCCTTAGGCGGTAGGCGCATCGCCTATCGGTAATGACGCCGAGTCTGGGCTTTTTTATGTTTCTTCTGGACCAGGCACATATCATAGTTCCTGGCAAGTTTTTGACCCCATCAGCATCGAGTTTGACCGAACTACAAGGTCCCGTCGGCGGACCGAACTGGTCGTTCGGTCACGCCGACTTCGCAAATCTCGGTGGATCACGGTATCTTATCTGCCAGTCGAAGTCTCGAAGTCTCGAAGACATCCGAGTCACATCGGGTCTGAACGGAATGGAGTACCTCAAAAAACGTGTTCGAATGACACGAACTGTATGGGTTCAAGGCCTTCCCTGCAGGGCCATGATAATCATATGGCAAAGCAGGGCAGCACAGCGGAGTTTTAAAAGAGGACGGGGATGAAGGCCTGACTGGGATGGCGTCCCTGACTGTCGGCATCTTTTCACGGAAACGAACTGTCTCCACAGTCGAGTATAGAGTTCTGCCCAAGTTTTCCGTGTTCCTTCCGCACAATGCGTCATCCACAATCCACATAAATACTCGTGTCTCTTCTGTCGTGCTTTGCGTCTCTCGGTCGGGAACACCACACCACACCTTCCAGAATCCCAGATGCCCGAGCAGCCCGACTCCCCTACGTCGCTCGACCGAATCCGCTGGAGCAATGGGTCGACAGATGATGATGATGATGGATCGTTCGACGAGAAGCGATATGAAGCTCAGCTGGAACGAGAGGACGATCCTCAGCGCCTGTCTCTGCTTCGTCGCTGGCTCGCAGTCGCGACGATCTCGATTTCTGCGCACTTTGTGACGTTTGCTTCATCCGCAGTACGCTTATTGCCACCGGGGTTCTGTGTGCTTGCTTAGCGCTCAACCTTAGTGTCCCCTCTTTGCTAGGCAGTGTTTTCGTTGCGCGGCGTGCGGGACAGCTTTCATGTCGGACAAGAAGTTGCCACTTTGTCCATAAGCCTGTTCGTTATCGGATTGGGCATTGGCCCTCTTTTTGCCGGTCCCATATCCGAGATCTATGGACGTAATATCGTCTATCGCATGTCATTTGCGCTATTTTTTGTATTCAGCTTCCCTATCGCTTTTGCGCCCAACATTGGTAGCACCGTCGGACTTCTTTTTCCTCGATTGTATTGAATTGACCGGGTGTTTGTCTTCGCAGGGATCTTTTTGATGTTCCGCTTCGCTACTGGGTTTTGTGGCGCGGCATTTCTTACTGTCTCAGGAGGGAGTGTCAGTGATATGTTCCCCAACGCGACCGTCGGAACGTGTGTGTTTTCTAGCATTTCGATCAAGTCGATATTGAGAGCCTTCCTTGGTTAGTCCAATGGCGGTATACACTGTGTCATCATTTCTTGGTCCGGAAACTGGACTGCTTTTCAGCGGGTGAGCTTCTCAAGAATCTCAACTCAATCACCTTGCCAGTTTGTAATGAATTATTAGTTTTATCAATGAAAATGTCAGCTGGAGATGGACGTACTATGCTCTCATCATCTGGTCATTCCTCCAAGCAGTTGCTCTGGTCTGCGTACGTTCTTTTCTAGCCTTGCTTGCTTTGGTGTTTTTTTTTGAAAAGATAGGCTAGTTTGTTCCGGAAACTTATGCACCTGTCATCCTCAAGTGGAAGGCCCAGCGGTATGTCAATCCAGGTGTTACGATTTGACTGAGATCTCAATCTCAACCATACAGTTTGCGAAAATCAGGGGGAAACAAACGTTACTATGCCCCACTAGAAAAGGCGGACATTAGTCTGGGTCGCTCTATCTTTGTCAGTTGCTATAAGCCATTCCGTACGTATGCCTTGAATATTTTGAGACGCACACGCGATTGAACCTGCCGCAGAACTCCTCTCTGACCACATGATTTTCCTGATCAACCTTTGGTAGCGCATTTCTTTATTTCGTATCGCATTAATACCAACAAAAGCTGCTAGGTGTGCTCTTGTATTAGGAATTCTGTACCTTACGTTCGAAGTATTCCCTATCATATTCATTGGGAAGCATAACTTCACCAAGCAAATGACGGGTCTAACATTCCTTGGCATCGCTTTCGGCAACCTCATCGGCCTAGCTACGACGCCGTATTGGAATAGGTAACGTATACCTGATTTTTTTCCGTCTTGCGTCATTTCTAACTAACTCTCCGTAATTGCGATAGACGCTACCGACTGTTTCTTGAGAAGAATGGTGACCCCCCACCCGAATTCCGTCTCGTGATGGGCCAGATAGGCGGCGTCCTGGTCTCAATCAGCCTGTTTTGTCTTGCCTTCACCACGTACAAAGACGTTCACTGGATCGCGCCGATTATCGCGTCAGTACCATTTGGCACCGGAATATATTTCGTTTACTCGTCGTCCTTCACTTATCTCGTCGTCGCGTACCGACCCATTGCGGCGTCCGCGATGGCAAGCAACTCGGCGATGCGGTCGTCATTCGCTGCGGCGTTCCCGTTGTTCGCCTCGCAGATGTATCATCGTCTGGGCACGGTGGGAGCCACCGTGCTGATTGCGGGTCTCGCAACTGCCATGGCGCCGTTGCCGTGAGTTCTTTTTTTTCGGAGTTTGTCAGAACGACTGCTAACGTTAGCTTATTTCATGCCTAGTTTCGTCTTTTATCACGTAGGCGAAAAACTTCGGGCAAAATCCAAATTTGCAGTGTAAGGAGATGGTGCAGCGATGTTGCTAGGTTGCATGGCCCTGCGCTTCATGAACCTTTCATCTGTATGGGCCAGTATGGCCGCCGATCGCCGCCGCCACCACCCTTCACCGACTTGCTCTCATCTTTCAAGCTTGTTATATCATCATTTTGCATATGTTTTTTCTTTGCAACCCACAATTGTATAGGGATCATAAATACTCAACTACTAAGATAGGCTCAGCCTGTATTACAGGTGAAACTTTCGGGGCTAGATGTGTGTGGCAGTTGACATTAAGTAGGTAGGGACTGATGTATTAAGAGCCGACCCATCTTGTGGAGATGGGAATACTGGATATAACGTGTAACTACAAAATTACGTCCACATTCCAGAGAGACTAGAACTAGAGGGCGAGATGAGAGTCGATAGTATCATAGTAGACTCAAAACAAGGGAGGGGCAGATATATATGACGGGAGTTCCTATACTACAATCTCTGTTTGAAAGGCGTGAACGAGATGTCGACCAGTAAAAATGAGAATGACGAAACCGAAGGGGGTTGTCAGCACGAAGATTCGATTTATCCTAGAGGCCATCAGACACCTCAGGCTTTCCGTCGAGGCGTCGGCCATTGAACGAGTTGAAAAAGCTGTTCGAAAAAAAACAAATACATTGAAAGCAATCGTTTGGATTGGATTGTGTAAATATATTACTTTACTTTTGAACATGTCGATGACCCTGCGTTGCAAGGCATTGCTACGCAAGGGTATCGACATGTCACATGTTTATATATATTTTTGATCATGTCTGCGCCTGAGCAAGCAAGGCTGCTGCCAAACCCAAGTGCCAGCGAAGTCCATCCGCGATGGCAAGGACCCCCGGTAGTTGTGTACTGTACACTCAGCACCAAGGGCAGAAACGACGATGCAGAAAAATGTCAGTGACGACCTTGGCCGACATAATATGGAACTACCGCGAGACTCCTGCGCATACAATCGCTCGTCCAAACAGCGCCCCAATACTACGACAATCTGAAAAAAAGATGTCGTTCCATCAGATTATGTTGGACTCCTTACTGTAACCACCTCGGTACCTCGGTGCCAGCGATGCCCATTGAGATCTTGAGATCCCGACGTGTGCGGCATCGAGAGTGGGCGCAATCGTTCGTACCATCGTCAGCGACGCAAGCGATTTCTTCCGAATTCCTTGAACGTTATAGACAAGACGCTTGTAACTGCTGCGTGATAGCCTCTACTTCATTGGACAGGAGCGCCCGGCGTAAGTATGGACCTGACCTTGCATAACAATACCCTTCAGAAGTGCATAATACGCCGCATTACTGCACGATCGATCGAGCCGCGAGGGCGTGGTCCTCGGTGCACGTCTCCGCCCGAACGCCAGTCTTGTTGCGGCTGGTTATGGCCTCTTGAATTCGTTCTCGTAGGGGGTCGTCGATGCCAACCGGGCAGCCAATGATACCAGTAAGCGTGAGCAGTCTTTTACAATCATCGTAATTAACGAGTGCAAATTGAGGAAATCCGCTTCCTCATGTCTGTAGAGTATGGGATGAAGAGGAGAGGGGTTGTCTTGCGCCGGATTCTGTCTTGAACTCAGCGTATACTGTAGTCTCCGTGGGCACGGCCGCCGTGGTGAGCCGACCACGTGAGTGAACATCCTCATTTATTAGCATCCAGCTTTGCCTTCGTCCGCAAAATGAGTGCTACCGCAGTTCGCGCCACCGCAGCTCCAACTGGCTTGCGGCACATCCGCAAAGATACACAAGCTCTATGACCGCCGAGGTCTCCCCATTCCCCACGTTGACATTGTCCTCCGCGACACCTACATCTCGCGCCCTGGCGAGCATAATCACCCGATACTTAACCGACAAGCACGAGAGTGCCCCGCGCTCACCACCTCGTAGCTTGCCTCGTAGCCTCCGCCTTATGCACGACCTTGAGGACCCATATGCCAAACTATGACATAACCCACGTGTCGGCAGGTGGGCCGCAGCCTGCACCCCCGACGACCTCGGAGAACGTTATCCGTCTCGAGTACATACATGGCCAAAGATGCTCTTGTCAGCTTGCAGAACCTGCTGGGACCCATTCTTGCCCTGCGTGCGCTATCTAGAGAGGTGGAGCAGGGCGGCGGACGCCGCACAGCACGTGCGTGCAAATCGTGCGCGGAGTCAAGTCCATCGGTGGCTAGGTACGTCCTAGATTCCCGCTCGACGCCAACGTGGACTTTCGCGGCACGAATGTGTGCAAGTTCTTCGGCACGCTCACCGAGCTCGTCCTTCCTCGGTTGCGCGAGATTCTAGGCCGACTGCTGCTAGCCGCGTAAACAAATCTGCAGACGCCAGCGGGCGTGTCTGGAGTCGTGTCATTTGGTCTTCCCCCCCGAGGCGATGTGTTTCTCTTCCCCCAAATCGAATTCAATCTAGATGCCTACATAAAGGCCTATGGGATGCATGTACACCTTATCACGAGCGCTAAGGGGGTTGCTGCGCAGGAGCTGGCAAGACGGCATCTCTCTGGGATTCATATTGCTTTTGTGCGTAGGTGAAACTGGCCGTAGGGAGGTCTACCGTTTGTGATTCTGTCATCGTTTTTGGTACGTGACGTGTTGTCTCGGCTGCGCAGCAGGGTACTATTACCAGGTCCGCAGGCGGCATACGATAAGTAGCACCATATGTCCAACTCTGCATCCTGCCAACGATTTCGTAATATAGCATAAGCTTATTCTAGCAGGTCTGACATGACAATATACAACGATACGAAAGTGCCTGGAAATGCGATGGCTGCGTTGCTGACGAGACGCGATCGAAAATTTTGTTGTAAACCGAAATTGCAATCTGTCTCAAACCTCTTGGAATAAAAATAACCCGTGCTGCAAAAAGGGAGGGTGATACGCATAAGAATAATCCGTAGGCGCACACCTCAGTAAAATACTGTCATATCGCAGGTTGTTGAAACAATAGCGGCGAAGTCACGAAACCCAGTAAAGGAAAATGGCAGTTGATGAGTGATGACTGCGTAATACCAGTATCCTCACCAGTTTAAATGAGTTACATGGTGAATGCGTGCAACAGCTCCACAGCTGTGGTCGAGGCTAGGTCGTGTGACGGCGCACCCCGGGGTTAAGATTTTCCCTTGTGTCGACTTGAGAACTCCCATCTTGTTAGATTGTGCAGATGCAGCCTGAGTGAGTAGAGCGAGGAGTGGAGGGCAAGGCTCTACTAATTTGGTAGCAGACATAACACGGTGGCTCAAATATCAGCCAGTCCAGGAAATTTAGGCCTTGTACAGATGTGCTGACAAAGTTGACAGATTGGTTTGCCACCCGCCGACTTTTTCGACTGTGTCTAGCTGACTCGGGTGATATTTTTGGCGGGTGGCAGACCGGTCTGCCGGCGTTGTCAGCCCATACTGTACGTACAGTAACGTGGAGCTCAGTATCGTGACTAGTACTTACCTTTCAGTGCTTTCTAATTGGAACGGCTATTCCATGAGAAAAAAGTTCTGAATGGGAGGCTGGTAGCGCTGGTATCGCATGCCGCCTGCGTAAAGCAGCGTAATTACCAAGACAGATGAATGATAGTACTGTGATCATAGTGTTCTTCGAAACTTGTTTGAAGAGTACATCTTGTCGAACACCTCTCTGTAAAGGTATTTCGCCGTGCGTCTGGCAAAAGTACGAGTGCCGCATTTGCAAATTTCGTGTGGGGCGCTCGGCAACTTGCCGCAATAAACTGTCTGACAAAGGACGCCAGACCAGTTGTTCGGTCACACCGACTCCCCCCCCAGCTCTTCTTTGATTATCAGTAATACACGACCCTATCTCATATCATGTCCAATCGGAATAGAGTACCTCTAGGAATCAAATGACACTGCATGGAATCAACGCCGTACGTAGGGCGGAGTTTCAAAAGACTGAGTGGAGGGGTGGTCCGTCGGCATCTTCACGAAATGAACTGGCGCTTTTATGGAGGTGTGCCCGCAGTTCTGCCCCAGTATTTTGCAATGTGTTATCAACATAAATACTCGCGTCTCGTCTGTCATACTAAGGCACACCTCCCCTCATCATAATTCTTCCAGATGCCCGACTCCCCGACGTCGCTCGACCGAATCAGCTGGAGCGGGCCAACAGATGAGATCGACGAGGAGAAGCGATATGAAGTTCAGCTGGGGCCCGAGGACGATCCCCAGCGCCTCTCTCTGTTCCGTCGCTGGCTCGCAGTTGTAACGATCTCGAGTTGTGCACACTTTGTGACATTCGCTTCATCCGTGGTACGCTCCAGCCTCCCGCCACCGGAGTCCGCGCGCTCGTTCGACCCTAATATCCCATTTCCTAGGCAGCGTTCTCCTTGGGCGGCGTGTCCGAGAGCTTTCATGTTGGACGAGAAGTCGCCATCTTGAGCATGAGCTTGTATGTTGTCGGACTGGGCATCGGTCCTCTTTTTGCCGGCCCGATCTCCGAGATCTATGGACGCAATATCGTCTATCGCATGTCATTCGCACTATTTTTCGTATTCAGCTTCCCTGTCGCCTTCGCGCCTGACATCGGTAATACCCGGGACTTCCCTTTCCTCGCGTGCACGCCCTATTGACCAGGCGTTTGCCTTTCGCAGGGACGTTTTTGATATTCCGTTTCGCCACTGGGTTTTGCGGTGCGGCATTTCTCAGCGTCGCGGGGGGAAGCGTTAGCGATATGTTCCCCAACGCGACCGTCGGAACGTGTGTTTTTTCTAGCATTTAGACCAAGCCGATATTGAGACTTCCCTCATTAGCCCAATGGCAGTATACTCTGTGACAACATTTCTTGGTCCAGAACTTGGACTGCCCTTCAGCGGGTAGGCTTGAACTCAATCCGATCACCTTACCAGCCTTTGATGGCTATTATTAGTTTCATCAATCAAAATGTCAGCTGGAGATGGACGTACTATGCTCTCATTATCTGGTCATTGCTCCAAACAGTTGCTCTGATCTGCGTACGTTCTCTTCTGGCCTTGCTTTGGTACATTTTCTGAAAAGATAGGCCAGTTTGTTCCGGAAACGTACACACCTGTCATCCTCAAGTGGAAGGCCCAGCGGTACGTCAATTGGATGTTGCGATTTGATTGAGATCTCATTCCGAGCAATACAGTTTGCGAAAATCAGGAGGAAACAAACATTATTATGCCCCACTAGAAAAAGCGGACATTAGTCTGGGTCGCTCCATCTTTGTCAGTTGTTATAAGCCATTCCGTACGTACGCCTCGAGTATTTTTGAGACGCAGGCGATTGAACTTACCACAGAGCTCCTCTCTGACCACATGATTTTCCTGATCGACCTTTGGTAGCCCATTTGTTCATTTCCTATCGCACCAATGCTAACAAAGCTGCTAGGTGTGCTCTTATATTAGGAATTCTGTATCTTACGTTTGAAGTATTCCCTATCATATTCACGGAGAAGCATAACTTCAACATGCAGATGACGGGTCTAACATTCCTTGGCATCGCTTTCGGCAACCTCATCGGCCTAGCTACGACGCCGTATTGGAATAGGTAACGTATACCTGATTTTTTTCTGTCTTGCGTCATTTCTAACAAACTCGCTGTAATTGTGATAGACGCTACCGGTTGTTTCTTGAGAGGAATGGTAATCCTCCGCCCGAATTCCGTCTCGTAATGGGCCAGGTAGGCGGCATCCTGGTCTCGATCAGCTTGTTTTGTCTTGCCTTCACCACATACAAAGACGTTCACTGGATCGTGCCAGTTATCGCGTCAGTGCCATTCGGCACTGGAACATATTTCGTCTTCTCGTCCTCTTTCACCTATCTCGTCGTCACGTACCGGCCCATTGCGGCGTCCGCGATGGCAAGCAACTCGGCGATGCGCTCTTCATTTGCGGCTGCGTTCCCGTTGTTCGCGTCACAGATGTATCATCGCCTGGGAACGGTGGGTGCCACTGCGCTGATTGCGGGTCTCGCAACTGCTATGGCGCCGTTGCCGTGAGTTGTTTTTTTCGGCGTTTTTCAGTATATTTATTTCACGTCTAGATTCGTCTTTTACCATGTAGGCGAAAAACTTCGGGCAAAATCTAAATTTGCCGTGTGAGATGATGGAGCGATGTTGTCACATTGCCCTGCGCTACCTCCGTAACGCCCCTGATCCTCACCACCACGTTCAAGTTCACCCTCATATCTCACGCTTGCTACTTCATCATTTTGTATACTTTTTCTTTGTAACCTGCAATTATATAGAGATCATATGTACTCAACTGCCAAGACGCACTCAGCTTGTCAGGCTTCGAGATTCCAGGTGTAGCTTTCGGCAGTGGCATTAAGTAGACAGGGACTGGGAAGACCCGGCGTCTTAGGGGAATATTGGATAATGTGTACGTATAGAATAACGTCTACATTCCAGAGACTCGAAGTAGAGGGCGAGATGAGAGTCGTTCAACAGTACCTAATACTGCGAGGGTCTTGACGACCTGCCTCCTGAGCACGACTGTGCTAGCGATGCGCATCGAGATCCCGACATGTACGGTGTAGAAAGCTTTCGCAGTAAACGACGACATTGTGCCTGCATTTCCGCATCAGGATCTTGCTCGTGCTTTGATATACAGGCCGAGGAACTAGTGGTACCAAGAGTAGTAAGTACGTCATTTTGAACACGTGAAGACGCTTACAACTCTCTCTTCACCAAGTTCACCACCGCCCAACGTTGAATATTGAATATTGAATCCCTGTCGGTGAGCCTCTCAGCCGTATGTTAAAAGGAATCCACCCTCTGCGTTGATCAATTAACAAAATTCCAAATAGCCCAGCTCAAATGCGTGCCTGCCATCAAGTCTCCCTGCCATACTACCACCGATCATCATGTCCTACCCACTCTGAGTCATCGATCCTAATAGATTCCTATCCGGAAGGCTCGTTGACGACAGAAAATCATGCATGTCGCCGGACTTGCCAGGAGTTAAATAACCCATGTCGATGTACGTCCGTCGTCCTTTGCGCAACATCCCCTAACGACAGCTGATTGACTGGATACGATGTAGGCCAGGTGACACTGATCGACATGCTCCCTGATGAACTCCTACTCGCAATATTTGATTTCTGGGTGGATGAAGATGCATTAGAAAAAATGGAGGTAGAGGCGTGGCAATTGCTGGTGCACGTCTGTCGACGATGGCGAAGCGTTGTTTTTAAATCACCGCGTCGCCTGAATCTGCGACTTGTTTGTGGAGCCAAAACACCTGCGAGCGACACGCTGGATGTTTGGCCACCCTTGCCCCTCGTCATTCGTAATAGTGACTGCCGAAACGAAGGTCACGATGTGGACGACATCATTGCGGTACTCAAGCGCAGTGATCGCGTGTGTCAAATAAACCTCTCTGGTTTGGGTCTATCATCGACGCAAAAAGTTTTGGCAGCAATGCAGCAGACATTCCCGGGGCTCACGGACCTGCGGCTCGAAGGAATGCCGACAGCAGTTCCCGATTCGTTCTTGGGTGGATCTGCACCGCGTCTGCGAAAACTCTGGTTGGGTCGTATTCTGAGTCCATTTCCGAGTTTACCGAAATTGCTGTTGTCTGCCACTGATCTCGTCGAGCTTCAACTTTGTGATATTCATTATTCCTGGTCCTTTTCACTCGAGGCGATGGCCACTGCCCTCTCCACGTTAACCAACCTCCGATTTCTTAGTCTTAAAGCCAGATTCGTATTTTCTAGATTTCACCCTAACGGGGAAGGCCGACGTCCGCCCTCGACACGCTCTCTCCTCCCCGTTCTCAACACGCTGATGTTCGTAGGGGCCAGCAAATACTTCGACGACCTCGTGGTCCACATCGATGCCCCTCGTCTCAACAACTTGGATATAATACTTTTCAAACAAAACGCACTCAATACACCACAATTCATTCAATTCACCAGTTGCATACCAATGTTGGAAACACTCAAAAAAGCCCATGTTGCCTTTCAGGTTGACGGTGCTGGGGTCAAGCTCTCATCACAGTCATCTGGCTACGGCGAGCTCAAAGTAAAAATCCCATGCAAAACGCTAGATGAACAAATTTCGTCGCTGCAGCAGGTCTTTACCTCATGCTTGCCTCCCCTTTCCATGCCGGAGGACCTCTACATCTACGAGTACGAGAACATATATCCGCAAATAGATTGGCTAGACGACATCGAGAATACGCGATGGCTGGAACTATTACCCCCATTTCCCGCCGTGAAGAATCTCTACCTATCCAAGGAAATTGCGTCACGCATCGCGCCGGCCCTGCAAGAGCTCGTTGGGGGCACTACAACAGAAGTGTTGCCCATCCTGCAGAATATATTCTTGGAGGGGCTCCAGCAGTGGGGGCCTGTCCCGGAAGGCATTGAGCAGTTCATTACTGCGCGACAGCTCTCCGGTCGGCCTATAGCTGTTTCCATCATTCCCCTCTGGGAAAGAGACTGGGTAATGGAGTTCAATAATTGATGGTACTCCGCGCTTTCAAAAATTTGTCCCAGTAACGTTTCGCGTCATCTACTTACTGTACCTCACACTATTTTCCTGTTTCTTAGCATCACTGTGATTTCGCATTTCGCGTCGTCAAATGAGGGCAACGTAGCCGTAGATTTGATTAAGCGATCTTGATCATGTACTTGAGTCTGTCTATCCAAGGTCGACATGGTGACGTCATTGCTCTCCTGGGCAGTCCACGGCCCACTTACGACGGACACCCATGGGGTCCGGACAATCAAAATTAATCAAAGCCTGCCCTGATCTGGGGCGCCAAGTGTTTCCTCAACAACAAACAGTCCGGGTGTTGGGAGTGCAGCAGTTGAGCCACGTCCTCGGATCAGTCTCATATTAGAAACACGTAAATTTTTACTACAGTACTAGATTTCCCCCCTCCTCGCACGTCTTCATCCGTACCTACACATTCTCATCTACATTCTTTTAATATCTGTTGAATCTTGTCATCGCACTACAGGTAAGACACCAAATATATTGCTCCATTCTGAAAAACTGACCATGCGATGCGTGTATCGCGCTACAGATTGAGAGTTTGAGACCCAGTCGTCTCTAAACAAGTCAATCTGTGAAATTCCTCCACTCTAGACGATTGCCTGCACCCTAGACACGAGCACCTCGAGCATTATGTCCTTGTCCGAAAGCGAGGATTCACCCTCCGCAGGAGCCGTGACTACGGTGACTCCCAGCCTCCTCGCAAGCCTCAAGCCTCCATGCGATATTCCCCATCTTGAAAATGATGGAGGTAACTACATTTTTTGGAAGCACAACACCCAGGGGTTATTCAAGGTTTGGAGGCTCTGGAACATAGTCAACGGTGATCTTACAATGCCTGGTCCATCTGCTTCACCCAACGAACGTGCTGAGTGGTTGTACAAAGACGAGGCAGCGCGCAATCAAATCATGCACACATTGGAGCGCGAACCACTGGATCATATCCTCGACACCACGACTGCCAAAGAATGCTGGGACAAGTTGTCCGTCTGGTACATAAATCAGTGGACACCGCGAATCCCTCTCCTTTTCGCCAAGGTATTCCGGAGCACGCTCTCCGACAGCGAGCCCCTCGGGCCCCAGATCGACGCCCTGACGCGGGCGGCGTACATCATCCAAAGTCTTGGGTTGGCGCTCGATGATAAACTCATCGCGGTCGCCATAATCTTCTCCCTTCCATCTTCTCTAGTCATAGGGACCATCCTGCTAGTCCAGATGAAATTATCGGAACTTTCGCCCCATTACGTGAAGTCGCGAGTCGTCGCTGACGAGGAGCGCCGCGTGCTCGAGTCCGGCGTAGGAGCAACAGCGTTCTTCGCGAAAGCGGCTAAGAAAGGAAAAGGGACTCGTAATCACTCGAAACAGGGATCATCTAAAGGAGCTTCGCGGCGTCACAGAGGTCCTTGAGGACTCTTTGAGGCTCACCTAACTGAGCTCTTCCACTTTTCAAAGAGGGTTGTTTCTGTTCTTGTTTCCGCTAAACATAGCTACTCCGCTCTCGGGGTCCACGTCCTCGAATGCGCAGATAAATCGATGGCAAAGTCAAGGTCCATCGGGTTAGGACCGCTTCCTGCTTCGCCACCCATCCGCCAGCTTTTGTTATAAAGTTTTTTGTTTCCCCTCCCTTACAGTAATGGTATACCGAATACAATTTCGATGCAATCAATAAAGACGAATTCGCTGGGCTAAGAACTTGGTAACTACTGCATAGACTGTTCCAAAACAAATCAGAGGACGAGAAACGGAAGGTTAAATGGATACATGCATAGGACAACAGGAGCGAATCCATAGAAGATGAGCCGAATTTCCCCCAATCGAGTAATTGGTGTCCCATCGGTCAATCCTCCGCCATGTCAAAAAGTCGCAACACGAGGTTCGTTGCTAAGGCTGCAAGTAGAACCACACAGAGTATGGTTGGGCCATACTTGTCATAGTAGACACCTTCGGCGCGGCGCTTGCGTAGATGCAGCGTGCGGTACACGAAAATGGCAGCAGAGTAGACAATTGCGAGCAGCGCAGTAAACGTGAACAGCGCGGCACAGAGAAGCCCACGTTCATCATCGGGGGGAATGAAGTTCAGCAGCGTCGTGGCAATAGTTCCGATATAAATGGCAAAATGCAGCCAACTCTGAGAAATATTAGGAATAAGAATAATTGAAGGAGGCAAGGACAAGAAAAGAGAAAAACACGCACGAGGAACGTCCGCTCAGCTGCAAAGTACACCTTCGGTTCGACACGCACCGGTATGGCAATGCGCTTGCCAGACGGTGCGTGCCACTCGCGCGTCAATATACGATCGTCCCCAGCCTCGTTGCCTTCAGGGCTCGTCTGCGCTGCATTTGCATCTTCCTCCTCCTGAGCACGGTTGACCGCGCGTAGCCGGTCCTTGAACCTCTCATCAAATGCGGACGACGGCACAAGCGGGTCAATTGACAGTGTTCGCGACCTCGATGGCGTTCGCGGCGCGGGTGTAGTTGGCGGAGCAGGCACCACTGGCAGGACGTCGATGCTGCGGGCACGCGAAGGACCCGGTGGCTGGGCACGTTCTTTGAGTTGCTTTTCTCGGAATGCGATCGCATCCGCGGCCTGCCCATTCCCAAGGCCGATGCGTGCGCCCTCATCACGTGCTGGCGCCATGTCCATGTCTTCATCCCCTTCGCCTTCAGATAGTGGCTCGACGTATGTCGCACGCTCTGAGTCGCCAGGGTCGGGAGTGGGTGCACCAGAGCTCCGTCGCTCAGGTGTGCGCTGTGAATATGGTCGCTCAACAGACCTAAAGCCCGTATCGGGCTTGGTGATGTCGACGTCCACTGAGGATATAAGTCAGCAGTGCTTCGAGAGCGCAGGCTCGGAACCGACTTTGGGGGAGCCAGAATGGCACGAGATTCACACGGTGCGGAAGAAGGGTTGCACAACCATGGATAAATTTGCTGAACTTGGGCACAGCCTCAACGAGATGGGAGTTGACGAGCTCAGTGACCCATTGTGGAGGCTCCTGGCCGTATTGTGTTTGCAGCTTGACTTCAAGTACACCATACCTACGGCGCAGGGTTAATCCGGTGAATGGACTAGGAAATAAAGGGCACGTGCTTGAAGAGATCACGGTCTTCAGGTAAAAGCTGCTCAAAAGGCCAGTCAATGCCGATGTCTGTGCGGCGCCAGTTGTCGCCCGTCCGCACTCGTCCGTCCCAGTTATCCTCACGGACCATTGTAAGCTCCGTGTCAAGTGAAATGCGCACACGAGCGTCGCCAGGAAGTTGGAAAGCCGTGCGGTTATAGAATGTTCGCATAACTACCTCGTCTCACATCAATGCGGGCAAGAATGCGAGTGAGCGATACACGTACCGGGCTGAAGATGGCGCGTAAGCACTGCGTATTGGACTTCATTCGCGAGTTGGAGCATACTGTCCACATCCGCCTGACTCTTCTTGCCTTTCTTTACAATTGCTGCGAATTCTTCGTCCATAGTATATTCGCCGCGAAGAAACGCGTTCACTTTATCTTCCTTGATCGGGAAGCGTGCCTTGACCGACTTTTCGCCAGTCCAATCCTCGCGGTGGGTCTTCCGCTCAACGAAAATTTGGCTAATATTGGTATCTCCGTACCAACGGAGACGAATTGCCTGTGCACCTTCTGTCTTCTCGAGGCGGCCCAGATAGAGTTCGAGGTCTTCATTGTCGAAATAAATAGATGTAATAGCCGAGTCCTTAGGCTCAAACTCCTTGTCCGGATTAAATACTGTAAGATGGTCAACTCAGACGGTGTTAATCCTTCAAAAGGTAGATAGCAACCAAGAACAGGGAGGTGTCGCATGATCGCGAGTTTGAGTGGAACGAGGTTATCAGGGTGGACCCAGTACTTTGTTGTCTGCCGTACGAACGCACTCTGGGACCCTCCGGCAGAGGAGTCACCCTGTACGGGATGACCACGCGTCCGAACAAGGTCATATAAGCGGGAGAGTTTGACGATGATTGCATCCCAGTTGTACTTATAAAAAGGGCGTTTCTCGAGATAATTCTGAATGAATGCCTGGGTAAGGGGGGTCGGGGTTTGCTTCTGCAGGGAGTATGAACTGGGTCAAGGGAGAAATGAACGTGTATGGCATGGTTACGTACATCGTGTTTCTACGGTAGCAGTTGACAACGCTGGTGAATAAGGGCAGCACACTGATTATGGAATATCGCACCTTGAGAATCTTCATGAAACCCGTAATATTTAGCTTTGTGTATAAAGCAAGGTCGTGCACATCCGCAACGAGGGTGGCCACCTCTTCTTCGAGGAAGTGAAACTGTTCTTCAAGGGCATCTAAACTCTGGGCAGACCCATCATCCGTGAGAGTAGTACCCTCCTCATCGTCAGTATCGTCATCATCAGAACCGCCGTCCTGATGGAGAGTGTCACGCCTCCGGCTGGCCTCGGGATCTTCACGGTCCGGTACAGAGGACCCCAGGGCATGACGTTGGGTGGGGGAGGGAGTTGCAATAAAGTCATCAGAAACGAGCTTTTTCACTTGTTTTTCAGCGATCTTGATGCGATTCGACAGCTCGGTGGTCTAGGGGAAGGCGGGGAAGGCGCAGATACTTGAGGGAGAGGTGCGGCGGACAGCAACGACACATACCTTGGCCTTCTGAAAGTCATGAATTTTGTCAAGCTCTCCTTCGAGCAGATTGGTGAATTCTAGCTCATCCGCGGCATCCCAATTATGCGCGGTGGTGCGAGCCTTGAAAGAGCGATGTGAGTCAGATGGAGAAGTGGATGAAACGGAAATGGCAACCTTGAGTTCGCGCTTGAGAAGATTGTAGTCGATATAGAAGGGACGCCATTCGCTGTAAAGGTCGTTCTGTGAAGTTGGAATGAGGATGAGGAAGCTGGATGGACGAGAAATTTTACGGATATCTTCCTTCCAAACTTCATGGCGGGCAAGAAGATGAGGTAGTCGGGGGTCTGGCCGCCCTTTATGTCAAAGGGCGGGTAGAACGAATGAGCGGAACGAACGTGTCTCCTTCTCACACTCGATAACGTGAGATTGTCCCTTGCCCTGGCCAAGCCCTGGCCGACTTCGGCCGTTGGAGCGCGTGACCCTTTCCTTCGACTTCCATGGCCCTGGCTGCAAAGTCAAATGGAACCCAATCACTCGACGATAGCATACAGCGCACGAAGATTCTACTCCTGGGCCAACAGGGGTCCGTCTCCCCCCTTCTCACCCACGTCCGATCCCCAAGCTCAATCTTGCCTCGTGCAGAAGTGGAAAGACCTCCATCCAGCAGTTCCTTTTCAACGACGTACCCGCGAAACAAACCTTCTTTCTCGAACCCACGTCTCGAACAACTAAACATCCATACGAGTGCGTTCGACATTCTGCTACCCTTCCTTCTTCTGATATCTCCTCGTTCGGCAAGTACGGTCATCCCCTTGGAGATATGGGATTGTCCGGGCAACATCACCCTTGATTCCCTCGGCGCTACTCTGTCAGAATTTTCTTCGATCATTTTCGTCATTGACATACAGGTGTCTGTCATCCAGTTGTATATCGTCCGAACCCTCGGCCTCACATCTTTCTCATCCAGGATTCTTATCAGCAGCCGATTGCGCGCATGCTTGATTTCTTCGTTGCAGCTTATCAGGAGAATCCAGCTGCTACGCTAGAGGTGTTTGTACACAAAGCAGAGTCGCTCGCGGAGGATTACAAGATAGGTACGTGGTCGTATGACACAGCCCATGTTCATTACGGTACCATGATTGCAACGGGAGGTACCCGAGTGAACATGGGTTATGTAGACCTTCTCACATGCGACTCGAGAGACTTATGCCCATCTTAGAGAATTTTCGCCATATTCAGCAACGCGTCATAGACGAATTATTCGACACCTCACAAGAGTACGAGCAGATGCCCGTCAACTTCCACCTAACCTCTGTCTATGATCATTCTATCCGCGAAGCTTTTTCTCGTGTTTTGCACAAGCTCATTGACTCGCTGCCGTATCTCGAGGACTTGCTCAACGTGTTCTGCTCTGTCAGTGCAGCAACTCCTTTTGCTTTCCCAACCAGTACCTGATACACTTTATAGAACTCTCAGGCATCTAAGGCCTTTCTTTTTGACGTCAAGTCCAGACTTTATGTCGCGACTGACGAGTCGCCCGTGGACGCTAGTACGCACAGTCTCTGTTGCGACTATGTGCGCACCCTGAACGCATTCGGACCTTTATATAAGCAAGTCCCTTGGTTTTTCCTATCGTAATTCCATTCGTCTTATTCTTATTCTTGTAGGTCAGCTTCTGTGAACCAAGATTCTCGTTTATTCTACCCCTCGGCAGCAGTCACCCTTGCACAGGGTGCTACTTTAACCTATCATCTAATTACGCCTCAACTCGCGCTTCTCGCCATGCTTCATCCAGGTGTGTTTGAAGAACGTCGCGGTCTCCTCGAATACAACGTTGTATTCTTCCGTGAAGGCGTCCAGGAGATTGCAGTAGTAGAGCGAGACGCTCGGGCTGGGAACCTTTGAGCCTTTCCCCTATCCATTCACGCCACTGCCCTGCTTGCGTCATCTGTTCGTCGTTGTGGAGCGGGCTAAGTAGCTATAGCCTATAGATAAGTGACAACAGCCATCCGTACCGCATATGTGTGGTATTGTCATGTCTTAATGTGTATATTTACGCAATGTATACCCAACTTCACACTGCTACAGCATGGCGCACCCCATCGTGGAAGCGTGGATTACTTTGTTTATACCTAGGCTGAAATTCAGGAAAGGAAGTGTCATTATCCGATTAGCTGGAGCGTTACTTTCGCCTCGCACCCTCAATCAGAGATAGCGGTAGTTCACATCCGAGCTCAGATGAGTATATTCCAGCTACAGGAAATTGCACATGCTATCCACCAATTGCACAACTACCAGCGTTAGGTAAACCTCTCTCCGATATCCAGACAGTACGTTCCACACTTTATCAATATGTAAAGTAGGCCTCGGACTTTTACAGCGAAGCCTTCACCATCTGTACGTAGTAAATGCACATGGGCTTTGGGAATCGGTGGCTATCATGACGCGACGTAAGATGGAAGCCATTTCATCCAGGTTTGGGCCGAAGATGTTTCGAATTTCAAATGATAGACGCGAAATAGACCCATCACGTGACCGCATGGCGACTTGGGGTTGCCGTAAAAGGGAACAACCTCATTCATTGGGGCGAAGACTGCAAAACTTGCTCGGTTGGGGGACGCGTCTTCTGTGCGTGTTCTTTATAAATTCTACTGCCATCCCTATTTCCCCACTCCCGCTCTCCCCCTTAGACTTTCCCACTAGAGCTTCAGGTCTTCCTGTTTCCCGTCCTCCGTCTCACGCCTAAAAATGACGCACACTGGCGGCGCTCTGACTATATCATCTCGCCCACTTGCCATTCAAGTCGGCCAACTTAGAGTGCGTATACATGCTAGTCTCTCCCCTTTTTTCTTTGAATATTGAACTTTTCTTAGATATCGATCCCCGTCTCCACTTGCTCTGACGAGTGGATTGCAGCGGAGGTCCTAAGAGACGAGTTCACCCACACACAATCAGTAGACGATGACCAACCCCAAGTTGATGAGGCCGGAGAGGCCACGACCGTATTTTTTGCGCGCTTCATTGGCTTCGTAGCCGATCGCGTGCGTGCTACCCTAGAGGACACGCCAGAGCATGCGGCCCGCATCGCAATTCTTCTCAAGGCCGTCTCCCATTTCACAACCACACTCCTCTCGGATATCGATATCCACTCCCTCGTCGCCTCGTATGAGCATGAGGCACGCAAGAAAGTTCTGTCTGCTTTCTACGTCGCACACGCCATTCTCGTGGAGTATGACGTAGAGGGCACGCCCAAGCTCGCCACCCCTTCCCTCCTTGCCGAGGCGCTTTCAGGCCACGCCTCAATTTTTGCCCTCTTTGGTGGACAGGGTATTAATGAAATCTATTTCGATGAGCTTCAGATGCTCTTCGACACATATCGTCCATTCGTTGAGCCTTTCCTCACCTTCGCTGTCGACGAGGTCCTTCAACCACTTGCATCGGCCTCCCGGGGCACCTCTTTTTACGAGCATGGTATGAACGTCATCTCCTGGCTCACCGGGGTGGCCCCGCTCCCCCCAGTTGCCTACTTTGCTTCCGTCCCGGTGTCATTCCCTCTGATCGGACTGACTCAGTTTACTCAATACTTGGTCGCGGCCCACGTGTCTGGTTTATCACCTGCGGAGTTGTCGGCGCGTTTCTCTGGCGCGTCTGGCCATTCTCAGGGCCTTGTCGCGGCCGTCGCTGTATTTTCTTCCAAAGATGATGCGTCCTTCCTCGAGAACACGCAGAAGGCACTAAAGTGGCTCTTCTTTGCTGGCTTACGGGGCCAGCAGCTCTTTCCCGTCCTTGCTCTCGAGCCATCTATCGTTCAGGATTCAATTGAGGGTGGAGAGGGTCAACCCACGCCAATGCTGTCCGTCAATGGCTTACTCCTCAAAGATCTTCAACCCTACATCTCCAAGACAAACAAGTATCTTCCTGATAACTCTCAAATCGGCGTTTCGCTTCACAATGGTCCTCGCAACTTTATTATCACGGGCCCGCCGCGTGCCCTTTATGGGCTTGTCGCCAACCTACGCAAGATCCGCGCGCCTAATGGTTCCGACCAAAGTAAAGTCGAGTTTTCCAAGCGAAAGCCGGTGTTCAGTGCGCGCTTCCTCGTCGTGGGCGTGCCATTCCACAGCCAGTATCTCCGGGATGCTACGGACAAGGTGATCAACGAGGACCTCAATGGCGAGGAGCTTTGGACTACAGAGGGGCTCCGGATCCCTGTGTACCACACCGAGAATGGTAAGTTGAGCAATTAACTCTCATTCGTTAACTCAGCTCTACTTCCTTCAGGCTCAGACCTCCGAGCACACACTGGCTCGTTGACGCGTTCCATTTGCGACCAGATTTTTACCAAGCCCCTCCACTGGCCGAAAGCTACAGACCTACCCAAGGGTACGACACATGCCGTCGACTTCGGCGCTGGTGGTATTAGTGGCATCGGCCCACTTACTGCACGCAACCTTGATGGACGTGGTGTCCGAGTTATTGTTATTGGAGAGAAGGGCAAGGGTGACGCTGAGTTCTATTCGGTGCGTGGCGTGAGGGATGAGCCGTCGTGGATCAAGAAATGGGCACCCTCACTTGTGAAGACAAGGTTGGCCCTCCCTGATAACAAGCGTTTCAGTTTTCTGACTTTTTTTGGGATAGTGATGGCAAGATTCATATCGATACACCGTTCTCCCGTCTCTTGGGCAAGCCCCCTATTATGGTTGCCGGCATGACACCCACCACTGTGAAGGCGGGCTTTGTTTCTGCTGTCCTAGAAGCGGGTTACCACGTTGAACTTGCTGGAGGTGGACATTACTCGCCGGCAGCCCTTCGTGCCAAGGTTGCGGAAATCCAAGGGAAGATTTCTTCAGGCATTGGTTTGACCCTCAATTCGCTGTACATCAATCCGCGCCAGTTCTCCTTCCAGCTCCCGCTATGGCAGGAGATGCGCCGTGAGGGGCTCCCGATCGAGGGATTCTGTGTAGCAGCTGGCATCCCAACCACCGAGAAGGCAGCCGAGATCATTAGTGGTCTCAAGTCTGTTGGGATTCGCCATGTCGCATTCAAGCCCGGTTCAGTGGACGGCATCCGCCAGGTGGTCAACATCGCGGCAGCAAATCCAGACTTCGCCATAATTATGCAGTGGACCGGTGGCCGGGCCGGAGGTCACCACTCATTTGAAGATTTCCATCAACCCATTCTCGCGACCTACTCGAGCATTCGCCGTCATGACAACATCGCTCTTATTGCAGGCTCCGGCTTTGGTGGTTCGGATGACACGTTTCCATATCTTTCCGGGGACTGGTCGAAGCAATTCGGTGTGGAGCCGATGCCCTTTGATGGGTTCCTCTTCGGTTCTCGTGTCATGGTTGCCAAGGAAGCGCACACCTCACCATCTGTCAAGGATCTCATTGTTGCCGCAGCTGGAGTCGATGATTCGCAGTGGGAAGGTACTTACGTGAAGGACACTGGCGGTGTTATAACTGTTCGCTCCGAGCTCGGGGAGCCTATCCACAAAGTCAACAACCGTGCTCTCAAGCTCTGGAAGGAGTACGATGACACCGTGTTCAAGCTTCCTCGTGAGAAGCGCGGTTCCTGGCTCCAGGAGCACCGTGTGGAAGTCATTCAGAGGCTCAACGCAGATTATTTCAAGCCCTGGTTCCCTGCGAAGAAGGATGGCCGGGTTGTGGAGGATTTAGGTGATATGACCTACGAGGAGACCGTACTCCGCCTCGTGCGTTTAATGTATGTCACCCACGAAGATCGCTGGCTTGATCTATCTCTACGCAACCTCACGGGAGACTGGCTGCGCCGTGTCGAAGAGCGCTTTGCCGGCGTGAATGGTGGTGGGCCCAAGGCCTCCGAATTGCAATCTTACAGCAGCCTCGACAAGCCATCCATATTTGTTACCAGTTTCTTTGAAAAGTATCCTCTCGCGAAGGAACAGCTCTTGGCGCATGAGGATAAGTCATACTTCCTCAACATTGCGCAGCGCTCGGGCCAAAAGCCGGCACCTTTCATCCCAATTTTAGACAACAACTTTGAAGTTTGGTTTAAGAAGGTACGGCCTTTGTATATGATGTTTAAGCGCATTTCAATTTATTTATTTATCATAGGATTCTCTCTGGGCGTCGGAGGATATCGAAGCTGTCTTCGACCAGGACCCTCAGCGCGTGGCTATCCTTCAGGGCCCCGTCGCCGTGCGTCACTCAATCAAAAAGGATGAGCCCATTAAGGAGATGTTGGACAACGTCGTGTCTAGTCTCACGGCGAAAGTGTTGGAGCGCTACTATAGCGGTGACGAGAGCCAGATCCCTATGGTCGACTATCTGGGTGTGAAGCCCGCTCCTGTTCCTCCCCTTCCTGGTGTCCATATCTTACAGAGCGGCGACGAGGTCAAGCTGACCCTGTCAGCCTCACTCCCTGCTGCCGAGCACTGGCTACAGGTCCTTGCTGGATCTGAGCTGAACTGGTGGCATGCATTTGTTCAGTCAGAGTTTGTTGTGCAAGGCACATCTCATATCCCCAATCCTCTTCGTCGCATCCTTGTCCCTCGTACTGGCCAGAAAATTGTCATCCGCCTGCTGGAAGATCGACCCAACCATATCTCCATTTATGGTGCTGTACGCTCGTTTGGCCAACACCAACCAGATTTTCTCGCAGTCGACATCCGCTATGACGTTTCCTCTCGTCTCATCAATCTCACGTTATTTGAGGAGCGCCAGCGCAGTGCGGTACCTCTTTACCTTCAGTTCAGATATGAGCCATCGCAGCCATACGCGCCCATCCACGAAATCGCGGAAGGCCGCAACAAGCGCATCAAAGAGTTTTACTGGCGATTGTGGTTCGGTGATGACGAGGAACTTCCGGAGCTTGACGTACGCGACACATTCACCAGTCCCGAGGTCACTATTTCTGCGAGTGACGTTGAAGCCTTCTGTGCGGTGGTTGGCAACCAGCAGGAGAAGTTCAAGACAGTCCGCACTGATGAGGTTAGGGCGCCAATGGACTTTGCCATCGTCGCTGGCTGGCAAGCAATAATGAAAGCCATCTTTCCTTCCACCATCGATGGAGACTTGCTCAGACTCGTGCATCTATCCAACGGCTTTAGAATGATTCCTGGGTCTAGGCCGCTGAAGGCAGGCGATGTCTGTCGCGCTGAGGCAAGTGTTGTCGCCGTCGTAAACGGTGACTCCGGCAAGACAGTCCGTGTCTCTGGGCATGTCCTGTGTGAGGGCAATCCGGTCATCGAAGTTCAGTCAGCATTCTTCTTCCGCGGTCGCTTCACGGACTACGAGAATACCTTCGAGACGATCGATGAACCCGATTACACTGTTGAACTTGTCACTGATGCTGATGTTGGCGTTCTGCTATCGAAG
Organism: Russula ochroleuca; assembly: GCA_015178965.1. Classification (NCBI taxonomy): domain Eukaryota; kingdom Fungi; phylum Basidiomycota; class Agaricomycetes; order Russulales; family Russulaceae; genus Russula; species Russula ochroleuca. The sequence continues at coordinate 1,789,401 of WHVB01000002.1, forward strand.
GATTGGTTCGAGTGGGCTGACGAGACTAAACCGCTTACCGCTGGCGCGCGTCTTATCTTCCGTCTTCGTTCTGAGGTCACCTACAAAGACAAAGTTAACTATCGTTCGGTCGCTGTCGCTGGCGATGTCTTAGTTCGTGATCATCTCGGCCGCCTTGTCAAGGTTGCCTACGTCGACTTCGAGCGCGACGAAAGCCAAGGAAACCCCGTCGTCGCATATCTCCAACGTCATGGCTCGGCAAAGTCAGCTCCTGTCCCTCTCGCCACCGAATATCATCTCACTTCAGACTCAAACCCTTCTCTCTATCGTGCACCATCTACAAATGAGCCCTACTCAAGGGTCTCCGGGGACTTCAACCCCATTCACACAAATCCCTACTTTGCCGCCTATGCGTCTTTGCCAGGTACCATTACGCACGGCATGTTCTCTAGTGCTGCTACTAGACGATACGTGGAGACTGTCGTAGCTATGGGGGTTCCAGATCGCGTGTTCAAGTGAGTTATGCTTCTGGTGATCGATCATGGACTTATTTGTGTCCAGTTACAATGTCAATTTTGTCGGAATGGTTCTCCCCGAAGATGACCTCACAGTTAGGATCAAACACACGGCTATGCGCGATGGCAACTTTGTTGTCGGTGTTACCACTGTCAACCAGCGCGGGGAAAAGGTTATCGAAGGCACTGCGGAGGTGGCGCAACCAACTACTGTCTACGCCTTCACTGGCCAAGGTTCGCAGGAGAAGGGTATGGGAATGGACTTGTATAACTCTTCTCCGGCCGCCCGCGCGGTCTGGGACTCTGCTGATACCCACTTGATCTCTGCTTACGGTTTCTCTATTGTGGAGATTGTCCGTGAGAACCCCAAGAAAAAGACCATCCACTTTGGCGGTATCAAGGGCCAAGCAATCCGCGAGCGCTATATGGAGATGACCTATGACACGACGGATAAGGACGGTAACATCAAGAGTCTCCCGCTATTCGCGGACATCAACGTCCGCACCCTTCAACACACTTTCACGCATCCTAAAGGACTTCTTTTCGCCACTCAATTTGCACAGATTGCCCTTGTTGTTACCTCACGCGCAGCCTTTGAGGACATGCGATCGAAAGGTTTGGTCCAGCCTGACGCCGCCTTCGCTGGCCACTCACTGGGTGAATTCTCTGCCCTTGCCTCTGTCGCCGATATACTGCCAAATTCCTCTCTCGTTGACATTGTGTTTTATCGCGGTCTGACCATGCAACACGCTGTCGAGCGTGACGAGCAAGGCCGCTCGAACTATGCCATGTGTGCCGTCAACCCTAGCCGCGTCGGCAAGACTTTCGATGACGCAGCCCTTCGTGAGATTGTCGATACCATCTCGAATACCAGGGACTGTCTCTTAGAAATTGTAAACTTCAACGTCGAGGTGCGTTCACAATTTCTCATGTTGTTACGTAGTTACTGATATGCTTGTTAGGGCCAACAATATGTATGCGCGGGGGAGCTTGTCGCATTGCTGGCTCTCACGAATGTCCTCAATTATCTCAAGGTGCAGAAGGTTGACATCACCAAGGTATGTGTTACTAGACTACTACCTGTTATATATACTGACGATTAACCCCCAGCTGACCGAGAAATTTGGTCTCGCGAAGGTTAAGGAAATGCTGAAGGACATTGTGAATAGCTGCTACGATAGCGCACTTGAAAAACAGAAGGCTGATGGCTATATTGTTCTTGAACGTGGTCTTGCCACGATCCCTCTTGCTGGCCTCGATGTCCCCTTCCATTCACGCTACCTTTGGTCTGGTGTCATGCCTTTCCGCGGATGTGAGTAAGCTACTCCTCGTGCCTGAATAAGTCTAAGTGATCCGTTCTAGATCTCTCGAAGAAGATTCCCGCCAATCTTTTGGACCCTTCACTTCTCGAGGGGGTCTATATCCCCAACTTGGTCGCATCGCCATTCGCTGTCAACAAGGCTTATGCCGAACTCATTTATAACCGTACTTCATCGCCGCGCCTCTCGAAAATTCTTCGCAAATGGGATGAAGAGCGTTGGGACGCACCTGAGCGGCGGCAAAAACTTGCATGGGTTCTCCTCGTTGAACTGCTATCATACCAGTTTGCATCCTCGGTGCGCTGGATCGAAACCCAGGACTTGTTCTTCGAGCAATACAAGTTCGAGCGCTTCATTGAGGTTGGTCCGTCTCCAACGCTCGTTGGCATGGCTATCCGCACCCTTAAGGCCAAATACGAGGCTAAAGATGACTCGACTGGTTGTGTTCGCCGTGTCTTTTGTGCTTCCAAGGACCAGAAGGAGATCTACTATCAATTTGAAGATGAACCGGAGGCCACCTCAGAACCAGATGCACCTGCTGAAGCCGCAAATCCTGCGCCAGCTCCGGTAGCAGCTGTAGATGCCGCCCCTCCTCCCACTGCCACTGTCGCTACTGCCAGCATCGAGGATGTACCAATTCGCGCCGTCGACATTCTTTCCGTAATCGTCTCTCAGAAGTTGAAGAAGCAGCTCACTGAAGTCCCACTCTCTAAATCAATCAAGGACCTCTCTAACGGCAAGTCGACACTCCAAAACGAGATCATGGGCGACCTCCAAGGCGAGTTTTCATCTGCACCTGACAAGGGTGAGGAGCTTCCGCTGGAGGAGCTTGGCGCCGCACTTGGATCTGGTCATTCCGGCAATCTCGGCAAATATTCCACTGGTCTTGTGTCGCGTGCCATTGGTGGCAAGATGCCTGGTGGTTTCAATATATCAAGTGCAAAAGCCCATCTCTCTAAGACATGGGGGTTGGGTCCCCAACGTGCCGATGCTGTGCTGCTCATTGCTACTACTATGGAGCCCGCCAAACGCCTCGGTTCAGAAGTGGAGGGCAAGGCTTGGCTCGATGCTGCCGCACAAGTGTACGCTCAACGTGTGGGCATCTCTCTTTCCACCGGTGGTGCTGGTGGCTCCGCTGGAGGTTCTTCCGGAGGAGCTGTCATGAACAGCGAAGAATTCCTCAAGTTCCAGGCCGAGCAGCATGAGTTCGCGCACCAGCAGATTAACCTTTACTCCCGCTACCTAAAACGTGACCCCCGCCAAGGCGAGATACTTTATGACAAGGAAAAGGCTAGCTCAACGCAGATTCAAGCTCGGCTGGACAGCATCGCGCTTGAGCATGGCGACACTTATATTGATGGTATTCAGCCCGTATTCGACGCGCTTAAAGCTCGTCACTTTGACTCTTCCTGGAACTGGGTCCGCCAAGACGCTATCCTTATGTTCTACGACATTCTCTTCGGCCGCCTCACCACTATCGATCGTGAGATCACTGCGCGTTGCATCGCCATCATGAACCGTGCTGATCCCGATCTCATCAAATTTATGGAGTTTATGGTCAACCAGTGCGATCCTGCCAAGGGTGAGACGTACGCAACTGCAAAGAAGCTTGGCCAAGAGCTTTTGGATAACTGCCGCGGTGTCGTAGGTCAACCGCCGTTGTACAAAGATGGTGAGTACGTCTTTCCGAAGTATGCGTCGAACCTCATATCTCTATTAGTTACTTTCCCTACCGCGCCTCACACCAAAATCACCGAGAAGGGTGAGATCGTATATACTGAAGTCAACCGTAAGGATGTGCGCAAGCTCGAGGCGTACGTTGAAGAGATGGCGAGCGCCGACCAGATTTCCAGTTCAGCCAACATTCAGAAGATTCAGGATGACGTCGTCAAGCTCTGGAACGTTGTCAAGTCCCAGCCCGAGATTAGCGAGGAACAGAAGAACCGCATCAAGGCTCTCTATGATGGCGTGGTCCGTTCATTGCGCAAGGCTCCCGACAGCCGCTCGCGCCCTGGTGTCCCTCGGAGCCGTCGCTCGTCGTCTCAGTTCTTAAGGCCTCAAATTTCCAGCATTACCTCCGTGTCGGCCGACAAGATTCCTCTCCTTCATCTCAAACGTCGCATGGGCACCCAGTGGGAGTACAGTTCCAATCTGACGGGTGTGTACTTTGATGTCCTGCATGAAATCGCAACATCAGGCACGACATTTAAGGACAAAAATGCGCTTATCACTGGTGTCGGCAAGGGCTCCATTGGTGTCGAGATCCTCAAAGGTCTCTTGTCAGGCGGCGCCCATGTCGTCATCACCACCTCCCGCTACAGTCGTGCCACAGTCGAATACTACCAGGGAATTTTCCAGCGCTTCGGTAGCCGTGGTTCTGCTCTTACTGTTGTTCCTTTCAATCAAGGCTCCAAGCAAGATGTGGAGGCGCTTGTTGACTACATTTACACGACGCTGGGACTCGATCTCGACTACGTTATCCCCTTTGCTGCTGTTCCCGAGAACGGCCGCGAGATCGATGGTCTCGACGACAAGTCCGAGCTTGCACACCGTATCATGCTCGTGAACCTCCTGCGTCTCCTCGGTGCTATCAAGACAAAGAAAGCGAGCCGTCAAATTATTACCCGCCCAACGCAAGTCGTCCTTCCGTTGTCACCGAATCATGGACTATTTGGTAAAGACGGACTTTATTCCGAATCTAAAATCTCCCTTGAAACTCTCTTCAATCGTTGGTCCTCCGAAAGCTGGGGTGAATATCTTTGTCTGGTTGGCGCCGTTATTGGGTAAGTCCGTCATCACGACTAAATGTGCGATTCTAAATCACCACTTAGTTGGACTCGTGGTACCGGTCTCATGGACCAAACCAATATGCTAGCTCAGGAAATTGAGACGCACGGAATTCGCACGTTCTCCGCGAAGGAGATGGCCTTCAACATTCTCGGTCTCATGCACCCGATACTGTTCAGTATTACGCAAGTCGAGCCAGTTTGGGGTGACTTGGGCGGTGGTTTCGGTCGCATCGCTGATCTCGGCGACCTAGCAAACCGTATCCGTGATAACATCAACAAAAAGGCTGAGCTTCGTCGCGCAATCGCTCGCGATAACGCCGCAGAATTCAAAGTCATTAATGGTGCTGAGGCCGAGCGCGTTCTTCAGACTATCAATATTACCCCGCGCGCCAACTTCCGCTTCGAATTCCCTAAGCTTCCCGGAGCACAAACCCTTGAGTCACTGTCTCAGTTACGTGACGTCATTGACTTGGATAAGGTCGTTGTCATCTCTGGCTTTGGTGAAGTTGGGCCATGGGGATCGTCTCGCACACGGTGGGAGATGGAGGCGAAGGGTCATCTGACGCTCGAGGGATGCATCGAGATGGCATGGATGATGGGTTATATCAAGCATTTTGACGGTCGTCTTAAGGATGGCACTCTTCACGTGGGCTGGGTTGACGCGAAGACGGGCGACCCCGTGGATGACAAGGACGTCCGTGGCAAATACGAGAAGGAAATCCTGAATCACGCCGGTGTTCGCTTCTTTGGTGAGCTGTTATTGGTGCTTGCCCTTTCATGTCTGATGCCATCTATCAGAGCCTGAATTGTTTAATGGTTATGACCCCAAACACAAGATTTTCAACTCAGAGGTCGAGCTCATTCACGATTTGGAGCCACTTGAGGTCGCTGGTTCAGACGCCGAGAAATTCAAGAGGGAACACGGTGACAAATGCGACATCTGGGCAGGGGAAGGCGGCCAATGGTTCGTAAAACTGAAGAAGGGGGCTCGCGTCTACATCCCAAAAGCCATTTCGTATGATCGTCTCGTCGCCGGCCAGTTACCTAACGGGTGGAATGCTGCGCGATATGGCATTCCCGAGGACATTATTGCTCGCACCGATCGTGTTTCGCTGTGGGCCCTCGTCGCCACGGCAGAGGCTCTCAACCATGCTGGTATTACTGACCCGTATGAGCTTTACCAATACATCCACCCTTCTGAGGTCGGAACGAGTCTGGGCTCTGGCATGGGTGGTATGACTAGCTTGGCGCAAATGTTCAAGAATCGCCGCGACGAGAAGGAGGTCCAGAGTGACATCTTACAGGAGACGTTAGTCTTTCCTTCTTACCGCTGAGCGTCACTGATGCTTTATTGGGCAGTTTCATCAACACCACCGCCGGGTGGATTAACTTGCTGTTGCTGTCTTCAAGCGGACCAGTCAAGATTCCAGTTGGCGCTTGGTGAGCAACCAAAAGTTTCCCGGTTTGTAGATAACCTGAAGAATACTCGCAGCGCTACTGCCCTACAGTCCATGGAGATCGCCTCTGAAACCATTCTCTCTGGCAAGGCGAAAGTGATGGTGGCTGGTGGCTTCGATGATCTCTGCGAGGAAGGTTCCTACGAGTTCGGTAATATGAAGGCGACCAGTAACTCCGAGACTGAACTTGCGATGGGTCGTGAGCCTACGGAGATGTCGCGGCCAACCACGACTACTCGTGCTGGGGTGCGTCTTCTCATCTTCCTACTGAACTGTGGCCCATTAATTTGATGCCCGTCAGTTCATGGAGTCCCAAGGCGTCGGCGTACACATTGTCATGTCAGCCAAAACTGCCCTTGAGCTTGGTTGTCCAATTCGTGGCATTCTTTCTTTCACCTCTACCTCAACGTGAGTTTATTCATGCCTCTGATAATCTGTTACTGATTGCCTTGTAGTGACAAAGCTGGTCGTTCCATTCCTGCCCCTGGTCGCGGTGCACTTACCATCGCTCGTGAAGTCCAATCTAAACATCCACCACCGGTCCTTGATATTGGCTACCGTGCTCGTCAGGTCTCCTTCCGCCGGAGACAGATCGGAGACTGGCTTGCTTTCGAGCAAGAGCAACTGAAAGAGGAACTGGAATTGCCCAAGAGCAAGGGCGAAGTCGTGGATCCCGACTTCTTCGCGAGCCGCGTCGCTGACCTCGAGGCCGAGGCATATCGCCAGGAGAAAGATGTCCTCGCAACCTATGGCATGCTTATGCAGAATTCCGAAGGCGCAGACCCTCGCATTGCTCCCCTCCGCTGTGCACTTGCTGTCTGGGGCCTCACAGCCGATGACATCGGCGTTCTTTCCATCCATGGTACTAGCACTCAGGCCAACGAGAAAAATGAGACTTATATTTGGAACACGATCTTGAAGACACTTGACCGTTCCCCAGGCAATGCCGTCCCCATCATAGCACAGAAAAGTTTGGTCGGCCACTCGAAAGGTGGTGCTGCAGCGTGGCAGATGGCGGGTCTCCTCCAGTCAATCGAGAACGGCGTGGTTCCCGGCAATCGCAACGCCGACAACGTTGATGCGCTCTTCCAGCAGCACTCGTTGTTGATGTTCCCCTCGAAGACCATTCAGACTGATGGTATCTCCGCTGGTATAATGGTACGCTCACATTTACATCGAGTCATGGCTAGGCGATTGACACACTGGTATAGTCGTCATTCGGTTTCGGCCAGGTTGGAGGAACTGCTCTTGTTGTTCATCCACGCTATGTGCTTGCCGCAACGCCACCCTCTGTGTACGAGTCGTACAAAGTACGACACAAAGAGCGCAATCTCAAGTCGTACAAGGCTATGTCAGAGATGATGACGACCAATACGCTGGTGAAGATCAAGGAGGCCCCCCCATACGCAATTGAGCTCGAGACCTCTGTGCTACTTAACTCTCTAGCGCGGGCTTCGCCTGACAAGAAGACAGGTAGTTACACGTTCAAGGAGAACCAGCCAACCGAGACGAAGCCGAATCTTGCAAACGTCAAGGCGATCGAAGAGACACTCAAGGTGTCTGGATCGACGGCGGGAGTTGGCGTTGATCAAGGTGCATTTTCTGCATCTGGGGAGCTCGTGTAGCTGACAGTTTAATGCAGAATTAATCTCTTCTGTGCCCACCGAGAACCAGACTTTCATTTCACGCAACTTCACCGATGCCGAAATTGCATACTGCCGCGCTCAGCCGTCTTTCCGGGCGTCATTTGCTGCGCGCTGGGTGGGCAAGGAAGCCGTGTTCAAGTCACTTGGCGTCTCTTCCAAAGGTGCAGGTGCGGCGATGAAGGAGATCGAGATTCTTCCGAACGAGGCTGGTGTTCCCGAGGTGACGTTGCACGGAGAGGCTAAGGCTGCAGCAGCGGCGAAGGGAATTTCTACGATCAATCTATCTTTGAGCCATTCTGATGTAAGTTTCACTTTTCGCTCACTGGGGGACTTATTCTGAACGCTGGTTCCCAGACCGTCGCCATTGCTTTCGCTCAAGCTTCCACTACATGACCATCCCGTTATATCACATGTAAATATATACTCATCGCATTCTCTTTGTTTGTACGAAAATGGTTACGCAATAGATTTCTAGTTTATCGTTATTAGTTCTGGCTACTGAGTACTGAGGTCCGATTGTATTGGCAAGGATATGATTCTTCAAGTCAGATCTAGGTACAAGTTGTGTTGTTCAATGTACTCGACAATCCCATTGGGGACCATCTGGCGCCAAGAGCTGTCTCCGGCACGTACTTTGGCTCGGACCTCACTGGAACTAAATGTTTGGAGCTTATTATCTATGTCCGTGATATTTATACGGTTAGCCTGCACCCACTCCCGCGCAGCCTCAAGGATGGCAGTTTCCCCCCGAGGGTCCACAAGCTCCATGGTGCGTCGAGCGCAGATAACTCGAGAATCGTTACCATCGGGAGCAAAAAAGTGTCGCAGGGCGGCATGCATGGCCGTAGTTGAGCCATCGCCGTAGTAACGAGGCGCAAGAAAACGCTCGAGCGTGTCAACACCTTGTAGGAAGGTGAGTTGCGCTCCAGCAGGGAGAGCTGCGCGCAGTAGCTCCGCTTTATGAACGAATGCTGGCGCGTCGACAAGACCGACAGCAGCGTTGACCTCGCGCGCAAGGAGCACCATCATCTCCACACGCTGCACGAGCGACGCATCGCCAGGGTATGGAACTTTGTCGGCGTTGCGAACGCTCAGAAGGAGAAGGCGTGCATCTGTCGCGGAGGATGCCGCAGGAAGTAAGGCGAGGGCACGGTGAGCGAGTGTTGGTGGGTTGAAGGACGAGTCGAGGACGGCGACGGGGTATTTGGAGACGGCGGTGGCGAGGGGAGAACCTGGTGCTGGAAGCGAGTGAGGGATGTGTGGGGGGTGTGGCCAGCCTATGTGTGGCTTGTGGATGAATTCGACCTGAGTGGAACCTGCTTTCAAACGGCTGAGGGCGGTGGTGATCAAGTCGGTTGCCATGCGCATTGCATGATCTTATCTCGGTCCCGGCCTTAGGCGATCGATCTCGGTGACTCTGATAGGTCCTGTTTGACAAATAATAAATGCAAAATGCCAAAGGCCTACCACGCGCCTTGCCTCTCTGCCCTTTATTCTTTCACCACCACTCTGTTATCTCGCTATTATGGAAAAGGACGCCGATGGATTTTACACTGCGCCTGCAGCAGCCGGTGTGTAATTCTGCCGTGTTGTACACTGTCTTCTGATCTAGCGCTAGCGGGTGCATCCAACTCGGACTCTACCGCCAAAGCAAGTGATGCCACACCCGGTACGTCCCATCCCTATTACACTCACAGGACGAGACGAGCGTGGTCTAGTCGCACCTGCAACGCCTTCGAAAGAAGCCACGGACCTTATCAAACCTACCTTTGACGTACATGTGGGTACGCCAACCTGGGCGCGTGGCACTGGGCCCATAAATCGCCTTTCAGGTTACGTTAGCACAGCAGCAAGAGGACAAGAGTTCGCCATTGTATAGTGTAAAGTCCTTTGAGGAGCTTGGACTGTGCGTTATGTTCACTATCATATCCAACGCCAAATTTACCGTTTACTAGACACGCGGACCTTCTCAAAGGGATATACGATATGGGTTTCACCAAGCCTTCGAAGATTCAAGAGAGCGCTCTGCCTCTTCTCCTGAGAGATCCGTGAGTGAAGGACACGACTCCTTGATGCGGGTCTTTACGCGAACGTAGACCACAAAACATGATTGGCCAGTCGCAGTCCGGGACGGGTAAAACCGCCGCGTTCGTCCTCACGATGCTCTCGCGGGTCGACTTCACGAAGAACAAGCCACAGGCTCTATGCCTTGCCCCTTCACGCGAACTCGCCCGCCAGATTATGTCCGTCATCGCAGCCATGGGGAAGTTCACGCCTGTACAGACGGAATATGCGATCAAGGATCACTTGCCGAGAGGCGTGTCCAACATTACTGCGCATATCGTTGTTGGCACACCCGGCACGATGACGGATCTCATTCGGCGGCGGGTCATCGATGTATCGGATGTGAAGGTATTTGTTCTCGATGAGGCGGATAACATGCTGGACAAGGATGGGCTAGGAGACCAGACATTACGGGTGAAAAAGTGCGTATGAGTACTCTCTAATTTCAACATAATCTAACTCTCGTACAGTATGCTCCCACGAAGTGGACAGACACAAATCATTCTCTTTTCTGCCACCTTCCCTGACCACGTACGCAACTTCGCATCTAAGTTTGCTCCGAGTGCGAACAAGATCGAACTACAACGGAACGAGCTGGCAGTCGACTCGATCAGGCAGTTCTACATGGATTGCAAGAGCGAAGACCACAAATACGAAGTCCTCGTTTCGCTCTATCACCTGCTGACCATCGGGCAGAGCATCATCTTTTGCCAGCAACGACGTACAGCAGATCGCATCGCGCAGCGTATGGTTGCCGAGGGCCACAAGGTTGCTTCGCTACACGGCGCGAAGGAAGGTAGCGAGCGTGATTCGATCATCGACGGTTTCAGGGAGGGCCGGGAGAAGGTCCTAATTACGACAAACGTGATCTCGCGCGGAATCGACGTGCTACAAGTCAACATGGTGGTGAACTACGATTTGCCCCTGATGACAGATCGCGAGGGAGCAGGTGGGGGTGGTGACCTGCGGCCAGATATCGAGACGTATATCCACCGCATAGGTACGTGACCGTGCACGATGGTGGCAGACGAACACCGTTGTTGATAGAGCGGGCCGACTTTGCAGGACGAACGGGACGGTTTGGTCGCAAGGGCATCTCGATTAACTTTGTTCATGACAAGAGTACGTGGGCGCAAATGGAGGAGATCGAGAAGGCGACGGGCAAGGGCATCACACGGATCGAAACGACGGACCTTGATGTCATGGAAGAGGTACGCGCATGGGTTTGAATTAGCATTGATGGCGCTGACACGAACATGTCGTGCTTAGCAAATGAAGAAGGCTATGAAGTAGCCCTTCGGAACTCGGAGAGAGGGCGAATTCGGTTCTCGGAGTGTACTCTATAATGGATGTAGTGGCAGACGGTCGAAAAACATTGCAGCCAAACTCTTTGTATTTGCCTATCGGTTGTATGGGTACCCAACAACACCTTACCATCTAAGTGGAATCACGATCTAGGCGCTCCGTTCATTCACAGTGGGCATGTGCTTCCTCCTTTCCTCCTTCGACTACTCGCGTCACCTGCGCAGAAGTTTAGCTCATTCTTTACTTGGTCGGTCTTCAGCTTGGTCGTTTCCTGGGCTACCGTACCCGTAGATATCGACCTTTGTTCGATTAACTGATTGACTACTGACTGATGACGACGGTTTGGTTGTGCGTGCTGTGATAGGGGTCCGATTCCATTCAGAAAACGCGAAGGAATCAAAACAATCAAGACTGATCGTCATGTTTTTTATTGGTTTCCCACGCGATCCTCAACGGGTATTTTAGCAGAGCATTCTTACGTACTATTGCGAGCTTTTTATTTATTTAAAATCTGCATTTATACTCTACAACATACTGTACACATGGTAAGGACACGGTCCGGACTTGAACGAAAGAGAAAGGTGGGCTACAACTGGCCAGCGGCTGGGACATGGTACAGAGAGGAGTACTGTAACGTGATAGGGTTGCGATGGAAGGAACCTGCTTGCGACTTCAAGCGCGACTTTCAAGTTCCTGCTGAAGGGGCGTCCCGCATCACCTGCGCAAGGGTTTAGCCCATTCTTGGCTTCACGACTGCTTCGCGAGTCTTTCTGACTCTTTCAGCCTGGTTATTTTCTGAGCTACCGTAACTTACCCATAGATATTTTGGTTCGATTAACCGATTGAGTGACGACGGCTTGGTTCAAGTTGTGCATGCTGTGATAGGGTCTGTGTAAGCACATTGCTTACTACGTTTCCCATAAATGTATATATATACTGCACAGTGACTGAGAATATAACTTCTCAGTTACACTGCCTTTTGGTGTAACCGCTTTGATGTGCAGCAGGGCTGGCTTACAGTCTGATTCCATTCAGATGCAATCAAACCGCGGATTCTAAACGCGAAGGAATCATTAATCATTGCTTGCGGCGATTCACGTGGCTAGATGGTACTGCGACGGGCAGAGTGTACAATGTGACAAATGTGACGAGTGGAGTGAGCGGGGGGCACAGACGGGTCGTGGCCATTTGTCGCGGGTCGCGGGGAGAACACGCCACTAAATGATCGCGGTTTGCGGTTAGGCAATTCAATTACCGGGGAAACGACACTCACTTAGACACCTACACTCAACACCTACCAGCCTGCGACAGCAGTTCTACAATCCGCGATTCTCCCACTCGAACTGCCTCATCAGATGGAGTTCGGCCTTGGCTATCTCTCGTATCCACGTTTGCTCCCCGTTCGAGAAGTAGCTGGACGATCTCGATCTCACCATTCGCCGACGCTAGATGCAATGCAGACCAGTGGTTCTGCTCCTTTGCATTCACATCAGCGCCGTCGTCCAGCAATAACCGCACAATATCGAGATGTCCATATCGAGATGCATGATGCAATGGGGTCCACCCATTCTTGTCCCTAGAATTCACATCCGCCCCGTTCTTGACTAATACCCTCGCGAGCTCTAGTTTTCCGTTTCTCGACGCCATACCCAATGGAGTGTTCTGGTTATAACCTCGTTCGTCGACATCTGCACCACGGTCAAGTAACGACTGTATAACGTCAGGATTGTTTCCCTTTGCACATGCAATATTCAAGAATATCCTCTCCTTGTGTGGGGATTCAACGTGCTCCTCACCGCCGAGTGATGGCAGAACAACGGGAGGGGGGCTTGGGGATCCCGAATTCAATAGGGCCACGCCCCTATCATCCCAGGAATCCACACCTACAACCTCGACCAAGAACTTTGCAACTTCCCATTTCCCACCGGCAGAGGCGGTGTCAATGGGAGTTTTATCGTCACAGTTTCGCACATGGAGATCCGCGCCAGACTCGAGTAACAGTTTCACGATATTGAGATGTCCATGGTGTGCTGCGTTGTGCAACGGAGTCCAACCCGTGATATCTTTGGCGTTTGGATTTGAGCCATTTTTTAGTAGCAATTGCGCAATCTCGAGATGACCAAAACGGGAGGCCGCGTTCAATGGTGTTTTTCCAACGTCTGTCTGTTTGTCGATTTCTGCATGACACTGGATCAACAGTGCTGTAATATTAAGATGCCCTCGGGCTGAGGTGATATACAGCGAGGTCCCGAGGTTGGCGTTCTGTGCATTTGGATCAGCATTTTGGTTGAGTAGCTCTTGAGTAACATCGAGATGTCCATTAAACGATGCCGTCATCAACGGAGTCCAGCCATCGTTTTGACGAGAGTCCACAGCCGCACCGCTCTGGATCAACAACCGCACGACGTCCAAATGTCCCCATCCTGACGCTCCGAATAATGGAGTCCGGCCATCGTTTTCAGGAGAGTCCACAGCTGCGCCGCTCTGGATCAACAGCCGCACAACATTCAGATGCCCATATCGTGATGCTGCGTATAATGGCGTCCAGCCTTCGTTTTCACGAGAGTCCACGGTCGCACGGCTCTGGATCAACAGTCGCACGACATCCAGATGTCCATATCGTGATGCCGCGTATAATGGGGTCCAGCCATCGTTTTCAGGAGAATCCACAGCCACATCGCTCTGGATCAACAGCCGCACGACCTCCACATGTCCATATCGTGACGCCGTGAATAATGGAGTACAGCCTTTGTTTTCATGAGAGTCCACAGCTGCACCGCTTTGGATCAACAAACACACGACGTCCAAATGTCCATATCGTGACGCTGCGAACAGTGGAGTCCACCCTCCCTTGTCACGGCAGTCCACAATTGCACCGTGTCGTAATAAGATTTCTACAATCTCAAGTTCTCCTTTGTATGATGCCGAGATCAGGGGGGCCCCTCCGTCCCTATTCTCCATGTTCACGTCCGCGTGGTGTTCTAGTAAGAACTTCACATTATCACGACGGCCGTCTCTTGATGCTATGTGTAATGCGCCCAGTCCGTCGTGATCCGACGCGTCCACATCCGCACCGCGTTCAAGGAGCAGGGCCGCAATCTCCAAATTGCCCTTCGCAAGCGCTACGTGCAACGGAGTAGTGTGTCTTCCCCCTCTAGCATTGATGTCCTCTGGATGGGAGGCAAGGAGGTGTTCAACAACGTCACGGAAACCACACAACGTGGCATAATATAATGGGACGGCCTCTGGTCGTGTCGGGTGAAATGTAAACATTTGTTCTTTAAGGGGATAGTCGATGTCATGTATCCAAAGCCACGTTGCAAAAGATGGGTTGTCCGCGTCAAACAGACGCTCCATTGCGTCCTGGATGTTTGATGATACGCCCTCGAATCGGCCATGGTCCACCCAGTGCTGCGCGGCGTAACCGGCGAAAGGAAGGTCCTTGATACTCCTTTTGTTGATAGAATTGTCGAGATGCAACAAAACACTGAGGGAAGCCTGGGCAAGAATCGTGTGTGAAGACAAGGAATCAATGTGATACAGGGAAAGATTCGCTGTCGCCTCGAAAAGACGCTCTGACGTCAAGTATTCCTTGACGGTAAAATGCGAAAATTGCACAATTGATGATCCATCCACATGGACAACCGCGACTAGACTGGAACATGCTGATAGAACGGCCGCGCGGGAGTCCTCTTGCCGCCAATCGACGTGATAATGGGGTAACTTTCCAGAGTCAAAACGCATCGCAAGAACCTCTGCGAGTTCTTGGACACGAAAAGGTCGAATGGCCACAGCAAGACATTGCAAAAGCCGATGCGCATATTCTCGTTTTTTCTTGTCAATTCCTAACAGAATGCGCCTGTATGTTTCATCCAATGTTTCAGGAAGTTCGTTGAGAGCGTCACGGAGACTCGGCGGAAGACAGCCGCACAACATATCCAGCTGGCATACGACCCACCGAAACCTGAGTGAATACATGATTAACGCACGATGAGAAATCGAGAATGTGCTTCCTTACATGCCATCTGCCTTTGCTGACAGCGTGTCAATTACTAGTTGTTTGTCCTCTGATCTCCATTTCCGCATCTTTCGGTCTGATCGGACAACAGAGCTGATGTAATCGAGGATGTCATTCCTTTGTCCACTTTCGTCGTGGAGGGACAGATGGTGAGATGCGAGAGACTCCAGAACATCTCGAATATCGACTTCGGGCCTGCTTGTAACGCAAATACGTAGATTTGGAAGGTTCGATTCTAAGAGCTCTTCCAAGAGATCCAGAACCTTTTCGCGCGCAGTGTTCGGAAATCCAGATGAGTTGGGACACTCATCGAGGGCATCCACGATAATATAAATCATCGGCTGTTGTGGCAGTTGAATCATCTTCTTTAGGCATTCCGTAAGCGAATGATTGTTGGGTTGCTGTGACCCAGCATCGTTCTTCGAATATAGGTGGGAAAGAATATCGTGGCAAGAATCTGATTTTGCACATAGCTGTGCAAGTAACGAAGCGAGGAGGCCACGAATATCTTGCTTTGCAGCATCTCGAAAGTCGAAGTAGTAATAACCCATAAGGGCCAATCCGGAGTGGGTTTTCTCCCTGACTTGTTGTATGATCGAGGAGCTGATTAATGTCCATGAGTGAGCTAGACGATAAGAGATTAGACTATTACATACCAGAGGACACTTTTGCCAGAGCCCGCTACATGATCGGGTGCCCGATGGCAATCAGCTGCGGAAATGTATGGGAGTTTTGAAGAAGACATACGTTTACCATGGATCCACAAGAGTGATCCTGTAGAATTCCACTCCTCGAATGTGCTGCCTTCGGTGAACCATGTGGCACTTCCGCTACGATGAGTGTCACAAGCAATGTTGTGGTTTGTCGACGGATCCGGAGGGGACAGCCAGTTTCGGATGTCCCTCTGCAACTGGTCGCCTGTGATGCAGGATCGATATCGACGACAGCTTCCACAGAGATAAGAAGGAACTAACGCTTTATCCTATTTATCTCGTTCGTCATGTCTTGAATTGTAACTGGTATCCAGGTCAGCATGATAAACATCGTTTCGAGCCAGGCATACCCAGAGCCTGTCGTATGTCACTCGTTGATGCCTTGCCGTCTGCTCAAACAAGTCTAGTCAGCAATAGACAGCGAGCGGGTATGACTTGCATACCGTCCATGACCACTTTCACATTGCTTACGAGGCCATGAACAACTTGTAGAGTTTGGGCTACAGTCATTCTCGCCTCGTCGTCGGTGAGCCGGTCTAATCTCCGAAGCACCGCCTCAATCTCGCTCTCTCCGAGCAATTTCTTTGCAATTTTCTCTGCGCCGAGTTCGTCAATCAGAGGTATGTAGATGTGTAGTCCATGGGCGGCTTACTGAGGCGTCCTTGCTTGATTTGCTTCGTAGCTAAGGCAAGCACAGAAAGGACCTCCGCCATTATCCTTATGAGTATACCGGACATAGTTGGCGTGGACGGAATCTCGGTATAAACGCGGAGACGACCGAGGAAATTGGCAACGCATTCGAACAGGTCGATCAGAGCATCATAACTTGTCCCAACTGCAATAGCGGCCTGAATTGGTAGACGTGATAAGGATACAATCGAAAAAAGTGAGGGTGATACACACTCCGAGAAGAATATCGATGCCAGAAAATATGACACTTGTTGGTTGGAACGGCACCTGGAAGTGGGGGCATAAAAATCATTCAGATGCTGGACGATGAAGCGCTTACGAGGCGAGCGACGCCACCGAGAACGCCAGAAAATGCATGAAGGACTTGCACAACTGGTTTGAGACAGTTGATCAACTTGCGATTTCCGTTACGATACTCCCTGAACTGGTTTACTTTGTCTTGAAGGAGTTCAAGGACGTCATCGGCAGTTCGGCACTTCCGAAGCTTCTCTGTAAAAGAGTCTTTGGTAAGGTCGACCCCAGTTTGGTCGAGATAGTCAGCCAAGGCAGCGTCGAAGATGAATTGAAAGTTAGAAGAGGAGATCACTGTCGAAGACATGGTACCAGGAGAAGTATTGACTGCGTAGTTGATGGAAGGGGATCCTAGGGCTGTATGGTGACTTCTTAGACGGGGAAGCGAGCTTGGGGGATGAGTAAAACGGATGGTCGCCAGGCACATTGCCTTATACTCCATCCGACCTCAACCATACGATTATATGCGGACAGTGGAAGTCTGGAAGGCATCGTCGAACGCCGGAAAACACACATAGCCACCCCCATTGAACAGCATGGACAGAAACGGACATAGGACTGACGAAAACAGACGATGAACTGGCCGAGATCGCACAGCTACGATCCTGGGGGCGAACAGAACCTTTTACGTAGTAAATCAAGTACTGTAGCAGATGGACAACCTGCGCGCACAACCAGAGTTCCCAACTAAAACTTACCTCTACCCGAACATGGGAAATTTATCTATAGGCCCGCCAATAGTTTAGACTCGAAATCCCCACCCTGGTGGCGGGAGCGGCACGTGACTCGTCTTTTCCATCCCTCTCAGTCGGTTCAAAGAGCCCTTCTGCTTTTATTTCGCCCACCCACCACGCCCAAGAAGTAACAAATGGATCGATGGTGAGCTTCGTGGGTCCGTCATCCATCAACTTTTCCCGGGAGGGCCCGCCCATCGCGAGCGCGCCTCGGACCCGCACCCCTTGTCATCGATCGAGAAACACTTCGTGCTTTCCCCGAAAGCTGAACAGGCAGCCCATGGTTTTGTTTACTTCATTAATAGATATCATGGCTCTCTTGCTTGACGTGTCACGACCCATAGATTGCACCATCCACGCGCCGGTCCAATACACTTTCCCGTCGCCCCCACACTCGATGAGAACGAAGCCCGATCCTCAAAGAATCGCCTTTCAGGTTGCCTTGGCATGGCGGCAAGAGGACAAGAGTTTGCCACTGTATAGTGTAGTCCTTCGAGGTGCTCGGGCTGTGCGTCATGTTCGTTATCGTATCCACCACCAGCCTTACCGTTTGTCAGATACGCGGACCTTCTCAAAGGGATATACGATATGAGCTTTACGAAGCGTTTGAATATTCAAGAGAGCGCTCTTTCCATGATTGGCCCGTCGCAGTCTGGGACGCGCAAAACCGCCGTTCGTCTTCACGATGCTCTCGCGGGTCGACTTCACGAAGAACAAGCCACAGGCTCTATGTCTTGCCCCTTCACGCGAACACGCTCGCCAGATCAGTCCGTCATCGTAGCGATGGGGAAGTTCACGCCTGTACAGACGGAATAGGCGATCAAGGATCACTCACCGAGATGCGTGTCGAACATCACTGCGCATATCGTGGCACACCTGGCACGATGACGGATCTCATTCGGCGGCGTGTTATTGATGTAGAAGACGTGAAAGTATTTGTCCTCGATGAGGCGGATAATATGCTGGACAAGGATGGGCCAGGAGACCAGACATTGCGGGTGAAAACGTGCGATGCGTATTCTCTAATTTCAACATAATCTAATCTTCGTACAGTATTCTCCCACGAAGTGGACAGAACACAAATCATTCTCTTCTCTGCCACCTTCCCTGACCACGTGCGCAACTTCGCCTCTAAATTTGCACCGAGTGCAAACAAGATCGAACTACAACGGAACGAGCTAGCACTCGACTCGACCAGGCAGTTCTACATGGATTGCAAGAGCGAAGACCACAAATACGAAGTCCTCGTCTCGCTCTATTACCTGCTGACCATCGGCCAGAGCATCATCTTTCGCCGGCAACGACGTACAGCGGATCGAATCGTGAAGCGTATGGTTGCTGAGGGCCACAAGGTTGCTTCTCTACACGACGCAGAGGAAGGTAGCGAGCGCGATTCAATCATCGACGGTGTCAGGGAGGGTCGGGAAAAGATTTGCCCCTCATGACTGATCGCGAGGGTGCAGGTGGGGGTGGTGACCTGCGGTCAGATATCGAGACGTATATCCACGGCATCGGTACGTGACCGTCCACGTGGCAGACAAACTCTGTTGTTGATGGGGCGCGCCGACTTTGCAGGACGAACGGGACGGTCTGGTCGCAAGGGCATCTCGATTAACTTTGTGCACGACATGAATACGTGGGCCCAAATGGAGGAGATCGAGAAGGCGACGGGCAAGGGCATCACACGGATCAAAACGGCGGACCTTGATGTCACGGAAGAGGTACGCGCATGGCTTTGAATTCCTCCTGTCTTGCCTTGACGGCGCTCACGCGAACATGTCGTGCTTAGCAAATGAAGAAGGCTATGAAATAGCCCTTCGGAACTCGGATTGCACTTTATAATCGATGTAGTGGCAGACGGTCGATAAACTTTGCAGCCAATCTCTTTTGTATTTGCATATCTGTTGTTGGGTACCCATCAACGCCACCTTACCATCTAAGTGGAATCACGATCTAGGCTCTCTATTCATTCACAGCGGGCATATGCCTCCTTTCCCTCGTCGACTAGTTAGTTTTCTACGCGTTTTACTACTCTGCATCCCTAACCTTCTATCTTCGTGGCCAATTAGCGCAACTAGCCGAGAATACTCATTGCCATGCAAGACTTCATCGAGCTTCATCCCTGCCGGGTTTAATGATCTTCGCGCCCAAACATTCTCGTTTCCTGTCAAATAAAAAAAGAAAAACCTGAAACGTAAAACGTAAGGTTGCTTCCTGGACCACGTGACATCGGTCGATGTTCCTTGCACGTGATTGGGTTGCGATGGCCAACCATACTCGCGACCTTAACCAACCGAGGCCCAATGCCTCGCGCGCGTCTTTGTACTATCATACATGTTGCGCGTTATCAATGATGTTTTTTTTTTTAAATCGAGTTCCTTCCCGCGACGGCTGCTGAGCGCTGAAAGGGCGTCCCGCGTTACCTGCGCGGGTGTTTATTTCATTCTTTGCTTCGTGAGTCTTTCAGTTATTTTCTGTACTACCGAGCTACCGTACGCGTAGATGTTGATCTTTTGTTCAATTAACTGACTGACTTAGTGACGACGGTTTGGTTCTAGTTGTGCGTGCTGTGATATGGGTCTAATTCCATTCAGATGCAATCAAGCGGCGGATTCTAAACGCGAAGGAACCAATATTTATTACTCAGGTGCATCCATCTAGATGCCATATAGTAAGTAGTAAACGTAGTAAACTTCTATTATCAGTCCGGAGAATCTACATATCCACATCCATTGATTCCGTGAGTGTTGCGCGTCGGGTTTGTCGCTAAAACATATAAGATTTACGGAAACATGTCGTACTGAAGTGCTTGTTCGACTAGAAGAAGTGATGTCACGAGTCAGGAGATGATGGCATACTCCGCTACGAGTCTGGAAAATAACCCTTTGTGCTGTCCTTGGAGCCGAGGGTCGTGTTATGATACTGTATCTGCACGGCAGAGTCAGAATAGTGTAGAAGTACCGCGATCACCTGTCATTCACATTATGCCCATACCCGTTCATCTACCTCTGTCCTCTTCAGAGTCCTCGCTCTCCTTAGTCCTATGTGCCTACCGGCAAAGGGAAAGTGAGACCCGATCGTGGCCTGGCCTGGGTAGCTCTGATCCGCCTCTTGTTCGTCTCCAAGTCTCGAATTGACGGTTTTAAAGTAATTGACTTGGATACCCGTTTACTACCTTTGGACAGGTCCTAAAGGCGTCAAAACCATACAAAGCATCTATCCATTCTTTTGGATGCCCTCTTACCAGCTGCGTGAAGTTGTACCTGGAAAAGCGGCAGCGTGGCTTGTAGATGGTACTGGGATGGGCAGTGTCCAAGGTGACGAACATCACGGGTAGAGCGAGTGGAGGCACAGAAGGGTTCTGGCCATTTGTCGCAGCGCGGGGCCGCAGGCAAAGGCAAGGTCACAGGCGTTTTCGAGCAGCCTGAGAGTCACGTGGCCAAGCCTATCTCAGCCAGCCCTTGAAGAAACGAATACTATGCTGCACTTTGTACCCTGACTTAGTGACGTTAACAGGGGCGATGTAGTTTCATTTCGGTTTGTTATAAGTTACGTACTATAGCCCTGTGGCTCGCAACAACCCATAAATATCGTATTCATATCCCTCACCACTAAATAATAGTGCAGTTAGGCAGTGCAATTGTATCTAGGGAACGATACTCACAAACACTCAAGTACTCAACACCTACCAGCCTGCGACAATAGTTCTACGATCCTCGATTCTCCGGCTCGATCTGCCTCATGAGAGGGTGTCCGGTCTCGGTTATTTCTAATATCCACGTTTGCTCCCCGTTCGAGAAGTAGCTGGACTATCTCGAAGTGACCATTCGCCGACGCGAGATGCAACGCAGACCAGTGGTTCTGTTGCTTTGCATTCACATCGGCGCCGTCGTCCAACAATAACCATACAATATCGAGATGTCCATTTCGTGATGCATTATGCAATGGGGTCCACCCGTACTTGTCCCCAGAATTCACTTCCGCCCCGTTCTTGACCAATACCCTCGCAACTTCTAGTTTTCCATTTGTTGACGCCACAGCCAATGGAGTCTTCTGGTTTTCATCTCGTTCGTTGACATCCGTGTCACGGTCAAGTAACGACTGTATAACGTCAGGATCGCCCTCCTTACATGCAATATGCATGGATATCCTCTCGTTGTCTGGCGATCCAACACGCTCCTCACGGCCGAGTGATGGCAACACAACAACGGGAGGGGGGTTTGGGGATATTGAATCCAATCGGGCCATGCTTCTATCATCCCAGGAATCCACAACTACACCCTCGACTAGGAACTTTGCGACTTCCCATTTCCCATTGGCAGACGCAACATCAGTGGGAGTTTCATCGTCGCGGTTCCGCACAAAGAGATCCGCGCCTGACTCGAGTAAAAGTATCACGATATTGAGATGTCCATGGTGTGCTGCGCTATGCAACGGAGTCCAACCTGCGATATCTTCGACGCTTGAATTTGAGCCATTTTTCAGTAGCAATCGCACAATCTCGAGGTGACCATGACGAGAGGCCTCATTCAATGGTGATTTTCCAGCGTTAGTCTGTTTGTCGACTTCTGCACGACACTCGATCAACAATGCCGCAACATTAAAATGCCCGTAGGCTGAAGCGAGATGTAGTGAGGTCGAGAGGTCGGCGTTTTGTGCATTTGGATCAGCATTTTGGTTGAGTAGCTCTCGAGTAATATCGAGATGTCCATTTCGCGATGCCGACATCAGTGGAGTCCAACCATTGTTTTCATGGGAGTCCACAGCTGCACCGTGCTGTATCAACAGCCGCACGACGTCCACATGTCCATATTTTGACGCTGCAAATAATGGTGTCCGGCCATCGTTTTCACGAGAGTCAACAGTTGCACCGCTCTGGATCAACAGCCGCACGACGTCCACATGCCCACATCGTGACGCTGCGAATAATGGTGTACAGCCACTGTTTTGACGAGAGTCCACAGCTGCACCGTTCTGGGTCAACAACCGCACGACGTCCACATGTCCATATCGTGACGCTGCGAATAATGGTGTCCGGCCACTGTTTTCACGAGACACCACAGCTGCACCGCTCTGGATCAACAACCGCACGACACCCACATGTCCAAATTGTGACGCTGCGAATAATGGTGTATAGCCATCGCCTTGACGAGAGTCCACAGCTGCACCGCTCTGGGTCAACAGCCGCACGACGTCCACATGTCCATATCGTGACGCTGCGAATAATGGTGTCCAGCCATTATTTTGACGAGAGTCCACGGCTGCACCGCTCTGGATCAGTAACCGCATGACGGCCACATGTCCATATCGCGACGCTGCGTATAACGGAGTGCAGCCGTCGTTTTGATGAGAGTCCACAGCTGCACCGCTCTGGATCAACGACCGCACGACGTCCAAATGTCCGTATCGTGACGCTCCGAACAGTGGAGTCCACCATTTCTTGTCGCGGCAGTCCACCGTTGCACCGTGTCCTAATAAGATCTCTACAACCTCGACCTCTCCAGTGGAAGATGCCCTTCTCAGGGGGGTCTTTCCGTCCCCATCCTCCACGTTCACGGCTGCGTGATGTTCTAGTAAGAACTTCACATTATCACAATGACCGTCTCTTGACGTTATGTGTAATACAGCCAGTCCGTCGTGATCCAAGGCGTCCACATCCGCATTGTGTTCAAGGAGCAGGGTCGCGATCTCGAAATTGCCCTTCGCAAGCGCTACGTGCAACTGAGTAGTATGGTAACCACCTCTAGCATTGATGTCCTTTGGATGCGTAGCAAGGAGGTGTTCAACGACGTCACGGAAACCACACAGCGTGGCGTAATATAATGGGACGGCCTCTGGTTGTGTCGGGTGAGGTGTAAACATTTGTTCCTTAAGGGGATAGTCGATGTCATGTATCCAAAGCCACGTTGCAAAAGATGAGTTGTCCGCGTCAAACAGACGTTCCATTGCGTCCTGGATTCTTGATGATACGCCCTCGAATCGGCCATGGTCAACCCAGTGCTGCGCGGCGTAAACGGCGAATGGAAAGTCCTTGATACTCTTTTTGTTGATAGAATTGTCAAGATGCAACAAAACACTGAGGGAAGCCTGGGCAAGAATCGTGTGTGCTGACAAGGAATCAATGTGATACAGGGAAAGATTCGCTGTCGCCTCGAAAAGACGGTCTGACGTCAAGAATTCCTTGACGGAAAAATGCGAAAATTGTACAATCGATGAACCGTCCACATTGACAACGGCAACTAGACTGGAACATGCTGATAGAACGGCATCACGGGAATCGTCTTGCCGCCAATCGACGTGATAATCGGGAAACCTTCCAGAGTCAAAACGTATCGCAAGAACCTCTGCGAGCTCTTGGACACGAAAAGGTCGAATGGCCACGGCGATACATTGCAAAAGCCGATGCGCGTATTCTCGTTTTTTCTTGTCAATTCCTAACAGAATGCGCTCGTATGTTTCATCCAATGTTTCAGGGAGTTCGTTGAGAGCGTCACGGAGACTCGGCAGAAGACAGCCGCACAACATATCTAGCTGGCACACGACCCACCGAAACCTGGGTGGATACATGGATAAGAAACGGTGAGGAGCCGAAACTGTGCTTACTTACATCCCATCTGCCTTTGCTGACAGCGTGTCAATAACTAGTTGTTTGTCGGCTAATCTCCACCTCCGCATCTTTCGGTCTGTTTTGACAATAGAGCTGATGTAATCGCGGATGTCATTCTTTTGTCCACGTTCGTCGTGGAGGGACATATGGTGAGATGCGAGAGGGTCCAGAACATCTCGGATATCGACTTCGGGGCGGCTTGTAACGCAAATACGTAGATTTGGAAGGTTCAGGTCTAAGAGCTCTTCCAAGAGATCAAGAACCTTTTCGCGCGCAGTTTTTGGAATTCCGGAAGAGTTAGGACACTCGTCGAGGGCATCCATGATAATATAAATCATCGGCTGTCGCGGCAGTTGAAGCATCTTCTTCAGACAATCCACCAACGAACGATTATCGGGCTGCCGTGACCCAACATTGTTCTTCGAATGTAGCTCAGAAAGAATATCGTGGCAATAATCTGATTCAGCACAGAGCTGTGCAAGTAAGGAAGCGAGGAGGCCACGGATATCCTGCTTTGTAGTATCTCGAAAGTCGAAGTAGTAATAACCCATAAGGGCTAATCCAGTGTCACATTTCTCTTTGACTGCTTGTATGATCGAGGAGCTGGTTAATGGCATGAGTGAGCCAGACGATAAGAGATCAGACGACCCTTACATACCAGAGGACACTTTTGCCAGAGCCCGCTACATGATTGGGTGGCGACGGCAATCAGCAGCAGCAAATGGATGGAAATTTTGAGGACATACGTTTACCATGGATCCACAAGAGTGATCCTGTGGAATTCCACTCATTGAATGTGCTACCTTGGGTGAACCATGTGGCACTTCCACGACGATGAGCTTCCCATGCAATATTGTGGTTGGTCGATGGATCTGGAGGTGAAAGCCAACTTCGGATGTCCCTCTGCAACTGGTCACCTGTCATGCAGGCTCAGTCTCGACTACAGGTACCACGGATAAATAAACCAACGCTTGATCCTGTTTATCTGGTCTGTCATCTCTTTCATCGTAACTGGCACCCCCGATCAGCACCTGTAACATCGACTATAAGCTGTGCATACTCAAAGTTTGTCGAATGTCCCTCGTCGATGCCTTGCCGTCTGCTCAAACAAATCTAGTCAATTTACAACAAGCGGGTAAGACTAGCATACCGTCCATGACCACCTTCACATTGCTTACGAGACCGTAAACAACGTGTAGAGTCTGGGCTACGGTCATTCGGGCCTCGTCGCTTGTGAGCCGGTCTAGTCTCTGTATCACAGTCTCGATCTCGCTCTCTCTGAGAAGCTTCTTTGCGAATTTCTCTGTGCCAAGTTCATCAATGAGAGGTACAAATGCAGCCGACGAGCGGCGTACTGAAGCGCCCTAGCTTGACCTGCTTCGTAGCTAGGGCAAGCACAGAAAGCACCTCCAACATTATCTTTATGAGTATATCGGATACAGCTGGCGTAGATGGGATCTCGGAGTGAATACGGAGGCGACCGAGGAAATCGGCAACGCATTCAAACAGGTCGACTAGGACATCATAACCTGTCCCGACTGCAATAGCGGCCTAAATGGGTAGACATAACTCGGATAAGGATACAGTCAGATAAAGCAAGGGAGACACATACGCCGAGGAGAACATCGACGCCAGAAAATATTGCATTTGTTGGTTGGAATGGCACCTGGACGCGGGGGCGTAAAAAAGTGATCAGATGCAGGGCGATGAAGCGCTCACAAGGCCAGCAACACCACAGTAGGCATGAAGGACTTGCACAACTGGCTTAAGACAATTGATCAACGGATTTCCATTGTGATAGTCATTGAACTCCTTTGCTTTGTCTTGAAGTAGCTCGAGGATATCATCGGCGGACTGGCAGTTCTGGAGTTTTTCGGCGAATGGATATTGAGACAGGTCTACCCCGGTGTGCTCGCGGTATTCAGCCAAGGCTGTATCGAAAATGAATTGAAAGTTAGAAGAGGAGATCACTGTCGATGACATGGTGCTGAGAGAAGTATTGACTGCGTAGGTGATGGACGAAGAGACTTGAGGATAGGGATCCTGGGGCGTACAGCGACTTCTTAGACGGGAACCGAGCTTGGAGCCATACAAACAGGCACGGACAGAAACGGACCGAGATCGCACAGCCACGATCCACGTCGGACATTTACGTAAGCGAAGCCCGCAGTGGTTCTCACCAACCCCCAATGGCACAAAACCAGAGCTCCCAACTACCCCCACCTGAACACGGGAAAATACGTTTGATCATTTATAGACTCACCAATAGTTCAGACTCCTTATTTCTCGAAATTCCCACTCCTATTCCCGGGTCATTGTGCGTACATCCTCGGAAATACCTCCGCTACCTTGGCTGGTGTATCCTGGGTGCTGAGGGGTACGTTGTGATGGATTCTCCACTCTCAGAAGATGGAATTGGCGATGAAGGTCCCCTGGAAGACCAAGGTGTTTATCATTATCGTACCACAGATGAAGATCCAGAAGGTCTTTCTTTTTTCATTAATGCCTCCTCCTTTCCTCTCTAACTTTTCATCAAGGCAATCCGCTCCAACGCGCAATTGATCCCGAAGTCATAAAAATGCGAAGCACCAAGACATCTGGATACTCTGCACATTCTGGGACATCTACAACCCGACAAGAGTTCCGTGCAGAGCTTGTAGAGCGCGATGGAGGCTGTGTAATGACAGGCGACACGCAATGTGATGGAATACATATCATTCCATACGCACGTCAAGATATGGTGAGCTTACATCCTATATAATCACATAAACATATACATACCCCTCTTAGTGGTTCGAATTAATAGTCAACAGCCGCTCTCCTTACGACGAGGATGTGTCAGACCTCAACTCTGTGAATGATATCCGCAACGGCATGCTGGTCGACTCCGCTATCCATCGGCGCTTAGACTTATGCCAATTTGCCTTTCTGAAGGTAGTATCGTCTGCGACTGATGCTGTGCTACATTGACTTCGTCTTTTTGCAGACGCCGAATCCTGTGCTGGATATCGGAGATGTGCCAAATACCAATAACCCCACTCGTTATCTTAGGGCTGGAACTCAATGTCCTGCTGTTGAACGCTTTACCCTCCAGCTTCTTGTTGATATTCCAAACCCGGAACGTACGCAATTAGAGAGGACACGCATGATCGGACAGGATGCCGCCTTCAAGAGCGGCACCAATTTGCCTAAGCCTTCGGCCCTTCTACTCCATTATAGATATGGCGCTGCCGCTGTCAAGCTCTGGGGTCGTCATGAACACTTACTTTCGTCTGCTGGTCATCGCGAAAATATTCCCCGTCCTCCTGCTACAGTTACACCCTATCCTTCCGACCCTTCTACTTCTATTAACAACCGAAGCACTGCAATTAGAAAACGTGAACGTCGCGCTGATAATGCGGGTAGCAGTAAAAAGCAAAGAGGTGAAACCCGAGAAAATGGAGAAAGGACCGCTGGATATGAAGAACCGGATCAAGACGATTCAAGCACAAGACGTGTGATCGTTGAAGCCGTTGATGGATCAACGGGATGGGATGAAGACGATTGGATGCTATTTTTCCTGGCCAATACTAAAGCTGCGCATGAGCGTCGTCGGGTTCATGAAGAGGAATTTTCATCTCGTATCAAGACGTGGGCAGGCGGGGTTTCAGTTGGTTTAGGCTCTTGACAATGTTTTTCCTGTACCCACATATCCCCAACCGAAATCGCACCCAGCTTTAGAATTATGAACCTCTCTTGTACGGTATAGTAGCACTTTTCCTGAGAAACCTGTTACTCACGAATTCATAGGGAAAGGTACGGTGTGAACTTTGGAACCCCGACTCGGCAAATGGCGGGACCTCAGACATCAAACCTCCGCCGACCTTCCTCTCGTTCCCGTCTAAATAATCATCGCAATTCGGGACCGTCTCCGTTACTGCCCAAAATGAGTATACCATAGAAGGCTGGGATGGACCTTACTAATCACCCACTCGCTGTCAACTATCCGTAAGCGGTACTTGGCAAAATTGGCGTCCCCCATGAGCAAGCACCTACTGTACGCTTGACCATGGGTTACAAGGCTCAGCTCGCGGATCGACGGCTCAAGCTAACACCTCCAAGAAAAAAGAAGCCAAGTCCTCGACAATGTCCAAGCCGGCCTCTCTCAACCACTTTCGTAGACGTCGAACCAGTTCTGGTGTGAAGATGGCCACTCGTCGGTGAAGTTGTTGCGTGCTATAGGGATCGGTCTTTCTCGGACTATTTGGGCCCACCGCAGACAATCGTGGAGGAAGTGTGCTTGATGGTAAGCACCGCGGGTGCTATTCCCATCTGGCCCGACACGGTCCTCGCGAAACGCATCGTCGTCAGGTTCCTGCCCAACTAGCATATCCCTATGATACAGCCAGGTCAACTCTAACAAATACGAGGAGAACGGCGCGCGCAGGTGACAAATGACATGGCGTTGTACTACAGTAGTACTCGTAGTCGCCTAGTACGTGAAATCGTATCTGTTCCTTATCTTAGATGTAAAGGGGGTCTCAGCGCGCCATATCCTGGCACTTCGTCCACGCTGGGTCCCGACCCGACCGAGGTGTAGCTTCGGATTGATTGAGAACAATCGCCACCCACGCGCACATCCTCGGAACGACCCTGTCTTTCTTTTAGGGACAAGGACTGTCTGTCCACGGAACTCGATGCCGCGTTTCTCCATACGATTGTTCTGATGTCTTGAGTTGATTCCAGTATATTACAAAATAAGCATTACAAGTCATTTGGAAGGAAATAAAGGACAAGTAGTGCTCTAAAGCTGGTGGCTTAAATTATTCTACAATGTAAAGTTCCCATATTCCCATTGGAAACAATCCTGTGAAGACGTCAGGAACCAGCATGGGATCGAGTAAAGGTATACATACTACGCAATCATCTTGTCTCTTAAATGCCGGTACTTCGAGGCCTTGCTCCTCCGCAGCGGGCCATGGCTTTGAAAGTATACTATCGATGACTGTTGCAATCCCGTGGGTCGTGAGGCGTGCGGACCAAGAGAGGTTCGTGATGGTGTCATATTCTATGATGTTTCCAAGGTGGCACCGGCTCTCCATCGCATACCCGGCGATTCCACAGGTTGAGAGCGAACCAGTGCAAGTGCCCATTGCGATCGGATCTGCCGTGTGCCACACGTGTGTGATGTGGTGCGTTGATGGCTGCGGGGTAAAGCAGTGAGAGTGGGCATACAGATACAAATATAAGACTGGAAGTGGCGTACGGGAGACGGGAGGTGCAGCCGCTGCGCTGCCATGCGTTCACCTGGTGGCTCAAACGTCACAACGGGAGCACCAAACGTGATCCCCAGGAGCGAAGCAAGCGCGCCGCCAAGGGAGTGGCCAATGACCCAGATGTTCGCGTTAGGATACATAGTCGTGACGTTGTTGTATAAATTCTGTTACGCCAGAAAGTTTCGTTAGCGGCCATGACCGTACGCAGACGAGAGGCAGAGGGGAGGCGCATACGACACCAGTGGGGTAAAACAAACTCTCGTCGATCAAAGCATCCTCGACACATTCCTCGTTACATTTCCAGCCGCCACGGTAGCAGTCGCATACGGGAGTCCACGTCCGGCTGACACGTGCACAACAGCAGCTGAACAGGAGGTTGTCGTTCAACTTGTCCTTTTCTATCGTAGGCCCGCCGCCGACGATCGGGATGGACGTGCCCTTGATGGTGAGCACCACGGTGCTGTTGTCCTCCGTCGCGAACACGTACCCCCGGAAGCCATCATCATCTGGCTCCCATCCAACTGGCATACCCTGCCTCAAAAGTCAGCCACTACCACCACCAAAAAATAGAGAGACCGGGCACTCGCACGCGCCGGAGGAGGTGACGCACCAAGTTCCATTCATCCGTCAAGTTGTACCACCCGCTGCTACCAGGCTCGAAGTACGTATTGCTTGTCATCTTGGCAAGTTGAAGGAGAGTCTCGCGACGCGTCACATCTGGTCCGGGTACCTCGTCTTCTTGCCAGTCGAGCATGGCACTCTGTCCGCGCTTGGACACGTGCCGTGCTGCCAGAAAATGATCATGCGAAGAGGGGCGCGTCGTGCGCAGGGGAGAAGTGGGGATTGATAGCAGTACAGATGAAAGGCTGCTGGCTGGAGAAAAGTCGTGGGGTACGTCGGAAAGATAGACATTGGCCGATGAGGTCGCAACGTGGAAGTGCCGCAGATGGAAGTTCAGCGCATTGCTGGGTGGTCTGACGTGAGGGTGTTGGGCTACATGTACGGGAAACAGTTTGTTCGAGAAGAAGAGGGCAAGGTTTGCCAGAGGTATCGGAAGCAACATGCTGCTTGCCTGACCATAAAGCAGGGTGGGCCCTTTTGTGGTGGCCTCGGGCAGCTCAGTTGACTCCGGTCGCTGCCACACCACAATACACGTGATAGCCTGCACCCAAGCTGAAATACGAGTCTTGATACGAGTATTACAAAAGTTCATACCGAGATATCGACAGCGCAGAGTGTCTCAAGCCGCGATATGCCTTTAGCAGTTCAACGACAACGACGACAAAAAAATGTCGTACGCAGTACTACGCACAGCATCACGCCTTGAGCTGCGGCCAAGTGTTTCCTCAGCAACAAACACCCCAAGAACAGTACGGGAAGCAGCACAAACTGCCACTACTATAGCTTGGCCAACACAGACCTGGATGGGCCATAATGCATAATGCCCTCGTCTACCCAATCTTCCCGCACTACTGACACACACCACACCCCTTCTCTCTACGAAAAACGTCATTTTCGCGTTTCGTTCGCCCTGAAATGTGCAGACTCGCTGTGCGCCTGAAGAACGGCGATACTGTACAGTATCCTGAGAATTGACGGACGACGGGACGATGATCGGCAGTTTGAGTTGTCCATGTGATTACGTCAATTTGAACATGCATTCTTCCGTTCCAACACGCCCACGGCGGCCCACCGCCCAACGCTGAATATTGCGCTGAATCCCTGTCGATGACCGATCGATGACCTCTCAGCCGTATGTCAAGGGAAATTCACCCTCTGCATTGATCAACTAACAAATTTCAAATAGCCCCACTCAAACGTGTGCCCGTCATCAAGTCTCCCTACCATACTCCAGCACCGACCGCCCACCGTCATGTCCTACCCACCCTGAGTCATCGGAAGGCTCGTTGACAGCAGAATGTCATGCATGTCGCTGGAATTTTCAGGAGCTAACCAACCCATGTCGATGTGCGTCCTTGTGTACCATCCCCCAACGACTGCTGACTGACTCGATGCGATGTAGGCCAGGTGACGACTATCGACATGCTCCCTGATGAAGTCCTACTCGAAATATTTGATTTCTGTGTGGATGAAGATGCATTTAGAAAAAAAGACGTAGAGGCGTGGCAATCGCTGGTGCATGTCTGTCGACGATGGCGAAGCGTTGTTTTTGGATCACCGCGTCGGCTGAATCTGCGACTTGTTTGTGGAGCCAAAACACCCGCGAGGGACACGCTCGATGTTTGGCCACCCTTGCCTCTCGTCATTCGGGACAGTATCTGCCCAAACACAATTTTCCACGAGGAAGACATCATTGCAGTACTCAAGCGCCGCGATCGCGTGTGTCAAATAGAGCTCTCTGGTTTGAGTCTAGTATCGACGATAATACTTTTGGAAGCAATGCAGCGGCCATTTCCGGAACTAACAGAACTGCAGCTCGATGGAAGGCCAATAGTAGTCCCCGATTCGTTCTTGGGTGGATCTGCACTACGTCTGCGAAAACTCCATTTGGGTCGTAGTCTATTCCCGAGTTTACCGAAACTACTTTTGTCTGCCACGAACCTCGTCGATCTTCAAATTGGTTGTCTTCATCATTGCAGGTCCTTTTCACTCGAGGCGATGGCCACTGCCCTCTCCACGTTGACTGGCCTCCGATATCTTAGTCTTAAGGCCGAATTCCCAAATGCTCACCCACGACCGCCCCCAACACGCTTTCTCCTCCCTGTTCTCAACACGCTGGGGTATCGCGGGCTCAGCGAGTACTTCGACGACCTCGTGGCCCTCATCGATGCCCCTCGTCTCAATAACTTGGATATAACCCTTTTGAATGATATCGCACTCGACATACCACAATTCACCCAGTTTATCAGTTGTACATCAATGCTGGAAGCACTCAAAAAAGCATATGTTGCCTTTCAGGCTGACAGCGCTGGGGTCAAGTTCTCATCACAGACATCTAGCCACGGCGGGCTCAAAGTGAAAATTCCACGCAAAGAGTTAGATGAGCAACTTTCGTTTCTGCAGCAGGTCTTTACCTTGTGCTTGCCTCCCCTTTCCACGGAGGACCTCTACATCTACGAGAACATATATCCGGGACCAGTTTGGCCAGACAACGTCGAGAATGCGTTATGGCTGGAACTATTACACCCATTTCCCTCTGTGAAGAATCTCTACCTATCCAAGGAAATTTCTTCACGTATCGCGACTGCCTTGCAAGACCTCATTGGGAGAACTACGACAGAAGTGTTGCCCATCCTACAGAATATATTCTTGGATGGGCTCCAACCATGGGGGACTGTCCCGGAAGGCATTGAGCAGTTCGTTGCTGCGCGACAGCTGTCCGGTCGGCCTATAACTGTTTCCACCATTTCACCCAGGGAAAGAGACCTGATGCGAGGCTGGATTATGGAGTTCGATAATTGATAAATGCACCAGGCCTCAGGTAGCATGACGTCCGGACCACACTGGCAAGTCCTGGGAGGCTCGTACCACATAAGCAATACATACCTTACCAGCTGCAAGGAAAGCAAGTATGTAGAACATCCCGCCGTGACTGTGGTGCCTCAAAGTTCAATCGCGTAGTTTCGGGCCTGGCACAATCGATTATTGATCACACACATGTACCAGATTATTCTGAGGTAGATACATAGCCTATACAAAAGGTGATATAACGAACGGATGGTCCGTTGCAATGAACTTCGTCTTAGGTGACCGCTGACCAGACGTAAGCCACTCTCCAAGTTTACGAAAACGCAGCGACGTCTCTGTCACGCTGGATACTATATCATAACAGTTACGAAATGGCCCCTCTCTGGCAGCTGAGAGTAGACCAGGGCTAGTCCATTCGACATCGAAAATCAATTGCACCAAAGGGGACACGTATTTTACGTCAACATACTGGTATCCTCCAACTCTCTGCTATCGTCACAGGTCTTCGAGTAAACTGCCCATGAAGTTCTCTGACAGACAGTAACTAGATAATGGAGTGGTAAAGACAAGACGTTTCGCTACCAGGTGTAAGTCCGAAGGCACCGGGCGCCTTGGTTTGAGTTGCTGGCAGGCAAACGCTGCGGCCGTCACTGACTCACTGGCAGCCCTCCCTCTGTGATGTCTATAGGGTGGTTCCAAAAAGATGCTCATGCAGCTCAACGACTCGATGATTAAGATCTGCAGATCTTAAAAATTTCGATGACCACCCACGGCGAAGAATATAGCGTGCGGTGTCTCGGACATCGGCAGCAAATTCTGGTTGTGTTGGTCTTGATCCTGACTGACCCGACTCTGGCCTGTGTCCGATCATCGGGAAGAAGAGCTGCATGACCGATGTTGTCGACATAGAATTGGCATGGAGACCCATTGTCTTGATCTTCCAGAAGTTTTTACTCCCTGCATTGTTCCGAGTCAGAATTACAAGAAAACTATCAACTGGTTGTGAACCGCGATGCACGCGTGATGTCTTGCATGACAGTTAGAAGCGAAGAACAACATGGCATTGATAATGTACAGAAATTGGCGTCGGTTCATTATGAGAGGTGGATATATTAAGAGTAAGGGGGTGGTGCTACACGAGTACAACCTTTGTAACAAATGCGGAAAGGGATGGGGAATTATTAGTCTGGGTATATACTGTAAAATAGTTGATTCATGAAATTGTCATGCAGCAGAAAAAACGACATTATTCGACGTAACCTCATCACAATCTCCACGGTCAGAGGGCACGTCCAGTAGCGAACGACACCTCCGCCGGGTCCGATTCCTTGCTTATAGCGCTGAGCGGCACAAACGATATATCTGCAGTCATCGATCGGGCGGTTACGGGACTATGGAGTACCCCCGCGTCGTCATCAAATGGTGTCTTGAAAGGGTCAACTCCTCTGGGGCTGACGCTCGCGCGTGCGGAGCGGCCAGGTGTCGAACTCGGTGGGATATACAACTTGCTCGCATGTACCATTCGAGCGACCCCATAATGCGGCGGAAGCACGAATTTCGCGGGTCCCATCTCCACCGCGGGGCTCGGCACGACAGAGTCCTCGCCACCGACGCTCACGGGTACGCTAGGTTTGCGGCGCGCACCCGGGTCGACGGCTGGGAACGACGGCGTCGGGGGTGAGTGCCACCATGTGGACTTGGGCTCGTGCTGTTGCATGCTGGAGTATCGGTCGGCCTCCGCCTCGCCACCAATGATGCTCGCCGAGATACGCTCGATTTCCGGAAGGCTCTCGGTCCGCACCGACGCGGCGCGCTCCGTGGAGATCGTCAACTGCGGGCGGTGGGCTTGGTGAAAGCTCTTACGCACAGCGCCTTTGTCGCGCCGCAAAGCGAGGGTAAGGTGCTTCCGCCAACCACTTCCGCGAGGAAGCTTGCGCGAAAGAGAGCTAAACATGCCTCCTGCTTCTGGGGGCTGCGCAGCGGAATCGAAGAAGCTGTCAAACGATTTGTTTCTAGTGGCTGGCGTGAGGTTGGACAGAGCATGCAAGCGCTCCGGGTCACTGGGCTCGACGCGCCGAATCTGAATCGGCGTGATAGGTGTCTTTGGAGAGGCACTCCGCGCATCTGTGAGCTTCTCTTCGCGGAAGGGGATTATGATTCTGTCGACTCCTGTTCGCTGGTCGCGCTGAAACTTCCGCTGGCGCCGGGAATTGAAGATACGATGGCCATAGGAATGCCAAAAGATAATGACAAGACCCATGATCACGACCACAAACCACAGCAAAAGGAAGATTGCAAACATGATACGTTCTTTCTTGAGAGACTGCACATAGGTGTTGATTAGACGTCCGACTAGGCCGCCATCGGGATCGTCGTTGCTACCGACGGCTGCAGCCGCGATAGGCTGGCTTGCCGCATCCACCTCATCAGGAGATAAGACAAGTACGCTCTCGTTCACGCGCGGAATGTTGATTTGAAGATTGTCCTTTAGAAACGTGAGGGCATCTTCGATCGCATTGACCTTGGAGCCAATGATGCACTTGATGAATTCCTGCGCAGGCTGCTCCAAGAAGGTCCCGTTGAAAAGTGTCGAGACTGTATCCTGAAGGTCGCTGTAAAATGTATTGACCGTGTTGTTAAGGGTCGTGGTAGTCCCGTTGACCCATCCGAACAGGCCATTGTTGACAGTCGACTGGACGCTATCTATATGACTGTTGACGTCGTTTGCGTAAAATGAAGACTGATTGAACATGGTTTGATTGAGGGAGCTGAAGATATTGGTAGTTAGGTCGGCTGTGGCAGCGGTCGCTTGATCATGGAATTTGGCTTCTAGCGGGGCAAGGGCCAACAACTGAAGTTGAACGGAGAGAATGCCAAAGAACCCAATGAGGAAGCACGCAAGCGCGGGAGGGTGGAAAACATAGTGGAAAAACCAGCGGAGATTGACGTGCTTTGAGTGGCTGAGACGCAGGAGTGTGGCGATTTTGAAAGCAAGGCGCGTCAGGAGAGGATGAGTCGAGTCAGCATGAAGGATGAGCAAATTATGGTTTGAAAGTGTCATCGTTGGCTCGGAGGCTGGCCCGACGTGGACAACGGTTGGATCCGCCATCCAGGCCTTGCGAGTGTTTTCGAGATGACGCTGAAGGCACCACCACTTGTACCACTCGAGTATAGAGTAGCCGACCAGTAACACCAGCACCAGGATAGCAATTAGGATGATCCCAATCTTCGTAATTTTAAGCAGGTCGTGTCCGAGGTCATCGATAATTGAAGTATCGAGATTATCGCAGAAAGTAATGGTGCTGCGATCAGGAACAGGAAGAATTGAAGAGTTGAAACTAATGCCAGCGAATGTGCTGTTGATGTCTGCCTTTACCGCTTCGAACGGCGTGTCAAGCCTAAATCATGTCAAAGATAGCTCAAAAGATTTATATATAAAAAAGGCACCTACAAATCGTCGACGGTATGCTTTAATACGGATACAGAGGGCAAGGAAGCGTTAAGACTTGTCAAGGCATTTAGAAAGTCCGTGGGAAGGGTGACATTCTGGAGCGCATCAAGACTGGGTATGCTCAACTGAGGGGCCGTGATGTTGCCAAAGGGGTTCACTTTATTAATACCATCTATCGCAGTCTTGACCGCGGAATTGGCCGTTGTTACGTCGTTTTGAATAGACGTGCGAAGAGAGCTGAATGTACTTGTAAGGAAGGAGTTTATCTAGCAGAAACGTTAAGACAACGATGACAGATAGAAGGTTGGTTAGATGCACCTCTTGTGTTGCACCAATGATCAGAGAGAGCCCTCCCCCGACGACCAATTCCAAAAAACACAAGAATGTTGAGCGATAGATATCGACGACGAAGTTGATGACGGCTTCCATGATGGTGAGTGAAAGGATAAGGGCCTCTCGAGCCGCATCCATCGAGGCGTTAACTGCGTCGGTGATTTGCTCGTTTGTGGCCAAGGCCATGAAACGAGGCATGCTCGCGGCCGAAGATGCAGCTTTCTGTGCGGCCAGACAACCCGTGAGAAGGTCATCCTTGGCATTGTTTATGGCTGTCTGCGCCGAATCCGAGGACAATTGGAGACGGAACGCGATGAAAATGAGAGACAGAATGGGGTATGCTAGCCATGTGAGGGAGAGAATGTGAGAAAGTTGTAGATATGGGGTAAGACCGGAATTCGATACAGGGGGAGTAGAGTCATATAGTGGAGGTGGGGACATCCAACGAGTGGGTGGTGTAGAGACAGACATGCGTAGGAGGCGAGAGAGGATAACTTATGGTCGCCCAGCGACAAGATAGGGTAAGGAAGCCAAGAGACAAACGTGAGGGTCGTGGGGAGCGACAGAATCCGGAGGAAAGGCCCCAAGAATTGCAAGAGGCCATGCTTTTGAGGCGAGAGGACTTCATTGTGTCTTGTGCACAGCAGACACGAGAGGCACTCTTCACTGACCGACATTGTTCTGAACAACAATTGCGATATTATGTAATGGCCTGGTCAGAGCATGGCACAACGCTTCACTTTAATTAGCCAACTTTCACAACAACTCTCCGTCTTTTCTCTCCAAAAACAGCATTCCATCGCCAAATAAATACAACACCAGTGCCGTTTTCGAGTAAATCCATCACCGTACGGGTAGACAAGTACATTCTCATCCCGCGGACAATATTGAAACCCCGAAGGACAATACAGTAATTCCTAACCCAACAATGCTATGGCGACCCTTTAGTACTGCCAAATCGCCCACTCACCCCCAGCTCTGCTACGTTTGAGCAGATGCGGAGCATATCGTTTCCTAAGGAGGAATTGTCTTACGCACCTCTCCAGGCGCCAACAAGGCGCCTCTTGATTGACGAACGTCCGCGGTTGTGCGCCATCCCGGGCCCCTTGTGGCGGGAAATCTCATCTGGCAACGGCGAGGTTTGAGGTGAGGTGAACTCCACCTCGTGAAACAGGGCGTACCCTGTGCTTTGCCCGGCTGCTGTAGTCATCGGACGGCGACTTTGAATAACTCCAAGAAATGTTTTGCGACACTTTTACCAATATGGCATTCCCGAATACACGCTGACTGAGCAGCCCGTCATTACTTGGTCCAAAAGTGCATGCTACACGTTGCCCAAGCCAATCGGACGGCACGAGAGACGCCGTCAAAATGCTAAGATGATCATATCGATCACACATCCCTAGTGGAGCATGAGGTCGTTTGTCAAAACTTTGAAAAGGATGTGTCACCCCTTACTGAATGGGGGAGAGCAGTGTAATCCATTACAAAATGTGCGTCATAACCGGTCTGCCGGGTCTGCTGCGCGTTAAATGATGAACCGTCGTTTCAACACGGTTTGCAGGTTTGCAGTTCGGACCAGAGGGTCAATCAGGACCTGACCAGAACCGTTGTATTGAGAACGAGTGGGGTTGCATGTGGTCCATCATCGGGACTACTCTATCAAGAAAGAATCACCGGAACTTTCCAGAGCAGTTCCTGATTTCGGCTTACTTCACGCTCCATCGTGCCTCTCGCCTCTTTGTTCGCGGCCTCCGATGATGGTCCCATATCCTCAATCTTCCAGCCACGCGCCTGGATCGGCCCCAGCATCCGATGCGGAACAAATAGTGACAGGCACTCTCTGGCAAATCGGCGTTCTGAAACCGTACAATTGACATAGAATCAGCCTCACTCGGGCATATCGACGTTCCAAATAACTGCAACACGTAGCGCAACTGCGTATGGCACGGAACCTGATGAACACATGCGCTTCGACTGGCTTCGACTGACTCTTCGGGAGGCTTCTGCTCGTGAGGAAAAAGATAGGCGCTTGCTCCTTGACGTGCGGCGATGATGTTTCTGCGACAGTCATCGACCTCCGCTGTTTCCCCATACTGTTTTTCCGGGTTCTCCTTCAATGTCTCTCTGACACAAAGCTGATCCGCCACCCTATCCCCCAAGGATATACTGGCACACCCCTATCAGCTATAATATAGTGATCAAGAATGCCGGTTGTACTGCTGTATGAAACCGGCTGTAGCCATGGCTGTCATGATAGATCTGGCACACATACTCGGGGTATAGCCCGTCTCCAGTGGCAGTCTATTCGACGACGACAAGTTCTTGATATTGTACAAGAAGCGAGTCGACGAAGACACCCTTTTATGGGATACAAGCGGATTACGATAGCTCTTCTCCGCCCCCGCTTACGCTCCGATAACTTCCGTGTCTGAGCCGGCGAAGATCCCCCAGTGGGGTGGACATGATTGTCTGACAGTTGTATGTTGGAATGCTGCCGCGCTACAACCGGGGAGTCTCTACTGTTTCCGCAACACTCTGGCCGATCACTTGCTTGTGTTCACTCCTTGTTGCGCATGATGTTCCGAGGATGTTCCGACACCCAAGCCATGATTTGAACAGTGCTGTAGTGGTCGCACCTTTTGGTTCTTCCCCTATTCTCTCTGGTGATGCCAACTTCTTCTGGAAGCGGTGGAGAAACTTCAGTCGGTTCTCGTTCTTCCTTCTCGCTACGTATCCTGCGTTGGCGCCTGGCCCGTCTTGGTGCTGGGCGTAACTGGTCAAGTTCGCTTATGGTGCGTATCGCTGTGAGAACAGCCGTCCATCACCGTGCATCTGGGAAGGCTTACAATGTCACGATGTTACTGTACTACAGACCTAAGAATCACAGATCCAGCGGCAAAAGGGCATCCGCGACTAATATTGACGACGCCGTGACGTGTGCCAGCTACGGAATATACCCCATGGTACTTTCAGCCTCCCTAACAAGCCCCTTTTGCCGGATAACGCAGACTGTCCACGACATCTATCCCGTGTCTGTGCAAGCCCACAACTCCGTAGCCTGGCTTCGGTGAGGCAGCCAGACTAACGCAGTGTACGGGAGCAGATAGGCCTTGGTGAGTTTTATTTCAAAAAAGTCGCCGAAGGTGTCGTCGCTTGCGTACGCGACTCATCCACGGTGCTCTCACGTTTCACACCCAATCGCGATGGAGTATATATTCGTCGACGGCACACGTACCATCTATCCTATTCGGTTGCATTCGTTTCATCCTCAGACCGACTGCAGCGGGCTATGATCTAACAAAGAGTGAGTGAATCGATGTCTAGCTAGTGCCACAGAATGAAAGATACCCACCGCAGGAGACCTTTGAGCTTATCCGCCACTGTCTTAGACAGCATGGCATTACGGATCATGTACTCTCACGATGGATGGCACGGTCCCCATCTTCCACCTCCCACTCTACAAAGCCGTGTGAATAGGCCGAGGTGTACGGTTGCATCAAGTACTGTAGCGCCCCTTAGAATCCTCTGGTGAAACTGACCGATAACGGGTGTCCGTTCCCTAGGTACTCTCATGCATTTTGACTCCCGCGACAGTCACTATCCGAATCTGATATGATGCTCTTACATAGTCCCTTAGCGTTTTTGCGACAGGTTAACCCAAAACATTCTGGTATGCCTCGAGCACTGTACTGTACGTTCCTCCCACGATTGGCCTCCGAGAGATGCATAATTGGAATGTACACAAGCTAACCCAACTTACCAGTTGCGGTTCATCCCAGCCCCCGCGAGTTCGTTCGACGTGTGTACGTATATCTGACTGAAATAATAAAAAAGAGAGAAAGAAACTATGTGCAGATTAGCAGCGACCACGCTCATCTGACCTAACGCGTGCCCGTCCTCAACGCCCCTCACCTCCCCTATACCCACCCCACCCCACGTGGACCGCCAGGACGAGAACGAACCGGTCAGCCTGAGTACGTAGAAACCCGCCACCTATCCCCACTGGGGCCGCCACCGCCACCGCCATCCCCGAGAGCCCC
The DNA here is from genome assembly GCA_015178965.1 of Russula ochroleuca. Classification (NCBI taxonomy): domain Eukaryota; kingdom Fungi; phylum Basidiomycota; class Agaricomycetes; order Russulales; family Russulaceae; genus Russula; species Russula ochroleuca. The sequence goes on from WHVB01000002.1 coordinate 1,830,039, forward strand.
GAAGCTAGTGTATGAACCGAATGTCCGAGGAAGCTCTTTCGTTCGTTCCTTTCATTTGTTGTTTCTGTTTCACTGAGAAATCACGGACTGGTATGGTTACGGCAAGTTTGGGGGTCAGCATGACTAGAGCCGGAGAATACGAGGGCGTGGCTGGTTCAGATGAAGAACCGGTTTATGACATACAGGTACTATTATATACTGCACACTCTTCGCGTATGATGAGAATTGCGTCATCTTATTAAAGGCCACGATATTTCGGAAACGCAATGAGGTCTCGCATGAATCCTTTGGCCGACTAAACTCATTCTTATCACGTGAGCCATCGCTAGCATAAGGAGGTTTCGTGTTGTACAACTAGATCGACGAAACAAAAAAAAAGAGGCGCCTTTTGACGAAGGTAACAGTCACACATCATAAGCAACCGTTTATCGATGATAGGTATAAATCATAAGAGAGAAACGACGGCACTTGGACGCACGAATCGGAAAAGAGAACCAGGGGTCAAAGATACTGAGTCAAGAAGGCCAGGCCCGGAATGGTAACATTCCCCTTCCGCCTGCAAAAGGCAAGATTAAAACGAAGTCTGGAATACACGCAAAAGGGGGCAAAAACATACAGTTCGCGAACTGAGTGATCGAGGCAGATTAAGCGGAATAACCATCAGACGTGAAAGGAAGCGCACCTCGAAGGATAAAGTTGGCCAACACGGCGAAGAAAAGGAAAGCGCTGATGATAACAGGACCAGCGATCTGGTCTATCATATGCCCTCAGGGTTTCCCACGGTCTTCGTAAAATAACATAAAGAGGGACGCACCGAAGTTACCCGGATCACGTCTGCGGATCATCGTGATGCGACGTTGGTACAGGACATACCCATACACCTATACGGTATGACGATAAGTGGATGGATGGATGGAAAGATTCATGAGAAAAAAGTTTTGCGATGAGTGAGATTGTTCGAAGGATACGTACCAAGATGCCAACGCTGATAGCGGCATACAAATACGCAAAATTGCTTGCGATGGGATCCTTCGACGCATTGAAAAGGGCAACGGCAAGCGTGCCAATCAAGACAGACATATTGAGATAAGAGACCCAAGCTAGTCAAAAAAAAGAGTCAGTCAGCTCTCCAAAGTCCAAAGAAAGCAAGCAAGAGCCGCTCCCAGAAGAAGAACAGAGACAAGACAGAACACATACTGCGTTCGTTCGCGAACCACACTTTACCCTCGACCCTCACGGGCGTCGGAGTCTTCTTCGGCACCCGAACGTGCGGCGGCGCAGTGGTGATCGAGTGATAGTCCCTCACGCTTGGCATCTGGCCGTCCTCCTCCTCCGGCTCGACGTCCGGGATCTGGTCCGCGCGGGTGTATCGCGATGGGCGGCGGGGCTTCTTGGGGAGCTGGGCGAGCGCCGCGGGGGAGAAGGGGGAGAGGAGATCCGACATCGCGTGCCAGGAGCGGCGGATGAGCGAGTCGTCGGTGCTCGTGCTTGTGCTTGTGCTCGTCGAGAGACGGGACATGGTGGTTTACGTTTGCGGGGGGGAAAGAGAAAGGGGATATCAGTAGTCGGTGGTGTGGCTGGCTGGTTGGCTGGGCCTTGCTCAGGAACCCTGTCGCCCCAAGGTTTGTTTTTGTAGTTGGTCGAAGGGAAGAGATTTGATATGCGTTCCCCTGTTCACGGCACACACGGGCCGAGACTCCGGTGACGCGATATGTCGGAAAATGATGTTTTCGTGATATTACTGTGAAGTACAAAGCGTAGAGTGTGTATATGGCAATGTTCATGGTGGTGGTACAGTACACTAAACGAAAGGATCACCCCAACGCTTTCCTAACATACTCCTTTTGCTCGGGCGTCAACCTGTCAGGGAATTTCACATCCCACTGTACGAGAAGGTCACCCTTTCCCGTTGCGCCCTTCCCCCTTATCGGCATGCCCTCACCAGTAATTTTTGTCTCTTGCCCTGGTCTCACCACTCCCGGTGGAACTAGCACCTGTAGCTTCCGCCCATCGAGATATTCTACCTGCTTCTCCGATCCACTCTCGTTTGTCAAGGCTTCGACCAGCGGAACCTCGACCCTCACGATGAGGTCATTGCCCGATCGCGAGAAGCGTGGGTGCGGTTTGTCTTCCACTACAAAGACAAGATCTGGCGAACTCCCATGTGCAGTCTCGTTCCCCGCGTGAGGGAATCGAATCTTTGTACCCTCTTTCCACCCAGGTTGCACAACGATATCAAGCATCTTCTCCTCGGAGGTGCCGTCAACCCTTCTCCGTGACACTTTCATATGTTTCGTCGTGCCGCAGTAGATGTCTTCGAGAGAGAGAGCTCCAAAGGTCGTGTGGTCTCTTTTGGTGACTCGCGTTTCGGGACAGGTTGCGGTTCCGTTTCCGGTCGCGTATACCGCGCGCCACCACTCCCTGGCATTCTACGCGGTGTAGCACCGAAGGATGTGAACGGTGCGAACGGCGTGAACGGTGATGGCCCGCCTATGTCATCGTCAAACATGCCCCTGTAGGTGTTGCGTCAGAGGCGACGTGAGCAGCCTGGGTCGTCGGTGCTCGTGCTTGTGCTCGACGCTCGGGACGTGGTTGGGGAGGAAAAGAGATTGTCGTGATCGGTGGTGTGGGTGCTAGACCTTGTTCAGGTACCCCGCCGCCCCAAGGTTTTTGTAGTTGGCCGAAGCAAGAGATTTGATATGTTCACGGTACATACGGGTCGAGAGCCCGGTGACGTATAAAAATGATGGATTCGTGATATTAATCGATGTGAAGTACAAAGCATAAAGAGTCTATACGATAGTGTTCATGTGCTGATACTACAGTAAACGAAAGGACTATCCCAGCACTTTCCTAACACCCTCCTTCTGCGCCGGCGTCAACCTGTCAGGGAATTTCACGTCCCACCGTACGAGAAGGTCGCCCTTCCCCTTTGCACCCTTCCCCCTTATTGGCATGCCCTCCCCAGCAACCTTTGTCTCCTGCCCAGGTCTCACCACTCCCGGTGGAACTAGCACCTGCAGCTTCCGCCCATCGAGGTGTTCGAGCTGCTTCTTCGATCCACTCTCATTCGTCAGCGCTTCCACCAGTGGAATCTCGACCCTCGCGATGAGGTCATTGCCCGATCGCGAGAAGCGTGGATGCGGTTTGTCCTCCACGACGAAGACGAGGTCGGGGGAGCTTCCGCCTGCAGTCTCGTTCCCCGCGCGAGGGAATCGAACCTTGGTGCCCTCTTTCCAGCCGGGCTGCACGGCGATCTCGAGCACCTTCTCCTCGGAGGAGCCATCTACCCTTCGCCGTGACACTTTCATGTGTTTCGTCGTGCCGCCGTAGATGTCTTCGAGAGAAAGCTTCAGTGGTCGTGTTATCTCTCTTTGTGATTCAGTTCTCGGGTGAGATTGTTGCGATTGCGATTGCGTTCGTGTATACCGCGTACCGCCACTATCATCCATGCCCCCTGGCATTCTACCCGATGTGGTGGTATGGAAGGTCGTGAACGGTGATGCGCCGCCCATGTCATCGTCGCCAAACATGGATGCCCCACCCATACCCCCTAGGCCTCCTAGACCGCCAAAACCGAACATGGTCCTGTAAATGTTGCGTCAACAGGCGACATGAGAGGAGAGACAGGAACGTGAAACTTACTCAAATATTTTCATAGGGTCTGATGGCGCGAAACCTCCTCCGCCGCCAGGGGTGCCGGATGATGTAAAGGTAAAGGTTGTCCCACCGCCGCCAGGGAAGCTGCTAAACCCAGAGAATGGGCTGGGTCCAGCGCCTGCGCCTGGAGAAGGACCGCCAGTTTTGAGGCCGTCCTCTCCGAATTGGTCGTATATTGTGCGTTTCTGCTTGTCGCTGAGGACCTCAAACGCTTCTGATATCTGAAATGATGAGCACGGGGTGGTTTGAGGGGACGAGAAGAAGGAGAAAGCTGACCTGTTTGAACTTTGCCGATGCCTCTTCACTACCTGCATTCCTGTCCGGGTGCCATTTCAATGCCTGTGATTAGAGGATGTGAGATCTGGGTGGTGGGCAAGAGGAATTAAAACCATACCATCTTCTTATATGCTTTCTTGATGTCATCGTCTGAGGCATCCCTACTGACGCCGAGTAGCTTGTAATAGTCTGTGCCCATGATCGTGTTGGCGGACGTGTTGCTCGGGCCAAGTTATATGAAGAGGAGCAACCATCTAGAGGGTCCGAGAATCTACGAGAACGCGGAGATAACCCAAAACAGGTTATCTTATCCGTTACATAACTCAAGTTACATTTCACCGCTTGATCCTACAACAGCGCTGGTGTGCTTGAGCGATCTATCAGTCGATACGAAGCTATGCGTTGAAAATCAATTTGTACACGTATTTCTTTTCGCATCGCATTGAGTGAATCCCATGGCTGTTCGTCACCGAGCCCACCGGCCACAGCCTTGAGAACAGGGCCCGTCATGTGCCGGGTTACCCAAGATGGCAACTTGCCCTGGTCTGTTCTTCTCAACCGCAGGCCACTTCTGCCTTAACGATTTCACGACTCATTCACGACCACCTAACTTAACCCCATCCCGGTCAGACGACTAATCACCATCATGCGGCGACCCCCCTTCCTCCCTTTTACGTTTTCCTTATTCTCTCTCTCTGCTGCTCTTTATTCTCCCGTCTCAAGGTTCGTTCCCCATTTTTTGGCGCCTGCCCGCTCATTTTCAACTTTGCCTAGATGGGGGCAAGCCATCGCTGTCATTGACGACGCCCTTTTCGTCTATGGCGGTAAAACGGATCCGTACAATGCTTACGGGTACGATTCCGCTCCTTGGAATAACGACCTCCTCTTCCTCTCCCTCTCTACCCCCTTCGATCCCTCCGCTCCTCCATGGCAGTATCTCGCGGGGTCTCAGAACTCCTCTTCCGCCCAAGGAACTGCCCTCGCCTGGCATACCCTCTCCGCATTCAACTCTTCCTTTTGCCTCATCTTCGGCGGTAACACGGGCCCGCTTTCCAGTGTCGTCCTGCTTGACAATGCCGACTCTGCTCAACTGCTCGACCTACTAGACCGTACCTCACCAACATTTCTCACTTTCCCCGACAATTGGGCAGGTGAACCCCAGCGGCGGATGCGTCACGCGACTGCCTCGGCAAATGGGAAACTCTACATCATCGGTGGTGAGGCCGCAGACGGCTCTGGCAACACGTTCTCCACCCATTACATCTTCGACCCCACCGTTCCCACGTTCACCCAACTCCCTACCCAAAATTCACCCCCCGGGATTTTCGGCCACGCAGTTGTCATCCTTTTCGACGGTCGTCTTCTTGTGTTCGGTGGCATTTCAGCAGGTCAACTCGTCCCCTTCGGCACTATTTGGGTCCTCGACACGACCCAGTCCAACTTGGCGTGGATCCTAGCCTCCATCGACGGGTCGAATCTGCCCTCTCCCCGCGCTTCCTTTGCTGTCGTGTTGCTTGACGATGGTCGCATTCTCATCCAAGGCGGAACGGACGCTGCCTTCCAAACGAACCTCGCCGACGGTTGGATCCTCGACCCTTCAAAAAATCCGATGACCTGGACTGCCGTTCCTGCCCTTTCCCAGGTTGGCGCCAGGAGGGATCACTTCGCGGTCAGTGCTGCCGGACAGGTTGTCTTTGGATTCGGTGCGTACTCGCTTCTCGATCTGGGCTCCGTTGTAGTTTAATGGGCTTCAAATAGGTTATGGCAATAGTGCCCCCGCAGACACAACAGTGCAAGTGTACAATCCTGCCTCATCGACGTTCCAGCCTACGTTCTCCCCAATGACCACCTCTCCAGCACATACCACTCTGCCCCCGGACCCTACACAGACCATCACCAATCCGCCTGGTTCAAGTCAAACCCGTTCCAACGGAGATCCTCCCGGCCATTCAGGCCCAGGTCAAAGTGGGCCGAATGGCGGCCACACCGGTTCACAAACGGGTGGCCGGCCGTCTAGCACCGGAAAAGGTGGGCCAGGAGGCGCCGGAAATCAGGTGGGCGGCGCCGAATCGAACAAGGCTGCTATTGCCATTGGTGCTGTCCTAGGTGGGCTCGGATTTACCGCAGGGGTCGCATTAGTTGTGTGGTACTTGCGCCAGCGGCACGTCCGCTCGGGCCATGCATTTGGTCCTCTCGGCGACCACGACGACGACGAGGCTCCACACTCGATTACGGCTGTCCACCTCGGTGGTATGCGCGAGAAGGGCCCGCGGATCCTTGCAGTGCCCCTTGGGCTTCTTGGCATGATCGGCCTTGGACGACGACACATGAATCGTTCGCGACGGGACATCCTCGCTGACGAGGACCGCAGCTTTGAGTGGGTCGGCGTCAGTCGCGAAGGATCCGGAGGGAGGTCGAGCGTTGGTAGCCGCAGTGCACGCAACAGTATTCAGGGTTTGTCGAACGCCATCACGGAGAGATTCGCGTCGATCCGCAACCTCGCGCTTGGAACGAGCTCTGCTCCGCATTCGCGGGAACCATCAACGTACCGGGAGAAGATGGGTGGTGACCCGTTTTCGTCCGAGGTGGGGCTAATGGCGCAGGGGCTTGCGAGCGACAAGCTGCCGGAACGGAGTCGGGATGGATTCGCGCTCTCAGGCCCATCACAACCGTACACCGACCCTTTTGCAGACCAAGAGGTGTCGTCAATGGTTCTACGCCTCTATGATTCCGAGCCAGAGGCAGGGCCCAATCACGCGCCTGAGAGGAAGGAGCGCTCCGCCACGGAGAAAAGGCCAACACCTATACTCACCACGCTGCCACCGCCGACCGATTTCGTACCAATGTCGCCACTCATAGAGCAGAGATCGCAAAACTCTCTCTCGAATTCGTCGTCATCACACCATACGAATTCAAACTCGGACCAGTACGCAGGTTCGGGCTCATCTCACGGCGCAGCGCGTTCTCCCAGACCCTCCTCAATCCTCGATCCGAACCCCCCGGCGAGCCCACCAATACGACGCAGTAACTCGTGGTGGATGCGCTTTGCGAAAGCACCATTGCTCGAGCGAAGAGGAACAGAGTCATCCTCACGGAGTGGCGGCTTCATCGACTTCCGCGACCCCAATCCTCCGCCGCGGCTGCTCACTATCGAGGAAGCGACCCACTCACGAGGCCCGTCAAACGGAACAGCTGAAGCGACGCAATCCCGACGGAGGCCATCTGCCGGCGCTAACCGTGCGTATCCGGGCACCCTTTCACGAAAACCATCGCTGTATTATGAGACACATGGCCGATCCGCATCATCGCTGCAAACTGCCAACACGGAGACGCTCGAGCGACTGGGTGGAACGATGGACATCGTGCAACGCGATGGCACGCTGGATTCGCAACACACACCCCTCACGGGCCTAGAGGACGAATTTGGCATCGCCTTTGGCGGCGGCGGCGGTTCCGGTAGTGGGAGTTACACGCAGCAGTTGCGAGCATTACTCGTGCGTGGTGAGCCATCGTACCATTCGACGCGGACGGAGAGCTCTTCGGTTTCGGCCTCGATTGAATCACCCATGGTACACTCGCCCCTCAGGTCCGCCGCTGGCAGCCCCACCAGCGAGCTCCCCCACCCGGCTTTACCGTCATCACCGACATCAGAGGAAGCTGGTAGTTCACCACGCTCGCCCGGGGTCGCCGAGCGCGTGCGGGTTTTCGAACGTCGAATGTCACGAGAGAGCGCACCACCTCCGCCACCCACAAACACCCGTCGAAGGGAAGAACGCTTGACGCCGCCACCTGCTGCTGCGGTGGCAGTGGCGCGCCCTGCGGTCCGATACGGACTTGTACCGCGTGCGTCGCTGTTTGTTGCGAACCCTGACGGTGCCGGGGGTCGCGGCTCTGATGGGGGATGAAGCAATTTCCCTATTGGGTCCCCGATTTTTTTGACCTTCGTCGCCGACATCGGGGGAACTTTGTTTGGGAACTGGGTCCGAGGTCTGGGGGGTCTCCAGTTGGGGTAGGCCATGACGCATGATCACGGCAACCAAACGGCGGTTTTGATCTGTGGCACCACTCCATGACTCGCCATCTCACAGTCACGTCGGCCGACGTCTTCCCTTCCCCGTCCTTTCTCCTCCCCTTTTCGGATCCCCATGGACCTCATGTGATGTGCCTTGCTTTTGGATGAACAAGCGGATATTTTTTTGGTATTTAATTACAAACCCTCACGACATAATTTATGGCTCGGATCTTTACTGACTGTACTGTATTCGCCGCTGCGGATCCGGTTTGATGACGCATGCCCCGTATTACGAACGAACACCCAGGATGGATGGTTGGCTTCCCTCTACCTACACACACTGTTTTTTGTATACCTCTCATGCTGTGCGTGTGTAATGTCTTTTCTTGACCTTGTTGTTTCCCTGCTTGTGTTTGTAGTAGAATTATTACAGTATCATTACGAATCACAAGATGACGATTGTATCATCAGCTGGCCCATAGGCCAAGCCCAGCCCTTTGGCACCGGTGTTTTGTCGCCAGTCCCCCCATCAATCATCGAATCATCCCCTACGCCTTCATGACAATCCGGCGCTTTTTACCAAATCTGAGTCGTGCCCCAAAGCAGTACAGTACAGTTACAGATCCCCCTCCCTTCCCTGCCTTCCTTCCTCCGATCATCAACACATCAACAAAACCAAAAACCGAATATCGAAAAGGAGGCAGAGGCGCGCGCCTTTTTTTTTTTTTGGTTCGTTCGAGAAAAACAAAACTGAATTGGGAACATTTGGTGGTTTTGGGTTTGGGTTTGACAAGACACGACACGACACGAAGGAACTTAAACCCTACAATACAGTACGGTGCCATGCATGCATGCACGATGCATGCATCATCATCGAGATGTCGATGGCTTGCCTGGACGGTCTGGACCTGTCCTGGACCTGTTCTCTCGCTCTCTCTCTCCCACACGCCACGCCACGCCACCCCGCTTATAACTTGACTTACCCCACGTTTTTCGCGCGCGCCAAGCACATTCAGGTTTCAAAGAAGCTTAGATGGCGGTGGAGTGGTTCGGCCTGGGCTGGGCTGGCCGAGCCTGAGCCTTGCTCTGTCTGTTATGCATGCGTGCGTGTATTCGTGCATGTACGCGTGCATGTCTGCCAGTCTGCCTGTCAAAGCGTATCTGTCTGCGTGACTGCCTGTCTGTCTACTCATACTCGCTTCTTCTACCTTGGCACCACTCAGCCATTTTTTGTTCTACTTAATTTTTATTTTTCTTAGGACGGATGGATATGGACGCATACTCCATGCTCCACTACATATGTCACATCCCTATGGAACCCCCACCCCCACGCCACTGACCGCCACCGACCTAAGTCCACCCATGACGGTGACGGACCGACTGTCTGCCTGACTGCCTGACCGATTGGCTGACCGACTGACTGATTGACTGGCCGACCGACAAGACAAGACAGGGCAAGACAGGGCAACAAGACAGACCAAGAAGACCAAGACGAGACAAGTATGGCATAGCAGCACACACACACACACACACACACACACACACACACCCCAGTCCAGTCCCCACGCTCCGCCACCACACCATCACCTGACCTGACCTGCCATGGCCGTCCCTTAAACACGTGAATGGAAAGAGGGACGATCCGCCGCGCCGGGAAAGTGGTGAGCGACCATGCGAGGAGAGGAGGAAAAAAAGGAAGGTTTCAAAGAAGTAGGTAGGTGGGAGGGTGGCGAAGCGAGCGAGCAAGAAGGGGGATGGTGGGCCGGTGCAGCAGGGACGGCGAAAGAAGGCAAGGTAAAGGAAGATGTAGGGATGGGGCCCGTGACTCGCCTGCAGGCAAGGGCAGAGGCGCAGACTTTGACTGCTTTGGCATGGACATGAGGCCTTCAGTCAGCTTCCGCCGTCGAACCGTCGAACCTTCCTGTCCAGCCCTGTCCAGCCTGTCTGCACGCCTGCCTTCCTTGCTTCCTGTCTGCCTGCCTGCCATTATTACATTACATTACAAACCAACAACCAGCCAGATACATACACACGCACGCACGCAACATGACCCTGACATGACTGGAGTGGCGACCAACAACAGGGCTTCGCTTCTATTTCCCTCTTCTTCCTAAACCTTTTTGTTTCCGGTTCCTTTCCGCGTTCAAGATATAGTATCATTGTTGTTTGTTTTGTTATCATTACCAAGTTATTTGTCTCCCCCTCCCACCTTCCCCAACCTCTCGTTCTTTATTCTTTCCTCGTTTTCGTTTTGAATAAGTCGAGAACAGGATTACCCCCGGAGACCCTTTTCACCCTCGGTTAAGCGCCCGAGATACCCGGAGTTGAGAAACGTTCACGCGTTCACAAGCCCCCATGATGCGTTCCTTCGCTGAAAGGAACATTCGTCGGCACTTGCTCATGACCGGGCGGAACGTTCCCTTTGAGCTTTCATTAACCAATGTTATGATAGAATCCATGGAAGTTCCCTGCTATCTCTTGATTGGGGTTGCTCGGGTCAGTCGGGTGGGCGGATGCTCCTATCTGTTTCCTTCCATGACTGGGATGTCGGAAAGGAACAACCCCGTTCACGAGGCCTCTTTAACATGAACCATCAGGCCATCAGGCGGTACTAGGAACTGTGATCAGGCGCCTGTCGCCTCCTACTGGAGTGGCGCGAGGTGTCTACCCAAGGCACATCGGGGGCGCCTTTCCGACGTAACGTTGCTCGCATGTCAAATCGTAAAAAGGTCCAGGCGCTTTCCCTGTCGTCCACGGTCTGGACCCACTCTGGGAAGGGGGCCACCGGTAATGCGGCGCGGGCGGCAAAGCGGGGGAACAAAGGGCCAAAATGTACATTTGAGAACCAAGCCTTTACTGTAAAAGTACATTCTACTGTGGTTCAGGCAGCATTGATTTGCTCTATGTAGCTCTTTGCCTCATCCGTCTTCGCGGCTTCGAGAATCTGGCGTCAGTGTATTGGTCGGGTCAGCACGGGGCTGACATGTATGGGAGCACATGAGCAACGCACGGCCAGGAGCTTCTCAACGTATTTCTGCCACGCCTCTTCCTTCGATATGCCCTTTCGCTCATTCCAGGCATCCCTAAGTAGGTAATGATGTGATGGGGTGCAAGGGTATTATCGGTCGGCAAATATGGCTTAAGGAAGCGAGGGTTGATCGGAAAACGCGCACCACTTGGCTTTACCCGCAAAGTCCAACAAACCGGGTCTCGGGATGTTGACGTCGCCTACAATGGCTAGATTCGAATGTAAGTGAGGTTCCTAAAAAAAATTGCACCCCTGCGATTGCGCCTTGCATCACACACCTTGCTTGTAGTAACTGTAAAACTGCGGTTTGTTGTTGAGGGTGGCGAGATAAGGCGATGAAAAAAAAATGGGGTGCGCACGTAGAGTTGATTTTCCTGTGAGGGCTGGATGGGACCATCCTTGGGAAGAGATTGTACGATCTCCACAGCTTTGTTGAATTTCGCCTCGGACATTGTGTGTGTGTTTCTACTTGATGCACGTACGTACTGTGGCGATAGTGATGGGGGGCACAAACGAGCGTTTACCCCAACGCGTGAGAGGTCCTCGGTCCGCTACGGCCCGTGTTGACAGCTGCCCCAGAAACCCACCCGCCTCTCCTTGGCGATAAAGTACTTGCACGGAATCAACACCCTCGGCGATCCCCCGACCCCCCTTGACGACATCCCCCGGCACCAATGCGCCCGCACAAGTCAAACAAACTCCCATTTCTTATTCAAACAACAAATACTCTGGTAATACTGTATTACAACCAATATCTATCCATTGAGGGGGGGTTCTCTGATCGAATTTGTTGGGAGTTGGGAAGAAGGGGGTTTCGCCACCACCTCTGAAACATACAGCACAGCACCGGAAGAAATACAAAAACATACGTTCCCCTCATACGCGCCCGTGGCGCCAAGTTTGGAATGTTTTTTTTTCCTTCGGTATGTTTTTGTCTTCTGTGGACGTGGCCTGAGACTTGCTGCTGCGGAGGGCGCTCGCGCCGCGGAGAGTCGGAGAGTGAGAGACCCGCCGCGGACCGGGGGCCAGTCGAGGCGAGAGAGCGCGCTCGCCGTCGATCATCAAAGTCCCCGCGAGCGTGGGGAGAGCCGTGCTTCTCGGTGCATCATACCGACGCGTCTCTTTCCTGCGCGCGCCTGTCCTCTCAGGCTTAGGGCTTCGGTGAAACGCCCACCCCTCCCCATTCGCTTAGCGCTTACCAGTGACAGCCCCATCTCCCTCCCTCACCCTCTCTCTATCTCTGCTCTCAACCGACTTTCGCGTTCTAGGATAAACTTACTACCCCTCAGGGCCCCCCAGGGGTGCCTTTTATCTTCTCGAATGGACTTTCTATTCCTGTCGCCGTGAAGCACCGAGTTACCCGAGTGTTTTCCCATTAGTGTGTGTGCGTGCGCCACATCTGCGATACGATTGGAGAAGGTTTCGGACGCTGTTGATGAAAAACTGTGTTTTTTTTTCTACAGTACTTTCTTCCGGGTTCGGTTCTTTTGCTCTTTGCCGATAGGTGAGAGTGGCTTCTGGGAGAACGGCGTAAGCGATTGTATGTAAAGTTAAAGTCCAACCAACCTGAAGGGACTGGGCCCTCCACTCACTCCGTGATCTGCCGAAGACCCAATTGGCTTACTTATCGTCCATTGCGTGGGTTCCGGATCAGTAGCCCCACAGTCATCAAGCAGCTCACATGGGCCCCCGACAACGGTACACCGTACACGGGATTGGTCTGCGTCCTTGTTCTCTAATCGGCTGCTCCACCCTTACTCTAGACCTGCACAATATCACTTCATTTATGGAAAGCGAGTAAGTGTGCTGGAGTGGTGTTGAGCGCTTGCCTAGTCTATCTTCCTCCTGTTCCTATCACGGTCGCCTGAAATACATTTATGTTTTTCCGACATCAGAGTATAACGTAACTTGCTGATCAATATCACTGTGCAGTCATTATGCCCACCTGTCATGGCCTTTTCAGGTATCAACCACCTTGCTCGGATCATAATCCGCACCCGGCGCACCGCATGCAATTCCTACAATTACAGTAACAGTGACAAATTCTCGTTATCAAGTTTTGATGTTGATGATGGGGCTGCGCAATACACAAAAACGTTTCTTTTCAGTTACATGGATTGCCTGTCCCACTGGTATGGAACCCTTTTGTAATAATGCCATGTGCCTTTTCATAGCATTCATTGCCTCTGCCCCCCTCTCACTGGCACGCACACCCCATTCTGTTGCTAGGCGCAGTGTACGATTTATGAGCCCATTGTCTCGTAAATGGCGATCAGGTGGGGGCGGGCGGGCACTGTCACCAGACGTCTCCGCTTCCTTGGCAATGAGCATCTGTCATGTTTTGATTATTGTTTTGTTCTGTGATCTTATTGCCTATCAGGACGGTGTCAGGTCACTTGTTTCGACGACGACTTTCGCTGACAGGAATCTGCACGTCTATATCAAGCCATCTGAAAATCGATCGATCGGGGGGAGGGGGGGAGGAGACGCGAGGAAGTCCCTCCATCGCACCACTATCGCACCCCTCGAGGGCGTCAAAGGGGGTGAAGGGGGAGGGATGTGCGCGCTCAACGAACCTTGCGCTTCTTTTTCTATTTTTCTCTGTTGCAACGCCCAGCGTCTGTGTATAGAACAGTTCCCAGGAACTTGTCCAACCAATGCAAAGTTTCACTTTTGTATTTTTTTATATTCTTGGGGGTGGGATTGAAAGGGGGGGAAGGGGGGATGGGAATGAATGAATGAATGAATGACGGCTTAGAGGCGTTCCCTTCTAGCTTAGTTGGACGTTTCTTCCCCGCCGCCAGGCCATGCAGCACACCACGCGTGAGCCTGATATCGGACAAAGGAACCAGGGCGTTTACGCCACCGAGATATTTTTTTTGGGATGGATTTCTCATATGTGCACAGACTTCGGAAGTATCACGGGGGGGAGGCGGACTTCTGGTGGGACTGAGTCATCGTCCCTTCCTAGGATCCTTTAAGCGTCGGCGGTTCCCACCCTCGGCGTCAAAATTTTCAGGTCTTACCTAGCTTGACGTCGACCTGACTCGAGGAAAGGGCAGCAGCGTATGTGGGGGTGGCTGAGGCGCAACAAGATCAAAAGCGCTTCTGGGGTTGCACGGGCTCGAAAGACGTCTCAGACGCCCTTGAGCTTTCCCACCTTCGCCTTCGCCCCCCCCCCCCCCCTCGTACCCCTTCGCCGGCGCCATCGCAGTTTGGGAAATCCAGCGCCCATTTAGGCTTTCCATCTCTACATCCCCGTAAGGGCCCAGATGAAAGTTCTAGTGGCTCAGCTCATCATGTTTCAGAATCATCCCACTCCCCGTGTCAACGAAATAACTACGCGATCAAATATCACCTCTTTCTCTTTTCCTGAATGATTGTCTGCACGTGTGCGGTCTCTCGGGGTCTGTCACCCCCCGGCATCAAGGCCTTTGTGTTTACTCCACTGCCGACAGTACGCAACGCCCCCTTAACGCCCCCCGGTGGCAACGCTTCGATGCTATCTTGCGACTGAGGAAGGCGCTTACGCCTGTCAATGGATCTGGATACCACCCGATTGGTGCCCAAAGGGCTGATACGCCTTTCCCCACGGTACAACGGTACGGCTGCGCCGGAAATAGCCCATTCCGTCGGCAAAAGAGAGAACCCATCAGGTGGTCAACGGGGTTGGACAAAACCCGTGTGGGCCCACGCGGAGACGGGTCAATGTATCTGTACGGTGTCTTTGACTTTTGAGGAAAAAGGCAGGAGGGAAATGAGGTTGTCGTCGTCGTCGTCGTCGTCCTACTGTAGTTGTCAGACACAGGCGGTAAGCCGCTGCGGAGAAGAGTAGGTAATCTGGCCAGACCCTAGTAATGATCTCGTCACAGCAATACAGTACGTTATTACTGTGTAGCCCCATTGTTCTAAATAGGTGTTGTAAGGTTGTAAGGGGGACTTGTTCCCCTTCCAGGAACTGACGGGCCCCGTCGCTGCATGGACGACAATAACTAGACGCGTATTGCCGGGGGTTGCACGATTGGCCCGATGCGAGGAACCTTCGTGGAGAGGTATGAAAGAAAGTCAGCTTATCCTATGAAAGTCCGTGATGTGACACATATGACAGTCACACATTGTCACACCCGTGACATCCCACTTTGCCACTGAACTGCCCCACAGTCTCCCCCATCGTTCGCTCGCCACCGACACCAACTGCTCCATTCTGACCTGACCACAAGATCTCCCATCAGCGCAAAGATAGGATGGCGCAACCTGCAGCGCCTCCGACACCTCAGGAAGTGTCACGCAAGTTGTCCATCCACTCGCCTGTAAAGCCCAAGGTGAGTTTCAGCGCCCGCCCTTTGTTACCACTCCAGGGTAATCGTTTATCTGTCATAAAAATGCATTTAGGTAGTGTCACATTCGAATGCCGCCGTTTCTGGCACCGAATCGGATTCGGATTCTGGGTTGACTCCAGAGCACACTGCCTCTAGCTCGGCACCACCGCTGCTTTCCGCCATCGCAGAACAACGGAGGGCGGGCGAAGACTCTGAGGATGACGAAGAGGATACTGGTGCGTGGCGCACGGCCGATGTCCCACGCGCCGCTGGTGACAGCGACCTCCGCGCGGGATACCTCTGGAAGAAGGGTGAACGGCGCAAGGTGCGTCACGAACAGAGAAGCCAGATACCCTTTCCATGACGGCGCTAATGATGCTTTCTCTTTTTGTATTATCTCTTTTCTTCTCTCCAGACTTGGAAGCGGCGGTGGTTCGTCCTGCGTCCTGCGCACCTGGCATACTACAAGACTTCGGCCGAATATCAGCTGCACCGGCTTCTCGAACTGCAAGATGTACACACGTGCACTCCCGTCGCGCTCAAGCGACGTGAGAACACGTTTGGCGTCGTGACCGCGACGCGGACGTACTACCTGCAGGCGGAATCGCAGGAAGACGCGAGGGCGTGGGTCGTGGCCATTCGCGAGGCCAAAGAGGCGCAACTTGCAAGCACGACCACTGCTGCGGCACCGGTCTCCACTTCATCGACCCTGCCGATCCCGATCCCAGGACGCCCGCGTATCCCCGCTATCACCCCATCGCCCCCCTCGCGGGGGCTGCACCCCATCACCTCGTCTGAATCGGATGAAGCCTCGCCAAACACGCAACGCATGTTGGCCTTATCGTCGTCCCTCGGCATGCCACCTTCTTCGTCTCCGAGGATCGGCGGTCCTGATGCATCGAAGGTGGTCATGTCCGGTTATATCACCAAGATGGGAAAACGAAGGAATTGGCGGAAGAGATGGTTCCTGCTCAACGGTGAAATGCTGATGTATGCCGGCAGTCACATGGTGAGCGATAACCAAGCCAGCGCCGGTGATCGATGTGGGTCCCCGTGCTGACCAGGGGGTGGGGTGGAAACGACAACAGGACACGAAGATGCACCGACAGATACCGCTGTCTCAAATATTGGACGCATTTGAATACGACATTCCGCCTACCACTGTACCACCATCACACTCTCGAGGGGGATCGGACGAGGTGGACCACACGTTGTTGAAGCACACGTTCAAGATAGTCACGACGAAACGGACGCTGGTGCTCTGCGCGCCTAGCGAAGACGAGGAGATACAGTGGCTTAGCGCAGTGCGTGCGCTCATCGCGCGGAGGTCAGACGCTGGCGTCGTGCCGGGGGATGTACAAGGCACGTCGGCGCTGAAATCTTCAGGGATCGATCATGGCCATGGGCAGATGATGGCTGCCGGATCGGGATCGGGGGGTGGAATGAAAAACAGACGAGAGGCGCCACAGCGCAAGATTAGCATCAGCGGCAGCGGTGCGGGCGGGTTTTCGCCTGGGACGGCCCCGATTGCCGAGGAGAGCGTCTCTTGAGAGGCGGCGGCTCAAGAGCCTTTTCTACCCCACGCACGCGCACTCGTCTGTTTCTTTCCTTTCACCTTCCACCTTATTTCTGTATGAACCGTCACACGCCGCACGCACCCTTCTTTGTTCGCTCACACTTGCGATTTTCGATGAAATGGGTACCTTGTCAAGATTCTAGCATTCATTCTATTCAGCATCGTTATTATTCTTACATACGTCTTGTCATGTGGGGGAAGGGGGGAGAGGGGAAATGGTGTGTGGCACATATGCTGACGATGTATGGCTGACTGTACGAAGAGTAAACATGATTAGGTGAGATTGGGCTTCCATTCATATGATTGTGAATGGTATAGTGCGCACTCATATTGATGGCTCAGAAGGCTGAGGATTGGCAGAGAGACGAAACGGGGTTGCGACAAGCGCGGAAGCTTTTGCAGCCCTGTATAGCCATATCGGGAAAATGGTTCCGCAGAATCTAGTGGGGCCCACGGGTAGAAGCACGCCGGAGGTTTGAACGCCGGGGTGGCCCATGTATCTCCTAGAGTGGACAGCGGGGACACGAGCGAGGATGGAACGATGTGCGAGAGAGACGCCGAGAGAGAGCACCGAGGGGACGGGGAGGGTGGGAGGAATTGCGAGAGAGTGAGAAAAATCGCTGCAAGGAAGGAGCCGAAAAGAGGAAACAGGAGCCGAGTGGACGGGACGATTGGTGCCTTCCGATCTCAGCGGCTAGCCGTAAATAACTAGAATCAGGGATTTAATTTGAAGTCCCGCGAACATGGACAGCCCTTAGGCGCCCTTGTCGTGCACGAGGCTGGCCTCACCGGGCCCTGAGGCACTGATACGTGGCTGTGTCACCCTAGAACTGGAACGCAGTGTTGTACTTTTCGATAGATGTGATGGTGTGAATCAAAACACGATGGATAGCGTGAGAAGGGGGGGATTTTCGTTGAATCGGGGGGAGGGGGGGCGAGGGGGGCAGCGAGGAAAGAAGAGGGGGAGGATAATAAGACAGAAGAGGAGTGAGATAAAAAGGAAAAGATTGTCGTCAAGGACAAGAGGGATGGGAGGACGGATGAATGGGAGTTGGACGGGGGAGTGACCGGGGTCTCGTGTAGATACACGTAAATGTGTAAATGTAAATATCGGCTTGGGACGCAGAGTCGGATTATGTGAGCATTCGCCGCACTACGGTGCACGTCTCCCCCGGCAAAGGTTTATAACAAGCGCTTCCGTTCCTTCTTCTCCCTCCGTCGCCCTCTCTTCCTCCCCTCCCAACTTCACCTCTCTCCGTCATTCAATCCCAGTCAAACCCTTCCTTCGATATCTCGTCAACCTGTTGCACTTACTCTCTTCCGCTGCAATGCATGATTCTCCCTCCTCCCCGCGGAGATCCATCGCACCTGCCCCACCAAAGCTGCAGCAGGCTAAGAAGGCCGGAGCGCCCAAGGCAAAAGGCGCGGTACGCGCCAAGTCTGGCTGCTATACCTGCAGAATCCGCCGCAAGGTTAGTACATATGTCCTCCTCCGCTCCCCCCCCCTCCAATAATATAACCATGCTGACTCTTCATCGCGTCCCCCTTAGAAATGTGATGAACGGCCAAACTCTGAGGGTCGGTGCGAGACATGCATCCGCCTCCGCCTTCAGTGCCTTGGCTTCGGCCAGAAACGCCCCGAGTGGCTTAAGGTATGTGTGCGCGCGCGCGCTGCTCGTTGTCCGTTTGCTGGGGATCTCACCGTATCTTTTTTTCCCACCCTTTTTTTAAATAGGAAAACAATAATGTCACCCAGTTCCGTGAGAGGATCAAGGAGTTCTTGGCGGCGCAGGGAATGATCAAGGGGCACTCGGGCTCTGGCACGCGCACTTCCGAGCAAGAGGGCATGCTCGTCCTCATCACTGACCACGGCCGGTCTGATACCTCGAGTCCACAATCCCCAGCGCTCTCTGTTGACTCGAGTGAAGATCATCGTCGACCTACCATTTCCAGTCTCCGTAATGATCCACATTACACTTCCATTTCTCTCTCTGCTCAGCACTCACATCTCGGCTACCCTTCGCATCGTATGTCGTTCTCGTCCGCGCGGGAGTCTTCGCCGTTGAACCTTCCCCGTCTTCCATCAGCTTATCATCATCAGCTCTCGGACATGGCGGATGCACGAGAAACGATGAACTCGGAGCAGCTTCTTCTTCCATTTTCGCCTCCTACGCCCGCCACCAGTAATATACTCCCACAGCCCCCTACCTCCTTAGTCCCTATGTCTCAGTCTTGTAAGAATCCGTACCGTTATTGAACTATGTACCTTGTACAGTACTCAATGCCCTTCCTTCCTTTGTTGGCAGGGCATCATAGTAATCAAAATCGCTATCCTTCTTATGCAGCACCTCCTGGTCCTGCAATTGCTCCACCTATTCTAGTCCCTAGTCAAGCGCCCGTTTCAGCGCCAACTCTGACATCCCATTTCACAAGCACTCTCCCGCCTTCATATCAACACCAATATGCCTATGAAGAGGAAGAATATGATGGTTCCGAACAATTACACTCTGGCTATATTGAGCATAGCCTGAATCACTCGATCGTGCCTTTCATAACTCCCCACCAAAGTGGGTTAGTAAAGCATTACCTTGACCACGTCCTCCAAAGGCAATATCTGTTGGCGGACTCCTCCATAGCGGAGTTTATTATTCGGACGGTGCAGCAAAATCCGGCCGTGCGTGATGCGGTGTGCTTGCTCGCTTCGCTGCATCAAGAGTCCCTCCGACGGGGAAATCCCTCGTCGACCAACGCACTCGCCCTCCACGACGAACCGTCCTCCGATTCAAACAAAACCTACAAGCGGATATGCGACAACCTCAACCTCTGCACTTCCGCCCAGGGGGGCTACACGGAGGGAGAAGCGATGGCCGGCCTCTTCGTCGTCTCCGCCTTCCTCTTCCGCGGCGGGCACGGCGCCTGGCAGCACTTCCTCGCCGTTGCCGCCGACTGGGTGTGGAACGTGCTCCACACGGGCGTGGACCCTGCCTCGACGATCCTGCGCTGCTCCGACTCGCAGCAGTTCGTAATCAAGACGACATTCTGGTTCGACATCCTCGCCTCGACCACGCGTCTCGAGCCGCCCCGCTTCCTCAATGTCTACCGCAAGCTCTGGTCCTCGCAACGCGGCGCCTACATCGAGGGCAGCGGCGGTAGCAGTGGCGGCGTGCACGGCTCGCAGCAGCTGCCGTCGCCGCTGTCTATGATGAGCGTGATGGGATGCGAGAACGAGACGGCGCTCGCGATCGCCGAGACGTCGGCACTAGCATGCTGGAAAGTGGCGCAGGAGCGCCAGTGCAAGCTCAGCGTGCCGGACCTCGTCGACCGCGGTCGCCAGATCGAGAAAGACTGTCTGTCGCGCACATCACCTTCGTCGTCGATGCAGCATCACCCTCCGCCGCCGCCAGGAGGCGTGCTCTACCCAGCGGGCGCTGGTGCTGGTGCTGTAGCGGACGACCTGTCAGCGAAGCGCCGCCTGACGGCAGATATATTCCGTGCGACAGCAAGGGTCTATCTGCACTCTGTCATATCAGGCGAGCACCCAGGCTGTCCCGAGATCCGCGATGGCGTGCACGAGACGATTGACTGTCTGCGGCGCGTGCCCGCGGGCAGCGGTGGGAGCGGGAGCGGGAGCGGGAGCAGCAGTGTGGCACGTTCGGTGCTGCGCAGTGTCGTGTTTGGGATATGCCTTTGTGGGTCCCTTGCGGACGACCCGGACGACCGCGAGTTTTTGTTGAGGAGACTCGATGCGGAGGAGCAGGCTGAAGGCGTCGGGAATTGTGCGTCGGCCCGCTTGGTCATGCAGGAGGTATGGAGACGGCGCGCTCCGTCGAGCGTCGGCGGGGGCAGTTGTGGCGAGTCGTCAGCGTCGACGGCGCCGTCGTCGTCGCCGCCTCTAAGCTGGCGGGAGGCTACGCAACAGTTTGGAGGCGAGTCGCTCTTACTTGTTTGAAGCAGAGCAAGAGCAAGAGCAAGAGCAAAAGCAAAAAAGCATGCATGGCTGGGCTGGGGCATAAGAGGGGGCGGGGAGGCGGGTGGCCAGATGCGATTGCCATGCAGGAGCGAGCCTACAGTCCAGATGGATTGCCTTTCTCCCCCCCTCCTCTTTTCTTTCTTCTCGGCATCATCATTGGGAACGACGACTCGACGACTCGGACACGAATACCTACTTATTCTTGCACGCACAACTCACACACAACCAATGCCTCCTCCTCTTTCCCCCCACACGCACCCTTCTCTGGCTCGCACTTCTCTCAGGAAAGACCATTTATGCACGCGCTCCGCCTTGCCTCCCCCCCGCCCCCATGACCGGGTACGCCGTTGTTCAAACACGCCGCAGCCGATATTTCGCCGGGCGGTCAAATGGTATACTCCGGGTTGTGTGCCTCGGAACACCCCCCCATCTCCCCCCCTGAGGATTGCGATGCTGCTAAGTGGTCCGCTGACAAGCGCGAAGCGAGGCGCACCGCTTTGGCCAGTAAGAGCTTCTTTTCTCTTCTTTTTGATTTCCACACGCCCCCCTTCCAATTCAAGCGAGGATTCACAATGGCACCTGACTAATCCGGAATCATTTTTAATTTGGACGAAAAAGGAATAAAAAGAGCCAAAAACCGAAAACGTGTTTTTATGTTGATCTGAGCAAAAACCAATTCCCTCCCCCGTGTGTCTCCTCTCCGTTGGGTTTGTCTCTCCTCTCTGTCTCGGGCATCTCGCACAACATTGCTATGACCTCTGTGTAGTTACATCCATCTACTGCTATGCTAAATCGACAGCTGTGAACCATTCATTGAATAGGGGTGATTGTGGAGGCCACCTTGCCATCTGTCAACAACGGCAGTTTTGGCTCTTGCTGGTTAGTCGTTGTAAGTTCGATAGGTGCGATGCAGGAAGCGACTGATGTGACTTTCTGATGAACATCCGACTCCGTTGCGCCCGATCGGGGTTATGCTCAGATCGTGCAGTGTTGATTATTTATTCATACTTTCCCGACAGGCGGCAGTGCAACAGCGGTGCAAACGAGTCAGGAGGTCGAGAGATGCTGAAATCTCTACAGAATTGTCTCGGGCTCCGTCAAGTCGCGAGTCCTGGATTTGGAATGATCGTGTTGTACGTAACCATCCTCGCCTCACCCGTATCTACTGTCACAGCCCGGGGGAGGTCATGGCGTAGAATGAATCCTATAGCTGTAGAAAACAAGGCTTCCCCTAGTAGGAAAGATGCAAGAATGTGCGAGGAAGGGGGGGCGAGAACACAATATGGGAGAGTCTGGACGCTGTTACCACACCCTCACACCCAACCTTCTGCAATGGAGGGGTGCCTCGGGGGAGTGCGAGGGACCCGGAGATGGTTGCAATAAGTTTTTGTTACGTCGGTGGTGCCCAGCCCCCGGGCGCTAGTCAGTTGCGAGATAGAGATCGACCAGAATGTGACGCGTTTGATGGGGCTGTTGGGGCTAAATCATGATGTGGCTTGGAGGGGCGGGGCCGGGAGGGGAACGAGTCAAGAGGCAAAAAGGCAAAGCAAAAGGGCTCGTCGGACATTCCACCAGGTACGAGGGGAGGGGAGGGAGAGACGCTTGCGGTGGAGGAGAACCGAGCGAGCGGAAGTAATAATCGTTGATCGGAGAGGAGAAAAGGACGACGGAGATGGATGGGGGAAATAATCGGCCGCACTGAAAGCGAGATAGATAGAAACTCTGAATCTTGGTAAAATCATCAGCGCGTGGAAAAGGCAGCCAAGCCTCAAAGGGGCCATTTGAAGAGGAACGTAGAGAGCGAACCGGTGAACGGTTCGGCGAAAGCGGTCCAGTCTGCTGAACTAGGCCGGGGGAAATCCATGGCTCACACCGGCTTACCAAATAAGGAGGAAGCAAGATTCCCTGCAGTTCCGTCTCGTCCGTTTATTTCACCAGCAGCCTGTCCCAAAGATCGTAAAAGAGATCAAAGTTGCATGTCTCCCTCCTAATCTTCCCCCAGGTCTCTTACTCACTTTGCCATCCTTTTTTTTTTTCTTTTCCTCTTTCTTTCCGTGTTTCCCCTCCCCCGCCGCCCCTCTTCCCACGTATGGCTCAGTCTCCTATACCTGACAACAATACCGAAAACTCCTCACCGTCCGACTTCCACTCCTCCGTCGAGACGTCCCCCGCAATCGTCCCCCTCTCCGAACCCCCAGCCTCCGATGGTGGTCATTCCCCCTCGTCTTCCTCCACACGTCCCTCGCCGTACCAACATAGAAACTCCCTCGACCTCCAAAGGTCCGCCTCCACCGCTGGGAGGGGCGGCTGCTGGTGCGTATTTGTTCATCAAAAGTGCCTTGGCGCGGCCGTCTGTAAATTCTCATGGACTTTCGTTCTACCTCCATTAGGACCTGCCGTCTCCGACGAAAAGTACGTCTTCCGTTAGCGCGTCGCCGCGCCCCCCCACATGGTCGATGCTAACTCACCGGCCCGCTTTTCCCGCTTCCCAACCTATTGGTGTGCCTTAACCTCCCGTTACCCAGAAATGCGACGAACAGCGCGAAGAAGGTGACGCTTGTCGTACCTGCCGTCGTCTGCAACTCGAATGCCTAGGATGGGGCCCGCGCCGGCCAGACTGGATGCGAGTGCGTCATATTCCTCCAGTTCGGCCTTTCGGCCTGATGACTTGTTGCTGACTCACCCCGGCGCCAACTCATCGACAGGACAAGGAAGCTGTTCAAACCTACAAAATGAATATCAAGACACATCTGCTGCGCCTCGGGCTCATCCGAGGTCAGCCACGGACATCTCTCACCACAGGCCCGTCCACTCGAGCGAGCAAGCTTGTGGGCACACCAAATACGGGTCTCATCAGTGGCCTTGCTGGTGGCGAACGCGGGTCGTTCCCTTTCCCTGATTCCCAACAACCCGATTATCCGTTCCCGTCAGGCATGGCATCCATCCCGGGTAAGGAATGATTCACTTATCTGTATTCCGCCCTGAATATCGGATTCACATGTCAATCCTAGGCAATGCTCCCGTCCCGTCCCCTTCAGCTGGCTCTCCTTCCTTGGAAGCATGGGTATCGAACCCATATGACTTTTCTCAAGTCATGTGTCCCTCACCCTCGCCAGGTTTTCCTGGGACAGGCGACTGCGGCGGGCAGCTAGCTTTGCCACCAGAGCATTTCAGTAACCTTCCAGGAGGGGGCTCACATTTCCAATGGACAATGCAGCCGGCAGGACTCACGGACCAAGATGCGGCTGTAAGGCGTGAACACCTCGCGTATTACTTCAATAATGTGCGCGGGTTGCAGTTCTTATTTACATGCAAGACTGCACTGGACGCTGTGCAGGCTGTGAGTACCGACCTGACTTTTTGGCCTGTATCTGTAGACCCCTGACGCCATAACACAGGTTGTTTTGCGAGAGACTGTCGGCGGGGGTGCCCTGACAGACGCTTTGTGTGCAATTGCGAGTAGGCAATATGCAAAGACGCAGCGCCGCGCATCATTGCCGACGGATACGAGTATGATGGAAGAGACGCAGTCGCACCTCTTCTTCAACCAAGGGGCATACCAGCTCGATGCAGCCCGCAGGCAAGGGCGGTGTACCCAAGCCGAAGCGATGGCAGCGATACACCTGATTAGTTACTCGCTGGCAGCACGCGGAGGTGTTATCGCAGGAGTGAATGCAAGCGTGGGAGGCACCGAGTGGACACCGATGCTCGAACTGGCATGCGACTGGCTCGCCCAAACAGGAATGCATGTAGACGAAAATCCCCGCCTGTTCATCATGAACATGCCGCTGCCGGCAGCGTATGCCGCCAAAGTGACCATGGTTCGTGCTGCGCCTGTATACCCTCGAGTCATTCCGAGACAGATAAACTGACTGACTGTAACAGTGCATGGATATCTTCATGGGCGTTACGCTCCAGCAACCCCCACGGCTCCTTGCCCTATATCGAAGGCTGCTGACGGCTACTGGCACACCACATCACATTTGGGGAGGACCTTTAGGTGGCCCTGCGCCAGAATGGGAACTTTACGTCCCCCTACTAGTAGGATGCACGGAGCAAGTACTGCTCGCGTTCGCCGAGATTGCTGCCCTAGCGCAGTGGAAAAACCATGAGGCGCGCGACGGCAAGCTCTCCGTTCGCGAGCTCGTCATGCGGGGTAGTGTGATCGAGCGGGGAATTAGGCAGACGATCCTTGACCCGATGGCGTTCGAAGGGAGCCGTGTGGCGCAAGCGAATGAAGATACTTGCCGGCGGATCCTGGCTACGATTCTCCAAGAGAGCGCACTGCTATACCTCAACACGGTCCTCAGTGGCAACAGCCCAGGTGAGTCCCCGGGCGCGCCCATGTCTGTCAGCAATAATTTTTATGGGCGCCCATATAGGTGTGCCTGAAACACAAACTTCATTGAACAATATCTTGAACCTGCTCAAGCACATACCTCCAGGGAGGCTTGACCTTGGGTTAGTGCTCCCTCTGGCCTTCGCAGGATTCATGGCGGACACGCCGACGGCACGGGACATGATACATAAGCGCCTGCGGCAGGTGGGATCCGTTTGCGCGAGTGTGAACGTCCGGCAGATCGAGAGTGTGATGACAGAGGTATGGTCGCGGAGGGATGCAGGGCAGAGAGAGGTTGAGTGGCGTGATGTTATGCAAGAACGAGGACTTACGCTTCTCATGATATGATCCGTTAACGTGCGGAGACGACGACTATGCATACTATGGACGGCACAGCGAGCGGTGATGGTGTGCACGAGTCCCTAATTCATTCATCTTTCAGTAGTGATCATTTGGTATATTGCGAAGGACTAGTCTGAGGTCCCTTACCCATTTACTGTACTTTGTTCGATTTATGTACGCTGCTTTAGTTTATATCCGCAATGCAGTGGCTTATTTGGCGACATGGGAATGCGCAGAGTGATTGTTGGCAAGGGACGATAATAGGTGATGGTAGCGGGGGAGAAAGGGGGAAGGGGAGGGAGGCCATAGGTCAAGGAGAGGGAAAAGGGGAAGATTTTGGGGGGGACGTGTAAGATGATACGGTTGCTATATACCGATTGACCGGGATATACTTGTCTCGGCCACGTGAGTCCTTCTGGGCGCTGTTTCTGACTCAAGGTTGAAGCACATACAGTGACATGCTGGCTTCCTCCCCGCCCAAAACAGGTGATACAAGGCTAGCAATTCCTCTTTTTTTTTGATTCTAAGGGCGTGGCGTGGGCGCAGGCCGGCGCCCTGATTGCGCACACAATTTTTGGGCTTCACCGGGCTCACGTTATTGCGGCGGCGGCGGTGGGCGCTCTTTTCCCCGGCTTTGCGCAATCTCCTCGGGCGCTCGCGGCACCCCCATCCGGCCCGGTTCAAAATTCGTCAAATTCGATGGCGTGCGCGCGATCACGTGTCTGCACACCACGTGACCAAACACGAACCGCGTTTGTCTGACCAAAAATTGATTTTGGTTGCAAGTTTGCATTCGCCTCTCATCACTCTCATGTTCAAGGGCATCCTCCCCCCGCGACGCGTTCCGTCGACAGAGTTTATCATTGTGAGCCCCTTGGTTGAGAATGGCAAGGAGAACTTGCCTAGTCCTTCGCCTGCCCATCCTGAGGCCGCCTCGCCCAACGGGAAGGCCACTCCAGCCACAAAGTCTGCCAAGGCGGCGGCTCAGGACAAGTCAAAGCGTAGGAAGGGTGATGTCTCTCATGCAGCGCCCACCTCGAACTCCACAGATCGTGAATTTGACCGTCTCCTGGTGCGCACTAGGGATCAAGCCCACTCAGCAGCAACGTTTACTCACAACGTTTCTATTTGTCTCAAACAGGATGATCTTCAAATCCCATCCACACTTCGTCCGAAGCTGGCGGGAATGGAGCCTGCCGTCAAAGCCGCCATGCTAAAGTCATCTCACGTTCTCGGACCAGCAGCCACCGCCTCCGTGCCGGCGCCCGCCGCACGTGGCCTGCGCCGCGTGCAAAGTGGCAGTTCCATTAACATTGAATTCCCCCTCAAGGGCTCTGCTGCTGTCCTCGACCATCACGCAGCCAAGAAGGCTACACCGCCTGATGCTCAGGGTGGGCCGAGTGGCGCCACCGCCACCACCGCCGCTTACTCTCACTCTCGGGGTGTGTCGGTGGACGTGGTGTCGCCCCAGCGCCCAAAGTCGCGCTCCGGCTTTGTGGCGGGTGCCGATTCAACTGGCAACACTGCCCGCGGGAAGGTTTTATCGCCCTTGCAGTTTGTCAGCCTGCTTACGGGCAAGTCGAGCCTTGAGCTTGAGGTCGATGTAGTAAAAAAGTTACGATTGCTTCTTCGGAACGAGGCGGCGAGGTGAGTGAAGGCGACCTTTGTGAGGGATGCCGGTGTGTGTGTGGGCGCTGATGAGCATTTGTTGGCGGCGCGTTCTTCGTACAGTTGGTCCCAGGATTTCCTAAAAGCGGGTGGATATTCCGCTCTGCTTACTCGGCTCAACGAACTACTTGAGGTCGAATGGCGGTAAGCCTTTGTTATTATTGTGATCAGCCTTGTTGTTGTATCTGAACCGTTGTTTCTAGTGAGGAACAACACGACGACAAACTCCTGCACGAGCTCCTTCGTTGTCTAAAGGGATTGTCAACCTCTGAGATCGGGTGCTTTGCACTTCGCACCTCTTGTCCCACTCCATTCGTACAGCTTGTCGCTCTTCTTTATTCCGACAAGAAACCGGGCGATGTCGCGACACGGCAGCTCATCGTCGACCTGTTAATGATTCTATTCGAGCTCTATCCCCCTTCGTCCCTCCCCTCCGTCGGATCGGTTCCAGCAAGGCGCGAAGTATGGGAGACAAGCCCTCGCCACACAATCACCCTTCCTTATCCGCACCAAACGTTGTACTCTCTCCTCCGCGCCCTCCTACTGACTCCCGCTCCACGAGCCGCGGAAGCGCCAGAGGTCCCCCTTTCGCCTCACGAATTCATCGACGCCCTGCATCGCCCGCGTATCTACAAAAGCTATCTGCAGGAGTTATCGGACATTTGTCGTGACTATTTCTGGATCTTCTGTCACCCGAACAACACTATCTGGATCCTTTCCGAAACTGATGAAGCGCGTGTCGAGAAACCCCGAGCCCCAGGCGGCATGACTGGCGGTGTCGAGTTTGAGGCCATGTCCTATCTGGTGCGTTTGTTTTCCCTCATCTGATATACCATAGAAATGAATAGCTGACCGGGGGCGGGGGTTGTGCCATAGACCCAGCACTTTCGCTTATTGAACGCATTCGCTAAGGCCGCACAGGAACTCAACCTGCCGAAGGAACATGAATTATCCGCTCACCATCTCCACACCGATCTCTTCCTTTCTGGCATCGAGCGAATTCTCCTGGTAAATACCATCCGCGTCCTTCGTAGTGGTTAACCCCGTTCCCGAAACTTAACATTTCCACGAAATCTGTAGATTGCGCGCAAGGCGTCAACGACGTATTACCCTACGCTTCACCTCGAGATTGCCCGCTTCCTCAACCTCTCAGGTTTAGCACGGTACGACCTGCCGTGGACGATCTCGCGCCTCTTCGGTCCGCCCCCCAGTGCTCTGGCTGTGGGTCGCACAACGAAGCCAACGGCTCAATCCCCACAACCTGCCAGACCCGTGCCTGCGCTTCCGTCCCCTCGGCGCTCCGAGCCACTTAGGATCGATTAAAACAAACGGCGCAAGCGAAAGCGTTGCGATAACGGTGCTCTGTTGCAAACCGAGCTGCGTTTTCGGGCCCTGAAGTGAATTAGCGCACAGGATGCTTCGCCCCCTGTCTCGCCCCCCAACTACGAGGGAATATTACGGTCGAGTCGAGTGATGTGGTGATCTTGGTCTAGCCTGGAGCTCGACTATGGTCAAATTTGCTGTCCTAAAGTGGATCTTGTTGTGTTTTTCTGTTTTGTACTTTCCCCCGTTGTGGCCGTTGATGCTGATGTTGATCTGCGCTGACCCAAAAGAGCGTCTTTTCCGAAAATCCAAAGTGGTGTAATTTGTATATTGAGGACACTGCATATTACCAAGATAGACGAGGTGATGATGTATTTCAGCCCTATCCGAGGTGGCCGCGTGTGTGAAATATAGCCTGGATTCCCTGGAACCATCAAAATTTAGTACATGTGGATTGACACAGGATTCCTTCTATGTTGTACTGGTGTTATCTGTTGCCTGAAGATGGAAGGGTTGCTGTAGGGCCGAGCCCAAGCTCGGGCCCCCTGGACCATCAACTTAGCGCGCGTCTGAGAAATTCGTCGATTTCGGGGCTCCCGTGGCCCTCGGCTAGGAATTCCCCTGGGAGATCCGGCCGGGGCACGAGAGGAATGGAGAACAACATACACGGACAGTCCCACGAGGGGCTTATACAGCAATCGGTGGAAAAAAAAAGTGACAAGTGACATGGATGGCGTCCGTTGCATGGGGCCACCACTGATCAACTGGACATGGTAGCAGTACATACAGTACAGTACAACACAAAACAAAACAACCCCTGAAGCTTCCCTCCCCTTTCCTCGACACACACACGGCGAACGATGTCCGATGCTGCGAAGCAAAACAAACTGGGAAAATTACATTGATTGCTAGTGGACAGCCCTGGGTTATGGCGAGCGAATCTTTTGTGATGGGAACTACGCCGCGAGTCTACGCATTACGGCCCCGAGAGAGGGGGGGGATGGGGCGAGGGGGCGATGCAGCACGAGCTGATGATGATGCAAAAAAGCCTAGCTGGCTAGCTGTACCGTCCAGGGCCGACGAAGCCCTGAACGCAGTTCGGTCAGCCAGCTTTATCCCGTCCGTCCCCGTCTTTGCGCACCCATTCGAGACGACGCTCCTTCTGAGGGGCTGACGCACCGAAAGGACCGTGAGATGATGATCGAAGTGATCAGTACTGTATGTATGAGTTAGTTAGTTATATGGCCAAAAGGGTGAATTCCCTCGATGAATGAGTTCGTTCGGCAATTGGCAGGGGTGGGCCTCAAGGTCCCCGCACAAACGAGCACCCCCGGCTGACTCGCCAAAGCACGGTTCCGAGTATACGGCACCCGGGTTGTTCGGTGGGTGCATGCACACGCAGATCAGCAACCAAGATCGGAGTTTTCCGATAATCATCATTGTGAAGTTTCCGCATTTGACAGGTAGAAGCGAAAATTGTGGGTGCCTGCCCTCTCTGCCTCCCTGCAATCATCACAACACAACAAACGCCCCCGGTTGCCTAGCACTGCAGGAAGGAAGAAGGAATGATCTATTTGAAAACCAAAAAAAAAAACAGACCCTGGGCAGGGTCTCTTGTTTGTTTGTTTATGCCGCTTGGGGGATAAACCGCCGTCGAAAGGCGCTGAGAAATGCGCTTTTGAAAAGCCCAGACGCGCGTGCAAAATTACGGTAAACTGCGTGCGTGTGTGTGCACATGTAAACGAAAACACGGCTTGGCACTAAAAAAAGACCAATAAAACGAGCGAGCGAACCACGGGGACGATCCTTCTCGCAGAACGGTTCAAATTTTGCTGCCCGAGATGGATGGATCCTTCCCTTTTTACCTTCCGTTAGTGAGTCATGGCAACGCACCTCGTTCCCATCTCCGCAGCGAGTAGTTGTACGGTACGCAGCTCTGACTGTGCCGTATGTGTACTGTATGTATGCATGCAATCTAGAATGTGTCTGGAAAAATGATTCGCTCGCTCCATGGACGGCTCGTGGACGTGGACGTGACACTCTGTTTGGTGCCTGCTCCACCACTCCACCACGTGGGTTGTGAAATACTGGCGGGCTCAAGCACATGCTGTGAATTATACTGCACGGGCACTCGCAGCACTTCTACCACGGTGAACTCGTGCTCTTTCACACGGGGGACATGAAAACGCATGGTGTTCTTTCCGTACTCCTTTCTACGTGGTCCTGTCGGCCTCTAAGCGATATGCGGACCATAGGCCAACGCAGCTGATACGTGTCTTGAGAACGTTTCACGGGTCGTGGTAATTCAGTGTGACCACGACCCCTGACCGCCGATACGCAACCTCAACGTATACCTGTAACGTGCGCCGCAGCACGCCATGCAACATTGCATGTCTGCGTACGTTTACTCCGACGTTCTTGCGGCCCCTTAAGCCTCCGCCAGGCGGTTCAATCGGCGACATCAGAGCTCGACGACACAAGCACCGTGATAGCTTCCGTTGCGTTGGTTGGCACATTGCGTCCGGTTGTCTTCCCTGTACCCTGCCCCCCCACCGTCCACCAATCGTTAGAGAGCGTCGTATCCATCCTCTGGATAGATAGTTCTGTTCTTCCTCGACTGGAGAGTTTGGTCTATACCATAAGGCAGAGATATGGGACCTTGTCGAGAAGCTGTCTCTATTGACTCAGTAATGCGTGAGCGTCTTGCGTTGGTACGCGCGCGAGCGGCGACATTTGCGGGTGGTAGTTCTGTCCACGGCATTCGGGCTGTAGATATTGTTACAATAAATTATATTGCTCAGGCTGCGCGTAAGAAGACGTGCTCGAGATCACAGGAAAACCTGCAGCCTACAAAACGTACGAACGTGAATGGCAAACCTGCTGCCCCTGCATACAAAACTCTTGTTCTGTGGCGTATCCACCGCGGTCGCACAAATACCGGGGGGATGAGGGGGGAAGGTGGTTAGGTGAGCCATGGCAATAGTTGAGGGCTGAGCTACCGCTCAGGTACTAGCCAACGTCGCTAGTTCCGTTAGGGGTAGGGGATTTACTAGACACAGTAAACACCGGCTGTACGAGGTAGGTCGAAATGGTGTAATGCAGAGCTCCGAGACCGTTGCTTGACATTCCCATCAGCCATGCGCGTATGACAGCAGGTAAGATCCTTGTGAACGTTGCTGGGGGGGGAGAGGGTTAGAGCTACTCAGCTACCCAACACGTTTTTTTCTTCTGTCTTCCATTACTGTAGGTATGGGACAAAGGGGGGTAATAATTAAGTTCCGGCGCGCAGAAAGCGTGAGATGACGGTTGCTGGCCTGACAGCGCTGAGCAAGATGATGTTTGATGCTGGTCATGGAGGAGAAAAAGGATATCCGGTTCGGTTTGCAGGCCACCCTCGTGGAACCTGGCGAACGGTGATGAAATGAAGAATACTCTCCGAAGAGGGCTGGCTTCCTTGGCGATAATGAGAACAACAGAAGTCCCTGAGTGTTGTGTGATCGAGAAGGGCGGTATGCACGCTGCATCATGACAATGCCGGAAGGACCACCGACCGTACTGACAATTGGCCTACTTGGTTCGAAAGGTAGTGAGCGCATTCCGGGACCTTGATACGCGTTCTGCGTGGGCCTCCGTGTCACGACCCTGATCAGAGAACTCATCACTTCCTAACCATTGATAGTTAGGCCGCAGTTACCATGAGTACACCAGGTGGGGGGATTTTCATCGAACGGACATCAGATTTGCCACTTGCGCCCACGCAGCAGCTGAGAAAATAATCACCGATGGCCAGAGCAGGGGGCGTTGTTGCCTGTTGTGCCCCTTCCTTCCGGCGTTGATCTGAAAAGTTCCGGTGAGTGGCCCTGGAGAAGCCAATATGAGTTTGAGAGTGCGGACTATGAGACTCCCGTATCTCATATCAGAAAATGAACAAGAACGACCAAATTGATTCGAATTGAATAACATGTGGCTTACCCCCGACCGCGCCAGATAGGGGGCAGCAGCTAGAAGCCAATCGTGCTGTTATTGTACGTGTGATGAAACGAACAGTTCTTACCCCCCTCTGTACCTTGAACCTATTTTAATCAATACTCACTGATGTGTGCATGCTGTCCCGAGCAGCTTAAACAAGTTAAAAAGAGCGGAGTCGACTCGGAGGCGGGTCGTTCAAATGAACTGGCACTGGAACTTGATCGCGTTGTCGTCAAGCAGCAGCAGCCGTTGCTTCGAACAGCTGTATTGGCGGACCACCTGCAAACGCCGGTGGTGGTGCAGGCGGTGCGGGCACAGGCCGCACAGGCCGCACAGCCACATCGCCGATAATTTCCCTTGCTGGAATGCTTCATTTGAAATTAGCCCCCTTGAGACTTCGTGCGAATTTCCACCGGAGGTAAAAGCTGATTTAGGAAATGAAAGTAAATATTTTGATGACTTATGCGATGCACGAATCCAACTACTATCTGGAGGGTAATCCCAACCCCTTCGGGAAGATACTTGTCGGAAGTCCTTGACCATAGAAGACATGTCCTCGGAGAGTTTTCTCTAGGGCATCATCTTCTCTTGCATCTTCTTGATCATCCTGCTCATGATGTCGAATGTGGAATCCGAGACACGTCAAACAGACCCAAACTCTGATGACCAACTTGAAGAAGCTTCCTCGACACTTATGAGCCGCCCACGAAATTGGGGGATCAAGTAAGAAAAGTGCTCCTATGTCTCATGACTAATAGGATAGAGCACACCTTCGAGGATGGCTAACAGAGGTGCACTGGAAGGAGATGATGTGCGGAAGGATGTGGCGAGGAACGTGCGGGACTAGCATCGTACGTGGAAAACCAATGACCAAAGCCCAAGAACCAGAGTCAGACCACCCAGAGCGTACGCATATCTCCGAGGGAGAAGGCCGGAGGTTTGGCCACGCGGAAAGTGGTGCATGGGTGGTTCATCGGGATCAGGGAGAAGTTGGTAAATGTTCTTCGGGTCACAAACGGGAGAAGTGTGGAAGCATGTCGCAAGTTGGGCCTTGGGCTGATGCGAGTCGACGACCACTACAGCAACAAAGGCAGAATAAACCGGTCGATTTAGTGCACAGTGGTATGGAAGGCGACTTCGGGACGCACAAATATGATTTCTGTGGCACCCTTTACCCATCATCCTTCTACTTCATTATCTTGTCCTCTGCGATTTTCAAATGCATGATAAGAGGTGGCCCTGGGCTATCACCGAAGTTGGCGTGTCTCCGCAATAGCCCGATCAATGCTGACGAAGAACATCTTCCGCACAGAGGTTGGTAGCCGTAGTGAGACGAAAGTGAAGCTGCGGACGACATTAAACATACCTCTACCAGGAGATTATGCGCAGGCACACCAAAGGCGGACATCTCTACTCCCAAGTGCATGGCAGTTCCCAGGGGCAACGGTATTCGACAAGGTGGGCCCTTAATTCTGAACAACCGATTGAACCGAATACCTCCGATTTCCGAGATCAGCACCCTCAGAGAGCTCAGACCATAATGAAAATGAGGACATGGATACTAGCCGTACAGTAGTACGCTGTCGAGAGGGCGAATTCCGAAATGCGCATAATAAATTTCGACAACTAGTAGGCGAACCCCGCCGGCTGTGGCAACAAATAAGTTCGAGCCTCGGATCGTTTCGCAATAGGCGAGAACCGTTTCCGCATATCCCGCTATATGGTCATATTGTGTCCCTTGGGTGTGCCGTATAGACGATCGAGAGCCATGGATAGTTTGGATCGAGGGCGAATACGGATCATAGATGCAAGGTATGAACTCAGCTCGCGAATTATCACGTCTTAGCCGACCAGCCCAGGTACCCTTTTTGCAAATAAAGATACATTACATTGCGTTGCTCTTCAGAGGCTGCGAATAGCTAAATCCTACAGTACATGACTGCATAATTTACTATAACTCCAGTCCATCATCGGCACGTATTCGCGTTCAATCGGCCGCGGTCTTGTCGTCCTTCTAAGTCGAGCATACGTTAGTCAGCGTTGCCCACTCATTCACCCAAGTTATTACATCCCTCGCCATTTTTAGACCCTGTGCATGTCTGTCTGGTGCATGCTTCCCCGCACGACGTTCTAATTTGCGTTTCGCGCCTGCGCGCCACGCATCCGATACGGCAAGAGCCCACTCGCCTGCCTCATATGCTTCCCGCGACATCTCCACACCGACACCTTCGCGCTCGAGTAGGAGGCGTAGACCATATTCCTCGACGAAGAGCGGACGCGACACTTAATTGGGAAATTCGAAGAATGAGTCGCCAACGAGACGGAAATTTGTCTTACTTACCATATACAAAGGGTGTGCACGAATCAACACATTCTGAAACAGTTCCGTAACCCTATGATGTGTCAGTGGAACTGCAAGTCGGCATGTAACACAGTGAGACATACAAGCTTGCCCAACAAGACGTCAGCAACAGCCATAAGGTCGGGCATGTACACGTCCCTCGGAGCGATGTAAAATCCTTCAGGTAGTTCATTATCTTCTGAGGTTCCTCCGACGGCGCCGGCATTGCTTCGCTTTATCTGCCACTCACGTGAATCAGCAACGCCACATACAACCGCGATCCATGACGCATCAGGTAGCATCAGACTGCAGACGTCTGCATTTTCCTGCCCCGCGGAAACACTCCCGTGCGAGAATTCACCGAGGGTCGGCGTTGGAGGTATGGTAGTGAAGGAGGGGAGTGTCGGGCTCGGCATAGCTGCCGGCGCTGGTGCACCTGGGACAAATATATGCGAGGATCCAAAAACCTGTCCAGACGTCCCCCTGCCGTCCACCCTGGAGAGTAAGTTCAGCTCTTGCGACAATGCACGAGTAAAGCTGTTCGATTTTAGCTTGTCTTCGAGCTCGAAATGAGGGCGGCTGGGTGACTCCGGGCGAGATGGAGTGTGGCTCCTAGAGGGCTTGTGGAATACTTGACCACCGAACGATACGACCAGAATCTTGGTGGTGGGGTCGTGGAGATCATTTGAAACGCCGAGAGAGGAAAGGAAGCGCGAGCGGCCCTCCGGGGTATAGATATCGTCGTTGGGAGGACGGACGAGTAATGGTGCAAGATGGGCGCTACGATGTTTGGGTTTTGTAAGGGGAGGAGCATCAGGGTGATTAGGGGGAAAGGGTATTGATGGGTGAAGGGTATACGTGAGGGGATCTTGAATAAGATGACTGACTACCTCAGGCTCGAAAAGACGCGAACTGGGGTCGACCCACTGAGTCGCTGGCAGTGATGGCGAAATGCTAAAAGAAGGGATCGGGATAGCACCCGGAAGTATTAGAAGCATGTCGGCATGGCGATAGCCCTCAAAAATCTGTTGAACTAGGGGTAAGAGAGTTTCCTCTGATACTGGAGTGTCAGGTTCAGGGGGATGGTGTGTAGAATTATTCGAATCGACTAGGAGGTGTTGTGAGGGGGATTGCTCAAGGAAGGAAATGGAGAGGAGGCTATAAATAGAGTCAAAGGTGAAATTGGTGATCAACACTGAGGGAATGCGAGCTTTGTGGGCTGCAAGACTTTGGAAATGATAAGAATTCTCTTGATCCCAGAGCGACAAGGAAGAAGCATGTTGCGCACAATGCAAGGAAGGCAGCATCACTTAAAACGCAATCTGCGTCAACTTCTCGTAGCCATTGGGCTTCCTCTTCTACCTTTTGGTCTTTTTTTCTCAGGAAAGATTCTAGGACGTGTATGCTCTTCTGCCTGTCCACATGGTATCTGCGAGAATCGGACATCTATCAAATGTAAAGCCTGGAAATATGAGAAGCAACGGACGCTAATGGTTGAAGGATAACAGGGTCAATCTCTGCGCTGCGGTATATAGCTCCCAGAGCTGTAGCTGTGGCAAAGACGCGCTTTGGAGCGGAGGATACGATATACACCGTATGTGATTCTTCAAGGGAGAGTATATGGCGGGCGAAGGCAGAAACACGCGTCGCATGTCCAAAGCCTAACAACTAATTGGAATCAATATTGACCATAGAAATGCCGTACATACCATGACCAGAACAGTAATAGGCCAAACACAATGGCGACATTCTGGGGGGCTCCGAGCTGCACCTTACGTGATCTTTCTTCGACGAAAATGTCAGGGAGGAACTGCCTAGCACTGTCCTCCCAAAGTGTACTGTATTCCAATCAAAGTCGTGACCTGGCACGGAGGGGCGGACCGGGCTAACGTCAAAAGGCTGTTATCAAGGCCTTCGACCTAATACGCCTACATACATCTACCTCGAACCATCCAATCACCCTACGAAGCGAGCCGCTTCAAAGATACCGCAATGGTGGATAAAGCAGACACTTCGCAATCAGGTGACAGGGAACCCCCCGGCGTCACCGTGCATCTGGAGCTCGCATCCCAATCGCATCTATCGTCGTTGACACTGCACCCCGCCCATACCTCGGCTTCACCCTTTCCAATAATACAGGAGCCCCAAAGCCCACCACCGCGCTCGAATGCGCGTGAAAGTTCCCCTGTCTCTCTCCCGGACTTGATGCCTCACCTCCACAGGTCTGCACCCTCCGTCGTCAAGACAAGGTCGGGGAGCGTTCTATCTCGGGGGTTTATTCTCAAGACAGACCACTACCCTTCAGGTGAGTTGCCAGATATCTTATCTGCGCCTTCCAACGACACGCATACAGGGCGGGCACTCGATCTTGACCTAAATATTCATGGTGCTCCAAACTTCCGGGCGCCCAGAATCGGCAGTCTGAACGTGTATGGCGCCGCTCAACCGCGATCTCAGGGACTGAGGGCCATCCTCTCTATCCTAAGAGCACGCCCGACGGAGACTTCTCCGTCGCATGTCATCTGGTTTTCAACGCGAGAGGAGCCCATCGGTATACCCTTGTCTGCTCTTCCCTCGCCCCCTCCGCTTTCCTTACCTTCATCTGTCTGGGAAATTAGTATACATATCAGGACGCCCCTTTGTACTTCGGGACTCGTCTGAGCCAAGAAAGACTCTACCTCTCTCAGATCGACCAGATAATCTTGAGGCAATTGAGCAGCGACTCAAGAACGACATTCTCGCTGAAGGGATCAGGTGCGGTTGTCTCATCCGCCCCTTGTACTTTATTAATATATTGTGTCCTCTGCTATTTAGGTTTGGTGGTCTTATTTTGACGCATAACGAGATAGGTAAACAGTCAGCTGTATACATGTCGTGTGACCCGTTTAATAGATGTCTTAGCAATCGAGGACGGCGACGGCGCCATTCTTCCTACTTGGACCGCTGTAGACTCCAGCAATGTCAGAACTTCTCGAGAGCTTTGGGAATATATGAAAAGCGAAGGCTGGCATGTAGAGGTGAGCGCTGCTTTATCGGCCGATCTAACCTAAATGCTCAAAATAGAGTACATCAGTATCATCGGTGGGTGTGTAGCCATTCTGGAGACTAAAATTCAACTCGTTTTAGCATACCAATCTCCCCCGATCGTCCGATTGAAGTATACATTCCGTGACCTTCCGTTTCTATTGGTCTCATTTTGATCACTAAGGACAATTATGTCGACGCATACTTGCGCGTCATCAAGAATGCCGATCCACTTCGAACTTCCATAGTTTTCTCTTGTGGCATGGGTGCTGTGCGGACAACATTTGCAATGACCTCTGCGTGTCTCGTGCGTCGGAGACAGCTCGTGTTGCTTGGCCAGCCGGACCCGTATTCGACGAAGTTACTGAATGCATCCCCCCTGTCGAACTCGGCCAGTGGGGACAACACGGTCAGTTAAGGCCGCTTTCTGCTGTTCACTCTCCTGAAATCCGGAGTTGCTTTTCGTTCAGCCCAGCGGATCCGCGGTACGTTCTCCCCGCACGTCCATTAAATGACATTCATTCCCCTTTTTCAGACACCCCCGCATAGCCTACTCGGCGAGGCCAAAATCCGCCAAACCCTCGAGCAAGCGAATGCACAACAAGACCTTAATCGCTCGCTCTTACGTCTAACCCATATCCTTCAACAGACTCTTCCCAGTGGCCCGTCACACCACGTAATTGACCTATTATTAACCAATTCAGTGCTACTCGATGATTTGCGGAAAGCGCATATGGGTAGCTATGGCATAATTCTGAGCTTGTTGGGGTGCTTGGACGACGGATTGAAAGCAAAGAAGCTGGTGGATAAAGTGATAGATAGTTGTACGTGCCGAGTCGTGCGTTTTCAGTGTGTGGATTGACTGATGTTCAGCGCAGGTGACCATGTTGTCAATTTGAGAGAAGACATATTAGTACATAGGATCAAGTATTCACTCAGCAGCCTCGAAGAGCCCAGTGGTAATGTGCTTCTTCGGAAAGCAGGCAAAGCTCTGGAGAAATAGTACGTAGAATAGTGCCGCTGTGATATCCGTTGGGAGTCTAACCCTTACGAGTAGTTTCTTCACCATCGCCTTTGCAAGCTTCGTCGAGACGCAGCACGACTTTTCCCAGACGTTTTCTGCCTGGCTTAAGGTTTCTTTTTTCTTTTGGAATGCTTTGCAAATTGCTTAACGTTGCCGGGTTGTAGGCAAGGATAGAGATTCACAAGTAGGCCCATGAAATCTTACTTATTCTGTTCCGCTCACCCCATGAGTATTTTAGTCAAGTCTTGTATCTACGCGAGTCATATGGCACACGCCTAAGCATTTTCTCGCCCGTCAATGACCTTTCCTCCCTTTCAAAGTCTAGTCCTCGGCGGTCTCTAGTGCGTGGTCAGATGAATGATGTCGCCATATCCGGAGGTCAGGTCCTAGGCGACGAGTACTCTGACCACGTCGTGAAGGTACGCCTTTTCACTGATGAGTGTGTTGTTGGATCTTCATAGTCTATCGCACAGAATCGGAGTGGCATCATCTTGCGAGAGGGGTGAGTAGCTTTTATCTAAGTTCTAGGCTGCGCTATCGCTCACATGTTCGACTAGCACGCTGCTCAAGTCTGATCGGTGGCATTCTGAATCACAACACGTCTCGCTGGAGTTGCGCGGGGCAATCAACTTCCGCAACATTCCAGGCACAAATATTTACGCTCTCGGGCAGCCTACCGTTGAGGCAATAGATGAGGTTATAGATCGTATAAAGCGTGCACATCCTGAGGCGGGACGCATCGCATGGGTGACTCTACGCGAGGAGCCGATAGTATACGTAAATGGCGCGCCGTACTGTTTGAGGAGGGAACAGTTCTCCCTGCGCAACATGAGAGGTCTGGATTCTTTTTTTCTGCCTCAATTATGGTCTCTTACTATGTGGCAAGATTACGGCGGTATTTCGGCAGAACGGCTGGAAGTCTTAGAGGAGCGCCTTCGAGATGACGTCGTTTCTGAGCTACATTCGTTCGGCGGAAAGTACGTATATTGCTTCCCTGACGGTCTCCTTGTTTGATTACGTGGATTTTAGGCTGCTTTTGCACACCGAAACCCCTGATGGCTCCGTGATTCCAGTATGGGAAGAGGTTCGCCCCGGAAATGTGGCTGTTATGAAAGATGTGATGTCGGCGTGCAAGTCATCGTACGATGATGTCGACGTCTTCTATCGCCGCGTGCCCATCACTGCAGAGCGCTCTCCCGATTTTTCTGACTTCAGCGAGCTCATCGCCGTAATGCTAGGGCGGGACATGACCCACACGCCGATAGTCGTCAATGACCAGTTGGGGCGCGGGCGCAGCACTTTGACTTCTGTAAGTATTACTTGGCGAAAAAGGTGTCCGCACACGCACTTACGATGGCTTTTATTAGATTATCCTTATTCTGTTGCAGCAGTGGCTCGCAAGTCCCATGCCGCCAAGTCCTCGAATCAGCAGGCGCCGTCTCTCAATTTTTGCAGCTCCCGATGTACAATCTGGCGATCCTCTTATTCGGCGACAATCATATCCTGTCATAAACAGTACGCCCGTTATGCCACCCTTCCATCAAGTGTTCACTTTCCCCCAGATTTGCTCCGTGTCATTCGCAAAGGCCCCGCGGTCAAGGATGCCGTGGATGATGCCATAGATCAATGTGCTGAGGTCTTCAATTTACGTGACTCCATCGAGGAAGCCCGTATTCGTGCGGAACAGGTTACAGCTG
Source organism: Russula ochroleuca (assembly GCA_015178965.1). Lineage (NCBI taxonomy): Eukaryota > Fungi > Basidiomycota > Agaricomycetes > Russulales > Russulaceae > Russula > Russula ochroleuca. The sequence continues at coordinate 1,870,607 of WHVB01000002.1, forward strand.
AGCGCGAAAAGCGGTCATTTGCACAAAGAGGTCCGTTTCATCCCTATTTGCAGATAGACAATTCTCTCATTGCCTCGAAGGCCTTCAAAATCTGCGGCGATACTTCGAGCTTATCGTTTTCCAGGCTTTCTTGCAGTCCACAGAGCCAGATACCTTGCAAACGTACCAAACTTTTGAAGCGTTCGTGAAGGACCTGCCAGGTAACCAGCAAGTTCTAATTCCCGGGAAATTGTGTACCGATAAGAGTTATTAGTACTCAAGACATTCGAGAAGGAGCTGTTCGCAGAGGGAATCGATGCCTTGAAACCACTGAAGCGTGTCGACTTGGCGGATGGTATCGCGCTGCCGGACGAAGTCACGAACGTTGTCACTAACCGTTCTGGGAGCATCTTATCGGCCTCGACGATCCTTAAAAGTGACTTCTTCACGAACTTACAGAAGATGTCGCTGCCGGAGTAAGCTCTTATTCGCACAATCATAATGGATGCAAACGAGTTTTGGACAGGCGGATAGATGGAGCGCCAAATTTCCGCCGTGTACCTTTAGTGCTTCATTTAGAGTCCGCTGGAGGGACATCTTCCCCCAGTGGCGCTCGTTTCGTGCCAAGCCCGGATGAAAATGGAAAATGTCTTGGCGGGAGGTATGTCTACACACTTTTCTGCTAACATAAGTTTGACGATGGGATTACTTCACAGCGGAATGCCAACAGTTCAAGGGTACGGCGTTGCACGCGCGTAGTGAGCGACGGTGACTGATTCTGTACCATAGGCTTCGGAGAGCCTTGTCACGCGTCGACGCAGGTCCTGACGGCAGCAATCGTGTTGTGTGGACATCGTTACGGGAGGTTTGTGTTTTTGAAGACTGTTTATGCATGCTTGATCTTACGAGACTCAGGAGCCCGTCATCTACGTTGCTGGGCGCCCACATGTCCTTCGTCTAGTAGATCGTCCGTTAGAAAATGTCGAGTATGTAAGTTTCCCTTCTAATTACGCTCAACTGAGATTTTATCAGGGCTACTGGAATCACTACGAGCGACGTTGAGGCCATGGAGGAGAATTTCAAGCGTGACGTCATCCGAGAAGTTCGTGCTGGTAATGGCCGCATCTTACTCCATGACGAAGTGGAGGAGCGACCGAATGTCTATGCTATCGTGCCGCTGTGGGAGAATGTTTCCGAAGAAGACATTATGACACCAGGCGACGTTTTCGATCTTATGGCAAAGGAAGGGTATAAGGTTGGTATCCTTCAGGTCAGATGAGGGTAGGCTAAGTTCTGACGTGTTGCCTCGTAGATTGATTATGGCCGCGTTGCTATTGTGGGTCAAGAGTCCATTTTCGATGTTCGTGAATTTGACTTCTTGCAGACAGATGAGCAGGCTCCACTACCCGGGGCGCTGTCTCAGCTTCTGGAGAGGGTAACATCAACCTATGAGAACGCCGGAGATTTTATTTTCAATTGCCAGATGGGTCGCGGGCGGACGACCACGGGCATGGTCACTGCGTGTCTGATCGCGACGGCTATGAACTTAGAACGGGATGAATGGACGCCAGATATAGAGCCTGATAGTATTGTCGGGGATTACGATGCGATTGACGGCCCCTCTGAAGAGGAGGCGTATTTGCAAGGTACTCTCCTATCAAACCAGACGTCCGCATTGTGGAGTTAACAATCTCTTCAGGGGAGTATAAGATTATCCTACAGCTTGTCGGCGTCCTCTCGCATGGAAAGACCGCGAAGAGGTTGACAGACGGCGCTATTGACCTCATGCAGGACGTTCAGAATCTGCGCAAAGCCATCTATGAGTGCGTAATCCACCGAAATTACGTTGGAGCCGCGCTGTGCGCTTGACACTGATTCTCGATTATCGGATTACTGTAATTTAGCAATAAACTAAAGGCCGAAGCATGTGAAAAAGGAAGCGCGAAATACACCAAACTATTCAACCTTGGTGCCAATTATCTGTACGTGACATTTCTTTCCGAGATATAATGCTGCATGAATTAATACGGTTGTAAAGATATCGATATGGCACCCTCATCGTGTTCGCGAACTACCTCATCGAACGTAGATTTGGCGAGGCGAGTCAGGATACATTCCCAGAGTGGCTCTCTGAACACCGTGAGATAACGAAGCTGCTGGATCGGCGGTCACTGGAATAAAGACAGGGTGGAATGCTAGTCTAATAGTACGTGAGGTGACTGGAACAGTAGAACCCAATCTATACTACGGAATAGCCAGGTATTATCCCGATCATTCAGTATAACAGTCGCACCTACTTCGTGAACCGTTTGTCGTGCCCACAGTGAAGTTACAGTCTGACGAGGATTCGGGGATGTTGTGATCATCACTTATTGTATTATCATGACAAGTCGTACACTCGGGGAATTAAGAGATTACGCCATTGTTTCAAGCATCATTTAAAAAGGAGACATTGCACCCACAACCTACATCGTGCCATCAAAATCGTGCAGCAAGGATGGTGGGCGGTATTCTCTCATAGGGGACTGGGAATCCAAAGCGTCGCTCTTGTAAATGCAGACTGATACAGTTACATCGTTTATTTAACTTCGTAACCAACGTCGGTGGCAGACCCCTGCGGTTTATCGGAAATTCTGGGTGTGTCTTCTGCCTCTGTTTCCGGAGGAGGAAGCGGCTCTGCCGGAGGTGTGGAAGGTGGGAGAGCCGTGGCCTTCCAGCCGTTGCGGAACGATGCTATCGCAGCAGCAAGACCAAAGAACGAAATCCAAGCCTGAAAAGAAGGTTTTATTTTCATCAGTGTGAACGCAGCACGATATCAAAAAGGAAGGATTTACATCGTTCTTGAAGAGACCTCTCTCGAGTGACCTAAATTGAATTGTGTGAAGAAGGATGAGATGGGCGCGTGGGGAATGAAACGGGGACAAAGAATCGTACCAGTGAATCGTCATGGGCAGGAAGCTCAGATTGACAGCAAGTTCGTTGTACCACGTGTCCCACCGACGAGCGAGCTCAGCACGCTCCTTCTCCACCGAGCTCAACCGGCTCAGCGCGCGTCGTTTCTTGATGAGCAAACTGCGGTCCTCACGCAGGTGTGCAAGTTGAAGCACAATATATGTCGCCCAAAGTCTCGACGACCACAGGGAGATCGCAGCTGGGTTTATGGTCACCCGGCGGAGCTTTCCGGACGAGGGTAGGCCCGGGGGCAACGGCAGTGCGGTGGGTATGAGGTCGTGCTTGCGGAAGTAAGAGAGATGCTGGAGAGGGTAGAACGCGAGCATGGTCCATCCTTGTGTGCGCTCGATGGTGAGGAGGCGTCGAGTCGGTGGCGGTGCGCGCTCGAGGGAGATAAGCCACTGGATGATCGGCAGCATACCTGCTTAATTTGTACACGACAAAGGAAACTTTAAAACTGTAGGGAGGACATGCGTACCCCATATACCCCAGAGCGTTCGCGCGTCCCCGATGATGCCGGCCAGTTTGGCGAGCTTGGGTGTCAGGGAGCTGGTTGGCTCGTTGCGTAGACCGGCGCGATGCTGGAGACGTGCTCTTGCTTGTAAGATGGGAATCAATACCTTGGCCCCATATTGGATGAGCTTAACGAAGTATTTTTTAGCAACCGAGGTCGCATGTAGCGAAAACGACGGTAGATCATTACCATGAATAGCTTGCTGCGTTACGCATTTCCGTTGAATCAACTCGATATTAAGCAGAAAAAGGAGAAAGAAACGCACTCGCTACCGCTCCATGTACTGAGATAGCGAACGAGATGGTTCAAGGTCTCGGATGGTTGCAGGTTGCCAAATGCACCCAAGGTAATATCTTCAATTCGATTGACAAGGCGCTTGCGGGCAATCGACATGATGGTATAACGAGCTCCTAACCCTGTGGGGGGTCAAAGGATATCGCGACCACGATGAACGGAGCAGAACTAGTATGGGTATGCTACCATTCACGTGACGAGCCACCTCCGAGGATCCGACCGGACATTTGTATTACCGTGAGAGATTGTTACATAACGAATGAACCACTTGGCCACGTCTCACTCTCGTACCGCTCTTCATTGAACAAATCCCTGGGGACATCAAAGTTCGGGCCTGGCAAGTTCTCATCCTCCTTGCCCGCGTTCCAGTCCCCTAGAGAGATCCTTGTCTTGTTTGTGTCGCATTCTTGCTTTGTTTGACCGCATCTTCTCGAGGTATCGCCTTTGGCTGGTGCCCATGATCGATGGGAGAGTCTGGGAGGAGCAGTTGAATGCGTCGCTAACGGACGGACATACTGGCTTTTTCTGTGCAGGCAGGTTTGGGTTTCTTTGCTTCGAATATCATATACTGCCGCTACATCCCTATTCAGCGAACTTTTACCCCCTCCATTGCGGATTATGATACCACCTCTGTGTGCTTTTAGGACCCTTGAAATATTTTTTTTCAACGCCTACTCCGATCTGATGTTCTGATGTTTTGGTTCCGTCGATGAGATTCGCTAGCTGGATGCTCTGTAAAAGGCATTTTGAGCTGAGGAGCCCATCACTCACAGATCATTCTCGGCTTTCGGCAGATGGAGCAGCTGCGTTAGCTTGATGCCGTCTCCCATGTGGGTGCTACACCAGAATAGGGCGCACCGTATATTACAGTAAAGCAGTGCTGATCCGAAACCGCCTTCCTTGGCCTCGTGGTTTATGTCGATGCTTCTCTTTTTCGTCATCCACCCCAATTCTCCTCCTGGAGCGTATTAATCACAGTATACCAAAGGAGGATGCCTCGGATATCCTTCTGTATCCGAGTTTGTGTATCATACAACGATATTGCAATGATGATCAATTTCACGTTTTATTGCGTCTTGCTCTTCTTGCGCCACCCCCCCTTGGCCCCTTGGGGGCCTCGTCAACGTTATCCCAGATCCACGCCGCATTCTTCGGTAGCATTTCGGCCTTCACAGTGCGCGTGAACGTGGACACTGTCGCGCTGGCAACTATTATAGCAGACGTTATTATGAGAATGACGGGGCCCGAGTCCATGCGGCATGCCGCGTGTGATAGGTACTGTAGTAACCATACAGTAAGTTATAATCAAGGAACGATAGAACACCATGACGCCACCAACGAAGCGGGGTGGCATACAGTACTCATACAGTACAGTATATCTCATATGCCCATAAGTTACGCTCTGCTGTGAATAACGGCAGAGACGTTTTCGCCCCAATTCAAAAACCAAAATCAGGAGACGCCAACGAGTGGAGCGAACCGACTGAGTTGTCCTGCACCCTGGCGATCGCGCAATGGGCCCGAAGATCGGGTGTAACCCACCTATTTTTGTATTGCTCGTGGTAATTCGGTCATATGGGATCCACTCGCTCCGGCGGTTTCTTACCTTCACAGTAAGAGAAGGCATGATAGATCATAAGTGAGGAACAATAATGTATGTGGGATTGAATAGAGCGCGACAATACAGTAGTCAGGGATTTCACACCGACAACTAAATAGAGAAAAACGAGTCACTAAGAGCAGTCTAAGAGCATATGCAACTGTCGAAAGACGAGCCTTCGTGCCTTTTGGCCTTGACCAACCCTTGATACTGTGGGTTGGCAGACCAGACTGTAAAGAGACAGACGCCACAACAACAATCAAACGAGCCCACGCCCGCCCATCGCAACTGTATCCCAAACAGCTCTCACCGCCTCGTTCCACAACGTGCTGAACAACCCCTGCCGTCCCTGAACACCACTCAACCGTCTCCGTACATCCTCCACCGCCCTCGTCCGCGCCGCAGCACCTGAACCAGATCCCACCGCCGTGGCAGCCGCAGCCGCAGCCACAGCTGCTGCAGACGAAGAAGCAGAGATCGACTTCGGCCAACGACGCCTTTGGCGAAGGAAGCGCAGGAACACCGCAAGTGCGGGGAGGACGACGCAAAGAAGGAAGAGCGGTGCATAGCGGATGTAAGGGCGGAGCGCGGTGTGTATTGACTCGATCAGGGACGATGATGATGCCCTACCGCCGCCAGGTGTCGTTACAGTGGCGCGCGTGAGTACGTACCATGATGTCGGGCGAGATCGTGTCTCGCCGTCGCTGCGACGGGCGGGGCTTTGTGCATCGCGCGGTTGCTGCCAAGTGCGGGAAGATGAGGCACGGAGGGAGGGAAAATCGTGAGTGGAAGGTCGCAAGGCCGTGCTGGATGGCGTCGGCGTCAGTGGAGCTAGGCCGTGAGCGTAGGCGTGCCCGTTGCTGTGACCTCCGGGCTTCGACTTAAAAGCGTGCGGGTGTGGGTTCGCGGGTACTGCTGTATGCGTCGAGTTGGTTGATGTGGACGAGTTTGAGGGCGTGGGCGAAGATGGGCGTGAGGGCGTTGGTGTCACGGCTGAACTTGTGCTTGTGCTGGATGACCGGTGGGCTGCGGCGAGGGTTAGACTGGGGTTACTGGGCGTACTAGGGCTAGTGGGTGCTGATAGCGAGGGTGATGGTTCCCTAATGAGTGATGCGAGGTGCTGCTCCTGCAGGGATGCAAGTGACGTGGTGAGACGCTGGCTACAGATTAGCAACTAGAGTGAATCGTAGTTGTACGATTACGTACCTCCCTGCTCTGCACAGGCAGCTCAGTCTCGTACCCAAGGAACTGTCTCGCATACGCCCATTCTCCCAGGGCAGGGAGGATGTTCAGGATATAGACCTCGAGCACCTTTTCATATCCATCCTCAGCCGTGACCGCAGCCGAGTTCACAGCTGCTGCATTGGAGGTTCTACATGCCAACCACTCTTCGATAATCCCGCGGCCTGCAGCGGGACAGCCGATCTTTGCGCTGGAGAGTGCGAGGGTTACGAGGACCTGAGCAGGAAGGAATGCGGGATCAGGGGTGGCAGGGCCGTCCGCGGGGGCGAAGAGGCGGAGGGAGCGCGTGTGGAGGGTGGCGAGGAGGGCAGCGGCCGAGAGCAATGCATTAGACCGGAGCGCCGTGGGGATACTAGTTGAGTCGGGGGGAGGGGCGGTATAGATGGTGACTTCGAGAGTGATGCGAAGGACGTCCCACTTGCGGCGGTATTCCGTGAGGGAATCGAGTGCGGGGGTTAAGGGCGGGGTGATGAGGGAGAAAGCGGAGGTCAGGAGGGAATGGGTGAGGACGATGTCGCGGTGGAGGAAAGCGCGGACGGCACGCGTGTAGAGCGGGCGGAGGGTTGTGGCTGTGAGTTGGTGTGGTGGTACGGGCAGTGATGCTGGTGGAGACTTGTCAGTGGCAGGTTCAGTGGTAAGTTTGAACGGAATATAAGGCGTTGGTGGGACAGTCGGGGTCATTGTAAGAGTGGTCGTGGGCATATTCGAACAAGAGCAGGACGGCTCGGGTGCAACACTCAAGACCGGGAACAGACCGCTTCGGACTTTTCACGTGCGCACTGATGATGTGCTCCACCGGCACCCCGCGTGTAATAATTATGACAAGAGTAAAGGCAGGATAAAGCTCCTTGAGATTGCAGTGAATGCTTGCTATCGGATAGTATGATATTTGAATCTGCAAACATCTGTGGACGTCGTGATTTCGGGGGTCACATGCGTCATCCGTCACAGAATCGTCACAATGCGTCACTCTTGGTCACGCATGCTGCACGTGAATCGTGACTGCTCAAATTTGAGCAGGAGCCAGGGGCGGGGGCGCAGCTTATTCCAAAGAATGTGGTGTTAAAAAAATAGTATGTATCATTTATGTGTTGTAGTTGTCGTATGAAATAAGGGTGGGGCATGACTACAGTCTTGCTTGAGTCTGCAGGTCGGTAATGAAATGGCCCGGTAATCTTGCTAAGAGTGTTACTGTCAGAGACTCAGAGGAGACTTCAAGTGGTAGAAATATTTGGGCAATGTGTACAGCATGTGAGGGGCCGGCAAATAGGGGAGCTCATGATACGACGGTTATATTCTACCATGAGCTTGGAGAGTGCTTGGAGCTCCCCACACTCCCCATACACACATTGATGGTGCAGATTTTTATGTAATCATATTTCTGCCTTGACAACCCTTGTCACTCCCTTGTCATGCCCCTTGTGACAACCAGCCTTTTTGACTACTCTATCTCATTCATTTCCAATCCAATCAAGCTCGTTCAAGCTCATAGTACTCCTAGGTATGCCATAGGTGCAATACAGTTGTGTGGACGATGAACAGAACGTGAAGCCGACTAGCATGACTACCGAATTTGTACCAAGAGTCGGCGCAGAGGTGTCAAAACGTGACCACCTGTCAACCATTCCCAGCCCTTCACAGCCTTTCCTTTCAACATTCTCTCCTTCCTCCGTCCCCCCATCATGACCACCCCCAACGACCCGTTCTTGACACCTGAACCGGCGGCTCGAGAGTTTTCGGGGCAGTCAAGCCCTGCCGATCGAGACTACATAAGGGTAAGTGACCAGTTCGTTTTACTCCCATATTTATTTCCTTGCGTCTTTTCAACGTTCCCGACTTTGTGCCCTTATTTTCCATCTTTTTTCCAATTCCATGTCACCTTTTCCCCCCAACGTTATTCGATGTTCATGGCATTCTTTTACGAATCGGTTGGTATCGTCTGGTGCCGCAACCCGCAGACAATGCAGTAGACGCGGCTTCCCGCGGTGCATATAGCACCCCCGTCTCAGACTCTATTCAGAATCTCGCATCCCCTAATGATGACATTCTTCCCCGTTGGCAGGAAAAGTACAACTCGAACTCTTCTCGCCGCAAGTGGATCGTACGTATTCCTTTATCTTCCCCCCAACCCACTTGGTGAATTTGTCTTCCGTAGATCTTGGGCTCGGTGGTTGGCGTCATCGCTGTTATTGCAATTGGCGTGGGTGTTGGCGTCGGCGTGTCACACCACAGCAGCAGCAACCGTGCCTCTGGCAGCGGCAGCAAGTCCCCGGGCACCAATACCTCGGTTGTCCCACAGACGAACCCCAATGACCCCAGCACATTTGTCAAGGACTCGCGGCTGCACCAGAGCTTCTATGGGCTTGCATACACACCTGTCGGCTCGATCCCACCTAACTGCAATAGTACACTCAGTACGTCGTTTCCTCTCACGTCTTCGTTTCATTTCCGGGCCTGATGGTGGCCTCCGTGCCGTGTAGGTGATGTTATTGAAGATATTCAAGTGCGCATCCACTCATTCATCATGCCGAGGCTGGGCACTGATAATTATACAGCTCATGTCGCAACTCACTACTGTGCGCTTCTACCTTTCCCTCCTATATATTCTAGCTTGTCCAACTTACATATGTTTGACAGCGTCTCCGTCTCTACGGCTCCGATTGCAACCAGTCGGCGCTTGTGGTAGGTCCCCTAAGAGGTCCTTTAATCCTATTAGGCACTGACTTGTCCATAGCTTGAGGCCATCAAGCAGACGAAAGTGAACATGACTGTCTGGCTGGGCGACTACAACCTCCCAAACGACAATGGCACTGAATACAACCAGCAGAAGCAGGCGATTGTCTCCGTGATAAATACGTATGGCGTAGATCATATTTCAGGCGTCGATGTTGGCAATGAATTCATGCTCAAGTTCGTACACCCATCTTGCTTTTTTAGTGCTCAGGCGGAGGTGTTGATGCCCTTTTGAATCTAGCTATTTAGATGCGAATGGCGCGACTGACCCGAACAGCGCAGTTGGCAACCAAGGCGCCCAGATATTGATTTCAAATATCCAGGATATGAACAAGACGCTCGTGGCGATGAACTTACCGAAGCACCTTCCTGTCGGCACTTCGGATGCAGGTGCATACTTCAACACACTGGTCCTCGAGGCTATTGAATTTGGGGTGAGCTACTCCTTCTATAGAAGGTTTATCCCAGGATATATGATTTCTGTAAGATGGCAAATGATCACCCATGGTTCGCCAACGTGTCGATCGACCAGGCCGCAGGGTGGACCTGGCAGTTTTTTGAGCAAACTAATGTCCAACCAGCGGCAGCGCTGAGCAACCACCCGACGATGTATATTGCAGAGACTGGTTGGCCATCGGTACAAAGCATTTAATCATTATCAACTCAATAGTCTAACAAATTCTGGACAGGCCTCGAAGGACCAGGGGAGCTTGAGTAACGGCCCGTCGATAGCGTCGGTTCCCAACCTGCAAACGTTTTTGGATACATTCGTGTGTCAGGCTAACAAGAACGGGACAGCCTACTTCTACTTTGAGGCCTTTGACGAAACTTGGAAGGTCAGTCCGCGATGGCTGATTTGGATCAGAATTTAATTGTGCGCATTTATCACCAGGACATAACATACGGTGGTGTCGAAGGCCATTGGGGTCTTTTCAACGCGGAGTGAGTTTTTCTTGTATCATCCCATTCATTCGAGAGATCTTACTCTCTCTCAGCAAAACCCTTAAGAACATTACGATCCCATCCTGCTGATACGCTTGGACGATACACTTAGTAGCTTTGCTTTAGTTGTAGTCTTTTTGATTCGCTTCGGGACATTGGACGTTGGATTTAGACATTTTGCACTATTGCTTTGTACCGTGTCTGTCGGTGTGATGGCCACGTTTTTGTCACTCATTTGTCAATCCTTTCCAAATCGCGCAGACCTGGACTAGCACTGCCTCTCTCCTACTTACAGTAACTTCCCCGAGCACCGTCATTTTATTAGAGCAAACTGCTCACAAGCTAGCTCGCACTGGCAGGTCCGAGCCGCCAAACTCTAGTTCCTACCGACTCTAAGCGCCCCTTGAACTGCAACATTCTTTCCTGGCGGCGCAAAGAACGCCATCAACGCCATCAACAGCAACAGCAACAGCAGCAACCGCCGGCGCAACCTATTTCTACCCGTGAGCGTCGCTTCTCCGAACCTACGTCCGAACCCGAACCAGGACGTGACCTCGAATCCCGCTCGCCACGTTCAACACCCGCGCCCAAGCAGACGTATCCTCACACCTACCCAACATCACGCAGAAAATCGAGAATCAGCACGTCCCAAACTGGACAAAGACGGAGTCAGATCCCCAGCAGCAATACGCCTCCGAATATCGTCAGACTGGGCCCCGAGCCCGGACCATCTACTCCAGTCCCAACACCCGCGCAGCCAAATAACGAGCACCTCACTGCCAGCGCCCCCGCCCCCTCATTACCTCCGCCCCTTCCTCTTCCTCTTCCTACGCCTTGTCCCACCCTTCTTCCTCCTCCACACCAACCGCAAGAACAACAGCAACGAAAACGTATGGCTACTGAACACCGAGATCAACGCGACGGCAAACCCGGCCTGCGGACATGGTGGCAACATATCACTACGACGCAAAAGCCCCGCCCGCCTGCGTCGGACCACCACGCCCGCTCGGTCCCGAGCGTTCAGTCGCTGCCCCAGGAGTACGTGCCACCGCCGCCTGGCATGGTGTTTGGACGTCCGTTGAAGGATAGCTTGAGGTATGCGAGTGTGCAGATATCGACGGCGGACGCAAGTGGAAGGTTATATGTTTGGGGTTACATTCCGGTTGTCGTAGCCAAGTGGTGCGTCCACCCCTTCTCGTTTATTTCCTTGATTCCCTTGTCCATCCGTTCTACCTCTCCGTCCGAGAAAAAAAGTACTCATATTCCCCGATCATGGGCGGCCGTTGCTTATATAGTGGTCTGTTCTTAAAGGAGAACGGTGAGTGGAAGCATCTTTTTTGAGACCGGCTGGTAGGTCTCTTACCCCGTCGTGTGCCCTGCCCCATGTAGCGACCGAAATAGAAGGTACGTTCCGCGTCAACGGTTCCAACAAGCGCATGCGCGAGCTCCAAGCGGTCTTCGAGACTCCGCCCCGAGTGCGTATTCCCCTCTCCCCTACCCGCCTCTGTTGTCGACGGGTCATTCTAGTATGGCAAGTCGCTCGATTGGAAAAAGGAGAATTACACGACGCACGACGTTGCGAGTGTCTTCCGTCGATATCTTACCCATTTACCTGTGCGTGGTCCGACGCGTGCGCGCGCCCTACTCTCTTCCACTGTGTCGCTGAGGTGTGTCTATAAACTTAGGAGCCCGTAATACCGTATGATCTGTATTTTCCCGTACGTATTGCCCGGTTTCCCTTTTGTATCTTGTTCGTCCAATGACTGTTTTGTGCCTGCGTGCCTACGGTAGTTCCGAGACGCGATCGGTACGCATTTTGCGGCTACTTCCTTTTGTTCTTGCTGCTGACGATATGTGATAGCGAAACCGCCCTACAATCAGGAAGTGGTCATCACAACGTACAAGCGGCTCATTCATTCGATGCCACACGCAAATCAATATCTTCTTCTCTACGTCCTCGATCTCCTTTCCGTCTTCGCCCGCAAGGCAGAGAAAAACCTGATGACTGCGCAAAGTAATTATCTGTTATCTTGCGTTCTTCCCTATTTGACAATCACAAACCTCTGTTTTACAGATCTGGCGGTGATCTTCCGACCAGGGCTGATGTCGCATCCGTCACATGAGCTCTCGCCTACTGAGCACCGGCTAAGCCAGGATGTACTCGAGTTCCTCATTGAGCACCAAGATTGGTTCATGCTCGATACCCCGCCTCCGCCCGCGCTCCCCCCAGCACCCTCGCGCTCTCTCACGCCGCCCTTAAGCCCAGGCGCAAGCGTGAGCGTAAGTGACGACGAGGGGCCCGAAGGCTGGCGCATCATCGATCGCCACCCGCGTGTTCCGGCGAGTACAAGCGGTGGCAGTGGTGCGCGAGTGCCGCCATTATCTCCCTCTGCGGCGGGGAAGGCTTCGCCACGCATCATGCGTAGTCGTACGGTGCCGTCGTCGCGCAGTGGCCGTCCTAGTACTGCGGACGGTGGAGCACAGCGCGGGACGGGTGCGAGCGGGAGTACGCCGAGCCCTGCTGTGTTGCGTAAGGCGCGGCGGGCGTCGGCGCAACCGACTTGACGAGTTGGTCCCTCTCCTTTCTTCGTGGTTAGCCCTCCCCCCCGCGCTGTCGTCTATTGTCCGTCGGACTCCGTCCTCTTACCGTCCTCTTCTGCCCACGATTATACCTGCGACATCTTCCCTTTTAACATTAACACCGCCTTCGTCTCTATAGACTCGTGGTCTACATACACTAGCGGCTTCTCCTACCTACTCCTACTGTCTGTCAATCTACGCAATGCAATACCGTACGAATACCGTAACGTGACTGGGCGTACTATACAGGCTGTGTCTATATGCCTCTTTGACATCTCCGTCCCTCTACCTCACCATCATCCATCCAAACGGATGATTCCTCGACTTTCCCTAATTTCTCTCTGTGGCTTCTTATGTGGTTTTTCTTCCTGCCTTGTTGTATCTCACTTCCCCTTCCTTTTTTGTTTCATCTCTCGCCTTTTCTGTGTCCATTGGTATGTTGGTGTAAAATCTAATTTCCTTGGGTTGTGTAGTAGAAAGAGTAATTTCGTATGCGAGACACTCTAATTTCTTTTTCTTTGAAGGGTGAAATCGATGAAAGGTGCGAGGAACTCTGAGGCCATTATGAGGAGAGCTCGGACTCGAAATGAGGCGGGAATAAGTGATTCGCGCATAACTTATACTCCACTATACTGTCCTGAGGTTCCGGGTTCGACCAGTGCGATGCGCTTTCAACTTGGGAATGGCGATTGGCTATATTGACTCTGAATCATAGCCTGCACCGCCGCGTTCCCATTACAGTAAGTCGCCCTACGCCCTAGGATCTCAATCCCTCGGTCTCTTCCTCCTGAATCCTCCATCGCCCAACGCAATCAATACTTCTCTTGGCCCCATGTCCTCGACAGTGACCCCCTCTTGCAACTTTCAATCCATTTTCGACGCTGCCTTGGCTGACTACCTCGACCAAACTGGGGTAGACCTTACCAAAAACTCTTTTGCCGAGAAGCTCCAGACCTGCCAATCTGCCGACGATATCCTCGATCTCCTTCAGGACAAAGCAACCCAGTTCAAGGAGTATCGCAACGGAAATCGCAGCTTGATCAACTGTCTCAAACCAGTTGTGCAAGTCCTTCATGCATTTTCTGGCGTTCTCGGTGGTGTCGCTAGCCCCGTAAGCGCCCTTCATCTTCCAGCATCTGATCACCTATTCATGCCCCGCGTCTAGGTGCCGTTCCAACCAACAAGTGTCATACTTTCTGGCATCGATATTCTTCTCGGCGTGTGTATCTCCCTTGACTTTTTTTTGACTGTATCCTCATCTGAATATCGTGTCTATCCATTCAGGCCGCTATTGCAGTTGGGACAAGTTATGATGCCCTAGTCGACCTATTCGAATGCGTTGCCAATTTCCTCCGTCGCCTCCATGTTTATACCGAGATTCCATCCACTCCAACCATGTCCGGTATACTCGTAAGGATAATGGTGGAGGTGCTCTCTGTGCTCGCCCTAGCTACGAAACAAATCAAGCAAGGACGCTTCAGTAAGCCGCCCTTGGACCGCATCTACATACTTCTCATTGCTGTACTTGGCGCAGAGAAATTCGCAAAGAAATTGCTTGGAGAGAGCGAGATCGAGGCGGTGATTCAGAGATTAGATCGGCTCACGCACGACGAGGCTCGGATGACCGTAGCCCAGACTCTACAAGTTGTTCACGGCCTCGTAAGCAATGTGAAAGTGGTCATGGACGGTATGCATGTCTCACCCTCTCGCCGTCTATTGTTGACTGGACTTGTTTGAGCAGACGGCAAGGCATCAACGAGTGACATACGACAGGCTCTGGGTATGCCCGGCTTAAAACGATGTTTATCATGCTGACTGGGATGCCAGTCACAATGGAAGACATGACGAACGAGATAAACAGGATAAAGCGTTAGTTCTTCCTTTTTCTGTGGCAGCTGTCGTCGATGCCGATCCTGCATCACAGGCGACCAGTTGCAGAGGGACATCCGAAATTGGCTGTCCCCTCCAGATCCGTCAACAAACCACAATATTGCTTGTGACACTCATCGTGGCGGAAGTGCCACATGGTTCACCGAAGGCAGCACATTCGACGAGTGGAATTCTACAGGATCGCTCTTGTGGATCCATGGTAAACGTATGTCTTCTTCAAAACTCCCGGTCATTTGCCGGTGCTGATTGCCATCGGGCACCCGATCATGTAGCGGGCTCTGGCAAAAGTATCCTCTGGTACGTAATAGTCGTCTGATCTCTTATCATCTAGTTCACTCATGGACGGTTAACCAGCTCCTCGATCATACAACAAGTCAGGGAGAAATCCGACTCCGGATTGGCCCTTATGGGTTATTACTACTTCGACTTTCGAGATACTGAAAAGCAAGATATTCGTGGCCTCCTCGCTTCCCTGCTTGCGCAGCTTTGTGCGAAATCAGATTCTTGCTACGACATTCTTGCCAAGTTATATTCGAAGAACAATGCCGGATCACAACAGCCCAGCAATTATTCGCTTATGGAATGCCTGAAGAAGATGATTCAACTGCCACGACAACCGATGATTTATATTATCGTGGATGGCCTCGATGAGTGTCCCAACTCATCCGGATTTCCGAACATTGCGCGCGAAAAAGTTCTGGATCTCTTAGAAGAACTCTTGGAACTGAACGCTTTAAATCTCCGTATTTGCGTTACAAGCCGGCCCGAGGTCGATATCCGAGATGTTCTGGAGCCTCTCGCATCTCACCATCTGTCCCTTCACGACGAAAGTGGACAACGGAATGACATCCTTGTTTACATCAGCTCTATTGTTCGATCAGACCGAAAGATGCGGAAATGGAGATCAGAGGACAAACAACTAGTTATTGACACGCTGTCAGCAAGGGCAGATGGGATGTAAGGAAGCTCAGTTTCGATTCGTCATCGTGTCTTAATCATGTATCTATCCAGGTTTCGGTGGGTCGTGTGCCAGCTGGATATGTTGCGCAGCTGTCTTCCGCCGAGTCTCCGTGACGCTCTCCACGAACTTCCCGAAACATTGGATGAAACATACAGGCGCATTCTGTTAGGAATTGACAAGAAAAAGCAAGAATACGCCCATCGGCTTCTGCAATGTGTTGCAGTGGCCGTTCGACCTTTTCGTGTCCAAGAGCTTGCAGAGGTTCTTGCGATGCGTTTTGACGCTGGAAAGTTACCCCATTATCATGTCGATTGGCGGCAAGAGGATTCCCGCGAGGCCGTTCTGTCAGCATGCTCCAGTCTGGTCGCCGTTGTCAATGTGGATGGATCATCAATTGTGCAATTTTCGCACTTTTCCGTCAAGGAGTTCTTGACATCAGACCGTCTTGCCGAGTCGGCAACGAATCTTTCCCGGTATCACATTGATTCCTTATCTGCACACACGATTCTTGCGCAGGCCTCCCTCGGCGTTTTACTCGATTTGGGCAATTCGATCGACAAAAAGACCATCGAGGACTTCCCGTTTGCTATTTACGCCGCGCAGCACTGGGTGGACCATGGCCGATTCGAGGGCGTATCGCCAAGCATCCAGGACGCAATGGAGCGTCTGTTTGACGCGGAAAACCCATCCTTTGCAACGTGGTTTTGGATATATGACATTGATTATCCGCTCAAGGAACACATGTTAACACCTCACCCGACACGACCAGAGGCCACCCCATTTTACTATGCCACGCTGTGTGGTCTCCGTGACGTTGTTGAACACCTCCTTGCTACCCGTCCAGGGGACATCAATGCTAGAGGGGGGAACCACACTACTCCGTTGCACGCAGCACTTGCGAAGGACAATTTCGAGATCGCGTCCCTGCTTCTTGAACACGATGCGGACGTGAACGCCTTGGGTCACAATGGACACGGTGCCTTGCACATAGCGTCAATAGACGGTCATAGTAATAAAGTGAAGTTCTTACTAGAACACCACGCAGACGTGAACTTGGAGGCTATCGACGGCGCGACCCCCTTGGACCAGGCTTCATTTAAAGGAGAACTCGAGGTTGCAAGGATCTTATTGGAACATGGTGCAATTGTGCACTGCAGTGACAAGAGAGGGTGGACTCCATTATTCACAGCGTCACGATATGGACATTTGGACGTCGTGCGGCTGTTAATCCAAAGCGATGCAGCTGTGGACTCTCGTGAAATCGATGGCTGGACTCCATTATTCGTAGCGTCACGATATGGACATTTGGACGTCGTGCGGCTGTTAATCCAAAGCGATGCAGCTGTGGACTCTCGTGAAATCGATCGCTGGACTTCATTATTCGCAGCGTCACAATATGGACATTTGGACGTCGTGCGGCTATTGATCCAGAGCGGTGCAACTGTGGACTCTCGTCAAAATGATGGCTGGACTCCATTATACGCAGCGTCACGATATGGACATTTGGACGTCGTGCGGTTGTTGATCCAAAGCGATGCAGCTGTGGACTCTCGTGAAATCGATGGCTGGACTCCATTATTCGCAGCGTCACGATGTGGACATTTGGACGTCGTGCGGCTATTGATCCAGAGCGGTGCAGCTGTGGACTCTCGACAAAATGATGGCTGGACTCCATTACTCGCAGCATCACGATATGGATATTTCGACGTCGTGCGGCTGTTGATCCAGAGCGGTGCAGCCGTGGACTCTCGTGAAAACAATGGCTGGACTCCATTGATACTTGCATCGCAAAATGGACATCTCGATATTACTCAGGAATTACTGAACCAAAATGCTGACTCAAATGCACAAAACGCTGAGCTCCAGACCTCACTGCATCTCGCTTCAGCCCACGGGCATCTTAATGTTGCAGCATTGTTGATCCAGTGTCACGCAGAAATCGACAAACAGACCAACGCTGGACGAACCCCATTGAACGAGGCCTCCCATCACGGTCATCTCGAGATTGTGCGACTGCTACTGAAAAGTGGCTCAAATACGAACGCAGAAGATATTGCGTGTTGGACTCCGTTGCACCATGCAGTACACGATGGACATCTCGACATCGTGAAACTGTTACTTGAGTCAGGTGCGGATCTCGACATGCGAAACTGTGACGACGAAACTCCCACCGACGTTGCGGTGGCCAATGGGAAATGGGAAGTCGCAAACTTTCTAGCCGAGGGTGTGGGTGTAGGTTCTTGGGATGATAGGAGGAACGTGGCCCGATTGGCTTCAGGATCCCCAAATCCGCCCCCTATTGTTATGGTGCCATCACTGGACCACGAGGAGCACTTACAATCCCCAGACAATGAGACGACATCATTGCATATTGCATGCATGGAGGGCAATCCTGACGTTATACAGTCGTTACTTGGCCGTGGCACAGATGTCAACGAACGAGATGATAACCACGAGACTCCATTGGGTGTGGCGTCGACACACGGAAATTTGGAAGTTGCGAAGGTATTAGTCAAGAACGGCGCGGACGTGAATTCCAGGGACAAGTATGGGTGTACCCCATTGCATAATGCATCACGGGATGGACACCTCGATATCGTGCGGTTATTGTTTGACAACGGCGCCGATATGAATGCCAAAAACGAGGACCATTGGTCTGCGTTACATCTAGTTTCGGCGAATGGCCACTTGGAGATAGTCCAGCTACTTCTCGAACGGGGAGCAAATGTGGATATGAGAAATAACCAAGGCCGGACTCCATCTGATGAGGCACTTCGAGCGGGAGAGTTGAAGATTGTAAGACTATTATCGCAGGATGGTGCGCGTTGAGTGTAGGTTTGTCGCTTCCTTATTACAGTTGAAAACTCTAACCACACTATATGTTAGTTTGAGATATGAAGACAATATTTACACAGCTGTTACGAGCTGCAGATAGTGTATACGTAGAATTCAACAATCAGGGCTGTGGGCTGGCCGAATGCTTGGCCGAATGGGCCGGAATGGCAGATACATGCTGTGCCACGTGACTCGTTACACATGATCAAAAGTGGCACCCTACGATGCGACTATACGTGTCCACACCCCTTCTGTGCCCCCGCCCACCCTACCTGTCATCACCTTGTACTCTCTGCCCATCCAGGTGCCATCTACGAGCCGCGCCGCTGCACTTTCAAGTGCAACCCCACGCTCTTGGAATGCCGCCGCCGTTGCGGCGCAGCGACGCGCGTGCCGATGCCCATGTAAGAGGAGAGAGCACTACGAGAGTGGGCCGTGCGTAGGTGCCTTTGCGTTTCACCAAGTCGAACGAAGGTTGCATTGGAGAGAGGAGCGCGACGCACCGATTCCCACTAGCGCCTCGGCAAGGTAGGCAAAGTCGACGTTTGCAGTGAGATTTGCTTGGCCGGGGAAGTCGAACGGGTTGACAAGCGCGTGACCCTTAAAAGTCCCATGCAAGTGCGGAGTCGACCGCACGAAAGAATGGTACAGTACTTATGAGAGGGGACACGTACATGGAAGGAGTCCCCACCATCGTCGGCCGACTCACTGCGGGCAGCCGCCCCGGGCTCCCTGTACCAACGACGATGACGGACTAGGAACTACGGCACATGCGAAACGCCCTCCCGCAGCGGAGTCCCGCTGTTACTCTTCAACGCGTCGAAGAATGACTCTGTGCTCGGAAATGCGGTTGCCTGCAACGATCTCGTCGCGCTGGTGCACCCAGACGTTGACAGCGAGACGGAGGAACTTATCGCGGACCCCCTTGAGGTCGAGATCTTCTGCCAGACGATCATGGACAACGTCCTCGTCAGGTCTTATTGTGCAACCACGAATAAGGGTGGTCATGATTGTTACCATAGAACAGTATCTCATTCTCGTCTGTGTCTTGTCCGTGTCGCTGTCTTGGCCATTTTTTCGCGCACTTAAGCACCTGTTGTCTGTATATCGTATCTACCCAGTTTCGCGAAAAAAAGTCGTTGTGCTATCATTAAAAGTCCCGTCTGCCCCATCTACCAAGCGGGTAAGCCAGCGCCCACTACTGTATCTGCATGGCATACTGTACTGGTCGCTCGTCCCAGCAGTGCCTCCCGGTCCGGCTCCACGGACCCTCCGCGCGGTGGGCCCGCTGCGGAGAGGACGTCCATAATTGACGCGTGGCCAGGTGAAATGCGGTGCTCTGTATCTGGTCCGAGTCACGGGATTCTGGTGGACGTACATACAGCTCAGCCGGGCAGAGAACAGTTTACGTCAAGGTTTACGTCGACGGAGGCGGGGAAAGCGGATGTTTGTATGGACAACATGGTGGATGCACAGCGGTAGTAAGGGCGCATCCAAAAGCATAGCTTTGTGCAAGGCTTTGTGTCAAGCTTTGTGTCAAGCTTGGTGTCAAGCTTGGTGTCAAGCTTGGTGTCAAGCTTGGTGTGGGCCAGTGTGGCCCAGGTTTCGGCGCCTTGAGGAGTCAATGAGGAGGTGTTGGATCCACGCAATGTGATGGACGCAAGCGGCAAGCCCGAGATGGGGGGACCGGGGAAAGTCTTGATTCAATCGCAAACGCACACATTGTCGAAATTAACAGTCGAAACGTAGTAGTAACAGCTTAACAGGGTGTTCAAGTCAAATTACATTAGAACAATCATTACATTAGAACGATCATTACATTAGAACGATCAATTCGAGAGGCTACGATCACGTCAGTTTCACTTTCCCTCTACTGGTGGGCTGCCGTGGGCACATCGGACTGAGGATAGCAAGGAAGGTGACTGGAGAGGTATCATGTATGGGCATGAAATGAAATGTCGGGTGTCAGAGCCCACGGTGCTTGACAAGCTTGACCCTCCGTTCCAGATACAGCATAAAGGCCCATTGGCATTAGCAAGACGGGGTATGGTCTGATGGTCATGCAAACATCTCATTCCGTATGACGTTGTCTCAACCTTTATAATCAGACAAGTGCTTCAATACAACGTGCTTCGGCAAATATTATATGTCTTAGCGACAAATCCAACCCGAGGTCGTGTCGTGTAACACTCGCAGAGCTCACAGATACACAGAGGAGGGGATGCAGCCTGAGCGAAATGAAAAGAGGACTCCTTGGAAACAAGTGGATTAATTTAAGCATGGATTATCTGGACTAATACTAGTAGAAGTGTCACTACATAGCACATCTAGATGGACGCAGGTAATAAATACACTTTCTTGCATCAAGCAAGGTGTTCTATTATAATACAGTGACTCAATTATGTAATGCACCACGTGCACATTTTCTCACAATAATGTCTGTCTCATTGCCAGTTGATGTAGATGCTCCAATACCTATTAGTGATGGACATGTATGGTCTGTAGTTTATGTACAGTAAATAGCAATGTAGTTTAAACTCATAATGAGGTCAGAAATTAGTAAACAATCAGAAGAGTGCTGTGCAATTTTTTTTTGGATTCTATATTAGGGAATTGTTTCAGACAGTAATGCATCTAATTTTCATCAAATCCGATGATCCCTTCTAATACCTGGTATGACCCCCTTTAGCTTCCAAAAGAGCCTGTACCCTTCATGGCATGCTCTCATAAAGTTTGGTAATGTACTCCTCCTCGATGGTCCCCCATTCATCCACTAATGCATCCCACAACTCCCCCAAATTCTTTGGGAGAGGGCTCCGAGAGTGAACCCTCCTATCCAAATAATCCCAGGCATGTTCGATAATATTCATATTGGGGCTATTTGCTGGCCAATTGAGTTTGTCGATCTTGTTTTTCTGGAACCAGCTGGTAGCCATCTTGGAGGTGTGCTTCGGGTCGTTGTCCTGCTGGAAATATATGTCCTTTTTCTTGATGTCCAGGTCACTGAGGGTCCCAAGAAACTCATCTCCAAGAATCTCGCAGTAGAGCTTCATGTCCATGTTTCCATCGATGCGGCATAGTCGACCCAGGCCTGTGGCTGTGATACAGCCCCACACCATGATGCATCCACCTCCATGCTTGACCTTCTTCTTCGTGTAACAGGCATCAAATTCTTCCCCAGGCCTCCTCCAACACCAATCACGGCCATCTGATCCAAACAAGTTGAATTTGGACTCGTCTGAGAACGCCACCGCTGACCAATCCTCGACGGTCCAGTGTGTGTGAGCTTGAGCCCATGCCAGCCGCTTCTTTTTGTGGACAGCGGTCAAAAGGGGCTTGCTCCGACGTACATAGGCCTTCAACCCACATAATTTGAGTCTCTGCCGGATTGTTTCAGGATGCACATGGGGGAGGTAACACCTTTGGAGGTCAGAAACATTGTGCACATTGGTGCTGGCCAACATTCTGACCCCATAATGCACTTCTGCAGGGAGCAGCTTTTGAGGGTGACCTTTCTTGGGCTTGACAGCATAATAGTCTTCTGTTTTGGAGTACTGTCAAAAGATGCATGCCACTGTTGTCCAGTGTATGCCAAATTTGGACGCGATGATGGGATCCGAGAGACTGGACTTTTTCAAATGGACAATCCGGGCTTTTTTGGTGGGTGAAGTATATGCTGTCATGATTGGCAACACAAGCAGATGACTGGGCAGCAAATGTGGGTGGTATGCGGGCACAGGGAAGTCAGAAGCGTTGTGAATTCCTCGTCAATTCAGTGAGTCGCTTACTGTGATGTTTCCAAAAAAAGAAATGCTCGGTGTTTTCCAGAATGTTCAGTCCACCGTGATTTAACAATTAGAGCTGCTGCTACCTTTTAGTACTAAATACATTAAATAACCCTCTAGTAATAATCCTAGAAGGTTTTTGGAATGTCATTTGAGCTCTAGCGACTGCAGCAGGCAAAGTGATTCGAAGCACGGGTCAGTGCATTACATAATTGAGTCACTGTATATACCCGCAGAGGACTGCAAGGCAAGCCGAGAAAAAAACATGAGGACAATCAGTCTTGAAGCGCCGCAACCAATAATGATTGCTTCGCGTTGGGAATCCGCGGTTTGATTGTGCATTTGAACGGAATCGGACCTCTATCACAGCGCGAACAATCAAACAATCGTCATCAGTCAGTCATTCAATTAGTCGAAGAAAAAGGCCAAATATCCTCAGGTGCGGAAGCCCAGAAAAGAATGACTCACGAAATAAATGATGAAATAAACTCCTGCGAAGGTGGCGCGGGACGCCCTTCGGCATCCTTCGCAGGAAGGAACTCGAAAGCGGCGAGCATGTTTGCCATCGCCAACCATATCATGTCGCGCGCGAAGTGGCGGCCTGGGCAGATACGACGGCCGAACCCGAAAGTGAGGTTCGGGACTGGCGCGGATGTACCAGGATCAAGGAAGCGCTCGGGGCGGAACTTAAACGGCTCTGGGTATGTGACGGGATCATGTAGGATCGCCCTTAATTATCAGATGCGCGTTGTGAGAGGGCTTCCTTTTTTTTGGAAGACATTTGGGCATACCATATGTTCGCGAAGACCAGTGTTCCGGCAGGAATGAAGTAACCGTTGTAGATGTTGTCTTCCGTTGCACGGTGAGGGGCGCCTAACAGGACCGTCGACCGCTTATGAGTGAATTTGGAGGTACAATGAAAAGAGTCCCTCTGACCTAATGGAGTTGGACAGGCCCACCGCAGCAGCTCGTGCAGCATTGCTTTTAGGTAGGGCAAGGCGCCTGCATCCTCAAAACTGGGGAGGTGGCCGTGGCCCAAAACTGAGTCAAGCTCTTCTTGACCACGTCTTTGTGCTTCCGGGTATAGCACCATCGCAAGGACGAACGATTTAAGGGCACAAGATGTCTGAAAAGAAGGCGCAGTGGTCAACTATATCCAACTGGCAAGGGGACCAGACCTACAGTGTCGATGCCAACTAAATAAGTAAGGGGGCATTAACATAGTAATCAAAAGTATCCAATGGAATAAAGTACTAATGTGAACGCTTCCCGGTAAGCCTTTTGCCATGAGGATTTCTTCTTCAGTAGAGTCTTCGGAAAGTCCTGTGATCATCGATGCTGCGATCGAAGGTACAGCCCTGTCTTCGTCCTGATCCCCGTTGAGAAACGATCGAACTAGGAATACTGGTGTAGCACAATGCGTACCAACATCCTCTCAACAGTCTCGTATAGACCATCGCGAGATAGTTCGACATTGCCCTTCCACGTTTTGGCTTCCTTGTTAAAACCAGCACCTGGGAACCACCACGGAAAGTGAATGACTGTGCCAGGAAGGTCAAGTCCACCGGAAACAACTATGTCGGAGCTGATTCGGCTTACGGGAAGGTAGTAAGTTGAGGATGCGAGCTTTTGTCTGGGCGGCATCTATGCTCTGAAGTGCTGTCTCCGCAAGGGCAATATTTGGGTCATTCAGCGGAGCTGCATCAATGCCGTACGCGACTGACAAGCTGACTTGACCAATCATGCTAAAATGAATTGCTAAGAAGCATCGCGGACCAAGAGAAAATATTAACGCACTGGCGGATATGCTGCATAAAATCTTGCGGAGTATCAAATAGGTTCCATAATAGTCGTCGAGCAGCTTTCAACTCGACCGGGCGATATTGAGGAGCGATGGTTGGCTGCATGTGTGCATAGAATGCTTTGTGCCACGCCCTCCACTTGTTGCCGTACGGGAATAAAATGAGCACCCAATTTCCTGCATTGAGTCTACAGACATAAGAGGAAAGAAACTGGATATTGCTATCGGAACTCTTCTCACAATTTTGTCAAGATCTTCAGTTGAGGTCTGATAGGCGTTAGGTGATAAGTCTGGCTGCGAGCTGAGAGGGGGCAGCGAGTAGGAACCGACCTATCAGAGTATATGGATGATCGCTTCTCGAGAAGATCGGAGGCAGCTTTCTCGGAATTCAAGACGACAAGATGTAACCCGAGGAGTTCTGCGTGGACAATATCCGACCCTAAGTACAGATAGTAAACGTTATGACCCTATGAGAATAAAATGCGCTTACCTATCTCTCGTCCCCACTTTTCATATGTGAACCAATGATACTCCAAAGGTATATCACATAAGTTTCCGATCAGTGGAAGGCCCTTTGGTCCAGGCGGGAATGGGTGCCTTTGTTTTCTGCGCAACAGCACATAGATGGCGAATGAGAGTAGGGAAACTGTGAAAAGGAAAAGTTGCAAGGAGGTGAAAGTCATCTGTCGAATGTGGAGCTGGAGGTGACCAAGGTAAGGATTAAATATGTTCGACGAGCCACGTTTGTCGGTTGAAGCACAAAGTCCACGAGGTCCGAAATGCTTCCCTCAAGGGCTTGAGATATGGACCATATGGTTACAACTACGGATGTCAGGCACCCGTGGTCTTTACGTCGGACGAACGGGTCGTGCGAGTACACATCAGTGTAGACTGTTTAGTGACTCCGAGTCTGCGTGCGATCAATATGCAATTAGATGACAAGAAATCAATGATATGAAAAGGCCGACGTTAGGGATTGCAGCTAGAATATTGGTTCAGACTCCTGCGGCCCACATTCTGCCAAAGCGTTGAACCGTGAACCGTTGAACTGTAGGGACCGCTAAAATAAGTTCGGCCGAACAAAACAATCGATGCGCCTTGAGTTTTCGGGTGAGGTAGATCTTCGTTTCGTGCTCCAGCGTTATCTACAGTATCCCCCACTAGTCAGGCACATGTGTCGCTGTCAGGCACAACGTGTGCTACATACATGGTTTTAAAGGTCAGTTCTCTTTGGATCTCACCATCAAAGGTCAGTTCTCTTCGGATCTCACCACAAAAGCATAGTCCACATGGAGTAAATTCCGCGCAGTCCCATCTCGTCGGAGAATCCTTCATGCTTCTCACTGGCCAAAACATTCGTCAGAAGCACATCCGCGTGGTGTTGCCGTGGTCCAATGCTGCAATGCAAGCCAGTGCAAGTTTCGATACAGTACCTTACCCAATTGCCAGTGCGTGGCCCGACGCTTGGCTGAGTTGGCCCGACGCGTGCACGCCATACTCTTTCCCACCCTCGCTGTGTCGCTGAAGTGTGCGTGTCTGTAAACCCAGGAGCCTGTAATACAGCTGCAGCATGATCTGAATTTTCCCGTACGTATTTGCCCACGGTTTCCCTTTTGTGTCTTGTTCGTCCAATGACAGAAGTTGAACGTTGAACTACCGCATGACTGTAACTTAACAAGTAACAGACTGTTTACCGTAAGTCTGTTTTGTCTAAGGTAGTCACGGTTACCAGACGCGATCGATACGCGTCTCGCGACCACTTTATTTGTCTTGCCGCTGACGATATGCGATAGCGAAAACGCCTCACAGTCACAAAGGCCACAATCAGGAAGTGGTCATCACACGCAAATCAAGATCTTCTTCTCTGCGTCCTCGATCTCCTCTCGGACCTCTCGGTCTTCGCCCGCAAGGCGGAGACAAACTTGCAAAGTAGTTATCTTATCTCGTCGTTCTTCCTTGTTTAAAACCACTGTTTTACAGATCTGCCGGTGATTTTCCGATAAGGGCTGATACGGTCATGTCGCACCTGGCACATGAGCGCATGAGCTCTCGCCTGCTGAGCACCGATTAAGCCAGGAGGTACTCGAGTTTCTCACTGCGCACCAAGATGGCAAGATTTGGTTCATACTCGATTCCCGCCTCCACTCACGCTCCCCTAGTGCCCCTGCGCGCTCTCACGCCGCCCTTGAGTCCAGGCGCAAGCGTGAGCGTCAGTGACGACGAGGGGCCCGAAGGCTGGCGCCTCATTGATCGCCACCCGCGTGGTTCCGGCGGGTACGAGCAAAGGGTTGGTGTAAAATCTAATTTCCTTTGGGTCGTGTAGTAGAAAGGGTGGCTTCGTATGCCGCACGGTATGCGAGACATTCTAATGTCTTTTTTCTTTTCTTTTGAAGGATGAAATCGATGAAAGGTGCCCTGAATTCTGAGGTATTGTGAGGATAATGAGGCGGAAATTAGTGATTCGCGCATATACTCTACCCTACTGCCATGAGGGAATCTGGTCGTCGTGTGGTCGACAAGCGTGATGTGCTTTCAACTTCGGAATGGATTACCTGCGCCAAAACTGCCACCGCTTCAAGTTCCCCGTTACAGTACGTCGTTGTACGCCCTAGGGTCCTGGGTCTCTTCGGAGGCAGTTCTATCAGCATGCTCCAGTCTAGTGCGATTTTCGCAATTTTTGGGTGAAGGAATTCTTCATATCAGAGCGTCTTGCCAAGGCGGCAGTGATTTTTTCCCAGTACAGCCTGAGTATCAGTGTATCACATTGACTCCGTATCAGGCATATCTGCACACACGATTCTCGCAGCACACCGGGGAGTCGGCGGGGACATCTCGACATCGTGAAACCGTTACTTGAGTCAGGCGCGGACCTCAACATGCGATGGCGAAACTCCCTCTGACTTTGCATCGGCCAATGGGAAATGGGAAGTCGCTAAGTTCCTAGCCGAGGGTGTGGCTTCTTTGGATGATAGGAGCGTGGCCCAATTGGATTCAGATCCCCAAACCGCCCCCTGTTGTTACGGTGCCATCACTGGACCATAAGGAGCACCTGGAATCCGCGGAGAAGGAGATGATGATATTGCATGCAAGGAGGGCAGCCCTGATGTTATACAGTCGCGTTACTTGATCGTGGCGCCGATGTCAACGAACGAGGTGAATCAGGTGATAACCAGACGACTCCATTGGGTGTGGCGTCGACAAACGGAGAACTGAGGGTATTAGTCATGAACGGCGTGGACGTGGACAAGGATGGACCCCATTGCATCGTGCATCACGATCTGGACATCTCCGAGTTGATATCATTGTTTGACCACGGGGCTAATGTGATAAAGAAGCAGAACCACTTGTCTGCGTTGCACCTAGCGTCGGGGAATGGTCACTTCAAGATACCCAGCTACTTGGGCACGAATGTGGATATGAGAATTTCTGAATATCAGAAGATCTCATTCTCGTCTGTGTCGCTTGTCTTAGCCTTTTTTCGCACTGTTGGACACCTGTTGTCTCTACATCGCATGATTCGCATCCACCCACTCTTGCGAGCAAAAGTCGTTGTGTTATCATTAAAAGTCCCATCGACCAAGCAGGCAAGCCAGCGCCCACTATCTGGGTGGCATATCTTGTTAGAGATTGCAGTGAAAAGCATTCTCGAGCAAAAAAGTACAGCAGAATTTTCCACTGTGACGTCAACGCGTCAACACGTCAACATGTCAACGTTGTCAACCCTCATACAGTACTTGCAAAAACCCTCAAAATGCCTTGCTGGTTGTTACGACGACGCACCACTCGCCTGACGCAGATTCTAAATCGATGTTCAGATGTTCAGAGCCTCTGCACATCCCTCGCATGCGCCACAAGCGTCGCACGTGTCCTCCCGCACAACAGACAGTTTAGTGCCACGCACGCTCACCCCAACGCTCCAACGTGCGACTGAGGTCCTTGCGGTGGTCCCGGTCCGGCTCCACGGCGCCGCGGAGAAGGGCGTCCACAACTGACGCGTGCCGTGGCCTGTCGTGCTCCGCATCTGGTGTACGTACGTACAACTCAGCCGGGCAGAGAAACAGTATACGTCGATGGAGGGGGGGAAAGCGGATGTTAGATGGACAGCATGGTGAGAAAAAACAGGTGGATGCACGGAGTTGTTGGATCCACGCGAGGCAAAGTGATGGACGCAAGCCTGAAAGTCTCGATTCAAATGGCAAACGAACCCATTGTCGAAATGAAGTAACAGGGTGTTCAAGGTCAGATTACTATAGTAGAGCGATCAATTTGGGCCTCGGAGACGGACGCAGGTAATAAAAACACATTCTTGCATTACGCAAGGTGCTCTGTTACCGTAAATACCCAAAGGGGACTACAAGGCATGCCGAGAAAAAAAACATGAGGATAATCAGTCTTGAAGCGCCGCAAGCAATGATTCTTTCACATTCGGAATCCGCGGTTTGATTATGCATTTAAATGGAATCGGACCTCTATCACAGCGCGCACAATCAAGCAATCGTCGTCAGTCAGCCAATCAATTAGTCGAAGAAAAGGTCAATATCCTCGGGTGCGGTAGCCCAGAAAAGAATCAAGTTGAAAGACTCACGAAATAATGTAAGAGATAAACTCCTGCGCAGGTGGCGCGGGACGCCCTTCGGCATCCTTCGCAGGGAGGAAATCGAAAGTGGCGAGCATGTTCGCCATCGCCAACCATACCATATCGCGTGCGAAGAACCGGCCCGGGCAGATACGACGGCCGAACCCGAAAGTAAGGTCCGGGAGTGGTGCCGATGTCTCGGGATCAAGGAAGCGCTCGGGACGGAACTTCGACGGCTCCGGGTACGTAGCAGGATCATGCAGGATCGCCCTTAATTATCAGATGCGCGTTGTGAGGGCTCTTGAACGGGGTGAGGAAGACGTTTGGGCATACCATATATTCGCGAAGACCATTGATCCCGCAGGGATGAAGTAGCCGTTGTAGATGTCGTCTTCCGTTAAACGATGAGGGGCGCCTAACAGGACCATCGTCCGAGTATGAGTGGATTGGGAGGTATAAATGAAAAGGGTGCCTCTGACCTAATGGAGCTGGACAAGCCCACCGCAGCAGCTCGTGCATCATTGCTTTTAGGTAGGGCAAGGCGTCTGTATCCTCGAAATGAGGGAGGTAGCCGTGGCCCAAAACTGAGTCAATCTCTTCTTGAGCACGTCTTTGTGCTTCCGGGTACAGGACCATCGCAAGGACGAACGATTGGAGGGCAGCCGACGTCTGAGGAGAAGACGCAGAAGTCAACCAGATCCAACCGGCAAGGGAACTGGGCCTACAGAGTCGATACCAACTAAATAAGTCAGGGCTTTAACATGGGAATCAAAGCATCCAATAGAATAAAGTACCAAGGTAAATGCTCCCGGGTAAGCCTTTCGCCATGAGGATTTCTTCTTCAGTCGAGTCTTCGGAAAGCTCTGTGATCATCGATGCTGCGATCGAAGGTACAGCCCTGTCTTCGTCCTGATCCCCGTTGAGAAACGATCGAACTAGGAATACTGGTGCAGCACAATGCGTACCAATGTCCTCTTAACAGCTTCATATAGACCATCACGACATCGCTCAATATTGCGCTTCCACGTTTTAGCCTCCCTCTTAAAACCAGCACCTGGAAACCACCACGGCAATTGCATGACTGTGCCAGGAAGCTCAAGTCCACCAGAGACAACTAGGCCGGAGCCAATTCGGCTTACGGGAAGGTACTAAATTGAAGATACGACCTTTTGTTTGGGCAGCAGCTACGCCTTGAAGTGCTGCCTCCGCAAGGGCAATATTTGGGTCGTTCAGCGGGGCTGCATCAATGCCGTACGCGACTGACAAGCTGACTTGACCAACCATGCTAAAATGAATTGCTAAGAAGCACCGCGGACCAAGAGAAAAGATTAACGCACTGACGGATATGCTGCATGAAGTCCTGCGGAGTATCGAATAGGTTCCACAAGAGTCGTCGAGCAGCTTTCAACTCGACCGGGCGATATTGACGAACGATGGTTGGCTGCATGTGTGCGTAGAATGCTTTGTGCCACGTCCTCCACTTGTTCCCGTACGGGAATAAAGTGATCACCCAATTTCCTGCATCGAGTCTACAGACGTAAGTGGAAACAAAAACCCGATATTGCAATCGGAACTCTTCTCACAATTCGGTCATGACCTTTAGTTGAGGTCTGATAGGCGTTGGTTGATAAGTCTGGCTGCGAGCATGGGGTAGGGAGCGCACCGATCGGAGTATATGGACGATCGCTTCTCGAGAAGATCGGAGGCAGCTTTCTCGGAATTCAAGACGACAACATGTATCCCAATGAGTTCTGCGTGAACGATATCCGACCCTGAGTACAGAAAGTGAACCTTATGCCCCTATGAGAATGAGATGCACTTACCTATCTCTCGTCCCCACTTTTCGTATGCGAGCCATTGATACTCGAAAGGTACATCACGTAAGTTTCCGATCAGTGGAAGGCTCTTTGGACCAGGCGGGAATGGA
This sequence comes from Russula ochroleuca, assembly GCA_015178965.1. Lineage (NCBI taxonomy): Eukaryota > Fungi > Basidiomycota > Agaricomycetes > Russulales > Russulaceae > Russula > Russula ochroleuca. The sequence continues at coordinate 1,901,218 of WHVB01000002.1, forward strand.
AATGGGTGCCTTTGTTTTCTGCGCAGCAGCACGTAAATGGTGAACGAGACCAGAGAAGCTGCGAAAAGTTGTGAGGACGTGAAACTCATATGTCGAATGTGGAGCTGGATGTGGTCAAAGGTAAGGGATAGGCTTTGTTTGATATGCCACACATGTCAACCCCCACGAGTCTAGACACGCATCACTGCTTCCCTGAGAACCCTCAAGGAGTTGGGCTAGTTGGGACTTGAAAGGAGTGTTACAATTACTGAACGGTTGAGTCTTTACTAGCTTTACTTGGCACACAGTTGTATCGTCGGACAAACACTGGAAAGATCTTACGACGCTCATTAGTACACATAAATGTAGGCCGTTTGATGACTCTGCGTGCGATCAATATGCAAGAATTCAAAGACAGGAAAGGCCAACATGAGGGGCCTCGCATGTCACCTTTGTTTCGTATGTAAAAGAATTTGATAAAAACTTACGGCCACTGTCTCGCTTCACTTCCCCACCTCCAACGTTGTCGGCAACTCCTCGCTCATTGCCCCGACGTTCTGTTCATCTTCCTCATACCCACGTTCTCTCTCCTCCTAAACCATAGAACATCTAACACCTTTCCCTACATTTTCGTCTTTCTCAACTCTAGACGATGGCTCCGCCCCTTAACCATCCACCAGGAATGAACTTCGTCGGCGATCCTCAGCATGAACAACGCCCTATCGATGCCGATGCGTCCGTGTACTACGGCGGAACGGAGTATCATAGCCGCTCAAGAACATACAGCACCGTACGGTTTTCACCTTTGAGTGATTTCGTGTTGTCCTGATCCCCATGATCCCCACTGTAGTCAACAAGTCAAGGTCCCAAGCGTTCTACATTCCAAGACGATTGGCACCTCAGACCACGCAGAATGTCCCACGACGAGAAGAGCCACTCTGCCCCGCGCCGATTCCTCATAGACGTCGAGGAGACCATACGTCTTGTCCTTGAACAGGAAGACACAGACGGTGACTTCCAGATCAGTATTACCGACGCTGGCCCCAAAATCCTTTCTCTTGGTACGGCCACCAGCAATGGGTTTAAGACCTTCGACATACGAGTGCGTACTATCACGATCCCTTCTTGCCTGCCAACTGATGGCTTGTTTGTCTAAGGGCACTTACATGTTGTCAAACCTCCTTCAAGAGCTTGCTCTAGCTCGTGATCACAATCGGAAGAGGATAGTTCTCGACGAGGCCCGTCTCACCGAGAACCCGGTTGATCGTCTGTCTCGCATGATCAAGAATTCCTTCTGGCACTCCCTCACCCGGCGCATCGACGGCGATGGCCTCGAAATTATCTGTGCGGATCCTAAGAACCGAACAGGTCGCATTCAGCCGCGGATATATGTTCCGCATGGCGAGCCTTCCATGGTTGATTACTATCGAAGGATTGCCTCAGAGAAGCCACATTTAAATTTGGACGTTCAAGTCCTTCCTCCCAACCCTGGTGACCCCTATTTTGTCAAGAGCCTGAACAGCAAACCGGGCATTTTGGCCCTCGCTATGAACGAAGTGGATGATGGACGTGGCGGTAGAACTCTCAAGGGCATCCCATTCATCGTACCGGGGGCTCGTTTCAACGAGGTCCGTAAAACCGTCACTTCTTGATCGCCGGTCATTGAATCAATTAGTTGATTGTTTTACACAGCTGTACAATTGGGATTCCTATTTCATCTCCCTCGGACTTCTCGTTGACGGCCAAGTCCAGATGGCTAAGGGCATTGTCGAACACTTCGTCTTCGAGATCAAGCACTACAACAAAATCCTCAACGGCAGCCGCTCCTACTACCTCTCGCGTTCCCAACCGCCGTTCCTTACTGACATGGCCCTTCAAATCTACAATCAGTTAGATCGCTCGGATCTTGAAGCTAACCGACAGTGGCTTAAGCGCGCCATTCAGGCGGCCATCAAAGAGTATCACACGATTTGGGTTGCAGAGCCCCGCATGGATCCCAAGACGGGCCTTTCGCGCTACCGCCCTGAAGGCGTCGGTATCCCTCCCGAGACGGAAGCGACGCATTTTACCCACATCCTCGAGCCGTATGCGGCGAAGAATGGACTCTCAGTCAACGAATTTAGCGAGCGATACAACAATGGGACGATACGTGAACCCGGACTCGATGAGTACTTTTTGCATGACCGCGCCGTCCGCGAGTCTGGTCACGATACGACTTATCGCCTCGAGAAGCGTTGCGCTAATCTTGGTACGATCGACCTGCAATCTCTTCTCTACAAGTACGAGGTCGACATCGCGACTGCGATCCGCGAGGTGTTCGACGACGAGCTTGAGCTCGAGGAGGACTTTGATCTTGCGCCGTTCCCCCCGAGCGTTGAGGCGTACGCGAACCCGCATCGCGAACGCTCTAGTGCGCGCCCGCAGACGAGCGCGGAATGGTTCGCTCGCGCAGATTTCCGTCGAGAAGTAATCGACAAGTATTGCTGGAACGAGAGCAAGAGCTTGTACTTTGATTATGATACTGTGCAAGAGAAGCAGAGCCTCTACGAGAGTGCTACCACGTTTTGGCCGCTGTGGGCTGGATGCGCGAGTGAGGAACAAGGGTGGAAGCTTATGTGTGTCGTCCGCGACCCTTAATGCCTCCGTGGACGAAAGATTGACCATGCTATACCTCAGATCCGATTCGCTCAAGAAGTTCGAGGTGCTCGGCGGGTTAGTCTCAGGGACGGAGGAGTCCCGTGGGAAGATCTCCCTTGATCGTCCTAATCGACAGTGGGATTACCCTTACGCATGGTGATTCCTCAGGCCAATGACGTTAGCTCTATCACTAACCTCTTTGAAGGCCACCGCACCAGATGATGACGTGGGTAGGACTCGAACGATACGGCTACCTCGAAGATGCCCAACGCCTCGCTTATCGTTTCCTGTATATGTAAGCTTGTACTTCACAAATTCTTCTGACTGTTCTTACCGTTGGGTGTCAGGATGACGACTGCGTTTGTCGACTTCAACGGCGTTGTACCCGAGAAGTTTGACGCGGTCAGGCTCTCCCACCTTGTCGATGCCGAGTACGGTAATCAAGGCATCGATTTCAAGATGGTGCCTCGCGAAGGGTTTGGTTGGATGAACGGTACGCCCGAACCTCTCACTTCCTCTTTTTCCCGTCCTGACCACCCGCTCGCGCTTCGTAGCCGCTTACCAAGTCGGCCTCTCGTTCCTTACGAACCACATGCGCCGCGCTGTTGCGGCGTGTACCTCGCCAGAGGTCTTTTTCGGTCGCACCATGATGGGAGAGCATACCGCCGCGCCTCCTTCGAGCGTCGTCAACGATCCTCTGGGCCTTGCGATGGAGAACCTCACGCTTTCGCCCACCTTATCTAGTCTGGGATCTGCCACTCCACCCCCTTCGTACTCACTGCCGTAGAAGGCCTTACTTCATGATGCGGCGCCGGCTGCAAAATAAATGGCTTAAACCCTTCCTTGCACTGGGGTAATCTGGTTCTTTATTATATCTATCGTATAGTCACAAAAGAAGCTGTCAATGTTGAGCGGGACAATGGGCAGCAGTAATCGACTGGTAGCTGTCGCTCAGGTCAGTCAGTATCTTCCCAACACTTCACATCCGATTATTAGATCCTTTCTCTCTTCCCACTTTTCTCATTGCAACTGATGAGGTTGTGGAGTGAGTATGATCATACTCTCTTGCACACTCCTTTTTTTTTCATTGGCCCGTTTCGCTTCGATCTCATGAGCCGAGCAATTCTGTAACCATATGAACCGAATCATGAGCATTAGAGATTTCGTTTCAAATGCTTGGGGTTCCTGATTGTATATCCGCCGTCATCGTCTTCGTAATTACTGCTAGATGTAACATACTCGTATACTCGTTATACATTTTCTCCCGTCCTTCGCAATGGGATGCTTGTTTTCTGGAGTTTGATATGCGCGACAGCTACGGCACGTGGGGCAGTGTAGGCGCCCAAACCAGGCATGTGTCACCCTTGAGGCAAGACGATTCCTCAGTTCTTGATTTCTGTCACTCTCGCCTGCTACTCAATTTGTCATTGTCCGACCCAATGGACCCCCTCTTTGCTAGGGACCCTAGACTTATAGCCCGTGACCGCCAACGGCGCGAACTTGAAAGAGGGTTGTCTGCTTGGTTGTCTGCCATAAATGACTCCAGGGCATACGGAAACCTAGCTATGGAACTAATCTTTTTGTGCCGATTTTTTGTCCAAGCCCACGAACAAAGCTCAAATTCCTTCATCCGGTTGAGAAAGTGATGCCCTTTCGCTTTACCTATGTCATGCCCCATTCCAATGACTTATTTATAGTGTGCTAATCGCCGCTGACGATGCATTAAAGTCCGCGGCTGTGGCTGGGGACAGGACATCTGAGAAGGTCGACAAGAAATTCAGAGAGGCGATTCACCTATTGAGCGGATTCGAGAAGGACTTTCCTTCCAAGCCGTTGGATCCAAATACTATCAGTGGGACGGACTCCTCCGAGTCATTCCCCTGGGAAGCGAAGAATAGTGATGAGACCGAGTCCCCTTTGACGATTCTAAATGCTTTGAAAGGGAATTTGCATGCAAAAGTGGAGTTTCCATCTGTTCCTTTACCTCTCAATGCTGACAGCTTGAAATCCTAGCCGATGGGTGATCAATTGCCGAAACCACTGGCAGCACGGAGAACCCGGTTTTATCTCCTTAGTTCTCTTCCTGATGATGACCCCATCGTCATGGAACGTGGGTGCCACGCTATCGATGTTGCTCCCAGTATCTGATTCTTGTGTCAGAGTTTCTCAGTGACCGTCCAAGCATTCAAGAGATTCTGTGGAACTTCAGCCGTTTCAAGGACGAGAAGATGCGTTTGACTCTCAGGGAGAACCCTCATTTCTATACACGACTTCCTATGTTGCCAGAGGAATATGAGGACAGAGTCGAAGTCTATCCTACCAAGGATTTCGAGTATGTCATCTTCCATGTTCTCACTGATAAACCGGAACCTGTACATGTTATGACCGACTCGCAATCTTTTGGCAACTTTTGGTGCCCGAAAAATGCTATCATCTTTAAAGGTTTGGGAACTTTGTTTTTGTTTTCCCCCCTGTATCTGATGTATTGCCAGACATCTGTGGGGTGCTCAGGGGGGAAACCATCGTCAAGGAGTCTCTCGGCGGAGCCACATCATGTGGGTTCTGTAAGCGGCTCCCAGTGTCCACCATTTCAAGAGCTTCCGTGAATCGTCATGGATTGCAACCTATTATCACACAGGGGTGCCCATCGATGGGCTGGAAATGTTCGACTGGCTATCTCCCAATGCACACATCTATTGATGTTGGCCTGCGTATTTGTACAGGGCGAGAGGCATCCGATAGTCCAGTATGTTGCGATGTTATCGCATATTTAACTGCATCTGCTAACACCAACGTAGCTCCTGGTCCCCTTCCCCTCGCCACCAACATCTGAACAACCGGAATACAGCGTGGCGTACAAAGCACATATCTATATGCTCGACAACGACTCACTTCTCCAAATATTTAATCACTATCGACAAGAACACGAAGACAGTTGGACTTTACGACTTAGGTGGCGAAAGCTTGCCCACGTTTGTCGACGATGGCGATGCCTCGTATTGGACCCATGGTCCAACCTGGATGTGTGCCTTCTTCTCACGGAACATTCTCCTTCAATAGACACACTAAGCCATTTACCACCCTTACCCCTGTTTATCCGATACTCGATAAATGAACGCTGGGCCCCTTCCATGGAACAGAAAGATAAGGATAAGATACATCTTGGACTCCAGCAGCACGGCCGTGTACTCCAGGTCGACCTTCGGGCTCCATCTTCGGACTTGCGTATGTGTCTTGAGCCGATGAACAAACCTTTTCCAAGACTGGGAGAATTCTCTCTCTTCTCTACGACTACGGAGATGAACCTGGTGCTTCCTGAGACACTTCAGGCACCAGATCTACGCCTCCTCTCATTGCACGGTATCGGTCTTCCAAAGGGATTGTCATTACTCTCTTCCGCGAACGCCCTCTCGACACTCTCCCTCACACACATTCAAGACTCTTGCTATTTTTCACCCATGGACTTGGTCACAAGGCTCCATGGCCTCCCGCACCTTGAAGAACTGTCGATTGGTTTCGCCACCCCAATGTCTCTTCCAAGTAGCAAGGGAGAACTGCTACCTACACCGATTCCACCTGTGACACTGCCCGCTCTGAGACTGCTCACATTTCGGGGGGTGGACGTTTATCTTGACAGCCTCGTCGCGAGGATCAACGCCCCAGTTCTCGAGCGACTCAGACTCACATTACTCTTTGATCTCGACTTTACCCTTGTGAACCTGACTGAATTCATCCATAGAACTGAAGGGTTTGGATGTCTCGTCGCCCAAGTCAATTTTAATAAGGACGGTGGCTCCATATACGCGGGTTATCGCGAACAATGGGGCATTGGGAAATTCAGTCTCCATGTCAATGTCGATTGTGAACGCCTCGACTGGCAAATAGATTCTGCAACGCAGATCTGCAGCGCCGTTGGGAATGTCCTGTCTGCTGTAGAGGAGCTCACACTTGACCTCGATGAGGACCGGATGCCGTGGGATTGGGATAAAACGCTTGACAACACGATGTGGCACGAGCTTCTGCTGCCATTCATTGGCGTGAAGAAGTTGCATGTCGGCTCTTCACTTACACTCGAACTCTCTCAAGCTCTGGGATCAGTTGCTGGAGGGCTGGTCCTGGAACTCCTGCCTGAGCTGCAAGAACTCAAGGTACAACTCGAGATTGACCACGCAAAAAATGCGTTTTCCGGGTTCATCGAAACGCGCGAATCCGTGGGTCACCCCATACATCTATTGGCCCCGCCCATACCGCGCCTAGACCCGGAAGTGTATCCCATCGACCCAAAGTTATTTCTCGAGGATATGAAAGATATTGGCAAGCAATACCGAAATCAGGCTATGGATTTAATTTCTATCTGCCGAACTTTCATCCAAGCGCAAGAACAAACATTCCATTCGTATGAGGAGCTGAGAAGGTAATACCCTTAGATCATATCCACCCTGAGCCTTGTTAACCAATTTGAAAGAGTATCACAAATTGTTGACGATGCGTTGAAGTCCGCTACTCAGGCGCAAAAGAAGACATCGAAAGAAGCCGACAAGAAATTCAAGAAGGCGGTCGACGCGTTGAGTGATTATGAAAAGAGGTGCCATTTCAAAGAGACTCTTGCTGAAAGTATGGCAGCAGCAGTGGCGAAGTATAAGTCATCCTTGACGATTTTGAACAAGCTGAAAGAGAAATTACGAAAGGTGCTTCAATTGACCTTTGCTTAGTCGCGTGCATACTAATACTGATCCCCAGCCCGAGCCGTCTATGGAGCAGACGATGGCGGTCAAGTTCCTTATCCACAGGTCCCTTCCTGACTACCATCCCACCATTGTGAAACGTAAGCTAGCTCATCGATGTGGCTTGCGGTATTATCGTATTGATTCCCTATGCCAGTGATGCTCAGCCCACATTCGGGCTTGTCAGAAGTTCTTTGGATGTTCAGCCGTTACAAGGAAAAAAACAAATGTCTGGCTCTCATGCAGAACCCGCATTTCTACGAGAGGCTCCCTACACTACCAGAGGCATACGGGGGTGAATTCCGAATGGACCCGATAGAGACTTTTCGACATGAGAGGATCAGCGTCCTCGTTGATAGGTCAGGTCATGCAGGCAGGGTGTTTCTTGAAATTGCTGGGCAAACGCGTGCTTTTGGCAACGTCTGGGGTCCGAACGATCGCCTTGTATTCAAAGGTTCATACGTTCATGCCTTTTTATGTTTTTTTTTTCACCCTCTCCGACACGTTGTTAGACGTCTGTGGAAGGCTTGAGAGTGAGAGCGTCGTCGGCGCAGCCATCGAAGGTATACCCAACCTATGGTGTTTTGAAGAGCCTCTTCTATCCCCTCCCTCCGAGTCCCAGCTAGCGCATTCACCTAATCTGGACACCCCATCACTCACCGTGACTGCATCACGAATAACGTCTGCGGAGGGGATACTAATACGGGACTGGAGAGAACCGATTCGCCAAATGGTGCGATTCCAAAACGTCAATATATGCATCACGGATAAACCGCCTAGCAGCTCTAGCTCCCATACACCAATCAGTGGGACAATACGTCGGAGTGTAACCTATAACAAATCAACAAATTGGGAGACCTTTTGCCAGTGGCCCCCGATAGGCAGCAATGGATAGCTTGTATGTATCTATGATATTACGGAGCAATATTTATGTACTGGCGTGACGCCTGTTGCAAAGATGCGAATCTCAGACACCACTGAACCCAATTCCCAAGTGGCGGCGGCAGTTTAGTGGGAAAGCGTCGGAGATCTTGAGCCTGTCAACCAGCTTGGGGGACGTGCGAAGAATGAGACGAGACCCATAGGCCCTGAATGGGTACTTTGTGGTTTGAGTGCTGTCAGGTAGGCGCATAGAACAACCTTGAAGCTTGAAGGGTCGTGAACATTTTGTCATGTCACGACGCCAGCTCGGCGAGAGTCGAACTCGTGAGAGGAGGAAAGTGAAAGGACGTCCGAGCAGAAAAAAGGGGGAAGACGACGGAGGTGTCGGGGTGTCGGAGGGAGAGGAGGCGTAGTAAGGAGGTGAAACTTGAAGAACAAGAACGCACGCCGGCTGTAGTGCACGCTGGATGTAATTCTGCCAAGTGCCTGCGTGGGCATCACGAACGATGATGTTATATCCGTAGGCGCGCCCCCTTTCCTCCCCCAGTTTCGAGATTGTGGGGAGAGAAGTGACTTTTCGTCATGAGAGCTGGGGGATTCGAAAGAACACATCTACTAGTTGGAGAGAAAACGACGTATGTTGTATCATGTACGATGATACAGCCGAGATCTGATGAACCAGACAGATACAGCGGCGACAGAACCCAGGATTCCAGGAAGAGCAGAGAGGCAGATGGCCGCAGTAGTGGCCTGGGTGTAGTGTCACCGGTGCAATTTTAACCTAGTGGAGATTCCGGTGGTACGTGGCAGGTCATGTGATGTGAGTGTTTCAACTCGTCGTCGTTCTTCTATCTCACGCATACAACCCGGGGTCTCATCTCATTGACGACAGCTCGGATGCCCTTGACAACATTTATAGCCATATTCGCCCGCGACAGGGGTTATGTTGATTGATGCAAGGCGCTTGTTTCAAAGAGTTACTTCTGGCAGGGCCGTAGGCCCTTGATGCCCTTCTCGGTTCTCCGTTGATCATGGGTCCATCGTAGTGCGGGAAAATCGGATCCCCACTCTCCTGCGACGTAGAAAAGGCGCAAAACGCATCCAAATTGGTCCTATCTGTACGCTCTATCCCATCAAGTCCAGCACCCTTCTAGCGCTGGTGGATTTACTAAGGCCTGATGCTTAGCTTATCATGAACTCTTTTCGGGTCTTTTCGCTCTGTCTCTGAACTTTAGCACTCTTGGTACCCCTCTCCAGGACCCAGACTACCGAAAGCAGACTTATCCTAGACTTATCCTAGACCTTGACATCCTTCCATTGTGGCTTCTCCGCGCCACCGTGACCACACAACTTCATATTCTGTTTCGATGGCACTGGAGAACAACTCGACGCAGACGTATGTACACAAGATTTCGTACGTGTCCCCCAGTTTCCAAACTTGTAGAATACAAACATCGTGCGATTCTTCTCCGCGCTCAAGAAGGACAATGGAAATCAATGGTTGGTCTATCATCAGGTTTGTTGATCTGACTTTAACCTGTAATGGTATCCCTGGTACTCGCCCACAGCCTGGCGTTGGGACGTATAGCATTCCCTATATTATAACGCCTCAGGACAGGAGTCTGAAAATTAACGCGGCTATCCCCAACTATCTAAACGCTCAGTCACGAGTACGCCCCCTTCTTGCCCCAGATGTATACTTGGGTTCATCCATTGGATATGTATCTTTGGCTTCTCACGTGGCGTATGCACAGGGGCGTTAGCTGGATGAGTTCCACATCCATGCACGAGCCGGAAAGGAATCACCAAAAGGGATGACGGATTTTTGTGGAAAAAACAAAGTAGTTCCCGCAAGCTCGGTGGAGGTTTAAGTGGACTGTTTTTGGCGTTTGTCTTGTAGTTCTTATCCACCAAATCTCCATTTCTGCCGTGCTATTGCACTTGATGAGCGCCGTGCCGCCTACCAGGTCACTTAAGGGAACCACATGACTGTGAAGGTCAACGGGAGAAGGAATAATGTTCATGAGGTTTGGTTTACCCGGTGCCATTCTGGTACTTTCACTTAATACCGTGGCAACCTCCCTCGTTCTGGTATTACAGTTCAGACGTTGCTGGGAAGCCGTCGGTCCTAAATGAATCCCAGAAACAGCCATTCTGGAATATCCTTGTGCTGGATGATCCACGGACCAAAACTGTCATCCGGTTTCGAAGAGACAGTCTCGAGGCACTTGGGCAGCCGGGCTCCCATCCAGGCGCACAAGGTTCCCAAGGAAAGACGTACCGGCTCTTCTTGGGCAAATGGAGACATAGGTGCTTCCATAGATATGAGTGTATTCAAGAAAACTGTCGCTTCGACCGAGACACCTGCTTTCACGACTAGAGGGGTAGAACGAGAGGACGAACTGAGCTCGACGCATGACCGATTGGAAATGGAGAAAGTTAGGTGGGTCCATGGAGTGGTTCCCCCGCCGCCATGGCTGTAACCGCTGCAGTATGAATGTTATGGCCCGCCAACAGACCACTCAAGTCCGGCGTTGCGCGGACCTCCCAGCCATATTTCCTCCCTAGTGTCAACGGAGACCGCCCGCAGGAACTCCTGATCCCTAGGATAGTTGAGTGGATAAACTGATTGATGGCTTTCGTTGATGTTCCCATGATCTTGTTCTCTCTATGGTCGACAACACAGAATTACACCATCCAGATGCAGTTTTCCAAATATACCAAAACATACTCCCACCCAAACCCAGCACGAGACACCTAAAACAAACATCGCCATATACTATTTCAGGCAATACCCGATCTCACATTTTCATAGAGAAGCATAGGCGGTCACTGCGGGGGAGAATAGCATGCGGGGATACAGTGCCACAGTTTCGGTTGCTGGTTTATGCGCTCTACCGTAATGTCCCCATACGGAAGGGTCCGAAGGGCCTGGGTACGGCGGCGTCGCGACGGCGCCATGGAAAACCTATGAGAAAAAGACATTTTTCAAGGGGGGTTACACAATTGTGTCGTGCCAGTGGAGGTCGTCAATAGCACGTTGCAAGGGCGATGTGAGAAGAGTTTTTCCTTCCCCCATTCCGTTTCTACCGCATAATCTATGTGTCCATCAGTCCATCACCTTACAACCATCAAAAGTTGAGAGAAGCATTGGAGCATGAAAGACACCCGAACACAGATACGGTATCCCCCCATTGGACATCATTGATTGGGGCGGTAGACTTCGCGCCTGGATAAATACAGAGAAAAAAGTCTGCGCTGTGCCACTGTGCCAGTCACACGCGCGTCATTCTGGACGCCATTGCTTGCAACCAAGTAATGGCATCTGGAACGACGCGCGCGTGACAATTAGTCTGAGTCCCGTGCTGATGCCTTGGGATTATCATGAGCCGTGATGATCATGCAAATTGCATGCATCAAGGGCACCTATGACCTATGTTGCCCAGCAGCGCTCCGCGCGAAAAGTAAAGTTTGATGATGATACGTCTCCCATTCTGTATTTCCTTGTTAGCGGATATAAAGCCGAGAGGTGTGTTCATCAGCCACGAAAAACCACGACCAGAAAGTTCAACTCACCGATCACGGCCTGATGATAGATGTCAGTGGATGACCTCAGCACTGACCCCTTCTTCTCATCGTAATCTCCATGTTCAACTCATTCTGCGAAGCTAACATCTATGACAGCTACCGATGAGCACGGCTTCACCAGGTAGTTCGCCTTTCCAGTGTGTTCAAGGAGGACAAAATCACTTCAAATCAGCGTGGAATAACCTCGGGTCTGAGGTTTCATTCAGTCAGGCACACGGAGATAGTAACAATCTCCTGCAGACGTCCCTTTACCACACGAGATTCTCCGTTCCTGAGGCCTGATGTCCTGATGAGTTATAACATGATGATACCTGAAATAACAAAATGCCGGAAGGCGCTCTGCGAATTGAGGAGTTGCTAGGGAAGTTATGTTGTCGATTCAATGTCGAATGACTCGAATTGCGTCGCGGGAACCAAACGGTGTCACCGAAAACAATAAACAACGTCCTTTCCGACGTTCACCCATTAGTGTAAGAGATAAGCCACAGATTTGACGTGCGAGAGTGATTGGAAGAGACAATACGCAATTGACAATACGAGCCATGTACTAGCAGCTCGGACTCGCGGTCCGAAAGCTACGTCAAGCCACCTTCCTGTTCTGGCGATTCGTTGAGTCTTGACAAGCTTGACTCTCAGCAGAGTCCCTCGTTTGTCCCTTCTATGTCCTCCTCGAACAACACTCTGTACCATCGCGAGAACTTGCGAGGGGTAGAACAATCATTTGCAACATGGTAGATCTCGTCCGTCGTTGCGTGAAACCCTCTTTTTTGTTCGGCATCCCTACGTCCTCTCTGCTTCTGGAACTCTGTAACGAAGGGGATTTCCACGAACTCTCCGTCAAAGCAAGCCCGGCGTCAATAAAGGCTTACTCCAGCAGCATACCAAACATTCAATCCAGCAGCATTCCAAACAATCAATAGTGAGTCTCACCAGGCTGGATTGGTGTTGGAGTGGACGAGCAGCGGCTGCAGCGCTGAGGGTATGAGCATGATAGAGCTGGCCATCATGCATCATGCATCAGGCCTCAGGCCCAACTTTCCGGCTGGCTCTATGATCCTCAGCCCCTCTCTAGCATTCCAGCCTATCATTCCAGCTAACTATTTGGTTGTTCGGTAGGCGGCTGAAGGGCTCTTTTCTACAATTCTCTCTTCTTCGTGTTTCACGCTAATTAGGTTTATGATTCTTACGTCGACATCAGCATCGATGCCCCTACCACCAAACGACACCGTGACCTCCACTTGTCGGTTCAACCTGTGATCTTGTCATCCCAAACGGGATCATTCTATACACACATCCATCAAAGCATCGGTGGAACTATATTTTAGCTGGTGTCTTCTGATGGAGGCAAGGCGGATGTGATCGTTTCCGAAATGAAGCAATTAGACATCCAGATCGACTGTCGTGATGTCAGTAGTTGTCCTACCCTGACGCGCAGGTAGGCATCACGCTTTCCTTATCTTTACCGGCGCTCCGATGCTGGCGTCCGATCGTTCACGCAAGGGTGTGGGAGATTTCAAAAAGAATCCGTTCATTTTGAGAGGATTCCGTTGTCTCTAAAAGGGGATATCGTGTGCCCGTAATGCCGCTAGAACCTCGGCCATATCTGCATTCCATCTTGGCTTTTTGGCAAGACTTGTGGGGGTCTGATACCATGATAAAGGTCTGTTTGTATTCCTTCCCTCCATCGGGACCACACACTCTCTCACTACTCAAGTACAAGTACTCAAGTCCCAACGGTAGGCACAATACGTCTTGCGATCGCGGGACCGCTTTTTCATAAAGCTCCGAGTGTTCTGACCTTCTGACCTTCCGACCTTCTGCTCCATTTAGCACGCGAAAAATAGATGACGATAAAGGCATGGGAAAGAGAAATGAAATGACGCTGTGATACCCCCGGCCTTCGTTGGTCTCACCACGGGGGCATCCTCAGGGCTGATAGCGCCGATAGGCTACGCAAGATGATAACGCGAACGAGAAGAAGCTGGGAAGCACGCGGCAGTGTCTGCTGACACTGATGCTGTGAAGTTCGTCAACAGGGTTCCTAAGATTGACCGGCAGCAACGTTATCGAGTCTTTCCTCGCAGCATCACACACGCACGCTGCGCGTGCGCTTGGCTGCGCAGAGAACCCAACATCCAAGGACGTGAATCGTAATGGGTTCTCCGTGTACGTCCGCCCGCATGTGGTGTGTCATCTGGTCAGTCTGCTTTGCAGCTGAATGACTGCCCCCGATCTAATTAGGGCCCCACAAGTAAATCCTAATATAGCAAATACTCACTGCTGTACCACTATTAGGGAACTTTCCTTCAGATGATCGTTATCACGCCAGTTTCCGCGAGATTCCAGGGTCCTTGATATGAATGGTACAGAACAGAGGTGTCATTTGAGCGTTAGCGGCCGTCGAGCGATGGGTGCAAACAGGCTCACGATTATCTAGGATCAGACGATGAAATGAATGGAGGAGAGGGTTTCATATATCATCGTATCGCCGGCTGCGGCCGTAAATGAATAGAACCATGCATTCCATTTCCGAGTCCCGAGTCCAAGAGCTGAGTTCATTTGTAAGCTGCTACTGTTGTTATCAGGGCGGCTGATCAAGCAAGGAGTCGGATGTCAGACTTGCATGTCCCCCCCTCCTCTGCTGTCGTGCCACCACCGCCACATTGCCCCCCTTCCCCCCCTCTTTTGACGCACATGCGTGCCACAACCTACAGTGTCAGATGTCAGAAAGGAGTTTTCCGAAGCTAGTGAGTGCTTTTCGCACGGGCATCTACAAATAGATTACTAGATTACTTGGAGCATGACGGGAGATCAGAGGCAGAGAGTTAAATACCTCGCGTTCTCGAGCGTAAACACATCCCTTCTCAAACGTAATAAGAAGCAAGGATATGCAGATAGTATAGAGGTGATTGCTCAGGCTGTTGCCCAGAGAATGACCCAAACGGTCATTCGGGGACTTCAAGTTGGTGGGTGGGGTGGACGTGATCAGCTGAGCCTACTCTAGTTCATAGGCAAACTCAAAACAGCCACTTGCCAGTGCCCTCCCACTGGTCAGCCACCTTTGCGCAGCTTTTTACCCATGTCCGCAAACCCTTTCTCCCTTTTCGCATGTTTGGTTCCCAGAGGCGTATGTAGCGCAGCGCCCCCCTTCCAAGTTGCCGTGCGGCGCGCCCCCACAACCTGAAACCCCCCTTCCCCTTCCCTCGGCACGACCCGCTCAGCTGACACACACGTTCGCAAGCGCCCCCCGCATAGCCATTTCCGGAACGCCGCTCGTTAATTTAATTTCAAGAGAGTGGTGCAAGACTGGAAGAGGCAAAGTTTGATGATGAGTGAGACTCGGTTGATGTCGACAACAGGGGCTAACTTGAATCAAGTACCCCACTAGCGCGCACGGCGGGGCGCGCGCCGCACCTCTGGGACACACATGCGCGGTTCTGCGGCGGGATCAATAGCAATCAAACCAGTTCCACTGGCATAGGAAAGCGAAGCGAGTGGGCATCGCGAGCGCTTTCTTACATTTTAGATAGGATTGATGCCATGAAGAGCGAAATGCATCATCACATGCTACTGTGCAGAGCTCCAACATTGAACGCCGCCTTACTGTAAAATGAGATCTCGTGGACATCGCAAGTTATATCCATAGCCACAAGCTTAGCAAGGGCGAGATCAAGTGGCGAAGAAGAGAAGCCCGATGTGTCCAAGTATGTCCCTCCGTAAAGTGGTACGTGTATTTCAGGAACTCCGATCGCTCACCTTAGGGTAGCTCTGTACCGACTGCTTGTGATACTCAATCCATCTCATTTTAAGGGCCATGTTTCCAGACGGACTCCAGACGCTTCGAGACCGTCGGAGATGCGCACGAACTATATGTCTAGTGAGGTAGGATAGGCTCTGCACAAACAAGCGGTGCGCCACGAACGAATACGGCTTGGAGATAAGACCTTTTGGGGTGATAAGGCCGTTCTCCTCGGAGTTGACCATCAGCGAAGTGCACCCTTCTCACACCCGTGAACGCAGGAGCGCGTCTTTCAGATGATGATTTCGACAGGCCATGATGCATAGGGTTTTCAACACAGTTGAGAACAAATTGCATACCTTATCATCGACCTTCTGCTGAGGAGGAGGGGAGCAAATTAAGAGTGACGTTACAGAGATTAAAAAAAAGTTTATAGACGGCGCTAACGCGACGTGCCGACCGCGGAAAGGTACGGGTCCGAAACCGGTTTGTCAATGGAAGTTGTGGATCTTTTGGAGGTGGAGGAAAGGGGGGGGTTCTAGCTGCCACGAGGCAATGCATGCACAGCATGGCTTACCAATTGCGTTCATGGGAGACAAATAAAGTAATAGAGGCGCGGGCGTCTGTCGCACGTTCATGCTAGCTTCCCACGTTGCAATTGCGCAATCGCGCCCACTCTTTCAGTCTGTCGCACGGACACACGCAGATGAGGACAACTTGTCGTTGCGCACGTGATGGGATCATCCGAGGGTTTGATGAAGGTGAGGCTGCTTGGCTATGCGGTTGCGGTCGGACCTTCCGCTATGTCAGTGTCACGGGGGAAGAAGGTTTATGAAGGGAAATCCAAGTCTCGTGGGCCAAATAGGCGGGAAGGTCAGGAGGTACAGCATACGGCAGTGATCGTCAAGGTCTGCCGAACGGGACATTATAGCGATGGAGAGTCGGATGGAACCAAGTCCATGCGGGGGCTGGAACTACGGTGTTACGAAATGGATTGAACATGGGGCATGAGTGCCCTCAGGGCGGTGGTAAGGGTTCCAGTACCGTAGGGGTGCCAGCCGTGAAGGATGGCGACCGTGTGATGCGCGAGGGACGCAACAATGCCGGCACCTCTGACAATACAAAACAAACAATCTCAATTTCCCCTTTGACAAAGTTTCTCTTCGTCGGTTGTTTTCGTTGCCATGCTACTCTGCTGTGCTTTAGTTGTGCTTTCCAGAGCGCGGTGATCCCTGCACAATGACCAACCACGACGGAGAAGAACACTTGAGGATGCAGACGGGGCCGAAGAGCGCCGACCGATGGCCGTTGTTTGAAATTAAAAGGGCACCAGGTGAGATCTGGGGTCCCCGCTGTCCCACCAGCCCACGGAGCCAGGCTGCCGGGCTGGGAGCAGGGCGATAAGGGTAGAGAGATCCTAAGATCACGCGATCACGGGGCCACCGTTCTAAGTGCTCCCGTCCAGCTTCCCCAGCATCCATATCCTGGCGGACTTGGAAACAATAAATTACGTCTCAGGGACGGGGGGAGGGGATGGAGGAGACCACAAGCGAAAAGGGACGAGACGCTAGCGGTGAGAGCTGGTCACCAGTTGCGTGTGATCGAAAGGCAGAGTGTATATATGATAAGGGCGAATGCGGCTTCAATCTGAGATGTAAACAGCCACCAGACGGAACAGACGCCTTCTCGCCTCAATAAACCACACACCTTGCACTCTCTTTCCCACAACGTCACCACAACCCACCACACATGAGCTCTGCACCCGTCCCTTCCACCGAGGACAATGTCGTACACGGTCTCGATTATCCCCCAGACTTCCTCTCCTCTCTCTCCGTCCTTCTCTCCCGCCCACACCCGCATACACCCATCCGTGCTCTCTCTGCGTCCCAGTTTGCAACAATCCACCATACCGCCATCAACTCCCATGCACCCGACCACGTCCTCTTCCCCTTTCTCCACGGCCTCGAAGGCGACAACCAGCAACAAAACGCTTTTTTCTCCGTCACTTCTGACACCCCCGTAATCCCACCTTGCTTCCGCGGCCTAATCTGGGTCGCGTGTGAGGACGACGATACCCCCTCCAGCGACGACGGTGAAGACTCGGACACCGTCGCCAGCGACGACTCTGATGACGAACCTGGGAGTGACGGCGGCGATATGGGACATTCGTTTGCGTTGGACATCGACATGGACATAGATACCGACCTCGACCTCGATCACAGCCACAGGCCAGAAGCGCCCAGTTCCCCCGCATCGACCTCCCCTTCGCTTAGACCTTTGGACACCACCTGCGACTCAGACCCAGACAATGCACTCCATATGCACCCAGTACAACCTCGTGCTCCACGCATATATACCAACACAGCCCTTGCTCGCGACCGAAGTGCCTCGGCCTCTTCCAGTTCGACCTCGTCTTCCCATTCTTTTAGTAT
Organism: Russula ochroleuca; assembly: GCA_015178965.1. Lineage (NCBI taxonomy): Eukaryota > Fungi > Basidiomycota > Agaricomycetes > Russulales > Russulaceae > Russula > Russula ochroleuca. Next base: position 1,919,199 of record WHVB01000002.1, read on the forward strand.
GCCGTCACCATCCACCCCTGGCACATCACTCGACTCGCCCCCGCCCTCGTGTTTGCCTCTCGGGCCGCCATCACCTGAACCTCGCCCCCATACTGCCCCTCTCATCGCTTCTGGTTTCGCTCCCCGAGATATTCTCCAACTAAATGCAGACGGAAACGCAGAGTTTGTCCCTCTGCGAGTGCCCGACGGCATCTCATTGCGCAATTTCGACATTCAATTGGTACGTTTCCTTCCTTGCCATGTTATTCATCTCCGTTGTTCCTCTCCTCGAGAGCGCGCTACTCGATTCGTCATTACATTTGTTTTTGGCGCCCTGCGGTACCCCAGGTCAGGTGACTGACCGGTTTGGGGGAAAGTTGTTAGTTCGTTTGCTTCTTGGACATCATCATTCGTGGACATGACAATGGCCGTTGTTGCAAGATGGCCGTCTTTTCCCGGGCTTGGTCATCTAACGTTAGGCGGGCCAATTCAGGCGCGCCACATCCCCGAAAGGGAAACAAGCTTACGCCTCCGTTCAACCCCTGTCCCCAGGCGACGATCGGTTTAGCGTTTTCGGGTGGAGCAGCTTACTCTTCTCTTCTCCCGATCCCCAATTTGTTTTGGCTCCAGTATTCTAGTCCATATTTGCTCAAACCCTCTCCTCCCCCAGCCGATTTACGCAACCCTTTCGGATATCATCGTTTATTCCCGCCGAGGTGCAACTAGGGCAGCTTTTGCTTTGGCGGAGAAGTTCAAACAAGCTGTTGAAGCCCGCGCTGGCTCTCGAATCCCATATAACGTCTTCGTACTTGATGCTACTCCTGTGGAGTTACGCACCAAGCTGAAACATCTTCTCGTCGGTCCACATACCATCAACTTTGCGCAACGTGAGAAGGATGAGATGCGAGAGCTGACCCGCGCCACTGAGATCCTCACGGTTCATGCCCCTGGCCAAGATGACAAGTCTGTGGATGTTCACCCCTGGACCCCTGGCCTAGGACAGGTCTTCCTTGGCAATGTCAATGACGTGCCGTTCTACCCTGGCAACCCGAGCGACCCTTTAGCGCGAGGCATAGATCTACTTGACAGCGCTGGTAACTCACCACTTGATGGTATGGGCTACGACGTCTGCATCGAGTGTCGAGTTCGGGCTCCGCGACCCGCTTTGGGCTTTCTTCTCAGTGCCCAGGAGCACCTTATGGAACTCGAGCGGCGCTGGCAAGCTTCCGGGGGTAAGGGACCTCGCCCCCCACCGAATGCCGCGGCGATAGTCTACCTTCCATTCCCTTTAATTCCCATTGTCGACGAAATGACATTGTTCCTTGAATTCTTGGAAAAGTTACTGAATCCCACTCAGCAGCGCGGATTTGGACGACCTGCGAAGATTCTGATTTGGAGCTCAGACGGGTATACTGAAAGCAGTGTGCTCGCTCTGTCCTTGATCATGGCGATGCGTAGTATGACCCTTCCTGAGGCGTATCTCGAACTTCAGGTGAGTCTTTTCGTTCTCCCACGAATGATCGATGATTGGATGATCTTTATATAGGTTGTAAAGAAGCGCAGCTTCTTCGTCTATGAGACCGATGTTCGGTTACTGAGGGCCGTCGAGGGCAGACTAGCACGTGAACGTCATGCGAAGTTGCCCTCACCCCGTCGTTTCCTCTTTGGGCCCACGCGGGCTAATTCTCTTAGTTCCGATTTCAACTCAAGTGCAATGTCCGCATCCTACGAAGACCCGGGAAATGCCCCCATAGTATCAATGCGACGGCCACGTGCGAGCACGAGCCCTTTACTGCCGTCACTTGTAGATGACCATCAGGTCTGGTTTGATGATCCGCGCTTCGACGGGAGTTTTCCGAGCCGTGTATTACCATTCCTCTATCTTGGAAATTTGTGCGTATCTCTTCTGCGATCGCCTATCAGGTCTCTAATGTGAGGTCGATGGCGCAGAAATCACGCAGGGAATGCGTACATGCTCCACGCTCTCGGTATCACGCATGTTGTCTCGGTCGGGGAATGTGCTCTCATCCCCCCTCCCACTGATTCCGCTCCCGGGGTGGCCGTTGCTCCCAGCCCAACAAAAATGCCCAGTCCTGTCGCAGCGAGTGGAGGATCAGATCGACGGGGCAGCCTGTACATCGAGGAGCGCGAAGGTCGCATAAAGGTTCTCGATATAAAGGGTGTGTGCGATGATGGCATTGATACTCTCGAGCCCCAACTAGCCCCGATCTGTGATTGGATTGACCGGGCTCGGGAGCAAGGTGGCAAGGTGCTCGTGCATTGTCGCGTAGGCGTGTCGCGCAGCGCGACAGTCACCATCGCATACGTCATGAAGTATCTCCGGATTTCCCTCATCGAGGCATACCTCATTGTGCGCTCACGCCGCCTGAGCGTATTAATTCAGCCAAATATGCGCTTGTTATACAATCTCTGTGGTTGGGAGGTGAAGCTCGCGCACGAGCGTGCTGCAGGTGACATGGAACGCCTGCACAGGGAACTTGCGCGTTGCTCTAATTGGCCTTACCTCGCGCGCGAGGTGTATCTCCTCAACGAGAAATACTTGCATGCGTGAAGCGCTCATCAAAACTGTACTCACGGTGTCCCCTTGCTCTCCCCTCCCCCCTCTACCTATGTTTCTCAGTCTGTTTCTTTGGCCTCGCCCCCGTCCCCGATATTTGTACCATGCGTTTAGTATCCCTTACTGTCAGCATCCATTCCTCCTCACACCTGCATTCACACCGTACAAAATACACCCACCACTACCCCCAACTCATACTTCTTAACTCCCATAGTCTTTGCGCATAATCATGAGTCCCTCACTTGTCCTGATCGTACACTGATCTCTCTGTTTATCCCCCCGATTCTATGTATGATGTTGAATACGCTGATGTTGTACTGTCTACTTATTGTGTACTTTGTGTTATTGGCTGTACAGACAGCGTTTGCAATTATGCATGCAGAGCCCGATACTCGTGTTAAGTCCTTTCAGTAATTGCACCACGAGATGCGAGTCACGGACCTTGGCATCCGCGCCATCCACTACCAATACTACGCTCAGTTCCGTGCAGGAGCGATGAGCACATCCATACCGTCATCATCTGCACCCCTGCCCTCACCAGAACGCACCGCCGAGCTTTACACAGCTCTCAATGAGATCCGCGCTCGTGTCGCCGTCACCGTCGCCTCCAACTCGCCGCCGCCGGGACGCCGACCAACTCTCGTGGCCGTATCCAAATACAAGCCCGCGGCGGACTTGCGTGCCTGTTACGACGCGGGTCAACGTGACTTTGGAGAGAACTACGCGCAGGAGCTCGTTGAGAAGGCTGCTGTGCTACCGCGCGACGTGCGATGGCATTTCATTGGTACTGTGCAGTCTAACAAGGCGAAAGTACTTGCGGGTCAGTCAGTTATCTCTTTCCCTATCTCCTTTCCTTCCTTTGTGTGACTGATGACGTGTGGAGCCAGGTATAGAAAATTTATATGCGGTGCAAACGCTCTCCAGTACGAAAGTCGCAGATGCGCTTAATCGGCATCGGGCTGCGGAGCATGCGCCTCTTCGCGTGTTCATACAGCTCAACACGTCGGGGGAACAGACGAAGGGCGGGATCGACATATCACCATCACCACCACCACTGCCACCACCACCATCATCCATCACCGGTGAAGGAGCAAAGGAGCTGGCGCAGCTCGCGATGCATGTTGTGCGTAGGTGTCCGCGCCTGCGTCTTGTTGGCCTCATGACGATAGGCAAGCCCGGTGGTGGCGAAGAGGACTTTGGGGGGTTGAGGGAGGCGAGGGATCGGCTTGTGCGTGTGTTGCCACCGGATGAGGACGTTTGGGGCGAGGACGCGGATGCGGAATTCGATGTGGATTTAGGTGGTGGGAAGGGTCAAGGAGGGGGTGGAGAAGGCGAGGGTGAGGGTGCGAATACACTTGGGAGGAGGTTGTTGTTGAGCATGGGTATGTCGCATGATTTTGAGATGGCACTGAGGGGTGGCGCGGATGTCGTACGCGTTGGGACGGGAATCTTTGGTGCGCGGCCGCCGAAGAAAGGGGATGCACGCGCTGAACAGCCGTAAAGCTGCGTAGAGATTAATTACAGTGACGATGCATGAATTATTGAGATGTAGGTCAATCAATACAGGGCGTGCTCGGTCAGGCTGAGATTATCTTGTGCCGACGCGTCCCGGTATAAATCACGATGATGCAGTTATTACATTCAATTACAGTAATTCGTACCAATCTCTTTGGGTCTGGCTTTGCCAATTCAGTTTTTCAGTGTTGGGGCAAAAAGGCCACAGGTTGGTTTTGAAAAAAAATGCCAGGACCGTGGATTGAACACGGGACCTCCAGAATGCGTGGTTCTTCAGTCTGTTGCTCTCCCAGCTGAGCTACCCCGGCACACGATAACCCCCGTTCGTCGTCACTTCATTTCGGTGTGCAGGCTTACCGTAGTCTGTTTCACGCTCATGTTGACATCGTGGCATCAAACACTGTGTTCATCTTCACACCTCGCTTCATGCAAATCAGAAACCAAGAGCATGGTTGCAGTCCCTTGTCCTCGACTCATCCCACGCTCAAGTCCGACTCCATGCGTTATAGAACAGGAACGCCATTGAATGAGTGAAAACACTATGGCCGGAAATCACGTTGAGGCAGTTGTAAGTCAGTTTGTTCTCGGCTCATTGATAGTTTGTTCTGGGAAGTTCTGTTCAACGCTTGTTATTCTAGAAGGACACATCAATGTCTTGATTTGCATGACCCCAATGGCCCTTGCAGGTGCTCCTTCGCTTGATCTTTCCGTCTTCTCGGGTTCCTGTCGTCTTCGTGGGGTCATTTGGCTGGTTTTTGAACCTTGCTAGTTTGATATGCGCACTGCTCTATTTGTAGAAGCTTGATAACAGGTGTCTCTTCAATTGACTCGACTGTGAAGTGCTACCTTCCATATTTCGCGTTCAACTAGTCGCATCCAAGATCTGTTGCAAAGGTCTCGACTGGCTAGTACTTTACGCTGCTATCACATGCTCATTTCCGACTGGTTACTCCACACCGTCCCTTCCGCCACCGCATGTTTCTGATGGCTCTGCCTCGTCTCTGATCGATTCTCTCCCATATCCTCTGTTTTTAGACTCTCCCCTGGTTATTCTTTGCGCGATAACGCTTCAGAATCCGCTTTTATTCGTGGAGTTCTCTCGACTCTAAACTCCAGCGGTTCCGCCAAATTCTTTGTTGGGATCCCTCGCATAGTACGGACCGGCGACGAACAGGCTGCCTTTGGTCAAGTAACCCGGAGACATGGCGGCCACGGAGATGAAAATTAGCCAATTCCTGTCAATGCCTTTTGTTGCAATTCAAGATCCGAACATGGCAAGGTGCCATGTTCGACGTGTGAGCATGGGCACTTCAGATGCGGTACCCATTGTCATCGTCCCGACTCCAAGTTCAGAATTCCAACGACCCATTTCCTGCGCAATTGTCTCCCCGAAGCAGATAATTCAAGCTGCGGTTGCGGTCTCTACTCTTGGTTTTCTGGGATATTCGTTCGTCGTCAAGCTCCCACCTTTATGGGCGCTCTTAATCTATTGATAGGCTTTTGTACCTCTCTACAACCCCACTTGAGAACACAGTGATGGTAACGACCACAACGTTCAACAAAAAAAATCCGCTTGGTCAATACTATAACTCGGGTAAAGAGTTGTATCCCTGCGATGTGGGGAACGATGAATGCGTACCAGCTCGAAGCAGCGTTATTTATGCCTTTATTTCGCGGGATTTGCCGCGGGATTCGAATCTCAATGCGGTGAGAAGAGTGATACAATTGAGGGCCTTACTCTACTTACCACGCCGCCACAACGTGGCCACCTCACACCATTCCAACGTTTTTTCCTTATTCTACGACTTACTTCAACCAGCTCAAGCCCCCGTGAATGCAGCTCTACCTCCCCCCCATCCCTCCCTCACAGGCTGAGGTACCACTCCACGCGTGTTGCTAACGATATTTTTGCTTGCTTGGGTCCCATGTCTTCCGATACATACCAAGACGATGACGCGCACCGTATTAGGCGTAAACCGCCGCCGTCATTCCCGTTCTCTCCGCGCTACCCTGAGCCAGATCCAAGCGACCCATTTGCCCCGCTTTCGGTTCTCCGAGATCGCACCGCAACACTCACAAATTCACCATACGAATCTCCTGTTGCGATTCCGGACTCAACCCCTGGGCCTTCCAGGGTGCTTGATCTTGCTACCTTTATCACGCACCAACGCGAGAAATCGGCGGCGTTTGGGTCACTATTTGGGGAAAGCAGCTGGCAGGGGCATATGTCCCAGTTGCGTAAAGGGGCGTCCATGGGCCCTGGGCTGCATGAATACTCTTCCGACACGGACTTCCCGGCGGCGGCGACCATTACTTCCTCGACACTACGGCCAGGTGTGAGACAAGGCCGCGAGGCGCGGCGTCGCTCACAATCCGTTTTTGCTTTGCGATCGGGCACATTTTCATTCCTTGAATCTCGCCCTGGACTAGAGCCCCAGTCTAACGTGGAGAGGCGGCACTCGCTGACTCCGTATGGTAGCCGTGCGAGTGTAATTACGTCTTCAACCACATCTTGGGTATCTACACGTGGGGAACGGAAGACGAACAGAACCTCTTCTCCACGACCACGCTCATGCAACAGTTCGTTCGTGTCCGCAACCTTGCTTGATGACGTGCCCGAGCATGTTGGCGATGCGGTGCCGACACCCAAGAGTATGCATGTCATGCCAGCCGATATTCTGGAAACTGGTGATGCGGAGAAACGTTCAGGAAGTCCTCCGCACTTCCTGTCTCCTCCACTCCTCGAGAAGCGAAGCCCATCTGTATCCTCGACTGGTTCATGGTCCCGCGACCTGGCTTTCTACTCTGCTCCTTCTCGCCCGCAGACTCCCAGTTCGATTATAAGTAGTCGTCCCGTCTCCTTGCCACCATCTTCCGCGCTTTCATTTCCCCTTGTACCTGTCAACCCCTTTCCTACCAAGCCAGCACACTTCACCACTTCACCCATGACGTCTTCTACGCACAATGCCACTCCGATTCCATCAAACCTTGCAACCTCTCTCCCACCCAACATTTCCGATTCCCGTCGTGTTTCCATGCCACCGGAAGACCGAGATGTCTTACCTTCTCAGCTGAACGTCAGGTTCCCGAAGCGAGGGCAAACAGCCGAATCGGAGCCTGAGTCGGTGGAGCGTGAGAGTGGGCGCTTTGCCAGGCTGCGGGCACGCACATCCGCGGCGTTGCAGGCACGGAGAAGCAGCACCACATCATCGCTACACAGCACACTGAGAGCAGCCGCAGAGGCTGCAGACAAGCTTGCTGCTGAGGATGCGTCTATCGCTGCGCTTCCCCCGGTCGCCTCCTTACGAGTCACACAAGCGCCGGTCGTGTCCTCGAGAACGAAAACGAGATCATTTGCCGTGGCGACTCCCGAGTTGAAGGAGCCGGAAGACTGTCAACGCGTGGGTCCGCAGATCAGAGGCGGTGGCGCCTCGCAGCTGGCCCCTGCACCTTCTTCCACTACACACACATCTCCCCAACAAAACATCGACTGCGTCCCGGGTGTCCCGAGCGCTCAGGTTCCTGCGGATTTTGAGCGGGACAGCTCTCCCAGGCCCGAGATGAAGGCAGAGCTGGAGTCTGCACCCTCGCTGACGAGGCGACGAGGGTCACGGAGGTTACACAAGGGTATGTCTCGACGCAGTTCCTCGACGCCACTACCGTTGTCGCGCCCTCTACCGAGCCCGCCGACTATTACCAAACACCCAGAGCCCATGCTGAACCTTTCACCCATGCCTCTATCCCGTGCGCATGGTCATGGGTCATCACTTCAACGATACCCTACGGCACCGATGTCGTTGATGGATGGCGCACCTCGATCAACATCGCATGTTGTTCATCCAGCGCTGTCCCCATCGCCCTACAACAGTCTACCTGCAGGCGCGGCTCAACCGCGTGTTGTGCAGGCACCTACTCCGGCAGTTCCGCACACTATACTCCCCACACCATCACAGATGAGCTATCCTCCTCCACCTCCGCGTTCTGTTCCAGCGATTCAAATGACATCACGTACGGTGCACGGCTCTCCCTCAGCCTCAAACACCATGCGGTCGATTCCTTCAAATTCTTCTCATGTCGACAACATGTCGATGATGTCTGCCCCTCAATTACGGCGCCGCGACGCCTCGCCTTCATCGTCGCATGGCTGGCATAGCACTCATACGTCAGACCGGCTTGGTCATAATCACCATCACCCAAATCACCTACAGCACCCTGTGCCGCGCTCTGTCTCAGAGCCAGGAGCACCAGGAACTTTGAGCGTCGCACAGCTCACGCAGGCCGCACGCATTCCCGTCGTGCGTGAGAATGGTGTGCGGGTACAGTTCAGAGAGCTATGGCGTATGCAACGCACTGTGGCGATCTTTATCCGGCATTTTTGGTACAACGCTCTCTTTGTTCACAGGTTATGTTCAGTATATTAACCACATCACATCACGTAGGTGCCCTATGTGTCAGGACTACCTTGCATCGCTCATGCGAGACATCGATCACGCTGCGCTCGCGCGATCTGGCGTCCGCCTGATCGTGATCGGATGTGGTTCGTACGGGCTTATCCGCTCATATCGCCGTGCGCATCCTTCTATCACTTGACAGGCAGTGTCCATCTAACTATCTCACAGAAATCTTTCGCCTCCCCTATGAGCTTTTCGTCGACGCGTCTCCAGGGCAGATGCTATACCGTGCTCTCGGTATGGGCCACATCCCGTTCGGTTCACAGAAAGTGCGCCCCTCGACGGAGCATGCGGTAGGATCATACGTTCGACATGGCGCAGTGAGCGGGTTGGCAATGGTCGTTGCTCACGCGGTACGCGTTGGGATGCCCGTGTGGGAGCGAGGCGGGGACGCTTCACAGCTTGGTGGCGAGTTCGTACTTGGGCCTGGGTATGTCTACTTTCCTATTCTCCATATATATATTTTACAACTGATGTCTGATCGGGTGCCAGGCTGAGCTGTACGTATATGCACCGGATGCAGAGCACGACTGGCCACGCGCCAATCGTGGACGTCCTCGCCGCGGCGGGGGTGCGCGCCACGCGGAGGGTCGGACCAGGGCCAGGCGCCGCTGGGACTGTGCGGCCGAACATCAGTCTCCCGTTGGAGCGTGCGGCGGGCGTGCGTGATGCCAAGATACTGTCTGTTGTGCGGGAGGAGGCGTGCGGCGCTTGTGGCGCATGCGAGGGGTGCGCAGAGACTCTGAACATCGATTTGGAATCTACTGCGTCGGGCGAGTGGAGCGTCGTTGTCACGGGCAAAGCACTTTGAGTCTGGATATTTAAATCTCGGCAAACGATTCTTCTTATCTCGAGGGCACCTTTCAACATAGTATGTATCCCTAACGCATCCGAATCGTGGGCGCTTGCTTGCTTGATGGGGCAGACGAAACTTTGGTGATGGCACAACAACTTCTTTTGCTTGCAAAAGTGGGTAGATGCGATGTACAGATTACAGGTATTGATGATGCAACAGCTGTGAAAGAGGCCAAGACAGTGACACAGACGAGAATGAGATATTCTATGATAGCAATCATGCCCAGTTGTCGATGAGAGCGTCGCGCATCTCGCCGACGACGGCGCTTGAGTTTTGTCCCTGAAGTTCTGTTCGAATGAGGTGAAGAAAAGATCACGCACAGAGGGAATATGGTAGTATATATACGCACTAAATGTCGCTTCGATAACACTGATTTCTGTTGCGGTTGTATCAAGACCGGTGAATGCGCACCAGTCATTGACGACAAGCCCAGCGCCGATTACGTCGGATCCTCGATTAACAGTCCCAGCCTAAAAGAAAGCAAGGAGTCATTATTAGATACGGTGATAAGGTGGAAAAAAAGGAAAAGTCGAACCACTAAGGGAACCTGTAATAGACTGGACAGCTCGTCCTGATCCTGGACTGAAGTCTTTGGATGGACAAGACCACCCTGATTTGTGATTGCACAATAAGAGCCGACGAGGACGTTGTCCGCGATCGTTTGGCGGAAGACCTCGACCTTGAGGACGTCCGCGATGATTTCCTCCGTCTCGCGATCAACGTCTGGGTGCACCAGCGCAACATGATCGTTACATGCGACGACGTTTCCGAGCGCAGAGAGTCGTTCTTCAACGCGTTGGAGGGAAACAGCGTCCGGGAGGGCGTTCCGCAGGTGCTGCAGTTCCTGGTCCGTCGTCGTGGACGGTACGAGGAGCCCGTGGCGGTTGCCCGCGGTGAGACGGCCGATGATGCGCGTGCCGCCGATGGAGGTGTGCACGATGGGGACCACGTCGCCGAGCTCGGATTCGAAGCCGGAGTAGAAGTTGGTGCTGCCTTGGATGGCGACGAGGCAGTAGGCGTTTGTGAGCTTGGAGAAGACGCCGATGTCGCTGCTGTTTTCGAATTGGATGCCTTATAGGGGTGTCAGTGTGCGCGTATAGGTTCAGAGACGTGGGGCGTACGAGTAGCCATGGATGGGAATGAGAGTATAGGTGGTGGAATGTACAGTCGAGTTATGTACCGTAATAAAACTGAGGCCGGCGTTGCCCGTTCAAGGTTCCGTTCGAGTCAACTTGACTCGAACATGTTCCTTGTGCGCACCCGTTTACATATTCACCACAGGAATGCTTGCCGCGCACTGCTATCTCGACACTACGTTCAGCCCACCCATACAGCACTCGCTGCGTCTGCGACTCCAGTCGAGAAAATATTGTTAGACACAATCAAGGTGCACGCGACTTTCTCTCTAACTTATTTTCGAATTACTGATTCTGGTATAGGCGAATGGGCCCGTATCCTTCGCAACGTATATGCAACTCTGTCTCTCTCACCCAACAGAGGGCTACTATATGAATCCTGCAAACCCGGTGATCGGTGCTCGCGGTGACTTTATCACCAGCCCAGAGATCAGCCAGGTATTTGGTGAGGTGGGTGTCTCCTTGCATCGCCATTGGGTCATTAAATGAACTATCAGGAGGGCGCGCGTAGCTGTTGGGCATATGGCTTGTATCACAATACCTGAACACCGGGGTGGAACAAAACATACAACTGGTTGAGCTTGGCCCGGGGAGAGGAACGCTCATGGATGACATCCTTCGGGTGCGTTACTGTCCTTTTAATGTCCGTGTATTCACCAATTCGATCCTAGACACTGTCACAACTGCCACATTCTCGCTCATCTATCAAGCATGTTCACCTCGTGGAATCAAGTTTAGCTCTCCGGGCTATTCAGGAGAAGAAACTTGAAGCATGGCGTGGCAAAAGTGGCCTAGAATTACACTGGCACGACTCTATCGAGGATGTCCCTGCGGCGGATGGAGTGTACACTATGCTAGTTGCGCACGAGTTCTTCGATGCGCTCCCGTTCCATCTCATTGAAGTACGACGCCGATAACTATGCTGCGGTTGTGAGACTCATACCCTCAAATTTCACACAGAAAACTCATCAAGGCTGGAAAGAGGTCTTGATCACCTCCAGCTCTGACCCGGCCGCCAAAACTATCCTGAGACCTTCGGACGATAGTACCCCACCTCAATTCTCAAACTCACCCTTGACGACCCCGTCCCATGATCGATCACCATCACAGACGCGTTTCCGCCCGGTCCTCGCAACGGAACCCTCACCAGTGTCAACATTACTGGGTGCCTCTTCGCCGCGTTTTTCGTCCCTCCCCATAGGCGCGCGCATCGAAGTTTCTGCAGCATCCTTCCGAATTGCACGCAAGCTTGGCGAGCTTATCTCTCAGGGGGCAGGGGGCAGCGCGTTGATAATCGACTATGGAACAAACCACGCCGTTGGGAATTCCTTCCGCGTACGTGTCTTCTCATCATCAATTACTGCTATTCTTCCGTGGGGCCGACTCGACGTTCGCGTAGGCTTTTAAGGATCACGCTCTCGCCGATCCATTTGACAGCCCTGGCCACGCAGATCTCACTGCCAACGTCGACTTTGCGTATCTTGCCGAGGCGCTGGCGGGAACCGGTGTGTAACGCTCCTCTCCCCAACACAACCCCGTTCGACTTTACTGAAACGCTATAGCAACGACGCACGGACCGCTCTCGCAACGCTCTTTCCTCTTACAAATGGGCATCAACACGCGCGTCGCTGCGCTGCAGCGGGCGGCGGCACTTCCAGAGCGTGGGGTTGCGCTCGGAAAAGCGGCGGCGCGGCTCGTAGATGGTACTGGGATGGGCAAAGAGTATAGGGTGATGGGCGTGACAGGTGCCGTGGGCGAGGGCACAGAAGGGGTGTGGCCCTTTGTCGCGGGGGAGGTACAGGATGCCGCTACGGAGAAGAGCCACTAGCTGCAGCAATACGCTTTTGATCAAGTGTAGTCAGTCACGGCTTCGTATTCTTTACGCAAGGACTCAAGGAGTGGCCCGAGTCGGGAGTGCCATGTAACAGTTTGGCTCAGGGAGCCAGTGGAACGCTTCACGGTGTGTTGCGAAAGGACATTCATCCGAGTCGGAGACGATTCAGAGGAAGAGGTCATGAAGCGTAGGTAGGGCAATGCTGATGCAGAAGGCAGTCAGCTAAAAATGCAGACCCGGACTAGTAAAGGGGCTGGGCATTGTGAAAAAGGTTCAACCCCTAGTCCTCGATTCTCTGCTTCCATTTGCTCACTCAACCAAGTTGCCATGCCCCAACCACTCCCCACAGACCTTCCAGAATCTTTCAAAGCTTCCAACAAATTTCTTGAGATTCAGTTGGCTTACTCTAAGATTCTGAAACTGGAGCAAGATGCCTCTTTACATGCTGATCCCAACATTTGTGAACAAAAGCTGCTTTGTGCAAGGGTCCTTGGTTATCTCATCCAAGAGGGGCCTTCAGTGCACACAAGTGAATACATAGCCCAAGAAGTGAATTCTTGCCAGGACTATGATCAGTCCTATAGGCTTGGTGAGATGTATGTTCATTCCTATCTCTACATCTGTAAGTCATATTGCTACATTGCTTTCACTACTCTGATGGCTTCTCAACAGTTGTAAAATATAAAGACACCATGTCTTTGGACTCTTTGTTGCCTTCTTCTCCTTTATGCCCATCTTTTGAAACCAAAAAGCAGCTAGTGGAAGATATACTCCACAAGAGTGGTGACAGTGAGCCTTCTTGCTTTAGTAATAAAACAAAGAATCAGGTAAGAGTTGCCATTTAATTTTCTCTTTCTTTGCAATTTCTAATTATAGGCTTTCTTAAAGGCTCTGGTCAGAGACAGTTTTCAGTGCATTGTTACAGGAAGTTATGATTGGCAATCAGTGAACCAGAGCCATGAGCTTGAGCAGGAAGTGTGTGACTCTCACTCACAAATATGCTACTCTGAGTGTGCACACATTCTCCCTGCCAATGATATTGATGCCAAGGTGCAGTTCACTTTGGCAGCCCACTCTTTAATGGCTATTAACCATTATTGCTGCATGTAGCACTATGATGCATCATTCTGGACTATCATAAAGTGTTTTGATCATCAAGACCTTTTTGAAAAGTTGATTAGTGATGGTATTCATGCTCTTGACAATGTTATGACATTTAGTTATGATATTTATATGATGTTCAACACATTAAAGCTGTGGTTTGAAGCTATAGTAAGTGATTTAATATCTACAATCTTTATACTAAAGGTTCCTAGGATGGCCAGGAAAACACATATATGATTCAAGCAGCAAAATCATATTATCTTGATAAGTGCAAAGCCAATCCAATCACACTAACAACTCAATACCCAAACCTTCCATTACCAAACCCCACCTATCTCAGAATCCATGCTGCTTGTTGTAGAGTTGCATATTTATCTGGTATTGCTGAGTATATGGAAGAGACTTTAGATGGCCTAGATAATATTGAAGTTCTATCTTGACATGTGGCCTTTAAACTTATATTTAAGAAGCCAATCAGAATATTCTTGTCATTCATTTGGACTGGTGATGCACCATAGGCACGGCAGCACGTGTGGAAATGCACACCACACTGGCTTAGTGTCCAGAGCACGTGGCGGAGCAGCAGTCCAGGAGGCCGGTGGCACGGCAATGCACGTGAGCCTCGCAGGCACACAACCACAACCTTCCCCTATGACCGCACACGCCTCATCCTCAAGCACAACTCCCCACCAAACTCAGCAAGAATATTGAGCAAGTGTCATATGAGCCGTGTCGTGAGCACACTGGCTAGGTGCGAGAAAGGGGGGAGAAAGGGGGGACTGGGTACTGAAGGGGCATGTGCTATACTGAGCAGCATGCAGAGTGAAGTGGGAGACTCCCATATCTCAGGGGTCTGGAAAGGTATAGACCTTGCTTCTCATGACAGGTGAGGCCGGCTCAAAGGCACAAAGCACTCACAAACTAATCTTACTCAGATCAGCATGAGGGGACAGAGAGGTCAAGATAAGGGGACAGGAGGAGTACAGTGCTAACTATACTATGGATATGACTAAGTGTGGCTGGCACTTCCTAACTAGTACCTGACTCTTCACAAGCCGGCCCCAGCAAATCAAGAGTGCTGCCGTGCTCCTTGCCCCTCAATAAGCCTTCAAGAGGCTTAGGCCCATTTCAACTCACACAGTGTGTGCAGGCACCTTGGACAGCTCACAAAGCACACCCCCGAAGAGGTATAGTGTGGCCACGTCAACATCACAACCCCAGGACCGGTGCCAGAGCCTAGGAACCAGGAGCGAGCGCATTAGAGCACATGCGAGGATCAGACAATGCAGACGCATTTGGCCAATGCAGAGCACCCCAAAAGAGGGTTGGGACCCGTAGAACGCATGGACCAGTAGATTAGTATATTAGGATGTAGTGTAGATAGTTTTAGCTTAGTTTTAAGTACTCCCCAGTAGCTTAGTTTCTGGCAGAATACAACAAGGGCCGTGTCTGATAAGCTCCGCCTTTGGTACGGAGGGAGGCGAGGTGTTTTACAGACTGACAGACTGGCTGGGATCACGTGATCCCCTGACTCCTTACGATACACACGTGGCCCATCGATTCGGACTGGCTGACTGAGATTCTGACTGTAACACTGACTGATGACCCTGGCTTGATTACTGATACGTGCATCATGCTGACAGTGTACGATAGGTAGATGACTGATCACTTACCAACCGGCTTAGCAACTGGTTCTAGGACTATTAGTCATGACAAGTTCGAACCTGTATATATACGACTTCATACAGATGGTTGAGCCTTAAGCTCGACTTTGCTTTGCAATTGCAGCCTCTTGTTCACTCCTGTTCATTGTGCGGCTCCCTTCCACTCTTCCATCTACCCTTTAAGGTCCTTAAAGGCGGACCTTGCCTTCGAAGCTTAGTGATTGTGCTATAACAGTCAACACACATCTCAGGAGTCTGAATCACGTGTCTCGGCACGCCTCGGACCGCACACCTTCCTAAACCGTCAGGTGTGCATGAAGCCCCGCTGCGGGCTTAACACAAGTCGAGCTTCTCTTAAAGCCAACCTGGCTGACATACTACTCGACCTCAGAAGGAAACGAAAGCTCTCAAAGAGCCCTGATGTCAGGTTCCGAAATAGAACCACTGACGATCTCCCTTTGGAAATACAAGGGAAAGCCTTCTGGCTAGAATCACGAACTGAGGGACGATCAGCATATCACCTCAGAGACGGGATATACACCTACCCCGTAGAATACATCAACGGAACCTGGTACAGAATCAGCTGGACCATCGACCAGTGCTACGAAGTTAGCAGAGAAGACAAGATCGAAGATCCCCAACAATCAGGATTAGGAACCAAAAACCAACCATTCCTACTTGCCCCCGATCTCGAATGAATCCACACAGAAGTCACCCAAGGAAGTGACGACGCCCCTGAAGTAGAAGCCACTTCACCAGCATCAGACCCAGACATCCCCACAACAGACCAAGCTCACGCACCGGTCATTGAACAACTCACCCAAGCAATGGCACAAGCAGCAATTGCCATAGCTCACGTACAACCTGCACCAGCAGCAGGACCAGCACAACCAGCACAACCTCCCGCCGGAGGACAACCAGGCGGGGGAGGACAACCGCAACCACCTCCAGCCGGAGGACCACCAGGCGGTGGAGGAGGCGGAGGAGGTGGAGGTGGCGGCGGAGGCCAACCAGCAGCCGGACAACAAATTGCAGGACAAGCTGCCGCAGCCCCACCTCGCTCAGAACCCTTAAAAGGAATGATACCACAGATCTTCGCAGGCGACCGAAAGGACGCCGAAAGATTTATGCAACAGTTTGGAGCCTATCGATTCCTCAATCGACACAACTCCACCTTTACAAACAAAGCAGAAATGGTGGCTTATGCCCTTACCTTTATCAAAGGACCACAAGTTGACGATTGGGCTTATGACATGGCAGACCAACTGTCCATCAAAGTAGAAGGAAACCCGGTCACAGGAGATCCCCCAACACACCAGGAAGGAGACCAAGCCCTCTGGGAATGGTTCACACGATCCTTCAGAGATGCTTTCACGGATTCCACCAGAAAGCAAGATGCCTACTCCCGCCTCACCAAAATGGAACTCAACATGGACAAAGTCGACACGTCCATCACCCTCTTCAAACGTCTCATCAGAGAAGCAGGATGGGGGCCTGACGCAGAGGGAACAATCAAACTATTCCAAGACATCCTGCCTGTCGGACTTCATCGCACCATACGACAACGAGAGACATTGCCCGCCACTCTCGACGAATGGTACGACGCCACCAGAAAAACGGTCCAAAGATGGCAGGACCTTAATGACAACATCGGACCGAAAGGGTGACCAGGACACATCTCCACTAGGGCCAACAGAATGTGCGGATACCAAAAAGCGCCCCCGCCTAAAAGGCAAAGAGACCCCAACGCCATGGACGTCGATGCCATTCGCACAACGGGAAAACTGTCCGATGAGGAACGCACCCGCCTCATGAAGGAAGGAAGATGCTTCCGCTGCAAAAAGCTAGGACACATGTCAAGAGCATGCCCCGAGAAGGGCAAAGGAAAAGGCCCCGACCGACCCCGCAGCTCCCAAGGACAGTATGTCAAAGACAAACCCAAAGTCAGAGCAGCGGTAATCAACGAAGACAAGGAAGAAGAACCACTCAGCGAGGCTGAAACTGCTAAAACCTCGACCACAGCACCACCTTCCTACACAAAAAAGGATGTCCTCCAATACATCAGAGGAATGTCCATCGAAGATCGCAAAACTCTCTACGAAGAGATGTCTGTTCAGGCGGATTTTTAGAAAGCTCGAAGCCGACAGCCTGGCTTAGAGCAATTGGATTGCAAGATACGATGTACATTAGGAAACTCTCAACTCTGAATATGAAAGTCTCTTTTCGCACTTCACAATCCAAGGCCGATGAATCAGCCCTCATTGATAGTGGAGCTACCGACAATTTCATTGACGAAGAAACATGGAAACGACTAGGAATCGGAAAGAAAGAACTCGCCCGACCAGTTACGGTCCACAATGTCAACGGGACCAAAAACAAACAAGGAAAAATCACACACTACTGCTGGCTCCGCATCGTAAAAGGAGAAAAACACATGCTCCAACGATTCTATATCACGGCACTAGGGAAGGACCGCATTATCCTTGGATACCCCTTCCTCTACGACTTCAATCCAAAAATCAACTGGAAGTCAGGAAAAGTTTTAGGGGAACCGGTCCAACTCCAAAGCAGCCGCTACATGCACGTAGCCAAAAGAATCTTCTTCATGCAACGAGAAGCGGTCAAGCAAGCAGGAAGACCAAAGGAAGGAGAAGCCATCTACGTGCGCCGAACGAATATCGCACAAGAATGGGCCCAAAAGGCGGATCAAGATAAAATCCACCTTACTCTCCACACCATTCCTAAAGAATACCAAAGACACCGAAAGGTATTTTCAGAAGAGGAAGCATGCCGATTCCCTCCTGCACGATCTGAAGATATGACAATCAAACTTACCCCCGATGCACCAAAGGAACTAAATTGTAAGGTGTACCCTCTTTCAAAAGAGGAATGCGAGCTGCTCCAGAAGTGGATCCTTGAAGAAGAAGAGCTGGGACGCATCTATGAAGGCCCCTCTCCCTATACAGCACCCGTCTACTTCATTAACAAAAAGGACAGCTCGGAAAAACGAATCATCATGGACTACCGCCAACTCAACAAGCATACGGTCCGAGATAACAACCCGCTACCTAATATCCAATCAGCATTGGAACGACTACACGGGAAGCTACTCTTCTCCAAATTTGACATCAGGTGGGGCTACAACAACATCTGTATTGCCGAAGAAGACCAACACAAAGCGGCCTTCAAAACACCACAAGGGACCTACATACCGCGAGTCATGTACTTCGGTCTCACCAACGCCCCTCCTTTCTTCCAAAGGACCATGCACCGAGACTTCCGCCCCCTGCTCCAAAAATACCCAGAGAACTTAGGAAATTACATGGACGATTGGTGGATCGCTACCGCCAATGATGAAGAGGGGAGAAAACTCCACAAACAAATAGTCCATAAATTCCTTGACAAAATGGAGGAATGCTTGTACTTCCTGAAACCAAAGAAGTGCCAATTTGAGAAGGAAGAAATGGAAATCTTAGGATGGCTAGTGGGCGGAGGACGAGTACGCATTGACCCGGCCAAGGTGAAAGGCATTTCAGAGTGGCCAAGAACTCTTCATTCAGTGGAAGAAGTCAGAAAGACACTAGGAGTGCTAGGGTACCAAAGGCCCTTCATCCAAGGTTTTGCATCCATTGTGAGACCCTTGCATGACCTCACCAAAAAGGGAACCCAATTCAACTGGACCCAAAGGTGCACAGACGCCCTAGACGAACTAATCAAACGAGTAACCACAGAACCAGTCCTTTGGCACCCAGACCCCGCCAAACCATACGAACTTGAAGTAGACGCCTCGGCCTTCGCCTTAGGAAGCATCCTATATCAAAGAGACGATAATAACAAAAGACGAGCGGTCGCCTATCACTCCAAGGCACTAAATCAAGCTGAAAGGAACTACTCCATCGGAGACCGAGAGTTCCTTGCTATCATCGAAGGCCTTAAACGCGTTCGACACCTGGTCATGGGAACGCCCCATAAACTCACAATTTACACGGATCACAACAATCTCCGTTACTACCGGCACCCCCAAAAGTTGAACAGACACGTGGCTCGCTACATTGCGTTCCTAGCAGACTTCAACTTCGAACTCGTGCACCTCCCCGGAAAGAAAAACCAAGCAGACCCGTTATCTAGACGCCCAGATCACGACGATGGAGCAACTGATAACAACGAAACCACGGCACTCCCAAATGAACTATTTGCAAGAGCCATTGAAATTACAATCCTGGAGCGCCAGGTCCACCAATTACAAAAGGAAAACCATGAACCCTGCCTAGCATGGAAGAAGAAACACGGGATTTACCAAGACGAGTGGAAAGTCTGGTGGAAAGCGGGATCCTTAGTTGTCCTGGACAACAGGCAATTACGACGCACCTTCCTCCAGGAGTACCATGATGCACCAACATCCGGGCACCCCGGAGTCTGGAAGACTTACCAAGTGCTGAGACGTGACTACTGGTGGCCTAACTTACACAAGGACGTAGAGGACTATGTAAAGGGGTGTGCAACCTGCCAAGCGGTGAAAACCATCACGCACTGCAACATGCCCCCTATTGCGCCGATCGGACCAGGGGAAGACACAACCCCCTTCGCCACCATCACCGTCGACTTCATCACAAAACTGCCTGAATCACGCGGCTGTGATACAATTCTCACCATCACCAATCATGACAGCACAAAGGCAGTGATCCTGATCCCATGCCGAGAAGATATGGGAAGCGAAGAAGTTGTGAGGCTCTTCAGAGACCATGCCTTTCCCTACACGGGAATTCCCAAAAGAATCATCTCTGACAGAGACACGCAGTTCACGTCACAATTCTTCAAAGAACTCTGCACCCAGTTAGAGATCAAACAAAACATGAGTTCGGCATATCACCCCCAAACTGACGGACAATCCGAACGAACGAACCAAACGGTGGAAACAATCCTACAGATCTTCTACAATCACCAACAGGACAATTGGGCGGACTGGCTTAAGGTGGCCCAGTACATGATCAACTCTCGCCCCTCCTCGACCACAAAGAAACCCCCTTACGAATTATGGATGGGATTCATTCCCCGCACCCATCAGCCCACACGTGTTGGAAATGTACCGGCAATAGAAGAACGGAAAGCCCAGCTTCTAGAAGCAAGGAAGGACGCCCAAGAAGCCATCAGCAAGGCACAAACCCTCTGGACAAAAGATCCGCATTTCCAACGGTACCGGATAGATCAGAAAGTCTGGTTAGAAGGAACCCATCTCCGCACGATGCACCCAACTACCAAACTGAGGGCCAAGCACTTCGGACCCTTCAAGGTCACAGAAGTGCTTAGCACTGTGACGTATAGGCTAGATCTCCCACCCGCATGGAGAATCCACAACGCATTCCATGCGGCTGTCCTCCATCCATACAAGGAAACGGAGCTCCACAGACCTAACTTCATGGAGACACCACCTGACCTAGTCGAAGGACACGAGGAATGGGAGGTAGACAGCGTGTTAGCCTCAAGGCGCACTGGCCAGAAGAAAACATTGCAATATCTGGTCAGATGGAAGGGATTCTCGGAAGCACATGACTCTTGGGAACCAAAAGGGAATCTGGATAACGCCTCCCTCAAAATGAAGGAATTCCACGATAAGAACCTGAAAGCCATCCGACGAATGGTTATAAACCCCCAAGGAGTCGCAATGGGATCCTCACCACTCCCAGACATTTCTTCCCTCTGCGCTCAATTCGAGAACTTATCCCTCATGTCCTCACAATACAGCTCACCTTCTCCTGCCACTCGTAACGCAATGCTGGCAGTTGATACCGAGGAGGTAGCAGTGCTCGAAGCATCGCTCCACCCCACGACAGAAGCGCCCCCCGCTTTCCCGAAGGAACCAGAGTACACCCCACCAAGGGAAGAACCCCCGAATATCGAGGAAGGCGTGTATCTATGCCTCTCGCCCTCGGGTTACAGCCTCCACCTACCTAGCCGTCACCCCAGTCCCAAACCTCTTCCTGTTCCTCCCCCTCGCATCCATCCACTCCCCCAGGACAACCCTGATGACCCCCGCAACCAAATCCGTGGACTAAGTGAGTTTGCAAGGGAATGACTCTTCTATTCCACGATGGGGCTGGCCGCTGCACAGCTAATGCTGGCCAGGCAAGAAGAGGCAGAGCACCCTCTTGTCGTAGACCCCGACACCCACGAAATTCACAGAGTCGCCACTCCACTCTCCACACCCTCCAACACTAATACCCATTCCACCCCTGCAACCTCGGTCGACAGCCTCCCCTCTCATTACACCATCGAAGTTGATGCCGATGACATCATACAGGACCACCCCTTAGAGGACTGGATCTGGTTCGACCGAGATCTACATCGCACAGCGATCCAGATCCCGGCCACAGAAGCAGAACCCTTCAACAAGGTACCAGCCCGCTTCGTCCACTTCAGGGTAGAGCCGATTACCGGCGAACCCACCATCTATGGGACTATGGGAGTGGGTCGGCCGATATATGCTGAGAGCCTGGAGGCAGCCCCCGCTAGTTGGGCGGTGCCAGTCGATTACCAGGACAATGATCATTTTAAAATGCTGACAGAAGAAAGAATGATTGGCAGACCTCTGGAGAGGGCAATAGAAGACTTGGGAGATTACGGGGTCAAGGCAGACATCATCCGCCTCTGCAATTTGGAATCAGACAAGTGCAAGCTCGCCCTCCGCCTACAAGAAGTGCAAGCCCTCGAGGCCTATGCCCAGAAGAGGCGGGCAGAATTTGGTATGTACCAGCTAGCGCACATCGGGCACACAAAAGGGGTACATCAACGTCTGATACAGGCGAACGCCCGGGAGCGCCTCCTACAATTGGTGGATGAGGATAGTGAGAGAGGGGAACTGGCATGGCAACACCGAACCTATCACAGGCAAGCACGCCCCTACCACGAGCACGGGACCTTGCGCCTGAGAGGAGGGGCACGAAGTGCCATTTCTTGGACCAGCGAAAATGCGCAGGACGACGCCCTCGCCCAAGACGAATACGAGGAGCACTGCCGTTGCTCCTACTGCCCATGGTTCGACCACCTCTCCACATATTGCGAAACGCCCCATCATCTCTGCTCGACCAGAACTTCCGGGTGGTGCTGCGTGCCCCGCCACCACCGATACTTCGGCAACCAAATGCCGAACACATGCCCCTATGGAGGACGTCGCAAACATGCCAACGGTCATTACCTCACACGACAGCATACTGCATGGCAGCTCTCCCTCGAAGACCGGCAGATCGAGTACGATCATCTCGAGGCCAGGTGCGACGACTTCTGCAAAGGAGAATTGAGTCACGCCGGCATTGTCTTGAGGCAGGCCATCGAGCAGGTCGTGCAAGATGAGTTCGACGGTGCGGGCCCCTCCTATGCTCCCCGCTCCCCTTCACCCCCCTACAATTATGTCCCCGGTGACAACGAGGGATCCGACTAAAGCGCATGGAAGCGCTTCTTTGAGGGGAGGGTGGTGATAAGCTCCGCCTTTGGTACGGAGGGAGGCGAGGTGTTTTACGGACTGACAGACTGGCTGGGATCACATGATCCCCTGACTCCTTACGATACACACGTGGCCCATCGATTCGGACTGGCTGACTGAGATTCTGACTGTAACACTGACTGATGACCCTGGCTTGATTACTGATACGTGCATCATGCTGACAGTGTACGATAGGTAGATGACTGATCACTTACCAACCGGCTTAGCAACTGGTTCTAGGACTATTAGTCATGACAAGTTCGAACCTGTATATATACGACTTCATACAGACGGTTGAGCCTTAAGCTCGACTTTGCTTTGCAATTGCAGCCTCTTGTTCACTCCTGTTCATTGCACGGCTCCCTTCCTGTCACCGCTGCTTATGCGACGATAATGAATAGACTCGAGGTGGTAGTGACAAGGCTCTTAGCGGCCGCCTTCTGGCTAGGAGTGGGGAATAGATGATATTGCCGTCGTAAGACGGACAGGAGACTCAACTTAGCGACCTAGAGTCACTATGGAGTCGTACTTATACTACTACAGGGTACAGGGTACGGGGCACAGGGCACGGGGAAACACAACAATGCGGGGCTGCAGTCACGTACATAGGGCTGAGTCACCAGGCGACTCATGTAGTCCGTCCACATCAAACGAGGCATACAGTCATACGTACTAGTCGAGGCTTACCACTCCCTCAGGCTCGTCCAACTCCATGGGGCTATCCTCGCGGCTAACGTCTCCGTCAATTGAAGGGGGGAAGTCCCAGGGCCGAGGGGACGGTAACATCACCCTCCGGTTAGATGCAAGTGCGACCACACGTCGCGTAGCGGATGATCCCCCCCCCCGTGGCGTTGGTCGTGGCGGTCGGCGTCGTTGGCGGCGAGGTGGGCGAGGGTCTCTCCGGTGTTGGCAGCGCGGAGGCGGCGGCGGCAGTTAGCGAGGGTGCTGCGGGTCTCGGCTTCCTCGGCTTCGAGGGCGCGGATGCGGGCGGTGATGTGAGTGAGTTCGGTGTCGACGTGGTGGTAGCGGCATATGTCTGTGTAGAGACCCCAGTCCTGGGTCGTATCCTGGACTTCCAATGCGAAGGCATTGAAGATTTCGGAGTCGCCATCGATGGCACGGAGTAGCCACTTGGGTACTGGCGGATTGGCGACGCCAACGTTCGAACTGGGCTGGGCGTAGACCTCTGTAGTGAAGACAGGGTTGCCAGGGCCTCCCAAGGTACCAGCGGCGTGGGGAACAGGTCTGTCGAGAAGTTGGATGTAGGGGGCAATACGGCGGTCGTTAGTGCCAGCTTGGAGGGGGATGGAGAAATAGTGGAGTTGGCCATTGTTTTCGACAAATCTGGCAGGGGGTTCAGACTGAAGACCCTGCGGAGTGTCTGCCCTCGTGGGTTGGCTGGCCAGACGGCGGATCGTAAGGTCAGCGAGCCGGAGGGACTCAGTCTTGGTGTCGCACTCGAGCTGGAGGGTCCTGGCGCCGAGGGCGAGGATGTCGCACTGGTCCTTGCTCTGCTCGAGCTCCTCAGCTTGTTCTTCGGCCGTGATCCTAATGGCTTCCATCCGGTCCTCGGTGCGCTTGGCGGTGAGGATGAGACCGCAGACCATGTGGAGGAGAATTGGAGTTGTGAGGGCGTCGGTTTGTCCCTAGACGAGAGCGCTAACAGCTCGGGGTGATAGGGGTATGGCTGGCTGTGTAGCGCCGACGGCGAGGTCCACTGCAAGCACCCGTGCTGCGTTAGTGGGCGTGGGGTCCTCAACAATAGGAAGGGCTCCAGTGGGACTGGTCGTCTGGTAGGGGGTCCCTGGGGTGGGGATGAAGAGGGCCTCGGTGGAGGCATAGGAGTCGGTGGGCGAGGCGGGGGCATATTGGTAGTTGTCTTCAGCGGGGGAGATAGCGATGATCTGGTGGGACATAATTGTTTGGAGTGTTGATAAGCTCCATCTCTAGTACGGAGAGAGGTGAGGTGTTTTACGGACCGACGGACTGGCTGGGATCACGTGATCCCATGACTCACATACGATACACGCGTGGCTCCTCGACTGGACTGGCTGACTGAGGCTCTTACTGTACCGCTGACTGATGACTGACTGATGGATGACTCACAAGCGCATCATGCTTACTGTACGATAGGATGGATGACTGATCCCTTACAAACCAGCTTAGCAACCGGTTCTGAGACTATTAGTCATACTAGGTTCGACTCTGTATATATACGACCCCGTACGAACAGTTGAGCCTTAAGCTCGACTTTGCTTTGCAATCGCAGCCTCTTGTACACTCCTGTCCACTGCGCGGCCCCTCTCTACTCTTCCATCTACACTTCAAAGGTCCTTAAAGGCGGACCTTTGCCTTCGAAGCTTAGTGATTGGGCTATACCAATCAACGTGCATCTCAGGAGTCTGAACACGTGCTCCAGCACTCTTCGGACCGCACACTTTCCTAAACCGTCAGGTGTGCACGAAGCCCTGCTGCGGGCTTAACACTGTTGTCTGTCTGATCCTGGCTTTAATGACTACGGGTAGTTGCTCGTAGGCGATCCATCCTTTTGCCCAGTCGATGACTGGTTGGACTGCGGCAAACCATGGGTAGCCTAGGATTACTTTTTGTTCGCCTAGGTTGGTGAGGAAGAAGCGCATTGTGCGTGTTTGGTCGCCTGTTCGTACGTCTAGGTCCGTGTAGTGGGTGATTTGACCGTGGCGGTTCTGCGTTCCGTCCACGTTGAACACCTTGCGGGGTTCTGCCAGTTCTTCGATTGGCAGTTTGAGTTCCCTCGCGTAGGCGGGGTTAATGAAGTTCTCCGTAGCGCCGGAGTCTAGTAGTGCGGAGGTTTCGGCCCTCTTAAACAGGGAGTTTAGGTATACACAAATTGTCATTGATCGACGGTTCGATAGATACATGCTCCTTGTACTTAATGCCCTAACCAAGGCCGAACTGGTTAGGCGTCCTGAAAACCCTCTTCCTCGGCTGCTACTATCCCTCCTCCGAAGTGTGCTGCCACTTGGTCTCGTTGGTCGGTGGACATGGCCGCCAGTCTGGTGGCTATTTCGTCCACTGGGTTCTCGTTAGTGGTCGTAGTGTCTGACATCCAGTCGACCAGTTGTGCCGTGGCTATGCGCGGTTTCTTCTTCCGGTTGGGGCAGTTGCGCGCGAAGTGTCCAACTTGGTTGCATTTGTAACAGGCGCCGCAGGGGGCTCGGTCAGCGCCGCGGGGGTTTCTGTCGGTCGGTTGGGTTTGGGCGACATTCACCTGATAGACGTTCCCTTGTTCGTCTTGCATTTGGACCATCCTTCCTTGGGGGTTTCGGTTCCTCCAGTTGTTGTTCCGGTTAGCGTGTGCTCGGTCTGCGTCGACGTCCATCGGGACGGGGGCGTTGTTCAAGTGGCGGGGGGCGTTAGTGGAATTGTACCCTCGGATGTTGGGGTGGCTGGGTTGTTGGTTGGTAGGGTTAGGCTGTGCGAACCGGTTCCAGCGGGACGATGGTGGTCGACTCGAGGTGTTCTTGTCCTGTTTGAACATCTCGTAGATGAGGAGTTGCGACGCTACGCTGTCGATCGCTCGTTGTTTGATCTCTGCATAGGTGTTGACCTTGGGGGGTTTGACTATGTCGTTGACAATGGACTTGGTTAGTCCTTTCAGGAAGTATCTGACGGTTGCGGGTGCCGTGAGCGGGTATTCGGCCTTTCGGGCGACTCTCTCGAAGTCTTGAATGTATTGATCGACGTCGGGCCATTTCATCTTCATGTTTTCTATCTGAAGGCGCGCTCGTTCTTCGGCTTGTGTGTCCTGGAACTGATTCCAGAACTCGTTCAGGAAGTGTATCCACACGTCGGGAACATCTTCAAGGAGTGGGTCCAATCGGTCCACCCAGTCTCCTTGGTTGAGGGCCCATTCGTCCACTGTTGGGCCTTTGATGAATGTTAGCGCTATTGCTACGCGGCGGATCCAGGATTGGAGGCCGGGGACCGTGGTGTTTACACAGAAGTAGTGTCGCAGTTCGTTTATGAACTGGTCCGCCTTTGCTCGGTCTCCGTCGAACTCTGTGGGGGCGCTCCCCATGAGGCGGGCATCTTGGTTTGCCGGGGGCATGGGTGGTGCCGCCGGGGGGTTGGGGGCTCCGGGGTTTCCTCCCGGGTTGCCTCCTCCTCCTCCGGGGTCCCCTCCCCCTCCTCCGGGGTTGCTTCCTCCTCCGGGGTTATTTCCTCCTTCTCCGGGGTTGTTGCTCGGCTGTCGCTTCATTGCCGTGTCTAATTTCTTCTGCACGGAGGCCACTATCTTAGGTTTAGTAGTCGTGGTGGCGGTAGTGGTGGTTGCTGTAGTGGTTGCCATGGTGTACTCGTGTACTAACGAGGAGAATGGTCGGGTGTCGATGAGTGGGGAGTTTCTGATGATGGTGTTAGTGTGATCTTCTGTGGGTTCTTCGTCTGTGGTGGGTGAGTTGGGTTGTTGGTCTGTGGAGACGGGTGATGGGGGCCAGGTATTGTCTTCGGCGTCGTCATCGGAGTCAGGTGGGATGGGTAGGAATGTCCCTCCTTCGTGTCTGCGTCGGTGTCTTTCTTGTGCGTTTAGTTCGTTGTGAGCCTTGATGTCGGGTCTTCTAGGTCCTCGCACTAGTTTGAACTTGTCTCCATCTTCTTCGAGGTAGACTTGAGTGAGGAATCCTTTCTCGTTGTGTATCCAGACGTGGGTTCCATCTATGCAGTCCTGTGCCTTCTTGGTCGTATCAGGGTGATATAGTATTGCTACCCCGTCGTATCCGGGGATGACTCCTTTGTCGATCCTGCGCAGGTGTGCGTTCTTTGGTGGTTTGTCGTTGTCTCCAAAGTCTGTGAGGTATTCCTTAGGTGGGGCCTCCGTGATGATAAGAAAGTTGAGTCTAATGTCACCGCTGCTTACGCGACAATAATGAATAGACTCGAGGTGGTAGTGACAAGGCTCTTAGCGGCCGCCTTCTGGCTAGGAGTGGGGAATAGATGATATTGCCGTCGTAAGACGGACAGGAGACTCAACTTAGCGACCTAGAGTCACTATGGAGTCGTACTTATACTACTACAGGGTACAGGGTACGGGGCACAGGGCACGGGGAAACACGACGATGCAGGGCTGCAGTCACATACATAGGGCTGAGTCACCAGGCGACTCATGTAGTCTGTCCACATCAAACGAGGCATACAGTCATATGTACTAGTCGAGGCTTACCACTCCCTCAGGCTCGTCCAACTCCATGGGGCTATCCTCACGGCTAACATCTCCGTCAATTGAAGGGGGGAAGTCCCAGGGCCGAGGGGACAGTAACACTTCCACTCTTCCATCTACCCTTTAAGGTCCTTAAAGGCGGACCTTGCCTTCGAAGCTTAGTGATTGTGCTATAACAATCAACGCACATCTCAGGAGTCTGAATCACGTGTCTCGGCACGCCTCGGACTGCACACCTTCCTAAACTGTCAGGTGTGCACGAAGCCCTGCTGCGGGCTTAACAGTGTCCCTCTGTTCTCCCCCATTTCCCTTTTGTTTCTGTTTGTTTCTTTTCCCTTTCATCTCCCCATTATGTCCACTCCCACTCCAAAGCCATACTGTTGGCTTCCACCCAGAGCTCCTGTGCAAGCTCCAAACGTTCAATTCTTGGCCCTTAACGTGTTGCTAGCCCCGAGTGGCTGAACATGTCCCGATTAGTAGGAAGGAACGCCCAGACCAGAGGTACAGCGACCTCGCAGACCCAGGAAGCTTGAACCCGTTTGCTAACGCGTACAGCAGTGGGTAAGGGTATCACCGGAGGCTGAAGGCCGGAGGTCAGTTCTATTGTCCACTTCCCCCGGGTTCCCGGCCCGGTCACAGAATTCTGTCCTGTCTAGGGTGTCACATGGGTCATACCACGGGTGACTTGGGGTCACACTGCACCCATACCTGCCAAACCCATACCTGTTTTCACACTGTACCCACAGTTACAGGTCAAACCCGAGGGTTTATCACCATACCTTTGGTGTACAGACTGCAGGTAGCCGGAGAGAAATAAAAGGGAAACACAAGAATGGGGGAGAATGGAGGGACATGGCCCTCATCATATTCTTTGCTAAAACTATGTACACTACAATCTAATATACTAATCCATGTGGTCCATGTGTGCTATGTATCCTATCCTACATTCCTGTGTGTTTTGGGGTGTTCTTCCTTACAGGTGCTTGTCTTGCCCCAAGACCCACTCTGGCTGCTGACTCGCTCTGGAGTAATTACCACGCAGGGGCGAACACCCAGTTTGAACAATGTATTAGAAGCAGTGAGAAGCATGTTGAAAATCAGAAAGTATAGGCCAAAGCTTGCTATATTGCCGAGTTGCTTAATCATGTCATCTCCTGATGATCCGAAGATCGTGCAAGCAGAATTCAGTTCAAATGGGTCGCAACGAGCCACGTGTCGTGATACAATGAGTTGCAATAAGATCAACCCAAGGAGTGAAACAAATAAACAACGATGAGTTATAAGAACGCACATTCACGATTTCATACCCCGCACCTTTCAAAAATCCACAGCATATTTTCCTCGTTATCTCGAGCGCCCTCCACAGCCTTTTCAATCCCTTCTCATTCACAAGTTCCAACACATCCTTCCTAACCCTCCATCCTCGGATACCGTCAATAACGTCAATGACTTGCCACCGCCCAGGCAGCAGCGCGTCCCTGCTCTCGGCAATCACGTGGGTGAACGGTGAATCGTACGCAGTATCGGCTTGTGAGAGTTTTTCGGTCTTGTTGTAGTTACATAGACGCGCGTCGGAGATGAAAGGTGGGGGGATGGCCAGGCGCGAGCGGTATGGGGGCGCGTGCGTGTGGAGGAAGCGACGCGGCGCTCTGTGCGGCGAGGCTCGCGATGTGGACATGCACTGTCATCATGAAATTAGTCCTGCATAGGAGGGATAAGGATCTATTTACCTCGGGGAGTCCCCCTGTATTGCTCGTTCAGCAATGCAAGAGCGTGACCGCCAGGAGGCCATCGGTGGGCACGTAAGGAGGACAGTCGCGGCCACGTTAAGCGCGAGGTGCCCACTACGGCTAGAAACGCGAGCAGACCCGAGAGACTTCCTTTGCTCTGGCGATTGCTATTTAGAGATACTTTTTAACTTGTCTACTTGATCGGCGGGGGGAAAGAATGCGTACAAACTCTGGGCTGGGCACCATGCGCAGCGGCAATATTCAACATCGGTACGACGTACACGACGAAACGCCATTCTTTGGGCCCGAGGAAGCTCACGAGGAAGACGAAGCCGATCGCAGGCTGAACAGAAATCGGATCCGGGCGTTGCGAGCGAAACCGAATGGGATGAACACCAAGGTGACCATGAGGAGACGTGGGAGGAAGGTCGAGGAGTAAGTCCAGAATGAAGATACCCACACGGGATCAGTAGGGAAATGATGCAACGATAATGAAAAGTACTAACCTTTGCCTTCATACACATTGAAATAGATGCCGGAAAACTCTGGCCATAGGGGCCAATGGTCCCGGAAATACGAGTCAATAGAAACAGTCAGGGCTACAAGACTAGCGTGTATGAATGCAAGCTAGGATCGACAAATCTCAAAACCTCATACCGGACACCAGGCCTGAAATGATGTCGACCTTGACAAGGTGAGTGATAGGGCGCCATGAGTCGCCATCGGACAGGAGTTGGATCACAAAAAGACTCAGCAGACCAGTAATTTCCATGCGGATAACTACTACAGCAAAGGTCAATGACACAACAGCCCAAGCGCAAGTAGTCGAGGTCCAGCCAGCACTACTCCCGCGGTCTAACAACCAACAAAGCGTGATATTTTCCACAAGCAAAAGATTGAGGAGATGTGTGATCCATGAGCAGGATGTATATCTCACCAAATGCCAGCACAAGCAGTTGGGTAGCGTACACCCCTTCCAAAACGGTACGTGAAATTGGCTGACGGTGATGAGGGTGAAGAGGAGGGACGTCAAGCGTCCGAAACGCCGCGCAAGAGCACGTCAAAAAAGGCAAAGTGCTTGAGCATGTATGCTTGCGATGGTGAGGCGAACTGGTGCGTATTAGTTATAAAACAGGGGAAAACAGAGGGAGAATACGAACTGACTATTTGGAGGTTAATTTGGATGATGAGGGAGAGGTCGTTCAAGTTCGCGAGGCGGGAGACATAGTTGGAAAGCCAAGCAACGATTATGCTACCCAGGAATGAGCGGGGTACGGCTCCAGAGAAGATTTTATGGTCAAACTAAGTCCGTCTGATGAGATATAGAGACGATGACAAGGCGGAGTCTCACCTTCTGGAGCGCATCGGGGTGGCCACCGAAAAGGAGGTCGTGTATGGCATGGAGAGTAAAGTTCTCCTCTACTCTTGTGTACGGGGCAAGTAGTACGTGAATCCATGCGAGCGCTCAAGCACCAAGGATGTCGGCTGGGTCAATCAATTTGGGGGTTGCTCTGGAGCAGCAAGCGCTGGAGCGGAAGGTCGACCGGTCCGTCGCAGCTCTCATCTTGGCTCTCATGATGATCCGGACACAAGGCGGCCAATAACCCCGGTTGAATGCCCCTCTAGTTCCTCCCAGTCCTCTGCCTTCATTGGCTTTACGTTTGCGCTCGGAAAAGGCACGGAAATATAGAACACTATCCCACACCACGTGCCTGATGTACCAATGACCGGGAACGCCCTAATGGCTGCGCTGCACTGCCCGAAGTAGAAGTGACACACGGACTCGTACCGTTTACATCTGAATCCGTTTCACTCACCACAGGAATTCTACCGGTGGTAGCGCAAATCTACCTCGACATATTACGCAGCATTTACGCTTGCATTTGCGCTCAGCCAACCCATACCATGCAAGGTCAGTCAAGCTCTGAGGGGCCACTGGCGGCGGTGACTGGCCAGTGAGGGCGCACTAATGATTGGAAAGGAGAGTGCTATAGTTACTTTATATACTTGCGTGCAATTCGGAAGGAGGCTGCGGAAAGGCTGAGAAACCTCGATGCGCACACCTATGGGGAGAGATGAAAAACGCGACGATGCGCCAAGTACTGTAATTACCGTATTGAGACGGTGAGGCGCTCCGTAACGCTTCCGTCCAAGCTTCCGTCGCCGCATTGCAATGGTACTTAGGTACGTTCCCCACCACAGCCTCGTCGATAGCAGATAACGTCACTGCCTCTTGCCACTTTTCCCGCTTTTGTCTTTCCACTTCCTTTCTCAGAGAACTCTGGCTCACCCACTGCCAAGCAGCATCTTGTGCACAGCATAGCACACGTTCATTCACCGCCACTCCCATGTATGACACCATGATCGAGGTCGTTACTTACTGTAATCCGTGATTATCCGTCGGAAGCTCAAAGTTGGGAATTGAATTGAACGATTGAGTATGTTATTATTAAACTTGAATTACAATTATAAGATGTAATCTACGTTTGAGGCGAGACAACGAAAAGATCTGTTCTACTGAGGCTTTCGAGTCATCTGGCCGAAACTATATCGACGACAGCTAAGACCGGGAAAACAAACAGTGCACTAGTTGAAAAATTAACATACAACAGTTACGAAGTCACCATACATGGGCGGACAGTCCTGGATTTCGGCAAAGATTCCCACTGCAATGCTTATAGCCTTTTCGACGGGGCCATACTTGACAAGTCGCACAAGGTTTCTCAACACGATGTATTATCGCAAGCCTAAGGGAAGGTAAGTCAAAACAGGGTCGTAAAGGCAGATGCGGACTACGTACTGCATATGTTTGTCACTACACCACTCCCGGAGTTCATTGACTTGCCTGTCGAAGAATACGGGGTTACTGCAATGAGGAATTCGACATAGAGGTGCTACGAAAGAGCTCAACGAGGGAGAGATACAAAGTCAAATGCATTGCTTACTGTGAGTATTTGCAGAAGGGTGCACGGGTCTTTTTGGCGGCTTTGGCCGGGAATTGTGCCCTCGGTCGTGTCCAGCAGCTTTCCGATCTTGAGGTCGCGCAGCATTGTAGCCTCCTCCAGGTGGCAAGTAATTGTCCCCAATAACGCCTCCCGGATAAAAATGGCGGTCATTGGATGACGACCCGGTGGAAGGGTAGCCATATGAACCCTGAAGTCCTTGCTGATGTGGGCGGCCTGCGCTCAAATTCGACATTTTCTGAGAGGACTTGAGGTATGGTTCTGGGTAAGCACCGGAAGCATATGTCTTAGGATATTCTAGGACAGGTCCCGCGTAAGGTTAATGCCCAACGACGTCTCAAAGACAAGAGACATACCGGCCTCGTTCGAACGGTCATTATAGGCATCTCGAGGGTTGGGGGGCAACTTGTACGGCTGGGCGGACGGTCCAGGCTGTTGAAGGGGATTCGGGTAATGGTAGGGGGCCTGATAGACGTGGTGATGACCGGAATTATAATTTGGCTCTTGGTGGTACTGGCGGGTCATGATGAAGTGCGGCGAATAGGGGACGGGGATGTCTTATCGAGTGGTATTGAGGCAGGACCTTTATAGCTTCATCCTGTACTCAAGGGCGTAACTGGGTTAGAAGGTGGGTCTCACAAGCCGCTCGACTTAAGCTGTGTATTTTTTATCTCAAAGCATAGGTTGATGATCCTGTACAGGCTGTACTGTTAGGTTCAAATAATTATGTTTACCCCTTGTACCTGAATGAACCACATGCCTCCCTTCACATCTCCAACTGTGCGACACCATCGAGGTACTTATTATGCTCCATGTGACATGTACTGCCTTGATTGCGCCGCCCAATGGAGTTGAGAGGACGCATTTTCGATACACGACGTACCATAATGGGAGACATTTGCTTTCACCGGAGAAAGAATTATTATGCGATCAAGACAATAACAAGAAGAGGAAGAGGAAGCGGAGGACGAGTACTGTATGAAGTTCCCGAGAAATTTGAAGACGTGCTGCCGTGGCTACGCAAGCCGATTGGGCACGTGACTGGCATGCGCGAGATCACGCCATCAAGCTGCATTAAGTTTTCATGGAGCCCCGTCCCAAAACAAAGGTAGGCATGTGGTTTCAAAAATTATGGCGAAAAGTAAGAACTCTCTGAGATTCTCGTCCCGATTAAAGCCTAGCACGCCAGAGAACGCGAAATAACAATCATACCGTAGTATTATTCAGAGTGTTTTCTCCTCCTTGTTGGCACTAACGCCCACAACTTGAAGGATGACCTCACCAAGGTCGGAAAGAGGTCTTGATCACCTCCGTCCACGACTCCGTCAAAGCCATCCTGAGACATTCGGGCATTAGTATCAGCTCTCACACAGCTCCCACACACACCTTCGGCGACGCCCTCCCATGATGGACCACCGGATCGCCATCTACATCACAGATGCGTTTCCGCCCTGGCCTCGCGATGGAGCCCTCACCAGTGTCAATATTACTAGCTGGCTCCTCACCGCGGTTTCATCTCTTCCAATAGGCACGGGCATCAAGCTCAGGCACACTTTTCTCTTGGGGAGCAGGGAGTGGCGCGTTGATAGTCGACTACGGAACAGACCACACCGTCGGGAATTGCCTCCGTGTATCGGCCCTCACATCCCGAGTTATTGCTATTCTGTCGTAGGGCCGACTCGACGCTGGAGTAAACTTTCAAGCCTTTCAAGGGTCACGCGGTCGACGACCCGTTTGACCGCCCCGACCAAGCTGCAAACGTCGACTTTGTGTCAAGTGCACCCTCCAATGGGCCTCCATAACCCTTTCAACCCCTTCTCACTCACAAGTCCCAACACATACTTCCTAACTCCATCCTCTGAACTCGTCAATATTCTCAATAACGTCTACGACTTGCCACCGCCCTGGCGGCAGCGCGTCCCTACTCTCGGCAATCACGTGGGTGAATGGTGAATTGTACGCAGTATCGGCTGGTGAGAAAATTTTGGTCTTGTTGTAGTTCCATGGACGCGCGTCGAACATGAAAGGTGGGGATGCCCAGGCGCGAGCGGTATGGGAGCGCGTGCGTGTGGAGGAAGCGACACGCCGTTCTGTGCGGCGAGGTTCGCGATGTGGACATGAGTTCCCCTGTATCTCTCATTCACCCATGCGAGAGCGTGACCGCCAGAATATTTGGCTATCTATGAGCACGCAGGAGGACAGTTGCGGCCGGCGCCCGCGTTAAGCGCGAGGGCGCCCACTATCGCCAGAAACGCGAGCAGACCCAAGACACTTCCTTTGCGCTGACGAATGCTATTTAAAGATACTTTTTAACTCGTTTACTTGATCGGCGGGGAGAAAGAATGCGTACAAACTCTGGGCAACCATGCGCAACAACAATATTCAGCCATCGGTACGACGTACATGACAACGCCATTCTTTGTGCCCGAGGAAGCTCACGAGGAAGACGAAGCCGATCACCGGCTGAACAAGAAACCGGATTCGGGCGTTGCGAGCGAAACTGAATGGGAGGAACACCAAGGTGACCAAGAGGAGACGCGGGAGGAAGGTCGAGAAGTAAGTCCAGAATGAAGAGTAACGAAATGACAATGAAAGGTACTAACACCATTCGGCGCCTTGCCTTCATACACGTAGAAATATATGCTGGAAAACTTGGACAATAGGGGCCAACGGTCCCAGAAATACAGCGTGTATGAGAGCAAGCGAGGATTGACGAACCTCAAAACTTCATGCCGATGGACACCAAGCCTGAAATCATGTGAAATGATACCGACCTTGACGAGATGAGTGATAGAGAGGGTGCCATCGGGACAAGAGTTGGATCGCAAAAAGACCCAGCAGACCGGTGATTTCCATGCGGATAACTACTGCAGCAAAGGTCAACAACACAACGGCCCAAGACGCGCAAATAGTCAAGGTCTGGCCATCCCCACTTCCGTGACCAACAACAAACAAAGCGCGATATTTACTTCAAGCAAAAGATTAAGGAGATGTGCGATCCATGAGCGGGACTTATATCTCACCAATGGTGGTAGCGCAAGTGTGTCGGGTAGCTTACGCTCCATCCAAAGCGGCACATGAAATTGGATGACGGTGATGAGGGTGAAGAGGAGGGACGTCAAGCGTCCGAAACGCCGCGCAACAGCACGTTGAAGACTCGAAGAAGGAAAAATGTTTGAGCATTCATGCTTGCGAGGGTGAGGCGAACTGGTGAGTAAAACAGAGGTAAAAAGAGGAAGGATACGAGCGACTATTTGGAGGTCAACTTTGGATGATAAGGGAGAGGTCGTTCAAGTTCGCGAGGCGGGCGACATAGTTGGAGAGCCAAGCAACAATTATGCCACCCATGAATGAGCGGGGTACGGCTCCAGAGAAGACTTTACGGTCAAACTAAGTCCATTTGATGAGATATAGAGACGATGACAAGGCTGAGTCTCACCTTCGGAGCGCATCGGGTGGTCGCCGAAAAGAAGGTCGTGTATGGCAAGGAGATTAAAGCTCTCCTCTGCTTTTGTGTACGGGGCAACTGGTACGTGGATCCATGCGACCGCAGTCACCGCATAGATGATAACATCGATGTCGGCTGGGTCACTCAGTTTGGGGGAAAGCGCTGGAGCGCTGAGGGTCGACCGGTCTGCCGCAGCCGTTTCGGCGGATCTCATGAGATTCCGAACAAAATTCCGAACACAAGTTCCTCCCAGTCCTCTGCCTTCGACTTTGGCCTTACGTTTGCGCTCGGAAAAGGCACGGAATTATAGAACCCCACACCACGTGCCCCTGATGTACCAATCACCGGGAACACCTCGGCCCTGTATTTGTTAATAATGGCTGCGCTGCGCCTCCCGAAGTGGAACGTGAGCCACACCCTCACCATTTACATCAGAGAACCCGTTCAGCCACATATATACTACGTTTCACCACAGGAATTCTGCCTGTGGTGGCGCAAGCCGCGCAAAAGTACCTCGACATTAGTATTTAGTACGCTCAGCCAACCCATACCATACAAGGTCAGTCAATCTCTGAGGGGCCAGTGAGGGCGCACTAATGATTGGAAAGGAGAGTGCTATAATTACTAGTCGTTTATATACTTGCGTGCAATTCGGAAGGAGGCTGCAGAAACCTCGATGCGCGCGCCTATGGGAGAGATGAAAAACCAAGTGAAAAACGCGACGAGGCGCCAAGTAATTACTGTATTTAGACGGTGAGACGCTCCGTAGCGCTTCCGTTGTCGCATCGCAATGTAAGGGCACGTTCCCCACCACAGCCTCTCGTCGACAGGATATATCGTCACTGCCTCTTTCCACTTTCTCGCATTTGTCTTCGTCTTCCTTTTTCTCAGACAACTCTAGCTCACCCACTGCCAAGCAGCATCCTGTGCACAGCACTGCACACGTTCATTCACCGCCACTCCCTTCTATGATACCAAGACCGAGCTGGTTACTTACTCTAATCCGTGATTATCTGTCAGAAGGTCAGAGTTGCGAGTTGACTCGAACGATTGAGCATGACATCATTGAAATTGAATTATAATTATAAGATGTAATCTACGTCTGGACAATGACCGCGAAAAGATCGGTTCTACTGAGGACTTTGAGTCATCTGGCGAAAACTGTATCGCGACGACAGCTAAGACCGAGAAAACAAATACTGCACTAGTTGAAAATATACGACAGTTACAAATTTACCATACATGGGCGAACAGTCCAGGATTTCGGCAATTATTCCCACTGCAATGATCATAGCCATTTAGACTGGGCCATACTTGACAAGCCTTGCAAGGTTTCTCAACACGGTGTATTATCGCAAGCCTAAGGGACGGTAAGACAAAACAGCGTTGTGAAGGTAGATGTGGACTAGTACGGACTGCATATGTTTGTCACTACACCACTCCCGAAATTCATCGACTCGCCTGTCGAAGAATGCAGGGTTATTGCAATGAGGAATTCGACATAGTCCTACGAAAGAGCTCAACGAAGGAGAGATACAAAGTCAAATGCATTGCTTACTGTGAGTATTCGCATGTGGATGCCCGGGTCTTTTTGGTGGCTTTGGTCCGGAATTGTGCCCTCGGTCGTGTCCAGCAGCTTTCCGATCTTGAGGTCGCGCAGCATTGTAGCCTCCTCCATGTGGCAAGTAACTGTTGCTGTCGCCCCCAAATACGCCTCCTGGATAAAACTGGCGGTCACTGGATGATGACCCGGTGGAAGGGTAGCCATATGAACCCTGAAGTCCTTGCTGATGTGTGCGGCCTGCGCTCAAATTCGGCATTTTCTGAGAGGACTTGAGGTATGGTTGTGGGTAAGCACCAGAACCGGAATATAAGTCCTTAGGATGTTCTAGGACAGGTCCCACGTAAGGCTATTGCCCAACAATGTCTCAAAAACAAGAGACATACCGGGCTGGCTCGAACGGTCATTATAAGTATCTCGAGGGTCGGGGAAGGGCAACTTGAAAGGCTGGGTGGACGGTCCAGGCTGTTGGGGGGGATTTGGGTAATAATAGGGGGCCTGATAGGCGTGATGATGACCGGAATTATAATTTGGGTCTTGGTAGTACTGGCGGGTCATGATGGAGTGTGGAAAAAAGGGGACGGGGAAGTCTTATCGAGTGGTACTGAGGCAGGACCTTTATAGCTTTATCCTGTACTCAAGGGCATAACTGGGTTAGAAGGTGGGTCTCACAAGCCGCTCGATTTAAGCTGTGTATTTTTGATCTCAAAGCATAGGTTGATGATCCTGTACAGGCTGTACTGTTAGGTTCAAATAATTATGTTTACCCCTTGTACCTGAATGAACCACATGCCTTTACATCCCCAACGGGGCGAGACCACCAAGGTACCTATTATGCTCCATGTGACATGTACTGCCTTGAAATGCTGGCTTGATTGCGCCGCCCAATGGAGTCAAGTGAACACATTTTCGATACAGGATGTACCATAATGGGAGACCTTCGTTTTCACCGGAGAATAATGCGATTAAGACAACAACAAGAACAGGAAGCGGAGAATGAGTACTGTCTGTAAGAACTTAGGCGATTGGGCACGTGACTGACATGTGGAGCGATTCGCGAGATCACGCGATCACGTATCCTGTCTCAAGACGACGTGGAAGGACTTCAAGCTTCAAGCATCACTGTGTGGAGCCCCGTCCCACAGCAGTGAAAGCAAAACAAAGGCTCAAAAAGTACGGCAAAAAGTAAATACCCTCTGAGACTCTCGTCCGTATTAAAGCCCAGCATGCTGCACGTCAGAGAACGCGAAACAACAATCATACTGTAGTATTATTCAGAGTGTTTTCTCCTCCTTGTTGGCACTACCACCCACAAGGATGACCTCACCAATGAGAGCCTCCCTGAGTTGAGTGACAGTACACGGGCGCTCAACTCACCAAGGTTGGAAAGAGGTCTTGATCACCTCCATCCCCGACCCGGCCGTCAAAACTATCCTGATACATTCGGACGTTAGTACCATATTTCAGCTCTCACATACACCTACGGCGACGCCCTCCCATGATGGATCACCATCTACATCACAGAAGCGTTTCCGCCCTGACCTCGCGAATCGCGATGGAGCCCTCACCAGTCAACACTACTTGCTGGCTCCTCGCCGTGGTTTCATCTCTTCCAATAGGCACGGGCATCAAGCTCTGCACGCTTATCTCTCGGGGAACAGGGAGTGGCGCGTTGATAGTCGAGTCTAAGTCGACTACGGAACAGACCACTGTGGCCAGATCGTTGGGAATTGCCTCGTGTATCGGCCCTCTCATCATAAGTTATTGCTATTCTTTCGTGGGACCGACTCGACGCTGGAGTAGGCTTTCAAGATTTTCAAGGGTCACGGTCGACCCCGTTTGACCGCCCCGGCCAAGCAGATCTCATTGCAAACATCAACTTTGCGTACCTTGCAGAGGCACTAGAACCTAGCGGGAACTAGTGCGTCACCACCGTCGCGCTCCTCTGTCCTACCCTCCAACACAACTCTTGTTCGCCTTGCTGAAACGTTGCAGCAACGACACAAGGCCCACAGGCTCTCTCAATGCTCTTTCCTGTTACGTACGGACATCGCCGGTGGCTTTCCCAGAGCATGGAATTGCCCTTGGAAACTTGAAAGCACAACTTGTAGATGGCACTAGGATGGGCAGAGTTCAAGGTGATGGGCGTGACGGCTGGAGTGGGCAGGTGTACAAATTAAAGATCATCGGGGCCGTTTGTCAGTGGAGTCTCTGGAGAGCGGTCCGGTCATGTGCCACGGGTCACGTGGCATTGGACCCACATGGTCAATCCGTCCTGAGATTGTTCAAAAACAAAAACAGATCTGCAGCTCGTAACAGCCGTGTAAATATTGTGTATATCTCACTAGTAACAAGCAGCGCGGTTAAAAATTTTAATACCCGGGGAATTGAACGACACTCACCTACACCAGCCTACGAACCTTGCTACGAATCTACGATAATAGTCCTACAATCCTCAATTCCCCCACTCGAAACGCCTCATCAGATGGAGTCCGGCCTTGGTCATTTCTCATATCCACCCTTGCTCCCCGTTCGAGAAGTAGCTGGACTATCTCGAAGTTACCATTCCCCGACGCTAGATGCAACGCAGACCATTGGTTTTGCTGCATTGCATTCACATCGGCCCCACTATCAAGCAATAACCGCACGACATTGAGATGTCTACCTCGTGATGCATAATGCAATGGGGTCCACCCAATCTTGTTCCTAGAATTCATGTCCGCGCCGTTGTCGACTAATACCCTTGCAACCTCCAGTTTTCCATTTCTCGACGCCTCAGCCAATGGTGTCAAGTAGTTATCGTCCCGTTCGTTGACATCCGCACCACGGCCAAGTAACAACTGTATAACGTCAAGGTTGCCGTCGAAGCATGCAATATGCAACGATATCCTCTCATCGTCAAGGGATCCTATGTGCTTCTCTTGGCTCGGTGATGGCAACATAACAACGGGGGGTGGGTTTGGGGATTCTGAATCCGATTGGGCCACGTTCCTATCATCCCAAGAATCCAAACCTACGCACTCGACTAAGAACTTTGCGAGTTCCCATTCCCCATTGGCAGATGCAACGTCGGAGGGAGTTTCATCGTCGCGGTTTCGTACGTCGAGATTCGCGCCTGAATCGAGTAACAATTTCACGATGTCGAGATGCCCGCGGTGTGCTGCATTGTGCAACGGAGCCCAACCTGCGATATCTTGGGAATTCGGATTTGAGCCATTTTCGAGTAGTAATCGCACAATCTCGAGATGACCAAAATGGGAGGCCTCGTTCAATGGGGTTTTACCAGCGTTGGTCTGTTTGTCAATTTCTGCGCGACACTGGACCAACAATGCTGCAACGCTGAGATGCCCGTAGGCCGACGCGAGATGCAGGGAAGTCCAGAGGTCGGCATCCTGTGCATTTGGATCAGTATTTTGGTCGAGTAGCTCCTGAATAGTATCGAGATGTCCGTTTCGCGATGCCAGGATCAATGGAGTGCGGCCATTGTTTTCACGGGAGTCCACAGTTGCACCGCTCTGGATCAACAGCCGCACTATATGCTGATGTCCATATACTGACGCTCCGAACAGTGGAGTCCAGCCGATGTCTTCACGGGAGTCCACAGCTGCACCGCTCTGGATCAACAACTGTACTATGTCCAGATGTCCGGATAGTGACGCTGCGAACAGTGGAGTACAGCCATTGTTTTGACGAGAGTCCACGGCTGCACCGTTCTGGATCAACAACCGCACAACGACCTGGTGACCGCGTCTTGACGCTACGTATAACGGAGTCCATCCATCGTTCCGACGAGAGTCCACAGCTGCACCACTCTGAATCAACAACCGCACGACGTCCGGATGTCCATTTCGTGACGCTCTGAAGAGTGGAGTCCGCCCTTCCTTTCCACGGCAGTCCACAATTGCGCCGTGTCCTAACAAGATCCCTACAACCTCGAGTTCTCCAGTGGACGACGCCCAATCCAGGGGGGTCATTCCTTCCCTATCCTCCATGTTCACGTCTGCGTTGTGTTCTAATAAGAACTTCGCATTATCGCAATGACCATCTCTCGACGCTATGTGTAATGCACCCTGTCCATTGTGGTTAAAGGCGTTCACGTGCGCATCGTGTTCAAGGAGCAGGGCCGCGATCTCGAGATTGTCCTTCGCAAGCGCTGCGTGTAACGGAGTAG
The DNA here is from genome assembly GCA_015178965.1 of Russula ochroleuca. Taxonomy (NCBI): domain Eukaryota; kingdom Fungi; phylum Basidiomycota; class Agaricomycetes; order Russulales; family Russulaceae; genus Russula; species Russula ochroleuca. The sequence continues at coordinate 1,960,863 of WHVB01000002.1, forward strand.
AGTGGTATCCCCCTCTAGCATTGATGTCCCCTGGATGAGAAGCAAGGAGGTGTTCAACAACGTCACGGAAACCGCATAGCGTGGCATAATATAACGGGACGGCCTCTGGTCGTGTCGGCTGAGGTGTTGACATGTGCTCCTTGAGGGGATAGTCAATGTCGTGTATCCAAAACCACGTTGCAAAAGATGGGTTGTCCGCGTCAAACAGACGCTCCATTGCGTCCTGGATGCTCGATGGTACGCCCTCGAATCGGCCATGGTCCACCCAGTGCTGCGCGGCATAAATAGCAAATGGGAAGTCCTCGATGGTCTTTTTGTCGACCGAATCGCCTAAATGGAGTAAAACACTGAGGGAGGCTTGCGCGAGAATCGTGTGTGCAGATAAGGAATCAATGTGATACTGGGAAAGATTCGCTGAAGCCTTGGCAAGGCGGTCTGATGTCAAGAATTCCTTGACGGAAAAATGTGAAAATTGCACAATTGATGAACCACTCGCGTTGACAACGACGACCAGGCTGGAACACGCCGATAGAACAGCCTCACGGGAGTCCTCTTGCCGCCAATCCACATTATATTGAGGTAACCTTCCAGAGTCAAACCTCATAGCAAGAACTCCAGCGAGCTCTTGGACACGAAGAGGTCGAATGGCCACAGAAAGACATTGCAGAAGCCGAAAGGCGTATTCTCGCTTTTCCTTGTTAATCCCCAACAGAATGCGCTCGTATGTTTCATCCAACGTTTCAGGTAGTTTCTTCAGAGTATCACGGAGACTCGGCGGAAAACAGGCGCGCAACATATCCAGCTGGCAAACGACCCACCGGAACCTGGGTGGAAACATGATAAGGCATGCTGAGGAGCCAAGATTGCTTACTTACATCCCATCTGCCCTCGCTGACAGTGTGTCAATAACTAGTTGTTTGTCCTCTGATCTCCATCTCCGCATCTTTCGGTCAGTTGAGATAACAGAGCTGATGTAGTCAAGGATGTCATTCTTTTGTCCACGTTCGTCGTGGAGGGACATATGGTGAGATGTAAGAGGCTCCAGAACCTCTCGGATATCGGCCTCGGGCCGGCTTGTAACGCAAATACGTAGATTTGGAAGATTCAAGTCCAAGAGATCTTCCAAGAGATACAGGACCTTTTCGCGCGCCGTGTTCGGAAATCCGGATGAGTTGGGACACTCATCGAGGGCATCTACGATAATATAAATCATCGGTTGTCGTGGCAGTTGAATCATCTTCTTCAGGCATTCTGTAAGTGAATGATTATTGGGCTGCTGTGACCCAGCATTGTTCTTCGAATATAGCTCGGAAAGAATGTCGTAGCAAGAATCTGATTTCGCGCAAAGCTGCGCAAGCAGAGAAGCGAGGAGGCCACGAATATCTTGCTTTGTAGTATCTCGGAAGTCGAAGAAGTAATAGCCCATAAGGGCTAGTCCGGAGTCGCATTTCTCTCTGACATCTTGTATGATCGAGGAGCTGGTCAATGGCATGAGAGAGCTAGACGATAAGAGATCAGACAGCCACTACATACCAGAGGACACTTTTGCCAGAGCCTGCTACATGATCGGGAGCCCGATGGCAATCAGCGACAACAAATGGGTGGTATTTTAAAGAAGACATACGTTTACCATTGATCCATAAGAGTGATCCCGTAGATTGCCATTCGTCGAATGTGCTACCTCCAGTGAACCACGTGGCACTTCCGCTACGATGAGTGTCATAGGCAATGTTGTAGTTTGTCGACGGATCCGGAGGGGTCAGCCAATTTCGGATCTCTCTCAGCAACAGGTCACCTGTGATGCAGGCTCAGTATCGACGGCAGCTGCCACGGTGATAAGAACTAACGCTTGATCTTGTTTATCTCGTTCGTCGTCTCTTGCATCGTAACTGACGTCCTCGATCAGTATGACAATCATCGATTTTAAGCCGGGCATACTCAGAGCCTGTCGTATTTCACTCGTTGATGCCTTGCCGTCTGCTCAAACAAGTCAACAATTTACGGCGAGCGGATAAGACTTGCATACCGTCCATAACCACCTTCACGTTGCTTACGAGACCATGAACAACTTGTAGAGTCTGAGCCACAGTCATCCGAGCCTCGTCGCTAGTGAGTCGGTCTAATCTCTGTATCACCGCCTCGATCTCGCTCTCTCCGAGTAATTTCTTTGCGAATTTCTCTGTGCCAAGTCCAGCAATGAGAGGTATGTAGATGAGGCCCACGGGCGGCTTACTGAAGCGACCTTGCTTGATTTGCTTCGTAGCTAGGGCAAGCACGGAGAGCACCTCCACCATTATCCTTACGAGTACACAGGACATAGTTGGTGTAGATGGAATCTCGGTATAAATATGGAGGCGACCGAGGAAATTGGCAACGCATTCGAACAGGTCGACTAGGGCATCATAACTTGTCCCAACTGCAATAGCAGCCTGAATGGGTAGACAGGATAAGGATGAGGATACAGTAGAAAAACAGTAGTAAGAGCGATACATACGCCAAGAAGAACATCAATGCCAGAAAATATCACAGTTATTGGTTGGAACGCCACCTGGACGCGTGCATCGAGGGGGCATAAAAAAGTTATCACTGATCAGAATCATCAGATGTTTGAAGGTGAAATCGCTTACGAGGTTAGCGATGCCACCGTCGCCACCGAGAACGCCGGAAAATGCATGAAGAACTTGCACAACTGGTTTGAGACAGTTGATCAACTTGCGATTTCCATTGCGATAATCCTTGAACTGGTTTGCTTTATCATGAAGGAGTCCGAGGACAGCGTCGGCAGATGGGCTGTTCTGGAGCTTCTCGGTAAAAGAGTCTTTGGTAATGTCTACCCCAGTTTGGTTGAGGTAGTCAGCCAAGGCAGCATCGAAGATGACTTGAAAGTTGTCAGAGGAGGAGACTATTGAGGACATGAAGCTGGGACTGATAGAGGGTTGAGTTATGGGGGGATGGGAAGATAAACCCAAGGATAAGCCTGTGTATGTCAGCCGTAGGTCAGGCGGCATGTCAGGGCACAAAGACGGTTTCTATTTTCTATGGGCGCAAAGTCAGCGCCGCATTCGGGTATTCGAAATTTTAGCTCAGACAGTAGACCGGTGACCGCCGTCTCTCGGCGAACCCTAAAAGAGATTATCTCGCATCGTGGTTTGCGAGAGCCGGTCACGAGGCTACTCAGACAGATCAATCATCAATCATCGTCGTGATTCATCGACTCGAGTATTCTTACTGGTGCGATGGGCACATAATCTTCAAAGTTATATTATGCGACTCGCTTAAGAACTCAGGCCTCAGGGTTTGGCGCGCAGCGGATTCCCGACCTGACGACGCCATTTGAAGTTTTGAACCCGTTTGGGACACTGGTAGATCGGTACAGCAACATTGCAACAAAGATAGCTCTAGTGCCGCTCTATTGTGACCCTCCTGGGCCTCCTCGCCTAGCATAGCCTAGCGTCATTACAACATCCACGTCAATCTGTTCCAATACTCCGATACAACACGTCGACAGCGTCGCCTAAGTTATCCTCGTCTCCTTGGTACATCAATGACCAAAATCCCATCCTTTCCCAGACGCGCCCGTACGGCTTCCAAGTCGATGTCGGGCCCCGGAAATGCGAAGTGCCATTCAAAATGACCTGCAAGTACATAGATCGATCCAAAAAAAAAAAGGTGATCGTTCAGCGCTCAGAATAGGTGCAACGAACGAGGGTTTGCCACAGTGGCAACGAAAAAGAAAAAGACAAGGAAAATAAAGCGAACTTTACTGACAATCGTGCTCTAGGTGCCACGCATCCGCAACAACCGCCAGGCGGCCTCCGCGTCGCGCAGAGACAGTGATCATCTCGGAAGCGAATTGCGCGCCGCCTGGGCGCGGCAGCGCGATCGAGAGTCTATAATGTTTCGGAAACGTCTCGATGTGAGCAGGGGGCACATTGCGGCCCGCTCTGGCGCGGGCAAGGGGCGATTCGTGGTGGTGTGGTGCCGTAATAGGTCGACCGTGACAGTCTTCTTCGATGGCTCTGGCACCCTTCCGCGGTAGCTGTCCGGCGACATCCACCTCCGGGCTTGGTGCTCCGCACGGGCCCGGGTCAGAATCCGGGTCCAGACTTTCATGCTGCTCACTTTTTATCCCTGCGGATGAGCCTGAGGCTACCAGCGCCGCCGCCAAGCTCTGGATGCGAGGCGCGGATGCGTTCTGTCCCGCTTGTCTCCATGTTTCGCCCGTTATAAAAGGTAGCGCCTGTGCATTTGCAGCAGCAGTCACCTCCGTGTTCGTACGACGCGCTGAGAAGGCGCACGATGCGGGGGGAATCGCGGGATGATCTGATCAGTATTGTTCGTTTACGAGACGTCGAAATGATCAAAAATGACACACATTCGCGAAGTCGGACTGTGAAAAAGTAATGGACCTTCCTGGCTGTCTGGGTCGGCGATGGTCGAAGAATAGGGCGTAGATCCTCGCGGGTGCTCGTCTCGCCACAAGTCCCGCTGTGATTGTGGACTCGCACCGGAGTAGTTACCGCGCGGGGGCGAACACCCAGTTTGAACAAAGTATTAGAGGCAGTGAGAAGCATGTTGAAAATCAGAAAGCGTAGTCGTTTCTGGGCTAGCCTGGGTTCGCGAAACATATCTGAGCAATTCCAGTTCGGGCCACCAAGTTCCAAGTCGCGTGATGTTAGTCCGAGTCCAATGGGCCGCGGCTCTCCAGCCCCTTGGTAGGTTGACGACAAACATTGAGCTGAACAGTCAATATGGAATTCGTCAACGCCTGATGTGGTCTAATCTGTGGCACAGACCAGGGCCAGCAAAACGTCACTCTGGCTTTAACAAGAGTAACGGAAAAGAAGGAATCCTGGTGATCATACGCCCGCGAAAGGGAGAGTATTCGAACAGCTCGCTGATCATAAAGCATGGTTAATAGCTAGTGTACATAACCAGGTAGTCGCTCATTCTGTTAGGTATTGTTTACTAGCGATGTGTGCGACGAGAACCGGGTATAACGATAATTTTGTAAAATACTTACTTCACCGCCTCTCACGCACGAAGAAGTGCAACACTACAAAGCTCGAAGCCGTAAACGTGACAAAGAAAATGCCTAGCAGCGCTAAGTTTGGCCACCAGAATGACTGTGCCCGCAGTCCGAATGTGGAGAGGATCGTGGCTGCGGGGACGTCGAGCTCAACTCCGTACTGTATATGCGGGTCAAATTCGCTCTCGCTTGGTGTAAGGAAAGGGAGAACAGCTTACCTTATCTTCCTTCAACTGCAGGAAACGAAGCTCATTGACAGCGAGCGCCTCGAACGCGGCATGGAAGAACGAAACAGTGTGCAACCATTGCAGCCATGGCTTGACCTTAGATCGGTTGATCAAAAGACCCGTGAATAACAGGCTACCCGACACAAGTTCAGTTCTTCCAACCACGCAATGTATGGGTAGGTGCGCTCACTTGAACAACATGACCATCGTGCCGATCAAGCTCGCGACGCTCGTATTCGCACACGCAATAGAAATGAGCAAGATCACGCTTGCTGTGGTCAGATTGAAGAGTACGAGCGTGAGAATGAACTTCCAGAAGGCCGTCACTGTCGGAACAAAGCCGACCAAACCGTACACAATGCCTCCGAAGAGTAATGGGGGGACAACGCGTAGCGGAAGGATGTCAAATAGAATCTAAGCAGGGGCTGTCAGCACAGGGACCTCACAGAAAAATGTCGCGACGCACCTTCGATGTGAAGTAAGTGAAGGAAGAATAGTATCCGTTCGATCTTGTTGGTGTACTCCGTCAGCGGGGGTTAAACGGCGGCCATGAATATCAGGTCGCACCTTTCCCTCATGAAAAGGATCCGCTCGTTGGCAAATAACCCAAGACTCGACAAGCACGAGAACCCAAACAGCGCCAGAGTGAAGAAGAAAACACCTGAGGATTGAGCATCAGCCAACATTCACCACCTAAGCGCGGAAGTTTCACACCCAATCTATTTTGGAATCCACCGATATCGTCAGACACATTGTGGTAGAATAATCCACAGAGGACTGCAATATTGATGTGATTAAGCAACCGAGCGCACGTGTCAATATTCTAGAGGACTCACGTGCCGCAGCAATAGACGCCGAATACTGGAATGTCAATAGCGCCGGATCACGGTACATATTTTTGAAGGCTCGACCGCTCAGGATCCTGAATTGCGTTGCCCACGTCGCGCGCTTGCGCCCACGGAGCAGCTCGCTCTCAACCGTCACGTCCGGCAACTCCTCGCTGCCCTCAGGGCCCTGTGCGGGCTGCGCGACTGAGCGGATGTCGGCTCGGATGGCAGTGGCAATCTCGCTCGCAGCGTAAGCATCGACAAGTGTTGCAATATGTGGCATTAAGGGCGGTCCAGAGTCACTTCCGTGCGCCGTGCTGAGGGAGACGACCTCGAGAAGCTGCGAGGTTTTGCGCTGTAGAAACCCTTCGCTTGTTCCGTTACCATTGCCGTTACGCCGTACTTGCAGCTCGGTTTCATCATCGGTGGGATTGGGGGATTGACTACCGCTTAAGACGTGCGTTTCGCGACGTGGGGCGAGAATCGCGCGCTCCTCGTCCCGTAAAGAAGCAGATGCTGTTACGTCGCCGGTTGGTGAGATTATACCAGTAGAGGAGTTTCCAGAGCCCTTGGGTTCCTTCTCGGCCGACGCGGTGACGTCAACTACATGAGCTTATTAGTAGATGGTATTAATCATAGAAGGGGAGTCGTACTGAGGTAATCCGCAATGTTGAACCCCGGAGGGCAATGCTGACCAACAGAGTCGAAATATGGTTGACATTTGGCAAACTCCCCAGCATAGACAAGGCGGCCTTGCGCGAGGAGCACGAGTTGATCAAACAGCGCAACTATGTTGCTACGCGGTTGGTGGATTGTGAAGACGACGGTGCGATTATAGTTGCGAGCGAGTGAAACTAAACTCTCGACGACATTGTAGGCATTGTATGCATCCAGACCTACAAATTTGTCATGAAGGGGTGACGTAAGTATATTCAAGGGTGCGTACCACTCGTGGGTTCGTCAAGGAACAAAATCGATGGGCTAGTGACCAGTTCGCATGCGATTGAGACTCGGCGCTTTTCTCCTCCGGATATAGAACGATGACCTGAAAGTCCCAGTCAACCTGCAGGCAAAGACAGTAGGGGCGCGCGCAGCGTACCTGAGTCCCCAATCCTGGAATCTTTGATTCCAAGAATGCCTAATTCGTTCATCGTCTCCAATGTTCTGAACTGCTTTGCCTCGATACTCATATCCCGTGGGAGCCTCAACAGCGCAGAATACAGGATAGTCTCGTACACCGTGAGTGTACTCATGAGGGTGTCTTCCTGGTCCACGAACCCTATGACTTTCCTGAAATTTGCGTCGGAGACCTCACGGCCGTTGACAAGAGTCGATCCTCCGATTACACCACGTTTGCGTTTACGCGCTAAAATGTCGAGGAAGGTTGATTTGCCAGCACCCGAGGCGCCCATAATTGCGAGAACTTGACCTGGACGCACGGAACCCGTGATGCCCTCAAGAATTGACCGGCCGTTGAGGGTATAAGAAATATCAGAAAAATGGAGCGTTGCTGGGACATGGTCCGCCATGAGTTGCGAGACCTCAGTTTCCGGTAATCGGATCGCTCCGATGTCCGACTTGCGCGCCCGGCCAGCATACCAGAGTGCTAAGAAATGGTTATTATGAGAATGGAAGAAGAGAAAAGGGGTGCATACCTGCTGAAATCGAAATGGCAGTCAGACCAGCTCCTGCGACGCTCAATGCAATCCATCGTGTGTTGTTTGGTTTGGGTGGTCTCTGCAACAAGAATATTCACAAATAGGCCTAAAGAAATGGGTTTATTACGCACAACGTAGCCAGGAACTTGGCTATAGTGCAGGCATTCGCCACCTTCACAAATCAAAGAAATGTATTTGTCCCCAAAGATGTCGTTGATCAATTGATTCATTGCTGGCTCTTCAAACTTGCATCCGTCGCCGGTCTTGCAGCTAAAAGTGGCAGGTCCCTTTATTTCCTCCTTCAAAAAATCGCCGATATCTAACCCCATTTCAGCACAAAGCGAATCAAGAGAGCCAAGTACCAACCGACGCTGCCATCCTCGCCGCATATGAATCGTCCTGGGACGCAACTACACTTGATCTTCTCGCAACGGTATGATGTGGTGTTGCTATCGTATCCTGGTATAACCTCCGTCTTACATGTATCAAGCGCGCAGTAGAACGACTCGACCTGAGCGGTCCAAAACTGGAAATCGCATGTCGAATCTGTCTTGTCGCAGCTGAAAGTGACCTGAGGAGGACGGTCGGGCAACATATCGAGGATTTTACGATCTGAACTTCATATGTCAGTAAGACCTAAGGATACGGACGAAGATACTCATACTAGTAACATCGCAGAATTGGTGATTGCTGAATACAGTTTGGCCACCTTTGTAGCAGGTCATGTTTACCGAGTCCGTGGCATCTAATGAGGTTATGTTGCCGGATATGGGAAAGTTTATACAGGAGTTGTCGGTTTGGCAAACTGAAAAGAAGAGTCAAGGGACAGTGGAGCTCGGGGAAAGAGCAGGCAGACCATTGCAATTTATTCCTCCCCACCCATCCTTACACTGGCACGCCTTGCCGTCTTCGCGTAGGTGTCGCTCTCCGCCATCCGCAAGGGAGTCACACTCTGCGTATACGTGAGCCAGGATTTCTGAACACGATGGATAAGGACCCTTACGTGGCGTCAAGCAGTCGATACCTCCCCACCCGGGTGGACAGTTGCACTGGCCATTATACGGATCGCATTCTCCGTATTGACCACATGTAAACGCAGGAAGCATACAGTTGAAGCAGGGAGGACATTTCCCTGACAGAGGAGAGCGCGTCAGGGGGCATGGCTGTGATATAAGGCAGGAATACCTCTTGAGGGAGCAAAACTGTCGAGAGACTATTGGCTTCGGTCAGTATAAGATGGCCAGGAAAGCACAACCAGACATACGGATAATTGATAGCTTGAAGTACCGTAGTGGGAGGTGTTACGACCCGTTGCCTTGGCATCGACGGTTGATACGAACCAAAGGGCAAGGAATGTCGCCCATGGCTTGAGAGACATGGCTGAGGGGTGTGGGAGTACGACACCGCAAGTCAAGTATAGCAGAGTGTGAGAAGCAAGGAAATTGGCACTCGGACTCGTCGTCATCCGGAAACGGCCTGCGGCCCGGTCGACCGTCCAGCGCTCCAGCGCAGCCAGCGCTCGCTGCCCCAGAGGAACCCCAACTGACTGACCGAGCCGATGTCCTTGGTGCTTGACCTTCTCATCTATGCGGTCGCATGGACCCACGTGCTACTTTCCCCGTACACAAAAGTAGAGGAGAGCTTCAATCTCCATGCCATACACGACCTCCTCCTTTTCGGTGGCCGCCCCGATGCGCTCCAGAAGGTGAGACCTCGGCCTTGTCATCGTCTCTCGATATCTCATCAGATGGAGTTAGTTTGACCATAAAGTCTTCCCTGGAGCCATACCCCGCTCATTCGTGGGCAGCATAATCGTTGCTTGGCTCTCCAACTATATAGCCCGCCTCGCGAATGACCTCTCCCTCATCAATTCCAAATTTGACCTCCAAATAGTCAGTTCGTATTCTCCTTCTGTTTCCCTCGGTTTCACAGCTAATACACACCAGTTCGCCTCACCCTTGCAAGCATAAATGGCTCAAGCACTTTGCCTTCTTCGACGCGCTGTGGCGCGGCGTTTCGGACGCTTGACGTCCCTCCTCTTCACCCTCATCACCGTCAGCCAAGTCCAGGTACCGTTCTGGATGGGGCGTACGCTACCAAACATGCTTGCGCTACCATTTGGTGAGATATACATCCCGCTCATGGATCGATTGCACATCTCCTTAATCTTTTGCTCGTAGTAAATATCGCCCTTTGTTTGCTGTTAGACCGCGGGAGTAGGGCAGGCCGGACCTCGATCACTTGCGCATCTTGGGCTGTTGCGTTGTTGACATTTGCTGCAGTAGTTATCCGCATGGAAATTGCAGGTCTGTTGGGTCTTTTTGCGATCCAACTCTTGTCCGATGGTACCCTCTCTATCACGCGCCTTGTCAAGGTCGGCATCGTTTCGGGCCTGGTGTCCATCGGTATGAGGCTTTGATCTTTATTAATCCACGCTGCATTCATACACGCCGGTCCTATAGGCCTGACTGTTTCTATCGACTCGTATTTCTGGGGCCAATGGCCTCTTTGGCCCGAGTTTTCCAGCATCTATTTTAACGTGTATGAAGGCAAGAGCGCCGAATGGGGCGTTAGTACCTTTCTTTGTCGTTGCATCATTTCGTTACTAATCCCACGCAGGTATCTCCGTTCTGGACTTACTTCTCGACCTTCCTCCCACGTCTCCTCATGGTCACCTTGGTATTCATCCCATTCGGTTTCGCTCGCAACGCCCGGATCCGATCACTTGTTCAGCCTGCGATCGGCTTCGTTTTCCTCATGAGCTTCCTCGGGCACAAAGAATGGCGTTTCGTCGTGTACGTCGTACCAATACTGAATATTGCTGCTGCGCATGGTGCTCAGAGTTTGTAGGCATTATTTCTCTCCGCTGATCAAGTAGATGAGCTAAAATGTATCTCGAAATAGTATTCGCCAGCGCAAAGGAAGTCTCCTGGGTCTGCTCGCGTTTCTAGTGGTAGTGGGCGCCTTGGCGCTTAACACAACTGCGACTGTCCTCTTTACGCGCGCATCGATGGCTAACTATCCTGGCGGTCACGCTCTCGCACGGTTGAACGAGCGATACAAGAAGACTCCCCATGGTAAATAGATCGCCCTCACCCCTCCATGGCAGACTGAAAATGTGCTCATGATGACAGTGCATGTCCACATCGCGAACCTCGCCGCACAGAGCGGCGCGTCACTCTTCCTCCACACGCACGCGCCTCCATACCGTTCGCGCCTGGGCATCCTCCCACCTTTCGCCGCCGCTGCGCGTCCATGGATCTACAACAAGACTGAAAACCTCACGCCAGCCGATATTGCGTACAATTCACCATTCACCCACGTAATTGCCGAGAACAGGGACGCGCTGCCGCCTGGGCGGTGGCAAGTCGTTGACGTTATTGACGGGTTTCGAGGATTGAGGGTTAGGACGGACGTGTTGAGACTTGTGAGTGAGAAGGGGTTGGAAGGACTGTGGAGAGTGCTCGAGGTGGAGAAGGATAATAAGTTGTGGATTTTTGAAAGGCGTGGGGAATGAAATCGTGAATGTGCGTTCTTTATAACTCGTCGTTGTCTATTTGTCTATTCGTTTTGCTCCTTGGGTTAATCGAACCCCCTTATTGCGACGCATATGGGGGGCGGGTATATACATGTATCACGACACGCGACTTGTAGCGACCCATTTGAGCTGAATTCTACTTTTGCGATCGTCGGATCGTCAGGAGACGTCTTGATTACAGATTTGGTAGGCCTGAATTTCTGACAGAGAATCTCGGCACCACAGCAATGACGCAAAACTTTGGCCTACCTACAAAGTAGGACACAGGCCGTCGCTTACCTCAGGCTGCACAGGCTGCACGAAGGACGACTCGCCTTCGACGCGTCGACACGCCCCCTCGACACACACGCACGAGACGCCTCGCGCATTGACGCACACCGTGTGCAGGACACCTCGCGCATCCTCGACGCATACCTTCGAGGGTTCGACGCTGGTCTGCTGGGTATTTCTGCAATCCAACTCGTGGAACCCTCTTTAAGGATCACGGTGCGTTCTCCGTGCATCGCGTGCAAGATCGCGTGTGGCGCCGGGGGTTTGGAAGGAGGACCGGCGCGTGGACTATACTACATCTCTGGGCGCGATGCGATAATTCAAGAAACTAAGTCATTAGTAAGGGTTTGCCTGCACAGTTGTGGGGAAAGCGCTTCTAGATCGGAGATGAGGTCGATGAGGCCTCAATGAGGGTGTGCACTCGAGGCAAGCTCGCAACAGGTAGGCGGGCCCTCCCGGAGCGAGTTGGCTGCTGTCAGACCCGCAAAAGTCATCACCAATCCAATGTATTATTTCTTCGGGTGCAGCGAGTGGGCAAATCTTGGGGCAAATTAAAAATGAAGGCCGGATCTTTGAACCGCCTGAGAGAGGAAGCGGGTGAATGGCGCGGCATAGAGAAGGCCAGGTCACGTGCCGCCTTCTCTGCAGTTTCCTGTGACCGGGCCGGGATTTCCGGGGGAAATGGCACCATGTAGCTCGACTCTATGCTACATGTTCCTACTTATACGTCGTTCTAACAGTAATTTCATAATCTCATCGTGTCGTCGCCGCGATGCAACCGTCAATGGGGTCCAGCCCTTGTTGTCCTCCGCGTTTATATCCGAGTCTGCACCATGCTCAAGTAGCAGAAATGTGACCTCAACTTCATTCCGCTCAGATGCCAGATGCAATGCCGTGGAGCGGTTGTTATCCTTGGCATTCACATCAACACCGTGTTCGAGCAACAATCGAGCGACGCCGATGTGCCCATTGTGCGATGCTAGGAGTAACGGAGTCCGGCCGTCGCTGTCCAGGGCATTCTGATCCGCTTTTTGCTGGAGCAATATCCGGGAGATCTCGACTTCACCATTCCACGCTGTTATGTGTAATGGAGTGTGACCGTCGTAATCCTGGATATTTATATCGATACCGTATTCGAGCAACAATCGAGCGATGTCGATGTGCCCTTTTTGTGATGCTAGGTGTAACGGAGTCTGGCCGTCGTTGTTCAGGGCATTCTGGTCCGCTTTGTGCTGGAGCAATATCCGGGAGATCTCGACTTCTCTATTCCACGCTGCAGTATGTAATGGAGTTTGACCGTCATTATCTTGGGTATTCACATCGACACCGTGTCCGAGCAAAAGTCGAGTGATGTCGATATGCCCTCGATGGGATGCTAGGTGTAATGGAGTCTGACCGTCGCCAGCCTGGGTATTCACATCGACACCGCGTTCGAGCAACAATCGAGCGACGTCGACGTGCCCCTTTCCCAATGCCAGATGCAACGCTGTGGACCGCTTGTTATCCTGGATATTCACGTCGACACCGTGTTCGAGCAACAATCGAGCGATGTCGATGTGCCCTCGTTGGGATGCTAGGTGTAATGGAGTCTGACCGTATCTAGCTTGGGTATGCACATCGACACCCTGTTCGAGCAACAGTCGAGCGACGTCGACGTGCCCATTTCCCAATGCGAGATGGAACGCTGTGGACCGCTTGTTATCCTGGATATTCACGCCGACACCGTGTCCGAGCAACAATCGAGCGATTTCGATGTGCCCTCGTTGGGACGCTAGGTGTAATGGAGTCTGACCGTCGCAATCCTGGGTATCCACGTCGACACCGCGTTCGAGCAACAATCGAGCGACCTCGATCTGCCCTCGTTCCGAGGCTAGGTGTAATGGGGTCTGACCCTCGCTATCCAGGGCATTCTGGTCTGCTTTGTGCTGAAGCAATATCCGGGAGACCTCAACCTGTCCATGAGACACCGCCACATGCAGTGGGATCAAAAGCCCATCATCGTCACGGAAATTAGGATCGGCGCCATGGCTGAGTAGCCACTCCACAATTTCGCGAGGTCCGTTTCTTGAAGCTGAACTCAGTGGTGTCTGCCCGCCACTGGTTTGAACATCTACGTCCGCACCATGCCGATATAGTAACTGCGCAACGTCGAGATATTCCCTCCCCAATGCTGCCCCCAGTGGTGACACGTAGTTACCGCCTTCAGCGTTCACTGCTTGTCGGTGTTTGATAATGAGGTGTTCTGCCAGGCCATGAAAGCCGCAGAGTGCTGCATAATATAGGGGAGCTCCAGGTCTCTTCGAGGATCCCATAGAACAAAAGTAAAGAGGGGAATCGCGATGGCCGACATCTATGTCATGGATCCGGAGCCATGCCGCAAAACATGGCTTTCCTGTGTCAAAGAAGTCTTCCATACCCTCCCGCACGTGGAACGAAACTTTCTCGAATTGTGCATGGTCCACCCAATGTTCAGCGGCATATCGACCGAGAGGAAACTTGTCCTCGACGTTGGAACCATCCACGTCTTCATCCAACCGCAGCAGTACGCCCAGGCAGGCCTTTGCAAGGATCGTGTGTGCCGGTTCGAAGAGAATATGAAAACGCGAGACATCCGCACTTGAATCGGAAAGCCGTGACGACGTCAGGAACTCCTTTACGGAGAAGTGCGAGAATTGTACAACTTGGGAATCTTCCACAACGGAAATCAAACTGGAGCATGTGGACAGAACGGCTTGTTTTTTATTCTCCCAGCGCCAATCCGTGTTCAACTTCGACGTCCCTCCACGGGCACCCATCTTAAAGTTGACAGCGAGGACTTCTGCGAGCTCCGCGATACGAAGAGGACGAACGGCTACTGTGAGGCATTGCAACAAGCGATGGGCATGGGCCCGGTTTGCCTTATTGATGTCCCTCAAAATCCGTTCGTACGTCTCGTCCAGTGTTTCAGGCAATTCTTCAAGCATATGCCGCACACTCGGCGGGAAACAGTGTCGTAGGGCTTCCAGTTGGCAAAAAACCCATCTGAACCTGCTCGGCCCAATAAATATCATAACCATACCACAATGATAATGTCCTTACATGCCGTCTGCTCTCTCAGAGAGCGTCTCAATCACCAAATTCTTATCTTCATCTCGCCATCGCCGCATCTTCGGATCCGACTGAACAACGGATGTGACATAGTCGATAATGTCCTTCTTTTGTCCACTTTCTTCGTGAAGGGATACACGAAGGGATGTTAAAGGTTCGAGAGCGTGTCGGATATCAATTTCAGGGCGACTCGTAACGCACAGATAAAGATTTGGTAAGGAAAGCTCCACGAGCTCGTTCAAAAGGTCAAGGACCAGATCCCGTGGGGATGGAATTCCTGACGTGTTGGGACACTCGTCGAGTGCATCGATGATAATGTAAACCGGATGTTGACCTGGGAGTGTGAGCATCTCTTTCAGGTATTGTATTAAAGCGTCTTCGCTGGGCTTTTGTGCTCCCTCGTCGTGCGCGAGAAAAAGTAGGTAAAGTTTATCGAAACAACGGTCGGACCGAAAGGAAAGCTGAGTAACGAGAGAATGGAGCAAGTCGCGGCGGTTTTGCTTGTTGGAGTCCCTAAAATCGAAGTAGAAGTAAGCCATGGAAGCCAATCCACTGTCTCGTAGGGCAACGATGTCCTGAATGATCGTAGAGCTAACTCCGAGATAAGTAACTCAAACGTTGATGGTGATAGATAGTAGTGACAAACCAGAGTATGCTCTTCCCGGAACCAGCTACAAGAAGTGGCCGTCAGTGGCCGTCAAACCGGAAAGTTCAAGGGAACATACGTTTTCCGTGAAGCCACAAAAGCGAACCAGTGGATTTCCATTCCGTGAAGATACTGCCTTGGAAAAACCACTGGGCTGTTCTCTTGTGGTGAGCACTACACGCAATGTTGTGGTTAGTGGACGGATCTGGCGGAGAGAGCCATCTGTGAAGGTCCTGTCGCAACTGGTTTCCTGTGAGAATTCATGAGCATGAGAACGCGAGTCGATGCAGATAGGACGACGAACGTTTCACTTGATCGATGTCGTTTGCAGTCTGTTGTATGACTACCCTTGCCTCTTTTCCCTCTAGAAACATGAGAAAAAAGTTCTCTTGGTGACCTATTGAAGACAGTGCGCACCATCGATGACCAAGGCAACTTTGTCTTCGACGGCCTTGACTTTGTCGTCAACGCTGGCCACTCTAACCTGGACGTCCTCAACTCTGCTGTCAACATTGGCAACTCTATCGTCGACTCCAGCCACCCTATCGTCAATGCCAGCCACCCTATCGTCGACACCCGCAACCCTATCGTCAACGCCGGCCACTTTATCGTCAACGCCAGCCACTCTGTTGTCGACATCGAGCACCTTATCCTCGACTCCTCTCACTCTATCATCCATAGTATGCGTGGCCTTCAGAGTTTGTGCAGTGGCCATCCGAGCTTCCTCAGTTGTCAACTTGTCTAGCTTCTTTAGCGCGTGCTCCATGTCGGTCCTTCCAACAAGTTTCTTCAGGTATTTTCCTCAAGAGTTTTTCGTCAATGGTGACACAGTTGTACAAGAATTACTCACTCGTACGGCCCTGCTTCATCTCCTTTGTAGCAATCCCAAGAATAGAAAGCACCTCGACCATTATTTTCATAATGATATCTATCATTTCAGGCGTTGGTGACACCTCGGTGTAGACTTCAAGACGTTGAAAAAAATTCTCCATGCACTCGAAGATGTCGATGAGAGTGTCCTGGCTTGCACGAACATCCCTAGCTGTCTGAGAGGGGTGTCACAGCTCACAACAGCCAGCGTGCATGCGTAAATAAGGATACGTACTGAAAGAAGGACACCGAAACCAGCAAAGATAACTCTTGCCGGTGGAAATACCTAAAAAATAAATATGAGAAAGTGGACTGCAGACGAGTTCATGTCCAGAGACTTACCAGGGCAACGCCTTCTCCAAGAGCTCCCGAAAAAGCAAGGAGGACATTTACAGTTGGGCCAAGCCATTTTGTCAACCTTTCATCTGCTCTCTGGGACTGGTGGAGTTGCTGATGAATGATGGAGAGAATGTCGTTGGGAGAGTTGCAAGACTGGAACTGGGCGACAAGTGGGTGTGCAAGAAGGTCCCTCTTCGTCCGTTTTTCGTATTCCTTCAGGGCATTGTTAAAAATTAGCTGGAAATTGGGGGGTGGGGTGGGCGTGGAGTGGGGGTGAGACATGAGGCCTTGGGGAAGTGAAGAGGACGATGGAGGGGTTGGTACTTGGCACGTGATGTGTGGGTAGCACCGCCTCGATACATATAAGATATCATAATAATATCACAGCCTGGGAGCTGGTAAGCGCGCAGGGTACGCGATAACAATCAAAGGTGACGTGAGGGAGGGCTACCGAGAGTCACGGTCGATATCTGCCAATGGCTGGGTTGATTCGGTTGAATGCTTATTTGGCCATAAATTTTGTTTCTGTGCCCAGAAAGAGCGCAGTGATGTGATCTTACTTTCAGAATCACACCCTTGATCATACAGTAACTACAGTACTGACAAAACTACCGAACGGTGTAACTTAGTCTGTGTTATCAGTTCGTCGCCAGCGTTGGCAGCGGCGTAAATGCTGGGAATCCCTATCACGATTACTGTACTGCACAATTACTGATGCGGTACTGAGGAGTATGATTTGTCGTTTGAACTCCGACTCGGCGACTCAGATGACGGCTTTTCCCGAGATTACGTGTAGACTAGAGTGTGGTGGCGGGCTCGCACTGTACTGTACAGTAGTACGCCCCCATGGGCTGGCAAGTAATCATCTCTGACGGCTCTCGTAACGCTCCTCCGCACTCATTTAGTATCTCGAGTACCTCGCGCCCATCTAGTTTACGCTGAGCCACAATTACACATTATAGATCACCAATTACGCCCTCACTGAGCTGGTTCAGGGCCACACCTGTTGCTGGGCGCAGTCTGGGCGCTTGCCTGGTCCTTCACGGACACACGCTTTCCAGACGTACGTCCAAATCTAACCTCCTACTCCCGTACCAATCAGATCTCGGTCACATCTGATCAATAATTCCCTCCCTTCTTTAGGATATCGCGAGGCCAAGCGCATCCGCGCTACGACGCCTCCTTCCGCCTCGAACAACACATCGCCAGCCTCTCCGCATTGCGCCCCTTGTAGGGACGATGCGACGGATTCTGGGCTTTCTGGAAGGCAAGGCTGTATCCTTCGCCGGCGCTCCAAGTAACAAGGTTCGCGTTGTCGCCAAACAGGACACGTGGTCGCGCTCCGCATGACGCAAGGCACGCGCCGCCCTCTCCAATGGTGATCTACCGGCTGGGGAGAAACGAATGGAGTGCGGCGGGGAAGACGAGGAGGGCGCACAACCGGTAATACTCGTCGCGCGTGTATGGGTCGAGGAGTGCATGGGTGACGCGCAGGCGATTGAGAGTTTTGCGACCCATGTTGGACGGAAGATGCGTGAGGCGACCAAGGCAGGTTGAACGTTGAACGTTGAAGCTTTGAAGCTTGAAGCGGCTGTCTGACAACTTGAACCCCACTTTTGGTCGAACCGTTATTCGTTTCATTCTAATCCTCAAGGTCACCCGTCATATAGCATGCCCTAGAGTTCGAACAAAGGCAAAGCACTTCGAACCCGAATAACTTCACCTTGCAAAACTCAACAATGGAATGGCGGTGGTAACTGTAACAAGCAATAACAAAGTAGAGATTGAGATTCGTAGTTGCAGTGAATTAGACCTTGACAAGCTTGGCCCTATGCTACGTGTTCTTACTTATGTGGCGTTCTGACAGTAATTTTGTAATCTCATCGTGTTGTTGCTCTGATGCAACCTGCAGTGGGGTCCTGCCCATGCTGTCCTCCGCCTCCATATCCGCACCATGCTCAAGTAACAGGTATGCGACTTCGAGTTTACCACTCATTGGTGCCAGATGCAATGCCGTGGAGTGGTTGTTATCCTGGGCATTCACGTCGACACCGTGTTCTAGCAACAATCGAGCAATGTCGATGTTCCCTTCTTGTGATGCTAGGTGTAACGGAGTCTGACCGCCATTGTCCAGAGCATTCTGGTCCGCTCCGTGCTGGAGCAATATCCGGGAGATCTCGACTTTTCCAATCCACGCTGCCGTATGTAATGGAGTTTGACCGTCGCTATCCTGGGTATTCACATCGGCACCGTGTCCGAGCAAAAGTCGGGTGATGTCGATGTGCCCTAGAGGGGATGCTAGGTGTAATGGAGTCTGACCGTCGCCAGCCTGGGTATTCACATCGACACCGCGTTCGAGCAACAATCGAGCGATGTCGATGTGCCCTCGTTGCGACGCTCGGTGCAACGGAGTCCAACCAAAGTTGTCCAGGGCATTCTGGTCCGCTCCGTGCTGGAGCAATATCCGGGAGAGCTCGACTCCTTCGGTCCATGCTGCTATATGTAATGGAGTCTGACCGTCACTATCCCGGGCATTCACACCGACACCATGTCTGAGCAACCATCGAACGAAATCGATGTGCTCATTCCCCAATATCAGAAACAACGCTCTGGAGGGGTTGTTATCCTGGGCATTCACATCGCCATCGTGTTCGAGCAACAATCGAGCGATGTCGATGTACCCGCTTCGCAATGCTAGGTGTAACGGAGTCTGACCGTCGTTGTCCAGGGCATTCTGGTCCGCTTTGTGCTGGAGCAACATCCGGGAGATCTCGACTTCTCCATTCCACGCTGCCGTATGTAATGGAGTCTGGCCGTCGCTATCCTGGGTATTCACATCGACCCCATGTTCGAGCAACAATCGAGTGATGTTGATGTGCCCATTCTCCAATGCCGTATGTAACGCTGTGGAGAGGTAGTTATCCTGAGCATTCACATCGACACCGCGTTCGAGCAACAATCGAGCGATGTCAATGTGTCCTCCTCGTGCTGCTAGGTGGAGCGCGGTGGAGAGGCTGTTATTCTGGGTATTCACGTCAACACCTTGTCCGAGCAACAACCGAACGGTGTCGACGTGCCCTTGTTGTGATGCCACGTGTAGTGGAGTGCAACGGTATTTATCCTGGGCATTCACATCGACGCCATGTTCGAGTAACAATAAAGCGACGTCGAAGTGCCCTCGTTCCAATGCTACGTGTAGTGGTGTCTGACCCTCGCTATTCGGGGCATTCTGGTCCACTTTGTGCTGGAGCAATATCCAGGTGACCTCAACCTGTCCTTCAAACACCGCTAGATGCAGTGAAGTAAAAAGGGTGTCGTCACGGTGATTTGGATCGGCGCCATGGCTGAGTAGCCACTCCAAAATTTCACGAAATCCCGAGCTTGCAGCGGAATTCAGCGGTGTCCGCCCTAATCTGCCTTGAACATCTACGTCCGCACCATGCTGATATAGTAACTGCGCAACGTCGAGATGTTCCCTGCCCAATGCTGCCCCCAGTGGTGACGCGAAGTAGCCGCCATTAGCGTTCACCTCTTGTCGGTGTTTGATAATGAGGTGTTCTGCCAGGTCATGAAACCCGCAGAGTGCTGCATAATATAGGGGACCCCCAGGTCTCTCCGGGGATTTCACACAAAACAAGGGAAGACGGGAATCGTAAGGTTCGACATCTATGTCTTGGATCCGGAGCCATGCCGCATAACATGGCTTTCCTGGGTCAAAGAAGTCTTCCATCCCCTCCCGCACGTGGAGCGAGACTTTCTCGAATTGAGCGTGGTCCACCCAATATTCAGCGGCATATCGACCGAGAGGAAACTTGTCCTCGACGTTGAAACCATCCACGTCTTCATCCAACTGCAGCAATACGCCCAGGCAGGCCATTGCAAGTATCGTGTGTGCCGGTTCGAAGAGAATATGAAAACGCGAGACATTCGCACTTGAATCGGCGAGCCGCGACGACGTCAAGAACTCCTTTACGGAGAAGTGCGAGAATTGTACAACTTGGGAATCTTCTTCATCCACAACGGAAATCAAACTGGAGCATGTGGAGAAAACTGCTTGTTGTTGATTCTCCCACCGCCAATCCGCGTTCAACTTCGACGTCCCTCCACGGGCACCCATCCCAAAGTCGACAGCGAGGACTTCCGCGAGCTCCGCGATACGAAGAGGACGAACGGCTACTGTGAGGCATTGCAACAGGCGATGGGCGTGAGCCCGGTTTGCCTTATTGATGTCCCTCAAAATCCGTTCGTACGTCTCGTCCAGTGTTTCAGGCAATTCTTCAAGCATATGCCGCACACTCGGTGGGAAACAGTACCGTAGGGCTTCTAGTTGGCAGAATACCCACCGGAACCTGTTTGGCGCAATAAATATCACAAGTATACCGCAATGTTAATCTCCTTACATGCCGTCTGCTCTCTCAGAGAGCGTCTCGATCACCAAATTCTTATCTTCATCTCGCCATCGCCGCATATTTGGATCCGACTGAACGACGGATGTGACATAGTCAATAATATCCTTCTTTTGTCCACTTTCTTCGTGAAGGGATACACGAAGGGATGTTAAAGGTTCGAGAGCATGTCGGATATCAATTTCAGGGCGACTCGTAACGCATAGATGAAGATTTGGTAAGGAAAGCTCCACGAGCTCGTTCAAAAGTTCAAGGACTTGTTCTCGTGCTGATGGCATTCCTGAAGTGTCCGGACACTCGTCGAGTGCATCGATGATAATGTAAACCGGATGTTGACCTGGGAGTGTGAGCATCTCTTTCAGGCATTGTATTAAAGCGCCTTCGCTGGGATTTTGCGCTCCGTTGTCATGGGCGAGATAAAGATGGTAAAGTTTATCGAAACAAAGATTGGACCGAGAGGAAAGCTGGGTAACGAGAGAAGGGAGCAAGTCGCGGCGGTTTTGCTTGTTGGTGTCCCTAAAATCGAAGTAGAAGTAAGCCATGGAGGCCGATCCACTGTCGTGTAGGGCAATGAGGTCCTGAATGATCGTAGAGCTAACCCGGAGATAAGTAACTCAAAGATTGATAGTGGCTGATAGTGACAGACCAGAGTATGCTCTTCCCGGAGCCCGCTACAAGAGGTGGCCATCAGCCGATCAGCGGCCGTCAAGCCTGAAAGTTAGAGGGAACATACGTTTTCCGTGAAGCCACAAAAGCGAACCAGTGGATTTCCATTCCGTGAAGATACTGCCTTGGAAAAACCACTGGGCTGTTCTCTTGTGGTGAGCACCACACGCAATGCTGTGGTTTGTAGACGGATCTGACGGAGAGAGCCATCTGAGGAGGTCCTGTCGCAACTGGTTCCCTATGAGGTTCTTGAGCATGCACACCCAGAACGCGAGTCAATGCAGATAGGATGACGAACGTTTCACTCGATCTACATCGGTTGCAGTCTGTTGAATGACTACCCTTGCCCCCTTTCCCTCTAGACACATGAGGGTTAACAATGTTCTTTTGGTGGCCTATTGAAGACAGTTGCGCACCATCGATAACCACGGCGACCTTGTCTTCGACGGCCCTCACTGTCTCGTCAACGCTGGCCACTCTAACCTCGACGTTCTCCACTCTGTTATCAACACCAGCAACTCTGTCGTCGACGCCGGCCACCCTATCATCGACGCCAGCCACCCTATCGTCGACACCCGCCACCCGATTGTCGACGCTAGCCACTTTATCGTCGACACCAGCCACTCTGTTGTCGACATCGAGCACCATATCCTCAACTCCTCTCATTCTATCATCCACACCATGCGTGGCTTTCAGAACTTGCGCGGTGGCCATCCGAGCCTCCTCAGTTGTCAACTTGTCTAGCTTCTTCAGCGCGACTCCCACGTCCGACCTCCCAACCAGTTTCTTCAGATATTTTCCTTAAGATTTTTCAGTCAATGGCGACACAGTTGTACAAGAATTACTCACTCGTACGGCCCTGCTTCATCTCCTTTGTAGCAATCCCAAGAATAGAAAGCACCTCGACCATTATTTTCATAATGATATCTATCATTTCAGGTGTTGGTGACACCTCGGTGTAGACTTCAAGACGTTGAAAAAAATTCTCCATGCGCTCGAAGATGTCGATGAGAGTGTTCTGGCTTGCGCGAACATCCCTGGCTGTCTGGGAGGGGTGTTACACCGGCCAGCGTGCATGCGTAAATAAGGCTACGACGCACCGAAAGAAGGACACCGAAACCAGCAAAGATAACTTTTGCGGGTGAAAATACCTAGAAAGTAAAATTAAGAAAGTGGACTTCAGACAAGTTCATCATGTCCAGAGGCTTACCAGGCCAAGACCCCCTCCAAGAGCTCCCGAAAAAGCAAAGAGGACATTTACAATGGGGTCGAGACATTTGGTCAATCTTTCATCAGCTCTCTGGGACTCGGACTGATGGAGTCCCTGGAGTTGCTGATGAATGACGGCGAGAATGTCGCCGGAAGAGTCGCAAGACTGGAGCTGAGCGACAAGTGGGTGTGCGAGAAGGTCCCTCTTCGTCCGTTTTTCGTATTCCTTCAAGGCACTATTAAAAATTAGCTGGAAATTGGGGGATGGTGCGGGCGTGGTGTGGGGATGAGACATGAGGCCTTATGGGAGTGAAAGGGACGATGAAGGGTTGGTGGGTGATGGGTGATGGGTGATGGGGTGATAGGGGAGTTCCGTGAACGCACAAGCACTGCCTCGATGCATATAGTTACGGAGAGGTATCTCACTATCACAACCCATCTTGGGAACTGATAAGCGCGCAGTGTACGCGATAACAATCAAAGGTGGGGGCGATGGTTCAAGTTATTGAGAGGCCCGGCCCGGCCACGGTCGTGAATGCGCTCACGAGTCACGACCCCCTGCTGAAGTTCACGGAATTGAAATGTAGCTCGCAGTATCCCCGGCTTTTTTTTTCACGTTAAGTTATCTTTGTAGTGGGACGGATGCATCGGCGATCTACCCTCTCGTCGCCTGTCGCCTCCGTCCTAATTGGCATTTTGTTGCCACCAGTCAGTCGTATCACACCCTTGGTCTTCTCCCTGCTAACATTGATGCTAGATATTGACAGAGTGTCTCTCGTCTCGGCGCAGGCCAGTATAGATCGGAATGGCCTGTCCGAACGCATCGCCCTTCTTCGCGTTGACCTCACGGGCCCCATCCGGCTTCCGCTAATGCAAAACACGGCTGCCTCGTGCGTCCCGCATAGTACAAAATCGTATCCGGAACTTACTGTGGAAAGTATATTTGATTTCAGCGTGTGTAATTCGCCTTTTTATGCATGCACGGAGGAGGCTACGCGGACGGCGGCTGCGATGGAGCTCCTGCCCAGCGCGGTCTGTTCACTCGTTCCCACCATTCCCAAACAACATCTTAAATATCATATTACCGTAGGTTTGCACCGGCACCGACGTTGAGATGATCACACGCGGTGGCGAAGAGGACTTCGTGAGCAAAATGGTGGGTGAGAGTATCACGCATGGTCAACGCTGTTGGTACGTTCCATCTTCGGGGATTGTCTCGTATCTTCCTGTTCGCGAGCCATTTTTCACAGATGGTACACCTCTATGGTTTTCAAGCAACCATCTTTGACAGCTCTCGTTATCTCAAGTGCCCTGCGCCCATCGAGCTTACGGTGAGCCACAAATACGCATTATAGATCACGAAGTATGCTTTTGCTGAGCTGGTTCAGGGCCACACGGGCGCTCGCCTGGTTCTTTGCAGACACACGCCTTCCGGACGTACTCCAAATCTAACCCCCTACTCCCGTACCAGTCAGATCTCGATCTCGTCTTATCGACTTTTCCCTCCTTTAGGACGTGAGGCCAAACGCACCCGCGCTACGTCGCCTCGCATCTCCAGCCCCTGCGTATTGTGCCTCCTGCGGGGACGATACGGAGGATTCTGAGCCCTCTGGCAGGCAAGGCTGTATTCATTTGACGCGCCAAGTAACAAGGTTTGCGTTGTTGCCGGCCACGACGCAAGGCACGCGCCACCTTCACCAATGCTGATCTACCGGCTCGGGAGAAACGAACGGAGGGAGGCGGAGGAGTCCCCACGGTAAATAGATCATCGTTACCCCTTCTATGCAGTAGACTAAAAACGAGCTCATTATGACAGTGCATCGCGAACCTCGTCGCACTTCCACCGCACCCACGCGCCTCCATATCGTTTGCGTCTGGGCATCCTCCCGGCTTTCGCCTCTAGCCGCGCGTCCATGTACCGTATCTACCACAAGACCGAAAACGTTACACCTGCCGATATTGCGTACGATTCACGATTCATCCACGTGATTGCCAGGAACGGGGACGCGCTGCCACCTGGGCGGTGGCAAGTCGTTGACGTTATTGACGGGTTCTGAGGATGGAGGGTCAGGAAGGACGTGCTGGGACATATGAGTGAGAAGGGGTTCGAAGGACTGTGGAGAGTGCCTTGGAGAGTGCTTAAGATGAAGGAGAATATGCGAATTTTTGAAAGGCGCGGGGAATGAAATCGCGAATGTGCAACTCATTGTTGTCTATTTGTTTCGCTCCTTGGGTTAATCGAACCTCCTTATTGTAACGCATGTGAGGGTAGGAGTATCCGTGTATCACGACACGAGGCTTGTAGCGACCCATATGATTTGAAATGAATTCTACTAACGATCGTCGGATCGTCAGGAGACGTCTTGATTACAGATTTGGTAGGCCTGAATTTCTGACAGAGAATCTCGGCACCACAGCAATGACGCAAAACTTTGGCCTACCTACAAAGTAGGACACAGGCCCTAACTTTACGCCTAACAATCGTTCAATATTCAACCTCTCCCCCTTATTACCATAGATCGTTCCAACAATAATTTAGATTTGAATTTGAATACGCGGATACTGCTACATGCATGTATTTCGTTCAAGTCATATACTTGCTGATCCGATTGCGAAAAGGTGACCGAATCGGATTAGCTGTAGGAATCCTCTA
This sequence comes from Russula ochroleuca, assembly GCA_015178965.1. NCBI lineage: Eukaryota > Fungi > Basidiomycota > Agaricomycetes > Russulales > Russulaceae > Russula > Russula ochroleuca. The sequence continues at coordinate 1,986,288 of WHVB01000002.1, forward strand.
TGAGTACGTCTTAATGTCGACAAAAACACACCTTGATCGTGCTATTTGCGAGTAGAAGAACTACCAACCACGGCGGACTCGGATGTTGACGAGTTCTCGGAGAACGGCTACGACCTCGTGTAGTTGTCGCCCGGAGACCCCTCGGGCATCAATATCGAATTGATGGTTGATAAAATGTATCTCCGTGCTGCCCGAACTTGGCTTGAAAGAACCATGTACTAGCCGCTTCGAATCCAACCTTTCCTGCCGTCAATCAGCGTACACTACACTCGTCACCTTGAACAGAGACACTCTCACCAGCTTCCTCGGAGGACAACACTCTGAAGTCTGAAATGATAAGTCATGTTGATGAAAGAGTTGTCGTGGACTCTTTAAGAGGACGGGGCGACGATTACGCCACACGGTACAGTAGTGTCGGACAGGAGGAAAGCCAGAGGGATCTTGCTTGAGGTATTCCTGAATTCAAGGTAAAAAAGGATGTTCTTCTACTGTGACTTCAGGAAGACAGCGAGCATCATACTGGTGGGTAAGAGACTAAGAGAAGAGAGACAAGGGAATCGCACGCTTGCAACACGCTTGCCAAGACGCCTGCAGTAATTGCAAAGTAAAATTAACTCAGCTTCCTTTACTTCGGCTTTAAAAAAATGTGACACCAATCCAGTACAAGGTATGTTGTCACTGATCCTCAATAAGCTTCAATGATGGGGCACTGGGGACAACAGGCAACGGTACTGTTGTGGCCCGAGATTAGATAATAGATGACGAACGGCGGCCTGACCAACTCCTGACCATAACTTGAACGGGTTCCTTGACAGGTTCAACGTTCAACTGGTAGCGTTATCAATTCGTCTAGTAGTTGTCATACAGTATGCCGCCATGCCTGTTAAGGCATTTGGAAATCATCGACCCATTCTGGGTTGGCGGCATAAAGTTTGAATGCTGTATCACGATTACTTGGTTGCATGGCTCTGCCATCCGTCCTGGGCATTGCAATAACCAAGTAGAGATGGAGATTCATAGTTGCCGTGGATTAAACCTTGACTAGCTTGACTTTATGTGTCCCTACTTAACGGCGTTCTGACAGTAATTTTGTAATCTCATCGTGTTCTTCCTCTGATGCAACCTGCAATGGGGTCCTGCCCATGTTGTCCTCCGCCTCCATATCCGCACCATGCTCAAGTAGCAGGTATGCGACCTCGACTTCACCACTCCTTGATGCCGCATGCAACGCTGTGGAGCGGTTGTTATCCCGGGTATTCACGTCGACACCGTGTTCGAGCAACAATCGAGCGATGTCGATGTGCCCTTCTTGTGATGCTAGGTGTAAAGGAATCTGACCGTCGTTGTCCGAGGAATTATGGTCTGCTTTGTGTTGGAGCAATATCCGGGCGATCCCGACCTCTCCAACCAACGCTGCCATATGGAATGGTGTTCGACCGACGCTATCCCGGGCATTCACATCGGCACCATGTTCGAGCAACAATAAAGCAACGTCAACGTGCCCTCCTCTAGATGCCAGATGAAACGCCGTGGAGCAGTTGTTATCCCTGGTATTCACGTCGACACCGTGTTCGAGCAACAATCGAGCGATGTCGATGTGCCCTTCTTGTGATGCTAGGTGTAAAGGAATCTGACCGTCGTTGTCCGAGGAATTATGGTCCGCTTTGTGCTGGAGCAATATTCGGGTGACCTCGACCTCTCCCCCCAACGCTGCGATATGAAATGGTGTTCGACCGTGGCTATCCCGGGCATTCACATCGGCACCATGTTCGAGCAACAATAAAGCGACGTGAATGTGTCTTCTTCTCGATGCCAAATGCAACGCTGTGGTGCGGTTATTATCCTGAGTATTCACGTCGGCACCGTGTCCGAGCAACAATCGAGCAATGTCGATGTGCCCTCCTTGCGACGCTAGATGTAACGGAGTCCGACCGTATTTGTCCAGGGCATTCTGGTCCGCTTTGTGCTGGAGCAACATCCGAGAGATCTCGTCCCATCCATACATCGCCGCCTTATGCAGTGGAGTCATAAGTTCATATTCACGGTGATTTGGATCGGCGCCACGAGTGAGTAGCCACTCCGAAATTTCACGAGCTCCCTCGATTGAAGCGCAAGTCAGCGATGTCCGTTCGAGACTGCCTTGAACATCTACGTCCGCACCATGCTGATATAGTAACTGCGCGACATCGAGATGTTTCCTCCCTAATGCCGCACCCAGTGGTGACACGTAGATACCGCCATTAGCGTTCACCTCTTGTTGGTGCTTGATAATGATGTGTTCTGCCAAGCCATGAAAGCCGCAGAGTGCTGCATAATATAGAGGAGCTCCAGGTCTCCTCGTGGGTCCCGGAGCAAACCAGTAAAGAGGGGAATCGCGACGGTCGACATCTAAGCTATGGAGCCGGAGCCACGCCGCAAAACATGGCTTTCCTGGGTCAAACAGGTCTTCCATCCCCTCCCGCACGTGGAACGAGACTTTCTCGAATTGTGCATGGTCGACCCAATGTTCAGCGGCATATCGAGCAAGAGGAAATTTGTCCTCGACGTTGGAACCATCCACGTCTTCATCCAACTGAAGGAGTACGCCCAGGCAGGCCTTTGCAAGGATCGTGTGTGCCGGTTCGAAGATAATATGAAACCGCGAGACATCCACACTTGAATCGGCAAGCCGTGACGACGTCAAGAACTCCTTTACGGAGAAGTGCGAGAATTGTACAACTTGGGAATCTTCTTCATCCACAACGGAAATCAAACTGGAGCATGTGGAGAAAACTGCTTGTTGTTGATTCTCCCACCGCCAATCCGTGTTCAACTTCGACGTCCCTCCAGAGGCAGCCATCCCAAAGTCGACAGCGAGGACTTCCGCGAGCTCCGCGACGCGAAGAGGACGAACGGCCACTGTGAGGCATTGCAACAAGCGATGGGCATGAGCCCGGTTTGCTTTATTGATGTCCCTCAAAATCCGTTCGTACGTCTCGTCCAGCGTTTCAGGCAATTCTTCAAGCAACTGCCGCACACTTGGCGGGAAGCAGTAACGTAGGGCTTCTAGTTGGCAGAATACCCATCTGAACCTGTTCGGCCCAGTAAATAACATAACCATACCACAATGATAATGTCCTTACATGCCATCTGCTCTCTCAGAGAGCGTCTCGATCACCAAATTCTTATCTTCATCTCGCCATCGCCGCATATTTGGATCCGACCGAACAACGGATGTGACATAGTCGATAATGTCCTTTTTTTGTCCACTTTGTTCGTGAAGAGATACACGACGGGATGATAAAGGCTCGAGAGCATGCCGGATATCGATTTCAGGGCGACTCGTAACGCATAGATGAAGATTTGATAAGGAAAGCTCTACGAGCTCGTTCAAAAGGACAAGGACCTGTTCCCGTGCAGATGGCATTCCTGACGTGTTGGGACACTCGTCGAGTGCGTCAATGATAATGTAAACCGGATGTTGATCTGGGAGTGTGAGCATCTCTTTCAGGCATTGTATTAAAGCGTCTTGGCTAGGCTTTTTTGCTCCGTTGTTGTGGGCGAGATAAAGGAGGTAAAGTTTATCGAAACAACGATTGGACCGAGAGGAAAGTTGAGTAACGAGAGAAGGAAGCAAGTCCCGGCGGTTTTGCTTGTTGGCGTCCCTGAAATCGAAGTAAAAGTAAGCCATGGAGGCCAATCCACCGTCGCATAGGGCAATGATCTCCTGAATTATCGTGGAGCTAACCCGGAGGTAAGTAACTCAAAGGTTGATAGCATTTGAGAGTGACAAACCAGAGTATGCTCTTCCCGGAGCCCGCTACAAGAGGTGGCCATCAGCGGCCGTCAAGCTGGAAAGGCCAGGAGAACATACGTTTTCCGTGAAGCCACAAAAGCGAACCAGTGGATTTCCATTCCGTGAAGATACTGCCTTGGAAAAACCAGTCGGCCTTTTTCTTGTGGTAAGCATCACACGCAATGTTGTGGTTAGTAGACGGATCTGGCGGAGAGAGCCATCTGAGAAGGTCCTGTCGTAACTGGTTCCCTATGAGGTTCTTGAGTATGCGCACCCAGAACGCGAGTAAATGCAGATAAGATGACGAACGTTTCACTTGATCGATGTCGTTTGCAGTCTGTTGTACGACTACCCTTGCCTCTTTTCCCTCTAGACACATCAGGGTTAAAAATGTTCTTCTTGTGACCTATTGAAAACAGTTGCGCACCATCGATGACCACGGCGACCTTGTCATCGACGGCCTTCACTGTCACGTCAACGCCGGCCACTGTAACCTCGACATTCTCCACTCTGCTGTCAACGCCAGCCACCCTATCGTCGACATCAGCCACCCTTTTGTCAACGCTGGCCACTTTATCGTCAACACCAGCCACTCTATTGTCAACGTCGAGGACCTTATCCTCGACTCCTCTCACTCTATCATCCACAGCATGCGTGGCTTTCAGAGTTTGTGCGGTGGCCATCCGAGCCTCCTCAGTTGTCAACTTGTCTAGCTTCTTCAGCGCGTCTTCCACGTCCGTCCTTCCAACCAGCTTCTTCAGGTATTTTCCTTAAGATTTTTCAGGCAATGGCGACACAGTTTTATAAGAATTACTCACTCGTACGGCCTTGTTTCATCTCCTTCGTAGCAATCCCAAGAATAGAAAGCACCTCGACCATTATTTTCATAATGATATCTATCATTTCAGGTGTTGGTGACACCTCGGTGTAGATTTCAAGACGTTGAAAAAAATTCTCCATGCGCTCGAAGATGTCGATGAGAGTGTCCTGGCTTGCGCGAACATCCCTAGCTGTCTGGGAGGGGGTTACAACTGCCAGCGCGCATGGGTAAATAAGGGTAACGCACTGAAAGAAGGACACCGAAACCAGCAAAGATAACTTTTGCAGGTGAAAAAACCTAGAAAGTAAATATGAAAAGTGGACTTTAGACAAGTTCATCATGTCCGGACGCTTACCAGGCCAACACCCTCTCCAAGAGCTCCCGAAAAAGCAAAGAGGACATTTACAATGGGGTCGAGCCATTTTGTCAACCTTTCGTCGGCTCTCTGGGACTGATGGAGTCCCTGGAGTTGCTGATGGATGACGGCGAGAATGTCGCTGGAAGAGTCGCAAGACTGGAGCTGGGCGACAAGTGGGTGTGCGAGAAGGTCCCTCTTCGTCCGTTTTTCGTATTCCTTCAAGGCACTATTAAAAATTAGCTGGAAATTGGGGGATGGTGCGGGCGTGGAGTGGGAGTGAGACATTAGGCCTTGGGGAAGTGAAGAGGACGATGGAGGGTTGGCAGGTGATGGATGATGGGGTGATAGCGGAGTTCCGTGAACGCAAAAGCACTGCCTCGATGCATAGTTACGGAAAGATATCACAACCCATCTTGGGAGCTGATTAGCGCCAGGGTACACGATGACAATCAAAGGTGGGGGCGAGGTTATTATTGAGAGGCCCGGCCCGGCCACGTTCTGCTTATTTGATCAGTGAATGCGCGTGAAGCAAGACCTGTCTCACCACACTTCCTCACCGGAACCCCCTGCTCAAGTTCATGGAATTGAAATGTAGTTCGCAGTATCCCCCGTTACGTAAGCTATCATTGCAGTGGGACGGGTGCATCGGCGATCTACCCTCTCCTCACCTGCCGGCGCCGCCTCTCGCCTAATTGGCATTTTGTTGCCACCAGTCAGTCGTATCACACCCTTGGTCTTCTCCCTGCTAACATGGATGCTAGATATTGACAGAGTGTCTCTCGTCTCGGCGCATGCCAGTATAAATTGGAATGGTCTCTCCGAACGCATCGCCCTTCTTCGCGCCGACCCCACGGGCCCATTATACTTCCGCTCATGCAAAACACGGCTGCCTCGTGCGTCTCGCATAGTACAAAATTGTATCCGGAACTTACTGTGGGACGTAGATTTGATTTCAGCATGTGTAATCCGTCGTTTTATGCAAGCACGGAGGAGGTTACGCGGACGGCGGCCGCGAAGGGGCTCCTACCCAGCGCGGTCTGTTCACTCGTTCCTACCATTCCCAAACAACATCTTAAATATCATATTCCCGTAGGTTTGCACCCGGCACCGACGTTGAGATGATCACACCCGATCTCGAAGAGGCCTTCGTGAGCAAAATGGTGGGTGAGAGCATCACACATCCCTCCCTTTAAAAGTCCTTTAGGACATCGCGAGGCCAAAACGCGCCCGCGCTACGTTGCCTCCTTCCACCTCGAACAACGCATCTCCAGCCTCTGCGTATTGTGCCCCCTGCCGGGACGATACGGAGGATTCTGAGCCCTCTGGCAGGCGAGGCTGTATTCATCTCTGACGCGCCAAGTAACAAGGTTCCGGCCAAGACACGTAGTCGCGTTCCGCACGACGCAAGGCACCCGCCGCCCTCACCAATGCTGACCTACCGGCTGGGAGAAACGAATGGAGAGAGGCGGGGGACTCCCCACGGTAAATTGACTATTCTTACCCCTCCTATGCAGTAGACTAAAAACAAGCTCATTATGACAGTGCATGTCCACATCGCGAACCTCGCCGCACAGAGCGGCGCGTCGCTCTTCCACCACACTCACGCGCCTTCATACCGCTCGCGTCTGGGCATCTTCCCGGCTTTTGCCTCCACCGCGCGTCCATGTACCGTATCTACTACAAGACCGAAAACGTTACACCTGCCGATATTGCGTCCGATTCACGATTCACCCCCGTGATTGTCAGGAACGGGGGCGCGCTGCCATCTGGGCGGTGGCAAGTCGTTGACGTTATTGACGGGTTCTGAGGATGGAGGGTCAGGAAGGACGTGTTAGGACATGTGAGTGAGAAGGGGTTCAAAGGACTGTGGAGAATGCTCGAGATGAAGAAGGAGAATAAGCTGTGGATTTTTGAAAGGCGCGGGGAATGAAATCGCGAATGTGCGTTCTTGTAACTCATTGTTGTCTATTTGTTTCGTTCCTTGGGTTAACCTGCTTATTGCAACGCATGTGAGAGTAGGAGTATACGTGTATCACGATACGAGGCTTGTAGCGACCCATATGATTTGAAATGAATTCTACTCGCGATCGTCGGATCGTCAGGGGACGTCTTGATTACAGGCCAGCAGATCATCTCGGCACCAGAGCAATGACGGAAAACTTTGGCCTACCTACAATGTAGGACGGTGGCCTGACTTTACGCCTGACAATCGGTCTACCCCTTATTGCCAATTTGCCACCTTGGACCGTTCCAGCGATAACTTGGATTTGAATTTGGATACGAGATACTGCTGCATGCATGCATGCAAGCATGTATTTCGTCGAAGTCAGATCCTAGCCAATCCGATTGCGAAAAGGTGATCAAATCGGAATAACGGTAAGAATCCTCGAAATAAAGTCGATAAAACGTACCTTCATCGTGCTATTCGCGAATAGAAGAACTACTGTACCAACCACAGCGGAGGTTGACGAGTTCTTGGAGAACGACCTCGTGACAGGCTCGTGTAGTTGTCGCCTGGAAACCCCTCGGACATCAATGTTGCGTTGATGATTAAGATGTACCTCTGTGCTGCCCGAACTTGGCTCGAAGGAACCCCAGAGTTGCTTCGGATCCAACCTCGCGCGCCGTCAACCAGCGTACCCTACACCGTCACCCTGAACCCCGAGAAATCATGAGACGCTCTCACCTACTCCCTCGACAACCACCGGAGGACAACAATCCAACGAAAGCTCGTGTTGATGAAAGAGTCGTCGTAGACTCCTTGAGGGGAAAGGGCGCATATGACGGCATAGTATCAGACATGAGGAAAGTCGCAGGAATCTTGCTTGAGGTATTCCTGAAGTCAAGGTAAAAAAATGGCATTCTTTTACTGTGACTTCAGGAAGACAGCAAGCATAATCATACTGGTGCGTAAAAAGAGAAGAGGGGGCAGGGGATGGCACGCTGGCACGCTTGCAGTAATCATTGTGAAGTAAAAAATAAAAAGCAACTCAGCTTCTTTTACTCCGGCATTAAAAAAAACGCAACACCAGTCCAGCAGGAGGCATGCTGTCATTGATTTTCAATGGTTGGGGCGCTCAGAGACAACAGACGACAGTTCTGACTTGTATGACAGGACAGACAAGTGGCGACAGTGTGGCGACTGGCCAGATATCGGCCTTTACCGAGATTAGATAATAGATGACAAACGGCTAACAAACGGTTGGCTGATGAGATCGATGAAATACCGTGGCCGTCCGTACGATTGTTCAATTCGTCGCCGACAATTTCTAGTTTGTCATACAGTATGCAGCCATGTCCACCAATCCACTGTTGGCGGCATAATTGTTATATCACAATTAGTTGTTTTTCACTCTCGAACTACTGCACGGCTCAATCATCCGTCTTGGGCACTTGCAAATATGACAGAGTGAGTGAGTGCTGGAGGGGTATTTGCGCCGCCGAGTTATCCAAGTTTATGATGCGGTCTGAGAACAGTACGACTGGGTGGGCAAGAAGGTCGCCCCTTGCGCGTCTTTCATACTGTACGCCTTCGAAGAATTATTGTAAATTAGCTGGAAATTGGGGGATGATGTGGACGAAGGGTGGGCATGATGCATGAGGGAGTGAAGAGGACGATGCCAACGGTTCGGGGGCGATGGGGTGTATTCTCGAGACAGGTCACGAGATATCTGACCGCTCAAGGCACAAAGTGTGGGTTACCTATACTGTACTGTAGAGACTGCCAATGCAACTGCCCGACATCCGACGAGTCGAATAGCGCCAACGCCTATTACGTTCAATGATGCTATAAACGTTGACCTACTGTACTCGAAGACGGTGACCATGCATGAACGTAATCCGTACAAGATACCGCCAGATTTTGATTCTCTCGCGCACGCCTATCCCCCTCTACGACCCCAGTCCGTTTCGCTTCCCTCCTCCGCCATTGCTTTCCGTCTTATTGCGCATAGCATAACTCGCACGTCGGACAATGGGCTGCCCACAGTCGACTTTCACGACGAAACTGCCCAGAGGTCACCTAGGGCACCTTCGTTATTCCGTTTATCTCACATCTGTCATACAGACGGCTAACCCAAGCACTATTATATCGTGACTTTGACATACAACTGGAGATTCCGAGCGACAGGTTATGCCCTCCAGTGCCTAACAGGTGAGTTCTAGGGGGTCTCCGTGACCGTTGGGCCAGGGCCCTTACTCACATGGCAGAAACCCAGGCTCAACTACGTCCTGTGGTTACTAGACATTGTCTCACACACTTCCTCATCGGAACACCTCGCTCAAGTTCACGGAATTGATATGTAGCTCGCCGTATCCCCAGCCTTTTCTTTTGCGTTGAGCTATCTTTGCAGTGGGACGGGTGCATCGGCCATCTACCCTCTCATCGCCTGCCGTCTCTCTCCTAATTGGCATTTCGTTGCCACCGGTCAGTCGTATCACGTTTGGCTATGGTCCTCTCTCTCCCTGCTAACATGGATGCTAGATATTGACGGAGTGTCTCTCGTCTCAGCGCAGGCCAATATAGATCGTAATGGCCTCTCTGATCACATCACCCTTCTCCGCGCTGACCCTACGGGCCCCATCATGGTTCCGCTCATACAAAACACGGCTGCCTCGTGCGTCACGCGTACTAGCAAACATAACCGGAGTTTACCGGGGACCGTAGATTCGATTTCAGCATGTGTAATCCGCCATTTTATGCAAGCACGGAGGAGGCTACGCGGACCGCGGCCGCGAAGGAGCTCCTACCCAGCGCCGTCAGTTCACTTATTCCCACCATTTCCAAACAACATCTAAAGTATCACATCCTTCTTTTAGGTTTGCACCGGCGCCGACGTTGAGATGATCACACCAGGTGGCGAAGAGGCCTTCGTGAGCAAAATGGTGGATGAGAGTATCACGCATGGTCAACGCTGTCGGTACGTACTATCTTCTAGGATTGTCTCGTATCTCCCTGTTCGCGAGCCGTTTTTCACAGATGGTACACCTCCATGGTTGGCAAGCAGTCATCTTTGACAGCTCTCGTTACGCTCCTCCGCGCTCATTCAGTACGCTCCCGCGTACCTTGCACCCATCGAGTTTCACGCTGAGCCACAAATGCCCATTATAGATCACCAACTATGCTCTTACTGAGCTGGTTCAGGGTCACACCCGCCGCTGGGCGCTTGCCTGGTCCTTCACAGACACACGCCTTCCGGACGTACGTCCAAACCTAACACCCTACTCCCGTACCAGTCAGGTCTCGGTCTCGTCTTATCCTTTTTTCTCTAGGACATTGCGAGGCCAAGCGCACCCGCACTACGTCGCCTCCTTCCACCTCGAACGACGCATCTCCAGCCTCTTCGTATTGCGCCTCCTGCAGGGACGATACGGCACATTCTGAGCCCTCTGGCAGACGAGGCCGTATCCATCTCCGACGCGCCGGGTAACAAGGTTTGCGTTGTTGCCAGACAGGACACGTGGTCCCGCTCTGCACGACGCAAGGCACGCGCCGCCCTTCCCGATGTTGATCGGGAGAAACGAATGGAGGGCGGCGCGGAAGAGGAGGAGGGGACGAGCCAACGACAGGTACTACTCGTCGCGCATGTATGGGTCGAGGAGTGCATGGGCGACGCGCGCGAGAGTAAGGGGGTGCAACTGGTCGTTCAGTGGAAGCGGGGGCATGACGCGCAGGCTTTTGAGAGATTTGCGAGCCATGTTGGACGGAAGATGCGGGAGGTGACCGAAGCAGAGGTTGAAGCTTGATGGATGGGACCGTCTGACAACCCAGTTTTGGTCGAACCTTCGTTGTTCGTTTCTTCCTCAGGGTTGCGCGCGTACGTTGCGCATTCACCCGAGCGAGCACCCGAATCGTCCAGGGTCCTCCCACGTGAGATGATAATAGTTGGTAGTCCCGGTCGCTCTCGCATGGCATGGGGCGCTATAGTAATGTTTTCCCAACCCACTTTATCTTTAATCGTCGAGAAGTGTGGTCAAGCAATGCCAGTGAACATCATACCGGTTCCGATATGCACCTATAACCCGTCCGAGACAGATACAAGCTTTGTACAATCTGCTTTGAGTGTCAACAAGACAAGAAATTCCTGGTGACGAGGAGTACGATTCGGGTTCACCAGATAGGCGCTGCTGATTCATAATCGAGGGCAAGTCAAGAACGAAAGGCAGTGGTGGTGAATGCAAGTGCGGTCATCCGAAAACATATTCGTTAGCCGTTGTAGATGTTGTCTTCAGTTGAACGGTGAAATCCTGACGCCAGCGTGCATCCTCCGAACTCCGAAGCTAACCCGTAAGCGGTTAAACGGGCCGTTATGACGTCATCGTGCTGACAGTAGCTGACTGAATGGTGACGGTCACCCAATCGGGAAAGCGCCGTCCACAACGGCACAACGGCCATGAAAGCATTCGTCGTCTCGGAGTATGCTCACCCATCCAAAATACACCTCACTCACAACGCTCCAGAGCCCGTCCAGAAGCCAGGCTCAGATGAGCTTCTGATCGACGTGCACAGCGCTGGGCTCAACTTTTTCGACGTGCGCTTTCCCTGTCGGCGCTGTCACCGCGCCTTACCACATACATCTGACCATCAAAATAGATATTGCAGTGCCAGGGAAAATATCAGACGCAACCCCCGCGTCCGTTCGTACTGGGCGCCGAGTTTGCCGGAACCGTAGCTGCTGCGCCACCAGGGAGCCCGTACAAGCCTGGCGACCGTGTGTTTGGGGCTGCACAGGGTGCTTATGGCGAGCGAGTCGTCGCGCAGCGAGATTATGTGCTGCATCTACTGGATGTGCTTTCGTTCGACCAGGGCGCCGGTACGTGCAAGGAAAAACTATCCCGTGGTTTACAGTAGAAGCTTAATTGAGGACGTAACCGTACCCTACAGGGATCTTCATGACATACCCGACGAGTTACGAGGCGCTTGTGGGTCGCGCAAAACTGCAGACTGGTACGCACGCTAAACCAGTAATCGATGAAAATTCTCAATACTTCCTGCCGTACAGGTGAATGGTTACTAGTGTTGGCTGCTGCGGGAGGCGTTGGAATGGCTGCCGTCCAAATAGGCAAAGGTGTGCTGCCCTTTTTCTCCCTCCTCCCTCGTCGGACCGTTCTGATCCCTGGCATCCGCGTAGCGCTCGGGGCACACGTGATCGCCTGTGCATCTCCTTCCAAGCTGGACGTCGCGCGTTCGATGGGAGGTGCAGATTTTGTCGTCGACTACACGCAAGACGGTTGGCAGAAAGAGGTTTTGAAGATCACCGGTGGGCGCGGGGTTGACGTTGTCTTTGACCCAGTTGGTCGTATCAAAGGTGCAACTCCATTTACTGTTTGTTGCGGGGGTATTTTAAATGATTGATTGATTCTGTCCTTCCCCACAGACGCACTGAAATGTGTTGTGTGGGGCGGTCGTGCGCTGGTCGTTGGATTTGCAGGTGGCGAGATCGAGAAGGTAACGTGGTGTTATGTAGACCCGAACTCGGCTCGGCTCAACTGCGTTTCCGCAGTTACCCCTTAATTTAGTTCTTCTAAAGAACGTCTCGGTTATTGGCATCTACTGGGGTTCTTACCAAAGTGCGACACGTCATCTGTCTCCTTTTTCACTAAGTTCACCGTAACACCGCTTCTAGAGAACAAAACAACACGTGTGAGCGAGGTCTGGACGGAGCTTCTCGCGCTGTTCGCCTCCGGTCGTCTGAAACCAGTGGTGTTCAATGGTCGCTACACCCTGGGTACGCTGACCCAAGGGCTGCAAGACCTGGAGAATCGGAAGACATGGGGAAAGGTTGTAGTGCACGTACGGGAACCGTCTGCAAGGGGAAAGCTTTAGAGTGTAAGATCAAGAATGTGTAGTTCCGTTGAACCGTCAGTTGCCACTGGTAGGCCGCGGACGACGGCTGATTCCTTGGATCGAGGTTGGCGTATAAGCGCTATTGGGTGTGACGTACGTGGATGTGCATTGCTTGGGCCTGCTCGTCGTTTTGTCAATTGTAACGACCCCACCGCCATCATCCGCGATGCACATACTAACCCACGTTTCTACATTTGCCGCCTTCGTATTATTTTTGTTTCCTGTGCCCTGCCTTGCTCAGATCGAAGTCCCCCTCGCAGTCCCCCTCCCCCTCGAAGTTCGCTCCCCTTATCTCAACTTCTGGACGCGCCCGCCTTCCTCGAGTGGCAACACGACCACCAGCGCCAATCTATTCTTCGCTGAAGCGGTGCGCCACCTGAACCCCCCTTCTTCTGACGATCCACTTACATTTGAGTCGACTCCTTTGCATAGTTTTCCGGGCGTACCGCTTTACTTCGGATTGACGGTGTTACGCATTCGATCTTTGGACAACCCGCTCTTGCCAATTATTCGAATATCACCGGGTCCTTCATTACTCCTACTCGCACCATTTTCACCTTGGATATAGGGCCCGTAGAGGTTTCGGTGACATTCCTTAGCCCGATTGAAGTGCGTGTGCCGAGTCTCTCGTCAAGTATATGCGGTCCCTGACTACCGTCGTAGCCATACAACTGGGTTCGACAATCAATCCCTTTCACGTACATATCCTTTAACTTGAATGTGACGGATGGTAAACCTCACGATATACAATTATATGCCCATGTGCAGTCCGGTTGGTATGGTTCCCATTCTATACAGGCAATCATGTTGATTCCTTCTCTCAAGGGACTTTTTTCGCGACGGATTCGGTTCAGAATATAACATGGTCGACTGTTTCTACTGGCCAGAGTGTATTCGAGATGACCGAACTGCAGAACTCACAACCATTATTGGAAAATGTGAACGGACAGGCAGAATGGGGACAATTCTACTTTGCAACGGCTCAGGTGCGTTTTTTACTTGGTACTTATTTGCGTGTGGGCCTGAAATATATCTGTGGAACAGAGCGATGCTGTCACCTTTGGCGTCGGTTCTGTAAACTCGTTAATCAGTACCTTTTCTCATGATGGCGGCCTCTATACCATCCCGGTTACAGGATCCCTGACAGAAGGTTCCAGCAAGTTGGTGTACACATCCGGCATTATGGCATCATTCTGACAGTTTAACTAGCACTACAACTGCCTTCGCCTTTTCTCAAAATCTTAGTGTCGTCACTCAAAGTGCAACTACGGTCTTCGCTTTTGGCTTTATCCAAGATCCTGCGGTTCAATTCGTCGATACGAATGGTCAATCTCAGCGCCGCATTCCGTATTTCAAAACAAAGTACTCGACTCCTACAGATCTTGTAAGCTCATGCCCCCGACTCTAGTTACGCGTCGTAACTGAACTGATAAACCCCCAGATCGACGATTTTATTAGCGACTACATGGCCGCTTCGATACGGAGCCTTGAGTTAGAGTCCAATGTCTTCAACGACACTGCAAGATACCCGCATGACAATTATTCTACTCTTCTATCCCTGGTCACAAGATTAGTGTTTGCCTCGACTGTTTTAACTGTCGGGGAAACATCCGACGGCGCGCTCAATTCTACGGATGTTATTATGTTCATGAAGAACATTGGGGCGGCGTCAGCTACGTGCGTCCAGGCACCTCTCTAAGGTCAAGATCAGGATTTGACATACTGTATACGTCGAAAAGTAATCGTGTGAACCCCGTGGAGGTGCTGTATGCCGCGTTCCCCATGTTTTTGTACTTCGAACCAAACCTGGGTGGTTTGTTACTGGAGCCGTTGCTTCGTTACCAAGCCTGGCCGAATGCTACCCTGCCATATGCCGCTCGTGACGCAGGTAAGGTTTATCCTTTGGATTCACAGTACATCTTACGAATCCGTCATAAGGAACCTTATACCCGATCAGCTCAATCATCAGTGAAACCCATGACCAAGGTATCGAGCGTAAGGCAAATTAACCAGCTACCAGGCTAGTTTGTGTTCAGAAGATAATTTACCCAGAGACTGCGAATATTTTGTTAATGATCTACGCCCATGCTCGAACCAGCGGAGACATCACCCTCATCCAAAAGCATGTTGGTGTCCTTCTCGTCATATTTGATATTGGAGACTTATGCGGACTTTCGCAGATCTCTCGCATGAATAATTGGACAGAATTCCTTATCGGTGCAACCCTTTACACAGATCAGCAGTATGTTCCATTAGCCTAGTGTATCGCTGCTCACGGACCCACTGTTCTCAGGGAGTCCGCGAACCTCCTGAATATCAATAATCAGACTAACCTCGCGATCAAAGGCATAATAGCTATCAAAGCCATGTCGATTATGAGTGATGTCGCCGGGCAATCTACGACTTACTCGGTATGCGCATGATTTCTCCGAGTTTCAATTGTGCCGCCCCTGGTGACTGATCTCGTCCAGAGTACCGCAGACGCGTATTATGCTCAGTGGAAGAGCCATGCTTTATCACCGGACAATCATCTTCTTATTCAGTATGGGAACGAGTCGTCTTGGTCGTTGGGCGAGAACATGTTTGCGGATATGTGGTTGCAGACTGGTCTCATTAGTCAGGACGTGCGTGTTCGTTTATTCGTCGATTAGCAAACGAGGATTGCTCAGATGTTGCAACAGATATTCACCGCGCATGTGAACTTTCTGAAGACCGTGATCACTACCGCGGCATTCAACATCACGGAAACTGGCATACCATTGGACAGCCTGCGCATCAATAACGTGACTTCCAGTTCGAATCAATTTCTTTTTAGTCCCTCGTATGCAGGCGCGCACGCTAACCGCTCATGAATTTAGGTTCAAATATGTTCGCTGCTGGTTTTGCGGATACGGAATTACAGAAGATTATCCTGTCTAGTATGGAGGTCCATCCGTTGGCTGAAGATCTCTCCGTCGTTAACAACACGCTCACGTTATGGTCCCCAAGGTCCGTTTGTCCGGTCCACTTCCCTCGTTTCCGCCGCCTCATCGTCCTCATAACACAGCCCCAATCTGGGAGCCGCGTATGCTCCCCTCATACTAAAGTCAGTCTCCCCCCATCCAGACAAAAATCACCAACTTAACCCCCTCTTCCCTCCTCTAGCGTGCCGCTCCGCAACATCGTGCAGAACACGAGCGCCCGACACGGCTCGTCCACAAATCGCCAAATCGGCATCGCATTCGGTTCCGTCTTCGGCATAACCTTCCTCACCGGTCTGGTCATCTTCCTCTACTTGATCTACTACCAGCGTCTCCAAACCCGTGCCCGCGCGCGGACGCGGAAGCAGCCACTCAGCCTAAAGGAGCTAAAGGAGCTGTATTTGAACCGCGTGAGTCGTCGCAGGCTCAGTAATCAAACCCGCCCGGCGGGGGGTAGCAGGAGCAGTGAGACCGCGACGGATCCGTTTGCTATGATCGCACTCGATCTTATCCCGCCACTTGAACTGTCAAAAACGGGACCGATGTCAGTGTCGATGGGCGCGCATCGTGACAGTAGATGGAAGAACTTCGAGGATTACGGATACATGTGATTGATTGATTATTTGATTGATTGATTGATCGCGTGTATACGTAACCGGCTGGCGGTGGTGGTGTTCTCCTTTCATTTGTTTTGGGGGACTGACCTTTCACCCCCCTTTGTGTTGTGCCCTTGCCTTGGAGTCGTGTTTGTTTGACGCCAAGGTGGGAGTTTGTTATCGCTACTAGAGTAAGAGTAGGATATGCTTTCTAGTCTATTTGTACCGTGTATCGTGAATGCGCCGATGCCCCGTGTATTCTCAATCCACATACGTATGCATAGTATACAAATACCCTTCAGAAAACCCACTTGGATAGTTCCAATGTAGCTGGCGGACAGACAACGTTTCACCATGCCGAGACGTTTAGAGGGATACATCATCCCACCATTCGCGTCAAGTCAAGGAATTTCTAAAAAAACTCTATCGGGGGTTCGTCCATGGGTTACATACATATTGCTTTATCAGCCATGAAAAAAGATGTTGCAGAGAGAAGGAAGACAGAAAAAAGAAAGAGAGAAAAAAAGAAGAAAAAAAAGGGGAGGGGATGAAGACGAGAAAAGGCGGTGGGAGGGGCGATAAGGAACACCGCATGTGAGTAGGTAGGTAGTAAAGCAGCAAGTATGACAGTAGTAGTAGCAGAATAGACAGTGAGAAGTGGAGAAATAATGAATACGACGGGAGGGGGGAAGGGGGAGGGAGGAAGAGGAAAATAAATGGGAAAGAGAAAGAACGAAAGAGAGGGAGAGAGGACGACCGTGGATTCGCGTCAAGGAGGCGTTGGTGGTGGGGCATCCTCGTCCTCATCCTCATCCTCGTCTTCGTCGTCGTCGAGGCCGTGATCAGCCCACGAAAGCTGTCGTCGACGCACTTCAATAGGTTGCTCGCCACCGCTCCCATCATCATCATCTTCCTCTTCCTCTTCCTCCTCCTCTCCATATACGTCCTTCCCTCTCCTCGAACCCATAGGATGCGAAGGCCGCGCGCCATATCCCGCCCAACCATCGTCTACGTCCACATCGTCCTCATCCTGGTGGTAGTGCGGGTAATCCTGGCCATGGCCGTGTTGCCGGAAGACGCTGTGAACCGCCGGCATCGTGGTGGGAATAATGACGCGCGGACGAACGATCTCTTCCGAATTACGCGCAAAGAAGCTGTCCGAGTCGCCGTCGGAAGGATCGCCTTCTCCTTCACCATCGCCTTCACCCTCGTCTTTACCAGATTGGCATTCCTCCGAGCCAAAGGAAGATGAAAGTTGCATGATAGAGCGCGGCGCGTTGGTGTCGATGTGGCGTGGATGCGGATGAGGGTATGGATGTGGATTCCATCTACTGTGGCTGCTACTGCTTCCACCACCCATCATGACTACTCCAAACCCAGATCCATGAGAACCGTGCGAACCCGAAGCCAATCCGGTTGTCAAAGGCGGGGCCGCCGATGACGACGACGACGATGCTGGCAATTGGCGACACAATGCGTCCTGAGTATAAAGATTTCCATATGGCTGTATGCAGCTGGAACTAGAACCCGCTACGGCGAGTGCGAGAGCACCAGCACTACCGCTTGGCGTGAGTGGCAGAGGGCCGGTAGCGACGCCTCCCGCGCCGACGACGACGACATCCGGATCAAGAGGTTCATCATGGTCGCCAGCGCCGGAATGCATGCTCGCGACCTCCTGTTGCGCACGCTGGAGTCTTCTATACTCTCCCACGTCGCCCCAACTCGATGCACGCATCGCCGGCGTTGCATCGTCGTCCCCGTCGCCGCCCGCGACGAGCGCCGGCGAGGCTACTGCTGGAAAAGACGCGGGTGCCCCGCCTGATGTCGATGGCGGAAGGGCGGCGCGGGATAGCTCACGGCTGATGGACATGGATGGTGTCACGGGTACCGAGGTTGTCGCGGAGGCCGAGGCGGGTGTGGATGGTTGCGTATCACCTCGGCGCCAACGTAGAGAGGAAAGGGAAAAACGGCTGCGTGGGCGCGGTTCATCGGCGGCAGTGGTTGTGGTAGGGCTCAAAGAATGCACAGAGGGGGCCGACCGCTCGGGGCCGGTGAGAAGCGAAGCTGAGCCGCGCCGTCGCTGAAGGTTCTTGTTTACTTGCGTACTACCGCTAGAAGAAGCCCGCGCGCGCGTGTCGGATGACTTTGATCGAGGCGGGCTGGATATGTTGGCCACGGGACGAGGTCTACGAGAATTGGAGGCCATTGGCGGATGTGTTTCTCCCCGAGAGTGACGAGTCCTTTCTCGGGACTTGCCTGAGGACCGCGCTGTACGGGAGTTGGACGCTTGCGCCGGCTGCTGAGATGAATCCTTCTCGATGCTATACCGGCTCATGTCGATGGAGGGCAACGACCGTACGCCAACGTCCTCCGAGTCAGAATGGCCACCTGCAGAGCGGAAGGAGCGCTGGGGGCGCACGGTGCGCAGGAGCGATGTGAGACGATTGGTCAGTCGCTGACGCCAGCGGAAGCGCATGGGCGAAACGGCATCAGAGATCGCGTCCTCTGTGATGGTGGTGACGAGCTTGCTGTTCGGAAGGGTCTCTCTTACCCAGCGGTCGCGGTCTGGAATGTCGCGGAGGAACCATCGGTGGCGCTGGAAACAGGAGTTAGATCCGCGCAAGTGAAAAAAAAAACCTAAAGGGGCTACCTTGACCTCATCGAGGGTGATTCGTTTGTTCATATCTTTCTCAAGCAACCGCTCGAGCAGCTTAATAATCTCCCCACCTTCGGAGCATGGCTTGTCATTGGGACAGTCGTGCTGTCGGCCCTCTGTGGGGATGTGATCCAGGCCCATGCACGCCTCTACATCCCAGTCCTGCGTGCAAATGACGCCATAGAGGGCAAATTCGTGGTTGCTCTCCACTCGAAAAGGGGTCCTGCCAAACAAGAGACAGTATAGGGTCACGCCCAGTGCCCAGACATCGATCGCTTTCGTGATGGGTGGTCTATGAGGCGCCGGTGCCTGAAGTGTCGTCGCAGAATTGGAGTCTGTCGCCACGAGAGGGCCTGAGGAGGAAGATGGAGGTATCTCCGTCCCAAAGTCATAGACGACTTCTGGTGCGAGGAAGGAAGGTGTCCCGGCCGTCTTACAAAGTTCGGAATCGTCGAAAAGGAATTGTAGGTCGCCGTCTGGGTTGGTCGTAGCCGCTCGAGAGCCTGGCTTATTACTCCCAGATCCAGCCAGCCGCTGTGCCGCTGATATGTGAGCGACGCCGAAATCGGTAATCTTCACTGTGCGACGGTCGGATGTCCACATGAGGTTAGCGGGTTTGATGTCGCGGTGAATGATGCCCTGGAAGTGGACTAATGCGACAAACGGTTGATGCCGCGGCAAGATATGAGAGAAAGGATCACGAACGGTACTCTAGGCCGAGGATGACGTCTCTACAGATTCTCCTCGACTGATCTACCCGCAGGACTGGATTGCCCTCCGAATCACGCCACTTGATTTCGCCGCCGCCGAGGAACTCCATCACTGTGATAGAGTCAGCGACCTAACGACAGGAATCAACCAGTATAGACACGCATAGTATGGCACAAAAGCCAGCGCAGAGAACGAAAAATGGTGGCAAAAAGGGGGGATGGGGGTAGAAGCGAAACTGAAACAAACTGACCCATGTAGACCTTTTGGTACAGCTTATCATCTATGACTTCTAGCAAGCGTACGACGTGAGGATGGCGACAGAGTTTCATGACTGCGATCTCTTTTTTGATTTTGTATTCTTGGCTGCCAAGGTTGTCGGTGACGGGCAGGTGAGGCCCCGAGCGAGGGATTCTCTTTCTCTTGAGCTGGTTGAGCCTGTCGGCGCGGGGGTTGTGGCGCGACACGACTTTGATAGCCTGAGAGAGAAAGAACGCAGGGGGCGCACAGTACCAACATTCGTTGGGGAAGTAGGCATGTACGTAGGACGAAAATGGAGAGGTGGAGAAGGATCAAAGAGGTGGGGGTAGGGGGTGTAGTGAGATGAAAAGAAGTGAAAAAGAGGGCAGTGGGAAGACGCACGACTTCATGGTTGTCCTGAGCGAGATCCAAACATCTGTAGACGGTGCCGTGTTGGCCCTTGCCCACGGAGGGGCCGCGAAGGTAGTGGTTCAATATGACACCCCTGCTGAGGTGATTGCCATCGCCACCACTGGGGGCCCTACCTTGGCGTACCGTGTGGGTGATGCGCACATCTGCGGCGGGGTCAAAGGGAGGGCAGCTCATGACCTGTAGATCGGCCGTGTCCATCGTGTTGAAAGCATGAAAGGAAAAGAGAAAGAGAGAGAAGAGGCGGCGTATATGCGAGAGAGAGAGGGAGAGAGCGCGCAGGTGGTGAGGGAGGGAGCAAAAAGAATCGTATTTGTGTTTTTTTACAGCTTAGGGCATCACGCTCACGCTCGCTCACAATCGCTTGGTAAAAGTACTACAATACACTTTCATCAACGGGCGCACACACAACGATCCTCTTCTTTGATCCTGGACATGACCTGTATGCGCCGCCCTCTGTCAGCCTTTCAATTGAAAGGGGGAGAAAGATAGTGCGAAGCGCGTCCAGAGGGAAACGACCCTTAAATGACACTGACATAAAACGGTGGACCGTTCATTTAATCCAGTGCGATCCTCACACCCCCTTATCTCATCGCCTCCCCGGAAAATAATATATACTCACCGATTCAACGTGTTTCCCACATCCCTATACAGTGCGTTGAGATAAGGAAAACAATCGGAAGCGGTGTGCACTTACCCCCCAGGTCGTCTTGCCACATTTATCACATTTGATTGCGTAACAGGCATCCACGGGTGTCTCTTCCACGATGTTATACATGACAGAGGGGGTGTTGAATGAATTGAGGGTAGGGACAATGGCTGGTCGGGCCAGATCAATATGAAGCTTAGTTGAATGATGGAAAAGGGCGACAGACTCACTCACGTCTCGCCTGTGTTGACAGAACAGAAGAAACGAGTGTCAAGTCGACTCTTTCTTTATCTTAATCCGAAATGCCCGTTGATTGGCGCCCTCCAAACTTTTTCACTTTATCGCACTCTACCCCCAAAAGGCCAAGCATCCTTTATGGCAACAACGATCCGAGTCGCCTCTCGTACAAATCTCATCCTTTCCTCTCTATACGCGCTCTCCACCTTGCGCTCACCCTGACAGAAGCCAGCTGCGCTTCTTCCCTTTCCGTACGTCGCTGCTGCAATTTACGTGAAACGCCTCGCCGCGCCCTCCCACGACAAACCGACCGAGCACCCCAAAACTCCCAAAAAGTATTCATCGACCCGACACTTTGGTTATCTGTCATGTCTTTTGTCACTGACTTTTCGCACGCATGCGCAGCACTTGCCGGGGCCCTAACAAACCAGCGGCCCCTCAGAAGAAAGTCCACAAGGAAAGATGTACCAAGAAGGAAATAATTTCATCGAAGATGAGATCTCTTATCTGGATGAAGTTCCCAGAGGCATGTGACCATGGGAATATCACATGACCTCACAGTCAGCATCAATGACACTTGCAAAAGTCTCCAATGCCCAACTTACCGAATACCCCGCGGTCCGACTGGCACCCAGTAGCCCCAGACACATCAAACCAACATTAGAAGACTATGTATATTTTTTGGCGCTATTTTGAGTGGCATCTAGAACACAGTGACGCAACGCAGAGAGATTCGACTGTATGTCTGCCTTCTTTTCACGGAAGCAGTGGCGCGCGCTCCGATCGCGAGTCGCCATCATTACCGTTGCTAACTACCGCCCCCTGCAATAACAACTGCTTCACAAAACCCGTAAGGACGACCCATACACGCCGCATGGAGCCGACGGCGACCCGTGCGGCATGGCTGCCAGCACGGCGGAACGGGTGATGACGCGCATAGATGCGATCGCTACGAATACGATGTTCCGAGTCGACGCAAATGTATAGCGTAAAGAGCGCCACGATGATGCACGACAGCGCGCTCGACGCCGACAACATGAACATGATTATCATCTGCAATCGTGCGGCTTGCGCTACGTCCGCGCCGCCCAGGATCGCGCCCGTCATCGTACCAGGGATAGAGATGATACCTATCACGCTGCAGAAAGGCGAGTAAGCTGGGCGGGCAGGACGCGCTGGTTGGTTGTTTGTTTTACCTCATTTGGTTGATGGTTGGCATCAGGGCGAGACGCAGCGATTCGATCGCGAGCGGACGACAAGCCTCGAAGCGCGAAGCACCAAACGCGAGAAGTGTTTCCGTCTTGTCGCGGTTTTCGCTGCAGCAACCCGCAGAATTGGCAACGCGTTCAGTCGGAGTGGCAGGGAGAGCTAGAACGCGCTCACTCGAGTTCTTTCAGGAGAAAGCTCAGCAGTACTAAAACGCCCGCTATTGAGTTCCCGCACTGCATACCCACGATGGGGACTACAATATGTGCCACCACACACATGCAATGGTACGAGGTAGGAGTTGTTGAGGTGGGTCGTCAGTTCTCTGCGAATAAAAATCTGGGAAGAAAAAGGCACCGGTACTGACTGAATTGCATTGGTGTCCAAAACGGAAACACGCGCATCGAGAATTGTAACCCAAGGATAGTCACCGGGATCGTCGAGGCTACCATCGCGACGAACACGACACGAAACTTAACAAAGGCGAAAAGGAATTCGTATACTCTCGACAGAGCACAATGGACGCATAAGACATACGCACCATATCTTTACACCTCCTCTTGGCCTTGATCACGACTTATTTCATCACCGGTCCGCGTGGATCAGCCACAGAGAAGTGGACAATGACGAGACAACGCACACACCGACTTCGAACGTGCCGATCAAGTTCAGCAAGACTTATAAAATCAATCTTAAAAGTCAACGTACCGCCCGCCAAGAACGCGACAATAGCATACTTACATGCAATTCCCGCAATCGCCCAAATATTCTTCGCAGCGAACACCTGCTGCAATATCGTTGCCACAAGGGTGAGCTGCACGACGCATCGCAGCGAAGCAACCACGAGGGACGTGCCAAGGTGCAGCTGAAGCACTTGGGAGACCACCGAATTAAACACGATAAAGGTGAGGCCGAAACCGACGTGGGACCAGTCAAGGTCCGCGACTGGGTCTTTTGGGAACGAGTCCATGTCGGTCGGTCTGCCTGTGATACCTCTTTCTTCTTTCTTCTTTTACCCTTGATTGGTGTGCGATAGGGTGGAGGAAGAGAAGCGCGTTAAAAGGAAAATAAGGTTGAAGACTGCGCTTTTGGAAACATCTTTTTTTTGTGGATCCCGTCAGCATGGCCACAGGTGTTGCAGGTAAGTTACGTGATAAGGACGAAGTCAGGTGCAGTGTCTACAATAGGCACTCAAGGTACTACAGTATGTTTTTGCATCCGCCACTCTTCACCTCTTGCATTCTATTAGCCTCAGACACAACCAACTAATATTAGACAACATTGTATTTTTTGCGCTATTTCGAGTGACATCTAGATTCTACATAGTAAACTCAGGCCATGGGTTAAGAGGGCTTCGGACTGGTCTCCTTCAAGGGAGCAGTGGTGCGCGCTCCGATCGCGGGTCGATGCTATGGCCATCATTACCGTTGTTAACTACCACCCCCTCCAGACACAATTGCTTCACCGAGCCCGAAAGGGTGATCCAAGCTCGCCGCATGGAGCCGACGACGGCCCGGACAGCACTGCTGCCAGCGCGGCGGAACGGGTGAGGCCGCGTATAGATGCGATCGCCACGGATACGATGTTGCGAGTCGACGCACACGTACAGCGTGAAGAGCGTCATGATGATGCACGACAGCGCGTTCGACGCCGATATCATGAACATGATTATCATCTGCAATCGCGCCGCTTGATTTACGTTGGCGCCGCCCAGGATCGCGCCCGTCATCATACCCGGGATAGAGATAAGGCCCATCACGCTGCAATGTATGCGATGAGCGAGGTGGGAACAGGAGTGGGCGGGACGCGCCGTTTGTTTACCTCATTTGGTTGATGGTTGGCATCAGGGCGAGACTGAGTGATTCGACCGCGAGCGGACGACAAGCCTCAAAACGCGATGCACCGAACGCGAGGAGCGTTTCCGTCTTGTCGTGGTTCTCCCTGTAGCAGTCCGTGGAATCAGCAACGCGTCCAGCGTAATGGAAGATGCAACAGCGAGATCAAAAATGGCTCACTCCAGTTCCTTCAAAATAGAGCTCAGCACTATTAAAACGCCCACCACTGCGTTTCCGCACAGCATACCCACGACGGGGACTACGTGCCAAACACACACGAGTAGGAGATAGGTAGGCCAGATCCCATCAATAGTCACCAGTTCTTTGTAAATAAAAACTCCGGAAGAAAGGGGAACGGGGAAAACGGCATCGGTACTGACTGAATTGTTCTGGTGTCCAAAACGGGAAGACGCTCATCGCGAATCGTACCCCTAGGATAGACACCGGGATCGTCGAAACCACCAACGCGATGAAGACGGTACGGAACTTGACAAAAGCGAAGAGGAATTCAAAATATTCTCGGCAGGAGCACAATGAACAGGGAACAAGACATACGCACCATATCCTTATATCTCCTCTGGGCCTTGATCACGACTTGTTTCGCCAGCAGCCCACGTGAATCAGCCAAAGAGAAGTGGGCAGTGATGAGATAACGCACACACCGACTTCGAACGTGCCGAGTATGTTCAGCAAGACTTGGGGGGTCCAACATAAAAGTCAAGCTGCCGCCCGCCAAGGATGCAACAACAGCGTACTTACATGCAATTCCCGTAACCGCCCAAATACTCTTGGCTGCGAACACCCGCTGCAGGACAGTTGCCACAAGTGTGAGCTGCACGACGCAGCGCAGCGCAGCGACCACGAGCGAAGCCCCAAGGCGGAGCTGAAGTGCTTGGGAAATCACCGCATTAAACGCGATAAAGGTGAGGCCGAAGCCGACGTGGGACCAGCCAAGGTCCGCGACTGGGTCATTTGGTATCGGGTCCATTGTGTGTCTGTTTGTGAGATCTCTTTCTTTCTCCCTTAGTTGGTGGGTGATAAGGCGGAATGAGAGAAGTGTGCTAAAGAACGGAGGTTGAAAAGGACGCTCTGCTAGGCTATGTCAGCAAGGACACACGAGTTATGCAGGTACTGTACGGGATAAGCGGACAAAGTCAAGTGCAACGCCTCAAGATCTTAAGCTTCTCAAGTACTGTACAGTTCCGCAACTGGTCTGCAATCCTGAACTATGGACTTGTTATGACATCGACAAGACCATGGTTCAGCGAGAAAAGAAAAGCAGACGACGAGATCGTCGCCCACCATAAAAATTCTTGAGCACAAGATGGAATTACATGTAAAAAAGACGAGTGGAAGGGGGTGGGAATATGAGAAAATTGTCGTACGTACGCACCAAAAACCTGATGTATTTTTACAGTACAGTACAGGTGCAGTTCTTTGGCAACGACTGTCTCGTTCCTCGGTATCTTCAATCTTCCCTCGAGAGCAGAAGGGGGATGGAAAAAGAGATGGAGTGATTTATGGTATGTACCTCAGCTGCTGCGCATGTCATCATCCACAGGCAAATTGACACCGTTCCTTGTGCGCATCGAGGTAGTGGTGTCATGAGATCAATCTAGGCCACAGTTTTTCCCATCAAGACCCATGACACCTCCTGCTTCAAGGGGTTGCACCGCCTCACTCCAGGTGAAATTCGCATACCCGAGCCCACATCACATGTCCGCATTTGGTCGGATCGTTGTTGCAAGGTGATAGTGGCACAACGGTTCTTTATTCGCTCGCACATGCTTAGTTTTACCCAAAAGTGACTCGGAAAAGAAAATTGTGTAAGGCGCGTGGCGGTATATGGAGGGACTGGTTGCCCCCTCGATGCCCACATGTCGCGCTGTCGACCGGGAGAGGTGGCAAGATTTTTTTTTACGAGAGCATTCCGCGCACCTCCCGGGAGCTCAAGAAGCAGGGGCATGGCTGACCTTCAAGTTGAATCCGGTTCTACTGTGGGTGGTTACTACACAGTAATCACTGGCTTCACTGATTTATGACTTGCGTTAGGCCACGCCGCTGTCTCGAGGATCATGCATCATGGATCCCGGTTGGATTATGTTAGTCCATCCAAGGCGTAACCTGTGGTACATCAGTACGCGTGATGTCAGGGCCCCGTTTTGAAGAGCACGGCGGCGGCAGGGATATGAATCTAAACAGACCAGGTATGTGCGCGCGATTGCAGCGTGTTAGGGGGCATGCGGAGGCCTCAGAAGTTATTGTATTTTACATTCATACTAGCTGAGAATGCTCACGGAATGCTACGGCATGCGCCCCGGAATCGTGAAGTTAGCACCAACGCGCAGAGCGGCGGCGTGTTGAGAACACCCCACAACGTGTTGTCTAGTACGCGTGCCAGCGGCATCATGTGTTACAATAACAGGTGCTAACCAGAAGCGAGGGTAAGGCCAGTAACGCGTAGTTGTAATGCCCCGGCCTCAAAGACCTACAAGGAGAGCACACGAGCAATCTTGCAGTTCACCCACAATTCTGGCAACGGATTTACCATTTCTACAGAAGTGGGGTGAAGCTTGTGAAGCCTTGGACGGCGCTTGCACAGTCTGCCAGCGTCAATCAACCCAGCTGTACGACAGATCTGCAACGAGGCAGATTTTAGATCTCATCTTTACAGTACAGTACCTGTTACTGTACTCCCGCTCCTAAGTTGCCCCACTCCTTTCCGCCAGCACAGCACTTAGGGGTGTTGGCCAAACGATAGTACCTGACTTGACAAGCTCCTCATCCGACTCCATCGCGCTCCATGCAGTCTTCAGCACCTTTGGTAATTGGACCTGCCCTCCCATAGATGCTAACCCTTTCGCCCAAGAGCGGCGTCAAAGAATCTGATGTGATAAATCGCAGCCAAGGGTGCAGCTCCGACAGCATCGGCGAATTTGCCTCAGAAAATTGTTCCGTGAGGGGGACACAAGTTGCCAAGCCAGGGCTCGAGCGAGTCACCAAACCGCGTTTCAGCAAAGTCTAGCGTGGGATTGGCCAATCGGAAGGAGCCTAGACGCGCGGCCGCCGTGAGGCCAGCAGCGAGGTTGGCGCATGTTGCCGCTTCGGCTCCGCACTGCTCCGAACCCTATGGCCGAGTTTTCTCTCGGTACAAAAGACCTCGGGAACCACACTTTTTTTTGTTCCCCCATACCTGACTGACCTACGCAATCGTTCCGTCTCCATTCAACTCTCTCACAACATATTGTTATTGTAACATGTCTCAGGTGTGTGGCAATCCATATGTTCCCTCCGACTTGCACCCGGAGCTGACATCAGCCATGATATGATAGATCGATATTGAACTTGCAGCACTCCTCAGTTCACTGAGCTTCGAGCACCCCATTCCTGTACGTGGTAGTCAATTCCACGCCCGTCTGACAACTCTTAATTTTGTCCACGACAGCATGCCAGTCTTCCAGCTACGTCGTCCGACATGGACGAAGATAGGGGTTATCAGGTATGTTGATCACTATCTCCCCTCAACCCAAGTTTTCCCACTCAACATCGCATCCGCAGTCAGACTCCACAGACATCTCAACTTCCTCAGTCGCGCAGGCGCGGCCGTCTCCCTGTCCGTGTGCGATCCTTCAGGCCTTCGCATGTTATCACGGCGGGTCTGTCGATGCGGCGCAGACCATCGGGGATGCCGAGCTCTCGCAGCTCGTATTCATGCATCGCGAAGCGTTCTTGGCGTGCCCGTCGGCACACACCGGTTGTTCTGCGAGCTTCAAGGGGCTTGCGTCTCTCTTGGAGAGGCGGATACAGCAGCCCGCGGGCGGGAGCTTAGGCATGGATGCGGTGGGTATGCTTCGCACGGAGGCGTGGTTGTTGTCTGGGTGGGGCGCCTAGATTGGAAGGGAGGGGTGGTGGTCAGTGGGATATTTTTATCGTGCCTCAGCATCCAATCCAATTGTAGCATAACCATTTAATAAAGTAATCGATGCTACGTCTCGTAGTGTCGGACTGCGGGCAGGTTCAGTCTCCCTTGTAGGAATGTGTGTGGGAAAGGACATAGACGGTAATCCAAGTGCCGCGTTTGTCGCAATCGAGTGACATCAGCGATTGATATCGTTGTGCTCTCTAATATCCGACCCTTTACCAATGCTACCCTCGCAGTGATGACACCGAAATTAGCCTGTGTCCCATAATAACTCGTACTACCATCGCATATAGAAACAACCAAGAATAGTCCAACCCTCGCAGAAGAAGGCTTGCTGCTGCTGCGCGTCCGCCCTTCACGAATAACGCCGCCTCGCTCCACGGCTCGCTGAGTACCAACATGTTATCAGAGGTAATATTTTACCCAAGGGACAGTGTTGGCGCCGCGTACTGCATCTTCTTTGCAGGCTAAAGCTGTTGGCGAGCACGGCTTTATCATGACACCTCTTGCCTCGCGAAGACCAGCGAGGCACGCCTCTTCTTAATCGAGTCGAAGACGGACGCGATGCAGTTCCTCCTTTGGTCCATCGAGATCTTTGACGCGAAAGACCACGATTGGTCAGACCTGAATGACATCATCTGGCACAGCTCGCTTCAGACGCGCAGCGGGGTGCGCTCAGATGGCGACTTGATGACTTGGCGCGGCGGAGCCGCCGTTTCCCAGTCCTCACTAGCCGCGCCCGTCTCACGATGCTGATGATGGCCAGGACGACGGCGCCGCTGCAGGCACGGCGGAGGGCGCGAGGAGGCGCATCGACACGGTCCGAGCTCACAGATGCGGTACTCCGAATCGATGACTCCGCCCACAGCACGGCACCAAGTGCGTGACGACGAAGCACGAGAGCGCGCTCGACTTGGCGACCATGAACATGATGGACTATCTGAAACCGTCGCGTGACGCCTGCTCAGCGTCGTCCTGGCCATCAAGGGTCGGGCACATCATCATGCTTATTACGTTGACACGAGGAAACGATGGCTGGAGGCTGACCGAAGGTGAGACTGAGAGGCATGCTTACTCACCTCAATTAATGGACAGTTGGCGCCAAGCCAAGGCGCAATGCCTCAACTGCAAGCGGACGACAGGCGCAGGCTTCAGGGCGTGATGCGCCAGGGAGAGGGAGCATCTCCGCCTAGATGCAGTTTGCCCTGCGGAAACAGCGCACTCGAGTTCTTTTTGGATATGACCTGCCGTGGTTGCGTTCCCACGTTGGGGGTTGCATTTCAACATACTGTATACATCAGTGCTCCGGAGATTAAAAAAAGGGATACGGGATGATGACTAACGGTACTGTCCTGATTTCCAAACGGGACTTCATCCATTGCGAAGCGCACTCTTATAGGTAGAAGACATCAACATGGCAGTGCCACTGAGAACGAAGTAGACTGAAAAGGCAAGGCAAGGGAGAGTAAGTTCGTCTCATACATCCGGACGGAGACATGATGGATACACGCACCATTTGGTGACATCTTCTCTCGGCCCTGATCGATGCCTGATCCACCTCTGTGACGCAAGTACGTGTTAGCCATGAGGAGCGCGTGGATAGTTGTGGGGATAGCATATAAATTAGTTTTTACGAGAAGATAGTGACCTGACCGTTAGTGATAGCAGGCCGACCGTTAGTGATGGCGGCCTGCTATCACTAACGGTCAGGGCACTATCCATGCCACGTTCGAAATTGGTGCGTAGCACGATCCCTTCTCCGACTAATCACAGGGGCCGATTTCGAAAGTACCTGGGCCATGGAGTGCAGTGCAGCGATCATGAGCGAAGAACCGACGCTGAGTTGCAATACTTGCGAGATCACCAAGCTGAATGACACAAATACAAAGGCAGGGGTCACATGGGACTAGCGAAGGTACAAGACCTGGTTTGTTGGTGACATGCATGGACTATGTTCTCTTGGTAGGCCTAAAATAGAAGCAGCAGGGTTGTGGTGGGATCGTCGGGACGCGCCGACAAACTTGCCAGCTAAGTGGGCGGTGGGCTCTGCTGAGCTTGACTCGATGTGATCTGTGATCCTTTGTCTATTTTCACGGAGAGAACATACCGTAATAGAATATCAATAATTTTTGTTGGGGTGAGAGAGATCATGGTGGGGGGGGGGACCTATATGCCTTCTCCGCGAGTAGTAGGCAGCCGAGCCTGTGCCCTCTCCAGCGTATAGTATATTCGAATATTTGAGTTACTGAGTGAAGATGCTCTGTGCTAAACTGGGCATTGAATGTCGGACTATTGCAGAGGGATGATCGATGAAGATTGCAACAGTATTCATTCCATCCGCCATAGTCAGCCGTCCGACACACAGAATGGTCTGTATTTCGGCTAGTGAAAGCCAGTCCGGAGAAAAAGCAGTAGAGGGATAGCTTGTCTCTGATGTACCGTCCGAGTCCCCGCGATGCCTGGACCATATCAGTGGCCGCCGCGGCCGCGGTTGCAGGCACTCCACATCAGATAAACCGGAAAGGCCCGAAAGTAGGCCAGTGACATGCATGATCTTCTGCCGTCAACAGATGGAAATCTGTTAAAATCGATGACTCTGGGCGAGTAGGAGATGATGGAGGGCAGTGGGCGGTGAGTCTTGGGTGAATCCGATGATGGGGGATGGGCCGGATGGCAGGGAGACTTGATGACGGGCACACATTTGAGCGGGGCTATTTGGGATTTTGTTAGTTGATTACTGTAATGCAGAAGATGAATTTCTTTGACATACGGCTGAGAGCTCATCGACAGGGATTCAGCGTTGTGGGCAGAAGACTGTTGCCGGGCCGTTATCGTCCTCACGGCCCAGTGACGACGCTCACGTGTTCAAAGACGTAATCACCGAACGCCCGTGTCTCTTCCTCGTTTTCAATACAGTAACCCTGGCGGTGATGGACCTTCCTGGCATTGTGATGGCGGACTTTCCGTCGTAGTTTCCGAGCCTCGGGAATGGTGTCCGCTGGAGCGGTAGCCTTATTCAGTTTGGGCGCATCTTGGCATGGCATCTGCCATTGACCTTTCAGGTTGAAGCTTCAACTTGAAGCTTGAAGCTTGAAGCCTCGGACGCACACACATCCGGGCCCACCTTGGTTATTGGCGAAGTTTTATAAGCTGCCTGACGATCGACCGACGTCCTCGGCGCCCATCATCCAACGCCCGGACATTGTCAACCCGCTCACATACAGCACGAAGACGCAACCTGTGTGCGCCGTCCGGGCTTCCACGCCACCGCCACCGCCACCGCCAATGCCTCCTCTTCTTCTCCAACGCAGACCGAATTTTTACCGAATAACACACCTCCCTCTCCGAGCTCACCCCCGCCAAGCGCAAACGGCCGGTGAATGGACCGGGACGACGACGGATTGCCTTTCTGTCTATACGAGACATCAAGGTTGTTCGACATTTAACATAATGACGTTCGCGCTTTTTGTGTTAATTCCTCCAGGGCACTTAGATCTGCCGTCGGATCATCATGCTGCGCAACACGTTGTCTCTCATGGAACGAGACCAGGTATGACAATTTCAGTTAGAGTTAGTTAATAGCCTTTGACGGTGTCACCCTCAGGCTCTATGGGTACTGTACTGTACTGCAGAAAAAGGCCTCATGGCAAGGGAATGAGGCCAGCTAACGGATATGCGGCACTAGTAGCACCGTACAATGCCTTTCCGGCCCTTTTTTTGTTCATACCGAATGAACACGCATTGGCCATGCTTTTCGCGCGCGCGCGGGGGGGGGGGGGTGTGCATCATCTTGACGATAGTTCCCTCCAAGTGATTTGTCACTCGTGCCTCAGATTCAAGCTTTCGTAAATTAGTCTAATAAGCAACTACATGGTACCGCGAAAGCAACGATAACTACGATACCAGCACTGGCTATGACGCCGTCAGCTAGAGCGATATGGGAAAGAGATGTATAGTTATATACGCAATGTTCGTGGAGGATGAAATATGGTCCATCCAACTTGCGTTGGGCAAGCTGTAGTGTACGTATTTTGTGGTGTTTCTTGAACTGCGACGCTTTTGAAAGCCGTACTACGGCCGTTTGTTATTGAGGAAACACGTAGTTCTAGCTTGAGTTTTCAGGTGGGGGCTCGGACAAATGCGCGCTTTGATCGCTGGCACGAAGGTATCCTGGATCTGGACCTGCAGCTCGAAAGAAATATGTGATGATGCTACCATGTCACAAAGCGTAGACCTCATGACGATTCCAATCATTAAGTACGCCGTCAGGATCACCTAATATATGGCTACGTTGCCTTCATTTGACGACGCTACATGCAATCAGATAAAGGAGATCAAATCACGATGATGCCAAGGGACAACGAGTACAAAGGAAATAGTGGGAGGTGAGTAGTAGACAACACGGAACGTTATTGGGAGAGATTTTTGAAAGCGGAGGGCACTTATCGTACATTACAGTAAACTCTAAGACCCAGTTTCGCATAATCATGTCTCGTTCCCACTTTCCCAGTTGGAAAGGGGAGAAACAGTTATAGGGCGGCCGGAGAGCTGTCGTGCAGCAATGAACTTCTCAATGCCTTCCTGGACAGGTTTCCATGGCTGGATCCCCTCCAAGAAGATATTCTCCAAGGCGGGCAACACTTCTGTTATTCTTCCCCCGACGAGTTCTTGCAGGGCAGGTGCGATACGTGACGCAATTTCTTCGGATAGGCAGAGACTCTTTACGGCGGTAAATGGGCGTAATACACCCAGCCATAGCGTATCCTCGATATCATCTGGCCAATCTGGTTGTAGATATGGATTCTCGTAGATGTAGAGGTCTTCCGACTCGGAAACGGGAGGCAAGCACAAGGTACAGACCTGCTCCAGAAGCAAAAGTTGGAAGTCCAACTCTCTACATGGGATTTTCACATTGAGTTCTTTGTAGCCAGAAGTCTGTGATATGAGCTTGATCCCAACTCCGTCAACCTGAATGGAAACATGAGCTTTTTTGAGTACATCCAACGTTGATGTACGACTGATGAATTGGATGAATTGTTGCGCGTCGAATACGTCTTGATCGAAAAATGCTACATCCAAATTGTTGAGACAAGGGGCATTAATGTAGGCCACGAGATTGTCCAAGTATTTGGTGACCCCTTCGAACCTCAGCGTGTTGAGAACAGGGAGGAGAATGCGTGTCGTGGGTGGGCGCGGGCCTGCCCAGTTAGGGTGAAAGGATAGAAAATTAAGACTAAGTAATCGGAGGCTGGTCAATGTAGAGAGGGCTGTGACCATTGTCTCCGGTGAAATGTACCCGGAATGAGGAATATTACGAAGTTGAAGATCGACGAGGTGTGTGGCAGACAAAAGTAGTTTCGGTAAACCCGGAAATGGAATGCCATACAATTGGAGGCATCGCAGATGCGGTGAAGACCCACCCAAGAACGAATCGGGAAGGGCTCTCACCTTCCCGAAAAGTAACTCGAGCACCAGGTCTGTTAGCTCCGGGAATGGCTTCCGCATTGCTACCAAAACTTTTTCCAAAGGTGATATTCTGTCAAGAAAGCAGAGGTTGATTCGACATACGCGATCGCTGCCGTGCTTGAGCACCGCAACGATATCGTCCATGCCGTCTTTTCCTCGGCAGACACTGTCTCGAATGACAAGAGGCAAGGGTGGCCAGACATCGAGCGTGTCCCTCGCAGGTGTTTTGGCTCCACAAACAAGTCGCAAATTCAGCCGACGCGGAGATCCAAAAACAAGGATTCGCCATCGTCGACAGACATGCACTAGCGATTGCCACGCCTCTGCCCTTTTTTTAAGAAATGCATCTCCATCCACATAAAAGTCGAATATCGCGAGTAGGACTTCTTCAGGGAGCGTATTGATTGATAACACCTGGCCTACATCGCATTGAGTCAGTCAAACCTAGCAGTCGTTGCGGGATTTTGAGCAAAGGACGTACATCGACATGCATCACTTTCTGCAGTCAACGAGCCTTCCGGATGGGAGTCGATTAGGATCGACGACTCAGGGTGGGTGGGACATGATAGTGGGCGGTTGCTGGAGTATGGCAGGGAGACTTGATGACGGACAAACATTTTGAGCCGGGCTATTTGAAATTCTGTTAGCTGATCAATGCAGAGGGTAAGGTTTCCCTTGACATACGGCTGAGGGCTCGTCGAGACAGATTCAGCGTTGGGCGGGCGGTGAAGAGAGCCGTTAGCGCCCTCACGCTTGCCCTCACGTGTTCGAACGCCAATCACGATCGATATCCTCTTCCTACAGTTTACGTAATACACTAATCCCTTACACGTCCGGTGATGGTCCTTCCTGGCCAATGTGATGGAGAATTTTCCGAGCCTCAGGACTGGTGTCCGCTGGAGCGATTATTCTTACTCAATTCGTGCGCAGCTTGGCATCCGCCAATGATTAGCGCGGACCAGTGACCTTTTGAAGCATCGCAACACATACTGCCAGTGTACACACACCACGTTGGGTTTTCTAAGCTGCCAATCGATCGATCGATGACCTCGGCGCCGATCATCCAACGCCCGGACATTGTCAACTCGCTCAGATACAGCACAAAGGACGCAACCTGTGTGCGCCGTCCGTGCTTCCACGCCACCGCCAATGCCTCCTCTTGAAGCTCTTCAGCACAGACAGAAATTTCATCGAATAACACACCCGCCGCTTCTCACACAACTCCTCGGAACGCCGCTCCGAGCCCATCCCCGCCGAGCGCGAACGGCCAGTGAATTGATAGGGTCCTAGGGACGGTCTCGGATTGCCTGTCTATTCTGTTACTCCTTACGAGACATTGCGGTCGTTCGACACTTCACATGACGACGACTCATGATCAGTTATGATATATGATACTTTACCCCCTTTCGAGTCGGAGAGGCAGCTCGCCATCCGAGCGGCACCTTGTGTTTTTTCGACGCGCGTCTGCTGGACATTGAGTATATTGAGTGTCCTGTCCGAGTCGAACCGAAACAGCCACATCCGAAATCCGAAAGGCGCGTCGTGCATGCTGCCTTCCTTAAACCAGCAATCACGGCCGCGGCCCGCCCCGCCGCCACTCATCCCGCGCTTCAACGCTGATCATATGATGTCCTGATATCCTGGCGACCACCCCTCTGCATCTCGCGCCTCATCACGCCATGAGCATCGCTTCCATGCTGCCGCCTTGTCGTCCCTTGAATGTGACCTGATCCCGCGTCCCGTGTTCTCACGGAACCTTGCACGGAACAGAACAGTGACCACACCAGTCCCTGCGTGTCAACCGACCGGCCTTCGTCAGTGCCACCAATTAGTGAGGGAGTGGGAGCATCTCCCCCTCGATACATTTTGCGCTGACGTTATGCGTAGGATTGGTATGTACTCAGCTTCGGCAATGACATATGAACTATTATGAAGAAACAACGCCCTCAGAGTCCTTTTAGGATATCGCCCAGCGACATCGACAGACGGCTGTGATTGTGTTCCAACAGAGCATACTCGTGATGAGTAACAACAGTATTGACGGCCGGATGGACTCAAGGTGAGATTCAAGTTGTCTGACTGTAATACATTCACATCTCTGGCGGATGGTCATAGCCTACAAGAAGTACATACACTCCAATCCGCATCAGCTGAAGCACAAGATATCCACTCTCCAGAAAATTCGTACAACGTAATCCTTAATCAGCGTCAACTATTTCGAGCTCCATCATCACTTTGGAACGGCCCGTGCTTGACTCCATGCGGTTTGCGATGAAATTCGACTGTGGGTTATTGATAAACCACACGGCAATATCCCTACAGTTGCGGGCCCTCGATGTCCCAGGGACAGCAGAATTGTAACCCGCATCATTGAACTCTTGTATCTCAAGCTCAATCGTCACTCTGGTACGGCCCGCGCTCGACTCCATGCGGAATATGAAGTTTGACTGTGGGTCATCAATAAGCCGCACGGCAAAATCCTTATAAATGTTAGCCATTGATGCCCCTAGGACAGCAGGATTGTATCCCGCATCATTGAAGTCTTGTCTGTTACGCTTCGGGGGCCTTCCGGAAGGGACAGGTGTGTTCTCAGCCATGCCACCGAATGGGATATCCTATGCGCACTTAGAACGTGGGTGACAGGGTGTACAATTGAAGAAAGATACGGACAAAAAAGGGCAGTACATTGGCAGTTGCAGTGCCGCACTGCTGGGTAGCATTATTATTGAGCTGGGAGGTGGGTTGCGGGGCACATGGTGTGTGATGATAATTGTGAGTAGCGCCATCACTCTGTAAAGAACGTTCTAACCCCGATACTGCAGAGTCCCTTAAGGTGCCAGTGAATAGGCTCACAGGTGTAATTGACCCATGGTATTGTGCATAGCCCACGCGGTGTGGTTCACAGTAGGCCGACTGTGACTGGGTGGCCGGTGGAGGTACAAAGATATCGTCTTTGGATATTTCCGGTGCGGGGTGAATCTGGAACAACCGTTGGCTGTGAGTACTCGACACTGCACTAAACAGAGACTTGATATGTGCTACTTACTGCACAATCTCGCGGGATGGCTGTGTGATTGTGAGGCATGGGTGTAACGGTGTTTGGGAGTGTCATCACTTGAAATGAATATTCGTTCAAGCTTTGCTGCTGTTCCTCGCTCATATGGAAGTGTGCAGTAAAGCAGGGTATGAATCCGTATGATGTTCCGAGAGCGGTGGTACACGTTCAAGAGTGAAAAGTGGCTGGTAATATAGGCATGAGACCGCGTATGGGACTCGGACGTGCGCATGAGTAGATTTGCATTACTCTCAGGCCACCGGAGCCATATACTTGGATTTTCCCGAAGGGGAATCATGAAAACGATCAGAACCCCTTACATATATCACGAGAGTGCTATGATTGTGCTATGCTACACTGAACTAGGAACCTAAAGAGGACACTGGACAGACGATGCTATGCACCTTACGGAATGGCAAAAGAAAACGACTCGGATCTGCCGAGCGTCTATTTTGACTCTAACGCTAGCGGCCTTAGGATTCGGAAACGGAGCGTGAGCGCTGAGCGCTGAGCTCCGAATGGGGACATTCCAGGGCGCTGCATGGGCCGCATTGGCCCTCGTACGCCGTTGTCTTGGTCCTTCTCCTTGCACTTCATTGGCCGACCCTGCTTCGCGTTGTGCCTCGCGTAACGAGCAAGGCAACGAGTCGCATTGGTCCTCGCCCACACGCCCCTCATTCTCACAGCTGGCCTTCGGGTTGGTCCTCACAGGCCCCTCACACCTTGCCTTCAAGTTGGCCCTCGCAGGATCCTCATATTGACCCTGGCCCGTTGCACTCACCTTGGCTCAGTCCCTCGTTTTGGCGACTAGCCCTCAGTAGAGAGCTATCACGTGGAGGATGCGGTGATTGCGCCGTTGGTTCACCCCGGCGCTTTCCGTTCACCAGCAAAGTCTTCATTTTTTGTCATCGACGCCTCAGATGCTACAGATGTAACAGATCTGAGTCAGATCTAACACTTTGACTTTCCTGTGGAGGGTCTTGACTGTCCGAGTCGGGCCCAATTTGCTAACCGAAAATACCATTTCCGTACCAACGTAACGTCGCCTTGCGGACAATGCGAAGGCAACGCTTGGGCCCGGGCGGGAGGGAGACTGGTGATACATGTTTACTTTATTCACTGTACTTGCGATGCCTCAGGGATCTTCAGGGCGACGTCGAACGTTCAATCGACTACTAGCTACTAGTAATATCTTTGGCCAAATGGTGTAGGAATGGAAAGCCATCGAACGCCATCCTCAGGCTCGCTTGCCTCCTCGGATAAGGACCACGATCGAGGCCGCCCAAGGTTGAGCCAGGAATAAATCGTATTTTTTCGTCTTACTATAAGTCACTTCTTCATTTCGAGCATTGGGGGACAAAATGTTGTGCCTCTTCTCAATGAAAATACAACATCCACCCACCAATGTATGGGCTCCCGGAAGTGTGCTGACTTTGAGGCAGGACACCGATCTATATCTGCGCATTGTCGGGTGGGTGAGGAAGAAAGGTATTAGTGGCGTTGGGAAGAGGTTTTGGTTTTGGTGGCACAGAGAAGTGGCGTAGGGGTAAGGGGTGTTAGTGGCGTTGGGAAGAAAGGTGCACATATCAACAGCGTTCCTTGGGCTGTGCAACTTTCATCACGGATGCCCATCTCAGGTTTTTTTTGATTGGACAGCACCCCATTTTGAAGTATACCTCTTTGGAAAAATAGAGGACGGAATAGTATCGAATCTGACAGACCAAACATTTCTATTGAAGAAACCCCGTTGCGTGCACAAGGCCCTACTATCACCGTAGCTAGTCGATCAGCCCCCCAGCTTCTGTATCTATTACTTTTCACGGTCCCATCTACTTCTGGCAGGAGACCTCATGATGATTGTATGGCAAGCTACCCGACCTTGACCGCTCCCCTTCCGATTTATTCGAGATTTGATAGACCCACCGTCATGGGACTAGTAGAAAAGCCACGTTGCTTGCACACGCATAAACCATACGGTGCTCGCTACACGATGCGGTAAGCATGGCTTCTTTTTCATTTTTTGCCGTCACCTCCGGGACAAAAAAAACCCCCACTAGCTCATTCTTCTCTCCAATTGAAGCCTTCTCCAAGTCGAATCTATACAAGGACAGATATCCAGGATTTCGGCATCGAGCAGCTTGTGCGACTAGAGCAAACGTTATATGACTTGCGGTAGTGGTGAGAGGGACGGTGAGGGCGGAGTAAGGAAGGGGTTAGTAGGGTGGGCTCGGACTTGCTTGATCTCTGGCACGTCTCAACCGCAGTGGAACGAGAATGCAAGGTCACCGGCAAGCATGTATGCAAAGACCGGGATGTGTCTCAGTCGTGGCACGTTAGAAATGAGGAGTGGGCGGAAAATCCAAGGAGACGTGTCACGTGTCACTTTCATTTGACGTCGGTGGTGCACGCCCGTACGGCTGTTCATTGTACTGTACAGAAATACAACTTCAAACAAGGAATCGTTACATGTTCTCTTTCTTTCCGAGCAGCCTGTAGACGTTCGACACCGCCACACCTATCCCAGGGCACGTTGTTCCCGGAGCGTATCGTCTTCCCAGAACCCGTCGAGCACGCCATAACATCGTGAATGCACGTACCCAGACTGGCAACGAGAGGACGAGCGCGAGCCGCGCTAGACCCTCCGCATCTCGATGTCCATTGTTATCGCTTGGGAGGAGATGCTCGCGATCGATCCACCCCGCGCGGAGCTCCTCGAGCGCCTTGCTTTTCGTCACGGCATATTTCTAGCTCAGCCCCACAGCGCGTCGTCTTGAGCGAGTGGAGCGAGGGAGAGACATGGGGAGAGACAGGGGAAGGGACCTTCAGGCAGTGTCAGCGTGGGCAGTGAGGTGGTAGAGAAGGCCAAGGGAGTGTGATGATGTGATCCAAGTGGAGTTGGGGAGCAGGGAGGTGGGGCTGGTTGGACAGTGAGCAAAGCGGGGCGGACAGATTGGGGGATGAATGTTAGTTTCTGGTAGTTATCGAGCGCCCTGAGCGCAGTCAAGGCCCTCGAGGCCGAGCCCGGTTGCGATCTGTGGGGCAGTGGGGGCGAATTGGGCAAGTGAGCACATGCACGCAGCAGCAGGGAATTACTCACGACGGGCCCGCTACGTTCTCCTCGGTCTCTGTCTCTCGTCCAGTGGTGGTGGGGCTGCGAGGGCGCCGACAGACGAGCCGATCGCGGTGGAGTCGAGTGGCTTCTAGTTCTCGCATGCGCTGCGCGTTGTCTTCAGGGGAAGACTGTACTCCGTTGTGCGCCCGTGTCGGTACAGGTGGGGAGGGCGTTGACGTCGATAATGCGTCTGAGCGTCAGTGTTTCTGACCATTGAGGCCTTGAGGTGGTGCCCACTGCCACTGCCCAGAGGGAGCCAGAGGGGTAGGCACCGCGTCAGGCGTCACCGGGTGACAGGGCCGGAAATCCCGGGGGGGAATGGAACCGACTTGGGGCCAAGACGGACTATCCACATCAACAGCATTCCCGGTTGCCACTGCCAACTTGTAACGTCCAGAATTCTACTTGCCAACGTTCGCTGTATCTATTGATTGCTTCGATGAGGTGGGTCGTCCTCGTCCCAGCCATCTCGGAGTTCGGCGATTTGGAGGACGCACTCGTAGCATGATACTAGCATCTCCGCACCACTGTGGGAGGTTGTGGGAGGTACATCGGTGTCGAGAGCGCTGGCACAGCCTGGCTTGCAAATCTCACTCCATGAGGTGGGTGTAAATATCTTTAATCAAGAGAAGCGATGGGTCAAGTGACTCTCTTCGTCCTTATTAGCTCGGGGAGTGCAATTTATCCCCCATAGTTCAAACCCTGCGCCGTGCCGTCCGACATCGCACGCATGCTCCCGCGCCTCGATCTGCTCCCACCCTCTGAATTCAACTAGTATCCTGTTTACTTAGACACATCTATGATCTGTCATCTAATCTAGCAGCGTTCTATCTGGCTGGGACCTGAATTGTGTTTGCTGGCCTAACTGCAGACATCGTTGGTTGCATGCTACTCCTCACCAATGGTGGCCAATGCAGATGCGTCTCGCTCAGGTGGAGTTCCCTCCTCCATCTCCACAGATCTTTCTTCACATTCATCGTCTCAACATTTGTGATAGTCTACTCTGTCACCCGTCTCAGGCCGTGTTTCTCATTGACCCCTCGACACCTGACGGATATCGTGACCTTTTGCGCGACGTGGTCAGCTAGAGCTGTACGCTGGGGATGTATAATTCTACAACAAACTTCAGTTAGTTATATGCGCGATGTTCGTGCCTGAGCAACGGGTAATGATACAGAGAACCCTCGTTAGTCGAACACACGTGTGAGTAATGTTAAAGATCATACATGCTTGTCGGGTGTGTGAGAAGGAACGAAGGAAATGCCAGGCATAATAAAGTAAGTCGCACGCATGAAGCTCGGGCGGCGCGATGCCCGTACCACGCCGCGAGAACGACGCGCTTCTAGAACACGCAAAGCGGTTCAAGGGGGACTGCGATGTCGGCTGCGCGCCACTGACAGAACCATCCGTATTTCGCAGACGTTAGCTTGACATTTCATTTTTCTTCGTGGATGACGGAGAGTTCGTCCCTGAGTGCACTCACGGGTATGAGCCATTTGTCGACAGCTGGCCAGCTATATCCGCGGGGCGAAACGATGTTTCGAGTCTACACGGGCGGACCGGGAAAAAGGAATAGGCCATGTACAAGGCCGAATCGTAGATGCCCCGGTCGCTGTCTGTCATGGTATGCGCCTGGGAAGAGGACAGTCTGGTCAGGGTGTAGTGGTATTTTGTGCCGCTTTCAGGAGAACTGTTGGGAGCTTCGGATAGTGACAAAGCTCTGATTAATCTGATTGCTAGCATGCAAGGGTGTCCATCGTAAAATGTGTCACCCTGAAGAGGCAATGGAAGGAAATATGTAAAAGACGTCACATGCCGCAAAGCGCTGCTGAACCACGGACATCATAACAATTAAAACGACACAACGAGTCATTCCAATACACAAATCTATGCCTTCGTTCTACGACTCAACATGCGATCGGATAAACGAGACCGAATCAAAATGATGCCAAGGAACAACGGGCGCAAACGGAAATAATGCGAGGCACTGCGAGCTAAGTAAACGACACAAAACGTTACTGGGACGAAATTTTGAAAGCGGAAGGAACTTATCAATTATCGAACTCCGAGGCCCAGCGCATCAAGTCACTTTCCCAGAGGGGAATGGTGGAAGCAGTTATATGGTGGCCAGAGAGCTGTCGCGAAGCGATGAACTTCTCCATGCTTTTCAGGATATGTCTTCGCGGCCGGATCCCCTCCAAGTATATATTTTGCACGATGGGCAGCACTTCTGTCGTACTTCCTCCAACGAGCTCTTGCAGGGCAGGTCCAATATGTGGTGCAATGTCCTTGGATAGGTAGAGATTCTCCACACCAGTAAATGGGTGTAATAGTTCCAGCCACAATATATTCTCGACATTGTCTTCCCGATCTAATCGCAGGTCTATGTTCCCGTAAATGTAGAGGTCCTCCGAGGTGGAAAGAGGCAAGTACAAGGCACAGAACTGCTTCAGAGACGAAACTTGCCAATTCAACTTTTTGCCTAAGATTTTCACTTTGAGCTCTCCGTAGCCAGGTGTCTGTGATGAGAGCTTGACCGCAACGCCCTCGAGCTGAAAGGCAACACAGGCTCTTTCAAGCGCTTCCAACATTGGTGTGCGACCGATAAATTGAGTGAATTGTGGTGTGTCGAGTACGCTTTGATTGAAAAAGACTACCTCTAAGTAGTTGAGTCGAGGGGCATCGATGCCGGACACAAGGTCGTCTAAGTATTCGGCGGGGCCTTCGAACCTCAGCATGTTGAGAACGGGAAGGAGAGTACGTGTCAGGGGTGGATGTCGGCTTGCTAGGTTAGGAGAGGATTGAAATTTAAGAATAAGTAATCGGAGGCTGGTCATCGTAGCGAGGGCAGTGACCAACGCCTCGGGTGAAAAGTATCCGGAACGAGGAATATCATAAAGTTGAATCTTGACGAGGTGAGTGGCAGATAAAAGTAGTTTTGGTAGAGCCGGAAACGGAATGCCATATAATTGGAGTCTTCGCAAGCGTGGGGCAGATCCACCCAAGAACGAATCCGGAAGGACTGGCGCCGTTAAAAACGAACTAAGCGCCAGATCTGTTAGCTCCGGGAATGGCTCCTGCATTGCTGCCATTATTTGATCCAATTCTAATTCAACATCATAGAGGTTGATTTGACACACGCGATCTCTGCGCTCGAGTATCGTAATAAGGTTGTCGCCATCAGGGTCCGCTAGGCAGATGCTGCCCCGAATGACGAGAGGTAAGGGTGGCCAGACATCTAGAATGTCCCTTACGGGTGTTCCGGGTCCACAAAAAAGTCGCAGATTCAGCCGACGCGGTGATCCAAAAATAACGCTTCGCCATCGTCGACAGACATGTACCAGCGATTGCCACGCCTCTACGTCTTCTTTTTTTAATGCATCTTCATCCACCCAGAAATCAAATATTTCTAGTAGGGCCCCATCAGGGAGCATGTCGATAGTTACCACTCGGCCTACATCGCAACAAGTCAGTCAGCAGTCGTTGCGAGATGTTGCGGAAAAGGCGTACATTGACATCCGTTGGTTAGTTTCTTGTCAGTACAACGACATGTATGATTTCCTGCCGGCAACGAGTGTTCTGGACGGGAATCTATTAATGTCGATGGCTCCGGGTGGGTAGGACATGATGGTGAGCGGTCGGTGCTGGAGTGTGGCAGGGAGACTTGATGACAGGCACACATTTGAGCGGTGCTATTTGGAATTTTATTAGTTCGTCAATGCAGTGGGTGAATATCCC
Source organism: Russula ochroleuca (assembly GCA_015178965.1). NCBI lineage: Eukaryota > Fungi > Basidiomycota > Agaricomycetes > Russulales > Russulaceae > Russula > Russula ochroleuca. Next base: position 2,029,896 of record WHVB01000002.1, read on the forward strand.
TTGACATACGGCTGAGAACTCGTCGACAGGGATTCAGCGTTGGGGATGAAGACAACTTGGAACGGTGTCCGTTCCCGTCCCACGCGCCTCACGCGTCACACGGTCAAGGTTCAACGTACGTTCAACGTTCAATGTTCGATACGTAATCGCGTAATCACTTACAGTAATCACTTGCTTCATAGCCGTGTCTCTCTCTTCCTTGTCATTTTTGTAAATCCCTACGCTTCCACTATTTACACAGCTGGCGGTGATGATGGACCTTCCCGGAATTGTGGTGGAGAACTTTCTGGGTCTCATAGCGCGATTGTCAATTTGGGCGCAACGTGGCACCCGGTGCCGACCAGCGCTGACCGCGCTGACTTTTTGAAGCCTCGCGACACGCATACACACACACATCCCCACCTTGGATTTTCTAAGCTGCCAAATGGTCAATCGACGTCCTCGGCACCGGTCATCCAATATCCGAACCTTGTCGACTTGTTCACATACAGTTCAAAGGACAAGTAATGCCACCTGTGCGTGCCCGTCTGCGCTTCCACGCCGCGCCGATGCCTCCTTTTTAGCGCAGACCGAAATATCACCGAATACCACTCTCCGCTTCTCACTCAACTCCTCGCAACGCCGCTCCAAGCCCACACCAGCCAAGCGCGAACGGCCAGTGATTGGATCGGGACGGACTCTGCTTACCTGTCTATCTGTACGAGACGTTACAGTTGTTCAACATTTAACATAACGACGCGCTTTTTGTGTTAATCCCTCCGGAACACTTAGATCTGCCAACAATCACCGTGCTGCACAGAAGATCGGTTTTCATGGAACGAGGCCAGGTGCAACGAATTTGAGTTAAAGCTGGCCTTAGACAGTGCCACCGTCTGGGGCTATTGCACTATACTGCAGAGGAAGGCCCCATGCAAGGGCACGAGGTTAGCTAGCGCTGGCACCGTGCAACGCTTTGGCCAGTCTGTTTTTGTTTATACGGAATACAGAATAAACACTCATGACCATGCTTTTTGGGGGAGTGCATCATCTTGATTCATTTCTCTAGTCACCACGTCCCGCAAGTGATTGTCAATCGTATCTCATGTCTAAGTTCCATAAATTGATGGCGATACCACCACCGGCTATGACACAGTCAGTTAGAGCGGTAGGAAAGCGATTCGAACGAATCGTGCTGCTGCAGCCTTACCTCTCTGGTGCTAGAAGATGGGGTGGATGAGGGCAACATGACCTATCTGAGTCTGCGTTGGCCAAGTATACGTATTTTAGTATTTCCCGAACCGTTACTCTTTTGAAAGCCGTACTAGGGTTGTTTTATTGAGGAAACACTTGGTCCCAGCTCGAGATTTCAGATGGGACAAATGCGTTCTTTGATCACTAGCACGCAAAGGTGTCCGGGTCAGCTGGAAATAAATAAATATAGACGCCACCATATCACAGAACGCGGACCTTGGGGCGATTCCAATCATTTAAGTACACGGTCAAGATCACCTAGATGTCAAATCTATGGTTACGTTGCCTTCATTTGACGACGCAACTTACGACTAGATAAAGGAGAGTAATGCCAATAGACAACGAGTGCAAAGGAAAATAGAGGTAAGTAGATGACATGAAACGTTACTAGGATAGGATTTTGAAAGCGGAGCGCACTTAATAACCACCGAACTCCGAGGTCCAATGCATCAAGCCCCTTATCCAGAGGGGAACGGTAGAAAAAGTTATAGGTTGACCAGAGAGCTGTCGTGCAGCAATGAAGTTCTCAATGCCTTCCAGGACAGGTTCCCGTGGCTGGATCCCCTCGAAGGATATATTTTGCAGGATAGGCAACACTCCTGTCGTAATTCCCTCAACGAGTTCTTGCAGGGCAGGCGCGATATGTGGTGCAATTTGCTTGGATAGGTAGAGATTCTTCACAGTGGTGAATGCGTGTAATAGTTCCAGCCACGGCATATTCCCCGCGTCTTCTTTTGGATATCTGTCCGCGTAGATGTAGAGGTCCTCTGAGGTGGAAAGGGGCAGGTACGAGGTACAGAATTGTTCCAGAGATGAAACTTGCCGATTCAACTCTCTGCATAAGATTTTCACTTTGATCTCTCCGTAGCCAGATCTCTGCGATGAGAGCTTGACCGCAGCGCCCCCGCGCCAAAAGGCAACGTAGGCTTTTTCGAGTGCTTCTAATGTTGGTGTGCGACGGATAAATTGGGTGAATTGTGGTGTGTCAAGTATGATTTGATCGAAGAAGATTATCACCAAGTTGTTGAGTCGAGGGGCATCAATGCGAGCCACGAGGTCGTCTAAGTATTCACTGACCCCTTCGAACCTCAGCGAGTTGAGGACGGGGAGGAGAGAGCGTGTCGGGGGTGGACGTCGGCTTGCCTGGTTAGGAAAGGATCGAAATTCAAGAGTAAGTAATCGGAGGCTGGTCAATGAGGAGAGGGCAGTGACCAACGCCTCGGGTGAAAAGTATCCGGAATCAGGAATATTATAAATTTGAAGATCGACGAGGTGAGTGGCTGACAAGAGTAGCTTCGGTAAACCCGGAAATGGAATGCCATGCAAGTGGAGTTTTCGCAGGCGTGGGGCAGATCCACCCAAGAACGAATCCGGAAGGACTGTCGCCGTAACAATCGACTCGAGCACCAGATCTGTTAGCCCGGGGAATGGCTCCAGCATTGCTTCCATTACATCTTCCAATGGCAATTCAACATCATAGAGTCCCATTTGACACACGCGATCTCTGAGCTCGAGTATCGTAATAAGGTTGTCAACGTAATCGCCAATCATGATGATACTGCCCCGAATGACGAGAGGCAAGGGCGGCCAGACATCAAGAATGTCCTTTACAGGTGTTCTGGGATCGCAATAAAGTCGCAGATTCAGCCGACGCGGTGATCCAAAAACAACGCTTCGCCATCGTCGGCAGACGTGCACCAGTGATTGCCACGCCTCTATATCTTCTTTTATTAATGCATCTTCATCCACCCAGAAATCAAATATTTCTAGTAGGACTTCATCAGGGAGCACGTTGATTGGTATCACTTGGCCTACATCGCATCGAGTCGGTCAGCAGTCGTTGCATGATGTTGCACAAGGGACGTACATCGACATCCGTTGGTTAATTTCTCGCCAGTCAAGCAACATGCATGACTTTCTGCCGTCAACGAGCCTTCCGGATGGGAATCTACCAGAATCGATGGCTCCGGCCTGTGGATAGGACATGATAGTTGGCGGTCGGCGGAGTATGGCGGGGAGACTTGATGATAGGTACACATTTGAGCGACGCTATTTGATATTTTGTTAGTTGATCAATGCAGTGGGTAAATTCCCTTGACATACGGCTGGGAGCTCGTCAACAGGGATTCAGCGTTGGGGGTGAAGAAAACTCGGGTGTCATCAACGTTCAATATGTGCTGTAATCCTTACGTAATGTTCGCAGTGCGTCACGCGTCACGACTTGAATTGAACGCCGTCTGTCAATACTCCACGTCTCTTCCGCGTTTTCAATACAAGTAAACCCTTACACGTCCACTATGTGCACAGCTGGCGGTGATAGATCTTCCTGGAATTGTGATGGAGAACTTTCTGGGCCGCAGGAATGGTGTCTGCTACTACTGTTAGAGCCATTGCCTTGGTCAATTTGGGCACAACTTGGGACAGTATAAAGGAAAAGTAATGCAACCCGTGCGTGCCGCCTGCGCTTCCACACCACCGCCAATAGCCTCCTCTTCAGACCGAATTTTCACCGAATACCACGCTCCGCTTCTCACTCAACTCTCAACGCTGCTCCGAGCACATCCCCGCCAGGCGCGAACTGCCAGTGAATAGAGCGGGAACCCGGCGGATGCCTGTCCGTTCCCCTTCTGCTCCAGTTCTCGTCTATGTATGTAGTCCACTGTCCCCATCAATATTACCGCACCTACTCAGAAGTCAGAACGGCCTCGCTCACGCTCCGTGTCTCTCCTACCCAACGGTGCTGGACACAATTGGCTGGATATATCTGAGGATGCCGAGCGTACAAGCGCGATTGTCGAGCTCGAACAAAAGGCAAGTCATCCGTCTTCGCCCCTTCACCTACTGTTACTCTCCTATCGTCAACATATGCGGGGTCCGAACCAATACCAACTCCTGTTGCAGATTGTGTGGTGACTCTGTCTTGACCTTTTTGTGCCTTCACCCCCAATCGCCTTCGATCCGGAATCGGAAATGATAGTCGCGAATAAGTGGGCGTATTTTGACCCATTCCCTATTCAGAATGCTCTTCCGCCTCTGCGGTAAATCATCTGCCCTGCGATCGCACTTTCCTCCTCTTGCCCATTTATTGTGATGGCCATTGGTCTCTCACTGACCCACATATAATTCGCGCCCGTAGTATTTCAAACTCACCAAACCTCCGTGTGTGCCGGTGTCCTCTAATCCAGGCCACTGATACCATTGATAAGCCCACTACCGAAGGGCTTGAAGCAGGAACAGCCCAATTCGCCAAGGACAATGCAGACGAGAATCCGCTGGTGGAACCCTCGTGGGCTATTTCCCACTGCTGTTCTGGCTCACCGCACTGAGGAATTAGGTCGGTCCATCAGAGCTAACTACCGATCGAGACGCTGGCGCACTTAATCACCTCACCGACCTGCGTATGACCTTCCCTCTACAGTAACGAACCGGAGTCCCGGTCCAAGCTCATCTTTGAGCTTTCATCAACGAAAATGACGTGCTCGACAAGACTTACGTGCACCGCGAAGAGGCCTGGCTATCTGGGCGATTTCCGTGTCTGACCGCGCAACTGAAACGGAGATAAAGTGGGAGAATGAGAAGAATTTACAATGGAGTTCGAAAGGAGGCGATCGAGGAAGGGGAGATTGGTGAAGAAGAATTTGATGAACTTGAGGAGAAATTGGAGGTTGCTATCAAATTGGCGAGGACGCGGACATCGAGGAGAAAGTGTGTTGACTGTGTTCCGTCTGACCTTCCGTTGTTTTTCCTACCCATCGACTCTCTGACTCTCTATGCTCGTCTGTAGATCATACCGCGTGTTAACGACTATTTCACCGGCTTGGCGCTCGAATACGACATGCTCTCCGAAGATGTCGTCGGCGTTTGCGTTAATGTTGACGTTGACGTGATAAACATCGAGGAGGATTCCGATGACAACCTACCGCCTTCGCGACGTGGAGGGGCTCGTGTCTGAGGAAGTGTGTGACGTGATGGTGGCCCACCGGCGAACGTGAATCTGGAGGAACGCAAGCAGTAGTGAGCAGGTGAGAAGTGGATTTAGAGTCAGAGCGGAAGGTCCACTAACTGCGCCAGTCTGTCCCTTTTGCATTGTGACGACGCGCTTTTTGTGTTAACCCCTCCGGAGCACACTGATATGTCACCGATTATCATGCCACGCAACAGATCGTCTTTCATGGAACGAGGCCAGGTGCAATGATTTTGAGTTAGAGCTAGCCTTTGACGGTGCCGCCGTCTAGTACTGTACCGTTTGTTCATCCGGGATGAACACCGCATGCGGCGATCATGAACTTGATGGGTTATCTGAAATCGTCACCTGCTCAGCGTCGTTTCGGATCGCACGCGCTATCATTCTCGGAATCGTCATCGTGCCCATTACGCTGGCGGGTGACCAGGGTGAGTAAGCACGGCATTTAGTCTTAGCACGCCTCTCACTCTCACTTACCTGCAGTCAGCTTCCGGCCATCGTTTCCCCGATTGGTGGGTAGTTGGAACCGAGCCAAGGCGCAATGCCTCAATTGCAAGTGGACGACGGGCCTTATGGCGTGATGTGAACCATTCGTAGACATTGAATTGGCATTTTTCGCCATGGGCGACGGCGACAACTGATCAGCCATGTTCGCAGGGCAAAGCGAGATTTCTCGTCGACACGGGAGGAGGTCTATCTGGGTGTGTGCACGCTCGGATCGTAAATGCCCGGGTTGTCGTCTGTGTCGTCTATGCGCATGGGAAGAGGACGGTTTGGTTGGGCGTGCCCATTTGCGAGCAACCGACGCGGATTTTGATGGATAGAACTTGGCTCCCCGAGCGTGTCTCAGCTAATTGGAGTGCAATGATCTCGTGCCGGGCTTGGGTGCGTTAGGGTGCGTTAGTTGGTGTCATCATAACCTACTCGACCTGTACTAGCATGCGAGTGTCCCTTATAAGCTCACTATCTGTGTTGCCATAACCGGGCCCATGAGAACCGCGAAAGATCCAGCAAACACCGTAGTTGCGGAATCAAAAGAATGAGATAGAAAGGCGGCTGGAGGACGATGTTTGTCGGTGTTGTTGCTCTGCAATGGTAAACAGATACAGTCCCGACATTGGGTACAAGAAGGTTAGGGCAAGTGAAGTCCATAGACCATTGGGGCGAGAGAAGACGAGTGTGTGCCATCGATACCAAATTATTGGGTGAACGAGGGTATGACAGCCTATCCGCGTTTGCGTTGGCCAAGCTACAGTGGTGGTATTTTGTGCCGCTTATCGAACTGTTGGGCTATTTATTGTAGAGGAAGCACTTTCCGGATAGTGATAAATGCATGCTTTGATCGCACGCAACTGTGACGCAAGGGTCCACTGTAAGTAAGGATGGCCCTGAAGAGGCAGTGGAAGAAAATGTGCAAAGACGCCACCATATCGTGGCGAAGCACGGACCTCATAACGATTAGACAGACAACGAATCATTCCATACACAAATCCATAGCTACGTTGCCTTCATTCTACGACTCGACATGCGATAAAGGAGACCTAATCAAAGTGATGCCAGGAAACAACGAGTGCAAATAGTGGGAGGTCAGTAGACGACACGAAGGACAGAATTTTGAAAGCGGAGCGTTCTCATCGATTATTGAGCTCCTCGGCCCAACGCATAAAGTCTCTTTCCCAGAGGGGGGTGGTGGAAACAGTAATAGGCCGGCCAGAGAGCTGTCGCGCGGCAATGAACTTCTCAATGCAAACTGGCACAGCTCCCCATGGCTGTATCCCCTCGAAGGATATCATTTGCACGATGGGCAACACTTCTGTCGTACTTCCCCCAACGAGCCCTTGCAGGGCAGACCCAAAATGTGGCGCGATGTGCTCCGATAGGTGGAGATTCTTCACACCGGTAAATAGGTGTAATAGTTCCAACCACAGTATATTCTCGACGTCATCTTCCCAATTTGGTTGCGGGTCTATGTTCCCGTAGATGTAGAGGTCCTCCGAGGCGGAAAGAGGCAAGTATGAGGTACAGAACCGCTTCAGAGACGAAACTTGCTGATTCAACCCTCTGCATGGAATTTTCACTTTGAGCTGTCCATAACCAGATGTTTGTGATAAGAGCTTGATCCCAGCGCCCTCAAGCTGAAAGGCAACATAGGCTTTTTCAAGCGCTTCCAACTTGAACATTGGCGTGCGACTGATGAATTGGGTGAATTGTGGAATTTGTGGTACGTCGAATATGTTTTGATTGAAAAAAAATATCTCTAGGTTGTCAAGTTGAGGAGCATCGATACGGGCCACAAGATCATCCAGGTATTCGCTGACCCCTTCGAACTTCAGCGAGTTGAGAACAGGGAGGAGAGTGCGCGTCGGGAGTGGACGTCGGCTTGCTGGGTTAGGAGATGATTGAAAACCAAGAATAAGTAATCTGAGGCTGGTCAATGAGGAGAGGGCAGTGACCAACGCCTCGGGTGAAAAGTATCCGGAATCAGGAATATCATAAAGTTGAATCTTGACGAGGTGAGTGGCAGATAAAAGTAGTCTCGGTAAACCCGGAAATGGAATACCATACAATTGGAGTTTCCGGAGGCGTGGGGCAGATCCACCCAAAAACGAATCCGGAAGGACTGTCGCTGTTATAAAACATGAACTGAGCACCAGATCAGTTAGCTCCGGGAATGGCTCCTGCATTGCTGCTATTATTTGATCCAATGGTAAATCAACATCATAGAGTTTGATTTGACACACGCGATCTCTGCGCTCGAGTATCGTAATAAGGTTCTTGCCACCAGGGTCCGTTAGGCGGATACTGCCCCGAATGACAAGAGGGATGGGCGGCCAGACATCCAAAATGTCCCTCACAGGTGTTCCGGGTTCGCAAAAAAGTCGCAGATTCAGCCGACGCGGTGATCCAAAAATAACGCTTCGCCATCGTCGGGAGACGTGCACCAGCGATCGCCAAGCCTCTATGTCTTTTTCTTGTGCATCTTCATCCACACAAAAATCAAATATATCTAGTAGGACTTCATCAGGGAGCGTGTCGATAGTTATCACCCGGCCTACATCGCATCGAATGAGTCAGCGGTCGTTGCGGGAGGTTGTGCAAAAGACGAACATTGACATCCGTTGGTTAATTTCTTGCTAGTCTGGCGACATGCTTGATTTCGTGTTGTCAATGAGCCTTCTGGATGGGAATCCATTGGTATCGATGTCTCCGGCGGGTGGGTAGTAGGACACGATGGTAGACGGTCAGTGGCGGAGTATGGTAGGGAGACTTGATGACAGGCACACATTTGAGCGGTGTTATTTAGAATTTTGTTAGTCGATCAATGAAGTGGGTGAATTTCCCTTGACATACGGCTGAGAACTATTCGGCGTTGAGGGGTGAAGCGGAAGAAACACGTGCCCGTTCCCTCTCTCACGTGTTCAACGTTCAACGTAATCACTTACGTAAAGCTTAGCGTCCGTCTGCAATGGAGATTGGGCCTCATAATGGTGTCTGCTAGGGAAATTGCCTTACTCAAGTCGAATTTGGGTGCAACTTGGCACCCACTGCTGACTGGTGACCTCTTGAAGCCTCGCACATACATACACATCCTCTTCTCGGGTTTTCTAAGCTGCCAAACGGTCAATCGATGTCCCCAGCACCGATCATCCAACACCCGAACCTTGTTGACTCGCCCACATATGATACAAAGGACAAGTAATGCGTGCCGTCCGCGCTTTCATGTCGCCGCCGATGCCTCCTCTTCGGCGCAGACCTAAATTTCACCGAATACCACCCTCCACTTCTCGTTCAACCCCTCGCAACGTTGCTCCAAGCCCACACCAGCCAAGCGCGAATGGCCAGTGAAGGGACCGGGACGGACTCACTGGCAGATTGCCCGTCTGTCTGTATTACACGTCACAGTTGTTTGACATTTAACATAATAACAACGCGCTTTTCGTGTTAATCCCTCCAGAGAACTTAGATCTGACAACGATCGTGCCGCGTGACAGATTGTTTTTCATATAACAAGGCCAGGTGCGACAATTTTGAGTTAAAGCTGGCCTTTGAAGGTGCCGCTGTCTGGGGCTATTGCATTGTACTGCAGAGGAAGGCAAGGGCACGAGGTTAGCTAGCACTAACACCGTACAACGCTTTGCAAGTACTGTCTTTGTTCATACGGATTGAACACCCATTGGCCACGCATATCGGGGGAGGCCAGCATCTTGATTCCCTTCTGTAGTCATCACGTCCCGCAAATGATTTGTCAATCATATCTCATTTATGAGTTTCATCAATTGATAACAACTACGATACTACCACTGACAATGACGCAGTCAGCTAGAGCGATATGGGAAAGCCATCCATGGAAGAAAGTGATTCCAACGAATCATGGCGCTGCAGCCTTTCCCCTCTGGTGCTAGAAGATTGGGTGGATGAGGGCAACATGGCCCATCCGGGTCCGCGCTGGCCAAACTGCGGTATACGTAGTTTGTGGTATTTTCCGAACCGTTACGCTTTTGAAAGCTGTACTAGGGTTGTTTTATTGAGGAAACACTTGATCCCAGCTCGAGTTTTCAGATGGGACAAAGGCGTGCTTTGATCACTAGCAAGCAAAGGGTGTCCTGGTCCTAGACTGAAAGCCGGAAAGAAAAATATATAATGACGCCACCACGTCGCAAAGCGCGGACCTCAGAACGATTCATTTAAGTACACGGTCAAGATAACCTAAATTTCAAATCTATGCTTACATTGCCTTCATTTGACGACGCGACATACGATCAGATAAAGGAGGCCAAATTACAGTGATGCCAAGAAACGAGTGCAAAAGAAAATAGTGGCAGGTAAGTAAACGATACGGAAAGTTACTGTGACAAATTTTGAAAGCAGAGGGCACTTACCATTCCTTGAACTCTAAGTTCCGGTTTCGCATATTCATCATGTCTCTATCCCGGAGGAAAGGGGAAACCGTTATAGGATGACCAGAGAGCTGTCGCGCAGCAACGAATTTCTCAATGCCTTCCTGTAAAGGTCCCAATGGCTGGAGCCCTTCCAAGAAAATGTTCTCCAGGGCGGGTAACACTCCTGTTATTCTGCCGCCAACGAGCTCTTGCAGGACAGGCACGATGCATGACGCAACTTCCTTGGATAAGTAAAGATTCTTTACTGCAGTAAATGGGCGTAATAGTTCCAGCCATAGCATATGATGCCGCGTATCCTCGATGTCGTCTGGCAAATCTGGCGACTCTCGCTGAGGATACATGTGGTCATATATGTAGAGGTTCTCCGACTTGGAAAGGGGAGGCAAGCACAAGGTACAGAACCGCTCCAGAGAGAAAAGTTGCAAATCCAACCCTTCGCATAGGATTTCCAAATTGAGCTCTCTGTAGCCAGAAGTCTCTGATAAAAGCTTAACCCCAGCACCGTCAAATTGAAAGGTAACATGAGCTTTTTCGAGTACTTCCAGCGCTGGTGTGCGATTGATGAATTCGAGGAATTGGGCTGCATCGGATACGTTTCGATTGAAGAAGGCCACATCCAAAATGTTGAGACGAGGGGCATCGATGCGGTCCACGAGGTCATCCAAGTATTTGATGACCCCTTCGAACCTCAGCGTGTCGAGAACGGGGAGGAGAGAGCGTGTTGGGGGTGGATGTCGGCTTGCCTGCTTAGGACGAGATCGAAAGGATAGGAATTTAAGACAGAGTATTTGGAGGCTGGGCAACGTGGAGATGGCAGTGACCATCTCCTCCGGTGAAATGTACCCGGAATGGGGAATGTTACAAAGTTGAAGATCGACGAGGTGAGTGGCGGACAAAAGTAGTTTCGGTAAACCCGAAAATGCAATGCCATACAAATGGAGTTTTCGCAGACGCGGGGAAGACCCACCCAAGAACGAATCGGGAAGGGCAGCCACAGTTTCAAAAAGCATCTTGATCACCAGATCTGTGAGCTCCGGGAATGGCCGCTGCATTGCCGCCAAAAACTTTTCCAACGGTGATCTATCGTGGCCCCAGAGGTCGATTTGACACACGCGATCGCTGCGCTCGAGTCCCACGACAATGTTGTCCACGCGTTTTGTTTGGTGGGCACTGCCCCGAATGACGAGAGGCAAGGGTGGCCAGATATCCAGGGTGTCCCTTACAGGTGCTTTGGCTCCACAAACAAGTCGCAGATTCAACCGATGCGGTGATCCAAAAACAACGCTTCGCCATCGTCGACAGACATGCACCAGCGATTGCCACGCCTCGACGTCTTTTTTTCTAAATGCATCTTCATCCACAAAGAAATCAAATATTGCGAGTAGGACTTCGTCGGGGAGCATGTCGATTGATGACACCTGGCCTACATTGCATCCAGTCAGTTAGCAGTCGTCGCAGAACGTTGCGCAGAGGACATACATCGACCTTGGTCGGTTAACTCCTGGCAAGTACAGCGACATGCATGACTTTCTGCCACCAAGGAGCCTTCCGGATAGGAATCTATTAGGACCGATGACTCGGAGCAGGTAGGACATGATGGTGGGCGGTCGTATGGCAGGGAGACTTGATGATGGGCACACATTTGAGCGGGGCTATTTTAAGATTTTGTTAGTTGATCAATGCAGCAGGTACTAAATTTCCCTTGACATACGGCTGAAAGATTGTCGACACGGATTCAGCGCTATTCCGTCAGCGTTGGGAGGTGGTTTCCTCACGCTCACGTGTTCAACGTTCAATACGTAATCACGTAGATCACATGGCCTCACACCGCCTAGTTTCTAATACAGTACAGTAAACCTGGCAGTAAGTTACAGTAATCGACCTCTCAGAGATTGTGATTGAGAACTCGAAACTCAAGAATGGTGGCCGCCGGAGCGATTCTCAGACTGATTTTTTCCACTTCGAGTACAACTTGGCGATGTTGGCATCCGCTGCTGGCCCCTTGAAACTTGAAAGCCTCGCCGTCCCATCCCCACCTTGCTAACGAGGGTTCTCTGAGCCGCCAAAACGCCGACCGGCGTCTCCATCGCTGATCCAGACATTCTCAACCCACCCGCATATAAGAACTTACAAGGAATGCAGCATGCCAGTGTGCGTGCCCTCCGCACTGCCCCGCCCTCCTCTTCTTTAGCGCAGACGTCCATAAACCGAATAACACACTTAGTTTGGAACAGCTTCCAGTACATGCTCAATATCGCCTAATTTCAAATCTATGACTACGCTGCCTTCATTCGACCACGTAACATGCGAATCAACGATGCGATCAGAGAAAGGAGACCAAATCACAGTGATGCCAAGAAACACGACTGAAAAAGGAAAATAGCGCGAGATAAGTAGATGGCATGAAACGTTACTGGGACGGAATTTTGAAAGCGGAGGGTACTTATCAATTATCGAACTCCATGAACCAGCCTCGCATCAAGTCTCTTTCTGAGAGGGGAATGGCGGAAACAGTTATAGGCCGACCGGAAAGCTGTCGCGCAGCAATGAACTGCTCAATGCCTCGATACCCTTCCGGGACCCCCCATAGCGGGAGTCCTTCCAAGAATATATTCTGTAGGATGGGCAACACTTCTGTCGTAGTGCCCCAAATGAGCTCTTGCAGGGCAGGCGCGATGCGTGGAATAATTTCATCGGATAGGTAAAGATTCTTCACTGCGGGAAATGGGCGTAATAGTTCCAGCCATAGCGTATTCGTGATGTATTTTGGCCAAAATTGTCGCGGATACATGGTCTCATAGATGTAAAGGTCCTCCGGCGTGAAAAGGGGAGGCAAGAACGAGGTAAGGACCTGTTGCAGAGACGAAAGTTGCCTATCTAACGTTCTGCATGTGATTTTCACTTGGAGCTCGCCGTGGCCAGATGTCTGTGATGAAAGCTTGATCCCAGCGCCCTCAACCTGAAAGGCAACATGCGCTTTTTTGAGTACTTCCAACATTGATGTGCAGCTGATGAATTGCGTGAATTGTGGTATGTCGAGTTCGTTATCATTTAAAAGGGTAATATCCAAGTTGTTGAGACGAGGGGCATCGATGAGGGCCACGAAGTCGTCGAAGTATCTGCTGATCCCGTCGTACCTCAGCGTGTTGAGAACAGGGAGGAGAAAGCGTGCCGGGGGCGGACGTGAGCTTGCCTGGTCGGAGTGATGTTGAGCATATCGGAATTCGGTCTTAAGACCAAGAAATTGGAGGCTGGCCAACGTGGAGAGGGCAGTGGCCATCGCCTTGAGTGAAAAGATACGGGGATGATGAATATAGCGAAGTTGAAGATCGACAAGGTGAGTGGCAGACAAGAGTAGTTTCGGTAAACCCGGAAATAGAAAAGGGCCCAAGCAGAGTTTTCGCAGACGTGGTGCAGATCCACCCAAGAATGAATCGGGAATTGCTGTTGGCATTCCATCGAGCCGCAGATCTGTTAGCTCCGGGAATGGATGTTGCATTGCTGCCAAAAGTATTTTCGTCGATGTTGGATCCAAAGCAGAGATGTCTATTTGACACACGCGATCGCGGCGCTTGAGTACCGCAATAATGCCGTCCTCACGGAGAAAATCTTCTGTGCGAATGATGTGTCGAATGATGAGAGGAAAGGGTGGCCAAACATCGAGCGTGCCCCTCGGCGTTCTGGGTTCGCAAACAAGTCGCAGATTCAGCCGACGCGGGGATCCAAAAACAACGCTCCGCCATCGTCGACAGACGTGCGCCAGCAATTGCCACGCCTCGACGTCTTTTTTTATAAATGCATCTTGATCCACCAAGAAATCAAATATTGCAAGTAGGACGTCATCAGGGAGCATGCCGATTGTTATCACCTGGCCTACATCGTATCGAGTCAGCTGGCAGTCGTTGGGGGATGCTGCGCAAAGGACGCACATCGACATGGTTTGGTTAACTCCTGGAAAGTCCAGCTACATCCATGACTTTCTGCCGTCAACAAGCCTTCCGGATGGGAATCGATTAGGATCGATGACTCAGGATGGGTAGGGCATAATGGTGGGTGGTCGGTGGTGGGGTAGTATGGCAGGGAGACTTGATGACGGGCACACATTTGAGTAGGGCTATTTGGAATTTTTTTAGTTGATCAACGCAGAGGGTGAATTTCCCTTGACATACAGCTGAGAGTTCATCGATAGGGATTCAGCGATATGGACGCATTGGGCGGTGGGCGGTGAAGAGAACCTTACAGGCCTCACGTGCTCAAAAATAACGTAATCACATAGAGAGTCTTGCATCATCGTCCGTGGGTCGAATTCGAATATGCTAAATCCTTACACATCCGCTTTTTTCAAAATTGGCGGTGATGGTCCTTCCTTGCTCTTTGATGGATGGAGAAGTTTCCGAGCCTCAGGAATGATGAGCGACTGCCTTATTCAATTTGGGCGCAACTTGGCATCCACCGCTGACCGGTGCTGACCTTTTGAAGCCTCACAAGTCACATACACACAGGGCCACATCCCCACCTTGGGTTTTCTAAACTGCCAGTGCCAAACAGTCGAGACGTTCCCGGCACCGATAATTTAACAAGACCTTGTCGAGCCCACATGCGGTAGAGAGAACAAACAAAGCAACCCGTGCTCGCAGCTCGCCGTCCGCGCGTTCACGCTACCGCCAATGCCTCGTCTTCAGCGCAGACCGAAATTTTGCGGAATGACAGACCCTTCGCTTCTCACCTGACTCCTTGCGACGCCACGGCCTCCGAGCCCGCCCCAGCCAAGCACGAACGGCCAGTGAATGGAATGGATAGGGAAGGGCTCAATTTGCCTGTCTGTCTGTACGAGCCACCACGGTTGTTTAATGAACCCTCCGGGTCACGTCAATCTGCCAATGATCATCATGCAGCACAACATATCGTCTTTCAAGAAATGAGGCCAGGCACGAAGATTTTGAGTTGGGGCCAGCCTTTGACGATGCCGCCGTCTGAGGGTACTGTACTATATTGCACAGGAAGGCCTCATGGCTGGGGCGCGAGACTAGCTATCGAACATGCGGCGCTAGCACCGTACAATGCTTTGCCAGTACTGTTTTTATTTACACACTGTGACAGAATGAATGCCATTGGCTACGCTTTTCGGGAGAATGCATCATCTTGATCCCCTCCTGAAATCATCATTGTCACTCATGTCTCATGTCCAAGCTTTAGTTAGTCAGATAAGCAACTACAGGGCCCCGACGAAGGCAACGATAACGATACCACCACGCAGTGAGCTCGAGCGGTATGGGAAAGGGATGTATACTAGTAGTTGTTCGTAAAACAAAATTTAGTTAGTTATGTACACAATGTTCGCCGCGTAAAGGTATTAAAATCACAGCGATGCCAAGAAACAACGAGTGCAAAGGAAAACAAAAGGAAAAGAGTGGGAGGTGAGTGGACGACACGGAACTGTACTGGCATTTATCATTCTTCAAGCTCCTCGAACTCTAAGTCCAAGCATTGCAAATTCATGTTTCTTTCCCAGGAGGAAGCGGGGGAAACGGCTATAGGGTGACCGGAGAGCTGTCGCGCAATAGTGTGCTTCTCGATGCCTTCCGGGACAGGTTTCCATGGCTGGATCCCCTCCAAGGAGATATTCTCCAGGGCGGGCAACACTTCTGTTGTTCTGTCCCCAACGAGCTCTTGCAGGGCAGGCGCGATACGTGACGCAAGTACATCAGATAGGTAGAGATTCTTTACGGAGGTAAATGGGCGTAATAGCTCCAGCCATGGCGTATTGTTGTTTGGCCAATCCAGTTGCGGATACATGCTCTCGTAGATGTAGAGATCCTCCGACGTGGAAAGGGGAGGCAAGTACGAGGTACAGACCCGCAAAAGTTGCATTTCCGAATCTCCGCATAGGATTTTCACAATGAGCTCTCTGTGACCAGATGTCTCTGATGAGAGCCTGACCCCAGCGCCGTCAACCTGAAAGGTAACATGAGCTGTTTCAAGTACTTCCAGCGTTCGTGTGCGACCGATGAACTGGATGAATTGGGGTATGTCGGATATGATTTCATTCCAGAAGGCTACATCCAAATTGTTGAGTCGAGGAGCATCAATGCGGGCCACGAGGTCGTCCATGTATTCGGTGACCCCTTCGAACCTCAGCGTGTCAAGAACGGGGAGGAGAGAGCGAGTCGGGTGAGGACGTGGGCTTGCCTGGTCTGGGCGAGATCGAGAGGATAGGAATTTAAGACTAAGTAATTTGAGGCTGGTCGACATAGAGAGGGCAGTGACCACCGCCTCCGGTGAAAAGTACCCGGAATGGGGGATATTAGAAAGTTGGAGATCGACGAGGTGAGTGGCAGACGAGAGTAGTTTTGGTAAACCCGGAAATGGAATGCCATACAATTTGAGGCATCGCAGATGTGGGGCCGATCCACCCAAGAACGAATCGGGAAGGGCTGTCACCCTTTCAGAAAAGAAAGTTGTCATCTTGATCGCCAGATCTGTTAGTTTCGGGAACGGCTCTTGCATTTCCGCCAAAGCTTTGTCCAATGGCGATAAATTATGACCCCAGAGGTCGATTCGACACACGCGATCGCTGCGCTTGAGTCCCGCAATGATGTTGTTCGCGCCTCTTGTTTGGTGGTCACAACCTCGAATGACAAGAGGTAACGGTGGCCAGACATCCAGAGCGTCCCTTACAGGTGTCTTGGCTCCACAAACAAGTCGCAGATTCAACCGACGCGGTGATCCGAAAACAACGCTGCGCCATCGTCGACAGACATGTACCAGCGATTGCCATACCTCTACGTCTCTTTTTTTGAATGCATCTTCATCCACAAAGAAATCGAATATTGCGAGTAGGACTTCCTCGGGGAGCATGTCGATAGTTATCACCTGGCCTACATCGCATCGAGTCAGTCGGCAGTCGTTGGGGGATGTTACATAAAGGACGTACATCGACATGGGTTAGTTAACTCCTCGCCAGTCGAGTTACATGCATGATTTTCTGTCGTAAACAAGCCTTCCAGGTGGGAATCTGTTAAAATCGATGACCCAGGGCGGGTAGGAGATGATGGTGGGCGGTAGGCGGTGCTGGAGTATGGCAAGGTGACTTGATGACGGGGACACATTTGAGTGGAGCTATTTGGGATTTTGTTAGTCGATCAATGCAGACGGTGAGTTCCCCTTGACATACTGCTGAAAGCTCATTGATACAGTAGGGATTCAACGTTGGGTGGAGTTGCCGGAGTGTCAAGTTTGAACGTTTGAACACGTAATCGGACAGAAGTCGCAAGTTGAACGCCGCATTCCATCGTCCGTCAACGAGTCAACGATCCATGCCTCTTCCTCGTTTTAATACAGTAAACCCTTACATGATCGCCATGCGCAGTACAATAGGCGACGATGGACCTTCCTGGCGTGATGGACTCTTTGGGCCTCGATGGAGCGATTGCTTTATCCACCTCGGGCACAACTCGTCCATTTGAAACCACGCAACACCACCTTGGGAGATAGGGTTCTCCGAGCAGCCAAAAGACCGACCGATGTCCTCGGCGCCGATTATCCAACACCCGGACACTCTTGACCCGCCCACATACAAGGTACAGGTACAAGGGATGCACCCTGTGCGCGCCCGTCCACGCTCCCCCGCCCTTTCCTCCTCTTCAGCGCGGACTTCCCGAACGGAATAAGCACCCTCGCCTCTTCGAGCTCATCTCCGCCAAGCACAATCTACCAGTGAATGGACCGGGACTCAGATGCGTGTCCGTCCCCCCCCCCCTCTTTTTCCCTTTCTCGTTCAAGTAATGTTGTCCGCAGTCCCCATCAATCAATCCTCAGAGATCACCGCACCCACATCTCAGAACACACCCCTCACTTACTCTCCCGTCTCCGTGGGTCTCGCCTGCCCAACCGTGCTGGACGTCTCTGAGGATGCTGCGCCCGCAGAAGAGACTGCCAACGTTTGCGACACCGTGACCATTTTTGGTCTTATGCAAGGAAGACTTGCCGGTCTTCTAGGCAAGTATTGTTCCGCTACATTTAAATCCTACCAGTTGGGATCAAAAAGACCATCGAGGCTCTCAAAAGCGTACAAGTAAAGTAGAACGGGTTGCGGAATGAATCAGTTCAAGCGCGGGTATCGAACTGAAACAAAGGTTAAGTCATTCGCCTTTGCCCTTTCATGTCCATCCGCTCACCATCCCTGCTCCTTTACTCTTACTCTCCGATCGTCGACACATGCGGGGTCCGAACAATACTACAGCCCCGTTGTGGATTTTGGGGCCGCTCTGTCTCGACCCTTTCGTGCCTTCACCCCAGCCCAATCGCCTTCGATCCGAAATCTGCCCCGCAATCACACTTTTCTCTTTTTCAATCCATTATGATGGACATTGGTCTTTCACTGACCAGCATGTGATTCGCGCCCGCAGTATCCCGAACTCATCAAACCTTTCTATGCGCACCGACATGCCCTCATTCATGCCATCGATGAGCCTGCCACTGAAGAGAACGAAGCAGTCGCTGCCTAGTCCGCCAAGGACGATGCGGACGAGAAGTCGCCGGTGGTGCAAGTTCACCTTTGAGTTCTCAAACGCATACTTCGTGAATGACGTGCTCAGGAGGATTTACGCGTGCCAAAAGGAGGTCAGCTATTCGGACGATTTTGTGTCGGAGCGCGCGATTGGGATGAGAAGGATTTGACAAAGGAGTTCGTGATCGAGGAGCAACGGTTCAAAAGCGGGTGCCATTCTTTGTAAGATTCTTCCTCCTATGTTAAACTTGCAACTACTGTAGTACAAAAAGCACGCCCAACAAAATCATTTTTAACCTTTTAATAAAGGCTTTTATGGTCGAATTTTTGCGCGCAATGACCAGATGTTGATCCATCTCCGGCGATGTAAGTCTGTTTGCACAGTAACTTGAGTAGGAGAGTTAAGCACGCAAGTTAAGCACGCAATTTTACGAGGATATACTGTATTGGGGGTGAGGTGAACTGTCGATTCAGTGTCCGATTCAGGAGTTGATTTGAGTTCTTGAATCAACACAGAATCTGGTTTAATTCGGGCGAGGCAGGGACGGAAACACTGGCAGGGCTCAGGATGGTGGCTCGGGACGGGGACGGCGAATGTCAGAAGTTGAATCAATTGTCAGTGATACCGTAGTGCTGCTCATCGGCGTTGGTACAATTGAAGAGCATCATCGTGACCGTTCTTCGGTGATCGCCTGCCACAGACTGCTGGACGAAAAGCGTTCCTCTGCCCGCAATTCCTCCGCCAGCCTGAGCTTGCGTACGTACGTTTGCGAAAACCCCCTGGCCGACGGGCCCAATAAGCCATCAAACAAAAAAACTAGCGATATCACGCGCCGGAGGGTGCACCTCTTGTTTCTCTCAGGGTACACTGGCAGTATCGCCGTTCTTCAGGTGCACGGCGGGTCTGCATGTGTCTGGGAAAGCGAAACGCACCAAAGACATTTTGGACAGAGAAGGCGAGTGCCTGTCAGTACTAGTGTTGGAAGATTGGGTAGACGAGGGCATTATACCCCATGTTCCATCCGAGTCTGTGTAGTGTCTGTGTCGGCCCAGCTGCATTGTGGTATTTTGTATCGCTTCCCGAACTGTTGGCCCGAGCTGTTATTGAGGAAACACTGGGCCGCGCAACTCAAGGGCCCAGGGGCTCAAGCGCTCAAGTTTCAGATCTTTCAGACCGCGACAAAGGCATGCATTGATCGCTAGCACGCCGCCGTAAGTGGGCCATGTGCTGCCCTGGAGAGAAAGCCCGAAGGAATATATGAGACGACGCCATCATCATGTCGGAAAGCACAGGATAAAGGTTTGGATAGACACTATGTCATTCAAGTACACGGTCAAGATAGTCTCAAATCTATGACAATGGCTACTAGTACGTTGCCTTCCTTTGACGACACTCCATGACCCAGCTTCCATCAGTCTCTTTCCCAGAGGGGGAGGGTGGAAACAGTTATAGGCTGCCCGGAGAGCCGTCGAGCAGCAATGAACTCAATGCCTTCCAGGACAGGTCCCCATGGATGGAACTCCTCCAAAAAAATATTTTGTACGATGGGCAACATTTCTGTCATACTTCCCCCAACGAGCTCTTGCAAGACAGGCCCGATATGTGGCGCAATTCCCTTGGATAAGTAGAGATTCTTCACAGCGGTGAATGGGCATAATAGTTCCAGCCACTGTATATTCTCGAGAATCTCAACATCGTCTTCCCATTCTGGATCTGGGTCTATGTGCCTGTAGATGTAAAAGTACTCCGAGGTGGAAGGATGCAAGTACGAGGTACAGAACCACTTCAGAGACGAGACTTGCCAATCCAACCCGCCGCCTGGGATTGCCCCCACATCAGGAACCTAGGCACCCGGGGGACCAGCAGCGACGGACCAGTCACTGTTGTTTTTGTGTTTGTTTTTAAGATCATATGTTGGAGTCTTACAAAGAATTCGTTTTACCAATTAAACTATTCCGGCTATTCTATTTTTAATAATTATAGTATATGGATCAGGTGAAGAATTATTTAATTTTAAGAATTTATTAAATCCAAAAGAGAATGAGAATAAATATGAAAGTCTTAATTTTATAAAATTTAATTTATCAAATACAGTAGATTTCAGTTAATCAAAAATTATTATTAAATTTTCAGAGACGAGACTTGCCAATCCAACCCGCCGCCTGGGATTGCCCCCACATCAGGAACCTAGGCACCCGGGGGACAAGCAGCGACGGACCAGTCGTCACTGCTGGTCCCCTGGGTGCCTAAGTTCCTGATGTGGGGAGCAATCTCACTCACTATGAGCTTTCCGTAGCCAAATGTCTGTGATGATAGCTTGACCACAGCGCCGTTAAGCTCGAAGTTAACATAGGCTTTTTCGAGTGCTTCCAATGTTGGTATGCGACTGATGAATTGGGTGAATTGTGGTGTGTCGAGTACGTTTTGATTGAAGAAGGTTATCTCCAAACTGTTGAGTCGAGGGGCATCGATGCGGGCCACGAGATTGGCCAAGTATTCACTGACCCCGTTGAACCTCAGCGTGTTGAGAACAGGGAGGAGAGAGCGCGTCCGAAGCGAAAGTCGGCTTGCCGGGTTAGGGCAAGGTCCGATGGATCGAAACATAAGAGTGAGTATTCGGAGGCTGGTCAACGTGGAGAGGGCAGTGAAAAACGCCTCGGGTGAAAAATAGTCGGAGTGAGAAATATTATAAAGTCGAAGATGGACGAGGTGAGTAGCAGACAAAAGTAGTTTCGGTAAACCCGGAAATGGAATGCCACCCAATCGGAATTTTCGTAGGCGTGGGGCAGATCCACCCAAGAACTTGAACGAGTCGGGAAGGGCCCTCGCCATTAGATCAAACGAATCGAGCGCCAGATCTGTCAGCTCCGGGAATGGCTCCTGCATTGCCGCCAAAACTTTTTTCAATGGTAAATCAATATCGCAGAGACTGATTTGACAAAGGCGATCTCTGCGCTCGAGTATCGAAATGACGTCGTCCACTTGAGAATCCTTTACGCACATACTGCTCCGAATGACGAGAGGCAAGGGTGGCCAGACATCCAACTTGTCCCTTACAGGTGTTCCGGCTCTGCAAACAAGTCGCAGATTCAGCCGACGCGGTGATCCAAAAACAACGCTTCGCCAACGTCGACAGACGTGCACCAGCAATTGTCATGCCTCTATGTCCTCTTTTTCTGATGCATCTTCATCCAGACAAAAATCGAATATCGCAAGTAGGACTTCATCGGGGAGAATGTCGATTGATATTACCTGGCCTTACATCGCGTCAAGTAAGTCAGCAGTCATGGGGGGATGTTGCACAAAGGACGTACATCGACATGGGTTACTTAACTCCTCGCCAGTCGAGTGACATGCATGATCTTCTGTCGTCAACGAGCCTTCCGGATGGGGACCTGTTAAAAATCGATGACCCAGGGCGGGTAGGAGATGATGGAAGGCGGTGGGCGATGTTGGAGTATGGTAGGGAGACGTGAAGGCGGGCACACAGTTGAGCGGAGCTATTTAAGATTTTGTTAGTTGATCAATTCAGAGGATGAGTTTCCCTTGACATACTGCTGAGAGCTCATTGATACACTAGGGATTCAGCGTTGGGTAGTGGAGAAATAGGTTGCCGTGAGATTTGCAGACGCGAGTTTGATCACGTAATCAGACAAGGTTGAGCGCGGCCCGGGCATGCAAGCCATCCGTCCGCCTGTCACTCGACCAACGAATCAACGATCCATGCCTCTTCCTCATTTTTAATACAGTAAACCCTTATACCTTTGCCATGTGCAGTACAATTGGCGACCATGGACATTCCTGGTATTGTGATGGATGACTTTTCAGGCCTCGACGGAACGATTGCCTTATCCATCTCGGGCGCAACTTGACATCCATTTGAAAGCCGCGCAACACACACACACCCTTCTCCACCTTGGAGGATAGGGTTCTCCGACAGCCGAAGGACCGACACATGTCCTCGGCGCTGATCGTCCAACACCCGGACAGTCTTGACTCGCCCACATACAAGTACTGTACAGTACAGGTACAACTTCAGTACAGGTGATGCAGCCTGTGCGCGTTGTCCACACTCTCCCACCCTTTCCTCCTCTTCAGCACGGACTTCCCCAACGGAATAAGTACCCTCGCCCTTTTCAACTCCTCGCAACGACGCTCCGAGCTCATCTCCGCCAAGCACAAGCTGCCAGTGAATGAACCGGGACACTACGGGGACTCGGATGCGTATCCATTCCTCCCTCTTTTCCCGTTCTTATTCAAGTAATGTTGTCCGCACTCCCTAATATCCCCATCAATCAATCCTCACCGCACCCACACCTCAAAACACACCCTTCACTTACTCTCCCATTTCCGCGGGTCTCGCCCGCCCAACTGTGCTGGACATCTCTGAGGACGCTGAGCCGGCAGAAGAGACCGCCAACGATTACGATGCCATTTTTTGGTCTTGTGCGAGGAAGACTTGCTGGTCTTCTAGGCAAACTGTTCCGCTACATTGAGAGCCTACCAGTTGGTATCAAAAGGCCATTGAGGCCCTCCAAAGTATACAAGTAAAGCAAAACGAGTTGAGGAATCAGTTCAAGCGCGAGTATCAAGCTCGAACAAAAGGTAAGTCATCCTTCTTCGCCCTTTCATATCCATCCGCCCACCATTTCTGTTCCTTTACTCTTACTCTCCGATTGTCAACACATGCAGGGTCCGAACAATACTACACTCCCGTTGTGTATTTTGGGGCAGCTCTGTCTCGACTCTTACTAGTACATGGCTTCACCCCGATTCAATCGCGTTTGATCCGAAATCTGCCCCGCAATCGCACTTTCCTCCCTTTTTTCCAATTTATTGTGACGGTCACTGATCTATCGCTAACTCGCATGTACACCCGCAGTATCTCGAACTCATCAAACCTTTCTATGCGCACCGACATGCCCTCATCTATGCCACTGATGAGCCCACCACCGAAGAGAACGAAGCAGGCGCCACCTAGTCAGCCAAAGACGATGCGTACGAGAACTCGCTGGCGGTGCAGGTTCATCTTTGAGTTTTCAAACGCATATGCCGTTCTTTGTACGCTTCATCCTCCTAGGTTAGATCTGCCAGATACAAATCGCAACTAGCACAAAAAGCATGCCCAACATAATTATTTGAACCTTTTTATGGTTGACTTTGGGCACGTAATGACCAGATGTTGATCGATCTCAAGGTAACTTGACTGAGAGAGTTGAGCGCTAAGCACGCAGGTTTCCGAGGATACATTGCAGTGGTACTCGAATTTCATAATATGATATGTTGATTGGAGCTTGGAGTCCTGTAGATCGGGCGAGGTAGGAACGGAAACGGAGCTCAGGATGGTCGCTCGAGGCGGGGATGGTGGTTCGATTGAGAAACTGTGATTCTGTAGTGCTGCTACAGTCTTGCCTCATTAATGCTGGTACAATTGAAGAGTATCATCGTGACGGTTTTTCGGTTATCGCTGCCACAGGCTGCTGGACGAAAGGCGCTCCTCCGCATGCAATTCCTCCCGCCAGCTTGCGTAGTACGTACTTATGGGAAAACCCCCTCCGGGGCGGGCCCAGTAAGCCAACAAACAAAAAAACTGGCGCTTTCACGCGGACAGTGCATCCCTTGTTTCAGGATACACCAAGAGTATCGCCATTCTTTAGGCGCACGGCGAGTTTGCGCTGGCCAAGTTATATAGTGGTGTTTTGTACCGCTTCTCGTGCTGTTGGCCTGGACTGTTTGTTGTTGAGGAACACTTGGCCGCATCTCAGGCCTTAGGCCTTAGGTTTCAGACCGTGACAAAGGCGTGCATTGATCGATAACACGCAAAGGTGTCTGCCGTAAGTGGGCCACAGTCTGCCCCTGGAGAGACAGCCCGAAGGAGTATATGTGATGACGCCAATCAGAAAGCGCAGAATGTCATTCAAGATCGCCTAACCTCAAATCTATGGTATGACTACGTTGCCTTCATTCGACACGCGACACGCGATCACATAAGGAGACGAAATCACAATGATGCCAAGAAAGAGTGAGTACAAAGAAAAATAGTGGCAGGTAAGTAGACAAAACGGAACGTTACTGGGGAGAATTGTGAAAGCGGAGGGCAGTCATCAATCATCTAGCTCATTGAGCCAGTCTTGAACCGAGTCTCTTTCCGAGAGGGGAATGCTGGAAACAGTTATAAACTGATCGGAGAGCTGTCGCGCATCAATGAACTCCTCAATCGATTCCGGGACAGGTCCCCACGGCTGGAACCCCCCCAAGAATATATTTTGCACGATGGGCAACACTTCTGTCCCAGACGTACTTCCTCCAACGAGCTCTTGCAGGGCAGGCCCGATATGTCGTGCAGCGTCCTCGGATAGGTAGAGATTCTCCACGGCGGCAAATGGGCGTAATAATTCCAGCCACTGTATATCCTCGCCGTCGTCTGACTCGTCTTCCCATTCTGGGTACAGATCTTCCCCGTAGATGTAGAGGTCCTCCGAGGTGGAAACAGGCAAGTTCGAGGTACAGAACCGCTTCAGAGATGAAACTTGCCAATTCAAATCTTTACATAAGATTTCCACTGTGAACTCTCCGTAGCCAGATGTCCGTGATGAGAACTTGACCGCAGCGCTATGAAACTGAAAGGCAACATAGGCCTTTTCGAGTGCCTCCAACGTTGGTGTGCGACTTATGAATTGGGTGAGTTGTGGTGTATCGAGTACGCTTTGATTAAAGAAGGTTATCTTGAAATTGTTGAGTCGAGGGGCATCGATGCGGGCCACGAGGTCGTCCAAGTATTCACTAACCCCTTCAAACCTCAGCGTGTTGAGAACGGAGAGGAGAGAGCGTGTCGGTGGCGGACGTCGGCTTGCTTGGCTTGGGCGAGACCGAGGGGATAGGGATTTACGGAATTTAAGAATAAGGAATCGGAGGCTTGTCAACGTGGAGAGGGCAGTGAAGAACGCCTCGGGTGAAAAGTTCCCGGAATCGGAAATATAATAAAGTTGAAGATCGACGAGGTGAGTGGTGAACAAAAGTAGTTTCGGTAAACCCGGAAATGGAATGCCACCCAATCGGAATTTTCGTAGGCGTGGGGCAGATCCACCCAAGAACGAATCGGGAAGGGGTGTCGCCAATAGAAAACACCAATGGAACACCATCTCAGTTAACTCCGGGAATGGCTCCTGCAGTGCTCTCCAAACGATTTGTAGTGGTAAATCAACATCATAGATTTTGATTTGACACAAGCGATCTCTGAGCTCGAGCATGGCAGTGATGCCATCCACGTCAGAATCAGCTACGCGGAGTCCGCATCGAAAGACGAGAAGCAAGGGTGGCCAGACATCGAGTGTGTCCCTCGGCGTTCTGGGTTCGCAAACAAGTCGCAGATTCAGCCGACGCGGAGACCCAAAAACAACGCTTCGCCATCGTCGGCAGACGTGCACCAGCGATTGCCATGCCTCTATGTCTTTTTTTTCTGATGCATCTTCATCCAGACAGAAATCGAATATTTCAAGTAGGACATCATCAGGGAGCATGTCGATTGATGACACCTGGC
Organism: Russula ochroleuca; assembly: GCA_015178965.1. NCBI lineage: Eukaryota > Fungi > Basidiomycota > Agaricomycetes > Russulales > Russulaceae > Russula > Russula ochroleuca. The sequence continues at coordinate 2,056,041 of WHVB01000002.1, forward strand.
CTACATCGTATCGACGTCAGTCAGCGGTCGTTGTATGACGTTGCACAAAGGACGTACATCGACATGGTTCGGTTAATTTCTGGCCAGACCAGCGACATGCATGACACTCTGCCATCAACGACTCGGAGCCTTCCGGATGGGAATCTATCGATGGCTCCGGGCGGGTAGGACATGGTGGTGGGCGGTCCATGGGGCGGTCGTTGACTTGTTGCTGGAGCCTGGAGCGGGGCTGTTTTTTTTGGAATTTTGTCAATTGATCAATGAAGTGGATCAATTTCGCTTGACATACGGCTGAGAGCTCGTTGAGCGCTTGAGCGGTGGGCAGTGAAGACAGCGTTTGCGTCAAGGTTTGGGTCGTTACAGGCACGTGTTCGAAAAAAAATAACGTAATCACATTGACGATATCTCTTCCTCTTTTTTAATACGCTAAATCCTTACAGGTCCGCTGTGTGCACAATTGGCGATGGTGGACCTTCCTGGCTCTTTGATGGAGAACTTTCCGAGCCTCACTGCAGCAAGCACTGCAGGAATGTCCAAGGGAATGTCCTGGAATGATGAGCAAGAGCGAGCGAGTCGAGCGACTTCCAAGCTGCCAAACTATCGACGAGACGTCCTCGGCTCCGATCATCTAACAAGACCTTGTCGACTTGCCCACATACTGTAGAAAGAACAAGTAATGTAACATGTGTGCGCCGTCTGCGCGTTCACGCTGCCGCCAATGCCTTGTCTTCAGGGCAGACCGAAATTTCACGGAATAACAGACCCTCTGCTCCTCACTCCAACTCCTCGCAACGCCACCCCTCGCCCCAGCAAAGCGCGAAAACGGTCAGTGAATGGACAGGGAAGGATCACATCGATCTGCCAATGTGGCCCAATGATTATCGTTCCGCGCCACGGATCGTCTTCGATGGAACGAGGCCAGGTGCGACAATTTTGAGTTAGAGCTAGCCTTTGATGGTGCCACTGTCTAAGGGTACTGTACTGTACGTACTGCAGATAAAGGCCGCATGGCAAGAGCACGAGGCCAGCTATCTAATATGCGGCGCTAGCGTACGACGCTTCGCCAGTGCGTATACGGAATAAGCACCCGTTGGCCGCGCTTTTCGGGAGAGTGATCCCCTTCTGTGATCACCATACTGTATCTTTACTGTCTCGCAAGTGATTCGTCACTCATGTATCATGTCCAAGTTTCATAAATTGATATTTAGCGTAACAAGCAACTACATGATCCCGACGAAAGCAAAGATACTACGATGCCACCACGGCCTGTGACGCAGTCAACTAAAGCGGAAGGGATGTAATAGGTATATACGCAATGTTCGTGGGAGGAGGGAGAAAGCGGCAAATGAAATAGTGGGAGACAGGTAGATGACACGAAACGCTATTAGGACGGAATTTTGAAAGCGGAGGGCACTTATCAATCGTCGAAGCCCAAGAACCAGTATCGCTAATTGACGTCCTCCAATGTGGGAAGAGATAGGCACGATCTCCAGAGCAGAAGTTGCAAATCCAACTTTCTGCACGGGATATTCACACTGAGCTCTGTGTAGCCAGATGTCTGTGATAAGAGCTTGACCCCAGCGCCGTCAACCTGAAAGGCAACATGGGGGCACTTTGAGTGTATTCAACGTCGGTGTGCGACTGATGAATTGGATCAATTGTACTGTGTCGAATGCGTTTTGTTTGAAGAAGGTTACATCCAATTTGTTGAGTCGAGGGGCATCAATGTGAGCCACGAGGTCGTCCAAGTATTTACTGTTCCCGTGGAACCTTAGTGTATTGAGAACGGGGAGGAGAGAGCGCGTCGCAGGCGGACGTCGGCTTTCCAGGATAGGGCGAGATCGATGGGACTCGAATTCAAGATGAAGTAAACGGAAGCTGGGCAACGTGGAGAGGGAAGTGACCAACGCCTCAGGTGAAAAGTACCCGGAATGAGGAATATCGTGAAGTTGAAGATCGACGAGGTGAGTGGCAGACAAAAGTAGTTTCGGTAAATTTGGAAATGTAATGCGATCCAAGCTGAGGGATCGCAGGCGTCGGGCAGATCCACCCAAGAATGAATCGGGAAGGATTAAATCCATTTCATGCGAGAGGTTCAGGTAAGTCAGCTCCGGGAGTGGCTATTTCATTGCTGCCACAACCCATTTCAATACTGAATTATGGAGACCATACATGTATATTTGACACACGCGGTCGGCGCTGCGCTCGAGTATCGCAAGGATGTCGTACACGCCATCTGTCCGAAAGACAAGGTCCCGAATGACGAGTGGCAAGGGTGGCCAGACATGCAACATGCGCCGTACAGGTGTTTTGACCCCACAAACGAGTCGCAGATTCAGCCGACGTGGTGATCCAAAAACAACGCTCCGCCATCGTTGACAGACGTGCACCAGCAATTGCCACGTGTCTACACTTTTTGTTTTGGATGAAATTATATCCTTATCCACACAGAAATCAAAGATTTCTAGTAGGACTTCATCAGGGAGCATGTCAATTGTTATCGCCTGGCCTTGCATCGCATCGAGCCAGTCAGCGATCGTTGCAGGATGTTGAGCAAAGGACGTACACTGACCTCGGTTGGTTAGCCTCTCACCAGTCCAGTGACAAGCATGGTTTTCTACCGTCAATGGATGGGGACCTGTTAAAATCGATGACCCAGGGCGGATAGGTGACGATGGAGGGTGGTTGGCGTTGCTGGAGTATGGCAGGGTGACTTGATGACGGGCATACATTTGAGCGGGGCTATTGTTGGTTGATTTATGCAGAGGGTCAATTTCCCTTGACATAGTAGTATCGAAGTAGTATATGGCCGGGATTGGGGGTAAAAGACGCGCGTCTGTTCGGATGACGTCATCACATAGAGTGTACAGTATCGTCCGTCGATGATCCAAGTCTCTTCCCTCGTTTGATGCAGTAAACCCTGCAATTATGCATCTTCCCGGAATTGTGATGGAGAACTTTTCGAGCGGCGAATCGGGCCTCGATGGTGTGCACTGGGGAGTTTGCCTTATTATTTCGGGCGCAACTTGGCGTCGCACACAGTGGGCCACACCGACAGTACTGACCTTTAAAACCGCACAACACACGCACTCCCATCTCCACCTTTAGGGGCAGGGTTTTTCCGAGCTGCTAAAAGACCTGGTGACGTTTTCGGCGCCGATCATCCCACACCCGGACTCTTGACTCACCCACATACAAAGTACAAGTACAAGTGATGCAGCCTGTGCGCGCCGTCCGCACTCCGTCGCCACTTCCTTCTCTTTAGCGAATCAGCACGGGCTTCCCCAATAGAATAACACACCCGCCTCTCCGAGCCCATCGACGCAACATAAACGTCGTACTAAACGAGACCAAATCACAGCGATTCCAAGAAACGACGAGTGCAAAGAAAAATAGTGGGAGGTACGTAGACGACACGGAACGTTACTGGGACAGAATTTTGAAAGCGAAGGGCACCTATCATTCGTCGAACTCCAAGTCCCAGTTCTGCATTTCCAAGTCTCTTTATAACTTGGAAAGCGGGAAGACGGTTATAGGGTGACCAGAGAGCTGTCGCGCGGCAATGAACTTCCTAATGCCTTTCTGGCGAGGTCTCGGTGGCCGGACCCCCTCCAAGGAGATCTTCTCCAGGGCGGGCAAGACTTCTGTTGTTCTGTCCCCAACGAGCTGTTGCAGGGCAGACGCGACACATGACGCAATTCCCTTGGACAGGTAGAGATTCTTTACAGCGGTAAACGGGCGTAATAGTTCCAGCCATGGCGTATCCTCAATGTCGTCCTCTGGGGAATCTAGATCCATGTTCTCTTAGATGTGGAGGTCCTCCGATGCCACGGTGGAAAGGAAAGGCAAGCACGAGGTAATGACCTGTTGCAGAGACAAAACTTGCTCGTCTAAGTGATCTAACCTTCCGCATAGTATTTTCACATTGAGCCGTGCGCAGCCAGCAGTCTCCGATGAGAGTTTGACCATAGCGCTATCAGACTCAAAGGCAACATGAGCCGTTTCGAGCACTTCGAAAGCTAATGTGTGGCTGATCAGTTGGATGAATTGTGGTGTGTCGGATACGTATCGATCGAAGAAGGTTACATCCAAATGGTCGAGACGAGGGGCATCGATGCAGGTCACAAAGTCGTCCAAGTATTTGGTGACCCCTTCGAAGCTCAACATTTCGAGAACGGGGAAGAGAGAGCGTGTCGGGGGTGGTCGGCTTGCCGAGTCAGGGCGTGATAGAGAGGATAGGAATTTAAGACTAAGTAATTCCAGGCTGGTCAACGTAGAGAGGACAGTGGCCATCGCTTCCGGTGAGATGTACCCGGAATAAGGGATATTACAAAGTTGAAGGTCTACGAGGTGATTGGCGGACAAAAGTAGTCTTGGTAAGCCCGGAAATGGAATGCCATCGAAATTGAGGCATCGCAGACGGAGTGAAGATCCACCCAAGAACGAATCTGGAAGGGCTGTCATCGGTTCATTAAGCATCTTGATCTCCAGATTAGTGAGCTCCGGGAATGGCCCCTCCATTGCGGCCAAAACTTTTTCCATTCGTGATACCCTTTTATAACAGAGGTGGATTTGACACACGCGATCGCTGCGCTCGAGTACCGTAACGATGTTGTCCACGCCTTTGGTTTGGTCTGCACTACCATGAATGACGAGGGGAAAGGGGGGCCAGACATCCAGGGTGTCCCTTACAGGTGTGTTGGCTGCACAAAAAAGTCGCAGATTCAGCCGACGCGGTGATCCAAAAACAATGCACCGCCATCGTCGACAAACGTGCACCAGCGATTGCCACGCCTCAACGCTTTTTTTGTTTTTTGCATATTTATCCACAAAGAAATCGAATATTACAAGTACGACTTCATCAGGGAGCGTGTCGATTGGTATCACCTGGCCTACAACGCATCAAGTCAGCAGTTGTGCAAGATGTTATCAGACAAAAGACGTACACCGACTTTGCTTGGTTCGTTTCTTCTGACTCGGAGTCCGGCCACGATGGTTTTCCATCAGGGACGATCAGAATCAATAATCCAAGGCGCCGGCTAGGAAATAATGATGGGTGATCCTCTAGGGGCAGCGTTGTCGGTGGTCTGACTTGTCAGGGGCTCGTGAGAACTTTCTATATTTGGCCGAATGAGGGGGTGGGGGTTGCCGCGGTCCGGTTTCATCCGGCTCTAAACCCGAGCTTGAACCCAAGTCAGGGTAACTTGTACAACACTGGGCTGGAGGGTGTTGGTCTTGCCGAGCTCCCAGAAGACCGACAGTCCTCGGCACCAATCATCTGAAACACACAAGTTTCCGATTCACTCACATGCAATTGTAAATGTACTATAATCGGACCTGCCAGCGCCGCCGCAGCGCGTCATCCCTGGACCATGGTCTCGCTCGTAGCCTCCAACTCAACGCAGACTCCCAAAAGAATAATGCACCAGTGGCATCTCAACTAGTGACCCCGCGCTCTGAGCCCAGCCCAGCCTCGCAGGGCGCGTGCTCGTGCCTGGGGACGTGAACACGCTCTTCTTTGTCCCCGTTCTTACAACCCGCTTTAGCATTCTGAGCGAACACATCGTCGAGAGGCGGTGCTCAACGTACCCCATTTCTGGGGATGTCGGTATCTGCGTACTGCAGTTGATGAAGGAGGCTGGCGGCGGCGTTATGTCAATGTGCATATGTGCCACTGCTGATGCCGATGCCAGCGTGAGTAGGCCGACACGGTTGTCAGTTGTAGGCCCGAATCGCAACTCGAGGTCGTCGCTCTAAGCCGTATCCATGCGCCATGGCCTGTTCCACCGTCGACCAAGCCGCCGACTACATGCTACCAACTCACGACCCATGATCGTTGAAGCCCTAAATAGTTGTAAATATACGAAAAGAGCATGCCGCGCAACGTCGCTTCGGCCGCGAGCGATGTGAAAGCTGGTTTATGGGACCAAAGAAGTAAGTACTGCGGATCGGTGGGAGCACTGCTGGGAGGAAGAAAGCGATTGCGACGATTGTGCCACTGCAGTGTTGCCCCCACATGTATTTTGTGGAATTCTTTCGAAAGCCTTACTAGGGCCGTTTGTTGTTGAGGAAACGCTTTGGCCCCAGCTCGAGTTTTCAGATCGGAACAAAGGCATTCCTTGATCGTTAGTACGCAAAGGTGTCCTGGAGTAGCAGCCGGAAAGAAATATATATGTCGCAAAGCGCGGACCTCATGACGATTCCATACAATTAAGTACACGGTCAAGATCACCTAATTTCAAATCTACAGCTACGTTGCCTTCATTAGACGACGCGATATAAACGTCGTTTTAAACGAGACCAAATCACAGTAATGCCAAGAAATGACGAATGCAAAAGAAAATAGTGGGAGGTAAGTAGAAGACACGGAACGTTACTGGGACAGAATTTTGAAAGCGAAGGGGCACATGTCATTCGTCGAACTCCGAATCCCAGTTCGACATTTCCAAGTCTCTTTCCGACTCGAAAAGCGGGGACTCCGCCGGGGAGACAGTTATAGGGTGACCGGAGAGCCGTCGCGCAGCAATGAAATTCCGAATGCCTTCCTGGGAAGGTCCCCGGAACCGGAGACCCTCCAAGGAGATCTTCTCCAGGGCGGGCAACACTTCTGTTATTCTGTCCCCAATGAGCTGTTGCAGGGCAGGCACGATACATGACGCAATTTCCTTGGATAGGTAGAGATTCTTTACGGCGGTAAATGGACGTAATAGTTCCAGCCATAGTGGATCCTCGATATCGTCCTCTGACCAATCTGGATCTATGTTCTCGTAGATGTAGAGATCCTCCAACGTCACAGTGGAAAGGGGAGGCAAGCACGAAGTAAAGACCTGTTGCAGAGACGAAAGCTGCTCGTCCAACTCCCCGCATGGGATTTTCACATTGAGCCCTGCGTAGCCAGAAGTCTCTGATGAGAGCTTGACCACAGCGCTATCAAACTGAAAGGCAATATGAGCTGTTTTGAGCACTTCGAACGCTGATGTGCGACTGATGAGTTGCATGAATTGTGGTGTGTCCAATACGTATCGATTGAAGGAGGTTACATCCAAATAGTCAAGACGAGGGGCATCGATGCGGGCCACGAAATCGTCCAAGTATTCGGTGAACCCTGCAAAGCTCAGCGTTTCGAGAACGGGGAGGAGAGAGCGTGTCGAGGGAGGTCGGCTTGCCGAGTCAGGGTGAGATCGAGAGTATAGGAATTTAAGACTGAGTAATTTGAGGCTGGTCGACATAGAGAGGGCAGTGACCATCGCCTCTGGTGAAAAGTACCCGGAATGAGGGATATTAGAAAGTTGGAGATCGACGAGGTGAGTGGCAGACAAGAGTAGTTTTGGTAAACCTGGAAATGGAATGCCATACAATTTGAGGCATCGCAGATGTGGGGCCGATCCACCCAAGAACGAATCTGGAAGGACTGTCACCCTGTCAAAAAGCATTTTGATCACCAGATCAGTGAGCTCCGGGAATGGCTGTTGCATTGCCGCCAGAACGTTTTCCATTGGTGGTGCATAATTACCACGGAGGTGGATTTGACACACGCGATCGCTGCGCTCGAGTACCGCAACGAAGTTGACCACGCTTTCGGTTTGGTAGGCACCACCCCGAATGACAAGGGGCAAAGGGGGCCAGACATCCAGGGTGTCCCTTACAGGAGTTCTGGTTCCACAAACAAGTCGCAGATTCAGCCGACGCGGTGATCCAAAAACAACTCTCCGCCATCGTCGACAGACGTGCACCAGCGATTGCCATGCCTCCATCTCTTTTCTATTTTTTGCATCTTTATCCATAAAGAAATCGAATATTGCGAGCAGGACTTCGTCAGGGAGCGTGTCGACTGGCATCACCTGGCCTACAACGCATCGAGTCAGCAGTTGTGCTGTTCAGCTTGTACAAGATGTTATCTGACAAAATACGTACATCGACTTTGCTTGGTTTGTTTCTTCCGACTCGGAGTCCGGCAACGATTCTTTTCCATCACAAGGTGCGGGCTAGGAAATAATGATGGGTGATGCTCGGGCTGGAGCAGGCTCCTAGAACCAGCCTCTCGTACCGCTCGAAGGGGGGTTTATCCTGTTGGTATATGTAGTGTTACATAAGCGATCATAGTGACCAAACATGCCAAAATATTTACATGACAAACAAAACTAACCCCCAACTCGCGGTAGAGAGGCTGGCACTTTTGGAATCCGGCGTTTTACGGGCCGCCGTTTAATCCCATTGTTAACGCAGTAAACCCTATCATGGGTCTTAATAACCGTAGTAACATAATATTGATCATATAGCACAAGCGTCAACACTACACGATGATGGAATCAACTACCCTGCGCTCTTGGACTGTTTCAGAGATTCACAGCCCTGTTGAAAATAAGTACAACAAGCCCCATTTAATTTCTGGCTTCACCCCTCAGAGGCCTCACCCTCGCGCTCACCCTGACCCACGCTCCCCTCACCCTCGCGTTTAGGGCATGGGGAGCGAAGGATCCGGCGGCGGTGGTGGCGGTGGTGGTGGCGGTGGGAGAGTACGTGAGCGCTACGGGGCAGGGGACCGAGAAGAAGTGGACGCAGATACTGGTACCGATGAAAATGAAGAGGTCGATAGTGAAGGTGAGTAACAGGGCGTAGTACCGTGGATTTGGGCGTGGCGCGTAATGACACGTATCGCACATTATTCGCACACGCGTGCAGAAAGAACAGGTGAGGTAGGCGACGAATAAGCAGCGATGGTCGTCCGAGGTGCCCGGGCTTGCTGAGTGAGCCTGCGTCGTCCTAAGCCTTTTGAGGGCTTATTGAGGGGCAAGGAGTGCGGCAGCGCTCTTGATTCGCTGGGGCGGGCTCGTACGACGCATGCTCGATATTCCTACCGAGTTTGGTGGGGTGTTGTCTTGCCGGAGGAGCGCGCGCGGTCGTAGGGGAAGGGTGTGGTTGTGCGCCTGCGAGGCTCACGCGCGTTGCCGCACCACCGGCCTCCCGGACCGCTGCTCCGCCGCGCTCTACGTCTAAGTGAGTGTGGTGCGCATTTCTACGCGTGCTGCCGCGCCTGCGGCGCATCAACGTGACCGGTAAAATGTGCCACGGTGACGGGATGGCGAGCGCGACAGTGAGCATGAGGTGAGCGCCAGTGAGCGCAAAAGCAAGGGTGAAGGTGCGTGCATGCGCACTGCATGCATGAGAACATTAGCTTTGTTGACATTAAATGTCGTGGCACTCGAAGATCCCCTATATCGAACCTGGTGCAGTTCGAGCCTGGTGCAAGGTTGTTCGGATGTGGGGTCGGGGTCAGGTGGTAGCGGTAGCGGCTCCGTAGAAGTGGAGGACGCGAATGTTGGTTGGTCGGGTCGTAAACGGGGCCGTGAATCCATTACAGTAACTCAGTATCACGCAGTGACACGCACACCCTCAGACCCATGTGCTCGATGAGTCAGCGAATGTACTTGGGCGGGCAGTGGCGGGGCAGTTCTGGGGGGGCATGACTCCCCCGCCACCACCCGCGTGTAGGCCGGAGCTCTGGCCATCAGACGTGCGGGAGCAATGGAACAGCTTGGCGCGAGGGTGAGGGGAGCGCAGGTGAGGGTGAGGGTTAGGGTGAGCGCAAAAGTGAGGATGAGCACGAGGGTGAGGATGAGCACGAGGGTGAGGATGAGCACGAGGGTGAGGATGAGCACGAGGGTGAGGATGAGCACGAGGGTGAGGATGAGCACGAGGGTGAGGATGAGCGCGAGGGTGAGGGTGATGAGAGCGGGTGAGGAGTCGGAAGGAGTGCACAAGATCAATATTACAGTTACAATATTACGGTTATTAAGACCCATGATAGGGTTTACTGCGTTAACAATGGGATTAAACGGCGGCCCGTAAAACGCCGGATTCCAAAAGTGCCAGCCTCTCTACCGCGAGTTGGGGGTTAGTTTTGTTTGTCATGTAAATATTTTGGCATGTTTGGTCACTATGATCGCTTATGTAACACTACATATACCAACAGGATAAACCCCCCTTCGAGCGGTACGAGAGGCTGGTTCTAGGAGCCTGGGGCTGGAGCAGCGTTGCTGGGTCTGACGGGGTCACCGTCGTCGTCAAGGCTCCGTGAGAACGTTCTATATTTGGGGTTACCACCACATCCAAACGAGGTTTGCCACGGTCCGGATTCATCCGGTACTTTGTTCTGAAGAAGCAGATCTTCCGTAACGAAGAGGTTTCTGAGCTAGATTGCCTGCTGACTCGGAGGGCAGTGCTCAACGTACCCCGTTGCCGAGGATGTCGACATCTGTGTACTGCAGTTGATGGAGGAGACCAGTGGCGGCGTTTTGTGCCACTGCTGATGCCTATGCCAGCGTGAGATGGCCAATTCTAAATCTATCGGTAATTTGACGCGACATGTTATTATACCAAGGGATCAGATCACGATGATGTTAAGTGTAACTGTTGTCCCAGGAATCAAGCAACGAGCCGGAAAGAGACAGGGGAGTAAGTAGACGACACGTAACATTAATGAGATGGAATGCAGTGAGCACTTATCAGTATTGTGATCATGCTCACGCAGGGAACACTCAAATTAGGGTGACCGTGGTTACCTCCCCCCTTGGGGAGGGGTAACCCGACCCCCAGAAGGCAGGTAATCACCGCCAAATCCCAAAAGCGCCCAATAAGCGCCCGTTCCGCCCAATCTGCCCAAATGGGGGGCCAATGATCCCTGATTCGGAGATTCGGCCGAATCTGCCGGCGCCGTTTGAGTCCATCCCCCCATTCTATCACATTCGAGCCCATCTGGGTTGCACGTGGGCGAGTAGGAAACCTGGGTAGAGGGCTTCCCGAGTCACGGTCCGTGCTTTCCCACACATCGGCTTCCCAGCACCACACTCCAGCCCGAGCACCACCCTGCTACCACCGCATCATTCTTCCTTAGCAGGCGCCTTGTATTATCGATTTTAAGAGACCCTTCCTAGGGCTCGCTGATGGCAAGGAATCGTCGCCGGAGTCGGAAGAAACGAACCCAGCAAAGTCGATGTACGTCTTTTGTTGGGCAACAACTCGCACAACTGCTGACTCGATGCGTTGTAGGCCAGGTGATACCAATCGACACGCTCCCTGATGAACTTCTACTCGCAATATTCGGTTTCTTTGTGGATGAAGATGCAGTAACCAAAAACAAAAATGAGGTGGAGGCGTGGCAATCGCTGGTGCACGTCTGTCAACGATGGCGGAGCGTTGTTTTTGGATCACCGCGTCGGCTGAATCTGCGACTTTTTTGTGAAGCCGAAATACCTGTAAGGGATACCATGGATATCTGGCCACCCTTGCCCCTCGTCATTCGGGACGAATGGATAGAAGGCCATCACGTGGACAACATCATTACGTTACTTGAGCGCAGCAATCGCCTGTGTCAAATCTACCTCTCTGGTACGAAGACACCATTGGAACGAGTAATGCCAGCAATGCAGAAGCTATTCCCGGAGCTAACGGACCTGGTGCTCTGGTCGCATTTTATGAACGCGACAGTTCCCGATTCGTTCTTGGGTGGATCCGCCCCATGCCTGCGAAGACTCGAATTGCATTGCATTCCATTTCCGGGTCTACCGAGACTACTTTTATCTGCCACTCACCTCGTCAACATTCGACTTCATAATATTCCTGATTCTGGATACTTTTCGCCCGAGGCATTGGTCACTACCCTCTCCACGTTGACCAGCCTCCGATTACTTATAGTTAAATTTCGACACTCTCCTAACCAGACAAGCCAACTTCCGCCCCCAACACGCTCTCTCCTCCCTGTTCTCAACACGCTGAAGTTCCAAGGGTTTAGCGAATACTTGGACGATCTCGTGGCCCGTATCGATGCCCCTCGACTCGACAACTTGGAGATAATCTTCTTCAATCAAAGCGTATTCGACACACCACAATTCACCCAATTCATCAGTCGCGTACCAATGTTGGAAGCTCTCGAAAATGCCTATTTTGTCTTCCAGCTTGAGAGCGCTGCGGTCAAGCTCTCATCACAGACATCCGGCTACGGAGAGTTCAGAGTGAAATTCCCATGGAGAGGGTTGGAACTGCAAGTTTCATCTCTGAAGTGGTTCTCTACCTCGTGCTTGCCTCTTTCCACCTCGGAGGACCTCCACATCTGTTGGGACGAGAGATACCAGGAAGAACAGGAAGAAAATGTCGAGAATATATTGTGGTTGGAACTATTACACCTATTTCCCGCCGTGAAGAATCTCTACTTATCCGAGAGCATTGTGCCATATATCGGGCCTGCCCTGAAAGAGCTCGTTGGGGGAAGTACGACAGAAGTATTGCCCATCGTGCAAAACATATTCTTGCAGGGGATCCGACCACGGGGACCTATCCTGGAAGGGATCGAGGAGTTCATTGCTGCGCGACCGCTCTCTGGTCAGCCTATAACTGTTTCCACCATTCCCTCCTCGGAACTATACTTGTATTGGGCCTCGGAGTTCGATGATTGATAAGGTCCGTCCGCTTTCAAAAATTTGTCCCACTAACGCTTCGTGTCCTCTACTTACCTCGCACTATTTTTCTTCGCGCTCGTTGTTTCTTGGCATCACTTTGATTTGGTCTCCTTTATCTGATCGCATGTCTTGTCGTAGAATGAAGGCAACGTAGCTATAGATTTGTGTACGGGAATGATTCGCTGTCTATCAAATCGTTATGAGGTCCGCGGTTCCTTCCACTGCGTCTTCATGGCACACATATTTACGGTGGACACCCTTGCGTGCGTGCTAGCGATTATTGCACGCCTTTGTTGCTGTGCGAAACTGGAGTTGGTGAGGGCAAGACTGTTGCAGCATTACTCGATTCGAGTCATTCGACATCGGACAAACCCATCCCGAGCCGCCATCCCGAGCCGTGTTTCCGTCCGTCCCTTCCTTAGCCAAACTGCATGCTGCATGACTCCAATCCCCTTACCGTATCATGAAATTCGTGTATCACCATGTATCCCAATAAATCTGTACTTACTATTTCTTCCAGTTAAGTTACCGTATAACCAGACTTGCACCACCAGTCATCGATCAACGCCTGGACATCGCACGCACAGGTCTACCGTGAAAGCGAGACTTCCCGGGATTTACAGTTTGACCCCAGCCCGAGCATAAATTACCACGTTAGCAATACCCAAATGATACGGTTGATAAGACACCACTACTGTAGCTTGGTCTACGCACAAACTTAATCCCAATGCTCTTCCAGCGCCACTTACACAGAACTCGCCTTCTCTTTGCCCAAATCTTTCGCGCGTTCGCCCCATAATGTGCAGACTCGCTGCGCCCCTGAAGAACGACGATACTGTATCCTGAGAGAAACAAGAGATGTACCGTCGTTGTGCGAGCGCCGGTTTGGGGTTCCGTGTCCGAGTCTGCCAGACTCTGCCCAGATGCCCCCTGATCCACTGTCCAGCAAAGTGCTCTCGACCCCGCTCCTTTCCCAGACAATTCCACCCAAATGGTGCATGCAATAGCTTTTACGCTAGCGAGCTCGCTCCTGCGCCGGAATGCCTTGCATACAGGCTTGTCGTCCTCGTCGCCACCGAGATCGTGAGCTGGTGGCGTGCGGTCGACAGTGGAGTAGGCGCAGGTGCATGGCAATTCGGGCATACAACCAACTGTGTTGTCGCATTCGCGCTGACATTAGCATTGGAGTGGGAACATGAGCCGCCACCGGCCTTCTCCATCAACTGTAGTCCGCAGGTGCCACAGCCTCAGGAACGGAGTGCCGCCCCCGACGATGGTTTGTAGGAAGGAGCACAGGAGGAGCGTGATCACGTCCCCTGGTATGAGCACACGCCCGGCTGGATGGGCCCGCCGGAGCGCGGCGTTGGTACTAGTTGAGATGTCATTGGGTGTTATTGTTTTGGGGGCCTTGGGGCGTTGCGTTGAGTTATACTGTGCAGGAGACTGGGGACTCGATAGTGCAAGCTGGATTACCTTTACATAGAGGATATCACGGGGCTAAGCGTGGGACAGAGCATGAGATGTGTGGAAGCCCTATGGAAAAGAGCAAGGAAGGGATGATGGGGGAAAGGGATTAAAGTCCCTCGCTCAAGGGTCAGAGTCGCCTTTATGTGTTCTGCGACAATTGGAATCTGTTTGTCGGATTGTGATGGCGTCACGCTATTTGTCAGGTTGTCTAAACAGAGGGGAGAAATCGAAAGGATCACTTACACTACACGCGACTCCAATGTTTTTCCCAGTGGGCAATAGTTAAAGGATGACTGGTGACCTGTCGCGCGGCAACAAACTGCTGAATGCCTTCCTGGACAGGTCCCGATGGCTGGAGCCCGTCCAAGTAAAGATTCTGCAGGGCGGGTAACACTTCTGTCGTTCTTCCCCCAACGAGCTCTTGCAGGGCAGGCGCGATGCGTGACGCAAGTTCCTCGGATAGGTAGAGATTCTTGACATCGGTAAACGGGTGTAATAGTTCCAGCCATAGCGTGGTCTCGGTATTGTCTTGCGGGTCTGGCCGCCAAAATACGTTCCCGAAGATGTATAGGTCTTCCAACGCGGAAAGAGGCAAGCACGAGGTACAGACCTACCCCAGTGCCGAAACTTGCCAATCCAACACGCTGCATAAGATTTCCACTTTGATCTTTCCGTAGATAGATTTGTTTGATGTGAACTCGACCCATGCAGAGAAACTCTCAAAGGAAACACGAGCTTTCTCGAGTGCTTTCAACGTTGGTATGCGACTAATGAATTGGGTGAATTGTGGTGTGTCGAAATCGATATCATTGAAGAAGGTTATAGACAACCTATCAAGTTGGGGAGCATCGATGCGGGTCACGAGGTCGTCGAAGTATTCGCTGACCCCTTTGAACGAAAACCATGTGAGAACGAGGAAGACAGTGCGTGTCGGGGGAGGTGGGAGTCGACTTGCCCGGTCAGGGCGAGATCGAGGGGATTGGAATTCAAGTCAAAGTTCTTCGAGGCTGGTCAATGCGGAGAGGGCAGTGAGCATTGCTTCGGGTAAAAAGTACCCGGAAAGAGGAATATCAACAAGGAAGAGATTGGTGAGGTGAATTGCAGACAGAAGTAGGTTCGGTAAACCCGGAAATGGAATGTTGTCCAAAGAGAGGTATTGCAGACGTGGGGTAGATCCACCCAAGAACGAATCGGGAATAGGAAGGACTGTCACCGCTTCATCATACGGCCTGAGCGCCAGACGTGTCAACTCCGGGAATGGCTGCTGCATCGCTGCAGAAATCTTCTCCAAATGTGAACTTGGGAAGCCCATGAGGTCGATATGACACACACGATTGCCGCGCTCGAGCACAGAGAAGATGTTATCCGCGTCTTCTGTTGGGTAGTCGCCAGTGCACCGAATGAAAAGAGGCAAGGCAGGCCAGATATCCAACATGTCCCTCGCAGGTGTTTTGGCTCCACAAAGAAGTTTCAGGTCTAGGCGACGTGGTGATCCAAAAACGACGGTTCGCCATCGCTGACACACGTGCACCAGCAATCGCCACTCCCCTATCAGTACTCCAGCTACATAGGAATCAAATATTGCTAGTAGGATTTCATCAGGGAGCATGTTGATTGTTATCACCTGGCCTATGTCGCATCGAGTCAGTCTCAGTCAGCAGTCATTGCGGGATGCCAGTGTTGCACAAGGACGTACATCGACGTTGGTCGGTAAATTCCTTGCTGGTCCATGCATGATTTTCTCCCGTCAATGAGCCTTCTGAACTGAAACCCATTAGGATCGATGACTGAGAACGGGTGGGAAACGATAAAGGGGCGAGGGTGGTGTTGGTAGATTTGGGTCTGCCGGAGGCGAGATGGTAGTCGTTCGCTGGTGGTTCTTGCTGTGGCGTCGTCCACGCTCGTATGATTGACGGTGGTGAGACTTTGTGAGAGCTATTTGGGATTTTGTTAGTTACTTGGTCAATGGGCGAGTTTCCCTTGACATACACTGGCAGCTGAGCGCTGAGAGCTCAGCGCTCAGCGCTCAATAAAGATTCCGCGTTGGGGAAGAAACTGCCCCAAATTTCCGATTACGTTAGCGCTCGGAGTATGCCCTTCTACATCTTCTCCATCCACGTACTGGCTCTCGTTTTGTGCACATCCAAATAGAACTTTCGTTTCCCTGCCGTAGTTTTCCGTTAGCGTCGTTAACGTGTTCAAAAGAGATATCGACCAAGGTGAAGAAATTCATTTCAGACAAGGTTCAGTCTGGACAGCCTCACAACGTCCTCGACCATCGTTCGTCAATGACCTATGCCTCTTCCATCGTAATGGTCGTTGATCTCTCACTGACCCGCATATGATTCACGCCCGCAGTATCCCGAACTCACCAAACCTCTTTATGCGCGCCGGTATGCTCTCAAAGCGGACGAGAATCCGCTGGGTACCCTCGTTACCTCTTACCTGAGTTTTGGCTCACCACACTGAGGAATTACGTCTCCAAGCGAACCCAAGCCCGGATTCCAGCCCATCTTTGAGTTTTCATCAACAAATATTTCGAAAATGACGTGCTCGACAACTTCAAGACGACGACGAGTCTTACGTGCACCGCGAGGAGGTCTGACTATTCGGGCGATTTCGTGCATGACCGCGCGATTGAAACGGAGATAAAGTGGAAGGATGAGAAGGATTTGACAGGAGTTTGAGATCAAGCAACGAAACAAAAGTGTGTGACTTTTTGTACTTTCGGTTCTTCTTTGAGGTTGGATTTGCTAGATACAAATCACAAACGACTGGCACGAAAGGCACACCCAACAGAACCATTTTCTCACCCCCTGTTGCCCAGAGTGAGAGGCGGGGAGATTAAAGTGTGTTCCGTTTGACCTTCTTTTTCTTTTCTTACCCATCTGACGATTACGATGACGAAGATGATGCCAACGATAGTGTTGACGTTGATATCGTTGAGGTTGAGGTTGACGTAATACGTCGAGGTCCTCGAGGAGGATTCCGATGGCAAGTTGGCAACCTACCGCTACTGTGACGAGGATGGGCCTATGCTGGAGGAAGAGTGGGATGTGGTGGTTGCCCACCGGCGGACGTGAATCCTGGAGGAATGCAAGCACCTGTGATCACCGGCCGTGAGCACGCGCCAAACGGATTTAGAGGCTAAAATTAGAGCCAAAGTGACAGGAAGGTTCACTTCACTAACCGCACCTGTCGATTCCTTTTTTTAAAGGTTTAAAAGTAAAAGAGCGAAACAAAGCTCCAAGCTGCTTTAGGGCGCAGTAGTATGGTATTGTCATAACCTCCAGCCTGAGCCTAATCTACTGCCACTATGCGTCGTACTATGCGAGTGCCCGCACTGATCTCAATCTTTCTCGTACTACCTATATGCATTCCTCTCCTTTCTTATAATATTTTGTTGAGTGTCATACTGTACTAGAATATGCATTGCGGGCGCATGGCATGCAAGAATTATAATCTTCCATTATGCAGCGGCGCCTCTCCGAGTCTCCGTGAGGTCAGTGTCTTAGGGTATCAACCGTATCATTTGGGTATTGCCAACGTGGGATGCTCGGGCTGGGGTCAAACTGTAAATCCCGGGAAGTCTCGCTTTCACGGTAAGTAGACCTTGTGCGTGCGATGACCAGGCGTTGATCGATGACTGGTGGTGCAAGTCTGGTTATACGGTAACTTGACTGGAAGAAATAGTAAGTACAGATTTATTGGGATACATGGTGATACACGAATTTCATGATACGGTAAGGGGATTGGAGTCATGCAGTTTGGCTAAAGTAGGGACGGAAACAGGGCTCAGGATGGCGGCTCGGGACGGGTTTGTCTGATGTCGAATGACTCGAATCAAGTAATGCTGCAACAGTCTTGCCCTCACCAACTCCAGTTTCGCACAGCAAAAAAGGCGTGCAATGATCGCTAGCACGCACGCAAGGGTGTCCACCGTAAATATGTGTTGCCCTGAAGATGCTGTGGAAGGAAAGCGCTGGTGACCGCGGACCTCATAACGATTTGATAGACAGCGAATCATTCCCGTACACAAATCTATAGCTACGTTGCCTTCATTCTACGACTAGACATGCGATCAGGTAAGGAGACCAAATCAAAGTGATACCAAGAAACAACGAGCGCGAAGGAAAATAGTTCGAGGTAAGTAGAGGACACGAAGCGTTAGTGGGACAAATTTTTGAAAGCGGACGGACCTTATCAATCATCGAACCCCGAGGCCCAACGCCAGTATAGTTCCGAGGAGGGAAAGGTGGAAACAGTTATAGGCTGACTCCCTTCCAGGATATGTCCCCGTGGTCGGATCCCCTGCAAGAATATGTTTTGCACGATGGGCAATACTTCTGTCGTACTTCCCCCAACGAGCTCTTTCAGGGCAGGCCCGATATATGGCACAATGCTCTCGGATAAGTGGAGATTCCTCACGGCGGGAAATAGGTGTAATAGTTCCAACCACAATATATTCTCGACGTTTTCTTCCTGTTCTTCCCGGTATCTCTCGTCCCAACAGATGTGGAGGTCCTCCGAGGTGGAAAGAGGCAAGTACGAGGTAGAGAACCGCTTCAGAGATGAAACTTGCAGTTCCAACCCCCCCATGGGAATTTCACTCTGAACTCTCCGTAACCGGATGTCTGTGATGAGAGCTTGACCGCAGCGCTCTCAAGCTGAAAGACAAAATAGGTATTTTCGAGTGCTTCCAACATTGGTACGCGACTGATGAATTGGGTGAATTGTGGTGTGTCGAATACGCTTTGATTGAAGAAGATTATCTCCAAGTTGTCGAGTCGAGGGGCATCGATACGGGCCACGAGATCGTCCAAGTATTCGCTAAACCCTTGGAACTTCAGCGTGTTGAGAACAGGGAGGAGAGAGCGTGTCGGGGGCGGAAGTTGGCTTGTCTGGTTAGGAGGGAATCGAAGTTTAAGTATAAGTGATCGGAGGCTGGTCAACGTGGAGAGGGTAGTGACCAATGCCTCGGGCGAAAAGTATCCAGAATCAGGAATATTATGAAGTCGAATGTTGACGAGGTGAGTGGCAGATAAAAGTAGTTCCAGTAGACCTGGAAATGGAAAGTCATGCAATTCGAGTCTTCGCAGGCATGGGGCGGATCCGCCCAAGAACGAATCGGGAACTGTCGCAATCCTTAAATTCGACCAGAGCACCAGGTCCGTTAGCTCCGGGAATGGCTTCTGCATTGCTGGCATTACTCGTTCCAATAGTGACCTCGAACCATAGAGGTAGATTTGACACAGGCGATTGCTGCGCTCAAGTAACGTAATGATGTTGTCCACGTGATGGCTTTCCATCCATTTGTCCCGAATGACGAGGGGCAAGGGTGGCCAGATATCCATGGTATCCCTTACAGGTATTTCGGCTTCACAAAAAAGTCGCAGATTCAGCCGACGCGGTGATCCAAAAACAACGCTCCGCCATCGTCGACAGACGTGCACCAACGATTGCCACGCCTCCACCTCATTTTTGTCTACTGCATCTTCATCCACAAAGAAACCGAATATTGTGAGTAGAATTTCATCAGGAAGCGTGTCGATTGGTATCATCTGGCCTACAACGCATCGAGTCAGCAGTTGTGCGAGTTGTTGCCCAACAAAAGATGTACATCGACTTTGCTGGGTTCGTTTCTTCCGACTCCGGCGACGATTCCTTGCTATCAGCGAGCCCTAGGAATGGTCTCTTAAAATCGATAATACAAGGTGCCTGCTAAGGAAGAATGATGTGGTGGTGGCAGGGTGGTGCTCGGGGCTGGAGTGTGGTGCTGGGAAGCCGATGTGTGGGCAGACCGAGACTCGGGAAAGCGGAAGCTGATCACAAGTTTCCTACTCGCCCACGTAATCAAAACCCCAACCCAGAATGCAACCCAGATGGGCTCGAAATGGGATAAAATGGGGGATGGACTCAAACGGCGCCGGCCGATTCGGCCAAATCTCCGAATCAAGGATTATTGGCCCCCCATTTGGGCAGATTGGGCGGAACGGGCGCTTTTTGGGCGCTTTTGGGATTTGGCGGTGATTACCTGCCTTCTGGGGGTCGAGTTACCCCTCCCCAAGGGGGAGGTAACCAGGGAGGTAACCACGGTCACGCTTAGCCCCGTGATTTGCGCTATCGAGTCCCCAGTCTCCTGCACAGTATAACTCAACGCAACGCCCCAAGGCCCCCAAAACAATAACCACCCAATGACATCTCAACTAGTAGCGACGCCGCGCTCCGGGCCCATCCAGCCGGGCGTGTGCTCATACCAGGGGACGTGATTACGCTCTTCCTGTGCTCCTTCCTACAAGCCATCGTCGGGGGCGGCACTCCGTTCCTGAGGCTGTGGCACCTGCGAACTACAGTTGATGGAGAAGGCCGGTGGCGGCTCATGTTCCCACTCCAATAGCTAATGCCAGCGCGAATGCGACGACACGGTTGGTTGTATGCCCGAATTGCCATGCACCTGCGCCTACTCCACTGTCGACCGCACGCCACCAGCTCGCGATCTCGGTGGCGACGAGGACGACAAGCCTGTATGCAAGGCATTTCGGCGCAGGAGCGAGCTCGCTAGCGTAAAAGCTATTGCACGCACCATTTGGGTGGAATTGTCTGGGGAAGGAGCGGGGTCGAGAGCACTTTGCTGGGCAATGGATCATGCATCAAACCCAAAACCGGGCACTCGCACGCCGACGGTGCATCTTGTTTCCTTCAGGATACAGTATCGTCGTTCTTCAGGCACGCAGCGAGTCTGCACATTATGGGGCAAACGCGCGAAATATTTGGGCAAAGAGAAGGCAAGTTCTGTGTACTGTAAGTGGCGCTGGAAGAACGTTGGGATCAAGTTTGTGTGTAGACCAAGCTACAGTAGTGGTATTTTTACGTTCCCCGCTGTCTGTTACTGAGGAAACACTTGACCCTAGCTATAAATTTTCCGACAGCGACAAAGCGTGATATGATCGCTAGCATGCAAGGGTATTCCGTGTGCCGCCCTGTAGCGTCAGCGGGAAACAAAGATACAACAATGCCACCATATCACAAAGTGCGGAAGGACCACGGATCTGACGGTTGAGTAGACTCAGATAACCAGCCACTGGCATTACTACAGTAATAAGAATATGGTCAAGATGAGTCAACCTAAGCAATTTGACGCGAAATGTAATCATACAACGAGGTTACACTATGCTGATGTTAACAACAATAGAGTAACTGTTGCCCCAGAAATCAAACGAGCCCGAAAGAGAATAGGTGGTAAGTAACGGACACAAAACATTAAAGAGATAGAACGCAGAGAGCACTTATCAATATTCCTACTCGAAATCTCTCTCCCAGGGGGTAACGGCTATAAGATGACTGATAACCTGTCGCTCGGCAACGAACTGCTCGATGCCTTCCGGAACAGGACCAGATGGCTCGAGCCCCTCCAAGAATATATTCTGCAGGGCGGGCAACACTTCCGTCGTACTTCCACCGACAAGCTCTTGGAGGGCAAGCTCGATACGTGCCGCAAATTCCCTGGATAGGTAGAAATTCTTCACGGTGGTAAACGGAAGTAATAGTTCCAGCCATAACATGTTGTCGATCTTTTCTTCCCAATGTGGTTGCCAATATGGGTCCCCGTCGATGTATAGGTCCTCCAACGTGGAAAAGGGAGGCAAGGGCGAGCCACAGAGCTGCCCCAGAGACGAAACTTGCCAGTCCAACTCTCTGCATGAGATTTTCACGTCGACCTTTCCGTAGCCAGATGTCAGTGATGACAGGTTGACCTCAGCGGCCTCATCACCAAAGGCAACACGGGCTGTTTCGAGTGCTTTCAGCGTTGGCGTGCGACTAATGAATTGGATAAGTTGTGGCGTGTCGAATTCGATATCATTGAAGAAGGTTATATACAAGTTGTTGAGTCGAGGGGCATCGATGCGGGACACGATGTCCTCCAAGTATTCAGTAACTCCCTTGAACTCAAAATGAATGAGAGCGGGGAGGACAGTGCGTGTCAGGGGAGGCGGACGTCGGCTTGCCTGGTCAGGGCGAGATCGAGGGGATTGGAACCTAAGCCAAAGTTGTTCGAGGCTGGTCAACGTGGAGAGGGCCTCGGGTGAAATGTACCCGGAATGAGGAATATCGAAAAGGCGAAGGTCGACGAGGTGAGTGGCGGACAAAAGTAGCTTCGGTAAACCCGGAAATGAGATGCGCTCCAACAAGAGAAATTGCAGCCGTGGGGCAGAGCCACCCAAGAACGAATCGGGAAGGACCGTCTCCGTCTCATTATACGACCAGAACTCTAGGTGTGTCAGCTCCGGGAATGGCTCCTGCATGGCCGCCGAGACTTTATCCAAATGCGAGCCTACAACGCCGAGGTTGATTTGACAGACGCGGTCGCCGCGCTCGAGTACGGCAATGATGTTATCGACATGTTCTGTTGGGTAGGTGCCATAGCACTCAATGAACAAAGGAAAAGCCGGCCAGACATCCAAGTGATCCCTCGCGGGTGTTTTGGCTTTACAAACGAGTCGCAGGTTCAGACGCAGTGGTGATTCAAAGATGACGCTTCGCCATCGCCGACAGACGTGTACCAACAATTGCCATGCCTCCATCAGTACGTCGTCCACACAGAAATCAAATATTGCTAGTAGGACATCATCAGGGAGCATGTCGATTGATATCACCGGGCCTAAATCGCATATAGTCAGTGAGCAGTCGTTGCGCGTGATGTTGCGCAAAG
Source organism: Russula ochroleuca (assembly GCA_015178965.1). NCBI lineage: Eukaryota > Fungi > Basidiomycota > Agaricomycetes > Russulales > Russulaceae > Russula > Russula ochroleuca. Next base: position 2,078,673 of record WHVB01000002.1, read on the forward strand.
GACGTACATCGAGGTGCACCATTTTCTGCCGTCAGCGAGCCTTCCAAACGGGAACCCAGTTGTGTCGACGACCCAGGGCGGGTAGGAAATGAGTCAAATGACGGAGGGGAGAGGGCGGTGCCGGAGAGTGGTGGGGAAACTTGATGATGGGCAGGCTTTTGAGCGGGGCTATTTGAGATTTTGTTAGTTAGTTGATCAATACAGCGTGTAAAATCCCCTTGACATACGACTGAGAGCTCATTGATGAGGATTCCGCGCTGGGGGGTTGAGGGATTGGGGGAAGAAACTGCCTCGTGATTGCAAATTTATGCGATTCGGATGTAGCGCAACAAGGCACATTCCGACTCAGTTCCGCTACAGCCCTCCGGTAGCGCTCTGCCCGTTCCACTTCGTACTGTATACTGCATAGCCCAGTGGCTCACGTTTTGCGCACAACCAAATAGAACCTTCGTGCTGTAGATCCGTTAGCGTCCTCGACGCCGTCAAACGATGCACATCGCAAAGGGCCCCCTCTCATTTCAAACAAACTCAAACAGGAGAGTCACTAGCCTCACAACGCCATCCAATCAATGATTAATGATCTTTGGCATTGATGAACCTTCCTGGCGTTGTGATGGTGAGCTTTTAAACCCACATGGGATCCGCTGGAGCGATTGCCAAATTTGATCTTGCAGTACAGTACAAATTCACTTCGGACGCCACTTTTGCCTCCGCCGCTGACCTTTGAATGGCTTCGCAACGCAAGACACACACACACACCACAAATCCCGGGCTCTTCGAGTTGCCAAAAGACCGACCGACGTCCTCGGCGCTGATGACCTAACACGATAACACCCGGACACTGTCGACCTCGCGGCCCACCCACGTAGTACCAGGACAAGTAATGCAGCCTGTGAGGGTAGTCCGCCCCTCGCCTCTCCTCCTCTTCAGCGTAGACATCCCTAAACCGAATAACTTATACATTCTCAACTCCTCGCAACGCCACTCCGAGCCCATCCCCGCCAAGCGCGAACTGCCGGTGAATGGACCGGGACTTGGCGGATTCTTTGTCCGTTCCTTCTGCTCCCGTGCTGGTCTAAGTTTATCGTCTGTCTACAGTCCCCGTAAATCAGCCCTCAGAAATCTCCGCTCCGCTCCCACTCTTCAGAATGCCCGCCTCACTCACGCTCCCGTCTCCGCAGCTCCCTAACGGTGCCATACATCTCTGAGGATGCGCCCGCAGAAGGAGACCGCCAATGTTTTCGACGCCGTTTTTTGGTGTCGTCGTGCAAGGGAGACTTGCCGGTCATCTAGGCAAGAGTTCCGGTAGACTTTGTACACGCGATGACCAGATGCTGATCAATGACCGGCGGTGCAAGTGATACACGAATTTCATGATGCGGGAGTCCCGCAATTCGGGTGAAGCAGGGACGGAGTCGGGGCCTGGGATGGCGGATGTCGCAAGTCGAATCGTGCTGCTGCGGCAGTCTTGCTCTCACTGGTGACGGGTGGACGAGGGAAGTACGGCCCATCCGAGTCTGCGGTGGCCAAGGCTGCAGGAGTGGTACTTTGTGTTTGTTTGAAACTCTTTCGAAAGCTGTACCGAGGAAAGGGCTGTTTGTTGTCGAGGAAACATTTGATCCCAGCTCGAGTTTCAAGCAGAGACGAAGGCGTACCTTGATAGATTGATCGCTGGCACGCAACGGTGTCTACCATAAGCTGGCAATATGCTGCCTAGAGCGGCAGCCGGAAAGAAATACACAAAGATGCCACCATGTCGCAAAGCGTATGTGAACCACTTCCCCATGACGTAGACAACAAGTTAGTCATTTAAGTACGTGGTCAAAATTACCTAACTTCAAATCTATAGCTACGTTGCCTCTATCTGAGTATGATCTGACGCAACATATAAAGGAGACCGAATCACAGTGATGCCAAGGAACGAATGTAAAGGAAAATAATGTGGTAAGTAGACGCCACGAAACGATAATGAGACAGAAAGCGGAGGGAGTTTATCAACTATCGACCTCCTAAATCTTTCCTAGCTTCGAGTTGTACCAGCGAGAAACTGCTATAGTGTGACCGGTGACCTGTCTCCCGGAAACGAACTGCCCAATGCCTTCGTGGACAGGTCCAGATGACTCGAGGCCCTCCAAGAAAACATTCTGTAAGGTGGGCAGCAGTTCGGTCGTCCTTCCTCCAACCAGCTCTTGCAGGGCAGGCACGATGCGTCGGGTAACTTCCTCGGATAGGTAGAGATTCTTCACATCGGCAAACGGGTGTAATAGTTCCAGCCATAGACTGTTCTCGATGTTATCTTGCCAATGTGGTTGCCAAAATGGGCGCTCGTAGATGTAGAGGTCCTCCATCGTGGTAAGGGGAGGCAAGCACGATGCACAGACCTGCTCCAGAGATGAAACTTGCCAATCCAACTCTCTACATAGGATTTTAACTTTGAGCTCTCCGTGACCAGATGGCTGCGGTGATAGGTCGAACCTGGCGGTGCCGACCTCGAAGGTAACGCGGGCTTTCATGAGCGCTTTCAACATTGGTGTGCGGCTGATGAACTGGGTGAATTGTGGTGTGTCGAATACGATATCATTGAAGAAGGTTATAGACAGGGAGTTGGCTCGAGGAGCATCGACGCGGGACACGAGGTCGTCCAAGTATTCGTTGGCCCCTTTAAACTCAAAGTAAGTGAGAGCGGGGAGGACAATGCGTGTCTGGGGAGGTGGACATCGGCTTTCCCAGTCAGGGCGAGATAGAGGGGATTCGAAATCAAGAATAAGTGATCCGAGGCTGGTCAACGTGGAGAGGGCAGTGACCATCGCTTCGGGCGTAATGTATCCGGAATGAGGAATACTCCAAAGGTGGATGGTAACGAGGTGAGAGGCAGACAAGAGTACTTTCGGTAAGCCCGGAAATGGAATGCCACTCAACCAGAGTCTTCGCAGACGTGGGGCAGCGCCACCCAAGAACGAATCGGGAAGAGGAAGGACTGTCACCGTTTCATCATTCGTCCAGACCAGCAGTTCCGTTAGCTCCGGGAATGGCTCCTGCATCGCTGCAGAAACTTTTTCCAAATGCCAACTTGGGACGTCCCTGAAGTTAATCCGACAGACATGATCGCTGCGCTTAAGTACAACAATGATGTCATCCACGCTTTCTGTTGGGTAGTAGCCATAGCCAAAAACGAGGAGAGGCAAGGCTGGCCAGACATCCAGCGTGTTCCTCGCAGGTGTTTTGTCAGTACAAACCAGTCGCAGATTGAGGCGGTGTGGCGATCCAAATACCACACTTCTCCACCGACGACACACGTGTACGAGTGGCTGCCACACCTCTATCCTCTCTTTTATGGGTTCTCCATATATAAAAGGTAGAACTTTGCCCGGATCCACGCAGAAATCAAATATTGCCAGTAGGACATCATCGGGTAGCACGTCAATCGGCATCGCCCGATCTACAACACATCGAGTCCATTATTGCAAGATGTTGCCCAACAAAAGACGTACATCGATTTCGCTTGGTCCTTTTCTCCCGAGTCTGGGGACGATTCTTTGCCATCGGCGAGCCTCCGGAATGGTCGTCTGTTAAAATCGATTCCAAGGCGTCGGCTAGGAATCAAGTCAAACAACGATGAGGTGATGCTCGGGCTGGAGCGTACCAGTGGGGAATCTTGATAACAGACAGCCCTATTTGAGATCTTGGCACATCCAGGTACTAATTACAGGTTGAGTAATGTGGCGGACTGGATTCCATTGACATACCGCTGAGAGGGTTCGGCGTCTAGAGGGAAGAGATCACGCAAGGAGCCGCAGCAGATTTAAGACAAGCCCTCAAAGGCACGTGACGTCATGTTTTCCCGGCGCAAACCGTGAAACCAAAATAGCAGAAACACCAACACCCATTCGGATGCTTTCTGAGATCTGTGGTAAGGACGGCGGCGAGGGGACTCCAGCGAGGTTGTTGTGGTAGGAGAGGACGACATTCAAGTTGAGTGCATAGTACAGTATTTGAGAACTTAAAGAGGATTTTGAAGGGGTTCCGAGTACAGCCCGAAAAAGAACTCACTGTATTGGTTTTCAGTAACGTCTACTGATTTTTAAAACCAATAGTACAGGAAAATCCGGAGCAAGAATAATGATGACGGCGGGGGCAAGTGTCAATCTTCTCTCTCGGAGTCCCCCCTCGTCACTCTGAGCTCCCAAAAGACCCCCCGTCCTCGGCACACCCATGTTTCCGTCTTGCCCACATGAAAATGTGACGGTAATCCAGCCTGCGCCAACCCCAGTCTCCACAGCAGCCTCCAACTCAACGCAAACTCCCAAGGGAATAACACACCAGTGATATCTTAACCGGCGACGGCACGCTCTGAGGTCATCCACACCAAGCGAATGCTTATTTATGGAACATGACTACGCTGCACTCTTCCTGCGCTCGTTCCTACAATCCGCCGGGTTGTTTCTGGGCAAAGCCATCGTCGGGAGTACCACTTACCCGTTGGATTGCCGCTGCACGCTTTGCAGGAGGCTGCTGGAGCTATCGGCATATGCATACTGCTGCTACTGCAGCTGATTGAAGATGCAAGTGGCGGCGTTATGTGCCACGGGCCCACTGCCAATGCCATTTCCAGCGCCAGCGCGACGACGACGACAACGACACAGTCGTCGGTTGTAAGCTCGAATCTCACCGAGCTCGTGGTTGATGCGGGTGTGTTGTCGTTCATAGCCGTTTCCGGGCACCAGAGCGTGTTCCACCGCCGACCACATGCCACCAGCTCACGATATGGACCAAGTCTGGGGGCAGTGACTCGATGATCGATGATTGATGATCGTCTTATTTTTCGAAGGGTCGAATAGAGGAACATGCCGCTCAATGTCGCTTCGGCTGCAAGTGATGCAGTAGCTGTTTTATGGGGCCGAGGTGTCGTGGACGGACTATGGGTAGGTCGCGGCGTGCCCGTTGTAGGAGCACGTGTGGGGCTACCAGAGGTAATATATACCCAAGAGATGGTGCTGGAGTACTACTGGCATGGCCGCAGGCTGGGACTGTCGGTGAGCACGGTGTTATCATGCCACTACCACCGCTTCTTACCTCAGAAGGACTAGATACACGGCCTCTTAATCGAATTGAAGACAGCTTTGTCCTCGTGGGTCGGACGCGAAGCAGTTCTCCAGTCGATCATTGATGTGTTTGACCCGAAAGACCACGATTGACCGGATCCAATGGGCATCATCACTTCTCACCACCTCTTCAGCTGCGAGCGGGGTGCGCTCAGATGGAGACTCGGCGTATCTACCGTTGCCAATTCTCACTAGCCAGAAACGCTTCACGATGCTGATGATAGCCAGGCCCGGCGGAGTGCCGAGGACGACGTATTGATGCAATCGCCACGGACGCGGTTCTCCATGCCGACGCACACTCACAGCACCAAGTACATGGCGACCATGCACGAGAGCGCGCTCAACGCAGCCATCAAGGACATGATGGATTATCTGAAGCCGCGATGCCTGCTCAGGGTCTGAGCCGCCGAGGACCGCGCGCGTCATCATACTCGGAGTTCTTCATCAAGCCCATAAGGCTGATCAGGTAAACGATGGCCGGAAGCTGACTGAACGTGAGCGAGAGTGATTCAACTTCACCGCCGCGGTTCCATGCGACGCATGCTGCATCCCCTGTAGGGTCGTCCTTCCCGTTGGGCTCGGAACTTCGGCAGAAGATGATGAAGGGATTGTTTCGAGGATCGGAGGCGACCTGCCCGATCATTGCCGTGAGGCGTTCCCCGTCTCCCCCGCGTGGTGTATCGGTGAAGGTCTTGAGGCGTTCAAGGTTCGCGGTGCGGCATGAGCAGGGCCTGGAGTTGATATTGGTACTCGTGGGGAGCTAGGGCGGACAGCCTAGCAAGAGGGGTTCTCGGTGCCGGTGGCGTGGCAGGTTATAGCCTTCCTCTCCGTGCGAGGCGTCGCACCAGGGAGGTCTTCTTGGATGGGCTGCGAGCTGTGTGGGACGGTTAGTAAGGTCGGCGCGGCAGCCTTCGACAGCATTTGAAGTTGGATGTAAATCGGAAGAATGGCTAGGAGTTGATGAAGCGGTTCCGCTGGTGTAGTCGGAATCGCAACCCACCATTCATCTAACTGCGAAGTCCTAGACGTCCTGTAAAATCCTAGTGAGCTTGGTTGTTAAACCAGATATAGGAGCTATATGTTAGCACGGTCAGGCAGATGGCAGTATATGTCAGCCTTCAGTTCCCTTGGTCCAAGCCTCTCGCAGAGTCAACCTGTAGCTGGAACACTTTTACTGTCTCGCCGGCCCTGATTGCCGTGATCTTGACATGTCCGTGCCGGGAAAACTTGCGGTCGATGAAGAGTCCAAGGAAACAGACGTTGTCGGAACAGTGAATGGTCACTTGCTCGTCTAGATACGTGGGTAGCGTGATGGTGGAGGGGTGGAGGTGGCCTAGCGCAAGCGAGGCCATATAAAATCACCTCACCGTGACCTTGGTCTTCTCCTCTCTGCGTCTGTCAGGCCAGGCAATCAGCACGACGGGTAGAGGGGGAGGACCGCACTAGATGGCATAAGGGACCGGGGGAAAGGTGGTTCTCTTGAAGCGAAGTTACACCTTTCGGTCAGCCAGGAGACGCACGGCATCTGAAAATCACCTCGGCGAACCCTAAGTGAGAACGAGTTGCTTGTGATTGATATTAAAGAAGAAACCCTGGATGTCAAATTGAAGGGAGCCGCAACGGCCTCCCCTAGGCCCTTGTCTGGGCTGGGCCATCGCAATGTCATGAGTGAGCGCTAGTAGACCTACATGGATAGTAACGCGGTCGACCTCCAAATTGGTCGGTGCCACGTGGGAATCAGGTTGAAACTCTGCAGCAATGATGGATACGTTGACTTGTCGTTGAGACTTTGAGTGACCATCTTCTCCACTTGGCGAGAAAAACTGAGAATCATAGTCCGTCTTCTTCGGTGTTGGGAAGTGTAGGGAAGACGGCAATCAGCGGCGTCACGGTCCATACATCAAGGAATGAATTGAATAGAATTGCCAACCAATCTGGGCATGCTTCCCATCATCCCATTTGGCCATGTCCACTTGACCAATCGACCGATCTTGCCTGGGGCTGAAGCGCTGAGCGCTGAAGTATTGCACGGGCGCTTCGGACAGTTGTGGAGTGATCGGGGGCCGCTGGGGACAGCAATTCCCCCAGACATCGTTTTCGCGAGTCCCGCCACGCTCTCAGCAACGCTCATCCTGTCCATCGCCGATGGTTTGACGACTCCTTCCTGCATTACTTGCCTTACGCTGTGTTTAGGTGCAATCACTTTTATAATGAGTTTGTCGGCCTCAGTTTGAATTTGTTTATTTTTCTCAAATACTGCTCTTCAAGCGTGATGAGACCGTGACCAAGTGGACATCCTCTTGAGTTCATGCTTTACTATCTGAGTCCATGACAGTATGGGGAACAGACCTGTCACTCTAAGTGTCACTCCGTGTCAGCAGCGCTCGTCCCCTTCCTCGGTTTATCATCGCCAGACCACCTCTCGGGTAACAATGGCCGCGAAACGTCGTAGCGGTAGATTTTCATAGCTTCTGTATCTCATGGTATTTCGCTCATGAGCTTTATAGAGACCATGCACCACACGAGCGAACTGGCGCTCACTCTCCGCGCGACTGGAGCGCCCTATGAGGATTACAGGACGCATTGCTCTCTACACGTGCTTTTTGGTTCTAGGGGTCTTTCAGCTGTCTGGTAGAATAGGGGCGCTCCGCTTCAAAGCATTATATCGTGGATATTCTCAGCCTCCGTCTGGTTCGGACGCTTTGAGAGGTCACCGAAACCTGGTTGCTCTAGTAAAGTCAGCGTCACTGTGCAGCCAGCACTTTCGACTCATGTTCTTTGCCTGTCCCGCACAAGGAGACTGCTGGAAGATGAACAATGCTTTCCATAACGGAAATATTTCCAGCACCAGCAAAAGCACCATCAACTACTAGATCATTCAAGGTGAGAATCAAGTTTGTCCGACTGTAATACATGAATACATCTCTGGCAGATCGTCATAGCCTACAAGAAGAAGCATACACCTTCAATCCGAGTCCCATATCAACTGAAGCACAAGAAATTCGCTCTCCGGAAAACTTGTACAATGTAATCCTCAAGCAGCATCAGCTATTTCAAGCTCAATCATCACTCTGGAACGGCCCGCGGTCGATTCCATGCGGATTACGATAATGTTTGACTGTGTGTTATTAATTAATTGCATGGCAAGGTCCCTATAGATGTTAGCCATTGATGTCGCTGGTGCAGCAGGATTGTCATCTGCGTCATTGAAGTCTTGTCTGTTACGCTTCGGGGGCCTTCCTGAAGGGACAGGTGTGTTCTCAACCATGCCCCCGAATGGGATATCCTATGAGCACTTAGATTGTAGGAGTACAGATGGCGAAGGATACAGACCAAAAAAGGTGGTCCATTGGCAGTTGCAGTCATTGTGCCACGCGGCTGGGCAGAAGCAATATTACTGGCGGGTTGCGGATATGGTGTGTGATGATGAATGAATGTACTAGTGTCGTCACTCTGTAAAGAACAGTCTAACCCGGGACTGCGTAAATGTCTCTCAGGTGAATCAACTCACGGGTGGCCCGTAGTATTGTGCATTGCCCACGTGGTGTGGTCCACCGTAAGCTAGCGCCGCCGGTGGAGGTACAAAGATACCATCCTGGGTCATTTCGGGTGCAGGGCGAATCTTGAAAAGCAATCGGCTGTGAGTACTCGACTTAAAAGAGAGACTGGATATGTGCTGTTTACTGTATAATCCCGTGGTATGTTTGCTTGATTACGAGGTACGGGTGGAACAGTGTTTGGGAGTGTTCCTACTTCGTATGGATATTCTTTTGAGCTTTGCTGCTGTTCCTCGCTCATTTTGTGGAAGTGTGTAAAGTAAAGTATGATTTGAGAGAGAAAATGAGGGAGGCCAGGCGAGGAAAGAAGGAAATGGAGTAGTAGGTTTTGGTCTCGGGCTTGATCTGGGGGCACTGCTCAGCTACAGGGGACTCAGAATAAGAATGCCAGTCACGGCCGAGCATGAAAGCAAAGGCCAGGATGTATCTCAATCATAGCTGGTTCAAATATATAAATCAAGAAGAAACCCGTTCAAAGAAACACGGAAGGAGCATCATCCTACGGTTCCTTTTCCCGGGATTTGGCCATATATATATAAAAAGCACAGGATCATTGCGGACTCTCATCAGATAATCTAGAAAAGTGCAGTGTGCACCCAATCAGTGACTGTTGACTTATCAGATCATCGATCTTGCCCGGTACACGTGACCCCCACCTCTTCCCGTCCACGTCTAGTGCTCAATCTCGACGTTGAGCACGTCCACCTCAACAGAGCTCTTCTCTCATCCTTGGTCGTGGCCATGTCCGTTTATAAATTGTCTGTGCACGAGATGGGTATCGTCGGCCGCGGGGATCTGCATTCAATGTGCATTGCCGCCCCATTAATTAGCAATAATTGCGGGTGCCTCGACGCAGAGTCAGACACACAGAATCATCGCCGGGATGTTTAAGAGAGATCGTACGTCAGAGTGCAATTTATCACAAGGGGGTCTACCGCGGGGAGACAGCGAGACGCGTCCTACGTATCATGGCGACCCTTGATGGCGACCAGACCTCTTGCCAGACCTGACACACGTTTCAGCTGGCACCTACACACCTGAGTGTGAAGATGCAACACGGAGTAACTTGGTTATTAGCTTTAACGCTATGCAAACGGGTAAGTCTCCTTTTCTGCGTACCCCTCTCTTTCCTTACGACATTTTTTCATTACACGTGGGTTACTGTAAGCGCCGACCGAGGACTACCTGCTATCTTTTGCCTTTGGTGAATGCCTCCGAGTCTCCGTCAACAAATGCGCAAGAGGAGCATTCCGTACTGCAATAATGGGCTTCATTGACATACCACCTACGATTCCATTTTGTCGTCAGAACCTCGTAGCACAACGAGAATGCTGTGGGGACGCTCTTAAGATGCGGGGTGAGTCCAGTAAGGGCGTTCTCTTAGCGATGTTCCGCGTGCAACTATTGCCAATGGGGATAACATCTCTTCTCTGATCATCCATGAAAAAAAAACTTTGGCATCATTCAGGCAACGTACTGTATGGATAGGATTTGTAGTTTTCTAGATGGGGGCTGAGGTCCCGATCAGTCTAGCCCCAGAAAACGCAGTCCAATTTTGAGAAACCGAGAAAGACCGATAGGAAGTCGGGGACTATTGCTCCCGAGAGGTTTCATAGGCAAGACCAGGGTATGCAAAAATAAATTGACCCCTCGAACTATCAGCGCAATACGTTATTCATAAACGGACGCGCACGAGTAGACCCACGGCATCACCATCACAACCACATATCATGACCCACTCATCAGATTAAATATATGAAAACGCAAAGCTATTTAGAGGCGATGGGGTAGAGAGGCAAGGAGGGATTCAGAACACACGCACAGCAAAAGCGAGGGAGTCACTGTAGGCCGCCAGCACGGCGGTGGGAGGGGGGAGCACACACAACATCCCTACGGGCCTACCCTCAGCTGATCGGATGCCAAGAGTTCCTGTTTTATTTCCTTCAACTGCGCCTCTCGAGTCTCGGCCGTGTACTGCGTCAGCTACATCAATAACATTATAATGTATCTGTCCTCACCAATCATTAAATGTGTGTCCTACAGTGTCATATCAGCACATATTACTGTGAGTCAGCTTGCCAGCCGGGTCACGGGTGCAAGTTGTAATTAACAAACTTGAATTGGCTCGCATTGAATCCGCGGCAACGGCCGCAATACTAACTGGCGGAATTCCGGAATGGACCTGCCAGTGCGAGAGTACAACGAATATTGAGGCCTATTGAAGTGTCGGCGCTTCTCCGCACGGGCGATAGCCTGGTGCTTGCTACAGCGCTCCAGCATCATAAGATGTGACCTTGACCCATGCCTGATCATGGTTCAACAGGTCACCCTTGAGGTTCCTCATGCGATAGAATCATAGAACACGATGAGCACGGACCATTGATTTTGTTGAAAATTCTTCAACCATACTAGGGACAACTTGAGTAACGTTATGGGCAGCCAGCATGAGATCCGTTGATCGATATCTGATCTGCACAATGGAAGTGATGCCGACTCGGAGCAGACAGGCTTACTGTAAACAGAATTTCCAAAGGCGTGTAGCCAGCTGTATCTGCAGGGCCTATTGTTATGCAATTTGGTTCCTGGGCACACGGAGGCAATTGCGTACATGTGCGCTGTACCGGAAGAAGCTGTAATGGAGCAACAAGATTCAAGAACGTAAAGGGGCGACTCGGGCGAGATATTTCAGCTTTCAGCCGACGAAACTCCACGCACCTTTCCTTAACGGTGGCTATAATTATTTATCGGATCTCGGAATACAAAGATTTACCCGGTTGTGCAGCTTGTGCTTTTTTTTTTTGAATCCGCATTTGTACAGTATACCGCAGCGTATAACGACGCGGTCACGTTACTTACGCTACCTAAGGTAGTAGGGAAGTGGGTGATATTTCGGGGTGGCCAGTGTGGAGTCTGTGAGGGGAACCCGCTAGATTGTAGGCTCAGCGCTCAGTGCTCAGGGCGAAGTCCGGGAAATGTGAACTTGTATGGTCACATGGGCGGTAAGAGCTGAGTGCGATTATGGAATAAAATAAATAAATAAATTTGATACCCTTTCCTTGTGTCTTTCTGTAAAAACGTCTCTGTTGCGTTCTTCAAATTTCTGACGGACGACCTAGCAGAAGGTGCACTGCACCTCCAGTCTTATGTTTACCTTATTGCGCCATTCCTCGATGTCGTAGAACCGACGGTTCACGGGATCATGGATGTAACCGCGCGCGTCGGACTGGACATTGATGCACGTTGATGCTCAAAAGCAAGACTTTGGCCTACGGAGGGCGCAGAATATTGTCCTGCGATCTATTGCATGTCCGTTTTTTTTCCAGATTACCCAAAGATTACAGACCCCACCGGAATGTCCAAGACGACACTAGCACGAGTGACATGCACATCGTCCTCTGCGCCCTATACCGTTCTGCCCCCGCGGACCCCACCCCTTCCCCCGGACAAGCACTCCGAGTTTAACATTTTGTTATAAACAGAATTGCCCATGCAAGATCTAATTGCAGTCAGTGCCAGTCACGGATGCTTGCCCACATAATGGTTTCGATGCCCCTTGTACCAAAGAGATCTTTGACAACCGCTGCGCCAAGCGAATTGAGCAGATTTTTTACCCGCGTCTTGAGTCTTGACGCCATCTTTTTGGAGGCTATCTTAACATGGCCCTTAAGGAGCCAGAGAAGAGGTGTTTGCGGGTGGAAAACACTTGGACTTGGATATTCCTGGACCCGGTATTGACAAGGTTTCGGTCCCTACAGGTACGTATGCGTTGGCGCTCGTAGCGTGGTTGAAGTGCGCTGATGTTCCCCGACTTTGCTTTGATCGTCTCTCAGATGCTTGTCTGAGAATACGCCAAAACTTAATGACGGTATAACCACACACCCGTTTCGTTCTTGAAGGGGATAGTCAATATCTAGCTGTCAGGACTCACGGTCATTTTAGTCCGCGCCCTCAAATACTCTGACGAAGTACAAAAAATTATTCAGGCGCTCGAAAATCCAGCACTGCGCACAACTACAGTACCCTGAAAATTTTCGTGAGCTCGGCACTGGCAAGGCGAAGATCTCCTCGTTTGGGCATTCCAGATGTCTCCCCTCTGGCTATTTTTGTGTGTTTCTCCGTTCTTGCGTCCTCCCACATCATTGACGTTGTACCAGCCTGTCTTGAATGAGGAAGCTACGGTACTCCCCAGGGATATACAGAGGTTCCTCTGAACTTCGACATTCTCTGGACGCACGTCGCGCACGTCTTTAGGGATACGACTCGGAGTTCTCTCAGAGGACTTTGTCGCGCGACAAAAGCTCCTCGAAGATTCCGTATACTATGTCGCAGTTGAACGTATGCCACAGCAAGTTGAACTTCACAAAGAGCTCGGGTTAGGTGACTCACTAAAGAAAGCATGATTTGCAGTCACGATATGGCAATGACACCAACTCCTCCAAACGGGCTTGAGAGAGGACTACACTTCTCATTAAAAAGGAAACCAGTCAGTTCGCTTGGTTCGATCCAAGAGACCCCACTCAACCTCTCCCAACTGTTCTCGAAAAAGGCGGCGGTAGCTTAGGTCCTTCCAGTCCCTCATCAAACCTGAGGTGCTCTTCTTATCACTATCCCTGATATTATGCGCCTGCAGGGTTCAGGTAGCGTTGCGGACAGCATCCAGACTGACCGCGGCTTCGTCAGCGCTGTCGAGCTCGAGTATACAGGAAAAATAACATCTGCATACCGCGCAACGCCTCAATGGCTAGTATTCCAGCACTAAATGGACTTATCAAGTACTCACTCCCAACAAGCCACCTCTGTCACCCGTTCCCAATCCGCTGAAATTTCCTCTGCCACTCATCCTTTCATCAGACCGATACATACCCTTTGGACTCGTGCCCTCCGATCAACGACACATGCTAGGGAAGCCAAACAGAAAGTGGGCCAAGACTATGTCAGCCCGCCCTCCAGAATCCTCCTCTCGTCAAACTCGCTCCATCTACCATCCTACCCTTCCAAACGCTGTCGTGACATTAAAGGCAAGGGTAAGTTCCACGAAATAGCATGGGAAAAGCTCACCCCCTCGTACCCCGTGGTTTCGCAAATCTCGACGAAAGCACGGCAATGACCACCTTTGCAGACTACAGGCTGCCAGGCTTCTACATGTTTGGGCCTAGCTTGCGCCTCAAGATGAGCGCGGACAGACAACACGTGTTGTGCAGCGAGTTGCTCAGCACCGGCATCGAGGATACGCTGGTAGGCTTGTTCCAGCTGCTTGGAACTGACAGGATCATCGAGCGACTTCTACTAACAGCAAGTAGCGATATTACGAGGTTCTCGATGCAGGGGGTTAATTGAAGTTATCTTTCAAGCCTGTGCCCATCGGAAGCTTCGTATATCCTGTGACCTGTCATCCGGGGGGCATCCGACACTCATTATCGGCGCCATTGAAGTTTGTCTAACTCCTCCTTGCCAAAGTCCCTCGAATTTCTCAGCGGGCGTTCACTGCGCGCGGAGAAGTGGGGTGCCGTTCGCGAAAGAGATCGCCATCATGGTCGTGCGTGCGACTTGGATGCACGTGGCATCTCCGTACAATTGTAGGAAGTATCGGTGTCGAGATCGCTGGCACCGCTTGGGCTGTAAGTTTCCCTCTATACGATGTAGGTGTAAATCTACAATACTTTTAATCAAAAGGAGTGACGAATGTATGTGTTAATAAGTGGTTTAGGCCCTGCACCGCGCCATCCGACATCGCACGCATGCCCGCGCCTCGATCCCCTCCGAACTCAACCAGTGATTTACTTAGTGGTACAGCTGTCGACAAATCGACCCATAACCGGCAGCGTTTGATCCGGCAGGAGCCTGAATTGTGTATGCGTACCCAAATGCAGACCTCGTTAGCTGTGTACTGCTTCTCGCCAACGGTGGTCAATGCGATGCGTCTCGCTCGGGTGGAACACCCTCCTCTATCTCCACAGATCCCCGTATCACGCGCAAAGCCTACAAAGCTTAAGATTCTTCTGTGTCACCCGTATGTATGCGTGTTTCTCATAGACTTTGGAACCCACTGACGACCACAATTGCGATGCTTTTGTGATCGGTGGTGCGTCATGCCTGTATCAAAGAGGGTTGTGAAACTTGTGATCACGTGGTGGCTAAAAATACGTTGGCCGCTCTTGCCATCGGCTCAATTCGATCCAACGTTCGTTCTCTCCTCGATGACATGTGTAGAGAAGCATAAGAGGGGGATCCATTGAACCCGAACACCGCGTCATGGTGGGTTTTCTAGGCAAACGTGAGGCGACACACCATCTCCCCCAGACACTAGGCTCCTCTATTATCACAAGAGCAATAGTAGTTGGTTGCTGCCGACCATCATTCACTTATAGCCTATACTCTGACTGCCTTCTTCGTGTCTCCGAACACAATTTCAGTGTAGCTTGGCGAAGACAGTGAATCCACTAAACGCGAATAGATGACCTTCGCTTTTACCGTGGAGTCACTGCCTGAAGGTCATTATCACTTTCAGGGTCCGAGGACAACCCATTCCGTGGCCACACTGTCGAGTTGTCAGCTCGACTGTAGCTCTAGAAGATGTCAGGAAGGCTGATTGTGATCGGTGGGTGTATTACTGGGCTGTAAATGGGCACATGCAAAACCCATTCGTCAAGTTCCCAAATAGCCCTATATGTGCAAGTATCGACGCGAAAATTTTGTGTTCATTTGAGAACACAAAGGCTCCCCTCCACAGTGGTCGCGCAAACTACCCCGAGCTCCCTGGCGATCGCGCCCTAATGACCTTCGTCTGCTTGCAGTTGATGCACTGCGCTTTCCAACTATCGTTTTCCCTGGTCAAAATCATGGGCATCGTCGCTATTTCGGGCATGATTGGTGCGTGCGATCCTAGAGACTTCCTAGAGCAGATGGCGCGGTCGTCAAACACGTCAAACGCGCTCACGTGCCTCATCTCATGTACGTAATCAGTGTGCGCCAATTCGTGGCGCCGCCGCCAGTAGGATACATCGCTGCCTGAGGTTGGCTTCCCACAGATAGATGGTATATCTCGTAAATTCTCGTTGCGTCAACAAGAAAAGCCATCGCACTGCAAAAGCTGACAAAGCGTTCCAAAAGTGGATAGCCTTGCCAGTCCCTGTTTTCTGTTCTCCAAGAGACTCATCCGCAGCGGCGCGTGTTACAGTATTGATCAACTAGACAGGTGACCGCGCAGTTGCATCGTGTGGATGAAAGATAATCCGAAGATTTATCTGAAATCAGGCGGTTATATATATTATGAAACTTTGGTTCAATAACTTACCGTACGAGCGTGGAATCTCTCGTAGACCCCGAGAGAAACAGCCAGCGGACCCAAAATATGAGTCCATCCATCCAGGGTTGTTTACAGGGCACCTATGACTTCAGCTCTTTGTCACCAGGCAGGTGCAGTTCACCTGTAAGAACGTGTGTGGGAGACGACGTATGGCACCGAGCAACCAAAGTGAGTATTTCGCAATTGAATGCCAACTTGGAATTCAATTGCGAAATACACGCCCAGATATAACCTGTACATCGAACAAGCGCGATGCCAGCCTGGGCTCATTCCGAAGGGGAAGTAAGGATAACATTACCACGGCGGTGGGGTCATCGATTCCAGCAACCGGGCGACCGTGCATGTGTTGGCTATCGTACCCAGTCATTCCCAAAGAGGCTCTTAGGATCACTTGTGTTGGACA
Source organism: Russula ochroleuca (assembly GCA_015178965.1). Lineage (NCBI taxonomy): Eukaryota > Fungi > Basidiomycota > Agaricomycetes > Russulales > Russulaceae > Russula > Russula ochroleuca. The sequence goes on from WHVB01000002.1 coordinate 2,095,041, forward strand.
GGAAATCGCCGACTTATCTGAAATTAGGCCATCCTGAGGTGAACTTTAGGTTCGATAACAGTACGCTGCGCACAAAATGGGGTACCTCCCGTAAACACTCGGCGGGCCCAGACTACAAGTCCATCCAGCACGTTTCAGTCCATCAACCTGAGCGTGTTTGCATCGATGCAAGTTGTATCATGCGTGAGAATGGTCGGATGATTTCTAGATGCGCAGTGGCCTCGAGGCAGGTAGCGTGGGCAGCGGCGCAGCGCGCGACACCACTTCGAACACCTTGGTACTGTACTTCCTCCACAAGAGGTCAGAAGTGTTACTTTTGTTCTGTCACAGTCGGCTCCACAAAACATGAGTTATTCCGTGCTGTTGCCATCGAATAATCATGGACTGCAGCACCCATCTTCAACGCTTCAGCCGCCGTGCCTGCGAACCTGATTTATCAGTGCCTGCAGGCAGGTGCGCAAATGAGCATCCATTGCGTCATTCGGCGCTCAGATAGCGACAAATGGAGAACTTCGACCGCTGGTTATCTCAGAGTTAATTTTTCTCTCATTTGTGATCAGGCTCACTGATAATTCCATATTCTTCGGTCGCGCAACTGTCTTGATGTCCGTATAATCTTTTGGGACGTCACAATGACTACGCAGCTGAAGCATTCATCACGAGGCGCATACCCGTCGTTGAAAACGGGCCGTTTTGAGCGGCATGTTTGTATCTATTTGTATTGAGGCTTAGAACTAGCAAACTTTGATTCCTTTCACGCGACGCTGACTTCGAGACCCCCACAACAAAACACAAGATGGCCTCTCGTCCTACAGTGAACGTCCGCTCAACGTCAGGCGGTAATTCTTCTCTTCTAATTTATATATGTTCAATTCACATGCTATCCAGAGGCTTCCTCGTCTCTACCACTTCCCGCCGTCTTGACCGCTCCAATTCGCCTTGATGTCGTACAGCAAGTCCACAGTGCGTACAATCTCTGATTTGATCTAGTCGTATCCTCAAGGGGTATTTAGAAAGCATTGCAAAGAACAAGCGTCAGGCTTATGCTGTCAGCGAAAAAGCAGGCCACCAGACCTCTGCCGAGTCATGGGGTACTGGTCGTGCCGTCGCTCGTATTCCCCGCGTTGGCGGTGGAGGTACTCACCGTTCGGGTCAAGCCGCGTTCGGTAACATGTGCCGTGGTGGTAGGATGTTTGCGCCCACGAAGACCTGGCGTCGTTGGCACGTCAAGGTGAACCAGAATCAGCGCCGCTTTGCTACTGTATCCGCCCTTGCCGCGTCAGCACTTCCGTCTCTCGTTCTTGCTCGTGGCCACCGCATCGAGGAGATCGAGGAAGTTCCCCTCGTAATCGGTAATGCTGTTGAGTCCTTCCACAAGACGAAGGAGGCCGTTGCACTTCTGAAGTCCCTCCGCGCGTACCGCGACGTCGTAAAGGTGTCCAACTCGCGAAAGCTTCGCGCGGGTAAGGGAAAGATGCGCAACCGCCGTCACCGCCAGCGCCGCGGCCCCTTGGTCGTCTACAATGAAGACGGCGGCATTGTCAAGGCATTCCGCAATTTACCTGGAGTTGAGGTGGTCAACGTTCGTCGCCTCAACCTTCTCCAACTTGCGCCTGGTGGCCACATCGGCCGTTTTATCATTTGGACCGAGGGCGCATTTGCTCTCCTTGACGAGGTCTTTGGTACCTTTGACAAGGCTGCAGTATACAAGAAGGACTACTTGTTCGTTTCCTCTAATCAGTACCGTTGGATTAAGCTCATCGACATTTGCCGTCCAGCTTGCCCACTGCAAAGATTTCTAATCCGGATGTCACCCGTTTGATCAACAGCTCCGAGATTCAGTCTGTTGTTCGTCCTGCTAATGCCAAAGCCCACAAGCGCCCATGGACGCAGCACAAAAACCCGCTACGCAACAAGGCAGTACTCTTCCGCCTGAATCCTTACGCCAAGACCCTTCGCCGTCAGGAGCTCCGTGCGTGGCTTGTCCATTGTCATTTACTTCCGCAGTCTGATGTGTTATCTGTGCAGTGCGTCAGGAGCGCGTAAAGAAGAACAAGGAGAAAAAGCCGAAGAAGAAGGAGCATGCTGCGTCGAAAGCATTCCTTTCAACGCTCTTCGCTCCCTGATTGCAGTTGTTGAGGCCATAGTTATTATTCAATGAGGATATGCGCTCTACCAATGCATACGTATACATTCATATGTCAAGCCATATCCGTCGTTATGCTGCCATGCCGGAAACATGATGTTCAACTTCGTGATAAACATGTTCTAGTATTTCCACCCCTCTTCTGGCGCAAATCAGAACAACCCTGTCCGGATCAATTCGTTGCCGGGTGTGATTGTGGCGGCATGTGTTGGCGCCTCCTTGAGGTGTGTAAAACATCAGTCGTTGGCGACCTGTCCCCTGTCGATAATCTTATGAGGCTCCACGGCTTGGGAGCGATCGGCCTGGATCCGTACTTCCGTGGGGCATATACAAATGGGTCATTCAGTTTAACCTTTATGTAATTATACGAGATGGCAGTGTGGAGCATGGGAGATGCACAGAGTACAACGTGGGTGACAACTAGCAAATGCGACAAAGATAGCGATATTGGAGGATTATAAATAGTGCTATACGAGCGGATGTGCGTATGGTGAAGTTAAAAGAAGTAGGTCCGGCTAGGGCCGGTTGCAGATCAGAAGACATCAGAATAAGTTTTCGTTAATCCTTCTCGCGTGAGCAATAATGGAATGGCGATGTTTTGAGGGTTGCGGATGAGATCCATGGGAGGGAAAGGGTTAGTAATAATTGTTATCGTCCTTCCGTTTGTAGTGTTTTGATGGGTGTTGCTGCTGAGGCTGCCAAGGCTGTTGCTCCTTTCCAAAGCCCTGACTTGTAGGGGAGAGGCACGTCCATGCACGGACAACGCTACGCAGGCGCTCTACAAGCACGGGGAACAAAAAAAAAGAGGGATCCTCGATCGTCAGCCCGGCGCGGAACACGGAATGAAAGCGGAAAAAATAACAAAAAAAACACGCACCCCTTGCCCGACGCCGGGCACAGGCGTGCCGCGTAAGGTCCCGTGCACTCTCGAATGCTCCACCGCACCGCAGGCATGCATATGCTCCGGCTCCAACTGCATGGATGTGCAGATGGAAAGTAAGCGCGCGTACGCCGCTTAGGAGTGCATCGCAGCCACGCCGTGGACAGCGTATTAGTCCGTCCGTGCGTGAGGTATGCAGCATGGCCAGCGTAGCCTCTTCCCTCTGCCAACATACATGTACATATTAGCATTAATTAATGGATACGGGAATCCGAAATTTTGGGAGGAAGAGAAGACGTACCGCCTCTTCGAGCTCGTCCGTGATCGAGGGCCGTCGTCGGACTTGCGGAGGCGTCAGAGCTCGCGTCGGGCGACGCTGGAGAACCTGTCGTTGGCTCTCTGTCGTCTCGAAACACGTCAGGCTCGTTGGTGTTGTCCGGAGCGTCGAGTCGCTCGTGGGGAGAGGCTCGCCTTCCCCGGTGGCGCCTGCGCCGCTCTTGTCTTCTTCCCGCGAATCGACCATCATCGGGCTCGTCGCCATCGCCATCGCGGAAGCAGCAGCGGGCATGCGCGCGGGCGCGGATAAGGGTCCCTGGTCAGGGAATTTGTGTAGTCCGAAGGCGAGCGGGGCGGGCCTCGGCGGGAGGGGCTTCTCGTATCCGTCGACCTGCATCGACATGGACATCGACGAGTCATTCTCCTTCTCCCTGCCCTTACCCATTTCCAACGATAACAACCCGTGCTCCTGGTCCCGTGAATCTCTTCGGGGTCTGGCCCCATTGCGGACCGTAGTGGTAGTGGTGGCGGCGGTGGTGGCGCTATTGGTGTGGGTGGCGGTAATTGTATCCGCGGGGTTAGCGATTGGTGCTGGTCCGCCACTCGTCCTCTCTAGCGCTTCGAGCGCTGCCCACCTCGCGCGAACGCGTGCCGCCACATCCTCCGCCGCGCTAAGCTTTCGCCGGCGTGGCGTCATCAGGCTCCTGGTGCTGTGGAGAGACTCTGCGGACGATGTTGCGCTGCTCCGGCTGCTCCCCGGAAGCACCGTCGCGTAGCGCTTATGTGGGTTGTATTGTTGATGCAGCTGATGATGGTATGCTGGCATCTGGCGGCGCGGCCGGCTGATGGGGAGTTGAGGCGGAGCCGAGTTGGGGGCAAGGACCGGATCGGTTGGTCTTGCGTTTGGGTGGAGAAGGGCGAACGGTTTTCGGCGCTCGTGGCTCATGGTGGGCCGGTGGCTGGGTGGGAAGGGAGAAGAGCAGGGAGGAGGGGATCGAGGGGAGGAGGGATGGAAGGATGGAAGGATGGGAAGAAGGCAAGGAAAGGCGGGGAGCCTTGGGAGGGGAGGGGATCAAGGCTGGAGCGTGGGTGTTTTATGAGGCGAAACAATGTGGTCAGATGAAAACCACACCCCAATGTGGTTTTGGATGCAGGTCCGCAGGAGACACGCACTCTTGTTGTTAACGTCCCGATCGGGCAGGGGGGCCCAGAACCTTGCAAGTATCCGGTGATAAAACTAGACAGATAATGCAGGCTGTCAAAGGCGCAACTCCTCATGGCATTGGGGGGTAAGCGTCGTCCTAAACACTCCGACATGGCCACGAGCTGGAGGCGTGTTGCATCACGTGATGGGATGCGATTCGTTGGCGAAGCGCCGCGAAAGTCTAGGGTGACGGACGACGTCAGTGGCATTTTGGGAATGTCCATCAAATACAGGACCGAAATGGTGCAGAGAAGAAGAGACGAGACTGATATCCCGTGGATGTCGGCCATAGGGTATTGGGGCGCAGCCAGGGCAACATGCCAGCTGTGTGATGCCGTGCACGAACCGCACCAGTCAGAGGCTGTACAGTGAAAGTTTCATGTCCTCGTTGAGAAAGGGCGTCCCAAATACCTACACTAGGACCTGAAACACTCTGGGCAGAAAAACTCTGATGTCCGAGATTACTTTTGATTCCTGAAAGTGGGAAATGTCTCTGTGCTCGCTCGCCCGGTGAACCCATAATAGTGCTTTGCTGCGACAAAGGAAGACAGTACTTTGTGTGTGATTAAGGCGGGGGTGAGGTGCCATAAGAAGTGGGAACCCCGGTGCGTTTGGTGCATGGACTGCGTAATTGATGGTAAAGTCGAGTGCTATCGATAGATTATCCATGTCGCTGGGTAAGACGGCATTTCCATAACCGAACGGGGCCTTCGTAAATGGTTCTATCACCGATCGGAGGTCATCCTGTGCATTTTTTCATCCTTGACGGATGAACTGGCGCAATGATCTTGGTTGCCCCTCCTGAACTAGGCCCGCACTCCCATGGAAACGCGCTCACGGCTTCGAATCCTTATCGGGGTAAACGGGTGACTTGAGAGAGTACTGTCCTCGCTTCTGCACTGTCCGGATCCCACTCAGTTCTCGGCAATCGAGGATGTGGACTCTGCTTATTTGGCGGCTGTCACTGGGTTTGCAATATCCTACATAAGAAGGGCTCATCCTGTGTGGTTGATAGCGGAGAGAATGTGAATCGGATGCTTCATTGTCAAGGGTTCAGCTCACCTTACGGAAGGCGCTCATGCAAAGGGTGGTGGATTGACGGCATGATCATAATAAACGTACAGTAGTCAACTCATCTGACCACCCAACTCCGCCGCATGTACTCTTCGTGCAGCTGCTTCCTTTGCTTCTGAAAGTGGCCTCCTCCATTTTGGTGAAGGTGGATCCCACACACCAAGTTCCTTCTTAAGCTCCCCAAGGTCCTGCGCCCACCGCTCCTCCCAATACACCGTGATCATGCTCTGCGCTGCACTCCCACAGCGCAGTGCCCACGGTACGTACTCCGAGAGGAAACGCGCGCGCTTGGCGGCATTCAGGCGGACCACGGCGGCAACTGACAGCGCCGCTGATGGTAATCCAAGGTTCGCGAACTCGAAGACCTTGAGAGCGAGCTCATACTCTACCGAGACTGGCATGCCGCATAGAGCATGGTAGAAGTCGTGGCACTCGCGGTACCGCTGCATGACGTATGCAAGCTCGGGGTCGTCAATGTAGTGCACCTGCGTAACCGACGTGAGCACAAGGGCGGGGGTGCCGTAGTACGACAGTTATGGGAGCAAGACGCACCGGGTCGCGCGTGTCGGGTGTGACACCGCAGCGCTCGAGCCAGGTCACGTAGGTGTGTCCGAACGTATTCTCTGGCAGACGCGCGAGTGCCGCCATGTCGATGGTGTTGGTGTTGATTCGCGGTCGCACTTTCAGGATACGACGTCCTTCCGCGCTCTCAAGCATGCGGTCTAGCAGACGTGGAAGCACAGGTCCAGCGGTCGTCTCTCCGAGAGCTGCCACCATATCTACGGGATGCTTGTTGACATCATAACAAAAAATGAGGATAATGCCACATACCTGCTCTGCGGGGGTCCGCAAGGGACATAAATGCTGAACCGACAGCTAGAAATGCATTCTCGAACCAGCCGAGGGGAATGTGACCTGGATATGCTGGTTCGGATTTGACAGAACGCGTGAGTCTAGGACTGAGCCGGTGCAGGATGGGGGATGAGAGTACGGTGAGAGGCAGCGACCGTTGAGGAATGCGGGAGCGTGTGGCAGCCAAAAGAGACATCCTTTTTGACGCGTCACAACAAGGCGCGTCCAGACTTGGACAACCGACCTCAGAATAGGGTTAGGGTAAACCTTTCGGTTGAAATTTCAAAGTCCGCGCCGCCACTGCTTCAAACCAGACAATGAGCAGCAGCAATACCGAAACACAGGTCGAGGCACCAGCTGCGAAGGCAGTCGTCCCCAAGCAAAAGAAACTAAAGCCTGCACGGAAGCAAGTAAAGCCCGGCGATGTTGACAAAGAAACCGCCCCGCAGACTGGGAAAGAGTACAGTGCGTGTCCAAGCGCTGTATTCCTACACTCTAGCGCATACTCACTGAATGCAGACATATGGTATAACAAGTGGGCCGGTGGTGACAGGGAGGACAATTACTCTAAGTACGTATCCCCCTGCTTTGGTTTGGCTCCCGTCGTGGGCTAATTCGTCCCTCGCAGTAAAACAAAATCTCAGACGCGCTGCCACATCAAGAAAGATGCCGGCTTGACGCGCGCAAACACAACCGGCATACGCTATTGTTGTCTCTTCTTTTCCCGGGGATGCTGTCCTTATGGATGGGAGTGCGAGTACCTGCACACGCTCCCGGACCCAGAACGCGCGTTGCCCGATTCGAGCAAGGACTGCTTTGCGCGCGACAAGTTTGCTGACTATCGCGACGACATGGGTGGTGTCGGCACCTTCACACGACAAAACCGCACACTTTATGTCGGGCGTATCAAAGAAACGGGCGCGGGTCCTGAGACGGAAGAGGTCGTAAAACGGCATTTCAAGGAATGGGGTGATATCGAACACAGTGCGTCCTCATCTACCTTAAACGGTTATCATCATCTTAATAATCGAACTTTTTCCCCCTTCTGTTCTGCAGTACGTGTCCTCCAGTATCGCTCGGTTGCGTTCGTCACCTATGTCTCGGAGCACCATGCCCAGTTCGCCAAAGAAGCAATGGCCTGCCAATCCCTGGACAACGACGAGATTCTCAATGTCCGTTGGGCGACGGAAGACCCGAACCCTACCTCCAAGGTCGCAGAAAAGCGCCGCCTTGAAGAGATCGGTCAGGCCGCCATCCGTGCCAGGATAGACCCGCGCGTGGTTGACGCCATGCAGGCCGTTCGCGCGCTCGAAGAGGGGCGCGAGTACCATGCGGAGGATAGTGCTATGGACGAGGATGTGGAAGCGAGTGGCGACGAGCCCGAGGGGAAGCGGAGACGAATCGACATGCCCGAGACAGGGCAGCCCGAAGGAGTGGAGGAGTCGCCTGAACCGCAGGAGCTGGAATCGGAGAGACCTCGGGGATTGCTGAATGCCGAGACACTGGAGAGTCTCCGGTATTTCTCTGAGCTGCGACGGCAGAACGGCGCCGCGCCTGCTCCGACACCGGCACCCTCAAGCAAGGTCCAGCGACCTGCCGCAGGTTTGGGACTCGGTGATTATGGGAGCGACGAGGATGACTAGATGTTTTGTGTTCGTTACTGTAACTATCCATACTGAGAATTGATTCATCACACTCCGTCAATCCAATAGCTACAATATGTGCTGTACAACGTGCAAACATCCATGCTTGAACACCATCGGATCGGCGCAACAGATCACTCGATCACAGACCATCTTGGTCGATCGCGAGCAGACGAATCCGCTCGTTCTCCGCAGCGAGATCCTCGTCCTCCTTCTGACGCCGGTACTTGGACAGATCCCAGTCCTCTCCCTCCCCATCCTCCTCGTCCGAATCCTGGAACCACTCCGGGTTGTACTGGAACAGGTCGCGCCCGCTCATCCCGCTGTTCTTGCCCGCCGCCGCCTGCGAGGCCTTCGCCTTGCGCAGCGCGTCAGCCTCGGCTTCCTTCTTGTTCATCCGCGTCTGTTTCCACTTGGCGAATGACTCGCGCGTGACGGGCGTCAGGTTTGAACCGAGTTTGTGTCGCTGCGTATGTATGTGGTCATCATCACGGACATCCACGAATGAAAATTAAATGGATCTGGCGTTATAGTTATTATACAGTTTATACACGGACGCACCTCTACTTCTAAGAATTCCTCCAGGCTGATCATGTTTGCTTTCTCCGCTTCCTCCAGTGCCTTTCTCTGGGACTTGAGGACGAACCCTGGTGGGAGAGCGTGGCGGTATTGGCACAATTCCCCGTTGGGACATTGCCAAAACCATCCGAACCTGGAAAAATGAGAAATGGGAGGAATGAGAAAATCCGACTGACGGATGAAGGGGCGGGGCCCCTCCCTCTCACTTTTGTGTCTCGACGGCCTCGATGAAATACTTGCACACGATCTAAAAGGAAGGGAAAGAAGTCAACGGTGTGAGAAAATCAGTAGAACGCTGTATGTACATACTTCGGTGGTGGTCCGTGGATTCCCTTGCTTGGATAAGATAACACTCCGTAGCTTCTCCTCGTCCCATTTGTCCATAGTATCTGTAAGCATCCATGATTCAACACCGGGAAACCCATCTATCATCATCATAAAGTCACGACGAACCTGTGAGCTTGTCCTCCACCCTAGTATCCTCGTATAAATTCTTCTTCTCCACTCGCCGTCCCACATCCCGATCATGACTGAACTTGCACTTGCTGCCCTTCTCGCAGCGCCCCGCCTTGAAAAACTCACACAGCACCATCTTGGGGTCCACACCAAACGGCACCTTCTGCGCCGTCTGCACGGGCTTGAAGAGCTCTGCCTCCTCCTTCTGGCGCTTCTCCTCATCGGCCTTCTCCTTCGCCCGCAGCTCCTTCTCCCGCTCTTTGGCGAGCGTTTCGCGCGACTTGCCAGCCAACGAGGCCTGCGCCTGGATCTGAGCAACCTGCTTCTGCACCTTGGCCGATTTGTTTTTCTTTTATTTAAAATTTTTTTTTAAAAGCGCGTGTCAGTCCGTGATCATGTCGGGGAACCCGTTAGCCAAGAGGTTGAACGCACGTTCTTCATGCCGAAGGTCTACGTGTTTTGTTAGCGCAGGAAAATAGGTGATGGATAAAAGATATGGCTCGCCTTGTCGACCTTGACCTTTGAAGAGGATGAGCCTTGGGTCTGTTGCTTTTTTGGAGGCATGCTTGATGAATCTGCACTGTACGGAAGTGACTTGTCAGTGGATTTGGGTTAGGGTTGGGCATTACATTTCCACGTGAATCGACCCGACAGTCTGGTGACCACGCTGGTCTGGCCCGGCCCGGACGCCCCCACTGATCCTCCAAGCCACCCGAGTTGAAGTTTGGGCAGCTGCGAACTTGCTAACCGAACAACCCAGGGGATGGGGGGAAAAATACAAAAGGGACTCAGTCATCGACTTGGCGTGGTACAACGACGCCGCCATCCTAGCCGCCACTTTCGCAGGGCTGGAAGTCTGGGCAGGCAGCCTGGGCTCAGACCACGCCATGCTGCGCACGGCAGGCTACACGTACGAAGTCACCGCCCCTGACGACGGTGGGGACCTAGGCTATGTAAATTCGGCCCTGTGAATCCCCTAATTCTGCCGCAGTATTGTACCCACCTCCCAATTCCCGAGCGCCTACATGCAATTATTCCCAGCTGTTCAAGGGAGAACTATGCGCCACTTTCGACTTTTGCAGACCAAGCGGCTGCTGGTATGACGAGCTCGACGTTTGACATCGAGGCGGACAACATCTTCCTTGGAGACTGGACTCGATGAGCAGGGAACTCAGGAGGTCATGGAATAATGAGAAGGGAGAACGTCAAGTAGGCATCCATGTTATTCGTCGTTTTAGTTCTGACCCTACATCTTGCCTGAGTTTTGACCGGGCGAGACTTATTCGTCATCATCGCTATTTGGCAGCGAACGGGATTGACCTCTCGGGTAAGTCTCATCCGAATCCCGTACATGACTATTTTTGCAGCGTGTCTTGCAGGCATGCCTCTCAATGCAAAGGCAGTCACACGTCTATAGCGGCTTTCCGATCCTATCTGTAACAACAGCCCGTTCTGTTATATTGACGGTCCGACCGGATCCGTATTTTCAGTATTCCCTCCGCCGTCTTTCTTCCCAGTTACCGGTAGTACTGAAGACGCCCGTCGTGATTTTCTGTGGCCGACTTGAAATAATGGACAGATGCGTGTACGTTCAGTGTACGTTCCCTCACTGGTGCATGAATCACGTGGGCCGGTGCGAATCCTGCTTTCATGTCATTGTTATCGTGACGGGAACAGTGCTGGCCTCACTCGGGTCCCTGGAGAGCCGTTGCTTCTCTTTATTTGGTTTCCGCATAACCCATAGAAATACGCTCCGTGGAATCTTTGTGTTAGTTGACAGACTTTCGGTGAACGCTTTTCCTTCTCGGCTCACCTGTTCCCAATTTTATCTAGGGATAAATCAACGAAGGGCCTGGTTTTTACAATCGCATGCTCACGCTTCAGTCTGCCCAGGCAAGTCCAGACGGTCAATAATCAGGTACAGTATAGAATTCATGAACGTATAGACGTTCAACTTTACCTTCCTTTGCCTATGGATCTTTCTCTCTTTCAATCTGCTTGTATCTCATGCGCACGAGAGACTGTCATGATGAAGGGTACTTTGTCCGTGCGCGACGTGCCTGCTGAGTGCTCGATGGCTGGAGGGGGTGATGCAGGATGTCAATTGGATTCGGTCTCGCGAGGTCTTTCAACTGGTACAGTGCTAGGCAAAGAATAGAGCTGATAATAAGAGGTAGCAGGACGGATGGAAAGAGTCGGAAAGACAGACACTGGCGATCGATAGTCATCATATAGGGATTCTGAGGAAAGACTCGAGAACGAGAAACTTGAAGCTTGAGGCCTGAGGGATCGTATGGATACAGTAGACGTGCAAAAACATGAATCGGTTACAAAACATTTGTATAATACAACTAGTAAGTTAGTGAGAACTGACACCAACAAGATCGATGTATCTCCTGGCGTTTTCTTCCGCCGTCCCTTCCCAGGTCAATCCTTCGATGTTTGCAGATTTCCAATTTGGGAGCTGTTGCCACTCGCGGCGCATGGATTCGAGCAATTCTGGATCCTGGAACGGATTGCCAAGAACAAGATATTCCTGGTTTATCCCTGTGGATGGGGGTTCGCCACTAGAACTCGCCGCTCCATCACTTCCACCCAGTCTACCCATGCCGCCACTCCCACCAAAGCCGACCTCAGTCTCACTGTCACCTCCCAAGTCAGCCACGCCGCCTCTACCAGGGTCGTCAACGGTATAAGAGGTAGATAGTGGACGGGGGAATGGTCGGTCAGTGCACCAAGGGTGAAATCCCCTTGTACGCATCTCCTGGATCAGGAATGAAGCAGGGAACGGGCTGTGTTTGTGTTTAGGATCAAGTATGACTACTTTCCCATGAAATCGCTCCAGGTCTTGAGTCTGGGAGAAGTTGATGAATACAAAGAGTTGGGCCTGTTGATACTATGAAAAGACTGCCATCATTTCACAATTGAGACTCACCGGGGGAATCCACCGTATGAAAAAGCGATAGCCATCAAAGTCGTCATGATGCGCGACACATAGGTTGATGCCGTTTCGCGGCTCGTGCACCACGCTTTTAGCGAAATGAGGAACATGACCTCTCCTCTTCAGGAAATCCCACTACATGGAACTGACCATTGTTCAATTGAAACAGAAAACACATTTCTTACCAATACATCTTCTGTTCTTCCTATAATATGTGCCCGTTTTACGCCTGGATGTAATCCCCCTACCGCTTTCTTGCCGCATACCACACAACTTCGAAGGTCTCTGGCATCGACCCTCGTGTCAAAAGCGGTCGTGTTGGAAACTTCTGAGATATCATGTTCGTATTCAAAGCCAGCTAGCAGGCTGTCAAACTCGTGGGGCTGTATGGGCAGGAGCCGCAAGGCAGCTTCGGTTGACATGAACGTATCTAGCAATTAAAGTGATGAGCGAGGAAGCGCCGAAGCGGGTGAGACGATCCTAGTCTCGGTATATCCCGGAGAGTGAAACGGAGATCGAAAAATGGTGGTGAGGTTTCACTTCATGACACAGAATTTCGATCTCCGACATAAGCTCCGAACTATACGAAGGGGATGGGACCGAGACTACAGTAAGTTACATGGCTCGGCGCTCAGCCATCGACCCAATGTGCCCGACCTTCCCATTAAGGGCATCTATCCTTGCTTACGTGGGAATGCAGTTTTCTGATCTCGCCATATACTCCTTGAAGCTAGATGACCCACTCCTCTGACGCATAACTAAGTGCTTCAAGTTGTTCGTTGTGACCTTTATCCCATCCTTGTTCTTACCATGCTTGCTACAATTGACCAAGTACTTGACCGGTATTTTGACTACATCATCGTTGGTATGAGCTCCCGTCATCCATCCTTGGTTTGTTTGATGAATCCTCGAACATTTCAGGAGGAGGGGTAAGACTATAACTAAACCTTGGCGTCGATAACCGTGCACTCACATCCTGTCGTAGACGACAGGTCTCGTTGTCGCTACGCGCTTATCCGAGGACCCTTCTGTGTCTGTCCTGGTCCTGGAGGCGGGTGCCCCCAACTTGAACGATCCCGAAATCCGTATGATGTTAAGTTTTACCATATAGATCCTCACTCATGCCATGTGTACAGTAATCCCGGCCGTCTTTGGAAGCCAAGTAGGTAAACCCCAGTATGATTGAGGTTTTTCCTCGGTAAGAGCATCACACTCGATTCCTCCTCATTCTAATTTCAGGGTAAGGTTCCCCAAGCGAATGCTAATGGGAAGCCTGTGTACTGGCCACGGTACGTTCAGCTCACCCGAAGCGTGCCATTGGTCATTTATCCCCAGTATAGAGGAAAGGGTCTGGGAGGATCCTCATCAATCAATACCTTCTTCTTCCACCTCCCTACTGCCACAGATATAAATGGTTCGTCATCGAGTAAAGTAACTACGAGGGTAATGTACTTATCGCTTACTGTGAAGCATTTGAGAAGCTAGGGAATAAAGGGTGGAATTGGGAGACATTGAAGAGGTATTACACCAAGGTGGAGAAATTTCTCGTCCCTGAGGTAAAGGACGACACGGTGAGATTTGACGCGCGGGAACACGGACTCGAGGGTACGTCACATTCATTACATGCGACCATTTCGACCAATTTCTCCCAGGTCCTCTGGAGGTGGGATATGCCGCATTGTCGTCCGGGTACGAAAAGCTTTTAGTCGAGGCTCTTAAGAAGTCTGGAATCCATCTGAACGTGGAACCGGTACTGTACCTCTCTACAATTGCGTGAACTTATCAACTGACAAAATACATTAGTTCGCCGGAGACGTAAGCTGAATGGTTTAGAAGGGATTACTTCATCTCATATTTCTCAGACTACAGGAACATGGTCGACACCCCTTACGATTAGTCCCAGGACACGGAAGCGATCTTACTCTGCAAATGTCCGTAATATCTACTCAGTAGTTTCTCATGGCGAGCTCATTTTCCGAATGAAGATGTATTATGAACCGCATGCTTCCCGAAGCAATCTTACTGTCCTGACATCTGCTCATGTCACGAGGACCTCGCTGTCAAAATTTGCCAGCGGAGAAGCGACAGCCGAGAGCGTCAGCTTCATTTACGAGGGCAATGAGTACCAGGCGTTTATTGAAAAAGAGGTTATCTTGTCTGCGGGGTATGCAAATCTTTTACCTCGGCGCATGGGTAAGATGCTGATTTACATCTCTATTTCAGAACGATCATGTCGCCTCAGGTAACCTTGCGAGTTCTTTTATTGGCTACTACGCCTGATATATGCGCAGCTCCTAGAGCTCTCGGGAATTGGCGACCCAGACGTGTTGCGAAATGCGGGTATTGAAGTAGTTGTCGATCTTCGAGGTGTTGGAAATAATGTCCAAGAACACACCTTTGTAGGCATAACTTACCGTACGCCGATTTTGTCTTGTCCTGTGAGCATGATGCTAAGGATTTCAAATAGAGGTGAAGGAAGAGTTCGAATCATAATTCTTGACATGGGACGCTCTGAGAGATCCGGATGAACTTCGGAAACAAACAGAGCTCTAGTAAGTGCTTTCCATTCATGGCTTGGTCCCTCGTTGAATGTGATTCCCAAGTCATGCTGGGGAAAGGGGGCTTTTCGACGCCAAGTCGTCCATCGTGACATTTCTACCACTTCCCGCGATTTCTCCGGACGCACAAGCCGTGCAGGAGAAATACCTTGCCCCTATTCAGGCTCGCATTAATAGTGGCGACTGCCCGCCCGGGTTGCGGAAGCAGTATCAGCTGCAACTGGAACAAATCAAGGCACGAACTCCGAGCCACGAAGTCGCCTTGTTACAGTTCATTGGCATGTCGTTGGGTAAGCGTGATAGCCTCGGAAGCTCACCCAGCTCTACTCACCCCTACCAACAGTCCCTAATCCTAAGAAGAAATATGCATTCTTCATGTCCGTGTTGAATCACCCTTTCTCCCGCGGATCCATTGTACGCATCCGGGATCTACTACTCATCGTGAGCGGACGCTTAACATTGTTTGCAGCACATCAAGTCCAGTAACCCCCTCGAACACCCGGTGATTGACCCGCATTATTTCGAAGAGGAATATGGTAAAGTCTTTTCGCGTGATCTGATCGAGAATCGTTCATTTGCTTTGGCTGCCAAGACGTCCGATCCTTTGCGGAGACAATAAAGTTCACTCGGCGTATTGCACAGCAGGAACCCCTCAAGAACATTTTTGAAGGTATGTATTTGGTTAATCTGGTGATATCCGTCTAGAGTGACCCATCGTTGTTCTTTAGAAGAGCTGTTTCCCGGTTCATCGGTACAAACTGATGAGGAGATCATTGGTGCGCTTTCTAGCGTTCCTGTTCAACCTTATTCATGCACACGGACAACGTCACTTAGGGTTCCTGAAGGAGAATTTCACGTCCGCTTCCCGTGAGTCCACGACCATTTTGGAATTGAACGGTCCATTAAATCTGCTTTCTAGATGCGGCCGGCTCTTGCTCGATGCTCCCTCGAGAGGACGGAGGCGTTGTGGATAATAAGCTGAAGGTGAGTCTATGATATCATGCACCCGTCGCTATCTGCCGACACACTGATCCACAGGTGTACGGGACGACAAACGTCCGGGTCATGGATATTTCAATTATCCCTCTTCAAATCGCAGCACACACGCAAGGTACGCGATATTCATTTTGCGCTTCTTTGAAGCCGCGCTCTTATCGTTCCCGTGCTATATACAGCGACTGCGTATGCTATTGGAGAGCTAGGAGCTGATATTATCAGAAACCGCGTCGATTTTTGAGCTGCCAAGTTGGATGCAGATTGACAGCTCGGCACCGACTTGCCGTCTGCCTTCAGTGCCCACATTCCTTTTTAGATCTCTTATGTGGGTTTGGTTGGTTGATCATTACAACTGCTGACGGAAAGAAAAATTTATCATACGGGCGGGCGTTTAAACGGTGAGGTGTGTGCAGGTTGTGCAGCTGTTCTACTTCGGCGTTTCCTCGCGCTGTCGCCGCTGAACTACCAACTACAAAACTGACGAGCGGTGCGAAGGAACGGGAGATTGCATCCGAGTCGTCCAGTGGGCTGGTCTCGGAGAGGCGATGACGAAGCCTTTCAGGGGACTCTTTTGCGTCGCATTATCTCGCATAAGGTGATTTCTCGGACCAAGTGGAAGGAGTCAGAGCACGATTTGAAACGCATGTGCAACGCTGTTGACTACGTTGGAGACGAAAGGCCCGGGTTGAGCGTTGTCGAGGTTGGAGTTGCAGCAGGGGGTCCCTGTACGCTATATTCCGGTCCTTCCGGACCGGCCGGAAACAAGGTCTTATCGATGAAAATCGGACTTCGACCTGCGGCGATTCGTTCGGCGCCTTGTTCAGCGCTCAAGCCATCCAGCTTGCATCAAGCCGATGTGTCAGACTTTCTCATTAAGGGCTTCTATCTTGTTTCCTACGTGGAAGTTCTTGTTTTCTGATCTCGCCGTATTCTCTTTTGAGTCCGAGTCTTACGACTCTTACTGTAAATAACTGCTTGGCGGCTTCCTTTATCTCCCATCCTTGTTCTTGTCATGCTTGCTACAATTGACCAAGTCTCCAACCAGTCTTTCGACTACATCATCGTTGGTATGAGCTCCCTTTGTCCATCCTTTAGTTTTGTTTGATGAATCCTCGAGCGTCTCAGGTGGAGGGGTATGACTACAACTAAACCCCGGCTTCGATGGCCGTGCACTCACATCCTGTCATAGACGACGGGTCTCGTTGTCGCTACGCGCTTATCCGAGGACCCTTCTGTGTCCGTTCTGGTCCTAGAGGCGGGTGCCCCCAACTTGAATGATCCCGAAATCCGTATGATGTTAAGTTTTACCCTATGGATGATCCTCGCTCACGCAGTGTATGCAGTAATCCCGGCCATCTTGGCAAGCCAAGTAGGTAAACCCCAGTATGATTGGGGTTTTTTATCGGTAAAGTGCATCATAGTCGATTCCTCCTCCTTCTAATTTCAGGGTAAGGTTCCCCAAGCGAATGCTAATGGGAAGCCTGTGTACTGGCCACGGTACGTTCAGCTCACCCGAAGCGTGTCATTGGTCATTTATTCCAATACAGAGGAAAGGGTCTGGGAGGAACATCCTCAATCAATATCTTCTTGTTCCACCTCCCTGCTGCCACAGATATAAATGGTTCGTCATCGAGTAAAGTAACTACGAGGGTAATGTACTTATCGCTTACTGTGAAGCATTTGAGAAGCTAGGGAATAAAGGGTGGAGTTGGGAGACATTGAAGAGGTATTACACCAAGGTGGAGAAGTTTCTCGTCCCTGAGGTAAAGGACGACACGGTGAGATTTGACGTGCGGGAACACGGAATCGAAGGTACATCACTCTCACTATTTAAGAACGCATCAACCGACTTCTCTCAGGTCCTCTGGAGGTGGGATATGCCGCGTTGTCGTCCGGGTACGAAAAGCTTTTAGTCGAGGCTCTTCAGAAGGCTGGAATCAATCTAAACGCGGAACCGGTACTGTACTTCTCCACACTCGCATGAACTTATCAACTGACAATACATTAGTTTGCTGGAGACGTAAGCTGAATGGCTTATAAGGAACTACTCCATCTCATATCTCCCAGACTACAGGAACATGGTCAACACCCCTTACGATTAGTCCCAGGACGCGAAAGCGATCTTACTCTGCAAATGTCCGTAATATCTGCTCAGTGGTTTCTCGTGACGACTGACGAGCTCATTTCCTTACCGAAGATGTATTATGAACCGCATGCTTCCCGAAGCAATTTTACTGTCCTGACATCTGCTCATGTCACGAGGACCTCGCTGTCAAAAGTTGCCAGCGGAGAAGCGACAGCTGAGAGCGTCAGCTTCATTTACGAGGGCAACGAGTACCAGGCATTTGTTGAAAAAGAGGTTATCTTTTCTGCCGGGTATGCAATTTGTTCACCTCGGTGCGTGGGTAAGACCCTGACTTGCATCTGGCTATTTTAGAGCAATCATGTCACCGCAGGTAACCGTGCGAGTTCTCTTATTGGTCACTACCCCTCATATAAGCATAGCTCCTAGAGCTCTCGGGAATTGGCGACCCAGACGTGTTGCAAAATGCGGGCGTTGAAGTAGTTGTTGATCTTCGAGGTGTTGGAAACAACGTCCAAGAACATAGCTTTACAGGGATAACCTACCGTGGGCCCATTTCGTCTTTCCCCGTGACCATGATGCCCAGGATTTCAAACAGAGGTGAAGGAAGAGTTCGAATCAGACTTCTCGACAGGTGATGCTCTGGGAGATCCGGATGAACTTCAGAAACAAACAGAGCTCTAGTGAGTGCTTTCCATTCCCAGTGCTTCGTCCCTCGTTGAATGCGATTCCAAGTCATGCTGGGGAAAGGGGGCTTTTCGACGCCAAGTCCTCTACCTTGACATTTTTACCACTTTCCGCGATTTCTCCGGACGCACAAGCCGTGCAAGAGAAATACCTTTCCCCTATTCAGGCTCGCATTGATGGTGGCGACTGCCCGCCCGGGTTGCGGAAGCAGTATAAGCTGCAACTGGAGCAAATCAAGGCACGAACTCCGAGCCTCGAAATCGCCTTGTTTCAGTTCAATCCCAGGTGGTTGGGTAAGTGTGATGTTGGAAGTCCACACAGCTCCACTCACCCCCACCAACAGTCCCAGATCCTAAGAAGAAATATGCAACCTTCTGGTCTGTGTTGAATCACCCGTTCTCCCGTGGTTCCATTGTGCGCATCCGATCCTCATCGTGAGCGGACGCTTACTAACGTTGTTTGCAGCACATCAAATCCAGTAACCCCCTCGAACACCCGGTGATTGACCCACATTATTTCGAAGAGGAATATGGTAAAGTCGTTTCGCGTGATCTGGTCGAGAATTCTTCATTTGCTTTGTCTGCCAAGACGCCCGATCCTTTGCGGAGACAATAAAGTTCACTCGGCGTATTGCACAGCAGGAACCCCTCAAGAACATTTTTGAAGGTATGTATTTGGTTAATCTGGTGATGTCCGTTTGGAGTGACCTGTCGCTGTTTCTCCTTTAGAAGAGCTTTTTCCGGGTCCGTCGGTACAAACTGATGAGGAGATCATTGGTGCGCTTTCTACTGTTCCTGTTCAACCTTTTTCTCGCATGGATAACGTCGCTTAGAGTTTCTGAAAGAGCATTTAATGACCACTGCCCGTGAGTCCACGATCAATTCAGCATTGAACGGCCCATTGAGTCCACTTTCTAGATACGGTCGGGTCTTGCTCGATGCTCCCTCGAGAGGACGAGGGGGTTGTGGACAATAAGTTGAAGGTGAGTCTGAGATCACGCGCACGTCGCTATCTGCCGATACACTGGCTTGTAGGTATACGGGACGACAAACGTCCGGGTCATGGATATTTCAATCATCCCTCTTCACATCGCAGCACACCCGCAAGGTACGCGATATCCATTATGCCTTTCTTTGAAAGCACTCGCCTATCGCCCCTTACTGTACACAGCGACTGCGTATGCGATTGGAGAGCTAGGCGCCGATATTATCAGAAACCGAGTCGATTTTTGAGTAGCCAAGTTGCATGCGGAATGGTAGCTCGGCACTGACTTGCTGTCTGCTTTTGGTGCTACGATAGGTAGTACTCCTTTGGATTCCTTATGATTGCTTTGGGTTGGTTAGTTTCAACTGCCGACGGAAAGAAGAACTTATTATCATACGGGCGAGCGTGTGAACGGCGAGTCGCGTACGGCTGTTATGCTTTGGCGCTTCCTCCCGTCGTCGCCGTTGAACTGTCAACTACAAACCGGACGAGCGGTGCGAAAGAACCGGAGATTGCGTCCGAGTCGTCTCGTGGGGCTGGTCTCGGAGAGGCGACGACGGAGCCTTTGAGGGACTCTTTTTTGTCACATAAGGTGATTTCCCGGACCAGGTAGAAGGAGTAAGTGCACGATTAGAGACGCATGTGCATTGTGCAACGCTGTTGATTGTGATGAAGATGAGACACTTGAGCTGAGCGTTGTCGAAGTTGAAGTTGTAGTATGGGTACTGTCCCTGGGTACTCTGGCACTTCTACGCCTTTGAGGGTCACGGTTCGTTCTCCATGCTCATTGTGTGTGGCGCACCGGGGAGTCTAGTACAGTAAGAGTGGGCCGGCGCGTAGACTATACATCTCAGGGGCGCGATGTGATATTTTGAGGCGCTTTGCTATGTACTGAGAACTGAATTGTTATATAAGGGTCTGACCGCACAGCTGTCGGGCAGTGCTTCTCGATCGAAGATAAGGGTGCGTATTCGAGGCGAGCTCGCGACGGGTGGTGGCTGTCGAACCTGCGAGACTCATCATCGATCCAATGTATCGTTTCCTCTGATGTGGTGGGTGGGCAAATTAAAAATGAAGAGCGGATCTTTGAACCGCCCGAGAGGAAGCGGGTGTAACGTGAAAACGATAAATACAGGTAAATGAGCCACGTTGGGAGGACGAGTCACGTGCTGCCTTCTTCGCGAGGTTTCGCTTGTGCCTCGCTTCGGTTCAGAACAACGACCAGCCAAACACAGTAAATTCGGCTCGACGTGTAGTAACAAACGAAAATGATCATATCTGTGTTCCGATTCCGGACCCGGCCAAGAGCAAGATCTCGGAAATCAGAATTCGACCGCGGCGATCATCCTTACAGCGCTCAACCATCAAGCTCACATTAAGGGCTCTATCTTGTTTCCTGCGTGGAAGTGCGGTTTTCTAATCTCGCTCCTTTGTGTCCCCGCTCCTCCGAGTCTTGTTGTAAATAACTGCCCGTTGGTTGTTTCCTTTATCCCATCCTTCAAGTTGCCAGTGTTCTTGTCATGCTTGCTACAATTGACCAAGTCTCCAACCAGTCCTTCGACTACATCATCGTTGGTATGAGCTCCCGTTGTCCATCGCATTTTGTTTGATTAATCCTCGAACGTCTTAGGTGGAGGGGTACGACTATAACTCAACCTCGGCTTCGATGTCCGTGCACTCACATCCTGTCACAGACGACGGGCCTCGTTGTCGCTACGCGCTTATCTGAGGACCCTTCTGTGTCTGTTCTGGTCTTGGAGGCGGGTGCCCCCAACTTGAATGATCCCGAAATCCGTATGGTGTTAAATTTCAACCCTTCGATCCTCACTCATGCCGTGTATGCAGTAATCCCTGCCGTCTTTGGAAGCCAACTAGGCAAACCCCAATATGATTGGGGTTTTTTCTCGGTAAGTGCATCGTACTCGATTCCTCCGCATTCTAATTTTAGAGCAAGGTGCCCCAAGTGAATGCTAATGGGAAGCCTGTGTACTGGGCACGGTACGCTCAGCCCACCCAAAACGTGTCATCGGTCATTTATCTCAATATAGAGGAAAGGGTCTGGGAGGATCTTCCTCAATCAATACCTTCGTGTTCCACCTCCCTCCTGCCAGAGATATAAATGGTTCGTCATTGGCTAAAGCAGCAACAAGGGTAATGTGCTTATCGTTCACTGCAAAGCATTTGAGGAGTTAGGGAATAAGGGGTGGAATTGGGAGACATTGAAGAGGTATTACACCAAGGTGGAGAAATTTCTCGTCCCTGAGGTAAAGGACGACACGGTGAGATTTGACGTACGGGAACACGGACTTGAAGGTACGTCATACTCACTACACATTCACATATCGACCAACTTCTCGCAGGTCCTCTGGAGGTGGGATATGCCACATTGTCGTCCGGGTACGAAAAGCCTTTAGTTGAGGCTCTTCAGAAGGTTGGAATCAATCTTAACGCGGAACCGGTACTGTACCTTTCCACACTCGCGTGAACTCATTAACGACAATACATTAGTTTGCCGGAGACGTAAGCTGAACATCATAGAAGGAATTACTCCATCTCATATCTCCCAGACTACAGGAACATGGTCGACACCCCTTACGATTAGCCCCAGGACGCGGAAGCGATCTTACTCTGCAAATGTCCGTAATATCTGCTCAGTTGTTTCTCACCACGAGCTCATTTCCTTATCGAAGATGTATTATGAACCGCATGCTTCCCGAAGCAATCTTATTGTCCTGACATCTGCTCATGTCACGAGGACCTCGCTGTCAAAAGTTGCCAGCGGAGAGGCGACAGCTCAGAGCGTCAGCTTCATTTACGAGGGCAACGAGTATCGGGCGTTTGTTAAAAAGGAGGTTATTTTGTCCGCCGGGTATGCAAGTCGTTCACCTCGGTGCGTGGGTAAGACGCTGACTTGAGGATGGCTATTTCAGAGCAATCATGTCCCCTCAGGTAACCGCGCGAGTTCTCTTATTGGTCACTACCCCTCATAGAAGCGTAGCTTTTAGAGCTGTCGGGAGTTGGTGACCCAGACGTATTGCAAAATGCGGGCGTTGAAGTAGTGGTTGATCTTCGAGGTGTTGGAAACAACGTCCAAGAACACAGCTTTACAGGGATAACTTACCGTGCGCAGATTTCGTCTTGCCCGGTCACCATGATGCCGAAGATTTCAAACAGAGGTGAAGGAAGAGTTCGAATCCGACTTCTCGACAAGTGATGCTCTGAGAGATCCGGATGAACTTCGGAAACAAACAGAGCTCTAGTGGGTACTTTCCATTCACAGCGCTTGGTCTCGTTGAATGCGACTTCAAGTCATGCCGGGGAAAGGGGGCTTTTCGATGCCAAGTCGTCCATCTTGACATTTTTACCACTTTCCGCGATTTCTCCGGACGCACAAGCTGTGCAAGAGAAATACCTTTCCCCTATTCAGGCTCGCATTGATGGTGGCGACTGCCCGCCCGGGTTGCGGAAGCAGTATAAGCTGCAACTGGAGCAAATCAAGGCACGAACTCCGAGCCATGAAATCGCCTTGCTTCAGTCCATTGGCATGTGGTTGGGTAAGCGTGATGGTCTCGAAACCCCACCCAGCTCTCCTCACCCCGACGGATAGTCCCCGATCCTAAGAAGAAATGTGCATCCTTCATGTCTCTGTCGAACCATCCATTCTCCCGCGGTTCCGTTGTACGCATCCGGGATCTATCACTCATTGTGATCGAACGCTCAACCTTATTTGCAGCATATCAAGTCAAGTAATCCCTTCGAACACCCGGCGATTGACCCGCATTATTTTGAAGAGGAATATGGTAAGTCGTTTTCGTGCGATCTGATCGAGGATCCTTCATGCGTTTTGGCTGCCAAGACCTCAGATCCTTAGCGGAGTCAGTAAAGTTCACTCGGCGTATTGCACAGCAGGAACCCTTCAAGAGCATTTTTAAAGGCATGTTAATCTGGTGATATCCGTCTAGAGTGACCCATCGTTGTTTCTGCTTTAGAAGAAGAACTGTTCCCGGGCCCATCAGCACAAACTGATGAGGAGATCATTGGTGCGCTTTCTGGTGTTCCTGTTCAACATTTTACATTTACGGATAATGCCGCTCAGAGTTCTTGAAGGAGCATTTCATGTCCACTTTCCGTGAGTCCAAGATCAATTCAGCATCGAGCGGTCAGTTAAATTTGCTCTCTAGATACGGCCGGGTCTTGCTCGATGCTCCCTCGAGAGGACGGGGGGGTTGTGGATAATAAGCTAAAGGTGAGTCTGTGATGTCATGCGCATGTCGTTATCTGCCGACATACTGGCCCATAGGTATACGGGACGACGAACATCCGGGTCATGGACATTTCAATTATCCCTCTTCACATCGCAGCACACACGCAAGGTACGCGATATTCATTGTGTGCTTTTTTGAACGCACGCGCTTATCGCTCCCGTGTTGTATGCAGCAACTGCGTATGCTATTGGAGAGCTAGGCGCCGATATTATCAGAAACCGCGTCGATTTTTGATCTGCCAAGTTGGATGCGGAATGGCAGCTCGGCACTGACTTGCTGTCTGCCTTTAGTGCCACGGTGGAACATACTCCTTTTTGGATTTCTTATGTGGCTTGGGTTGGTTATTATTACAACTGCAGACGGAAAATAGAACCTATCATACGGGCGGGCGTGTAAGCGGCGAGGCCCGTACAACTTTTATACTTGGGCGTTTCCTCCAGTCGTCGCAGCTGAACTGCCAACTACAAACCGGACAAGCAGTGCGAAGGAACGGGAGATGGCGTCTCTCGGAGAGGCGATAGGGGGACTCTTTTGCGTCGCATACGGTGATTTCTCGGACCAGGTGGAAGGAGCCAGAGCACTATCGGAAGCGCATGTGCAGCGCTGTTGATTGTGTACAGTAATTTGTGTTGAAGATCAAAGGCCTGGGCTAAGCGTTGTCGAAGTCGAAGTTGCAGCATGGGTACTATCCCTGAGTGTGCTGACACTTCAAACAGGTCTCACCAGCCAAAAACGCGTAAACAAACGGACGACGTAAATACGGATATACAGTTATTTGATCCGATTATATAAAGTTATCAGAGGAAAAATAGCTATAACATACGAAAATGACCAATCTATGTTCCGGACGGGCCAAAGCAAGATCTTATCGATAGAAATCAGTGTTCAACGCTCAACGTTCAGCGCTAGCGCTAAGCGCTAAGCGCTGAGCCATCATGTGCTGTTTTCTGATTTTGCCACGTACTCCCTTGTGACCCGCTCCTCTGACGCATACCCGCCATGATATGAAAGTAACCTCAGAGAGAAGGCAGCGTTGTTAAAGCCATGAGTGATCTGGCGTTGGGTAGAGAGCTGCCCTCCGCCTATATCTAGTCCAGGAGATGGTTGACAGGGCCAATTGCTGACAGCCTTCCAACGCCGGGTAAATTTGTGATGCTTGAATTGTACTGTATAGTGATAGAGCTCTCCAGGTCGCCACGTGAAAAAAATTCGTATATACATTTTCCCAGCAAATAAGGCGCCTGTTTCATCTGTCGCTGTTGGCACTGGCACTCAGTATCAGTGGCATGAAGTTCCGGGGCACAGAACGCCCTAGCACCTTTTCCCAGTTCGCTAAAAAACGTTTTGGATGCCGTACAGTCATCATGTAAATAATGTCGTAAGAGCACGAAGACTTGAGGAAAATTTCTCCCCAGCTAGGGAATAGAAGACCGTGATCGTGAGACCGAGATAGTTTGGGCGATATTTGGGACCATTCCACGAAACTTTGACTCTGAAGTTGCATTCCGGTTGACAAAGTTTATCACCTGATCACGATGTCGGACGCAGGTGGAGATGAGTGCCTGGTGAGGGATGGGTGGGTAAGTGCAAGCCTAGAGGCTTACAAAGAGACAAGCTGGCGAAATCAGGCGCCGAGGTGGATCGGTACCAATCAGCTCAACTTTTCAAGAAGTACATATATGGTGAGATCTCGTGCGTCGAAGCACACTTGAGGTCTCGGAGTTCAGAACGTTCAGAAGCAAGCCAGTTCAGTGCCATCGTTCGGCTATCACGAAGAGAGGGAGGGCAGAGATCGTCGTACTGGGGAATGCGATGATAGCGGATCTGTTGGCATATAATAAAGCCGAAAATTTGAAGCAATATCAGGCACGGCCGGGAAGCACAGGGAGCTCTGCGATCTGTGGCCCTCAACCTCTTTTGAAGCGCCGTGCATGCCACCCCTTCCTTTATCCATCAATCCCTCCATACTACGGAGTTGATCTCTGGTGGCACGAGCTTCCGGTGCATCACCAAGACTCGCGACCAGCCAGCACTTGTCCTGGAAGTTGTCTACGAACAGCAGAGAGGACGACGGGTGCGGTACCTCCCCGGATGCGCGAATATTCGTGAACGTGTTTGAGAGTGTGTAGAGAAGGTAAATGCGTGGGTGAGGCCGTGAGGGAAAAGGTTCCTGCGGCGACAACGCACAGAGAATGCGTACATTGTAGAAGGCAAGGGAGAAGCCACGGTGCGTATTGCAAAGAAAGCATTAACAGAATCACGTGAGTCAAATCCGTTGGCTTTCCGCTGGCGAGCCCCAGAGCAATTTTCGGGGTTCGGGGTAAAGTGATCACGTGCCTCATTCGCGGTCCCTGCATGATCAATGAATCTCCTGATCGATGTCCGTCTTGCATATTTACACGCTGACCAAATTAATCCTAGAATTTCCAACCGCCTGTAAGGCCCATCACGTCTTCTGGATCAATCGCCGCTCTGATCTTACGAAGCCTCTTTACATTCCCACCGTATATGTCCTCCAGCGGTGTGCCGTAAATCGCATAATTCGGATACAGAGCCGCATGTGACACATCCTGCCCATCTGCAACAGCAGCATCGCGGATTGCGTTTGAGATGTTGCGCAGCGCAAAGGCCATCGTGTCATTGAGCGTGGCGTCCGTCCAATCGACTGTGAGGGATGTAGGGAAGATAGCTTGTGAACGGTCGGGCGGATACGCAGACGCGCTCCCGTGTGAGAAGAGGCCTTTGTCGAAGGGCTCACAAGCAAACTCCAGGGCCGTGGTGTTGTCTAGTGCAGAAAGGCGCGCCCCCCAGAGCTGAGAACGCATTCGTATTCCTGTCTCAGGGTGTACAGTAGTAGGCCGACAAGGAGACTCACATTGATCTGATCCACAATTGTGTCGAAAACAGCAGGCGAATATTGGGTGACTGAGGCACCCTGAGCATCTGCGAAGGCGCTAAGCAATGCAAGGTTAGCCCGTATTCCACCACATGGCGGACTGTACTACTAACACGCTTTCAAACGCGCCCGGAGGCTGAGGACCGACACTTAGAAAATAGTCGTAGAATGAATTTGTTGAGACATTCCCCCCGGTAGAGTTGATGGCCAAGAAATCATCATATACTCCCGAAGGAGTGGGCCCGTCGTAGAAATAAAAGACAGTACACAAAAACTGTTCACGATGTCAATTTATTAATAATCAACATTGATACGGTCATAGCTGTGCACACCTTCCCCGAAGTATAACTCAGAGACACGCTAGCCTCAGCCTTGGTATCGTTCTGTTGTTGGAATTTTAAAAGAGCTTCCTTGATTGCATCTAACTGATTCTCGGCGTAAAAACGAGCGCCACCCTTCCACGTTTCGAGTAAGCATACAATGCAACGTTAATCATTTTTGTCAACGTACCCATACGTTGCCTTGAGGGTACGTCTTGAAAGTGAATTTAGTCACAATTCCCTATATATAGTCAACAAACCCCTGAAATTGGCCCTCGCTACGAACTGATAGCGTACAAAATTATTGAACCCTCCCTGCAATTTAAAACCGTTATTGATACGAATCTGCATTAAACTTGACTACTTACTCTCATTCCAAACCAAAGATCTTCGTCCTCTGAGGTCACATTTACGACAGTTCCATTTGGAAGGACGAGTTCATATCCAGTAACGGTGTCAAGTGTAAGTCCATATTGGCTCGTCAATAATCCATAACCTAAAACCATATGAGATTTAGCTCTTCGAAAACCGAGGACACGCACCTCCACCAAGAGTCGTCCCTGCGACACCGACACCGGGTATCCGCCCCCCTGCGACGGTCAGTCCAATCGCTGCAAGCGTCTGATACACTGGATCCCAATTGAGGCCAGCCCCGACATCAACTGTCCCAGAATCGGAATTGACTTTTGTCTCGTTGAAGCGTGTCATCGCGATCTGTACGCCCGTCGTCGAGGAAAATCCCGGGTTCGTGGTGCGTCCTCCACCTTTCACGGCAAAGGGCGTTCGGGTTGATCCCAAAATACACAGCTGTAAAAATGGGGATTAGCAAAAGCTAGTGTGTCGGATCAGGTTACCTTACAATCACGCTCAAGTCCTCGGCAGAGCCAGGCTCCACTGAGCAAGCGGACTCCTCGATAATCGAGGCAGTAGAATGTCGAATGTCGAGTGTGTACTGAGGTGCAGCTTAATCACCCATGAGATTGTCGTATCACAAATGAGAAAAACGACGCGCTCACGAGGGAAAAATACCTGTGAAGCGCTAGAGACAGCTGCTGAAATCTTATTGCAGGTAGACAGGAGGTCTGAGGAATTGTAATTCTGCAAGGGTTCTGGTTGGGCATATGAGAGTAATCCCAGAGAGAAGGCATAAAGTAGAAGCGTTATTAGAGTCATGGGTGATCTGGTGTGGGGGTAGAGAACAACCCTCAATGGATAGGCGCAGCCCTTTTCTAGCCCAGGACTCGGAGATGAATGAGAGAAATTGCTGAGAGCCTTCAAACGTCGGATAAATTCGGGATGATTTAAATAATGTCGTAAGAGCACGAAGGCGTAGGGAAAACGTCGTCCCGGCTAGGGAATAGAAGACCGTGATCGTGAGACTGAGGTAGTCTGGGCGATATTTGGGACCATTCCACGAATTTCGACTCTGAAGTTCGCATTCTGGTTGACAATGTTTATCGCCCGATCACGATGTCGGACCCGGATGGGGATGAGTGCCTTGTGAGAGATGGGTGGGTAAGTGCAAGCGTAGAAGCTTACAAAGCGATAAGCGCGCGAACTGAGCCGAACTCAGGCGCCGAGGTGGATCGACATATCATAGATCAGCTCAACTTTTCAAGAAGTACGTATTCTGAGATCCCGTGCGTTGAAGCACACTTGTGGTCTCGGAGTTCAGAGGCAAGCCAGTTCAGTGCCGTCGTTCGGCTATCACGAAGAGAGGGGGAACAGAGATCGTCGTACTTGGGAACGCGATGATAGCGGATCTGTTGGCATATAATAAAGCCGAAAGTTCGAAGCAATATCAGGCACGGCCGGGAAGCAGAGGGAGCTCTGCGATCTGTGGCCCCCAACTTCTTTTGAAGTGCCGTACATGCCAGTGATGCCACTCCTTCCTTTATCTATCAATCCCTCCATACTATGGAGAAAACCCAGATTAAGTCAGTACTTCTGGCCTCAGCGTGCAATGATACGATTCGGACTTGATCTGGACAGACCTAGATTATCAAATTCCACGGAGAACAGAACGTAATTCATCACTTTAGAGCTGTCGATTACGACACAGGTTGACGTAAGCAGCGTGATGGATCATGATGGTCGAGACTTGCAGTATGGAAGAAAACATGAATAAGGCATTCTCCAATGTTTGTCCGACAGATCTGGACTAGTCCTTGTATCGAAGGTAGTCACAGTTTCACGAATGCCTCAAGATGAAACTAGTGACTCGGGTGACCGAGATTTTATGATGATCAAAGCGGGGTGAGAAGGCACGTGGCGAGGTCAGTTGAAAACGACACAAAGAATGAATAACGGGTTCTCGAGCAATTCTCTGATGCCAGTCTGAATCAGGAGGTAAGTAGAAAAGAAGCGCAAGTAGGAACGTTATGGCGGAGTGCGCCCGCCGTTGATAGCCGTCTATTAAAGAACAGCCGCCTTGTGAAGTCATGACGCGTGGGAGAATGTATCATCTCCGAGAGCCACTAGAAGCACCTCGACGAAGGTGCATGAGTAAAGCTGCGAAAAGATGCTACGTAATTGTTGTGAACGACCTCGTTTATCTATCTGCATGACTCACTCTTGCCTCCAAATGACTACTATAACACCTCGTCAACAATGGTACCACTGGTTCTCCGGTTTCCATGTGGCAACAGACCATGACTCAAATGAGTGCCACGCATGCTAGGCAGATAAAACGAATGCAAGCCATATTCCAGTGCCAGTTGGAAAGTGTCATATCCACGTCCACGCCTAACGTTCTGGTGGCGGTAGAGGTGTCGACGGAGGCAGTACCTGATGGGACCTTCAATTAAAGTATCTTGCGGAGGATAAATTACTGTACATAAACGAGTTAAGCTGTTAAACTGTTAGTTGAGCTCCGATGGCACAAGCTTCAATTCAAATGCATCATTAGTAAGACTCACAGCCAACCACTGGCAGCACTTGTCCTGGAAGTTGTCCACGAACAGCAGAGAGGGGACGCCGGGACGGAGAAGATGACGGGTGCTCTACCTCCCCAACTGCGCGCATATTCATGAACGCGTTTGCGAGTGTGTAGAGAAGGTGAAGGCGTGGGTGAGGGAAACGGTGCCTGCGGCGACAACGCACAGAGAATGCGTACATCGTAGAACAAGTCGTAGAAGGCGAGGGAGGAGCTCACAGTTGGCTCAAATGTACGGTGTGAGAATCAGGCCGAGTGCAATTTTTGGGTCGGAGGGGTAAAGTGATCACGTGCCTCATTCGCAGGAAAACCAAACACTATCCCTCGAACTCTATGCATGATCGACGAATATCCTAAGTTACTCCTGATCGATGTCCGTCTTGCATATCTACACGCTGACTAAGTCAATCCTAGAATTTCCAACCGCCTGCAAGGCCCATCACGTCTTCTGGATCAATCTCCCTTCTGATCTTACGAAGCCTCTTCACGTTCCCACCATACATGTCCTCCAGCGGTGTGCCGTAAATCGCATAATTCGGATACAGAGCCGCATGTGACACATCCTGCCCATCTGCAACAGCAGCATCGCGGACTGCGCTTGAGATGTTGCGCAGCGCATAGGCCATCGTGTCATTGAGTGTGGAGTTCGTCCACTCGGTTGTGAAGGACACAGGGAAGATTGCATGTGAACGGTCGGGCGGATACGCAGACGCGCTCCCGTGTGAGAAGAGGCCTTGAGCGAACGGCTGACAAGCAAACTCCACGGCCGTGGTGTTGTCTAGTGCAGAAAGGCGTGCCCCCCAGAGCTGAAAACGCATTCGTATTCAGGTCTCAGGGTGTACAGTAGTAGACAGACGAGGAGACTCACATTAATCTGATCCACAATTACGTCGAAAACAGCAGGCGAAAATTGGGTGACTGAGGCAGCGTGAAAATCTGCGAAGGCGCTAAGCAATGCAAGGTTAGCCCGTATTCCATCACATAGCGGACTGTACTACTAACACGCTTTCAAACGCGCCCGGAGGCTGAGGACCGACACTTAAAAAATAGTCGTAGAATGAATTTGTCGAGACATTCCCCCCGGTAGAGTTGATGGCCAAGAAATCATCATATACTCCCGAAGGAGTGGGCCCGTCATAGAAATAAAAGATAGTAAACAAAAACTGTTCACGACGTCAATTTAAATCAACAGTGATGCGGTCATAGCTGTACACACCTTCCCCGAAGTATAGCTCATAGATACGCTAGCCTCAGCCTTGGTATCGTTCTGTTGTTGGAATTTTAAAAGAGCTGCTTTGATTGCATCTTGTTGACTCGCAGCGTATAAACGAGCGCCACCCTTCCACGTTTCGAGTAAGCATACACAATGCAATCCGTTAATCATTTTTGTCAACGTACCCATACGTTGCCTTGAGGGTACGTCTTGAAAGTGAATTTAGTCACAATTCCCTATATATCGTCATTTCGTCAACAAAACTCCTGAAATCAGCGAACTGACAGCGTACAAAATTATTGAGCCCTCCCTGCAATTTAAACCCGTTATTGATACGAATCTGCATTAAACTTGATTGCTTACTCTCAATCCAAACCAAAGATCTTCGTCCTCTGAGGTCACATTTACGACAGTTCCATTTGGAAGGACGAGTTCATATCCAGTAACGGTGTCAAGTGTAAGTCCATACTGGCTCGTCAATAATCCATAACCTAAAACCATATGAGATTTAGCTCTCCAAAGACGGAGGACACGCACCTCCACCAAGAGTCGTCCCTGCAACACCGACACCGGGTATCCGCCCCCCTGCGACGGTCAGTCCAATCGCTGCAAGCGTCTGATACACTGGATCCCAATTGAGGCCAGCCCCGACATCAACTGTCCCAGAATCGGAATTGACTTTTGTCTCGTTGAAGCGTGTCATCGCAATCTGTACGCCAGTCGTCGAGGAAAATCCCGGGTTCGTGGTGCGTCCTCCACCTTCCACGGCAAAGGGCGTTCGGGTTGATCCCAGAATACATAGCTATAAAAATGGGGATTGGCAAAAGCTAGTGCGTCGGATCAGGTTGCCTTACAATCACGCTCAAGTCCTCGGCAGAGCCAGGCTCCACTGAGCAAGCGGACTCCTCGATAATCGAGGCAGTAGAATGTCGAATGTCGAGTGTGTACTGAGGTGAAGCTTAATCGCCCATGAGATTGTCGTATCACAAATGAGAAAGACAACGCGCTCACGAGGGAAGAATACTTGTGAGGCGCCAGAGATAGCTGCGGAAATCTTATTGCAGGTAGCCAGGAGGTCGGAGGAATTGTAATTC
This sequence comes from Russula ochroleuca, assembly GCA_015178965.1. Taxonomy (NCBI): domain Eukaryota; kingdom Fungi; phylum Basidiomycota; class Agaricomycetes; order Russulales; family Russulaceae; genus Russula; species Russula ochroleuca. Next base: position 2,127,123 of record WHVB01000002.1, read on the forward strand.
TGCAAGGGTTCTGGTTGGGCATATGAGAGTAAACCCAGAGAGAGGGCATAAAGTAGAAGCGTTATTAGAGCCATGGGTGGTCTGGAGTGGGTAGAGAACAGCCCTTAATGGATAGGCGCAGCCCTTTTCTAGTCCAGGAGATGAGTGACAGGAATTGCTGACAGCGTTTAAAACGCCGGATAAATTCGTGATGCTTGAATTGTATGGTGATAGATGACTCAGAAAAGGGAAAACAACTCCAGGCGTGTGGGTTGCACTGCTCGCCAAGTCGCCATATGAAAAAAATTCGTATATACATTTTCCCAGCAAATAAGGCGCCTGTTTCATCTGTCGGTACTGATGGCGCTCAGTATCAGTAGCATGAAGTTCCGAGGCACAGAATGCCCTAGCACCTTTTCCCAGGTTCGCTAAAAAGCGTTTTGGATGCCGTATAGTCATCATGTAAATAATGTCGTAAGAGCGCGAAGACGTGGGGAAAACTTCTCCCCAGCTAGGGATAGTAGCAGTGGGGAATAGAAGTCCGTAACCGAGGGCGCCCAGGAGATATCTGGGGCCATTCCACGAAACTTCGACACCGAAATTGCATTCAAGTTTATCACCTAACACAAAGTCGGGCTAGGGTGAGGGCCCTGTGAGAGAGGAGTAGGAATGTACAAGCCTGCGAACTCTGAGTCAGGTTGGCGAGGTTGATCGGTTTCGAGCGCGCACTCTGAGATGCCAAGCATACTTAGGAGTACAAGTGGCACTCGGAGTTTGGATGCGAGCCAGTTCAGCGCCGTCGACGGAGAGAGGGGGGAGGAAAGAGGGACTCGGAATGCGATGACACCGGATGTGATAAACACCACAGTTAAGTCCGAAGAACTTTCAGGTACCGCCGGCCGGGAATAGGGTCCTGATACGTGACACCGTAACTCATCCGGATCCGATACCCGGACATGTCCGAATTCGGGCCGGATATGGATCCACCCGTAACGGATCAAGTTCTATTCACACCATCCCTAACTGATCCGTTTATGTCGCAGCGTCTTGCAGTTTCAACACTGGGTTACTACACTCCATGGCAACTCACTCAAGAGTTTCAGAGCAATAATTTCAAGAAATGAAGGCATTACGAAGCAAACGATGTTGTAATGTGGTGTTGTCAAATCTCAGGTGCAGCTTGTAATTTGTGTTCGTGTCTTGGTCCGTGTCCTTTGCATTTCTTCAACACATCTTGACCTATGGGGTTTAGGTGGGATGTCAATGCTGTACAGGGAAGCACATCAGCGACCGTTGGGAGGTCGGCTTTTGCCATCTCAGATGGTACATTTCAGTTTTCAACACGTCTCATTTGCAAGCTCGACATGTGCCATCAAAGGTGGCTTGCACGTCAATAACCTTATCCCGGCCATTTCTAAGAAAAACAAGGCGACAATAATCGGGCCATCTCATCACCAATCTGAATGCCAGTACAGATTCAATCTTGGTCCGCCCCACCCCCTTCGGCGGTCTTACAGGCGCTGCAGCCGAGGTCTTGTCAAATACCATGAACGCTTCCCAAGCTAGTCTCTTTGCTGGGTCATTTGTTCCACCTTCAACGGGAATGGTTCCGCCTTGAATCGAAGCGAGCAAGGAAGCGAGGTCCGAGTCGAAAATGACGCAAAGAATGACGACAAGTTCTCGAGCGATTTCTCTGATGCCGCAGTCTGACTTCGGATCTTTTTTTCCACAGGAACGTAGAAAAAATGCGCGACTGCGAATGTTATGGCAGAGTACTGGCAGAGTGCGCCCGTTATTGATAGCCGCCCACTAAGAAGGGCCGCCTTATCCCCTCTGAGAAGCTGGTTTGAAGCCATTACGCGAGAGAGAATACATCATCTCCGAGAAGCACCGAAGCACCTCGATGAAAGGGCATGAGTAAAGCTACAGAAAGATGCCGCGCGCTCCTTACTCTATCTTTATGCGGGCATGACTCATTCTCGCCTACAAAATTATTAACATCTCGTCAACGATGGTCCAGCCAGTTTTCCGATTCTATGTGGAAACTGAGACCATGGCCCAGATAAGTGCCGCACATACTAGACAGTTAGCTGAATGCGAGCCAGATGGCAGCGCCACTTGAAAGTGTCACATCCGAGTCAAGCGTTCTGCGTTCCGCTATCGATGAGGGTGTCGACCGAGGCAGTAACTGATCGTCATCGTTTGAGCTTCCTTATGCACCACAAGGTGCACCACCCAGACTTGGGATCAGCCAGCACTCGTCCACATGCGACTGAGACGACGGAGAGGACGGCTGGTGCGCTACCTTCCCGGCTGCGCACATATTCGTGAGCCCGTATGTCTGTGTGGTGCCCGGGTGTGTGGAGAGGGTGAATGCATGGGTGAGGAACTTGCAGAGGGGTCCTGCGGCGGACAGCGACGACGCACAGAGCAAAAAGAACCTTGATTCCAGAGCAATCATGTCGCCTCAGGTAGCCGTGCAAGTTCTCCTATTGGTTACTACAGCTCAAATAAGCGCAGCTCCTAAAGCTCTCTGGAATCGGTGACCCAGACGTGTTGCAAAATGCGGACGTTGAAGTGGTGGTTGATCTTCGAGGTGTTGGGAATAATGTCCGAGAACACAAATTTATAGGGATAACCTACCGTGCGCCGATTTCGTCTTGCCCTGTAGTATGACCAAGATGCTGAGGATTTCAAACAGAGATGAAGGAACGCGAAATGTTATATATCTGGCCAACTACGCCACGTCATATGGCTCAAGTAAGCGTGAAGGAAGAGTTCGGATCAAACTTCTTGACATGAGATGCTCTGAGAGATCCGGATGAACTTCGGAAACAAACAGAGCTGTGGGTCCTTTCCGTTAGGGATGTTCAAACTTCAAAGTTGGCGCATTTGGACTCCGCATTTCGAATTTTTGGTGGCAAAAGTGGGAATGCGGAATCCAAATGCACCAACTTTGAGCAGCCCTATTCACAGCGCTTAGTCCCTCCCCGTTGATTCAACTTGATTGGAATGCGCTTCCAAGTCATGCCGTGGAATGGGGGCTTTTTCGACGTGAAGTCCTCTACCTTGACATTTTACCACTTTCCGCGATTTCTCCGGACGCACTAGCCGTGCAGGAGAAATATCTAAACCCTATTCAAGCTCGCATTGATGGCGGCGACCGCCCGGGTTGCGGAAGCAGTATATGGAACAAATCAAGGCACGAACTCCGAGCGACGAAATCGTTTTGTTTTAGTCCATTGGCATGCGGTTGGGTAAGCGTGATGGCCTCGGAAACCCACCCAGCGCCAGCTGCTCTACTCAACCCCACCAATAGTCCTAAGGAGAAATATGCATCCTTCATGTCTTTGTCAAAACATCCTTTCTCCCCCGGTTCCATTGTGCGCATCCGGCATCTATCATTCATTGTGATCGAACGCTCAACCTTATTTGCAGCATATCAAGTCCAATAATCCCCTTGAACACCCGGTGATTGACCCGCATTATTTCGAAGAGGAATATGGTAAGTCTTTTTTTGCGCGATCTGGTCGAGAATCCTTCATTGGCTTTGGCTGCCAAGACGTCCAACATCCTTTGGGGTGGGGAGTCAGTAAAGTTCACTCGGCGTATTGCAACAGGAGCCCTCCAAGAGCATTTTTAAAGGTAAGTTATGCATTTTATTAATCTGGTTGATATCCGTCTATAGTAACCCACCAGGCGCGTAGAGCTTTTCTTGGGCATTTCTTCCCAATGTCGCCGCTGAACTGCCGATTAAAAACCGGACGAACGGTGCGAAGGAACGAGAGATGGCATCATCAAGTGGGGCTGGTCTCGGAGAGGCGATGACGAAGCTTTGAGAAGCTCTTTTGCGTCGCATAAGGTGACTTCTCGGACCAGTTGAAGGCGCCACTGGCAGAATACGACCAGAAACGTATTTGCAACGTTGTTGATGATGAAAGGCCTGGGGCCTGGGCTGAGCATTGTCAAAGTTGAAGTTTCAGCACGGGTACCGCCAGATCTCACCTTTCGATCCGCCCGAAAATCTCACTTTTGTCGCGCCGGCCCGGCAGTCGGCCCGTCGAGTCCGAGTCCGGTTCCAAAGCGGCTGTGGCAAGTTCCCGCATGATCATGATCATCCAAGGACAAGCGACTATGAATACATCTCTACTTCATAATTGGCGACAATCTCTAGCTTCTCGGATGAGCGATGGTTGGTTGCGATTAGAAGTGTCATGGAGAGACATTGGCGCACGCGGTTTGTCACTTTGTCACCTTTTCTCCGATTATTTTTGCTCATGTACCTGGTTATTAAGTGCCTAAATTGCGCTCTCTAGTATGCACAGAAACTCTTCCTTGGCCAAGTCTGTTTGAAGAGCGCACCAACCTATTGACGGAAGAGGCCGCACGGCCTCGGTTTTGACTTACGTTGACACCGCGCTTCGCCATTCATTCTTGCACAAGACATCCCGTGGCATTTTGCAAGTTGTCCAAGTTGTCCTCGCCAGAATCAATTCTCTTTTTATGCTCACGATTTTGTGAGACGGTCGTCTTTTCCGCGTCTAGTTCCTATGACGATATCAACAACTGATCAACCGTTCCTCTTCGTGACTTGGTCAGGAGGCCAGCTTGATTTTATCCCTGCAATTGTCGTTGAACCCTAGGGCTAGGGAGGAAAGGCCTTTTTCTAGAGAGGCAGGCTATTGATTGGCCATCGACATTGAATGGTGGGCCTTTTGCGTCCCACGGCGCCTCCTAGTCTCCTATCTGCGATCGCCTTCAGCGTACCCAATGCCTCATCATCATCGTTCTGCTTCTGCTCCCATCTTGCAGTCGCCCCATGGGAGCATTCTCTAACGTGGTCATGAACCGAGAGTAGATGATACCGCGACTCCTGCATCGACGTGGTGAGGCCACAAAGTACTACCTCTCGTCGATGGTCAGAGCCTTCAAAGCGCAAGCGTCCTGTCCTCCTCAACAGCGGAGGCGTAAGTTCATACCCGTTCTATACGCCAACTGTCTGGGATTTTTCCTAGTTTTCACTTGCACACCCAACGCATGCCATCGATGCCATCAGTGGCGTCCTCGGCACAACTGGACGCGTTGGGCACAAAACATGCTTTGTTTTGTTGGTTTTGATCTCTTGCACTTCGTTCTGGTCCTTTTCCTTGGAGACAGACTTATTGGGAGAATGAATACGGTGATGGTTGAAATACGTTCCGTTAACTTCAAATGCTTATGGCTATCGTTACATCTCGTTAGACAAGCACGAGCCTTTCATCTTCGGAGACGGACGTTGAGTGCTTTCAGTACCGAGCAGGGAGGGGGGGGGGGTGTACTGTACCGTAACAGCAGCATGATCGGGATTCACTGCAAGGCTCATGTGTTTGAAAACATCCTCAGAATCACTGTCCTCACGACCCCATCTGCCTTTTCTCTCTTTCATGGCTTCCCGGGAGACCATTGTAGCCAAGCAGCCGAAAAATGTCCTTCTCTGCATCTCCCAGACCTCGCTCTCGCCTCCCTCTCTGGATGTCATTACCACAATTGCGCCGCTATTTACACTGTCTGGTGAACGATTTCATCCCTGGTCGAGCGCTGGGCGCTTATCTATCCTCTACTAATTACACCTGTCATCTCAGGCAATCAGTTTGCGTACACGCGTGTTATAAACCCGTGGAATCGATAATCGACTCTACTACTGCACCTCTCTCATCATTTCCCCCCAGCAAACCAACTCCCCCTTTCAATACCACATTTTCTCCTTACTGCCGACATGAGTGAGCAGTCAGGGCCGTCTCGTTTGCAGGTGTTCTTCGAGGCTGCCTTGAAAGACTACGAAAGCAGACGGGCATAGTTTTGGCTAAACATTCACTCGCTGAGCAGCTTCGGGACTGTGACTCTGTCGATTCCGTTACCGCTGTTCTTCGTGAACAAACACAAGCCTCAATGAATTCTGCGGAAGTGACAAAGCCGTGAAGTTGCTGAAAAATACCCTATCAATTCTGCATAAACGCCACCGCCGAACTTGGTCAGGCCATCGGTCTGGTACGTCCATATGCGCTAAGTGTTTGGTGTTTCTGACCCCTATCGCATAGCATTTCCCGTCTGTAACAGCATACAGACGGGTCTTGCCGTCCTACTCTCTGTATGTGCCTTTCTTAGTCCCTAAACGCATATCTTCGTAGCATCCAAGCGTCTCAGGTGGTCAAAGGCGTCATTGACAGCTATGATGCATTGGTAGATTTGCTCGAGATAATTGAGCTATTTCTGAACCGCCTCGATATCCATACCAAGATCCCTCCGAGTCCCACAGTCGCTACTATGACCAAGATGGTTGTCAAGATACTTGTGGAGCTGCTCTCCGCCCTCGCGTTGGTGACAAAGCAAATCAAACAGGGAAAACCAAGTGAGTCCGTCTTTGGTGAGGTATTATAATACCTGCTCCAACTCGTCGCCTGCCAGACAATCTCGGTGATTCCAGTCAGAAACCGTAACATTCAAAACAAGATTCAAAAACAACAGACGTTTGAACTTGTTCATGTCGCTTACGACTTGCTGCATGGTTTCTGAGGCTCATTCAGACACCGTCACACTAAATTGCTTCGTTGTGGCCCGTTGAACATACCAAGGGCATCCCGGACACAGTCGACCGATGCCTTGCCTTCTAAAGGGAAGAATACTCAATACAGGATAACAGGCTTAGTAGATATGCTCACCGTCCATAACCACCCTCATATTCTGGACAAGACCGTAGACGACCTCGAGGGTTTGCGCTGCGGTTATATGTGCCTCATTCTGGGTGAGTCGACCTAGCCTCTGGAGTACTGCTTGGACGTCTTTCTCTCCAAGCAGCCTGATATCAAGTTTTTCTGCGTTGCATCAAGTCAGAGAGTGCAAATTTGTCACCGCTCGACCCTTGGAAAACCCATAATATTGCATGCACATCACTCCACCGCGGGTCTGCAACGTGGTTCGTTCAGGGAGATACGTTCCCGGCATGGAAAGCGTCCGATGTCCGGCGTTCCCTTCTATGGGTCCATAGGAAAAGTCCGTTAACGCCCAGTTCTTACGCTTTTGCAGAGACTGAATTTGTCTTTCGTAGCGGGTGCCGGAAAGTGCGATCTTTGGTATATCCAACTTTTCATGTTCCTGTCTTGAAAACTTACTATCGTTTTGGCCAGTTCCACAATTATCGAGGACGTTGATGCCATGCGGAAAGCAAGGCTTGCATCGCTAGCCTTCTTTTACTATGATTTCCAGGAGGATCAAACTTGAAAGAAGGACCTGCACACTTGCCTGCACAGGCTACTCTCGTCCCTCCTGATCCAACTTTGTCATCAATCTGACTCCTACTATGATGTGCTTTCTATCTCTACACGGAACATGCCAACAGCTCGCGTCATCCTAGCAACGATGCACTTGCGGGTTGTTTATCTCGGGACTAGCCCTGTCTATCTCATCGTGGAAGCTTTGGTAAAAGTGATCACGTGCCTCATTGGCTGGGGTATGTAGATATGATCAACGAATCCTACTGCTGATCGATCTGATCCTCCGTCTATACGATGACTAGGTCAATCCTAGAATCTCCAACCGCCTGTAAGGCCCATCACGTCTTCTGGATCAATCGCTGCTCTGATCTTACGAAGCCTCTCCACATTCCCACCATACATGTCCTCCAACGGCGTGCCAAAAAGCGCATAATTAGGATACAGAGCCGCATCCGACACATCCTGCCCATCCGCAAGAGCAACAGCGCGGATTGTATTTGAGATGTTGCGCAGCGCAATGGCCATCGTTTCTTTCAGCGTGGCGTTCGTCCACTCAACTGTGAGCTGCGAAGTGAAGATAGCTTGTGAACGGTCGGGCGGATATGCCGACCCGCTCCCGTGTGAGAAGAGACCTTTGTCGAAGGGCTCAAGGGCAAAGTCCAGGGCAGTGGTGTTGTCCAGTGCATAAAGGCGCGGACCCCAGAACTGAAAATGCATTCATATTCCAGTCTCAGGTGTACGGTAGTAGCCCGACGAAGGGACTCACATTGGCCAGATTCACAAATGCGTCGAAAACATCCGGCGAATATTGGGTGACTGAGGCAGTCTGAGTGTCCCCACAGGCGCTAAGCAATGCCAGGTTAGCCCGTATTCCACAACATAGCGGACTGTACTACTAACACACCGCCGCTAAACGCGCTCGAAACCCGAGGACCCAGACTTTGAAAATGGTCGAAGAATGAAGTTGTTGAGATATTCCCCCCGGTAGCGTTGATAGCCAAGAAATCATCAAATATTCCCGAAGGAGTGGGCGCGTCATAGAAAAAAACGACAGTACTCAAAAGCTGTTCAATCACGACGTCAATTTAAATCAACAGTGATGCGGTCATAATTGTGCACACCTGACCCGAAGTATAAGTCAGAGACAGGCCAACATTAGCCTTGGTATCGTTCTGCTGTTGGAATTTGAAAAGAGCTTCTTTGATTGCATCTAGTTGGTTCTCGGCATATAAACGAGCGCCACCCTTCCACCTTTCGAGTAAGCATACAATCCAATCCGTTAATCACTTTTGTCAACGTACCCATACGTTGCCTTGAGGGTACGTCTTGAAAGTGAATTTAGTCACAATTCCCTATATATCGTCAACAAACCCCTGAAATCGGCCCTTGCTACGAACTGATAGCGTACAAAATTATTAAACCCTCCCTGCAATTTAAAACCGTTATTGACACGAATCTGCATTAAAGTTGACTACTTACTCTCAATCCAAACCAAAGATCATTGTCCTCTGAAGTCACATTTATGACAGTACCGTTTGGAAGGACGAGTTCAAATCCAGCAACGTTGTCAACCGTCAGCCCATACTGGCTCGACAATAATGAATAACCTAAAACCATATGAGATCCAGCTATCCGAAGATGGAGGACACCCACCTCCACCAAGTGTCGTCCCTGCAACACCGACACCAGGTACCTGCCCCCCTACGACGTTCACTCCAGTCAGTTCAAGTGTCTGATACACTGGATCCCAATTGAGGCCAGCCCCGACATCAACTGTCCCAGAATTAGAATTGACTATTGTCTCGTTGAGGCGTGTCATCGCGATCTGTACGCCTGTCGTCGAGGAAAATCCCAGGTTCGTGGAGCTTCCTCCACCTTTCACGGCAAAGGGCGTTCGGGTTGATCCCAGGATACGTAGCTATAAAAATGGGGGTCAGCAAAAGCTAGTGCGTCGGATCAGGTTACCTTACAATCACGCTCACGTCCTCGGCGGAGCCAGGCTCCACTGAGCAAGCGGACGCCTGGGTACTCGACAGAATAGCGTGTTCAATGTCCAACGAGTACTGAGGCGTAGCTTAATCACCCATGAGATTGTAGTATCACCTATGAAAAAAACAACGCGCTCACGAGGAAAAAATACTTGTGAAGCGCCAGATATAGCTGCGGAAATCTTATTGCAGGTACTCAGGAGGTCAGAGGAATTGTAATTCTCCGAGGGTTCTGGTTGGGCATATGAAAGTAATCCCAGAGAGAAGGCACAAATTAGAAGCGTTGTCAAAGCCATGAGGGATCTGATGTGGGGTAGAGAACAGCCCTCAATGGATAGGCGGGGCCCTTATCTAGTCCACGAGAAGAACACCGGGAGTGTGGGTTGCACCGCTCGCCATGTTGCCGTGGAGCAAAGTTCGAACTAAGATTATACCCATTTTCCCAGCAAAAAAGGCGCCTATTTCATTTGTCGAAACTGTTGACGCTCACTATTAGCGGCACGAAGTCAGTATGATGCTCCAGGGCACAGCATGCCCTAACACCTTTTCCCAGGTTCTCCAAAAGTGTTTTGGATGCCGTACAGTCATCATGTAAATAATCTCGTAAGAGCACAAAGACGTGGGGAAAACTTCTCCCCAGCTAGGGATAGTGGTAGTAAGGGATAGAAGACTGTTACTGTGACACCGAGGGCGCCCTGGAGATATCTAGAGCCATTTCACTAAACTTCGACACCGAAGTTGTATCCATGTCGACCAAGTTTATCACCCTAACACAAAGTCGGGCGAGGATGCCTGTGAGAGAGGACTCGGAGTAGGAATGTGCAAGCCTATGATAGGACCTTAAGATATAGAGACAAGCCGGCGGCGAACTCCAAGTCAGGGGAAGAAAGGTGATCGTCACTTCGGAATGCGATGTGTGGGAAAGAATAAACCCCACAGTTAAGTCCGAAGAACTTTCACTTTTCAGGTCCGGTCGGGACTCGGGAAGTGGAGAGGTGACTCAGATAGAATCGGCACTTTCGGCCCCGGCGTGCAATGATACAATTCGGATTTGTGTAAACACCATGACTGGTCGCGATGACGCATGTTTGAACGCGAATGTCACCATTGTGTGATTCTGCAACATCGCAGAGGATGGCAAAGTGAAGACTTTGAAGAGCTGGCCAGGAGAAAAGCCAATGGAAGCAGAGCGGGTTTCCGAACGATCAAAGCGGAAGCACACTACGTGTGAGGCCTGTGAGGAGTGGTCGATAGCGTGTACTTTTGTTTACTGTATTGACCAAATAACTCCAACCAAATGAGGCATTGTTTTGATCTCCGACTCTCTCTCTGTAACAGCCTCGGTTCGTACATCGATATCAGCAATTCTTGCTATGTGGCTGACCTGGCTGGGAGGCATATGGCTAGACATGACAACTAATTGCTCTTTTACAGAGGTCGACGCAGCTGTAACGAAGGAACGGTCAGAAAGCACACGACGAATTCACATGTCCAGACACCCTCGTCCAAAAGGGCTGGCTTCGCACCACCGTCCCTTCTGGTTCCTATGAACATCTTTCATGTCTTCACCGAACCATCGATTCTCCCGCGGTTCCATTGTGCGCATATTGTGATCGAACGCTCAACCTTATTTGTAGCATATTAAGTCGAGAATCCTTCATTCGCTTGGCTGCCAAGACGTCCGATCCTTCGCGGAGTCAGTAAAGTTCACTTGGCGTATCGCACAGGAGGAACCCTTCAAGAGCATTTTTAAAGGTATGTAATTTGTTAATCTGGTGATATCCGTTCAGAGTGACCCATCCTCGTTTCTCCTTTGGAAGAAGAGCTGTTCCCAGGCCCGTCAGTACGAACTAATGAAATCATTAGTGTGCTTTCTGGTGTTCCTGTTCAACCTTTTACATGTACGGATAACGCTGCTCGGGGTTCTTGAAGGAGCATCTCATGTCCACTTCCCGTGAGTTCAAGATCAATTCAGCGTCGAGTGGTAGATTAAAACCCGCTCGCTAGATGCGGCCGGGTCTTGCTCGATGCTTCCTCGAGAGGACGGGGGTGTTGTGGACAATAAGCTGGAGGTGAGTCTAGTGCCATGATATCATGCACCTGTCAGTATCTGCCGACACACTGGCCCGGAGGTATACGGAACGGCGAACATCTGGGTCATGGATATTTCAATTATCCCTCTTCACGTTGTAGCACACACGCAACTTGAAGGTACGCGATATTCATTATGCCCTCAGGCTCCTTTGAAGACACAAAAGTATCGCTCCCATGCTATATACAGCGACTGCGTATGCGATTGGAGAGCTAACGGCTGATATTATCAGAAACCGCGTCGATTTTTGAGCTGTCGAGTTGGAAGCTGAATGGCAGCTCGGCACTGGCTTGTTGTCTGCCCTTAGTGCTACTATGGAACATACTTTTTTTAGATCTCTTATGTGGCCTGGGTTGGTTAATTATTACAACTGCAGTCGGAAAGAAGAACTTACCATACAGGCGACTCGGAGCGTGTTAGCTGGAATTGGGGTGGTCTCCTTTCATTTGGGGGTGTCTCCCTGGTCCTCCCATTCCTTCGGAAGTCATCTCCGCGCTCACAGCCACGTGAATGCGCTCATCTTTCCGGCCCAGCGTGCGGTCTAATGAAGATGACGTACGTTCTCTTCGTGGAATTCGATAAGTCATGCATGGTATGTCCACATCAAATCCGAATTGTGTCATTGCACATCTGATTCTATAGTGATTCTATCTGAGTCACATCTCCGCTTCCCGGCCGTGTCTGAAAGTTCTTCGGACTTCGGGCTTTATTCTTTCCCAACACATCGGTACTCCATCCTCCCCCTGACTCGCAGTTCGCCGGTTTGTCTCTGTAACTTAAGGTCCTATCATAGGCTTGCACATTCCTACTTCTCTCTCACAGGGTCCTCCTCATCCTCGCCTGACTTCTAGTTAGGGCGATCAACGTGGTCGACCTGAATGCAATTTCGGCGTCGAAGTTTCGTAGAATGGCCCCAGATTTCTCCCGGGCGACCTCGGTCCGAGTCTCCCTACCTGGGGAGATGTTTTCACCACGTCTTCGTGCTCTTACGACATTATTTACATGATGACTGTACGGCATCCAAAAGGCTTTTTGGCGGACCTGGGAAAAGGTGCTAGGGCAGTGCCCTGGAACCTCATACTATTAATAGCTTCATGCCGCTGATAGTGAGCACCAACAGTTTCGACAGATGAAATAGGCGCCTTATTTGCTGGGAAAATGGGGATTCTGTGTCGAATCGAGGAACGAGTAGAGGCCCAGAATAGAGTCTTTGTGTGAGCGGAGAGGGTGGCACGTGACACGTTCATTTTGTCGTCCCTGGTGCCATCATCAGGAAAAATACATGTGCTTTTTCAGGCACTTATCGGACTTTAAAAAGCAAAAAAAGGTTTATTAGTGAAAATAAGGCTTATAAGTCAAAAAGTACCTGGGACTTTTTTATGCCGGGTCGGGTTGCATAAAAAAGTCCTTTGGGGCTTTGTAAAGTGTAATTGTACTTTATCAAGTCCTGAGCATACTTTAGAAAGTCACTAGGGTTGTTCATCAAGTCCTTAAAGTTCTGAGAAAAGGTGCTTAAAGCGGTAATATAAAGAGTGTTTCACCGTCAACTTTCATGCAGCAATCATGCTCAGGTTGCGTTCATAGAATTCAATTGTTGGGGCCCTACCGCCCTAGGCCCAGCATGATAACAAACATTGCTGTACTACTGAGATACTTCTACAGGTTTATCAATATACCTTGGATCTACCAACTCATCATATTCATCAGAGTCTGTCTCTGATAGCAGCTCTTCTTCATCCTTCTCCGCTTTACTGGGTTGCTTGGCAGTGGCCCGAAATGACATTGCAACCTTGAATATATCCACCCATTGTTGGTCCTTGAGGTTCTTGATAGCCTTGAGGAATACTGATGAACGCTTGACAATCCTGTCACCACGCGGTGTGATGAGAGTGTAATCGCCCCAGTTGTTTTTGGAGAATTCGGAACTTTTTCTGTCGGACGGCAACTCAAATTCACCTGAAATTGAGTATAAAAGTGCTCGGTGTACCTACAGGAATGTTAAGTATTTGCAACGTGCGAACAGAAGCAGTTCACTTACTGCCTGAATTGCAAGTATGAGTGCACCAACAGGTGGCTCTTTCACACGTTCATCGGGTTCGATGGCATCGATGATATGGAGATGTTCCATGAACGTTCTCCCGACCAGCCTGCCCTGGAAAATTCCCTGTAAGGTAGCATTGTGAGGGGTTTAATGATAACATGATAAATATTACTGTACCTCTTGCCGTGCTGAAGGATTGTCGTATACTGTCTCCCATAGGAATGGCCGCTTCTTGTCTGACAGGTCTTCAATGTTTCCAAGAAGAAACCGAACTAACTGAGCTCGTTCTCCTTTGGTGTTTAGCCCACGTCGAGTGAATTCAGCAACCAGGGCCTTTTCAGCGGTTTCTGCAAACCTGTGAAGCCACGCTGATATCGCACGCTTGACCTGAATAGTGTTGGAGCATTAGTATATGCTATGTGATGTTCAGGCCACGTACAAGTGTCTTCACAACTTGGAATCGTTGACATTCCAGATCACCACCTTCAATCTGTTGATCTGGATCATATATGAGGTTCCAGATGTCAACAATCGCATTGTCGTCCGGAATAGCCCATGGCTTCAATGCACCGGTAGTTTCTAGTGAAAGAGGGATGACTTTCTTCTTGAAACGATCCTTCATAGCGGTAGGGAGGTGATCATATGATACGAGTCTTTTCTTCGGCATCGGCATGCTCCAATTGGTGATGTGTGGGGATGGAGCAGCATGGATTTCCTGAATCTTCGTGATAGACTAAAGCGTAAAGAAGCTGGATTCAGATGTGGTTTGTGAGCGGTGGTGGGTCTTACCTTGTATTTCAGGGATTCCGACACGTTCTTTCCCCCCTCAAGCTCAAAGCGCTCTAGCTCCGTGCTCTCAGGCATGAAGCCACCATACGAATAAGCAGGAGTGTCGTCTGGTTCAGTCATCGCTGCACGAGAGTGCATATGACTGAATGTACTTGGCCGACTCGGAGTCGGAGTGTTTGAGTCCGAGTCGCTTTCTGGATCCAAGGTAGCAGCTTGGCCTTGACTTCCCTGAAGTACATTGGCAGGAGACTGGATGGAGCGTGTGCTCTGCCAATTGGGTTTCAGACCAAATGGTGTGCGAGAAGCCAGGGAACGTTTAGATTGAGGCCTATTATCGTAAATGAATGACTCGGTACCGAACAGGGAAGACTTACCCAGGAGTTTGGATTGTTCCCACCCTGCCAGCCACACTGTATCGTTACACTAGACACTGTGCTGAATTGGGAAGTCTTACCTTGAGGTTACGTTCAAACCCACTCTGCCCTTTGTCTTTGCTGTCCCAAATGGATCATCTGGTATTGCAGCTACAGCTGCACTGATTTGTTCGCGAACAAGGAACCCCTGTTTTTGCTTCTTCTCCGCTTTCTTAACCCTGATGCTTGTGTCTGGCTCTTCGTCCTCAAGTTCTCTCTCGCTTTGAGTTTCTTCATCCATCTCCCGATTCTCACCTTCGTCCATGCTTGCAGTTGACCCAGACTCATTGAGGCCCTCTGTCAACATCACATCGGCATCCAGAAGGGCCTCTTCTTTGCGTGGTGAGTCTACATTTTGCTAAAGAAAAGCTGCTCTGACCGTTATGTTCGACAGCTGTGATGGCGGCCCTGGCCCCATCCCCTTTCATTTTATTGGCTGGCGTATTGGCAGGATCTAGCCATGAGGCGTGAGTAAATCACGGACAATTAGTTTGCTGAGTACCTTCATCCACGGTGTCAGGTCGTTTTCGAGTCTTCCTGACTCTGGCCTGCACAAATAGATCACCAGGGTCATTGGCATCTTGGTCCACGTCCATTGCCTTCCTTTTTTTGGCCTTTTCAAATGCAGCAATCCTCTTAATTGCCGCATTTCTTTCCATCGCAGTCCGGGCCTTCGCTGTGGCTTTGGCTTCCTTTTTAACCAGAACTTCTTCTCTGGTGCGACGTGTGGGGTTGCGGTCCACAATACCTGGATGGGCATTGGCATTGGATGCTCGAGTGATGCGGTCTGCCATTGGGAGAGGGTAGTACAGAGTATGCTGTGTTGAAGCTGGAAATTTTTGAGAGAAGGTACGTGTTGATCTCCGTGAAAAACAATTGCGTGATTTGTGGCTCAACCAACTATACAGTTGATAATATATGATACACGCTATATTTAGATTTTGTTGGATATGACGCGTCTCTCAATGCAGAGGGGTTTGGGGAAAAAGTACAATGCTCGCGTCTTGCCTTGTCCTTTCAAGTGTGGCTTATTCTGCAGGTCTGCAAGCGGACTAACTCAGCACCGCTATGCATGTTCACTCAACCCATCAAACCGTCGTGCATCAACACCTATCCTTCGTCTAAATACCCCGCCACCGAATACAAGTCCTTTGGTATTTCCGAGCCCAGGCTGTCTTTTTCATACACCTCAGAATCGCCATGGCCCCAACTCTCAACCCCACACCCCAATATCTATATCACCGCGTCGGTATCAATGGACAGCAAATGGAGGAGGTATGAGGACGAGATTCCACCCACTCCTCGATGGTGTGTCCATCATCAATTACTGTAATGAACTTACTAATGCAGGATCCCATGCAGGGCAGCCTTGTGACGACGCTGGTTACGACCTTCCTGAAGACTCTTCCCCACCCCCAGAGGAGCAGCGAAGCGATAACGACTTCTTTCCCTATTCGTCACGTCCTGAATTTGAACTGGCCGACTTTTTGTTTCGCAAGGAGCAGATGGCTGGAAAGAAAATATCTGAATTGATGGATATCTGGGCTGCGTTCCAACAATTGACAGAAGCTGAACCGGAGCAGGATCCACCTTTTGCATGCGCTCAGGACCTTTACAACAAGATCGATAGCACTGAGATAGGCGATGTACCGTGGCAGGTGAGTGTTCGCACTGTTATGGACATCTACAAGACTACAAAACGATAGGACTGACTCATGTGGTGTATATTGGCAGGCATTTTCAGTACAGTTTGATGGCGGCATCACAGAAGGATCTGATGGTCCTCGATGGAAGACCCAGTCATATGAAGCGTGGTTTCGTGACCCCCTCAAGATTGCCGAAGGTCAGATCGGCAACAAAGACTTTGGCCACGAGATGGATTATAGTCCAAAGCGGGCATTCAGTCGGGCAGGAAAACGTCAATTTTCTGATTTTATGTCTGGGAACTGGGCATGGCAGCAAGCCGTAAGTTACATCGCCTCTATCTTCGAGTCGCCAATTTAAGTTCAGGCCACAACTACAGGATTTAATTGCTGAAGATACAGAAACACACGGTTCAATGTTCGTCCCTCTCATACTCGGTAGCGACAAAACAACTGTTTCAGTGGCAACAGGCCACAACGAATATTATCCTCTTTATGCGTCAATCGGGAACGTACAAAACCATGTCCGGCGTGCTCATCGGAACGCTGTCAGTGTCGTGGCTTTCCTCGCGATTCCAAAGAGTGAGTTTACATTTTATGATGCTACCCAATCTGATTGAGACCCAACAGCTGATAAACGACACGAAAATACCCTGGAGTTCCTCCGATTTCGCCGACAGCTTTTCCACTCATCTCTTGCTCATATTTTACGGTCTCTCAAGCCATGGATGAGAAAGCCACGAATTACACGATGTGGCGATGGATACCTCCGACGCGTTATCTATGGGCTAGGTCCCTACATTGCTGATTATCCGGAGCAGGCCCTCCTTGCGTGCGTAGTCTCAGGGTGGTGCCCCAAGTGAGTAACAAAGTAGGTTTGACTTATCATGATATTAATAGTACGTTCATGGCCTAGGTGTACCGCTCGTCCCAACAACTTCGATGATGACCCAACGTCGATATTACGATCGCATGTGCATACAAATATATTACAAGACGCTTTCAAAGATCAACCAGCGACAATGTGGGATGGATATGGCATCGTTGGGGATGTTATTGTATGTCTACATCACACCGACCTCTGCCTGTCGTTGACCAACCCTTCATATCGTCTACCAGCCATTCACAACACATTTTCCACGCGCTAACATCCACGAGCTCCTGTCTCCGGATCTTCTCCATCAAGTGATCAAAGGAACTTTCAAAGATCATCTCGTGGAGTGGGTGGGAGAGTACCTTGAGATCGCCCACGGAAAGAAACATTCTAAGGTAATACTTGCGGACATCGACCAGCGGTACGTTGTTTTGTCATCTTCCTAGTGTTAACATACTTACATTCCATTAGTATCGCTGCGGTGCCATTGTTCCCTGGTCTGCGCCGTTTTCCTGAAGGACGTGGTTTCAAACAGTGGACAGGCGACGACTCCAAGGCGTTGATGAAGGTTCGTCCCTATATATAGTATCTGAATCACAGGGAGCTAAGTGTGCTACGTAGGTTTATCTACCTGCCATTGCAGGACATGTCCCTCCTGGGATGGTTCGTGCCATCAGCGCGTTTATGGAATTCTGCTATTTAGTTCGACGGTCACAGATTGACAGCACAACCCTAGATCAAATTGAGGCTGCAGTTGCTCGCTTCCATCAGGAACGTAGAGTCTTTCTCGAAACAGAAGTCCGAACCAACTTTGCACTGCCTAGACAGCACTCGCTCTCTCATTACCGCCATCTCATTCAACAATTTGGAGCACCAAATGGACTTTGCTCTTCAATCACGGAGTCAAAACATATCGCGGCTGTTAAAGAGCCCTGGCGTCGATCGAACCGCAATGATGCCCTGGGCCAGATGTTACTGACGAACCAACGCCTGGACAAACTAGCAGCGTCGCGTGTGGATTTTGTTACACGCAGAATGTTACAGGGGCCGTTGTTGATGCCCATTGCTCCAGCCCCTGATCGTCAACCCTTGGTTCCAGGCGATGATGGTACAGGTATAGGAGATGCCGAAGCGGTTGACGGAATCACATCTCTGGGAGATGTAAAATTAGCTCGGTATCATGGTGCGTCAGTTTCCACTTTCCGTGCATCAACGTGAGTTGTCTGCAACGCTGAGACTTTGCAAGCTCGGCATTATCCAGGCACGATTGAGCGACTAGCTGCCTTTCTTGGACAACCACGACTTATCGAATACATCCGCCGATTTCTGTATGACCAGTTCCACCCCACTGCGGAGATATGTGGGATGGATGTCCAGCTCAACTTGTGCCCGGAGATCTCGACGCTACTTGGTGTCAAGACATTTCATTCAGCTACAAGCACGTATTATGCTCCCAGTGACATTGCTGGCATTGGGGGCATGCATCGGGAAAGGATTCGTGCTGTACCTTGTTGGAAGGGTGGACCAGGCCGGTATGACTGTGTCTATGTTGAAAAGGATGGAGAGGCTGATGGGTTTTGTGGCTTGCATGTCGCACGTGTGAAACTTTTCTTTTCATTTGGGTTTCAACAGAGCACATACTCGTGTGCCATGGTGGAGTGGTTCTCTACCTATGAAGACTCACCTTGTGAAGACACAGGGATGTGGAGGGTGGAGCCTGACTACGACGTAAGGGGTCAACGTATGTCTTCTGTGATACACATCGACACAATTCTTCGTTCAGCACACCTCATTGGTGTGGCCGGTTCCCAATTGCTTCCCAAATACTTTACATACCATAATACTCTTGACGCGTTTCAGTTATTCTATGTAAATAAGTACGCAGATCACCATGCCCATGAAATAGCATTCTAATTCCATCAGCGCTTCAGCCTTCGGCCTCCCGTCGGTTCTATCGTCCAATTTGCCCCAGATTTTCCGGCCCGGCCACAGGATGCTTTCCTGTCATCCTCTCGCACTTCCGCCCACCACTCTCTTCTGACCACACGCCCTCCACGCGCACACACACCTCTCTCTTGAATGAGCAGCCGTGTCGGGCTGCTGTGCGTAGTTATTAAAGATTTAAGTCCCCCCCGCGTGGAACCAGGTGCCACCACAAGCTTCATCGCCCGCGGCTTTTGCGCTGCCTGAACATCGCGGGACCGTCGTATGTGCTCCCCATTTGTTGTGCTCACGCTTGCCCACCTGCCCCTCTCTCAGATCGCAACCTGCCTCGGCTTCCAGGAACTTGGCTGCCATTGTCAAGGCGCCGTCTGTCGATCGTGCCGACCACCACCCCCTCCTCTCGAACAAACCACTACGGACGTCGGACTCGTCGTCACCCGCTGAGCCCCGACCACTCTTGCCTCTTCACCAGCAAGAGGCGATCCACACCCCTCGATCGCGTCGTGACATTGCCGACGACATGCATGCATTCCTGCCCCGTCCTTTCGTGGCGTGACAAACATCAATTGCATTCCCCAAACGACACATTTTACACCGGCGTTCCTTGCTTCGAGACGGCCGGCCTCGCACCACCGCTGGACGACTCTGGCGGAGATTCGGCGAGCGCTGCCTGCCTCAAATGGCCCACGTTCGCAGCCCTCACTTCCTCTTTCCAGCTGTCGTCTGGACAGACGGACCGGCCGTCGGAGAAATTTCTCAACCCGGCTCCGGGAAACCCCCTCCATGTTGAGGGCAGGTTCGCCGACGTCATTCCTGCCGGCCTCCTTTGCGTCGATTGGAGTCTTGCTCCCCCGTGTGTTACCTGCAGCCTCCGCAAACTTCAACGCCGGCGGCTCCGGCAGACGCTGCACAACCCACGCCTACCAAACGGCGAAATTCGGCGCGCGTTTTCAGCATCGAAACGACCGCATTCGCAGCCCCAACACCACCAGTCAGGGGACCGAGATTGAAGAAAATGTCGCGGACCCGTTGTGAGTCTTTTCCTTTTCTTATGCACGCGAACACTAACCTTTGCCTCCCACAGGTCGCAACCTGCCTCGGGTTCGATGGCCTTAGCGGCCCTCAGCATCCTCGATGAAAATGGACCGCTCATGATACAATTGGCGCATGCAACATCGCCCGCCTCCTGAGCGACACTCCCCGACTCCGACTAGGCCATCGTCATTGCGGCGACCCCGTCCACGCGCTCGAAGGGCAAGCGCGAGGCAGACCCCTAACGCTCTGGATCGAACCCGCCGGTGCCATGAACAAATCGTAAGGTGTTCTTAAAAGCGGGAATCCGTTCCGATTTAAAATCTCGCATCATTAAGTAAATTCTGGTCGTATATTGTCACAAAACCATGTACTCGTGAATCGTTACAAAACCTTGTAGGTCTTATTACTTGATCCGGTCGGACTCTTGCCGTGTCCCTGGGGTGTTACAATTATTACATGTTGTCATCAATGATAAGAAAGCACTGTTAGTCTCAAAGGTACAATAACTCTCCGAAGACACCTGTGATCATTTAAAGTCCTCACACATAAGCCAAAGTCAGATTTAAAAAAGCCAAAGTCCTTGCAATTGAAAGAAGAAGTACTAAAAAGTGCAGAAAGTACCTAAACCCCAAGTCAAAGTCCCTAACCCCAAAGTTGAAGCACGTGTAGTTTCCCTGATGCATCCTCCCGCTTTCCCCTTCGGACGGTTCAAAGAACCTCCGTTCCGCTTTAATTTTGAGAGAAAATGTATTTACAAGCAGTACAAACAAGGCTTAAGTTTCCACACCCAAAGCGAAGCCATGCCCCGCAAGTTGGCCCAAACTTCAAGGGCTGGGAGTGGGACCTCCTGCAGCAGTCGTCAACCGACACGCACCAAGAAGCCAAGCCCCCCACTGTGGAAGAGACCACCCAGGACCCCAGTGTCTGAAGGACACATGGACCCGGGATGGAGATGCGAAGAACTGTATGCTAAAATTCACTGGACAGTCCGGAGTCTGGCATGTAGTCCATGCCATCTCTCCGGCCTCGTTCCTTCTCTGAGTTGCCGCAGAACGGCACGCTTGCAGATCGTGCCCTCACAGGAAAGTCTCACGACCGCCCCAGAGCTGATCTACTATGCAGGAACGATTCAGCAACCCAAGTCAAACGATGACTCCAACATCGAGCGGATCAGGGAAGAGCCTCCTGCAGACATACACCTACATCGTCAATGACCAAATGAGAGTGTCGGACCAAGAAATTCCTGCTAGAGGTGGTCACACCGTGCACCCTGCCGGATGCTATTCGCGATGGGGACCCCGGGGTCGCTGTCGCTACATGCTCTCCCACAATCGACGCTTCGTGCGGGATATGCTCTCCCCCGCTGGCTGTCATTTGCGCCGCGGTTGCTGTTGCTGTCCGCTGTCCCACATTGCTGTTGTTTGCCGGCTGTGGTGATATGCTCCCCCCGCTAGCTGCCTCTGCGCTGCGGTTGCTGTTGCCGTCTGCTGTCCCACGTGCCGCTGCCGCTGCTGCTGCTTGCTGTCCCACAATCGCCACCTCGTGCTGGCTGCGCTGACACGCCTTCCCCACTGGCTGCCAGTTTCGCCGCGCTGTGCTGTTGCTGCCCACCATGGCACCATCCCGCAAGCACCGCTTCATGCTGACTGTGTGAACCTCCCACCCACCCCGATTGCCCACATGTGCATGTGCCACCAATGTCTACCAAACAAACAGTCCCAAAAGATAGCACACCGCGTACGAATCGTCAATACCGCGCCCTTCTTCCAAACGGAATCGGGACCAAGGGCACGACCCGTTCCTCTCCGCACACAGTCCTCCTTACCCACACGTGCGGGGGCATCGAAAGGGCGCTGTCGGTCGTACTGGCCGCAGCAGCAGGCGCGTCAAGAGAGACAAGGGAGAGTTTGTCGCCCAGACGCAGACCTGCATAGATGAATCTGCACCATTTGCCGATGTCATCCCGAGCACATTTTCTTTGGCAGATGCGAAGCCCGCAGACCGCGGAACGGGCCGACCACGGCAGCCAGGAAGACTAAGTTGTGCTGAAACGGCCGGTACCAGCATCCAACCCGGCTGGGAGGGCCCAGGCGACCATCAAAGGGCCCAAATGGCTCAAACCGCTCGAGGCAAGACTGCGCCAGCTGCGCATCCCCCAAAACGGCGCCCCCATCACTCAGGAACCTAGTGCCATACCCGCCAAACCTCACACCCGTCCCATCTCACCTGCAACCCCACTGTCTCGCCAAACTTTTGTCGTTGTTCTCAGGGCGCCTAGAAAAGCTGCGGAAACGCCACCCGGCAAACTCTCGCGTAGCGCTTTCCTGCTCCATGCTCCACTTAGCGTTGTCAAAACCAATCCCGCTCGCCACGGCGCTCCGCCACAGTCGCGCATGACCAAATGCCGCTGCAGTCTCGACGCGACTCTGTGGCGTGCCAGGAGGCTACATCCCCCCGTATCCATTAACGCTCCCCAGGTAGGTATCCGCCGCGCCACGTGGCTCGCAGGAGCGTATCCAAGATAAACGCATCGACCGAGTTGTTCTTTTGGGACGCCAAGCGACGAGGCAGTCAATGTGGAAGGGGAAAAAGTGGGGCCAGCCAGAGCTCACGGATGGATCAAAAAGACAGGCGTGATGAACTCCTGGTCCGAGATGCCACCTCCGAGTGTGCTCACGCTGGTAGACGTGGCGGTATCAAAAGACTCACTAACCTAGAGCAACCAAAGGTTTACCTGTTGGGTTTTTTGTCGTGCCAAGGGTCCGTGCATCAGCACACCCGATGCACCAACGCACCCCGGGGCTCCATCTGGAACAGACCCCGAAGTTTAATTTTTGGACCCCTTGGGGCCTCGCGCTCCTTACTGTACACTTGGCCCCTTCCCCCCCCCCCTTTCTTATTATTCTACCATGTCCCCCTTTCCTTGTTTACTATACCTTTGACACACCTGTGTCCCACCCAATTGGACACATGTTCCCCTACCACTACAATGCGGCGCTCATCACAATAGCAAACGTGACCCACTTTAGTACATTACTACAAGCCTTACTATTACCAATACGAGACAAGCAGTACAATAACATGTAGTAGTATATATAGCACGATGTGTGCTAAGCTAAATGTTAATCTATCTAGTCCGTCTTGCTCATCATTCCCTCGCGTGCCCTCAAGCTCATTGCCTGCCCCTTCCTTTCCTTCCTGCGCTAACCATGTACTTACACCCTTTATCATTCTTATTGCCTGCTATTACTGGTGCCGTGCAGCCGATGGTGCAAAATCAGGCGGGACATGGGGCCCAGCGCTCATCAGCAAATCATGAAATTTATTTCTGGCTTTTTACCACTTTTCATTGCTTTTTTGCTGGCATGCCAGCAAAAAAGCTATAAAGTACTTAAAAGTAAAGAAGTCCAAGTCATAGAAAAACAAAGTGATTGTGCACAAGCCATAAAAGTGTGTTAAAGTGAAAAATATTATGCAAACCAATCATGCACGAGCCATAAAAGTGCTTCAAAGTAAACTAGGGTGCCACACAGATGTGGCAAAGTCCAACCACCCTCTAGTAGGGCTGTAAACCATACCGTATTACAGGTACGGCCGTATGATTGTACTGGTGACAGGCTCACCTGTACCATGTCTCAATTTTGCAAAGCTCAAATGGGACAGTACGGGTCCTGTTAGTGTCCCGTTACACTGTTCACAGGTGTATTATGGACGTCTACACAACCCAAAGTACATGATAAAGTGCATTAATTGAACATGCACCATATTGTGTGGTACTCTCATGGCAGATGAACCCTCCCTGTTCGCAGCATTGAGGTGAAGTCAAGGTGAGCATTGTCATGAACCATGGTGGTAGAACACGAAATCCCAAGACACGTGACCGTGGGAAACTAATGTCACCCTGTCACACCCTCGAGTCACACGATGTGACATGTGACAAGTCATGCAATATGTCACACTAGTAACATGTGATCGGTCACATGACGATGCATGTGACCTAGCACATGACCTCAAGCTCAAAGACACCTGCGATTGGTTAGAAGACCATGGAAACTTGTGGAATCAAGACAGAACAACAATACTCCTGGAGGGAGTTGTGCCATTGGCTAGAAGACAATGGAATGCCACAGAATACTGCAGAAATGCACGGACCATGTCTGAGGGGTAAGCACCATTGGGCGGCTAATAATAAACCCCCTAGAAGATTCTGCACACGAACTTTATTGTGCAATCCATGATGCCATGTCTGCTTATGGATAGATTAACCATACCTACTGTCGCTTATGTAACACCCTGTCCCTACAGTATATAAGACCCATGAAATGCAAAGGCAATCCTCAGATTGTCCACTTGGCTTTTCTGCCTTGTACTCCCTTGCCTGCCTGCCTCTAAGCCTTCAGTGCGCCTTCTCCTCGTCCTTCAAGCCCTCCACAAGATCACCTTTAGCCCCCAAGTCCCCATGTCCCCCTGATAAGACCCGCTGCTCAGGTAGAAGCAGTGAGTTCTTAACAAGCATGGGCCACATGCATGCGTGGATGGTGGACCACGGTAAGGAACATTGGGGCGGGGTGAGTGTTGGAGTGTGGAGGTGTGGCGAGTGTTGGAGTGTGGAGGTGCGGCAAGTGTTGGAGTGTGGAGGTGTGGCGAGTGTTGGAGTGTGGAGGTGTGGCATGGCATAGTGCGGTGTGTGGACTGCATATGTTGGAGACATTGGGCACAGGGCAGTATTGGGAAGGTAAGACAACAACTCAATGAGGGCAAGGTGCAGGCTGGTTCAGGGAGTCAAGATCAAGGATGGGCGATGGAGTGGGTGAGAAGACATACTGTACTGCGCTCACCCTTACCACGTGAAGAAGAGAAGGGCCTGGTGTTATGCACGGACTTGTGTGGTTCCTGGGTGATTGGCTATCTGCAAACAGCGAAATAGATAGTATTATAGTCTATGACTATAATGTCTGAATCACACGAGGTATTGGGGTGCTAGGTACGTTAAGCGAGTGAGAGCTAGTGAAGTGTCACTAGGTCAATTGAGATGAGGTCCTGGGGTTAACGCTAATACTAATGCATCAGGGCTTAGGATTGGTGTAAACACTCGGTATTAAGGTGCTAATACACTCATATTAAAGGTGTTAATACACTCGTATTAAGGAGACCAAGTCTGAAGTGACCTGGGGCTAAACTACGGGTTTATATACATGATAGAGGGCTGCACAATGAGTCAGGGACTGAGTCATTGTGCTGCACATATCTACTGCGCTACTGCACTTCGGAATCACTAAGAGTCTACAGGAGTCGTTAAGAGTCAAGGGATACAAGAGTCATTAAGAGTCATGACTGCAGAGGTCGCTGACTGCTTAATTAGAGTCAAAAGGAGTCATAATGAGTTGTGAGAAAGTAACCTTCCTAATGGAGACAGGGGGTGGCACGAGGGTACGAGCAACACTTGAAGGAAAATGACTAAGTCGTGTGGTCACGTGTGAGGTCATGTGTGAAGTCATGTGATGTGTCACATGATGGATCATGTGAGCAAACTCGGGTATCTAGTCACATGATGGGTCATGGGACTAGGCATGTGACTTGAGGTCACGTGCTTGGCAAAAGTGAATTGGGCATCTATGCTTCTGAGCAGCATTGTGCAGAAAAAGGGCGCTTGTATGAAGGGACTTCGTAACACCTGGAGGGGAAGTAACACTTACACAAGAGGTGGACTATCAAGACCAATGGTCACTGAACAGCTCTTGCAAACAAAAGGATGAACTACACATGTGGCCGCTGTGGAGCTTGGAAAATGTGCCTAAATTGTCGCACATGCGATTCATAGCAAACGCAAAGCCAGGCTTGGTGTCGGGGAGCATTGTAGGTTGCACCTCTGATTTGGGTAGTAGCCATAGCATTACAAAGACACACTCACAAGGCTCATTGGGGATGAGACAGATGAGAGTGCCAAGTGGGAGTGTAACGAGACCAAGAACAAGGGAGATGGCCCATTCTTTCCCACCCATGCAGGTGACCTGGAAGGCTGCTCCACCAACAAGGCATATAAGGATTTGGGCAAAAACCTCTGTACAAAGATATTAAAAGCGATGCAGTCTTGTGAAGAAGTGACAAACCAATTGAAGCAATGGCTATGAACTACCAGTTCTTCAATACACCCTAAAAATGTT
This sequence comes from Russula ochroleuca, assembly GCA_015178965.1. Lineage (NCBI taxonomy): Eukaryota > Fungi > Basidiomycota > Agaricomycetes > Russulales > Russulaceae > Russula > Russula ochroleuca. Next base: position 2,153,335 of record WHVB01000002.1, read on the forward strand.
CAGTTTTCTGTCCAGGAGGCAGTTAAAGGAGTTCCCGACCTGGGCAAACACAAACACATTGAACACAAACATCTGAACAACTGCATTTTGGTGTTTCTGTTCCGTAGAGCTATGAAAATGATCCAACCCAAGAATCTTCAAACCTAAGAAGTGGAAGATAAGGATAATGATGATTGAGTACGTCCACTGTCCAATGATCTGCTTAATCATGTTAAAAGTGAAGAGCGGGTCCGTTTTCTTGTCAGGCTTGCGATCAAGCAGGGCTTCTGAGGCCGGATATGTCGTGAGCACAAGCACGGCAAAAGTGTTCATTATGAGATTGATTCAAATATGGGCTCTGTGATGTGGGTAGCTTTGCCATAGAGGCAACGGCGCACAAGGGTAGCAGGTTTGGGTGTGGGAGGGAGATATTGCCTATTCTCGTCTCCATGCCCGGAAATTGAAATGGATATCACATTTTCAATCTCCGACATAAGCAGCGAAGCGAGCCATTGCCCCACAGAGTTTGCGGATAATGAGACTGTGTTCATTCTGAGTTGTGCACCTGTTAATCATGGGTGTGCGTTACTTTGTGTGTTTGTAGAAAATCAAACTGACAATATATTAGCTAAGATAAAAATTTGTGACTGTGATGATCGATGTAGTTGTTGACAAAGTATGCATGATAGACATCAAGGGAGTCAGAGTAGCATAGTTCGCCTGGCACAAATGATGAACCAAAGACAGGAATAAGGTGTGCAGCTGTTATGCTCGGACTTTGTGTGGCGCTACGAAGTGCCCGGAAAGAAGAGAATCGGGTGCTTTGCTGTTCTATGAACAGTGGGTCTCAATTTAACAAGAGTCTACTTTGTAGATCGTATCTCGAAGTCTGCAAGGTATGTTATGCAAAAGCTAGTTGCCACAACTAGTTTGTTATGAGATGAGAGTTTAAGGTCTCGATTTAATGCATATGGAAACACACAATGAAAGCAAGGGCTTTTGAGGGAATCTGGGGAGGGATTGTGGTTCTATACAAGAGACCAAGTCTGAGGCTACTTGGCCTGTATCTACATCCTTATATACATGATTGGGGGCTGTGCATTGACTGTGCATTGCGTAGCAATGACTGTGCAATGTGTAGTACATTACTGCAGTAAACTACGGATTACTACAGAGCTATGGAACTGCATACTACGAACTGTGGAACTGTGCAATGATCTGGGGTTGCTTTGCAGCACGAGCGAGAAGCATGGGAAAGGGTACCTTCCTATTAGAGACAGGGGGTGGCTGAGGCTGGGACTCAGACACTTGCTGAAATGACTAAGTCGTGAGTCATGTGGAGACTGCACGTGATGTGTCACGTGAGGATACATGTGATGAGTGCACATGATTAGGTGTCTATATGACTTGGCGTCTAAAGAGTTGACTTAGAGGAAAAAGCGAATTGGGGCATCTAAACAGGGCGCTTAGGCGACTTCGTAACAGCAGCCCTGGCAATGCAATCCAGGTGGATAATGGCAGCCATGTGGCGTCCACGGACACCTTCAAACTCGGGTCTTACAACCCACATTCCAGTTTCATTGTCTCTCTCATCATCAGGAGTAAACCACTCAACCATGGCACATGGGTAGCGCACACTAGTGTTGGGGAAGTTTGGTTTGGTTTGGTTTAAGCCACTTTTGGCCAAACCCCAAACCAAACCATTAAGAATTTCCCAAACCAAACTCAAACTCAAACCAAACTGATTCAAACTGTTTCAAACCAAACCAAACCGTTTGAAACTGATCTAGGGTTAGGGTTAGAATTGTTTAGGGTTTAGGGCTTCAAAATGGGTTAAACTCAGTTTACTGCCGTTTTCAAAATCGTGCGGAATTGCTTTTTTTTTTTGATCTGTCAAAAGCGCCCAGCATGGGTTCATGGACTGGTCATGTGACAGTAATTGGTCAGCAATGTTAAACTCCCCTCCGTGCTGCTCCTTCCTAATCATGATGCATTCAGCCACATGGGCTAGCAATGCATTGGGGGTGAGAATCGAGGGTTTGGAGCTCGCACAGAAGCCAACGGTTTGGCTTAAGACTGGGCATGACGAAGAGACAAAATGAAAGAGAAACTAAGGAGAATGAGAGGGAAGCATGTGGAAATGGGGAGAATATGAGGGACATGGCCCTCACTCGAATTCTGGTGTAACACTATCTACATACAAACCAATATACTATTTTACTTGGTATGTGCATGCTACATATCCTACCCTGCATTCCTGTGCTTTTGGGGTTGCTCTGTGTTGGCCAATGGGGTCTGCATTGTCTGATCTTTGCATGTGCTCTAATGCACTTGCTCCTGGGCCTGGTATCTTGATGCTTGACATCCGGCATCATCTTGTGTTGTGGGGTCGACATGGCAGCACTAAACCCCATTGGGGGCATGCTTTGTTCACTGTCCGAGGTGCCCGGGCATGCTGGGCAGGTCAGAGTGGTCCTAAGCCTTTTGGGGGCTTATTGAGGGGTAAGCACAGTGGCTGCACTCTTGATTTGCTGGTGCTGGCTCGTACAACTCTTGCTCGACATTCTTGCAAAGTTTGGTGGTGTGTTGTGCTGTCAGAGGGGGCGCACGTGGTCGTAGGGGAAGGAGCATGGCTGAGTGCCAGCAGACTCGTGTACGCACCACGCCACCGGCCTCCCGGGCCGCTGCTCCGCCGCATGCTCCTGATCAACATCACTGACAAATACTGTCACATGACCAGTCCATGGACCCACACTGGGCACTTTTGGTGGATCAAAAAAAAAAAGCAATTCCGCACGATTTTGAAAATGGCAGTAAACCAAACTGAAACCACTTAACACCATTTGAAACCACTTAACACCATTTGAAACCATTTAAAACTGTTTAATATGGCCATTTTACTTAAGTTAATTATTAATATTCTTAATCGGTTTGAAACAGTTTGGGATCGGTTTGGACCCCCCAAACCGGAAACCAAACTGTTTCAAACCAATTGAGATTTCCCCAAACCAAACCATCTTAAATGGTTTGGGTTTGGTTTAAACCGAGTTTGGATCGGTTTCAAACCAAACTTCCCCAACACTAGTGCACACCACCAGATGCGAAGGAAAACAAAAGGCAGACCTGTCTAGGGTGTCACACGGGTCACACCGCACCTGTACCTGCCAAACCCATACCTGTTACCGTCCCCTTGACCCTGGGACTTCCCCCCCTCGATCGACGGGGACATTAGCCGCGCAGACGACCCAATGGAGTTGGATGACCCTGAGTAACAGTAAGATTGGATTAGTATATATTAGTACATGCCTCACCTGATGTGGACGGACTACATGAGTCGCCTCGTGACTCAGCCCCTATGTACGTGTTTCGTAGCCCCGTATCATCATGTTCTCGCGCCCTGTGCCCTACCCCCTTGTAGTAGTATAAGTACGACTCAACCGTGACCCTAAGTCACTAAGTTGAGTCTCCTGTCCGTCTTGCGCGGACAATATCAGCTATTTCCACACTCTTAGCCAGAAGGCGGCCGTAGAGAGCCTTGTCACTACCACCCCGAGTCTATACATTATCGTCGCATAAGCAGCGGTGACATTAGACTCAACTTTCTTACCATCACAGAGGCCCCAACCAAGGAATACCTCACAGACTTTGGAGACGGCGACAGACCACCAAAGAACGCACACCTGCGAAGAATCAACAAAGGAGTCATCCCTGGATATGACGGGATAGCAATCCTATACCATCCTGATACGACCAAGAAGGCACAGGACTGCATAGACGGAACCCACATCTGGATACACAACGAGAAGGGATTCCTCACCCAAGTCTACCTCGAAGAAGACAGAGACAAGTTCAAACTAGTGCGAGGACCTAGAAGACCAGACATCGAGGCTCACAACGAGCTAGATGCAGTAGAGAGACTCCGCCGCAGACACAAAGCAGGGAAATTCCTACCCATCCCACCTGACTCCGACAACGACGAGGACAACGTCCAACCCCCATCCCCCGTCTCCACAGACCAACAACCCAACTCACCCACCACAGACGAAGAACCCACAGAAGATCGCACCAACACCATCATCAGACATTCCCCACTCATTGCCACCCGGCCATCCACCACACTAACACACGAGTACACCATGGCAACCACCACAGCAACGACTACCGCCACCACAACTACCAAACCCAAGATAGTGGCCTCCATGCAGAAGAAGCTAGACACGGCAATGAAGCGACAACTGAGTAACAACCCCGGAGGAAGCAGCAACCCTGGAGGGGGGAGCAGCAACCCTGGAGGAGGAGGAGGCAACCCCGGAGGAGGAGGAGGCAACCCGGGCGGAGGAGAAAACCCTGGAGTCCCCAACCCTCCGGCAGCACCACCCATGCCCCCGGCAAACCAAGACGCCTGCCTCATGGGGAGCGCCCCCACAGAGTTCGACGGAGACCGAGCAAAGGCGGACCAGTTCATAAATGAACTGTGACACTACTTCTGCGTAAACACCACGGTCCCCGGCCTCCAATCCTGGATCCACTGCGTAGCAATAGCACTGACATTTATCAAAGGCCTGACAGTGGATGAATGGGCCCTCAACCAAGGAGACTGGGTGGACCGACTGGACCCACTCATCGAAGACGTCCCCGACGTCTGGTTACATTTCCTGATCGAGTTCCGAAACCAATTCCAGGACACACAAGCCGAAGAACGAGCATGCCTTCAGATAGAAAGCATGAAGATGAAATGGCCCGACGTCAACCAATACATCCAAGACTTTGAAAGGGTTGCCCGAAAGGCTGAATACCCGCTCACGGCACCCGCAACCGTCAGGTATTTTCTGAAAGGACTAACCAAGTCCATCGTCAACAACATAGTCAAACCCCCCAAGGTTAACACCTATGCAGAAATCAAACAACGAGCAATCGACAGTGTGGCGTCCCAACTCCTCATCTACGAGATGTTCAAACAGGACAAGGGCACCACAAGCCGACCGCCGTCATTGTGATGGAACCGGTTCGCACAGCCTAACCCTACCAACCAACAGCCTAACCGCCCCAACATCCGAGGGTATAACTCCACCAACACCCCCCGCCACTTGAACAATGCCCCCGTCCCAATGGACGTCGACGCAGACCGAGCATGCGCAAACCGGAACAACAACTGGAGGAACCAAAACCCCCAAGGGAGGACGGTCCAGATGCAAGACAAGCAAGGGAATGTCTACCAAGTGAACATTGCCCAAACCCAACCGACTGACTGGAATCCCCGCGGTGCTGACCGAGCCCCCCGCAGTGCCTGCTACAAATGCAACCAAGTTGGACACTTCGCACGTAACTGCCCCAACCGGAAGAAGAAACCGCACATAGCCACAGCACAACTGGTCGACTGGATGTCAGACACCACAACCACAAGCGAGAACCCAGTGGACGAAATAGCCACCAGACTGGCGGTGATGTCCACCGATCAACGAGACCAAGTAGCAGCACACTTCGTGTTACCGTCCCCTCGGCCCTGGGACTTCCCCCCTTCGATCGACGGGGATATCAGCCGCGCGGACGACCCAATGGAGTTGGATGACCCGGAGTAATGGTAAGATCGGACTAGTGTTATTAGTGTACGCCTCACCTGATGTGGATGGACTACATGAGTCGCCTTGTGACTCAGCCCCTATGTACGTGACTCGCAGCCCCGTATCCTCATGCTCCGTGCCCTGTGCCCAGTATTCCGTACCCTGTACCCTGTAGTAGTATAAGTACGACTCTCTAGTGACTCTAGGTCGCTAAGTTGAGTCTCCTGTCCGTCTTACGACGGCAATAGCATCTATTCTCCACTCCTAGCCAGAAGGCGGCCGCTAAGAGCCTTGTCACTATCACTCCGAGTCTACTCGTTATCGTCGCGTAAGCAGCGGTGACACTTCGGAGGAGGAATAGTAGCAGCCGAGGAAGAGGGTTTTCAGGACGCCTAACCAGTTCGGCCTTGGTTAGGGCATTAAGTACAAGGAGCGTGTATCTATCGAACCGTCGATCAATGACAATTTGCATATATTTAAACTCCTTGTTTAAGAGGGCCGAAACCTCTGCACTACTAGACTCCGGCGCCACGGAGAACTTCATCAACCCCGGCTACGCAAGGGAACTCAAACTGCCAATCGAAGAGCTGGCAGAACCCCATAAGGTATTCAACATGGACAGAATGCAGAACTGCCACGGACAAATCACCCACTACACCGACTTAGACGTACGAACGGGCGACCAAACATGCACAATGTGCTTCTTCCTCACCAACCTAGGCGAACAAAAAGTAATCCTAGGCTACCCATGGTTCGCTGCAGTCCAACCAGTCATCGACTGGGCAAAAGGATGGATCACCTACGAACAACTACCCGTAGTCATCAAAGCCAGGATCAGATGAACGACGGCAAAGATCCACACTGCCACAGCGTCAGATCAACAAACGCTAGCTTCGAAGCTGGCTAAGAAACAGGCGACCCAATCCCTGCCAATCCCAAAGGAATACCGTCAACACTCCTTCGTATTCAGCGAAACAGAATCAAAACGATTCCCACCACCACAAGAGTGGGACCACGCCATTGAACTAAAACCAGGCCACCCAGAAAACATGCCAGGAAAAGTGTATGCCCTAACTCAACCAGAACAAGAAGCACTCGCAACATTCCTCCAAGAGCACCTCGACAAGGGATACATCACCAAGTCCAAGAGCCAATTTGCAGCCCCATTCTTCTTTGTTAAAAAGAAAGACGGGAAGCTCCGACCGGTGCAGGACTACCGAAAGCTCAATGAATGGACCCGCCAAAACGCCACGCCACTCCCACTCATCCCCGAACTCATCGCAAGAGTCCGAGGAGCCAGCCTATTCACCAAGTTCGATATTTGCTGGGGGTACAACAACATACAGATACGCAACGGAGACCAATGGAAGGCAGCATTCATCACGAACCACAGCCTCTTCGAGCCACAAGTGATGTTCTTCGGAATGACCAACTCCCCAGCCACCTTCCAGACCATGATGAATGCACTGTTCAGGGAGGAACTCTGACAAGACTGGCTGTCGATCTACATGGATGACATCCTCATACACACCCGATCAGACCTCCCATACCACCGAACAAGAGTCCACCAAATCCTCGACAAACTGCGCAAGCACGACCTCTTCCTCAAGCCAGAGAAGTGCATCTTCGAGCAAAAAGAAGTCGAATTCCTAGGCGTCATCCTGGGCCACAACACCATCTGTATGGACCCAGCCAAGGTGCAAGGAGTAGTGGATTGGAAACCCCCGCAAACGGTCCGAGACATCAGAGCCTTCTTAGGATTTACAGGATACTACCGATACTTCATCAAGGACTACTCGAAGATTGCAAGACCATTAATCCACCTAACTAAGAAGGCAACACCATTTACATGGGAGGAACCCCAAGTCAAAGCCTTTGAAACCCTCAAAAAACACATGTGCCAGAACCCAATCCTGTGCCAACCCGACTACACCAAACCATTCTTCCTAGCCACAGACACATCCGCATACGGTGTGGGAGCCGTACTCTTACAGGAGGGAGACAAACACCCCAGAAAAACCTCACCAACCAAATACCCCATAGCCTACTACTCCGCAATGTTCACCCCAACCGAGTGCAACTACGACATCTACGAGAGAGAACTCCTGGCACTGATGAAAGCCCTAGCCCACTGGTGACCCCACCTGGCAGGATCAACAATCCCAGTCACGGTCCTCACCGACCACACAAACCTGACCTTCTGGAAATCCCCACACAAGGTAAACCGCCGCATAGCACGCTGGTTCGCAGAACTCCAGGAATACCACTTGAAGATCCAACACGTGCCAGGGAAACTCCACACCTCAGCAGACCTCCTCTCCCGACCCCCAGGAGTGGACAGAGGCGAGACAGACAACCAAGACATAACCCTCCTCCACCCGGACGCCTTCATCGGACTAACCACCACCGAAGACCCCAAAGACAAATGGTGGGAGCTGGAGCAACAAATAGGAGAGGCACAACAGAAGCACCCCGCCAAGATCACACAATGGATCAAGTGCCATCGAGCGACTAAGGACCACTCACACAACAGCGGAGACCTAAAACATTGGCACATACAAGGGAGGATCGCCATCCCACCAGACGACACCCTGAAAAGGGAAATCCTCCACCAATTCCACGACTTGGAGATCAGAGGACACCCAGGACGAGACCCCACCATCATGACCATCCGCCGACACTTCTGGTGGCCAAACATGAACAAATGGATCGCACAATATGTGAGAGGATGCGCCAAATGCCAACAAGGCAAGAACCTCATGAGACGGGCGAAAGTGCCCCTCTACCGCATCCCTGTTAAGCCCGCAGCGGGGCTTCTGGCACTATTGTCCGAAGGGGGCAGGTGTGCGGTCCGAGGCGTACCGAGGCACGTGATCTGACTCCTGAGGTGTGCGTTGATTGTTATAGCACAATCACTAAGCTTCGACAGTAAGGTCCGCATTTAAGGACCTTTAGAAGATGGATAAAGAGCAGAGAAGGGCCGTGCAATGAGCAGGAGTAGACAAGAAGCTGTGATTGTAGCAAAGTCAAGCTTAAGGTTCAACCATTCGTATGGAGTCCTATATATACAGGTTCGAATCATGTATGACTAATAGTTCTACAACCGATTGGTAAGTCGGTTTGTCAGTCCATCAGTCAGGCTCAGTCAGTGTATCGTACAGTTAGTCAGCCAATGGCGTGTATCAGTCAGCGGTACAGTAAGGAATCTCAGTCAGCCAGTCCAAACGATGAGCCACACGTGTATCGTACAGGAGTCAGGGGATCACGTGATCCCAGCCAGTCCGTCGGTCTGTAAAACACCTCACCTCTCTCCGTACTAGAGATGGAGCTTATCACCACCCTCCCCTCAAAGGAGCGCTTCCACGCACTAATTAGATCCCTCGTTGTCACCGGGGACATAATCATAATCGGGAGAAGGGGAACGAGGGGCGTAGGAAGGGCCTGCGTTCTCGAACTCGTCAAGGACGACCTGGGTGATTGCTTGGCGCATGGCGATTCCTGTGCTACTGAGCTCCCCTTTGCAGAGGTCGTCGCACCCTGTGTTGTTGTGGTTGTATTCGATCTGGCGTTCTTCCAGAGTGAGGTAGTGGGCGTGGCGTTGGCGGGTGAGATAATGGCCATTGGCATGGCGGCAGCGGCCTCCGTAGGGGCAGGTGTCCGGCATCTGATTCCGGAAGAAACAGTGATGGCGAGGGACTCGACACCAGCCCGATGCCGAGATCGAGCAGAGGTGGTGGGGCGTTTCACAGTGAGTGGAGAGGTGGTCATACCACATGTTAAGCCCGCAGCGGGGCTTCGTGCACACCTGACAGTTTAGGAAAGTGTGCGGTCCGAAGTGTGCCGGAGCACGTGTTCAGACTCCTGAGATGCGCGTTGATTGGTATAGCCCAATCACTAAGCTTCGAAGGCAAAGGTCCGCCTTTAAGGACCTGTGAAGTATAGATGGAAGAGTAGAGAGGGGCCGCACAGTAGACAGGAGTATACAAGAGGCTGTGATTGCAAAGCAAAGTCGAGCTTAAGGCTCAACTGTTTGTGCAGGGTCGTATATATACAGAGTCGAACCTGGTATGACTAATAGTCTCAGAACCGGTTGCTAAGCCGGTTTGTAAGGGATCAGTCATCCCCCCTATCGTACAGTAAGCATGATGCGCTTGTGAGTCATCCATCAGTCAGTCATCAGTCAGCGGTACAGTAAGAGCCTCAGTCAGCCAGTCCAGTCGAGGAGCCACACGTGTATCGTATGTGAGTCAGGGGATCACGTGATGTTAAGCCCGCAGCGGGGCTTCGTGCACACCTGACGGTTTAGGAAAGTGTGCGGCCCGAAGCGTGCCGGAGCACGTGTTCAGACTCCTGAGATGCGCGTTGATTGGTATAGCCCAATCACTAAGCTTCGAAGGCAAAGGTCCGCCTTTAAGGACCTTCAAAGGTAGATGGAAGAGTAGAGAGGGGCCGCGCAGTAGACAGGAGTGTACAAGAGGCTGCGATTGCAAAGCAAAGTCGAGCTTAAGGCTCAACTGTTCATACTGGGTCGTATATATACAGGGTCGAACCTAGTATGACTAATAGTCTTTAGAACCGGTTGCTAAGCCGGTTTGTAAGGGATCAGTCATGCATCCTATCGTACAGTAAGCATGATGCGCTTGTGAGTCATCCATCAGTCAGTCATCAGTCAGCGGTACAGTAAGAGTCTCGGTCATCCAGTCCAGTCGATGAGCCACGCGTGTATCGTACAGGAGTCATGGGATCACGTGATCCCAGCCAGTCCGTCGGTCCGTAAAACACCTCACCTCTCGCCGTACCAGAGGCGGAGCTTATCACCACCCTCCCCTCAAAGGAGCGCTTCCACGCGCTTAGTCGGACCCTTCGTTGTCGCCGGGGACGTAATCGTAGGGAGGCGAAGGGGAGCGAGGGGCGTAAGAGGGGCCCGCATTCTCGAACTCGTCTAAGACGACTTGAGTGATCGCCTGGCGCATGGCTATCCCTGCGCTGCTGAGTTCCCCTTTGCAGAGGTCGTCGCATCCTGCGTTCACGTGGTCGTATTCGATCTCGCGTTCCTCCAAGGTGAGGTAGCGAGCGTGGCGCTGTCGGGTGAGATAGTGGCCGTTCGCATGACGGCGGCGTCCTCCATAGGGACATGTGGTCGGCATTTGGTTGGTGAAGAAGCGGTGGTGGCGGGGAACTCGGCACCAGCCCGAAGTGGAGATGGAGCAGAGGTGGTGGGGCGTTTCGCAGTGCGTGGAGAGGTGGTCGAACCACGGGCAGTAGGAGCAGCGTTTGCGCTCCTCGAACTCTTCCCGGGCCAAAGCGTCGTCGGTGGCGTTTTCGCTATTCCAGGATACTCGGCTGCCGGCGCCTCCTCTCAACCTGGAGTCGGGCCTGGTCACCCTGCGGTAGGGCTCGACATTTTGTCTGTCTCGTCGATGTCGCCGTGCCAGTTCCCCCCTCTCGTGATCTTCATCCACCAGCTCCAGAAGTCGTCCTCGCGCATTGGCCCGGATGAGCCTTTGGCGTACCGCCTTAGTTCGGCCGACGTGGGCGAGTTGGTGGATCCCGAACTCGGCTCTCCTCTTTTGTGTGTAGGCTTCGAGGGCCTGGATTTCCTTGAGGCAGAAGGCCAACTTGCGCCTATCGGCCTCGAGATTGCGGAGACGGATGATGTCTGCCTTCACCCCATAATCTCCCAAGTCTTCTATCGCCCTCTCCATCGGTCCTCCCATCATCCTTTCCTCTGTCAGTAAAGTGAAGTGTCTGTCGTCACGATAGTCGGCAGGTGCTGCCCAAGACGCAGGGGCGGCTTCCAGAAGGTCTGCATACACGGGTCGTCCCGCTCCCATAGTCCCATAGATGGTGGGCTCCCCCGTAACGGTGTCGACGCGGAAGCGTATGAACCTAGCATCCACCTTTACCCCGGGTTCTGCCTCGGTTGCTGGGATCTTGATGGAGGTGCGATGGATTTCCGGCTGGAACCTTATCCAGTCATCCCCCGGGTGTGTTTGTACGAGGTCGTCCACGTCGACCTCGATGGTGTAATGTGACGGGAAGCTGTGCATTGACGTGGCCGGGGAAGAGCTTGGTGTCGTGCTGGACACTGAGGACAGTGGAGTGGCGGCGCGGTGGACCTCATTAGTCTCTGGGTCCAATACCAAAGGGTGGTCAGCCTCCTCCTGTCGCTCTAGCATGAGCTGTGCTGCTGCCAAGCCGGTCGGGGAGTAGAAGAGTCGGTCCCTTGCGAAACTACTTAGACCGCGGACGAGGTTTCGCGGGTCTTCAGGGTTGCTCTGGGGGAGTGTGTCGGTGCGTGGGGGAATAGGGAGTGGTTCGGGGCTGGGGACCCGACTGGGTCCGTGAACACTATATAGTGATGGTGACAGTCGCAGGTATTCTTCCAGCTCAAAGCTGGGTGGCGTATCGGTCGGTGGTTCATAATCGGGTTCTTCGGGGTAGACTGGCGGCGGTTCTGTGGTAGGGTGAAGGGAGGCTTCCAATATCGCTACCTCTTCGGTGTCGACCGCCAGCATGGCGTTGCGGGTAGCGGGAGAGGGAGAGCTGTATTGCGAGGACATCAGGGATAAGTTTTCAAACTGGGAGCACAATGTAGTGATGTCGGGGAGCGGTGAGGATTCCATGGTCGATCCCTGGGGGTTTATAACCATTCTCCGGATGGCCTTGGGGTTCTTATCGTGGAATTCTTTTACCTTAACGGAGGCGTTGTCTAGATTCCGTTTCGGTTCCCAAGAGTCGTGGGCTTCGGAGAATCCTTTCCACCGAACAAGGTATTGTAACGTCCTTGCCTTTCCTGTTCGCCTTGAGGCTAACACGTTGTTTACTTCCCACTCCTCGTGTCCTTCGATCAGGTCAGGAGGTGTCTCCGGGAAGTTGGGTCCGTGTAGCTCCGTCTCCTTATACGGGTGAAGGACAGCCGCGTGGAATGCGTTGTGGATCCTCCATGCGGCTGGGAGGTCCAATCTATATGTCACGGCGCTGAGTACTTCTGTTATCTTGAAGGGTCCAAAGCGTTTGGCCCTTAATTTCATCGTAGGGTGTGTCGTTCGCAGGTGGGTCCCTTCCAGCCAGACCTTCTGATCTACGCGATACCTTTGGAAGTGTGGGTTTTTGGTCCAAAGGGACTGCGCCTTGCTGATGGCTTCCTGGGCGCTGTTCCTGGCCTCTAGAAGTTGGGATTTTCTTTCTTCGACTGCCGGTACATTCCCGACACGCGTGGGTTGATGGGTGCGGGGAATGAATCCCATCCATAATTCGTATGGAGGTTTCTTTGTGGTCGAGGAAGGACGGGAGTTAATCATGTACTGGGCGACCTTGAGCCAGTCTGCCCAGTTATCCTGTTGGTGGTTGCAAAAGATCCTCAGTATTGTTTCCACCGTCTGGTTCGTTCGTTCGGATTGTCCGTCTGTTTGAGGATGGTAGGCGGAGCTCATATTTTGTTTGATGTCTAGCTGGGCGCAGAGTTCCTTGAAGAACTGCGAGGTGAACCGCGTGTCTCTGTCTGATATGATCCTTTTGGGGATGCCTGTGTAGGGGAACGCGTGATCTCTGAAGAGTCTTGCGACTTCTTCGCTTCCCATGTCTTCTCGGCACGGAATCAGGATTACGGCTTTCGTGCAGTCGTGATCGGTAATGGTGAGGATCGTATCACAACCGCGTGAGTCGGGTAATTTCGTAATGAAATCGACTGTGATAGTGGCGAAGGGCGTTGTATCTTCACCAGGACCGATCGGCGCAATGGGGGGCACGTTGCGGTGGGTAATTGTCTTCACCGCTTGACAGGTGGCGCATCCCTTGACGTATTCTTCTACATCCATATGGATCGTGGGCCACCAGTAGTCTCGTTTCAGCATTAGGTAGGTCTTCCAGATTCCGGGATGTCCCGACGTCGGAGTGTCATGATACTCCTGAAGGAACGTGCGTCGGAGTTGCACATCTTCAGGGACTACTAGTGATCCCGCCTTCCACCAGACCTTCCACTCGTCTTGGTAGATGCCATGTTTCTTTTTCCAAGTTCGGCATAACTCTTCGTTTGCCTTTTGCAACTGGTGAACTTGTTGCTCCAGGATGGAGATTTCGATGGCTCGGGCGAATAGTTCGTTGGGAAGGGCTGTGGTCTCCTCATTGTCCATTGATCCGTCATCATGGTCTGGACGTCGAGATAGGGGATCTGCTTGATTCCTCTTTCCGGGTAGGTGAACCAGTTCGAAATCGAAGTCTGCTAGAAACGCGATGTAGCGGGCGACGCGTCTGTTCAACTTTTGGGGGTGTCGGTAGTAACGAAGGTTGTCGTGGTCGGTGTAAATTGTCAGTTTGTGGGGTGATCCCTTTACGAGGTGTCGGACGCGTTTAAGGCCTTCGATGATGGCTAGGAATTCTCGATCTCCAATGGAGTAATTCCTTTCCGCGGCATTTAGCGCTTTTGAGTGGTAGGCCACCGCTCGTCGTTTGTTGTTATCATCTCTCTGGTATAGGATGCTGCCAAGTGCGAAGGCAGAGGCATCGACTTCGAGTTCGTATGGTTTTGCTGGGTTTGGGTGCCAGAGTACTGGTTCGGTGGTTACTCGCGTGATGAGTTCATTCAACGCCTTCGTGCAGTTTTCGGTCCAGATGAAGGGGGTTCCTTTCTTTGTGAGGTCGTGTAGGGGTCGGGCTATAGACGCAAACCCTTGGATGAAGGGTCTTTGGTAGCCTAGCACGCCTAGGGTCTTCCTAACTTCTTCTACCGTTTTGAGTGTTCTGGGCCATTCTGATATTCCTTTTACTTTGGCGGGGTCGATGCGAACTCGTCCTCCTCCTACGAGCCATCCGAGGATTTCCATTTCGTCCTTTTCGAATTGGCATTTCTTCGGTTTCAGGAAGTACGAACATTCTTCCATCTTGTCGAGGAAATCGTGGACGATTTGTTTATGTAGTCGGCGTCCTTCGTCATCATTGGCCGTGGCTATCCACCAATCGTCCATATAGTTCCCTAGGTTCTCGGGGTACTTCTGGAGGAGGGGGCGGAAATCTCGGTGCATCGTTCGTTGAAAGAAGGGGGGTGCATTGGTGAGGCCGAAGTACATTACTCGAGGAACGTAAGTGCCTTGGGGTGTTTTAAACGCTGCCTTTTCTTGATCCTCTTCGGCAATGCGGATGTTGTTGTAACCCCAGCGGATGTCGAACTTTGAGAACAACAATTTGCCATGTAGCCTTTCTAAGGCAGACTGGATGTTGGGTAGCGGGTTGTTGTCTCGGACGGTGTATTTGTTTAGTTGGCGATAGTCCATGATGATCCTCTTTTCCGAGCTATCCTTTTTGTTGATGAAGTAGACTGGTGCCGTGTAGGGCGACGGTCCTTCATAGATTCGTCCCAGTTCTTCTTCTTCGAGGATCCACTTCTGTAGGAGTTCGCGTTCGTCCCTTGATAGGGGGTACACCTTGCAGTTTAACTCCTTTGGCGCGTCAGGAGTTAATTTGATTGTCATATCTTCCGACCTTGCTGGAGGGAAGCGTCTTGCTTCTTCTTCCGAGAATACCTTTTGGTGCCTTCGGTATTCCTTTGGGATGGTGTCGATGGTAAGGTGGATTTTGTCTTTATCCGCCTTCTGGGCCCACTCTTGCGCTATGTTGGTTCGTCGCACATAGATGGCTTCGTCTTCTTTGGGTGTTCCTAGCTGCTTAATCGCTTCTCTTTGCATAAAGAAGATGCGTTTGGCGCTATACATGTATCGGCTGCTCTGGAGTTGTACTGGTTCTCCGTAGATCTTT
Source organism: Russula ochroleuca (assembly GCA_015178965.1). Lineage (NCBI taxonomy): Eukaryota > Fungi > Basidiomycota > Agaricomycetes > Russulales > Russulaceae > Russula > Russula ochroleuca. The sequence continues at coordinate 2,168,628 of WHVB01000002.1, forward strand.
CCCGTCTTCCAATTAATCTTCGGATTGAAATCATAGAGGAAGGGGTATCCCAGGATTATGCGATCCTTTCCTAGGCTTGTGATATAGAACCGCTGGAGCGTATGTTTTTCTCCTTTGACGATGCGGAGCCAGCAATAATGGGTGATCTTCCCTTGTTTGTTTTCTGTTCCGTCGACATTGTGGACTGTTACTGGTCTGGCCAGTTCCTTGCGTCCGATCCCGATTCGTTTCCACGTATCTTCATCTATGAAGTTGTCGGTAGCACCGCTGTCTATGAGAGCGGATTCATCGGCCTTGGATTGCGAGGTGCGAAAGGAAATATTCATATTCAGAGTCGATAGTTTCCTAATGTACATCGTATCTTGCAATCCCGTTGCCCTAAGCCAGACCGTCGGCTTCGAGCTTCCTAAAAATCCGCTTTAGCCGATAGTTCCTCGTAGAGGTTCTCTCGGTCTTCGATGGTCATTCCCCTGATGTATTGGAGTACGTCCTTTTTGGTGTAAGAGGGAGGTGCGGTGGTCGAGGTTTCCGCTTCGCTGTGTTGTTCCTCTTCTTCATCTTCATTGATTACTGCGGCTCGCACCTTGGGTTTTTCTTTGGTGTATTGCCCTTGGGAGCTGCGAGGTCGGTCGGGGGTTTTTCCTTTGCCTTTGTCAGGGCAGGCTCGGGACATGTGTCCCAATTTGCGGCAACGGAAACATCTTCCTTCCTTCATCAGTTTGGTGCGTTCTTCATCTGTTAGCTTTCCGGTGGTACGGATGGCGTCGATGTCCATTGCATTAGGATCCTTTTGTCGTTTTGGCGGGGCAGGTTTTTGGTAGCTGCGCATCCTGTTGGCTCGGGTGGAGATATGGGCAGGTCCTCCTTTAGGTCCGATGTTATCGTTTAAGTCTTGCCATCTTTGGACCGTTTTTCGGGTTGCATCGTACCATTCTTCCATAGTTGCCGGTAGAGTTTCTCTTTGGCGGATGACGCGATGGAGTCCGACCGGCAGGATGTCTTGGAACAGTTTGATCGTTCCTTCTGCGTCTGGTCCCCATCCTGCTTCTCGGATGAGACGTTTGAAGAGTGTGATGGAGGAGTCGACCTTGTCCACGTCTAATTCCATTTTTGTGAGACGGGAGTATGCGTCTTGTTTCTTGGTAGAGTCGGTGAAGGCGTCTCTGAACGCTCTGGCGAACCATTCCCAGAGGGCTGGGTCGTTTTCTGCGTGTGTCGGGGGGTCTCCTGTGTTTGGGTTTCCTTCTACCTTGATAGATAGTTGGTCTGCCATATAGTATGCCCAATCATCGACCAATGGTCCTTTGATGAAGGTGATCGCGTAAGCGACTTGTTCCGCTTTGTTTGTGAAGGTGGAGTTGTGTCGGTTAAGGAAGCGGTATGCTCCGAATTGTTGCATGAAGCGTTCTGCGTCCTTTCTGTCTCCTTGGAAGATCTGGGGGATCATTCCTTTGAGAGCTTCGCTGCGTGGTGGCGCGGCTGCCGCTTGTCCCGCGGCCGGTGGTCCAGCTGCTGGTTGGCCTCCGCCGCCTCCTCCTCCACCGCCTCCACCTCCTCCTCCGCCGCCTGGTTGTCCTCCGGCAGGTGGTTGTCCTCCGGCAGGCGGTTGTCCTCCAGCAGGTGGTTGTTGGGGTTGTCCTCCTGCAGGTTGTTGGGCTTGTGCTGGTCCAGCCACCTGTGCTGGTTGTACATGGGCTACGGCGATTGCTGCCATTGCTGTCGTGAGTTGTTCGATGACCGGTGCGTGAGCTAGGTCGGTTGTAGGGATGTCTGGGTCTGAGGCTGGCGAAGTAGTTTTTACTTCGGGTGCTTCGTCACTTCCTTGTGTGACTTCTGTGTGGATTCGTTCGAGATCTGGGGCGAGTAGGAACGGTTGGCTTTTAGTTCCTAGTCCTGATTCGTGAGGATTTTGGATCTCGTCTTCTCTGCTAACTTCGTAGCACTCGTCGATGGTCCAACTGATGCGGTACCAAGTTCCGTTGATGTATTCAACAGGGTGTGTGTATAACCCTTCTTTGAGGTGATATGCTGATCGTCCCTCGGTTCGTGATTCTTGCCAGAAGGCCTTTCCCTGTATTTCTGTAGGGAGGTCGTCGGTGGTTCTATTTCTGAACCGGATGTCGGGGCTCTTTAAGAGCTTTCGTTTCCTTCCAAGGTCGAGTAGTATATCAGCCAGGTTGGCTAAGAGAAGCTCGACTTGTGTTAAGCCCGCAGCGGGGCTTCGTGCACACCTGACGGTTTAGGAAAGTGTGCGGCCCGAAGCGTGCCGGAGCACGTGTTCAGACTCCTGAGATGCGCGTTGATTGGTATAGCCCAATCACTAAGCTTCGAAGGCAAAGGTCCGCCTTTAAGGACCTTCAAAGGTAGATGGAAGAGTAGAGAGGGGCCGCGCAGTAGACAGGAGTGTACAAGAGGCTGCGATTGCAAAGCAAAGTCGAGCTTAAGGCTCAACTGTTCGTACTGGGTCGTATATATACAGGGTCGAACCTAGTATGACTAATAGTCTTTAGAACCGGTTGCTAAGCCGGTTTGTAAGGGATCAGTCATGCATCCTATCGTACAGTAAGCATGATGCGCTTGTGAGTCATCCATCAGTCAGTCATCAGTCAGCGGTACAGTAAGAGTCTCGGTCATCCAGTCCAGTCGATGAGCCACGCGTGTATCGTACAGGAGTCATGGGATCACGTGATCCCAGCCAGTCCGTCGGTCCGTAAAACACCTCACCTCTCGCCGTACCAGAGGCGGAGCTTATCACGTGATCCCAGTCAGTCCGTCGGTCCGTAAAACACCTCACCTCTCTCCGTACTAGAGATGGATCTTATCACCACCCTCCCCTCAAAGAAGCACTTCCACGCGCTAATCTGATCCCTCGTTATCGCCGGGGACATAGTCGTAGTTGGGGGAAGGGGAACGAGGGGCGTAAGAGGGGCCTGCATTCTCAAACTCGTCTAGGACGACCTGAGTGATTGCCTGGCGCATGGCAATCCCCGCACTGCTAAGTTCCCCTTTACAGAGGTCGTCGCATCCCGCGTTGTTATGGTCGTACTCTATCTCTCGCTCTTCCAACGTGAGATAACGGGCGTGGCGTTGGCGTGTGAGGTAGTGGCCATTGGCATGGCGGCGGCGACCTCCATAAGGACAGGTGGCAGGCATCTGGTTCCGGAAGAAGCGGTGGTGGCAGGGGACTCGGCACCAGCCTGACGTCGAGATCGAACAGAGGTGATGAGGCGTTTTGCAGTGAGTGGAGAGGTGATCGTACCACGGGCAATAGGAGCAGCGTTTGCGCTCCTCGAACTCTTCTCGGGCCAGTGCGTCGTCAGTGGCGTTCTCGCTGTTCCAAGAGACCCTACTGCCTGCTCCTCCTCTCAGTCTGGAATCGGGCCTGGTCGTTATGTTGGTGCTGTAGGGCACCGTGCTGCGCCTGTCTCGTCGGTGTCGCCATGCCAATTCCCCCCTCTCGTTATCTTCATCCACTAGTCCTAGGAGTCGCTCTCGGGCATTGGCTCGGATGAGCCTTTGGCGTACTGCCTTGGTTCGGCCGACGTGGGTGAGTTGGTGGATCCCGAACTCAGCCCTCCTCTTCTGTACATGGGCCTCGAGAGCTTGGATCTCCTTGAGGCAGAAGGCCAATTTACGTTTGTCGGCCTCGAGATTTCGAAGGCAGATGATATCTGCCTTCACCCCGTAATCTCCCAAATCTTCAATCGCCCTTTCCATCGGGCCTCCGATCATCCTTTCTTCTGTCAATGTCATGAAATACTTGTCGTTGCGGTAATCGGCGGGTGCCGCCCAGGATGCAGGAGCAGCTTCTAAGGTGTCCGCATATATGGGTCGTCCTGCTCCCATGGTTCCGTAGATAGTGGGTTCCCCCGTGATGTTGTCGACGCAGAAGCGCACAAACCTTGTGTCCACCTTGGTCATCGGCTCTGCCTCGGTGGCCGGGACTTTGATGGAAGTGCAGTGGATCTCCGGTTGGAATCTCACCCAATCGTCTCCCGGGTGCGATTGTACGAGGTCGTCTACATCGACTTCAATGGTGTAGTGTGAGGGGAAACTGTGCATGGACATGGCCGGGGAAGAGCTCGGCGTCGTACTGGCCACTGAGGATAATGGCGTGGCGATGTGGTGGACTTCGTTAGTTTCTGGGTCCAATATCAGAGGGTGGTCAGCCTCCTCCTGTCGCTCCAACATGAGCTGTGCTGCTGCCAGGCCACTTGGGGAGTAAAAGAGTCTGTCCCTCGCGAAGCTACTAAGACCGCGGACGAGGTTTCGCGGATCTTCTGGGTTGTCCTGGGGGAGTGTGTTGGTGCGTGGGGGAATGGGTAGTGGTTTAGGGCTGGGGACCCGGCTCGATCCATGTACGCTGTACAATGAAGGGGATAGGTGTAGGTATTCTTCCATCCCAAAGCTGGGGGGTGTGTCTGTTGGCGGGGCATATTCTGGCTCGTCGGGGAAGGCCGGTGGTGGTTCCGTGGTAGGGTGGAGGGAGGCTTCCAATATTGCTACCTCCTCCATGTCGGCCGCTAGCATGGCGTTGCGAGTGGCAGGGGAGGGAGAGCTGTACTGTGAGGACATCAGGGATAGGTTTTCAAATTGTGAGCACAATATAGTGATGTCGGGGAGTGGTGAGGACTCCATGGTCGATCCCTGGGGGTTTATAACCATTCTTCAGATGGCCTTGGGGTTCTTATCGTGGAATTCTTTCACCTTAGCGGAGGCGTTGCTCAGATTCCGTTTTGGTTCTCAGGAATCATGGGCTTCGGAGAATCCTTTCCACCGGACAAGATACTGCAGCGTTTTTGCCCTTCCTGTTCGCCTTGAGGCTAACACATTGTCCACTTCCCACTCCTCGTGTCCTTCGATCAGGTCAGGAGGTGCTTCGGGGAAGTTGGGTCCATGTAGTTCCGTTTCCTTGTATGGGTGGAGGACGGCCGCGTGGAATGCGTTATGGATCCTCCACGCGGCTGGGAGGTCCAGTCTGTACGTTACGGCGCTGAGTACTTCCTTCACTTTGAAGGGTCCAAAGCGTTTGGCCCTTAATTTCATTGTGGGGTGTGTTGTTCGTAGATGGGTCCCTTCCAACCAGACTTTCTGATCCACTCGGTACCTTTGGAAGTGTGGGTTTTTGGTCCAAAGGGATTGCGCCTTGCTGATGGCTTCTTGGGCGCTTTTCCTGGCTCCTAGAAGTTGGGACTTCCTTTCTTCGATTGCTGGTACATTCCCGACACGTGTGGGTTGATGAGTGTGGGGAATGAATCCCATCCATAATTCGTACGGGGTTTCTTTGTGGTTGACGAAGGACGGGAATTTATCATGTATTGTGCGACCTTGAGCCAGTCTGCCCAATTGTCTTGTTGATGATTGCAAAAGATCCTCAGGATGGTTTCTACCGTCTGATTTGTTCTTTCCGATTGCCTGTCTGTTTGAGGATGGTAGGCCGAGCTCATGTTCTGCTTGATTTCGAGTTGGGCACAAAGTTCCTTGAAGAATTGCGAGGTGAACCGCATGTCTCTGTCCGAGATAATTCTTTTAGGAATTCCGTGATAAGCTCCGCCTCTGGTACGGAGAGAGGTGAGGTGTTTTACGGACCGACAGACTGGCTGGGATCACGTGATCCCATGACTCACATATGATACACGCATGGCTCCTTGACTGGACTGGCTGACTGAGAGTCTTACTGTACCGATGACTGATAGGCTGACTGATACGCGCATCATGCTGACAGTGTACTATACGATGACTGAGCATGACTGATGGACTGACAAACCGACTTACCAATCGGTTATAGGACTATTAGTCATACATGATTCGAACCTGTATATATATGACCTCGTACGAACAGTTGAGCCTTAAGCTCGACTTTGCTTTGCAATCGCAGCCTCTTGTATACTCCTGTCTACTGCACGGCCCCTCTTGTTACCGTCCCCTCGACCCTGGGACTTCCCCCCCTCGATCGACGGGGATATCAGCCGTGCGGACGACCCAATGGAGTTGGATGACCCCGAGTAGCGGTAAGATTGGACTAGTACTATTAGTATACGCCTCACCTGATGTGGATGGACTACATGAGTCGCCTTGTGACTCAGCCCCTATGTACGTGACTCGCAGCCCCGTATCCTCGTGTTCCGCGCCCTATGCCCAGTGCCCGTACCCTGTACCCTGTAGTAGTATAAGTACGACTCTCTAGTGACTCTAGGTCGCTAAGTTGAGTCTCCTGTCCGTCTTACGACGGCAATAGCATCAAGTTCCCCACTCCCCAGCCAGAAGGCGGCCGCTAAGAGCCTTGTCACTACCACTCCGAGTCTACTTGTTATCGTTGCATAAGCAGCGGTGACATTAGACTCAACTTTCTTACCATCACGGAGGCCCCACCCAAGGAATACCTCACGGACTTTGGAGACGACGACAAACCACCAAAGAACATACACATACGCAGAATCGACAAAGGAGTCATCCCCGGATACGACGGGGTAGCAATACTATATCACCCTGATACGACCAAGAAGGCACAAGACTGCATAGACGGAACCCACGTTTGGATACACAACGAGAAAGGATTCCTCACCCAAGTCTACCTCGAGGAAGACGGAGATAAATTCAAACTAGTGCGAGGACCCAGAAGACCTGACATCGAAGCCCACAACGAGCTAAATGCACAAGAAAGACACCGACGCAGACGCGAAGGAGGAGCATTCCTACCCATTCCCCTTGACTCCGACGACGACGCCGAAGACAACACTCGACCACCGTCCCCCGTCTCCACAGACCAACAACCCAACTCACCTACCACTGACGAAGAACCCACAGAGGATCATACCAACACCATCATCAGAAACTCCCCACTAATCGATACTCGACCATTCGCTTCGTTGATACACGAGCACACTATGGCAACCACCACAGCAACCACCACTACCGCCACCACAACCACCAAACCCAAGATAGTGGCCTCTGTGCAAAAGAAGCTAGACACGGCAATGAAGCGACAACCAAGTAACAACCCCGGAGGAGGAGGAGGAAACCCCGGAGGGGGAGGCAACCCCGGAGGGGGAGGAGGCAACCCCGGAGGAAACCCCGGAGTCCCCAACCCCCCGGCCGCGCCACCGATGCCCCCGGCAAACCAAGACGCCCGCCTCATGGGAAGCGCCCCCACGGAGTTCGACGGAGACCGAGCGAAAGCGGACCAGTTCATAAACGAACTACGACATTACTTCCGCGTAAACGCCACGGTCCCCGGCCTCCAATCCTGGATCCGCCGCGTGGCAATAGCACTGACGTTCATCAAAGGCCCAACCGTGGACGAATGGGCCCTTAACCAAGGAGACTGGGTGGACTGATTGGACCCACTCATTGAAGACGTCCCTGACGTCTGGATACATTTCCTGAACGAGTTCCGGAATCAATTCCAAGACACCCAAGCCGAAGAGCGAGCACGCCTCCAGATCGAAAACATGAAGATGAAATGGCCCGAAGTCGACCAATACATTCAGGACTTCGAGAGGGTCGCCCGAAAGGCTGAATACCCGCTCACGGCACCCGCAACTGTCAGATACTTCTTGAAAGGACTAACCAAGTCCATCGTCAACGATATAGTCAAACCCCCCAAGGTCAACACTTATGCAGAGATCAAACAGCGAGCAATCGACAGCGTGGCGTCCCAACTCCTCATCTACGAAATGTTCAAGCAAGACAAAGGCACCACGAACCGACCACCGTCATCGAGATGGAATCGATTCGCACAGCCCAACCCCACCAATCAACAAACCAGCCGCCCTAATATCAGAGGATATAACTCCACCAACGCCCCCCGCCACCTAAACAACGCCCCCGTCCCGATGGACGTCGATGCGGACCGAGCACGCGCCAACCGAAACAACAACTGGAGGAACCGAAACCCCCAAGGAAGGACGGTCCAAATGCAAGACGAACAAGGGAACGTCTACCAGGTGAACGTTGCCCAAACCCAACCGACTGACAGAAACCCCCACGGCGCTGACCGAGCCCCCCGCGGCGCCTGCTACGAATGCAACCAAGTCGGACACTTCGCACGCAACTGCCCCAACCGGAAGAAGAAACCGCGCGTAGCCACGGCACAACTGGTCGACTGGATGTCAGACACCACAACCACTAACGAGAACCCAGTAGATGAAATAGCCACCAGACTGGCAGCTATGTCCACTGACCAACGAGACCAAGTAGCGGCGCATTTCGGAGGAGGGATAGTAGCAGCCGAAGAAGAGGGTTTTCAGGACGCCTAACCAGTTCGGCCTTGGTTAGGGCATTAAGTACAAGGAGCGTGTATCTATCAAACCGTCGATCAATGACAATTCGCGTATATTTAAACTCCTTGTCCAAGAGGGCCGAAACCTCTGCACTACTAGACTCCGGCGCCACGGAGAACTTCATCAACCCCAACTATGCAAGAGAACTCGAACTACCAATTGAAGAACTGGCAGAACCCCGCAAGGTGTTCAACGTAGATGGGACACAGAACCGCCACGGACAAATCACCCATTACACCGACCTAGACGTACGAACGGGCGACCTAACGCGCACGATGCATTTTTTCCTCACCAACCTAGGCGAACAGAAAGTAATCCTAGGCTACCCATGGTTCGCCGCAGTCCAACCAGTCATCGACTGGGCGAAAGGATGGATCGCCTATGAACAACTACCCGTCGTCATCAAAGCCAGAACCAAGCGAACAACAACAAAAATCCATACCGCCACAGCAACAGACCGACAAACACTAGCTTCAAAGCTAGCCGAGAAACACGCGGCCCAATCCGCACCGATTCCGAAGGAGTACCGCCAACACTCATTCGTGTTCAGTGAAGCAGAATCGAAGCGATTCCCGCCACCACGAGAATGGGACCACGCCATAGAGCTAAAGCCAGGCCACCCAGAACACATGCCAGGGAAAGTGTACGCCCTGACCCAACCAGAACAAGAAGCACTCGCAACGTTCCTCAAAGAACACCTCGATAAGGGATACATCACCGAGTCCAAAAGCCAATTCGCGGCTCCATTCTTCTTCGTCAAAAAGAAAGACAGGAAACTCCGACCAGTACAGGACTACCGGAAACTCAACGAATGGACCCGCCGAAATGCCACACCACTCCCACTCATCCCCGAGCTCATCGCGAGAGTCAGAGGAGCCAGCCTATTCACCAAATTCGACATTCGCTGGGGATACAACAACATACGAATACACGATGGAGACCAATGGAAAGCAGCGTTTGTCACGAATCACGGCCTCTTTGAACCACAGGTGATGTTCTTCGGGATGACCAACTCCCCAGCCACCTTCCAGACCATGATGAACGCGCTATTCAGAGAGGAACTTCAACAAGACTGGCTCTCGATCTATATGGACGACATCCTCATACACACCCGATCAGACCTCCCATACCACCGAACAAGAGTCCACCAAATCCTCGACAAGCTGCGCAAACACGACCTCTTCCTCAAACCAGAGAAGTGCGTCTTCGAGAAAAAGGAAGTCGAATTCCTAGGAGTCATCCTGGGTCACAACACCATACGAATGGACCCAGCCAAGGTACAAGGAGTAGCGGACTGGAAACCCCCACGAACGGTCCGAGACATCAGAGCCTTCCTGGGATTCACAGGATACTACCGATACTTCATCAAGGATTACTCGAAGGTCGCAAGACCACTAATCCACCTCACCAAGAAAGCGACACCATTTGCATGGGGAGAAGCCCAAATTAAAGCCTTCGAGACCCTCAAGAAGCACATGTGTCAAAACCCAATCCTACGCCAACCCGACTACACCAAACCATTCTTCCTAGCCACAGACACGTCCGCATACGGCGTGGGAGCCGTACTCTTACAAGAGGGAGACAAACACCCCAGGAAAACCTCACCAACCAAACACCCCATAGCTTACTACTCCGCAACATTCACCCCAACCGAGCGCAACTACGACATCTACGAAAGAGAACTCCTGGCACTAATGAAAGCCCTAGCCCACTGGCGACCCCACCTGGCAGGATCAACGATCCCAGTCACAGTCCTCACCGACCACGCGAACCTAACCTTCTGAAAATCCCCACGTAAGGTAAACCGCAGGGTAGCACGATGGTTCGCAGAACTCCAGGAGTACCACCTAAAGATCCAACACGTGCCAGGGAAGCTCCATACCTCGGCAGACCTCCTATCCCGACCCCCAGGAGTAGACAGAGGCGAAGCAGATAACCAGGACCTGACCCTCCTCCAACCAGACGCCTTTATTAGACTATCCACCACCGAAGACCCCAAAGACGAATGGTGGGAATTAGAACGACGGATAGGGACAACACAACGAAGGTACCCCGCCGAAGTCGCAGGGTGGATCAAACACCACAAGGCAACCATGACCCACTCGCCAATGACAACAACCTAAAGCACTGGCGCGTACAAGGCAGAATCGCTGTCCCACCAGACGACGCCCTGAAAAAGGAAATCCTCCACCGATTCCACGACCTGGAAATCAGAGGACACCCAGGACGAGACCCCACCATCACAATCATCCGCCGACACTTCTGGTGGCCAGACATGAACGAATGGATTGCACAATACGTAAGAGGGTGTGCCAAATGCCAACAAAGCAAGAACCTCACAAAACGAACAAAGGTTCCCCTCTACCGCATTCCCACACCGACCAACGCACTCCCATTCCAGATCGTAGCAATGGACCTGATCACCCAACTCCCGACCAGCAAAGGGTACGACGCCATCCTTACAATAGTGGACCACGGATGCACGAGAGTGGCCGTATTCCTCCCCTGCAAAACAACGATCACCGGGCAAGAAGTAGCCAAACTATACTACGACAACGTCTACCGATGGTTCGGCCTGCCCGATAAGGTCATATCCGACAGAGACCCCCAATTCACATCCTTCTTCGCAAAGGCACTCGCCCAACAACTGGGGATCAAACAAAACGTGTCCTCAGCGTTCCACCCCCAAACAGACGGACTATCAGAACGAACGAATCAGTGGGTAGAACAATACCTCCGCCTGACCACCAACAGCGCCCAAACCGACTGGAGCGACTGGCTGGGAATAGCCACCACGGTGCACAACAATCACAAAAACGCCACCATCAACATCGCCCCATCAGAAGCACTCCTCGGCTACATGCCTCACCTACACCCCATGGACCCCCCTCCATCACTGAACCAACACGTAGAGGACAGGAAGCAGACCGCCCTCGAGAGGCGTGCACAAGCGATCGAAGCTATCAACCACACCGCCCATCAAACGCCACCACCCCAGTTCAACGTGGATCAAGAGGTCTGGCTCGAGGCCAAAAACCTCAAATTACCCTACCAGACCCCCAAACTAGCCCCCAAGCGACACGGCCCCTTCTGCATCAGTAAACAGGTGTCACCGGTGGCGTATCAGCTCCGATTACCCGACGCCTGGAAGATCCACGACGTGTTCCACGCCAGCCTCCTCACCCCTTATCGTGAAACCCTACAACACGGCCCCAATTACATCAAACCACCCCCCGAACTGATCGAGGGTGAACACGAGTACGAAGTCGAGGCCATCGTTAATCACCGTCTCTACGGGAAGCGGAAGACCCTGCAATATCTCCTCAAATGGAAAGGGTACCCAGACGCAGATAACACATGGGAACCGGCCCCCCAAGTACACGCCCCCGCACTGATCGAAGAGTACCACCAAAGGCGCCCGCTCGAGCAACCGCATAAAAGGATAGGTCTGAGGACCCGAAGCAACATCCTCCTCCCACACTCCAAACCACTATGTCCCACCAGACCATCCATCTCTCCCCCGTTGAAGATGCCAACTACGCTCCCGCCTCGCCCACCGACTCCTATGCCTCCACCAAGGCCCTCTTCATCCCCGCCCCGGGAACCCCCTACCAGACGACCGGTTCCAATGGAACCCTTCCTCTTGTTGAGGACTCCGCACCCACTAACTCAGCACGGGTCCTTGCAGTGGACCTCGCCATCGGCGCTACACAGCCAGCCATACCCCTATCACCCCGAGCCGTTAGCGCTATCGTCGAGGGACAAACCGACGCCCTCACGGCTCCAATTCTCCTCCGCATGGTCCGCGGTCTCATCATCACCGCCAAGCGCACCGAGGACCGGATGGAAGCCATTAGGCTTACGGCCGAAGAACAAGCCATGGAACTCGAGCGGAGCCAGGACCAATGCGACGTCCTCGCCCTCGGCGCCAGGACCCTCCAGCTCGACTGCGAGGCCAAGACCGAAGCCCTCCGCCTCGCCGACCTCACCATCCGCCGCCTGGCCAGTCAACCCCCGAGAGAGGATATTCGCCAGGGTATCCAGTCTGAACCCCCTGCGGGCTTTATCGAGAACAACGGCCAGCTCCACTACTTCTCCATCCCCCTCCAAGGCGGCAGCAACGACCGCCACATCGCCCCCTACATCCAACTTCTCGACGGCCCCATTCCCCGCGCCGCTGGTACCCTGGGAGGCCCTGACGACCCTGTCTTTACTACAGAGGTCTACGCCCAGCCCAGCTCCAACGTTGGTATCGCCAATCCGCCGGTACCCAAGTGGCTACTCCGTGCCATCAACGGAGACTCCGAGATCTTTGATGCCTTCGCATTGGAGGTCCAAGATACAACCCAGGACTGGGGTCTCTACACCGACATCTGCCGCTACCACCACACCGACGTCGAGCTCACCAACATCGCCTCCCGCATCCGCGCCCTCGAAGCTGAAGAGGCCGAGACCCGCAACACCCTCGCCAACTGCCGCCGCCGCCTCCGCGCCGCCAACGCCGGCGAAACCCTCGCCCACCTCGCCGGCAACGATGCCGACCGCCACGACCAACGTCACGGGGCGGGGATCATCCGCTACGCGACGCGTGGTCGCGCTCACATCTAACCGGAGGGTGATGTTACCGTCCCCTCGACCCTGGGACTTCCCCCCCTCGATCGACGGGGATATCAGCCGTGCGGACGACCCAATGGAGTTGGATGACCCCGAGTAGCGGTAAGATCGGACTAGTACTATTAGTATACGCCTCACCTGATGTGGATGGACTACATGAGTCACCTTGTGACTCAGCCCCTATGTACGTGACTCGCAGCCCCGTATCCTCGTGTTCCGCGCCCTATGCCCAGTGCCCGTACCCTGTACCCTGTAGTAGTATAAGTACGACTCTCTAGTGACTCTAGGTCGCTAAGTTGAGTCTCCTGTCCGTCTTACGACGGCAATAGCATCAAGTTCCCCACTCCCCAGCCAGAAGGCGGCCGCTAAGAGCCTTGTCACTACCACTCCGAGTCTACTCGTTATCGTCGCGTAAGCAGCGGTGACACCTCTCTACTCTTCCATCTACACTTCAAAGGTCCTTAAAGGCAGACCTTTGCCTTCGAAGCTTAGTGATTGGGCTATACCAATCAACGCGCACCTCAGGAGTCTGAACACGTGCTCCGGCACTCTTCGGACCACACACCTTCCTGAACCGTCAGGCATGCACGAAGCCCCGCTGCAGGCTTAACATTCCGGTGTAGGGGAATGCATGGTCTCTGAAGAGCCTTGCGACCTCTTCGCTCCCCATGTCTTCTCTGCACGGGATCAGGATTACGGCTTTTGTACAGTCATGATCGGTGATGGTGAGGATTGTATCACAGCCACATGAATCGGGTAATTTTGTGATGAAATCGACTGTGATCGTGGCAAAGGGTGTTATGTCCTCGCCAGGGCCGATCGGTGCAATGGGGGGTACGTTGCGGTGTGTGATTGTTTTTACCACCTGGCAGGTGGCGCATCCTTTGACGTAATCTTCGACATCTTTATGGATTGTGGGCCACCAGTAATCTCGTTTTAGCATCAAGTAGGTTTTCCAAACTCTGGGGTGTCCCGACGTCGGAGTATCATGATACTCCTGGAGGAACGTGTGTCGGAGTTGTGTATCTTCGGGGATCACTAACGATCCTGCTTTCCACCAGACCTTCCACTCGTCTTGGTAAATACCGTGTTTCTTCTTCCACTGTTGGCATAGCTCACTATTTGTCTTCTGTAGTTGATGGACTTGTTGTTCCAGGATAGAGATTTCGATTGCTCTGGCGAAGAGTTCATTTGGCAGGGCTGTAGTTTCTTCGTTGTCTGTCGACCCATCGTTGTGATCAGGTCGTCGGGAGAGGGGGTCAGCTTGATTCCTCTTTCCCGGTAGATGGACTAGTTCAAAATCAAAATCTGCTAGAAATGCGATGTAGCGGGCCACGTGTCTGTTCAACTTTTGGGGGTGTCGGTAGTAGCAAAGGTTGTCGTGGTCTGTATAGATTGTCAGCTTGTGGGGTGATCCCATCACGAGGTGTCGGACGCGTTTAAGGCCTTCAATGATGGCTAGGAATTCTCAATCTCCAATAGAGTAATTCCTTTCTGCTGCGTTCAGTGCTTTTGAGTGGTAGGCCACTGCCTGTCGTTTGTTGTTGTCGTCCCTTTGGTACAGGATGCTGCCGAGTGCAAAGGCAGAGGCATTGACTTCCAGTTCATATGGTTTGGCTGGGTTTGGGTGCCAAAGGACCGGTTCAGTGGTTACTCGTGTGATGAGTTCGTTTAGTGCTTCCGTACACCTTTCAGTCCAGATGAAGGGAGTTCCCTTTTTTGTAAGGTCGTGTAGAGGTCGGGCTATGGATGCAAATCCTTGGATGAAGGGTCGCTGGTAGCCTAACACACCTAGGGTTTTTCTTACTTCTTCTACGGACTTGAGTGTTCGTGGCCATTCTGAGATCCCTTTTACTTTCGCTGGGTCGATGCACACTCGTCCTCCTCCTACTAGCCATCCAAGAATTTCCATTTCTTCCTTTTCGAATTGACATTTCTTTGGTTTTAGGAAGTAGGAGCACTCTTCCATTTTGTCTAGAAAGTCGTGGACGATCTGCTTGTGTAGTTGGCGGCCTTCTTCATCGTTGGCTGTGGCCACCCACCAATCGTCCATGTAGTTCCCCAGGTTTTCGGGGTATTTCTGAAGTAAGGGGCGGAAATCTCGGTGCATAGTTCGTTGGAAGAAAGGGGGTGCGTTCGTGAGTCCGAAGTACATAACTCGGGGAACATAGGTGCCTTGAGGGGTTTTAAACACTGCTTTGGTTTGGTCTTCTTCAGCAATGCGTATGTTATTATATCCCCAGCGGATATCGAACTTAGAGAAGAGTAATTTGCCGTGCAGTCTTTCCAGTGCGGACTGTATGTTAGGCAAGGGGTTGTTGTCTCTGATTGTGTACTTGTTCAGCTGTCGGTAGTCCATGATGATTCTCTTCTCCGAACTGTCTTTCTTGTTGATGAAGTAGACTGGTGCCGTTTAGGGCGATGGTCCTTCGTAGATTCGTCCTAGTTCTTCTTCTTCGAGAATCCAGTTTTGTAGGAGTTCTCGTTCGTCTTTGGTTAGGGGGTACACTTTACAGTTTAACTCCTTCGGTGCATCTGGAGTTAATTTGATTGTCATGTCTTCCGACCTTGCAGGGGGGAAGCATCGTGCTTCTTCTTCGGAGAATACCTTTTGGTGTCTTCGGTATTCCTTTGGGATGGTGTCAATGGTAAGGTGGATTTTATCCTTATCCGCCTTTTGGGCCCATTCTTGTGCAATATTGGTTCGTCGCACGTAAATGGCTTCGTCTTCCTTGGGTTTTCCTAGTTGTTTGATCGCCTCTCTTTGCATAAAGAAGATGTTCTTGGCGACATGCATGTATCGGCTGCTTTGAAGCTGTACCGAGTCTCCTGAAACCTTTCCTGTCTTCCAGTTGATTTTTGGGTTGAAATCGTAAAGGAAGGGATATCCTAGGATGATGCGATCTTTTCCTAGGCTTGTGATGTAGAACCTTTGGAGCATATGTTTGTCCCCCTTGACGATGCATAACCAGCAGTAATGGGTGATCTTTCCTTGTTTGTTTTCTGTGCCGTCAATGTTGTGGACGGTAACTGGTCTAGCCAGTTCTTTGCGTCCTATCCCAAGTCGTTTCCAGGTATCTTCGTCGATGAAGTTGTCGGTTGCGCCACTATCTATGAGGGCGGATTCGTCGGCCTTGGATTGCGAGGTGCGAAAAGAAACATTCATATTCAGGGTCGATAGTTTCCTAATGTACATCGTATCTTGCAATCCTATTGCTCTAAGCCAGACCATCGGCTTCGAGCTTCCTAAAAATCTGCTTTGGCCGAGAGTTCCTCGTAGAGGTTCTCTCGGTCTTCAATAGTCATCCCCCTAATGTACTGGAGGACGTCCTTTTTGGTGTAGGAGGGAGGTGCAGTGGTTGAGGTTTCAGCTTCGCTATGCTGTTCTTCTTCCTTGTCTTCATTGATTACCGCGGCTCGGACCTTGGGCTTTTCTTTGGTGTATTGCCCTTGGGAGCTGCGGGGTCTGTCTGGGATTTTTCCTTTGCCTTTGTCGGGGCAGGCTCTGGACATATGTCCCAACTTGCGGCAGCAGAAGCACCTTCCTTCCTTCATTAATTTGGTGCGTTCTTCATCCGTTAGTTTTCCCATGGTGCAGATGGCGTCGATGTCCATCGCATTAGGGTCTTTCTGTCGTTTCGGTGGAGAGGGCTTTTGATAGCTCCTCATTCGGTTGGCTCTGGTCGAGATGTGGCCGGGTCCTCCTTTTGGTCCGATGTTATCATTCAGGTCCTGCCATCTTTGGACTGTTTTCCGGGTTGCATCGTACCACTCTTCCATGGTTGCTGGTAGGGTTTCTCGTTGGCGGATGACACGGTGGAGTCTGACTGGTAGAATGTCCTGGAACAGCTTAATTGTTCCTTCCGCATCCGGTCCCCATCCTGCTTCCCTAATAAGACATTTAAAGAGTGTGATGGAGGAGTCGACTTTGTCCACGTCCAATTCCATTTTCATAAGACGGGAATACACATCTTGTTTCTTGGTGGAGTCGGTGAAGGCATCTCTGAATGCTCTTGCGAACCATTCCCAGAGGGCTGGGTCATTTTCTGCGTGTGTCGGGGGATCTCCTGTGGTTGGGTTTCCTTCCACTTTGATGGATAATTGGTCCGCCATGTCGTATGCCCAATCGTCGACCAACAGTCCTTTGATGAAGGTAATGGCATAAGCCACTTGTTCTGCTTTGTTGGTGAAGGTGGAGTTATGTCGGTTAAGGAAGCGATATGCTCCGAATTGTTGCATGAAGCGTTCCGCGTCTTTCCTGTCTCCTTGGAAGATTTGGGGGATCATTCCTTTGAGGGCTTCGTTACGGGGTGGTGCGGCTGCTGCTTGTCCGGCTGCTGCTTGTCCAGCTGCTGGTTGGCCTCCGCCGCCTCCACCGCCGCCTCCGCCTGGTTGTCCTCTGGCGGGTGGTTGTTGGGGTTGTCCTCCTCCTGCTGGTTGTCCTCCAGCTGGTTGTGGAGCTTGTGCTGGTCCGGCTACCTGTGCCGGTTGTACGTGAGCTACGGCGATTGCTGCCATTGCTGCTGTGAGCTGTTCGATGACCGGTGCGTGCGCTTGGTCGGTTGTGGGGATGTCCGGGTCTGAGGCTGGTGAAGTGTTTTTTACTTCGGGTGCTTTGTCACTTCCTTGTGTGATCTCTGTGTGGATTCGTTCGAGATCCGGGGCGAGTAGGAACAGTTGGCTTTTAGTTCCTAATCCTGACTCGTGAGGGTCTTTGATCTCGTCTTCTCTGCTAACTTCGTAGCACTCGTCGATGGTCCAACTGATTTTGTACCAGGTTCCGTTGATGTATTCAACAGGGTATGTGTATAACCCTTCTTTGAGGTGATATGCTGATCGTCCCTCGGTCCGTGATTCTAGCCAGAAGGCTTTTCCCTGTATTTCTGTAGGGAGGTCGTCGGTGGTTCTATTTCTGAACCGGATGTCGGGGCTCTTTGAGAGCTTTTGTTTCCTTCCGAGGTCGAGTAGTATTTCAGCCAGGTTGGCTTGAGAGAAGCTTGACTTGTGTTAAGCCCGCAGCGGGGCTTCGTGCACACCTGACGGTTTAGGAAAGTGTGCGGTCCGAAGTGTGCCGGAGCACGTGTTCAGACTCCTGAGATGTGCGTTGATTGGTATAGCCCAATCACTAAGCTTCGAAGGCAAAGGTCCGCCTTTAAGGACCTGTGAAGTATAGATGGAAGAGTAGAGAGGGGCCGCACAGTAGACAGGAGTATACAAGAGGCTGTGATTGCAAAGCAAAGTCGAGCTTAAGGCTCAACTGTTTGTGCAGGGTCGTATATATACAGAGTCGAACCTGGTATGACTAATAGTCTCAGAACCGGTTGCTAAGCCGGTTTGTAAGGGATCAGTCATCCCCCCTATCGTACAGTAAGCATGATGCGCTTGTGAGTCATCCATCAGTCAGTCATCAGTCAGCGGTACAGTAAGAGCCTCAGTCAGCCAGTCCAGTCGAGGAGCCACACGTGTATCGTATGTGAGTCAGGGGATCACGTGATCCCAGTCAGTCCGTCGGTCCGTAAAACACCTCACCTCTCTCCGTACTAGAGATGGATCTTATCACCACAGGCAATAGGAGCAGTGTTTTCGCTCCTCGAACTCTTCCTGGGCTAACGCATCGTCCGTGGCGTTTTCGCTATTCCAAGAAATTCTGCTGCTTGCTCCTCCTCTCAACCTGGAGTCAGGCCTGGTTACTATATTGGTGGTGTAGGGCGCGGTGTTGCGCCTGTCTCGTCGGTGTTGCCATGCCAGTTCCCCTCTCTTGTTATCTTCCTCCACCAGTCCTAGAAGTCAATCTCTTGCATTGGCTCGGATGAGTCTCTGGCAGACTGCCTTGGTTCGGCCGATGTGGGCCAGTTGGTAGATGCCGAACTCGGCCCTCCTCTTCTGCGCATAGGCCTCTAGGGCTTGGATCTCTTTAAGACAGAGGGCCAACTTGCGCTTGTTGGCTTCAAGGTTTCGAAGGCGAATGATGTCTGCCTTTACCCTGTAGTCTCCCAGATCTTCAATTGCCCTTTCCATCGGGCCCCCGATCATTCGCTCTTCTGTTAGTAACATGAAATGCCTGTCGTCACAGTAGTCGGCGGGTGCCGCCCAAGCTGCCGGAGCTGCTTCCAAGGCCTCTGCGTAGACAGGTCTTCCAGCTCCCATAGTTCCGTAGATAGTGGGCTCTCCGGTGATATTGTCGATGCAGAAGCATATGAATCTTGCTTCCACCTTGACCTCTGGGTCTGCTTCGGTTGCCGGGATTTTGATGTGGGTGCGGTGGATCTCCGACTGGAACCTTACCCAATCATCTCCTGGGTGTGTCTGTATGAGGTCATCTACGTCGATTTCGAGGGTGTAGTGTGAGGGGAAGCTGTGCATAGACGTGGCTGGAGAGGTGCTCGGTGTCGTGCTCGGCACTGAAGACAATGGAGTGGCTGCATGGTGGATCGCGTTAGTCTCGGGGTCCAGTACCAGAGGGTGATCAGCCTCTTCCTGTCGCTCTAGCATAAGTTGGGCCGCCGCCAGGCCACTTGGCGAGTAGAAGAGTCTCTCTCTTGCGAAGCTACTAAGACCCCGGACGAGGTTCCGCGGGTCTTCTGGGTTGTTTTGGGGGAGAATGTCGATGCGTGGGGGAATAGGCAGTGGTTCAGGGCTGGGGGCCCGGCTTGATCCATGTATGCTATACAGCGAAGGTGAGAGGCGCAAGTATTCTTCTAGTTCAATGCTAGGGGGTGCGTCTGTCGGTGGAGTGTATTCTGGTTCTTCTGGGAAGGGCGGTGGTGGTTCTGTGGTAGGATGAAGCATAGCTTCCAATATTGCTACTTCTTCCGTGTCGACCGCTAGCATAGCGTTACGGGTGGCAGGAGAGGGAGAACTGTACTGTGAGGACATCAGGGATAGATCTTCGAACTGTGAACAGAGTGTAATGATATCAGGGAGTGGTGAAGACTCCATGGTCAATTCTTGGGGGTTTATAACCATTCTCCGAATGGCCTTGGGGTTCTTATCGTGGAATTCCTTCACTTTTGCGGAGGCGTTACCTAGATTCTGTTTTGGTTCCCAGGAATCATGTGCCTCGGAGAATCCTTTCCACTGGACAAGATATTGTAACGTCTTCGCCTTCCCTGTTTGCCTTGAGGCTAACACATTGTTCACTTCCCACTCCTCATGTCCTTCGATCAGGTCAGGAGGTGCCTCAGGGAAGTTAGGTCCATGTAGTTCCGTCTCCTTGTATGGGTGGAGGACAGCCGCGTGGAATGTGTTGTGGATCCTCCACGCGGCTGGGAGGTCCAGTCTGTATGTTACGGCACTGAGTACTTCTGTCACTTTGAAGGGTCCAAAGCGTTTGGCCCTTAGTTTCATTGTGGGATGTGTTGTTCGTAGATGGGTCCCTTCCAACCAGACCTTCTGATCCACTCGGTATCTTTGGAAATGTGGGTTTTTCGTCCACAGGGATTGCACCTTGCTGATTGCTTCTTGGGCGTCTTTCCTGGCCTTGAGTAGTTGTGACTTCTGCTCCTCGATTGCTGGTACGTTCCCGACTCGCATAGGTTGGTGAGTGCGGGGAACAAATCCCATCCAGAGTTCATATGGTGGTTTTTTGGTGGTAGACAAAGGTCGGGAGTTGATCATATATTGGGCGACCTTGAGCCAATCTGCCCAATTATCTTGTTGGTGGTTACAAAAGATTCTCAATATGGTTTCCACCGTTTGATTCGTTCGTTCTGACTGTCCATCGGTTTGGGGGTGATACACGGAACTCATATTTTGTTTGATTTCCAGTTGGGCACAGAGTTCTTTGAAGAACTGCGATGTGAACCATGTGTCTCTATCCGATATGATTCTTTTGGGAAGGCCTGTGTAGGGGAATGCGAGATCTCTGAAGAGCCTCGCGACTTCCTCACTCCCCATGTCTTCTCGGCATGGGATCAGAATTATGGCCTTCGTACAATCATGATCGGTGATGGTGAGAATTGTATCACAGCCGCGTGATTCGGGTAATTTCGTGATGAAATCGACTGTGATGGTGGCGAAGGGCGTCGTGTCTTCACCAGGACCGATTGGCGCAATAGGGGGTATGTTTCGGTGTGTAATTGTTTTTACCACTTGGCAGGTGGCACATCCTTTGACATAATCTTCCACGTCTTTGTGGATAGTGGGCCACCAATAGTCTCGTTTCAGCGCTAGGTAGGTCTTCCAGACTCCGGGATGTCCCGATGTCGGAGCATCATGGTATTCTTGGAGGAACGTGTGTCGGAGTTGTATGTCTTCAGGGACCACTAATGATCCTGCCTTCCACCAGACCTTCCACTCGTCTTGGTAGATGCCATGCTTCTTCTTCCACTTTTGGCATAGTTCGCTGTTTGCCTTCTGTAGGTGATGGACTTGTTGTTCCAAGATAGAGATTTCAATTGCTCTGGCGAAGAGTTCGTCCGGCAGGGCTGTAGTCTCTTTGTTGTCTGTCGACCCATTGTTGTGATCAGGTCGTCGGGATAGGGGGTCGGCTTGATTCTTCTTTCCCGGTAGATGGACTAGTTCAAAATCGAAATCTGCTAGGAACACGATGTAGCGGGCCACGCGTCTGTTCAACTTCTGTGGGTGCCGGTAGTAGCAGAGGTTGTCGTGATCCATGTAGATGATTAATTTGTGGGGCGATCCCATCACTAGGTGTCGCACGCATTTCAGGCCTTCTATGATGGCCAGGAATTCTCTGTCTCCGATGGAGTAGTTTCTTTCCACGGCGTTTAGTGCCTTTGAGTGGTATGCTACCGCTCTTCGCTTGTTGTTGTCATCTCTTTGGTAGAGGATACTTCCAAGTGCGAAGGCAGAGGCATCGACTTCGAGTTCATACTGTTTGGCGGGGTTTGGATGCCAGAGGACTGGTTCAGTGGTAACTCGTGTGATGAGTTGTTACCGTCCCCTCGGCCCTGGGACTTCCCCCCTTCGATTGACGGGGATATCAGCCGCGCGGATGACCCGATGGAGTTGGATGACCCCGAGTAGTGGTAAGATCGGACTAGTGTTATTAGTATACGCCTCACCTGATGTGGATGGACTACATGAGTCGCCTTGTGACTCAGCCCCTATGTACGTGACTCGCAGCCCCGTATCCTCATGCCCCGTGCCCTGTGCCCAGTATTCCGTACCCTGTACCCTGTAGTAGTATAAGTACGACTCGCTAGTGACTCTAGGTCGCTAAGTTGAGTCTCCTGTCCGTCTTACGACGGCAATAGCATCTATTCTCTACTCCAAGCCAGAAGGCGGCCGCTAAGAGCCTTGTCACTACCACCCCGAGTCTACTCGTTATCGTCGCGTAAGCAGCGGTGACATTAGACTCAACTTTCTTATCATCACGGAGGCCCCACCCAAGGAATACCTCACGGACTTTGGGGACAACGACAAACCACCAAAGAACGCACACCTACGCCGAATCGACAAAGGAGTCATCCCCGGATACGACGGGATAGCAATACTATATCACCCCGACACAACCAAGAAGGCACAGGACTGTATAGACGGAACCCACGTCTGGATACACAACGAGAAAGGAGTCCTCACCCAAGTCTACCTCGAGGAAGACGGAGATAAATTCAAACTAGTGCGAGGACCCAGAAGACCCGACATCGAGGCCCACAACGAGTTAAACGCACAAGAAAGACGCAGACGCAGACGCGAAGGAGGAACATTCCTACCCATCCCCCTTGACTCCGACTCAGACGCCGAAGACAACACCCGGCCACCGTCCCCTGTCTCCACAGACCAACAACCCAACTCGCCTACCACTGACGAAGAACCCACAGAGGACCACACCAACACCGTCATCAGAAACTCCCCACTCATTGACACTCGACCATTCGCTTCACTGATACACGAGTACACCATGGCGACCACCACAGCAACCACCACTACCGCCACCACAACCACCAAACCTAAGATAGTAGCCTCCGTGCAAAAGAAGCTAGACACGGCAATGAAGCGACAACCAAGTAACAACCCCGGAGGAGGAGGAAGCAACCCCGGAGGAGGAGGAGGCAACCCCGGGGGAGGAGGGGGCAACCCCGGAGGAAACCCCGGAGCCCCCAACCCACCGGCCGCGCCACCGATGCCCCCGGCGAACCAAGACGCCCGCCTCATGGGAAGCGCCCCCACGGAGTTTGACGGAGACCGAGCGAAAGCAGACCAATTCATAAACGAACTTCGACACTACTTCCGCGTAAACGCCACAGTCCCCGGCCTCCAATCCTGGATCCGCCGCGTAGCAATAGCACTGACATTCATCAAAGGCCCAACCGTGGACGAATGGGCCCTCAACCAAGGAGACTGGGTAGACCGATTGGACCCACTCATTGAAGACGTCCCTGACGTTTGGATACACTTCCTGAACGAGTTCCGGAACCAATTCCAAGACACCCAAGCCGAAGAGCGAGCACGCCTTCAAATCGAAAATATGAAGATGAAATGGCCCGAAGTCGACCAGTACATCCAGGACTTCGAAAGAGTCGCCCGAAAGGCCGAATACCCGCTCACGGCACCCGCAACCGTCAGGTACTTCCTGAAAGGACTAACCAAGTCCATCGTCAACGACATAGTCAAACCCCCCAAGGTCAATACCTATGCAGAAATCAAACAGCGAGCGATCGACAGCGTGGCGTCCCAGCTCCTCATCTACGAGATGTTCAAGCAGGACAAAGGCACCACGAACCGACCACCATCTTCGAGGTGGAATCGATTCGCACAGCCCAACCCCACCAACCAACAAACCAGCCGTCCCAACATCAGAGGGTATAACTCCACCAACGCCCCCCGCCACCTGAATAACGCCCCCGTTCCAATGGACGTCGATGCAGACCGGGCACGCGCCAACCGGAACAACAACTGGAGGAACCGAAACCCCCAAGGAAGGACGGTCCAAATGCAAGACGAACAAGGAAACGTCTATCAGGTAAACGTCGCCCAAACCCAACCAACTGACAGAAACCCCCGCGGCGCTGACCGAGCCCCCCGCGGCGCCTGCTACGAATGCAACCAAGTCGGACACTTCGCGCGCAACTGCCCCAACCGGAAGAAGAAACCGCGCGTAGCCACGGCACAACTGGTCGATTGGATGTCAGACACCACGACCACTAACGAGAACCCAGTAGACGAAATAGCCACCAGACTGGCAGCTATGTCCACTGACCAACGAGACCAAGTAGCGGCGCATTTCGGAGGAGGGATAGTAGCAGCCGAGGAAGAGGGTTTTCAGGACGCCTAACCAGTTCGGCCTTGGTTAGAGCATTAAGTACAAGGAGCGTGTATCTATCGAACCGTCGATCAATGACAATTCGCGTATATCTAAACTCCTTGTTCAAGAGGGCCGAAACCTCTGCATTACTAGACTCCGGCGCCACGGAGAACTTCATCAACCCAAACTACGCAAGAGAACTCAAGCTACCGATTGAAGAACTAACAGAACCCCGCAAGGTGTTCAACGTAGATGGGACACAGAACCGCCACGGACAAATTACCCACTACACCGACCTAGACGTACGAACGGGCGACCAAACGCGCACCATGCGCTTCTTCCTCACCAACCTAGGCGAGCAAAAAGTGATCCTAGGCTACCCATGGTTCGCCGCAGTCCAACCAGTCATCGACTGGGCCAAAGGATGGATCGCCTATGAACAACTACCCGTCGTCATCAAAGCCAGAATCAAACGAACCACGGCGAAGATCCACACCGCCACAGCAACAGACCGGCAAACACTAGCTTCAAAGCTAGCTGAAAAACACGCGGTCCAACCCCCACCGATCCCAAAGGAATACCACCGACACTCATTTGTGTTCAGCGAAGCAGAATCAAAGCGATTCCCGCCACCACGAGAGTGGGACCACGCCATAGAGCTAAAGCCAGGCCACCCAGAAAACATGCCAGGAAAAGTGTACGCCCTGACCCAACCAGAACAAGAAGCACTCGCAACGTTCCTCCAGGAACACCTCGACAAGGGATACATCACCGAGTCCAAAAGTCAGTTCGCGGCCCCATTCTTCTTCGTCAAAAAGAAAGACGGGAAACTCCGACCAGTACAGGACTACCGAAAACTCAACGAGTGGACCCGCCGAAATGCCACACCACTCCCACTCATTCCCGAGCTCATCGCGAGAGTCAGAGGAGCCAGCCTATTCACCAAATTCGACATTCGCTGGGGATATAACAACATACGAATACGCGATGGAGATCAATGGAAAGCAGCGTTCGTTACGAACCACGGCCTCTTTGAACCACAAGTAATGTTCTTTGGGATGACCAACTCCCCAGCCACCTTCCAGACCATGATGAACGCGCTATTCAGAGAAGAACTCCGACAAGACTGGCTGTCGATCTACATGGACGACATCCTCATACACACCCGGTCAGACCTCCCGTACCACCGAACAAGAGTCCACCAAATCCTCGACAAGCTGCGCAAACACGATCTCTTCCTCAAACCAGAGAAGTGCGTCTTCGAGAAAAAGGAAGTCGAGTTCCTAGGCGTCATCCTAGGCCACAACACCATACGGATGGACCCAGCCAAAGTACAAGGAGTGGCAGACTGGAAATCCCCACGAACAGTCCGAGACGTCAGAGCCTTCCTGGGATTTACAGGATACTACCGATACTTCATCAAAGATTACTCGAAGATCGCAAGACCACTAATCCACCTCACCAAGAAAGCGACACCATTTGCATGGGGAGAAGCCCAAGTTAAAGCCTTCGAGACCCTCAAAACACATATGTGTCAAAACCCGATCCTACGCCAACCCGACTACACCAAACCATTCTTCCTCGCCACAGACGCGTCCGCGTACGGCGTGGGAGCCGTACTCTTACAGGAGGGAGACAAACACCCCAGAAAAACCGCACCAACTAAACACCCCATAGCCTACTACTCCGCAACATTCACCCCAACCGAGCGCAACTACGACATCTACGAAAGAGAGCTCCTAGCACTGATGAAAGCCCTAGCCCACTGGCGACCCCACCTGGCAGGATCAACGATCCCAGTCACAGTCCTCACCGACCACGCAAACCTAACCTTCTGGAAGTCCCCACACAAGGTAAACCGCCGGGTAGCACGGTGGTTCGCAGAACTCCAGGAGTACCACCTCAAGATCCAACACGTGCCAGGGAAACTCCATACCTCGGCAGACCTCCTCTCCCGACCCCCAGGAGTGGACAAGGGCGAAGCAGATAACCAAGACCTAACCCTCCTTCATCCAGACGCCTTTATCAGACTATCTACCACCGAAGACCCCAAAGACGAATGGTGGGAACTAGAACGACGGATAGGGACAACACAACGAAAGTACCCCGCCGAAATCGCAAGGTGGATCAAACGACACAAGGCAACTATGACCCACTCGCACAACGACAACAACCTAAAGCACTGGCGCGTACAAGGCAGAATCGCCGTCCCACCAGATGACACCCTGAAAAAGGAAATCCTTCATCGATTCCACGACCTGGAAATCAGAGGACACCCAGGACGAGACCCCACCATCACAATCATCCGCCGACACTTCTGGTGGCCAGACATGAACGAATGGATTGCACAATACATAAGAGGATGCGCCAGATGCCAACAAAGCAAAAACCTCACAAAACGAACAAAGGTACCCCTCTACCGCATCCCCACACCGACCAACGCACTCCCGTTCCAGATCGTGGCAATGGACCTGATCACCCAACTCCCGACCAGCAAAGGGTACGACGCCATTCTCACGATAGTAGACCACGGATGCACAAGAGCGGCCGTATTCCTCCCCTGCAAAACAACGATCACCGGACAAGAAGTGGCCAAACTATATTACGACAACGTCTACCGATGGTTCGGCCTGCCCGACAAGGTCATATCCGACAGAGACCCCCAATTCACATCCTTCTTCGCAAAGGCACTCGCCCAACAACTGGGGATCAAACAAAACGTGTCCTCGGCGTTCCACCCCCAAACAGACGGACTATCAGAACGAACAAATCAATGGGTAGAACAGTACCTCCGGCTGACCACCAACAGCGCCCAAACCGACTGGAGCGATTGGCTGGGAATAGCCACCACGGTGCACAACAATCACATAAACGCCACCATCAACATCGCCCCATCAGAAGCGCTTCTCGGCTATACGCCTCGCCTACACCCTACAGACCCCCCTCCATCGCTGAACCAACACGTGGAAGACAGGAAGCAGACCGCACTCGAAAGACGTGCACAAGCGATCGAAGCTATTAACCGCACCGCCCATCAGACGCCACCACCCCAGTTCAACGTGGATCAAGAGGTCTGGCTCGAGGCCAAGAACCTCCGATTACCCTACCAGACCCCCAAACTAGCCCCCAAACGACACGGTCCCTTCCGCATCAGTAAGCAGGTGTCACCGGTGGCGTATCAGCTCCGACTACCCAACGCCTGGAAGATCCATAACGTGTTCCACGCCAGCCTTCTCACCCCCTATCGTGAAACCCTACAACACGGCCCCAATTACATCAAGCCACCCCCCGAACTGATCGAGGGTGAACACGAGTACGAGGTCGAGGCCATCGTTAATCACCGTCTCTACGGAAGCGGAAGACCTTGCAATATCTCCTCAAATGGAAAGGATACCCAGACGCAGACAACACATGGGAACCGGCCCCCCAAGTACACGCCCCCACACTGATTGAAGAGTACCATCGAAGACGCCCGCTCGACCAACCGCATAAAAGGACCGGCCTGAGGACTCGAAGCAACATCCTCTCCCCACATTCCAAACCATTATGTCCCACCAGACCATCCATCTCTCCCCGTCGAAGATGCCAACTACGCTCCCGCCTCGCCCACCGACTCCTATGCCTCCACCGAGGCCCTCTTCATCCCTGCCCCAGGAACCCCCTACCAGACGACCGGTTCCAATGGAGCCCTTCCTCTTGTTGAGGACCCCGCGCCCACTAACTCAGCATGGGTGCTTGCAGTGGACCTCGCCGTCGGCGCTACGCAGCCAGCCATACCCCTATCACCCCGAGCCGTTAGCGCTATCGTCGAAGGACAAGCCGACGCCCTCACGGCTCCAGTTCTCCTCCGCATGGTCCGCGGTCTCATCATCACCGCCAAGCGCACCGAGGACCGGATGGAAGCCGTTAGGCTTACGGCCGAAGAACAAGCCGCGGAACTTGAGCAGAGCCGGGACCAACGCGACATCCTCGCCCTCGGCGCCAGGACCCTCCAGCTCGACTGCGAGGCCAAGACCGAATCCCTCCGCCTTGCCGACCTCACCATCCGCCGCCTGGCCAGCCAACCCCCGAGGGAGGATATTCGCCAGGGCATCCAGTCTGAACCCCCTACGGGCTTTATCGAGAACAACGGCCAGCTCCACTACTTCTCCATCCCCCTCCAAGGCGGCAGCAACGACCGCCGCATCGCCCCCTACATCCAACTTCTCGACGGCCCCGTTCCCCGCGCCGCTGGTACCCTGGGAGGCCCTGACGACCCTGTCTTTACTACAGAGGTCTACGCCCAGCCCAGCTCCAACGTCGGTGTCGCCAATCCGCCGGTACCCAAGTGGCTACTCCGTGCCATCGACGGGGACTCCGAGATCTTCGATGCCTTCGCATTGGAGGTCCAAGATACGACCCAGGACTGGGGTCTCTACACCGACATCTGCCGCTACCACCACACCGACGTCGAGCTCACCAACATCGCCTCCCGTCTCCGCGCCCTCGAAGCTGAAGAGGCCGAGACCCGCAACACCCTCGCCAACTGCCGCCGCCGCCTCCGCGCCGCCAACACCGGAGAAACCCTCGCCCACCTCGCCGGCAACGACGCCGATCGCCACGACCAACGTCATGGGGCGGGGATCATCCGCTACGCGACGCGTGGTCGCGCTCGCATCTAACCGGAGGGTGATGTTACCGTCCCCTCGGCCCTGGGACTTCCCCCCTTCGATCGACGGGGATATCAGCCGCGCGGATGACCCGATGGAGTTGGATGACCCCGAGTAGTGGTAAGATCGGACTAGTGTTATTAGTATACGCCTCACCTGATGTGGATGGACTACATGAGTCGCCTTGTGACTCAGCCCCTATGTACGTGACTCGCAGCCCCGTATCCTCATGCCCCGTGCCCTGTGCCCAGTATTCCGTACCCTGTACCCTGTAGTAGTATAAGTACGACTCGCTAGTGACTCTAGGTCGCTAAGTTGAGTCTCCTGTCCGTCTTACGACGGCAATAGCATCTATTCTCTACTCCAAGCCAGAAGGCGGCCGCTAAGAGCCTTGTCACTACCACCCCGAGTCTACTCGTTATCGTCGCGTAAGCAGCGGTGACATGAGTTCATTCAGCGCTTCTGTGCATCTTTCAGTCCAGATAAAGGGGGTTCCCTTCTTGGTAAGGTCGTGTAGTGGTCGGGCTATTGCTGCAAACCCTTGGATAAAAGGTTGCTGATAGCCTAGCACCCCTAGGGTCTTTCTGACTTCTTCTACCGACTTGAGAGTTCTGGGCCATTCTGATATCCCCTTTACTTTAGCGGGGTCGATACATACTCGTCCTCCTCCTACGAGCCATCCGAGGATTTCCATTTTGTCCTTTTCGAATTGACATTTCTTTGGTTTTACGAAGTAGGAGCACTCTTCCATTTTGTCTAGAAAGTCGTGGACGATCTGTTTGTGTAATTGGCGGCCTTCCTCGTCGTTGGCCGTGGCCACCCACCAATCATCCATATAGTTTCCCAGGTTTTCGGGGTATTTCTGGAGTAGGGGGCGGAAATCTCGATGCATGGTTCGTTGGAAGAAGGGGGGTGCATTTGTGAGCCCGAAGTACATGACTCGGGGAATATAGGTGCCTTGGGGAGTTTTAAACGCCGCTTTGGTTTGGTCTTCTTCAGCAATGCGTATGTTATTATATCCCCAGCGAATGTCAAACTTGGAGAAAAGTAATTTGCCATGTAGCCTTTCCAGTGCGGACTGTATATTGGGCAGGGGGTTGTTATCTCGGACTGTGTACTTGTTCAACTGTTGATAGTCCATGATAATTCTTTTCTCCGAGCTGTCTTTTTTGTTGATGAAGTAGACCGGTGCCGTATAGGGGGAAGGTCCTTCATAAATTTGCCCAAGTTCTTCTTCTTCGAGAATCCATTTTTGCAGGAGTTCTCGCTCGTCTTTGGATAGGGGGTATACCTTGCAATTTAGCTCCTTTGGTGTGTCTGGGGTTAGTTTGATGGTCATGTCTTCGGATCGTGCGGGTGGGAAGTGTCGTGCTTCTTCTTCGGAGAATACCTTTTGGTGTCTTCGGTATTCCTTTGGAATAGTGTCGATGGTAAGGTGGATTTTATCTTTGTCCGCCTTTTGGGCCCATTCTTGTGCAATGTTGGTTCATCGCACGTAGATGGCTTTGTCTTCTTTGGGTTTTCCTAGTTGTTTGATCGCCTCTCTTTGCATGAAAAAGATATTTTTGGTGACATGCATGTATCGGCTACTCTGGAGTTGTACCGATTCTCCTGAGACCTTTCCTGTCTTCCAATTGATTTTTGGATTGAAGTCATAGAGGAAGGGGTATCCTAGGATAATGCGATCCTTTCCTAGGCTTGTGATGTAGAATCTCTGGAGCATATGTTTTTCTCCTTTGACGATATGTAGCCAGCAGTACTGTGTGATTTTTCCTTGTTTATTTTCTGTGCCGTTGACGTTGTGGACCGTGACTGGTCGGGCGAGTTCTTTGCGCCCTATTCCGAGTCATTTCCAGGTGTCTTCGTCAATGAAGTTGTCGGTTGCGCCACTATCTATGAGGGCGGATTTGTCGGCCTTGGATTGCGAGGTGCGAAAAGAAACATCCATATTCAGAGTCGAGAGTTTCCTAATGTACATCGTATCTTGCAATCCTATTGCTCTAAGCCAGACCATCGGCTTTGAGCTTCCTAAAAATCTGCCTTTGCTGACAGTTCCTTGTAGAGGTTCTCTCGGTCTTCAATGGTCATTCCTCTAATGTACTGGAGGACGTCCTTTTTGGTATAGGAGGGGGGTGCAGTGGTTGAGGTTTCAGCTTCGCTATGCTGTTCCTCTTCCTCGTCTTCATTGATTACCGCGGCTCGGACCTTGGGCTTTTCTTTGGTGTATTGCCCTTGGGAGCTGCGGGGTCGATCTGGGGTTTTTCCTTTGCCTTTGTCGGGGCAGGCTCTGGACATGTGTCCTAGTTTGCGGCATCAGAAGCACCTTCCTTCTTTCATGAGTTTGGTGCATTCTTCGTCGGTTAGTTTTCCCGTGGTGCGGATGGCATTGATGTCCATCGCATTTGGGTCTTTCTGTCGTTTTGGTGGGGTGGGCTTTTGGTAGCCATGCATCCTATTGGCTCTGGTAGAGATATGACCCGGTCCTCCTTTGGGTCCGATGTTGTCATTGAGGTCTTGCCATTGTTGGACTGTCTTTCGGGTTGCGTCATACCACTCCTCCAGGGTCGCTGGTAAGGTTTCTCGTTGGTGGATGACGCGGTGAAGTCCGACCGGCAGGATGTCTTGGAACAGTTTAATTGTTCCTTCTGCGTCTGGTCCCCATCCCGCTTCCCTGATGAGATGTTTGAAGAGTGTGATAGAGGAGTCGACCTTGTCTATGTCCAGTTCCATTTTTGTGAGATGGGAGTACACATCTTGCTTTTTGGTGGAGTCGGTAAAGGCATCTCTGAACGCTCTTGCAAACCATTCCCAGAGGGCTGGATCATTTTCTGCGTGTGTTGGGGGGTCTCCTGTGATCGGGTTTCCTTCGACCTTGATGGACAGTTGGTCCACCATGTCGTATGCCCAATCGTCAACTAGCAGTCCTTTGATAAAGGTAAGGGCATAAGCCACTTGTTCTGCTTTGTTCGTAAAGGTGGAGTTGTGTCGGTTGAGGAAACAATATGCTCCGAATTGTTGCATGAAGTGTTCTGCATCTTTCCTGTCTCCTTGGAAGATTTGGGGAATCATTCCTTTGAGGGCTTCGCTGCGGGGTGGTGCGGCTGCTGCTTGTCCGGCTGCTGCTTGTCCAGCTGCTGGTTGGCCTCCACCGCCGCCTCCTCCACCGCCGCCTCCGCCGCCTCCACCGCCTCCTCCTCCGCCTGGTTGTCCTCCGGTGGGTGGTTGTCCTCCGGCTGGTGGTTGTTGGGGTTGTCCTCCTCCTGCTGGTTGTCCTCCAGCTGGGGGTTGTGGAGCCTGTGCTGGTCTGGCTACTTGTGCCAGTTGTACATGAGCTACGGCGATTGCTGCCATTGCTTCTGTGAGTTGTTTGATGACCGGTGCGTGAGCTTGGTCTGTAGTGGGGATATCTGGATCTGATACTGGTGAAGTGGTTTCTACTTCAGGGACATTGTCACTTCCTTGTGTGACTTCTGTGTGGATTCGTTCGAGATCTGGGGCGAGTAGGAATGGTTGGTTTTTGGTTCCTAGTCCTGATGCTTGAGGGTCTTCGATCTTGTCTTCTCTGCTAACTTCATAGCACTGGTCGATGGTCCAACTGATTCTGTACCAGGTCCCGTTGATGTATTCCACAGGGTATGTGTATAACCCGTCTCTGAGGTGATATGCTGATTGTCCCTCAGTTCATGATTCTAGCCAGAAGGCTTTCCCTTGTATTTCTGTAGGGAGGTCGTCTGTGGTTCTATTTCTGAACTTGATGTCAGGGCTCTTTGAGAGCTTCTGTTTCCTTCCGAGGTCGAGTAATATGTCAGCCAGGTTGGCTTAGGAGAAGCTTGACTTGTGTTAAGCCCGCAGCGGGGCTTCTGGCACTATTGACCGAAGGGGCAGGTATGCGGTCTGAGGCATACCGAGGCACGCGATCTGACTCCTGAGGTGTGCATTGATTGTTATAGCACAATCACTAAGCTTCAAAGGTAAGGTCCGCCTTTAAGGACCTTAAAATATAGATGAAGAGTAGAGAAGAGGGCCGCACAATGAGCAGGAGTAGACAAGAAGCTGCGATTGTAGCAAAGTCGAGCTTAAGGCTCAACCATTCGTATGGAGTCCTATATATACAGGTTCGAATCATGTATGACTAATAGTTCTACAACCGATTGGTAAGTCGGTTTGTCAGCCCATCAGTCAGGCTCAGTCAGCATATAGTACAGTTAGTCAGCCAGAGGCACGTATCAGTCAGCAGTACAGTAAGGAATCTCAGTCAGCCAGTCCAAACGATGAGCCATGCGTGTATTGTACAGGAGTCAGGGGATCACGTGATCCCAGCCAGTCTGTCGGTCTGTAAAACACCTCACCTCTCTCCGTACTAGAGATGGAGCTTATCACCTGCTATTCCCTATCCTTCGAACGGAGTGAATGTGTCACTGTCCCCTTCCTTGCCCATCAAAACAGTATCCTTAGGAGTCTAAGTGTCACACCCTACACTGGTGACAGTGCTTCTGCTGACTTTGGATATCCTTCCGCTGTGAAGCAAACTTCATTAGATATTGAAATAGAAGTATTCAATCAAATTGTACCAGAAAGATGGGCCAATTCAACGGAAGATAACACCTTTGGACCAGCTGCAGGGCCTCTGTCATCAGCTTCATCCATGTCAACTGCATCAAGTGCGGCCCTTGGCTGTGGCTTTCCACCTGCTAGAATCATTGCAGTATATGAGGCCATCGTTCCTTCCATCATACCCAACTGAGCAAAGGCCCTGAACACTGCACCAAGCTTCTCAAGATGGGAGATAGTTTGCAGCATCTGTGGAAGGGCGTTGTAACGGCATGAACATCGCCAAGGCCATCAGGAAAATCGCATTTTTTCTTAAATACACTTAACAGCACTTAAACATGCTTAAAGGATGTTTTGAGAAATGTAAGCTCAGCTCAAGGTGGGCTTAATATACTTAGGCTAAGTAAATTTACTTAGCCTAAGTAAATTTACTTAGCCTAAGTAAATTTACTTAGGCTAAGCTATGTCTTCTCCTTAAATTCAACTTATAAAGCTTATTTTCCAGTTTATGAGGCTTATCTCTGACTTGAAAGGCTTATTATTTTTGCTTATTTTCGACTTAATGATTTTTCATGTTTTAATTTCATATGTTTTTTCCTATTTTAATTTCATATGTTTTTTCTTATTTTAATTTCATATGTTTTTTTCCTATTTTAATTTCATATGTTTATTTGTTTTTTTAATCCTACTACAGCATAAAATGTTACAGTACTAAGAGCAGCACAACTACATGTACCTCCGGTATGTGTGTGGGGATCAGTGTTTACGTCTGCATGCATGCCTCCAACATGCGTGTGCCCCCGGAGTGCACATGTACCCCCAACGCACCTGTGTGCCCCTAGCGTGAACATGTGCCCACAATGTGCACATGTGCCCCTAGCGTGCATGCGTGCCCCTAACACGTGCATGAACGAGGAGGGCTCTGGCACCAACACGTCCGGGTGGGCATCCAGCGAGTGCAAAGGCGCACGGACATGTGTCCAGTGTGCACATTGGTGTGCACGTGGGCCACGAGGGGGGGAAAGAAAGCCGTGAGCAAATGTGAGGTAACAGCTAGTGGGGATAACACTTACCTAAAGAGCCCCTCTACAGGGGCATGTGGGTAGATAGTGTGGTGTCCCAGGGCAAACACACATGGTGTCTGCGTGTGGATGAAGGTGTCAGCATCGTGAGCGAGGACATTGTTGAGCATCTGCATACACGATGGCGTCCGGTGTGGGTGTGGGTGTGGGCATGGGCATCCATAGCCTACAGAGCAGAGACATACCTAACCCAGCCCTCTTCAGAAGGTGGGCGCATGGGCATGGGTGAAGATGTCGAGGACGTGGGATGGCATAGGGGCGTCAAGTGGGCGTTGGCATTGGCGTGTGGGCAGGGGTAGGGCAGTGGCGAAGGCATGCAGACAGGGAGGGCGAGGGCGAAGACTGGGCGAAGCTGGGTGAAGGCATCGTGAGTGGGGGAGAGGAGTTTTGGAAGTGAAAGTTCAACATTCAACATTGAACACGTGCCAGTTAGATTTTTGCACGTGATGTTTAAGTTGGCGACTTCAGTGACTTTGCGACTTAGAATTTTTTTTTGAGATTGGAATGGACACACTGGTGTGGCCTGAGTTTCTCACGATCACCAGTGTTGCCAGCTAAGCCAAATATAACTATATCTCTGGAAATAAAATAGATAAAATTATGAAAATATTTGTACTGACAGATAAGACAAAAAGATAGAGGGTTCTCTGCCAACATTAAGCAATATAATTAACAGTTTCTGAGTTATTTAAACATTTCCAAAATTTCTAGCTGTGTCAATTAAATTAAAATTTAAAGCTGGTCAAATAATGCTTACATCCTTTTACTGGCTTGGTGTACTTGCCATTCCTTATGGAACTTTTTTTCTTAGAATGCTTATCTTATATCTTACTATATTTGCTGTAACATTCATTAACTAGCTTAGTGTACTTGTTAAAACTCCTGTTTGCTTAGAATCCTTATCTTTTGTCTTACCATATTTACTGTGCTTACATTTATTCTATGTAAGTTTGTCAAGTCAAATAAGAGCAACTTAATATGCTTAGTAGGCTTATCCATAAAATAAGTAAGCTAAGCCCAGTAAGTTTTTTCAATATTTTCCTAATGAAGGCTCCTTGACAGCCTTGATGTGCTTCGATTCCATGATTGAGGAGCATAACCCATTGGGAGAGCCGAAAAGGTGAATTGAACGGATATAGTGACAAAGCGAGTGTTGGTGTGGAAGTGAAATAAAGTCTCCCTTCATGCCAGCAGTACCGATAAAGAATTCATGATAATGATGAAAACACTCAAGGGCATCTTTGAGCTTATCGAGATTGGTGGCTGTGATTGCATTACAGCGCACGATATAGCAAAAATCGAGAAACACCGAGAGGCATTTAACAACTGCAGTGGGGACATGTCCTGTGATTGCACCAAGGTATACCTATGCAATGAAATAATGTCATCACTGGACTCTGAGTTGAGCCAATCTGCCATGTTGTATATAACTTACCTTCATAAGTGCCTTTGAATCGTCACCTGTCCATTGCGAGAAGTCACAGCCATCAGGGAAACATCGTAGTCCTGGAAATGCTGGGACAGCTGAAATACTATCAAACGAAAAGAGAATTGAGGGAAAGAATCCAAACTGCTTTGGGAACCATACCAATGGTTGATGTCAGCAATAATCTCTTGCCCGTGCATATCTCCGTATGACTCCACCAAATAGTCATTCACCCACTCTACAAAGTGGTCTTTGAAAACCCCTTTGATTACTTGATGAAGAAGATCAGGCAACAATAGTTCATGAATGTCGGCCTGCGGGAAATCATTTGTGAACAGCTGAGGTGTGCTCAGAACGCAGAAGGGACATTCAGACTGACAGACTCACCACAACATCCACATAAGCACCGAAGTCGGTCCACAATGTGCCCGCATCCCAGCTATTGACAAGAAATTTGGTTTTCCCCTTTCTCTGCAAACGTGCATGCCTGGCATCTAGTTTATCGGGTTTTGCATTGCATCTGCATATATCACTAAGTCATCAGTCAGTAAACATATTGAAAGAAAAAAACATACATTGGACACCACCCTTGCGTGACAGCAGCAAGTCACACCTGCTCTGGGTAATCTGCAATGTATGGTCCAAGTCCATATATGATGCGTTGAAAGTGGCCATCAGGACATTTCACAACTTCCGGGATTGACATTCCTGCTTTGAGTGGTTCAAAGACTTGGGCCAGACATGCATGGTACATTTGCCTACAGAAGACTTGATACTTTGCACATTTCCGGTACTTCTTAGTTGCTATTAAACCGAGTTGGTAAGTCTGAAATGAGACTTTCAATTAAAACTTGTACTTTTCAGGATGGGAAGAAATGCGACAGGAAGAAGGGCATTGCCATGAGATCTCCTTGCAATGTTAGTCAAGTTTCCCAGTGACATATACACCGGGTGGTATTCCTGATGGCCTGTTGCTACTGAAACTGTTGTTTTATCACTTCTGGCTACCACTGGCACAAACATGGCACCATGAGTTGATTGATCTTTTGCCACAATTTTGTCCTGTGAAGATGTTAGTTGAAGGTATAGACGATATTACAAATTGCTTCATACGGCTTGAGCCCATGTCCAGTCTGCAGACATTAGATTTGACCATGTCTGTTGGTAGGTATTATCAAACTGACGGTAAGGAGATAAGTTGATGTTGTCCTTGAATGCAGTGGTTCCGAGCTGATGATGGAGGACTTGACACGAATCACAAGTACAGAGCTCGTATGTCTGTGTCATCCACTTTGGGGGAATACTGGGAGGAAAAGGGCCTTGATACTGTACTTTATAAGTCTTCCAGGGTAAGTTACCTAAATTTATGGCATCAATGGTAGCATAGAGTTCACTTGAATTCTTCCATGGAGCGACTCCACCAAACGGCAGGACACATCTGGCCCAATGATCCAGAGCTTTGTCTATCAAGGATGCCAAAGTCTGTGCCTCAACAAAGTGGTAATTGGCAAAGTCAAATTCGACACGTGACTGAAAGGGACTCCATGGGTTGGTATCATTGTCGGGAACAGCTTCGGGTTGGGTATATAGAGGGAGGTATTCTCCTCTCACGTTACATGGTTTGGCTGTATGTTTAGATAATAAGCATATCATCGTAATACTGAGAATGCTGGAATTTATATACCAGTTAGATGAGGATGATATTCGTACGTTGACACTGGGGGGTGGCCATCATCCAATTCAGGAGTGAACTGTTGATGTGCGGAGTTCTGGTGATGAGTTAATCCCCTGCTCGTTCGGCACTCTTGGAAGCAGACAGGGCAAGTGTACATGGGGCGGGGGTGGCCCCCAAGAGGATCAACCATATTTAGGCACTACAGAGTGTTTCAAAGAGAACATGGAAGCAAAACAAACTGAAATACACGCATAAATGCACGAACTTGCAACAAGCACAAATAGATACACTCACACACTGTTACAGAGTTGCCTAAGTGCCCTGTTTAGACACCCCAATTCGCTTTTTCCTCTAAGTCAACTCTTTAGACACCAAGTCATATAGACGCCTAATCACGTGCACTCATCACATGTATCCTCACGTGACACATCATGTGCAGTCTTCACGTGACTCACGACTTAGTCGTTTCAGCAAGTGTCTGAGTCCCAGCCTCAGCCACCCCCTGTCTCTAATAGGAAGGTACCCTTTCCCACACTTCTTGCTCGCACTGCAAAGCAACCCCAGATCATTGCACAGTTCCACAGTCTGTAGTATGCAGTTCTGTAGCTCTGTAGTAATCCGTAGTTTACCGCAGTAATGTACTACGCATTGCACAGTCATTGCTACGCAATGCACAGTCAATGCACAGCCCCCAATCATGTATATAAGGATGTAGATACAGGCCAAGTAGCCTCAGACTTGGTCTCTTGTATAGAACCACAATCCCTCCCCAGATTCCCTCTAAAGCCCTCGCTTTCATCGTGTGTTTCCATACGCGTTAAATCAAGACCTTAAACTCTCATCTCATAACGAACTAGTTGCAGCAACTAGCTTTTGCATAACATACCTTGCAGACTTTGAGATATGATCTACAAAGTAGACTCTTGTTAAATTGAGACCCACTGTTCATAGAACAGCAGAGCACCCGATTCTCTTCTTTCCGGGCACTTCATAGCGCCACGCAAAGTCCAAGCATAACACACACAGGAAAAGTTGAACAAGTGTTAAGCGACGTCCGAGTCTGACATCCCACTTTTCTCATTCCATCCCTCCTCTCAAAACCATACCGTTTTTGAATATACCTTCCACAACCATGAGTCGCCGCTGCCTTGTTTGTTCATATGCCATTGCCGATTTAGAAGATGTAGATGCTACAGCAGCAGCAGCAGCAGCAGCAGCAGCAGAAGCAGCAGCAGAAGCGGCTGCAGAAGCGGCTGCAGCGGCTGCAGCACCACCAAGAGCACAAAAGTGGACTCACTATGCTGGTGACATGGAATCCGACGGTATGGGCCTAAATGTGTCCTCCAGATAGAAACCTTGCTAAGACTGCAGCACCTCTAGATGACACAAATGCAGCTGACCATGCTAATGTGTCAACAGTGGGTAGACCTACCACTGTAAACCGCAAAGTTGTGCCTCACAGGTCACCATTGCCCACAAGGGCGAAGCGGGTGGTCAACCCTGGTGCTCCCGACATGGCAAAGCCCAAACAGACATCTTCCGAGTTGAATGCTGCTGCTGAGCGGAAGGCTACCATACAGCATTAAGAAAACAAGCTAGAGCAGCAAAAGATCAGCACACTAGCAGAGATGGAGCTGGAGGAAGAGGAGGAGGAATGTACTCTAGTCAGGAAGCTCGCTCATGCTAATGGCCTTGATGACACCAAGGATGTTGTGGTGCAATCTGAAGACATTTGCACGTCTGCATCATCTGGAGAGGATGACAACACTGTCAACATGGTCGAAGTGAAGAAAGTTGCACCTAAGCAAACCCGGGTATGTTTCTTCCTCCGATGTTGCAGGGACAACAAATACTGAGATATCCATCATAAAAAAATACAAAAGTATATATGGGGATAATATGGATATATATGCCCACACTTTAGGCAAAAAGGTGTACCAGAACAAAATGTTCCAGGGATGGCCTTACATGGAGCGGTTACTATGTATGATGTACAAGACAGGTCTGTAATAAAT
The DNA here is from genome assembly GCA_015178965.1 of Russula ochroleuca. Classification (NCBI taxonomy): domain Eukaryota; kingdom Fungi; phylum Basidiomycota; class Agaricomycetes; order Russulales; family Russulaceae; genus Russula; species Russula ochroleuca. Next base: position 2,208,131 of record WHVB01000002.1, read on the forward strand.
GTCATTAATGTCATATATGGACATATATGTTATACAGGGGGGTAAGGCTATGGAGCTCCTAACTGCACTTCTGCACTTGCTACTTTTCACTCAATGACACTCAATAAAAAGCATAAAACAAACTTATTATTAATTATATACTAAGGTACATCAAAACTACATAACTACTAATTACTATGGATACTGCCCCTGCTCCCCTTCAGGCAAGGGGCAGTCGTGGAAAGGTGGGGCGAGGCAAGGTGAGGCAAGGCAGAGGCAAGGTGGGGTGGGATGGGGCAATGCAATGCAATGCAATGCATTGCATTGCATTGCGGCCCGGGTGAGAGGGAGGGGGAGGGAGAGGAGGGAGAGGAGAGGGAGAGCGAGGGGGAGAGAGCACACACAAGCAAGGGGGAGAGAGCACGTGCGAGCAAGGGGGAGAGAGCACGCGCAAAAGAGGGGGAGAGCATGCACAAGCAAGGGGGAGAGCACACACAAGCAAGGGGGAGAGCACAAGGGGGAGGGGGAGAGAGCGAGGGGCAGGGGGAGAGAGCGAGGGGAAGGGGGAGAGCAAGCAAGCGAATGAGTCCAAGTCCAAGTCCGAATACAAATACAAGTCCAGTGAGCGAGTACGAGTGCGAGTGCGAGTGCGAATGCACGAGAAGAGGAGTGGGGGGGAGGGGGGAAGGGGGAACGAGCGAGTCCCAGTACAAGTCTTGAGCGAGTCTGAGTCCGAGTCTTGAGTCTGAGTCCGAGTGTGTGAGTGTGTGAGTGTGTGAGTGGGAGTGCGAATGCATGTGAGCTGAGGGGGTGGAGGGTGAGCGAGAGAGAGAGAGGGGATGCGTGCGAGCGAGGGGGAGGGGGTATGAGTGAGGGGGGGTGCGAGCAAGCAAGAGAGGGGAGGGGGTGCGAGCGAGCGAGAGAGGGGGAGGGGGTGCGAGAGAGGGGGAGGGGGTGCGAGAGAGGGGGAGGGAATGAGAACATACAAAGCAAGAGGGGGAGAGGGAAGCGAGGGGAAACAATGGAGAGGACGTGATGGCGAGGAGGAGGGAGGGGAGAGGGAATGAGGGGAATGCACAGTGTTACTGTACTGACTTAGAAAAAAAAACGACTAAGGCTCTGAGCCTCTGACTAACTATTAATAAATTGTTTATTTTTAAGTGCACATAAGCTCGGGTGGCTTAATGGTAGTGTGCATGGTTATGTTACTTGACTCTAGTGACCTGGGTTCAATCCTGTGCTCTGGTATTTTTTTTGGTGTGTTATTAAAAACTTATAATGCTTCATTTAAGTACTTTTGTGTGCACTTATTACATTGCCAACCCATCTGGGGACATTTCTATTTTTATTTTACCACTACTATAGAAATGATACCCCTGAAGTTCCTTAGCCCCTATATAACATATATGACCATATATGACATTAACTACATGTATCACATACCAGTCTTGTATGTAACCACTCCATATAAGGCCATAAGGTGAACATGTGACCCTTATTTGGGTATGTTTTACCATATATAACTCTTATCTTGCTAGGGTTATAATATATGATCATTATCTAGTAAGGTTTATCATATATGCACTGTGCCTGCATTGTGTAATTCCATATATGGTTACAACCTGCTTATAACCTGGCATGTGAATCAATGTTTGCCATACCTGATCATATATAAAGTTGTCATTTTTTATGATGTCACATAGAAAAAGAAACGGCCTGCCAAAGGAGAGACTTGAGCAGCTGTAGACAAGGTGAAGGCAAACATGAAACTGGACGGGAAAAGGTTTGTTTGTGTTGATGGTTCCCACACAATGTCGGGCTGTCGGGCTGATGTGATAAGAAACAACAGAAAGGCGGCAAAGTTGCCTACGGGTCTTGTCTCCAATTGGCAATTAAAAGTACTGCCGAAACAAGGTCAGATGTCGTCAAAAGTCAATGCTAATGCCACTGTCAAAAATACTTCCACTCTGGGTGGCCTTGAGGATGAAGACACATCATCTGAGATCTTGGCAACTCTGGCAGTGTCGGAAGGACCCAGTCAAACAAATGATGTGCATTGCTTTCACTCACCAAACAAACATGCTAACATAATCTAGTTTGTTCTTATTGACGACAGTGGGAGTGACAGCACAACAATTGGCCAACCTCTGGCTCCAACCAAACCACCGAAGGCTGCTTGAAAATCTACTGTCAAACCCAAAGAGCAGAAGGCATCAAAGGCAATGGGGAAGCCAGTAACGGCTATCAAGGCCACAAAACCGAACTCCAGAGGTTTGGTAGTCACTGGCACGTCGGCCTCTGATCTTTCTAGCTTGCCTGAGTTTGCTCATGCTGCCTGGTCCACAAAATTCCTACCAACACTATATGATTGCTTGGGGTGTTCATCCAATCCCTTTGTCATTAATCCCAACATAGTTAAAGCCATCCAAGAGGTAGTTGACTTTGCATACCCAGGTTCAGAGTACATTGTCTGTGCCAATGACAAGCTTGTCACTATGGTATGCTGTGCTAGGAACCACTCATGCACACTTCAGCTAACAGAATTGTGTATAGGCAAAGTGTCGCCTTCATGAGAAGAGGGCATTCTTCAGCCAAGAAGCCATCAAAATTGTCTTGGAATTCTTCAACAACAATGCTTATGCCAACAATCCCAAAGCAATCGCTGACTATGCTCAATGGGCCGTCAGGGTCAATGGTCTGGGTCTATGTTAAGCCTGCAGCGGGGCTTCGTGCACACTTGATGGTTTAGGAGAGTGTGCGGTCTGAGACGTGCCGAGACACGTGATTCAGACTCCTGAGATGTGCGTTGATTGTTATAGCACAATCACTAAGCTTCGAAGGCAAGGTCCGCCTTTAAGGACCTTAGAATGTGGATGGAAGAGTAGAAGGGAGCCGTGCAGTGAACAGGAGTGAACAAGAGGCTGCAATTGCAAAGCAAAGTCAAGCTTAAGGCTCAACTACTCGTAAGGAGTCCTATATATACAGGTTCGAACCGTAGACGACTAACTGTCTTATCAACCGATTGCTAAGGCGGTTTGTAAGTAATCAGTCATCCTATCGTACACTGTCAGCATGATGCACGTATCAGTCAGACTATCAGTCAGCTTTGTAACAGAAGTATCAGTCATCCAGTCTGCAGATGAGTCAAGAGGCGTAATCGTAATGAGTCATGGGGTTGCGTGACCCCAGCCAGTCTGTCGGTCCGTAGAACACCTCACCTCTCTCCATGCCAGAGGCGGAGCTTATCACCACCCTCCCCTCAAAGAAGCGCTTCCATGCACTTAGTCGGATCCCTCGTTATCGCCGGGGACATAGTCGTAGTCGGGTGAAGGGGAGCGAGGAGCATAGGATGGGCCTGCAACGTCGAGTTTGTCTTGCACAACCTGCTCGATGGCCTGCCTCAGGATAACGCTGGCACAACTCATTTCTCCCTTGCAAAAGTCGTCGCATCCTGCCTCGAGGTGATCGTACTCGATTTGTCGGTCTTCAAGGGAGAGCTGCCAGGCGGTACGCTGACACATGAGGTAATGGCCGTTGGCGTGTTTGCACCGTCCTCCATAAGGACAGGTATTTGGCATTTGGTTATTGAAATATCGGTGGTGGCAGGGCACATGGCACCACCCAGAGGTTCGGGTTGAGCAGAGATGATGGGGTGTCTCACAATAGGTGGAGAGATGGTCGAACCACAGGCAGTAGGAGCAGCGACGGTGTTCCTTGTATTCGTCTTATGCCAGAGCGTCGTCCTGTGTGTTGTCACTGGTCCAAGAGATGGCACTTCATGCTCCTCCTCTAAGGTGTAGAGTCCTGTGCTCGTGGTAAGGGTGCGCTTGTCTGTGATGGGTTCGGTGTCGCCATGCCAATTCCCCTCTCTCACTGTCCTCGTCTACCAATTGCAGGAGGTGCTCTCGGGCATTTGCTCATATCAGGCGTTGGTGCACTGCTTTGGTTTGCCCGACATGTGCCAGTTGGTACATCCCGAATTCTGCTCGCCTTTTCTGGGTGTAGGCCTCGAGGGCTTGTACTTCTTGTAGGCGGAGGGCGAGCTTGCGCCGGTCTGACTCCAGATTGCAAAGGTGCATGATGTCGGCCTTGACTCTGTAATCTCCCAAGTCCTCTATCACTCTCTCGAGGGGTCTGCCAATCATTCTCTCTTCTGTCAACAGTTTGAAGTGGTCATCATCTTGGTAATCGGCTGGTGCTGCCCAACTAGCTGGGGCTGCTTCCAAACTCTTGGTGTAGATCGGCCGACCTACTCCCATAGTCCCATAGATAGTGGGTTCACCTGTAATCGGTTCTACCCTGAAGCAGACAAAGCAGGCCGGTACCTTGGCAAGGGGTTCTGCCTCTGTAGCCAGGATTTGGATCATTGTGTGATGTATGTCCGGATCAAACCGGATCCAATCTTCCAAGGGGTGGTCCTGTATCACGTCATCGGCGTCTACCTCGATGGTGTAGTGAGAGGGAAGGCTGTTGACTGAGGTTGCGGGGGTGGACTGGGTATTGGTGTTGGAGGGTGTGGAGAGTGGGGTGGCGACTCTGTGGGCGATGTGGGTGTTGGGGTCTACGAGGAGAGGGTGTTCTTCCTCTTCTTGTCTGGCTAACATTAGTTGCGCGGCGGCCAGTCCCGTTGTGGAGTAGAAAAGTTGCTCTCTCGCAAACTCGCTTAGTCTGCAGACACGGTTACGGGGGTCGTCAGGGTTGTCCTGGGGGAGTGGGTGGACGCGAGGGGGAGGAATAAGAAGTGGTTCGGGACTGGGGTGACGGCTAGGTAGGTGGAGGCTGTAACCTGAAGGTGAGATGTGCAGGTACTCGTCTCCGTCAATGTTCGGGGGTTCTTCCCCTGGTGGGGCGTACTCCGGTTCTTCCGGGAAGGCAGGGGGTGCTTCTGTCGTGGGGTGAAGCGAGGCTTCTAGCACTGCTACTTCTTTGGTGTCAACCGCCAACATGGTGTTGCGGGTGGCTGGGGAAGGTGAGCTATAGCAAGAAGACATGAGGGATAAGTTTTCGAATTGGGTACAAAGGGAAGAGATGTCTGGGAGTGGTGAGGACTCCATTGCAACTTCTTGGGGGTTTATAACCATTCGGCGAATGGCTTTTGGGTTCTTATCATGGAATTCCTTCATTTTGAGGGAGGTGTTACTCAAATTCCTTTTTGGTTCCCAAGAGTCGTGCGCTTCCGAGAATCCCTTCCACCTGACCAGGTATTGTAACGTTTTCTTCTGGCCGGTGCACCTTGAGGCCAACACGCTGTCTACTTCCCATTCTTCGTGTCCTTCTACTAGATCAGGTGGTGTCTCAACAAAGTTAGGTCCGTGGAGCTCCGTTTCCTTATATGGGTGGAGGATAGCCGTGTGGAATGCGTTGTGGATTTTCCACACGGCTGGAAGATCCAGCCTATATGTCACGGCACTGAGTACTTCCATAACCTTGAAGGGTCCAAAATGTTTGGCCCTTAATTTGGTGGTCGGATGCGTCATGCAGAGGTGGGTCCCTTCCAACCAGACTTTCTGATCCATGCGGTATCGTTGGAAATGTGGGTCTTTTGTCCAAAGGGATTGTGCCCTGCTGATGGCTTCTTGAACGCTCTTTCTTGCTTCCAGAAGCTGGGATTTCCATTCTTCTATTGCCGGCACATTTTCGACATGCATGGGTTGATGGGTGCGAGGAATGAATCCCATCCATAACTCATAAGGGGGTTTTTTGTGGCTGAAGAGGGACGAGAGTTGATCATGTACTGGGTAACCTTAAGCCAGTCTGCCCAGTTGTCTTGTTGGTGGTTGCAGAAGATCCGTAGGATTGTTTCCACCGTTTGGTTCGTTTGTTTGGATTGTCCGTCAGTTTGGGGGTGGTATGCCGAACTCATGTTTTGTTTGATCTCTAATTGGGCGCAGAGTTCTTTGAAGAATTGTGACGTGAACTGCGTGTCTCTGTCAGAGATGATTCTCTTGGGAATTCCAGTGTAGGGAAAGGCATGGTCTCGGAAGAGCCTTGCAACTTCCTCACTCCCCATATCTTCTCGGCATGGGATCAGAATCACCGCCTTGGTGCTGTCATGATCGGTGATGGTGAGAATCGTATCACAGCCACGTGATTCTGGTAGCTTTGTAATGAAGTTGACGGTGATGGTGGCAAAAGGGGTTGTGTCTTCCCCTGGTCCGATTGGTGCAACAGGGGGCACGTTGCAGTGTGTGATGGTTTTCACCGCTTGGCAGGTTGCACACCCCTTTATGTAGTCTTCTACATCCTTGTGTAAGCTTGGCCACCAGTAGTCACGTCTCAGTGCTTGGTAAGTCTTCCAGACTCCCAGGTGCCCGGATGTAGGCGCATCATGGTATTCCTGGAGGAAGGTGCGTCGCAGTTGTCTGTTGTCCAGGACAACTAAGGATCCCGCTTTCCACCAGACCTTCCACTTGTCTTGGTAGATCCCATATTTCCTTTTCCATGCCAGGCAGAGTTCGTGATTTTCCTTTTGCAATTGTTGGACCTGGCGCTCCAGGATGGTGATTTCAATTGCTCTTGCAAATAGTTTGTTTGGGAGTGCTGTGGTTTCTTCGTTATCTGTCGACCCATCATTGTGGTCGGGGTGTCTAGATAGTGGGTCTGCTTGGTTTCTTTTTCCGGGGAGGTGCACGAGTTCGAAGTTGAAGTCTGCCAGGAACACAATGTAGCGAGCCACACATCGGTTCAACTTTTGGGGGTGCCGATAGTAATGGAGATTGTCGTGGTCCGTATAGATTGTGAGTTTATGGGGCGTTCCCATGACTAGGTGTCGAACACATTTAAGGCCTTCGATGATGGCTAGGAACTCTCAATCTCCGATGGAGTAGTTCCTTTCAGCTTGATTTAGTGCCTTTGAGTGGTAGGCGACTGCTCGTCTTTTGTTATTGTCGTCTCTTTGATAGAGGATGCTTCCTAAGGCAAAGGCCGAGGCGTCTACTTCAAGTTCATACAGTTTGGCAGGGTCTGGGTGCCAAAGGACTGGTTCCATGGTTACTCGTTTGATGAGTTCATCTGATTAGTTCATCCAGGGCATCCAGTGCACTTTTGGGTCCAATTGAATTGGGTCCCCTTTTTGGTGAGGTCGTGCAGGGGCCTCGCAATGGACACAAAGCCTTGGATGAAGGGTCTTTGGTATCCTAGTACTCCCAGTGTCTTTCTGACTTCTTCCACCAAGCGAAGAGTTCTGGGCCATTCTGATATGCCTTGTACCTTGGCCGGGTCGATGCATACTCGTCCTCCGCCCACTAGCCATCCTAGGATCTCCATTTCTTCCTTCTCGAATTGACACTTTTTTGGCTTTAGGAAGTATGAGCATTCTTCCATTTTGTCAAGGAATTTGTGAACAATTTGTTTGTGGAGCTTTCTTCCTTCTTTGTCGCTAGCGGTAGCAATCCACCAGTCGTCCATGTAGTTCCCTAAGTTCTCTGGGTACTTTTGGAGCAGGGGACAGAAATCTCTGTGCATGGTTCGCTGGAAGAAAGGTGGGGCATTGGTAAGGCCGAAGTACATGACTTGTGGGATGTAGGTGCCTTGTGGGGTTTTGAATGCGGCTTTATGTTGGTCTTCTTCCGCGATGCGGATGTTGTTGTAGCCCCATCGGATATCAAACTTTGAGAAGAGTAGTTTTCCATGCAATCTTTCCAATGCTGATTGGATATTTGGCAGGGGGTTGTTGTCGCATACAGTATGTTTATTAAGTTGTCAGTAATCCATGATGATCCACTTTTCTGAACTGTCTTTTTTATTGATGAAGTAGACAGGTGTGGTGTATGGTGAGGGACCTTCATAGATTCGTCCTAACTCTTCTACCTCGAGGATCCATTTCTGAAGGAGTTCGTGTTCGTCCTTTGATAGAGGGTATACCTTGCAGTTTAATTCCCTTGGTGTGTCGGGGTTCAGTTTGATTGTCATGTCTTCTGACCGTGCGGGTGGGAAGCGGCGTGCCTCTTCTTCCGAGAACACCTTTTGGTGTCTGTGGTATTCCTTGGGAATGGTATCGAGGGTAAGGTGGATTTTATTTTGGTCTGCCTTCTGAGCCCATTCTTGTGCGATGTTGGTGCGTTGTACATAGATGGCCTCTCCTTCTTTTGGTTTCCCTACTTGTTTAACTGCTTCTCGCTGCATAAAGAAGATCCTTTTGGCAATGTGCATGTAGCAACTACTCTGGAGTTGTACTGGTTCTCCCAGAACCCTCCCGGTCTTCCAATTGATTTTGGGGTTGAAATCGTAGAGGAAGGGGTATCCTAGAATGATGCGGTCTTTTCCTAGAGCTGTGATGTAGAACCGTTGGAGCATATGTTTTTCTCCTTTGACGATACAGAGCCAGCAGTAGTGTGTGATTTTTCCTTGTTTGTTTTCGGTCCCATCAACATTGTGGACTGTGACTGGTCAGGCAAGTTCCTTTTTTCCGATTCCCAGTCGTTTCCATGTTTCCTCATTGATAAAGTTATCTGTGGCTCCACTGTCAATGAGAGCTGATTTGTCGGCCTTGGATTGCGAAGTTCGGAAAGAAACATTCATATTCAGAGTCGAGAGTTTCCTAATGTACATGGTGTTCTGCAATCCAATCGCTCTAAGCCAGGCTGTCGGCTTTGAGCTGCCTAAAAATCCGCTTGGGCGGACATCTCCTCATAGAGGGTTTCACAGTCTTCGATGGACATCCCTCTGATGTATTGAAGGACATCCTTTTTTGTGTAGGAAGGTGGTGCTGTGGTCGATGTTTCAGCTTCGCTGGGCTGTTCTTCCTCTTTGTCTTTGTTGATTACCGCTGCTCTGACCTTGGGCTTGTCCTTGACATATTGCCCTTGGGAGCTGTGGGGTCGGTCGGAGCTTTTTCCTTTGTCCTTGCCCTTTTCGGGGCATGTGTCCTAGTTTTCGACAGCAGAAACATCTTCCTTCTTTCATGAGGCGGGTATGTTCTTCGTCAGACAACTTTCCCGTTGTGCGGATTGTGTCGACATCCATAGCGTCGGGGTCTTTTTGTCTTTTTGGCGGGGGTGCCTTTTGGTATCTGCACATTCTGTTGGCCCTAGTGGAGATGTGGCCCGGCCCCCCTTTTGGTCCTATATTGTCATTGAGGTCCTGCCATCTTTGGACTGTTTTTCTGGTGGCATCATACCATTCGTCGAGAGTGGCAGGTAGCATTTCTCGCTGGCGTATGATACAATGGAGACCGACAGGTAAGATGTCTTGGAACAGCTTGATTGTTCCTTCTGCATCAGGTCCCCATCCCGCTTCTCTGATAAGGCATTTGAAGAGGGTGATAGACATGTCAACCTTATCCATGTTTAGTTCCATTTTAGTGAGGCAGGAATAGGCATCCTGCTTCCTGGTTGAATCTGTGAAAGCATCTCTGAAGGATCGTGCGAACCAGTCCCAGAGGGCTTGGTCTCCTTCAGCATGTGTTGGGGGGTCTCCCATGACTGGGTTTCCTTCTACCTTGATGGATAGTTGATCTGCCATGTCATAAGCCCAGTTGTCGGCTTGCAGTCCTTTGATAAAGGTGAGGGCGTAAGCCACCATCTCAGCCTTATTCATGAAGGTGGAATTGTGCCGATTGAGGAATCGGTAGGCTCCAAACTGTTGCATGAATCATTCGGCGTCCTTTCGGTCGCCTGCAAAGATTTGGGGTATCATTCCTTTTAGGGGTTCTGAATGAGGTGGGGCTGCGGCGGCTTGTCCTGCAGCTTGTTGTCCGGCTGCTGGTTGGCCTCTGCCACCTCCTCCGCCTCCTCCACCTCCTCCACTGCCTGGTTGTCCTCCAGCAGGAGGTTGTTGTGGTTGTCCTCCTCTGCCGCCTGGTTGTCCCCCAGCGGGAGGTTGTGCCGGTTGTGCTGGTCCTGCCACTGGCATGGGTTGTACATGAGCTACAGCAATTGCTGCTTGTGCCATTGCTTGTGTGAGCTGTTCGATGATTGGTGCTTGAGCTTGGTCTGTTGTGGGGATGTCTGGATCTGATGCTGGTGAAGTGATTTCTACTTCAGGGGTTTTGTCACTTCCTTGGGTGACTTCTGTGTGGATTTGTTCGAGATCTGGGGCAAGTAGGAATGGTTGGTTTTTAATTCCTAGTCCTAGTTCTTGAGGGTTTTTGATCTTGTCTTCTCTGCTAACTTCGTAGCATTGGTCGATGGTCCAGCTGATTTTGTACCAGGTGCCATTGATGTATTCTACGGGATATGTGTAGAGCCCGTCTCTGAGGTGGTATGCTGATCGTCCTTCGGTTTGTGATTCTAGCCAGAAGGCTTTCCCTTGTATTTCCAAAGGGAGGTCGTCCGAGGTTCTATTTCGGAACCTGATATCTGGGCTCTTTGAGAGCTTTTGTCTTCTTCCGAGGTCGAGTAGTATGTCCGCCAGGTTGGCTTAGGAGAAGCTCGACTTGTGTTAAGCCCGCAGCGGGGCTTTGTGCACACTTGACGGTTTAGGAGAGTGTGCAGTCCGAGACATGCCGAGACACGTGATTCAGACTCCTGAGATGTGTGTTGATTGTTATAGCACAATCACTAAGCTTCGAAGGCAAGGTCTGCCTTTAAGGACCTTAGAATGTGGATGGAAGAGTAGAAGGGAGCCGCGCAGTGAACAGGAGTGAACAAGAGGCTGCAATTGCAAAGCAAAGTCGAGCTTAAGGCTCAACTACTCGTAAGGAGTCCTATATATACAGGTTCGAACCGTAGACGACTAACTGTCTTATCAACCGATTGCTAAGGCGGTTTGTAAGTAATCAGTCATCCTATCATACACTGTCAGCATGATGCGAGTATCAGTCAGACTATCAGTCAGCTTTGTAACAGAAGTATCAGTCATCCAGTCTGCAGATGAGTCAAGAGGCGTAATCGTAATGAGTCATGGGGTTGCGTGACCCCAGCCAGTCTGTCGGTCTGTAGAACACCTCACCTCTCTCCATGCCAGAGGCAGAGCTTATCAGTCTATTCAGCAAACCAACACCCATGAACTGCACGCTTCCCAAGAGTGCAGATGGTTATATTGTGAGTGCTTGATTCTGCTAAATAGATGTTCTTGAAGCCGTTAACGATGGTATTTAGAAGCCGGAAGGGATATTTCGATCTGATTTTATCATTCGGCTAGTCAGCCAGTATCTCAAATGGTGCAAGGGTTCGTGGCATGACTATGGCCGGCCTGTTGGTGTGCTGTCGATGGCTGCTGCAGCAGTAAGTACATATTTGAGTCATGAAACAAGTCAGAACTAATCATGGGGTATATAGGTTGAGCGTGCTTTCCTTATGTATTCCACTGGTGTACATGTCGACAAGGGTCAATTCTCAAGGGATCTGGTTGGTACAGTTGTCAGGGATTTTCTTTACATTTCGACACAGCTTAGTGATCGCCGATGGGACCTAATCATGACACTCTGTGGTAATAACAAGGAGCCCCCTGTGCTCATGATGCATTCAGTGCATGTGAACCACTGAGCAATGTATAAGCCAAGCAGTCCCATAATGGAGTCAGATGATGATGAGTGATGTATGTTCTGACTCGGAGTCAACTGATACCATGTTGCACATCTAACCTTGTGAATTTGCAGCCCATTCCATTTTCAACAATTCAGTCTGTGTATGCAACACAGGTCCTCTATGCTATCAACACTCTTTTTGGACACTCCTTTCTCAAATGTGATTTTGCTGCTGATTACTAAGCGATGCATACACTCTTTCCATACCACCATTTAATTTGATGTCTACTTTTAACCTATTTTCTCAAATCTGTTATCAATTGAGGTATTTGCCCACATGGCTACCCTAGATTAGGCTAAATAATCTAGTAATCTACCAGTAGATTACTTCTACTTTTATGGATTGCAATTGATTTTTGACTTTTCACACTTTTAAGCTTTTGAGCTTGGACACTTGCTGCTGGCACTGCTGGCCAAGAAAAAAAAAAGGAAGCTTTTACACTTTTAAACTTTTAAGCTTGCTAGTGCTGGTCAAGAAAATAAAAAAGGAACTTTCTGAAAAAAAACCTAGCTGGTTGTCTTGCAACTTTTTAACCTTTTATGGCTTGTGCAATATTGTACAATATTGTGCAAGTGCAAAAAAGAAAATTCAGGAAACACTGATGCTATTGCTCCCACCTTCAGACAGTACTACGCCAGAGTCGTGCGGGCAACACTTCTTCTCCAGATTGGACTTTTCTGGGAAAAGTTTGAAGCGAGGTGACCGTGTACTCTGCAGCACCGGGACGACATTCTGCCCTTTTCGGCCTCGCACAAGGGTACGAGCTCTGAAGCAGGGAAGAAGGAGCAGCACGTAATGCCGAGCTGCTGCTAACGTCGCTTTCATTCGATGTGTGAAGGAAAGGTGAGTCCGGCCCGGCATAGCTAGGTTCAACTACTAGTAGTAGGTTGAGAGGCGGCGGTTGGACGTCCAAAGACCGACTGCGGTCGCAGACGTGCTGGTGCACTGCCTGTTTTCGCGGGTGTCCGTCTAGGACGATGGGTCCGGATGGGTCCCAGCCAGGCTGCGGAGCTCAGCCTCTCAAGCCTTAGCAAAGCGGAGCGCGAACGCATCAAGGACACGATGGTCCACGCATGGGAGGAGGACATCCGCGACTCGGAGGCACACAGCTCGGGCCTCCTGAGGTGGCACGGATTCTGTGATGGCAGGGCCATCCCCAAGTAGGAAAAGGACCCCGGCCGGCCAGGCCTTGCTACCGGCTTTCGCAGCTCACATGGCGATCGCGTACTCGGGAAAACAATGTCAACCACCTGCACGGTGTCCGGGCCTGGCAGGTATGGCACAGCGCCCGGTGACAGCCCGACAAACATGAAACGGACACCACGCTGTGTGCGGCCAACAAGCTCACCCCACCTCCTCCAAAGTGAAGAAATGGCGTCCTTACACGCCCGATTTCATCACGGAGGTGAGGCAGCAAACAGACCTCAAGGACCCCCTAGACGCCGCTGTCCATCGCCTGCCTGGCGACACGCCTTTACGCGACCGCGAGGCCTGGGGATTTCACAGGACCGCAACAGCCTCAAAGGGGCCGGGCTGCACCAATCCCGGAACAAAAAGGCCGGAAACAAAGGCGAAACATACGCGGGGCGTGACAGGAAGGGGGCACTGACCCCACGGCAGCCCTGCTGAACGACTCCCGATTTAATCAACCCTCGGAAACGTCACACCACTTCGCCTACCGAGTCAAACATGCCAGTGCGCGCAAACCTCTTACCAAAGCGAAGTTCCTCGAAAGGCGGAGAACGCAGCGCGCGCGGCCGGACGAGAGCCATGCAGGGACACGGAATCAGGATCGGTTGACCCTGGAATACCCACCTAGGGGTGATGTAATGAAAGCCAACTGGCGATGGGAAGGGGAGTCATCCCTCCGGTACCTCGAAAACACGCAGCAACCATCGCGCCAGATAGCCAAATCATCGCTGCGGGCACGACACCTTCATCAGGCACACCGTGACCACGCCTCCAGCAGGCTGGGGCGCCCCCGAACGCGATGTTACAGACACGCGCCTGAGGGCAAGTTTTTCTGCGTCGGACTCCTGACATTTGGGTGCCGAGACTTACTCGCCGCGTCGTTTCCCTCCTGACAGGCTTGGTGTTGCGAGCTTGCCCCCGGAGGCGCACCCCTCATCTTCGATCGAGAAGCGCTACGCGCTCCTACCCATTAGCTATGCAGTCCTAAGTATACAACATAACTATAGTCCCAGAGTGGCTAAGCCAACTCCCAACGGTATTACCCGCGCGCCGACTATCTTCTCTACCCAACGGCGCGCCACACACTGTAAGCACAGAGCACGATCGTAACCCACAAAGACCAAAGATACGGTCCCTCGAGCTCGAACCATGATCAACGAATCCTACTCCTGATTGACCTGATCGTCCGTCTTGCATATTACACGCTAACTAAGTCAATCCTAGAATTTCCAACCGCCCGTAAGGCCCATCACGTCTTCTGGATCAATCGCCGCCCTGATCTTACGAAGCCTCTCCACATTCTCACCATACATGTCCTCCAACGGCGTGCCAAAAAGCGCATAATTCGGATACAGTGCTGCATCCGACACATCCTGCCCATCCGCAAGAGCAACAGCGCGGATTGTGTTTGAGATGTTGCGCAGCGCAATGGCCATCGTTTCTTTCAGCGTGGCATTCGTCCACTCAACTGTGAGCTGCGAAGTGAAGATAGCTTGTGAACGGTCGGGCGGATATGCCGACCCGCTCCCGTGTGAGAAGAGGCCTTTGTCGAAGGGCTCAAGAGCTAAGTCCAGGGCCGTGGTGTTGTCCAGTGCATAAAGGCGCGGACCCCAGAACTGAAGACGTATTCATATTCCAGTCTCATGTGTACGGTAGTAGCCCGACGAAGGGACTCACATTGGCCAGATTCACAAATGCGTCGAAAACATCCGGCGAATATTGGGTGACCGAGGCAGTCTGAGTGTCCCCAAAGGCGCTAAGCAATGCCAGGTTAGCCCGTATTCCACAACATAGTGGACTGTACTACTAACACACCACCGCTAAACGCACCCGAAACCTGAGGACCCAGACTTTGAAAATGGGCGAAGAATGAAGTTGTTAAGATATTCCCCCCGGTAGCGTTGACGGCCAAGAAATCATCAAATACTCCCGAAGGAGTGGGCGCGTCATAGAAAAAAACGACAGTACTCAAAAGCTGTTCACGATGTCAATTTATATCGATAGTGATGCGGTCATAATTGTGCACACCTGACCCGAAGTATAAGTCAGAGACAGGCCAACATTAGCCTTGGTATCGTTCTGCTGTTGGAATTTGAAAAGAGCTTCTTTGATTGCATCTAGTTGATTCTCGGCATATAAACGAGCGCCACCCTTCCACGTTTCGAGTAAGCATACAATCCAATCCGTAAATCACTTTTGTCAACGTACCCATACGTCGGATTGGGGGTACGACTTGAAAGTGAATTTAGTCACAATTCCCTATATATCGTCAACAAATCCCTGAAATCGGCCCTTGCTACGAACTGATAGCGTACAAAATTATTGAACCCTCCCTGCAATTTAAAACCGTTATTGATGAATCTGCATTAAAGTTGACTACTTACTCTCAATCCAAACCAAAGATCTTCGTCCTCTGAAGTCACATTTATGACAGTACCGTTTGGAAGGACGAGTTCAAATCCAGCAACGTTGTCAACCGTCAGTCCATACTGGCTCGACAATAATGAATAACCTAAAACCATATGAGATCCAGCTACCCAAAGATGGAGGACATCCACCTCCACCAAGTGTCGTCCCTGCAACACCGACACCGGGTACCTGCCCCCCTACGACGTTCACTCCAGTCGGTTCAAGTGCCTGATACACTGGATCCCAATTGAGGCCAGCCCCGACATCAACTGTCCCAGAATTGGAATTGACTGTTGTCTCGTTGAGGCGTGTCATCGCAATCTGTACGCCTGTCGTCGAGGAAAATCCCGGGTTCGTGGAGCTTCCTCCACCTTTCACGGCAAATGGCGTTCGGGTTGATCCCAGAATACGTAGCTATAAAAATGGGGGTCGGAAAAAGCTAGTGGGTCGGATGAGGTTACCTTACAATCACGCTCACGTCTTCGGCAGAGCCAGGCTCCACTGAGCAAGCGGATGCCTGGGTACTCGACAGAATAGCGTGTTCAATGTCCAACGAGTACTGAGGCGTAGCTTAATCACACATGAGATTGTCGTATCACAAATGAGAAAAACAACGGGCTCACGAGGGAAAAATACTTGTGAAGCGCCAGAGATAGCTGCTGAGATCTTATTGCAGGTAATCAGGAGGTCAGAGGAATTGTAATTCTCCGAGGGTTCTGGTTGGGCATATGAAAGTAATCCCAGAGAGAAGGCACAAAGTAGATGGGTTGTCAAAGCCATGAGAGATCTGGTGTGCGGTAGAGAAAGGCCTCAATGGATAGGCGGAGCCCTTATCTAGTCCACGAGAAAAATACCAGAAGTGTGGGTCGCACCGCTCGCCAGGTTCCCATATGAAGAAAGTTCGAGCTAAAATTATCCCGGCAAATAAGGCCCTGTATGGATGGGCTGGCAACGCTGACAGACCGGTCTGTCAGCGTTGTCAGCCAACCCGTACAGGGACTAAGGCGCCTATTTCGTCTGTCGAAACTGTTGGCGCTCACCATCAGCGGCATGAAGTTCCAGGTCACAGAATGCCCTAGCACCTTTTCCCAAGTTCGCCCAAAAGCGTTTTGGATGGCATACGGTCATCATGTAAATAATGTCGTAAGAGCACGAAGACGTCGGGAAAACTTCTCCCCAGCTAGGAAATAAATGACCAGATCGAACTCGCCCAGGAGATATCTGGGCCATTCCACGAAGCTTCGACACCGAAGTCGCATTCAGGTCGACCAAGTTTATCATCCTAACACAAAGTCGGGCGAGGATGAGGGCCCTGTGAGGGAGTAGGAATGTGCAAGCCTATCATAGGACTAGAGACAAACCGGCGAACTCCGAGTCAGGAGGATATCGTCATACTTCGGAATGCGATAATACCGATGTGTTTGGAAAGAATAAACCCCGCAGTTAAGTCCGAAGAACTTCC
Source organism: Russula ochroleuca (assembly GCA_015178965.1). Taxonomy (NCBI): domain Eukaryota; kingdom Fungi; phylum Basidiomycota; class Agaricomycetes; order Russulales; family Russulaceae; genus Russula; species Russula ochroleuca. The sequence continues at coordinate 2,224,640 of WHVB01000002.1, forward strand.
AGGGAAGCAGAGAGGTGAATCAGTACTTTCGGCCCCGGCGTGCAATGATACAATTCGAATTTGATGTGGATACAGTATACGGTACCATGACTTAGTATCGAATTCGACGAGTTCCGATGACGCATTTGAACGCGAATCTCACCATTGTGTGATTCTGCAACATCGCAGAGGATAGCAAAGTGAAGACTTTGAAGAGGTTGCTAGAAGAAAAGCCAACGGAAGCAGAGAACGATCAAAGATTCAAAGCAGAAGCGGTCGGATGCAATAGTCGCTATTTCAGCGTTTTGTTTATCGACCAAATAACTCTAACCAAATGAGGCATTTTTTTGATCTCCGATTCTCTGTTCTGTAATCTCTGTAACAGTCTCTGTTCGTACATCGATATCAGCAATTCAGCTGTAAGCCTGTAACGACTAACGAAGGAACAGTCAGAAAGCACACGAGGAATTCACATGTCCAGACCCCAGACACCCTCTTCCAAAAAGGGCTGGCTTCTCATCTGATTTCTACAGCGACTTCCAAAACTATGTCCTTCACATAGGCTGAGGTTGAATAGTGCACTTAAATTATCGTATTAATTAAAAGAGGAAATTACATAATATTTACAGTACCACTTTCGATTGCGCGTCGCGTCTCAGATAACTGCAAATATTGCCAAACAACTAATATTCAGACAATTTAGTTTCGGAAGTCGCTGTAAGAAGAAATATGCATCCTTCAAACCATCCATTCTCTCGCGGCTCCATTGTGCGCATCCGGCATCTATCGATCTATCACTTATCTATCACTTATTGTGAGCGAACGCTCACCGCTCACCGCTCAACCTTATTTGTAGCATATCAAGTCAAGTAATCCCCTCGAACACCCGGTGTTAGACCACATTATTTTGAAGAGGAATATGGTGGAGTCTTTTTCGTGTGATCGATCGAGTCTCGAGAATCCTTCATTAGCTTTGGCTGCCAAGACGTCCAATCCTTTGCGGAGTCAGTAAAGTTCACTTGGGGATTGCATAGGAGGAACCCTTCAAGAGCATTTTTAAAGGTATGTAATTTGTGATATCCGTCTAGAGTGACCCATCGTTGCTTCTCCTTTAGAAGAGCTGTTCCCGGGCCCGTCAGTACAAATTGATGATGGTGCGCTTTCTGGTGTTCCTTTTCAACCCTTTACATGTACGGATAACGCTGCTCAGGGTTATTGAAGGAGCATTTCATGTCCACTTTCCTTGAGTCCACGATCAATTCGGCATCGAGCGGCCGATTAAAATCCGCTCGCTAGATGCGGCCGGGTCTTGCTCGACGCTCCCTCGAGAGGACGGGGGGGGGGCTTGTGCAGAATAAGCTCAAGCTGAAGGTGAGTCTAGTGCCATGATATCATGCACCTGTCAGTATCTGCCGACACACTAGCCCAATCTTCACATTGCAGGACACCCGCATGGCATGCGATATTCATTATGCCCTCCTTTGCCCTGGAACTTCATGCCGCTGTAGTGATGTGCCACGCGTTCAAGCTCGGCACCGGCACTTGGCAGACAGACGTGCCGTACTTCTCGACGCTCAACTGATCAATCCATCACTCATGTCCTCGACCGTCATTCAAATGGTGATGCCGTCACTTCGCCACCAACTTCGCCCACATATTGCTACCGCTGCCGCGGCGCACACGCAAGCCGCGGCATCGGCGGTCGTCAGCGGCAGAGTCAGCGACAGCAGCACCCTCAGAGCGGTATCCCCAGGCGTCCAGATACAGATACAGACGACGTCTGCTGAGTCACGCGACGGGGACGTAGAACCGAACCCCGCTCAACCGGAATAGTATACTTGGTTCACCGCTTTACCATTCTTCCGACGGCGCTACTGCGGAAACTTTGACCACCTAGTCGGGCCTTTTTCGTACTGTACTTGTCATCTACGGACATAACTGCACCCATTATGTCGACTGTCTCCCCTGTGACTCTGGATGAGTGCCGCGGGGCTATCAAGAGGGGCAGGGATGTTGTCCCACTGCTCCTCCGGGCTCTGCATAAGGGTCGGGACGTTGTGCAGAGGTGACGTCTTTGCCGGGCTTCAAATCGCGCATAAGGGTGTCTGCCCTTACCCTCCGCGCACACCTAGGCCCTACACTGTCTACACAAACATACGCACAGGCGGGAGGCAGGACACCTGCCGTCCTCTCTGCCCTCTTTCCTCTTAGTGCGGACAAGTGCTGACTGGCCACAAGTATAGGTGGTGCACAGGAAGCTCGTGTGGTGAAACATGCACTTACACGTGCTCTGGGCCCTACCCGTCGTCACTTTCCTTGAAGTTTGCTCACGGCCTCAGCTGCCTCCAGACACATGGACGCTGAACAAATGCAGAGTTAGGGCTATGTGATTGCTGCGCAGATGGCTTCCCTGCAAGATCTCAAGACCCACGTGATGACTCGTCGACTGCAGCGACCAGCACACTCTCTTCAAGCAGTTATGTCTAGCTCATCACCGACGCCCTCTGTCGTCTCGGCGTCTCGGCATTGCCGCCACCTAGGGCGCCGCCCCGCTCCTCCTCAAAGAGCGACGACAGACACTCCTGGATGGCAACAAAACCGCTCCCCGAAAACTTGCCCGAAAAACACAAGCACACCAGACAACATCCCCCACCTCCGGACTTACACCCGCGCCGCCCAAGTATACATCCACGCTTCCGTCCACTCCTCCTGTTTCATCATAACTAACTGCCTGTTGATCCCGAAATCCGTATGATGTTACGTTTTAACCTATCGATCCTCATTCATGCCGTGTATGCGTAATCCCGGCCATTTTGGCAAGCTAACTAGGTAAACCCCAGTATGATTGGGGTTTTTTCTCGGTTACGTGCATCATACTCGATTCCTCCTCATTCTAATTTTAAGGTAAGGTGCCCCAGAAAGCCTATGTACTGGCCACGCTCCGCTCAGCCCACCCGAAGCGTTTCATTGGTCATTAATCCCGATATAGAGGAAACGGTCTGGGAGGAACCTCCTCAATTAATATCTTCTTCTTCCGCCTCCTTCCTGCCACAGATATGAATGGTTCGTCATCGGCTAAAGTAACAACAAGGGTAATATACTTATCGCTCGTTGTGAAGCATTTGAGAAGCTAGGGAATAAGGGTTGGAACTGGGAGACATAAAAGGGGTATTACACCAAGGTGGAGAAATTTCTCATCCCTGAGATAAAGGATGACGCGATAATGCGGTGAGATTCGTGCGGGAACACGGACTCGAAGGTACGTCGCACTCACTACATATTCACATGTCGACCAACTTCTCTTAGGTCCTCTGGAGGTACATGCCGCATTATCGTCCGGGTACGAAAAGCCTTTAGTCGAGGCTCTTCAGAAGTTTGTAGCGGAACCGGTACAGACGGCGGTACTGTACCTCTCCACACTCACGTAAACTTGTCACTGACAATACATTGGTTCGTTAGAGACGTAAGCTGAATGGCTTAGAAGGAATTACTTCATCTCATACCTCGCAGACTACAGGAACATGGTCGACCCCCCTGAGGCTTAGGATTAGTCCCAGGACGCAGAAGCGATTTTACTCCGCAAATGTCGGCAGGATCTGCTCAGTAGTTTCTCATGACGAGTTCAGTCCCTTATCGAAGATGTATTATGAACCGCATGCTTCTCGAAGCAATCTTACTGTCCTGACCTCTGCTCATGTCACGAGGACCTCGCCGTCAAACGTTGCCAGCGGAGAAGCGACGGCTGAGTGCGTCAGCGTTCATTTACGAGGGCAACGATTACCGGGCGTTTGTTAAAAAATATGTTATCTTGTCTGCCGGGTATGCAAGTTGTTCACCTCGATGTATGGGTAAGACCCTGACTTGCATATGACTATTTTAGAGCAATCATGTCACCTCAGGTAACCATGCGAGTTCCGTTATTGCTCACTACGCCAGACTGGTACGCCTCATATAAGCGTAGCTCCTAGAGCTCTCGGGAATTGGTGACCCAAACGTGTTGCAGTAAAGGCGTACGCTATCACCATCGACTTCGTCGGTGAACTCGTCATACATGAAAAAGAGAGCCATTAGATCACAAGCTGCTCGAACACCATCTAGTGATTGTCAATAAGGCTAGATCCAATAGATGTAGACAGATCGACCCTTATCGAGAAGCAGATATACAAGAGAGCTAAGGAGCGCTATTGTCCGTCAATTAGTAGTCTAAAGTAAAATACGAAAACAAAGAGCAACTGACAGAAATTACAAAAGATCAAAGGATCTCTGTGACTTCTCGTCGACGGCCTGGAAGCCCTCAACCACGCGTCGGATTCTGGCTTGACCTCTGTGAAGTGCCCGCTGAGCTTTCTCGAAAAAGGTCACTGAGGGAGGGGGTCAGGCAGATAAAATTGTGGAAGGCTTGACATTCTGGATCAGATGAAAGAGAGGGACAAGAGGTTGATGAGACTGATTAGTCTGATTTGCGTCCAAGGTCAATGTAGGGCTCTTTTATACCGCTGTCCAAGACCAAAGTACAGCCTTTACAGCTAGAGGCCTCACATGGGACCATTGAAACAGCACCCACCATGTTTTCGCTGGCCACCTCTGCCGGTGTGGAATCTGTGGATACGACAGTCAGGAAAGTGCCAGCATTGGGGGTGGCGCTCGTGGACTTGTCGTGGAGTACTCGAGAACTGCACAGTTAGTCAACCCGGAGCGCCAGGGCTGGTAAATTCGCTTTTGTCACAACTGAAGGACCGAAGGTAGACTTAAGATCCAGATTCTGGAGAGAGCTGCGGTCTGACACTAGTGGATTTGGGTTAGGGTTGAACGTTACACACATCCACGTGACCATGTCAGCGGACGGTCACCACACTGCGGCCACAGGTCAGGTCACCCACCGCTTGACCCATCGAGTTAACGTCAACAGGCAATATGGTAAAGTCTTCTCGCGTGATCGGATCGAGAATTTTTGCGAGAATTCTTCGTTTGCTTTGGTTGTCAAGACGTTCGATCCTTTGCGGAGTCAGCAAAGTTCGTATTTCATAACAGGTATCCTTCAAGAGCATTTTTTAAAGGCATGTATCTGGTAATATCAGTCCAGAGTGACCCATTGTTGTTTCTCCTTTAGAAGACCTGTTTCTGCCAGTGGGTCCATTGGTACAAGTGATGAGGACATCAGTAGTGCACTGGTGTTCCTGTTCAGCCCTTTTCATGCATGGATAACGCCGCTTAGGGTCCTTGAAGGAGCATTTCGGAGACGGGCATTCAGTACTTTCAGTGCCGAGCGGCGAGCAGGGGAGCAGAGGCAAGGTCCCACTCTGTATAGCACGATTGGGAACCACAGGCACAGGCACGTTATTCGAAGACATCATCAGAACCACCGTCCGTCCCCCATCTGTGTTTTCTCTCCTGTATAGCCTCTCGCTCAACCTCACTATGCAGCCAAGCAACCGAAAACATTCTGTCTTTCTCGGCGTCTCCTGGAACTTGCCACCTCACTTTTTCTACTATCATTACCCCAATCGCGCGGCATTTGCCTGGTGAAGGATTTCATTTTACAAACGTGGTCGGCGCGCACAGCGTCGGCGCGTATCTACCTTCCACTAATTACAGTACCAAGCGCGGCGCGGATATGTCAGCCCAGAACAAGGATGGGTCAACTCCATTACGTCTGGCGACAATATATGAACAAATGGAAGTCCCTCGCATGCTTATCGAGCGCGGCGTAGATGTGCCAGCGCAGACCAAGTATGGGTCGACTCCATTACATTGGGCGTCGCGAGTGGAAATTGCTGGCTTGCTTATCGCGCGTGGCTCGGATGTGACACCCCAGAACGAAGACAGGGAGACTCCATTACGTCTTGGGAAATGAAACCCCCCAAATTTGCCCGCCACGGGACATCCCATTACTTTAGCAGCCAGGGGCCAGGGACCAGGGACTATAGTACCGGTGTGATATACTCTATGCGCCTGTTTTTATTCATCCGATGAAATGGAGTGGGCCCCGTAAAACCGTCGGAAGAAAGTCTCCGAGAGGTGAGAGGCGGTATACGAACAAATTTGCGGGACCACCTAAAGCATAGCAAACCAGTACCAGATAAGACTCATACTCCCAATGCCGTACCCTACATGTGTCCAACATAGGATGGCGCAATGCTTCAACCGGTTAAAGTGGGTAGCGGTATCGGAGAGTACAATATAGAGTTACCGGAATGTTGAAGCTTCGTTGAAGCGCTGAAGAATTCTCGTTCAGATCTTGAGACTCAGCGTGGGAGGACTGGAGCTCTGAAACGAAATCTGTTACAACGACGAAGCCGACGGTGTCCCTCCTGTGAGTCCTGACATGCTTTCTGGCATTCTATTTGGGTTTCTGCATATATTGGTAAGTTCTGCAGCCAAGTCTGAGATGTTGATCAGGGTTTATCGCCGTGAGAAATAGGTACCACTGGCAGCGTGCAGTGACTGGCTGTAGTTTTATGGCGTGTACCGCGGAGATGATACGGAGACGTACGACCGAAAGGAAGAGGTGTCAACCCCATGTAAATCTCAATGGACCCCTAGAAATATCGAATTCCTCGGCGCTATGCACAGTTTTGTGTGGGTAGGCTGAAACCGGCTAGCTCCGAGTAGCTTGTCGTTGCACGTCAATTTGACTTTACTGTATAGCATACTTGATCCGTCATAAATCCGAGCCTAGAGATCAGATAACAGGTACAGTACGGAAATCCCTACAGTCAAGGTGCTTCACTGATCTATCAAGACTTTAGGGCATTTCAGCGCTGGGCTGAGCCATCATCGGCGTCACATCTGACCTCTTCACCTTTGGAAGCAAGGTCACAAGTCTGTGCTTCTGAACCTCCGGCCCTTTGGTCCCAAAGTATCTCTCCGTCTCGAGCGACCAACAGTCTATCCCGCGAATCCAATACCCCAGTCTCTCCACAAATGCCTCCACATCAGAGTCGACCGTACGACCCCAGGAAGGTACCGTGCGGCGCTGTGCCTGGAACCTGGCCAAGACCTGTCCGTGGTATTCCCCAAGCCAGGCGAGCGCGCCATCTAGGTCCACTCCCTTTTCGTTCATGACAACGGTAACGATGTTGTGTCCGTCGTGACCCGAAGCCTGCTCTATATTGTACGAATACATGTCCTATAGTAGTTGGAGTCAGATATATGTGCTCGCGGAAGCCTGGAAAAATATCACCAACATTTGTAAGAACGAGTGACTCTGCAGCCAAACTGCAGAGGGACACCAAGGCGGGGTGTGCCATGGCCTCGTCGGGGATGTTCAGACCGGCCTCAACGGCCACGAATGACGGATATCCACCGGCCGTGAGCCGCGTAAGCTGTAGGTAATCTTCGATGCCTCGGATGCGTCCCCTTGTACGATCGGAAGCCTCGTCGATTACTGCAAAGACATATTCGGAGAACGAGGAGATGAAGCGCGTCTGCGCCGCAGGACTTGAAACCTTGATCGCACGCAGCCAAAACCTATCAAAGTCACGATCATCATAAATGCATGCTATGTTCACCAGGACACAAACGTACTGTCGTGCAATCTCACCAAGCTGTGGCTCCCCTTGAGGGCGCTCCTTGTGAGGGTTTCGGATAGCATCCATAACCATCTCGGCGTAAAGGCGTGCGCCATCACCATCGACTTTGTCGGTGAACTCGTCGTACATGAAAAAGAGAGCCATTAAATCACAAGCTACTCGAACACCATCTAGTGATTGTCAGTACTAGGGCTCGGTCGTAGTGGGCGGTAGACAGACAGACCCTTATCGAGAAGCGGATAGACAAGAGAGCCGAGGAGCGCTATAACCCCTCAATTAGTAGTCTGAAATAAAATACGAAAACAAAGAGCAACTGACAGAAATTGCAAAGATCGAAAGATCTCTGTGACTTGGCGTCGAGGGCCTGGAAGCTCCTCAACCACGCGTCTGCTTCTGGCTTGACCTCTGCGAAGTGCTCGCTCAGCTTTCTCGGCCAGGGCCACTGAGCGAGAGGGTCAGGGAGATGATATTGCGGAAGGCTCGACATTTTTGTATCAGATGAAAGAGAGGGATTAGAAGGTTGACGAGACTGATGAGTGTCCAAGGTCATGTTGGGCTCTTTATACCGGTGCCCAGGACAAAGTACAGCCTTTCCAGCCAGGGTCCTCATACGGAATCATTGGAGGAAAATGCCGGCAGGGGTACTGTAGCAGTGTAGTGAACGTGGAGTACCCGAGTACTTCGTTTAACCACCGTGACAAAGAGTCAATATTCGGATTCGGGACAAAGCATTCTATGATACAATCCGATCCGACTCAATTCCGAAGATTCCGCCAATCAGGGCTTCAGGACAAGCGGAGTGACAAGGTGAAACGCTTGACGGGAAGTGCACAAGCACATCCCGGGCGCTTACATCATGGGCGCTTTCCTATATCTGCGGTAAACTGACAGGCTCTCATTACCGTACTGTACAGTACAGTAGCGCTGGCAGCCTCAGCAAGTTTCCGCAAGTTTCCGGTTACTCACGGCACGGATATTGCCGTGAGGTTGCACCTGGAACTGAACGGAAAGTTTTCTTATCGACCCAACAGTTTCACCTTTGGATCAACTCGAAGCCTGTACTGCGTTCGCCGTCGATGAGTTAATCCAGTGTTAATCCCCTTCCAACCTTGCTTCCAACGATGCCGGGCCCGACTCCCGGCCCGAGAGTATCCGACTCCCGGGCCCGAGTAACGCGATGCTCTAGTAAGTAAGACTCGGAACTCTTGTCGGAACTGCAGGATATTCTCTGGCCCCGATCCTGGGTGAGCCCTTCTATGCACGATATACGTGAATTACTTGAAAACACACTGTAGAAAATGTAATTGGGCTCAGGCTGTACAGTCGATACCACTGGCACGCGGCCGCTTGCCCGTCCAATTGAGTTCATGTGGGTAAGACATGACATGGACATTAACACAGACAAACTTGTAGACGAGCGCGTGCATATCCGACAGAATACGTTGTCCTGTACTGTATCCTGAAACATTGAGCAGTGAAAGCGTTATTTTGCGAGCGCCGCGCGCTCTTGTGTATGCTTCGAAATCATAACATCCCAAATGAACAACTTATGCGGTGCGGCTTTTATACGCAAGGCCACCTACTGTCACCGAGTCTGGGTTATAATTACATCAAACCAGATGTGATGCATCTTTTTGGTACAAAACCGGCGGACATTGTGATAACAAGATAAATAAATAGACAACCTGTTTAACTCATTCTGCCGGGGCATCAGAAGCAATAAGCTCTTCTGCCCTTCTATCCCTTGGGATGATGGAGCAGGTAAAAGGGTACGGAGCGCTGAGACGAGAAGGTCATCGGTCAGCTCTCCGAGTCTCCTGCTCCACCAGCGAAATACGATGACCGTACCATATGCCGTGGCCTCTGAATGGGTACATATCAGGCCCTCCATCAGTGCCATGGCCCTTCTTGATGTTGAAAACCGAGAGCAGAGAAGCAATGGCAATAAACATAGTAGCATCGGCCAAGTGTCTCCCAGGGCAGATCCGTTTTCCAAACCCAAATGATGATGCCAATACGGGATCCTCACGCACGGTTCCATTTTGGTTAATGAACCGTTCTGGTTTGAAGACATCCGGTTCTGGGTACTTGACCGGGTCATGAAGGATCGCCCTAGTACAAAAGGTTGAAGCTCGGTTGAAACGAATACGGCAGATATCGCACCATGTGTTCGAAATCACCACCGTACCTAAGAATACAGATTAGCCAAACAGCGAAACAGATTTGTACGCTGAGAATACCAACCCTTCGGGATGAAGAGACCCTCGTACACGTCATCTTCTGTCGATGCGTGGGGAAAACCTGTGGATCGTCATACCTCTGTGTGGGTGAGATGAGTGCTTGGTAGCAACTCACCAATGGGAGCGACAGGCTTCCACCTGAAAACCTCCTTGCATATTGCATCGACAAATGGCAACCTTGGACGATCTTCAAACGTCGGGAGTCGCTCTCTCCTAGTAACGGCATCGAGTTCCTCCTGAGCCATTGTCTGGATTTCTGGACGAAGCAAAGTCGCAACAATGAACGTGATCATGGAAGATGCTGTCGGAAATCGAGAACTTGTCTGAGCTAGCACATTCTCAAAAAGCTTCTGAGTCGCGTACTGTGTCAGTCCCGGCTATTAAGGGTCGGGAGTGCCTGAGCTCTATCAACCATGTCTCAGGAATCGATATATCACTGACCTGAATATACCGACCCCAGAACCCTGGCAATCACTTGCTCTGCCTTTTCGCGTTCCGGCTTGTCGAGTTGATCTGTCTCTTGCAAATTCTCGAGCGCAATTGACGGTTGAGCAGTGCCGTTCAGCTAGCAAAGAGTGAACTTATCAAACATCATTGAATGCCAAAATATGTACTATAGATTCTCTGACAAATTCCATTGGCCCATGCAAGACCTCCTGTCCTAGATCGTAGCCATAGCGGGCGAGCGGCTTGTAGCTTAACCATCGAAGCCATTCAGGGACGTATCGCACTAGTGTGAATGAGCGTCGAACTTGTCCTGTACCAAGCGGAAGAGAGCACTTACAGAAAGGAATATCATTGACGAGCAGACTACCTGGGAGGCTTATTTCACTTGCCAGTCTTAAATAAGTTCTGGAAGCCTCGACTTTCCGTTCATTGGGCTCCTTGACTTCATAACCATACCCCATAGATAAGATTAGGGCTCCTGTCAAGCTGGACAGTTGGAACCCGTTTTAGAAATGCGTCTGCGCCATAGGGATGCTACGAACTGATTGAGGTGAGCCACAAAGTCATCCGGGTTCGCCAACATCTGAGTGAGGAGAGCATGCGCTTTCGTTTCCAGCAGAGGACGATGCGCCACTATGGCCGCTGGTCGAAGGCCACGATCGACTCGGATCGAGTAGCTTACGTGACAGACGCCAAGATTCGGTGTATTTTGAAAATGCCACATTCCATTCCCACTTCATCCTAGACGTTATCAGACGTCATGCATGAATTCTCAGCCCGAGAACACATACATCTCGAGAATAGGAATCACAGGACGATCGGAGTAGATATCACCGCGTTTTTCGAGGAGATCTTTGTTTGCCTTGAGAGAATTTAATACGACGATGACTTTACCGAAGACATGGAAAGAGAAAACATCGCCTGTCATCGCTTCTGTCAGGAGTCCTTTTTATCACAAAATAGATCACACCGTGCTTCTTCGAAAGCCGAATAAATGAGAGCCAAGAGAACTCCTTTGGGATATCAAAGAGATTGCCGATTAATGGGAGCGGTCGTGGACCTGGAGGATACGGGAGCCCCCGTCTCCTTTGATGGTCACGAATGGCCAAGAATGCAACAAGAGATGACACGAGGAAAAGAACACTAAGAGTCGACATCAGGGAAATCACAGGCATGATAAAAGTGCGAGTTGATTTGAAAGGGTTGATAGCGGGTCAGGGCGGTGGGGAAATGGGATTATGGTATAGTACTACTTGCTCGTCAGCCTGATGGCAGTATTATACTAGTAGGCGATGCCAAATAAATGGAGTTAACGAGATTGAGATACAACTTGACGAATACAGCTTCCATGTATGATCAGCTCAGATAACCCTCTTACAGCGATATGTCACTTGGACTCTAGACATGGCGGGGCAGGTGCAGGATAGTCATATGGTCAAAAGAAGCCGCTATATTGTGCATTACGTTGATTCCGCACCGCTGCGGACGCTTGTGTGGACGAATGTTGATAAGCCAATGGCGATCAGGGGGCGGCGCAGGTACTCTCAGATAACAAGGTCCGAGGCGTTGGAGATAGTCACGAAGGGGGGTACAGATGAAGATACAGATGAACAAATGAGAGAATTCCCTCTCAGAATTCAGAAATGTAAACAGACGAACGAATTGGAACGGCCACAAAAACTTCACATCTTAGTAATGTGACTGGGTCACGTGTGCGTCCGTTAGAGGGCCGTAATAATGCCAAAATAGCAAGAAATTAGGACAAGACACTTGAACAGACATAGTAAACCACATAAGAGTCCACAAACTGCAAAAATGCGTTGAACCTTCTAGTGCGTTATCAACGCACTCAGGAGAAGTCACGGGTGCGAATGACTGGCGTTGACCCATGCGTTGACGGCCTGGCCGCTTATCACGGAGTCATGTAGTCATGGACATATGGGGATACAGATGAACAAATACACGAGTGATGATGTATGCGTCATTGCGTCGCGTTGCCGAGAAGTGTACTGCTAGACAAATGCGCTCGTACATACAGTAATACGAGTGTGTGGTGGCATGATTGGACACGCCAAGGCGCATCGGCGCCGCGCGCGCGAATGTCAGCGTTATGACGACATCACGTGCTGGCTCATGTGTCTTTCGGAGTGAACCGGTCTGGAACGGAATGACCGTCATCCTAAGACCGTATGATTCGGTATGAAAGCCTAGTAGATAGATATCTAGCAGGCTAACAGCTGAGAGATACGCCATCAGATACTATGTCAACAGAGCCTTGAACAGAGCACTGGCAGTCATTGGCAGATGTCCATTCATTCTGAATCCGGTAATCTACCGCGTGTCCATAAAATTCCTTAGTTTCGGTCCTGGATGAGCCCCTCTGAACTAGATATGTTTACCCGGTAACCTGGGTAAGTCGCTTTCTATACATACGTCCCCCCGGTATTCAGTTAGAATAGGAGTCGACTTCGTTCGTTCACGTCTTCCAAACTTGCTCCAAACGTCAAACTTTGCTTTCCAGTCTTTTTTTTTTTTTTCCAGACCACATGTAAGCTCTCTTGAATCCACAATGTCAAATGGTAAACGAGTCCGCGTACAAACCTGAACGTCCTGCACACTAATGGTATCTTCGTGGCGAAAAAAAGCTGTGTGAAAATGACATTACTGTACAGTAAAAAAGGTCCAAGAGAGCCCCATAGAATCATGGCACCTCGATCCGTCGATCCGTCGCTATTTTCGTGGCACCCTAGTATACATCAAACCAGATAATCATGCAGTTTTTGTAGTATTTCGTACAAAGCTGAGGAGCGTTATATGCATCTTTGATAATATGATAAATAGATAACCTGTTTAGCTCATTGTTCCGGTGCGTTGGCAGTGATAAGCTCTTGTGCCCTTCTATCCCTTGGAGTGATGGAGCAGGTGAAAGGACACGGAGCGCTAAACAGTAGTCACTGCATATCAGCTCTCCGAGTCTCCGCACCACCAATGAAACGTGATGACCGTACTTTACGCCGTGGCCTGTGTATGGGTACATATCGGGCCTACCATTAACGCTGTTGCCCTTCTTGATATTGAAAACAGAGAGTAAAGAAGAAATGGCAATAAACATAGTAGCATCGGCCAAGTGTCTCCCAGGGCAGATCCGCCTTCCAAATCCAAATGATGATGCCAATACGGGATCCTCACGCAAGGTCCCATTTGGGTTGATGAACCGTTCTGGTTTGAAGACATCCGGTTCTGGGTACATGACCGGGTCATGAAGGATCGCCCTACAAAAGATTGAAGCCAAGTAAAAAGCAAATACGGCAGATATCGCACCATATGTTCGAAATCACGAACGCGCCTGAAATTCAGATTAGCCAAACGGCGAAACAGATTCGTACGCTGAGAATACCAACCCTTGGGGATAAAGAAGCCTTTATAGACGTCATCTTCTGTCGATGCGTGGGGAAAACCTGTGGATCGTCGTCATACCTCCGTGAGACGAGTGTGTGGTAGTAAACTCACCAAGGGGAGTGACCGGCCTCCACCTTGAAACCTCCTTGCATATTGCATCAACAAATGGTAACCTTGGACGATCCTCAAAGTTCGGAAGTCGCTCTCTCCCGATAACGGCATCAAGTTCCTTCTGAGCAATTGTCTGAATTTCTGGACGGAGTAAAATCGCTACAATGAACGACATTATGGAAGACGCCGTCTGAAAAGGACTCGTCTTAGCCAGCATATTATCAAATGACTTCTTGGCCGCGTACTGTATCGGTCCCGGCTAAAGGTCGAGTGAGCCTAAGCCCTATCAAACACATCTCAGGAATCGATATATCACGGACCTGAATATACCGACCCCAGAGCTCTGGTAATCACTTCCTCTGCCTTTTCGCGTTCCGGCTCGTCAAGTTGATCCGTCTCTTGCAGATTCTCGAGAGCAATTGACGGTTGAGCAGTGCCATTCAGCTAGCAAAGAGTGAGCTTTCAAACATCATTGAACGTCAATACTCACTATAGTTCCTCTGACAAATTCCATCGGCCCATGCAAGACCTCTTGCCCTAGATCGTAGCCATATCGGGCGAGCGGCTTGTAGCTCAGCCATGAAAGCCATTCAGGGATGTATCTCACTAATGTGAATATTGAATAAGCGTCGAACTTGTCGTATACTAAGCGGAGGAGAATACTCACAGAAAGGAAGTTCATTGACGAGCAAACTACCTGGGGCACCTATTTTACTTACAAGTTGTAAAAGGTTTTTAGAAGCGTCGACTTTCCGATCGTTAGGGTCCCTGACTTCGTAACCATATGCCATCGATAGGATTAGGGATCCTGTCAGGCTGGACAGGTGGAACTATCCTTAGAAAAAGCGATGGCACCGGAGGAATGCTACGAACTGATTGAGGTGAGCCTCAAAGTCATCCGGGTTCGCTAACATCTGACTGAGGAGAGCATGTGCCTTCGTTTCCAGCAGAGGACGATACGCTGCCATGGCCGCTGGTCGAAAGCCACGGTCGAGCAGCTTGCGTGACAGACGCAAAGACTCGGTGTAATTTGACATTGCCACGTTCCATTGGAACTTCATCCTAGACTTTATCAGACGTTACGCGTGAATGATCGGCTCGAGAACACATACATTTCGAAAATAGGAAACACAGGACGGTTACAGTATATATCACCACGTCTTTCGAGGAGATCTTTGTTTGCCTTGAGAGAATTTAATACGACGATAACTTTACCGAAGACATGGAAGGATAAGACGTCCCCTTTCATCGTTTCTGTCAGGAGTCCTTTTACCGCAAAATAGATCTTACCATGCTTCTTCGAGAACTGAAGATATGAGAGCCAGGAGAACGTTTTTGGGATATCAAAGAGATTGCCTATTAAAGGGAGCGGTCGTGGGCCGGGAGGGTACGGGAGCCCCCGTCTCCTTTGATAGTCACGAATGGCCAAGAATGCAGCGAAAGAAGACACGATAACAAGAATATCAAGAGTTGATGTCAGGGAAACCACTGGCATGATAACGGCGCGGTTCGTGCAAGATAACTTGAAAGAGGTCGCGGCAGGTCGAGGCGGTGGGGAAATGGGAATATGGTATAGTACTACTTCGTCATAGACTCGTAGTTTTATGGGCATTGCATTTAGAGTGGTCGGAGACTAAATATAGTTTAATATAGTAGTTTATGATGAGCTACCGCCGCCGGTCAGATCATAGGACCGCACTATGACCCGTTCGGGGTTACCCCATTCAGTTGGCATTTAGTCTTGCCTACTAGATCTGGGGGTTCCTCCTTTTTCGTCCGTCTGTGGTACGCCACTTGACAGCTTGACCAGTTTGACACTGACGGTCCTTTTCCCCAGCGTCTTCCATTCAAAGTATAGCCTCCGATCGAAATAACGAAAATTTGGGTTGGATATGAGGCCATCATGAGGCCGGGCCCATAAGGCGTTGACACGTTGTCATTAACTTATTTCTCGTCAACGCGACGCAATGACGCATACACGAGTAATGATGTATGCGTTATTGCGTCGCGTTGCCGAAAAGTGTACTGCTAGACAAATGCGCTCGTACTTAGTGTGATTGTATGTACCACGTATGCCAAGGCGCATCATCAGGTGCATCATGCCGCGCATGCCGAAATAAATAACGTCTGAATCCGGTAATCTACCGCGCGTCCCAGCTCCGATCCTGGAATCCTGGATGTGCCCGAAGCTAAACTAAATAGATTTACCTGGTAACTTGGGTAACCAGGTTACAGTAACTCGCTTTCGTCCTCCCGGTCACGGTAATAGGAGTCGACTTCGTTCGTTCACGTCTTCCAAACGTCAAAGTTTGCTTTCCAAACTACATGTATCTCTTGAATCCACAATGTCAAATGGTAAACGAGTCCGCGTACACTGGCAGACCCGAACGTCCTGCACCCTGATGGTATCCGTGGAAAATAGCCGCGTGAAAATGACATTACTGTACAGTAACAAAGGCCCATGGTGTCATGGCACCTCGATCGGTCGGATCCGTCGCTACACCCTAGTGTACACCAAACTAGATAATCATGTAGCTGTTCGTACAAAGCTGAGGAGCTTCATATGCATCTTTGATAACATGGTAAATAAATAACTTGTTTAGCTCATTGTTCTGGGACATTGGCGGTGATAAGCTCTTCTGCCCTTCTATCCCTTGGGATGATGGAGCAGGTGAAAGGGCACGGAGCGCTAAATGGCAGTCACGGCCAGTCAGCACTCCGAGTCTCCCGCACCACCAGCGAAACGCGATAATCGCACCTTAAGCCCTTGCCTGTGAACGGGTACATATCGGGCCCTCCATTGGTGCCGTTGCCCTTCTTCATGACGTTGAAAACCGAGAGCAAAGAAGCAATGGCAATAAACATAGTTGCATCAGCCAAGTGTCTCCCAGGGCAGACCCGTTTTCCAAATCCAAATGATGATGCCAATACGGGATCCTCACGCAAGGTCCCATTTGGGTTGATGAACCGTTCTGGTTTGAAGACATCCGGTTCTGGGTACATGACTGGGTCATGAAAGATCGCCCTAGTATAGAAGTTGAAGCCCGGTAGAAAAGAATACGGCAGATATCGCACCATACGTTCGAAATCACCACCGCACCTGAAAATACCGATTAACCTAAAACAGCGAAACAGATTTATACGCTGAGAATACCAACCCTTGGGGATGAAGAAGCCCTTATAGACGTCATCTTCAGTTGTTGCGTGGGGAAAACCTGTGGATCGTCATAGTTCTGTGCGTGTGATATGAGTGCTTGGTAGTAACTCACCAAGGGGTGTGACGGGCCTCCACCTGAAAACCTCCTTGCATATTGCATCGACAAATGGTAACCTTGGACGATCTTCAAACCTCGGTAGTCGCTCTCTCCCAGTAACGGCATCGAGTTCCCCCTGAGCCATTGTCTGTATTTCTGGACGAAGTAAAGTCGCCACAATAAACACCATTATGGAAGATGCCGTCTGAAAAGGACTTGTCTGAGCTAGCACCCCAAATATCTTCTTGGCCGCGTACTGTGTCAGTCCCGCCTAAGGGTCGGGAGAGCCTGAGCTCTATCACCCATATCTCGAGAATCGATGTATCACTGACCTGAATATACCGACCCCAGAGCTGTGGCAATCACTTGCTCTGCCTTTTCGCGTTCTGGTTCCTCGAGTTGTTCCGTCTCTTGCAGATTCTCGAGAGCAATTGACGGTTGAGCAGTGCCATTCAGCTAACAAAGAGTGAGCTTTCAAACATCCTTCAATGATCCTTGAACGTCAAAATACTCACGATATTTTCTCTGACAAATTCCATCGGCCCATGCAAGACCTCCAGTCCTATATTGTAGCCATAGCGAACGAGGGGCTTGTAGTTCAACCATGGAAACCAGTCAGGGATGTATCTTACAACGTATCGTACTGTGAAATTATGAATGAGTGTCGAGCTAGTCCAATACCAAACTGAAGAGAATACTCACGATAAGGAAGATCATTGACGAGCAAAGTGCCTGGGAGGCTTGTTTCGCCTGTAATTTGTAAAAAGGCTTTAGAAGCCTGGACTTTCCGATCGTTGGGTTCCTTGACTTCGTAACCATACGCCATGGCTAAGATTAGGGATCCTGTTAGGCTGGACAGGCGGAACAATGTTTTGGAAAAAGCGACGACATTGGAGGAATGCTACGAACTGATTGAGGTGGGTCTCAAACTCATCTAGTTTCGCCAACATCTGAGAGAGGAGAATGTGCGCCTTCTGTTGTAGCAGAGGACGATACGCCGCTATGGCCGCTGGTCGAAGGCCACGGTCGAGGAGCTTGCGTGACAGACGCCACGATTCGGTGTATTTTGAAAATGCCACATTCCATTGCCAATTCATCCTAGAACTTTATTAGACGTCATGCGGGAATGCTCAGCTCGAGAACGCACATCTCGAAGATAGGGATCACAGGACGATCCGAGTAGATCTCACCACGTCTTTCAAGGAGATCTTTGTTTGCCTTGTAAGAATTTAATACGACGATGGCTTGACCAAAGACATGGAAAGATATGACATCGCCTGCCATCGCTTCTGTCAGGAGCCCTTTTACCACAAAATAGATCATACCATGCTTCTTCGAGAACCGAAGATATGCGAGCCAGGAGAACTCCTTCGGGATATCAAAGAGATTGCCGATTAATGGGAGCGGTCGTGGGCCAGGAGGGTAGGGGAGCCCCCGTCTCCTTTGATAGTCGCGAAAGGCAAATAATGCAGCAAGTGAAGACACAAGAACAAGAATATACAGAGTTGACGTCAGGGAAACTACTGGCATGACAACGGCGCGGGTTACCTTGAAAGGGCGGGGAAATGGAATCGGCGTACAGTAGTACAGAGTACTACATGCTTATTGTAGTTTTATAGGCAATGCCGGATCATGGTGCTAGTCGTGATTTGGTTGACAGTTGACACGCGGGAGCCTTGGCGGAAGCACTCAGGCACGCGCTTGAGTAACTTAAACCAAAGCAATGACCTACAGTAAGAGCCTAGTAAGAAGCCGTTGCCGCCGTTCACGGTCTGGCCGCTGCAATTTGCAAAAACACTTTGTCTTCCATTCCAGTAAGTGCGTCATCGACGCAGTCAAAGAGTCAGAGTTACGATCGCGTGGGGATTCGCGAATGACTCCGTCCGTGTTCGCCCGATACTGTGACGACAATCTTACATGTCTGTCGTAGGTACAGTACTTGGAATGAGACTGCAGATTTGGGAGTCTTCCTACTGTAAACGCGATCCAGCAGCTAGTAAGAGATTCTATGCCATCACGCATCACTCAGGCGCCGAGGGTAGAGGGTTTATACAAAAGATGTGATCTAGACCTCTATCATCATATGAATCTATGTCGAAACCACAGTGTCTTCACAATTATCACTGGCAGGCATACAGTAGGTGCGGCGTGGGCTATAAAATGGGGTATGTGGCGGAAAAGAAGTCTGAATCCATGCAGGGCCCTCGGAAAATTCCAGTTAAATATCAAACTCCGCCATCATTATGGGCGCTACGGTCTCTGCTTTTGGTAGGACGTCAACAATTCTCTGCCTTTGGATCTCGGGGCCCTTTGTCCCAAAGTATCGCTCCGTCTCGAACGCCCAACAGTCGATCCCACGGATAAAAGAGGCTAGCCTTTCCACGTACGTTTTGACTCTGAGATCGATCGCGGGGCCCCACGAGGGCAGTAATCGGTACTGAGCTTGGAATTCGGATAAAATTCGCTCGTGATATTCTTCCACCCAGTCGAGCGCGCCATCCAGATCGACTCCCTTCTCGTTCATTACCACGGTAATTATGTTATGACCACCGTGCCCAGATGCTTGTTCGATATTGTACGAATATAGATCCTAAGTTTCAGTCAGTCAGACAAGGGAGCTGTTGTAAGAATGACTGCAGACATTGCTCACATTTCCAAGAACCATTGATTCTGCTGCCAAGCTGCGTATCCTTTCCATCGAGGAGTGGGTCATGACTTCGTCTGGGATATCCAGGTCCATCTCTATGGGAAAGAAACATGGATACGGTCCAGCAGTGAGGCGCGTAAGCCGAAGATAATCCTTAATTCCACGGATGCTTCCTCTCGAGCGGTCTGACGCTTCGTCAATGACTGCGTAAACATACTCCACGAACGATGTAACAAATCGTTCCTGAGCAGTAGCAGAAGACGTTTGCATTGCGCGCAGCCAGAATCTACATGCCGTGCGTCAATTGTAGCTCAGGATATGCGAAAGAACTCCGGACTCACTGCCGAGTAATCTCGCCGAGCTTCGACTCGCCAAGAGGACGCTCGGAATGTGGGTTCCGCAGCGCATCCACAACTACCTCTACGAGTGCAAGTGCACCTTGGCCATCGACCTTGTCGGTGAACTCGTCGAATATGTAAAAGAGTGCCATCAAGTCGCAGGCGACACGAAGACGATCTGAAAGGTTGCTTAGACATCCAGATGCTAGCTGACTATAGGGAGAACCAACCTTTGTTGATAAGTGGATATGCGAGGCCACCGAGAAGGGCTAAGGGTGTTTAAAGTCAATCGACGATTGAAGAACTAAAATAATACAAATACTTACCAAAATTACACCGGTCGAATGACCTTTGGGATTTGGTGTTGAGTGCTTCAAAGCCGTGCAGCCATGCCTCAGACTCAGGCTTGACTTCTGTGTAGTGCGGATTCAACGTTCGTGACCACGGCCAGTGGGCTAGGGGGTCAGGAAGGCGAAACTGGGTCAAGGCTGGCATTTCAATTGGATAGCGAAGAAATATGAGGGAACCGGGAGGAGTAGCGGAGACTCGAGGAAATACATAGACAACTTTTATATGCTCTTCGATTTGACGTTCCGGCGAGAGGTACACAGTAGCCATGACAGAAAGCATGTATCGTGGATATCCCGACATCCGGGGTGGCAGGCTTCGATCAAAGTGGCAGTAACATAACACACCTCCGTCGGCAAGAACGGTAAAGAGACGCGGTAGCTCACCGCATGTTACAGGGACGATGGAGCCGGAGATGTGAAGTCCCTGTGACCTGTCAATGAGCTGTTCCGTGTTTGAGACGTTACCCGACTTAAAGTCAACTGCAGAAGGTGACTTGTGATGAATCACTGAATCAGTGTAGGGATTGTCGGAAAGTTCGCCAGTCAAATAAGAGAGCGGGCCTAGTTCTCGTTCCTGGGTAACTTAAGACTCTAGGAAGTCCAGAAAAAAGTTGATGTAGGCCTCATGGGCACCAAAGAGCATTCATGCTGCCATTGAGCCATAGAGGGGAGGCGGCCACCGTACGGTAGTCCAGTGTGCCGGCCGTGCTGATCTTACTTGTCATACTGCTTGACACAGAGGAGGGAGACGCTCATGTTCCTTGGAAGGTAAGTAGAGCGCCCCCTTTTCGACGTGGTGACCGACGAAATCACGTAGAGGTGATTGTGGGGCGATTGTCAAACTCATTGCATTTCCGATGGATCGGGGTGGAATCCGGTGGATAGAAACATATTTTGTGGAGGCTGAGTTGGCCCTGCTAGTGGGCAAAGTTGTTGGAGCTCCGTTGTAAGACCGAAATGAAAATGTGACCGCATGTAAAGGTTGCAGTAACTGGAATCTGGAGAGTGTCTGAAGTCGTTGAATGATACGGCCGATACGGCACCGTGGAAGTCGGATCAAGCAACCGGGTGTCCGGGTCTAGGAGGCCGGGGCCGGTTTACTGTACCGGTGCCGAAAAAGCATCCTCTTTGCTCACACACGTACTCGTCCTTGTTTTATCTCGCTGTACGTCAACAAAGTGCCATGATCGCGCCTCTCACATCGGCCGAATCCTCAGACAGGCGGCTAATTAAAGCACTCGGGCCCAAGCTGGCTGCCTGATATTGTGTCTTCCACGTGCTCTCCATACTGTATCTTCAATGCCAATCGAAACAAGGCGGTGCCTTGTTTTTTAGAGACCACAAGGACCTGCTTCAGGGCACACCCCTTTGAGGGGACCCAGGATGAATTGGCTCCCTTTTCTGAGCCGAGTCGCTGTGAGAATATCAGCCCACTTACAGTTCTCATTTATGCCGCAGCCTCCCCGTTTGTCACTTTACTCTGTACCACGTGCTAGCCAAGTGCTAGCCACCGCTATCCAGTTGTATACCATGTATGCCTGTGGTCCAAAGATCGCGTCTTGACCGCTGTGTATGTTGCAAAATAAATACACTGAAAATTTAAAATAAATAATTACTGTATCACAACCCTACAGTACATATAAAAATGTTTTTGAAACGCCCAGCCTACAGTGACTACACAGCAGTCATCTGTTCGACGTCAGCGCCCTCCGTCTCACCATATGGAAACTCAATTCCTCATCCCCATTTACACATCGATGACGCAGCTCCTCGCAGATCTCGGTTCGACTGCGGATCACACGTACGTTAATACATTGCCACCAGCTGCTTTTGTTTGACCGAGCAGAATTAGCGCGAGGTGGAACCAATTGTCCGACGAGTTCGAGCGTCGGTTCGGTCGGAAGCCGTCCCATATCGTCCGTGCACCTGGCCGCGTCAAGTATGATTACTTTGTTTAGCGCTTCACTCTCGTACCTGGCCTGAGGAAAACTCTGATGCCCGGACTTCCAGCCTCATCGGGGAGCACATCGATTACGCTCTCTTTGGTGTCCTTCCCTCTGCCATCGATCGTGATATTCTCCTCGCTTGTGCGCCCCGTGATTCCTCCGGACATCCATATGGTGCCGTGACTGCCCTGAATCTCGACCAGAGGTATCCACCGTTGTCCTTTTCTCCCATTCGTAATGCCTTGGTGGGTAGCGGCTTATCGGAAAACGAAGCCGATATTGCAGATGTCGGTGATTGGCATCTCGACATCGACCATAAGGTGCTTCACTGGGAGAGTTATATCAAAGCTGGATATTACGTGGGTACTCTGGTGGCATACCCAAATATTTGGACTTGACACGACGCCTGTGTAGGGCGTCCTCAAGGACTTTTTCTCCCCTGAAACTTGTTGTAGATACCCGGTACCGGTGGACTTGCTTGTATCTGGTACAGTGCCCGCCGGCTCTGGACTCTCGTCATCCGCCGCGATGGTAGTTGCTTCGACTCTTGGATTTCTAGCTGTAAACAACAAACTCAAGGGCGTTACAAAGCGCATGGTCGTCGAGATGGCGATGGAGAACGAGAAGCGCGTCGGGGTCAATAGCGGAGGGTACGCAATCTTCCGGTGTTAATCGCTTGTGGCAATATTTACCAAGGGCTACGCAGCATGGATCAAGCGGCTTCTGTGATGTCAACCCCAGATTCTGCGCTTTATGTCACATTCTATCCAAATCTAGCTGCTTACCCCGCGGCACTCCCACAAGGCACACTCGTGCTCGCCAATTCCTGCGTCACATCTGAGAAAGCTGTACACGCCTCCACGCGCTACAACTTACGTGTTGTCGAAACTCTTGCAGCCGCTCGTATCCTCTCTCGTCATCTTGGAATAGAGGTTGGTCCTCGCGACCGCTTAACTCTGCGTGAGGTCGTAGGTCGCTTCGGTGGAGAACCGGCAGACGGATGGCCACAGGACTCTGCCGAATTGCGTGTGTCTCTTGAGAGAATCATGGAGCATATCGGGGAACTACGACCTGCAAGTGCACAGGTGGATGGTCAAGAAGGGGTTACTCTGGAAACCATGATTGAATGGAGCGGTCTTTCCGATGAAGATTTCAAAGATGTTTACTTGAACTGGGTTAACGGTTCGTCTCTGGTCCAACTGGTATTGACCATTTCGGCTCAACCGTTACACATAGCTGAAGCAACACACTTCCAACTATACAGGCGTGCAAAGCATGTGTTATCAGAAGCTCTGCGGGTGCTTCGGTATCGTGATATCTGCCTCGCTAATAACGGAAACGTGTCCGATGCAGTTTTATGGGAGCTCGGCAAGCTCATGAATGAGTCTCAGACGA
Source organism: Russula ochroleuca (assembly GCA_015178965.1). Classification (NCBI taxonomy): domain Eukaryota; kingdom Fungi; phylum Basidiomycota; class Agaricomycetes; order Russulales; family Russulaceae; genus Russula; species Russula ochroleuca. The sequence continues at coordinate 2,248,278 of WHVB01000002.1, forward strand.
GCTGTTGCGTTGATTATGATTGCTCTTGTCCTGAGTTGGACGAACTAACCCAAATTTGTCGTGATGCTGGAGCGTACGGCAGCCGGCTGACTGGCAAGTGTCTAGCATTCATCAGTGTATGATGTTGTGACGAAGTCCTGATTTATATAGGAGCCGGTTGGGGAGGTTTCACGGTTTCTCTGGTCGCTGAAGATAAGGTTTCTCAATTTATTGAGAAGCTGCGAAGGACATATGGGCCGTTTACGAAGTTGAACGATGAAGAGGCGGCGGAGGTCATATTCGCAACGAAGCCGAGTACCGGTGCTTGTGGTAAGTGATAGAGCGTTGACTCGTCTTTATTGGCACGCTCAGGGATGGGTCTTCTTTCAGTGTACGTTGTGAATGAATGAATGTTGTGTCTTGATCTAGAAGTCTTCGGCACCGAATACCCACTTTGATGGCGCTATGAATGGTTGACAGTATACTATTATCCAGAAGAAATGTCGCCACGAATGCGTCTTGCGTGGCTGGATACCATTCCATGTCCGACATAGGAGATCAGGTCATGATTTCATCTCGCTGCAGAGCTACCATGTTGCATGAGGCCTGAGCCGACATTCCAACTTGAGACCACTACTAGTATGTCCAGAGGCGTCAACCCTCGGGCGAAAGCTGTCCGTTATTGTTGCCTTAATTAAACGGTTGCTTCGCCACGGGCTCTGGACTCGTTGTTTGTAATGCCTTGTAACGCGCTGTAAAACTCCCAGGTCTGACTCTCCTCCGATCATCCTATGTAGTGTTGCGTTGCGAACAAATCTACAATAAATCGATGGAAATAATCAATGAAAGATCCGGCTAAGCCGGGATCATATAGCCGGACTATAGCCGGTGACCAGTGAGCGCTGTGAGTGTCAAGGGTGAGTGTAAGCACATGAGCTGGGCCTGCCCCTATAACTTATTGTAGTCCAATCAGGAGGATCCCTCGCTCTTTCACCCCTCAAGCTTCTAGTGCGACACAAGTTTATTTTACTCTACCATCCAGGAAGACAGTGCTTTTGTGAGTATGTAACCGACTCATGTTGTCTGGGGCGGTAGACTATGTTGGTGCCGCGCTGACACTGGCACTCGTAGGATAAAGTGGTACCGGATTTCGACATGCTTCAAACGTAATCTACTGCCCCACGGATGACATGATTGCCAACATACAACATATCCTTGAAGGCTGGAAGGTGAAGTACCATGGTCTTGATCTCGGACTGTCGCACTGGAGGGAGCTCCCCCCCATAATAGTCCAATAAGGACGCGTGTGCGCCCCCTCTCCCACACACATTTTCACCAATACAGTATCCGCCCATTTCAGGTTGCTATGCCACTTGGAACAAGGGAGATGCAATACTGATGCAATGTGTCGCCAATTTTTTCGGTCGCCTCCGTATTTATATTGAGATCTCGTCCACGCCTACCATGTCCGATATATTCATAAGGATAATAGAGGAAATACTCTCCGTATTTGCGCTACTGAGGTGTCCTTGCTTGATCTGTTTCGTTGCCAGTAGCAACGAAGCAGATAAAGCAAGGATACTTTAGTAAGCCGCCTGTTCCATATCTCTCGTGGCTAAACATGGCGCAGGGAAATTCACCAAGAAACTACTCGAGGAGAGCGGGATTGAGAGAATCTGCGTCAGTAGACGGTCATGCCAAGACTGTCTAGCTGCTTCTCGAATGAGGTGCGAATGTGGAAATGAGAAATGAGTCAATGACCAAGGCCGTAGTCCATCTCATGAGGCGTTTCGAAAGGGCAAATTGAGGATTACGTGTCAATTGCGCGCTGAGTGTGAGTGAGTGTCTGGGGATATAGTATTCGTTTCTTCAGATAATCTGAAGGGTGTACGCCAAGATGCCAATCTTAAGATACATATGCCCTTAAAAGAGGGTGTGCATACGTCGAGTGAGAAGTGGAAGTTGATGAACAGCATGGTAACCGGTGTTACTGTAATGGTGCATGGATGATAGTGATGGAACTGAGCTGAACAAGGCAATCTAAAACAATGGATAGATGATCCGTGTGGCCTCAACGAGGATGGGACAATGGGTCAGCAACTCGCGAAGACCGTTCCCCCCTATTTTGGATGAAATGAGATGTCGTATTTGGTGGGCACATGAAGTTTGAGGCGTGAGTTTGTGTGGCCAACCACGACAACCAAGAGCGTCGCGTTTCTGGCGAAGATAGGTGTGATAGAACCACGGAAGTCAAATGATGGGCGCAAGATCCAGGGGGAGGCTTGATTCGGTGATATCAAATCTGCCTGGGCCAATTACTATAGAATAATCAGATCAAAAACTTGAAGACGGCCTGCTGACGAAATTGAGCGTTTCACATGGGCGTGAGCCGAGACTCCACTCAACTGCTTGTTACGCAAGCATACGGGATGCGCTTTCAAGTTAACCAACGCTGGCCGGGGCAATAGGCAAGTCGCACAGCTGGCACGGCAGTGGTAGCGATGCAGACAGCGAAAGAAAAGAAACTCATTGCCTTGGGATCCAGGCATCACCCAGCACTTGAAGACAACGCTGCCGACATGGCAGGACGAGATGGCCGGGTACAACGACTGCTGTGAGAGTATTTCCTCCTTCACTGTCGCGGGTAGTCACCCACAGTCGCCACGTTAACTGCCAAGGTATCATAAACTCGGCCATTTCGGCGAAAAGCATGTTGCTGTGAAATATTTAGGGTTACGTAAACATTGCGTGAATTTTCTTCTCTGTTGGGACTCTGGGGTCGGCGACTCGGCTCTGTGAGCCTGCCATCTCAGGATCTCACATCCACCCGCGAGGAGCTCGTGGAAGAACCAGGACCGTCCGACTTACCATTTGGATATCGGTCTCCGGACGGCTTGTGACAGCCGTCCAGAGGCTGACATCCTATTGGTTTTACGGCTTCACATATAAACCCTCTTCAAATATCCTTTCATGATGCGAGTAGATTGCAGGAGGATATAGTTGAGTCCGTCAATCCCATCGTACATTCAGACCAGAGTATGTGGAGAAAGGAGGACCAGAAATTGGCTGTTGATGTACTCTTTGGAAAGGCGGAAGGCATGTACGCTATGGTCACGGTCTTGGTGCTTCATATTAGACACTGATGCCAACACAGGTATGGATAGGCCATTTTCCAGGTTGACAGGCTGCGTCGCAGACTCGCAGTTATCCAGATCGGTTCTAGCCGACCGTAGTGAAGCGTGCAAGCAAACGGATTTGAGCATCGGTGAAGGAAACGAATGTATGTTCCAGTGCCTCTTGATGCTCATTCGCCCACTTTGTGTCGAGGAGCTCATGGGAGGTCTTTGCCATTCATTCCGACAGGATAGCGCCTCCTACATCGAATGAGGACTTGCAGCCACTCGATGCGGGAAGAAACGGTGTTATCGGCGTGCTCCAGTCTCATCTCCATTGCCGATAGGAAAGGTCTCAAAGCGGTGCACAATTCTCTCCGACTTCTCTGTCAGAGTTATTAATATCAGATCACTTCGCAACTGCGAAAGAATGCCTTTCGTTGCTAGCAAATTCTTCCCGACCTCGCACATACAGTACTATCCTTACACAAGCCACCTCGGTATCCTCCTTCGACTCAATGGCGAAATCGACAGAAGTATTATATACCCGTCTCCACTCACCCTGTATGCCGCTCGACACTGGGTCGACCATCCCCGGTAGCGTGCAATCCCACACCGGGTCTCAAGATTGGATCGTCTTAAGCGCCACCCTGCTCTTCTTTTTACTTATCGTGTATACAGTAGCTTTCTTTCCTCAATAATGCAAACGGCCACCTGGGGGTCGTGACATTGTTACCCAAACATGGCACAAATTTGCTCTGGGAGCGCGTGGGGGCGAAGCATGATGCATGATGCGCAAGGTCGGACGGAATCATCATGTGGCTCTAATGTGCTGTCTGACCGGCTTTTCGATTTGAGTCTTTATCGAGAATAAATCACGGAGGCAGCCTCTTGCGATATAACCACCACGACGAAGTCGCCTTTTTATCTGCGCCTGGTGATTTTGTCTGGATCTGTATTGATTAGGCTCACTTGTGTGGGAGAATTTGCAACGGAATATTGATGATGGGACGGAAAGGTACAAAAGTTACAAGCAGCAATAATCGGGCTTTACCCGTCTAGGAAACTTTATAGCTTTTCAAACACGCTTGGTAAAGTTAGGGGTTTATTCTGGACCTTGTTTTTGCGTGCCTCTCCCTTAACCCTTTAGTCCTGAGATCACATGGGTCTTAGAGACCCGGAGAAGGCCATACACGAAGTTCCATTAGGGCATAACTTACTGTTCGAGCAAGGCATGGATATGGCGGAGAACGGGATAACAGATCAGATGACGTTCGGGCAGTGCACCGAACCAGCGCTGATCGAGAATCCTCCGGGATGCAATTCTTGCTGTGCATGGCATGGTTCGATGTTTGATAGTCGATTAGGAGGCTTCTTGTGCACAGGGGATATAGATTTGTTCTTTTTCCTCGGCCTTGATCCGACGTAGGCACCCAGAAATAGTTACGCCAGAAGCCGATACGTAGCAAAAGAAGGCCTATTTACCCACGTAGCTTACCTTACCGAGAGTAAGCACATGTGTCAGCTTGTGAAAACCGAGACATCGTACCTCAATATTCTCGTCCGTAAGCATAACACAGCAATTGAGATAGCAAGCGCTCTTACCAATCTATTCAAGACCATCCTTGGCCCCAGGGGATTTCGTAGCCAAAACTTTCATTTGCCCCCCAAAGCTCGTTGAAGCATGGTGCGTAATTCATCGTTTAAAGTTGAATGATCGGGTTTGGATGTCGGAGACCTCGGAGCCTCGGAGCTTCATCGTCGCAACAAGCATCCCCACATAAACCGGCCGCCGAGATATACCACAGAGTCGTGTAGCACCAGCCGCGGCCACACGACAGGAACTCACGGACAGGTACCATACATGTGCACGGTGGAGCAGGCACTGCGCACAGAGTTGCATATTCAGCAACAAGAATGGGCACGCCATCGTCGCAAGCTCCCACAGGAGTGAGAGAGCGAGTGTATGCACATTTATTCGAACCAGACAAGGGTAAGAAGGTGTGGTCATCCAAAGGTCCACGAGAAAAAAAGGAAGAAGAAACGTTATTGGTTAATTTGGTTTGCCCCAGTTTTGCCCCGCGCACGAGCCAATGATATTGAGATTTAAATTCGGCGCTTGGCGAGTGGCAGCTTGCTATATCATACAAGAAAAAAAAAAGGGGTGAGAAACCTGATTGGTTCGCCACGCTGCCAGTGAGTGCACGACTCGGAGCCAGTAGTGCAGTTACTGCAGTAGTGAGTGGCAAGGAAGAGGGCAGAAACCCTGAGTGCAGGCCGTGCAGGCTGCAGCGTTAGTTCCGGTGCTTCTGGACCCGCGATGATGGGGACTCGACGAAGAGGCTTGCAAGAATTGACAGGGAAGGGTAAGAGGAAAACCAGTGGGCACAGTGCTGCCGTTGCGCGGTCACGGGGTTCCATAGCTCCATCAGTCGGGTTGTTTTGTTGTGTTTAGGATACCAAGACCGCAGCAGATGACTCTGAGATGAGTTTGAGATGGCAGTCATGGCACAGATGCCCCATCATCGATGCATCATCACGCAGCCAGGGCACCCATAGATTTCAAGCAGCGTTACAATAACGTTATTGTTTAGCGCAGTACAGTACATGATGTGCCACATCAGCAGATCATCATAATCATTGATTGGGCGTCACGCGTCGTTTCAGTTGTTCTGAGCCGTTCCCCACAGATTCATGAAATCAAGGACACATGGCACGCCGATTTTAGTGTTGTAATTAAAAGTTGCTGGCATGATTTAGTTACGCGATCCGACTTTATTTGACGAGTCCAGATCCCAGAAATATGGACAAGTCGATTCGCTCGGTAGATATGAATATGAATGTGAATATGAATGTTCAGTCGCAGAGGCCCACCAATCCGAATGAGCGAACCTGGTGGAAGAGGGATCCCATCAGCACCGCGGTCCCATGGGCCATGGCACGCCGCCGCAGCACCGCTCATGCATACCGTACAGTAGAAACAACGCGGGCTTTGGTGTTTACTGTAAAGCCGATCTTTTCATATTTACGCAATGCCATTCCTTCTCCGTGTTGCTGGTTGCTTGCCTACATGCTGTAACATGCACTGCCAGTGCGGGGCCAGCCCCAGAGCGTCAGACTTGAGAGCGGAACCGGAACACGCGAGACCGCCCCCATACGTATCTAGCGTAAGGCTGTGCTCCTTGCTGTGCTCGCCTGTACAGCCTGAGTAACTTAGTACAGTACCATGTCTATCTATATCGCTAGCGCCCCACCGCCGACCCGGGCCTTCTCGGGGTTTCATGCCTTTTTTTCGCTACAGCGACTCAAAAATACAGTGGCCCTCCCACTAGCGGAGCGGCAGCGACGATCGCACCCTCCCCGAACTCGCCATGGCGGACTCCCCGGCCCTCCCGGGGCCCGACTCGCCCGAGCGAGTTCGCATCAGAGAGAAGTTTCAGCAGCACACGTCACGGGTCAATAACTCCACCGCGGACGGCGTGCTCGTGGTGAGGTAATCATCAAAAGCCAAGAGGTGCTGCTAATGTATCTCACACCATAACGTGTTCGCGAATTTGACGCGAGCGGAGCGTACTGTATTCAGAGTGCAGTACATGTGACTTCAAACACCCCGGCCTCTAGTAAGCATTATACCCTAATTGGGTGATGCTGTGCACGCGTAGCACTATACCGAGTCATAGCGCCGATGGCACATGGAGATGAGCATGCGTCGCACTTATCCCCAATCTTCAGAGGCATTTGTACCTCAGGATCTGAGGTCTCAAAAACACATGATATATACTTTCATCTTTCTCTACATACAATAAATAAATACAAGCATTTCCATCAATCGATCTAAGGACTATTAACAATACGCTACACCAAAAGTCCAAGACCGGTAGATGTGACAGATAGGAAGAGAGATATAACCACAACACGCATGAGTAACAGTCAGGGTAAACTAACAGACAGCGCCAGAATCGTGTCCAAAACAATATAAGCTGTGCCAGGTCAGAGCTACGATAGGGAGTAAGAAAAAAGTGAAATTGTAGGGCCTTGGTGCGTCACACATCAAGGTGTCGTCAAGGAGACAGGATTTGCAGAGGTGTAGGATTAAGCGCGATGAGGGAAATGGCGTAGCACGCCCAAGTCATTGTGCGGGAAGGCGTAGAGGCGAAGCGTAGGAGATGCATGGGCGGGAAGGGCGTTACATCAACACATTCCCACCGCTGTAGGCATTACGCCAGTCGTCCTGGCCACCAACGTCCGGCTCGACCTTGAGCGCTGCTTGCTCCTCAAGGTTCAGATCTTGACCCTTCAAACAGCCGGATCCACCCTCAGAACGCACTAGAGGTGAAGTTTAATCAGAACGGGAAGGACGAGCGCAAACTGTGAGACACAACGCACAATGACGATTAAGGGCGTCAAGCCGTGCAAACGGCTTCCTGCAACCGTCGCATATGAATGGACGATGATTCGAGTGTAGCTGCTCGTGGCGCTTGCAGTCATGCTGTCGTGCGAAGCCCTTGCCACATCCCGGCCACTTGCAGTGGAAGGGTTTCTCGTCATTGTGCGAGCGCAAATGCCCTGAGGTTCGTAAAATAAGTGACGGTGGGCCTGAGTGTCAGTGAATAGACATACCCTTGAGGTTGAAATGGCGGGTGAACGTTGAACCACATCCTGGAACAGGACACTGGAACTTCGCATCGTTGATGCGCCGTTTCATACTGGCATCAGCCGTTGCAGTCGTTGTCACGTTAGGCCTCGCCACCGGCAAACCTGGCGATCCCCCACGAGATTCGTGAGAGTAAGAGTCGTAACCACCCCCCACGTCTCCTGTCACGTTGCCAATAAGTGGGGTTTGCCCGCTCCCGAGACCAGGATCCGGAAGAGCTTCTACATATCGTGCTGGACTGCTGGATGGGCTTATGTAGGGTGACGAGCGCTGTGCACCCCAGGTCGGTCCAGCCATACTCCCACGCTCCCGAGAGCCACTCGAAGCGCGGCGATGGTGTCCGCGGGCGAATGGTTGGGCATCAGGGGGATGTAAGTATTGAGTTCCTCGTTGCTGCGCAAGGAAATCAACGTGCCGACTTGGGGGGAAATTGGGGATAGATGAACCAGGGTGTGGGCCAAGCATCGTAGGTCGCAAATCTTCGGAACGAGATTGTCTATGGGTAAATCTAGGTCCTCCGCCACCGTCCGAGTGGGACCGTTTTAGTTGTGAGACACCAAAGTCTGGAGAAAGATAGGATAAAGCGTTGCCCTGTGAAGTAGAACCTGTAAAAGGGAATGGAGGCGGAAGGGATCCTGAACTGAAAGAGGTCTGAATAGCACTTGCGGATGAAGACGGGCGCGGAATGATGTCGATAGGATGGAGAACTTCGTTCATTTGTGCAGTCCGGCCACTGCCAATGTTAGACGAGCCAGGCTGGAGATGCTGACTCGAAGATGGGGGGTGGTTGAACGGGTTGGGATTCCACTGAGGTGGACGAACAGAGGTGTCGGATTTAGAACGAGTACGAGAAGGAGAAGGGGGGACAAGGTAATCGTCGCCTTGGACGCTAGGTGGGTGCTCGGTGGTACTGCCGTTAGACTGGCCAGGCGAGGGGAAGTTAAATGGGAGGCCGGAAGCGCCGGCGGATCCGGCTCCGGGGCGGAACTCAGACGCTGGCTGTGCAGCCGTGGAGTTTGCCGAGGCGTCGGATGAATGATGGGTCCAACCCGACGATGGCACAGTTGATGGATTTGCTGATCCTGCGATCGGGAGAATACTCAGTAACACTCTTTCTGCAAACAAGGCTGGGGAGTCCCAGGGATACGGACCTTGGGAAACGGCGTTCCTGAACCCTACCGCCTGTGTCGTCTCACCCCCACCGCTAACGGGTGTCGCGGGGACAATGTGAAGATGAGGGCCCACCCCATCGCCCTGCGGAGCATGGATCACTGGTGGGTCCTGCTGGTAACCACCAGGCTGGTTTAACTCAGGGATCACGAGGAAAGGTGGCGATTGGGCCTTCATCTGAGGAGAGGCGCCTTCGCTGGGTATCGGAATGGGGCGATGGTACGGGGAATCGACATGAAGTTGGTTGAAGTCAAGATGAGGAGAAGCAGAAGCAGTGATGCCTAGGTGCGATGAAACGGATGATGCTGGGCTTCGGCGACCGTTCTCTCCCCCACTCTCACCGCCCCCATTGCTCGAGGCAGGAGAACCGTGATCGTAGTAAGGTGAATTGGCATCATCAGCGGACGTAACGGTGACTGCTACGTGACTCGGATTGTTGACACCCGACATGAAGCCGTCGTCGAACATCAATAGGCCGCCGGTGGAAGAGGGAGCGTCGTATTTGGAAGGGTTGTAGTCTTCGTCTCCGGGTGGGACTGCGAGAGGGTCACTATCAAAAAGGCCGAGGCTATCTTCCTTTGAATCAAAATCCAGTTCTGACACTGCCGAGAACGGTGAATTATGATAAGAGCCGTTGTACGATGGCGTGCCGGGGAAGTGAGGGCTAGATGGTCGAAGGTCAAATGAGTCGAAAGACGGGTGATGGGGAGAAAGATTGAGATTGTCGGGAAGGAGACCGGAGGGGCGGAAGTCGACACCGCTGTCGAGATCAGATAGAAAACGCTGGTCCTGATGAAGCTGTTCCATGGCTCGGGGGAGGGATGGGGAGTGATTTAAATTGAGCGGGAACAAGGGAGGATCAACTAAAAGGCTGTTCCGGAGAGGCGGTGCAAGGACACAATGGTAGGGTCGAGAGGGGGAGGACTGCCAATATCCAGGTGGGAGGGGTAAAAAGACGAGGGAAACAGCAACAGACCCTGGACACCGGCAATTAGGGCGGTGAAAGGGTCCCCGGGGTCTGTATGGCACGTGGCCGTGTGCTTAGACTGCACAGCAGCGGAAAGGCTGTACATCTCCATCCGATGTGATTCTTGTGCCAATTCCCACTCTCAATGAGATTAAAATCGCACCTGGCCGCCCATCTCTGGGTTTTATTCCTCATTTCTGCATTACATATCGACAGTATTGTTATACACGTTCAAAACGCACAGGGATGGGCTATTTCTTTGGTGGTGCGGTCAATTGCAATGTAAATCGGACATAAGTTTCGATTAGAATACTCCGAATATAAGGCTGTCCACGACTGTATTGCACCGCAATCTATCCTGGCATTAAGGCTGTGTCCCCGGCTCCGCCGTTCTAGCATCCACACATGATACATGCCGACATACAGTACGTAGCAAAGGCGCTTCGGTACCTACCGTCTCTGATCCTTGATCCTTTCCCTGCGCAATCGTTTCCGCATGAAACCCCCATCTGCCAAAAAGCCGTCGAGATATCTATCTTCATCACTGCGACATATCGTCTCACGAATATGGAAACCAGCAATTCTATCACTCTTCTGCAATCCCCGGCAGTGTCGACCCAAGTACCCACATCCGCGGCTGTGCAGGAGCACTGTTCCACCAGGTGTGATGAAGGGGTGAAACTGCATTGGGAATACCCATGGCAATCGGAGGCGGAAGGTGCCATCCCTATTGTTCTGGGACTTGGCGCGGCGGTTCATAATGGATCCTTGCCACAGGGCAGTTTCTAAGAGCATGCTTAGAAAGGGCCTGCAGAATAATTTCCATTTAATGAGGATCAGTAGTGGATCAGTGTTGCAAGTTTCGCCGATCATAGCTTTCCTGTAAAGGCACCGAATTCGAAGGGGCCTAGCAGCACGGCTCGGCCGGCCTCCGTGGCATTACTTTCAACTACGTTCCAAGAAGTCTTTACCGTATTCACATTTGACGAAACGAGGATGCACCCAAAGGTGTAACGGAACAAGGCGACCTTCCCGCGTGCAGCCACATACATGCCTCGCACGCACGCTGAAGCGTCCGGCAACATGGCAACGTACGTATCGTTGTCCCAAGGAGTCGGACAGAACTTCGTGCTCGGGACATGCCTTGGTAGGGAGACCTGATCAGGATATCGAGGCTGTACATCACGACCTCAACGAGGCCTCAACGCGTGGATCTGGTGGCCCCCTTCCAAATGAGGAAGCTCAAGGAAGTTCCATCACATGCGGATGAAATGCGACGGATGGACTGTAGGGGTTTCGAAGTCCCTATTCACCGGTGACATGCTGTGGGGCCGAGAAGGGATAATAACGAAGTACACCAATGAGGGGTGCCTGGGGTGCCCAGGGCCAATTGGCGTCAGGCAGTCAGCTGATTCTTCGAGATGATACTGTCGCTTCATTTCGGCGTTTTCTGCTAGCCCGCACACAATCTGTTCAGTATCTCAACTCCCTCTATCACTACGAGTTTCACTTATTGGGTCCCCTTGTCTTCCTTGACGGGAACAAAGGTAGACATGTTCCGTGCGGCGAGGAAGAGAGTGATCGGAGCTGCACGTAGGCAGTCAGCGTTCTAGAACCCGGAGATTTATTCATTAGGGCTAGCACCAGCACCACCATCGCCATCATCATCATCATATCATCATCACCACCACCACCTAGCCATCCAGGAAAATCAGGCTAACAACGAGGCTCTGTGCCTTACCTTGTGCTAAATTTCCCGACTATCCCCGTGGATTTCGGACAAAGGCAATTTCTGATGCGCACCCCGTGACATGTACAGTACCACGGACGACATGACGGAATGCTCCTTCCCAACGATCATAGTCATTGGCCGCCACAAGACGCCATGGGTAGGAGGACACGCCTTGTGGGCGTTCAAACAAGCGCCTATTCGAGGGTAACCGACGGTTGGCGTTGCCTGGATCCATCTCATCGATATTTCATGTGACTGGTGGACGGCGGACGCGCTGACATCAGTGACGCATCCTCCCCGCGTGGTGCGCGCTGTTTGTAAAGCGAACTCAGCGCCCATGGGTCTTCTCCATCCATTGACGGTTTGGAATCGCGTCGAGGACGGCCACCTCTTCACCATAGGCGAGACTTGATGGACGGATCTGTGTGAGCTGGCCGCGGAGAGAGAGAACTCGGCTCGAAAGGAGATAGAGGGGCTGCCACTTTTTGGGCGCCTGTAACTAAGGACAGATGATCCCCGTTTCCCTCTTTCATCTCTCGAAGATCACGGACTAACTGCTGTTGGACATGCAGCATCATCCTGCTTTGCGGGGGTCTGATTGCGCGTTCGTCGAGTACTTACGCGCCGCAATTCAAATAAGTGACCGACCTACTGGCAGCTGAGGAGTCATGGGGAAGTGGGTCGGGGAAAGAATGAATTGTACGAGTAGGGCATTTGCGAACCTTTGAAAATTCAAATGGACAATGCGTTTGCATCGTTCTACTGTAACGTTTGAAGGACACGGGGCGTGTCGTAATACAAGGACAGTGTGGCACCAATAAATATCCGTAAAGTTAGGAACACACCTCGCACTTGCAGTCTCATGCTTGCCTTTCTGCGTGGACGCCACGGCCGCACACATGTCGCACGGGGAGTCCCAATTAAACAATCGTAGATTAGTCATTGTACTCAAGGAGGACTTGGACAAGATCCTTGGATCAGGTGCCAGATTCTATGCCTCGGCGAGAACAATACAATGCATCACGCTGTATTAGGGGACACTACAGTAGTACAGCATCACGTCCGGCATCCATTTGCACCGCAACCTGCCAGTGAATTGCTACTTTTTATTTCATATCACACCGCCACGGGTCGGTGGGCACGGACGAAGGGTCGGCGAATGCCGTGCTGTCATAGCCATGTCATCAGATTCTCGTCAGCATGACGCTTCTTAAAATAGAAACGATAAGCGGGGTTTGAACCAACACGTGTCCGTCGCGAGTGCTGGCCACGGAGTCGAGAATCGAGGCGTACTGCGAAGGACACGCAAGCCTTGATTAATCTTGATTCAAATCACTCGACTTGAACATCTGCGATTTTCGTCGACACCTCGACATTGTTGTTGTTCGTCGAATCGACCCTGTCGAGTATGTCCAAATAAGCACTGCATTTTTCGCGACTGGCGCCGACGTCGACTCCCAAGTACAGTACGCTCCTAATTTGCTATGAGGACCATAATGGGGTCGCCGTCGATGACTCCCTTTTTGTGAGGCTCCTTGGTCCAAGTCCGGAGAGTGGCGTCTTGAGTTGAGTGGTCGAGACCGCGGATGTAAGTGGGTCGTGGGGAGCGTTTGCACACTGATTGCTGTCACACGGCCAGGCACTTTGAATACCTATGGTGGCTCCACTGGGCTCCTCTGTTCGTTTTACAGTACAGGGCCCCTTGTTATTTTGCGCCATCCTGGAGGTTCCGCGGGCGCTGGCTGCCCGCCTATTGTCGTGGTGCCTCCTCGTCAGTACCGCCCACAAGAGCCCAACAAACAGCTCAACTGCTTGACTCGTATACATAATTTATCCTCCATAGGGCACAATGAGGTTCCCATCAGTCACTGCCCCCATCGACACCCCCAGCGACAGCAGAATGTTAGGCACGGATGTGACACTGCCACTGCCAGCTGGCCCACATTCAGCTATCTGTCTGGTTTGTGGGGCACTCGTCTGTGTCATGGGTCTCAGTTACCACTTGAAAACCGGAGCACCAGCTGGGCCATCTTTGATGAGGTGCCAGTGATTTGGAGGCAAGAATGAGTCATGCGAGCATGAAGATAGAGTAAGGAGCTCGTTCACGTGACATCTTTCCGTAGCTTTACTCATGCACTTTCGTCGAGGAGCTTCTTGCTGCTCCCGGTCTCCCATGCGTGATGTAGTGGTCGGGAAGGTTTATGGGAAGGGGTAGTACGCAAGAAAGTTAGAGGCACGCAGGGAGGACAGAACGAACGAGACGGATTGGATGAACATTCAGCTAGGCGCACATCGCGCTATATAAGCTATTACATGTTATTGTGCTACATGTCTCGTACTGGTAATAATAAGCCCTATAGTAAGGTACCAAAGTGAGTCGCGTTTGCTATTATAGTAAGCGGCGCGTGATAGGGATAATGGGGACGCGTGTCCATTCGGGTGGGGCATGCTTGAGTCAAGTGTATAGTAAGAATAGGGGAATGGGACATGGCAGAAGAGTAAGACAAAGGAAGGGAGATAACAAAGGGGATTGGCCGAGCGTACAGTAATGGGCGCGAGGCCCCGTAACAGGGTCCAAAAATTGGCTTTGGGGTCTGTTCCAGACAGAGCCCCGGGGCGAGGTGTTGCATCGAGGGGTGCTTGCGCACAGACCCGCGACGCGACAAATTCCACCATGATGGCTTCAAAACCGCTTCTCAGAGCATGCAAGGTGGCCTTGGCTGTTCTGCAATAGATGGCTATCATGGCAACGCGCTCTGCGTTAAAGTTCGCACTTGAGCTTTTTTTCTACGAACCTGTGGAAAACAAGATCTGGAGTCAGACTACGGCATCAGAGAATCGCTCGAGAACTTTGTTATTCTTTGTTTCATTCCGGACTCGAACCTCGCTTCGTCCCCCACCGGGTTTTGATTTATCAAAAGACCCGTGCAACCCGAGTCTCTAGCTTCACGCCGGCCCTTCGTGGAGTTGCTTCGGATGACCTTCGAGACGGTGATTAGTCGAGGTCTATCAGGAAGACATTATTCATGTTCTGATTACTCTCAGTCGCTCAGTCATCATGATCACGGCCTGGTGTAAATTGAGACGGATTAATCCATTACTGCGGCTTACGTCAACTATACGTGTTGTTGTAATCGCGCAGCAACGGTTGTGCAGCTAGTTTGTCCGTGCCCCGATTTGCTGCATCGTCTACGTCTCCGTTCGGGAACTCTGCGCGTGACCTTCTACCTGGATCTTCTCTCAGTCTTCCATTCCCTCGGCTGACCTCGGATGTGGTCTCCGTGCTCACTGCCACGTAAAGGCGCTCGTCTTTCTACAAGAAATACGCCGCCTGTGCAGTTCTGATGAAGATAAAGTACGTTCTCTTCGTCGTGGAATTCGACTATATCCACATCAAGTCCGAATCGTATCATTTTGATTTGCTGTAAAGGATTCGGACGTCGCGAGCGCGTGATGTTGAAGCTTTGAAGGCTGACTGGTTTCTGGAACGGGATTACCTGTCGACGCTACCAGATCCCGAGCAAATATCTTTTTTTCCGATCTTACAAAGGCTTTCTGTAGACGGAATTGCCTTTCGGATCTGCTACACCCCATAAAACACATGTACGTGGCGTAATGCGGGCTTGGACAGCATGATCGGGCAGTCTCACTGTTACTAAGTACAATTCTGTATATTCTATCATGGTGGAGTTCTACTATGAATCCCTTTCAGCGCATTCCATCGACTTCATACTCTTGCAGGTCTCTCTTCTGCCTATTGTCACCGACTGCCATTGCATCCAGTCATCCTGAATAGTTGAAAAATCCTGACAGCAAGCACCACCCCTGAATCACTCAACAATGGTCCCTTTTCATGACTCCGCATCCAGCCTCGACCAGTTTCTGTCATTTACGTTGGCCATACACAGTCCAGTCCCTTCCTCAATTGTAGCCTTGCCCGTGTGCTGCATCAACACTTTGATGCATCAGCACTAGAATAGACGCTCGCGGATGAACAGAATATCTCACTCGCAGCACTGACAATGTACGTGAGCAATGCGCTCTTATACAGTGCTAGATTTCTATGTGGTATTTGTACCGAAGCTTCGAGGAATTAAAGTTGCGATTGACCCAGAAGATGGGGTTTACGGGACTCGGGAGCTTGAACGGGAGGGTTCAAATTTAAGCGCAGAGATTCCTGAACATGGCCTTTCTCCTCCGATAGTTTGGTGTAGCCTTTAAGAGACGTCGCCACGACAGGAATATGTCATGCATGTCGTAACTTGAATTGGATTTTCTTGCGGGAGCATCAAGGGGAGCATGGATCCATCCTCCCTTCCAAGTTTCTGTCTCACAATGGCGTAAGTTGTCCGATTTATCGTCTAAATTTTGTGAAATTCCTTCTACGCTTAAGGAGACTTTGTGTAGATTTCCTGACCACGGAATCGACTACAACAATGCGAAAGTGATGACATCGTATAACTTCTGACACGCAAGTGGATGTAGGAGGCACGTGAGCGCGTGAGCATTTCCCGTATGCACACTTTTCAACCAAATCACCCACCCACATCACTCGCTCTCACTCCATGCATTTAAGCCAACCAACCTTCTTTATCAAACACATTACCAATAGACGGCTACCTTCTTGGGCGCGAGCATAATTAGAACCTGAAGAATATCGGTCTCCGGTGAGTTGTCACCTTCATGATGACGGCTCGATTGAACAAAAATTGCTACGGCTACACTGTATAATGTAAGATTCACCGATGCTCTTGCCCTGTTTGAATGATTGCAAAAGTCACTGTGAGGTTTGTAAGAAACCTTACATGAAGGTAGTCTCGCTCATACACACACAAGATGAATGACCTACAGTGCGTATCAACTTCACTGTTTATGCGATAAAACTCATGCAAAAGCGTGGTAATGTTAAATCTTGCACATGAAGAGACCGGACAGATCTGGGTCCCCCTCACCTACCCGGTCTTTCTTCTTTCTGTTCTCACGGACCAGAAACTCCCATAATCCCAGAGACTCCTTTGCAAGATTGTCCCTGGGCCAGAAGTGCCGACTTGATCCGAGCCTTCTCAAGAGTACGGAGGGATGGATAGAGTCCGCGTGGCCTGCTCGGATGCCACGTCGACGAATGATTAGGAGGACGGGAACCACAGCTCGCAGGACACCCCTCCGCTTCCCGCCCGTGCCTGAATGTGCTTCGCACGTCAGGCTTTACTAATTTCCAGTACATCCACTATGATCGCATTCCCAAGTTTGACGACCTCTCCCCTCTGTCTGCGATAGCCGAACGACGTGCCGATGGCTTTCCTCTGAATTCCGAAACCCCAAAGTGTACTCCGACTCATGCCATCTCAGAATGCGTGCTTGAGACGATTGATGCTGATCAACCTGGCCAGTTTGAATTCGCCCGCTTGACACCGTAGGCTTCTAGGCTTGTACTTTCCCACTCCCCTGTCAGAGGGCGTTTATCCTCCCGCGGGTCCAATATCGCGGATGATCCGGTCACGTCATCTATTCCCTTACTGGGGAGAAGCTCTCCACGCGTGTTGGACGCATTCTTATTCACACGATGGTTGTGAAACATCCGAAAAGCTTGTTTTTAGAGCGAAACTGGGTAGTTCAATGTGGCCCCCTCCTCAATAGACCCTGTTTCTATTTTCTATTTAGCTGAAAGCCTGCGAGAGCCTACTATCGGACAAGGTAAGAGGGTACTGCAACCCGTGGCTAGGCACTTGACGCGTCGCTGGAACTGAGCGCCAACGGCGCCAATAAGTGATATAGGCGCCTTGAGCGTCTTCTCCTCGGAAAGAATATGACCCATACTAAACTTTTGTTAGTTCATACGGCAACTTGGTGAGGGGTACAACCCACACTCCCGGTGTTCTTTATGGGACATCTATTACTGCACAATCGGAGAATCACGGGATAATTCGGCATCGGACTGCCGTCAGCTGTCACCC
The DNA here is from genome assembly GCA_015178965.1 of Russula ochroleuca. Classification (NCBI taxonomy): domain Eukaryota; kingdom Fungi; phylum Basidiomycota; class Agaricomycetes; order Russulales; family Russulaceae; genus Russula; species Russula ochroleuca. Next base: position 2,265,847 of record WHVB01000002.1, read on the forward strand.
ATCTCCTGGACTACTGTATATAAAGGGCTTCGTCTATCCATTGAGAGCCGCTCTCTACCCCATAAATCATCCATGGCCTCAACAACGCTTCTTTGCGCATTCTTTCTGGCATTACTTTCTTGTAGCCGGTCAGAACGCCTGGAAGAGCCCTCTACTTCTGACATGCAGTATACCTGCAATCAGATTGCAGCAGCTATCTCTAGCGCTTCACAAGTATTTTTTCCTCGTGAGCACCCTCATTCTCTCATTTGTTCTAATCTGATGGGTGATCAAGCTGCAACTGAGTACTTGTTCGACATTGAACACTATTCTTATTCGAACACCGAAGCGTCCGCGTGCTCGGTGGAGCCAGGCTCTGCCGCGGACCTGAGTGAGATCGTAAGGTGACCTGATCCGAAGCACCAGCATTTTTCCGATCCAATTCTCATAGTTACGTGTCCTGGGATCGAGCCGAACGCCCTTTGCCGTGAAAGGGGGAGGACACGGGGTGAACCCGGGATTTTCGTCAACGAGTGGCGTGGAGATAGCGATGTCGCGCTTCAACGAGACACACGTCAATTCAACGTGTGGGACAGTTGAGGTCGGGGCTGGCCTTACTTGGGATGAAGTGTATGCGACACTTGGACCGACTGGAGTGAACCTCGTAGGAGCGCGTGCACCCGGTGTTGGTGTTGCGGGGTCGGCACTTGGTGGAGGTGAGTGTCTTCCATCGTCGGAGAGCCGGATCTCATTCGCTTTTTCAGGCTATTCCTATTTGTCCAATCAGTATGGACTTATGGTTGACAATGTCATCAGATATGAACTCGTCCTTCCAAACGGGACTGTCACTAATGTGACCTCAAACGACGACGATCTTTGGTTTGGACTGAAAGTAAGTAAATAATCTAAGTACAGTTCGGCATCGCTAAGGGTGTTCAATTGCAGGGAGGGCTCAATAATTTCGTACGCTATCAAATCGTAGCATGGGCCCATTTTATGTTGTTGACGATTTGTAGGGAATTGTGACTAAATTCATTTTCCAGTCGCACCCTCAAGGTGGCATATGGGTACGGTGACAAGAAGTACAGATCAAATTGGAGACTTAGTCGAAATCTTGCAGGGAGGGTTTCGTTTGCACGCCGAGAATCAACTGGATGCAATCAAAGATGCGCTTGTCAAATTCCAGCAGAAGAATGACACTAAGGCTGCGATTGACGTAGTGCTGTCTTATTCTTCGGGTCAGGTGTGCTCCGTTATGACGGCATCACTTTTGATTCAAATTTGACACCATTAACAGCTTTCGATTGCTGTCCTCTTTTTTTATGACGAGCCTACTTCTTCGGGAGTATTTGATGATTTCTTGGCTATCCCTGCTATCGAAGCGAATGTCTCAACAACGACATTCTCTGACTTCATACAACTTCTGGGTCCTCTGGTTGCGGCTAACGGCCTTCGGTTAGTGGTGCAGTCAGCTGTGTGGAGAAGTACGGGCTGACCTGGCATGGTTAGCGTCCTTTTCGAGGGTGCACCAGTCACCCAGTATTCGCCTGCTGTTTTCGACGCATTTGCGAATCAGACCAAGGTGAGTCCCTCCGTCTGGCTACTACAACCTGAGACCGGAATATGAATTCGTTCTCAGCTCTGGGGTGCGCGCCTTTCAGCTCTAGACAAAAATGCGACTGTGAGCTCAACACTTGAGCCCTTCGACAATGGCTTTTTCTCATTCGGGAGCGGGTCTGCATTTCCTCCCGACCGTTCACAAGCTGTCTTCCCTTCGGTCGTCACTGTCAAGTGGTCCAACGCCTCACTCGAAGAAGTGATGGCCTTTGCGCTGCGAAACATCTCAGACACAATCCGCGCTGCTGCTCTGGCAGATGGGCAGAATGTAGCGCATGCAGCTGTGTATCCAAATAACGCGCTTTTCGGCACACCGCTGGAGGACATGTATGGTGGGAATGTGGAGAGGCTTCGTCAGATCAGAGCGGCGATTGATCCGGAAGACGTGATGGGCCTTACAGGAGGTTGGAGATTCTAGGAACGACTTACTCAGCTATATAAATATCTAGGTCGTGGGTTCAAGCTTAGAAGCAGGAAATACATTTATCATGTTCGAGGGACCATAATGTTGTTTTGTTTCCCTCTCTTGAAAGCGAATGGCACTAATCCAACTGGTATCACATTCACGATGATGTTTGCGAGACCTATTGAGCAACTTGAAGACTCCGAGTCATGATTTATGGTGAAAGTACCAAGGAAAGTACTACTGTAGTAGTTAGCGTCTGAATCTTTTTCTTTTGAGTCAGCATTATTGACTGCAGGAATGGACGCTGAGTAATGAGTACTATGAGTAACCATCGTTATCTTGTCCCAAAGTCCGTCAACGCGTCAACGACCCCACGGCCAGAGCGAAGACCAGATCACTTTCGGCCGAGCCGGGTCGGGTACCCTCAGTCTCAGTTGCGGGCCTATGACGATTCACAGGCGCTCTTACTCTCTCCGATGGTGGCAAAAGTCACGGTCAAGCCTGCAGCAAACTTGCCTAGCAGTAGTCCCACCCAGCACACAGTAAAGAATTACCTACAGTGCGTGTCAAACTGACTGTTTACGCGACAACGCCGACAAGACTTACGCAAAAGCGTGAAAATGTCAGATCTTGCAGATGGGGAGACTGGGTAAATCTGGGTGCTCTTCGTAGTCTACCCAGTCTTCCTTCTTTCTGCTCCTCACCGACCAGAAACTTCCATAATCCCAGAGACTTGGCAAGATCGCGCCGGGGCTAGACGTGTGGACTCGATCCGAGTCTTCTCTATAGTTAGGAGGGACAGATAGAGTCCGGGTGGCCTTTTCGCACGCCAGTGATGCGACTGATGCCACGTTTATCAGTGATTAGAAGGCCAGGAACCACAGTTTGCAGGACTCCCCTCCACATACCGACCATGCCTGAATGTGCTTCGAACTTGGCGATTTATGATTTCCCAATACAACAGCTATCATCGCATTCCCAGGTTTGGCGATCTCTTCCGCCCTTTTCTCCACGATAGCTGAACGACGTTGTTGAGCGGGCTTGCCTCTGAACTTCGCATCTGTCAATTGTACTCCGACGCATTGGATCCGAGTCTCAGAATGAGTACTTCTTGAGTTATTGATACCGATCAACTTTAGGCTCGCAGTCTGAGTTCGCCCGCTTGACTCTCTGTAGGTTACTAGGCTTTACACAGTTACACTTTTCCATTCCTCGGTCTGAGTCGGTCATAAAGCCCTCATCACCTCCCGGGTCTGACTTCGTGTTACGGTGATAAACAACTTTGTCAACCTGAATGCAACTTCAGGGTCGAAGTTTCGTGGGATGACCCCAGCGCCTGGACCTTGATATCACGGACTCACGGTCATGGACTTCTATTCTCCCGCTGGGGAGAAGCTCTCCCACGTGTTCACGCTCGGCGGGGTTAACGTGCTGACATTCACATGATGACCATGCAACGTCCGACAGCCTTTTCAGCGAACCTTGGTGATTCAAAGACTCAAAGTGGTCCCCTCCAGATTGGCGTGTGTCTATTTTGGCTGACAGCCTGGGCGAGCCGCCCATGGGAGAAGGTGCGAGTGCAATCTGTGGCTAGGCCCTTGACGCGTCTCTGACACTGAGCGCCAAGGGTACCAACAAATGATGTAGGCGCCTTGATTATTTGCTTCTCGGATGGGTATTATACCATCCTAGCTCAAATGTTACACACGGTGAGCGGAGCAACCCACACTTCCTGGTGTTCATTTTTTCCTTCCTGGGGCATCGGTTATTGTACAACTCGAGCATCGCGATGTAACTCGGCGTCAGAAGGTCGTCAGCAATTGGTCCCGTCATTCACCTGGACTCTTTAAAGGGCTTCGCTTATCAATTGGGGCTGCTCTCCACCCCACACCGGATCACCCATGGCCTTAACAACGCTTCTACTCTGCGTATTCTCTCTGATATTGCCTTCACATGGCCTGCCAGAAGCAGTGGAGAATCACAATTCCTCTGACCTCCTTTGTACTTGCAATAAGATTGCGGCAGCTATCTCCGGCGCTTCACAAGTATTTTTTCCTCGTGAGCGCCTCATCTCTCATTTGTTCCAATCTGATGTTTGATCAAGCTGCACCTGAGTACTCGTTCGACATTGAACACGCTTATTCTTCGAGTAACGAGGCATCCGCTTGCTCGGTGGAGCCAGGCTCTGCCGAGGACGTGAGCGAGATTGTAAGTTGACCTGATCCGTCACACCAGCTTTTGCAGACCCGCATTTTGATAGCTACGTATCCTGGGATCAACCCGAACGCCGTTTGCAGTGAAAGGTGGAGGACACACCACGAACCCGGGATTTTCCTCGACGAGGGGCGTACATATTGCGATGTCGCGATTCAACGAGACAAAGGTCAATTCGATGTCCGGAACAGTTGAGGTCGGGGCTGGCCTCACTTGGGATCAAGTGTATGAGGTACTTGAGCCAACTGGAGTGAACGTCGTAGGGGGACGTGTATTCGGTGTCGGTGTTGCAGGGTTGACACTTGGTGGAGGTGAGTGTCTTCCATCGTTGGAGAGCTCGATCTCATATGTTTTTAGGCCTTTCTTATTTGTCAAATCAGTACGGACTTACAGTTGACAACGTCGCTGGATATGAACTTGTGCTTCCAAACGGAACTGTGACTATTGTGACTTCAGATGACGATGATCTTTGGTTTGGATTGAGAGTAAGTAGTAGACATGCTCAATACAGATTTGTATCATTAATGGCGTTCAATTGCAGGGAGGGCTCAATAATTTCGTATGCTATCAGTTCATAGGAAGGATCAATTTTGTGGATTATTGATTATTTATAGGGAATTGTGACTAAATTCATTTTCCAGACACACCCTCAAGGTGACATATGGGTAAGTTGAATAGAACAATTTACAGATCAGATTGGGAACTTACTGGAAACATGGCAGGCAGGCATTGTTTACTACGCAGAGAATGAACTGGATGCAATCAAAGAAGCGGTTATCAATTTCCAACAGAAGAACGATACCAAGGCTTCGATAATTGTGAACCTGGCTTATTCTTCGGATCAGGTGTGCTCCATTATGATGGCATCAGTCTTGATTCGAACTGACAATACTGTAACAGTTTTTGATTCTTGTGTATTATTTTTATGACGCACCTACTCCTTCGCAAGTATTTGAAGACTTTCTGGCCATCCCTGCTACCGAGGGGAATGTCTCAACAACGTCATTCTCCGACTTTGTTAAAAGTCTGAATTTTCAGCCTGTGTTTAACGGCCCTCGGTTAGTAGTACAGTCCGCTGTGTGGTGAAATATGGGCTAACCTGTCATGCTTAGCACCTTTTACGGTGGTGCCCCAGTCACCCAGTATTCACATGCTATTTTCGACGCATTTGTGAATCAGACCAAGGTGAGTCCCTCCGTCGGGCTACTGCACTGAGACTGGAATATGAATGCATTCTCAGTTCTGGGGTGCGCACCTTAGCACTCTAGATAAAAATGTGACCGTGATTTCATCCCTTGAGCCGTTCGACAAGGGCCTCTTCTCACACGGGGGCAGGTCTGCATACCCGCCAGACCGCTCACATGCTGTCCTCCCTACTTCCCTCGCCGTCCAGTGGTCCAGCGCCTCACTCGATGAAACGATGGCCTTTGCGCTACGCAACATCTCAAACACAATTCACGCTACCGCTCTTGCAGATGGGCAGAATGTATCGCATGCGGCGGTATATGTGAACTACGCGCTTTTTGGCACACCGCTGAAGGACATGTATGGTGGGAATGTGGAGAGGCTTCGTCAGATCAGAGCTGCGATTGATCCAGAAGACGTGATGGGCCTGACGGGGGGTTGGAAATTCTAGGATTGACTTGATCAGCCATGCGGTATAAATGTCCAGGGCGGGGCGTTGGAGGTAGGATATTCGTTGATCATAGCCGGAGTTCCATATGGTAGTTTTTCTTTCCTCTCTTCGAACCTAACGCACTACAGCAATACCCCACAATTACGTGGACGATTTTCAGTGTACTACCAGTATGGGCACCTTTTTTCATGGACGGCGCCTTTTGATATTTTACAGTAATTCGTGCGAGTTTGCACGGTCAGTGCAAAATGACGTTTCTCGTTTGTGGGGTGTGTTGTAAACTTATACCGGATGACTGATCGAGGATTTTCCCGAGTTCAAAAAAGGTGTACGCAAGGACGTGGGGACTGGTGAAGGAAAATGCACGCGTGTCGCGTTTCGTCCTACATGGAAGGAGTGCAGTCGGTTTGGACCACATCTAAGGGGAGAACAGTCAAAGAACGGACATGCAATTCCAATATCGTGTCGTGTACAACATTGAAGTCAAACGGACGAAGGCGCAACCCGCGAAAAGTTTTAGCCCGTGAAAGCGATTCGAAGGTGAGTCAAGAGGCGAAATCACGATGTATATGTCCGTAGGATGGAAAGTCGACTGTGAGGGTGCGCGCCTTGCAATAGCCTGAAGGCTTGAGGATACTGTAGATCTTGCGGCAGGCGCTGTTGACCGTGCCAGCTTCGGTCAACAGGCGCAGTTGTCCGTTAATATGACCCCAGCCCATACGTTTTACAACTGCGGATCGTCATTATCGAACCGCTCGCTGTCTAACAGCCTCCAACTCAGCCTCATCGGAGTCGTGGCAATTCCGCCACCCGTCCTCACATGGGTCGTAATTGATACGTTTACGCATGTCCTTGATGCGACGATGTGTCTACCTGCGTCTACTTGCACCCATGCTTGCACCCATGCTTGCACCCATGCACAGTAAAAGAATCTTGGACATGGAGAAACCGGGCGGATCTGGGTGCCTCTCCGTTGCCCAGTCTTCTTTCTGCCTCTACCAACCAGAAACTCTACTAATACCAGAGACTTCTTTGCACAATTGCGCCCGGGCCAGAGGCGCCGACTTGATCCGAGTTTTCTCGGCAGTAGGGAGGGATAGATAGCCTATTCGCACTTCACGTCGAAGGAGATCTGGAACCACACTCAGGACGCCCATCTACTAGTACTTTCCGGCTGTGTCAGAATGCGCCCTTTTTTTCCAGCGATGGCCAAATGACTTCCAAAGGTGTCGAGTTGTATTCCGACGCATTGGATCTCAAAATGGGTACTTCTTGGGACGATGTGATACTGATCGACGGTGCTAGCCCAAATTTACCTGATTGACTCTGTAGGTTTCTGAGCTTGCACTTTCCCACTCGTCAATCTGAATGCAACCTCAGAGTTGAAGGTTCGTGGAATGGCCGCAGCGCCAAGACGACCTTGGCATTCCCTTCCCGCGCTATAAGCTCTCCCCACGTGTTCGCACTCGCACTTACTCGCCCTTGACGGGGTTAACGCATTGATATTCACACGTTGTCCACTGGCATGCGATGTCCGAAAAGGCTGTTTAGGCCTTTTGGCGAACCTGGGTGGTTCAAAGCGATCATCTCCTGATCGGCCTGTTTCTATTTTGGCCGAAAGTCTGCGAGAGCCAGCCATAGGACAAGGTACTGACAGGGCGAGAGCAATCTGTGGCCAGGCACTTGACTCGTCTCTGACGCTGAGCGCCTACGGTACATGTAGGCGCCTTATAATTATTTGCTTCTCCGAAAGGATCTTCCCTTTCCAGGGGCGTCGGTTGCTGTACAACTTGAGCATCGCGATATGACTCGGCGTCGGAAGGCCGTTAACAACTGGTCCCGTTACTCGTCTGGACTCTATAAAGGGGCTCCGCTTATCCAACTATGGCTGCGCTCCAGTCCACACCGGATCCCCCATGGCCTTCACAACGCTCTTGCTCTGCGCATTCTCTCTGGGGTTACTCTCACATGGCCAGCCGGAGGCCGTTAGGAATCACAATTCCTCTGACCTCCTGTATACCTGCAATAAGATTGCGGCAGCTATCTCTGGCGCTTCACAAGTATTTTTCCCTCGTAAGCGCTTCATTCTCTCATTTGTTCCTATCTGATGATGATCAAGTTACACCTGAGTACTTGTTCGACATCGAACACGCTTATTCTTCGAGTAACGAGGCTTCTGCTTGCTTGGTGGAACCTGGCTCTGCCGAGGACGTGGGCGAGATCGTAAGGTAACCTCATTCGACACACAAGCTTTTGCCGACCCAAATTTTGATAGCTACGTATCCTGGGATCAACCCGAACCCCGTTTGCCGTGAAAGGTGGAGGACACGCTACGAACCCGGGATTTTCCTCGACGAGAGGCGTACAGATAGCGATGTCGCGCTTCAACGAGATAAAGATCGGTTTGACGTCTGGAACAGTTGAGGTCGGGGCTGGCCTCACTTGGGACCAAGTGTATGAGGTACTTGAGCTGACTGGAGTGAACGTCGTAGGGGGACGTGTATCCGGTATTGGTGTTGCAGGGTTTACACTTGGTGGAGGTGAGTATCTTCTATCGTACGAGAGCTCGATCTTATATGCTTTTAGGCTATTCTTATTTGTCAAATCAGTACGGACTTGCGGTTGACAACATTGCTGGATATGAACTTGTGCTTCCAAACGGAACTGTGACTATTGTGACTTCAGATGACGATGATCTTTGGTTTGGATTGAGAGTAAGTAGTAGGCAAACTAAATACAGATGGTATTGCTAATGACATTTAATTGCAGGGAGGGCTCAATAATTTCGTATGCTATCAGCTCATAGCAAGGGCCAGTTTTGTGGATTGTTGATTATTTATAGGGGATTGTGACTCAATTCATGTTCCAGTCGCACCCTCAAGGTGACATATGGGTAAGCTGGCCAGAATGTTGGTTTACAAATCAGATTGGGAACTTACTGGAAACCTGGCAGGCAGGGTTTATTTACTACAGCGAGAATGAACTGGATGCAATCAAAGAAGTGCTTGTCAATTTCCAACAGAAGAATGATGACAAGGCTGTGCTTATTGTGTCCCTGGCTTATTCTTTGGATCAGGTGCGCTCTGTTTCTGTATGACGGCATTGCTATTGATTCGTGCTGACATTAGTGTAACAGTTTTTAATTACAGTAGACTCCCTCTTATCCCATACCCCTCTGTCACTCCTCGAGGCTATGGGTTATACAAGAGTATGGCATTCTGGGAAGTCATTAAAAACAGGTTGTAAATATTGTAAAAAAATCGTTAAAAATCATAAAAATTTCATTTTGTGCTTCCAACATTGGGGCTGAGGCATTTCCTGCCATTGTGGGACATTATTACCTAAGTAGTCAGTAAGTCGAGTGGAAACCATGGATCCCTATCTCCCCCAACTTCCTGTGCTGCTTCCTGTGTGTCCAACACAGCCTGGAAGATCTTTTCGTGTGTTGTCTCATTCAAGGCCCCAACTGACTCCTCTTCTGGATTCAGAAGTGACTCAATATCCATTCTGTTGGCCGATTGAAGCACCCCACTTGAAACCAATTCATCGAGAGCACATTCAACTTGTGTCTCGGCAATTCTCACAGGATCATCTTGATCAAGTCTGGTGGTTTTGTGGTTTAGGAGTGATGGAACCTGGATGGTGGGCTTGTGTTGGAATGATTTTTAATTCAGATGGAACAGAATCTTTGAATTTGCAAATGTGTCACTAAGAAAATGTATGGGTTTCCCTTGGACAGACTATGGGTTATGGGGTACAGGGGAGTATGGATTATGTACCCAGATTCCCTGCAAACGAAGTTGGTGGAACAAGCCCCCCATGGGATATGCAGGAGTATGTGTTACCAGGGGTATGGGATAAGAGGGAGTCTACTGTACTATCATATACTTTTATGATGCGCCCACTCCTTCGGACATATTTGAAGATTTTTTGGCCATACCCGCTGCCGAGGGGAATGTCTCAACAACATCTTTCTCCGACTTTGTTCAAAGTCTGAATCCTCAGCCCGAGTTCAACGGCCTTCGGTTAGTAGTACACTCAGCTGTGTGGTGGAATATAGGCTGACCTGGTATGCTTAGTACCTTTTACAATGCTGCCCCGGTCACCCAGTATTCGCCTGCTGTTTTTGATGCATTTGTGAATCAGACCAAGGTGAGTCCGTCCATCGAGCTACTACATCCCGAGACCGGAATATAAATGCGTTCTCAGTTCTGGGGTGCGCACCTTAGCACTCTAGACAAAAATGTGACCGTGATCTCCGCCCTTGAGCCCTTCGACAAAGGCCTCTTCTCACACGGGAGCGGGTCTGCATATCCGACGCTGTCCTCCCTTCTGACCTTACCGTCCAATGGTCCAACGTCTCACTCGATAAAACAATGGCCTTTGCGCTACGCAACATGTCAGACACAATCCACGCTGCAGCTCTTGCCGATGGGCAGAATGTGTCACGTGCAGCTCTGTATCCGAATTATGCTCTTTTTGGCACACCGCTGGAGGACATGTATGGTGGAAATGTAGAGAGGCTTCAGAAGATCAAAGCTGCGGTTGATCCAGAAGACGTAATGGGCCTTGCGGGAGGTTGGAAATTCTAGGTTGGCCTACTCAGCTGTATAAATGTCCAGGGCGGAGGATCGGAAGTAAGATATTCGTTGATCATAGCCGGGGCTCGAAGGACCATAAGGAATGGCATGTGGTGGGAGGGCAATGCGGGAACCAAGGCGGGACCCCGGATGGAAAGTCGATCATAAGGATGCGGGCCTCGCGATCGTCTGGAGGCTTGAAGATACTGTAGAACTTGCCGTTGGCACTGTTGACCTGGCCAATTTCAGACCACAGTTTGGTCGTCAATAGGACCTCGGCCGCCTCAGCACCAATGGCATACAACTGTGGACCGTCATTACTGAAGTGCTCGCCATCCATTTCAACCTCATGATTGTCCTTATGGAAATTCCGCCACCCGTCCTCACACTGCCGGTGGCTGATTCCGAACATGGCGGAAAGGTACTTGTTGGTGGCGACGATATGTTTGCCTGCATTGAATTCAGCATTCTCGGAACGGGGGAGTCTGGTGCTGCATCTGTTCAGCAGCCAAAGCCTGTCGTATTCAATTTGCCACCTTGCATGAAAGAAGGTAAACCATCTTTTGTATGTTAGAGGCCCTAAATGGATATCGCAAGTTCTGGACGAAACGTGAAGTGGAAATACATGCGACGTCGAAGAAAGGAGCGAGAACGGCACGTGATGCGTTTGTTTCATCGTCGTCACAAGGTCGGCGGCTTAGGCCGGGCCGGAACCGGGCCGACCGTGTGAGAGTCCGTCCCACAACTGGACACCAACTGGACCTTCCTTTCCCTTTGCTTCCCGGTCATGCCTGAAAGTGCTTCGCTTTTTGGGCTTTGTTATTTACTAATACATCCGCTATGGTCATTGCATCCTAAGTATGACAATATATTCCCCCCTTCTCTCCGCCGAATGACGTCCAACGATGGCGCCGAGCTGGCTTGCCTCCGTCCCCCTGGCTCCTCCAGGTGTACTCTGACACGTGGGATATCAGAATGGGTGCATTTATTAAGACAATTTGTGCCGATTAACCTCGCCAGCCTGCGCTCGCCCGCTCGAATCTCCGTAGGCTGCACTTCCCCAGTCAACTGAATGCAACTTCAGAGTCGAGGTTTCGTGGAAATGCCCTTGAAATGGCCCCAGATATTTCCTGGACGACCTCCGTATCACGGTCACGGACTCACGGACTTCCATTCCCCGGTCCCCACGCCTTCGGGCTCTTCGCGATCTTACGGCATTGATGGCATTCGAACCTGGTGGTTCAACGTGGACCCCCGATCGACCTGTTTTTGTTATGGCTGAAATTCTGGGACACTTGGAGAGCCTACTCATGGGACAAGGTGCGAGGGAAATATATGGTTCTCGGAAAGGATATTGCCCAAATCGATCGATTCTTACGAAAACTTCGTGAGTGGAGCGACGCACTCTCCCGGGGTTCCTTTTTCCTTTCCCGGGGCGTCTATTACTGTACAATCTGAGCATCTAGAATTTACTCGGCATTACCCATCTCCTGACTAGATAAAAGGCTTCGCTCATCCATTGAGGTCCACTCTCTACCCCACATCAGATTACTCATGACCTTAACTGTTACCGCCGGCAGCTGCACTTAGCCAATGGGAGGTTAAGGGGCAGTGTAAGCAGAGGGTGAACCGGCCCCAGGTAAGCTATTGGTTCTGTCAGGAGTTGAACCCGGCTCTACATCATAATAATGGTCCGTGCGATTGTATGTCTCGACCCTCCCCCTTCCTGTAGCATGTTCTGGACGCTACCTACCCCCCCTGACTCATAGTATCTCTGACGTGTTTATGATCTCATTGTCTCGACCTTCCCCTCGTGTATGGACTCATCGTGGGCATCGTAGTAAGGGTGACGTCTTTATGACATCGATCCTAGTATCGTCATAGTAGGATGACGTGCCCCGACGTCATCCCCGTACCTCTAGTAGTTGTTGACTTGTTCTAGGCTTTGTAGCTGTACTTGTATAAGTAGGACTCGTCTTAGGTCTCTAGGACTCTAAGTCGAGTCTCCTCGTCTCACAATCTAGCTTGCTATCCCCTACTTCGAACGGAGTGAATGCATCACTGTCCTCTCTCCTTGCCCCTCAAACCAGTACACTCAGGAGTCTAAGTGTCGCACCCTACGCCGGTGACATTAGACTCGACTTCTTTTATCCACTACATCACAATTACTCGCAAAACACCAGTCATGATCAAGGCAAACGAGCAAGCAAACGTCAAGGGTGACACTCCCCATCGAACAACAACAGTCAGACACCAGCACAGATGACATCGACGAACTGCAGGAATCTACACAGACCCAAGAAGTCCCAGAAGACATAAAGAATCGCACCTGGACCGTGCTCTCCTTCCAGGAATCCCAGAAAGAAGCTATGGCCATGCAGACACTCAGCTCCTGCACCCTCTCTGACAGCGAACAACTCGCTCAACAACTGGCCCAGACAACCCTCGCCACAACCACCACAGCTATGTCCGGAATTGGAGGACGAGGCACTACTCAACCTGCACCCCAAGGAGGGGGAAGCAGTGGAGGAAATCCCGGAGGAAACCCAGGAGGAGGAAACCCCGGAGGCAATCCAGCCGGAGGTAACCCAGGAGGAGGAAACCCCAGAGGCAACCCAGGCAGAGGAGGAGGAAACCCGCCAGCAGGAGGAGGACAACCCGCTGGACAACAGGCTGTATGTTAAGCCTGCAGCGGGGCTTCGTGCACACTTGACCGAAGAGGAAGGTGTGCGGTCCGAAGCGTGCCGTGACATGCGATCAGACTCCTGAGGTGCGCATTGATTGTTATAGCACAATCACTAAGCTCCGAAGGTGGGATCCGCCTTTAAGGACCTCGAAAGGTAGATGGAAGAGCTGAGAGGGCCGTGCAAGAAGCAGGAGTATACAAGGAGCTGCGATTGCAAAGCAAAGTCGAGCTTAAGGCTCAACTGTTCGTACAGGGTCATATATATACAAGTCGAACCTGGTATGACTAATAGTCTCAGAACCGGTTGCTAAGCCGGTTTGTAAGGGATCAGTCATCCGTCCTATCGTACAGTAAGCATGATGCGCTTATGAGTCATCCTATCAGTCAGTCATCAGTCAGCGGTACAGTAAGGAATCTCAGTCATCCAGTCCAGACAGAGAGCCACGCGTGTATCGTATGTGAGTCATGGGATCACGTGATCCCAGCCTGTTACCGTCCCCTCGACCCTGGGACTTCCCCCCCTCGACCCTGGGACTTCCCCCCCTCGATCGACGGAGATATCAGCCGCGCGGACGACCCAATGGAGTTGGATGACCCCGAGTAACGGTAAGATCGGACTAGTATTATTAGTGTACGCCTCACCTGATGTGGATGGACTACATGAGTCGCCTTGTGACTCAGCCCCTATGTACGTGACTCGCAGCCCCGTATCCTCGTGCCCCGCGCCCTGTGCCCAGTACCTCGTACCCTGTACCCTGTAGTAGTATAAGTACGACTCCTCAGTGACTCTAGGTTGCTAAGTTGAGTCTCCTGTCCATCTTACGACGGCAATAAGCATCGATTCTCTACTCCTTGCTAGAAGGTGGCCGCTAAGAGCCTTATCACTACCACTCCGAGTCTATTAGTTATCGTCGCGTAAGCAGCGGTGACATTAGACTCAACTTTCTTATCATCACGGAGGCCCCAACCAAGGAATACCTCACGGACTTTGGAGACGACGACAAACCACCAAAGAACGCGCACCTACGCAGGATCGACAAAGGAGTCATCCCCGGATACGACGGGATAGCAATACTATATCACCCTGATACGACCAAGAAGGCACAGGATTGCATAGACGGAACCCACGTCTGGATACACAACGAGAAAGGAGTCCTCACCCAAGTCTACCTCGAAGAGGACGGAGACAAATTCAAACTAGTGCGAGGACCCAGAAGACCTGACATCGAGGCCCACAACGAGTTGAACGCACAAGAAAGACACCGACGCAGGCAAGAAGGAGGAACATTCCTACCTATCCCCCTCGACTCCGACTCCGACGCCGAAGACAACACGCGACCCCCATCCCCCGTCTCCACAGACCAACAACCCAACTCACCTACTACTGACGAAGAACCCACGGAGGACCACACCAACGCCACTATCAGAAACTCCCCACTCATCGACACTCGACCATTCGCTTCATTGATACGCGAGCACGCCATGGCAACCGCCACTGCAACCACCACTACCGCCACCACAACCACCAAACCCAAGATAGTAGCCTCCGTGCAAAAGAAGCTAGATACGGCAATGAAGCGACAACCGAGTAACAACCCCGGAGGAGGAGGAGGAAACCCCGGAGGGAGCAACCCCGGAGGAGGAGGAGGCAACCCCGGAGGAGGAGGGGGCAACCCCGGAGGAAACCCCGGAGCCCCCAACCCCCCGGCCGCACCACCAATGCCCCCAGCAAACCAGGACGCCCGCCTCATGGGAAGCGCCCCTACGGAGTTTGACGGAGACCGAGCGAAAGCGGACCAATTCATAAACGAGCTACGACACTACTTCCGCGTAAACGCTACAGTCCCCGGCCTCCAATCCTGGATCCGCCGCGTAGCAATAGCGCTGACATTCATCAAAGGCCCAACCGTGGACGAATGGGCCCTCAATCAAGGAGATTGGGTGGACCGATTGGACCCACTCATTGAAGACGTCCCTGACGTCTGGATACATTTCCTGAACGAGTTCCGGAACCAATTCCAAGACACCCAAGCCGAAGAACGAGCACGCCTTCAAATCGAAAACATGAAGATGAAATGGCCCGAAGTCGACCAATACATCCAAGACTTCGAGAGAGTCGCTCGAAAGGCCGAATACCCGCTCACAGCACCCGCGACTGTCAGATACTTCCTGAAAGGACTGACCAAATCCATCGTCAATGACATAGTCAAACCCCCTAAGGTCAACACCTATGCAGAAATCAAACAGCGAGCAATCGACAGCGTGGCGTCCCAACTCCTCATCTACGAGATGTTCAAGCAGGACAAAGGCACCACGAGCCGACCACCATCATCTAGGTGGAATCGATTCGCACAACCCAACCCCACCAACCAACAAACCAGCCGCCCCAATATCAGGGGATATAACTCCACCAACGCCCCCCGCCACTTAAACAACGCCCCCGTCCCGATGGACGTCGATGCAGACCGAGCACGTGCCAACCGAAACAACAACTGGAGGAACCGAAACCCCCAAGGGAGGACGGTCCAAATGCAGGACGAACAAGGGAACGTCTACCAAGTAAACGTCGCCCAAACCCAACCGACCGACAGAAACCCCCGCAGCACTGACCGACCCCCCGCGGCGCCTGCTACGAGTGCAACCAAGTTGGACACTTCGCACGCAATTGCCCCAATCGGAAGAAGAAACCGCGCGTAGCTACGGCACAATTGGTCGACTGGATGTCAGACACCACGACCACTAACGAGAACCCAGTGGACGAAATAGCCACCAGACTGGCAGCTATGTCCACTGACCAACGGGACCAAGTAGCGGCGCACTTCGGAGGAGGGATAGTAGCAGCCGAGGAAGAGGGTTTTCAGGACGCCTAACCAGTTCGGCCTTGGTTAGGGCATTAAGTACAAGGAGCGTGTATCTATCGAACCGTCGATCAATGACAATTCGCGTATATTTAAACTCCTTGTTCAAGAGGGCCGAAACCTCTGCACTACTAGACTCCGGCGCCACGGAGAACTTCATCAACCCCAACTATGCAAAAGAGCTCAAACTGCCAATCGAAGAGCTGGCAGAACCCCGCAAGGTGTTCAACGTGGACGGAACACAGAATCGCCACGGACAAATCACCCACTACACTGACCTAGACGTACGAACTGGCGACCAAACGCGCACGATGCGTTTTTTCCTTACCAACCTAGGCGAACAGAAGGTAATCCTAGGCTACCCATGGTTCGCCGCAGTCCAGCCGGTCATTGACTGGGCAAAAGGATGGATCGCCTATGAACAACTACCCGTCGTCATCAGAGCCAGAATCAAGCGAGCGACGACAAAGATCCATACCGCCACAGCGACAGACCGACAAACACTAGCGTCAAAGCTAGCTGAGAAACACGCGGCCCAACCCTCACCAATCCCAAAGGAATACCGCCGACACTCATTCGTGTTCAGCGAAGCCGAATCGAAGCGATTCCCACCACCACGAGAGTGGGACCACGCCATAGAACTGAAGCCAGGCCACCCGGAACACATGCCAGGAAAGGTGTACGCCCTGACCCAACCAGAACAAGAAGCGCTCGCAACGTTCCTCAAAGAACACCTCGACAAAGGATACATCACCGAGTCCAAAAGCCAATTCGCGGCCCCATTCTTCTTTGTCAAAAAGAAAGACGGGAAGCTTCGACCAGTACAGGATTACCGGAAGCTCAACGAATGGACCCGCCGAAATGCCACACCACTCCCACTTATCCCAGAACTCATCGCGAGGGTCAGAGGAGCCAGCCTATTCACCAAGTTCGACATTCGCTGGGGATACAACAACATACGAATACGCGACGGAGATCAATGGAAGGCAGCGTTCGTCACCAACCACGGTCTCTTCGAACCACAAGTAATGTTCTTCGGGATGACCAACTCCCCAGCCACCTTCCAGACCATGATGAACGTGCTATTCAGGGAAGAACTCCGACAAGACTGGTTGTCGATTTACATGGACGATATACTCATACACACCCGATCAGACCTCCCATACCACCGGACAAAAGTCCATCAAATCCTCGACAAGCTGCGCAAGCACGACCTCTTCCTCAAACCAGAGAAGTGCGTCTTCGAGAAAGAAGAAGTCGAATTCCTAGGCGTCATCCTGGGCCACAACACCATACGGATGGACCCAGCCAAGGTACAAGGAGTAGCGGACTGGAAACCCCCACGAACAGTCCGAGACGTCAGAGCCTTCCTGGGATTCACAGGATACTATCGATACTTCATCAAAGACTACTCGAAGATCGCAAGACCACTGATCCACCTCACCAAGAAAGCGACACCATTCGCATGGGGAGAAGCCCAAGTCGAAGCCTTCGAAACCCTCAAAAGGCACATGTGTCAGAACCCGATCCTACGCCAACCCGACTACACCAAACCTTTCTTCCTAGCCACAGACGCGTCCGCGTACGGCGTGGGAGCCGTACTCTTACAGGAGGGAGACAAACACCCCAGGAAAACCTCACCAACCAAACACCCCATAGCTTACTACTCCGCAACATTCACCCCAACCGAGCGCAATTACGACATCTACAAAAGAGAACTCCTGGCACTAATGAAAGCCCTAGCCCACTGGCGACCCCACTTGGCAGGATCAACGATCCCAGTCACAGTCCTCACCGACCACGCAAACCTAACCTTCTGGAAATCTCCACGCAAGGTAAACCGCCGAGTGGCACGATGGTTCGCAGAGCTCCAGGAGTACCACCTAAAGATCCAACACGTGCCAGGGAAACTCCACACCTCGGCAGACCTCCTCTCCCGACCCCCAGGAGTGGACAAGGGCGAAACAGATAATCAAGACCTAACCCTCCTCCACCCAGACGCCTTTATCAGACTATCCACCACCGAAGACCCCAAAGACGAATGGTGGGAGCTAGAACGACGGATAGGGACAACACAACGAAAGTACCCCGCCGAAATCGCAAGATGGATCAAACGACACAAGGCAACCATGACCCACTCGCATAACGACAACAACTTAAAGCACTGGCGCGTACAAGGTAGAATCGCCGTCCCACCAGACGACACCCTAAAGAAAGAAATACTCCACCGATTTCACGACCTAGAAATCAGAGGACACCCAGGGCGGGACCCCACCATCACAATCATCCGCCGACACTTCTGGTGGCCAGACATGAACGAGTGGATCGCACAATACATAAGAGGATGCGCCAGATGCCAACAAAGCAAAAACCTCACGAAACGAACAAGGGTACCCCTCTACCGCATCCCCACACCGACCAACGCACTCCCGTTCCAGATCGTAGCAATGGACCTGATCACCCAACTCCCGACCAGCAAAGGGTACGACGCCATCCTCACGATAGTGGACCATGGATGCACAAGAGCGGCCGTATTCCTCCCCTGCAAAACAACGATCACCGGGCAAGAAGTGGCCAGACTATACTATGACAACGTCTACCGATGGTTCGGCCTGCCCAATAAGGTCATATCCGACAGAGACCCCCGATTCACATCCTTCTTCGCAAAGGCACTCGCCCAACAACTGGGAATCAAACAAAACGTGTCCTCAGTGTTCCACCCCCAAACAGACGGACTATCAGAACGGACAAATCAATGGGTAGAACAATACCTCCGCCTGACCACCAACAGCGCCCAAACCGACTGGAGCGATTGGCTGGGGATAGCCACCACGGTGCACAACAATCACATAAACGCCACCATCAACATCGCCCCATCAGAAGCGCTTCTCGGCTATACGCCTCGCCTACACCCTACAGACCCCCCTCCATCGCTGAACCAACACGTGGAGGACAGGAAGCAGACCGCACTCGAAAGGCGTGCACAAGCGATCGAAGCTATCAACCGCACCGCCCATCAAACGCCACCACCCCAGTTCAACGTGGATCAAGAGGTCTGGCTCGAGGCCAAGAACCTCCGATTACCCTACCAGACCCCCAAACTAGCCCCCAAGCGACACGGCCCCTTCCGAATCAGCAAACAGGTGTCACCGGTGGCGTACCAACTCCGACTACCCGACGCCTGGAAGATCCACAACGTGTTCCACGCCAGCCTCCTCACCCCTTATCGCGAAACCCTACAACACGGCCCCAACTACATCAAGCCACCCCCCGAACTGATCGAGGGCGAACACGAGTACGAAGTCGAGGCCATCGTTAATCACCGCTTCCACGGGAAGCGGAAGACCCTGCAATATCTCCTCAAGTGGAAGGGATACCCGGATGCAGATAACACATGGGAACCGGCCCCCCAAGTACACGCCCCTGCATTGATTGAAGAGTATCACCAAAGACGCCCGCTCGAGCAACCGCATAAAAGGACGGGTCTGAGAGCTCGAAGCAATATCCTCTCCCCACACTCCAAACCATCATGCCCCACCAGATCATCAGTCTCTCCCCCGTCGAAGATGCCAACTACGCCCCCGCCTCGCCCACCGACTCCTATGCCTCCACCGAGGCCCTCTTCATCCCCGCCCCGGGAACCCCCTACCAGACGACCGGTTCCAATGGAGCCCTTCCTCTTGTTGAGGACGCCGCGCCCACTGACTCAGCACGGGTCCTTGCAGTGGACCTCGCCATCGGCGCTACGCAGCCAGCCATACCCCTATCACCCCGAGCCGTTAGCGCTATTGTCGAGGGACAAGCCAACGCCCTCACGGCTCCAGTTCTCCTCCGCATGGTCCGCGGTCTCATCATCACCGCCAAGCGCACCGAGGACCGGATGGAAGCCGTTAGGCTTACGGCCGAGGAACAAGCCGCGGAACTCGAACAGAGCCGGGACCAACGCGACGTCCTCGCCCTCGGTGCCAGGACCCTCCAGCTCGACTGCGAGACCAAGACCGAAGCCCTCCGCCTCGCCGACCTCACCATCCGCCGCCTGGCCAGTCAGCCCCCGAGAGAGGATATTCACCAGGGTATCCAGTCTGAACCCCCTACGGGCTTTATCGAGAACAACGGCCAGCTCCACTACTTCTCCATCCCCCTCCAAGGCGGCAGCAACGACCGCCGCATCGCCCCCTACATCCAGCTTCTCGACGGCCCCGTTCCCCGCGCCGCTGGTACCCTGGGAGGCCCTGACGACCCTGTCTTTACTACAGAGGTCTACGCCCAGCCCAGCTCCAACGTTGGTGTCGCCAATCCGCCGGTACCCAAGTGGCTACTCCGTGCCATCGACGGGGACTCCGAGATCTTCGATGCCTTCACATTGGAGGTCCAGGATACGACCCAGGACTGGGGTCTCTACACTGACATCTGCCGCTACCACCACACCGACGTCGAGCTCACCAACATCGCCTCCCGCATCCGCGCCCTCGAAGCTGAAGAAGCCGAGACCCGCAACACCCTCGCCAACTGCCGCCGTCGCCTCCGCGCCGCCAACGCCGGAGAGACCCTCGCCCACCTTGCCGGCAACGATGCCGACCGCCACGACCAACGTCACGGGGCGGGGATCATCCGCTACGCGACGCGTGGTCGCGCTCGCATCTAACCGGAGGGTGATGTTACCGTCCCCTCGACCCTGGGACTTCCCCCCCTCGATCGACGGAGATATCAGCCGCGCGGACGACCCAATGGAGTTGGATGACCCCGAGTAACGGTAAGATCGGACTAGTATTATTAGTGTACGCCTCACCTGATGTGGATGGACTACATGAGTCGCCTTGTGACTCAGCCCCTATGTACGTGACTCGCAGCCCCGTATCCTCGTGCCCCGCGCCCTGTGCCCAGTACCTCGTACCCTGTACCCTGTAGTAGTATAAGTACGACTCCTCAGTGACTCTAGGTCGCTAAGTTGAGTCTCCTGTCCGTCTTACGACGGCAATAAGCATCGATTCTCTACTCCTTGCTAGAAGGCGGCCGCTAAGAGCCTTATCACTACCACTCCGAGTCTATTAGTTATCGTCGCGTAAGCAGCGGTGACACAGCCAGTCCGTCGGTCTGTAA
Source organism: Russula ochroleuca (assembly GCA_015178965.1). Lineage (NCBI taxonomy): Eukaryota > Fungi > Basidiomycota > Agaricomycetes > Russulales > Russulaceae > Russula > Russula ochroleuca. The sequence goes on from WHVB01000002.1 coordinate 2,286,923, forward strand.
AACACCTCACCTCTCTCCGTACCAGAGGCGGAGCTTATCACCACCCTCCCCTCAAAGAAGCGCTTCCATGCGCTAGTCGGATCCCTCGTTGTCGCCGGGGACGTAATCATAAGCAGGGGAAGGGGAGCGAGGGGCATAAGAGGGGCCCGCATTTTCGAACTCGTCTAAGACGACCTGGGTGATCGCCTGGCACATGGCAATCCCTGCGCTACTGAGTTCCCCTTTACAGAGGTCGTCGCATCCCGCATTGTTATGGTCGTACTCTATCTCTCGCTCTTCCAGCATGAGGTAGCGGGTGTGTCGTTGGCGGGTGAGGTAATGGCCGTTGGCGTGACGGCAGCGGCCTCCGTAGGGACAGGTGTCCGGCATTTGGTTCCGGAAGAAGCGGTGGTGGCGGGGGACCCGGCACCAACCGGACGCCAAGATTGAACAGAGATGATGGGGCATCTCGCATTGGGTGGAGAGGTGATCGTACCAGGGGCAGTAAGAGCATCGTTTGCGCTCTTCGAACTCTTCTTGGGCCAAGGCGTCGTCCGTGGCATTCTCGCTGTTCCAAGAGACTCTGCTGCCCGCTCCTCCTCTTAGCCGAGAGTCGGGTCGTGTTATGATATTGGTGTGGTAAGGCACGGTGCTGCGTCTGACGCATCGGTGTCGCCATGCCAGTTCGCCTCTCTGATCATCCTCGTCCACCAGTTCTAAAAGTCGTTCTCGCACATTGGCCCGGATGAGCTGTTGGCAGACCGCTTTGGTTCGGCCGATGTGAGCGAGTTGGTGTATGTTAAACTCGGCTCTCCTCTTCTGTGCGTAAGCTTCCAAGGCTTGGACTTCACAGAGGCAGAGGGCCAACTTGTGTCTGTCGGCTTCAAGGTTTCGAAGACAGATGATATCTGCCTTGACTCCGTAGTCCCCTAGATCTTCGATTGCCCTTTCCATCGGTCCTCCTATCATCCTTTCCTCTGCTAAAAGTGAGAAATGCCTGTCATCCCGGTAGTCGGCGGGTGCTGCCCAAGATGCCGGAGCGGCTTCCAAGGTCTCGGCGTAGATAGGCCGTCCACTTCCCATGGTCCCGTAGATGGTGGGTTCTCCTGTGACATTGTCGATGCAGAAGCGTATGTACCTTGCATCCACCTTTACCGTAGGTTCCGCTTCAGTCGCTGGGATTTTAATGGAGGTGCGGTGGATTTCTGACTGGAATCTAATCCAGTCATTGCCGGGATGCGTCTGTACGAGGTTGTCGACGTCGATCTCGAGGGTGTAGTGTGATGGGAAACTATGTATGGATGTGGCTGGGGAGGAGCTCGGTGTCGTGCTTGACACTGAGGATAACGGAGTGGCTGCACGATGGACTTCATGAGTCTCTGGGTCTAGTACCAAGGGATGGTCGGCCTCTTCTTGTCGCTCTAGCATGAGTTGGGCTGCGGCCAGACCACTTGGGGAGTAGAAGAGTCGGTCCCTTGCGAAGCTGCTAAGACCGCGGATGAGGTTTCGCAGGTCTTCTGGGTTATCCTGGGGGAGTATACTAGTGCGTGGGGGAATGGGCAGTGGTTCGGGGCTGGGGACTCGGCTGGGTCTGTGAACACTGTAAAGCGATGGTGATAGTCGCAAATACTCTTCCAGTCCGAAGCTGGGGGGCGTATCAATCGGTGGTGCGTAATCAGGCTCTGTGGGGAAAGGCGGAGGTGGTTCGTTGGTGGGGTGCAGTGAGGCTTCCAGTACGGCGACTTCTTCTGTGTCGACGGCTAGCATGGCATTGCGGGTTGCAGGGGATGGTGAACTGAACTGCGAGGACATCAGGGATAGACTTTCAAACTGTGAACAGAGTGTAGTGATGTCGGGGAGTGGTGAGGACTCCATGATCAGTTCTTGGGGGTTTATAACCATTCTCCGGATGGCCTTGGGGCTCTTATTGTGGAATTCTTTTACCTTTTTGGCGGCGTTGCTTAGATTCCTTTTTGGTTCCCAGGAATCATGTGCCTCGGAGAATCCCTTCCACCGGACAAGATATTGTAAGGTCCTTGCCTTTCCGGTTTGCCTTGAGGCTAACACGTTGTCTACTTCCCACTCCTCGTGTCCTTCGATCAGATCAGGAGGTGCCTCGGGGAAGTTGGGTCCGTGTACTTCTGTTTCCTTGTATGGGTGGAGGACAGCTGTGTGGAAGGTGTTGTGGATTTTCCATGTGGCTGGGAGGTCTAGTCGATATGTTATGGCGCTGAGTACTTCCGTCACTTTGAAGGGTCCAAAGCATTTGGCCCTTAATTTCATGGTGGGGTGTGTCGTTCGGAGATGGGTCCCTTCTAACCAGACTTTCTGATCCACGCGGTATTGTTGGAAATGGGGGTCTTTTGTCCAGAGGGATTGCACTTTGCTGATGGCTTCTTGGGCGTTTTTCCTGGCTTCTAGAAGCTGGGACTTTCTCTCTTCGATTGCAGGTACATTCCCGATGTGCGTGGGTTGATGGGTGCGAGGAATAAATCCCATCCATAATTCGTACGGGGGTTTCTTTGTGGTCGACGAAGGGCGGGAATTTATCATGTACTGTGCAACCTTGAGCCAATCTGCCCAGTTGTCTTGTTGGTGATTGCAAAAGATCCTCAGGATGGTTTCTACCATCTGATTTGTTCTTTCCGATTGCCCGTCTGTTTGAGGGTGATAGGCCGAGCTCATGTTCTGCTTGATTTCGAGTTGGGCGCAAAGTTCCTTGAAGAATTGCAAGGTGAACCGCGTGTCTCTGTCCGAGATAATTCTTTTAGGAATTCCAGTGTAGGGGAACGCATGGTCCCTGAAGAGCCTCGCGACCTCTTCGCTCCCCATGTCTTCTCTACACGGGATCAGGATTACGGCTTTTGTACAGTCATGATCGGTGATGGTGAGGATTGTATCACAGCCGCGTGAATCGGGTAGTTTTGTGATGAAATCGACTGTGATCGTGGCGAAGGGTGTTGCGTCTTTGCCAGGACCGATCGGCGCAATAGGGGGTACGTTGCGGTGTGTGATTGTTTTTACTGCCTGGCAGGTGGCACACCCTTTGACGTAATCTTCGACATCTTTATGGATTGTGGGCCACCAGTAATCTCGTTTTAGCATCAAGTAGGTTTTCCAAACTCCGGGGTGTCCTGACGTCGGAGTATCATGATACTCCTGGAGGAACATGTGTCGGAGTTGTGTATCTTCAGGGATCACTAACGATCCAGCCTTCCACCAGACCTTCCACTCGTCTTGGTAAATATTGTGTTTCTTCTTCCAAGTTTGGCATAGTTCGTTGTTTGCCTTCTGTAGGCGGTGAACTTGTTGCTCCAGGATGGAGATTTCTATTGCTCTGGCGAAGAGCTCATCAGGAAGGGCTGTAGTCTCTTCGTTATCTGCTGATCCGTCATTATGGTCTGGACATCGGGATAGGGGGTCCGCTTGGTTCCGCTTGCCCGGGAGGTGGACTAATTCGAAGTCGAAGTCTGCCAGGAATGCAATATAGTGAGCCACTCGTCTGTTCAGTTTCTGCAGATGTCGGTAATAGCAGAGGTTGTCGTGGTCCGTATAGATTGTCAGTTTATGGGGTGATCCCATTACCAGATGTCGGACGCGTTTGAGACCTTCAATGATGGCTAGAAACTCTTGGTCTCCGATAGAGTAATTTCTTTCTGCCGCGTTTAGTGCCTTCGAATGATAGGCCACTGCTCGTCTTTTGTTATTGTCGTCTCTTTGATAGAGGATACTGCCGAGTGCGAATGCTGAGGCATTGACTTCGAGTTCGTATGGTTTTGCTGGGTTCGGGTGCCAAAGGACCGGCTCGGTGGTTACTCGTGTGATGAGTTTGTCTAATGCTTTTGTACACTTCTCGGTCCAGATGAAGGGGGTCTCCTTTTTTGTGAGGTCGTGTAGAGGTCGGGCTATAGATGCAAACCCTTGGATGAAGGGTCGTTGGTAGCCCAATATGCCTAGGGTCTTCCTTACTTCTTCTACGGATTTGAGCGTCCTGGGCCATTCTGATATTCCTTTTACTTTGGCAGGGTCGATATGTACTCGTCTGCCTCCTACGAGCCATCCGAGGATTTCCATTTTGTCCTTTTCGAATTGGCATTTCTTTGGCTTTAGGAAGTAAGAGCATTCTTCCATTTTGTCAAGAAAGTCGTGGACAATTTGTTTGTGTAGTTGGCAGCCTTCTTCATCGTTGGCAGTGGCCACCCACCAGTCGTCCATATAATTGCCTAGGTTCTCAGGATATTTTTGAAGCAGGGGGCGAAAATCTCGGTGCATCGTTCGTTGGAAGAAGGGTGGTGCGTTCGTGAGGCCGAAATACATTACTCGGGGAACATAGGTGCCTTGGGGGGTTTTAAACGCTGCCTTAGTTTGGTCTTCTTCAGCAATGCATATGTTATTGTATCCCCAACGAATGTCAAACTTGGAGAACAGTAGTTTGCCATGTAGTCTTTCTAACGCGGATTGTATATTGGGCAGAGGATTGTTATCTCTGACCATATACTTGTTCAATTGCCTATAGTCCATGATGATTCGTTTCTCTGAGCTGTCTTTTTTGTTGATGAAATAGACTGGTGCCGTGTAGGGCGATGGTCCTTCGTAGATTCGTCCTAGTTCTTCTTCTTCGAGAATCCACTTTTGCAGGAGTTCTCGTTCGTCTTTGGATAGGGGGTACACCTTGCAATTTAACTCCTTTGGTGCGTCTGGAGTTAATTTGATAGTCATATCTTCCGATCTTGCAGGGGGGAAGCGTCGTGCTTCTTCTTCAGAGAAGACTTTTTGATGTCTTCGATACTCTTTGGGAATGGTGTCGATGGTAAGGTGGATTTTATCTTTATCCGCCTTTTGGGCCCATTCTTGTGCGATGTTGGTTCGTCATACATAGATGGCTTCGTCTTCCTTGGGTTTCCCTAGTTGTTTGATCGCCTCTCTCTGCATAAAGAAGATGTTCTTGGCGATATGCATGTATCGGCTGCTTTGAAGCTGTACCGAGTCTCCCGAGACCTTTCCTGTCTTCCAGTTGATTTTTGGGTTGAAATCGTAAAGGAAGGGGTATCCTAGGATGATGCAATCCTTTCCTAGGCTTGTGATGTAGAATCTCTGGAGCATATGTTTGTCCCCTTTGACGATACGGAGCCAGCAGTAATGGGTGATCTTCCCTTGTTTGTTTTCTGTGCCGTCGACATTGTGGACAGTAACTGGTCTAGCTAATTCCTTGCGTCCTATTCCAAGTCGTTTCCAGGTGTCTTTGTCGATGAAGTTGTCGGTTGTGCCACTATCTATGAGGGCGGATTCGTCGGCCTTGGATTGCAAGGTGCAGAAAGAAACATTCATATTCAGAGTCGATAGTTTCCTAATGTACATCGTATCTTGCAATCCCGTTGCTCTAAGCCAGACCGTCGGCTTCGAGCTTCCTAAAAATCCGCCTTGGCCGATAGCTCCTCGTAGAGGTTTTCTCGGTCTTCAATAGTCATCCCCCTAATGTACTGGAGGACGTCCTTTTTGGTGTAGGAAGGAGGTGCGGTGGTCGAGGTTTCAGCTTCGCTAAGCTGTTCCTCTTCCTTGTCTTCATTGATTACTGCAGCTCGGACCTTGGGCTTTTCTTTGGTGTATTGCCCTTGGGAGCTGCAGGGTCTATCTGGGGTTTTTCCTTTGCCTTTGTCGGGACAGGCTCTGGACATATGTTCCAATTTGCGGCATCGGAAGCATCTTCCTTCTTTCATAAGTTTGGTTCGTTCTTCATCTGTTAGTTTCCCAGTGGTACGGATGGCGTCGATGTCCATTGCATTGGGATCCTTTTGTCGCTTTGGCGGAGAGGGCTTTTGATAGTTGTGCATCCTGTTGGCTCTGGTCAAAATGTGACCAGGTCCTCCTTTGGGCCCGATGTTGTCATTTAGGTCTTGCCACCTTTGGACTGTCTTTCGAGTCGCATCATACCATTCTTCCATGGTTGCTGGTAGAGTTTCTCGTTGGCGGATAACATGATGGAGTCCTACCGGCAGGATGTCTTGGAACAGTTTGATTGTTCCTTCTGTGTCTGGTCCCCACCCCGCCTCCCTGATGAGACGTTTGAAGAGTGTGATGGAGGAGTCGACTTTGTCCACGTCTAGTTCCATTTTTGTGAGACGGGAGTACGCATCTTGTTTCTTGGTGGAATCGGTGAAGGCATCTCTGAATGCTCTTGCGAACCATTCCCAGAGGGCTGGATCGTTCTCTGCGTGTGTGGGGGGATCTCCTGTGGTCGGGTTCCCTTCAACTTTAATGGAGAGTTGGTCCGCCATGTCATATGCCCAATCATCGACTATTGGTCCTTTGATGAAGGTGATAGCGTAGGCCACTTGTTCCGCTTTGTTTGTGAAGGTTGAATTGTGTCGGTTGAGGAAGCAATATGCCCCGAATTGCTGCATAAAGCGTTCTGCGTCTTTTCTGTCGCCTTGGAAGATTTGGGGAATCATCCCTTTGAGGGCTTCGCTGCGGGGTGGTGCAGCTGCTGCCTGTTCGGCTGCTGCTTGTCCAGCTGCTGGTTGGCCTCCGCTGCCTCCTCCACCGCCTCCTCCACCGCCGCCTCCTCCACCGCTGCCCGGTTGTCCTCCGGCGGGTGGTTGTTGGGGTTGTGCTCCTCCTGCTGGTTGTCCTCCTCCAGCTGGGGGTTGTGGAGCCTGTGCTGGTCCGGCTACCTGTGCCGGTTGTACGTGAGCTACGGCGATTGCTGCCATTGCTGCTGTGAGTTGTTCGATGACTGGTGCGTGAGCCTGGTCTGTCATGGGGATGTCTGGATCTGAGGCTGGTGAAGTGGTTTTTACTTCGGGTCCTTCGTCACTTCCTTGTGTGACCTCTGTGTGGATTCGTTCGAGATCCGGGGCGAGTAGGAACGGTTGGTTTTTAGTTCCTAGTCCTGACTCGTGAGGGTTTCTGATCTCGTCTTCTCTGCTAACTTCGTAGCACTCGTCGATGGTCCAACTGATTTTGTACCAGGTTCCGTTGATGTATTCAACAGGGTATGTGTATAACCCTTCTTTGAGGTGATATGCTGATCGTCCCTCGGTCCGTGATTCTAGCCAGAAGGCTTTTCCCTGTATTTCTGTAGGGAGGTCGTCGGCGGTTCTATTTCTGAACCTGATGTCAGGGCTTTTTGAGAGCTTTTGCTTTCTTCCGAGGTCGAGTAGTATGTCAGCCAGGTTGGCTTAAGAGAAGCTCGACTTGTGTTAAGCCCGCAGCGGGGCTTTGTGCACACTTGACCGAAGAGGAAGGTGTGCGGTCCGAAGTGTGCCGTGACATGCGATCAGACTCCTGAGGTGCGCGTTGATTGTTATAGCACAATCACTAAGCTCTGAAGGTGGGATCCGCCTTTAAGGACCTCGAAAGGTAGATGGAAGAGCTGAGAGGGCCGCGCAAGAAGCAGGAGTATACAAGGAGCTGCGATTGCAAAGCAAAGTCGAGCTTAAGGCTCAACTGTTCGTACAGGGTCATATATATACAAGTCGAACCTGGTATGACTAATAGTCTCAGAACCGGTTGCTAAGCCGGTTTGTAAGGGATCAGTCATCCGTCCTATCGTACAGTAAGCATGATGTGCTTATGAGTCATCCTATCAGTCAGTCATCAGTCAGCGGTACAGTAAGGAATCTCAGTCATCCAGTCCAGACAGAGAGCCACACGTGTATCGTATGTGAGTCATGGGATCATGTGATCCCAGCCAGTCCGTCGGTCCATAAAACACCTCACCTCTCTCCGTACCAGAGGCGGAGCTTATCACTGTACCTCCGATCGCCCACAGAGAACGTCTCATGGGCGCCCCACTGGTCCACTTTGAAGGAGACTGCACCAGGGCAGAAGAATTTATTGACAAAGTCACTGACCACTTCCTCCTCAACCACCAACACATCCCTTTCCAATCAGCCATCACCAGGGTAGCTTACACCCTCTCACATGTCAAAGGACTGCAAACCGCTACATGGAGGCACAACATGGGAAGGTGGCTCGCCAACCAACCAGACAACCAAGACACCTATGACCAATTCATCACCCAATTCCGTGCCCAGTTTATGGACTCCCAAAAAGAACTTAGGGCCAGGAACAAACTCACCAGCTTATGCATGGCCTGGCCCCACATCGACCAGTACATCATGGACTTCGAGCAACTCATTGGAGAAGCAGGATACGACAAGGACCACCCTGAAAGCGTTCAACTCTTCCTCTTGCACCTCTCCCCAGGCATACTCACCGACACCATGAAAGCCATGGCCCAGCAACCAATCAGGGCTTACCAAGTCTACAAAGAGACGGCTATCAAGGCCACCCAATCCCAAGAAATGCTAAAGGCGCTCCTAGGAAACACAGCAGGACGATTCTTTCAACCCCAGAGGCAAGGAAACCCCCAGCCACAGAGACAAAACTGGAACTACCAATGCCCCCAGCAAAACAACAACTACCCCCAACGCCAGTACAACTCCTCAAATGCCCCGCGGAGTATGAACAACGCCTACATCCCCATGGACCTTGACAGGTTGAGAGCCAACCGACAGGGACAAAACAACTACACCAATTGACGATCCTACAGACACTCCATAGAGGTCGACACCCAGGGCCAACCCCAAAACCAACAAGGACACACCAGACTCCCACCAGGACCCTGCTTTAACTGTCAAGAGATGGGCCACTTCGCCAGGAACTGCCCCCACTGCAACAACCGAGAAAGACCCCAAGGACGACGCCCTGCAGCCAACCTCATCGACATGGAAGACACCTACAGCGACAACCTGATGGAGTCCACCTCAAGCACCAAATACAACGCCATCCAGGCCCAAATCACATCAATGATGCAGCAGGAGATGGAGGAAATCACGGCAAAGTTCGGAGCAGAGGATTTTCAGGAGGCCTAATTCGTACAGTCTGGATTAGAACCAATAGTGCAGAACATGTATATCTTGCAAATCGACGATCAATGACAGTTCGAGTATATGTTAACTCCGCCGGAAAGAGGACTGAAACCATCGCCCTAGTGGACTGTGGCACCACAGAAAACTTCATAGACACAGACCACGCCTACGCCCTTTGACTCCCCCTCACGTGTCTTAAAACACCAAGGGAAGTCTTCAACGTAGACAAAACCCCAAACCGACAAGGACTGATCACTCACTATACAGATGCCGCCGTTAGAACAGGAGGAAGAACGAGAACCATGAGGTTCTTCCTCACGCACTTAGGTGGAAACCCCCTCATTCTGGGATACCCCTGGTTCTCAGGAATGGAGCCACGGATCACCTGGTCCAAAGGTTGGATCGACTACGACCAACTCCCAATCACACTCACCCCCATCAGGACCCTAGCAGAAGAAACCCCCCCCCCCCCAGCACATAAAGAGGCTAGTGATTGCAGCCCTGACAGCGGACAAGCGACAAATGCAGGCCTCAAAACTCGCAGAACACTGTGACACCCCGCAGGATGTCTCCCTACCAAAAGAATACCAACGGCACGCCCAAGTATTCAGCGAAGAAAAGGCCCAATGCTTCCCCGAACCAAGAATATGGGACCACGCCATAGAACTCAAAAAGGACGCCCCACCGACACTACCAGGGAAGATCTATGCCCTCACCCAAGAAGAAAGGAAAGCACTGAAGAAGTTTGTCGAGGAACACCTCAAGAAGGGATACATTGTCCCCTCGAAAAGCCCCTACACAGCCCCCTTCTTCTTCATCAAAAAGAAAGATGGCAAACTTCGGCCAGTACAAGACTATCGACACCTCAATGAACACACCATCTGCAATCGCTACCCACTTCCCCTCATCCCAGAACTCATTGCCCGAGCCCAAGACACTGCCCTCTTCTCGAAATTCGACGTGCGATGGGGGTACAACAACATGCACATCAAGAAGCAAGACCAATGGAAGGTGGCATTCATTACCAACAAAGGCCTCTTCGAGCCAAGAGTCATGTTCTTCAGACTCACCAACTCCCCAGCCACCTTCCAAACGATGATGAATGCGATCTTCGTCAAAGAACTGAGAGAAGACTGGCTCACGATCTATATGGACAACATCCTAATCCACACCCCAAACAACCCGGAAACCCACAGGAAGCGAGTCCACCAGGTACTAACCAAGCTCAAAGACCACAACCTCTACCTCAAACCAGAGAAGTGCCAGTTCGAGCAAAAGAAGGTAGAGTTCCTTGGTGTCATCCTAAGCGCAGGGACAGTACAGATGGACCCAACAAAAGTAAAAGGAATCGCAGACTGGCCACCCCTGAAGAACGTCAGAGACGTCCGAACATTCCTAGGGTTCACAGGGTTCTACCGGTACTTCGTACCCAACTACTCCAGGATTGCGTGCCCCCTCATCGAACTAACAAAGAAGACGACCCCATTCCACTGGAGAGAAGCACAAATCAAAGTGTTCGAAACCCTCAAAACACTGATGTGCGCCAGACCAATCCTCCAACAACCAGATTACACCAAACCCTTCTTCCTGGCTACAGACACCTCAGCTTATGGCATGGGAGCCGTACTCTTGCAGGAGGGAGAAACAAACCCAAGAACCCACAAAATTATGCGACACCCAATTGCATATTACTTAGCCACTTTCACTCCCACAGAACAAAACTACAACATCTTCGAAAGAGAACTCCTAGCAGTCATGAAAGCTCTACATCACTGGAGACCCCACCTAGCAGCCACAGAAACCCCAGTCACGGTACTAATGGACCACACTAACCTGAACCATTGGAAGACCCCCAAGAAGGTAAACAGGAGAGTCGCTAGATGGTTCGGAGAACTACAGGAGTACAACTTAGTAATCCAACACATACCAGGCAAACTACACATGGCAGCGGACATGCTCTCATGACCCCCGGTAGATGACAAGGGAGAAAGCGACAACAACAACCTCACCCTCCTACCCGAAGAAATGTTCATCTGACTCCAAACCAGCGAAGACCCAAGCCCAGAAGGAGAAACCCTCGAACTCAAAGTTGCACTGGAACAAAAACGACAACCTAAGGAAATGAAAGCGTGGGCAAAGAAATACAAACTCACCTACCAAACACACCCGAACCTACCAACAGACCCCAAATGGTTCAAAGATGCCGTTCCAGTAGTTCCAGGAAGTACAACAATGAGGAGAGACATCCTGAACCACTTCCACGACGCCCCAACAGCAGGCCACCCGGGGAGGGATAAAACGATCCAAGCAGTCAAGAGAAGATACTGGTGGCCTGGCATGAATGCCTGGATCGAAGACTACATGAAAGGATGCGCCCCCTGCCAACAGAGCAAGAACCTCACTCACCAAAAGCACATCCCGATGTACCGCATTGCCCCTCATCCAAAAGCAAACCTGTTCGAAGAAGTCGCGATGGACCTAATCACACAACTCCCCAGGAACGGCCCCCACGATGCCATACTAATGATCGTCGACCACGGATGTACGAGAGCAGCCCTCTTCCTCCCATGCTCGACCACAATCACAGGCGAAGGCATTGCCGAATTGTACCTCAGAAACATCTATCAGTGGTTCGGAATACCCAAAAAGGTGATCACAGACCGGGACCCTAGGTTCACCTCGCATTTCGCCACCGCCTTGTGTCAGAGACTGAAGATGAAGCAGAACATCTCAACGGCGTACCACCCACAAACAGACAGACTATCGGAAAGAAAGAACCAATGGGTGGAGCAGTTCCTAAGGTTTGTGACAACCGCACAACAAGACGACTGGAGCGACTGGCTCCCCATTGCCTCCCTCGTGCACAACAGCAGGACCAATGCCACCATCAAGATAGCTCCCCTCCAGGCCCTACCCGGCTATCTCCCCCAGCTGATGCCCGAAGCAACCCCCTTATCTACCAATCAAAGAGTCGAGAACCACGGAGAAGAGATGACCAGACGAAGGGAACAGGCACAAGCAGCACTAGCCAAGACAGCCCAAGGGATGCCGACCACACAATTCCAGACAGGTGACCAAGTCTGGCTCGAAGCAAAGCACCTAGCCCTTCCTTATCAGGCACCCAAACTTGCCCCTAAACGTCACGGCCCCTTTATGATCACCAAGCAAGTGTCACCAGTCGCCTATAAGCTCGACCTCCCCATGGGCTGGACCATCCACAATGTGTTCCACGCCTCCCTGCTGACCCCTTATCGTGAAACCACGACACATGGACCCAACTACACAAGGCCACCGCCTGACCTGATCGCGGGAGAAAAGGAGTACGAGGTCGAGAACATTGTTAATCACCGCTTTTATGGTAGGCAACAAGCCCTGCAGTATCTCGTACATTGGAGAGGATACCCAGATGCAGACAACTCATGGGAGCCAGCTGACCAGGTGCATGCCCCAGTGCTCGTGGCAAGATATCATCGGAGAAACCCCTTAGGTGAAGCTCAGACCTATAAGAACCCCAGCAAACAACGAAAGGTCTCTATCCGCTTCACTCTACTCCCCACTCAGCAATGTCCTCTGCCTCCATCAATAGCTCCATCGTCTCCCTGTCTCAAGCACGCCAGCACCTCATCGCCAACCCCGACCTCGCCCCAGAAGCCCGCCAGACCCTCGAAGAGTTGCAGACTCAGGATGCCCTCATCTCGGACAAAATCGTGGACAAAATCGCCGACGCCTCACTCCCGACTCTCCCCACCTGCCCAGCCGATGTTGTCATTGTTGTGGAAGAAGATTACCAGCCAGCTGTCCTCGCAGCCCCCAACCGAGCTGTTCCCCCTTCCCAGGACCTTCCCTTCTACTCTGGAGAGGACATCACACTCTCGCCACGATCCGCCCTCTCAGCCCTCTCACTCCCCGGCATCACTCAGGCCAAGACCATCGAGATTGCCATCGCCCTCGCCAACACTGTCCAGGAGAACTGCAAGGACTTCGCCCACCAGACTCAGCTGTATGCCCAGGCAATCGACCGCCTCCAAGACGAGGTTTGCGCCCCTGCAGGTCCCCCGAAGGAGCCCCCGTATGGCTATGTCCCGAATGACGACATTGCCCCCTACTTCACCATCACCAACAAGCAAGGACGACTCCACATGGCCCCTTACATGCGAACCTGCCCCGGACAGCCCACTCACATCATCGGAACCCTTGGCGAGCCGGACGACAGCGAAGAGTACTTGTGCCCCATATATGCCACCCCTAGACACTCCGACAGAAGGTCGCTCTCAGCTCTGCCCCCCTGGTTCATCGAACTCCTCAGCGCCCAGTCTCCCCACACTGACACCCTCATCCAGGCCGCCTACGCCCAATCTGACCGGGGACTGGCGCCGCCAACCTCCACCGCTATAGCGAAACCGGGAAGAAGCTCCGAGACCTCTACCGAGAGAAGGACCGTATTGCCGCCACCCTCCAGGCCGTCTATGAGGAGCAGGGGTATGTCTGTCACCGCCTCGAACACGCCCAGGCCCCCTCTCGCCTCAATCACTTCCACTCCCTTGTCGACGACTACTCCAACGCCCCCTTCAAGCACTGCGTCAGTGACGATGACGACAGCTGGAGCTGCCCCCTTCCCGTCCGCCAGCACAAGCACAAGTCTAGCCAAGGTCAGCTTCCGTTCTGAGCGGAGGGTGATGTTACCGCCGGCAGCTGCACTTAGCCAATGGGAGGTTAAGGGGCAGCGTAAGCAGAGGGTGAACCAGCCCCAGGTGAGCTATCGGTTCTGTCAGGAGTTGAACCCGGCTCTATGTCATAATAATGGTCCGTGTGATTGTATGTCTCGACCCTCCCCCTTCCTGTAGCATGTTCTGGACGCTACCTACCCCCCCTGACTCATAGTATCTCTGACATGTTTATGATCTCATTGTCTCGACCTTCCCCTCGTGTACGGACTCATCGCGGGCATTGTAGTAAGGGTGACGTCTTTATGACATCGATCCTAGTATCGTTGTAGTAGGATGACACGCCCCGACATCATCCCCGTACCTCTAGTAGTTGTTGACTCGTTCTAGGCTTCATAGCTGTACTTGTATAAGTAGGACTCGTCTTAGGTCTCTAGGACTCTAAGTCGAGTCTCCTCATCTCACAATCTAGCTTGCTATCCCCTACTTCGAACGGAGTGAACGCATCACTGTCCTCTCTCCTTGCCCCTCAAACCAGTACACTCAGGAGTCTAAGTGTCGCACCCTACGCCGGTGACATTAACAACACTTCTGCTCTATGCATTCTCTCTGGGGTTACTTTCATATGGCCAACAAGGCATCTTGGAGAAACCCACTTATTCTGGCCTCCTATGTACCTGCAATAAGATCGCAGCAGCTATCTCTGACGCTTCACAAGTATTTTTTCCTTGTGAGTGCGTTATTCTCTCATTTCTGATATTTCAATCTGATGGGTGATCAAGCTATGCCTGAATATTCGTTCGACATTGAACACGCTGCACCTTCAAGTACCAAGGCATCCGCTTGCTCGGTGGAGCCTGGATCTGTCAAGGACATGAGCGAGATTGTAAGATGACCTGATCCGACACACCAGCTTTTGCAGACCCGCATTTTTATAGCTACATATTCTGGGATCAACCCAAATGCCCTTTGCCGTGAAAGGTGGAGGACACGCCACAAACCCGGGATTTTCCTCAACGAGAGGCATACAGATCGCGATGAGACGCTTCAATGAGACAAAGGTCAATTCTGCGTCTGGGACAGTTGAGGTCGGGGCTGGCCTCACTTGGGATCAAGTGTATGCTACACTTGCACTGACTGGGGTGAACGTCGTAGGTGGGCGTATGACTGGTGTCGGCATTGCAGGGTTGATGCTTGGTGGAGGTGAGTATCTTCCATCCTCAGAGAGCTCGATTTCATATGCTTTTAGGCTATTCATATAAGACAAGTCAGTATGGACTTGCGCTAGACAACATTGCCGGATATGAGCTCGTCCTTCCAAACGGAACTGTCATCTGTGTGACTTCAAATGACGATGATCTCTGGTTTGGCTTGAGAGTAAGTAGGCAAGTCCAATACAGATTTATCACAGTAATAAGGTGTTCAATCACAGGGAGGGTTCAATAATTTCGTACGCTATCAGTTCATAGCGAGGGCCAATTTTATGAGTTGTTGACTATATATATAGGGAATTGTGACTAAATTCATTCTCAAGTCACACCCTCAAAGCGACATTTGGGTATGTTCACAGATCAACGATCACATTGGAGACCTATTCTAAACCTGGCAGGGAGGCTTTCTTTTCTATGCAGAGAATCAACTGGATGCAGTCAAAAATGCACTTGTTGAATTCCAACAGAAGAATGACACCAAGGCTTCGGTTGGCGTGTCCCTGAGTTATTCTTCGGGTCAGGTATGCTCCGTTGTCGTGGTGTCACTGTTCAATCCAATTGATATCGTTAACAGCTTTCTTTACTTTCTCTCTTTTTTTACGATGGGCCCACTTCTTCGGGAGTATTTGGTGATTTTTTGGCTATCCCCACTACTGGTGGGAATGTCTCAACAATGTCATTCTTCGACCTGATTCAAAATATGGGTCCTTTATTTGGGACTAACGGCCTTCGGTTAGCAGTGCAGTCCGCTTTATCATGGAATTTGGGCTGACTTGGCATGCTTAGCCAATTTTGCGAAAGTATCCCAGTTATCCACTATTCGCCCGCTCTTTTCGATACATTTGTGAATCAAACCAAGGTGAGTCCTTCCGTCAGGTTATTACAGTAAACCCTGAGACCAGAATATGAATGCGTTCTCAGCTCTGGGGTGCGCGCCTTTCCCCATTAGACAAAAACATGACCCTGAGCTCGGCTCTTGAGCCCTTCGACAAAGGCCTCTTCTCACACGGGAGTGGGTCTGCATATCTGCCCGACCGTTCACATGCGGTGTTCCCTTCGGTTGTCACTGCTCAGTGGTCCAATGCTTCCCTCGATGAAACAATGGCCATTGCCCTACGCAACATGTCAAAAACAATCAATGCTGCTGCTCTTGCGGATGGGCAGAATGTGTCGCATGCAGCGGCATACGGGAACTACGCGCTTTTTGGCAGACCACTGGAGGACCTGTATGGTGGAAATGTGGAGAGGCTCCGCAAGATCAGAGCTGCGATTGGTCCGGAAGACGTGATGGGCCTTGCCGGGGGTTGGAAGTTCTAGGTTTGACTTACTTGGCTGTAAAACGGAGGATCTGAATTACAGTACAGTACAGTAATCATAATTCGAGTTCGAGGTATAATAAAAGGGTGTTTTGGTTTCCTCCCCCGAAAGCTAATACCAAATACCAAGGACACAAATACATTTTCTATCTTTTTGCGATTCCTGGCAGTGTTGGACCAAAGTACTCCCATCTACGGTGTGGGAACACTGTTACACCAAAGTGTGATAAAGGGGTGATACTTGTGTTGAGACTACCCACGGCCAGCAAGAGGGGTTTGAGCAGTATTTACACGAATACCTCTCTTTGGACTTCTCCCATTCCTCAGGGTCAACTCTCTATGATCAGACTGAAGAAGAAATGAAGCGCTCCGTTCAAAGGGTATCCCGATTCCCGATCGTCTCTTCAACATCCGAACAACATTGCATCGTGCTTACCTTTCTGGCGGTCCTCCACCCCCTTCTGTAAGACGTCGATCTGACCATAGGTCTTCTCCAGATGGGAGTGACAACAGATCTCATTTCCGCGATGATGATGATGCATTACCCTAGTATGACGGCGGTGAGGCTCCTCTTCACCGCAGCGTGGTATCTAATCTTCTCGAGCCCTCTCGCGTCTCCCAAATGGGGCCAATATGGAACTTATCCCTTTCTCACTGGGTCTCTCAGCGAGCCTGAACCCGATATGCGCTCGCGTTTTTCGCGTTTATACTCACTCGGCGAGTATGATGAGGATGACCCGAGGATGACCGGTGCAGCCCGCGAGTTACTAGATGATCTGGAAGATCTCGAGAAAAGTGTCAAAGATCGAATGGGTCTACGGACCGTGAGTTACAGGCAGCGGTGCAAAGAGGCACAGAAGATTAATCGATTAAAGTCCGCTTCTTTATGACATGTATGTCCAGATCACTTCGTCACACGGAGTACGCTCACCGCTGATTGTGTGAGGCCCTTCTCAATCGCCAATAGTTTATAATGAAGCTTGCGCCCGCGCTCATGACGTTTGGTGCTCCGTCACACCACATCGACTCGGAGTCCATACTTCAAGGTTGTCGCCGCCGCCCGCATCCTTGAAGTCGATGCCGAGTTTCTTCACCTTCCGAACATCTTCCTCTTGTCGTTCGCGGACCCGGAGACATGTACCTCCTACGCACTTCTTCATTAAGTGCTCCGGTCACTTTGCACTCGGGAACTAAAAATGGTGCATTAGACTTGGCATTAGATTTATCGTAGCCCAGTCGGGCCGTGGGTGGCAACAGTCACGTGATTCCGTTATGTTGTCCGTCGTGGGAACCCTCGTCCTCACCCTCAACCATGCACTCACCCTCTCCACACACCCGGGCACCACACAGATAATTCGGGCTCACGCCCCATCGAGCGGAATGCAGAAGAACGCCAGATTCGGATGTTACATGTGTGACACTTATCTGGGCTGTGATCTCAATTGCCACGTGGAACAGGAAAACTGACTCGACCGTCGTTGACGAGATGTTGGTAATATTTTGGAGGCGGGAATGAGTCATGCTCTCATGAGCTCGTTTGCGTGGCATCATTCTATGGCTTTCCTTATGCACTTTCGTTGAGGTACCTCTCGGAGATGACACAATCTCTCTTGCGTAATGGCTTCAAACCAGCTTCTCAGAGCAGCGAGCAATTCCCTCTACGTTCCTGTAGAAAACAAGATTTGGAGTCAGACTACGGCGTCAGAGAATCGCTCCAGAATTCGTCATTCTTTGTGTCATTTTCAACTCGGACCTCACATCGTGCCTCCCTCACCACGCTTTGATCGTCAAAATCCGGACTATCCGAGTCTCTAGTTTTACGCTAGGCATTCGTGGAACCGCTTCGATGACTTTCAATACGGGGACTAGCCCAGGTCTATCAAGCAAAGATTGGCGAGTGCCTTATTTATGTTCTGTTTCGTAAGTCTCATCATCACGACCTCCTGGTGTGAATAGAAGATGATCCGTTCCGCTTCTTACGTTAACCCATATATTGTAATCGCGCAGAAGTTGCCGTGTAAGTAGCTGGTTTGTCCAAATCCCAGTTTGCTGTCACATTCTACCCTCTCGTTTGGGAATTCTGCGTGTCACTTCTTGCCTGGTCTGAGATCGTCTCTTTTCCTTTGGGAGCCGGCCATGCGACAGGTGCGAGGGCAGTCTGGGGCCAGAGGCTTGACGCGACGCCGATACTGAGCACCGATGGTGTTAATAAGTGATCTAGGCGCCTTACTGTAATTGTTTGCCTTCTCAGAAAGGCTATATGTTCCCACTTCGAGTTTTGTTGGTTCATCCGGCAATATGGTCAGCCGAGCAACCCACTCCCGTATTCCTGGTGTTCTTTCTCCATTTCCTGGGGCGTCTATTACTGTACAGTTCGATGACTCGGATGATCGGATCGCACATTTTGAAAGCCGTCAGCAATTGGTCCTGTCACCCATGTCTTTGACTAGATAAGGGCTCCGCCTATCCATTGGGGCCTGCTCTCTACCCTACACCGGATCACCCATGGTTTTAACAACGCTTCTGCTCTCAGTGCTCTGCGCATCCTCTCTGGCATTGCTTTCATATGGCCAGCCAGAACCCCTGGAGAATCCTAATTCCTCTGACCTCCTGGGTACCTGCAATCAGATTGCAGCAGCTATCTCTGGCGCTTCACAAGTATTTTTTCCTCGTGAGTGCTACGTTTTCTCATTTGGATACTCCGATCTTATAGGTGATGATTAAGCTGCACCTGAGTACTTGTCCGACATTGAACATGCTACTCCCTCGAGTACCGAGGCGTCAGCTTGCTCGGTGGAGCCTGGCTCTGCCGAGGACGTGGGAGATATTGTAAGGTGACCTCATCCGACGCACTAGCTTTTGCCAATCCGCGTTTTTATAGCTACGTATTCTGGGATCAACCCGAACGCCCTTTGCCGTGAAAGGTGGAGGACATATCTTGAACCCAGGATTTTCGTCGACGAGCGGCGTACAGATTGCGATGACACGCTTCAACCAGACAAAACTCAATTCCATGACTAGCACAGTCGATGTCGGGGCCGGCCTTATTTGGGATCAAGTGTATAAGACGCTTGAACCGACTGGAGTGAACGTTATAGGGGGGCGTATATCCGGTATCGGTGTTGCAGGGTTTACACTTGGTGGAGGTGAGTGTCTCCATCGTCAGAGAACTCGATCTCATATACTTTTAGGTTATTTATTTTTGTCAAGCCAGTATGGACTTACACTTGACAACGTTGTTGGATATGAACTTGTCCTTCCGAACGGAACTGTCGCCAATGTGACTTCAGAGGACGATGATCTTTGGTTTGGGTTGAGAGTAAGCAGGCAAGTTTAATGCAGATTCCTATCAATAACGGTTTTAAATTGCAGGGAGGGTTCAATAATTTTGTACGCCATTAGTTTGTAGCAAGGGCCGATTTCAGGGGTTTGTTGACGATATATAGGGAATTGTGACTAAATTCACTTTCAAGACGTACCCTCAAGGCAACGTATGGGTACGTTGACAAAAAAATGATTTACGGATTGCGTCGTATGCTTAATCGAAACCTGGAAGGGTGGCATTCGTTTCTACTCAGACAACCAACTAGATGCAATCAAAGAAGCTCTTATCAAATACCAACAGAAGATCGATACCAAGGCTTCGGTTGGCGTGTCCCTGAGTTATTCTTCGGGTCAGGTGTGCACCGCTATGACCCTATTACTGTTGAGTCACATTGACATCGTGAACAGTTTTTGTGTTCTGTCCTTTTTTTATATGACGCGCCCACTCCTTCGGGAGTATATGATGATTTCTTGGAGATCCCCGCTACCGGGGGGAATGTCTCAACAACAACATTCTTCGACTTTTTTCAAAGTCTGGCCCCCCAGGGCGCGTTTGACAACCGTCGGTTAGTAGTACAGTCCGCTTTGTGGTCGAATAGTACTGACAGACCTGTCATTGCTTAGTGTCTTCGAAGATACTGCCTCAGTGATCCAGTATTCGCCTGCTGTTTTCGACGCATTTGTGGATCAGACCAATGTGCGTCTCTTCGTCAGGCTACTACCGTATACCCAGTGACCAGAATATGAATGCGTTCTCAGCTCTGGGGGTCGCGTCTTTGGGCTCTAGACGAAAACATGACCCTGATCTTGACTCTTGAGCCCTTCGACAAAGGCCTCTTCTCACACGGAAGCGCGTCTGCATATCCGCCCGACCGCTCACGTGCCATCTTCCCTTCGTCCCACACCTTCGAATGGTCGAACGCCTCGCTCGATGACACGATGGCCTTTGCTCTACGCAACATGTCAAACACAATCCACGCAGCTGCTCTTGCGGACGGGCAGGATGTGTCGCATGCAGCTCTGTATCCGAATTATGCGCTTTTCGGCACACCGCTGGAGGACATGTACGGTGGGAATGTGGAGAGACTTCGGAAGATCAGAGCGGCGATTGATCCAGAAGATGTGATGGGCCTTTCAGGTGGCTGGAAATTCTAGGATTGATTTAATCGGCGTATAAATATGCAAGGCGGAGGATCAGGAGTAGGATATTCGTTGTTGGTCGAGTTCGAACGACCGTCTTTCCCTCCAGATCATCTGCGGATGAAACACGTGATGATCCATGACAGTTCCTCGTATTTTTAATACAGTACTCCACCACTGGGCCTCCGTCGGGCCGTTACAGTAAACCCTGAGACCGGAATATGAATGTGTTCTCAGCTCCGGGGTGCGCGCTTTACCCTTTAGACAATACATAACCCTGAGCTCGGCCCTTGAGCACTTCGACAAAGGCCTCTTCTCACAAGGGATCGCGTCTGCATGTCCGCCCGCCCGTTCACATGCGTTCCCTTCTGTTGTCACTGCTCAGTGGTCTAATGCTTCCCTCGATTAAACAATGGCCTTTGCTCTACGCAACATGTCAAAAACAATCCACGCTGCTGCTCTTGCGGATGGGCAGAATGTGTCGCATGCGGCGGCATACGGGAACTACGCGCTTTTTGTCACACCACTGGAGGGCATGGTGGAAATGTGGAGAGGCTCCGCAAGATCAGGGCGGCGATTGATCCGGAAGACGTGATGAGCCTTGCCAGGGGTTGGAAGTTCTAGGTTTGACTTACTCAGCTGTAAGACGGAGGACCTGAACTAGGATATCCGTTACAGTACTGTAATTGAATCATAGCTCGAGTTCGAGGTACAATAGAAGGTTGTTTTTGTTTCCTCCCCCGAAAAGCTAATGTCCAACAATGATGTGCATTCACTTTGGAATACGGACACTAATAAATCTATCATCGTTCTGCGAGATAAAGGGGTGATTCCGTTGAGACTATCCACGGCCATTGGAGCCCTCTCTTTGTGGGATCAGAGGCTGAATTCAGCGCGTCAATGACGAAACTGGTCACGGGATCCGCGGCAAACTCCGATTTGTTGATCGACGATGCAGTCCACCGTGTTGACTCTGTGGTGCCATGACCAGCGGCCCCAGGGTCTCGCAGGTCTCGCCCTCCACTCGACGGTATTTCGAGTCGAACAGCTAGACGAAATTGTGATCAGGGTGAGCCTTGCCTATCGTGTCTTTGTCATCACCAGCTCGGACATCCCCGCCATGGATTACTAATTGGCAACCGTTTCCACTTACCATGATGAACCTCCGACCTCGACGTTTCAGAACAAGAAATCGTCAACAGGAGTTGGAGAGTACGTCTCTGCGCTGCTGTGACATGCCGGGTGGGGACTGCACATGGCTTTACACGTTCCTTGGGCCGACTTTGCGTATTTTTCGCCGTGAGCTGATCATTGCCTGGGCATTTCCAGGAATATAACGATCTTCACACTTGAGTTCGGTGAACACAGCCTGTGGGATTTTTCGACTGTCCAACATTTCTTGTTTGGCTTATAATCCATATCTGTCTGTTTCGTCGCCAGACGCTAAGCTCTTCTATACGCGCTCGGCTCATCAGAGGTCCTCCTTTGCGACCATTTCCTAGCTCCATAACTTCTCACCTAGTTTTTTTTCCCTGCTTCGATAAGTGTGTCCAGAATGTCATGAAGTACACGTGATCGATTTTTCAAGACTAGGATTAGTGGATCTGGCGGGTGGTTTGAAACTGAACTTGTGCCCTGGTTTATAGCGACGTCGGACTATCACTGACAGCCTGTTTCTCCGTTCTCAAGTCTTGACGTAGGTAAAATTTGCATCCCCAGGTCGAAAGCAGGCCTTTCGCTCTCCACATTCGATGTCGTCAGAAAACGATCCTCGACAAGGTTTCCCCTTTCCTTCCCATTCCACCGCCACTCTTCGAACCCCACGACCTGTGGCAAACCAGGACGGCCGAATCCATGCTGCGGAACACGGCCAGCAAGAGGGTTTTGAGCAGTATTTCACGAATACCTCTCTTTGGACTTCCCCCACTCCTCAGGGTCATCTCTCACATGACGATGATGTTGATACACGCCGTGCCTCAGATTCCAGCGAGACCACCCTCTATGATCAGACTGAAGAAGAAATGAAGCGCTCCCTTCAAAGGGTATCCCTATCGTCTCATCAGCATCCGAACGATATCGCAACGCCGTTGAATTCTTACCTTTCTGGCGGTCCTCCCCCCTCTTCTGTCACGGTGAAACGTCGATCTGGCCATAAGTCCTCTCTAGACGAGAGTGACGACAGATCTCGTTTTCGCGATGAGGATGATGCGTTACTCGATGACCTCGGCGGCGAGGCTCCTCTGCACCGCGGCGTGGTATCTAATCTTCTCGAGCTCTCTCGCGTCTCGCGCTCGACTGCTACATGGGGTCAATATGGAACTTATCCCCTTCGTTCTGGGTCTCTCAGCGAGCCTGAACCCGATATGCGCCCTCGTTTTTCGCGTTTGTACTCACTCGGCGGGTATGATGAGGACGACCCGAGGATCACCGGTGCAACACGCGAGTCACTGGACGATCCGTCAGATCTCGAGAGAAATGTCAAAGACCAAATGGGTCTACGGACCATGAGTTACAAGCAACGGCGCAAGGAGGCACAGAAGATTAAGATCCGCTTTTTTGTGACATGTACGTCCAGATCACTTCATCACACGGAGTACGCTCACCGCTGGTTGTGTGAAGCCCTTCTCAATCGCCAGCAGTTTATAATGAAGCTTGCGCGTGCGCTCATGACGTTTGGTGCCCCCTCACACCGCATCGAATCCCAACTTGTTGCCGCCGCCCGCATTCTTGAAGTTGATGCCGAGTTTATTCACCTTCCAAACATCTTCCTCTTGTCGTTCGCAGACCCGGAGACATGTACCTCCGAGACGCACTTCATTAAGTGCTCCGGTCGACTTGCACTCGGTAACTTGAAAATGGTGCATCAGGTCTATCGTCAGGTGGTACACGACGAGATTAGTGCGAAGCGAGCCACCGATAGCCTCGATGCTCTTCTCAATTCCAAACCTATATACCCCGTTTGGACCCGCTGCGCGATTGCCTTCTGTTTGTCCGCGTTGATCTGCCCATTGGCATTTGGCGGGTCCCTTGTGGATATGTTCATTGCAGGATTTGGGGCGCTTGTTCTCAGCTCACTGCAACTCACAGTTGTTGTGAAGAGCCAATTGTACGCGAATGTGTTTGAGTGAGTGCGTCCTCATATCGACCCTCCATCTTTTATCCAATCGTTTCTCCTAGAATTAGCATCGCGATTTTTATTTCTTTTTTGGCCCGTGCCTTAAGCAGCATCCGCAGCGAGCTGTTTTGTTATACTGCCATTTCGTCCGCTGGAATTGTTTGTATTCTTCCGGGCTATCTCATTCGTAAGTATTCATATGTATGGATCTGTCCCCCCAGCTGATATCACCTTTTCAGTGAGCAGCTCCCTAGAGCTGGCCTCGAAGAATATGCTCTGTGGTTCTGTAAAGATGGTCTACGCCTTGATCTACACGCTGTTCCTTGGTTTCGGACTCCAGATCGGCTCTGACTTCTATCTCTTGTTTAACCCCTCCGAACGACATCGCCTCTCCTCGCTCGCGAACTCAATGTCGCATACTACCATCTTCTCTGGTACCTTTTTCTCGGACAACTCGACGCGCTTCCCGGAGAGTCAGCCTTTGTTCGGTACCTTTGCGTTCACAAATGGGACGTCGTTAAACCAGATGCACATCATTGAAGGGTGCCATCGCTTGTCCGAGTTCGCATTGTACCTACAGCCGTTCCCTTTCTGGTCTCAATTCATTACCGTCCCGGCGTTCTCAGTTCTCAGTTCGTTGGGTAACCTCCAGCCATGGCGCTCCTGGGACCTCGTCGTCATGGTCGTCATCTCGTGCATCTCGTTTGCCGCGAATAAAACCGCGAACCACTTCATTTTCAATAGGTCGGATGTGGTATCCGCGATAGGCGCATTTGCTGTAGGGTTGCTGGGCAACGTGTACTCGCGCCGATTTGGAGGTACCGCCTTCACTGCGATGGTTACCGGTGTGCTATTTCTGGTTCCGGTCCGTGCTTTCCTTCTCTCTGAGGTCATGGCGACGAGTCATTCAATTTGCTGTTGTCTAGTCTGGGCTTTCCCAAGCTGGAGGACTCACCGCGTCCGGCAGCGGTATTGACATTGGCGGTGCTATGATTGCTGTTACGATCGGTATAACTGTGGGACTGTTTATGAGCCAGGCGCTCGTATATACGTTCGGGACACGGAAGAACGCAGCGATCTTTTCATTCTGATCCTGGTGTGTCTCAACGTCTCTCCCCGTTCTTAGCACTTGCATGATGTCATCTTGTGCAGTATCTGTTTATTTATGACGAATTATTATTAATAATATGTACTGGTACATTGTCGTCAACAGGCTGAGGCTGTGAGTACTAAGTCACCATAGCTACTGTATGTTACACTGGGGCATAGAAGCGTCAGATTTCGGCGCTCAGTCAACACATGTTCGTTAGAAAGCTTCATGGAGTGCAAAATCGTCGATGAAGATGCCAAGCCAAGCCAAGTAGGCGGCCAGGCACGGTTGGGACTGAGCCATGCCCTATTTTTTATCCTCGTGAACTGGGTGGTCACTGGTCTGGGAGTCAAAGAATGTTGCTGAGGCTGCGTTTCGGACTCTTTTCCTTTAGGAATATCTCCTATTTACTTGGGGTGTCACATTCATGCTCTCTTTAACTGGGGAGAAACTCTCAACGCCTTCGCGCTGATACCCTTACCCACACGGTATGCGTTAGCGAACGAGTTTGAGTCTGCTGGGTCCGTGAGGTTGTAACCGGTCCGGGTGCTCCTTCCTAATCGGGACGCGTTCAGCCACACGGGGCTAGCAAAGCGTTACATGCGAGTTAAAGGGGCGAGAATCGAGTATTTTGAGCTCGCAAGGGAGCTCCTGCTGAAGCCAGCGGTATGGCTTATGACCGGGCGTGACGAGGAGACGAAACGAAAGCGAAACGTGTGCGGGAACGGGGAGAATGGAGGGACACGGCTCTCGTCGTATTCTGTGGTATTCTGCTGGTGTAAGACTATCTACATCCTAATATACAGTACTGTCTATGTGGTACGTGCGTGCTACGTATCCTAGGCTATGTTCCTGTGCCTTTGGGGTTGCTCCGCGTCGGCCGAAGGGGTCCGCGTTCTCCGATTCTCGCCCACGCTCTAACGCGCTCGCTCCTGGGCCTGGTATCTTGCTGCTTGACGTCCGGTGTTGTCCTGCGTTGTGGGGCCGACATGGCAGCACTAAACCCCGTTGGGGCGTGCCTTGTTCGCTGTCCGAGGTGCCCGCGCGTGCTGTGTGAGTCTTGAGTCACCCTAAGCCTTTTGGGGGCTTATTGAGGGGTGTGCTGGTTCCGTTGCGTCTTGATTCGCTGGGGCTGAGTCGTACCACTCCTGTTTAATATTCTTAAGGTGTTTGGTGGTGTGTGGTGCAGTCGGAGGGGGCGCGCGTGGTCGTAGGGGAAGGGTGTGGTTGTGTGCCTGCAAGCTCGCGCCCGGGCCGCCATGCCGCCGCTTGCTCTCCTACCCTAAGTTCACGCGAGCTGCCGCGCCCTTGGCCGCGCCTCCGGCGCATCAGAGTTCTTACGGCATTGATATTCACGGGATGGTCGTACAGTCGAAACGCGTTTTTTTTTAGCGAACCTGGGTAGTCCAACATGAACCCTGTTCCGATCTACCCTTGGATCTACCAGTCTCTATTTTTGCTGAAAGCTTGGGAGAGCCGGCCATGCGACAGGTGCGAGGGCAGTCTGGGCAGACGCTTAAGGCGACGCGATACTGAGCGCCAACGGTGTCAACAAATGATATGGGCGCTGGACTAGATAAGGACTCCGCCTATCCATTGAGGGCTGCTCTCTACCCACACCGGATCACTCATGGTTTTAACAACGCTTCTGCACTGTGCGTTCTCTCTGGCATTGCTTTCATATGGCCAACCAGAAGCTTTGGAAATCACAATTTCTTTGACCTCTTGTCTACCTGCGATAAGATTGCAGCAGCCTTGGCAGCAGCATCTCCGGGGCGTCACGACTCACAAGTATTTTTCCCTTGTGAGCACGTAATTCTCTCATTTCCGATGCTCCGATCTGATGGATGACCAGGCTGCATCTGGGTGCCTTAATTGTTTGCATCTAGGAAAGGGTATATAATCTTAGCTCGGATTTTGTTCGTTCATACGGCAACTTGGTAAGCGGAATGACCCACTCTCCTGGTGTTTTTTTCCCTTTCCTGGGGTATCCATCACTGTACAATTCAAGTATCACGAATTTATCCGGCGTTGGAAGGCCGTTGGCATTTTGTCCTGTCATTTATCTCTTGGACTAGATAAGGCCTTCCCTTGTTCACTGAGGGCTACTTTCTACCTCACACCAGATCACCCATGGCGTTAAGAACACTTCTACTTGGCGCATTTTCTCTGGCATTACTTTCGTATGGCCAGCCAGAAACCTTGGAGAATCACAATTCATCTGACCTCCTGTGTATCTGCAATCAGATTGCAGCAGCTATCTCTGGTGCTTCACAAGTATTTTTCCCTCGTGAGCACTCCGTTTTCTCATTTCTGATACTCCGATCTGATGGGTAATTAAGCTGCTCCTGAGTACTTGTCTGACATTGAACACGCTACTCCCTCGAGTTCCGAGTCGTCAGCTTGCTCGGTGGAGCCTGGCTCTGCCGAGGACGTGGGAGAAATTGTAGGTGACCTTATCCGACGCACTGGCTTTTGTCAATCCGCGTTTTTATAGCTACGTATTCTGGGATCAACCCGAACGCCCTTTGCCGTGAAAGGTGGAGGACATGCCTTCAACCCAGGATTTTCGTCGACGAGAGGCGTACAGATCGCGATGACACGCTTCAATCAGACAAAACTCAATTCCATGACTAGCACAGTCGATGTCGGGGCCGGCCTTATTTGGGATCAAGTGTATAAGACGCTTGAACCGAGTGGGGTGAACGTTGTAGGGGGCCGTATACCCGGTATCGGTGTTGCAGGGTTGACACTTGGTGGAGGTGAGTGTCTTCCATCGTCAGAGAACTCGATCTCATATGCTTTTAGGCTATTCACTTTTGACAAACCAGTACGGACTTACACTTGACAACGTTGCTGGATATGAACTTGTCCTTCCGAACGGAACTGTCACCAATGTGACTTCAGAGGACGATGATCTTTGGTTTGGGTTGAGAGTAAGTAGGCAAGTTTAATGCAGATTCGTATCAATAACGATTTTAAATTGTAGGGAGGGTTCAATAATTTTGTACGCTATCAGTTCGTATCGAGGGCCAATTTCATGGGTTGTTGACGACGAATAGGGAATTGTGACTAAATTCATTTTCAAGTCGTACCCTCAAGGCAACGTATGGGTACGTTGACAAAAAATGATTTACGGGATTGCGTCGTATGCTGAATCGAAACCTGGAAGGGTGGCATTCATCTCTACTCCGACAACCAACTAGACGAAATCAAAGAAGCTCTTTTCAAATACCAACAGAAGAATGACACAAAGGCTGAGGTTGGCGTGACCCTGGGTTATTCTTCGGGTCAGGTGTGCACTGCTATGACAGTATCACTGTTGATTTAAATTGACATAGTGAACAGCTTTTGTGTGTTATCCTTTTTTTTTATGACGCGCCCACTCCCTCTGGAGTATTTGATGATTTCTTGGACATCCCCGCTACCGGGGGGAATGTCTCAACAACAACATTCTTCGACTATTTTCAAAGTCTGGGATCCCAGGGAACGTATAACAACCATCGGTTATTAGTACAGTCCCCTGTGTGGTGGAATACGGGCTGACCTGGCATTGCTTAGTGTCTTTGAAGATACCACCTCAGTCGTCCAGTTTTCGCCCGCTGTTTTCGACGCATTTGTGGATCAGATCAAAGTGAGTCCCCTCGTCGGGTTACTACCGTACACCCAGAGACCGGAATATGAATGCGTTCTCAGCTCTGGGGGGCGCGTCTTTCGGCTCTAGACGAAAACGCGACCCTGACAGTAACTCTTGAGCCCTTCGACAAAGACATCTTCTCCCACGGGAGCGCGTCTGCATATCCGCCCGACCGTTCACATGTTGTCTTCCCTTCGTCCCTCAGCGTCGAGTGGTCGAACGCCTCGCTCGATGACACGATGGCCTTTGCTCTACGCAACATGTCAAACACAATCCGCGCTGCTGCTCTTGCGGATGGGCAGGATGTGTCACATGCAGCTCTGTATCCGAATTATGCGCTTTTTGGCACACCGCTGGAGGACATGTATGGTGGGAATGTGGAGAGGCTTCGGAAGATCAGAGCGGCAATTGATCCAGAAGACGTGATGGGTCTTGCAGGGGGTTGGAAATTCTAGGAAGGACTTAGTGGACTTTTAAATTCATAAGTATCCGAGAAGCTGGATCGGAAGCAGGAAATCCATTTACGATCAAATTTGTAAGACCTACGCATTTATGGTACTTGTAGAGAGTACTGGTAATTAGCGTCAAGATTTGCGTTGAATTGTAGTGATGGATTTGGGACGCTGCTTTCTTGTTCTCGTTTAAAAAAACTCGAGTGGACCAGGAAGTCCGCTCTCGGGATATCGGCGAGGACGGCTAGAATGGTCATCCTATCGGGTGTTTAGCATTAGCACAGAGGGGGGAAATGGTTAGCAGACACACGAATCTGTACCTTGACGGGCTACTACCAAAGCAGACCGGGAGGTACAAAACCCGCGGGCCGCGTATTCTATGATTGTCGCTTGAATTTGAAACCGTGAGACAAATGTGATGAAGAGGATGATGAATAGTCGGAATCGACGATGATGCATTGATGCTCATAGAATTGGTTGTCGCCGTCGCCACCCTCTCATCTCTCAGCACGGCAAGTGCCTTACAGTAATAATCCTGTTGAGGCAGTGAAAACTACACTAAAATCCAGCGATCTCATGGGATTCGCAGTAGCCCCGCGAGATTGGGGAACGTCCCCGGCGAGCCGTGAGGCGCGTGAGGACCATGACGTCGTTTTAGGTATCACGTGATTTTGTTGATGCTTATGCACTTACGTACTGTATTCTGGTTTTCTCCCTCGCCTTCTACAGTCCTTCTACACGACGTGCGTGTTCTCTGTGCGTTGTTGCCGCACTAACCCTTTTCCTCACACACGACCTCACTTACTCCACACACCCGCATACGCGCTTACGAATGTGCGCACAGCCGGGGAGGTAGTGCACCTGTTGTCCTCTTTTCGGCTGTATGTGGACAACTTCTAGGACAAGTGTTAGCTGGTCGCGAGTCTGGGTGATGCACGGGAAGCTCCTGCCACCAGAGCCCAACTAATGGCTCAACAGCTTGACTTGTCTGTGTAATTTATCCCCCGTAAGACACTCAAGCCCCCATCAGTTACGCCTCCATCGACATCCCCACCAGCAGCAGAACACTTGGTGCCAGTGTGACAATTTCCAACTGGCAGTGCCAACTTGCTTGGACTTAGCTTTCTGTTCAGTATGTGTGGCATTCATCTGGGTAGTGGTCTCAGTTGCTGCATGGTCCATGGAAACCGGAGATCCGGTTGGATGAGTCATGCTCGCATGATTATAGACTAAGGAGCTCGTTCACGTGGCATTTTTCTGTAGCTTTGCTCATACGCTTTCGTCGTGATGCTTGTTGCTGCTCTTGGTCTTGATTCATTCTCCCTCGCGTGATGGCCTCAAACACGCTCTTCAGAGCGCGCAAGTTGGCCTCCTGGGACAGTTCTGTAATGAGAGGTCTATTTATGGCGGGCGCGCTCTGCCATAAAGTTGCACTTGCACTTTTTCTCTACTTTCCTGCCGAAAACGAGATCAGAAGTTAGACTAGGCTTCAGAGAGTCGCCTCAAGAACCTGTTGTCATTCTTTGTGTCATTTTCAACTCGAACCTCGCTTCGTTCCTCCTTCTCCCTGCTTTGATCATTCCGAGCTACCGGAGTCTCTAGAACCGCTTCGATGATGGGACTACTCCAGGCGAAACATCGGCAAATGTTCTGTTTCACAGGTCTCAATCATCCATGATCTCCTGGTGTGACGTATCCGTCGCTGCTGCTGCTGCCTACGTCAACCTATGTGGTAATTGCGCAGAGGCGTTTGTGTATGTAGCTAGTTTGTCCGTGTGATGGTTTGCTGCCATATTCTCTCCTTTTGGGAACTCTGCGCGCGACCTGCCTGGAACTGGGATGGTTTTCTTTCATTTGGGAGTGTCCCATTCCTTCGACTGGGCTCGGAAAACGTCTCCGCGCTCACTACCACATGAATGTGCTCAATTTTCCAAGAAATATGCGCCGTTCTGATGAAGTCGAAGTACGTCCTCTTCGTCGTGGAATTAGATATTTCCAGATCAAGTCCGAATCGTATCATTTCAGGCCGGGGCCAGAAGTACTGACTCGATTTGGATCATCTCTGTAATTGGGAGGGATAGAGAGGGGGGGGCCTACTCGCACGCCATGTCGAAGGATATCGGGAACCACACCTCGCAGGACCCCCTCTGCTTCCTGGCCGTGCCTGAAAGTACTCGAACTTTGGACTTTACATCCGCTGTGATCGCATTCCCAAGTATGACGATCTCTTCCCTTCCTCTCTCCACGTTAGCCGAAAGATGGTGCCTAGCTGGCTTGCATCTGAACTCCGAGTCCCTTAATTGCGCTCCTACGCTTGGCATCTCAGAATGGGTGCTTTGTGAGATGATTGATGTCGATCAAACTTGCCAGCCTGAGTTCGCCCGTTTGACTCTTTGTTAGCGTCTAGGCTTGCACTTCCTCACATCTCTGTTGGGCTCGACATCGTGTTGGGTAATAAACATTGTCAACCGGAATGCAACTTCCGAATCGATGCTTCATGGAACTGCCCTAGTTCCCGCCGCCCGGACGACCCCGGTGTCATTTCGGTCCATGGTCTTCCATTCTAGCTGTAGAGAAGCTCTCCCACGTCTTCGCGCTCTTACGGCATTGATATTCACGCGGAGGTCGGACAACACCTAAAGGTGTTTTTAGGCCTAGATGGTTTAAGTGGTCTTTCACGGAACGGCCTGTCTCTATTTTGCTGAAAGCCAGGGAACGTTTGCTATGGGACAAGGTGCGAGGGCAAGCTGTTGCCAAGCACTTGACGCGTCGCTGATGCTGAACGATGAGCGCCAACGGCTGGTCGCGAGTCTGTGTGATGCACAGGAAGCTTGTGGCACCTGAGCCCAACTACTAGCTCAACGGTTTGACTCGTCAACGTAATTTATCCTCTGTAAGACACTATAAGGTCCCCATCAGCTGCTGTCCCGTAACTTACCAGCAGCAGAACGCTAGGCTCTTGTGTGTCACTTTCCAACCTTCACTTTAATCTGACTTGTATTTGGTTATATGTTTAGTATGCGCGGCACTCATCTGGGCCATTGTCTCTGTCGCCACATGGAAACCGGAGAACTGGCTGGACCATTATTGACGAGGTTTCCCAAGGTTGACGATCTCCTCCCGCCCTCTCCCTGCGATAGCCAAGCGATGGCACTGAGCTGGCTTGCCTCTGAACTTCTAGTTCCCAATTGTACTCTGACGCGGATCTCAGAATTATTGCTTGAAACATCGAGGGGATTGATA
The DNA here is from genome assembly GCA_015178965.1 of Russula ochroleuca. Lineage (NCBI taxonomy): Eukaryota > Fungi > Basidiomycota > Agaricomycetes > Russulales > Russulaceae > Russula > Russula ochroleuca. The sequence goes on from WHVB01000002.1 coordinate 2,318,967, forward strand.
CTGATCAATCTCGCCAACCCGAGTTCGCCCGCTTAATGCGCTTATAAGCTTCTCGGCCTGCCCTTACCGCCCAACATCCTGTTAGGGTGATAAACTTTGACAACCTGAAGAATGCAAATTCAGGGTCGACGTTTCGAATGGCCCTAGAGCTCTCTTAGACGGCCTCAGTGTCACCGGCACAGTCCTCCATCCCCCAGCTAAGAGGCTTTCCCAGCGTCTTCGCAATCGTACGGCATTAACATTTACGCGATGGTCACTGGCATACAAGATTGAAATCCACTTTTAGCGCCTGGGTGGTTCAAGTTCAACGTGATACCCTCCCCGATCGGTCTGTTACTATTTTTCCTGAAAGCTTGAGAGAGCCGGCCATGGGACAAGGTGCAAGGGCAATTGAATCTGTGGGCAAGCACTACACACGTCGCCGATACTGCCAGTGAGTGCCACGCCGCCAACGTTTCCAACAAATGATATAGGTGCCTTAACTGTTTGCATCTAGGAAAGGGTATATAATCTTAGCTCGGATTTTGTTCGTTCATACGGAAACTTGGTGAGTGAAACAATGCACTCTCCCGGTGTTTTTTCCCCCTTCCTGGGGGATCCATCACTGTACGATTCAAGCATCCCGAATTTTTCCGGCGTTGGAAGGCCATCAACATTTGTCCTGTCACTTATCTCTTGGACTAGATAAGGACTTCGCTTGTTCATTGAGGGCTACATTCTACCTCACACCGGATCACCTATGGCATTAAGAACACTTCTACTTGGCGCATCGTCTCTGGCATTGCTTTCGTATGGCCAGCCAGAAGCCTTGGAAAATCACAATTCATCTGATCTTCTGTGTACCTGCAATCAGATTGCAGCAGCTATCTCTGACGCTTCACAAGTATCGTTTCCTTGTGAGCGCGTCGTTTTTCTCATTTTCGATACTCCGATCTGATGGATGATTAAGTTGCTCCTGAGTACTTGTCTGACATTGAACACGCTACTCCCTCGAGTGCCAAGGCGTCAGCTTGCTCGGTGGAGCCCGGCTCTGCCGAGGACGTGGGAGAGATTGTAAGGTGACCTGATCTGATGCACTGGCTTTTTCCAATCCACGTTTTATAGCTACGTATTCTGGGATCAACCCGAACGCCCTTTGCCGTGAAAGGTGGAGGACACTCCATGAACCCAGGATTTTCGTCGACGACAGGAGTACAGATCGCAATGACACGCTTCAACCAGACAAAACTCAATTCCATGACGAGCACAGTCGATGTCGGGGCCGGCCTTATTTGGGATCAAGTGTACAAGACGCTTGAACCGACTGGAGTAAACGTCCTAGGGGGGCGTATACCCGGTATCGGTGTTGCAGGGTTGACACTTGGTGGAGGTAAGTGTCTTCCATCGTCAGAGAACTCGATCTCATTTGCTTTTAGGTTATTCATTTTTGTCAAGCCAGTATGGACTTACACTTGACAACGTTGCTGGATATGAACTCGTCCTTCCAAACGGAACTGTCACTAATGTGACTTCAGATGAAGATGATCTTTGGTTTGGGTTGAGAGTAAGCAGGCAAGCTCAATACTGATTTGTATCACTAAGGGTGTTTAATTGCAGGGGGGGCTCAATAATTTTGTACGCTATCAGTTCGTATCGAGGGCCAGTTTCATGGGTTGCTGACGGTGTATAGGGAATTGTGACTAGATTCATTTTCAAGTCGTACCCTCAAGGCGACGTATGGGTACGTTGATGAAAAATGATTTGCGGATGCGTTGTATGCTTAATCGAGACCTGGAAGGGTGGCATTCATTTCTACTCCGAAAATCAACTAGACGCAATCAAAGAAGCTTTTATCAAATACCAACAGAAGAACGATACCAAGGCTGAGGTTGCCGTGTCCCTGAGTTATTCTTCGGGTCAGGTGTGCACTGCTATGACGGCATCAATGTTGATCTGAATTGATACCTTGAACAGATTTTGTGTACTATCCTTTTTTTTTATGACGCGCCTGCTCCCTCGGGAGTATTTGATGATCTCTTGGACATCCCCGCTATCGGGGGGAATGTCTCAACAGGATCATTCTTTGACTATTTTCAAAGTCTGGGCACTCAGGGCGGGTTTGACGGCCATCGGTTAGTCGTACAGTCCGTTGTGTGGTGGAATACGGGCTGAGCTGGCATTGCTTAGTGTCTTTGGAGATACTGTCTCAGTCATCCAGTATTCGCCTGCTGTTTTCAACGCATTTGTGGATCAGACCAAGGTGAGTCTCTTCGTCGGCCTACTACCGTACACCCTGAGACCGGAATATGAATGCATTCTTAGCTCTGGGGGGCGCGTCTTTGGGCTCTAGACGAAAACGCGACCCTGACCTTAACTCAAGAGCCCTTCGACAAAGGCATCTTCTCACACGGGAGTGAGTCTGCATATCCGCCCGACCGTTCACATGCTATCTTCCCTTCGTCCCTCACCTTTGAGTGGTCGAACGCCTCGCTCGATGACACGATGGCCTTTGCTCTACACAACATCTCAAATTCAATCCGCGCTGCTGCTCTTGCGGATGGGCAGGATGTGTCACATGCAGCTCTGTATCCGAATTATGCGCTTTTTGGCACACCGCTGGAGGACATGTATGGTGGGAATGTGGAGAGGCTTCGGAAGATCAGAGCGGCAATTGATCCAGAAGACGTGATGGGTCTTGCAGGGGGTTGGAAATTCTAGGAAGGACTTACTGGACTTAAATTTATAAGTATCCGAGGAGTTGGATCGGAAGCAGGAAATTTATTCACAATCAAATTTGTAGGAGCTACGCATTTATGGTACTTGTGGAAACTGGAAAGTACTAGTAATTAGCGTCAAGGTTTGCATTGAATTGTAGTGATGGATTTGGGACGCCGCTTTCAAGTTCTTGTTCTCGATTGCAAAACTCGAGTGGACCAGGAAGGCCGCTCTCAGGATTCGGCGAGGTCAGCCAGAAAGGCCATTCTGTCGGGTGTTTGGCATTAGCGCAGAGAGAGGAAAGGGTTGCAGCTTGACAAACGGATCTGTACCATGATGAGCTACTACCACAGCAGACCGGGCGGGACAGAAACCCACGTATGCTGTGATTGAGTCAGATTGACGCTCGGATTTGAACCCGTGAGACACATGTGGTGAAGAGGGTGTCGAATCGTCGGAATCAACGGATGATGCTCACATAATTTGCTGCCGTCACCGTCGCCACCCTCTCTGCACAGTAAGCGCCCTACAGTATGAAGCAGTAAAACGCCCTTGGTAAAACGATAACTTCCGCATTCTCATCCGGCGATCTCATGGGATTCACAGTACCCCCCCGCGCGCAGATTGGTGTTTATCCAGGAACGTCCCCACCCCGGCTCTGAGCGCTGAGCGCTGCTAACTTGAAGCCGCAGGCCAAACCGGGGCCGAAGGTGACGCTGGGACCTGTATCACGTGATTTTATTGATGATTATGCAATTAGTGCGTGCTGTATTGTGGTCTTCTCACTCGCCTTCTACATGACGGTTCGCGTTCTCTGTGAGTTGTTACCGCACGAACCCTTTTCCTCACCCACAACCTCACCCTCTCCACACACTCAGATACGCGCTTACGAATATGCGCGCAGCCGGGGAGGTACTGCACCTGTCATCCTCTCTTCAGCTGCACGTCGACAACTTCTAGGACAAGTGTTGGCTGGTCGCGAGTCTGGGTGATGTACAGGAAGCTCCTACCACCAAAGTCAAACTAACAGTTAAACAGCTTTACTCGTCTGTGTAATTTATTCTCCGTAAGACACTAAGGCCCCCATCAGTTACGCCTCCATCGACACCCCCTCCACAAGCAGAACGCTTGGTGCCAGTGTGACAATTTCCAACTGGCAGTGCCAACTTGCTCGGACTTTATGTGTGGCACTTATCGGGGTAGTGGTCTCAGTTGCCGCATGGAAACCGGAGAACCGGTTGGGTGAGTCAAGCTCGCATGATTATTGACTAAGGAGCTCGTTCACGTGGCATTTTTCTGTAGCTTTGCTCATGCGCTTTCGTCGTGATGCTTGTTGCTGCTCGGAGATGATTTATTCTCCCTCGCGTGATGGCCTCAAACACGCTCTTCAGAGCGCGCAAGTTGGCTTTCTGGGGCAGTTCTGTAATAAGAGGTCTATCTATGGTGGGCGCGTTCTGCCATAAAGTTGCACTTGCACTTTTTCTCTACCTTCCTGCCGAAAACGAGATCCGGAGTTAGACTAGGCTTCAGAGAGTCGCCTCAAGAACCTGTTGTCATTCTTCGTGTCATTTTGAACTCAAACCTCGCCTCGTTCCTCCTCCGCCCTGCTTTGATCATTTTGAGCTACCTGAGTCTCTAGAACCGCTTCGATGATGGGACTAGTCCAGGCCAAACATTGGCGAATTTTCTGTTTCACCGGTCTCAATCATCATGATCTCTCCTGGTGTGACGTATCCGTTGCTGCTGGTTACATCAACCTATGTGGTAATTGCGCAGAAGCGGTTGTGAACGTAGCTAGTTTGTCCGTGTGATGGTTTGCTCCCATATTCCCTGCTTTTGGGGATTCTGTGCGAGGCCTCCTGCCTGAAACTGGGACGGTTTTCTTTCATTTGGGTGTGTCTCCCATTCCTTCGACTGGGCTCGGAAGACGTCTCCGCGCTTACTACCACCTGAATGCGCTCGATTTTCCAAGAAATATGCGCCGTTCTGATGAAGATGAAGTACGTCCTCTTCGTTGTGGAATTCGATATTTCCAGTCAAATCCGAATCGTATGATTGCAGGCCGGGGCCAGAAGTACTGACTCGATTTGGATCATCTCTGTAGTTGGGAGGGATAGAGAGAGGGGGGCCTACTCGCACGCCACGTCGAAGAATGTCGGGAACCACACCTCGCAGGACCCCCTCCGCTTCCGGGCCATGCCTGAAAGTTGCTTCGAACGTTGGGCTTTACATCCGTTGTGATCGCATTCCCAAGTATGACGATCTCTTCCCTTCCTCTCCGCGTTAGCCGAAAGATGGTGCCTAGCTGGCTTGCATCTGAACACCGAGTCCCTTAATTGTACTCCTGCGCTTGGCATCTCAGAATGCGTGCTTTGTGAGATGATTGATGTCGATCAAACTTGCCAGCCCGACTTCGCCCGTCTGACTCCTTGTTAGCTTCTAGGCTTGCACTTCCTCACATTTCTGTTAGAGGGCCCTGATTCTCCCCAGGCCCGACATCGTGTTGGGAATAAACATTGTCAACCGGAATGCAACTTCCGAATCGATGCTTCGTGGAATTGCCCTAGTTCCTGCCGCCCGGACGACCCCGGTGTCATTTCGGTCATGGTCTTCCATTCTAGCTGTGGAGAAGCTCTCCCACGTCTTCGCGCTCTTACGGCATTGATATTACGCAGTGGTCAGACAGCACCTAAAGGTGTTTTTAGGCCTAGATAGTTCAAGTGGTCTGTCTCTATTTTTGCTGAAAGCCGGGGAACGTTTGCTATGGGACAAGGTGCGAGGGCAAACTGTGGCCAAGCACTTGACGCGTCGCTGATACTGAGCCCCAACGGCTCCGACAAATCATACAGGTGCCTTAATTGTTTGCTTCTCTAAAAGGGCAATTGGGCAAATAATCCTGGCTCGAATTTGGTTAGTGTATCCGGCACGTTGATGAGCGAGCGACCCACGCCAGTACTCCCGGTGTTATTTCTCCCTTCCCTGGGGCATCTATTGCTGTACAGTTTGATCATCACAAATTTACTCGGCGTTTGACGGCCGTCAGCAATTCACCCTGTCACTTATCTCCGAGACTAGATAAAAGCTCCGCCTATCCATTGAGGGCTGATCTCTACCCCACACCGGATCACTTATGGTTTTAACAACTCTTCTACTCTGCGCATTCTCTCTAGCATTGCTTTCGTATGGCCAACCAGAAACCTTGGAAAATCACAATTCCTCTGACCTCTTGTCTACCTGCGATAAGATTGCAGCGGCCATCTCTGGCGCTTCACAAGTATTTTTTCCTCGTGAGTGCGTCATTCTTATTTCCGACGCTCCAAACCGATTGATGACCAAGCTGCATCTGAGTACTTGTTCGACATTGAACACTTTTCTCCCTCGAGTACCGAGGCGTCAGCTTGCTCGGTAGAGCCCGGCTCTGCCGAGGACGTGAGTGAGATAGTAAGGCGACCTGATCTGATGCGCCAGCTTTTGCCGACCTGCATTTTGATAGCTACGTATCCTGGGATCAACCCGAACGCCCTTTGCCGTGAAAGGTGGAGGACACTCCATGAACCCTGGATTTTCCTCGACGACAGGCGTACAGATCACGATGTCACGTTTCAATGAGACAAGAGTCAATTCCGCGTCCGGGACAGTTGATGTCGGGGCTGGCCTCACTTGGGATCAAGTGTATGCGACACTTGAGTCAACTGGAGTGAACGTCGTAGGGGGGCGTATACCCGGTGTCGGTGTTGGAGGGTTGACACTTGGTGGAGGTGAGTGTCTTCCATCGTCGGAATGCTCAATCTCATATGTTTTTAGGTTATTCATTTTTGACAAGTCAGTACGGACTTACGGTAGACAACGTTGCTGGATATGAACTCGTCCTTCCAAACGGAACTGTCGCAAATGTGACTTCAAATGACGACGATCTTTGGTTCGGACTGAGAGTAAGTAGGCAAGCCCAATGCAGATTGTGTCGCTAAACGTCTTCGATTGCAGGGAGGGATGAATAATTTCGTACGCTATCAGTTCGTATCGAGGACTAATTTTAACGGTTGTTGACCATGTATAGGGAATTGTAACTAAATTCATTCTCAAATCGCACCCTCAAAGTGAGACATGGGTAAGTTGACCAAAATGACTTACAGATCACATTGGAGACTTACTCGAATCTGGAAGGGAGGCTTTCTTACCTATGCCGAGAATCAACTGGATGCAATCAAAGAAATGCTTGTCAATTTCCAACAGAGGACTGATACCAAGGCTGAGGTTATTGTGCTTCTGCCTTATTCTTCGGGTCAGGTGAGCACCGTCACGACGACATCACTGTTGAATCAAACTAAAATTATTAACAGTTTTCGATTACCGTCATTTATTTTTATGATGCGCCCACTCCTTCGAGGGTATTTGATGATCTCTTGGACGTCCCTGCTACCGGGGGGAATGTCTCAACGAGATCATTCTCCGACTTGGTTCAAAGTGTGGGCCCACTATTCGCGCCTACCAACCTTCGGTCAGTAGTACCTACTAGTACCGTCAGCTATGCGGAGGAATACGGGCTGACCCGACATGCTTAGACTCTTATATGAGGGTGTTCCCGTCACGCAGTATTCACCTTCTGTTTTCGATGCATTTGTGAATCAGACCAAGGTGAGTCCCTCCGTTGGGCTACTATACTCTGAGAGCAGAATATGAATGTGTTTTCAGCTCTGGGGGGCGCGCCTTGGTGCTCTAGATAAAAATGTGACCCTGAACTCAGTCCTTGAGCCCTTCGATAAGGGCATCTTCTCACACGGCAGCGGGTCGGCATATCCGCCAGACCGTTCACACGCTATCCTCCCTTCGGTCCTCTCCCTCCAGTGGTCTAACACCTCACTCGATAAAATAATGGCCTCTTCTCTACGCAACATTTCAGACACGGTCCATACTGCTGCTCTTATGGATGGGCAGAATGTGTCGCACGCAGCGGTATATGTGAATTACGCGATTTTTGGGACACCGCTGGAGGACATGTATGGTAGGAATGTGGAGAGGCTTCGGAAGATCAGAGCGGCGATTGATCCAGAAGATGTGATGGGCCTTGCAGGGGGTTGGAAATTCTAGGATCGTCTTCCGCAGCTGTATTATTATCCAATGAACATTCGTCGATCATGGCTCGAGCTCGAGGGGCCAATACCTATTCATTTATGGTCCTGATACTGGTGCAGTCGAACATTTACTTATGTTGTTGTTAGCGTCTCGATCGTCCATGCACTTCCTGCATCCACTCAAGGAGCCCAACTTGATGATGATATACTATTTGACGAACCAGCTCCTTCAGTAGTCTACCAAATGCCACCGCTTGGACCAGATCGGTGACTCCAAGCCGTGACGCCTGAGGCCTGAGGGCTTTGGCACCGGGTCAAGCCGGGCCAGAGCCTCACTACTTTTTGATGGGAGTGAGACACTACCACACTACCATAGTTGCAGACCGCGAAATACAAATTTGGATTCAAAGAAATAAAAATCCCGGAAGAGTATCGTAATGCATGATCCGACTCGGAGTCACGCCACACTTGACGCCACACTGGCGGACGTTCGGACCGTGTTCGTGTTCGGTGTTCCTCTCCCCATTGCCTCTCCCTTAGTCAAAATCACGTCAAGCACCTTGCCTAGCGGTGGTCCCACCCATACACAGAGTAAAGAATTATAGTGCGTGTCATCTCGACCGTGTACGCGACAAAACTCATTCAAAAGAGTGAAAACGTCAAATCTTGCATATGGAAGACAGGGCACCGGATGATCGCGGATCTGGGTGCGCGCCCTCTGCCCAGTCAATCTTCTTCCTGTTCCTACGAACTAGAGCCTCCCACAATATCACAACTTCTTTGCAAGATCGCACCTGGGCCAGAAGTACTGAATCGATCCGAGTCTTCCCTGCCGCGCCTGAAAGTGCTTCGCACATTAGGCTTACAGTATCATTTTTCAGCAGTGAATCAGCACATCCGCCATGATCTCACCCCCAAGTAACGATCTCGTCCAGTTATTTTCCGCGACGGCGGAACTACGTCCAAAGAAGGCGCAGAGCTCGCTTGCCTTTGAACTCTGAGCTCCCCAAATGTCCTCCGACGCTTGGGATGTCAGAATGCGTGCCTCTGTTACCCTGTACTCATGCTTTTTTGGACCCGACATCGTGTTAGGGTGGCAAACGTTAAAACGTCAGTCACGTTGTCATACTGCATGCAGCTTCAGTGAAACGACCCCAGTTAGATATCTAGATATCACCCAGATGACCTTGGCGTCACGATCACGGTCTTTCATTCCCCAGTTGGGGAGAGGCTCTCCCTACGTCTCCGCGCTGTTAATGTCGGGCGAACACGGGATTGATATTCACATGATGGTCACACGGCTGCCAGCACCTAAAATGTTATTTTTCAGCGAACCTGGGTGGTTCAACGTGATCCGCTCCGAATAGACCTGTTTCTATTTGGCTTGAAGGTCTGGAAGAACTTGCTATGGGACAAGCTATGAGGGCAAATGGGCAATCTATGGCCAGATACTTAACGCGCCGCTGATGCTGATTCCCAACGGTGCCAATAAGTGATATAGGCGCCTTGATTGACTGCTTCTCGTGATGGGCACTATATATGATCATGGCTCAAATTTGTTACCTCACGGGTAACCTGGTGTCGAGCATTACGAGCTGACTCGGCGTTCTAAGGCCGTCAGCGATTCGCCCTGTCTCTCACCTGCTGGGCTATATAAAGGGCTTCCCTTATCCATTGGTGGCTCCACACCCCACGCTGGATCAATCATGGCCCTAGCAATGCTTCTCCTTTTTGCATTCTCTCTGGGATCACTTTCATATAGCCGGCCAGAAGCCTTTGAGAAGCGCAACTCCTGTGACCTCCTGTGTACCTGCAATAAAATTGCAGAAGCCATCTCTGGCGCTTCACAAGTATATTTTCCCCGTGAGCACGGCATTCTCTCATTTGTCATACTCCAGACTGATGGGTGATCAAGTTTCATCTGATTACTTATCCGACATTTCGCATGCTGCTTCTTCGAGCACTGAAGCGTCTGCTTGCTCGGTGGAGCCAGGCTGCGCCGAGGACCTGAGCAAGATTGTAAGAAAACCTGGTCCGACACACCAGCTTTTGCCGACCCACATTTTGATAGCTACGTATCCTGGGATCAACCCGAACGCCCTTTGCCGTGAAAGGTTCAGGACACGCCACAAACCCTGGATTTTCCTCGACCACGGGTGTACAGATCGCGATGTCGCGCTTCAATGAGACAAATGTCAATTTCAAGTCTGGAACAGTTGAGGTCGGGGCCGGCCTCAGTTGGGATAAAGTGTATGCGAAACTTGAATCGACTGGACTGAACGTCGTAGGAGGGCGTATACCCGGTGTCGGTGTTGGAGGGTTGACACTTGGTGGAGGTGGGTGTCTTTAATCGTCGGAGAGCTAGATCTCACATGATTTTAGGCTATTCACTTTTGACAAGTCAGTATGGACTTACGGTAGACAACGTCGCTGGATTTGAGCTCGTCCTTCCAAATGGCACTATTACAAATGTGACCTCAAACGACGATGATCTTTGGTTTGGATTGAGAGTAAGTAAGGAAGTCATATACGGATTCATATCGCTAAACGTCTTCAAATGCAGGGAGGGCTCAATAATTTCGTACAGTATCAATTTGTAGCATGCCAATTTCATGACTCATGAGCTGTTGACGATATATAGGGAATTGTAACCAAATTCATTCTCAAGTCATACCCTCAAAGTGACATTTGGGTACGTTGACAAAGAATGATTTACAGATTACATTGGAGAGATTTACTCGAAACCTGGAAGGGAGGTTTTTATTACTACGCCGAGAATCAACTGGACGCAATTAAAGAAGCACTTTTCAATTACCAACTGAAGAGTGATCCCAAGGCTGCGGTTGGCGTGTCCCTGACTTATTCTTCGGGTCAGGTACGTTTCGTTATGACGGCATCACTGTGGTTTCAGACTGATATCATTAACAGTTTTCGGTTGTTGTCCCTTTTTTTTATGACGCGCCCTCTCCTTCGGATGTATTTGATGAACTCTTGGCCATCCCCACCATCGGGGGAAATGTCTCAAGACATTCATTCCTCGACTTCATTGAAAGTCTGGGTCCTCCGTTCTCATTCAACGGCCTTCGGTTAGTAGCACTGTCCTCTCTTTAATGGATTATGGGCTGACCTAGCATGCTTAGCGTCTTTTACGACGGTGCCCCAGTCACCCAGTATTCGCCTGCTGTTTTTGATGTATTTGTGAATCAGATTAAGGTGAGTCCCTCTGTCGGGCTACTACACTCCGAGACCGGAGCATGAATACCGTTCTCAGCTTTGGGGGCCGCACCTTTATGCTCTAGACAAAAACACGACTGTGTCCACAACCCTTGAGCCCTTTGATAAAGGCCTCTTCTCGCACGGGAGCGGGTCTGCATATCCTCCCGACCGTTCACACGCTATTTTCCCTTCCGTCCTCACCGTCGAATGGTCCAACGCCTCGCTCGATGAAACGATGGCCTGTGCGCTACGCAACATGTCGGATGCAATTCGCACCGCTGCTCTTGCAGATGGGCAGAATGTGTCGCATGCGGCGAAGTATGTGAATTACGCGCTTTTTAGCACGCCGTTGAAGGACATGTATGGGGGGGATGTGGAGAGGCTTCGGAAGATCAGAGCGGCGATTGATACCGATGACGTGATGGGTCTTGCAGGGGGTTTTAAATTCTAAGATTGACTGTATTCAGCTGTAGAATATTCGGTGATCGTGACTTCAATTCAACGGACTATAAATGTTGTTTGATTTTCCCAACGTGCGTGCATTCACGATCAAATCTTGGACCAAATCTTGGACGTCCTTTCTACTGCTAAAAACGGTTTGGTTTACTTACTACAGTACTTTTTCTTAGGTGTAGTTTACCCAACCACAGTAACAATGTCGCTGTCAATGCGCATGCGACAATTCTTGATGACACGGTCACGTGATCGGTTCACACGCCTAGCCTCTCCAAGCCGTCCCTCTCCTGTAAGCTGCACTCCGAGTCTGACACGGAATTGCTATGTGATGCTGGGCCTCTTATTACTTATGCAGGCACATTCAAACTCTTACTTTATGTATTCAACCCAACCCTGGTCTTTACCGGCGCATCTCTTGGCGCATCTCCACCGTACAAATGTCAGCGACACACACGAAAAGCCCACGCTTTCACCAACTAACCCAACGCGATTGTCCGCCAATGACTCTTATTAAATTATCAAGTGGAAGTACTCGGAGGTAATAAGGATTTCTGGAATTGCCCTGCAAATTACGTCTCAGGAATGGTGGCCGTTGGAGCGATTGTCAGAACAGTCTTATTCAGTACGAAACAATGACTTTGTGAAAAATTGCAATAACATCATCTAATACTCAGACAGATTCCCAAAACACGCCGGCTTATAACGTGCAAGTAATGCAGCCCGCGCCGACCCTACTCCCCGCGGCCTTCTCAGCGCAGACTCCCGAAACGAATAACGCCCGTGCGGGTTTCAACTTGGAATGCCCAACGACGCTCTTCTTGCGCTCGTTTCTATGGTCAGCTGAGGCCTTTTCTGAAGAAATTCGTCGATGCCACCTTCTCACCGTACCTCGCGCCTTCACAACTGGACGCCTTGCCTTGCTGGAACCTGAGGTTGTGGGAATCCGCGTATTGCAATGAGGCGACGCGATTGACGATCAGCTGTTGAAGTTCTTCGCAAAGGAAGTTACGGGAAAGACCAGCATACTACTCCAAGTTGCGCCGGCTGCGAGCGATATGGTGGTTGATTTGTGGGCTTAGGTTTGTCTGCCGCTTACGCTGCTTCAATCCCAGCGAACGATCGCGGCGTCCTCCATCCGGGCCAGGAGTAGCACGGATCACATGGGTGGTATCAATCGGCTGAGATTCGAGTTGGAGGCTGTGGCGGCGATCTATGAAGAGGTGAGTCTAAGTGGGTGATACATGCCGGTGGGAGCGCGGGCTTGCGTGGTCCCGACGCAGCGCCAGCGATTCGCCTCTGCTGAGAGGACAAAAATCATGCAAAAGCGTGCAACAGTCAGATCTTGCACGCTTGCTCGACTCCTCTATAGGTTTCTAGTTTTCACTTCTCTACTCCTTGTTACAGGGCCCTCATCCTCCCCATGGCCCGACATCGTGTTAGGGTGTCAACCTGAATGCAACATCAGAGGCGAAGTTTCGTAGAATGACCCCAGATATCGCCCGGATGACCTGTGTCACGGTCACGGCCTTCCACTTTCTAGGCTGGGGAGAAGCTCTCTCCACGTGTTTGCGCTCTTACGGCGGGGCGGACACGGCATCATTGATGTTCACACGATGGTCATGCGGCATCCAAAATGCCTTTTTTTATAGCAAACTTGGGTGGTTCGACGCGGTCCCCTCTCCAATCTACCTGTTTCAATTTTGGCTGAAAGCCCGGGAGCCTGCTACGGGACATGTCGCGAGTGCAATCTGTGGCTAGGCACTCGATGTGTCGCTGATACTGGGCACCCAGGGTGCCAAAAGGTGATTTAGACGCCTCTTCTCGGAAAGGGTATTGGTCCTACCTCAAATTCTGTTGGTTCTTACGGCACCTTGGTGAGCGGAGATACTTTTCGCGGTATTCCTTTTTCTTCCCTGAAGCGTAGATTACTGGTACAATTCGGGCATGACGAAGTAACTCGCTTTCGGAAGGCCGTCAGAAATCCGTCCTTTCACTCAACTCCGGGACTATTTAAAGGACTTCCCTTCTCGATTGGGGGCTGGTCTCTACCCCACCCCACGTCGCTCATGGCCTTAGCAACGCTTCTTTGCACAATCTCTCTGGCACTGCTTTCATATGGCCAGCCAGAAATCTCAGAGAATCACAATTCCTCTGACCTCTTGTGCACTTGCAACAAGATTGCAGTCGCTCTCTCTGGCGCTTCACAAGTATTTTTTCCTCGTGAGCGCGTTATTCTCTTATTTCTGATGCTCCAATCTGATGGATGATCAAGCTACATCTGAGTACTTGTTCGACATAGAACACGCTGCTTCTTCGAGTACAGAGGCGTCCGCTTGTTCGGTGGAGCCAGGCTCTGTCGAGGACGTGAGCGAGATAGTAAGGTAACCTGATCCGACACACTAGCTTTTGCCGACTGCATATTCATAGCTACGTATCCTGGGATCAACCCGAACGCCCTTTGCCGTGAAAGGTGGAGGACACGCCACGAACCCTGGATTTTCGTCGACGACAGGCGTACAGATTTCAATGTCACGCTTCAACGAGACAAAAGTCAATTTAATGTCTGGGACAGTTGAGGTCGGGCCTGGCCTCACTTGGGATCAAGTGTATGCGACACTTGAACCGACTGGAGTGAACGTCGTAGGGGGACGTGTAGCCGGCGTCGGTGTTGCAGGGTTGACACTTGGTGGAGGTCGGTGTCATCTATCGTCGAAGAGCTTGATATCATATGTCTTTAGGCTATTCATTTTTGACGAGTCAATATGGACTTGCGGTAGACAACGTTGCTGGATATGAACTCGTCCTTCCGAACGGAACTATCACAAATGTGACTTCAGAGGACCGTGACCTTTGGTTTGGATTGAGAGTAAGTAGGCAAGCTCAATGCAGATTGGTACTAAATGTATTTAATTACAGGGAGGGCTCAATAATTTCGTACGCTATCAGTTCGTAGCAGGGCCAAGTTTATTAGTTGTTGACGATATATAGGGAGTTGTGACTAAATTCATTCTCAAGTCACACCCTCAAAGCGACATTTGGGTACGTTGACAAAGGATGGTTTAGGGATCACATTGAGGACTTACTCGAAACCTGGCAGGGGGGCTTTCTTCTGTACTCCGAGAATCAACTGGATGCAATTAAAGGAGCGCTTGTCAATTTCCAAAAGAAGAATGATACCAAGGCTGAGGTTATTACGACTCGATCTTATTCTTCCGGTCAGGTGTGCTTTGTTATAACGCATAACAGTTGATTCAAAGTGACATCATTAACAGTTTTCGATTGGTGTCGCTTATTTTTATGACGCCCCGACTCCTTCGAGAGTATTTGATTGTCTCTTGGACATCCCCGCGACCGGGGGTAATGTCTCAACAAGATCATTCGCCGACTTGGTTCAAAATCTGGGTCCTCTGGTCTCGACAAATGGCCTTCGGTTAGTAGTACAGTCCACTGTGTGGTGGAACATGGGCTGACCTGGCATGCTTAGGCTCTTTTACGCGGGTGCTCCTGTCTCCCAGTATTCGCCTGCTATTTTCGATTCATTTGTGAATCAGATTAAGGTGAGTTCCTCCATCGTGCTACTACAAACCAAGACTGGAATATGAATCCGTTCTCAGCTCTGGGGCCCGCACCTTTGGGCTCTAGACAAAAACGTGACCGTGGTCGCAACCCTTGAGCCCTTCGACAAAGGCCTCTTCTCACACGGGAGCGATTCTGCATATCCGCCAGACCGTTCACACGCTATTTTTCCTTCTGTCTTCTCCGTCCAGTGGTCCAACGCCTCGCTCGATGAAAAGATGGCCTTCGCGCTACGCAATATGTCAAACATAATCCGCGCTGCCGCTCTTACTGATGGGCAGAATGTGTCACATGCAGCCGTATATGTGAATTACGCGCTTTACGACACGCCGCTGGAGGACATGTATGGTGGGAATGTGGGGAGGCTTCGGAAGATCAGAGCTGCGATTGATCCCGATGACGTGATGGGCCTTTCGGGGGGCTTTAAATTCTAGCATTGATTGTGTTCAGCCGTATAAATATGCAAGGCGGAGGATTGGAGGTAGTATATTCGAAGATTGTGACGCAATTCGACGGACAATAAAGGTTGTTTGGTTTTACTAACCTGTATCAATGTCGTGCATTCATGATCAAATCTTGCATGTCCTTTTTACTGCCTTACAATGGCTTGCTCGATTTGCCCGACTAAAGTTTCCTTCCACTCCTAGGGGAACTTTAAGTAGCTTTCACGACCATAAAGTCGACTATAAAAATTAACCATGCACAAGTGAGCAACGGTGAAATATGAACATGCACGTGATCAGTTCACACCCCGACAAGTACCCCGACGCTGAGCCCGCTACTGTATTCCACCCGTGTGCACTGACCACGGAACCCCCGGTGTGAGAACTAGGCCTCTTAATAGCAAGTGCCCAGCCAGACTCTTACTCCAGCCTTCACCAATGTATCTTCTGCGTACAAATGTGACACCCACAAAAGCCCACTCCTTCACCGACTGACGCCACGCCACTCGATCGTCTGCCAACGATCCATGACTCTACCATTCGGTGCGAAACAATGTCTTATGAAAAATAATACTAGCATCATCACTGGGTCCTGCGACTTGCTCGGGAAAAGGTGCGTCTGTCATCCTCAAGTCTTCCTTATGAAACCCTGATGCCTATCATCCAATACTCAGACACCCCCCAACACTCCGGCTTACGAAGTCCAAGTAATGTAGCCAGCGCCGACCCTACTCCCCGTGGCCTCCTCAGCGCACACTCCCGAAATGAATAACACACCCACGGCGTCTCAATTTGCGATGCCGAGCGCGTGCTTGACGATGCTCTTCTTACGCTCGCTTCTACAGTCGACTGAGGCTTTTTCTGGGGAAATCCGTCGACGCCACTGTTCTCACCGTACGTTGCACCCTCACAGCTGGACGCCTTACCCTGTCGGAGCAGCTGAGGATCCGGGCATCCGCGTACTGCAGCTTTGTTACAGATGCTAATTCCAACGTGAATAACAGTTGTCGGGTGTAGGCCCGTTCACAGCTCGCAGCTCGCGGTCGATGAATCAGTGCCTTCTCCTCCATCTAATGCCGGCGGTGCACCACCTCAGCGATGTCGGAGGCGACGCGATCGACAATCGGTTATTGAAGTTCTTCGCATGGGAGCTTATGAAAAGGACTAGCGTGCGGTTCAAAGTCGCGCCGGCTGCAAGCGATATAATGGTTGATTTGCAGGCTGAGGCTTGTCTCCCGCTTTCGCTGCTTCACTCAAAGCGGACGACCGCGGCGTCCTCAATCGGTGGCAGGAGCGGCACGGCACCGTACGCGGTGTAGTTGCTCAAGGAAAGGCCGGATCACACGGGGGGTATCAATTGGCTGAGATTTGACTTGGAGGCTGTGGCGGCGATCTATAAGTTGATAAGTCCAAGTGGAAGACGTGATGTATACTAGTGGGAACGCGTGATTGCGTGGTCCCGACACAGCTCAGGCGATTCGTCTCAGCGGGGAGGACAAAACTCATGCAAAAGCGTGCAAAGTCAAATCTCGCATATGAAGAGACTAAGCAGTTCTGGGTTCCCCCCCTCTGCCGAGTTTTTCTTTTTCATATCGCCACCGACAAGACACTTCCATAATCCTAGAGACTTCTTCGCAAGATCGCGCCCGGGGCTGAAGTGCTGACTCCAAACAAGTCTTTTCTGTAGGGAAGGATAGACAAAGGACAGGTGGCCTGCTCGTCGATGAATGACTAAGCGGGATTCGGGAAACCACAGCTCGCAGTTCTCCCCTCCACTACCCAGCCGTACCTCCCAGTGAAAGTGCTTCACACTTGAGCATTATTATTTCACAATATATTCGCTATGATCGCATTCCCAAGCATGACGATCGCTTCCCCCTCTCTGTCCGCGATAGCAGAATGATGGTGCCGAGCCGGCTCGCCTCTGAACGTTCTGGACTCCCAGTCTCCCAAGTGTGCTCCAACACTTGGGATCTCAGAATGCGTACTTCTTGAGTTATTGAAACCGATCAACTTCGCCAGCCCGAGTTCGCCCCCCTGACACCCTATAAGCTTCTGGCTTGCTTTCTTACCCCTTTGTAACAGGGCCCTCATCCTCCCTCGCGCCAGTGGCCTGGCATCGTGTTAGGGTGTCAACCTGAATGCGACTTCAGAGCTGAACTTTCATAGAATGCCCCCAGATATTGCCGGGACAACCTCGGCGTTACCATCACGGTCTTGCCAGAGAGAAGTTATCACCCCACGTCTTCGCGTGTTTGGCGAACGCATCGATATTCACACGGTGCTCGTGCAGCATTCGAAAAGCTCTTTGGCAAATCTGGGTGGTTCGAGGTGGTCCCCTGATAGACCTGTTTCTGTTTTGGCAGAAAGCCTGAGAGCCGACCGGGGGAACAAGTTGCGAGTTCAATCTGTGGCTAGGCACTCGGCGTGTCGCTGATACTGAGCGCCAACGGTGCCAACAAGTGATATAGGGTGACGCAGGGTATTACGTAATCCTAGCTCAAACTATGTCAGTTCTTCCGGCTACTTGGTACAGTAAGTGGAGAGACACTTCGCGACTCTTTTTTCCCCTGTGTTGATTACTCTGCAATTCGAGCATCACGAAGTAACTCGGCTTCGGGAGGCCGCGGCAATTCGTCCTGTTACGCAACTCCGGGACTATATAAAGGGCTTCCCTTCTCGATTGGGGTCTGGTCTGTACCCCACCCCACGTCGCTCATGGCCTTAACAACGCTTCTTTGCACATTCTCTCTGGCAGTGCTTTCATACGGCCAGCCAGAAACCTTGGAGAATCACAATTCCTCTGACCTCCTGTGTACTTGCCACCAGATTGCAGTAGCCCTCTCTGGCGCTTCTCAAGTATTTTTTCCACGTGAGCGCGTCATTCTCTCATTTCTGATCCAACCTGATGGATGTCAAGCTGCATCTGAGTACTTGCTCGACATTGAACACGCTGCTCCCTCGAGTACCGAAGCATCCGCTTGTTCGGTGGAGCCAGGCTCCGCAGAGGACGTGAGCGAGATAGTAAGGCAATCTGATCCGACACACTAGCTTTTTCCGACCCCACCTTTCATAGCTACGAATTCTGGGATCAACCCGAACGCCCTTTGCCGTGAAAGGTGGAGGACACGCCACGAACCCCGGATTTTCGTCGACCACAGGCGTACAGATTTCGATGTCACGCTTCAACGAGACAAAAGTCAATTCAATGTCTGAAACAGTTGAGGTCGGGGCTGGCCTCACTTGGGATCAAGTGTATGCGACACTTGAACCGATTAGAGTGAATGTCGTAGGGGGGCGTATACCCGGTGTCGGTGTTGCAGGGTTGACTCTTGGTGGAGGTGAGTGTCTTCCATCGTTGGAGAGCTCGATTTCATATGCTTTTAGGCTACTCCTTTTTAACAAGTCAATATGGACTTGCAGTAGACAACGTTGCTGGATATGAACTTGTCCTCCCAAACGGAACTATCACAAATGTGACTTCGAAGGACTGTGATCTTTGGTTTGGATTGAGAGTAAGTATGTGAGCTCAATACTGATTGGTATCGCTAAACGTCTTTAATTGCAGGGAGGACTGAATAATTTCGTATGCCATCAGTTCGTTGAAAGGGCCGATTTTATGGGTTGTTGACCATTTATAGGGCATTGTGACTAAATTCATTCTCAAATCGTACCCTCAAAGTGAGACATGGGTAAGTTGACCAAAATGATTTACAGGTCACATCGGAGACTTACTCGACGCCTGGAAGGGAGGCCTTCGTTTCTACGCTGAGAATCAACTGGATGCAATCAAAGGAGCGCTTGTCGATTTCCAACAGAAGAACGATACGAAGGCTGAGGTTATTGTGCTCCTGTCTTATTCTTCGGGTCAGGTGTGCTCCGTTATGCCTCATGATTGTTGATTCGATTGACATCATGAACAGCTTTCGATCGGTGTCATTTATTTTTATGACGCGCCCACTCCTTCGAGAGTATTTGATGGTTTCTTGGACGTTCCCGCTACCGAGGGTAATGTCTCAACAAGATCTTTCTCAGACCTGGTTCAGAGTCTGGGTTCTCTGGTTGGGAATAACGGCCTTCGGTTAGTAGTACAGTCCGTTGTGTGGTGGAACATGGGTTGACCAGGCATACTCAGCATCTTTTACCATGGTATCGCAGTCACCCAGTACTCGCCTGCTGTTTTCGATGCATTTGTGAATCAGATTAAGGTGAGTTCCCCCGTCGGGCTACTACAAGACCGGAATATGAATTTGCTCTTAGGTCTGGGGGGCGCGCCTTTGGGCTCTAGACAAAAACGTGACCCTGGGAGCAACCCTTGAGCCCTTCGACAAAGGCCTCTTCTCACACGGGAGCGATTCTGCATATCCGCCAGACCGTTCATACGCTGTCTTCCCTACTGACATTTCCCTCCTGTGGTCCAATGCCTCACTCGACGAAATGATGGCCTTTGCGCTGCGCAACATTTCAGACACAATCCACGAGGCCGCTCTTACCGATGGACAAAATGTGAGACATGCAGCAGTATATATGAATTACGCGCTTTTTGGCACGCCGCTGGAGGACATGTATGGTGGGAATGTGGAGAGGCTTCGCAAGATCAGGGTGGCGATTGACCCAGATGACGTGATGGGCCTTGCAGGGGGTTGGAAATTCTAGGATTGACTTATGCAGCTGTATAAATACCCAATTGACATTCGTGGCTCGACTTAGAGTGACCATAAAGGTTGTTTAGTTCCCCTCTCTTGAAAGCTAATGCCGACGACAACTTGAAAGGGGCAATACTGCGCTACGTTTCAATAGGTCTGTACTGTATTCACGTTTGAAGACACGAGAGTCGGACAACTGACCCTATGTGCAGCCAGGTGCTGCCTGAATACATGCTAAAGTGTCTGGCAACACTGTAACATACATATTATTGCCGCGGATGGGCGGAGTGATGGGGCAAAGAGGAGCCCCCGGCCCGGTGACAACAACGGTGACGCACACGGTGCCAGTGACCGCCCCACTGCCCCTATCTCTCCTCATCCTATTCTGTCTCATCCCTCTTCATAGTCAGAATCGCCGAAAGAGGCTCTATTGATGTGAACACGCCCTTGCCACTTGTCCAGACGCAGATGCATGACACTCTAGAGAAAACTGCTCCATCAGCAAAACATCAATATACTTACCCCTACTTGGACCTACTTGGACCACTGTTTACTTGCAGGTTTTTTCCAAGCAGCTGTTAAGCTGTGTAAGCTTGTCCAAGGAAAGCAAAAATCACCAAGTGTTGCTAAAGTGGTGTAAGCAGATGATAATCTCATAAGCAGATGAAGATCTTAGATTAGATGGACTCAAGTTACCAGTATGAACCTGCGTGTGGCGCAGGAAGGTCAGAGGTCGGATAATGAGGCTCCCATGTGAGTAGCAACTAGCATTACTGTAAATCTAAGTACAACAAGTTTCTATTCTATTCTATCTACTAACAAAAATGTGCACATGTGAGTATCGAGGGCGTGCACATGTGCCGCAGTGTGTGTCGATACAGCACAAGGCATCCGGTGTGCATGTGCACGTCAAGGATGCCTCGCACTGCACATCTTGTGTGCGTTTACACCCCCGGACCAGTGTTGGCCCCCCCTCCCCTTGCACGCTGCACCAACCTCCCCACTGTTTGCCCTGTGCCTGCGCTGCCCTGCATGTCATGGCGTGTGTGTCGAGGGTGTGTGCAAAACATCCAGCCTGCACATGGGTGTCGAGAGCGAGGGTCATCAAGGGGGTACATGTGGGTGTCGAGGGGGTACACATGGGTGTTGAGGGTGTATGCATAGGTTCGAGGCGTACATGTGGGTGTTGTCATGAACCGTGGTGGTGGAACGCGAAATCCCAAGACACGTGACCATGGGAATCTAATGTTACCCTGTCACACCTTGTCACACCCTCGAGTCACATGTGACAAGTCACGCAATACGTCACACTAGTAACACGTGATCGGTCACATGACAATGCACATGACCTAGCACATGACCTCAAGCCTGAAGACACGTACGATTGGCTAGAAGACAATCAAAGCCCATAGAAGCCTACCGGAACCACGATACTCCTGGAGGAAGTTCTGCCATTGGCTGGAATACCATGGAACCTCATAGATTACTGCGGAAACGCATGGACCATGTCTGCAGGTTATTGCCATTGGATGGCTATAATTAACCCTTCTAGAGCATTCTGTGCACAGACCTTATTGTGCAATTCATGATGTCATGTCTGATTATGGTTAGATTAACCAGCCCACTGTTGCTTATGTAACACCCTGTCCCTACAGTATATAAGACCCATGAAATACGAAGGCAATCCTTAGATTGTCCACTTGGCTTTCTGCCTTGTTTCCACATACTCCACTGTCTGCCCTTGCCTCTAAGCCATTCCCAGTGCACCTTCTCCTCATCCTTCAAGTCCTCCAAGCGTCGCCCTTAGCATCACCGCGCCCAAGTACCCATGATCCCCTGATACGCCGTATTGCTCTTGCAGAAGCAGTACGTTTGTAACATTTGGACAATCTCTGTTCCCCTTGCTAACTGTGACAATCTCTGTTCGAAGTGTCTGAGTGCTACGACTACTTCCCGGACAAGTCTCCCCACGTTTTCGAGTTTGACACAGACTCACGCCCCCTCGACAGTTGCTTCTGGCAGCCCAGCACCGTCCAGCCCATGCCATCGCCCCCATCGCCACCGCCACAGTCTCCACCCCCCATGCCAAGTAGCAAGTCGATTATCTCACTTGAAGTCATCCTTGCCGGAGTTGCCGAGTGGAGAGCAGCCACAGGGAGAGAACCCTTGACCCCCAACTTCTCCTCTCCCACCTGGTCGATCCAGGACCTGTCCACCACGCCTAGCGAGTTCGAGCTCGTTAGTGACGACAAACTCGTGTCCCTGGAAGAAGGGACTTATCAAGACCAAGAGGGCATCAGGATTGACGACCCGTTTGTAGACATCACATACCCATTCCTCCCCTGTGACCCTTGGGCCAGTTCTGGTCCTTCTGCGTAGAGCCTTGTGTAACTCTTGAAGTAGTTACATTGTAGGCTTCTGGGTCGTGCAATAAAGGGGATCCTCGTCTCTGGTCCACGTCTGTAAACCCAACGTCGAAGGGACGCCCCTCTGTGAAGGGCTGCGACTCTTAAAGTATCAAATCAAGTAACCCAAGAAACATCTGAAGCAGCAGTTGCTGCATGAAGGCCTCGCCCTTGACAAACACGCCCTCGACATCGGCCTTACCAGGAATACTCCAAGTCTTAAACCCCACCCCGGCTACCCTCATGTCCAACAGCATCGTTGCTATGCCCCTGAAACCATTTACCGGGGACACCAGTGAGGCAATTGCCTTCTGGTCAGCCCTTGAAAACCATTTCTACCTCAATGGAGATCCTACTATGACCGAAAGTAGGAAAGTAGCCTCTGCCCTCATGCATTTCCAACTCGACACTTACGCCGGCGATTGGGCTCACGAAAAAATGGCCGCAGGCCTAGCCCATACCCCAATCAACTTTGGAACCTGGAACGGGTTCAAAGACGCCTTCCAAGCCATGTTTTTCCCTGTCGAAGCACACATTGAGGCCGCCAACGCCATGTTTACTACCAAGATGGGCGATCGCCCTTTTCTGGAATGGTACCAAGCATGGTCCTCCCATGCTAGCCGGGCAGATGCCAATGAAATAACCAAGATCCACGCCTTCAAGTCTGTGATTCCCGGGGCCCTCCACGACAAACTCATAGCCATGACCCCACAACCAACAACCCTGGACGGGTTGGTAAACGCGGCCCGGGAACTTGACCAAGCCATGCGGTTGTACCAGCCCGCAGCCAATCCAAGCCACGCCACGTCAAACCACGCCACGTCAAGCCACGCCAGTCACGCCACGCCACGCCACGTCTCGACCAGTAGACCACCTCTGACAGAGGAAGAAAGAGCCTACCGTGCCATAAACCACCAATGCTTCTACTGCGGAAAACCAGGCCACAGAGCGACCAATTGTCGCTTCAAGCAACAAGCCCAGGGGGGCTTGAACATCCGCACGGCAGTCGCAGGACCACCACGCCAAGCACCCACAAGATATGCACGCGGAGGAAGACCGCCCGCTAGAAACAACCACCGACAAAGACCACTGATCACTGGAGGAGTCAGACTGGGCCCTCCAAGGCCAGTATCGGCCGACCCCTCATTGTAGAGCCCAAGAAGAAGCGTGATTTACGGGATGACACTATATGCATTGCCTGTTAAGCCCGCAGCGGGGCTTCGTGCACACTTGACCGAAGGGGAAGGTGTGCGGTCCGAGGCATGCCGTGACACATGATCAGACTCCTGAGGTGTGCGTTGATTGTTATAGCACAATCACTAAGCTCCAAAGATGAGATCCGCCTTTAAGGACCTCGAAGGGTGAAATGGAAGAGCTGAGAGGGCCGCGCAATGAACAGGAGAGTACAAGGAGCTGCGATTGCAAAGCAAAGTCGAGCTTAAGGCTCAACTATCCGTATGAAGTCATATATATACAGGTTCGAATTGTGTATGACTAATAGTCCCCCAACCGATTGGTAAGTCGGTTTGTCAGTCCATCAGTCATGCTCAGTCATCGTATAGTACACTGTTAGCATGGTGCACGTATCAGTCAGCTTGGCCAGGGTCATCAGTCAGCGGTACAGTAAGGAATCTCAGTCATCCAGTCCGAGCAGAGAGCCACGCGTGTATCGTACATGAGTCATGGGATCATGTGATCCCAGCCAGTCCGTCAGTCCGTAAAACACCTCACCTCTCTCCATACCAGAGGCGGAGCTTATCACCACCCTCCCCTCAAAGGAGCGCTTCCACGCGCTAATCTGATCCTTCGTTGTCACCGGGGACATAGTTGTAATCGGGGGAAGGGGAACAAGGGGCGTAAGAGGGACTTGCGTTCTCGAACTCGTCTAGAATGACCTGGGTGATCACCTGACGCATGGCGATTCCCGCGCTGCTGAGCTCCCCTTTGCAGAGGTCGTCACACCCCGCGTTATTGTGGTCGTACTCTATTTCCCGCTCTTCTAATGTGAGGTAGCGGGCGTGGCGTTGTCGGGTGAGGTAATGGCCATTTGCATGGCGGCGGCGGCCTCTGTAAGGACAGGTGGCCGGCATTTGATTGCGGAAGAAGCAGTGGTGGCGGGGGACTCGGCACCAGCCCGATGTGGAGATGGAGCAGAGGTGGTGGGGTGTTTTGCAGTGAGTAGAGAGGTGGTCGTACCACAGGCAATAGGAGCATCGCTTTCGCTCCTCGAACTCCTCTCGGGATAACGTGTCGTCAGTAGTGTTCTCACTGTTCCAAGAAACCCTGCTGCCTGCTCCTCCTCTCAGTCTGGAGTCGGGCCTGGTCGTCCTGTTGGTGTTGTATGGCACGACGCTGCGCCTGTCTCGTCGGTGTTGCCATGCCAATTCCCCTCTTTCGTGATCCTCGTCCACCAGTTCCAGGAGTCGCTCACGGGCATTGGCTCGGATGAGTCTTTGACGAACTGCCTTGGTTCGGCCGATGTGGGCGAGTTGGTAGATACCGAACTCAGCTCTTCTCCTTTGTGTGTAGGCTTCCAGGGCTTGGACTTCTTGAAGGCAGAGGGCCAACTTGCGCTTGTCGGCCTCGAGATTGCGGAGACGGATGATGTCCGCCTTTACCCCGTAGTCCCCCAGATCTTCAATTGCCCTCTCCATCGGGCCTCCAAGCATCCTTTCCTCCGTTAGTAGTGTGAAGTACCGGTCATCGCGGTAGTCGGCTGGTGCCGCCCAAGACGCAGGAGCAGCTTCTAGGACTTCCGCATATACGGGTCGCCCTGCTCCCATGGTCCCGTAGATAGTGGGCTCCCCCGTGATACTGTCGACTCGGAAGCGTACAAACCTGGCGTCCACCTTGACCATTGGTTCTGCCTCGGTTGCTGGGACCTTGATGGAGGTACGATGGATTTCTGGTTGGAACCTTATCCAATCCTCTCCTGGGTGTGTCTGCACAAGGTCGTCTATGTCAACTTCGATGGTATAATGTGAGGGGAAGCTGTTCATGGACGTGGCCGGAGAGGAGCTCGGTGTCGTACTTGACACCGAAGATAGAGGAGTGGCAGCGCGGTGGATTTCGTTAGTTTCTGGGTCTAATACCAGGGGGTGGTCGGCCTCCTCCTGTCGCTCCAACATGAGCTGTGCTGCTGCCAGGCCACTCGGGGAGTAGAAGAGTCTATCTCTCGCGAAGCTACTAAGGCCGCAGACGAGGTTTCGCAGGTCCTCTGGGTTATCTTGGGGGAGCGTGTTGGTGCGTGGGGGAATAGGTAGTGGTTCAGGGCTGGGGGCCCGGCTCGGTCCATGTACGCTGTATAGCAAAGGGGATAGGCGTAGGTATTCTTCCATCCCAAAGCTGGGGGGTGTGTCTGTTGGCAGGGCATATTCTGGCTCTTCGGGGAAGGCCGGCGGTGGTTCTGTGGTAGGGTGGAGGGAGGCTTCCAATATTGCTACTTCCTCTGTGTCGACCGCTAGCATGGCGTTGCGAGTGGCCGGGGAGGGAGAGCTGTAGTTTGACGACATCAAGGATAAGTTTTCGAAGTGGGTGCAGAGTTGTGAGATGTCGGGGAGTGGTGAAGAATTCATAGTTGATTCCCGGGGGTTTATAACCATTCTTCGAATGGCTTTGGGGTTCTTATCGTGAAACTCCTTCACTATTGCAGAGGTGTTACCTAGATTCCTTTTTGGTTCCCAGGAATCATGTGCTTCGGAGAATCCTTTCCACCGGACGAGATATTGTAGCATTTTTGCCTTTCCTGTTTGCCTCGAGGCTAACACGTTGTCTACTTCCCACTCTTTGTGTCCTTCGATCAAGTCAGGGGGTGCCTCGGGGAAGTTAGGTCCATGGAGCTCCGTCTCCTTGTATGGGTGGAGGACAGCCGCATGGAATGCATTATGGATCTTCCACGCGGCTGGGAGGTCTAGTCTGTATGTTACAGCACTGAGCACTTCTGTCACTTTGAAGGGTCCAAAGCATTTGGCCCTTAATTTCATTGTGGGGTGTGTTGTTCGTAGATGGGTCCCTTCGAGCCAGACCTTCTGATCCACGTGGTATCGTTGGAAATGGGGGTCTTTTGTCCAGAGGGATTGCGCCTTGCTGATGGCCTCCTGGGCGCTCTTCCTGGCTTCTAGAAGTTGGGACTTTCGTTCTTCTATTGCCGGTACATTTCCGACATGCATGGGTTGATGAGTGCGGGGAATGAATCCCATCCACAATTCATATGGGGGTTTCTTTGTGGTTGAAGAGGGACGAGAGTTTATCATATACTGGGCGACTTTGAGCCAGTCCGCCCAGTTATCTTGTTGGTGGTTGCAAAAGATCCTTAGTATGGTTTCTACCGTTTGATTCGTTCGTTCCGACTGCCCGTCGGTTTGTGGGTGATAGGCCGAGCTTATGTTTTGCTTGATTTCGAGCTGGGCGCAAAGTTCCTTGAAGAATTGCGAGGTGAACCGCGTGTCTCTGTCCGAGATAATTCTTTTTGGAATTCCGGTGTAGGGGAACGCGTGGTCTCTGAAGAGCCTCGCTACTTCCTCGCTTCCCATATCTTCTCGACACGGGATCAGGATTACGGCCTTCGTGCAGTCGTGATCGGTGATGGTGAGAATCGTATCACAGCTGCGTGAGTCGGGTAATTTCGTGATGAAATCAACTGTGATAGTGGCGAAGGGCGTTGTGTCTTCACCAGGGCCGATCGGCGCAATGGGGGGTACGTTGCGGTGAGTGATTGTTTTTACTGTCTGGCAGATTGCGCATCCTTTGACGTAATCTTCTACATCCTTATGGATTGTGGGCCACCAATAGTCTCGTTTCAGCGCTAGGTAGGTCTTCCAGACTCCGGGATGTCCCGATGTCGGAGTGTCGTGGTATTCCTGGAGGAATGTCCGTCGGAGTTGTGTGTCTTCAGGGACCACTAAAGATCCTGCCTTCCACCAGACCTTCCATTCATCTTGATAGATGCCATACCTTTTCTTCCACCTTTGGCATGTTTTGCTGTTTGTCTTCTGTAGTTGATGCACCTGTTGTTCCAGGATTGAGATTTCGATTGCTCTGGCGAAGAGTTCGTTTGGCAGAGCAGTGGTCTCTTCATTGTCTGCTGATCCGTCGTCATGGTCTGGATGTCGGGATAGGGGGTCCGCTTGGTTTCGCTTGCCCGGAAGATGGACCAATTCGAAGTCGAAATCTGCCAGGAATGCGATATAGCAGGCCACTCGTCTGTTCAGTTTCTGTGGATGTCGGTAATAGCAGAGGTTGTCGTGGTCCGTATAGATTGTTAGTTTATGGGGTGATCCCATTACCAGGTGTCGGACGCATTTGAGACCTTCAATGATGGCTAGAAATTCTCGATCTCCAATAGAGTAATTTCTTTCGGCCGCGTTTAGTGCCTTTGAATGGTAGGCCACTGCTCGTCTTTTGTTGTTGTTGTCTCTTTGATAGAGGATACTGCCGAGTGCGAATGCTGATGCATCGACTTCAAGTTCATACGGTTTGGAGGGATCGGGGTGCCAGAGGACGGGTTCGGTGGTTACTCGTGTTATTAGCTTGTCTAGTGCCTTCGTACATTTTTCTGTCCAGACGAAGGGGACCCCCTTTTTGGTGAGGTCGTGCAATGGTCGGGCAATGGAGGCGAATCCTTGGATGAAGGGGCGTTGGTATCCTAGCACTCCCAGGGTTTTTCTAACTTCTTCCACTGATTTGAGGGTTCTAGGCCATTCGGATATACCATTGACCTTAGCTGGGTCAATGCGGACTCGACCACCTCCCACTAGCCATCCGAGGATTTCCATTTCGTCCTTTTCGAACTGACATTTCTTTGGTTTGAGGAAGTACGAACATTCTTCCATTTTGTCAAGGAAATCGTGGACAATTTGTTTATGTAGTTGGCGGCCTTTGTCATCGTTGGCCGTAGCTACCCACCAGTCGTCCATGTAGTTTCCCAGGTTCTCGGGGTATTTCTGGAGAAGGGGGTGAAAATCTCGGTGCATAGTTCGTTGAAAGAACGGGGGCGCATTGGTGAGACCAAAGTACATTACTCGAGGAACATAGGTGCCTTGGGGTGTTTTAAACGCTGCCTTTTCTTGATCTTCTTCGGCAATGCGGATGTTGTTGTATCCCCAGCGGATATCGAACTTCGAGAATAACAATTTGCCGTGCAGCCTTTCTAACGCAGATTGGATGTTGGGTAGTGGGTTGTTGTCTCGGACGGTGTACTTGTTTAGTTGGCGGTAGTCCATAATGATCCTTTTCTCCGAGCTGTCTTTTTTGTTGATAAAATAGACAGGTGCAGTGTATGGCGAGGGGCCCTCGTAGATCTGTCCTAGTTCCTCTTCTTCAAGGATCCATTTTTGTAGGAGGTCTCGTTCTTCTCTTGACAATGGGTACACCTTGCAGTTTAATTCCTTTGGCGCATCCGAGGTTAATTTGATGGTCATGTCCTCTGACCTTGCAGGGGGGAAGCGTCTTGCCTCTTCTTCCGAGAAGACCTTTTGATGTCTTCGGTACTCCTTCGGAATAGTGTCTATAGTCAGATGGATCTTGTCTTTGTTCGCCTTCTGAGCCCATTCTTGCACGATGTTGGTTCAGCGCACATAGATGGCTTTGTCTTCTTTTGGTTGTCCCAGTTGTTTGATTGCTTCCCTTTGCATAAAGAAGATATGTTTGGCGCTGTGCATATATCGGCTGCTCTGGAGTTGTACTGGTTCTCCAGAGACTTTCCCCGTCTTCCAGTTGATTTTTGGGTTGAAGTCATATAGGAAGGGGTATCCCAGGATGATGCGATCTTTTCCTAGGCTTGTGATATAGAACTGTTGAAGCATATGTTTTTCTCCTTTGATGATGCGGAGCCAGCAGTAGTGGGTAATCTTCCCTTGTTTGTTCTCTGTTCCGTCAACATTGTGGACAGTAACTGGTCTGGCCAGTTCCTTGCATCCTACCCCGAGTCGTTTCCACGTGTCTTCGTCGATGAAATTGTCGGTAGCGCTGCTATTGATGAGAGCGGATTTGTCGGCCTTGGATTGCGAGGTGCGAAAAGAAACATTCATATTCAGGGTCGAAAGTTTCCTAATGTACATTGTATCTTGCAATCCCGTTGCTCTAAGCCAGACCGTCGGCTTTGAGCTTCCTAAAAATCCGCCTTGGCCGATAGCTCCTCGTAGAGGTTCTCTCGGTCTTCAATAGTCATCCCCCTAATGTACTGGAGGACGTCCTTTTTGGTGTAAGAAGGAGGTGCAGTGGTCGAGGTTTCAGCTTCGCTGTGCTGTTCTTCTTCCTCGTCTTCATTGATTACTGCAGCTCGGACCTTGGGCTTTTCTTTGGTGTATTGCCCTTGGGAGCTGCGAGGTCGATCAGGGGTTTTTCCTTTGCCTTTGTTGGGGCAGGCTCGGGACATGTGTCCCAACTTGCGACAACAGAAGCATCTTCCTTCTTTCATCAGCTTGGTTTGTTCTTCATCCGTTAGTTTCCCAGCGGTACGGATGGTGTCAATGTCCATTGCATTGGGATCTTTCTGTCGTTTTGGTGGAGAGGGCTTTTGGTAACTGCGCATCCTATTAGCTCTGGTTGAGATATGGCCGGGTCCCCCTTTGGGTCCGATGTTGTCGTTAAGATCCTGCCACCTTTGGACTGTCTTCCGGGTCGCATCATACCACTCTTCCATGGTTGCTGGTAGGGTTTCTCGTTGACGGATAACACGATGGAGTCCGACGGGTAGGATGTCTTGGAACAGTTTGATTGTTCCCTCTGCGTCTGGTCCCCACCCTGCTTCCCTGATGAGCCATTTGAAGAGTGTGATGGACGAGTCGACTTTGTCCACGTCCAGTTCCATTTTTGTGAGGCGAGAGTACGCATCTTGTTTCTTGGTGGAATCGGTAAAGGCGTCTCTGAAGGCTCTTGCGAACCACTCCCAGAGTGCTGGATCATTCTCTGCGTGTGTCGGGGGATCTCCTGTGGTTGGGTTTCCTTCTACCTTGATAGATAGTTGGTCCGCCATATCGTACGCCCAATCATCGACTAGTGGTCCTTTGATAAAGG
The DNA here is from genome assembly GCA_015178965.1 of Russula ochroleuca. NCBI lineage: Eukaryota > Fungi > Basidiomycota > Agaricomycetes > Russulales > Russulaceae > Russula > Russula ochroleuca. Next base: position 2,349,491 of record WHVB01000002.1, read on the forward strand.
TGATGGCATAAGCTACTTGTTCTGCTTTGTTTGTAAAGGTGGAGTTGTGTCGGTTAAGGAAACGATAGGCTCTGAATTGTTGCATGAAGCGTTCGGCGTCTTTCCTGTCTCCTTGGAAGATTTGGGGAATCATTCCTTTGAGGGCTTCGCCACGGGGTGGTGCGACTGCTGCTTGTCCAGCTGCTGCTTGTCCAGCTGCAGGTTGGCCTCCGCCGCCACCTCCACCGCCACCTCCTCCACTGCCGCCGCCTGGTTGTCCTCCGGCGGGTGGTTGTCCTCCGGCTGGTGGTTGTTGGGGTTGTCCTCCTCCTACTGGCTGTCCTCCAGCTGGTTGTGGAACCTGTGCTGGTCCGGCTACCTGTGCCGGTTGTACGTGGGCTACGGCAATTGCTGCCATTGCTGCTGTGAGTTGTTCGATGACCGGTGCGTGAGCCTGGTCTGTCGTGGGGATGTCTGGGTCCGAGGCTGGTGAAGTGGTTTTTACTTCGGGTGCTTCGTCACTTCCTTGTGTGATTTCTGTGTGGATTCGTTCGAGATCCGGGGCGAGTAGGAACGGTTGGCTTTTAGTTCCTAATCCTGACTCGTGAGGGTCTTTGATCTCGTCTTCTCTGCTAACTTCGTAGCACTCGTCGATGGTTTAACTGATTTTGTACCAGGTTCCGTTGATGTATTCAACAGGGTATGTGTATAACCCTTCTTTGAGGTGATATGCTGATCGTCCCTCGGTCCGTGATTCTAGCCAGAAGGCCTTTCCCTGTATTTCTATAGGGAGGTCGTCGGTGGTTCTATTTCTGAACCTGATGTCAGGGCTCTTTGAGAGCTTTCACTTTCTTCCGAGGTCGAGTAGTATGTCAGCCAGGTTGGCTTAAGGAGAAGCTCGACTTGTGTTAAGCCCACAGCGGGGCTTCGTGCACACTTGACCAAAGGGGAAGGTGTGTGGTCCGAGGCATGCCGTGACACATGATCAGACTCCTGAGGTGTGCGTTGATTGTTATAGCACAATCACTAAGCTCCGAAGATGAGATCCGCCTTTAAGGACCTCGAAGGGTGAAATGGAAGAGCTGAGAGGGCCGCACAATGAACAGGAGAGTACAAGGAGCTGCGATTGCAAAGCAAAGTCGAGCTTAAGGCTCAACTATCCGTATGAAGTCATATATATACAGGTTCGAATTGTGTATGACTAATAGTCCCCCAACCGATTGGTAAGTCGGTTTGTCAGTCCATCAGTCATGCTCAGTCATCGTATAGTACACTGTTAGCATGGTGCGCGTATCAGTCAGCTTGGCCAGGGTCATCAGTCAGCGGTACAGTAAGGAATCTCAGTCATCCAGTCCGAGCAGAGAGCCACGCGTGTATCGTACATGAGTCATGGGATCACGTGATCCCAGCCAGTCCGTCGGTCCGTAAAACACCTCACCTCTCTCCATACCAGAGGCGGAGCTTATCATCGCCATAACACGCCACAAAGTCTACATCTCACGGCAAACGGCCTAGCAAGAGCATTGTGCACCCATGCCAAGTAATAATACAGGTGCCCAGGCAAAAGGGACCTGGCAAGCATCGGATGCCTCAGCGAAGGATCCCTCACAGCCACGTTTTACCCAAGGCGACATGTCTCGATGAATGTTCACAACCGACTAGTCAAGGCGGTTGGCCCGCAAGTGCAACTTGCTGCCCACAGTCAGGAGACGTTCCTGAAACCTTTAAAGCTTGCAAAGTGTTCAGTTGAATGCACCCCCCAAAGAAACAAGTAGAAGGATTGCCTACTATCCCCGGAAGGATACCGCCGACCTCTGTACTGATCACATAGAGCAAAGCTATAGAAAGGAAGCTGTCTGGTCCATTTACCCTGTCGTGCCCTAATCGGCTCACCCATGGGGGGGTTGTTACCCTCCGAAAGCCTTCCTAAAGTCGTTGGAAGGAAGCCCAAGAGCTCACGGCCCTGCTAATCGACTGCTCGGCATCCCACAGCAGTGTTCCTTATGGAACTGCCCCACAGGGGGGATTTAGTCCTCCGAAAGCCATTCCTATAATCGTTGGATGGAAACCCAAGTACCCACGGCCTTGCTAATGGACTGCTTGGCATCCCTGGCCCTGTTGGAAAATCATCACACGGCAACCCTCACAGTCGGACCTACAGTGCTTTCACCTTCCCCAGACCCCCCGCCACAACAGTGCCTCGGGAGAGCACTCTCAATAGTTCGCAGCAAATACACATGCAAGAGCGTCTCAAGTTATGACACCACATCAATTACCACTGCCTGCCTGCGCCCCCGGAAGGATCCATGGTTACTTGCCGTCTTCTTCCTTCGACCAAGAAAGAAGAAGGTAGCACGCGATCCTGGGGCTGTCACACTCTCATCCCCGTTCATGACCCTTGTTTTATTAAAGGTTGCTACGGCATAGCAAGACCTTAAAGAGGGGATGATGTCATGAACCGTGGTGGTGGAACGCGAAATCCCAAGACACGTGACTGGGAATCTAATGTTACCCTGTCACACCTTGTCACACCCTCGAGTCACATGTGACAAGTCACGCAATACGTCACACTAGTAACACGTGATCGGTCACATGATGATGCACATGACCTAGCACGTGACCTCAAGCCTGAAGACACGTACGATTGGCTAGAAGACAATCAAAGCCCATAGAAGCCTACCGGAACAACAATACTCCTGGAGGGAGTTCTGCCATTGGCTGGAATACCATGGAACCTCATAGATTACTGCAGAAACGCACGGACCATGTCTGCGGGTTATTGCCATTGGATGGCTATAATTAACCCTTCTAGAGCATTCTGTGCACGGACCTTATTGTGCAATTCATGATGTCATGTCTGATTATGGTTAGATTAACCAGCCCACTGTCGCTTATGTAACACCCTGTCCCTACAGTATATAAGACCCATGAAATACGAAGGCAATCCTTAGATTGTCCACTTGGCTTTCTGCCTTGTTTCCACGTACTCCACTGTCTGCCCTTGCCTCTAAGCCATTCCCAGTGCACCTTCTCCTCGTCCTTCAAGTCCTCCAAGCGTTGCCCTTAGCATCACCGCGCCCAAGTACCCACGATCCCCTGATACGCCGTATTGCTCTTGCAGAAGCAGTATGTTCGTAACAGGTGTGGGTGTATGCATGGGTGTGGGTGTACACGTGGGTGTCAAGGGAGAATGTGTGGGTGTTGAGGGAGAACATGTGGGTGTTGAGGGAGAACACATGGGTGTCGAGTGCATGCACGTGAGCGTTGTGGGCAAGGGTAAGGACGTGCACATGGGCCACGAGAGCGGTGTCAAAGTTAGAAACCGTCAGTGAAGGCCAGATAGTTGCCAGTGGCAACAACATACCTTTGAGCACTCTGTGCAGGTGTGGGTGTGGGCAGAAAAAGTCCCCTCTGACTCGTGTTTGAGGCGAGGGAGGGGGTGGCGATGCGATTGCAATTGCAATTGCGACTGTGACTGCGACCGACAGAGACTGAGGGGGCGAGGGAAGAGCGAAAATGAGGTGAGAGAGGGGGCAGCAAGTGGCAGGGAAGGTCCACTCGTCTCATTGAGGACAAAAGTTGAACAACTGTGGTGTGGACACCTTTTACAGACATTCCCACGGTTGACTTTGGTTTTGAAAATTTCAAAGTCATGTCTCCCCGTACCTCTTGCCATCCTGCCCTCCCTCCCTCCCTCCCTAGTCTGCTTAGTATTCCCAAAGATGCGTCCGTCATTCCCAGCCCATCTGTTACCGTCCCCTCGACCCTGGGACTTCCCCTCCTCGATCGACAGAGATGTTAGCTGCAAGGACAGTCCCATGGAGTTGGACGAGCCTGAGGGAGTGGTAAGTCTCGACTAGTATGTATGCATGTATGCCTCGTTTGATGTGGACGGACTACATGAGTCGCCTTGTGACTCAGCCCTATGTACATGACTCGCAGCCCCGTATCGTTGTGTTTCCTGTGCCCTGTACCCCGTACCCTGTAGTAGTATAAGTACGACTCCACAGTGACCCTAAGTCGCTAAGTTGAGTCTCCTGTCCGTCTTACAACGGCAATATCAGCTATTCTCCCCACTCCTAGCCAGAAGGCGGCTGCTAAGAGCCTTGTCACTACCACTCTGAGTCTACTCGTTATCGTCACGTAAGCAGCGGTGACATTAGACTCAACTTTCTTACCATCACGGAGGCCCCACCCAAGGAATACCTCACGGACTTTGGAGACGATGACAAGCCACCAAAGAACGCACACCTGCGCAGAATCGACAAAGGAGTCATCCCCGGATACGACGGGATAGCAATACTATATCACCCTGATACGACCAAGAAGGCACAGGACTGCATAGACGGAACCCACGTCTGGATACACAACGAGAAAGGATTCCTCACCCAAGTCTACCTAGAAGAAGACGGAGACAAGTTCAAACTAGTACGAGGACCCAGGAGACCAGACATCGAAGCTCACAATGAACTAAACGCACGAGAGAGACTTCACTGCAGACACGAAGGAGGGACATTCCTACCCATCCCACCTGACTCCGACAACGACAAAGACAACAGTCGACCCCCATCTCCCGTCTCCACAGATCAACAACCCAACTCGCCCACCACGGACAAGGAACCCACTGAGGATCACACCAACATCACCATCAGAAACTCTCCACTCATTGACACTCGACCATTTGCCTCACTCATATACGAGCACGCCATGGCGACTACCACAGCAACCACTACCACTACCACAGCCACTAAACCTAAGATAGCGGCCTCCGTGCAGAAGAAGCTAGACACAGCAATGAAGCGACAGCCAAGCAACAACCCCGGAGGAGGAGGAGGCAACCCCGGAGGAGGGGGAGGCAACCCAGGAGGAAACCCCGGAGCCCCCAACCCTCCGGCAGCACCACCCATGCCCCCGGCAAACCAAGACGCCCGCCTCATGGGGAGCGCCCCCACAGAGTTCGACGGAGACCAAGCAAAAGCGGACCAGTTCATAAACGAACTATGACACTACTTCCGCATAAACGCCACGGTCCCCGGCCTCCAATCCTGGATTCGCCGTGTAGCAATAGTGCTAACTTTCATCAAAGGCCCAACAGTAGATGAATGGGCCCTCAACCAAGGAGACTGGGTGGACCGACTCGACCCACTCCTTGAAGACGTCCCCGACGTTTGGGTACACTTCCTAAACGAATTCTGAAATCAATTCCAAGACACACAAGCCGAAGAACGAGCACACCTTCAGATAGAAAACATGAAAATGAAGTGGCCCGACATCGACCAGTACATCCAAGACTTCGAAAGGGTCGCCCGAAAGGCCGAATACCCACTCACGGCACCCGCAACCGTCAGATACTTCCTGAAAGGACTAACTAAGTCCATCATCAACAACATAGTCAAACCCCCCAAGGTTAACACCTATGCAGAGATCAAACAACGAGCGATCGACAGCATAGCGTCCCAACTTCTCATATACGAGATGTTCAAACAGGACAAGGGAACCACGAACCGACCACCGTCGTCGCGATGGAATCAGTTCGCACAGCCCAACCCTACCAACCAACAGCCTAACCGCCCCAACATCTGAGGGTATAACTCCACCAACGCCCCCGCCACTTGAACAACGCCCCCATCCCGATGGATGTCGATGCAGACCAAGCACGCACTAACCGAAATAACAACTGGAGGAACAGAAACCCCCAAGGAAGGACGGTCCAAATGCAAGACGAATAAGGAAACGTCTACCAAGTGAACGTCGCCCAGACCCAAGCAACCGACAGAAACCCCCGCAGCACCGACCGACCCCCCCGCGGCGCCTGCTACGAATGCAACCAAGTCAGACATTTCGCATGCAACTGCCCCAACCGAAAGAAGAAACCGCGCGTAGCTACGGCACAACTGGTCGACTGGATGTCAGACACCACGACCACTAACGAGAACCCAGTGGACGAAATAGCCACTAGACTGGCGGCCATGTCCACTGACCAGTGAGACCAGGTAGCAGCACACTTCGGAGGAGGGATAGTAGCAGTGGAAGAAGAGGGTTTTCAGGACGCCTAACCAGTTCGGCCTTGGTTAGGGCATTAAGTACAAGGAGCGTGTATCTATCGAACCGTCGATCAATGACAATTTGCGTATATTTAAACTCCTTGTTTAAGAGGGCCGAAACCTCCGCACTACTAGACTCCGGCGCCACGGAGAACTTCATCAACCCCGACTATGCAAGAGAACTCAAGTTGCCAATCGAAGAACTGGCAGAACCCTGCAAGGTGTTCAACATGGACGGAACACAGAACCGCCATGGGCAAATTACCCACTACACCAATCTAGACGTACGAACAGGCGACCAAACGCACGCGATGCGCTTCTTCCTCACCAACCTAGGTGAACAAAAAGTAATCCTAGGCTACCCATGGTTCGCTGCAGTCCAACCAGTCATCGACTGGGCCAAGGGATGGATCGCCTACGAACAATTACCGGTGGTCATCAAAGCCAGGATCAAGCGAACGACAGCCAAAATCCACACTGCCACAGCATCAGACCGACAAACGCTAGCTTCAAAGCTGGCCGAGAAGCACACGACCCAATCCCTACCAATCCCAACAGAATACCGTCGACACTCCTTCGTGTTCAGCGAAACAGAATCAAAACGATTCCCACCGCCACGGGAGTGGGACCACGCCATTGAACTAAAACCAGGCCACCCAGAGAACATGCCAGGAAAGGTGTACGCCCTAACTCAACCAGAACAGGAAGCACTCGCGACATTCCTCAAGGAGCACCTCGACAAGGGGTACATCACCGAGTCCAAAAGCCAATTCGCAGCCCCATTCTTCTTCGTCAAAAAGAAAGACGGGAAGCTTCGACCGGTACAAGACTACCGAAAGCTCAACAAATGGACACGCCGAAACGCCACACCACTCCCACTCATCCCCGAGCTCATTGCAAGGGTCCGAGGAGCCAGCCTATTTACCAAATTCGACATCCGCTGGGGATACAACAACATATGAATACACGACAGAGACCAATGGAAAGCAGCATTCATCACAAACCACGGCCTCTTCGAGCCACAAGTCATGTTCTTCAGAATGACCAACTCCCCAGCCACCTTCCAGACCATGATGAATGTGTTATTCAGAGAAGAACTCCGACAAGACTGGCTGTCGATCTATATGGACGACATCCTCATACATACCCGATCGGACCTCCCATACCACCGAACAAGGGTCCACCAAATCCTCGACAAACTACACAAGCATGACCTTTTTCTCAAACCAGAGAAATGCATCTTCGAACAAAAGGAGGTCAAATTCCTAGGTGTCATCCTGGGCCACAACACCATCCGCATGGACCCAGCCAAGGTGCAAGGAGTAGCAGATTGGAAACCCCTGCGAACGGTCCGAGACGTCAGAGCCTTCCTGGGATTCACAGGATACTACCGATACTTCATCAAAGACTACTCAAAAATCGCAAGACCACTGATCCACCTAACCAAGAAAGCGACACCGTTCGCATGGGGGGATGCCCAAATCAAAGCCTTCGAAACCCTCAAAGAACACATGTGCCGGAACCCAATCCTACAACAACCCGACTACACTAAACCATTCTTCCTAGCCACAGACACATCCGCATACGGCGTGGGAGCCGTACTCTTACAAGAGGGAGACAAACACCCCAGAAAAACCTCACCAACCAAACACCCCATAGCCTACTACTCCACAACGTTCACTCCAACCGAATGCAACTACGACATCTACGAGAGAGAACTCCTGGCACTGATGAAAGCCCTGGCCCACTGGCGGCCCCACCTGGCAGGATCAACGATCCCAGTTACGGTCCTCACCGACCACGCAAACCTGACCTTCTGGAAATCCCCACGCAAGGTAAACCGCCACGTAGCACGCTGGTTTGCAGAACTTCAAGAATACCACTTGAAGATCCAACACGTGCCAGGGAAACTCCACACCTCGGCAGACCTCCTATCCCGACCCCCAGGAGTGGACAGAGGCGAGACAGACAACCAAGACATAACCCTCCTCGACCCGGACGCCTTCATCGGACTAACCACCACCGAAGACCCCAAGGACAAATGGTGGGAACTGGAACAACAAATAGGAAGAGCGCAACAGAAGCACCCTGCCGAGATCATGCAGTGGATCAAACATCATCAAGCAACCAAGGACCACTCACACAACCACGGAGACCTGAAACATTGGTGCATGCAAGGGAAGATCGCCGTTCCACCAGACAACACCCTGAAAAAGGAAATCCTCTACCGATTCCACGACCTGGAGATCAGAGGACACCCGGGACGAGACCCCACCACCGCGACCATCTGCCGACACTTCTGGTGGCCAAACATGAACGAGTGGATCGCACAATACGTGAGAGGATGCACCAAATGCCAACAAGGCAAGAACCTCATGAGACGAGCAAAAGTACCCCTCTACCGCATCCCCACACCGACCGATGCACTCCCATTCCAGATTGTAGCAATGGACCTGATCACCCAACTCCCAACCAGCAATGGGTACGACGCCATCCTTACGATAGTGGACCATGGATGCATGAGAGTGGCCGTATTCCTCCCCTGCAAAACAACCATCACGGGACAAGAGGTAGCCAAACTATACTACGACAACGTCTACCGATGGTTTGGCCTACCCAGCAAGGTCATATCCAACAGAGACCCCCGGTTCACGTCCTTCTTCGCGAAGGCACTCGCCCAACAATTGGGGATCAAACAAAACGTGTCCTCAGCATTCCACCCCCAAACGGACAGACTATCGGAACGGACAAATCAGTGGGTGGAGCAATACCTCCGCCTGACCACCAACAGCACCCAGACCGACTGGAGCGACTGGCTAGGGATAGCCACCACGGTGCACAACAATCACAAGAACGCCACCATCAACCTCGCCCCCTCGGAAGCACTCCTCGGCTACACCCCTCGACTACACCCCGTGGACCCCCCTCCATCGCTTAACCAACACGTGGAGGACAGGAAACAAATCGCCCTCGAAAGACAGGCCCAGGCGGTCGAGGCCATCAACCGCACAGCCCATCAAACGCCACCACCCCAATTCAAGGTAGATCAAGAGGTCTGGCTCGAGGCCAAGAACCTCCAACTACCCTACCAGACCCCCAAACTAGCCCCTAAGCGACATGGCCCCTTCCGCATCAACAAGCAAGTATCACCGGTGGTGTATCAGCTCCAACTACCCGACGCCTGGAAGATCCACAACGTGTTCCACGCCAGTCTCCTCACACCCTACCGCGAGACCCCACAACACAGCCCCAACTACATCAAGCCACCCCCCGAACTGATCGAGGGTGAACACGAGTACGAAGTCGAGGCCATCGTTAATCACCGTCTCTACGGGAAGCGGAGGTCCCTACAATACCTCCTCAAATGGAAAGGATACCCACACGCAGACAACACGTGGGAACCGGCCGCCCAAGTACACGCCCCCGTGTTGATCGAGTCATATCACCAAAAACGCCCGCTCGAGCAACCGCATAAAAGGAGAGGCCTGAGGGCTCGAAGTACCATCCTCCCTCCACACTCCAGACCACTATGTCCCACCAGATCATCCACATCTCCCCCGCTGAAGACAACGACTATGCTCCCGCCTCGCCCACCAACTCCTATGCCTCCACCGAGGCCCTCTTCATCCCCGCCCCAGGAACCCCCTATCAGACGACCGGTTCCAATGGAGCCCTTCCTCTTGTTGAGGACCCCGCACCCACTAACTCAGCACGGGTCCTTGCAGTGGACCTCGCTGTCGGCGCTACGCAGCCAGCCATACCCCTATCACCCCGAGCCGTTAGCACTCTCGTCGAAGGACAAACCAACGCCCTCACGACTCCAATTCTCCTCTGCATGGTCCGCGGTCTCATCCTCACTGCCAAACGTACCGAGGACCGGATGGAAGCCGTTAGGATTACAGCCGAAGAACAAGCTGCGGAGCTTGAGCAGAGTAAGGATCAACGCGACATCCTCGCCCTCGGTGCCAGGACCCTCCAGCTCGAATGCGACTCCAAGACCGAGTCCCTCCGCATTGCCGACCTCACCATCTGCAACCTGGCCAACCAGCCTGCGAGGGCGAGTGTTCAGCAGGGTATCCAGTCAGAACCCCCTGAAGGCTTTGTCGAGAACAATGGCCAGCTCCACTATTTCTCCATCCCCCTCCAAGCCGGCACCAATGACCACCGCATCGCCCCCTACATCCAGCTTCTCGACGGCCCCGTTCCCCGTGCCGCTGGTACCCTGGGAGGCCCTGACGATCCTGTCTTCACCACAGAAATCTATGCCCAGCCCAGTTCGAACATCGGTGTCGCCAATCCGCCAGTACCCAAGTGGCTACTCCGTGCCATCGACGGCGACTCCGAGATCTTCGACACCTTCGCACTGGAAGTCCAGGATACGACCCAGGACTGGGGACTCTACACAGACATATGTCGCTACCACCACGTCGACACCGAACTCACCAACATCGCCGCCCGCATCCGCGCCCTCGAAGCCGAGGAAGCCGAGACCCGCAGCACCCTCGCCAACTGCCGCTGCCGCCTCCGCGCCGCCAATGCCGGAGAGACCCTCGCCCACCTCGCCGGCAACGATGCCGACCGCCACGACCAACGTCATGGGGCGGAAATCATCCGCTACACGACGCGTGGTTGCGCTCGCATCTAACCGGAGGGTGATGTTACCGTCCCCTCGACCCTGGGACTTCCCCTCCTCGATCGACGGAGACATTAGCCGCAAGGACAGTCCCATGGAGTTGGACGAGCCCGAGGGAGTGGTAAGTCTCGACTAGTATGTATGCATGTATGCCTCGTTTGATGTGGACGGACTACATGAGTCGCCTTGTGACTCAGCCCTATGTACGTGACTCGCAGCCCCGTATTGTTGTGTTTCCTGTGCCCTGTACCCCGTACCCTGTAGTAGTATAAGTACGACTCCACAGTGACCCTAAGTCGCTAAGTTGAGTCTCCTGTCCGTCTTACAACAGCAATATCAGCTATTCTCCCCACTCCTAGCCAGAAGGCGGCCGCTAAGAGCCTTGTCACTACCACTCCGAGTCTACTCGTTATCGTCGCATAAGCAGCGGTGACACCATCTGTCCCCCCATACCAGGTGAGCCTCACCTCTATTCGTGTGCGCCCTATTGATGGTGCGAGCAAACAGGGCCAAGTCTTTGAAGTGTTCTTGTGGGCTGCATTTCCGGTGAGTTGCAGTCCGAGTCCTTGAGTCTGCACTGACCACACTGTTTCTCCCCACACCTGTTGTTCGGGGATGGGACATATTGTCGCCATCCCCTCTGTCATGAACCGTGATGGTGGAACGCGAAATCTCAAGACACGTGACCGTGGGAATCTAATGTTACCCTGTCACACCTTGTCACACCCTCGAGTCACACAAATGTGACATGTGACAAGTCACGCGATATGTCACACTAGTTACACGTGATCGGTCATGTGACAATGCACATGACCTAGTACATGACCTCAAACCTGAAGACATGAACGATTGGCTAGAAGACAGTCGAAGCCCATAGAAGCCTGCCGGAACAACGATACTCCTGGAGGGAGTTCTGCCATTGGTTGGAATACCATGGAACCTCACAGATTACTGCAGAAACACACAGACCATGTCTGCAGGTTATTGCCATTGGATGGCTATAATTAACCCTTCTAGAGTATTCTGTGCACGGACCTTATTGTGCAATCTATGATGCCATGTCTGCTTATGGTTAGATTAACCATACCTACTGTCGCTTATGTAACACCCTGTCCCTACAGTATATAAGACCCATGAAATATGAAGGCAATCCTTAGATTGTCCACTTGGCTTTTCTGCCTTGTTCCATGTACTCCCTTGCCTGCCCTCGCCTCTAAGCCATTCCCAGTGCACCTTCTCCTCGTCCTTCAAGTCCTCCACAAGCATCACCCTTAGCATCACCGCGCCCAGGTACCCACGATCCCCTGATACATCGTATTGCTCTTGTAGAAGCAGTACGTTCATAACAGCATGTGTGTGTGTGTGTAGAGACAGCAGCATGTGTGTCGAGGGAGTGGCGTCTTGTGTATGTGTCGACACTGTGCGAGGCATCTTGAATGGCATCTCGCATATGCATTGCACAGCTGCATATGCGTCGACACTGCGCCAGGAGTCTTGCATGTGTATCTTGCATGCACGTCAGGTGTGTGTCGGGTGTTGAGGTGTCTTGAGTGAGTGTTGAGGGTGTGTGCATGTCGAGGGGGGGGGACGAGGGGGAGGGGGAAAGCAAGGGGGAGGGGGAAAGCAAGGGGGAGGACGAGGGTGAGTGCGATGCAATGGCAAGGACGTGCTCCAGTCCGGGATGACTGTTTGGGGGGTTTTGTGTCAGGAAACACATATAGGGTAGATAGAAAAGTAATTTATGCACAGTATTCGATAAGTTCTAGTGTGTGTGCGTGTGTGCGAGGGTGTTGAGGTGTCGTGCATGCAGCGTGCATGTGTGCTGAGGGTGCACGATGCATCCGCTGTGTGCATGTGCGTGGTGTTGCTAGGGCTGTCAAGGGCATGCATGTGGGTGTTGAAACATGTTGAAACGTGCGGGTGAGGGTGTTGCAGAAAGGTGAGGGTGCCAAAATGACATGATGATGTGGGGGTGAGGGTGTTGAAACGCGTGTAGAAGCATGGGGGTGAGGTGTCCAAACATGGGGCAAGGGTGTCCAAATGTGGGGTGAGGGTGTCCAAACACAGGGCGAGAGTGTCCAAATGTGGGGTGAGGGTGTCCAAACACGGGGTGAGGGTGTCCAAACATGGGATGAGGGTGTCCAAACGCAGGGGTAAGGGTGTCAGAGGGTGAGGGTGTCAAAAAATGCAGGGGACAGTGTGTTGGGGTGTGACAGCCCCTATCGGGCATAGTTTTACCCAAGTCAAAAAATAAATTTCAGCTGAGGCTGAGACCCCCCCCCCCCCCACCCACGGTTCGGGATTCCCGGTCCGACACCCCCTTGTGGATGTGACTTGTCATCACCATTCCTTTGTGCCTCTCCTGTTCGTCCTGGGATGTGACACACCATCGCCGTCCCTCCAGCTCTCGTTCTGGGACGTGACACAGTGTTGCTGTCACATCCTGTGATCTACCTTGGGATGTGACACGTCATCGCCGTCCCCTTTGCGCCCCACCCAAACCAATGTCGTTGTCTTGCGATGTGGGTGCACATTTGGGTTGGTGGGCACACATGTGCATCTAGACCCAGGTGTCAGTGTGTGGGTGCGCTTGTTGGAGCGGTGGGTGCACGTGTAGGTGGGGTGGGCATGCGGGCAGGTGGGGTGTGCATGTGGGTGGGGTGCGTGCACATGTGCAGGGTGCATGCGCACGTGTGTGGGGTGCGTGCGTGGGGTGCATGTGCACGTGGGATTGGGAACGGGTGTATGCGTGCATGGGGGTGCATGTATAGGATCAGGAATGGGTGTGTGTGTGGGTGCGGGAACAGGTATGTGCATGGGTGTGGGAACAGGTGCATGCATGCGTGCAGAATGGGTGCCAATGTAGGCACAAGTGGTGGGCCCCATGTAGAGGGGCATGTTTTGGGTAGTCGAATTGTAAAGAAAAAGCTATATCTAGTTTTAATAAATACTGTTTCTCCATTCTAATATTGTGTACTTAAAATCTCCTTGAACATTCAACTTGTCCTTGAAATGCCCTTGAGTGTCCTTGAAAATATCCAGTTAAGCGGTGGGAAAGTGATGCTTAAGCTTCGCTCAAGGGGGGGCAAGCTTCGTTTAAGGAGCTGACTTAACTTGCGGCCACTTGCTACTTGCTGCTCCTTAAAATCTCGGTTAAGTAAGGTTAAGTAAGGTTAAGTAAGGTTTTGACGTTTTGCTGATGCCTCCATCGTGAGCCGCAGAGGCAATTTCGGGGAATTCGGGCTCGCCAGCCTCACCAACACCCGATCATGTGTCAATGGTCCATGACTCTTTTCGGAGTCTTTTACAGCGCTTTCGGAAAGTCTTGTCGCGCGTCGTTTTTTGAGTCGAAAATAGAAATAAATTAAAAAAATTAAAACAATTCGACAAAATAACAAATCGCCCGTTCCCTTCCACCGCGCTATCATACACCTCTAGAACACCGCTAATAACACTCTCTAAACCATGGCCAACAAATTCTGACACAATACAACCCAACATCTTCTCCTGCAGTGGCCGATGCCAACCAATTCCATTTCCGAAGAAATTTCAGTTCTGGAGGGTCAATGGGACAGATGACGTGTCAACTGATCGGAGAGATGAGGACCAACCCAGTGGTGAGGCCACAAGGTTGTGGGCCAGTTTTAATGATCACTGACACCAATTATTGTCCTCAGAACTTCGAGGCGTGCCTATGCACAACATGCCCAACACGAAACTTTGCTTGTCTGTCTCTAAAGTTTATGTCTCACTTCTTTCCTATGATGCAGACTGGTGCTGGTTGCAGACCCGCCATCCCACGTGTCTTTCCCTGAAGAGAACGAGCACTTCTCGTCCAAGTACGTCGTCGCCACCAATGACCTCTGCAAGCACTTCAATTACAAACGCCTGGCCTCCTTCTCACCCGTGCTCAAGGTCAACGACTGCAATGCCGACATACGCATGATGGAGATGACAACAATGACAGCGTTGTGGCGAATGTGCTGACCACAACAACACCCGCTTCGACCACCACGCTGCCCGACATCGGCTGGCGATGTCCCTTGTCGCTGCACTGCCCACATGCTCGAAAGGCAAGCAGAGGGCATGCATGTACCGGTACCAAAGGGTGAATGTATTGAAACTGTATTTGCCACTGTCAATGGGGCACCCTAGTCTATACTGTATGCTATGGAAGCCCAACTTGAAGGCCGAGAAAGCAGAGTGTTGTTTGTAGTTGGCCAGCTGTGTCCCACTGTCCGACAGTTAGTGTTGAACATTGAAGATTATTTGGTCACAGGGCCGTCACCTTGCCTCGGGGGTCAGGGCAGCAGGAAAGAGGGGGGAGGAGGGGCACGACAATTGACATTAGTCGCTGCAAAACCGGCCTAAGATTTTCTGGACTCACCACCGGGTTGGTCCTCGTCTCTCCAGTCAGTAGACGCTTCGTCATCTGTCCCATTGACCCCCCAGAACTGAAATTTCTTCGGAAATGGAGTTGGTCGGCATCGGCCACTGCAGGAGAAGATGTTGGGTTGTATTGTGTCTGAATTTGTTGGCCATGATTTATAGATCGTTATTAAAGGAGTTCTAGAGGTGTATGATAGTGTGGTGGAAGGGAACGGGCGATTTGTTATTTTGTCGAATTGTTTTAATTTTTTTAATTTATTTCTATTTTCGACTCAAAAAACGACGCGCGACAAGACTTTCCGAAAGCGCTGTAATACATTGAGTAGAGGAGCTCATGGGAAATTGTGGCATTGCAGCGCAAAATATTACGTTTCAGGAATCATGATGAGGAATGGTGGCCGTTGGATTGCTTGCCAGAGCGACCGTATTCACTAAGAGACGACTCGGACGACTAATACAAACGCCATCATAACTTCCTCAGGAAAATGTGCATTTGTCATTTGTTGATTGCTTCCACGAGTCCTCCTCATGAAGCCCTGATGCCGATTATGCAACACTCAAACACGCCCGACAGGCCGGGGCCACGCCCGCATACTAAGTGCAGCCCGCGCTTTCCCTACTTCATACGGCCTCTTCAGCGCAGACCCCGGAAACAAACGAATAACACACCCGCGATATTTCAACTTGGGGGGATGCTGGGTGCGTGCTAAAGCGCTAAAGCCGCGGGACCGTGGATGTGCATATGGATGTGACTACGCTCTTGTTCTTGTTTCTACAGCCGGTTGAGGCCTTTCTGGGAAAATCTGTCGATGTCACTTTTCTCACCGTGCCTTGCGCCGTCACAGCCGGACGCCTTGCCTTTCCGGAGACCGCTGAGGCTGAGGGAATCCGCGTACTACTATCTACTGCAGTAACAGTGCAGTTGTTCGTGATCACGTGCAGTGTGCAGCGGCGTTGTGTGCTGCCACCAAATGCCGATTCCAACGCGAGCATGACGATGACGTAGATGTTGTCGGTTGCAGGCCCAGACACCACACGGCGAACGCAGCTCATGGTCAGCTTGGGCACGGCACCAGCCTGGCGTGTTCCTTAGTCTAACGCTAGCGGCGTACTACCACCTCGACGATGTCAGAGACGACGCGATTGACGATCGATTGTTGAAGTTCTTCGGGATTTTACGAAAAAGACTAGCGTTGCTGCTCGGTCGCGCCACATCCGTTCCCAGAGAACCTAACGGCACATCGCCTTCAAGTTGCCAATGTCCGCGGCCTCCATTTAAGCTGCAAACATTTCCTTTACTCACAATGCACGCTGGCGCGTCCCTTTCATAAAATAGCAGTTCTCCTTCCCTTTGGTACATCCTTCATAGCAGCGCCTAGGTACATGTCGCATGAATATAACCTTAAACACGAGCCATGGCCATCGAATACAATATCCTACTTCCGATCCTCCGCCTTGCATTTTCATATTTATACAGTTGAATCTAAAATTTCCAACCCCCTGCAAGACCCATCACGTCTTCCGGATCAATCGCCACCCTGATCTTGCGAAGCCTCTCCACATTCTCACCATACATGTCCTCCAGCGGCGTGCCAAAAAGCGCGTAATTCATATATACCGCTGCATGTCTCACATTTTGTCCATCGGTAAGAGCGGCCTCGTGGATTGTGTCTGAAATGTTGCGCAGCGCAAAGGCCGTCGTTTTATCGAGTGAGGCATTGGACCACAGGACGGAAATGTCAGTAGGGAAGACAGCGTATGAACGGTCTGGTGGATATGCAGAATCGCTCCCATGTGAGAAGAGGCCTTCGTCGAAGGGCTCAAGGCTCGCGCCCAAGGTCACGTTTTTGTCTAGAGCCCAAAGGCGCGCCCCCCGGACCTAAGAGCAAATTCATATTCCAGTCTTGTAGTAGCCCGACGGAGGAACTCACCTTAATCTGATTCACAAATGCATCGAAAACAGCAGGCGAGTACTGGGTGACTGCGACACCATGATAAAAAAGGCTGATATGCCTCGTCAACCCATTTTCCACCACACAACGGACTGTACTACTAACCGAAGGCCGTTAGTATTCCCAACCAGAGAACTCAGACTTTGAACCAGGTCGGAGAAAGATCTTATTGAGACATTACCCTCGGTAGCGGGAATGTCCAGGAGATCATCGAATACTCTCGAAGGAGTGGGCGCGTCATAAAAATAAGCGACACCGATCGAAAACTGTTAATGATGTCAATTTGAATCAACTGTGATGCGTAATAATGGAGCACACCTGACCGGAAGAATAAGACAGAGTCACAATAACCTCAGCCTTGGTATCATTCTTCTGTTGGAAATCGACAAGCGCTCCTTTGATTGCATCCAGTTGATTCTCAGCATAGAAATAAAGGCCTCCCTGCCAGATTTAGAGCAAGTCTCCAATTTGATCCGTAAATTATCTTGGTCAACTTACCCATATCTCACTTTGGGGGTGCGATTTGAGAACGAATTTAGTCACAATTCCCTATAAATGGTCAACCTATAAAATCAACCCTTCCTACGAGCTGATGGCGTACGAAATTATTCAGTCCTCCCTGCAATCGAAGACGCTTAGCGATACCAATCCAAATCGGGCTTGCCTACTTACTCTCAATCCAAACCAAAGATCACGGTCCGTTGAAGTCACATTTGTGATAGTTCCATTTGGAAGGACAAGTTCATATCCAGCGACGTTGTCTAACGCAAGTCCATATTGACTTGTCAAAAATGAATAGCCTAAAAGTATATGAAATAGAGCTCTCCGACGATGGAAGACACTCACCTCCACCAAGTGTCAACCCCGCAACACCGACACCGGCTACACGTCCCCCTACGACGTTCACTCCAGTCGATTCAAGTGTCGCATACACTTGACCCCAAGTGAGGCCAGCCCCGACCTCAACTGTTCCAGATATTGAATTGACTTTTGTCTCGTTGAAGCGTGACATAGAAATCTGTACGCCTGTCGTCGACGAAAATCCAGGGTTTGTGGCGTGTCCTCCACATTTCACGGCAAAGGTTGTTCGGGTTGATCCCAGAATTCGTAGCTATGAATATGCGGGTCAGCAAATGCTGGTGCGTCGCATCAGGTTACCTTACTATCTCACTCACGTCCTCGACAGAGCCTGGCTCCACCGAACAAGCGGACGCCTCGGTACTCGAGGGAGCAGCGTGTTCAATGTCCGACAAGTACTCAGATGCAGCTTGATCATCCATCAGATTGGAGTATCATAAATGAGAGAACGACGCTCTCACGAGGAAAAAATACTTGTGAAGCGCCAGAGAGAGCTTCTGCGATCTTATTACAGGTACACAGGACTCGGAGGTCAGAGGAATTGTGTTTCTCCGAGGTTTCTGGCGAGCCATATAAAATTAATGTCAGAGTGAATGCACAGAGTAGAAACGTTGTTAAGGCCATGAGTGATCCAGTGTGTGGGGGAGCCACCCCCGATGGATAAGCGAAGCCTTTTATATAGTTTAGGAGGCTCCCGTGTTCGCTAAAACAACCTTCCGGAGGCTGCGGGATTATCGTGTAAATATCAATCCATTGTCCGCGCCCTAAGAGCGCGAAGTCTTGGGGTGAGCTTCTCCCCAGCTGGGTAATTGAAGACAGTGAGCGTAAAACAGAGGTTGTCCGGGCGATATCTAGGGCCAGTCCACGAAACTTCGAATCTGAAGCTGCGACCAGTTTATCAGCCTAACGTGATATCGGGCTTGGGGAATAACGAGTGCCCGTGTCAGAGAAATGGGAGACTGCAAGCCTAGAAGCCTACAGAAAGTCAAGCTGGCGAACTCTGGCGCAGCAGGTTGACGAGGTTGATCGGTATCGATCATCTCAAGAAGCACGCATTCTCAGGCACCACGCGTCGGAGTAATGCCAGCTTGGCACCTGGCGTCATTCTGCTATCGCGGAGAGAGCCTCAGAGAGGAAGGGATGAAACAGGATGGGCAAAGTGTTGCACAGCCGGGTCGGGAAACGACGAGTTGTCTAAGCCGGTCTTAGTCATTCATCGACGTGGCGTAAGTTACGATCAGGCCACCCGTCTATCTATCTCCACTGCTGAGAAGGCCTGGATAGAGTAGCACTTCGGGCCCCGGTGCAATCTTGCGAAGAAGTCTCTGGAATTATGGGGGTACCTGGTGTCAGGGGCAGGAAGAAGACCGGTGGGCCCTTGAGTAGAGTTGAGTTGAATTTGGTGGGCCCTCTTGAACTCTTCGACCCGGACCAACCATTCGAGTGCAACACCCTCCCCTGTATTTCAAACTTGGAAGTCAGTTTAGGTGACGTGGATGATGCTGCTTCAGTTTGTTTGGTTGCAACTTGCAGAGCGCATAGTCAGGGGCTTCCATTTGAAACGGCGGGAGCAACCAAGGAAGAAATGTTTTGCAGCCCAAGGAAGAAATATTTTGCAGACCGAGGAAGAAATGTTTTGCAGCAGTTCTGGGGCCACCGGACCGGTTCCTGGCGCGCCATGCGCACGCCGTTTGCCGTTCACACCCTTTCTTACCGATACACTTCTCAACACGCTGGCTGTTTTAGCCCATTTCTGTCTCTTGTTCAAATCCGTGATACTCCGCTGCGGCTTTACCGTTGTGTAACAAGGTGTGTAGCGGAATACAAGTTCAGACTCAAAAAAAAAACGCCGTTTGCGGCACAGGTGTCTAAAATGATGAATACTTCATCATCAGTTCATCTCATTGTGGTAGCATTTGGGATGCATTGATTTATCCACAAGGCCGACTGGGCAGACGTGCTGTGTACACGTGTGATCACTGACCAAGCCCATCCTTGAGCGACTCGATCGTGCATGTTGCTGTGCTGCTCCTGTTTCCGATGGAGGACATCGTCACATCGCCCGCAGCTGGCGCAACTTTGAGCGGCTGCTCCAAGTCGGATTTGCGTGCGTTTGTCTTTGGCGTCGTTAATACGAGTCTATTCAAGAGTGTCTCTCATGATTGGCAACTCACTGCCATTCCTGAGCAAGTTCCAGAGCATGCCGAGCTTCCTCGATTGGTAAAGAAAGTCTTGCAGCCTCCGACTCTTGCTTAGGAATCTTGTCTGGTGGATGGCTCAGAAGGCCCAGAACAATGACAACATAGTCAGGCGAAGACGAAGCTGAAGCTGATAGCGCATTTGTCTTTCACGGTTATGCCCTCTTTCACTTTCTCGTCACGCCTTGTATGATCTTCACTGTTTGGCGTGCGTATGCGTCGAATCAGTCGATAGCATTTGTATCTTCGGCACTCAGGCTGTTCGCATGGGACCGGACAAATCCCCGAGGTGTTCTGACCATCGTGAGAGATAGTGAGGGAAACACATAGGGTGACAATATGTAGAGACGATCACAGGGGCTTACGGCCAAAAAAGAACTTTAATGCTCTGCTCACTGTAAGTACTTGAGGCCTTGGAATTTTATCAATGCTAGATGATCAGCATAGCCTAGTACAAGAGGCAAATGAGTACTGTCACTAAGGTTACTCATACATGTATAGTACTAGTTCCTAAGATGACGAGATCTGCCCAATATCAAATTGAACAGGCATATGTTCACCCAAGAAAAGGTGACTGCCACTCACAAACGGGCATAACTTACCTGTCCACCGGGCCAATTTGGCTGCTATGTGGAAACCGTCTCCCATGCACTCCACAATGCGGGGAGAACGGCAAACGCATACCGTTCCAATGTTGGTTGAAATTTAAAAGAGCCTACCATGGGACTAGGAGGCACAACAAAATTTTTGGCGGAGATGAAAAACGCTCAATCATCTATCTACTGTACAGTTACAGTGCACTCAGGCTGAGCACAGACACATTAAGTTGTATACATAGGGCACTGTACCTTCATGTTAAAGGATGTACCAAAGGGAGAAGAACTGTAACTTTATAAAAGGTATGCTCTGGCATGCGTTGTAAGGGGAAAGATATGCAGCTCAGAGAGGCCGCAGACAAGGCCACAGATGTCTGCTAGGCGCTTGGCTAGGCGATGCCGCCGCGACGGTATCGTAAGTTCGTAACCCGAAAGCGGTCCGTGCTGCTAGCTATACCAAGAGCTGTACTGTACATGTGCGCTCGGCACTTGCCTTTGTCATTGTAAATATCTATTCTCAAGTGTCAGCACAAAACGAGATCAGTTCGAATTCAAGGAAACATAGGAATTCCATCCGAGTAGAAGCAATCACATGCGTTATGTATTTCTTCTCGGAACTGTGATCTACTTTATGAAGTTCATATTAGCGAGTGGGCGACTTGCCGACTCTCCCCGGTGCTCTTAATTTCTTTCCTACCTCATGGACTATATAATGGGCTTCATTGGCGGTGCTCACCCCATAGGGCCATATCGGATCCCTTATGGCCTTGGCAATGCTTCTAGTACTCTGCACATTCTCTCTGGCATTACTTTTGTATGGCCGGCCAGAAGCATTGGAGAATCCCTCTGACCTCCTGTGTACCTGCAACAAGATTGCAGCAGCTATCTCAGGCACTTCACAAGTATTTTCTCCTTGTGAGTGTTTCATCCTCTCCGAGTCATTTATTCGAATCTGATGGATGATCAAGCCGGACCCGAGTACTTGTTCGACATTGAACACGCTTTTTATTCAAGTAACGAGGCTTCTGCTTGCTCTGTGGAGCCAGGCTCTGCCGAGGACGTGAGCAAGATTGTAAGGTAACCTGATCCGATGCATTAGCTTTTGCTGACCCCGCATTTTGACAGCTATGCATCCTGGGATCAACCCGAACACCCTTTGCCGTGAAAGGTGGAGGACACTCCACGAACCCTGGATTTTCTTTGACGACAGGCGTACAGATTTTGATGTCACGCTTCAACCAGACAAATGTCAATTCCAACTTTGGGACAGTTGAGGTCGGGGCTGGCCTCACTTGGGGTCAAGTGTATGCAACACTTGAACCGACTGGAGTGAATGTAGTAGGGGGACGTGTACCCGGTATCGGTGTTGCAGGTTTGACACTTGGTGGAGGTGAGCATCTTCCATTGTTGCAATTTGTCGGACACTAGATCTCATAACCTTTTAGGCTATTCCTATTTGTCAAGTCAGTATGGACTCACGGTAGACAATGTCACCGGATATGAACTTGTCCTTCCAAACGGAACTGTCACCAATGTGACTTCAAAAAATAATGATCTTTGGTTCGGATTGAGAGTAAGCAGTAGGCAAGCTCAATACAGATCGGTATTGTTAAAGGTATTCAATTTCAGGGAGGGCTCAACAATTTCGTATGCTTTCACTTCATAGCAAGGACCAATTTTGCAGATCGTTGATTATTTATAGGGAATTGTGACCAAATTTATTTTCCAGTCGCACCCTCAAGGTGACATATGGGTATGTTGACTGGAATGACATAGATCAAATTACGAACTTACTGGAAATCTGGCAGGCAGGCATTCTTCTCTACTGCCGAGGATCAACTGGATGCAATCAAAGAAGCGCTGGTACATTTCCAACAGGAGAACGATACCAAGACCTCAGTTATTGTGTTCATGACTTATACTTTGGATCAGGTGTGCTCCGTTATAACGGCATCATTGCTGATTCGAACTGGCATTACTGTGACAGTTTTTTACTAGTGTCATTTACTTTTATGATGCGCCCACTCCTTCGGGAGTATTTGATGATTTCTTGGCCGTCCCCGCTATCGATGGGAGCGTATCAAGAAGGTCATTCTCCGACTTTGTTCAAAGTCTGAATTCTCAGCCCGCGTTTAACGGCCTTCCGTTAGTAGTCCGCTGTGTGGCTGAATATGGGCTGACTCAGACTTGACATACTTAGCACCTTTTACAATGGTGCCCCAGTGACCCAGTATTCGCCTGCTATTTTCGACGCATTTGTGAATCAGACCAAGGTGAGTCTCACTGTCTCTCCGTTGACCCTGAGACCCGGAATATGAATGCGTTCTCAGCTCTGGGGTGCGCGCCTTGGCTCTCTGGACAAAAACGTGTCCCTCATCTCATCCCTTGAGCCCTTCGACAAAAGCCTCTTCTCACACGGGAGCGCGTCTGCATATCCCCCTGACCGTTCACACGCTGTCCTCCCTTCGTCCCTCACCCTCCAGTGGTCCAACGCCTCACTCGATGAAACGATGGCCTATGCGCTACGAAACATCTCAGACACAATCCACGCTACTGCTCTTGCGGATGGGCAGAATGTGTCGCATGCAGCCGTATATGTGAATTACGCACTTTTTGGCACGCCGCTGGAGAACATATATGGTGGGAATGTTGAAAGGCTTCGGAAGATCAGAGCGGGGATTGATCCAGAAGACGTGATGGGCCTTGCAGGGGGTTGGAAGTTCTAGGACTTGCATGCGCAGTTGTAGCGTTATCCGAGGCGGAGAACCGGGACTCTGAGTAGACGTCGTCGGCCTTGGATGTCGAGTTCGAGAGACATTGAAAAGGATAACATAGCTGTTTATGCCTGGTGGGGAACGTACGATATTTTATATTTATGGCCTAGATCGTCAATGCACGTCCTGTCCAGATTCTCGCAGTCGGAGAACACGTTGTAGGCTTGTAGCCGTGTTTCACTCATAGAGGCCGAGATATTACTCGGAGATAACGACCGAACCGAATAACCCAAAGTCCTGTCGCAACGACGAGATTATAGTGCAGTCATGTAAAATGACACAGAATATCATTAGAACTCACCAAAGCATTTGGAACTTAACCGTGACCAGGTACTTGAAGTCTTGAATCACTCTAAAGGTTCCGTGCCACTGCGAGGTGAGCATTCTCGACTCTGATCCGGTTGTCGGGGATCCTCACTTACAACGTGGCAAGAACAATTCAGGCATGTTGAGGTAATGGGTGTCTTCAGGAAGTGACCGATGACCCAACGGGCCAACTGCACCCTTGACTGCACCCGTGGCCCGAGAGATGGCCGATGATCAACCGGTGACTCCCATCTGGTAGTGCCAGTGATACTCGTAACCGAACGACCGATTTGCTGTCCTTCAGGCAATCAGGCTACAGTATACTCTGTCTTATTCACCCCTGGTCGTAACCCACCTTGCTTATGTTCCTCGGCACGTGGCAGTGGTGGGAGCGTGGGAAAATAAACTCGGCTTCAACGTTCACTTGTGGCTACGCTTCCGCCCTAGCCGCACTGCTGCCGCAGAAAGAATGGGGATAAGAGGAAGGGGGGCTCCTGGAACCAAGGCACGGATTCCCGCGGCTAAGCTGGGGCAAGGATTGAGTCGATTGACGCGTATTTGACAATCAATACTGGAACTCTGAGTCTGGAAGGGGGAGGCTGCGGTCCTGTGGATGTCCACAAGGACCAAGACTAAGTCCTAAGACTCCGACGGAGTCTGACTGAGCGCTTGACCGAACTAGCAGAGGTGATGTATCGTAAGGCGGCCTGTGACATGAGGTGCACGCTCTGACTCGTTTGCTCTTTCCTTGACATCATAGATACATGTCTATGCGAAATCGTCACTGACAACACAAAACGAGATCAGTTCGAATCAAAGGAGGAACAGAGGAAGCGGTCACGTGCATTCAGCCGTCACTTGGGTACTGACCAAGGTACTGACAGTCAAGGACTCAAGGACACCGTACTGTGCTCAGTGTGCTGTACTTGCGTGACGCTGTGGTGGCCTCGAAGCACCACCTTTATGGTAAATTCCTACAGAAAAATGACGGTAAAAATCGTTGTTCTGAGCCAAAGCGAGGCACGAGCGAACAAGCGAGCGAAGGCACAGAACGTAGTCTTTGAGCGGAGGGGGCGGCACGTGACTCGTCCTTCTCGTCTGTGCCCCCATTCACCCGCTTCCTCTCTCGGGCAGTTCAAAGATCGGCCCTTAATTTGCCCACCCGCCACACCCGAGGAGAAGATGCATTGGATAGATGGTGAGTCTCGCGGGTTCGACACGACGACACTGTCACGACAGCCATCAACTCGCTCCGGGGCCCGCCCGTCGCGAGCCCGCCTCGAATGCGCACCCCTCATCTTCGATCGAGAAGCACTGCGTGCTTCCGCCCGACAGCTGTGCAGGCAGACCATTACTAACAATTCAATTCTCGGTACCTAGCAACGCGCCCTAAATTATCACATCGCGCCCCAGGGATGTAAACAGTAGTCCACGTGCCGGTCCTCCCTTATTGTAAACCCCCCAGCGTGCCACACACAATGAGCATGGAGAACGAACCGTGATCCTAAAAGATATTAACGTAAGTGACTCTCATTAGCGAGCGCTCCGATCCGTGGCCTTTAGCCACACCGAGCGGCGAGCGCGCCGCACATGCATTAGCGTCTAGCGCTTAGCCATCTGCTCCACAAGCCAGATGAGGGCGCATGCGCACACACGCCCCCCCGCTCCATCACCTCAACACCCCAGATTTCGTCAAGTTGTTAGTGTATATTAGCGAGTGGGCAACCGTCCCCGGTTCTCCTATAAGTAATTTCTTTCCTCAGTCAAGAACCATATAATGGGCTTCGTTTATCCATTGGAGGTGCCCACCCCTCATGGCATTAGCAACGCTTCTGCTCTGCGCATTCTCTCTGACATTACTTTCATATGGCCGGCCAGAAGTCTTGGAAAATCGCAATTCCTCTGACCTCTTGTGCACTTGCAACAAGATTGCAGTAGCTCTCTCTGGCGCTTCACAAGTATTTTTTTCCTCGTGAGCGCTTCATTCTCTCGTTTATTCCAATCTGACGGATGATCAAGCTGGATCTGAGTACGTATTTGATATCGAACACGCCTTTTCTTCGAGCACAGAGGCGTCCGCTTGCTCGGTGGAGCCAGGCTCTGCCGAGGACCTGAGCAAGATTGTAGGGTGACCTGATCCAACGCACCAGCTTTTGCCGACCCCTCATTTTGATAGCTACGTATCCTGGGATCAACCCGAACTCCCTTTGCAGTGAAAGGTGGAGGACACGCCACGAACCCCGGATTTTCGTCGACGACAGGCGTACAGATTTCGATGTCACGCTTCAACGAGACAAATGTCAACTCCAAGTCTGGGACGGTTGAGGTCGGGGCTGGCCTCACATGGGATCAAGTGTATGTGACACTTGAACCAACTGGAGTGAACGTCGTGGGGGGACGTATATCCGGTATCGGTGTTTCAGGGTTGACACTTGGTGGAGGTGAGTGTCCTCCATCGTCGGAGAGCTAAATCTCATATGCTTCTAGGCTATTCCTATTTGTCAAGCCAGTATGGACTTACGATAGACAATGTTGCTGGATACGAACTTGTCCTTCCAAACGGAACTGTCACCAGTGTGACTTCAAACGACAATGATCTTTGGTTTGGATTGAGGGTGAGTAGTAGGCAAGCTCAGTACGGATTAGTATCATTTAGGGTGTTGAATTGCAGGGAGGGCTCAATAATTTCGTACGCTATCAGTTCATAGCAAGGACCGATTTTGTAGATTGTCGATCATTCATAGGGAATTGTGACCAAATTCATTTTCCAGTCGCACCCTCAAGGTGACATATGGGTATGTTGACCGGAATGATTACAGATCACATTGGGAACTTACTAGAAACCTGGTAGGCAGGCATTCTTCTCTACGCCGAGGATCAACTGCATGCAATCAAAAAAGCGCTTGTCAGTTTTCAACGGAAGAGTGATACCAAGGCTTCGGTTATGGTGTCCCCGACTTATTCTTTAAATCAGGTGTGCTTTTCTATGACGGTACTACTGTTGATTCGAACTGATATTACTATTACTATAACAGTTTTTCATTAGTGTCATTTACTTTTATGATGCGCCCACTCCTTCGGAAGTATTTGATGATTTCTTGGCCATCCCCACTATCGAGGGGAGTGTCTCAAGAACGATATTCTCCGACTTTGTTCAAAGTCTGAATTCTCAGCCCGGCCTTCGGTTAGTATTACGGTACGCTGTGTGGAAAATGGGCTGACATGGCGTGCTTAGCACCTTTTACAATGGTGCCCCAGTGACCCAGTATTCGCCTGCTGTTTTTGACGCATTTGTGAACCAGACAAAGGTGACTCCCTCCGTCTATTACACCCTGAGACCTGGAATATGAATGTGTTCTCAGCTCTGGGGTGCACGTCTTTCGGCCCTAGACAAAAACGTGACCCTGACCTTATCCCTTGAGCCCTTCGACAAAGGCCTCTTCTCACACGGGAGCGCGTCTGCATATCCCCCTGACCGTTCACACGCTGTCCTCCCTTCCTCCCTCACCCTCCAGTGGTCCAATGCCTCACTCGATGAAACGATGGCCTATGCGCTACGAAACATCTCAGACACAATCCACGCTACTGCTCTTGCGGATGGGCAGAATGTGTCGCATGCAGCCGTATATGTGAATTACGCACTTTTTGGCACGCCGCTGGAGAACATATATGGTGGGAATGTGGAAAGGCTTCGGAAGATCAGAGCGGGGATTGATCCAGAAGACGTGATGGGCCTTGCAGGGGGTTGGAAGTTCTAGGACTGACCTGCGCAGTTGTAGAGTAATCTGAGGCGGAGAATCGGGACTCTGAGCAGACGTCATCGGCTTTGGATATCGAGTTTGAGAGGTTATGAGAAGGTCAACATAGTCGTTTCTTCTTGGTGGTGAACGTACGGTGTTTGCTGTAATATTCATGGCCTGGGATTTCTTGTCCAGATTCTAGCAGTCAGAGAACATGTGTATCCTGAGCCATGTTGCACCCATAGAGGCCCAGGCGACGACCGAAATGACCAAAAGTCCTGTCGCAACGATGAGATTATGGTCCTCGGTACATCTCGCAAGTTACGTGGCAACGCACGGCAGGGATCGGAGCGCCGAAAGTAAAAAGCTCTTGCAATGTTCACTTGTGGTTACACTGCAGCCACAAGAAGTAAGGGGATGTTGTCCCACCAGACTCAACTCGTACAGGTGCGCTCCAACCAGCAGCGATTGACAAAAAAAACCAGTGAGGAAGTTGACCACAGGCAGGCGTCATGATAAGGCGAAAGGCACGCCTCCCTTTGGTGGTGGCAGATGTTGTACTGGGAAGATGGTCGTCAGCCGTGTCACATCGGCACGATTTCCAAATTCCAATATTTGCTCTGCCCAGCTAGTGGACTACACAAACCGTAAATCAAGTGATCGCGTGATTATTACTTCAGAAGCAAGTTCAGAAGTTATTTTTTTCTCCCTGGCTAATTGAATCGCACAGTTTGGTCGCACGACGCCGCTGAGTAAAATCGTAATAATGACCACATAGTGATCAGCTTTTGGACTGGATTAGTCAGGTTTCTGATATGAACGTACTGTATCTCGTCAGACTGATGCAGCACGTCCATTTTTGCCACTTCAAGCGCCAATTAGCACGCTTCTGCCACGGCGTGTCACGGCGTACATGTCTATCTGAGCAAAAAGGCATAAATAACATTACATACGATGCCTGAACTCTCATAATTAGAAGCAAGTTGGGTTATGCGGGCGTGGCGAGTTGCCAAGTTGTTTTTTCAGTAAGGAGCCAGTTCGGTGGATTGACGCCACACCGACTCCGGGTATCTGGCGACCTTGTCTCGTATCTTGGCTCCGCCTCCAGAGATCTGGCGCCGATTGATTGATACGAAAGACAAGAAGCCCAGTAATCCACGCTCGCCTTCAGAGGCCGTATACATTACACCTGGAAAATGGGAAGCGAAGAGGCTTCTCATATGTTAAGCGGAGTGTCGGCGATGCACGCCTGCATTGAATGATCGAAATCAATGATCGCGCCTGGTGTACACTAGCATAATTTACACAGCAAAACGACAAGAAAAAAACAAAAACAAAACATAAAAACAAAGTAGTGTGTGCACATCGATACATCAATGCATCAATGACAGAATGGCTATGACTCGGATGAGCGAAACCATGAAATAAAAAACGAAGGCAATATAATAGGAAAAAACTGCGAGGGATAATAAGATGAGAGGGAACGCAGGACCATAAACGGCAGTCTAAATAACGCGAGGCAGAGCAGAGACGGAGAGAGAAAGGCCTTCCCTTCCCAGGCCCCATCATCAAAGAACACAAACAAATAACAGCGAAAAACCCCCCCCGAAGGATTCTTCAAATGTAACCCCTTCGCTCTCTCCACCGATCTCCACCAGAAGTGCTCCCGTTCGATGCTGTCGCCTCCCCCGACATCGCCGAGTGCGCACGCTTGCGCCCTGTGACCACTCTCCCGCCCGCCCGCGCGTCCTCATCAGACTCCAGAACGTCATCTGGGGCACTGGCGGCCGTCGCCGTCGTCATCCCGGGTGGGATAACGAAGTATCGCCCTATCGCGCGGCGCACCGCAGCATTTGCAATGCCACCGCCTTCGAGCACTCCCTGCGGCGCAGGCGCCGTCATCGTTGGTAGCGGGACGGATACACGGTGGCTTGGCATTGGCGAGTACTCCTTGTACTACATATGCCCAGCAGAAAAGGAAGATTCACTCAGCTCAGCACACTCGAGGGACAATGGAAGGGGGAGAGGAACGTGGGAGGAAGATATTCGTTTTGGGATGGGAAGGGAGGAGTAGAATGCCGAGAGGAGGTGAGGACTCACTGTCTCGAGTTCGGGCTTACCGCGCCATTGTGTCAGGGCCTCGCAGAACCGCAGTGCTGCGCGCTCTACTGGTTCCACGGGATACCTCCGCGTGAGAGCCTCTAGATGCGTTGCAAGATCCCTCGTGCCTGCGGGGACGTCAAGAAACTAGCAGTGTGGTCCGGTCCCACACGGCACGGGGAATTACCCAAACAAAAACAAAGGGAGGGTTTCCATCGCACCACCAGCACCACCAGCGCCAGCGCCAGCACCAATCGATCAATCACCCAAGGGACAGCCGGAAACCACCAATCAGGGGAAAGCAGTAAGCACACGCGCAACGCAAAAAAATGGGGGCAACAAAATAAAACGGGGAAGGACGGCCAATGGAAGGGGGGGAGCAATCGATTTTCACATACCCGAGCAAGCCGTTGCCCCATCTCGCGGGCATATTCCGCTTCGCCGCCGCCGCGCCTTGCCGCATTATCGTTCATTCTGCCTCCGACTCGATCGCTATTCTCCCCTCTTTCCTCCTCACCTCCACCATCGCTTGCGTTCCCCGTTCTCCTTCCTCCCACACTGGCGTTCGCTCTCCGGCCAGGGAAAAGCACATCTACGGCATCAGAGAGATCGGGCATACCGTCCGGCTCAAACTCCACATATTTGTCCTCCACCATGACGGCAGGCGACCGCGGTACTGCACTATCCTCGTCATTGGCGTCATGAGGAATCGCAGCGTCACCAAGCCCCAAACCCAACAATACCTGTAAGGGCGCAAGACCCCTCCATTCAGCGGTGAGATACCCCTCCAAAACTGCGTGCGTGAGCAAGCTAGCCAGGAGGGAATACCATTGGACCGTGGGCACGAGTGCCACCCCAGCCCCAGCCACCCTGTCTCTATTATTATCAGGGCCGGAACCGGAGCCGGAGCTGGGTCCGATTTCTTCCGCGCTGACCTCCCGCCCGAGCTCGAGTGCGACGAGCGCAGAAAGCCGCACGAAACGCGGGATCAGTCCCGCAAGTATTGTGTTTCCGGCACCCTGGGCGCGAACCTCCGGATCGTCAGACAGGGACGGGTACGTCTCATCGTCCTGCGGCGGCGGTCGTGAAGAGACGGTCTCCGGCCGGCGGAGCAATGTCCCACCTGTTCTTGACCGCGCAAGCCCGCTCCCGATGCCCGCGCCTTCCGCGAAACCTGAGATACCACCACCCTGCGCCACGAGTGCGCTCGAATCCGTGTGGGTTTCCCCCCGTGGGCGTATGTTTATGTACGCGCCGCGGCCAGGGACGATGCAGATCTCGCAAGAGTAGTTCAAGTGACGCGGGCAGCGGGGTAACGAGGT
This sequence comes from Russula ochroleuca, assembly GCA_015178965.1. Classification (NCBI taxonomy): domain Eukaryota; kingdom Fungi; phylum Basidiomycota; class Agaricomycetes; order Russulales; family Russulaceae; genus Russula; species Russula ochroleuca. The sequence goes on from WHVB01000002.1 coordinate 2,380,382, forward strand.
TGGGCTTGCGGTGCTCGGGTGCGTCCCGCTAGCCGTGAACATGTCGTGCACGCGCGGGCTGGGAGGATCAATGGCAAATGGCTGTTGCCGATGGGGAGGGTCAGAATGAAAATGGGTAGCTGCGCCCAACCGCCATCGAAGGACAGCGACAAGCTGCTGCGCAAGAGAAGAGAGGAAACACGTACAGGGCGGCGTGATGGCGTAGGCGGTACTGTGGTGCCTATGCTAGACACGGACAGAAGAGGAACAAGAGACTGTGGCAGCAGCCGCGGGAGGGGCGCTGGCGATGGTGTTGACGAAGGCAGTGAGGCTTGTGTCGGCCTTCTAGGGCTAGACGCGTCTGAATCGCTCCCAGAGGCAGACGAGGACGCAGCAGGCACGGCGCCCTGGAAATGTGAGTGGCGATGTACTGGAGCCGGGCGCGCGAACATGTAATTGATAATCGTAGCCAGCGCAAGCCTAAGCCGAACGCCATTCGGAAGGACATGGTTCTTTCCGACAGAAGGCGGCGTCAGCGAGGGTTGCAAGAATGGGACGTCGGAAGTCCAGTGGCAAGAGGGAAACAGGACAAGGTACTCACAGGGGTAAAAGGCTCGTCCTCTGGCAACGGAATATCTCGCGGCGGTTGCTCGAGCATACTGGTGACGACATTTTCCAGCGATTCGGCGCGTTGCCTAAGTCTTCGAGCAAATGGCAAATCCTGCCGCGCGGACATCCCTAGTCCTTCCTCTTCGTCTCCGCCATCGACGTAGTCCGATCCCCGCGAGCGAGCGCGAAGCGCATGATCATCCACATCGTCCTGCTCCCCTTCGCTGGGTACCTCCTCGGTTTCGTCCCATTCTTCTGGTCGCTCACGGTGCGCGTAGTTCGGTGCCCTTGGTCCGCCTGTGCGATCCGTCATGGCAAGCTCCGCACGGGCCTGGGCTAAGCGAGTGCGGGCGTGCACCCATAAGAGTTGATCGATGATGAGTGTCCGTGTCGACTTTTCGCGGGGCGGGATAGAATGTAGGTGATGTGCGTGTCTGTGCGCGGGCGCGCGAAACGTCGGTGCGGGGGTGGTTGGGGTGTGCTGAGAGTGCGAGAGTGGTCGGGGTGATTGAGGTGGCTGGCTTTGCGATTGCGCTTGCGGATCTGTTCCTGAAGTGAGGTTCGAGCTGATGTCGCGACCGGGAGCCGAGCTGTTAGAGTTTTGGACAGACGGCGGTAGTGGCGCTGCGGCAAAGTGTGGAGAGCGGGGGAAATCCATTAAGAAACAGGGGAGTGCGGTGACGACGAACGTAAAAAAAGCCGCTCATTCACAACGGGAAAAAAACAACGACACAAAAATGAGGCAGACTGGCAGGTGAGAAGAAGAAAAATAAAGCCGGAACGAAATGAAACGGGAACGAAATCCGTACGAGTCTTGTTCCGAGCTCAACCGGGTGTTCTCGGACACCTGAGGGGCGTCTGCGCGGCTAAACGACTCACCCAAAAGGAAATAAAAAAGGAAATGGGCGGGTCTCCGTTTTTCTTTTGTTCGAAGCACGGGCCACAGAAATACGTTCGGCGACATCGAGCTCGGGCTTACAATGAAATACGCAAAGACAAGGACGTCAATGATGTCGACGGGGGCCGACTTACCTCGATGCCCGTTCATGCCCGACCTTCACATGGCCGCTTCCCGATTCAGCCTGCCGCGGCTTCCTCGGTCAGCGCCATCCCGCGGCCCCTCCCTCTCATCAAATTATCCGCAACTCTGACCAGAAGCAGAACCTCATATTGGCCTCATATTCAATGCATGATTTATCTTTGGCGACGCATATGCCATACTTTGACAGCTACACCGACTTTACAGACGGCGGTCCCCACTTAGCCTGTCTCCACCTGACAGCCAAATCCCCCCGCAGCAGTCACACTCACCGGGCGCCTGGGTATTGGAAACCACCAAAAACACGGATTGTGTTCCGGCTTAGGACTATTTTACTCCGGATCTCGTGCATGGACAAAGCCAGTCGGCGCAAAAGGGCCCTGGCAGTGCCCTGGCTTCGCTTCGCTCGATTTCGGCTCGGCTCACGAGCGCGCTTAGGGAGTACTTACAGTAGGGCCCTGCTTTCGAAAATACAGTATTTCGATTCGATCACTTCGGCGCAACCATATTTTTGAGGCAAATAACGCAAACTTTTATCATGTGCATATAGCTCAAGGAACCAATACTTCGTTGCATGGTCGGCTACTAGTAGGAGGTCGCAGACGCCAGTGACCTTGCCCTTACCTCGGTTTGTACCCCTTTTCTTTATCTTTTCGCACCTGCCGTGCCGCGTCATGCAGCACGGTGTAGTGCCAACTTCCAAGGAAGGGGCAGTTTCGGCCATCATAAATCTTCGAATGCTAATCACCACGACTTAGTAGTATTGCCTTGGCGATCAGTCTCAAGTTCCACACGACGACGCAAGGGAAGCTTAGGATTCTGAGTTGGGAGGAGAAGAAGAAGAAATTACTGTAACTTACTGTGTGCGTGCATCTCAGGGCGCACGTGTAATCGTATACAGACCTTATCGCCATGCGTTCCCCCACAGCTGGTACAGCATCCGATCACCAAGGAAAATGGTCCCGGTACCTGTCAGGGCACACATAAACTTACACTCTGACCCTGGCACAGCGCCCCCCGCCTCGCCCTCGCCACCCAACCTCCAAATACGGTACACACATTCACACGCAACTTCAACTTCCACTTTACATCCTCCGCCGTTTAGCGCCATCAGGCGCCTGACCTCGGTCCGAGTCCATTCCATCCGAACCGGAAGAGCGCCAGCGGTTCCTATTTTTTTTTTTTCACTTTATCTTCCGAAGCGGGGTAAGGCGGACCAAGAGGAAGACAGCCAGCGGCCCAGCGCGAGTCGACATCTGTTCACTCCACTATAACTAGTTGTGATAAAGGGGGTTTCGCATTCCATTTCAGAGAAAAAGAAGATAGAAAAAACCGACTGACAGTCGATCCCCGAGCTGGAATGTGGCGTTAGGTCTGGGCTCCTTCGCTGAATTTACCCACCTCGGTCCACCCCCTGGGGACCATGCAGGTCTGGACCTCGTCGTCGGATCTGTGATGCAGATCTGTCACCTTGATTTTTCCTCGAGGCTCGAGCCGGGCGCAATTTGCAAATAAACCAAGCCCCTTGAAGCCCGTACCTCTCCGTCATGATGTGCACAATAGCACAAATGGATGGATGTATCCTCTTTCCAATGTTCTTTTTTTGAGATTGAGCGCGTAGTTGGAGTACTATATATCTGCTGTGAAGGAGATTGGGGTTGACGCTGTTCTGCAACTGAGTCCTCATATCAATGACAAAAATACCATCCATTTAAGTCCGTGCTTGCAGTATGTACTGATCGCTACACAAGAACAAGAACAAGAACAAGGAGAAATAGGGAAAAAGAGAGATGGACTAACGATCGATGATCTATTCATATAGAAAATGTTTCTGAAAGGTGGGGTGAGATGAGAATGGGAAAAGAGAGGGATGTAAACGTCACTTTTTCTTTTCCTTTCCGTATTTCAACACGTCCTGTATTGTACACGAGAGATAGGCAGTCGTGGGAGAGAATCAAGAAAGAGAGAAAAAAAAAAGGAAAAAAAAAACAGTGCGACTAGAAGTACAACGAGGACATCAAATATCGTAAAGAGAACAGAAAACAGCAAAGAAAGAGAGGAGGCATCCGATTCCGACCAACCGACCAACAAACACAGACACATCAGTCGACATACAGCTGGAGGCAAGAGCTTTCTTCTCCTTTCCATTCCCGTTTCCGTTCATGCCCACACAGCCTCAGCCCACCACCGCTTCTCTCCACCACGCACTCCCCACTCGACGATTCCAGACGTACTAGCAACGTACAACCACGCACCGCGCGGATCAAAGCACGTCCCGGCCAAATCGAGGTGCGCCGGCATCCCCACCACAATCGCTCCCTCGGCCTCCGCTTCCGCCTCTGCCCCGGACGCGGAAGTTGTTTCGACGCCTAGATCACGCGCAACACCCGACTGCACCACGGTCCCAGTAGGATATCTATGGCGTGGTAGAGGTAGAGGGGGTGGAGACGCGGCGCGCGAGGGGGCGCGTGAAGTAAGACAGTCCGTCTCTGCCTCAGCACCGTCTTCGCCATCATCCGTATCCACATCTACATCCATCGCACCTACACCGGCGTCTCCTACCTCTGCAGTAGAGCGTCGGCGGGAGGAGGGCAGCGTAGATGTTGATGTTGACGAGGACCCAGAACCGGAGGAAGGTAAATTGGTGGCCATGGGCACGTTGTGAATTTGGCGCACTCGTACACGCAGGCGTCTCTCACGGTCACCGCCCGTGTGTCCTAGAGGGGACGGCGCGGCACTGTAAGAGTGGTGATAGAAGTGCCCATGCGGATGCGGATGTGAATGCAAGTGTGGTACGGGGATGTGGGGTAGGCGCGGCGGCAAAGGAGAGGGTGAGACAGTCCAGGCATCATCACTTGTCGGGAGGGCGCGTAGGTAAGATTGTGCTTGGTGGTTTGGTAGAGGCGAGGAGGGAGCTGATGTTGAGGTCGGGGTAGGTCTTGGTGAGGATGACTGTGGAGGATCGGAGACGATAGCAGGGACACGAATGATCTCTTCATGCTCGAACGTGGTCGCGTCGATAACGTGTAACAGGGATGTGTGCTATGACTTCGCATCAATTCCCCATTTATAGGAGAATTGACGTTGATGACGCACCTCAGTAAACGTCATGACCTCCTTTCCACCGATTCCTGTATTAAACTTGACGTTCCTTACTCCCCAGCCAGGTGCCTTATGTCCTGGCATAGTCCAATCCCACGAATCCTCGTACAGCCAACCGCTGGCGGTGCCCGTTGCCCTGCTCCCACTCCTTGCCATCCCACCGGCCCCACCAGGCGGCGCACGACTCCGGTCAGTAGTAAACACCTTCATCGGCTTGCGAGAGCGTACGTCCCACACCGCCACCATACCTTCCTGGGAGGCGACGGCAAATTTAGACCCCGATGGTGAGAAGGCAGTGCAAAATGAGGCAGGGAGTGCGCCAGCGCCCTGTGATGGGTGCACGTTCGCGGGCGTATCGAAGGGTGGAAGAGTCAGCCGAGCAAGTGGGTTGAATGTGATGCGTGCGCCGCCAGTCATGCCGTGTAGGTATACTTGCGGGGAGTCACCGACCGAGAGGAGAGTACGACCGTCTGGCGAGATCGAGGCTGCGCAGAGAGGACAACGTCAGATGGGCTTTCACGCCCGCGGTTACGAATGGGAATGGGAAGAGAAATGACACACAATGATTCACGGGCACGTCAAGCCGTAACGTGCCTGCCTCGCTGATCCGCTTGGGAGGACCATCGACACCCTTGGCACCACGAACATTAACGTCGAAAAATTTGACGGTGCAGTCGTTGTTGCTGACAGCGACACGAGGCTCTGCGCTGCTCTCGTTTGAGCGGGTAAGGCTGAGAGAGGTGAGGAGGACAGAGTTGTTAATGGAACCGGATAAGAGGCCATCGTATTGCCAAAGCCTTCTTGAGCCATGGGGCGGGGAATCAGAAGAGTTGCGTGGTGAAGTGCGCCTGGAGTGAATGGATAGGTGTAACTCGGCGTCCTGCCCGCCTGCAGCGAGGAGACGCTCGTCGGAATCGGGGATGTTGAGAGAGGAGATGGTGTTTGGAACGTAGTTGAGGGAAACCAACGGTGATTGCGTCTGTCAGACATAGTTCGTCAGCAGCTGAGCCGGAAACGGCGGGGCTACACAAGGCCCGGAAGTACTGCGGAGAAGGCGGCGGGGACATCAGGGGGAGGCAGAAGTCTGGGCCGGAGCCGTAAGAGAAACAACAGGGTACGAACGCTGTCAACAGCGCTACAACCTGGCTGGCCACGCAAGCCGAGCTCACTTCCAGACGAATCAAAAGGAAGCTACCCAAAAACGCTCACCGCCCATGCCATTTGTTTCACATCAAGGAAAAATGACATTCCCCACAGATGTCCCCCCCTTTTTTCGCTTCTCTCCGCGTAAAAGGGATCGGGAAAAGGATAGGCGAAGAGCAAAATTAGAGAAACGAGGAGACTCACCGAGGATGGATCAGTTATGTCGCGCTCCATGATAGTCTGGTCTTGGACATAGTTGACCACGCCGCGCTCGTCAGGACATATGATGAGATCTCTTAATTGGCTGGAAAAGAAGAAGCAGGAGCCGACAACGCCCCAAAATCCGTGAGATTGTATCGCCTATCGGGAGGCGAGGGTGGAAAAAACGCACACATGGCATATCGTAACCGGTTGGCGGACGATATGGGTCGGCTCGGGGGTGAGGAGAGATTGGGAGCGGGCCATGGAGGGTGATTATGGAGAGGAGGAAGGTGTTGGAGAAGGTGGGAGAAGAAGAAGAAGGAAAGTTAGGAGGGGAGGACTGGCTTTTGGGAGGGGGAAGAAAAGCCAAAGTATCGATGGGAGCTCGACATGCGCCTCTGCCCCTCGCCGGTCCGTCCTTCCCTTTGTGTGGCTCCACCCGGCGATCGCGGTCTCGAACCTCGATCGTTCTCCATAGAAGGTTATTTCGGCGCCGGTCCTACGAAGCATTCTTCGGAGCTTCGGAGCCGCATGTGGCTCTGGCCATCCTACGGCGCCACGCCGGTCGTCGCACAGGTCGCGTGTCCGGCAGTTGGCAGTTGCATGATCCCACAGCTTCGCACAGCATACAGCACAGTTCTATCGTAAGGGCATACCTACGTGTCTTCGAAAACACGCGCCCACATGTGATGGCAAGTTCTCTCTGTTTCTTCTTCAACTGCGACATGTATCAATTCAAAATCAGAACACATCAGAAGACTGTTGTTGTGTGTGGAATGTCCTCGATCATCAGATGTACGTGCGTTCGTGCGTTCGTGAGTAAAAGAAAAAGTTAAAATGAAATAAGAATGTAAGCTGTCCAATGACGGATCTCAAACACGACGCATCATACGTGCACTGGCTGACGCGCCCGGACCAACACTCTTCACAGCCACTTTGTTCACACCAGTCGATGCTAGCCTTCCGCCGCCGCCGCCACCACCACCACCACCACCACCACCAAGGGTCATCGACACACGTCTCGCACCACCAGCACCAGCACCAGCGGAAGCAGGAGCGCGTGGCACGGCGATACCGGAAGCGCTTGCACGTGACATTGGCGCGGGCAGACCAGACGGACGACGCAAGCGACTCGCGCTTGCTACAGCCACTTTCGATAACGGGGCCGCCTGCGCCCCCATCTGCTTATTCTTCTGGGACTGAGACTGCATACGCATGGATGCTGCCGACGACGATACAGACATAACCTTCGAATGCGCGACGTTAGCGAGTGCTGGTGCGGGCGGGCGCTGCACTCCGCCAAGTGTCATAGTGCTCGCGCTTGTGCGTGGCGGCGGCAGTTGCGATTGCGCAGAATGGACAACGGTGCCCCCCACTGATTTGCGCGCCGGGACACTGGGCGCCTTCATCGTCGTTCCCGGTTTCGCCTTGTCCTTTCTGGTAATTTGTAGAGTCGTCGATGTCGACGCGGGCATGGGGAGTACAGAAGAGATCGATGAGCGCACGCTCTTTCGTCTAGGAAGGAGTGGCGCCGGAGGTGCATTATTGCAAGTGACAGTGGGCGCGGCGGGCGCAGTAGGAACCTGTATCTTATTGTTCTTTGGGCGGAGGAATTGGCGTACTGGTGCCTGCGGGGCTGCAATGGGATATTTAGTCTGAGAGAATCGAATATGGACAAAATTGAATAACTGACTGGGAATGTTGCAGTTGCTAAATTGAGCCGGTGGCGTCGCGATGCCGATATCTCTATCCCCATCCTTGTTCTGCAAAACGCCGTCTTCCATGATGTTTATGTCGCGTAGCCGTTCTTCCAGCATACCGACGCAGTCCACCTCAGTATCACTCTCGGCGTTTGCCTCTGCGATCGGCATCAAGAAGATCTCTCCTTGATCCCCGTCCTCGAGTACCTTCGGCGCAGGCACGGCCCCCACGTCAATATCAAGGTCGCCGTCCAATGAGTCATTCTCAGGAAACAAGATCTTGTCCTTGAGCAAGTCAAACGACGACGCTTCGTCAAAATGCACACTCAATGCCTCTTGAAGGTCCACGGATGTAACGGATGTTCGCCGCTCGAAGAGGTCAACGTCAACATCAACGTCAGGAGAGGCAAGGCGCATGGTATCTGGGCGCAGCTGTCGTCCTGTGGGTGACGGTGACGATGGCTCGGCGGGTATGATAGCGATTCGTGGAGCAGATGGGGTAGATGGTGGTGAAGATGAGGGGGAGCGTGACGTGGTGCCATTGATTGCGTTGATGACGGACGCGAGCGGAGACGAAGACGGCGCAGGAGTAGGGGACGTGAGCTTGAACGGAGCTGGAGACCCGAAGAGTGATGGTGGTGGTGTGCCCGTGCGCGTGAGCGGCGAGGGCGACGGACACTTCTTCATAGCTAAGAACGGGCTGCTCCCACCATCTCCATCTCCGAGCGCAATATCTGCTAGAGGACGTCGCTGGGGCGACGCCTCTTCTTCTTTGGCAGTAGGGACAAGGGACGCATGATCAACAGCCGACCCGTGTTGTCCACTTCGCCCATCGTCAGAACCTGAATCATCGTCGTCGTTGCCTTCGTCCACCGACGCGTCTGCGTCGCCAAGGTCAATCAGACGACCCCTTGGCAACAGGCGAGGCAACTGCGCCTTTCGCCGAGTGTAGATGCGGTTGAAAAACTTGGTGAGCGTGATGGGGCTGTCGCTGGCACTGGGGGCGGCATTTTCCTTGTCAGAGCCCAAATCTGGAGAAGGGGCATCGCGACGAGGGGGCGTCGACACTGGGTCTCCTGAGAACAGTGGGTCGAAGAGGGTGAGGAGGCTCTCCCGCGGGCGATTCATTTGCTTTTGTTTTGTTTTTTTAGTTTCGAGTCGAGAGGAACGTGTTCGAGTTCGTCGTTCAGAAGGTCGCGCGACTCCATCAAAACGAACGCTCTGACCGGTATCACGTGACCGTTTCCCGCGTGCCTATAATACGTAATGTTTCTCAAAATATTTATGCGCTCCAAGATGCGCGCTACCTGTACTGTCCACACAACATGCCCATCAGTTTAGTATGTAAGTTACAAGAAATGTTGTGCCAGTGAATAAAACACGAGCCTGAGGCAAGACCGTTATTGGCTCCCTGACAACGTTATCGTCTCTTCCAAGCGAATGGTCTATCCCTCCAGCGCCGACTCTACGCGGTGGAAGCGATCTCTCGAGTGCCCGCGGAAGTCGGAACGTTTTATTAATAACTGTTTTGATGAGGTCGCCGCTTACTCCTCCGTTTTCCCCTCAGGGCGTAAGCACCGTGCCCATAAGGCATAGTAGCTGTCAGTAAGTGAATGAACCCTAAAGCGCACGCTGCACCCCAATATTCATTCGCTTGTTCTAGCTCCGTGTCTACTTTTGTGTTACATTTGCCGAGCCGCCTCATCTGACACGATCGCGGTGCGGCGGAAAATTGTCGGACGGAGGGAAACATGGCCGTATGCATACAAGGCAACCAATTCAAAGCAACTTCTTTTCCTCCTGGTCCCCAATTTCCGCAGCGCCCCCCCTCTCTCTTTGTTTTTGCTCCTTGTCTTCGGCTCGCCATCAAAAATCATGCCTACTGAGGTCGTTGTTTATGGTAAGTCATTGCTAGTTGTTAGTCCCGCTGATCTTATTTTTTTACGGTCCCCATCTCATTTTCCATAGGCCATTTAATGAAAATCGTTCACCTATTCGGTGGTATCTACTTGTGCGCCATTATCTTGTTGCATAGCATGCGTTTCGCTTGGTTGACGGCCGCTTGCCAAAGCTGGGAGGTTGTCACTACCCTCGACTTTGAGTGGGAAATATTCACTGGCAAACGACCATGGAGGTGGTCATTCGTCGTGTATCTCACGGCACGGTTATTGTGCCTTGGAGCAGTTATCCTCAACCTCATAGGATATGACGTCACTTCTGAGTTAAACTGCAATGTCAGGAGCCGCCGCTCAAGAGTATCTTTGTTTAGTATTGATGAACCCTACTCTTGCGCAGGCCTGGCTCCGTACTGTTCTTGTTATGTCGTGGTTCTCTGTGGCTATCGCCTCTTTCCTTCTCGCGCTTCGTGGGTAAGTGATACGTAGCCACGTCTTTTCCTGCGGAGATTTCAGGCTGACTTTTCATAAAAATCTAGAATCGCCATCTGGGGACGAGACAAAATGGTCATAACGGTTGCCTTATTATGTTTGTCTGCAAACATAGGCGTCTCGTTTTATAGTGCGTTTATTGGGCTTTTTTTTTTTTGGTTTTGATCTCAGGATGCTCTTCTACGTAGGCTCCACAGAGGTAAGTACTTAGCGTAGTTCGTGATGGAAAAAGAAGCTAAATCCAGATTTGGGGACACATTCTTTATACAGTCTAATACTGTTTGGAACCAGCAGGCAAAAGCATGTGCCGTCACGGGAACGAGTAGTTTCCGCTGGAGTATACTTACTAACCTCATTGTGGACTTGACTCTCCTCTCCATCATGTTTGTTGGCGTGATGCGCAAGAAGAATGCGACGCGTCTTTGGCGGATACTCTATTTTCAGGGTATCTTCTGGATTATGACCGCCATCGCTACTGAGGTGCCTTGTGTGGTGAGCCACCCCTGTGTTTTGCCTTCTTATAATCTGACTCGATCAAGATCCTTCCTTTCATGAACATGAGCGGTGTGTCCAAGCTTTTTGGACTCGCCCGTAATGTGCTTGTTAAGTCTTGTCCGTCAATGGACCGTCATATCAGATGCATGGAATTTGGTGAGTAAAATGGGCGTAGTTGTTTTGCAAGACAGTTGATGAACATCTTCACAGTTGTTCCAAATGCCACACAGTTCGTACATCTTCCGTGCTTGTTTTACCCCTTCTTGATCACGCGTCCACTCTCTTCAATTACAGTGGTTCTCATGTTAGCTCTCTACCCTTTGACATTGGCAGATCCTTCGCTGACTCGGTTTTGCTAGGGTCACTATGTCAACACGACTTTACCGCGATCTATTCCAGTATATCACAAAGTACGCATCCAACCTGACGACTTCAGATTACTTTCTCTCAAACGTTTCTTTAAGTGACCATTACACGTTTGATTATCGTCGCCCCAAATTCTTGCCTCAACAAAATGTACAGGTTGCGGTCCACAAGACCGTGGAGGTTGACGTTGACCTTCGACATTTGGATGAAGAGCAACTTCGTAGTGGCTTCATGCAGACAGTTAGCATGCGGTCACAAGCTGAGCTAGAAATAATCGCGGCAGAACTCCAGATGAAGAATGATTTACGGATTTGAGGTAAGTTACCTACAGAGTGACGTAGGGTTCAGACTGACAGGGAAAAGGGGTCTTTCCAGGTTGGAGGCTTGGAGCTCATCTACGTGTACGGCGTTCTCTGAGAGGACATTAAATATGAATAGCCAATCAAATCATGTTGAGTTGAATTCGCTCTCAAAGTCGTTTGTAATCATTGAGGTTGGCACATGGTTGTGACTGGTTCCAATCTTGCCAGCACAATCCGTCGTATACATTCTGAACGATCTGGACTTTTACTCATGCCTGGATTGGCCAACAGCTGTCAGAGACGAATCAAGGCATTCATATATGTGTCGTGTCCCCCGCCGTCACGGTGCTATTTGATTTACTGTAAATGCACGGAGCCTGCGATAGAGTACCGGTCGGACGCCCGAATTCTTGTAGCTTCAGCCACCTGCCAGAAACATGCAATCAAAGCTGTACTTCATCAATCTTCATCTCCGGCCCTTTGGGCGTTTCGACCTCGGGCCCGCGCCACTTCGAATGACGTGCATTCGCTTGCGTTTAGAATTTTGTCTTCAGTGCCTGTATATGTTGTTGGGAAGTGGGCACCTGTTGCACGAAACCATATGACTACCCTTATTTCGTTGGTATCTTCTTCTCCGGGAACCTTGCGAGAAAGTTAAGCAGAAACCCCGTTGCGTCGGTCTTACACCCATCGGGGTCATGAATCAGTAATAGCGGCTACTGTGGCATCAACCCGACAATCGCACCACTAATAAAGATTAGTAACGGTTGTCCCGCGGCATCCCCGGAGTCCCGCCCCACTCACGCAGTGACGCAACCCGACTCGGCCGAGGCACACTTCTAGCAAACACCTAACGCCGCCTCACATTAGAAAATTGCTTGCCCATGCGGTGATCCAATACAGATGTACTGTAGACTGAGATAGTGGAACAACTGCCCTTTACACTTTACCTCATTTTGCTAACCCTCCGCGAACGGCCACCGCCGCAATCTCATCCAGCTTTTGAGCTGCTTTTCAACCACCGGAAACATATCACAAAGGTGCTATGGTTCCTGGAGGAAACAGGGACCTCCTGTGCTAAACCGCAGGCAAGCTGGGAACCTGGAGGGCACTAGTATTTGGTATTTGCCGCCCAAGGCCAGCCTCATATTTTATCGACCTTACCAGTACTCGGTACAGCAACGTACTATACGTACGTAGTAGCACGCACCGCGGAATAGATCGGAATAATCGTATCGGATCATCTAAGCGAGTGCACGTGCGCGCTGTGATTCTGCCAAGTCCACGTCAGTCGTCACTGGATTGGCCTAATCGTCGTCAAACCTGCGGTTCTGTTGAAGGCATTCGGGATCAGAGTTGTTAATTACGAGGTCAAGAATGAGGTCAAGACAAGTGGCCTTGAAGGGGTAAAACCGTAAACAAGTGACCGTAAAGCCAAGCAAACACCGACACGATAACGACAAGATAACGGCGACAATGCACCAATAAGACAAGGAAGGGTGAACCGGTGACCGGATTTTTTCAAAGCTCATTACAGTAATAAAAAGCCATAGGCATGCTTCTCTCAAATCAATCATGGTTCCCCCCGCTAGTGCCATAATCATCGCTCCTCTCGGTTCTCTCTCCTACGCTTCCCTCTCGCAGCTTTTGACTCCCCGCCTGGGTTTAATTACGACCCTTGTCGTCATCTTGGTAGCCAGGTATGTGAGAAGCCCGTGGCGCAGAGTTCCCTCTGGTCCAAAAGGTCTTCCAATCATTGGAAATGCCCTTCAACTACAAAATAAGAGCTGGATGTTTGAGAGAGAATGCAAGCGGAAGTTTGGTTCGTCCGATGCTGTTTTTTTTTTCGACTCCGTGACTCTTCGGATTCACCATACAACTCTCAGAACATATAATGTATTTGAACATCCTTGGCCAACCCATTATTGTTTTACATAGCCTTAAGGCTGCCTTCGAACTCCTCGACCGCCGTGCAAACATATATTCTGATCGCCCTCGTTGGATTGTCGCTCATGAAATCCTTTGTGGGGGTGTATTTCTCCCTTACATGTCCTGCGGAGACGTGTTGGTATGACCCTTTCTTTTGAAAATTCGGAACTTATCGTTTTACTCGTAGTTGGCGTCGCTTTCGCCGCGCCGCACATGAAGTTCTCACAAAGGTAGCAGTTCGCAATTATCACCCAGTCTATTACAAAGAGGCAATCCTCCTTGCTGTTGCAATGCTCGAAGACCCAGACGCCTCCGACAAGCACATCCAGCGTTCTTCCGCATCCGCCACCATGTCCATAATATATGACTATCCCACCCTCGAGAACGAAAATGACAAGAATATAAGAGGGATCCATACCTTTATCGATCGCCTTTCGGCAGCTTCTACTCCTGGAGCACATCTAGTCGAACTGTTTCCCTGGATGATCCACATTCCGGAGAGGTACGATCTATGACGTTCATTGTTTGTCTAATCATCTGGAACGATGGAACATCAGATTTGCAAAGTGGAAGCGTGAAGGAATGGAGCATTTCAGGCAACATTCGGCGATATTCAATGGGATTTTAGACACTGTTTCCGGTGATATCGTCAGTCGATACTTCCCTCATGCACTGAACATTCTCGAGTCGCTTCCATTCCAGGCTAAAGATTCTGAGCGACCAAGTGCAAGTGCATCACTCTTGAAGAATTCCGACAGAAGTGGGCTCTCCAAAAATGAAATAGCCTGGATTCTCGCGGCTCTGTTGTACGTTCCTTGGCTGTTGTTGATAACACGAAGGTCGTCCACTTAACTGCGTCTGCAGCGGCGGGGGCTCAGAGACAACTTCCAGTACCTTGGCCTGGTGGACACGCGCAATGACTGCTCATCCAGAGATACAGAAACGTGCTCAAGATGAACTAGATGCAGTCGTTGGCCGCTCTCGCACCCCAACCTTTGCGGATGCTCCCAGTCTGCCCTACATACAGGCATTAGTCAAAGAATCTCTTCGGTGGCGCCCGATTCTCCCATTTGGTGTTCCACGCAACACGAACCAGGACGATTGGTATGAAGGCATGTTCATACCCAAGGGGACTCTCTGCTTAGTTAACCTCTGGCAATGCCACCATGACCCGACCTCGTATGGCCCCGATGCAGCAAGCTTTAATCCGGAGAGGTTTCTGGACGGGAATGGTAGGCTCATTCCGGGTCCTGCGGAGACGCGCGACAATGGACACAGTTCGTACGGTTTTGGGAAGCGTGCCTGTGTCGGGAAGCACGCGGCCAATGACTCGTTGTTCATCTGTATTGCCATGGTGCTCTGGGCTCTTCAGCTGGAATGCGCTCGTGACGAAAACGGGAAGGAGATACCTGTCGATCTAGAAGCATATGTCGATACAGGAATGATTTTGTTCGTCACAATCTGTTTTTCCGTCTTTCCCTTGCCTTTGAGCTGGGCGTCGAGTTTTAACTATTTTTTTTAGCCATCCGCTCCCGTATAAGTGTAAAACTACCCCTCGGTTCCCTGAGGTACCAAAATTACTCACGGAGGAGATCGAGTTGCTGAAGGCATGAGGGCCTTGCGCATGGCAAACGGGCACACAGTTCCGAAGTCCTCAGCAGTGATTTTATTCGCTTCTTGTTTTATTAATCGCACCCATGCAATTGTGGCTGGAGGTGCACAGTATGTAGTTCTTTATCGTGCAAAGCTCACGAGGCAGAGATATCACAAGAAATTTCTCAATCCTGTCATTAACTTGGCATGGGGCACAATCGCTGCTCCCACTGAAGCAGATACAGTAGCACGCCGAGGACTGTAAAAGCCGCCTGAGTTGATTGCATGTATGTACGCAGGCCCGCGCACTCCGTTCAGGAGGACAAGTCGAATCGGGATGAGCATACCATTTATGTATCGGTTTCATACGCTGTCCTGCATTGCGACTCGGATACGGGATCTCAGTTGGCCCCAAATCAAAGCCACCAGAAAATGGAGCATCCAGAACAGCTCAGGTGCGAAGCCCGGTCCCAGTCCCGGACCCCCGGGCTCTAATGGCGATAATCCAGAAGAAAGGCACGTGAAAAGAAGCGTAAAAGTGTCCGATGCGAGAGTTTTTCTTCGCTCGTTAATTCCTTCTAACAGCGTACTGGTTTCTCGCAACCCGACACGACATACTCACGGGTGCCCCCTGACTTTAGAAACACCAAAGCCATTTGTCAAAGTTTTGTGGTGTGGAGCATAAAAAAACATGATGGAAATAAGATAGTCCCCTAAAATGGTTCAGGTTGGTGAGGCACATCAAGCGTCATGCGGAACGCTTGGCGGAACGTGCCCGATCCTGAGAGAACCCCGACATGGCCTGACAGTTAGTAACCAATCAAGACCCAGAGTGATATCTCACCCACTGGCACGAGACTGGCACGGGTGGTGTAATCCGCCCACTGGCAAGAATCCGCCAGCCGGCCGCACCCGGGTCCAGCTTCACTGGCAAGTTGCCCCAGTCTTGAGACTCTTGACTTCAGTGCAAGAATTTTTTGATTCAGCCCGCTCCAAATTTGACTCCCAATGGAGTTTCGCCATTACCCTGTGCCAAATATGTATCATCTCAACTTTGACGATCATAATTGCGAGCGCAGCGAGCATTCTCTAAGAGTGAAACTGGCGAACAAACAAAGCCAAATTTGTTGTTGCCACTGAGAACTGGGGATTTTGGACAGCTGATGATATGTCTTCTGCCTTCGCCATTTCTCCCACGTATCGCCTGAGGCTATAAAAAACCCCGAGGTCGATCTCCAGAACGCTGGCGTTACCCGCATCGAGGATTACAGTAACGTCGTGGAATCCATTTGGAAAAGCACTGCTGTACTCAACTGAGTCACTGTCTGGTTCAGCGTTCAACCCCATTTGTGCCATTTCGTCGCGCGTGAGCAACTGACACTTTATTTTCACTGTGAGGGCGTGATGGAGAACCACGTGGTGGTGAGTATAAAAACTAGTAAAGAGAACATCCCCGAGTCACAGTTAGGCTCCGTGGAATGACCTAAAGCAGAGCCATAGCAATAACGCAGCCGTCATCCAAGTCCGCGGAGATCGATTCGAAGGCTCAAAGGCAAGTTTCGCAGCGGCCCGAGTGCCGATAGTACATGCATGCATGCATTTCAAACCGCGGTCGTATCCCAGATTTCTAGAAACCATACTAGGACCCCACAACGGCAACATGGTGACGACTGACTCAAGGATCATGCACACCTCGCCGTACGCAACAACCGATTTACGTCCACTCCTCAGCTTGCTAATTAAGGCTAATTTACAAAAATTTACAAAATTCTTCTTAGAGCCTCTGAAACTGGGTCCGTTATGATTTCATGATCGATGCTAGTGGAACTGCCTATCAGCACTAGTGCCGAAATATATTCGTTGGACCGGAGTTGAATACTAGTCCGTCATGATAGCAGGCGCATTCTGTAATATCCAGGGAGCACATATGCAGCACTAAGCCATACCTGAAACATTTTTTATGTAAGACAAGAAGTCAGAGTGGCGTGTGCACATGTGACTTACATTATACCAATAAAAAGAAACTTTATCCGCACGCGAATCTCTCCGAGCGACGAAGCCAATTCCGACGACCAAGGCAAGAACGCCTAAGACGGCCGCCGCGACGCTATCCAAACGCCATGTCCTTGAAATTCCCCAAGACCACGCAATCAAAGAGAAGGCAGTGAAGACGCGAGATAGTGTAGGGTATGCAATGGGGAGTGTGACACGTCCAGCAATTGCGTCTCCCAACACATCCTTGTAGTCCTGCGTGTGAATCGTCGTCAAAATAATTCCAGCGCTCAGCGCAACAGCAATCCACACTGTGCTGTCGGCATCGCTCTCACTTTGGCCTGTTTGGCGTACACAATTAGACCATCAAGAGGACCCCGGTAGATACAGGGACGGACGTACAGGCAACAAGAGTTGCGCCGGCCTCTGCAAGAGCATATCCAATCGCGTTCAGCGCGTTGCGGACCAACCAGTGACTCCGCGCTCCGCCGTATTCATTGTAAGCGAGCATGAACAGCGATACACCAAAACTAGTAAGTAGTGTCCTTTGACCGTAAGCTGCGGATAGCAGAAGACACAAAGGTATCATCATCCAGCGTAGAGTGCGTGCTTGTCGGATAGTGATACGACCGGCCGGAAGAGGGCGGTCGGGATGGTTCACAAGGTCTTCTGCGAGCGCGTATGGGAGCGTTTGATTCGCGAGTCCAAGCTGTAGAGTATGGACCCACAACCAAAGTACGGTGTGGAGGAGACGGAGGTACGTGTATGCTGGTGCGGTGGCCGCGGCGAATAGTGTCTGGGATGGTAAACAGGGTCGTGTTCGCCATAAAAAACAGGAGACGAGGGAAGAATATAGGCATCACGCACGACTGGGGGTATAAGGGTCTTCATGTCTGATTTCGTAAAGAGGAATAGGGTGTAGAGGTGAAACAATAGGGAACGAGAGCCTGAAGTCGCCATCGTCGCAGCCGAAAAGTGGGCGAGGACCGTAGAGCCACGGGGCTGGAGGAATAGGAACTGAGCAGCTTTAAAGGCCAGTGCATGTCTAAAAGAAATTCGACTATTTTAGTACCGACTCGGTAATAGTCGAATTTTTTTAGAGTCTGCCTGGGCCGCAACGTGAGATTGAATGATTATGCGGGAGCGAGCCGCGGGGAAACCGTGCCAGTGGTGAGGCTGGACGTAATACCATATCGAACATCGATTACGGTTACGCCGATTTAACGAGCAGGGGAAGGGGCAGGGCAGGCGATCTCTTCGTCGGTAATCTGGCACCCGAATTTGGCCCACCCCGATCCAATGACCCGCGGCTCTCATCTTCGGGGGGACCGTTTCTGGCCAGCTTCGCATTTCTTTCTTCATGCGAGTATGCGCACACCAGGTGACAGAATGTTCGATATTATACGAGTATGGCGGTTAGTTCTGCCCGTGAACTTAGCTTAGCCCTGGGCTGGCTCAACACGGTATTGACAATGGGCGCAACCGGCGCTGCATTGTACCCATTCCTGCCAAGGTACAAAACGATCAGGTATCATTATCTCTTCGGCCATTCGGAATTTTCGAGCAAGTCGACAACCGCGCGAGTGGTTGATCCGTGAGCTATTATGAAAATGAAGGCCGATGCCACCTGTGGTGACACCACATGGATCAAAAGTCCGGTCTAAAGAAAGCTGGAACGTGCGCAATTATGTTTGAGCGTACAATGATAAAGTATGAGATTATGATCCCGATGGACACCATGGTTTGGAACGTCCTCGTGATGCGTCGGCGGACTTGCGTTGGTGAGCATTCGCACACGTAGGCTAGGGCGACTGTGCTTATCGTACCAATCGCAAACCGGATACAATGAGACCACCATAGATGTACCCGAGCCTACGGTAGCCTTCTCCATTTGGTATCGTTTGCAACTCCTGTGCCAGCGCATGTCAGCCTGGGCAAAAGTGGAGGCACCAAAGTTTGAAACCGAACGTGAGTTGCGTACGGCGCCAACAGCAAAATTACCGTATATGCAAAGAGCGTCTTGCGTCGCCCAATCCGAGCTAAGAACGGATCAGATCTGTTCAAATTTCGTTGTCGAAGAGTCATCGTCTGTAAGAGACTCGCGGGCAACTGCAGACAATGCGACGCGTCTAAAAGAACGCTTGCATTGCAACAACAGAAGCCGCACACCCGAAGAGGGAATGCGACGAGGCCACCTGAGGCACTGCGAGAGCGCCAAAATTTGCGCCAAAGAAAGCAGCTACAGTACACTCTTACTGTAAACTGGTGAGGAACCAGCGACTGAGGTAAGCACGCGGCCCATATATCATTACATAAGACTAGCCTGACACGTGCGTAATACAGTCCCTTGTACAGATCCTGGTAAGTCACGCGGGAACACGGAAGAAATTTTCAAGAAGATGCACAATACTCGGAGTATATTGATATATTGATCAATTTCGGGCGAGGCGCATGCATGTGAGCGGGAAGGATTGCAAAGGGACCTGTGGATTACTATATATCGTTTTGGCTATGGGCAGCTGCAAGAGAGGACGCTAGAGCTGTAAGGACGGCCAGGGGACTGAATGGCTGCGGCGGGCGGAAGCCGAGCGTTAATCCGGACCGTCAGGTTAAATCGGAAGAGGTTACAATCTCCCGTGGATTATGACAGTGGAGAATAGCCAGTGAATAGCCACTGCCAGTGGTAGGCGTCTGCTAGGACGTCACTCAGACCAGACGTCTTCAAGTTTCGCAGGTGGTGAAGGATGACTTGGGCTAGGACTTGGGCGGCGGAGCCTCGGAGGAAGCGTTTTCTATAATAACATGCCAGTGGTCTGATTGGCACTGAACTATAATAGTTCGAGTCGTGTCGATCCGCATTAAAGGCCATGCGGCCCATGCGACGGGTTCTAGAAATCCGTCCAAGACCGAAAGCAAGACCGAACGTCAGCTTACCGGCGCAAGCATGGAAATTTTACGGATAGGGGGAAAGAATCCTCAGATTTGCACCAACAGTAACGGAGATTGTCGAAACAGTATGGTACATCTGCGTTACGAGCCACTGGCAGTGTTGGACACCGTCGTCCTGGAGGATCCTGGTCAACGGCAATGCGGCCATCGATAACATCACATCGATAAAGCAGTCACGTGGTACGATAAACTGCGGCCACCACGTGATGAGGACAAGCCGCGCGCGACAGTCGCCGACAGATCGTAGGTCAAGTCGTAGGTCTGACCTGGCTTTCGGTGCGACTCGATCGATTTCATCATACTGTATGTGCTGATACACTCAGATCTTATGATCCCGATTATCGATTGGACCCACTTGACATCGCCTCGTACTGTATCCCGTTTTAGGCTTTTCTTCCGCTAGTCCCGTTTTCTCAAAATTTTCCGTTCCTCCCAGCCTAGCCTCTGTCCCGTCGACCATACAAATGAGGCAATGTCCGTCGTAATCGATCGATTTCATCATATCCCGACACACTCAGATCTCAAGATCCCGAACACCCATCTCTCGTCCTCCCGGCCCGGCGTCTTCCCCTTGGACTAAGGCGATGAACGACCCTTTTATCATCTCTTAACGATTTGGGGGACCTCTGCACACCCGCTTTTGTCCCCTCTGTTTTCTAGGCCAAAAGCCCACCTAAACAAGTTAGTACGCTGGCATCTGTCACCCCACATTTCGATGTATAAGTGGATACACGCGTTTCAATTATGTTTTCTAATGTGTCCAGTCACCCCGCCCATCCACCAAATACTGCGGGCGCTTACACATACACCGCGTATCCTGTATCCTAGTCGGCATTCCCCTATAATACGCGTGAGCTGCACATAATCATCAAAATTTTACCAATGTAGCTGCATCATGTTGTCTGCAGACTCTTTTTCTTTTTGCTGGGGTAGTAAGGCCGCACGCCGCGAACTGGTTGACACGGGTGCTCGTTAAAATGAAAATGGCAACACCTGGACTGGCCTGACCGACGAGTGACGGCGTCCGAGTGCGATTCCCAGGCCTAGATCATGGGGTATTAAAGTTGCACACTCGCCGACTGGAAGCCGAAAGCCAGGTCAAACACAAACAGACTAGTAAACGACTGTCGGGCCACTGTAGTGAAATAACCGCAACTTTCCTCGTCTTATCACGTGGTGGTCCCGTTCTCGTACCTCGTGCCATGTTATCGATGGATGTTATCGATGCCATCGCCCATCGATCCTCGGCGCCTCTAGTCCCAGCTTATATGATTTTATATCAGCTACTATGAAATTCCCAGTCAGCAGCCTGCGACAACACTACTAGACGAAAATTGTCCTCTCCCTCCCATCATGTTTGCGTGGGAAAAGATTGGGGTTACCCTGTCCATTGTTAATAACCAGTGACTGTGGGGCGGGTACTATATTTATCAAAATGTATGTAAGTACAGAAATCTGCGTACTAGTGCGCCCCGATTGGTTATTTTAGTGCCAGTGAAGAGGCTTCTTCCACTTGTAGGCGTGGTAACTTCCACAAGCATCCCGTTGGCCCACGCTTAGGCCTTAAGCAGGTATTTTCAATATTATTGAGTGTCTTCGCGTTCGGAGGACAGCCTGGACAGGGGTCGATTTACTGCAAGTTTTCCAGTGTCGTTGATTCGACGTCCGAGTCAAACTCGGTACATGGTGACCCTGCGTGCATCATGTCCTCATTCCAAACCTTCACTTATAAATAAAACTATTCAGGCGTTATCTATCGGTATTGAGGATTTTCCAGACGAGATCGCTGCAAAAGAGGGGGAATGTGGCTGTGATGAGTGTTGTCAGTGGAGGCGCAGAACACAGTTACGCGCTGAACCGGCTATTGCCGCCGCTACTGCCGCAAAACGCGATATTTCAATTCAGTGGGGGCTATACAGGACCGTGACGGAGCAGCATGGAATACTACTGCAAATGCTCATAAGGTACGGGACAGAATTCATGGGCTTGGTTTCTGGCTCCAGCAGATCCTCAATCTACCTGTCCCTGCTCTTCACCTTATATGCTACGTGTTGCGCATCCCGTACATGGTGCCCACGCACCCACGCCTATATATTGCAGGCCGTTTTTCACCCTCGATCCTGCACCACGTCTCACTCGAAACATCGCACTCCGCACCCCACACTTCCGTATGAGCGACGAACAGCAGCAAAACATGGATGAATATTCATATCATCCGGTAACAAACACCGCACCATCCGCGCCTCACAATCAAGCGGCCATGCCACGGGATTGTGCAGTAAGCAGCACATATGATATCAAGTCTCTCCTTGGCGTCGAGTACTCACAGCTGGGGTTCTTTCAAGATCCACCCTGCACCGGAAATGTCCCAAGACGATATCTTCGCGCCACCACCGGCGGCGGCCCATCCAGCTTACTGTGAACAGCATCGTGCGGGCTATGCACAATACTATGTTCCAATTCCACCTGTGAGCACATAACCTGAGAGAAATCTACGCAGTCTCGAACTTGAAGTTAAAACGTTCTTTTAGAATGACGGCGCTACACACGTTCATCATCAAACTCCACGTGCCCCGCAATCCACCATCCGGCTGAATAACATTGCGCCTGCCCAGCCGTGTGGCAGTGGTACTGCAACGGCCGATAGACCACCCTTTTTCGTCTGTATCTTTTTGTCGTCCGTACTCCCACGATCTAAGCGCCCAACACAGCATGTCCCATTTGGTGAGAACACACCTGTCCCCTCAGAAAGGCCCACAAAGCGTACTAGGCAAGAGTTCAATGATGCGGGTCGCAATCCTGCTGTCCCAGTGACATCAAGGACTAACATCTATAGGGGTCACGCCATGTGGTTTCTTAATAACCCACGGTCAAACATCATCAAATTCCACGTAGAGTCAAGCATGGGCCGATCCAGGGTGATAATCGAGCTTGAAATAGACGACGAGGCTTGAGGATTACGTTGTACAAAGTTTCCCGGAGATGAATTTCTTGTGCTTCAGTTTATATGGGACCCTTGATGGGACTGGAGTCGTATGTATCTTCTTGACGATCCGTCAGATGTGAATTTCTGTATTTCGGTGAGACAACTTGACGCTCACCTTGAGCCATCCAGCTGTCAATACTGTTTTTACCCATGTAAATATTCCCCTTATGAATAGCATTGTTCTCCTTTTAGCAGATACCTGCCAGTGGTGCCAAACAGGCGAAGAACATGAGACGAAAAAGTGCCGAGCCAGGGCTCCGCTGCCCAATGATGGTGACATCAAGACGGAATATTAGGGAGCCGCGCCAAGTCAATTTGAGTGGGTGTGCACACAAGGCACATCCGCAAGGCCTTAGAGTGGAACGTCGAAGTCGCATCAAGAGTCGCATTGAGGTCATCAGCGTGGGATTCTAATTGCTTACATAATGAGAACTTTAATGTGTTAAGAGGGACGACAGAGGGATGACACCAGATACGTTCACGGGGTTGTGTTCAAGCCAGTGGCCCTCACTTCCTGGGGCCGCATTGCACTCAGTGAACTCAGCCAACACCTGATGGATAAGATAACATATCGGTGCAAGGCTCAATGTGAGACGCCATCGATGACTGCGACCCCCACATACAGCCGCAAGCACTAACCCAGTCCCTGCACTTAGCTCTACGTATGCGTATATTGTGGAGCGCGGTGGGAACTCAGGATAAAGGAAGGTGGGGCAGGGTGGGGTTGGGGGGATTCTGAGGTGTGGCAGCAGCTGCTGACGATGCACTGCAAACATACTCGGATGCTACAGCGCGTCTGTCTCGCACCCACGCAACCCCGCCCTTCGTCAAAATGACGCGTTCAGTGACATGCTCTAGATGGACCCATAGCGTGCACACGGAGAAGCAGCCATGGGGACACCAAGCACCCACCAGGTGGCGCTCCCGTATCATTGATACCTTCTACACCACCCTTCATTCGACTCAGGCAGGATACCACTAGTGCATACCGGTCCAAATACCAACCCGCACCGCAGGGTAGCTCAACCGCATTAAGCATTTGGCACGAACACCTTCCAGACCATGAGTTGGCGCCACAGCAACCCATCAAAATAGTGCGATGTGCCAAGAGTGACACTTACCGCCGGATCGCGGTCTGCGTCTGGTTTTTGGCGGTGCCTCTGGTTCGGGAGTAGTCACTCGATCTGACATTGGAGATGACCTGGGGTCAGACACTACTAGTAGGGGATTGCCAGCATAGGGGGGAGAGGGTAGGACAGTGTTGGGGTGAGAAAAATGCGGACTTCCACTGGATGCTCGAGAGTCTCCTGGTGCCCAGTCGTGAAGAACACTAGTCGCGCCGAAAGGGCAAGGGGTACCACCGCATCAAGCGTCACAGCCACCACCCGCCGTTCATGCTCGACCTCTGTCATCCGCACGCCTTACAGTAAACATGGAATTGCGCCCGCGGGGTTGGCCACGTAGCCCGCGTGGAGAGCCCGCACCTTGTCGACAAGTTCGAGGTGCGCGAACAGTGGAATGGTCACGAGCGCGAGCGAAATCTGGACGCTCAATTGTGCAGCGAGCCACAGCCAGACAGTTGCAAGGAAAGGGCGCCCAGAGCGCAGTGCCGCAGAGGGCGAATGATATCAGCCATTGGTTGAGGGAAGCCTACTGAAAGTTTAGGGCACCGCTGAAAATGTTGAAAACATGAGCGTGGGACAGTAATAGAAAGTCCGACATCGGACCGGAAAACCCGGAAACTACACCGCAACCCAAGGGCACACATGCGACATCGGTGACACACCGATCTTGCCTATAAACTTTACTTCAACCATCACAACCGAAACGGAAAGAGAAACTCTAACGGCGCGAAGCGAAGCTGGGTACTTGAGGTGATTGCAGTGCCAGGATGTCGATGCGTGTGGTATTCGGAAGAATGGTTACAAGAAGAGACTCGGACGTTAGAGTTGTAAGGACGCTGAATGAGACGGGGTTGGATTTGCTCTCAGAGGGGACTGGCGCGCGTGCATCTTACCCAGTTTTGCTCGAGTGGGGGGGATCATTATTCGCTGTCCGTGGAAGTGTGGAACACGACAAGATCCGCATGCTTCTCGAAATTTTCTTGCCTGCAATCTCCTCATTTCGGATCTCACTGTGACGTCGGTGACGTCTACTGTATGGCTGCCGCCGCCGCCGTTATCGTTGTCGCCAACTACGAGGTTCGATTATCCCCTTATCCAGCTCGGATCCTCCCGTCCAGAAGCGGAATTCGCTTCGGAGTCCCTCCAATAATACTGTACAGTAAGCACTGAAGACAGACAAAGATCATCGATTCTCGATTCATCATCCGTGACTCATCCTGTCTCCCACCGCCCACTCCTCCTGGCACTCCGTGGGGCGCTCTAGTGCTCTTATGTCTGACCTCTTTTTGGCCATCAAAACCACCAGTGCAAGAGTAATGCGTAAGCGACTCGCAATCAAAGAAACGCATGGCGGCCGCCCCCTCCGCTGTCGTGACGTTTGTCCAATTTGTCCTTTACCTTTATCTTCTGTTTTTTCTCCGCGCGGGCGCTCCCTGTCGTCGTTCAACGAATACAATGACAACGTACTATCTCTTGTCGTCAAAGGTCACCTCAGGCTCTGGCGCCAACTACGCGCCGATCAGAGCGCTTGAACCGTAACCCCGCCAATTCCCGTCGAGTCGATAAGATGATGGTACGGTGGAATAGGTACAGTGTAATTGGACCATGGGGCTCCACTCTGAGATTTTCTGGTATCAGCCACCTCAAATTGACTTATCTGCGCGGTCTCTAAACCGGCGTCCGTCTCGACCCGAGTAATGCCCATGATCAAGCCTTCAAGCTTCAAGCTTCAGTTGGCCAATGATAATACTGCAAAACCTAAAACTCAAACCCGGACCTGAGGCCTGATTTAACGCCTGAAGGCCCAGTAAAGGGTATGTGGCAGAATAGGATGGTCGCATATTCCTGGGTTCGGGCTCCAACAGATTCCTCAATCTGCCCATGCTCGTCACTTAGGACAGTTGTGCATCCTGTACATGGTAACATGGTGCCCACGCGGCCACGCCTATATATTGCAAGCCACCTTTCATTCTCGATCGTGCACCACCTCACTCGAAAGTCGAACCATCACATTCTACTTTTTACATACTTCCAAAGTATGAGCGACGAACAGCAGCAAACCTGGAAGGAATATTCATTTGATGTGGTAACACTCCCAAACACCGTTCCACCAGTGCCTCACAATCAAGCAACCATGCCACGGGAATGTGCAGTAAGCAGCGCACATGAAGTCTCTCTTCTGTGTCGAGTACTCACAACTTTTGGCTGTTCCAGGCTCCCCCTGCACCGGAAATATCACAGGATGGTATCTTTGTGCCTCCACCAACGGCCCTTCCAGCTTACTATAATCCACACCGCGTGGGCTATGTACCATACTATGGGCCAATTCCACCTGTGAGCATATTGGCCTTAGAGAAACCTGCGCATTCTCGGAGTTAAAACGTCCTTTACAGTGGGATGGCACTACACACGTTCATCATCAAACACCATGTGCTCCGCAGCTCACCGACATTGCACCCGAGTCTTGTGGCACCGCAACCGGCAGCAGGCCTCCCTTTCCCGTTTGTATCTTTTGTCATCCGTATTTTCTGCAATCTAAGCGCTCAGCACAGGATATCTCACACAGCATGGCTGAGAATACCCCTACTCCTTTGGGAAGGCGCTCGAAGCGTACCAGACAAGACTCTAATGATGCCGATTACAATCCTGCTGTCCCAGGAACATCAACGGCTAACATCTATAGGGATCTTGCCGTGCTGTTCATTAACGACCCACGGTCAAAGATTACCACAATGCATATGGAGTCGAGCGCGGGCTATTCTAGAGTGAAGATTGAGCTTGAAGTACCTAATGGTGCTTGAGGATTACGTTGTGCAGGTTTCTCGGACAGCAAGTTCGTTGTTTTTCAGTTGATATGAGACTGGGGGCGTATTCTTCAAGTAGGCTATGATGATCTGCCGGAGATGTGAATGTATTACTGTCGGACAACTTGACTCTCACTGAGAACCCAACTATCAATACTGCTTTTACACGTGCTAGAAGTGGCATTCCCTCATGAATAGCATTGTTCCTCTTTTAGCGGTTACCTGGTGCCGAACAAGCGAAGAGGATGAGATGAAAGCTGCCGAGCTAGAGCTTCGCTGCCTAATGCTGTTGTTGGAGGTGCCAAGGCCAGGAAACTGGAACCTCCGAGATAAGAAACGCACATGCGCTTTTACTATAAGTTCCGAAAGTTCCGAAGATTTATCTTCATATTCTCATTGGCCGACACAATTACTACCATGATCGCGTATATAAGTACTATACATTATTTCCTTCTCGCCCCAGTCTTGATTCCCAAAGACTGAGCACGTGTTTGCATGCGCTACAGCTGACTTCCAGACTGAAGCTTAGGGTGTTGTGCAGAGTCAATTCGAATGGGCGTGCACGAGGCACACCCGTGAGGCCTTAGAGTGCAGCATCGAGGTCGCATTGAAGGTCCTAGACGTCCAAGTTCGGGTCAAAAGTCGTTGGGCGTTCCGACATGGGATTCCGAGTGCTTAATGAGCACCCATCCAGCACGACGTCCACGTAGAGTACAGTAGCTCAACCGCACCAAGTATGTACTGCAGCGCAAACACCTTCCAGATCATGAGATGTCGCCCAGCATCGCTGCGACGAGCGCGCTACCAAGCAACAACGCACCAAAGTTCCGCGGTGAGCGTCACGAAGTTTTGGCGGTTCCTCTCGTGCGGGCGTTACAGAGGAGTGACCCGGAGAGCAACGGACCGTGGTGGCCACCCCCTGCTCATGCGCAACCTCTGTCATCAGCACGCTTTGCCGGCGGGTCGGCCGCGAAGATCGCGCGAAGAACCCGCGCATCGGTCACAGCGTCGAAAAGTTCGGTGGGCAACTCAGGGGGGAGCAGCACGTCGGTCACGTGCATGAAGAAATATGGACGCTTAATTGTGTAGCGAGCCAGACCTGTACATGGAAGAGCGCCCAGAGGGCGGCAAAGGGCGTTTGCGGAGCCAAGCATGCGCACTTCCGTCTTGTGCGAGACGCCCGCGGCCGTAAATGTGCAACGCGACAGGGGCGAGCGCCCAGACCGAAGTGCCACAGAGGACGGCCAGCACCCTCGTCCACGCGGGTATAGTACGCGCTCGTCGCTGGTCCACGAAGGCGGGATATTCGTATGCGCCAGACGCCTCAAGCCATTCTAGTGCCAATAGCAGAACCCGCGATTTGTGCGGGAGGGACGTAAGGAAGGACAAGGGAAGCGATACCGTTATTGGACTTATAGATAGCCAACAACCGCCAAAGGCTATACGACACCAGGGCTGCCGCAGGGATGAGTAGTGGTTAAAGTCGTGTTAACATAATGACCCTAGTAAAACCCAGTCAGCGAAAGGTCTGCCAAGATCACGAGAGCCACTATAATTGAAGAGAGGACATGTGATCAAAGGAGTGAAACAAGGATGGGAAAAGATATGCGGACTGGCACTTGGAACAACTGTGCATGTTCATCGACGTTTCACCAGCTGTCTTGCGGAACAACTAGGCCTGTGTTTACTCACCGAATTCCATGCATCTGATATGACGGACAAAACTAAACTAGCACATCAAGGGCGAGTCGGAAGCTTCTGTACACCGTTCATGTCCACGAAATGGATCTTGAGAGCCTCAGATTACGCATAAGAACGGCATCGCGTCGCGTCGAAGGACATTGACTCCCACGTGTCTTTGCGGGGTCCGCACGGAACTTGTTAGGAGGATGGGATGGACCCGCAACCGCAGCGCATATCAATCCAAACAAGGGCTATAAGGTATTGAAGGAGGGTTGAGAGAACAGCTGTTGGGGTTCAGAGCGGATGATAACAAGACCACCACACTGCTCTTCGCCGTTGAGGACTACGACAGGAGGGCACATTGGCATGATACAATCACCGAAGAGGATGGGTAACCGCGTACGTTTCCAGAGGCGACATTTTGTTCCGTAACATTCAGTAAGGACAAAACAGATAAAGACAACCTATTCACACATTTGCGTGTGCGTTCAGCGTTCCGGTACGCTGTTGGAATCCAGTGAGTTATGAGTTATCGTCGGAGGCCTTGTGCTTGCCAGACGTCCTGGTATCCCGAGGTGATCGGGGTTGATTGTGATGGTTAAAGTAATGTAGTAGTAATGTTCATAGATGAGAGCGGCGGTTGTTGTCATCGATGCGCGCGATGGCCTCTGGGGTTGTTTGCCAGGCATCACTCGGGCATCGTGGACGTTTTCGGGCTCGATGTCGGGCTTTCAATTATTACAGTACTGTCTCACGCTGATGATTAACCGCTCTTACCTTGTCTGACGGTTCGACGACTCCCCGTTTTGCGTTACGCTGTACTCAAAGGGCGCAATCAATTTTATGACAAGTTTTAATGTTGGTATTTTGTACTCTTTAAGCCAGGAGGGACCAAGAGCTTCTTGGACATTATCCCGAGTTAAGTATTAGTACAGGATCATGCGCAAAATTTCGTGAGTATACAGGAGCTCGCTTTGGAAGTTCGGAGGTTCTGCCTCTCTCAGAGGGGTGAAAAATATAAGAATCACTTTAGCGCGTCCACTCAGCGTGGTGCGCAACGTGTTACACGGCCTTATTCGTGGCGGCGCAAGCCTAAAGATGATGGGCGTTTAATTACCGCTACTACCGCTGCGGATTGAGGGATCTGCTGGAGCCAGAGCCCAGGAATGTATGTGTAGTCGTGTATGAACCGTCATATATCACATTCTGTAAATTCCTGTCCCATACTGTCCTGTACTCGGCAACGGTATCCGTACTACCCCCGACTCGGAACGCCCATACTATCGTACTTTGCCCCAGTAATGACAACACTCACCGTAAGCATCGAGGCCCCCGAACGAACCAATCCAGCTCAGGGTTCACTACCCTCGGAGTCCCTCCTGCGACTGTTACTCATATATTCTCCCCCAAAGCCCCCCGTCCCCAATGTCTCCCCATACTTCCGCACGGACCGCACAACAATGACCGATACGCATGAACAGAACACCCCTACCACCTATTAGTTCATTCGATATTTCTCTCCTGAGCAAGCATCATAGTCCGATTCAAGCAGACCCTACCCGTCGGCGCTCACATCTCCGAGCTCATATTTGGATAGAAGCTCAGGTGGGAGCAACCACCCATAATGAATTCGATGATATACAGTACCGTGCCGATGCCGGACACTTATCCTCTGATTCTCCACGTCGCTACACATGAACACCAGCATGTCGAAAAAGAGGGAAAATGGCGAAAAAGAGTGATGGACATTGGACAAGGAGCGATCTATTCATATAGACGTTGCTTTTGGAGAACGTGAAGGCAAATTTGGATCAGCGACATGGCCAAGTAAGGCACTTAGGAGATATGGAACACGAATGGGGAAGGCACGGCACTGTAAGAGTGGTTCTAGTACTACCCATGCGCTGCGGATGCGGATGCGTTTACAGCTGCAGTACGGGGATGTGAGGCAGGCGCGGTGGTAGAGGGAGAGGACCCGACGGTCCAGGCATCGTCGTCGCTCTTGGGGAGTATGCATTCGTTAGAGGCGAGGAGGGAGCTGATGTCGAGGACCAATGACTGTGGAGGATCGGTGATGACCGCGGGTATACGGATGATCTCTTCATGGTAGCGTGGAACAACGAGGTTTCTCCCTGTCTATGAAGCAAAACAGAGAAAGTTGATGGTTCCAAAAAACCTCCTTCCCTCCCGTGCTTGGAGTGGCTATTGGCTAAGTGAGGGGAACAAAGAACTTGGGAAAGCATTGGGATGTATTGTCGCAATGGACAGTGTAGCTTCGCAGACGGATGCGGAAGAGTGGGGACGAGGACAAGGACAAGGACAAGGACAATGTTCGTCGTCGATTAATAATTCATGGGTGACCAGGCGCGTGCATGACTGGGGAAAGGATTGTAAAGGGTATGGACGGCTGCAAGAGACCTGTAGGGACGGAGAGGGGGTTGGATGGGCTGCGGGATAAGACCGGGGGTAGAACCAGAGTGTCAAACTTAGGATTAGTTACCTGTGGTAGAAGGGTATTGGACGGAGGGCATGGGGGAGGGAGGGAAATTTAGGCGTGCCATACCGTACGGTCCGTACCGCCGCGTGCCCTATTTAGGCGCGCTAAAGGTTCCATGCGGCGGCCGCGTGCCCTTTTTTCTGATTGATCGTGATTGTGCTTCACTCATTCCCCCTAAGTCCCGTCTCAACCTGTCCAATGCCCTTCATTGGCTCCACAAGTAGCTTATCGTAAGTTTACTGTAACATCCATATCTCGATTTTATAACTGTATGCTCACCCGGTTTCATCCCGCAGCACAGCCCCCGGGCCCCTCGCCGTCCTTACAGCTCTCTTGCAGCCGTCCATAGCCAAAGCGACATACTGTACTGTCACATACAGTAGTCCACATGCCCCTTTACAATACTTTCCCCAGTCACATGCACGCGCCTAGTCACCCATGAATTGATCGATATGACGGGACACCGTCCTTGTTCTCGGCCCCACTGCTTCACGTCCGCCTGCGAAGCTACCCATTCCCATTGCGATAATACACCCCGGTGCATACATTACTTTCCCCAGCCCTTTGTTTCCCTTACTCCATGCACGGGAAGGAAGGAGGTTTATTTGAACCATCAACTAAAATCTTCCCCTGCTGACGGGCCTCTGCGCCAGAGACAGGGAGAGACTTCGCTGTTATCGAAGCGACCACGTTGGCGAGCATGAGGAGATCGTCCATTTCCCACAATCGTCACCGATCCTCCACAGTCATCCTCACCAAGATCGACCTGGACCTCGAAATCAGCTCTCTCCTCGTCTCTACGAATGCGCACTCCCGATATGCGACGATGCCTGGACCATTGCATCCTCTCTACCACCACCGTGCCCGTTCCACATCTCCGTATCGCACCTGCGCACGCATCCCCATCCGCACAGGTACAGGCACTACTGCCACCACTCTTACAGTGCCTACCTTCCCCAATGGTGTACCTTATCCGAGCGGGGGCGTTCGACTCAAGAAGAAGCTGTTCCTATACCGCTCGGCCAAACACATTGGCTCGTCAATTGACGTGAAGCACCTCTTTTAGTCTGGCCAGGACATTGATCACGTAGGACCGTCACACTGCTATGCCATTCAGGCCTTCCGTTTGGGCCACCTACGCCAGCGTATAGAGTGGGCACCTAGAATAGATGCGCATGCCCTCCCGAGCATTTGTGCTATGAATTTCAGAGGCATGTGAAGCCTAGCGCTGCGCCTACGACATCGCGGCACCGAACGGTTTTGAATTTGAAAAGGCCGGAGGGTCGAAAGACCAGGAGATTTCCAAAGACTTACTCCGAGGTAACCGATGTCTCAATCGTGATTTTACAGTAATATCGACGGGTTGTGAAAGAGCGGCCCCGAATTGGTTGAAATCGTGCCAACAAACGAGCGTGAACAAAAGCGGGTCTGTGCGGTGCCTTACCAAAGCAGAGAAAGAGGGGTGTGTGTAGGTATGGCACAGCATAATCGAATTGGGAAGTGAAGAGAGGCGGGCGGACAAGAGAAGGACTTTGACAACAACATGGTTCATTCCGGGGAACCCCAAACACGGATGTTGTCGTCTTTAAAGAGTAGCTTTGCTAGTAATTCTCGTCATCTAGCGATCGCGATCGCGATTTGTCACTCCTGACATGGCCTGACACCCCATAATTGCAAAGCGATGTCTCCATGCCATAACGGCCTGCCCTAATTGCAACTGTGAAAAGGACTTACAGTAACGCTTGGCGGGTTCAAGTTGACTGTATTCATTCGGAGGTCAACCATGTTGTTCTCTTTATGGAATAGATTCAAGTTTAATTTCTCTTTATAGAGTAGATTCAGGCTTGATTAAGCTTGATTTCTCGTCATCTAGATCGCCGCGTCTCCATAATTGCAGAGCGATGCCTTCCATGCCATAGCAGCATGCCCCAACTGCATCTGTGAAAAGGACTTTGACAAGTTGAACGGCTATCACTCAGGGGCCCCCAGACCCAGATACGGCCATTTATAGACTAACCTTACTGTAATTTCTCGTCATCTAGCGGACGATTCCGGTGACATGACCGTTCGGGATGCAGAGCCGCGAGTGAGCGCTTGAGCAGCGTTAGTGCATCCTCGGGATGTAAATGATGCCCACGCCTATATATTGCAATCCACTTTTCACTCTCGATCCTGCATCCCACCTCTCATACTCTGCTTTACACTTCCAAATGAGCAACGAACAGCAGCAAAGCTCGAGAGAATATTCATTCCAAGTGGTAACGCTCCCAGACACCATTCTACCCATACCGCACAATCAAGCAACCATGCCGCAAGATCGTGAAGTAAGCAGCACATATCAAATCTCTCTTTGGTGTCGAGCACTCATAGCCAGCGGCATGTTCCAGACTCACCCTGAACCAGAAATATTCCAGGATCATATCTTGATGCCTCCGCCGGCCACCCATCCAGCGTACTATGCTCCACACCATATGGGCTATGCACCATACTATGGTCCAGTGACGCCCGTGAGCCTATTCACCTGATAAAAATCTACAGTCTCAGGGTTAGAACGTTCTTTACAGAGTGATGGCGCCGCACACATTTATCATCACGCACCATGTGCCCCGCAACCCACCAACCAGCTCAATAATATTCCGCCTGCACAGCCGTATGGCACAACAATTGCGGCAGCCAATGGACCGCCTATTTTTGTCCGTTTCTTTTGTCATCTGTACTCCCGCGATCTAAGTGCCCATCATAGGATATCCCATTCGGTGGCATGGCTGAGAACACACCTGTCCCTTCGGGAAGGCTCCCGAAGCGTACCAGACAAGACTTCAATGATGCCAGTTACAATACTGTCGTCCCAAGGACATCGATGGCTAACATCTACAGGGATCTTGCTGTGCGGTTTATTAATGACCCACAGTCAAACATCATCATAATCCGCATGGAGTCGAGCGCGGGCCATTCCAGGGTGATGATTGAGCTTGAAATAGTTGACGCCGCTTGAGGATTACTGTACGTTGTACGAGTAGCATCCCGAAGACGGAATTTCTTGTGCCTCAGTTGATATGGGATTGGATGCGTATGTTTCTTCTTGTTGGCTATGACGATCCACTGTAAATATTCTGTTATGAATAACCTTCCCCCTCATTCAGCAGTTACCCGGTACTGAACAGGCAAAGAAGGGGACACGAAAGTGCCGAGCTTCCGGCGACGACAGGAAGCAAGTTCTGCAACGGACAAAACAAGGCGTGGGTAGTCGCTGGAGCGACAGCGCAAAAAGCGGTGATCTCGGGATCTCAAGGTGAAACGATTTTGGGGTTCTCTCCAGTACACGTGGTAACGAGCTGCGCGTAATTCTATGCCAGACTAAGGGGCTTTGGTGGGTACGACCCTGTCACAACTCACTAGGAGAACTCGTTGAGGGGGGATGGAGCCGCGCGTAGTTGCTTCTGCACTAAACTAAGGGGCACGACCCTGTCAGGATGGCAGGGAGCTGGTCAAAGGTTGTTCGGGATTGTCAAAGCAAAGGGCGAGAACGTGGCCGGCCTCACGCCCGACCCTGACCCTATTTTCTGGTCCCCCGCTGGGTGAGTGAGACGGTAATTGAAAGTCCGACCATCGAGTCCACCGTGAACGGTCCACGATGTCGTTTCCCGGCAAACAATGTTCGATGCCTTCCCACTGCACTAGACACACGCAACATCGGTGACAACAATGGCCTCTCCTTTAACCATCACCTCGACCAACCTATGATATCGTAGTGCGAGACAATAACTTACTCAATTCCAACAGCTCACCAAAGTCTCCGCATATGCAAGGATGTGAATTTTCTGTTTTGTCCTTATTGGGTGTCATGGGACAAAATACTGCCTCCGCGAGTGGAAACGTATGCTACCCATTCTCTTTCGTAATCGCATTATGCTAATACGCCTTCCCGGGCGTAGCTAGTCCTCAACGGCGAAGAGCAGCGTCGTGGCCATGTTATTATCCGTCGCTCTAAATTCTATCAGCTGTCCTCTCAACCTTCCTCTGATAGTAGTGCAGGTCCATCCTGTCCGCCCAATAAGAAGGGCTGACCTGCAAAGGCACCTAGTAGTGAGGTTAAATACAAGTCCCATGACAAGTATAGTACCATTAAAGAGGACGTGTAGCATGTAGTGATCGGGACTGATGCTCTTTGACGCGCCACACTTGGTTCACGATGCGATACCATTCTTATGCGTAATCTGATTCCCTCAAGTCTGCGCACAATGAGAGTTTGCCCTGTCCATTGCAATAAATACACCCCTGCATGTGCATTAATCCCAATTCTTCGTTTCTCTCACCTAGCCATTCCATGCACGGGGCAGAGGTCTTGGAAGGAGGTTTTGAACCACCAATTCCCTGTCTGCTTTCGTATACAGGGAGAGATAACAATGCATCTATTTTTGTCAAACGATAGTTATACATTTACCCTCCCAATCAAAGTGTTTGTGCAGCTTCGATCGGCTGCCATGAAAGTAAAGGGGAGGTGGAGAAAGCAAAAAATACGACGGGAAGGGAGAGAAACGCGGCAGTGAGTGATATAAACACGGCAGAGAGGGTGTTCGTCATTGATGAAAGTGGACAAAACAAGGTCGAATACAACAAAGTCGGAGAACGGCATTCGACAAATCACGTTTCTGGTTTTTGAGATCCAGGTGGCTGACGACTTTGCTTATGTGAAAACGCCCGTAGCCACCTGTACTATATTGTCGTCAAGACAAATATCTCTGGTGATAGCGGAGTGATGAATGATGTTAGTAACATGTATAGAGGACAACAAACTCTTGCCTCCTAAGCATGTCCACAGTCAAAACACGAGAAAAACGCAAGGTGATTAGATCGGGCGATACTGTGTAAGGAAGAGCACCCAGAGGGGGCAAAGGGTACGCCAGAGGCGTCTTGTGCGAGGCGCCCGCGGCCGCTCCCTCCGAAGAAATGTGTAACGCGACAGGGACGAGCGCCCAGACCGCAGTGCCACAGAGGACGGCCAACACCTTCGTCCACGCGAGTATAGTACGCGCTCGTCGCGAGGCCACGAAGGGTGGGATATTCGTATACGCCAGATGCCTCAAGCCATTCTAGTAGCCAATTTGCAGAGCCCGCGGTTTGTGCGGGAGGGACGTAAGGAAGGACAGGGGCGATACCGTTATCAGATTTAGACATAACCAGCAACCGCCGGAGACCAGGGTGCCGCAGGGATGAGTTAACATAATGACCCTAGCAGAATCCAGTCAGCGAAGGGTCTGCCAAGATCAAAGAGCGGGAACCAACATGAGGGGCCACTATAATTGAAGAGAGGACATGCGATCAAGGAGTGAAACAAGCATGGAAGATGTTCGAACTGTGGGGGACTTGTAACCGTGCATGTTTATCGACGCTCATCAGCTTGCGGAACAACTAGGCCTGTGTTTACTCATCGATTCTATGCATCTGATGCATCTGATACGAGGGACAAAACCAAACAAACACATTAAGGGCGAGTCATAGGCTTCCACGCACCGCTCATATCCACGAAAGGGAGGATCTCGAGAGCATCAGATTACGCATAAGAACGGCATGGCACCGCGTGAGCGAAGCGCAGCGCATCGAAGGGCATCAGCCTCCATCTCTATATGTCACACGGCCCCTTCAGCGGCACTATCCTCGTCACGGAACTTGTGCTTGCCTCTACTACTAGGTGTCCTCACGGGTTCGGCACGGAACATCTTATCAAGAGAATGGGATGAACCTGCAATCATTGCTACTATCGGGGGAAGGCTGAGACGGCTGCTGTGGTTGAGAGCCACGGATAATAACAGGACTACCACGTCAAGCACTACACTGCTCTCCGCCATTGAGGACTGGCTACGATGAGAGGGCATATTGGCATGATGGAATCACGGAAGAGGATGAGTAACCGCGTACATTTCCGGAAGCGACATTTTGTTCCGTGACATTCAATAAGGATAAACAGACAAGGACAAACTACTCACAGTACTCACACCTTTGCGTGTGCGTTTAGCCTTCGGTGCGCTGTTGGAATACAGTGAGTTATCGCTGGAGGCCTTGCGCTTGCGGGAGGCCTAGGTACCCTGAGGTGGTCGGAGCAGCCAACAATGCGGCGACCGCGGCATCATCGCCATTTGGACGACCCCTGCTTGGGGCTCCACGTTCCTGGTGATTTGGTCGCCTTCACTGTGAGGGCCTTCCGTTGGCGAGACTTTTACTCTGTCAGACGCAGTGTCCTTGACTGGGGTGATCCAACCTTCCGACGTTTTCCTGAACTCTAGAGGGAAATATAGTTAAAGAGAAGACGTTGAGGTGGCCAACTCAACCTGAAACTTGTAGTTTGCGTATGTAAATCCACCAGCGCCGATAGTGACACCTGCGATCGGCACCCTAAACGCCCTGGCCACAATCCTGGGTATTGACGCATAAGATAAACCGCGTGCTTTCACGCGTCGGAAAGGAGCAAGGGAGGAAGCAGAACGGGGATGGAGGTGAGCCGGATGTCGCATCATAACCGTGGTGAACTGTCTGTGTGCGGATCTGAGTCATCTGACACCGTCGGGAAGTCTTCGAGTCTTCGTGAGGCATAGAGGCCATATGTGATTGTCTTCTGAGTCGAGAGCGAACGGAAGCGGGAATAGGACATGAAGGGAAAGAGTTGCCACGGTAATTCAGAGAAATGAAATTCCGGGAAACATACGGCCTCAGATGGCTACTGTAAGACGCGCGCTCATGTGACCATGTCGACGTAAGTTATATCCGTAAAAATCTACTTCCACATGGCGCGCCTCAAGTCATCGAACAGACCTCGGCCGAATACTCCTCGGCCGTATACTTGGAAGCTGTTGAGGATGAGTGGAACAAGAGGGTCGATGTCGAGATAGAGACACTAGCTGATGGCATGGTCGATTTAGTGAACTTCGCCTCGGTAAGTTTCTGAATTGCTGAGCAGGTTGCTCAAGCGACCCTTTTGCACTTTGGCAGGTCAACGTCAACTCGCACTTGATAACTACCCACGGGGTTTGTACGACCTCTCTCTTGTTTCAACTTCCGAATCTTCCGCACATCGGCAAAGCGCGCAATGAACGCATTTTATCTATCTCCATTCCTACCTCTCTACAGTATATAATCTTACGGTCGACGTCTTGCTTTCGTCCACCCGTGTGGCCACCCTTCTTCGACAATTTCGCCCCCTTACCTTGTGCGCCGCTCTTCCCCCATCACTCCTCTTCAGCATTTCTGCGTCCTTTCCTTTGATTGCACTACAGTACCGCTCTTTTTTTTTTGTCAATACACCCGTCGTCCAATACTCGCTGCGGCTCAACCCCTCTCACTCCATACTGACAGCTCTCGGCCACCTTCTACCCATGTCACTCGAAAGTACTTCTCAACAATGGAGAAGGGTAAAAGTGTATATCATGTGTACGAAGACCTCTTACTTTAGCCTGTTCCCCACTTTTCACTCTAATTGAATATTCTGGCTAAGTTCAGAACGCATGTATTTACCGAATCGACGGCCAATGACAATTTGAATATGTTTAAACACGTCGAGCAAGAGGCAAAGCAATGGCGCAGCCAAAGCCACAACAGTAGTACTGTATACTGTATTCACTCATCATCTCCCTCTCCATTATCATTTATCTCTTCATTCCTATCCTCACTCTCACTCTCCCCACCCTCCTCATTTACCTGCCTCATCTCCTCCCTGTCCTTCCCCCTGTTCCCTCCCCCCCTCTGAGGTGCCATGTATGGATATAGTGGGTGCGGTATTGGTGAGTAGAACGTGGGATATGACAAGTAAGGCGGCGCTGGTAAGTGTGGATGTTGTGGATATGGATAAGCTGCGAAGCTGTGCAGTGCTGGACCGCCTGAGGAACAGGCATGATGAGGCCATGTGCCTAAGGGATGACAACAGGAGTGAAGCGTCACGGGGTGGACGCTACACGTGCTAAAAACCGCAGTAGGTTGCGGAAGCCATTGAGGAAGAGCAGGAGGGAGTTCCGGACGGCTATACGTGGCATAATTTGGTCTGAAGGGATACGGTGTGGCTGAAGGATCGGTTTGGATCGCTGGAGATGGACAGTTAGGTCAATAGCGATCAACTCCACGATAAGGAACACTCACGCGTTCGCTTGGCCGAGTATGATGATTGTGTGATTGTGGGGGAGCCGTAGGCATCCATACGCCCAGCAGGACTAGACCAAACAGAACGATACGCGTCCAGAGAGGGCACAGCCCCGGGCGCAAAACCTCGTGGAGAAGGCATGCCATGATGCCAATTAGGAGGGTTGTGTTTGTAAACTGTGCAATTCGTAGCCCTATTATGGGGTAGCGACATAGGCGGATGTGGGTGCGTCGTGCTCTGGGCATAATGGCCATTTGAATAGGATGAAGACTCGTGGGACGATGAGATGGGGCTGAGTGCTTCGTTTATGGAGGTTCGCTTGTGAGCATGAGGGTCGTGGACAGATCCGTTCATCGCTGGTGGGTAGGCCAATGTGTTGATGCGCAGGCATAGTTGACAGAGGACGAGCGATTATAAGGGAAGCGAGAAAGGAAGCCAGACAGGACACGCTACGCTGGGTTTTAAAAGGCGATGTGGTCTCCGCTCCTCAAACATCATTTGATCACACATGGAGTCAAACTTGGCGCGCCGACTCAGTGTGGTCGCCTCGTGAGCTAGTCTTGTCGTGTTTGTTACAGTATTTGTCATTATGAAGATCTGATTCTCCCATTCGCGACATGTCCCTTTACAATTCTTTCCCCACTCACATGCATGCGCCTCGTCGCCCATGAAATCGATTGATACGATGGACATCGTCGTCCTCGCCAGTCGCCATCCCCTCATGTCTGCCTGCGAAGTTACCCCAATAATACGCCCCGGTGCGTGCATTGCTTTCCCCAATTCTGTTCTGCTTCATAGACAGGGAGGGATTTCGCGGTTCCACGTTATCGACGCGACCACATTCGAGCATGAAGAGATCATCTGTGTCCCTGCGATCATCACCGATCTTCCTGTCATCGTCACCAAGACCGACCCGGACCTCAAATATCAGCTCCCTCGTCGCCTCTACTAAATGCACACTCTCCACAAGAGACGATGCCTGGACCGTCACACCCTCCCCTACTACATAGCCTGCCCCTCGTCCCCGTAGTGTCCGTACCGCACCTGCACCCTCTGGTACGGGCGCTCTTATAGTGCCGTGCCTTCCCCAATGTTCCTTATCCGAGCGTTCGTAGCTCCCTGTTCCTACACTACCCGGCCAAATATATTGGCCAGTTAATTGAACATGAAGCACCTCTTCCTTCCCTGAAACGTGCAATGAACAAAGTAAACATGTACCCCCGGTCTCCTTCTGCCCAAGCGCC
The DNA here is from genome assembly GCA_015178965.1 of Russula ochroleuca. Lineage (NCBI taxonomy): Eukaryota > Fungi > Basidiomycota > Agaricomycetes > Russulales > Russulaceae > Russula > Russula ochroleuca. The sequence continues at coordinate 2,420,634 of WHVB01000002.1, forward strand.
TCCCTGACCGCATTGCTGATCCACTTCTGCCTTCGCTTTCTCCAAAAGCGACGTTACATGTACCTCTCCCCTTTTCCCTTTCTCACCTCACCTAACTTTTCAAAAACACTGTTTTATATGATAGATCATCGATAACCCTTTGTCCATCACACTCCTTTTTCATATTTTTCAGCTTTTCTTGTTCTTGTGCAGCGACATGGAGCGTCAGATAAATGTCCCGCACCGGTACGGTACAGTATGGTATGACCTGCTCGAAACGGACTATGATACTTGCTTGAGGAGGAAATTGAAATCTCAAATGAACCAATAGGTGGCAAGGTGATCCGCTCATGTGCATCGGTCATTGTTGCGTGGAAGGTATGGGGGAGTGAGGGGGGGGAAATATGAGTAACGGTCGCAGGAAGGGGGTAAAACTTGGGCGAGCTTGGGCGCTTGTTAGCGCTATTCGCCAACGGTAAGGGCAGATCCGACAGCCTGGACTAGAGCATGTAAGACCCATCATGCTGCTATGCCTTCCTTTTAGAAGACCTATGCCAGCGTGCTGCGTGGGCAACCCAGAATGGATGGGCGTGCCCTCCCGAGGAATTATGCTATGAATTTTAGAAGCATGCGAAGCATAGCACTGTTGCCTACGACATCGTGGTACCAAACGTTTTGAAAAGGCCGAAGGGCGAGATTTCCAAAGACCCGAGGAAACCGATGAAAACTCTCGATCATGCATTTAATCGTCGACGGGTGGCAAAAGAGAGGCCCAAAATTGAAGATGGATGCTGAAATCCGTACCGACACCTTGGTCAACACCAAACGGGCGTGACCAAAAACAGCATGGTTGGCAAGATGGTCAGCGCCGTGCCTGCCCGAAAGAGAGAAAGAGCCCAGTACGCACAGCCCCATATGATCAGGAGATACAAATACAAAACAACATATTCAAAATTGGAAAGTGAAGAGAGACGGGAGTTACAGCCCTGAGTAACGCGTTCGAACGCGTTAACACGAACGCGAACGATTCGGGGGACCCCGGACACGGCCACGTTGTCGCTAAGCAGCTTTATTTTTCGTCGTCGATCGCCCTCTCGGAGCCATGCCGCTACAGCGTGCGGCTACGAAATTATTAGAAATCGACAGAAAAAGGTAAGGATGAATTTGGAGTGGCGGCATCAGAGGCCTCTTCTAGACGGCACGTGGTGACATGTTCAGGGATGGGCGAAATGTATCATTGTATTGTGCATCCCATACATGATGCCCATGCCTATATATTGCAGGCCCCTTTCACTCTTGATCCTGCACTCCACCTCTCATACTCTGTTTTACACACTTCCATATGAGCGACGAACAGCAGCAAAGCTCGAGGGAATATTCGTTTCAAGTCATAACTTTCCCAGACGCCATTCTACCCACACCGCACAATCAAGCAACCATGCCGCGGGATCGTGCGGTAAGCAGCGCACAATCAAGCCTCTCTTCGGTGTCGAGCACTCACAGCCAGTGGCATGTTCCAGATTCACCCTGCACCAGAAATATCCCAGGACGATATCTTCGTGCCTCCACCGGCCGCCCATCCAGTTTACCATGATCCACACCGCGTGGGCTATGCACCATACTATGGGCCAATTACGCCCGTGAGCTCATTCACCTGATAGATATCTACAGTCTCGGGGTTAGAACGTTCTTTACAGAGTGATGGCGCCGCACACATTTATCACCATGCACCATGTAACCCGCAGCCCGCCAGCCAGTTCAACAATATTCCACTTGCACAGCCGTATGGCACAACAATTGCGGCAGCCAATGGACCGCCTATTTTTGTCCGTATCTTTGTCATCTGTACTCCCACGATCTAAGTGCCCATCATAGGATACCCCATTCGGTGGCATGGCTGAGAACACACCTGTCCCTTCTGGAAGGCCCCCGAAGCACACCAGACAAGACTTCAATGATGCTGGTTACAGTCCTGCTGTCCCGGGGACATCGATGGCTAACATCTATAGGGATCTCGCTGTGCGGTTTATTAATAACCCGCAGTCAGACATCATCGTAATCCGCATGGAGTCGAACGCGGGCCGTTCCAGAGTGACGATTGAGCTCGAAATTGTTGACGCTGCTTGAGGATTATTTTGTACGAGTATCCTAGATGGCGAATTTCTTGTGCTTCAGTTGATATTGGATTGGAGCTGTATGTTTCTTGTTGGTTTTGACGATTCGTCAGTATTGTGAATGTATTACAGTCAGACAACTTGACTCACACCTTGAGCCATTCAGTTGTCAATACTGTTTTTACTGGCGCCGTATATATGCCTCATTAATAGCACTGTTCCTCATTCAGCAAGTACCTGACGCGAAAAAGCAAAGAGCGCGAGACAAAAAGTGCCGAGCTAGGGCCTAGGGCTTCGCTGCACGATGGTGCTGACTCCACGAGAGCAGACAGGTTTCGGTGACCTACCAATGTGTCCTTCAAGCTTCCGCCAGCGACAGGCGCAAAGTTCCGCAACGAGGTCGGTGGGCAAAAATGGCATTGGTCACCGGAACGACAGCGCAAAAAGGCAGGGGTCTCAGAATCTCAGAAAGGGACAATTCTGGGGGTCTCTCCAGGACACGCGGTAAAGAGCAGCGCGTAATTAGCTTGCAAGACTAAGGGGCTTTGGTGGGTACCTGTCATCAGCTCCCATGGCGCCGCGCGTAGTTGCAGTGTAGTTGCTTCTGTGCTAAACTAAGGGGCACAACCCTATCGCCAGGAGAGACTATTGAGGGGAATGGTCAAAGGCTGTTTAGGATCGCCGAAGCGACGGTCATGATGAACCTCAAGTGAACCGAGCCTTATCCGCACTCACGAAAAGCGCATGGCAACTCCGCCCGACCCTAACCCCATAACCTGGTCCCCCACAGAGAGCGATCGCCCAATGGTGAACAAACAAAGCCAAATTTGAGGATTTTGGATGGCGTCCTGTGTTTGGTCTGGTTTGAAATTGGTCTAGCTGCAAGTGGCTAGTACTGTACGGTAGCGCCAAGGAGTCGTTGTTGAGCGCCGAATGGCCTAATTGGTGCTCCGTCTTCTGCCTAGACAATGGACATATTTCTATTTCATTATGTCCAACGACCATCTATATGCATGATTTAACTCTATTAGTATGAGGGCCGAGAACAGCACGGTCCAAGGCGCGGTTTATTCAAGGGGTAGCCGAAGGTACTCGGATTCGGCAGAGCGTACACTCCCAGCAGGGGGTGCCACCTTTCTAAACCTCGCCACTGCAGGCCAACAAGTTGGTAACAACGTTCTGATAGGCCTGATCCCGCACAATTCTGGCCTGGCGACACTCATGACCGCAATTCCCGGTGGCGAGGTGCCCGCGACAGCTGGAATGGGCCATGCCGGGACTTCTCCGGGGCGCATGGCAGGCCCGGGTGGCGAAGAGGACTGAAGTCCTACGCAAGACAACTTCGCCCCCTTCATCCCCACGGAGGTCACCCACAGGCGCTGGAACTCGCCGTTCACAACCCGAGAAGGTTACGTCCCCTTCTCCGACGAGGAAGGCGAAGCCCACAGCGCCGAGCATCATCCCGCCAATCAGCGTTCTCATCAAGGTTATTGTTGAAGGTTTGTAGCCCATCTGTATTTGAGGATCTCCTACTGAAGACAAGACTCCGCAGATAACCCCATCAATCAAACACTCCGTTCTACATTTATGTGGAAATAGAAGATAAAGTACGACGTAGCCAAGAATGGGGAAGAGGCTGTTGAAATTTGGAGGAGCGGACGATTTCATCTTATTTTGGTGCGTGCGGTCCCGCCCAAATGGCACGCTTTCTCACGGACGAGCGCGGTCCGTAGATGGATATTCAAATGCCAATCTTGGACGGCATCTCCGCGACCCAAGGAGATCCGCCGATTGGAGAAACTGAATGCATCGCAGGGATACAGTACCCTGGAACTCTGCAGATGGAAGGTCAGCGCACACCGTCGGATGTTTCGGACGATTCCCGCATGTCGTCAAGCCCTTTCCGGTCATCTGTCATGACGGCCTTAACTGCGTCATCACTACAATCTGACAGGGTAGCTACACTAGCGGCAGGGTGCAATGACTTCTTGACAAATGTTTTTCTCTCGAATGGCTCAACAACAATCATAGAGCGCGGCTCTATCAAGGCATTGCAGATGTTCGCAGACAGCCGGCCGGACTTTGTGAAAGCCATGTCAGTGGGTCAGACCGCTCAGGCCCTGAACATTGCGCGTCGGTTGCACATGCCAGGCTGAAGGGAGAGTCCCACTTCTAGTCGGCATTTGTCGCAGCCAGTGGTGTCTGGAGCGGTCTCTACAGCAGGTTCAGGGGATCATCAGGACCCCCACAGCCCGGTCCAGATGACATGACTCCTATGGGCAATTCCACGCCTTTACCCCGTTTACAAGTCATTCGGTTCGATTCTGGAGACTTTTGAACGGGACCCCGGAACTGAATCACGGTAGGTCCCGAAAATTTCCGCTCTTCACACGTCCAAGTGACCGATCAGTAAACACAAAAGGTGATGTTTTCCGTCACTGGCCTTCTTTCTTTCCTAGGTTGAGATGAATGAATTCTAGATACCATAACCTCTGGCACCACTGGTAAGCCTGATGGGCGTTACTCCTCTGACTTTGAAACAACTGACTCACACGGTCCGATCTGGCTGAGCATATGCGGAAACCTCTATCCAATCACCTGAACCGCACATGGAAGGCGTAAGATCGCGGGCCGAGGGATGGGCTGTGAGCGCATGTGAGCCCCCAATCTCCATCGGCTGTGCAATGATGGTACTGGGCGATCCCTACAACCTCGATAACACCCAGCTTTACGTATGCGTAGACTGGGAGCGCGGTGGGAACTCAAATTAAAGGAGGGCGATGGGGTGGGGGTTTTGAAGTCGTAGGTCCATCGGAGACTAATGAATGACAGTTTAACGCCTGCAGACGCTGCACAGCGCGCAAACTCGGATGATGCAGCACGTCCCTGTCTCTCACCCAGGGCAACCCAGCTCTTCGTCCCAATGATGCGTTCCGTGACAGACTCCCGCTGAATCCAGAGCGTTCACATGGGAAAGCAGCCAGAGAGACATCCAACACCCCGTGAAGTACGGCTCGTGTATCGTTGATACTTTCTTCACTACCCTTCGCTCGACTCAGACAGGATGGCACCAGTGCATACTGGACATGACATGACTGGAAAGGGAGAGGCAAATCTGATGATGAGCGGATAGCTGCCGCATCCACACTTGCGTTCAAATTATCCATCTGCTACGGGAGTATAGCACAATTGGAATCCATAATTTACAAATTTCTCCAATTGTTGCCCTTCGAGTATATACAGCGTTAGAGTTTTCCCTCACTGCTGGCAATCCCAATATGCAAGTGATACGACTGATGATGTGGCCAACACCGAGCCACAACCCGACTAGCACCACGACGTCCGAACAGAATAGCTCAATGCCCTTGATGTGACATTGGTGGGGATGACGTGGTGTCAGACACTACTGCGAGCGGGGCGACGATCCAGATGCAGAGCAGTGACTCCCCAAGAGTAATGAGCATGGTGGGGTCGAACATGTTGAGGATTACTAGCAGGAGGGAGCGCAGCCATTGGGCGTTCCGACCTCGGGCGCGTGACCCATGGTGGAGTCCCACAGAATATTTCAATCGTCGTGTGTCCGTCCTCGACGATAACAGATAAGACAAAGTAGAATATCACAAACCACTAGACGGTCGTTCCTGGGTCGGACAAAGCACATATCTGGTCTTTTTAGTTCCAGGTGGGCGAAGCGACGACTCTGTGCTCATTTGAAACGCCTGTAAATCACCTGTATTATATTGTCGTCAAGACAAATACAATCACGCAGATTTATTGTATCTCTGTTGATAGCTGAGCAATGAATGGTGTGGACATGTTTAGAAGACAACGACTCTTGCCTTCTGATTATTCCCACAGTCAAACCGCGAGCAAAACGTACTGTAAGGCGGTTAGATCGGGCGATACCACAGAGGACACAAGTACTGTACTCGCCGAGTCCAAGCCCTGTGCCCCTCTCCGTTAAGGCTCGGTGATTGGTGGAGAGGCGAGGAGAAGCGAAGTCGACTCGGAATGCCCACCAGCAAGGTGGGGCAGCCAGGACATCGATGCGTGGGATATAGAAGGACGGCTGCAAGAGACGTTAAAGCTACGGGCATCCAGGGGCTCAGGAGCCCAGCCAGGCTTACACAAGCAAAATTGGAAGTCCGGACCGCACCGTCCCGACATTCTTTTTCCACTCCCGAATGCGCTACAGTATCACCCTCCCATGCCACATCATTTCTCACCTGAGACATCCAGCTGTCAATATTGTTTTTACTGGTGCTAGAAATAATTCCTTTAGGGAAGAGCATTGTTCCTCTTTCAGCGGTTTCCTGGTTCCAAGTAGAAAGCAGGCAAAGGGCGTGAGACAAAAGCGCCGAGTTAGGGCTTCACCGCACAATGATGCGAGAGCGGACAGGTTTCGGTGACCTCCACAGGCGGAGCGCCCCCCATAATCCCCATTTACCTATTCTATCAGATGGCATACCAGACCTATGACAATGACAGGTACGGTTCGAGGCTGTTGTTGAAGAGGATACTAGTATCCGAAAATCATGTGTCCTTATCCAAGTCCTTATCAGACCTCCGACCTCCGAGTGGGTCGTGCTTGGCCCTAGGTTAAGGTTGCAGGCACGAAGTGACACTGGCAAGCCAGTCCCCCACACTGTTATTACCCTGATCAAAAAGGGGATGATGTTCATTGAGCACAGCGTAAAGCAAGGCGGAGAGTCGCCGAACCGTCGCCGAACGTTGCTTGGCTGAGAGCGTGGAGGGAGGGCGGCGGTTCCGGAGCGTGAGGCAGCAATTGAATTTGAATATTGTCGAAGCTACCATGACGCCCAGCAAACATTACCCAACGCCTTCCCACCTACCACTCTCGACACACACGACATCTGTGACAACAACTGCCCCTCTTGTCTATGAACATTACTTGAACTATCACAACGACCACCCCATGATACCTTCCGACTTGCCTTCCGAGGCCTCGGGCAAGCAAGCGCGTGGCCTCCGACGATAACTCACTAAACTCCAACAAGGCATCAAAGGCTGAATGCCCACGCAAAGATGTGAGTAGTTTGTCCTTGTCTTTTTAATTCTTATTGAATGGCACAGAATGAATGTCCCATCACACAAGCGGAAACCTACGCGGTTACCCATCCTCTTCCGTTATCCTATCATGCTAATACGCCCTCCCATCGTGCCCAGTCCTCAGCGGCGAAGAGCAGCGTGGTAGTCTTGTTATTATCTGTGGCTCTGAATTCCGACAGACATCTTTTCAACCATCCTCCAATAGTAGCAATGCGGTTGCAGGTCCATCGGAGTCCCACCCGCCTACGAAGTTGCGTGCCAACCCCGCAAAGCACCTACCAGTAAGGGCACAAATCCCCTGACGAGGATAGTACGTTAACGAGGACGTGCAACGTATGGAGATGGAGTCGATGCTCTTCGAGGAGTCACACTTCGCTCTCGCTCGATGCGATACCATTGTTATGCGTATCTGATGCTTGTTTAGTCCTGTCCGTCATATCAGATGCATGGCATTTGGTGAGTAAGAACAGACCTAGTCGTTCCGCAAGTTGTTCCAAGCTTACTGTATGTCTTCTATGCTTGTCCTATAGTGGTTCTCATGTTAGTTCCTGCCAATGGGGCGTTTGTGGTTAGGCTTTAATGATCTCGCAGACTGGGTTGTTAGGGTCATTATGTCAACACGGCCACGACTCGCCGCGACTTATTCCGGTGCATCGCAAGGTATGCTACTCAACCCGACAACTCACGTTCCTCTTAACTGTTCTTTAAGTGACCACTACATGACTACATGTTTGATTATCGTTGCGCCAATGTCTTGCTTCATCAAAGCGTACGTCCACAAGACTGGAGGTTGTCGACCTTCGACAACTAGATGAAGAGCAACCTAGACTACGTCATAGTGACTTCAAGTAGACGTGCGGTTACAAGCAGGGTTGGATATGATCGCGTCGGGACTCCAGATGATGGATAAAGATATACAGATTTGAGGTAAGTTGCATACAGAGTGATCAGCCTGACGGAGAAAGGGATGTTTCCAGGTTGTAGTAGAGCGTAATGCGTTCGCAGGGATGACAATGAGAAATAGCAATCAAATCATGTTGACTTCAGGTGACGCTCTCAAAGTCGTCTGTAATCATTGAGGTTGGCACATAGTTGTGATTGGTTCCGAACATGCCAGCGCCATCTATCTATCATATACACGAATGACTGCGGAGATGAGGAGGTGGAAACTGCTCAAACATGCTGGAATGGCTGCATGGCGAACATACACAATATGGGAGCAGAGCACATCCTCAGATGACTCGGAGACAGTCAGACCCACAGTCCACCATCAGAGAATGGGGGTCCCGTGAAGCCGTGAAGCCAAGCAAAATAGGACCTGGGGTTCCAGAAATGGGAGTCCCCCCTGTACAGCATGCAAGGGCATCTGTTTACCCTGGATCCGGTAACGGCGACAAGAAGTGCTTGGAAAGAGATGATTTCCAATGGAAGCCGAGAGTATCATGGATCATAGAATAAGATAGGGTTTGGCCGCGTGCATCGTAGTCTTGTAGACAAAGGGTAGCCACAATGCGCGCGACGCCGCCCACCGCCGCCGCGACAGAAAGGCGCGCATCGCCGTTACTGTAAGTTACTGTGGGTGCAGGAGCAAAAGTTCATCGAGAACAGTGGGGTGTACCTACTTTTAGGCCCTGTACGGATGGGCTGGCAACGCTGACAGTCTGTCAGCCGACTCAGCCGACTCAGGTTTTTTTGGCGCGTGGCAGACCAGTCTGCCAACGTTGTCAGCCCATCCGTACAGGCCTGTAACTGGATTGGTCAATGGCTGGCGCTGTCAAGATCCTGTGGCGCATGTCACTGGTGAATGTCAGGGGCGTTCTCACGCATCATGATACTCCACCGACTCCAGCCATTCCAATGCAGTAGGACTACAGTATGTATTTGATCTAAAGGCACGGAAACCTGGGACCGTAATACAGTGGTTGGACGCCCGCATTCGATTCATCGACAAGCCCATCAGTCTGCAATAATCAAGCGTACTTAAATGTACAAGTAAACCTTATGTGAGTCATGTCCCGTTACCGCCTAGTATTGGGCGTTCCAACCTCGGGCGCGCACGACCCATGGTGGAGTCCCACAGAAACCTTCAAGGCTTCAATGTGTTCACCCTTGACGAAAACGGACAGGACAAAATCGAAAATAACAAAGTCGTAGAAGGGCGTTCGTGGGCCCTTACAGGTCTTACCATTCGACATATCCTCTCGATTCATCTGTGCCCGTGTAAGTCATCTACCTGTATTATATTGTCGTCAATAAAAATACAACCACCTAGCTTTAATTGTATCTCTGGTGATAGCTGAGCAATGAATGTTGTGGAGAATGGGCAACAAGTTCTCGCTCAAGCTCACGCTCTCTAAGCATAACGACAGTCAAACCGCGAGCGAACCGTAAAGTGGTTAGATCGGGCGATACTGCAAGGATCGCAGGTGCTTTGTGCTTGACAAGGCAACCAATGGAACGGCGCGACGCTGCAGACGTCACATGGCTTGAGACAATAACGATCAGTATAAGGCGCCCGAGGAGATCTCAGAGAAACAAGCGTGAGCAGCAATGGCGCGATGAGTTGCCTAGTGCGGCAGCGCCTGCTGAGTAAAGTTGAAACGGAGAAGACCGCCTCACCCAAAACGTGAAGATCACCTCACCCCAAATGGGGAAAGGGATTGCTAGGCTTACCATCCTGAGACACTCCTGGGATCTGGGACCCGGACTTCGACTTCGACACCAGTTCTTAACCATGCAAATGCCAACTAACTTATAACGGGCTTCCCAGTGGCCCCCGTGACCTGCCCAATTGAGGCGTATTGTCATTTGTCAAAATGAGAGCAATCTCTGGGTGTCGCGCGAGTCGGCACATGCCATGGATCCCTTAACCCAGTTCTGTAACATTGAGAACACTGAACAGCCCCTTTTCTGTATTTGCTATTGCGAAGAGTGGAAAATGTCCCCGATCAAAGACCAACTGACATCCAACTCAATGATTTTTCAACATCCCTCCTTTGGATTTAGAGCATAAATACATCGTTGAAGTGGTTCCCCAACTTCCCCTGTTCTTATCGTTTCATCTGGTACAAATGTCAACAGATTTCGGTGTGGATGTGGATTGGATTGCGAGTGATGACTACTATGACCGCAGACCACTACCGTATCCGGCAAACTGAGTCCTGCCAATGACATAATTGCAGTCCTGAAAGATGGAGGTAGGGCGACAACGTCGGATTAGCACGAGGTATCAGGCCTATATCAGGGGCTTCAAAGCCTCCCACGGGTGACAGGTTCATGCACATTCATGCGGCGAACCGTCCTTGTTGGGAAGATTTTTGAAATTAGATTGTACCTATTACCGCGAGTCTGGCTGCGGAATCCCCACGTCTTAGCAGTAGAAACCGGCCCGGGGGAATTCTCGCAACACAAGTTACAGTACACGGTACGCCTATAAAATGCAAGCCATTTTTCACTCTCGACCCTGCACCACCTCTCTCGAAACATCATATTTTGCTTTACACACTTCGATATGAGTGGGGAACAGCAACAAAACTTGAATGAATATTCATACCAAGTAGTAACACTCTCAAACACCGTTCCACCCGTGCCTCACGATCAAGCAACCATGCCACGGGATTCTGTAAACAGCATTTATCGAGTATCTCTTTGGTGCCGAGTACTCACGGCCGGTGGCTATTCCAGATTCACCCTACACTGGAAATCTCCGCGCCTCCACTGGCGGCCCATCCAACTTACTACGAACCACACCGTGTGGGCTATGCACCATACCATGGGCCAGTTACACCTGTGAGCCTATTCACCTGAGAGAAATCTACGCATTCTCCGGGTTAGAACGTTCTTTACAGAGTGATGGCGCTACACACATTTATCATCGCACACCATGTGCCCCCCAACCCACCGTGCAGCTCAACGACACTATACCTGCCCAGCCGTGTGGCATGGCGACTGCGAGTGCCAATGGACCACCCTTTTTCGTCTGTATCATGTTTGCCATCCGAACTCCCACGATCTAAGCGCTCAGGATAGGATATCCCATTCGGTGGCATGTCTGAGAATACGCCTGTCCCTTCGGGAAGGCGCCCGAAGCGATCCAGACAAGATTTCAATAACGCCAGTTACAATCGTGCTGTCCCGGGGACATCAATGGCTAGCATCTATAGGGATCTTGCCACGCGCTTCATTAATGACCCACAGTCAAACATCGTCATAATCCGCATGGAGTCGAACGCGGGTCGTTCCAGAGTGATGATTGAGCTTGACATAGTTGATGCTTGAGGATTACATTGTACAAGTTTCCCGGAGAGTGGATTTGTTGTGCTTTAGTTGATATGGAATTGGAGGTGTATGTTTCTTCTTGTAAATTACGATGATCTGCCAGGCGATGTGTCATACAACTCGACTCTGACCTTGAGCACCCAGCTGTAAATCGACGCTGGAAACATCCCCACATAAATAGCGTCATTCTTCTTTCAGCCAAACAGGCAAAGAGCATAAGACGAAAAGTGTCGAGCTAGGGTTTCGCCGCACAGTGATGCTGGCCTCAGCGACCAGGCTTCGGTGAGTCGGTGACCCCTCAATGCGTCCGAATTAGGCACAGGCTGAGAATATCCATAATATAATGCCTTGAAGCGAAGCGTCTCCCGTTTACCTATTCTATCAAATGGCTGACAAGACCTAGGAAAGAATTTGAAATCTTCATAAGGCGACACAGTTGCATGGAGAGTGAGCGCTCATTTGTCTCATCGCCCGTGCGGTGCATAGTCCCCGCGAGGCACAGGAGAGAGACAGAAAGCTAAAAAGTCTACCATGACGCTGATATGTACGTTTCCAGGCCGCTGTAGTCCTAAACCGAGGAAGAGGATCCTAGTATTATGGCTGTGGCACGGGATTTTGCCTTATCTGGCCAGGACTGACCTCTCCGCTTGGCCGAGGATTAAGGTTGCAGACAGTGTGACAGGTCAGTTCCCCGCACTGTCATGATCCTGATCAAAAATGGATGAACTCCAATCGCATCGACGGACAAGGTGAGCGTTGGTGAGAGCGTGGCGGGATGGGCGGTCCGGGTTGGGTATTGTTTAATCACAAGCGTGAGACAGTAATTGAAAGTCCGACACCGAGCCCCGGTTTGAGGGAAACGACCACTACGCCCGGCAAACTTCTCCCGACGCCGTCCCGCCCACCGCGCTCAACACACGCGACATCTGCGACAACAACCGCCGCTCTTGTCTATGAACATTACTTCAACCATTACAACCAACTCCGACCATTCCATGATACCTTCCGAGGCCTCGAGCAAGCGCAAGGCCTCCGACGATAACACACTAAACTCCAACAACGCACCAAAGGCCAAACGCACGCGCAAAGACGTGAGTAGTTTGTCCTTGTCTGTTTTTATTCTTGTTGAATGTCACGGAACAGAATGCCGCCTCCCAGAAGCGGAAACGTACGCGTTTTCCCTCATCTTCTGTGATCCTATGATGCTAATACGCCCTCCTGTCGCGGCCAGTCCTCAACGGCGAAGAGCAGCGTGGTGGTCTTGTTATCATCCGAGGCTCTAAATCTCAACAGCCGTCCTCTCAACCATCCTCCGATAGCAACAATGCTGTTGCAGGCCCGTCTCATCCGCCAAACAAGAAGTTCCGTGCTGACCTCGCAAAAGCACCTAGTAGTAAAGGCAAACACAAGTCCCCTGACGAGGATGGTGCCGTTGAAGAGGACGTGCGGCGTATGGAAATGGAGGCCGATGCCCTTCGACGCTCCGCACATCGCTCACGCGACGCGATACCTGAAGGCGATGCTCTTCTCCCACTCGCACCACGCGAAACACCCCAGATCGAACAGAATCGCGCAATGCGTGGTGAGGGCTCGCGCACACCGCGCACACCGCGGAGGGCATCGATGACCTCGCGTGGCAAGCGGTTGAGCAATAGTTTTGATAGGGCGGGGATCATCAGTGCGTTGTAACCCCGCAGTTTTGATATCACATTGCTGATTCTTTTTTCTTTACATAGCACAACCGCACTCCTCTGTGGACGACACGAGCTTCTACAAACATATCGACCCCGAACTTCCGGATCCCGATCGCGCGCGACAATTGACTTTACTGTGCGCTGCGCGGGCTCCGCTACCTGCCCTGCGTGAAGGGAAAGATCCACCTAGTGAACCATCGGAGAAAGGCAAAAAGCTGCTGCAAGAACTGAAGGACAATGTGTTACTCTTATTGGCAGAGCGAAAAATCGACATGAACGCGAGGAGCGTTGATCAACCGGGTTCACCTGCAAACGGCAGCCTGGATATACGACCAAACGAACAGAACGTCAACAATCGCGCACGGACAACCCGATTCAAGGACGAGATCCGCATGTGCGTCGTCGTTCTCAATTTTTAATTCTTCATTTTGCTGATATTTATTCGGGCGGTAGAGCAAAGGCAGAGGATGACTCGTGGGCGACTGTTGCGCAGTTTTACAATACCTACCAAGAAACAGTGGTGAGGGAGCTGGAGCAGCGGCAAAACGCCAAGGGCAAGCGTCGTGCCGCGCCAGAAGAAGATCTACGGATATCGGAGTTGTCCAAACCTTTCCAAGAGGCAAGCGATCTTGCATTGAGCGTCTTGGCAAAGGATGCCACAGGCGAGCATAATCCTCACAGCCACCGATGGAGCGAGCTTCTTTATAAAGTGCGTCCTCGGTGCCTTTCCCCCCTTCACCTTTTTCACAACTATCATATCGCACGCACAGACGGATGATTTCCATGCTCTTGTCAACACCGCCATTCAAACGGCCAGCGTCGCGGAAACAGATCTAAACCGACGTTTCGCCCATCTCTCCCACATACTACATGCGCGGACCCAACACGCGGCGAGACCACCAACTACCCAACCTACGCCCCCACTATCGACGTACCTCCCACAGCGGCGGGCAGATCCATCAGAATCACGCGACTTGTTTCGCGCGCTCGCGCGTGTCGATGCGGCACGTCCGCCTGCGCAGATCGGGCTGGCGGCTAGCCGGGCGGCGCGCGAGGTGCTTCGCGCACAGGATACGCCTGCAAGTGAGCGCCGTATCACTCCTGTAGCTCCCCCTACACCGCGCACCCCGAGACGGCCGGGAACCCCCGGACGAGGACGATGACGATGACGATGCTCGATTTATTTTTCCCCGTGTTCCCCGCTCCAATTTCTATAATATGTTGGTTTTTTATCTTGCTTTGCTAGCTTTGTCACATCTTTCGTTCGTCCTCTCCTGTAACGATGGCTCGTGGGTATTATTAGTATTTGGAATGAGAAGTGGTGGTCAAAGGTCGCCCTCGTCCGGAGCGGTCCGGTGTACCGAACAGACTACTGTATACTGGCACTATCTCGGTGCACGCTCTGCGGCGTACTGTACGGGCTGCTCGGGGCTCTGTGTGTCGCCTGATGAAATCAGCCCCTCGTGGACTCGCAACAGGTAAAATGACAATCATCGGAGACAAGATAGCGTAAGCACTGGCACATACACCGGCCAACGAATATTCCAGATGCGGTGTATCACGATCAGGTGTAAAACGTGGCTAAGGAATTCTTTGGAGAGAAAAGGATCCGGTCGCTCGCAGATTAACCGGAGGTCGACTGGACGAAAAGCTACGCTAAGAGAAAGGGATCTGGTTGCTCGAAGATTGAGTCTGTTTGACCGGAGGTCGACTCGGACACTGAGAGAAAAGGAAACGGTAGCTCACAGATTGACCGGAAGTCAACTGGTGTAAAATGTGATGGCTAAGGAAATATTTGGAGAGAAAGGGATCCGGTTGGTCGTAGAGGTCGACTGGACGCCTAGAGAACGAGATATTCAACAATCCGCAAGGGCGACACTTCACGCCAGCTCTGACTAGACCATCAGCAAAATTACAAAGGGATTTATAGCTTGTTTGACTCTTGCTTTATAGGGTGTATTTCTAAAAAGTCATGGAAAGCTCGTAGAGTATTAAAGGTACCTACTGTACATAATTGAAAGGCTGATTGTCTGTGAAGTCCACTGCCAGTGTAAATTGACTGATTGTATCGAAGGCGAACGGCTGTGTTCAGCCCTGGCAGCTCCGCTTTGTGTTCCTGCTCGTTCGCTCAGTAGTATTCAGGTACAGTTCTTCACACTCTCGGAAAAGTTCGCCAACTGGAAACTTGGACAAAAAAGACTCCGAGTCAGGCTTCCTAGGACGATATCATGATACACGCGCGACCAATGCGCGTGACCTTGGGAGGTCTGAAATGGAAACAGGCTCGTGGGCTCTGCGTATAAAAAGGGAGATTACCTAGCAGCGCTGTCGAAAAGGTGGAAAGTGGAAGATGAGGGTCAAATTCACAGGAGCAAACGTGGTCCCGTGCTGATCAAGGTGGTCACATGCACGGTCACATGTACATCACGACCTCGGCCCCGTGTGGCCACACGGGGACGTACGTACCACAGTATCGACCTGTCGCACGAGACGAAATATAATTTACTTTTAACAAATACCGCTCGGTGTGCATTCCCCGTTATCCTCGCTTATTTTCTATATTGATCTCATGATGTCTGATGATGATGATGACATGATCGCGTATCATTGATTCATTATCATTCGGAGGAATCGAATCAGCTTGGCTTCCATTTTTTCCCTGTCTTTGACAGGAAATCTCGGCTGGACTGTCATCATGTCATCACCTGGTCAGACGGCGACAACGTTCTTCACGATGGGATATCTTCAAGTTGTCTGTTAGGAGACCGCTTGTTGGCAAGTAAAAAAAAACACCTCACAGGATACCAGTGCGACCGGACCGCCTTTCTGGTGGAGCATGATCATGGCCATCTATTTGTTAACCGTCCTTTGTGGAGAGACTTTCTTTGGTTCGGTGACTTTGGTCTGGAGGCGACCGTGGAATTCAGAGAACCTTGGCCCCGTCCTGCATACCGTTCACGTTCTTTGGGGACACCTCGGTCGGGAGCATCTGGCATGGAGGCGATTTAGGAATTCAGAGAAACTGTTCATTTTACTTGGCGGTGCCGTGACCTACAGACTTCATAAAGCCTTAAACACTCAGTCCTGCTACTTTATTGCTTCCGTACCCCCAAGTATCCCGGACAACACAAACCCCGCGAGGAGTCACCCTAGTTGAGTGCACAAATACTTTAGTTCTGTACGCGTCCCCTTCTACCCTGCAACGATATGTGGCGATCGTTGTCTAGGTATGCATTGTGGTCGTCCAAAGTGGCCGTTTCGAGGCATTTCGAGGCACCGTTTCGTGCTTTTTCGGCGTATGTGTTGCATTCGGACATCATTTCGTTGCATTGTCAAAATGGCTGCTTTGAACGGCCTCATTAGCCCTCTCGATTTCTTATAAGAGTCGATTTATGAGGGCTGTCCCATCCATCAACGCGCCTTTCACACTGTCGGGTTTACCTTTGGAAAGCTAAGAACAATGGCCCGAAGTCTCGCTCACCATCAAGGTTCGCGCCTATTGGCATTGGTTATATTAGTGGTATTGCTAGCACCAAAGGTAGTACACGCGTACGACATCACAAAGAATGACAACGTACGTTCATTTTATCAGACGCCTGCACTCTGTCTTATTCTTGATCGGTTTTCAGCTTGCTGTGTATGTCTTTGGTGTCTCGCCGCGTCTCGCATCTGTGCTAACAATGATCTAACTATTGGGGACAGGACGTCTCGGGTCAGCAGAAAGATTTAAACGCCTACTGCCAAGATGACACCATCGACAACATCGTCATCGCATTCTGGACGACTTCGGTACCGGCGGACCCCAGATTGATCTAGGAAACGTGGGTGACTCCTGCCTGCTCGCACGCATGCCTTGTGATTGAGCGGAGTACGGTGGCCGGTGTGCCTGCAACAGATCTGCACCATGACGAGCGACAACAGCGACGGATCCAAGAAGAGGACACAGGGGGCAGGTTACTCGTTGATGTCATCCCAAATCAAGGAATGCCAGGCGAGCCGAAAAATCATCATCATCAGTCTCGGTGGCGAGACCTCCCAGGTCGGCTTTACCACAGACTCCCAGGCCGAGACGTTCGCGGACCAGATATGGGACATGTTCCTGGGCGGCTCGGGGCAGGAACGACCGTTTGGGGATGCTGTTCTCGATGGGTACGTGGTGTCGCACTCCAATTTTCCTCTTCTTCCCATATTCATGCTGATATTGCCTTGTCTTTTTGTTTTTGATGTTGTTGTGCGAAGGGCCGATCTAGATATCGAGCGGGAGCCCTTTACGGGCTACGCCGCATTCGTGTACCGGCTTCGCGAGCACGTGAAAGGAGGCACAAACCGACTCTATGTTACCGCGGCCCCGCACTGCCCATCCCCAGATGCGCACATTCAAGTTGGCGCCGCGCTGAAGAGCGCGCCATTCGATGCCGTATATGTTCAATTTTGTATGTAAATGCTGTTCTCTCGACTAGGTGGGGTCCGCGCATTTTCTGCCAGTGACGACGGTGCTCGTAATTCCAGGAATTGAACTTTGCCACCTGGTGAGTTGTCCCAAAGCTTGTGTCTGTCCTCGATCGCTGTGCTCACAGTAAAGCAGGGAGGGATAAATGGGCGAAGAGTGGGTCGGCCAACCCAGACATCAAGACAAGGTCTATATCGGAGCCCTAGCAGGAATCGACGGCTCTGGATACCTGAGCGTGAACACGTTGGCGGATTACATAACATATGTTGGTCGACTTTCGGAGTTTCGGTGGGGTCATGCATTGGGAAGCATCCCTGGCCGTCGGTCTGCACAATCTCATTTTATCAAGCCCTGCTCGCTTGCTCACACCACGCGTATGACAAAGGGGTAAAAAAACGCACTGTTGGGAGGCCGCACCGCACCTAGCTCATCGACTGCGAACAGTGCCCCATCGAGCACAGTGTCTGCACGCGGTGCCCCATCAACATAACCTCATATACCGACAGTGGTGCCTGACTGAGCGCACAGTCTACAGGCGGACCAACGCGACACCGGAGGCCGCACAAAAGACGTTTCAGGGCAAATAAACATGGGCTATTAGAGAGCAATCGCGTTATGCAGCGCGGTGTCGTCGGTGATGCACTCTGTTGATCAGGACGCAACTTGGGATGTTATCCTCACAGGTGGTAGAGGAGTCAAGAGTTGGAATCCGGATTCGTTGCGGCGAGCAGTGGAGCCGCTCAACTGTTAACCCATAGAGGCTTGGACTTGGTTGAGCCAAGCATAATATCCGGTTCCCTGTGTACATAAGTTAACCAGTTGGAGGCTGTTCCGCAGCGATGCGAGCCCCTATAATATGTTGTCAGCAGACCAGAACGTCCGGAGCGCCCATTATCCCAAGCTCAAGTGCAACTAGTGGCCAAGTGGGCAAGAGAATAAATAGTGCCAAGTACGATAAGCGGCTGGAGCGGGGCTGATCTCAGAGAAGAGATTTCCACGCCTAGGCGATGCAGATATTGTCTAAACCAAAAGCAAAAACCGGTAAGCACGCATCAGGGCTGGCATGGCAAATTTATTGTGAGACACCTTGGAATACTTTAATAGAACAATCTGAAAAACTTACGGTCCTCACTGACAACATGCGAGTCACACAGCATTTCCGAACACGAGGTGGAATGATCCGCAGTACACAGGGTACACATGTTCCTTTTTTTCCTGCGGATGATTTTGCTGTGCTCCGCCACCTAGAGAACACCGGATAGAACTTGCGATAATCCAGGAGTAAGAGGCGTCGGCAATCCCAATCCCTATCGACGAAGGTATGTTGAGTTGGGTGGAAGTTCGCCCGGGCCGGAAGGTTGCCGAGTACCGAAGGTCCCTAGCCACGCGACGCGGAGCGTGTCTTCGGCGCTTTCCTCAGCCACCGCCACCTCCTAGGATCCGGTGCATTGCTGTCATAGGGGAGCCACCGCAAATCACTCGGCCACAGCTGCCTCGACGTACGCAGCCTCCACCCACCTTTCCGCCAGAACCACCACCACCACCAAACACCCCTATCAACTTTCTCCATGGCTCTAGCACAAACAAGTCCGATGTCACGGGAGGGTTCGCACACGGCGCTCGTCGTACAAAATGCCGCTGAGCAGCGCGATGCGTCGGCGCTAACAGGCCTTGACGGGGCGCTTGCTCCCCCTGCGGGCACTCTACGCCTTCGGGGAGGTCCGCGAAACGGCCCACGTGTGGCGTGGGACGAGGCTGTCGTAGACAATGAGGGGCTTGGGAGGAAGAAGTCGAAAAGTACGTCGAGACAAAAAGTAAAACTGTGTGTGAGATGACGGCGTCTGTTCCTAGTTTGTTGTATCTACCATAGACCAAGGCGGTTCGACGAGTCATCAGACGAAGATTCGTCTGGGACGGAGTCGGGCTCGGATGACGACGATACTGCGCGGCCGAGTGGGCAGTATCGCCGTCATCGTCATCGTCACCATCATCATGTAGATGGGGAGAGGGAGGGAGATGAGCTTGATCATAAGCGTGTGAGCGACAGGGACGAGCGAAACGCATACGAGCGGACTTCACCGGGTAAGGGGAAGGGGAAATCCAACTAACGTGATTGTTACCATTCATCGATAATAGTGTAGGCACAAATTTCGCTACATGTGTAAGGTCCCGGTGATGGAGAGTGTCAAGTCAACGCATGGATTTCCCCGCATATTTGAACGACCCTTCACCGCTTCACTGCCATTGTGTATTTTCACAGTTGAGTCAGATAGAGACCGTTTGTCATATAAATGAGCCAACTTTGCGGTCCTCGTCCATCTCCGCACGCCTGCGTCACCTTCCGGCGCACTGAGCTTCCGAGTAGCACCATTTTATATTATATCAAGCTGCGGTTTAGGGTCTCTCCACAACCTCCTAACTTCCACTCCTTGCCACTCACTCAACTACACCACCGTGTGGCCTGTCCGTAGCCCACATCATGTCCTCCGCGGAAGAAGATATCGGTGACACCGAACCAAATACCTCTCGTAGCGCAAAGAAGCGAAGAGTCCAACGGGCTTGTGATGTCTGTCGACGGAAAAAAAGTATTGTCCTTTTCCCTGTCTCTGTCAGCGGGTTGTGCTCAGCTGACTTCCCTTCCCTGCCAGTTCGATGTATGATTTGCTTCTTCTTTTTCTTTGACACCGTACCTGACGGTGTCAAATAGGCGATGGAAGCCAGATGCCGGGAAACAAATGCTCAAACTGTGCTGCATACAACTTCGACTGCAAGTATGAAGAGGCTGCTAAGGTGTGTGGTCCTGTTACGATCTGCCTGTCGTCGGGCCCTAACCCACCATGTCAGAAACGTGGTCCCCCCAAAGGGTGCGTAGATTGTTCCGAAGCTAATCTATATCTTCCAACTCTTGCATCAAGGTATGTGGAAAGTCTTGAATCGCGGCTGGAAAAAATGGAGAGCCTCCTGCAACGAGTGCGTCGTCCAGTGGGACTCGTCTCTGTTACCTTCTCATCGTATCTAGCTGTGTCCCGACGCCGACTTTACGCAAGAACTAGGAGCGCCGATTGATCGGCAAACCTTCGTTCGAGACTCCCTGTCACGTTCCCTTCAGAATAAGCCCGGCACGGCCGCCTATCGACCGCCTTCACAACATCGCGGTGGCTCCAGCACTTTTGACGACACGGCTGACCACGATCTAGACCCAAGCGACGACGAGTTCGTCCCGGCCCAAACCGTCAGAGTACAGTCCCTCCAGGATACGCTCGACGATCTTAGCCTCAGCCACCGTTTCTTTGGCAAATCTAGCGGCGCAAATCTCATACAAACCGCTTTAGATCTCAAATCCGAATACAATGGCACCGAACAAGACCAATCTCTGGCCAACCGCCGACCTGAATTCTGGACCCAACACTCAGTATGTGTTCCAGATCGTTGTGCCCTTTGCCCTGCTCATCCGACTTTTGATATATAAAAAACTAGTGGGAGCGTGCTTCCTTCCGCCTCGACACGCCTCGTTACACCTTTCCAGAGCCGGACCTCATCGACCATCTCGTCAACCTTTTCTTCTCCCGAATCAACGCTTTCCTCCCGCTCCTGCACCGCCCAACCTTTGAACTGCAACTGCGCGACGGCCTGCACTTTCATGACCATGCCTTTGGCAGTGTCCTGCTGTGTTTGTGCGCGTGTGCGTCGCGCTACTCGGATGATCCTCGCGTACTCCTCGATGGCTCCAACGCTTGGCATTCGTCCGGCTGGAAATGGTTCGGCCAGGTAGAGATGCTCCGCCGCAGCCTCATGGACACCCCGGTGCTGTACGACGTGCAGACGTATGCTGTGAGTCCTCATGGTTTTCCGATGCGCCGCTGCACGTGTCAAGAATTGATAGGCGCTGACGTAATCCCTACAGCTTGCAGTCTTGTTTTTGCAGGGGTGCTCGACTCCTCAGTCATGTTGGGCCTTGACTGGCGTGGGCATACGGCTAGTTCAGGAGGTTGGAAAGCATCGCAAGAGGATTTATAGTAACATGGGCTTGACTGAGGCAGAGCAATGGCGTCGCGCATTTTGGTCTGAGCCGCACTGGTCTGCCACTTGGATATCGGCTAATGACTTTTGTATTGTTTCTCACAGGGTCCTTGTGGTTCTTGACAGGCTGATGAGTGCATCACTCGGTAGGCCATGCGCAATCCAGGAGGAAGAGTACGTTTTGATTGCCTAGGTTATCTTGCGTGAATTGACGACTCATGTTAGCTTCGATGTTGACCTGCCTACGGAAATCGACGACGAATACTGGGAGAATGAACACGAACCTGAGAAAGCGTTCAAGCAGCCTATCGGAAAGCCGTCGGGACTGTCGTACTTTATTTCTCTCATCAAACTCATCCAGATTCTGGCCATCGCGTTGAGGACCATTGTGAGCCTGGCACCTACTAAGTTGCTCTACTAAGTCCTCAAGTTTTGCCGTAGTATTCGATCAACAAATCCAAAATCTTTCTTGGATTTGTAGGACCGCACTGGGAGCAGCAAATTGTCGCAGAACTTGATTCTGCCCTCAACGAGTGGATTGACACAGTGCCGGGACATCGTGCGTTCTTTTGTTTGAGTGATCCAGCGGAACCACTTATCCACTTTGGCCAGTCAAATGGGATACAACTGGCCAGAACTTCAAGGATCTCACATGGTTCCTTCAGTCCGCAAGCCTATACAGCCACTACTATCACCTCCAAATCCTGGTGCATCGGCCGTTTATACCCTCACCTCGAAAGCCATCGCCGCTGTCGTTCCCGTCGCTCGCGATTTGCACCAATGCGGCTCGCTCATGCGCACACGTGGTGGATCTGCAGCGCCGCCGTGCCCCAGAGTACCCCTCTACTCATATGCAGGCACGAGTCGCCCCCGCTTTTCATAATATCTCCGAAACGTGGCTGACTTTCCTTCTTTGTCCTACTACAGCTTCCCGCGTTTACGGCTGGCATTGTTCTCTTATTGAGTATATGGAGTGCGAAGCGCTCCGGTGTCGTGACGGATCCTGCTAGGGAAATGGAAGATGTACACAAGTGCATGAAAGTCTTGCAGGCGGTTGAAGGACGGTGCGTGCGCAACATGGCATATTTTCTTCCTGGCTGATTCTTTTCTTTGCAGGTGGCACGCTGCCGGTCGTCTGTGGTGCGTTAACCGTGTTGGGTTTGTGTCTTCCTGGTTTTGACAGAAACGCAATATACAGGGACGTTCTCTATGAACTAGCATCAGTCGGGGATCTGCCCCTGCCAATAGCGAGCCCATCGGCAAAACGCGAGCGCGACTCGGATAGCCCCGTCCCGCTACAATCCAACACGAACGCGAACACAGGCAACCGTGTTCCACCACTACCACCCCAACAACCACCACGAGTGTCCCTCTCACCTGCTACGAGCAGCCTCGGCGGTAAGTAGCAGCACGCCGTTCGTAGACCAATTATACTCGCACCCATCCGAGGCGTTCGCACAGCAGCGGGCCCAGCCGGATATCTTGTCCCATCCGGCACAGGCACAAAGCTTTGCGTACGCGCATCTGCCGATGCATAGCGACGAGCTGGGTCGGGTTCCGAGTCACGTGTTCCAGTCGGCTCCTGAGTCGTGGCTCACACCCGCAACTCATGCACATGCACACGCGCACCGTCAACATCAGCACACCGCAGCGCCTATCTACGTGCCAACTGCCGCAAGCCACCAGCAGGCGTCATATGGGACGCCGCCTGGTGCGGAAGCATACACTACGTTCGTGGCGTCGTCGTTGGGAGCACAAGCACTCTCTGCACCGGCGCAAGGGCACGGACATGGACATGGACATGGACACGGGCAAGATGGGAACGTGGACATATGGCACACGGTGCCGTCTGGCTACGAGTACGTACTCTTTCCGTTTTCCTCTGGCGCTGGAGGCGCACCACGTGTCGGGGACTGGCTGATTGGTGGAACTGGATCGTTCGGTTGAGCAGGCTCGAGGATTGGGATACGTACATTTCGAGCGTGTCGGGACTCGCACAGTCACACCCTCAGTCGCATCATCCACATCATTCGACACAGGCTCAGGCTCATCATCATTCTTCTGCACACCCGACACATCTATCCGCGTCGAGTGTGGCAGGAGGGTCGGGCCAGGGGTCCGTGCGCTGAGAACACCGTGTTCGCTACCCGTTCTCTATCACAATGCTATATTTATTAGCTTCTCGTGTCGTTTTTTTCTTCGTTCACTAATGTATTGTTCTTCTCTTTTCTCCTTTCCCGTTCGTTCGATTCTTCAATTGTGATACCCTTTACTGTCGATTTGCCGGATCCTTTGCTTTTCCGGCTGACAGCTGGCTGGACACTTTGGGGGTGTTTACGAAGGTGTTGTGGTTGTGCTGTGCTGTACGATAAGATCTGAAGGAAGGTAAGTTATATGACGCCGCTTCAATGCGGCAGTGGGGTGGGGTTCGCTTGTAATCGAGCCTCCATCGTCGTGATCGATAAAGACGAAGGTGATTTTTAGACCTCTTCTACTGCTACCGATAGTACAGTACTAGTACTTGCTGTACTCTGATGCTGTACAGTATTACAGTATTACACATTGTTACAATTATAGGTACAGTTATGGACACCCAAACTTGCTTTGCCCTGACCCTGACCGAGTCTGGGTTGCTTTATTGACACATGTCGACAGCAAGTCAGATTGTATCAGCGGGATCTATAACTCGTGAGGGATCCTCGCTATACTGTACTGTACTTGGGTACATTTACTGTACTGTGCTGTAACGAGATCTTGAACGAGATCTTACCTGTGGGTTATCTAGGTTATCTATTGTTGCCGGAGCCGGGCCGAATTTCATTTTTCTTTGACGCGCGCGAGTTGCGAGCTCATTCCGCTCCGTGGAACATCTCCGAGAGTTCGCGTTTCAGTTTACTGTGGCTTGATGTAACTTGCTGTGCTGTTCTGTATACGTACAGTACTGAAAAATGCACGATGCTTTTGCTTCGTGCGTCCCTCTCATCGTGGTTGGTTCACTTACAAGGAAGGGTCCTTGCCCGAGTTGCCCGATGGACACATGCACTAGGGCGGGCGCCGTTCTTCGTGTCGTGTTCGTGTCGTTCGTTTTTTAAGTTGCATTTACAGTACCACTAGCACTGCTTGGCGCTTGGCAGGGATCATACAGTTAGTTACAGCGGAGGCGCCCACCCGTTCGAGTCATAAATTTGTTTTTTATTTTCTTTACGAAACGCTGGTTGTTTTTTTACTTTTGGAGTGCATGCGTTTCAGGCTGGCTGAGTACGAGTACTGTATCAGCACCACATGATACTGTAACGATACGGTACGTACAGTACGATAAAATAGAGTATATAGAGCAAGTTGACTTGGGACGGACAATATACACCGTTATGCGAGCGAGCGGCTAGGGGGGAAATTTTGTTCGGTCAAACTCGTGGCGGAGTTTGGAAAAAGAAAACAATGAGGGACCTTGGCTGTATTGCTGTGTTTGTTGTTGATGTGTGCGTTGATGTGTTGGTGGTGTGTGAGGCAGTTCGCAGTTTGCTCTGTTCGCCTGTGCTGATCCCAGCAGCACCATAAGATAGCTTGGTACTTACGGCTGAAATTCACCAGGCACTCGTAGATCGTTTACGGATTGTCTTTCCGGCGCAGTTGGTGCGGGTTCCTGAGTTATGGGAGTTCCTGGGATTATATGCTTCCTTTTTTGCTCATATGAGCCGAATTAGGCAAAAACGTGGTTTGATGGGCGTATGTTTTGATGGAGATCTCCATGGTGAGTTGTCAGACGGAAACAAGGTCCTGTCAACAGGTTTGACGTGCTACGCCCTCGTTGTTTCCTTTTCCTTCCACGTCGTTGTCTTTCCAGTCTTGTGGCGGTGTCGCGCAACTCAAAGGCTCCTACAGGTCAGGGTCAAGGGCGTGGCAGGAATGGTATAAGCATCGTGCATTATGTGCAGGCCAGTTGGCCACAAAGGGGGTAATTGGGTCGTATATCGTAGAGTTCAAATTGCAAGCTTCAAGCCCCAAAAGTCCAATAATTACACCACCCGAAATAAAAAGCCAAAAATGAATGAACGGTATGTAAATATATACCTGCGTCGACGGGCGCTGCTGGAGGGCGGGAAGCGTTGCCAATCCTATAGCACCGCCGCGGCTCCTGCAAGCAACGCGAACGACATCAAACCCGCCGACAGCAGTGTCGCCGGTGACGGATGCCATGGGCGCACGCCGTTGTTTAACAGGGCGAACGTGGTGGCAAACGGTAGTGTAGGGTTTGGTCCACCGCTGACGGTTACAGTGGGTTTGGACGGCAAAGGCTTGACGGTAGCGTTGCCAGAGCTGTTGATGGAGAACTGTTGCGAGTTGGCGTACATGACACCGTGCGTGCTATTTAAGAATAGGAAGAAGTAGTCATCTCCTGGAGGTACCGAATTTAATACGATGTTGATCCCTTCGCTTGAGGTGGGTACTAATCGGGGAGAAGCGGGAAGGAGGGGGAGAAAGAAGTCAACGACGGGAAGACGGTGTGCAGAGCCACTCTAAAGACGCACTATCGCGTGCGGCTAAGATTAGGCCATCCGTGCTCATTCTCGTGAGTTCGAGGTCAAAGATATCTATTCCATCTAGGAGGCCCTTCGTCCATGTTATGGGGAATGTCTGCCCGTTCGACACCTGTGTTCCTTTGGTGGGGTATGTGACAAGAAAATCTACAGAGGGGATTATGAGAGGCGGCCAGAAACGATAGCGGCAAAGAGGAAAGGTGGTACGCACAACCATGCGCTGCAAGGGGAAGAAGGGAGAGAGAGAGGATGGCGGAGAGGCACGAAGGGAGTCGTAGGGAGACCATAATGATACTTTGAGGGAGAGATGGGAGATGTGAGTCTGTGAGTCTGGAAGAGAAAAGGTCACACTTTGGACAGCGCACGGCGAACAGGCACCGCCCTCGGACCCCGGATTCACCGGATCCCGGCAAGGGAACGCCGGCAATCACGGCGGGATGTAACGCTTACCAATATACAGACATCGCTTACCAATATCCACAGGTGCTTTGGCATCTTGACTCGCTCTCCCATGTCGCTCTCATCGGAGGAGGACATCCTCACCAGCCCAGCTGCAACCGCCTTCCAGGCAAACACAAACAAGAAGCGCCGCGTTCAGAATCAGCGAGCCTGCGACCGCTGCAGGCTGAAAAAGAGTCGGTCCCTTTTTCTGGGCATCCCTATTGCCGCTTTATTCAATCTCTTCTTTATTTTCGTGTGTTCGTCGACGCAGTCCGTTGTTCGTTTGCTTTTTTTGTCCGTTTTATTTGTTGGGGGTTCACACTGCCACTTTGCAGGCGATGGGACCCCTTCGCGCGCAAAGTGCACACATTGTACGTCATCCAGCAGCGAGTGCATCTTCACAGAGCCTACAAAGGTGCGCTTCCTTCCTCCCTCGAGAACCATCTTCCCGTTGAACACCTTGTGTCGCAGACTCGAGGTCCTCCAAAGCGGTACATGATCCAATTTGTCTTGGCGCATCTTATTCTGATCTTTCTGAAGTTATGTCGACAGTCTCGAAACGCGCTTAGAGAAAATGGAGGGCATGCTGTCACGCGTATGTCGCGATGATCTCTGGACCATCCTGCCTCTGATGGTCTTCGATCCAGCTGTACCCGGACGGTGACTTTTCGCAAGAGATGGAGCTTGATGGTTGGGCTCGCAGCTTCCAACCCGAGTCGCCTGGCGACCAGTCGTCTTCCCAGAAGGTCGCCCGTTCCTCCAGGGACGCCTCCCCTTTGCATTCATCTTTACCCACGCCCAAGGTACCTGGAAGCTATAATAATGACTCTGGAGAGAGTAGCGACACGGACACCGACCTTCGAAACCGCCTCCGAAAGCTTTCCGTCACACCCAACTCTCGCAGGTATTTTGGCAAGTCTAGTGGCATGAATTTAATACGCTCTGCCCTATCTGTCAAGTCCAAGGCCTCCAATGCTGAGTCACCAGGTGTCGATCCTGAAAGTCGTCTCCAACGCAGACACGATTTCTGGCATATACGACCTGTAAGTTCCCGACTCTCAATTACCCCGTTCTCGCTCTTTTCTGATCGACTGGCCTTAGTGGGAACTTGAACGTGTGCTGCCTACCAAGCGAAACTACGCCTTCCCCGAGTCAGATCTTCTTACCAACCTGGTCACAATTTACTTTACGCAATTGGCCCCGATGATGCCATTGCTCCACCGGCCAACGTTTATGAAGGCCTTTGATAACGGCTTGCATTTACGGGATGATAAATTTGGTGCTCTCGTGTTACTGGTCTGTGCAACTGCGTCGAGGTATTCCGATGATCCTCGAACACTCCTCGAGGGTGGCCACTTGCATTCGGCAGGTTGGAAGTGGTTCAGCCAAGTGGAGCCGTTCACGAGTGCTGTTTTGTGTAACCCTGAGCTCTACGACCTCCAAGTTGCCGTCGTGAGTGTATCCACCGCTTTAGTGGGCTTACACGTTCGTGTTGACAAACCGATGCCATAGCTTTCCGTAATATATGTCCACGGCATGCTACCACCCCACGAAGCCTGGATAATGGTGGGCATTGGTTTGCGACTGGCCCAGGATCTCGGTGCCCATTCCCGACAATCGCACCGTACTGCGCTAACAGTTGAGGATGAGCTCTTGAAGCGAGCATTTTGGTACGTACCATCGTTGTACTCGCGGTCACGGTTCTTGTTGAACTTGGATGTAACAGGGCACTGCTCGTGTTTGATGTCTGGACAAGCTCGTACCTTGGTCGTCCATTAGCAATCTCAGAGGAAAGGTAAGCTTATATTCGTGCCTGTCAGGTAGGGTTGGACATTCCACTGATATTCCGTCTTGAGTTACGACGTGGAGCTTCCAGTCGAGTGTGACGATGAATACTGGGAAAATGCTGATTCTGCGCTGGCCTTCAAGCAGCCCCCAGGAAAGCCGTGTCAGGTGTCATACTTCATTCATCTGATCAAGATCAATCTGTTACATTCCCACGCTCTACGTACCATCGTCTGTCCATTTCAGTTGATTCATGATGCGATGGGTGCTCACTCGAAATCGTCTGCAGTACTCCGTCAACAAATATGGGCCTATGGCAGGTACTCGTGAAAAAGGTTGGGAAGAACTCACTGTAACGTCACTCGACTCTGCGCTGAACAGCTGGTTCGACTCACTTCCTGATCATCGTGGGTCCACCCTTGATGGAGCCTTAGCACTCGCTTATCTGTCGCTCTGCAGTGCGCTGGGATCCGCAACGGGAGAATCAAACCTTCTTCGTTCAGTCTGCGGCATTGCACGTTGCCTATTACTTTATTCAGATCACGATTCATCGGCCATTCATACCTACTTTCGGGAAAGAGAGTTCCTTATCTTTCCCTGCATTTGCGATCTGTGGGAGCGCTGCCCGTGCTTCCAGCCATGTTGCCGATGCTCTCCGGAAGAGGTGCCCGATTGCTACTACGCCGAATATCATCGTGCGTGCTCTCTCATTGTCTAATCTCATGCTCATGCTGAGGTGGCGGCATTGGGTAGCTCCCCACATTCGTTACAGGCGTCATTTTACTTTTAAGCCTGTGGGGTGCGAAGAGAACTGGTACCTCGTCGGACCCAGCGAGGGAGATCCAGGATGTATACAAGTGTGCGAAGTTACTGGACATGGCAGAATCTAGGTGGACCGTTGCTGGGCGGCTTCGGTGCGTCCTTCTCAGGATGGTTCCAGTCGAGGATGCTGACTACCGTCACTGCAGTGACTTGCTCACGGACCTAACTACTGCTGGTGATTTCACAGTCCCTGCGGAGAGCCCACCTTCGAACAAGCGCGAGCGCGATGACTCGGACAATGAGAGCCAACAGCCTTCATCACCACCGACTCTAACTGATCATCCACGCCGTTCGGCGTCGATGGGCTCTCCACCGTACGCGCCAATACGGAAGGCGCAAGTACCTGATACCGCGCCTCTCCGCGCGTCTACACGGCCAGGTGCAGAATTTACCTCACTTCCTAATGCGGCACCCGTGTCCCTGCCTTCACATGTGCCAGCTGCGGCCGTGAAACGAGAAGTGCAGTCCAACATGTTTGGCCAACCCGTTCATCCCACACACCCCAACAAAGTTGGTTCTATGTTCATGCCCCAACCCTATGGCGGAGGGTATCTGCCGCTCGGTGGGTCGAGCGGGCTTGGCCAGGCGACCCCAGGGCTCCAGTCATCTGCTCCAGCGTCTCGGCAGGCGGTCGCGTCTTTCCGTTCTAATTCTTCCCTACCATCTGTATCTGGAACGGCAGGCCTCTCAGCGATGCCAACGGTGTACAACGTCAACAAAGGGACGCCGCCGTTGTCTACGGGAGCTGGAGGAACCCCGCTGTCGCCTGGGTTGAATAACGTAATGCCGGCAACGAGCGGACTGTACAGCTTCTCGCCGGTGTCGACACCCACATCCACATCTGCGTCGATATCCAGCAGTGCGAGTTCCCCACAGAGTGGATTTCAGCCGGGTAATGATTTCGGCACCAGCAACAACGGTGCTGGTGGAGGCGTGTTCGACATGCAGGGGATGGATATGGAGTTTGGCGGGTATGGAGTGCCGATGGCCGACAAGGAAGCGATGTTGCGACATTTTGCGCCTGCGATGTCGCAAGATGGACAGATTGGCGTTGATAGAGACACGATGATGATGTGGACGGCCATGCCGGCCACCCTCGAGTGCGTATCTATTTATGGATCTTTTTGGGGGGTGATGAAGCTAATATTGGCGCTTTTGCTAATTAAAGGACGCAAGATTGGGAAATGTACTTGTCGAGCATGTTGGGTATTGGTGCCACTAACGGCGCTGGTCCTGATGGTAGCGTTGGCGTGGACGCTGGTGTTGATGGGATGGGAAGGTTTTTATGACCCGGACTCGAGCGATCGGAGATGTACGGATAGACCAATATGGTTGGTTTGGTTCCATCGTCGGTGGATGGGATGTATCGATGTACAGTACTGTATATGTGCTTGTTATCTTGTACGTGCACTTAGTAATTTGTCAATTTAAACAGTTTAAAGCTATTATAAACCTCCATTCGACTCGGTTCTTGATTCAGTACTGAGTAAACCCTTGCACCATACTACCGAATGAGGTTCTCCTTTACAAACTCCCGTAGGAACGTAGAAAATTTCGGCAATTCTGGTATAGTATACATGATGCGAACGACTGCTCCCCTCGACGATAAATCTACGCTACGCTGAACTACCACGACATCGCTTCCACTTCGCGTGCCAGCAAAACAGGTAAAGAACTCAAACTACTGTAGTACAACACAAGGCTACTATACTGCTCGCAACTGCTGCTGCTGCTACTCAGCAAAAATACATTTTCGACGCCATGCGTTCATGGGCCTGCTGAAAACCACTTCGAAACTCGCTTTCCCCATCGCGCGCTGTGTTCCTGTTTCCTCCTCTTCCTCCAGCTCCACCTCTGCCACCGCCTCTTCCTCCTCTTCGCGCCCTTGCCCGATCGGCACTGTCCTCAGTTGCAGTCATCTCGGGTGAGAACAGCCGATGGACCTGTTGTGGGTCGTAATGGTTTTTTGCACGAGTGCACACGTTGTGCGCGTCTGGTTTTTTTTATCAATAATAAAAAAAGGAAATGAGTCGGGAGCTTGAGGGGACGGACGAGAACGGGAACTTACAGTATACTGGAGCTGGGATTGAGACAGAGCGAGTACAGCGTGCGTAAACGTGACAAAGGGCATATGAAAGGGATTGAATCCCATCAGCTCTGTAGGTGTCATGCACGCATTTGAAATGCAAAAGCAAAGTAAAAGCGCAAAGCAATCCTCAGCGTCGGTACTCGAGAGTTGAATTGGAAGAGACAACGTACGTGAAATTATTTTCGTCGACGAGAACGTTGTAGTGCGCTGGTTTGCTCGTGCCGAGCAAGCCCGCGTGACCGTAGAGGTAGTAGTCGAACTCGACTGGACTGACAACGTCCGAGTCTACGACTGTGCCTGGGCGGCAGTTATTGTTCTTGTCGCCGTCGGCATTCGAGGTGGGGAAGAAGACCACTTTGTGGTCCTTGCCAACGACAATGAGGGTAATTGTCGGGTTGAAACCAAGTTCTTCGCACGCGTCTGAAGGTTGGGTTGGCGGTGGTGAGGCGGAGGTGGAGGAGATCATTAATAGCATGAACATAAGGAAAAGTCGAAAGCGGGAAACAAAGGGGACGGACGCACCTCTGATGTGGCGGAGCTCTTCATCTATAATCGTCTTAAATTCACCTTCGGAGACACCATCTTGGGGAAACATACGTCAAGTTGGGACGCCATACTATACAAAGAAACCAGGAATGACTGACCGCGATAGAACAAAATCCGCTTGGGTAGCTTGCCCGTCGTATCCCTGAACTTCTGGAAAACGTGCTGGCGTTCACTCAGTTATCATGGCCTTTGGATATATGCAGCGCACAAACACATACCATGCACATGTTCTTCATGTCCTCAATGACTTCATGCAGGGGGTCTTGCACCCCCATCCTTGAGATGAACTTGGCCCCGCTGCTGTCAACACTTCCTACGAGGGAAGTGTATGATGGGTAACCTTCGGGTCCCCGTCGGGACCCAGGAGGAGGGTGGGAGACGTCCGCACCTAACGAGAGGAGTATGAATGGGCGTAGTCGCGCAATATACAGGGAGGGGCCTACCCATGACGATGGTCGGATTCGCAGGGTCGGTCAGCCAGGGAACATCTCGGGGTTCAGGTACGACGTTAATCCCACCGAGCTTCACGTTGACCCTGGTATAGACGTTCTCGAGTCAGCGGTTTATAGCGCTATTTCAGTCTCACGATGCCTACTTGAGCGTAATATTGGCGAAGTACTGTGGCCTTGCATTGAAGCACTTGCTTGCTTTCATGCATTGGGTGGCAATACCCGCCTGCGCAAAAAATCAGTTTGCACTGGCGGAAGATGCCACCGTCGAATATCAATTACCGAGACATCGCCAAAACTAAAGGAACAAAATCAGGCACGACTAATGAGGACACTATAATGGGCGCCATTACTTTTTGACAGCGCTGTAGATATCGGCTCCGCCTTCCGGAAGGACGGCGACTATAAGTGTTGGCGGGGCCCTTGACTTCCGATGACAGTCCTCGCACGCGTTACCGAGTTGCTGTGGCAAAGTTTAGCTTTCGAAAAAATAAGCGGCGAGGTGACACACGCGACTAATAACACCCTGGCCCGATTCCCATCTTCTGACCGCGGGCTCAGGGTTGATTGTGATGCCTACAAGAGTCTTTAGTATGGCTGGGGGGGAGCTGAGCTCACTTGAAAGCCCTACCAACTGCTTGGCAGGCCCTCACGAAACCCGCAGTCATCTGGTCGGCGACTCGCGGACCAAAGCGCCGCTGACCTTCGTATATTAGAAGCACCCAATTTGGGACCGCTGCGGGCTCAAACATGGATCTGTCGAGCCTTCAAATGTGTGTTATCACGTGGCCCAAGCTAATCGTTATGAAAAATACCCACATATTCCATGTGCCGTTCTCTGGGTGCTTTATGCAAGTCAATCATTATGTAATCGGAGGGGGGGAAAGTGCATACGACGTTGGGCTGCTTAGATGTTGGGTTATACTTCAACGTTGGAGCAGTGATGATTCGGGCATCAAGCTCCACAAGACGAGGATTCGGGACATTGATACCAAACTCGCGAACGTATTGCGATTGACCATACTGCATCACCTGGAAGCACATTATCAGCGCATCATGCTGACGCCCAGGTCAGAACGAACATACACCTACGCCATCGCGAATCCTTCTTTCGCGATCACGAGGGGGCATAGCCGAGAACCCAAGTATGGACCTGATATGGTCGGGGGACATCTGCTTACGAATGCGCTGACCTGGTGGAACCTTGCAGAGCTCCATTGGGATTACGACGCCTTTGGTGAGCTTTAAGGTGTGAGAGCCCATCAAGGAAAAGGCACAATGTCGTACAGACCTCCACGCATATCAGATCCGGGAATTGGAGCGGTATGTTCAACTGATTTTGAAAGTACTCCATCACCGACATCGTTTCTCCGTCGCCGATCTCGAACCTTCGATCTCGGGCGCTCTCCCGAGTCAATCCTTTGACAAGACGGTGTCCATCGGGGTCGTGCACACGATATGGGGTGGTGACCTTGATACCCGAAATGAAATTCTGGAAGCGCAAGCGCTCACGATCGGGAAGCCCATGCCTCGGGGCGAGTGCATTTGGTCGTCCACCTTGACCGAGAAAATCCAGTCCCAGGGCAATGAAGTCTCCGGGTTGGTACATTGCCCCCGTCGAAATGTCGATGTTTATAAGAATCTTATTGATCGCCGGTCGCACAGATTGAAAATATCCGCGCCACAGAACTACACCTCTACCGATGGGTCTTGTTTCTTGGTCGGTAAAAAAGGACCGCGCATTGGATGGATACCTCAAGCTGGGTTCCATACGAACGGCGATATTCAATGCCTGGCCAGGGGTATGAATGGATGACGGATCAGCTCAAATAATGCGCGCACCATGATCGCTGTCAGAACGTGTTCGTCGTGGCTTTGTTCGCCTCTCACGAAGCGCTGCAGAACTCTGGAAATCCATTCGGAATTGATTAATACAGTAGGGTCGGAATAATACGCACTCAGGGTTGATTGAAGCCACGTGAGTTAAGGTAACCGTAAATTCCACAGGGGGAGCACCAGCCTGAATCGATGCAGGGTTACCCAGAGGCACTACATACTGGAAACAGGGAACGAGTTGAGCAGGGGGATGAATGATGAATGATGACGTGACAGACTAACCTCGTGAGCACCAGATTCAAATTCAAGGTCGAAGGATGTAAACAAGTTCTTGCGTCCGTCGTACACCCCGGGCCGTACAGAAAGGCGGTCCTCGACCTGAGTTTGCAAGGCCGTTATTATCTGATAGTTTCGAAACACTGACTTGCTCTCCTCGTCTTCACCACGTCGACGAATGACTATGATAACCATCAGCCGTTTGGCGGACCTCCACGAGGGTTAAAGAACTACATATACTGACGGACTGGATCGTAAAATGTTCGTAAGTCACTTGTCTTTGCAGGAATACAACAAATACATGCCATCATAGTGATATACCGTTCCCTGATCGAGTTCGACCTCGACGTGGTTACTACGCAGTTTGATCAACTTTCCAGCGTTCCCGTATTGCTGGCGCTTGACGCCAATGGCCTGAATGTGGTCAACTGGGAGAGGACCCGTTCGACCACTGGATAATGTTGGCATAATCGGGAGAGGATGTCCACCAGCTGCGACAATGGCGGCACCACCGGCCTCAGCGAAGGCACCGCGGCCACGACCACGGCTGCCCCCACCACGGGGACTTCCACGGTCAGCCCCACCGCCGGGACCACCACGGTCCCCACGACCACGACCAGACCCACGATTGCCACGACCACGACCATTGCCACGGTCACTGCCACCGCGGCCGCCACCGCGCTCGCCGCCACCGCGACCACCACCACGCTCACTGCCGCCGCGGCCACCACCACGCTCACCACCACGACCACCGCGACCACCACGGCCACCGCGGCCACCGCGGCCACGACCAGCATCAGGAGCAGCTCTTGGAGGCATAAGTTGAACTAGGTATGTTTGAGAGATGCGAGAAGAAGGAAATAAGGGGTCGCCGCAGGGCGAACGTAAGGTAGGCGCAGGTTTTATATCCTAAGGAACGGCCTCAGGGCAGCCGGAGAGTCATCGGACCATCACCAGAGTAAGAAGGGTTCGATTCGTATGAACATCCTCCGTTTGTGAATCTGTCACGATGAGAACTCGTCCTGCGCAATACTGCTGCTGCGGAGAACTTGATGGGAGCCATAATTCCCTGCTGCACAAAAGACTATTATCAGCTGGGCGATAGGCGATGTCTATGCCTCGAGAGTATGCGACTGCGGATTTCATCATGCGCAGTGGCATCAAATCCTATGACAGTTTGTCAACTTATGTCTATTTCGCATGCCTTTCTCGTGTGCCTGCTTCGTTTTCCGCAGTAGTAAGTGGCGGCGATTCGGTCCGCCGTATTCGGTTGTCGGTCACGGGTAGGTTCTCGTAGCTCAGTGAGACAGACATCTGGCGCGGCAGTTCCTCCAACCAGGCACTCCTCTGTGGCTTCATGTCAGGATGCGAGGCATTGATATTTTGGTGATTCGAAAGGCTTTGACAGAGACTAGCAAGGCATATCATCCAGGAAAGTAGCCGAACCAGACTAGTATCTCCAGGACTTAGTTTGGACTGGCGCAAAGAGGAAAAGTTGCTGCGGAGCTCCCAGACCAGACGGGGGCCTACTGGAGTGATTGGTCGTCAGTGACCGCAGCACCAGAAGCAGGGAGGGTTCTTATTTTGGAAATCACCGTAGCGCCCACTGACGAATATGTTCCTCGGGCCTCGACCTTTCACGATCCGCCCCGTGGATGAGTATCACGAGATAACAAGGGAATTTCAGCTTCTGGCTCCCGCGCGCCAGTTTCGTTGCGTCTCCTGCCCCCCGGAACGTATGACGGCAAAGGACCCTCAGCTCTCATTAGTTATATCTCTCAAGTCCTCGGGATGCTGCCAGTTGGCCAGTTTTGGACATCCATACGGCGAATCCGCTGCTTTTACACCACACTGATTCCCAGGGATGTCTGACCAGTACTAGTAGCAAGAAAGGAGAGACATAGCTTGATAATGAGCCTGGTCGTTCTCTCTTCGCTTTGTGACCTGAGACAGCATGAGAGATTGTCCTAAATACACGGCTTTTACCAAGGGGGCATAGCATCTACTTTTCGAGAAAAGCCCATCTGTTAAAATAACGAGTGGGTGTTAGAGTGCATTTCCGCCACGGGGAAGCAAGCGGCGAAGTTAGAAGAGGGGTCACAGTCTTGTCACAGCTTCGCGTGTCCCAAAAGTTCGTTTAGTGGTCACGTGCAACTACGCTCTATTACAGTAATGGGTCGAATGCGAGAACAGAGAAGCGGACACCGCTTGTGTGAAGAGATGGCCAACAAATATCTGCATAAAGTCATAGCTGGTATTTGTTGGTCATCTCATCACACAACAGGTGTACGCTTATCTGCTCCTGTTCTCACCCATACATAATGTACACATAAACATAAAAAGAGTCAACAATAGGTAGTAGTAGTCCTAACCATGCCAGTGGAAATATCATTGCAGTTTCATCAGGGTACCTAGATAAACAACACAAGCGATAAATTATTTTCGTCAACGAGAACGATCTGCACCACCACAATAGCTATGAGGTGAGTTGGAAGTGGCACAGTTGACGACGTCGCTGTCGACAACCATGCCGGTGGGGTGGTGTAGCGGTGTGGGTGAAGACTCGAAATAGGCCATTAGGCCATTGCAGATGCTGTCTAGACGCGGCATGGTGATGGGCCTCTAGACCATTGCAGATGCTGTCTAGATGCGGGGTGGTGAATGGCCCTTAGACCATTGCAGATGCTGTCTAGACGCGGGGTGGTGAAGGCCCTCTAGGCCGTTGCAGATGCTGCCTAGGCGGGGTTGGTGAAGCGTCGAGAGTCGAGAAGGGCCCTTAGGCCATTGCAGATGCTGTTTAGGCACATATGGGGATGGTTGTTCGCGCGAGTCGGGTTCGGAACCCTTGTCTGTGGGACATCTGCTTACGAATGGTTGGCCCACGGATCCTCGAGCAGATTGGGGCACCGCTCGAGAGCTGCAGGGTACAAAGTAAGACTGAACGCGTGATGAAAAGATGCAGTGACTTCCGCGTACCTGTATCATAACATCTCGCCTCGCTACGTCTTGGGTTGCGCTGACTGTATGGTGTCGTGGTCTTGTTATCCGGGTTGAAATGGTGAGGGCATGTGCGCACGCGGTCGGGGAGTCTATGAGCCGTGGCGTGGCGTGGTCCTGTGGAGGATGGTTGGATACTGGGGCCGGGGGATCTCCAATGTCCTCAGGCGCGAGGTCGCTGTCCAGGCCAGCGTATAGAGTCGGTCGATATATATATCGATATCAATAAGCATGCGAGCGACGGCAGATAACATAGGTTGAGTATGTCATCGTGCCTAGGGTAATCCCGGGGTTCTGGTCCGGAAGGAGGGGGTTGTGAAGCTGTTACTTGAACGTGGCGCGGACGTGTCTGCGTTGAGGTGGGTCAACCACCGTACGATCGCTGCACGATTTTGGTGATGACGGGGCGGGACGCGATTAGCTAAGCACACAGCCAGCCTGTCCAAAGGGGTGAATAAAAGGTGCGATAAA
The DNA here is from genome assembly GCA_015178965.1 of Russula ochroleuca. Classification (NCBI taxonomy): domain Eukaryota; kingdom Fungi; phylum Basidiomycota; class Agaricomycetes; order Russulales; family Russulaceae; genus Russula; species Russula ochroleuca. The sequence goes on from WHVB01000002.1 coordinate 2,458,489, forward strand.
TAGAAAATGCACGTACTGCGGTGCCCGACATCGAATCATTTCATTGGGTGGGAAGGGAAGGGGGTGTTGCTTTGGATCGCAGTACGCCATCCCGTCAACTGGAAGGCGTAATGACACATTCTCGAACTGGGAATATGTCATGCCCAGTTTGAGAATGTGTCATTGTGATTAACCGGCGATAGAATACGACTCGGATTGGGGGAGAAAGGTTCGTGATGGAAAGGGTGCGCTCTTAGCCTCAGGCTCAGCCTGGTAGCCTGGCACGGCGACTGTCCGAGCAGAGTTAAAGGGAGAAGATAAGAACTTGAAGGGGAGGACATGAGCGAGGCGATGATCCCGGGCGACCTTTGAGCAAAGAAGTCGGGTTTTTATAGCTTGGGCTGGGCTTGCTCGGACCCTGACTCTCGTCTCGATACTGATCGATTTGACTCTTCCGCAGCGACTGCCATTAGTGGCGTCTGATGTGCATTTGCAAACTCTGATCGTTATCCGCAGCTTCATGCTGCGGCGCAGTCCAGTTATTGTACAATTGTACACTCACTGAGCTAGTACTCTTCACAAGCTTCGCCACCGAGTTCGAACTGGCCATTGTGTGGCATAATGGTGAAGTGCCATGCCAGGACTGTGAAGAGTAATCCAGTCATGACCTGGACGAGATGGCGGCTCCGGTGTAAGAGTCACATGAGCCTGACTCATCGATCGTCTCTCGGTGAAAACCACCTGGGAACGAGCAAGGGAACGAGTCAAGACGACGTTCTAAGCAAATCATAAGAGTTTGACGTTTGCCCCTTGGAGGACACATTTCGTGAGCACCCCCAAACCAAAGCGTGCGCGTATATACGCATTTCTCCACAAACAAACAACCAAGGCGTCCACCTCCGGGTCACCGGGTGACTCATCACAATCACCCCAGATCGTCACTTTCTTATTCAAAGTGACCGAAATGGGGATAATGCTCTACTGGATACTGTATGTAGGTGCTCTCGTGAGATAAGAGTTAGTCGATATCGATAATCGATCCCAAGGACACAGCCAAAGGACTGTGCCTTTGATTACGACCTGTGTCTTTGGTACAGCCAAAGGGCTGTCCTTGGTTATAAAGGATAAAGTTCGTGGGAAACCCTTTGGACTTTGAGGTTTGGTCACCGACGAAACAACTGTTACAGCTAAAAATCGTTTACTATACACGGATAGGTACAAAAATGTTCCAGAGTCCAAGATGAAAAATGTCCGAGTTTCAACTCTTGCTGTTTACCAGTATCCCCAAATAACTCATTAACGGACAGAACCTCGGATAGAAAGCTCGTTTAAACGAGAGCAGCTGGATCTCTTCCGGCATGCTCTGACGACGAGCTTGAAGAGTGGGAAGGGTAGGAAGACTCGTTCGGAGATGCCGGCGAGCTGCCAGTGGCAGATCCAGTTGGTGGAGCGGATACAACGTCAGCGGTCACGGGTACGCCCTCTATTGCAAAGGAAGGAACCGCTCCTGAGGATGTCGAAGGCAACCCATCAGGTGCAACCTCATCATCGCCGACGCGCAACTGTGGTTCTGGGGCCACACCTATGCCTTGGGCCGTAGAGGAAGAAGCCGCTCCAGAGGATCCCAAAGGCAACTGGTTACTAGTATGTGGTTCAGGTTCAGGTGTTGAAGGGAGCATTCCCAGCTTTTGTGCTACTGGGCGAAGCGCTTCAACGACCATCTTGGCGATCTCCACGATACGTCCCTTACGGCGCTCGGTCCCCACGAAAGTATCCAACTCGGAGAACGCTTCGCGGAACGCATCCCGTTGCACCTGGGCAGCACCTGTAACATATTCAGATTCCCGAGTCAGGATCTCCAGCGTCAACGCCAGGAGATCATGTTGAACTGCGAGGACGAATGCCAGGGAAGTGCGCTTTCCGTGCAGTTTTTTAAATATCCCCGAGCGGTACTCCGCTCCATGACGGGACTCGCGGAGTGTTGTACGCTCGGCCCGGACGTCCACCAGTAGGTTTCTTCCTGCGTCCAGACGCATCCACAAGACCTTGTCCACGGACTCTATAGCCCCTCTAATATCCTTTAGGAAGAGCACAATGTTCTGCAGACGTGCACTATCGTCGTGCTGAGCATTGTCATCGTCTTCCCTATTCTTGTCCATGTCAAGTCGTTTGCAAAGAAAATTTGAACCAGGTTCCTTTTCCCCGCCAATAAACCGGACGCCAGTTGGTAAGAATTTGCCAAGGACGTTGTCAGGTGGGGTGATAATGAATGCGGATATCGCAGCAGCGACGCATCGGACGGATAATGCAATGTCTTCGTTGGTTGTGTCCCACAGCTCTTCGATGAGACCTAACGACTCCGGGGAATTCAAGAGCGGCAAGATCTCCAAACAATGATGCGTTCCGGCGGCGTAGGGAGCAAGTATATCGCGGATTGCTCCGGGAATGTAATAGAGTGCCTTGAGACAAGCTTGAGTTCTTCGCCGCCGGATGTACCCAGAGAGGCCGCTTGAGATTGCACGCTGAGATAGCTCAACTATGCTCCAAGAAAGCTGGTCGTGAAAAGAAGCTGGACCGGGAAGGGCCGCAAGCACCATCGTGACACGGTCCCTGGCGTTAGAAGAGAGTTTGTCGAACGTCCGCAAGGCCTCAGACTCACTCAAACCAGGAATCCCGGCCACAAATTCCTCTAGTTCGTGATCCTCGTCAAGCAGATTGAGCGTCCGGCAGAGGGCTGATGTATATATATCCAGCGAAAAGCGCTTTGCTGAGCTCTCGAGCATGGAGATCATGCCCTGTGAGAAGGTCTCTTTCTTGATAATTTGTCGGTTCTGAAATCTTTCAACAACGTCAGTCTTGATTACGCCCAATCTATGGCAGAACTTCGTCCCGTGGCGGGCAACCCAGTTGACGGAGAGTAGGATCATTCGCGTGCAGAACCAGAACAGGGCGGACAAGGGCGTCTGATAAGGGCAGTCATGAAATATGAGCGGCATCAAAGAAAGCGCGAGGTACCAAAGACAGCAGGACGCTACTATCGCGAGGGTGATAAATGCGACGATGTTATTGGCGCGGAATGCAAATACGACGAGTCCGGAAAAGAATAGGAGGATGGAGATGAGGAGGAGTGCAGGCAGCGCTTCGACGAACGTCGAGACGCGGAACCTGTCAGCACCAAGTGCAAAGTACTCTCTGATGTGTGCACGGACATGGGGTGGATGATTCCGTTGAGTAAGTTGAAGGTACCGGCGAGCCCATTGTTGTAAAAGGGTAGCCATGAGGGCGCACGTCAGACTCAGCACAAGGCTGACAATCCAAACAGCGTTCACGAACACGGCAGAAGCCGGCGGTTTGAAGGAATCCGCACTGACGGGTGGACTGGCTGTAGTTGTAGTAGAATTTGGGGATCCAGGAAGCTGCTGGGATATTTGGGAAAGGAGGGATTGGGTGATGGCATTGGGATCTTGCTGTAGACTCTGAAAGCTCGAGGAAATAAACTGGGCCACCGTAGATGCGAAGAGGCCAGTCTGAAAGCAAGGGTCGTGTAAGCAAGCAATTGAATAGTTGAGATTCGGAGCGTACGAAAACGAGGATGCCGTCAGCGCCTCCCTTCCAATTCTCTGCATTTTCCTCATCGAACTTCTGTGCCCGGGTAATATACATGGAGAAGATGGCGCCTGAAGAATCGCTGTATGTTGTCTTCTCGCGAAAGGCAGGGGAAAAGACAGGATTCTGGTACGAAGACTCTTGGGGATCGTGTGACTGCATGTCGTTGCTCAACATTTGGGGGAAAGACTCGACAATGGCTGAATGTTGAACGATGAACACGCCTACAGTACAGTACAGAGAGCGCTGAAATACTTTGGGCTGTGAAGAAAAAATATATTCTCACAGCTAATTGCCAACAGCCGTCTGTACAGTACTGCCTCAATGACAATAGCAGCCTCACGTCATCTAACTGCATCGTTATTTTATTCATGCTGTCGATCAATTTATGCTTCAACCTATCCTTTCCCTCCCGCTAGCTCTGTATATCCCTGTCCATGACACTTTTGACTGATACTATAAAGTTTGAGACAATTTGAACCGGGCCGCCCGGGCGCCCGGGAAGGAGAATGTGGGCGCCGATGGGCGCTAGTGGGCACTTGTCGGAGTCTACTCTAGTAGTCTGCTCTTGCTATGTCGGACCCTTGGCCGGATCCACCAAAACGAGATATCTGCCCTCGCACGATATAGCGGAATGTGGTCGTGAGGTATTCCTACCTTGATCAACTAGACCAAGATTTCGGTCTCGACAGGTAGAGATCTTGTCCTGCACTGATTTCCTCAATAATCCTCATTTGTCTCGGTGCGTCTTAAGCGCGTCACCTTCAACGTTTAAATCATCGCCATGGCACAATCCGATTCAACGAGCCAGTATTTAAGCGGAACATAGGGTTACCGTTGATGTACGTCGAGGCATGTAATGGGTTTTTTCGGCGCCACGCCGCCAAGGTCTAGGTGATGCCAGTGAGGCTGTGTATGCACAGCCTCAAGTACTGTACAGGTATTATAAGTCCTTTGTACCCCACCCGGGGCCACCTTACGTGGTTACGCTGCACTTCTTCTCCCTTACCCGGCCACTGTTTTGGATCTGTACTTGGGAACCTGTCGATTGATGGCCTCGTCCTCCACCGCTACGGCTGCCGACCCTTTTAAGGACGATCTCCCGGAGGCATTGACAATATTGACCTACCATGCAAGGGTGCCTGCATCAAAGAGTTACGAGGCGAGTATCTTTGTCTATCTCACTTTCCTTCGGACCTTCCTGCAAGTGGTTTGTTGATGGAGATGCTGCGCTGTGTAGGATGCCATTGAACTCGCAGAGTCGATGTATCCCGAATTACGAAGCGTCTGCCGCGATCCCATCACCAACTTGTGGTCACTCCCAGCCTCCACCTCAGAGCGTACTCTATCGTCCTGGCTCGAAAACATGGACAAGCTGGATAGCCTTACTAGCCGGCTGCAGAAACTTGCGTCCTCTGCTCCTCCAGAACACCGAGCCCAGCTATTAAACAAAGTACAGGCATTGCGTGCAACGTTCAAGAGGCAACAAGAGCGTTTCATTGAGTTTTTGCAACTCAGCGAGGAATATGCCAATAAATATCTATTCAACATCTCCACCGAGATTCAACAACAGAGAACGGTTCTGGACAATCTGGGAAAGCGATTGGAAGCCGCGAACAAGTTACATGAGGAGGCCGTTGATTTGCAAACGTTTTACGAGTCTGAAACAGTTGCTACTATGAAGGATCTTCGTACGACAGGCAAGGCTGTCCCCTGTTGTCTACAGAGGCGAAATACTGAGACTTGACTTTTAGGACTTCCACGGCCACTTCCTGAGGACAACGCCCTATTTAGCGAGGTGGACTTCGTGGTGGCTGAGATTCAACAATTTTACAAGGAATTAAACAACTTCTGGACTGAGGAGATACGCTGTGTGGTTGAAGCTCTTAAGAAGGGCCGCACCGACCCGAAGGATCTCGAACGCTGGAATAATTTTTATTCTAGTCTTAAACAAACTCTCAAGTCCTGGAAGGTATGTTTTCCCCCTCTACTATGCTTTTCTCAACAGATCAAAATTTCGTGTTCAGAATCGGCCACCAAGCGGTGACGCTGAAACCCTACACATCGACAATACATCCTCTTCTACAGTTTGTCCATTCCCCCTTCCACTTTGGCTCCCCTTTAGACTGACCGCGTGCAGGGTGTTGATCTCGGGGAGATTGCCTCCTCCTTATCACCCACAATCGGCTCTCTCGAAGAAGCGTTGGAGCGCATGGCCTCGAGCGCCTCATTAAGATTTTCGCGGTTGGGCCGTCCTTTATTCCAGCGAGTCTATGTGGCATTTGCGGCAAACAGTGGCCTGTGCCTTTCTTTCCTACAGCACTGTACCGACTATGGGGAGAGGATGTTTGCTTGGTGCCACTTTTCTGTCGCTCTACTCGCTTCGCCTGTGGGTGTCCCATCTAACCTCCGGGAGCGGATCACGGGACTTCGGTCCGAAGTGACGGACGTTTACTATACGGAGAATGCCGCAAGTGCTCAAGGTCTGTCCTCGTATATCGCCGATCAACGCCTTTGTTGCCAGTCGCTGACAGATGTGGGCACTTCTATTTACTGTTCACCAGGGTCACGAACATTCAAAATCGCTTACAATAAAGCCCTGACTTTAGAGCAGAAGACTGCTTCTGGGTTGATCCAAGGGTTGAACGCTCTGCTCGATATTGTCGATAATATCTCTTCTTGGGCTACAATCACGGATGGTCATTCAGATTATGCGCTCCCGGATGTAGTCACCCTTGAACACCTGAACGAAGTAAAGTTGGCCTGGGAGAAAGCAAGAGATTCTGTTCGTGCGGCGCTGGAGACTCTGACGAGCGAGCCGGGTCAGCGAGTGGCTTCGACTCACCGCCGATCTGCATTTAAGCTATGGATGAAGAGTCTTGTCTGTTTTTCGTAATGCATCCTTACTATGTCTTTTGCTGGGTTTATTATTCTCTTTTTCAGCTTTCGTGTATTATAGACGTGACGCGGCACAACACGTACTGTAGAGACAGGGAAGAATACCCTTTCCCTCCTCTTCTTCTCACAAACGGTACTCCCATATTACGACCTCGTAGCAATATTTTTGCCGCCAAGCAATATACCAGATTCGAGTCCCGTTATCCAAACGTTTAAGTGTTACCCGCCCCGCACGTGCTTAAAGTGGCTTTGCTGCCATTTTCTGCAAGTTAGCAAGTCTTGAAAGGTCTTGTAGCCGCAGTATATTGAGGTGCCTAATCTCCTTCGAGTCCGCTCAATTACTAGCACCGCCATTACAACTCCCGCAGCATAGATCGTGATTGAAAATGGTGAACCGGGCGTGAACCGTTGCATACCGTACTGTGCGGCGCTGTGTGCATTCAGGCTTCCTCGTGGCTAAACGTTCTGCTCGTCGGCCCCTGCAAGGCGATGTGATATGCCACACAAGGCAGTTCCTGAACTGTACAGTATCCTGGATAACGATGCTCCTGTTGCTCAATTTATGCGTTGGAACTTGGACAACCTTTCGATATGCCCCACTGGTAAGTTGTTTCGATGGCAGTGTAGGCGTAGGGTTTATCAAATATCAATGCACTGCACCCGAACAAAATGATACTAGAGGCGTACGTCTACCTCATCTAATGCCATCCACAACGAGTGTTCGATGGGAACAAACTGTCTTGAGTTATCTACTTATTGTTCGGACGTCCGCCCAAACGCGTTGTAGGTCTGACTTGGTTGGGTGTATGATTCGTTCCCGGAGAAAGGTGCTCGTGAGAGGCCATGGCACGGAGTTAGCGCTTCAGCGACATGGCCGACCTCGAAGTTGCGCCTCAGATCCACATTTGAGGTGCCATTCCAAGTCACAAGTCGCAGAGGGCAAGAGCTATCCTTGGTTATGAAGGATAATGAAACAATATTTCCGCTATATACGGATAGGTACATTTGGGATAGAATATCCAAGAATCCAACATGAAAGAGTCTTGGCTAAAGAAACCCTTGCTGTTTACCACTACCCTCAAATAACTTAGTGACGGCGAAAGCCTCAGATGAACGCCCGGTCAAACAAGAGTAGCTGGATCTCTTCCGGCGCGCTCTGACGACGAGGTAGAATGGGGAGGGTAAGAAGACCCATTGGGAGACGTCGGCGAGGCGGAAGTGGTAGTGCCAGTTGGTAGTAGGGATGTACCGTCGGCAGCCATGGTTACGCCCTCCATTGCAAGGGAAGAAGCAGATCCTGAGGATGTCAAAGGTAACTGGTCAGGTGTGACCCCATTATCGCCGGCGCGCAGCTCTTGTTCGGGGTCCACACCTGCGCCCTGCGCTGTAGAGGAAGAAACCGCTCCTGAGGATGCCATAGGCAGCTGGTTAGGTGGTTCAGGTTCAGGTTCAGGTGTTGAAGCGAGCAGTCCAAGCTGTTGTGCTACCGGACGAAGCGCTTCAACGACCATCTCGGCGATCTCTATGATATGTCCCTTACGGCGCTCGGTCTCCATGAATCTATCCAACTCGGAGAACGTTTCCTGGAACGCATCCCGTTGCACCTGGGCGGCACCCGTAACCGATTCCCGAGTCAGGATCTCCAGCGTCAACGCCAGGAGATCATGTTGAACGGCGAGGACGAAGGCCAGGGAAGTGCGCTTTCCGTGCGGTTTAAATATCCCTGAGCGATACTCCGCTCCATGGCGGGCCACGCGGAGTGTTGTACGCTCGGCCCGGACATCGGCCAGTAGGCTTCCTCCTGGGTCTAGACGCATCCACAAGTCCTTGTCCATGGACTCTACAGCTCCCCTGATATCCTTCAGGAAGAGCACAATGTTCTGCAGACGTGCACTATCGTCGTGGAGAGCACTATCATCGTGAGCACTATCGTCGTGGTGAGCATCGTGGTGAGCATTATCATCGTGTTCCCTATTCTTGTCCATGTGAAGTCGCTTGGAAAGAAGATTTGAACCAGGTTCCTTTTCCCCGCCGATAAACTGGACGCCAGGTGGTAAGAATTTGTCAAGGACGCCTTCAGGTGGGGTGATAATGAATGCGGATATCGCAGCAGCGACGCATCGGACGGATAGTGCGATGTCATCGTTGGTTGTGTCCCACAGCTCTTTGATGAGATCCAACGACTCTGAGGAATTCAAGAGCGGCAAGATCCGCAGACAATAGTGTGTTCCGGCTGCGTAGGGAGCAAGTATATCGCGGATTGCTCCGGGGATGTGATAGAGCGCCTTGAGACAAGCTTGAGTTCTTCGCTTCCGGACAAGCTCCGAGAGGCCACTTGTGATCGCCCGATGAGATAGCATAACTATGCTCCAAGGAAGCTGCTCATTAAAAGAAGTCGGACCGGGAAGGGCCGCAAGTACCACTCGGCCCCCGTCGTTAGGAGAGAGTTCATCAAACGTACGCAGCGCTTCAGACTCACTCAAACCAGGAATCCCGGCTACGAAATCCTCTAGTTCGTGATCCTCGTCAAGCAGATTGAGCGTCCGGCGGAGGGCTGATCTGCATATATCCAGCGAAAAACGCTTTGCCGAGTCCTCGAGCATGGAGAGCATGCCCCGTGAGAAGGTCTCTTTCTTGTTGATTCGTCTGCTTCGAAATCTCTCGACAATGTCAGTGTTGCCAACGCCCAATGTATGGCAGAAGAATTTCGCCCCGTAGTGGGCAATTGAAAAAACAGAGAACGGGATCACTTGCGCGAAGAACCAGAACAAGGTCGACAAGGGCGTCTGATAAGGGCAGTCATGACATATGAGTGGTGCCAAAGAAAGCGCGAGGTAGCAAACACTGCAGAACCCCACGATCGCGAGTGTGATAAACGCGACGATGTTATTGGCGCGGAATGCATATACGACGAGACCGGAAAAGAATAGGAGGACGGAAATGAGGAGGAGGGCAGGCAGCGCTTCGACGAATGTCGAGACGCGGAACTTGACCGCGCCGAGCGCAAAGTACTCTCTGATGTGTGCGCGGACATGGGGTGGATGACTTCGTTGAGTAAGTTGAAGGTACCGGCGAGCCCATTGCTGTAAAAGGGTAGCCATGAGAGCGCACGTCAGACTCAGCACAAGGCTGACAATCCAAACGGCGTTCACGAACACGGCAGAAGCGGGCGGTTTGAAGGAACCGGCATTGACGGATGGACTCTCCGTAGTTGAAGTAGAATTTGGGGATCCAGGAAGTTGTTGGGATATTTGGGAAAGGAGTGATTGGGTGATGGCATTGGGGTCTTGCTGTAGACTCTGAAAGCTTGAGGAAATAAACTGGGCCACCGTAGATGCGAAGAGACCAGTCTGAAAGCAAAGGAGCGTGTAAGCAAGGAATTGTAAGTAGTCGAGATTCGGAGCGTACGAAAACGAGGATTCCCTCAGCGCCTCCCTTCCAATTCTCTGCATTTTCCTCATCGAACTTCTGTGCTCGGGTAATATACATGGAGAAGATGGCGCCTGAAGAATCGCTGTATGTGGTTTTCTCACGAAAGGCAGGAGAAAAGGCAGGATTCTGGCACAAAGACTCTTGGGGGTTGTGTGACTGCATGTCGTTGCACAAAATTTGGGGGAAAGACTCAACAGTGGCTGAACGGTGAACTCGCCTACGGGCCCTACGTAGGTAGTATGTACTGTACTGTACTGCATGCCGTTACGCATTGCTGTACTCAGCTCGGCTGTGCGACTTGTATGCGCACGTTTGGTGAAACCTTATACTGGGGTCAGCATACGCCCGTTGTTTCATAGACTCGGACATGCTGGCACATTCACCTCCCCTTCCACTCGTCATCGATTACTCTGTCGAAGATCACATCACTGCTGAAAATGAATAATCCTTGCTCTCCGTCGCGTCCACCTTCACATGCCAGTGCCTGTTACTAGTAGTACAAGTCTACAGAAACTCATCCGTGGCCATCTATGGACCATGATCCTGGAATACCTGATCATCGTGCGTCGGACTGACCATTGTACGATCTTGATATTTCCCGAAACACTTCAATGCCAAATCTACGCCACATCACGTTGGTTGGCTTTGCCGGTTCGACAGAATCTCGATTACAGTACTCACAACTGTTGTGGACCTCGTCATGCTCTATCTTTTCATGGTCCACCCATATACCTACTTCCATCTAAATATTCTTCTCCGATGGCTTTCATCTATGCCCCAACTGGAAACGCTTGTGATCGGCTTTATCTTCGTTGTCCCCAACTATGATGTGGAGACTCGGAGGCAACTCTTGCATACCGTGATCATGACCTCCGTCACACTCCCTAGCACAGTTTCAAGCTCCAAGTTGTTAGTACCTACTTGAAAGCACTTGTTCATCGGATTGTCAAACGTCGCCTTGAATTCAACCAACTTACGTTTTCCCTCCTACGTCTTCTGCAGTTTATGAACGCAACAGAGAACTTCAGGTCCGAGAAAGTCGAGTTCTTCAGGTGACGAACTTTGTGAAGGTCTTATCCCCCGTGGGGAGGCCGAGATGTATACCCTTTCCATAATGACTCGGATTGACAGCTGGCGCTTTGACTGGCGGGTATCTTCCGTGGTACAAAGTTCCGATTGGCTCAGCCAAATGTTTTCTGCGATGGAGCATCTCACTCTTGAACACGAAGTATATGGTCGGTCGTCTGAAGAGCACAATAAGATCGACTGCATCGAGTGGTGTCACTGGTGCAAGCTTGGGTCATTTGGCAACATGAAGATCCTTCGCATCGACAACGGGCTTGTCGAGGAACTCACTCGCTGTCTGCAATTGGACGATGGGCGGCTCCTTTTGAGCTGTTACCGGGGCTGCAGGAGCTCACATATCCTGGGAGTGGTAATACCGGTGAGGCATTTACTTCACTCATCGATGCTCGTCAGAACGCAGGTCGCCCACACCGGTAAGAAGCGAGGCTGGGAATGACTTTAATACTTGAGCCCGGCTTCCATACACGAACTACTGAGTGACGAGCTCTTCCGATTATCTATTGCACAGACCATTGCCCACTCTCCTATATCTCTACCGGCTTTCATCCGCATTGCAGCTGGCACCTTCCCGTTAGGAAACTCGCGACGCCAAACATCCCTCGGATATCTCTGATATACGGCACTCTTATGGATATATATGTTATTTTCAGGTGGTCGTATACTTATACTCCTCTTGTTCGCCACCTTGGCTTCTCGGATCATAACCCTAACTATGCCGTACAATTACTATGTGAAGTACATGTGCACCGATGTCAGTATTCTGACTCTGTCCGAAGCACAAATAAGATTCCCATCTTAAGTATGTAAGAGTACAATTATATCGTGGATTAGTATGTAGGGTGTGTCGGCCACTATAACGTAGATGTCGCCTATAAATGTTGTCCCAAAGGACAACGTAGACAAGAAGGAGTGGTGAAATTCAAAACCATTCAGCTTTCGAAGTTTCGAATACACGCTTATGGTACAAGTCGGCAACATACTGTACAACGTACATCATCATTCAAAAAACCAATGTAACAATGTTCACAAACTGCCACGCCTTCGACCCATTGCTAGCCAAGTTTCCAACTCGGGTGATTATCGATTATCCACCATCTAAGAGTCATTATCTTCTTACAGAATCTAAACGCATGCTAGATTAACCTTGATTCGGACTTCAGGTGTGTGAAAATCTTACGTAGCCTAGGACGGTGATCACACATGTGCCTTTTACAACGGTCCCCCCCACTCCCTATATACCTATGGCAATTGCAAGCCGAGCATGCGCCTGTGGCACCTGTAGGGAGACTTGTGGGGAGACCTGGTGGTCCTGGTCCCTCAGACCCGCCGCCCCTGTCATCCCTGGTAATCTGGGTGGTATCTTGGGTGGACACCGTGACGGCGATGTATGTATAAGGCAGCATTAAGGCTGGAGCTGATATGTGTGTCGATAGAAGACTTTGTGAAATTGTGTGTAGATTGAGAACTGCAGAGAGAGAAGTAGGGGATTTTTCCTCGTTTAAATAGACACAGTTTGCGCACCAAGTTTGCACATGTGTACACACAACAGGCTGAGAACACGGTACTCGGATGCCCCAACATCACGCGGTGTCGCCACTGATGGCGGCGGCAAGCAACACCGAGACCAAGAAGACGGCGTATCATAGAGGGATGAACCCTTTCTCGCTTGATTGGCAAGTTGCGGACAAGTGACATCTCCATCATACGTAATTCGTATTCGATGGAACATCGATAACAAGATCGATAACATTGAACAGAGGTGATTCAGGTGATATTCAGGTTCGTGACTCGTGAGCGTATGAGGATATTGAGGAGTTTCGATATGTGAAGGCAAGAAAACACTGCAGTACGGAACGAAGACGCCAGGCATATGGTCTACACACTGGACCAACGGAATGACTTTCGATGGAGAAGAGCTAGCCGGAAAGAGCCGAGTTCTTAGTCATGCTAGGAGTCTAGGACAAGTCCTCGGGACGATCCACATGCGGAATGTGACGGATGTTATTAGGCTCGACCCGAGGAACCAGATGATGAGCGCTGAGCAGCAACGTGGAGGTGTCGCAGTGGCTGATCTAATTCTGACCGGAAGCCGAAGGCCGTAGGTCAGTTCTACTTCTATAGTCCAATTGCAAACCTCTATGGTCACTCCAAAAACCCCAAGTCAGAGGCGCTGCTGACCACCACACGCTCATGCCACCAGCACCGACGATCCCACCCGGCCGGCTAGAGAACAACGACTTTGCCGTGAGCGACGGACGCGTTACCGTGCTCACCCCTCTGCCCATGCAAGCGCGCGCACCACTGACGCCCTGCGGCCTTCATCCCTTCCGACATCACAAACATTCAAAATCGCTTACAACAAAGCCCTGACTAGGCTCTAGAGCGGACGACTACTTCTGGGTTGATCCAACTTCATCCAAGGGTTGAACCACCTGTTCAATAATCTCTCTTCTTGGGCCACAGTCACGGATGGCCGCATGGCCCTTCTGATGATGCGCTCCAGGATGTAGCCGGCCTTGAACAACTGAACGAAGTAAAGCGGGCCTGGGAGAAAGCAAGAGATTCTGTGCGTGCGACGCTGGTGACTATGACGAACGAGCCGGGTCGAGTGGCTCCGATTCACCGCCGATCTTTTAAGCTATGGATGAAGAGTCTTGTCTGTTTCTCGTAATGGATTCTTACTGTAATTCCTCTGCTGGCTTTACATGTATTATTCCCTTTTTCAGCCTGAGCTTTCGTGTATTATAGACACGAAGAACAGGGCCACCCTTACCCCCCCTTCTTCTCACATACGGTACCTCTCCCATATTACGACCTTGTAGCAATATTTTACTACCAAGCAATATACCAGATTCGAGTCCCGTTATCCAAACGTTTACAGTAAGTGTTGCCCGCCCCGCACGTGCTTAAAGTGGCTTTGGCAGTGCCGCTTAAACCCGCTTTACTGCCATTTTCTGCAAGTAAGCAAGTCTTGAAATGTCTTGTAGCCGCAGTATGTTGAGGTGCCTAATCTCCTTTGCGTCCGCTCAATTACTAGCACTGCGATTACAACTCCCACAGCATATATCGTGATTGAAAATGGTGAACCGAGCGTTAACCGTTGCACACTGTACTGTGCGGTGCTGTGCATTCTGGCTTCCTCGTGGCTAAACGTTGTGCCCGTCGGTGCACCATGCCATGGGATAATATCGGTGATGTCCCACATAAGGCTGTTCTTGACCGTACAGGATCCCGATTCCTGGACGACGATGCACCAGTTATGACATCGGCAATCTAACTCATCTGATGCCATCCACGACGAGTGCCACTGTTCGATGGAAAGAAACTGCCCTTGAGCTATCTACTTATCATTCGGACCTCGGCTCAAGCGTGTTGTACGTCTGACTTGGTTGCAATAATGATGGTGTGTATGATTGTCTCGAGAGGCATGGTACGGAGATAAGATCACATGACGCTGCAGCAATGACACGGACCGACCTCGAATTTGCACCTCAGATCCACATTTGAGGTGTTACTCCAAGTTACAAGTCGCAGAGTGCAAGCTGTTCCCGGTTATGATGGATAATGAAACAATTTTCCGTCTAATGATTTCCGCTATATACGGATAGGTACATTGAGACAGAATCCAACATGAAAGAGTCTTGGCTAAAGAAACCCTTGCTCTACTGCTACCCCCAATTAACCCAGTAATGGCGAAAGCCCCAGATAAGCGCCAGTTTAAACGAGAGTAGCTGGATCTCTTCCGGCGCGCTCTGACGATGAAGTAGAGTGGGAAGGGTAAGAAGACTCGTTGGGAGATGTCGGCGAGGCGGAAATGGCGGTTCCAGTTGGTAGTGCGGATGTACTGTTAGCAGCCATGGTCACCGCCTCCATTACAAGGGATAAAACCGCTCCTGAGGATGTCAAAGGCAGCTGGTCAGGCGTGACCTCATCGTCGCCGGCGCGCGGCTCTTGTTCTTGTTCGGGGTCCACACCTACGCCCTGCGCTGTAGAGGAACAAGCCGCTCCTGAGGATGCCAAAGGCAACTGGTTAGGTGGTTCCGGTTCCGGTTCAGGTTGAGGTGTTGAAGTGAGCAGTCCAAGCTTTTGTGCTACCGGACGAAGCGCTTTAACGACCATCTCGGCGATCTCTATGATATGTCCCTTACGGCGCTCGGTCTCCATGAATCTATCCAACTCGGAGAACCTTTTCCGGAACGCATCCCGTTGGAGCTGGGCGGCACCCGTAACCGATTCCCGAGTCAGGATCTCCAGCGTCAACGCCAGGAGATCATGTTGAACAGCGAGGACGAATGCCAGGGAAGTGCGCTTTCCGTGCGGTTTAAATATCCCTGAGCGGTACTCCGCTCCATGGCGGGCCACGCGGAGTGTTGTACGCTCGGCCCGGACATCGGCCAGTAGGCTTCCTCCTGGGTCTAGACGCATCCACAAGTCCTTGTCCATGGACTCTACAGCTCCCCTGATATCCTTCAGGAAGAGCACAATGTTCTGCAGACGTGCACTATCGTCGTGGAGAGCACTATCATCGTGAGCACTATCGTCGTGGTGAGCATCGTGGTGAGCATTATCATCGTGTTCCCTATTCTTGTCCATGTGAAGTCGCTTGGAAACAAAATTTGAACCAGGTTCCTTTTCCCCGCCGATAAACTGGACTCCAGGTGGTAAGAATTTGTCAAGAACGCCTTCAGGTGGGGTGATAATGAATGCGGATATCGCAGCAGCGACGCATCGGACGGATAGTGCGATGTCATCGTTGGTTGTGCCCCACAGCTCTTTGATGAGATCCAACGACTCTGAGGAATTCAAGAGCGGCAAGATCCGCAGACAATAGTGTGTTCCGGCTGCGTAGGGAGCAAGTATATCGCGGATTGCTCCGGGGATGTGATAGAGCGCCTTGAGACAAGCTTGAGTTCTTCGCTTCCGGACAAGCTCCGAGAGGCCACTTGTGATCGCCCGATGAGATAGCATAACTATGCTCCAAGGAAGCTGCTCATTAAAAGAAGTCGGACCAGGAAGGGCCGCAAGTACCACTCGGCCCCCGTCGTTAGGAGAGAGTTCGTGAAACGTACGCAGCGCCTCAGACTCGCTCAAACCAGGAATCCCGGCTACGAAATCCTCTAGTTCGTGTTCCTCGTCAAGTAGATTGAGCGTCCGGCAGAGGGCTGATCGACATATATCCAGCGAAAAACGCTTTGCCGAGCCCTCGAGCATGGTGAGCATGCCCCGTGAGAAGGTCTCTTTCTTGTTGACTCGTCGGTTTCGAAATCTCTCAACAACGTCAGTGTTGCCAACGCCCAATTTATGGCAGAATTTTGCCCCGTGATGGGTAACCCAGTTGACGGAGAGTAGGATCATTCGCGCGCAGAACCAGAACAGGATGGACAAGGACGTCTGATAAGGGGAGTCATGAAATAAGAGTGGCGCCAAAGAAAGCGCGAGGTACCAAAGACTGCAGGACGCTACGATCGCGAGGGTAATGAATGCGACGATGTTATTGGCGCGGAATGTAAATACGACGAGTCCGGAAAAGAATAGGAGGACGGAGATGATAAGGAGGGCAGGCAGCGCTTCGACGAGCGTCGAGACGCGGAACCTGTCAGCGCCAAGTGCAAAGTACTCTCTGATGTGTGCACGGATATGGGGTGGATAATTCCGTCGAGTAAGTTGAAGATACCGGCGAGCCCATTGTTGTATAAGGGTAGCCAAGAGAGCATACGTCATACTCAGCACGAGGCTAGGCAATCCAAACAGTGTTCACAAACACGGCAGAAGCGGGCGGTTTGAAGGAATCCGCATTGACGGGTGGACTGGCGGCAGTCGTAGTAGAATTTAGCGATCCAGGAAGCTGTTTGGATATTTGGGAAAGGAGGGATTGGGTAATGGAATTGGGGTCTTGCTGTAGGCTCTGAAAGCTCGAGGAAATAAACTGGGCCACCGTGGATGCGAAAAGACCAGCCTGAAAGCAAGGTGCATGTAAGAAAGCAATTATCCTGATTGAATAGTCGGGATTCGGAGCGTACGAAAACGAGGATACCGTCAGCGCCCCCCTTCCAATTCTCTGCATTTTCCTCGTCGAACTTCTCCGCTCGGGTAATATACATGGAGAAGATGGCGCCTGAAGAATCACTATATGTGGTTTTCTCGCGAAATGCAGGAGAAAAGGCCGGATTCTGGTACGAAGATTCTTGGGGATTGTGTGGCTGCATGTCGTTGCACAGAATGTGGGGGAAAGACCTCGGGAAAGACTTGACTGTGGCTGTTGATGCTGATCGCGCCTAAGTTACTGTAAGTTGTCCTACTGTACAGCATCATGCATTGCTCTACTGTACAGCATAATGCATCGTTCATCGCGCCGCCGCTGATTCACGAGCCATCCTGGTGCGTCGGAAGCTTGGACGGAACGTCACGGAAGTTTTAATCTTCCTTGTCCTGTGACTCCCATCGCACCGGGTTCGCACGATCCCTCATGTGTATCTTCCTTGTCCCGTCGTACCAGCATCGAATTATCAACCATTGTCGAGGTCAGTGCTGACGCGCTGACAGCTGAGCGGGGATTCAATCCAAGTCCACAGCCTTCCCTGGGTGTACTACAGTACTTTATGGTGTCACTGTACTTCCCATTGTCACGGCCTCATGCTGTCAATCTATTTATGCTCACGAAATGACTCACCTTCTACCCCTTTCCCCCTCTGTATCTCTCATTACTTTTGACCGACACCAGTTGTCTGCAAGGTTCAGGCATAAGCCACCGCACTGTCAAAGTGTATGCTTAGCTTCGCAACGCTCGAAGCTATGCAGGATCCACCTAGGCGAGATATCGACACGCTATTTAACAGCGAAACGGATCAATGCCGCCCTATCAACGCCCACAAATATCAGCTTCATCCTCGCTATCCCCCAAACTGGGAGCCATCGCGGAGGAGGTCGGGGAATAGCTTTTTTACCATGGAAAACGGGCAGCCCACTCTCGTAAATGCCGTCTTTCTGATGCCATTGGTGCTGACAGGCCACATTAGTTGCAGGCTGCAGTGATGATGTTCGGACTGACTATGGCGGACAAGTCACGCTCAAGAAAGCCCTTCCCGAAGAAGGATCACAGAAGTTGACGTTCTCGTCGCCAGGCGACGCCAGCATCCTCTTCGCGCATTCGGCCACCCCCAGATAAATTGCACCCAACACTATCTTCGTGGCTCAAAAACATGAACAAGCTAGACAGCCTCATCAACCGCCTCCAGGAACTTGCGTCTTCTGCTCCTCCAGACCACCGATCTCAGCTATTGAATAAAGTAGCGGCGCTGCGTACAACGTTCAAGAGGCAACAAGAGCGCTTCATTGAGTTTCTACAACTCAGCGAAGAGTATGCCAACAAATATCTACTCGACATCTCCGCCAAGATTCAACAACAGAGCACCGTTTTGGACAATATAGAAGAGCGCTTAGAAGCCGCAAACAAGTTACAGGGAGACGCCGTTAATCTGCAAATGTTTTACGAGTCTGGAACAGTTTCTATTATGAGGGACCTACGCGTGACAGGCAAGGATGTACCCTGTTGTCCGGCGAGACCAAATACTGAGACTTTGGATTTCAGGACTTTCGCGGCCACTTCCACAGGACAATGCCCTATTCAGCGAGGTGGACTTGGTGCTGGCTGAGATTCGACGATTTTACGAGGAATTGAACAAATTCTGGACAGAGATACGCTGTGTGGTTGAAGCTCTTAAGAAGGGTCGTACTGACCCGAGGGATTTCGAACGCTGGAAGGACTTCAATTCAAGTCTTAATCAAACTATCGAGTTCTGGAGGGTATGTTATTTTGCACTTTGCACTTTGCAAGTTCCAACCCATCAAAATACCGTGTTTAGAATCGGCCACCGAGCGGCGATGCACAACCCCTACGCAACAACAATGCGTTTTCTCCTACAGTTTGTCTATTCCCCCTTCCACTTTGGCTCCCCTTTAGATTGACTGCGCGCAGGGAGTTGATCTCGGGGCGATAGCCTCCTCGTTATTGCTCACAATCGGTTCTCTCGGAGAAGCGCTGGAACGCATCTCCTCGAGTGCCTCGTTACGATATTCGCAGTTGAGCCGGTCCTCCTTCCAGCAGGTCTATATCGCATTTTTGGGAAACCGTGACCTATGCCATTCATTCCTGCGAGACTGTGCCGGCTATGGGAAGAAGGTGTTAGTTTGGTACCTTGCTTCTGTCGCTTCGCCAACATCCTCTTGTGTGGGTGCCTCACATGAACTTCGGGAGCGGACCACGGGACTTTGGTCCGAAGCGACAGGCGTTTCTGCCGAAAATGCCACTCGTGCCCAAGGTCTGTCCTCGTATTGGTCAACGCCTTTGATACCTATCACTGACACATGTGGGCACTTCCATTTATTGTTCATCAGGGTCACGGAGATTCAAATTGGTATACAATAAGGCCCTGACTTTAGAACAGAAGACTAATTCTAGGTCGAACACTCTGCTTGAGACACTCTTGTCCTGGGCCGCAGTTACGGATGGCCCTTCCGATGATGCGCTCCCGGATGTAGTCACCCTTGAACGAATGAGCGAAGCTAAGTTGGCCTGGGAGAAAGCGAGAGATTCTATGCGTGGGGCGTTGACGATTCTGACGAGCGAGCCGGCTCAGCGAATGGTCTGGATGCACACGATCTGCCTTTAAGCGATGAACGAAGGCTTCTTTTTCGTAATGTCTTCCTTATTGGTCCACAACTGTGTCTATTAGATGAATTCCTTCTTCCATATCGTATTCAGCGTCTGATGTTCAGTCAAGTAGAACTTCCGGCTTTGCTACCATATTCAAGCTAGCAAGTCTTGTAAGGTCTCATAGCCGCAGTGTGTTGATATGCCCAATCTCTTTCGTGTCCGCCCAACTACCAACTCCCACCGCATAGACCGTGGTTAGAATGGAAGTGGACTGAGCATGAACGTACTTGTGAACGTATGAACGGTTTGAACCGTTGCTGTGAGTGAGCTGTGCGACCTTTCACGGAAGCCCCCGAAGCGATGTCTTTACGTACGCAAAGGCGTCCGCCTTGTCCTATTCCCCGAGCACGCACCGGAATGCAGAATCCAACCCTTCACCTGAGTTAGAATTCGTAGCTCACTATTTCTTTTATTCGATTAGGTGGCCGGTCCATCAGTGTACGAACCTCAGACGCCGCAAACCCGAACCCAAGTCAATGGACTACCGACTACGTGTTCAATGACGGGCCAAACTGCATATTGCCATCCACAACTATCTCGTGAGCCAGAACCCAGGAGGTGAGTGTGTTCTACTTTAGGAGGGATGTTCTCGACTGGCTGCTTGAGGCGCAGCGTTGTGTTGCCGGTCTTGCGGGACTCGCCCGTGAGTGTTTCCCTTTTCTGGCACTTGTTCCGTGGAGCCGACGTTCTTTATCATGCGGCAGACATCGCCCTTTAGTGTGCAGTCGCTACAATTGGCAGGATCTGGTGCCGCTGTCTCCATTCAGTGACTGTCTTCGCGGGCCAAGCCAGCCAGCGTCTGCATTGAAACTACATCGCGGCCAATACTCGATTCATCTCTCCCTCAGTCTCCTGGCATGTCTCATCTCGCACATTCCAAGTAGCGAATCCCAACGACAGAGGTACGCTTCGTTCACCTGTTATGCTAATCGACTTGAGAGTAAACATGGCCGGCCCATGGGCAACAGTCCACATACTGCATTGCCACATTCTCGAACCGGACAAAATAACTATCACCGGAGAACGTGGAATATTATGTAGCGTGTACGCTGCTGCCACTATGGAGTAGATGTCGCTGCGAAGTGTTGTCCTACAACGTAGACAAGGAGCGGAATGCTCTCTTCGAGAACCCCATGTGTATCTTGAGAAAGGCATCGCGCTGGGCCATAGGCCAGACCAGGATCAAAATGTGGGTAGTAGTGGGCCTAAATGGCGCCAAGCGGAACATGACGGAAGGTACAGTAGCTTGCCGTTGAGACTGAGTACTGTACCGCCTTACAAAGGAAGAAGGCACCGAAGTCGCGAATGGCCACGTGGTCTCGGAATTCGGCATAGCATACTTATTGTACAGCCTGTACAGTACTGCCTCATGTCACAGCCCCATTTTTTTTCAGTATTTATGCTCTGCTCACAGAATGAGTGAATCGCCCTCAACCTACCCCTTCCCCGTCTGCGGCGTCTGGCTTTGTATCCCTGCACCTTTGACTGACATCAGTTGTCTGCAAGGTTCAAGCATAAATGTGCACTGATGGACGCCGCGTGGTTTAGAATATTGGCAAAGCGCGACGTTATTATCCAGGACCGACCGACTCCACTGCTGCGGCGTATTAATTACTACCAAGGTCAACTTGACCAAGATTTCGGGCCCCATGAATATCATCAACCTACGATTCACCCAAACGGTGAGTCATCAAGGACTCAGATGATGAGGCGGAAATTATCTGGTCTTAGACGGTTGAATCGGTTGATCAATGTAAGTGCCGTCATTTTGAGGCTATCGGTGCTGACGGACCACATTAGTATGGCAATTACATACCATTGAGGCCATGCCGGCGGTGCAAGTCATTCCCATGGCCAGATATCAGTCAGGGTCGATGTTACTTCAAGTTTCACCAGAATCACCACCGCCGCCACCCCCAGAGCGGGGTCAGCAGATACTATCTTCCTGGCTCGAAAATATGAACAAGCTAGACGGCCTCATTAACCGCCTACAGGGACTTGTGTCCTCTGCTCCTCCACAACACCGAGCTCAGCTATTAAATAAAGTCGCGGCGTTGCGGGCAGCGTTCAAGAGGCAGCAAGAACGCTTCATCGAGTTTTTGAAACTGAGCGAAGAATATGCAGATAAATATTTACTCGACATCAGCCCCGAGATTGAACAACAGAGCACCACTCTGGACAATCTGAAAGAGCGCTTGGAAGCCGCAAACAAGTTACATGGAGAGGCCGTTGAGTTGCAAACGTTTTACGACTCTGGAACAGTTGCTTCTATGAAGGATTTTCGTGCGCCTACA
Organism: Russula ochroleuca; assembly: GCA_015178965.1. Classification (NCBI taxonomy): domain Eukaryota; kingdom Fungi; phylum Basidiomycota; class Agaricomycetes; order Russulales; family Russulaceae; genus Russula; species Russula ochroleuca. The sequence continues at coordinate 2,480,497 of WHVB01000002.1, forward strand.
GGTGAGGCTGTCCCGTGTTGTTGCGGAGACAAAATACTGAGATTTATGACTTTCAGGACTTCCACGGCCACTTCCTGAGGACAATGCGCTATTCAACGAGGTGGACTCCGTGGTGGCTGAGATTCGACGATTTTACGAGGAATTGAACAAATTCTGGACAGAGGAGATACACTGTGTGGTTGAAGCTCTTAGGAAGAAGGGTCGTACTGACCCGAAAGATCTCGAACGCTGGAATAATTTTCATTCAGGTCTTAAACAAACTGTCGAGTCCTGGAAGGTATATTTTCCCCCCTTTAATATGTATTCCGCAACCGATCCAAGTACTGTGTTCAGAATCGGCCACCAAACGGTGACGCTGAAACCCTACGCAGCAACAATACATGCTCTTCTACAGTTTGTCGATTCCCCTTCCACTTTGTCGCCCTTTTTGATTGACTGCGTGCAGGGAGTTGACCTCGGGGCGATAGCCTCCTCCTTATCACCCACAATCGGCTCTCTCGAAGAAGCGCTAGAGCGCATGTCCTCGAGCACCTCATTAAAACATTCGCAGCTGGGCCGTCCTTTGTTCCAGCGAGTCTATGTGTCATTTGCGGCAAACAGTGGCCTGTGCCTTTCTTTCCTACAGCACTGTACCGTCTACGGGGAAAAGATGTTTGCCTGGTGCCACTTTTCTGTCGCTCTACTCGCTTCGCCTCTGGGTGTCCCATCTAACCTTCGGGAGCGGATCACGGGACTTCGGTCCGAAGTGACGGACGTTTCTACGGAGAATGCCGCAAGTGCCCAAGGCGCCCAAGGTCTGTCCTCGTATCGGTCAATGCCTATGTCACCAATCGCTGACAGATGTGGGCACTTCTATTTACTGTTAAGGGCCATGGACATTCAAAAATACTTACAACAAAGCCCTGACCTTAGAACAGAAGACCACTTCTGGGTTGATCCAAGGATTGAACGACCTGCTCGAGAATCTCTCTTCTTGGGCCGCAATCACGGATGGCCCTTCCGATGATGCGCTCCCGGATGCAGTCACCCTTGAACAACTGATCGAAGTAAAGTGGGCCTGGGAGAAAGCAAGAGATTCTGCGCGTGCGGCGCTGGAGACCCTGACGAGCGAGCCGGCTCAGCGAGTGACTTCGACTCGAATTCGCCGCCGATCTGCATTGAAGTTATGGATGAAGAGTCTTGTCTGTTTTTAATGATGTATTCTTGATTCGTCTTCTGCTGGGTTTATTATTAGATGAATTCTCTTTTTCATCTCAGTGTATTATAGACGCGACGCCTGTGACACCGGCAAGCGATACGCAATTTGTAAGTTGGGTTAGGACAGGGTGGACTGCGAGTAGATGAATTTCTGGCGGCCAGCACCTACAAACATTGGTAAAAAATGGACCTTCTGATCACCCACTGTTGAGTAGTTTCCATAGCAATGTCGGTGTGGGGTTTATCAAATGCATTGCACCCGAACAAAATGAAAATAGTAATACAGGCGATCCCCTAACTCGTCTAATGCTACCTCGACCTGATCTACCCAGGGATCCTCGGAGGGCGAGTCGTGCCGAAGTCCTGGAAGAAGCTAAACGCGAGCGATACTGTGGCGTAAATCGACAGCAAAATCTGACGGAGGCGAACATCAGGCTCGAGAGCCGGAAAGAATGGAAGATCGCTTGAACTTACTAAAACTGCGTCCTTGAGCGCCGGCCACGTTAAGTGAAGGAATCTCTCTCTTGGGCGTTGGGGAAGGTTGTCCTGACCGAAAATTCGTTCCCTGTCCTCAGTAGAGGTTCTGTACTCTCCCTCGGAAGACTTAAATGTATCGGGAAGGCCCACGCCGGAACCACCACCTCCGAGACCGAGGGTACTCTGCAGTCCTTGAGACTCACCTGCAGCGTGAGGGGGTGGTGTCATGATGTCTGGCTTTGGCGGATCCTTGTCCGTGGCATGGGACACCGTGAGGCTTTGTTGGGTTGGATCAGGTGGCGCGTGACGACTTGGTGGCCTTTCCGTTCCGGTACTCAGATCGCGAGTGGAATGGGTCCCAAGGCCACCGATGTCCTCGAGGGTCTTTAAGCTCTTCGCAGAACCGCTTGTCAGTTCTGATCAAAGTCCCGTGGTCTGCTCCAGAAGGTCATGTGGGGCTCCCACTCGAGAGGACGTAGGCGAAGCGATAGAAGGAGAACACCAAGAAAACACCTTCTCCCCGTAGTCGGCACAGTGTCGTAGGAGAGAAAGGCATAGGTGACTGTTCCCTGCAAATGCGACATAGACTCGCTGGAAGTAAGACAGGCCCGACAGCGAATATTGTAACGAGGCGCTCGAGGACATGCGCTCCAGCGCTTCTCCGAGAAAGCCGATTGAGGATGATAAGGAGGCGGCTATCGCCCCGAGATCCGCACCCTGCACGTGGTCAAACATAAGGGGCGCCAAAGTGGAAGGGGGAATGGACAAACTGTAGAAGAGGATGTAATAATGTTGCTTCGCAGGGGTGGAGCATCGCCAGGTGGCCGATTCTGAACACGGTATTTTGATCGGTTGTGAAATGCATGGTAGAGGTAAACATACCTTCCAGGACTCGAGAGCTTGTTTAAGACTTGAATGGAAGGTTTTCCAGCGTTCGAAATCCCTCGGGTCTGTACGACCCTTCTTGACAGCTTCAATCACATGGCGTGTCTCCTCTGTCCAGAATTTTTTCAATTCCTCGTAAAATTGCCGAATATCAGCCAGCACCGAGTCCACTTCGTCGAATAGGACATCGTCCTGTGGAAGTGGCCGCGGAATTCCTAAAAGTCAAGTCTCAGTATTTTGCTTCTGCAGACAACAGGGGACTGGCTTACCCGTTGCACGGAAATCCCTGCCTGCGGCAACTGTTCCAGACTCGTACAACGTTTCCAGATCAACAGCCTCTTCATGTAACTTGTTTGCGGTTTCCAAGCGCTCTTTCAAATTGTCCAGAACGGTGGTCTGTTTTTGAAAGTAACCAAAATCAGCTTCTTGCTTGAGGTCCAACGGGGCAGGGCGTGTTCTTTTGCCCTTGACCTCGACATGATCTCCTTTCTGCCCATCATTTCGCGTTGTGTCTGAGCCTGCCAGTGTATCTGTTGCGCCATTGGGAGATGATGACGACCGCCTGACGCGACGTATAGTCCTTCTGAAGAAACGGGTAACGGATGAAGGACGCAATCCCGCGTCTGAACTAGCGTCCACGTGCGCAGGGGTGGGAGAGGTGGCCACGTCGGAGTGAGCGGAGCGCAGTGGACTGGGCCTTAAACTCGAATTGTACTTGGCATTACGTTCCGTTGAGCTGTTACCTCGCTTTCTGCGACGATCTTGCTCCTCGTCTTTGTCACGTGATAATATCGAATTTGCCGCCCACTGAATCGAGCTGGACTGACTGCTGGAGCAAGTGCTGGGGTGTGTGGGGGAAGGATGAGGTGGATGTGATGAAGAGACACACGAGGAGGAAGAACCAAATACATCTAGAGAAATTTGTGGCGACCTCAGAACGGGGATGGGGGGGAAGAGATGGTCGCGGTTATCGGTCGCGGAGGTCCTTGGAGAGGTCCGTGAGGGACCCGGATGAGTCGGATTGAGCCGCTCAGAGTGAGAACAGGGACAGGCAAGTGCAGAAGAGGAATTATCATCATCTGGCACGCCAACTATGAGAATGTCGAGGTTATCAGAAGTCATAAAGGTCAATAGTACGAGGAGAAATGGGGGGGCATTTTCAACCGTGCAGCCCCTCCGTAGAAATAAAAGGCCATAGTATGCTGTGTGCTTCCCAAATAAAATCTCCATTCGGAAAATCTCCATTTGGCAATTGGGCAGCCTCCCCAAACAAAATCTCCATTTGGCAATTCTCACGATCCCACAACGCACAAGCATTGCAAGCACGTGCAGGATGAATCCTCCCTTCACAACGATCCTGTCAACTCTTCCTTCATTTCTCCCCAGTATACTCCACCCCTCAGCTCAGCGCGCAGATTCCACACTAAAGATACTACACTGCTTTCCTGGGCCGCAGCCACGAATGGCCCGTCCTGTGATATGCTCCCGGATGTAGTCACCCTCGAACAACTGAGCGAAGTAAGGTGGGCCTGGGAGAAAGCAAGAGATTCTGTGCGTGCGGCGTTGGCAACTCTGACGATCGATCCGTCTCAGCAAGTGGCTTCGATGCACACCTGATCTGCCTTTAAGCGATGGGCAAAGAGTCTTATCTGCTCTTCGTAATGTATTCTTTATTCGTCCACTACTAGGTTTATGAGATGAATTCCCTCTTCCATATCATATTCTGTGTATAATGTTCTGTCAAGTAGAACTTTTTTCTATTTTACGCTCGCGTGTAGCTTTACTACCCATTTTACCCATTTCTGCACGATAGCCAGTCTTGTAAGGTCTCGTAGTCGCAGTGTTAGAAATCAATAGTCGGAATGCTCAATTTCCTTCACGTCCGCTCAACTACTAGCACCACCATCACAACTCCCACTGCATAGATCGTGTTGGAAATCGAAGAGGATGGAGCGTGAACCGTTGCACCCTCAGCCAACCTGTACTGTGCGGTGCTGCATACATTCTGACTTGCTTGTGGCCAAACGTCGCGGCCCCTGCTATGCGAAGTAATATGTCATATAAGGCTGTTCTTGGGCTGCACAGCGTCCCAGATAACGATGCTCCTTGTAACGGAAAGTGATGCGAATCTTGTGCGTTAGGAAAGGACTGGGTGGATTGAGAGTCGATGGATGTCTGGTCCATCATTGCACGACCATCCTCTACCCAATCTACTGGGAGATCCCCGGGGGGCGAGTCGTGCCGAAGACCTGGAAGATGCCGAACGCGAGCGATACTATGGTGTAAATGGACAACAAGATCTGTAGCAGGCGACCATCAGGTTTGAGAACCGAAAAGAGTAGAAGATCGCATTGAGCTTACTAAAACCTTGTCCCTGAGCGCCAGCCACGTTAAGTGAAGGAAGCTCTCTCTTGGGCGTCGGAGAGTGATGTCCTGGCCAAAACTTCGTTGCCCCTCCTCAATAGTCCCGGAGGTTCTGTACACTCTCCCGGAAGACTGAAATGCAGCAGGAAGGCTCACGCAGGAGCCACTTCCCAGGCCGACCGCATTATGCAGTCCTTGGGGCCCGTAGACAAAGGGTGTAATCACGATGTCCGGCTTTGGCGGATCCTTGTACGAGGCGCGGGACACCGTGAAGCTTTGAAGGGTTGGTTGAGGTGACACATGATGAGTTGATGGCGTCCCAGGACCGTGAAGTAGTGAACCAACACTGCCCACGCCCTCGAGGGTCTTTAAGCGCTTCGCAGAAACGCCTGTGACTTCGGGCCGAAGTCCTGTGGCCCGCTCCCGAAGCCCAGTCACGTGTGGGAAACCCACTTGAGAGGTCGTAGGCGAAGTGATAGAAGGAAAGCACCAAGTAAACACCTTCTCCCCGTAGTCGGCACAGTGTCGTAGGACAGAAAGGCATAGGTCGCTGTTTCCCGCAAATGCGACATAGACTCGCTGGAAATAAGACCGTCCGAACTGCGAATAGTGTAATGAGGCGCTCGAGGACATGCGTTCCAGCGCTTCTCCGAGAGAGCCGATTGTGGATGATAAGGAAGAGGCAATCGCCCCTAGATCAATTTCCTACAAGAAGTCAATCTAAAGGGGTGCCGAATTGGAAGGGGAAATAGACAAACTGAAGAAGAGGATGTATCGTTGTTGCGTAGAATTTGAGCATCACCTCTCAGTGGCCGATTCTAAACACGGTATTTTGATGGGTTGAAGAATGCATCGTGAAAAAACCATACCTTCCAGGACTCGATAGGTTTTTTAAAACTTGAAAGAAAGCTATTCCAGCGTTCAAAATCGCGCGGGTCAGCACGATTTTTCTTGAGAGCTTCATCGACATGGATTATCTCCTCTTTCCAAAATAACTTCAATCTCTCGTAAAATCGCAGAATTTCGGCCAGAACAAAGTCCACCTCACGAAAAAGGGCATCGTCCTGTGGAAGTGGCCGTGGAAGTCCTAAAAATCAAGTCTCGGTATATTGGCTCTGCAGATAAAAGGGGACTACCTTACCTGTCGCACGAAAATCCTTCATTGTAGCGACAGTTCCCGACTCGTACAACGTTTGCAGATCAACAGCCTCTCCATGTAACTTGTTTGCGGCTTCCAGGCGCTCTTTCAGATTGTCCAGAACGATCTTCTGTTTTTGAGAAAAACCAAAATCTCGCTCGAGATCCAATACGGCAGGGCGCGCGAGTTGAATTCTTTTGCGCTTGACGTCTACGTTATCTCCTTTCTGAGCATCATTTTGTGTTTGTGTTGTGTTCGAGACTATCTCTGATTCGCCACTGAGAGATGATGACGACCTCCTGACGCGACGCACAGTCCTTCTGAAGAAACGGGTTACGGATGAAGGACGTGATCCAGCGTCTGAACTGGCATCCACGTGAGTGTGGATGGGGGAGGGGAGGGCAGTAGTCACGTCGGAGTGAGCGGAGCGCAGAGGACTGAGCCTAAGACCCGAATTGCACTTGGCATCACGTTCGGTTGAGGTGTTGCCAATACTTGATACAGTACCCGCGTTGCGCTTTCGTCAATGACCGTGAGGGTGTGGAGCAAGACATAAAGACGACGATCTGTCGTGTTCCTGGTCGTTGTCACGTGATATTATCGAATTTGCCGCCCAACGAATAGAACCGGAATGTGTGGGGGAAGGATGAGGTGGTTGTGACGAATCAGAGGCACGTGAGAAAGAACCTAGAGAATTTCGCGCCGACTTCAAAATGGGGGTGGGGCAGGAGATATGGCCATGGTTGTCGGTAGGTGAGGGGGAGCGCCGGCGCTCAGCCTCAGATCTCAGACTCAGAGCGGAAACCTATCCATGGATGGAGTCTGAGATCTGAGATCTGAGGCCTCAAGCTTCATCAAGACGTGCTGAGCCAGCAACAGCGGAGTTTCAATTATTGCTTACTGTAACTTACGCGTGGCTCACGAGACACAAGACGCGGCGTCTTTTCTTTAAGGAACTTCTGCGCCCGGCGAATATACAGTACAACGAGAACATGGCACTTAAGGGTATCGCCGTATGTGGTTTTTTCAAAAACAACAGGGAGAAAGCCTGGCCCTGCCTGGGTGCTGCTACGAAGACTATTGGGGACCTTATGACTGCATGATGAAAGTTTTTGGGAAGGGACTGTTGTTGAGGTGCTGGTACAGATGAGTGAGGCAGCCAAGTGACGTATCAAATCAAGCGCACGGCCATCCGTCGATACTGTACCGCCCCTTACAGTACTGTATCACAATCTATTTATGCTCAAAGAATGACTGAATCGCCTTCAACCACCTCCCCCTCCACCCTTTTATCCCTGTCCATCGACATCTTCGTCCTCGGAGTCTCCTCGCTACTTCGGTATCACCTAAACTAGGAGCCCCATAGGGAAGGTCGGAAAGGTCGGAAAAGTCTTCTTCGCCATGAAAGACGGACAGCCCACCCCTGTAAGTGCCAGTTTTTTTATGCATATCGGTGCTGGCCGCATTAACCGCAGAATTCACTCCATTGGGCATTCCGACTATGGTCATCCCGGGCAGCGAGTCGTGCCGAAGATCTGGAAGAGGCCGAACGCGAGCGACACTATGGCGTAAATCGACAACAAAACCTGTAGCAGGCGTCCATCAGGTTTGGGAGCCGGAATGACTGGAAGACCGTTCCGAACATACCAAAACCTTGTCTTTGAGCGCCGTCCACATCCAGCGAATGAAACCCTCACTTGGGCGTCGGGGAAGGATGTCCTGACCAAAAATTTGTTGCCTGTCGTCAATAGAGGTTCTGTACACTCCTCCGGAAGACTGAAATACAGCGGGAAGGGTCGTTCCGGAACCGCTTTCAAGGCAGACCATACTCCGCAGTCCTTGTAGCTCACCGACAGCAGGGGCTGTGATCATGATGTCTGGCGTATCCTTGCACGAGGCACGGGACACAGCGAGACTTTGAAGGGTTGGGTTAGGAGACGCATGTTGAGTTGGTGGCGTCCCCTTTCCGGTGCCCAGACCGTGAGTGGGATGGGTCGCAAAGCCGCGGAGTAGTGCACAGACACTGCCCATGCCCTCGGCGGTCTCTAAGCCCTTCGCAGAACAGCCTGTCGTTTCGGAAGAAAGTCCCGCGATCCGCTCCCGGATGTCACATGGGACGCCCACTCGGGAGGACGTAGGCGAAGCAATAGAAGGAAAGCACCAAGCAAACACCTTCTCCCCGTAGTCGGCACAGTGTCGTAGGAGAGAAAGGCATAGGTCACTATTTCCCGCAAATGCCACATAGACTTGCTCGAAGTGAGACTGTCCCAACTGCGAATATTGTAATGAGGTACTCGAGGACATGCGCTCCAGTGCTTCTCTGAGAGAGCCGATTGTGGATGATAAGGAGGAGGCTATCGCCCCAAGATCAACTGACTGCACGCGGTCAGTCCAAAGGGGCGCCAAAGTGGAAGGGAGGATAGACAAACTGTAGAAGATGCGATAATGTTAATGCGTAGGGGTTGAGCATCATTGCTTGGTGGCCGATTCTGAACACGGTATTTCGGTTGGGATTCCTCGGGAAGTGCATAGTAGAGGGAAAACATGCCTTCCAAGTCTCGATAGTTTGTTTAAGACTTGAATGAAAGTCTTTCCAGCGTTCGAAATCCCTCGGGTCAGTACGACCCTTCTTAAGAGCTCCAACCACATGGCATATCTCCTCTTTCCAGAATTTCTTCAATTTCTCGTAAAATTGCCGAATTTCAGATAGCGCCAAGTCTACCTCGCAGAATAGGGCATTGTCCTGTGGAAACGGCCGCGGAAGTCCTAAAAATCGGGTCTCAGTATTTTGCCTCTGCAGACAGGTCCCAGACAACAGGGGACTGCCTTGCCTGTTGCACGAAGATCCCTCATAGTAGCAACTGTTCCAGACTCGTACAACATCTGCAGAGCGACAGCCTCCCCATGTAGCCTGTTTGCGGCTTTCAAGCGCTCTTCCAGATTGTTAAGAATGATACACTGCTTTTGAATGTCCACCTTATCTCCCTTCTGTTCACCATTTCGCATTGTGTCAGAGACTGTATTTGTTTCGCCATTGGGAGATGATGACGACCGCCTGACGCGATTTACAGTCTTTCTGAAGAAATTGGTTACGAATGAAGGACGTGATCCTGCGTCTGAACCAGCATCCACGTGAGTATGGGCGGGGGAGGGGAGTACACTAATCACGTCGGGGTGAGCGGATCGCAGTGGACTGCGCCTAAATTTTGAATTGCACTCGGCATCACGTTCAATTGAGCTGTTGCCAATACTTGGTACAGTTCCTATGTTGCGCTTCCGGTAACCGTGTTCCTGGTTATTGTCACGTGCCGCTATCGAAGCCACCCAACGAATAGGACCGGAGTGTGTGAGGGAAGGATGTGGTGGATGTGACGAACCAGAGGTATGTGAGGAAGAATCGAAGGTATCCAGAGAAGTTCGTGCCGACCTCAAAATGGGGGTGGGCCGGGAGAGATGGTCGTGGTTATCCGTATGCAGGGGAGAGGCCGCGCACCGCTCGGAGCGGAAACTATCCAAGGAAGGCGAGCGAAGCGTAAGTGGAGAAGAGGGATTATTATCATCTGGCACGCCAACTACAGTAGTATGAGGAATGTCAAGCTTTTCAGAGGCCATAAAATTTAACGGTGACGGGCGTCGGGGGGGGGGGGGGGGGGGGATTGGGGAAGTTGCAACCGTGCAATCCTCTGTAGAAATATAAAGCCATTATAAATCTATCCGCCACTTGCGTGATCCGACTCACCTGGTATTAGTAATCCTGACTCGGAATATACTGTACATAACTTACCTTGTAACTTACTGTAAAAATCTTTAGCGAGGGCTGTGCACAAGTGCATACCCCACACTCACTCCCCACCCTCAGCTCAGTGCCTGCCTAGTACCGACTAAGGATACACCGCACTGCTAAAGGCACATGGGGACAGCTAGGCAACCGTTGTTGTGTTGACCCTACTGGCCGTCCCACATACATGGCTCATTCAATGACTGGGCCGTCATGCGTCACCCCTTACCCACAATGCCAGTCTGTAGGTTGCTCAACGTAATTGACGTGATGCAAGGTAGTTTAGCTGATGACAAGAGTGGGGTCAAAACGTGGCCCACAGCCGCGTAATCTGAGCCTGGGTTAGTCATCTATTTTACGTACTTCAATGGCACGTGTACACTGCGTAATACTAAGTCGTCGTTCGTGCTGGGGGAAATTGGCGCGGGCTTCCCATGATCCCTCGACTGAGCGACTTCTGCGGCTGTTGTCAAATTATCAATGCGGGCACTTCCACATTTTCAACCGCACTTTCTAACAAACTTGACGCTCACACCTGGCAATGGCCTTGAGGCGTCGTAGGGTTCGTAGCCCGATGACCACTGGCGCCCAAGACCAAGCTTATAGCAATCCCTACCACCACCATCCCGACTAAAGACTAGCTCTTGCGACCGCGCGCGAGGAAGCGGTCGCCGAATCGTAGGCAAGTTAGATGGCCGCACCCCCGCACCGAATCGACCGATCCTCGTACCTCACCCTCACAGACCCATCGGACGCGAGCCTCCCCCGTTTGAAGGGCATCTCCGATTTCCCCGGTTTATTCTGGCGACGGCCTTCATGGGCGAGTACACCGCATGATTTGGAACATAATCCCTCAACTTACATCTCTCGACTTACAGTACATCATTGCCACTGTGGAGAACCACACAAAAAGCTCGCTGCTGCTGCGACGACGCTGCATGTGGAAACCAGTCCACGTTTGGACACTTTCCTGCATCTTCCCAGGGCCCGTGAATTGAGCCACCCATGGGAGAACTAGGAGATTGACGGACGTCTAATTGAATGGCCTCGTATTATGACTACCAAAGGCAGACAACTTACCATATAGTTACTAACCATCACTCCTCCAACCTGCCAGCCCAGGGGAGTTACAGTAAGTTAGTGAAATGTCACGGTCAAAGCTGGCCCAGGCCATCACTTGGGTCACATGATTCCGTTAACAGCTTGCTTTTGGTGTTGAAGTGGGCAGTCCAAGCCTTTGTGCCACCAGGCGAAGCGCTTCAATAACCATCTCGGTGGTCTCCATGATACGTCTCTCAGCGTGCGCGGCCTTCACGAAAGTATCCAACTCGGAGAACATTTTTTGAGACGGATCTGCATCTGGGCGGCACCCGTAACAGAACCCAGAGTCACGGTTTCCAGCGTGAACACCAGGAGACCATGTTTAATGGCGGGGCGACTGCCAAGGAAGTACGGCTCTCGTGGGGTTTAAATATCCCCGAGCGGTACTCCGCTCCATGGCGGGACTCGCGGAGTATTCTTCCTTTCGGTTCTGGACGCATCCACAAGACCATGCGGATGTACGATATAGGCGGCCCGATATCCTTCAGGAGTTCAGGAAGAGCACAATGTTCTGTGGACGTGCACTATCGTCGTGATGAGCATTATCATCGTCTTCCCTATTTTCTTCCATGTAAAATCGCATGGAAAGAAATTATGAACAAGATTCCTCTGCCCGATAAAACGGACGCCAGGTGGAAGTTGTCAAGGACGCCAACAGGTCGGGTCACAATGAGCGCAGATATCACAACGACGCATTGGACAGATAAGGCGATGTCATCGTCGGCTGCAAGGGGTCGGCTGTGTTCCACGACTCTTCGATAAGGTCCAACGACTCTGAACTTTGAAGAATTCAAGATCGGGAAGATCTCAAGACAATAGTGAGTTCCGGCAACGTATGGAGCGACTACGCCCGATCTATCAAAAAGATTTCGCCATGTGGGCAACCGAGAAGACAAAGAGTGGGTCGCTTACGCGCAGACCCAGAACAGAGTTGACAAGGGCGTCTGATAAGGGCAGTCATGAAAATACGAGCGGCGCCAAGTGCCAAGTAAGCGCGATGTACCAAGGAGCGAAGAACGCTACCCCTGCAAGGGCAGTAGATGCGACGATGTTATTGCCGTCGTACGAAAACGAGCACTGGCATGTCCTCAGCGCCTCCCTTGCAATTCTCTGCATTTTCCTCGTCGAACTTCTATGCTCGGGTAATATACATCGAGAATATGGCGCCCCTGAAGAATCGCTGTATGTGGTATTCTTGTTGGGGCGTAGGCTGTACAGCACTCGTACAGCACTGTAGCGTGCAGGGCAGCCAAGTGTGGTTTCAAAGTTCAAACCAAGCCCACAGCGGCGGCACAACCTCCACAGCGGCACAGCCTTCCAATGTAATACTGTACTGTCTACTACTGCCTTCTGTCACGCCCTTGTATCAATGCTCACAGTGCTCACAGACAGAATGACTGAATTGCGTTCGATCCACCGATTCCACCCTTCTCCCTCTCTGGCTTTGCATATCCCAACTATCCCTGTCCATCAACGTGCGACTTTGCTATCTTTTCTGAAAGTTGGCAAGTCTTGTCTTGTAAGCTCTCGTAGCCGTAGATCGTAGCCGAAAATGAAAGTGAACTGAGCATGAAGCGCTGCACTTGTACTGTGCGGTGCTGTATGCACTCTCGCATGCTTGTGGAAAAACATCGTGCTCGTCGGCACCTGCCATGTGATGTGAAATGTGCGTTAGAAAAGTACAGGGTGGACTGCGAGTCGATGAACGTCTGGTCCATCATCGCACGTCCATCCTCAACAATCTATTGGGGAATCCTCGGAGCGCGCGTCGTGCCGAAGTCCCGGAAGAGGCCGAGCGCGAGCGATACTATGGCGACGATAATCATGGCATATATCGACAACAAAATCTACGGTAAGCGAGCATCAGGTTTGAGAGCCAGAAAGGGTGGAAGATCGCCTTGAACTTACTGAAACCTTGTCCTTGACCGGCAGCCACGTTAAGTGAAGGAAGTTCTCTCTTGAGCGTTGGGGAAGGATGTTGTCTTGATGCAAAAATCGTAGCCCGTCCTCAAGGCTGGTCATACTATGCGGTCCTTGGGGCTCACCGGCAGGGGGCGTAATCATGATGTCCGGCTTTGGCGGATCCGTTAAGCTGTGAACGGTCGGATCATGTGACGCATGTGACGATGGTGGCGTCCTCATTCTGGTGCTCAGATCGTGAGTGGGATGAGTCCCAAGGCCACGAACTAGTGCACCAACGCCGCCCACGCCCTCGGGAGTCTCTAATCTCTTCACAGAAATGCCTGTCACTTCTGACTGACGTTCCGTGGTCCACTCCCGGGTGTTATATGGTCCACCTGCACGAGAGGACGTAGGCGAAGCGATAGAAGGAAAGCACCAAGTCAATACCTTCTTCCCGTAGTCGGCGCAGTTTCGTAGGAGAGAAAGGCATAGGTCACTGTTTCCCGCAAATGCGATATAGACTTTCTGGAAGGAAGACCAGCCCAACTGGGAATACTGTAACGAGGCGCTCGAGGACATGCGCTCCAGCGCATCTCCTAGAGAGCAGATTGTGGATGATAACGAGGAGGCAATCGCCCCTAGATCAGCTCCCTGCACGCAGTCAATATAAAAGCGCACCAAAGTGGAAGGGGGAGTAGACAAACTGTAGAAGAGGGTGTAATAATGTTGCTGTGTAGGGTTTGACCATTACCGCCTGGATGTCGATTCTGAATATGGTATTTTGATTGGTAGGGAAATGTTTAGTACAGTAGAGGAAAATACATACCTTCCAGAACTCGATAGTTTGCTCAAGACTCGGACGAATGTTACTCCAGCGTTCGAAATCACTCGGGTCAGTACGACCCTTCTTGACAGCTTCAGCCACATGGCGTATTTCCTCTTTCCAGAAATTCATCAACCACTCGTAAGATCGCCCGACTTCAGCCAGCACCAAGTCCACCTCGCAGAATAGGGCATTGTCCTGTGGAAGTGGCCGCGGAAGTCCTGAAAATATTCATTTTCAGTATTTCGCCTCCGCGGACAACAGGGACTGCGTTACCTGCACGAAGATCCTTCATAGTAGCAACTGTTCCAGATTCGTACAACATTTGCAGGGCGACAGCATCTTCATGTAACCTGTTTGCGACCTTCAAGCGCTCTTCCAGATTGTTCAGAACGGTACTCTGTTTTTGATACTTTCCCTTCTGTCCATCATTTCGCGTTGGGTACGAGCCTGTATCTGTTTCGCCACTGGGAGGTGATGATAATCGCCTGACGCGATGTACAGTCCTTCTGAAAAAATTGGTCACGGCTGAAGCGGGATTGCGTTTGAACTTGCTTCCACGCGAGTGTGGGTGGGGATCTCGGGGAGGGGAGTGCACGGAGCGCAGTGGATTGAGCCTAAAACTCGAATTGTACTTTGCAGTTGAGCTGTTCCCGCGCTTTCGGTGATGTCCGTGAGGGAGTAGAAATGAAGTATGTTCCTGGTTATTGTCACGTGATGCAGATGAATTTACCACCCAACAACTTGAAATGGAACCGGATTGTGTGGGGGAAGGATGGGGTGGGTGTAGTGAATTAGAGCAAGAACAAAAGGCATCTAGAGAATTTTGTTCCGACCTCAAAATGGGCGTGGGGCGGGAGAAATGGCCGTGGTTATCCGTACTAGGTGACCAGGGATTCCAAGTGGTCCAACTTGAAGTGTGCTGCTTAGCGGCTGAGCGGGAGGTATCTAAGGATGGGGACGGAAGGGAGGATGCAGAAGAGGTATTATTGTCGTCTGGTACACCAACTACAGTGATCTGCCAGTGAGGATGGTCGGGGTAGGCCATGAAGCTTGAAGTTTGGGGAAGAAAGAGACTTCGGAAGTGCTTAAAAAGCCATTTTAGAGAAGGCTGTGCTTCCCAATCAAATCTCTTGGCATTCGGCCTTCTCTCACGTCACACAGTGGTCCCGAGCACCCTGGCCACCCGGTGCCTAGCCCCCCATGATATGCGAGTAACCTACTTATAAACCGAACCGAAGACCTTGACCGAAGACTTGTTGATTGAGGTATGGCAGGCGCACAACAGCCTGTGGTCAACGTGACACAAAGTAGTAGTTGGGGCATGTTGGGGGTTTATCGAGTTTTTGGGCCAAAACGTGGCCACAGCCGGATAGAGCCGACATCTCAGAATCGTGAATCTCGGACCCCCTGAGTTCTCCTATAGTATCGCCCACATAGTAAGCAGTTTCTTATTCCCCACACTCCAGTCTTGCTTCCCCAAGATTGTGTTAGTCACTTAGTCACCAATCTTATGTCCTCTAATGTACGTTACGGTGTTCGTGCTAGCACGGATTTGCGGTACAACAAGCGCTCTGTGTACTTCAATGATACTTGGCTTGTGCGTGTTGGTAAAATTAACGCGGGCTTCCTGTAACCCCTCGACTGAGCGACTTCTGCAGCCGTTGTCAATTCAGGCACTTCACTCTTTTGAGCGCACTCCACTCTTTCGAGCGCACTCCACTCTTTCTGGCATACTTGATGCCAAACATCGCTACACGCCGCAATAGCTGGGAGCCGGCGGCCAACTTGAAGGCGCTTTGTGCCCTACAACGCCTAGCTCCATGAACATCGCGCGAGGAAGCAGTCGCTGAATGGCAGACAATCCTCAAACCCTGTGTGTAGAAATCGGATAGTGACGACTGAGGGAAAGAGGGAGGATTGCGCGCATATGATGTGTCACGTGTCCATATCTACGTATCCATGCTCCGACACGTTTCAACCTTGGTTTCAACACCAACATCCTTCACGTCCGTTCAACTACTAGCACCACGATTGCAACGCCCACTGCATAGATCGTGGTTGGAAATCGACGTGAACCGTTGCACGGCTTTCACCCTGTACTATACTGTGCTGAATGCATTCTGGCTTGCTTGTGGCTAAACGTGGCGCCCCCTACCACCTAGTAAGGCTGTTCTCAGACTGTACAGTGTTCTAGACAACGATGCTCCTGTTGTGACAACGGAAGGCGATGCGCAATTTGTGCGATAGGAAAGGACAGGGTGGATTGCGAGTCGATGGATGTCTGGTCCATCATTCAATTGCACGCCCATCCTCGACCCAATCTATTGGGGAATCCCTGGAGGGTGCGTCGTGCCGAAGCCCTGAAAATGGCCGAGCGCGAGCGATAATATGGCGACGACAATAATGGCGTAAATCGACAACAAAACCTGCGGTAAGCGGGCATCAGCTTTGAGAGCCAGAAGGAATGGAAGATCACGTTGAACTTACTAAAACCTTGTCCTCGAGCGGCCACCACGTTAAGTGAAGAAACCTTTCACTTGGGCGTTTGGGGAGGATGTCCTCACCCAAAATTCGTTGCCCGCCCTCACGGCCGACCGTACTCAGCAGCCCTTGGGGCTCACCCGCAGGGGATTTGATCGCGAAGTCCAGCTTTGGCAGATCCTTGTCCGCGCGGGACATCGTGAAGCTTCGAAGGGTTGAATCAGGTGATGCATGACGAGTTGGTGGCGTCCCCGCTCCGCTGCTCAGACCGTGAGTGTGATGTGTTGCAAGGCCGCGAAGTAGTGCACCAACGCCGCCCATGCCCTCTGTCACTTCGGACCGAAGTCCCATGGACCGCTCCCCAACGTCATATGGGGTACCCACCCGAGTGGACGCAGGTGAAGCGATAGAAGGAAAACACCAAGCAAACGCCTTCTCCCCATAGTCGGCACACTTGCATAGGAAAGAAAGGCACATGTCACTGTTTCCTGCAAATGCGATATAGACTCGCTCGAAGTCAGACCGGCCGCGCAACTCCGAATATTGTAATGAGGCGCTCGAGGAGATGCGCTCCAGCGCTTCTCCAAGAGAGTCGATTGTGGATGATAAGGAGAAAGCTATCTCCCCTAGATAAACTCCCTGCACGCGATCAATATAAAACAGCGCCAAAGTGGAAGTGGGAATAGACAAACTGTAGAAGAGGGTGTAAGAAAGTTGCTGCGTACAGGCGGTACATCGCGTGGGGACTGAGCATTTCCGCTTGGTGGCCAACTCTGAACATGGTATTTTGATTGATACGGAAAGGCATAATAGAGGGGATAAAATACCTTCCAGAACTCGATAGTTTGTTTAAGATTTGAACGAATGTCACCCCAGTTTTCGAAATCCCTCGGGTCAGTACGACCCTCCTTGAGAGCTTCAATCACGTGGCGTATCTCCTCTTCCCAAAATCTCTTCAATCTCTCGTAAGATCGCCGGATTTCAACCAGCACTAAGTCCACCTCGCGGAATAGGGGATCGTCCTGAGGAAGCGGCCGCGGAAGTCCTGAAAATCAAAAGTCTCAGTATTTTGCTACTGCAGACAACAGGGACTGCCTTACCATTTGCACGAAGATCCTTCATAGTAGCAACTGTTCCAGACTCGTAAAACGTTTGCAGAGCGACAGCCTCTTCATGTAACTCGTTTGCGGCCTTCAAGCGCTCTTCCAGGTTGCCCAGAAGGGTGCTCTGCTTTTCATTTTGCATTGGGTCCGAGCTTGTATCGGTTTCGCGACTGGGAGATGGTGATGATCGCTTGACGCGATTTACAGTCCTTTTGCAGAAACAGTTTACGGATGAAGGACGCGATGGTGTCTGACCTGGCTTCTACGTGAGTGTGGGTGGGGGAGCCCGGGGAGGGGAGTGCATTAGTCACGTCGGAGTGAACGGAGTGCAGTAAACTGAGCCTACTAGACTCGTGGAATCACTTTCAGTGGAGCCGTTATCATGCTTTCGGTCGGGTGGAACGAGATATAACGAATGTGCCTGGTTATTGTCACTTGAGACTATCGAATTTGCCACCGAACGAATAGAACTGGAGGGTGTGGGGGAAGGTTGGGGTGGATGTGGTGAATCAGAGGCATGTGAGGAAGAACCAAAGGCATCTAGAGAATACGGTGCCGACCACAAAATGGGGGTGGGGCAAGAGAGATGGCCGTGGTTATCCGTACTAGGTGAGGGAGAGCGCCGCTCAGAGTCTGAGTGGGAGCTATCCAAGGATGGGGAGGGAAAGGCAAGTGCAAAAGAGGGATCATTGTCTGGGCTGTCTATAGTGATCTGAGGGTTGTCGAGGTTGGCCATGAAGTTCAACGGCGCTGAGGAGATACCCCCGAAATACTGGGGTGCCCTCCGCAAATCAATGAACCATTTATACGAGGGAATTAGAGAGGCTGTGCATCCCGAAGAAGGCTCGGCGCAGAGGCGGCAGAGCATCCACGAAATGATTGATATCCCGATCAAAATCTTGCGTCCTGCCATGCGATTACCCTCGCAATCATATCGACAGTATCCCCCAACTGTCTACAGACATTCGACTCTGTCCTAACCCATACCCCTCCGTGGACACAAATGGCCATGGGTTTTGGCAGAGTATGGGCTAGCTGAGACATGGGAAAGTTTGACCTAAAAAGGAGTATTCCAAAAATGAGAAGCTCATGACGTCGCTCCCTCCACGTGGGCCATCTTGGACGGGACGGTCTAGATCTGTCCAATACTGTCAAGGCCGTCAGGTAGTTTGGATGGCCTGTTTTCCTCGAGGTGCTCGTGCGTCTCGCCTCCGCCATTGCGCCCCATCGTCACCTCCTCAGTGCTTCAAATACCCAACAGCCGCACCTGCCCTTCCCGCACTCCGCCGTCTCAAATGGGTCTTCGATGTTGCCACGCCGCTCCACCAGCCTTAGCGCTCCTCACGCTCCTCCCACACCTCGACTTGGAAGTGCTCGTGCGCTCATCGTTATCACCGCCACCTTCGCACCGCCTATCATTACCATGGTCCATGGCCCGCGAAGAAGGCGCCCCCACCAGCACGAGAAGGCTCTTGCAGCGAATAGCGGCACGAGATGGACTCTGAGGTGCACCGAGAACCGCTCCATGCAGATTGGACAGATTGACGTTCCAGGGTACTCCACACGCCCATGTCGTGGTGAAGAAGGCGGCGTTCCGCCTCCTGCTCGGCCCGCCCTCGAAGACAACTCAGATGGCAGCGTCAACATGGCCATCCTTAAACCCTCCACTCCCGCGCCTTTCAAGTTATTTTTCTCGGCCTGAGCATGCGAGGAGGGTACTGGAGAGGGGGAGGATGGCACACTGGATGGGAATCTTTTTTTGTTTTGACAATGAGAACACAGGTTCATGCTCCTTATTTTTTTTCTTCTTTTCACGTCGTTATAATGGGCTCACCTGAGCTGATGGGTTGGTTATTGGTTATGTGCAGATATATCTGGAGTTCCATTGAACGAGACTGTGCTCCGCACTCCTGCAATTTCCGTTCTAGGTAATTACAGGCATTTTACCGTATGGGTAAGAGCACGAAACGTTTTTGACGTATTTCACCAAATTGGATGCGGATTAGCGGCATGAGTCGAAAGCCTGTGATAGGACAAGAAACTCGGATAATTGACGTTCTCTTATAGGCAAAAGTGGCCCCTTCCGCGACGCGACCTCCCCGATCGTCAACCGCGCCACGAGCTGAGAACCTTGTTTGATATACCGCCCACCTTTTGGTGAGGGCATGAGCCTGCGCGCGGAATCAACAGTGATGTGGAGTTATAGGGGTTTATCAATGCACTGCACCCGAGTAAAATGATAAAACCGGCGGGCCTCTCACCTGATGTGTTCGATGGGATGAAACAAACTATCATATTATCATTCGACTTCCGCTCAAGCGTGTTGTACGTCAGCTTGGTTGCAATGAGTATATCATTGTCTCGTTCCCAGAGAAAGGTGAACGTTCCCATGACCGACTCGAAAAGATCCGCAAAGGACCTGACTGAAGGACTGAAGCTTGAAGCTTGAGGCCTTGAGGTGCCACTCCGAGTCGCGACCTACGACGGAGTCCACAAAGCCTTCGGTCATTGTGTGTTCGGAAATGGACAGGTAACTGTAAGGCCGATAATTACAGTTGTAAAGTAATTGTAGACATTAACCTTCCATGTTCGTCAAGGACTTACAAGTGGGGGAGGGCAAGAGCTGTGTCCCTGTTTATGAAGGATAATGAAACAACGGTTCCATCAAATGATGTCTACCATATACGGATAGGTACCTTTGACACGGAATGTTCCACCAGAATCCTCCAACATGAAAATGCAATGCCCGAGTAGGCTAAGGAAACCATCGCTGTTTACCACTACCCTCGAATAACTCGCTAACAGAGAGAACGTCGGATTGAACGGTCGTTTAAACAAGAGCAGCTGGATTTCTTGCGCCGCGCGAGGTCGAAGAGTGGGAAGGGTAAGAAGACTCGTTCGGAGGTGTCAGGGAAGCACCAGTGGTGAGTCCAGTTGAAGCGGATGTACTGTCCGCAATCATTGTTACGCCCTCTGTTGCAAAGAAAGAAACCGCCCCTGAGGATGCCAAAGGCAACTGGTTAGGTGGTTCCGGATCCGGTTGAGGTGTTGAAGCGAGGAGTCCAAGCCTTTGTGCTACCGGGCGAAGCGCTTCAACGACCATCTCGGCGGTCTCTAGGATACGCCCCTCAGCGCGCGCGGTCGTCACGAAAGCATCCAACTCGGAGAACGCTTCGTGGAATGCATCCCGCTGCACCTGGGCGGCACCTGTAACAGAATCCCGAGTCAAAATTTCCAGCGTCAACGCTAGGAGATCGTATTGAACGGCGGGGACGAATGCCAGGGAAGTGCGGTTTCCGTGCGGTTTGAATCTCCCCGAGCGGTACTCCGCTCCATGGCGGGCCCCACGGAGCGTTCTACGCTCGGCCCGGACGTCGACCAGTAGGCTTCCTCCTGGGTCTGGACGCATCCACAAGACCACGTCCATGGACTTTACAGCCCCGATATCCTTCAGGAAGTGCACAATGTTCTGCAGACGTGCACTATCGTCGTGATGAGCACTATCGTCGTCTTCCCTATTCTTGTCCGTGTGAAGTCGCTTGGAAAGAAAAGATGAACCAGCTTTCTCTCTCCCGATAAACTGGACGCCAGGTGGTAAGAATTTGTCAAGGATGCCGTCAGGTGGGGTGATAATGAATGCGGATATCACAGCGGCGGCGCATCGCACGGATAATGCGATGTCATCGTTGGCTGTGTCCCACAGCTCTTCGATGAGATCCAACGACTCTGGGGAATTCAAGAGCGGCAAGATCCGCAGACAGTAGCGTGTTCCGGCGGCGTAGGGAGCAAGTACATCGCGGATTGCTCCGGGGATATAATAGAGCGCCTTGAGACAAGCTTGAGTTCTTCGCCGCCGGATAAACTCCGAGAGGCTGCTTGTGATCGCCCGATGAGATAGCATAACTATGCTCCAGGGAAGCTGGTCATGGAAAGAAGTCGGACCGGGAAGGGCCGCAAGCACCACACGGCCCCCATCGTTAGGAGAGAGTTCGTCGAACATACGCAGGGCCTCAGACTCGCTCAACCCAGGAATCCCGGCCACGAATTCCTCTAGTTCGTGATCCTCGTCGAGTAAATCGAGCGTCCGGCAAAGGGCTGATCTATATATATCGAGCGAAAAGCGCTTTGCTGAGCCCTCGAGCATGGAGATCATGCCCTGTGAGAAGGCCTCTTTCTTGTCGATTTGTCGGTTCTGAAATCTTTCAACAACGTCAGTGCTGACTACGCGCATTTTATGGCAGAAGAATTTCGCCCCGTAGTGGGCAACCGAAAAGACGGAAAGTGGGATCACTTGCGCGAAGAACCAGAACAGAGTAGACAAGGGCGTCTGATAAGGGCAGTCATGAAATACGAGCGGCACCAAAGAAAGCGCGAGGTACCAAAGACTGCAGGATGCTACGATCACGAGGGTGATAGATGCGACGATGTTATTAGCGCGGAATGCATATACGACGAGTCCGGAGAAGAATAGGAGGACGGAGATGAGGAGGAGGGCAGGCAGCGCTTCGACGAACGTCGAGACGCGGAACCTGGCCGCACCGAGCGCAAAGTACTCTCTGATGTGTGCGCGGACATGGGGTGGATGATTCCGTTGAGTAAGTTGAAGATACCTGCGAGCCCATTGTTGTAAAAGGGTAGCCATGAGGGCGCACGTCAGACTTAGCACGAGGCTGACAATCCAAACGGCGTTCACGAACACGACAGATGCAGGCGGTTTGAAGGAATCGGCATTGACAGATGGACTGGCCGTAGTTGTAGTAGAATTTGGCGATCCGGGAAGTTGTTGGGATATTTGGGAAAGGAGGGATTGGGTAATGGCATTGGGGTCTTGCCGTAGACTCGGAAAGCTCGAGGAAATAAACTGGGCCACCGTGGATGCGAAAAGTCCTGTCTGAAACAAAGAACGTGTAAGCAAGCAATTGTTGAATAGTCGGAAGCCGGGGCGTACGAAAACGAGGATGCCCTCAGCGCCTCCCTTCCAATTCTCTGCATTTTCCTCATCGAACTTCTGTGCTCGGGTAAAATACATCGAGAAGATGGCGCCTGAAGAATCGCTGTATGTGGGTTTCTCGCGAAAGGTGGAAAAACAGGCAGGATTCTGGCACGAAGATTCTTGGGAATCGTGTAGCTGCATGTCGTTGCACAAAATTTGGGGGAAAGACTTGACAGTGCTTCCGCTCAAGCCACCACTTTGTTTACTGTAGTTGGTACAAACAAATAAACCAAATTTGGTCAGGTACACGTGTGAGTCCTTGCAAGTTGGCTCCGGTCAGTCGAGCAATTGGCTGTATGTGAGCCGAATCATGTAGCTGAACACCAGCAACACTAGCTGGGTGTATTCAGCAGCTGATGGCTTGGCTGATGGAGCATTCAGCAAGGGCTTTGGCCCGGGCCGCCCGGCTCAGCAGATGGCTCAAGCCGCTCAACCAATGACCTTCGGTCACAGTCCGTTCGAAAATGGACAGGTTACTGTAAAGTCGATGATTACAAGCTTACAACTTGTAATCATCGACATTAACCTGACCATGTCCGTCAAGGACTTACAATTCGCGGAGGGCAAGAGCTGTGTCCTTGTTCATGAAGGATAATGAAACAATGTTCTGTGTACATCAGAGAAAACATACTTCGTTACATCAGGAAAACCTGAAATTACTTTTTCGTTACTTTTTGTACTTTTTAAGCTTAATTTAACTTAAATTGAAAAATGTCAGGAATATTGCTTATTTCTGCTTTTTATGTATCTCACTTAAAGTAATATTAAGTAAATAAGTGATAATAAGGAAGATAAAGTAAATAAGAGTGAATAAGTAATACAAGTACAGAATAAGCTATTTTATATTGTCCTTCTTATTTTGCTTATTCACTTTCTTCTATACTTTGTCTTACTTGTTCATTTGATTCTGTGCTTTGTTAATACTTATTCACTCTATTTCATACTTATCTTACTTATTGACACTTTTGTACTTTTAGCATAAAAGACAGAAATGTTGGTGTTGCTGCCAGCCAAGCCAAATGTATTTATATCTCTGGAAATAAAATATATTAAAATCTGAAAATATTTGAGCTGATAGATAAGAGCAGAATAATGGAGGTTCTCTGCCAATACTAAGTGATCTAATCAGTAGTTCTTAAGTTATTTGACCAGCATTGAAATTGGTTCAGCTGAAAGCAACAAAGATCTCTAAATAACTAAGCAACCACTGATTAGATTACTTAATGTTGACAGAGGACCCCCTACCATTTTGTCTTTTCTATTAGCACAAATAGTTTCAGAATTTTATATATCTTAGTTCCCAAGATATGAGAACAATTTGCTTGGTATGCAGTGACACCAGTCAGCGTGGGAAACTCGGGCCGCACCGGCGCGTCCATTCCAGTCGCCCAAAAATTTTAAGTCGAAACATTGCGCGACGCGCTCAACCTTAACGTCACGTGCAAACGTTCAACATCCACGTGTTCAATGTTGATGGTTGAACTTCGCTTCTGTACTCCTCCTCCCATCGTTAGTTCCTTGCTCGCCTTCCCTCGTTCGCCTTTGCCCACCTTACGCCCTCGTTCGCCCCCCCTACCCCACGTTCCCGTTCGCCTTCGCCCACCACATGCCCTCGCCTTCGCCCCACCACACGCCGTCGCCCACCACACGCCGTCGCCCACCACACGCCGTCGCCCACCACACGCCGTCGCCCACCACACGCCGTCGCCCACCACACGCCGTCCCCTTCGCCTTCGCCCACCACACGCCGTCGCCTTCGCCTTCGCCCACCACACGCCGTCGCCTTCGCCAAGACACCACGTCGTCGATGCTCACGCCCACGCCCCTACAGAGGGCTCATTAGGTATGTAATCACTATTATTTACTTCCTTTTCACTGACAGTTTTCGACCTTGTTCCTCGCCCTCGCCCTCGCGGTCCACGCCCACGCCCTCGCACTTACACTGGGTGCCGACACGCATCCCCACGCCTTTCCACGCGCGTCCATGCTGGAGGCCCACGCCCACGCCCTCGCCCTCGCTGGATGCCCACTCCCACGCCCTTGCCCTTGCTGGATGCCCACGCCCACACCCACGCCGGACCCTTGTGCTGGGCGACACGCGCACCGGATACCCACGTACATGCGCATGCGTCCCCACCTGCTGGGTGACGACGTGCACGCGCACGCTGGAGACCCACTGCACGCCCCTCACGCATGCTGGTCCCCCACGCAGACACCCCACTCTCGCACGCTGGAGGCTTATGCTCACGCGCTGGGGGCCTGCGCACGTTGGGGGCACGCGCACGCGTTGGGGGGCGCGCGTACGTGTTGGGAGGCACGCGTACGCATTGGGGGGTGCGCGTTCGTGTTGGGGCGCGTGCGTATGCGTTGGGGGCATGCGTACGCGTTGGGGGGTGCGCGTTCGTGTTCGGGGGCGCGCGTATGCTTTGGGAGGTGCGCGTTCATGTTGGGGGGCGCGTGTACGTGTTGGGGTGCGCGTTCGTGTTGTGGGGTGCGCGTACACATCGGGAGGTGCGCGTTCGTGTTCGGGGGGGGCGCGTACGCGTGGGGGGGCGCGCGCGTGTGTTGGGGGCATGCGCACGCGGACGTACTCGCTGTCTCGTAGTTACTAAGTTAGTAATCATGTATTGTAATAGGTGTCATAGTACAATAATAAGGGTTTTTTATCCTGAATTTGAGATACTTAATTATTGCTTAAGATTAGCTTGTTTCTCCTTTATCACAAATAAAGCTAGGAATAAGCCCACACAAGCATAAAAACAAGGATAATCTACAAATCTTAAGAGCTGCTCGCTTAAATAAAGAACTGCTTTTTTTTTGCTTTTTTTTGCTTTTTCAGCAATTAAGTGGATTTAAGCAAAAAAAAGTAATTTCAGGTTTTCCTGATGTAAGCGAAGTTAAGCGAAGTTAACTTTAGTATTCTAGCAATAATTTTGTGTTGCTAGCACTGAATTAGATTATTGCTCGCTAACTTGCGACCCATAATGTGTTGCTAGTTTACCACGATATTCACGATAGAGAACAATAATGCGCCACCCATAATTTATTGATAGCTTTCAATCAACAATACTGCGAGAATTTTCACACTTTTTCAGATGATAATCACTGATATTTCTGATAACTATGCAATAGTGACAAGACAAAGCAGCAGGATAACTATGTGCTAGCAATGAGACAACACAACGAGACAACACAACGAGACAATGCAACGAGACAAGGTGGCGAGATAGACAAGGCAAAGACGAGATATGGGTATAATGGCCCTATTTGTTAAGCCCGCAGCGGGGCTTTGTGCACACTTGACCGAAGGGGAAGGTGTGCGGTCCGGAGCGTGCCGTGACACGCGATCAGACTCCTGAGGTGTGCGTTGATTGTTATAGCACAATCACTAAGCTCCGAAGGTAAGATCCGCCTTTAAGGACCTCGAAGGATAGATGGAAGAGACGAGAGGGCTGTGCAACGAACAGGAGAGTACAAGGAGCTGCGATTGCAAAGCAAAGTCGAGCTTAAGGCTCAACTGTCCCTAAGGAGTCCTATATATACAGGTTCGAACCAGGTATGACTAATAGTTCTTAGAACCAGTTAGTAAGCTGGTTTGTCAGAGGATCAGTCATCATATCATACTCAGTCAGCATATCAGTCAGCTATACGGGAGCATCAGTCATTGGTACAGTCACGATCTCAGTCAGCCAGTCCGAGCAAGAGCCATGCGTGTATCGTACAGGGGTCAGGGGATCATGTGATCCCAGCCAGTCTGTCGGTCCGTAAAATACCTCACCTCTCTCCATACCAGAGGCAGAGCTTATCACCACCCTCCCCTCAAAGGAGCGCTTCCACGCACTAATCGGATCCCTTGTTATTGCCAGGGACGTAGTCATAGTCTGGGGAGGGAGAGCGAGGGACATAGGACGGGCCCTCATTCTCAAACTCGTCGAGGACAACCTGCATGATTGCCTGATGCATTGCTATCCCCGTGCTACTGAGTTCTCCCTTGCAGAGGTCGTCACACCCTGCATTGTTGTGGTCATATTCAACGGCTCGCTCTTCCAAAGTGAGGTAACGGGCATGGTGTTGGCGGGTAAGGTAGTGGCCATTGGCGTGGCGGTGTCGTCCTCTGTAAGGACAGGTATCGGGCATCTGATTGCGGAAGAACCTGTGATGGCAGGGTACTCGGCACCAGCCCGAGGCGGAAATGGAGCAGAGGTGATGTGGGGTCTCGCACTGGGTGGACAGGTGGTCGTACCAGGGGCAGTAAGAGCAACATTTGCGCTCTTCGAACTCGTCCTGGGCCAGCGTGTCATCTGTTGCATTTTCGCTGTTCCAGGACACCCTGCTGCCCGCTCCTCCCCTCAGCCTTGAGTCGGGCCTGGTGACCATGTTGAGGCAGTATGGTGCGGAGTTGCGTCTGACCCGTCGGTGTTGCCAAGCCAATTCTCCTCTCTCTTCGTCCTCGTCCACCAGCTCCAGGAGTCGCTCACGTGCATTGGCTCTGATAAGCCGTTGTCGGACTGCTTTGGTTCGTCCGACGTGGGCAAGTTGGTAAAGGCCGAATTTGGCCCTTCTTTTCTGCGTATACGCCTCCAGTGCTTGGACCTCCTTGAGGCAGAAGGCCAACTTGTGTTTGTCGGCTTCTAGATTCTGCAGACGTATGATGTCTGCCTTGACCCTGTAATCTCCTAGATCCTCGATCGCCCTCTCCATTGGGCCTCCGATCATCCTTGCCTCTGTGAAGAGCGTGAAGTGGTTATCGTTGCGGTAATCCGTGGGTGCTGCCCAGGACGCGGGGGCCGCCACCAACGATTCTGCATAGATTGGTCGCCCCGCCCCCATAGTCCCGTAAATAGTGGGCTCTCCTGTGATGTTGTCAATGCAGAATCGTAAGAACCTTGCCGCTACCTTGACTTCGGGGTCGGCTTCAGTGGCGGGGATCCGGATGTGGGTGTGATGGATCTCCGACTGGAATCTGATCCAGTCGTCGCCTGGGTGCAATTGTACCAAGTCGTCTACATCGATCTCCAAGGTGTAATGTGACGGGAAGCTATGCATAGATGTTGCGGGGGAGGAGCCCGAGTTCGTGCTTGAGACCGAAGGTAGCGGGGTGGCCGTGCGGTGTATGAGGTTGGTTTCGGGGTCTCGTACCAGGGGGTGATCAGCTTCCTCCTGCCGTTCTAACATCAGCTGAGCCGCTGCCAGCCCTGTCGCCGAGTAGAAAAGTCTTTCTTGGGCGAAGCTACTCAGACCCCGGACCTGGTTACATGGGTCGTCAGGGTCGTCTTGGGGCAATGGGTTTGTGCGAGGGGGGATAGGAAGTGGTTCGGGGCTGGGGACGCGGCTCGGTCCGTGGACACTATAGAGCAACGGTGATAATCGCAAATACTCCTCTAGCCCGAAACTGGGGGGCGTGTCAGTTGGTGGTGCATAATCTGGTTCCTCGGGGAAGGCCGGAGGTGGTTCATTGGTGGGGTGTAGCGAGGCTTCTAGCACGGCGACCTCTTCTGTGTCGACGGCCAGCATGGCGTTGCGGGTTGCAGGGGACGGCGAACTATAGTTTGACGACATCAAGGATAGGTTTTTGAAGTGGGTGCAGAGGAGTGAGATGTCGGGGAGTGATGAAGAGCCCATAGTCAATTCTTGGGGGTTTATAACCATTCTCCGAATGGCCTTAGGGTTCTTATCGTGAAACTCCTTCACCTTGACAGAGGCATTACTTAGGTTCCTTTTTGGTTCCCAAGAGTCATGTGCCTCGGAGAATCCCTTCCACCGGACGAGGTACTGTAACGCCCTTGTTCTTCCTGTTTGCCTCGAGGCTAACACATTGTTTACTTCCCACTCCTCATGTCCTTCGATCAGGTCAGGAGGTGCCTCCGGGAAATTAGGTCCATGGAGCTCTGTCTCCTTGTATGGGTGAAGAACAGCCGCGTGGAATGCGTTGTGGATTTTCCACGCGGCTGGGAGGTCCAGCCTGTACGTCACGGCGCTCAGTACTTCCGTAACCTTGAAGGGTCCGAAGTGTTT
This sequence comes from Russula ochroleuca, assembly GCA_015178965.1. Lineage (NCBI taxonomy): Eukaryota > Fungi > Basidiomycota > Agaricomycetes > Russulales > Russulaceae > Russula > Russula ochroleuca. Next base: position 2,508,757 of record WHVB01000002.1, read on the forward strand.
AGCCCTTAGCTTCATAGTGGGGTGCGTTGTTCGGAGATGGGTTCCTTCCAGCCAGACCTTCTGATCCACTCGGTATCGTTGGAAATGCGGATTTTTTGTCCAGAGGGATTGTGCCTTACTGATGGCTTCTTGGGTGTTTATCCAGGCCTTGAGGAGTTGTGATTTCCAGTCCTCGATTGCTGGTACATTCCCGACCCGTGTGGGTTGATGGGTGCGGGGAATGAATCCCATCCAGAGTTCGTACGGGGGTTTCTTTGTGGTAGATGAAGGTCGTGAATTGATTATGTACTGGGCAACCTTGAGCCAGTCGGCCCAGTTGTCTTGCTGATGGTTGCAAAAGATCCGTAATATGGTTTCCACCGTTTGATTTGTTCTCTCCGATTGTCCGTCGGTCTGAGGGTGATAGGCCGAACTTATGTTTTGCTTGATCTCTAGTTGGGCACAAAGTTCCTTGAAGAACTGCGACGTGAACTGCGTGTCTCTGTCCGAAATGATTCTTCTGGGAATTCTGGTGTAGGGGAATGTGTGGTCTCTGAAGAGCCTTGCTACTTCTTTGCTTCCCATATCTTCTCGGCAGGGTACTAGGATCACGGCCTTCGTGCAATCGTGATCGGTAATGGTGAGGATTGTATCACAGCCACGTGATTCAGGCAGCTTTGTGATGAAGTTGACCGTGATAGTGGCGAAGGGTGTTACGTCCGTTCCGGGACTGATTGGTGCGATAGGGGGCATGTTGCGGTGCGTGATCGTTTTTACCGCTTGACAAGTGGCGCACCCCTTGACGTACTCTTCTACGTCCTTGTGGATGGTCGGCCACCAGTAATCCCGTTTCAGCGCTAGGTAGGTCTTCCAGACTCCGGGATGTCCCGACGTCGGAGTGTCGTGATATTCCTGAAGGAACATGCGTCGTAGTTGCATGTCTTCAGGAACTACCAGCGATCCTGCCTTCCACCACACTTTCCACTCATCTTGGTAGATGCTATGCTTCTTCTTCCAGATTGGGTACAGTTCTTTGTTCGCTTTCTGTAGTTGGTGAACTTGTTGCTCCAGGATAGAAATTTCGATGGCTCGGGCGAACAGTTTGTTGGGAAGGGCCGTGGTCTCCTCGTTGTCTGTTGATCCGTCGTCATAGTCTGGTCATTGGGACAGAGGGTTGGCCTGGTTTTTCTTTCCCGGTAGATGGACTAGCTCGAAATCGAAGTCCGCTAGGAACGCGATGTAGTGAGCCATGCGTCTGTTCAGCTTTTGTGGGTGCCTGTAGTAACGGAGATTGTCATGGTCAGTGTAAATCGTCAGTTTATGGGGCGATCCCATGACAAGGTGCCTGACACGTTTGAGTCCTTCTATGATGGCGAGGAACTCTCGATCACCAATGGAATAATTTCTCTCAGCTGCATTGAGGGCTTTGGAGTGATATGCCACAGCTCTTCTCTTATTATTATCGTCTCTTTGATAGAGGATGCTTCCGAGTGCAAATGCCGAGGCATCTACCTCGAGTTCGTATGATTTGGAGGGGTCAGGGTGCCAGAGGACAGGTTCGGTGGTTACCCGTGTTATTAGTTCGTCCAGTGCTTTCGTACACTTTTCCGTCCAGACGAAGGGGACGCCCTTCTTGGTGAGATCGTGTAGGGGCCGGGCAATGGAGGCGAATCCTTGGATGAAGGGACGTTGGTATCCTAGCACTCCCAGGGTTTTTCTGATTTCTTCTACCGATTTGAGGGTTCTAGGCCATTCGGATATGCCTTTGACCTTAGCTGGGTCAATGCAGACTTGACCGCCTCCTACAAGCCACCCGAGGATTTCCATTTCGTCTTTTTCAAACTGACATTTCTTTGGCTTGAGGAAGTAAGAGCATTCTTCCATTTTGTCAAGGAAGTTGTGGACGATTTGTTTGTGTAGTTGGCAGCCTTCATCATCATTGGCCATAGCCACCCACCAGTCGTCCATGTAGTTTCCCAGGTTCTCGGGGTACTTCTGGAGCAGGGGGCGGAAATCTCGGTGCATAGTTCGTTGAAAGAAAGGGGGCGCGTTGGTGAGACCGAAGTACATTACTCGAGGAAGATAGGTGCCTTGGGGTGTTTTAAACGCCGCCTTTTCTTGGTCTTCCTTGGCAATGTGAATGTTATTGTATCCCCAGCGGATATCGAACTTCGAGAATAGCAATTTGCCATGCAATCTTTCTAGCGCAGACTGGATGTTAGGTAGTGGGTTGTTGTCTCGGACGGTGTACTTGTTTAGTTGGCGGTAGTCCATAATGATCCTTTTCTCCGAGCTGTCCTTTTTGTTGATAAAGTAGACGGGTGCGGTGTATGGCGAGGGGCCCTCGTAGATCCGTCCTAGTTCCTCTTCTTCAAGGATCCATTTTTGTAGGAGGTCCCGCTCCTCTTTTGACAACGGGTACACTCTACAGTTTAACTCCTTTGGCGCGTCTGGGGTTAGTTTGATGGTCATATCCTCCGATCTTGCAGGGGGGAAGTGTCTTGCTTCTTCTTCTGAGAAGACCTTTTGATGTCTTCGGTACTCCTTCGGAATAGTGTCTATAGTTAGATGGACCTTGTCTTTGTCTGCCTTCTGAGCCCATTCTTGCGCAATGTTGGTTCGGCACATGTAGATGGCTTCGTCTTCTTTTGGTTTTCCCAGCTGTTTGATTGCCTCCCGCTGCATGAAGAAGACATGTTTGGCGATGTGCATGTACCTGCTGCTTTGGAGCTGCACTGGTTCTCCCGAGACCTTTCCAGTTTTCCAGTTGATTTTTGGATTGAATTCGTAGAGGAAGGGGTATCCTAGGATGATACGATCTTTTCCTAGGCTCGTGATGTAGAATCGTTGGAGCATGTGCATTTCTCCTTTTACGATATGTAACCAGCAGTAGTGTGTGATTTTGCCCTGTTTGTTTTCCGTGCCGTCGACATTGTGGACGGTTACAGGACGGGGAAGTTCCTTGCGTCCTATCCCGAGTCTCTTCCAGGTTTCTTCGTCGATGAAGTTATTGGTTGTGCCACTGTCTATGAGGGCGGATTCATCGGCCTTGGACTGCGAAGTGTGAAAAGAAACATTCATATTCAGAGTCGAGAGTTTCCTAATGTACATTGTATCTTGCAGTCCGATTGCTCTAAGCCAGACCGTCGGCTTCGAGCTTCCTAAAAATCTGCCTTGGCCGATAGTTCCTTGTAGAGGTTCTCTCGGTCTTCGATAGTCATCCCCCTAATGTACTGGAGGACGTCCTTTTTGGTGTAAGAAGGGGGCGCAGTGGTCGAGGTTTCAGCATCGCTTTGCTGTTCCTCTTCCTCGTCTTCATTGATCACCGCCGCTCAGACCTTGGGTTTTTCCTTGGTATACTGTCCCTGAGAGCTGCGGGGTCGATCCAGGGTTTTGCCTTTTCCTTTGTCCGGGCAGGCTCGGGACATGTGTCCCAATTTGCGACAACAGAAGCATCTTCCTTCCTTCATCAACTTGGTGCACTCTTCATCTGTTAGTTTTCCTGTGGTTCGGATGGCGTCGATATCCATCGCATTTGGGTCTTTTTGTCTCTTTGGTGGCGAGGGCTTTTGATACCCTCTCATCCGGTTAGCTCTGGTAGAGATGTGGCCAGGTCCTCCTTTGGGTCCGATGTTATCGTTAAGGTCCTGCCATCGTTGGACTGTCTTTCGGGTCACATCATACCATTCTTCCATGGTTGTTGGTAGGGTTTCTCGTTGGCAGATGACGCGATGGAGTCCGACCGGCAGGATGTCTTGGAACAGTTTGATTGTTCCTTCTGCGTCTGGTCCCCACCCCGCTTCCCTAATGAGACGTTTGAAGAGTGTGATGGAGGAGTCGACTTTGTCCACGTCTAGTTCCATCTTTGTGAGACGGGAGTACGCATCTTGTTTTTTGGTAGAATCGGTAAAGGCATCTCTGAATGCTCTTGCAAACCATTCCCAGAGGGCTGGATCGTTTTCTGCGTGTGTTGGGGGATCTCCTGTGGTTGGGTTTCCTTCTACCTTGATGGACAGTTGGTCTGCCATATCGTACGCCCAATCATCGACCAATGGTCCTTTGATAAAGGTGATGGCATAAGCCACTTGTTCTGCTTTGTTTGTAAAGGTGGAGTTGTGTCGATTAAGGAAGCGGTACGCTCCGAATTGTTGCATGAAGCGTTCGGCATCTTTCCTGTCTCCTTGGAAGATTTGGGGAATCATTCCTTTGAGGGCTTCGCTGCGGGGTGGTGTGGCTGCTGCCTGTCCGGCTGCTGCTTGGCCTCCGCCACCTCCTCCACCGCCGCCTCCTCCGCCGCCGCCTGGTTGTCCTCCGGCTGGTGGTTGGGGTTGTCCTCCTCCTGCTGGTTGTCCTCCAGCTGGTGGTTGGGGTTGTCCTCCTCCTGCTGGTTGTGGGGCTTGTGCTGGTCCGGCTACTTGTGCCGGTTGTACGTGGGCTACGGCGATTGCTGCCATTGCTTTTGTAAGTTGCTCGATGACTGGTGCGTGAGCTTGGTCTGTGGTGGGGATATCTGGGTCTGATACTGGTGAAGTGGTTTCTACTTCAGGGACGTTGTCACTTCCTTGTGTGACTTCTGTGTGGATTCGTTCGAGATCTGGGGCGAGTAGGAATGGTTGGTTTTTGGTTCCTAGTCCTGATGCTTGAAGATCTTCGATCTCGTCTTCTCTGCTAACTTCGTAGCACTGGTCAATGGTCCAGCTGATCCTGTACCAGGTTCCGTTGATGTATTCCACGGGATATGTATACAACCCATCTTTGAGGTGATATGCTGATCGTCCTTCAGTTCTTGATTCTAGCCAGAAGGCTTTTCCTTGTATTTCCAAAGGAAGATCGTCGGTGGTTCTATTTCTGAACCTGATGTCAGGGCTCTTTGAGAGCTTTCGTTTCCTTCCGAGGTCGAGTAATATATCCGCCAGGTTGGCTTAAGAGAAGCTCGACTTGTGTTAAGCCTGCAGCGGGGCTTCGTGCACACTTGACCGAAGGGGAAGGTGTGCGGTCCGGAGCGTGCTGTGACACGCGATCAGACTCCTGAGGTGCGCGTTGATTGTTATAGCACAATCACTAAGCTCCGAAGGTAAGATCCGCCTTTAAGGACCTCGAAGGATAGATGGAAGAGACGAGAGGGCCGCGCAACGAACAGGAGAGTACAAGGAGCTGTGATTGCAAAGCAAAGTCGAGCTTAAGGCTCAACTGTCCCTAAGGAGTCCTATATATACAGGTTCGAACCAGGTATGACTAATAGTTCTTAGAACCAGTTAGTAAGCTGGTTTGTCAGAGGATCAGTCATCGTATCGTACTCAGTCAGCATATCAGTCAGCTATACGGGAGCATCAGTCATTGGTACAGTCACGATCTCGGTCAGCCAGTCCGAGCGAGAGCCACGCGTGTATCGTACAGGGGTCAGGGGATCACGTGATCCCAGCCAGTCCGTCGGTCTGTAAAATACCTCACCTCTCTCCGTACCAGAGGCGGAGCTTATCACTATTGTTGACTGTAATATGTTCAGTAAGTTCTACATAGTGCACTGATACACAAGACATACAATAGGACTGCAGCAACTGCTCAATTAGGTTGTTGAAACCAGTGATCTTCTTAGTCTTCAAGTCCTTCAAGATCAAGATCTGCAATCGGAATGCCTACAGGAGTTCCAGTCAACACATTGGAGCTGTAAACAGGTGATTAGTGGAAACCAAGTGTTACTGCCAGCAGCTGCACTTGACCAATGGGAGGTCAAGGGGCAGCATAAGCAGAGGGTGAACTGGCCCCAGGTGAGCTATAGGTTCTGTCAGGAGTTGAACCCGGCTCTATGTCATGATAATGGTCCGTGTGATTGTATGTCTCGTCCCTCTCCCTTCCTGTAGCATGTTCTGGATGCTACCTACCCCCCATGACTCATAGTACCTCTGACGCGTTTGTGATCTCATTGTCTCGACCTCCCCCTCGTGTATGGACTTATTGCAGGCATCGTAGTATGGGTGACGTCTTTATGATGTCGATCTGAGTATTGTTGTAGTTGGATGACGTGCCCCGATGTCATCCCCATACCTCTAGCTGTTGGTTCTGGATTCGTAGCACTGCCTCCCTGTACTTCTATAAGTAGGACTTGTGTTTGTCTCTAAGACGCTAAGTTGAGTCTCCTCGTCTCAATCTACTGTCTGCTATCCTCTCGATTCGACCGGAGTGAACACATCACTGTATCCTCTCTTCTACCAAACCCAGTACACTCAAGAGTCTAAGTGTCGCACCCTACGCCGGTGACATTAGACTTGACTTCTTTTATTCACCACATTGCAACTACTCGCCAAACACCAGCAACGATCGAGGCAATTGAGCAAACAATCATCGAGGATAGCACTCCCCATTGAACAACAACCATCAGACACAAGTACGGATGACATCGACGAACCTCAAGAACCCACAAGGACCCAGGAAGTCCCAGAAGACATAAAGAACCGTACCTGGACAACACTTACCTCCCAAAAAGAAGCAATGGCCACACAGACCTTCGGCACTCATACCCTCTCAGACAGCAAACGACTCGCGCAACAACTGGCACAGACCACCATCGCCACCACCACGGCCCTCTCAGGAACTGGAGGACAAGGCATGACCCAACCCGCACCCCAAGGAGGAGGGGGCGGAGGAAATCCTGGAAGCAACCCAGGAGGAGGAAGCCCGGAAGGAGGAAACCCCGGAGGAAACCCAGGCAGAGGAAACCCTGGAGGGAACCTGGGAGGAGGAGGAGGCGGAAACCCACCACCTGCAGGAGGACAACCCGCAGGACAACAAGCAGCCCCCACCATTCACAGAGAACGACTTATGGGTGCCCCTCCTGTCCATTTCGAAGGAGACCGCACCAGAGCCGAAGAATTCATAGATGAAGTCACTGACCACTTCCTCCTCAATCACCAACATATCCCCTTCCAATCCGCCATTACTAGAGTAGCCTACACCCTCTCCCACATCAAAGGACCACAAACAGCCACATGGAGGCACAACATGGGCAGGTGGCTCGCCAACCAGCCGGACAACCAAGATACATATGACCAATTTATTGCCCAATTCTGTGCTCAATTCATGGACTCCCAAAAGGAACTCAGGGCGAGGAACAAACTCATCACCTTGCACATGACCTGGCCTCACATCAATCAATACATTGTAGACTTCGAACAACTGATTGAAGAGGCAGGATACGACAAGAATCACCCCGAAAGTCTCCAGCTCTTCCTGCTACACCTTTCACCCACGGTACTGGCTGACACCATGAAAGCAATGGCCCAACAACCAGTCCGGGACTACCCAACCTACAAAGAAACCGCCATCAAAGCCACGCAGTCCCAAGAAATACTAAAAGTGCTCTTAGGGAATACGGCCGGGCGATTCTTCCAAAACCAGCGACAAGGGAATCCCCAACCCCAATACCAAAGGCAAAACTGGAACTACCAATGCCCCTAGCAAAACAATAACTATCCACAGCACCAGTACAACTCCTCAAATGCCCCTCGAAGCATGAACAACGCCTATGTCCCCATGGACCTCGACAGGTCAAGGGCCAATCGCCAAGGACAGAACAACTATCCCGACCGATGATCCTACGGACGCTCCATGGAGGTAGAAACCCAGAACCAACCAAGGAACCAGCAAGGACACACCAGACCCCCCGGGCCCATGCTTCAACTGCCAGGAGATGGGACACTTCGCCAGGAACTGCCCCCACTGCAACAACTGAGGAAGGCCCCAAGGACGATGTCCCACTGCCAACCTCATCGACATGGACAACTCCTACAGCGACAACATGACTGAGTCCACCTCGAGCACCAAGTACGATGCCATCCAAGCCCAGATCGTGTCAATGACACAGCAAGAAATGGAAGAGATCACAGCGAAGTTCGGAGCAGAGGATTTTCAGGAGGCCTAATTTGTACAGTCTGGATTAGGACCAATAGTGCAGAACATGTATATCTTGCCAATCGACGATCAATGACAGTTCGAGTATACGTTAACTCTGCCGGAAAGAGGACTGAAACTATCGCCCTAGTAGACTGCGGCGCTACAGAAAACTTCATAGACACCGACCATGCATATGCCCTTTGCCTTCCCCTCGTTCGACTTAAAACCCCAAGGGAAGTCTTCAACGTAGATAAAACCCCGAATCGACAAGGGCCAATCACCCACTACACGGATGCAGCCATCAGAACAGGAGGAAGAACAAGAACCATGAGATTCTTCCTCACTCACCTAGGAGGAAATCCCCTCATTCTTGGATACCCCTGGTTCTCCGGAATGGAACCTAGAATCACATGGTCCAAAGGGTGGATTGATTATGACCAACTCCCAATCACACTCACCCCAGTTGCGGCATCAGAAAAGGAAACACCCCCCGAATACACCAGAAGACTTGTAATCGCAGCCCTAACAGCGGATAAACGGCAAACCCTAGCCTCGAAACTGGCAGAACGTCACGATACCCCAAAGGACATCTCCCTGCCAACAGAATACCAATGACATGCCCAAGTATTCAGCGAGGAAAAAGCCCAACGCTTCCCGGAACCAAGAATTTGGGATCATGCGATAGAACTCAAGAAAGATGCCCCCCAACACTACCCGGAAAAATCTATGCCCTCACCCAAGAAGAAAGGAAGGCCCTCAAAAAGTTCATCGAAGAACACCTCAAGAAGGGATACATAGTACCCTCAAAAAGCCCCTATGCCACCCCCTTCTTCTTCATCAAAAAGAAAGATGGCAAACTTCGACCTGTCCAAGACTACCGACGCCTCAATGAACACACCATCCACAACCGCTACCCACTACCACTCATCCCAGAGCTCATAGCCCGAGCCCAAGAAGCTGCCTTATTCTTGAAGTTCAACATACGGTGGGGATACAACAATGTCCGCATCAAGAAACAGGACCAATGGAAGGCAGCATTTATCACTAACGAAGGCCTCTTCAAACCAAGAGTTATGTTCTTTGGCCTCACCAACTCCCCAGCCACCTTCCAGACCATGATGAACGCAATCTTTGTCAAAGAACTGAGAGAAGATTGGCTCACAATCTACATGGATGACATTCTAGTCCACACCCCAAACAACCCAGAAATACACAGGAAACAAGTCCACCAAGTGCTGACTAAACTAAAGCACCACAACCTTTACCTCAAGCCAGAGAAATGCCAATTCGAACAAAAGAAAGTGGAATTCCTTGGCGTCATCCTAAGTGCAGGAATGGTACAAATGGACCCAATGAAGATAAAGGGAATCACAGACTGGCCACCCCCCAAGAACATTAGGGACGTCCGAGCCTTCTTAGGATTCACAGGGTTCTATCAATACTTCGTCCCCAACTACTCGAGAATCGCACGCCCCCTCATCGAGCTAACAAAAAAGACGACCCTGTTCCACTGGAAAGAACCACAAAACAAAGCATTTGAAACCCTCAAAACGCTGATGTGTGCCAGACCAATCCTGCGGCAACTGGATTACACCAAACCTTTCTTCCTAGCCACAGACGCCTCAGCTTACGGCATGGGAGCCGTACTCTTGCAGGAGGGAGAAACAAACCCAAGAACACACAAGATCATGAGACACCCCATTGCATACTACTCAGCGACTTTCACCCCAACGGAGCAAAACTATGACATCTTCGAAAGAGAACCATTAGCTGTCATGAAAGCCCTACACCACTGGAGACCCCACCTAGCCGCCACAGAAACCCCAGTCACCATACTAACAGACCACGCCAACTTAAACCACTGGAAAACACCTAAAAGGGTAAACAGGAGAGTGGCCCGATGGTTCGGAGAACTCCAAGAGTACAACCTAGTAATCCAACACGTACCAGGCAAACTACACACGGCCGCCGACATGCTGTCCCGACCCCCAGTAGAGGACAAAGGCAAAGACGATAACAACGACCTCACACTCCTCCCCAAAGAAATGTTTATAAAGCTCCAAATGAGCAAAGACGCTGACCCTGTAGATGAAGCCCTTGAACAAAAAGTCGCACAAGTGCAAAAGCGACGATCAACGGAGATGAAAGCTTGGACGAAGAAATATAAACTCACCTATCGCCCACAACCAAGGTCACCAGCAGATCCCCAATGGCTCAAAAACACTGCACCAGTAGTCCCTGATGACCCTGAGATGCATAAGGACCTCATGGATCACTTCCACAACACCTCAACAGCAGGCAGCAGGACACCCAGGAAGAGACGAAACGATCCAAGCCATCAAAAGACAGTACTGGTGGCCGAACATGAACGCCTGGATCGAAGAATATGTGAAAGGATGTGCCCCCTGCCAACAAAACAAAAACCTAACCCACCAAAGAAACACCCCACTGTTTCACATTGCCCCTCACCCGAAAGCAAACCCATTCGAAGAAGTAGCAATGGACCTAATCACCCAACTCCCCAAGAACAGCCCCTATGATGCCATACTGACCATTGTCGACCACGGATGCACGAGAGCAGCTCTCTTCCTCCCCTGCATGACCACAATCATGGGCAAAGGCATCGCAGAACTATACCTCTGCAATGTCTATCAATGGTTCGGAATCCCCAAGAAAGTAATCACAGACCAAGATCCTCGATTCACCTCACACTTCGCCACTGCTCTATGTCAAAAGCTGAAGACCAGACAGAACATATCAACGGCCTACCACCCGCAAACCGATGGACTGTCAGAAAGAAAGAACCAGTGGGTGGAACAATACCTCAGATTTGTCACGACAGCCCAACAAGATGACTGGAGTGACTGGCTCCCAATCACCTCCCTCGTGCACAACACCCGAATCAACGCCACCATCAAAATTGCCCCAATCCAAGCACTGATCGGCTACCTCCCCCAGACAACGCCTGGCCCTACACTCTTATCAACCAATCAAAGAGTCGAAGAAAGAGGGGAAGAGATAAGCAAACGCAGAGAACAAGCACATACAGCACTAGCCCAAGCCGCCCAAGGGACGCCGATCGAACAATACAAGATTGGAGACCAGGTCTGGCTAGAAGCGAAGCATCTAGCCCTCCCTTATCAAGTGCTGAAACTAACCCCTAAATGCCATGGACCGTTTGTTATCACGAAACAAGTATCACCAGTTGCATACAAACTCCAACTCCCCATGGCCTGGACCATCCATGACATCTTCCATGCCTCCCTGCTGACCCCTTATCGTGAGACCACGACGCACGGACCAAACTACACGAGGCCACTGCCTGACCTTATCGCAGGAGAAAAGGAGTACGAGGTCGAGAACGTTGTTAATCACCGATATCACGGGAGGAAACACGACCTCCAATACCTCATCCATTGGAAAGGGTATCCTGATGCGGACAACTCATGGGAACCTGCAGGACAAGTCCACGCTCCAAGGCTTATCGTGGCGTACCACCGAAGGAACCCCCTAGGCAACCCCCAGACACATAAAAACCCCCAAAGACGACGACAAACGACCATCTGCACTACTCTCCTCCCCACTCAGCAATGTCCACTACAATAGCTCCATCATCTCCCTTATCCAAGCCCGCCAGACTCTCCTTGAGAAGCCCAACCTTGCCCCAGAAGTTCGAGAAGCCCTCCAAGAGCTTCAAGTCCAAGACGCTCTCATATCCAATGAGATCGTGGATCAAATCGCGGCTCAGCAGCTCCCGACACTCACGACCCTTCTGGATGATGTGGTCATTGTTGAAGACCAGGACTTCGAGATCGACTCCCCAGAACCCGATGCCGGTGAAGAACCCATCAATGCCCCGGAACTGTATGTCATCACGGAACCCATTTGCCAGTCAATTCCCGATGTCCTCTCACCATGCACGGCTCTCTCCGCCCTCTCTAACCCCAACATCTCGACGACTCAGGTCTTCGAGGTTGCAGTCTCCCTTGCCAACACCGCCCACCGCAATAAGAAGGACTTCGCCCACCAGACAGAATTATACGAGGAAGCAATTGCCAGGCTCGAATGAGAAGCACACTGCCCTGCTCCGGCCTCTGACCCCCCCTATGGCTACGTCCCCAACGACGACATCACCCCCTACTTCACCCTCCCAGGTAAGGGAGGATGCCTCCTCATGGCCCCCTTCCTCCGAAGATGCCCTGGCGACCCAACCCACGTCATTGGAACCCTGGGGACCCCCACCAATGACAAGGAATACCTGTGCCCCATCTACGCTGCCCCTCGCCACTCTGATGGCCGTTCCCTCGCCGCACTTCCCCCCTGGTTCCTCAACCTCCTCCACAGCCAGTCCCCCCACGCCGAGTCAGTTGTCGAATCTGCCATCAACCTGGGAGACTGGGGACTGGGTGCCGACATCCACCGCTACACCAAGAAGAGCAAGATACTCGCCAAGCTCTACAGTGCATCAGGAAAACCCAAAATTACTTTTTCATTACTTTTTGTACTTTTTATGCTTAATTTAACTTAAATTGAAAAATGTTGGGAATATTGCTTATTTCTGCTTTTTATGTATCTCACTTAAAGTAATATTAAGTAAATAAGTGATAATAAGGAAGATAAAGTAAATAAGAGTGAATAAGTAAGAGTTAAGTAAGACAAGTACAAAATAGGCTATTTTATATGGTACAAATTATCATAATGCATGGCCTTATATGGTAATTTAAGGGTCTTTTCAATTCAAAATTTCCTAATTGGATCATGCATTATGACAATTTGTACTGTATTGTCCTGCTTATTTTGCTTATTCACTTTCTTCTATACTTTGTGTTACTTGTTCATTTAATTCTGTGCTTTGTTCATGCTTATTCACTCTATTTCATACTTATCTTACTTATTGACACTTTTGTACTTTTAGCATAAAAGACAGAAATGTTGGTGTTGCTGCCAGCCAAGCCAAATGTATTTATATCTCTGGAAATAAAATATATACAAATCTGAAATATTTGAGCTGATAGATAAGAGCAGAATACTGGGGGTTATCTGCCAACACTAAGTGATCTAATCAGTAGTTCTTAAGTTATTTGACCAGCATTGAAATTGGCTCAGCTGAAAGCAACGAAGAGCTCTAAATAACTAAGCAACCACTGATTAGATCACTTAATGTTGACAGAGGACCCCCTAACGATTCGTCTTGTCTATTAGCACAAATATTTTCAGAGTTTTATATATTTTATTTCCCAAGATATGAGAACAATTTGCTTGATCTGCAGTGACACTGGTTGGCGTGGGAAACCCAGGCCGCACCGGTGCGTCCATTCCAGTCACTCAAAAATTCCAAGTCAAAAATCGCGCGATGCACTCACCTTAATGTCACGTGCAAAAGTTCAACATCCACGTGTTCAATGTTGAACTCTTAACTTTGCCCCTCGTTTGCCTTGGCCTACCCTACACCCTCGTTTGCCCCCCTACCTCATGCTCTCATTCGCCTTCGCCCCCCACATGCCCTCGCCTTTGCCAAGACACAACACCATTGACGCTCACACCCATGCCCCTGCAGAGGGCTCATTAGGTATGTAATCGCCACCACTGTTATTTCCCTTCACTAATGGCTTTTGTCCTTGCTCTCACCCTCGCCCTTGCCCTTGCCCTCGTGGCCCACGCCCACGCACTCGCACACTGGGTGCCTGCATGTACCCACACGCCTTTGCACGCGCTGGATATCCACTCGCATGCGCCTGTATGCGCCCTGGATACACATGTACACACGCATGCCCCCTGCAGGATGACCACATCCACGCTGGAGGCCCACGCCCACGCGGGACGCCCTTGTGCATGCGGATGCTTGACGACATCCTCGCCCATGACACTGATGCCAAGATCAACGCCTTCGCCCCCGTCCACGTGTAGGCGCCTTGCCAACACACACCCTCGTGTGTGCTCCAAGACACCACTCCATTGCTCACGTGCACGCCCCTGTGGAGGGCCCCTATGTATGTCATCCACCCCAACTATTACCTCACTTTTTCTGACTTTTACTTTGCTCACTGGACGCACACTCGCGTGCCTTTGCACTCGCTTGCTAGATGCCCACGTGGATGTGCCCGTGCTGGAGGCCCACGCTCATCTCTCACATGCTGGAGGCCCACCCTCGCATGCTGGGGGGCTCATGGTCACGTGCTGGGGGCCTACGCACGTTGGGGGCATGTGCACACGTTGGGGGGCGTGCGTTCGTGTTGGGGAGCTCGCGTATGTGTTGGGGGGTGTGTGTTTGTGTTAGGGAGCGTGTGTACGCGTTGGGGATGTGTGTTCGTGTTGGGGATGCGTGTTCGTGTTGGGGGGCGCGTGTTCGTGTTGGGGGGTGTGTGTATGTGTTGGGGGGTGCGTGTTCGTGTTGGGGGGTATGTGTACGCATTGGGGGGTGCGCATACATGTTGGGGGGTGCATGTTCATGTTCGGGGGCACGTGTGTGCGTTGGGGGGCATGCACACTTGTTAGGGGGTACTTACATGTCAGGGGCACATGCTTATGTTGGAGGCAGACATGCATGTGGACGTACTCGCTGTGTTGTAGTTACTAGTAATCATGTATTGTAATAGGTGTCATAGTACAATAATAAGGTTTTTTTATCCTGAATTTGAGATACTTAAGTATGCTTAATTATTGCTTAAAATTAGCTTGATTTCTCCTTTATCATAATTAAAGCTAGGAATAAGCCCACACAAGCATAAAAACAAGGATAATCTACAAATTTTAAGAGCTGCTCGCTTTAATAAAGAACTGCTTTTTTTTGCTTTTTTTTTTTTTGCTTTTTTAGCAATTAAGTGGATTTAAGCAAAAAAAAGTAATTTCAGGTTTTCCTGATGGCCTCGTCTCCAACTTCCATTGTTTATGCACTCTCATAGCTATTTTATAGAGACCCATGTGGGAGTCTCCTATCTGCACTTCCGGAACTATCTCAGGGAGTACAGGCTTTAGTAGCGTGACACAGGCTGATGGTGTCAACACATCACCGGAGGGCAGTGGTGGTGGTGCAGATGCTCCCCTCGTGCCGGACCAGCCTGACACTACGTGGCCATCTGATACAGAACTCATTGTTGTTCCAGGGACGAACAAAGTGATGCTGACCATTCAGTGCCCCCTACTTCGCTTGGTCTTCCAGGATGCCTTCGAGAACCTCTGAGTTTCTCTGTTGTTTAACAATGCATTTCCAGATGCTGCCATTATCCCAACTTTTATCAGGATGGCTCTCATTACCTCTGCGAAGTCTCATAACAGGGCATCAGATATTCTCAAGCGGCTCCTGTGTGATGAGGTCTACACAGCCCAAATGGCCCACCTGGTGAGTTGTATGATTTCAAATCGGATGCGACTGACACTGTTGACAGCCACGCACTCATATTTCCCTTTTCTGAGGGGAAGTCAAAGATCGCTGCGTCACAATCATACGGGCTGCCTTTTTGACCATCAGCTCAGAAACCGATGTCGCCCGTCTTGTCAAGAGACAGCTATCAAACTATAACTATACTTTCCCAACGTCACTGAATGTGAGTGCTAAATATCAGCTAAACATGTGCTAATATTCTTTCAGCATAACCCACTCTCCGAACATGCACTTCTGTTGCGCATGTGGCCATATCGGAACAGCAGGATTATCTCAGTGATCCAGGATCTATATTTTACTGGAGGGACATCCTCTTTTGCTCAACGCTTTGATAGTCTCTTCCCAACGGATGAGGACCACAATGGGGTGGTGATGCGTGAGGTGCCAGTCCCGATGGTTGCATTGGTGGCAACTGCGGTCAGTGCCGCCACTTGTCACATGATGTGTGCTAACATAGTATTAGCTTTATGCCACGATCCATGAGTGGCATACCGGGTGACACATTGTCACAGAGTTCTCAACAAGCACGTACCTTGATGTGTACTTGGGTCACATTGAAACATTCAACTACATCAAGGAGAATCGTGTTGGCACATATCATACAATTCTGGGATACATCTATTCTCAGGCAGTGTAAGTGTCCACACCTTAGAGTTACTGTCTTGGTGTCACCGGCATAGGGTGCGACACTTAGACTCTTGAGTGTACTGGGTTTGGTAGAAGAGAGGATACAGTGATGTGTTCACTCTGGTCGAATCGAGAGGATAGCAGACAGTAGATTGAGACGAGGAGACTCGACTTAGTGTCTTAGAGACAAAGACGAGTCCTACTTATAGAAGTACAGGGAGGCAGTGCTACGAATCCAGAACCAACAGCTAGAGGTATGGGGATAACGTCGGGGCACGTCATCCAACTACAACAATACTCAGATCAACGTCATAAAGACATCACCCGTACTACGATGCCTGCGATAAGTCCATACACGAGGGGGAGGTCGAGACAATGAGATCACAAACACGTCAGAGGTACTATGAGTCATGGGGGGTAGGTAGCGTCCAGAATGTGCTACAGGAAGGGAGAGGGACGAGACATACAATCACACAGACCATTATCATGATGTAGAGCTGGGTTCAACTCCTGACAGAACCTATAGCTCACCTGGGGCTGGTTCACCCTCTGCTTATGCTGCCCCTTGACCTCCCATTGGTCAAGTGCAGCTGCCGGCGGTAACATCACCCTCCGTTCAGCCATGGAGCCGACCTCGGCTACGCTTTGACTTACACTGGGGAGTGGGGAGAGGGCGGCTCCAGCCATCATCGCTGTCACTGTCTGTCCTGAAGGGGGCGCTGGAGTCATGGTGGGAGAGGGAGTGGAAGTGGTTGAGCCTGGAGGGGGCCTGGGCGCGTTCGAGGCGGTGACGGACATACTCCTGGTCCTCATAGGCGGCCTGGATGTTATCGGTGATATGGTCCTTCTCCCTGGCATCAGGAAAACCCGAAATTACTTTTTTTTGCTTAAATCCACTTAATTGCTAAAAAAGCAAAAAAAAAAAGCAAAAAAAAGCAGTTCTTTATTAAAGCGAGCAGCTCTTAAAATTTGTAGATTATCCTTGTTTTTATGCTTGTGTGGGCTTATTCCTAGCTTTAATTATGATAAAGGAGAAATCAAGCTAATTTTAAGCAATAATTAAGCATACTTAAGTATCTCAAATTCAGGATAAAAAAACCTTATTATTGTACTA
The DNA here is from genome assembly GCA_015178965.1 of Russula ochroleuca. Taxonomy (NCBI): domain Eukaryota; kingdom Fungi; phylum Basidiomycota; class Agaricomycetes; order Russulales; family Russulaceae; genus Russula; species Russula ochroleuca. Next base: position 2,525,748 of record WHVB01000002.1, read on the forward strand.
TGACACCTATTACAATACATGATTACTAGTAACTACAACACAGCGAGTACGTCCACATGCATGTCTGCCTCCAACATAAGCATGTGCCCCTGACATGTAAGTACCCCCTAACAAGTGTGCATGCCCCCCAACGCACACACGTGCCCCCGAACATGAACATGCACCCCCCAACATGTATGCGCACCCCCCAATGCGTACACATACCCCCCAACACGAACACGCACCCCCCAACACATACACACACCCCCCAACACGAACACGCGCCCCCCAACACGAACACGCATCCCCAACACGAACACACATCCCCAACGCGTACACACGCTCCCTAACACAAACACACACCCCCCAACACATACGCGAGCTCCCCAACACGAACGCACGCCCCCCAACGTGTGCACATGCCCCCAACGTGCGTAGGCCCCCAGCACGTGACCATGAGCCCCCCAGCATGCGAGGGTGGGCCTCCAGCATGTGAGAGATGAGCGTGGGCCTCCAGCACGGGCACATCCACGTGGGCATCTAGCAAGCGAGTGCAAAGGCACGCGAGTGTGCGTCCAGTGAGCAAAGTAAAAGTCAGAAAAAGTGAGGTAATAGTTGGGGTGGATGACATACATAGGGGCCCTCCACAGGGGCGTGCACGTGAGCAATGGAGTGGTGTCTTGGAGCACACACGAGGGTGTGTGTTGGCAAGGCGCCTACACGTGGACGGGGGCGAAGGCGTTGATCTTGGCATCAGTGTCATGGGCGAGGATGTCGTCAAGCATCCGCATGCACAAGGGCGTCCCGCGTGGGCGTGGGCCTCCAGCGTGGATGTGGTCATCCTGCAGGGGGCATGCGTGTGTACATGTGTATCCAGGGCGCATACAGGCGCATGCGAGTGGATATCCAGCGCGTGCAAAGGCGTGTGGGTACATGCAGGCACCCAGTGTGCGAGTGCGTGGGCGTGGGCCACGAGGGCAAGGGCAAGGGCGAGGGTGAGAGCAAGGACAAAAGCCATTAGTGAAGGGAAATAACAGTGGTGGCGATTACATACCTAATGAGCCCTCTGCAGGGGCATGGGTGTGAGCGTCAATGGTGTTGTGTCTTGGCAAAGGCGAGGGCATGTGGGGGGCGAAGGCGAATGAGAGCATGAGGTAGGGGGGCAAACGAGGGTGTAGGGTAGGCCAAGGCAAACGAGGGGCAAAGTTAAGAGTTCAACATTGAACACGTGGATGTTGAACTTTTGCACGTGACATTAAGGTGAGTGCATCGCGCGATTTTTGACTTGGAATTTTTGAGTGACTGGAATGGACGCACCGGTGCGGCCTGGGTTTCCCACGCCAACCAGTGTCACTGCAGATCAAGCAAATTGTTCTCATATCTTGGGAAATAAAATATATAAAACTCTGAAAATATTTGTGCTAATAGACAAGACGAATCGTTAGGGGGTCCTCTGTCAACATTAAGTGATCTAATCAGTGGTTGCTTAGTTATTTAGAGCTCTTCGTTGCTTTCAGCTGAGCCAATTTCAATGCTGGTCAAATAACTTAAGAACTACTGATTAGATCACTTAGTGTTGGCAGATAACCCCCAGTATTCTGCTCTTATCTATCAGCTCAAATATTTCAGATTTGTATATATTTTATTTCCAGAGATATAAATACATTTGGCTTGGCTGGCAGCAACACCAACATTTCTGTCTTTTATGCTAAAAGTACAAAAGTGTCAATAAGTAAGATAAGTATGAAATAGAGTGAATAAGCATGAACAAAGCACAGAATTAAATGAACAAGTAACACAAAGTATAGAAGAAAGTGAATAAGCAAAATAAGCAGGACAATACAGTACAAATTGTCATAATGCATGATCCAATTAGGAAATTTTGAATTGAAAAGACCCTTAAATTACCATATAAGGCCATGCATTATGATAATTTGTACCATATAAAATAGCCTATTTTGTACTTGTCTTACTTAACTCTTACTTATTCACTCTTATTTACTTTATCTTCCTTATTATCACTTATTTACTTAATATTACTTTAAGTGAGATACATAAAAAGCAGAAATAAGCAATATTCCCAACATTTTTCAATTTAAGTTAAATTAAGCATAAAAAGTACAAAAAGTAATGAAAAGTAATTTCGGGTTTTCCTGATGAAACCTCGAGAGCAACAGCCCTGGCAGCAGCCTCTGACATTTTGGAGGGGGTGCTCGGAGCTTGCTCCATGACTTGGGGCTCATTGAACCAATCCCCTTCACTCTTGACATCGCTATTATCTTCGGAGCCATTGAATTGGTCAGATTCTATGTCGAAGCGAGAGGAATCATTTAGCAAAGGTGGCCATGTCACTACAACCAGGGTAGAACAATGACACTGAAAAAAATTCCGAAGTCAGCAGATGTTTGGTGAACAAACATGATTTGTAAGCAGGTGACTCAACTCCACTTCAACTTGGAATGCTTGGCCTTGCCTGGCCCGTTATTGATCCCATCATGTTGCTCTCGTCGGTCCGCTTCATCACCACCACTCATCAAGACAAGTTGAAGAGGACAACTGTGAGTAGGGCCTGGACATTTTGGTCTGTCAACTCAATCCACTACATCCCACAGTACACATACCAGCTTGTCGTGCTCTCTTTGTCAGCAGGGGCTTGTTGGTGGCCTGTGAGGCTGGATTGGCGGTGATATTGGTTTCAATGGATGATAAGGTGTGTTTTTGGTGAGCTTTTTATGTGTTAGATTACATCTAATTGATGTATTATTTGACTCACTTTGAAGGTGATTGGTGGCGGATGCCACGTTCTTGTTTTCGCCTATGACGCTGCATCATAGTCTGTCATTGTATACATACCATGTTTCAATGAACCTTGTTCATACCTGGTATGATCTGCTGCTACTCTCTGAGAACAACGCATGCAAGGGGGCATCCTCAACAGGTAGTAAGGAAGGGATAAAAATGAGTGTAAGTGTGATCCGACTTGGAATACTTCCAGAAATGACAGGAATGGGGATGAGGCCCCGAACAAAAGGTGTGTCCCCTTTTATATCGAGTTCTTGTGGCACTGACTGAAGTTACTTGCAGCGTGGTACTTGTCCTTTCCCCCCATCTCCACCTTTCCGCTTTTTTTCCTCTGTGCCTTACGCCCATCATGAGCTCTGTGCAGATCCAATGCCATGGATGTAATAGGAATTTCACCCCTTGGGGTCTTTCTCAACATGTCAACAGAACTCCACACCCACACTGTCGTGCTGTCTATATCACATCACAATCACTGTTGGTGTCTACATCTGTTCCTCACACGGCGTTTCCACCAGCATTAGACCCAAGCCGCACATCATGCAACTTGGGTGATGACACCCCTGGTGACGAATACGGTGCAGCAAATGACAGGGCCCCGAACCCAGCTGTAGGCGTGCATTCCTTAGACAGTATGTTCACCACAGTGACAAAGGTGAAACCTTCGGAGCATGCATCGGAATCTCACATGTATTATAGATGATGTTGTTCTGAGTTTCGAAGGTGGATCAAATGACATGTTCAATCCCGCCGATGTCACAGATGCGGACACGTTTGAAGCACTAGAATATAGCAATAATATTTCTATGGTGACAATCCCTGATCATTCGACTGTCGATGAGAATCTGGGTGATCCGGAAGAAGAATCCGTTCAGATTGATGCGGAGAACTCAGATACGACATCGACAGTGGTTATTGAGCAATTCCCCTCTGGTAGCCCAGGCACACCAATACCTGACTCACCTTGGGGTTCTCCTGCATATGCATCACATCAAGACATGCTTGCCGATTCAGTTTGGGCCCCTTTTTGCTCTCAGCATGACTGGGCAATTGTGCATTGGGCAAAGATGAGCGGCCCAACATCAACAGCAGTGACAGAACTATTGGCAATACCAGAGGTATGGACACTTTCTTATTTGCTGTACCTGTCACTAAATCCATGCTATTAGGTTGTAGATATGCTCGGCCTTTCATATCGCACAACCAAACAATTGAATGACATCATTGACAAAGAAATGTCCAGGTGCCCTCCTTTCCAGTGCAAGGTGTTGAATATCAGAGATGAGAGGCTGGAATTTTATTCCAGGGACGCTCTGGAATGTATCCGATCACTCTATGGTGATCCGGAGTTCGCACAAGACCTGGTCTTTGCACCAGAGCGACATTATACCAGTCATGAGTGCACATCCCGCCTCTATAATGAGATGTACACATGTGATTGGTGATGGACAGTTCAGGTCAAGGGGGTGGCGGAATGCGGATCCCAGACCTGGGGTAGGGGGGGGGGGTCCGGGTTCACAAAAAAAAAAGTTTGACAGTCCGACTTTCGACTCAAACTCAACACCGGCCACCCTCTCACAGCCACCTGCTCACCTCAGCACCACCCCCTCCCTCACCCCAGCCCCCTAGCGCAAGGCGGGTCTCCCTCACCCTTGCCCCAAGAGCAGGTGAGGTCTCCCTCCTCACCCTCACCCCAAGAGCAAGGTCTCCCTCCTCACCCTCACCCCAAGAGTGAGGTCTCCCTCCTCACCCTCGCCCCAAGAGCGAGGTCTCTGCCCTCACCCTCACCCTTGCCTCAAGAGCGAGTCTCTGTCAGTTGCCAGCCTCGTCTTAAATGCAAGGAAGGTTCTCTCTTGCTAGTGCCCCCTACCTCACCCCCTTCCCTCGTCACCACCCCTCCCTTGTCTTGTTTGCCCTTGCCTTCATCCACGTCCATGCCTGCACAGCTGCACATGCACTTTAGGTATGTAATTGACAACAGTATTTCACTTTTGCTGATGGTTTCTGACCTCAATGCTGCACTCGTGGCCCACATGTGTGTCCCTTGCCCACGACACTCACGCCCACACCCACCTCAAGAACCCTTGTCCATGACGCTTACACTCACACCCACACCCATGCCCTCGACGCCCACGCCCTTGACACCCATCGCCACTCCCACTTCCATGCCGGACGTCTCGCACACCCTCGATAATGTGCCCCTGATGCACATGCGCACCCTCGATGCATATGTGCATGCAGGGTGCCTTGTGCAGGGTTGACAAACACCGACATGCACACAGGACATTTACCTGCATGAAGGACGACTTGCCTTCAATGCATCAATGTGCACCCTCGACACACGCATGCAAGGCGCCTTGTGCATTGACGCACACCATGCACAGGACACCTCACACATCCTCGACGCACACCTTCGGGGGTTCAATGCACGTGCACGTTCAAGGGTTCAACACATGTGCATGTTCGAGAGTTCAACGCATGCGCGCTCGAGGGTTCAATGCACGTATGTTCGAGGGTTCATGCATGCATTCAAGGATTCTATGCACATGCACGTTTAATGGTTCAATGCACATGCAAAGGTTCAATGCACGCATGTTCAAGGGTTCAACGTTCAACACATGCACACGTTGTTCAAGGGTTCACATGCGCATTCGAGGATTCGATGCACACGTGCATTTAATAGTTCAACACGCACTTGCATTCGAGGGTTCGACGACACCACATTCTTATGGTAGAATGTAGAGTTTAGGGTTAGATGTCATAGTTAGTTTAATACTAAAACTTGCTGCTTTGTTCTTAAAATTAAAATAAACATACGTGGGAACAACATACCATTTAAGGAAGGTGGGGGGAGGGGGGGGGGGGTCTTAGGGGCCCGGAAAAAAAAAGTTCGACCCCTAGTCCTAAATTTTAGTCACGCCACCCCCTTGGTTCAGGTGCATACTCTACAGTACGTTTGAATGAAATTACTGATAAGCTGTGTCAGACAATCCTTGAGTCCCGTCAACCAGGGGCTACAGTCATCCCGCTTATTGTTTCCTCTGACAAGACACAGTTAACACTTTTCCATGGGAAGACTGCATATCCGATTTATATGACAATTGGAAATATCCCGAAAGACATATGGCAAAAGACATATGGCAAAAGACATATGGCAAAAGACAGATGGCGAAAGACATATGGTGAAAGCCATCACACCAAGCCCAGTTATTAATTGGATATATTCCGACTACCAAGCTGGAAGGTGTCACCAACAAGGCCACTCGCCGCTGTGTGCTTGCAAACTTATTTCATACCTGTATGCACACTGTCTTGGGTCCAATCAGCTCCTATGGTGAAACAGGGGTTGCTATGATGAGCAGCGATGTGATAAGCTCCGCCTCTGGTACGGAGAGAGGTGAGGTGTTTTACAGACCGACGGACTGGCTGGGATCATGTGATCCCATGACTCACCTACGATACATGCGTGGCTCTTACTGTACTGATGACTGATGACTCTAACTAGGCTGACTGATACGTGCATCATGCTGACAGTGTACTATACGATGACTGAGCATGACTGATGGACTGACAAACCGACTTACCAATCGGTTATAGGACTATTAGTCATACATGATTCGAACCTGTATATATACAACTCCCTACAGATAGTTGAGCCTTAAGCTCGACTTTGCTTTGCAATCGCAGCCTCTTGTATCCTCCTGTCTACTGCACGGCCCCTCTCTACTCTTCCATTTACACTCTAAAGGTCCTTAAAGGCAGACCTTTGCCCTTCGAAGCTTAGTGATTGGGCTACACCAATCAACACACATCTCAGGAGTCTGAACACGTGCTCTGGCACTCTTCGGACCGCACACTTTCCTAAACTGTCAGGTGTGCACGAAGCCCCGCTGCGGGCTTAACACAAGTCGAGCTTCTCATTAAAGCCAACCTGGCTGACATACTACTCGACCTCGGAAGGAAACAAAAGCTCTCAAAGAGCCCTGACATCCGGTTCAGAAATAGAACCACCGACGATCTCCCTACAGAAATACAGGGAAAGGCCTTCTGGCTAGAATCACGGACCGAGGGACGATCAGCATATCACCTCAAGGAAGGGTTATACACATACCCTGTTGAATATATCAACGGAACCTGGTACAGAATCAGTTGGACCATCGACGAGTGCTACGAAGTTAGCAGAGAAGACGAGATCAAAGACCCTCACGAGTCAGGACTAGGAACTAAAAGCCAACCGTTCCTACTTGCCCCGGATCTCGAACGAATCCACACAGAGATCACACAAGGAAGTGACGAAGCACCCGAAGCGAAAACTACTTCACCAGCCTCGGACCCAGACATCCCCACAACAGACCAAGCTCACGCACCGGTCATCGAACAACTCACGAAGGCAATGGCAGCAATCGCCGTAGCCCATGTACAACCGGCACAAGTAGCCGGACCAGCACAGGCTCCACAGCCCGTTGGAGGACAACCAGCGGGAGGAGGACAACCCCAACAACCACCAGCCGGAGGACAACCACCAGCCGGAGGACAACCACCAGCCGGAGGACAACCACCAGCCGGAGGACAACCTGGCGGGGAGCAGTGGAGGAGGCGGCGGTGGAGGAGGCGGCGGTGGAGGCCAGCCAGCAGCTGGACAAGCAGCAGCCGCACCACCCCGCAGCGAAGCCCTCAAAGGAATGATTCCCCAGATCTTCCAAGGAGACAGGAAAGACGCAGAACACTTCATGCAACAATTTGGAGCATACCGCTTCCTTAACCGACACAACTCCACCTTCACCAATAAGGCAGAACAAGTGGCTTACACCATCACCTTCATCAAAGGACCATTGGTCGACGATTGGGCGTATGACATGGTGGATCAACTATCCATCAAGGTAGAAGGAAACCCAACCACGGGAGATGCCCCGACACACGCAGAAAATGATCCAGCACTCTGGGAATGGTTCGCAAGAGCCTTCAGAGACGCCTTTACCGACTCCACCAAGAAGCAAGATGCGTACTCTCGCCTCACAAAAATGGAACTAGACGTGGACAAAGTCGACTCTTCCATTACACTCTTCAAACGTCTCATCAGAGAAGCAGGGTGGGGACCAGACACAGAAGGAACAATCAAACTGTTCCAAGATATCCTACCCGTCGGACTTCACCGCGTCATCCGCCAACGAGAAACCCTACCAGCGACCATGGAAGAGTGGTATGATGCGACCCGGAAGACGGTCCAAAGGTGGCAGGATCTTAACGATAACATTGGACCCAAAGGGGGGCCTGGCCACATCTCAACCAGAGCCAACAGGATGCAGAGCTACCAAAAACCCTCTCCACCAAAACGACAGAAAGACCCTAACGCGATGGACATTGATGCCATCCGCACCGCCGGAAAACTAACCGACGAAGAACGCACCAAACTCATGAAAGAAGGAAGGTGCTTCCAATGCCGCAAATTGGGACATATGTCCAGGGCCTGTCCCGACAAAGGCAAAGGAAAAACACCAGAAAGACCCCGCAGCTCTCAAGGACAATACGTCAAAGAAAAACCCAAGGTCCGAGCTGCAGTGATCAATGAAGATGAGGAAGAAGAACAGCATAGCGAAGCTGAAACCTCGACTACCGCACCTCCGTCCTACACCAAAAAGGACGTCCTCCAGTACATAAGGGGGATGACTATTGAAGACCGAGAGAACCTCTATGAGGAGCTATCGGCCAAGGCGGATTTTTAGGAAGCTCGAAGCCGACGGTCTGGCTTAGAGCAACAGGATTGCAAGATACGATGTACATTAGGAAACTCTCAACTCTGAATATGAATGTTTCTTTTCGCACTTCGCAATCCAAGGCCGACGAATCCGCCCTCATAGACAGTGGCGCAACAGACAACTTCATCGACGAAGACACGTGGAAACGACTCGGGATCGGACGCAAGGAACTGGCCAGACCAGTCACCGTCCACAACGTTGACGGAACAGAGAACAAACAAGGGAAGATCACCCACTACTGCTGGCTCCACATCGTCAAAGGAGAAAAGCATACACTCCAACGGTTCTATATCACAAGCCTAGGAAAAGATCGCATCATCCTGGGATACCCCTTCCTATATGACTTCAACCCGAAGATCAACTGGAAGACGGGGAAGGTCTCTGGAGAACCAGTACAACTCCAGAGCAGCCAATATATGTACAGCGCCAAACGCATCTTCTTCATGCAACGAGAAGCGATCAAACAACAAGGGACACCCAAAGAAGATGAAGCCATCTACGTGTGATGGACCAATATCGCACAAGAATGGGCCCAGAAGGCGGATAAAGACAAAATCCACCTTACCATCGACACCATCCCGAAAGAATACCGAAGACACCAAAAGGTATTCTCTGAAGAGGAAGCACGACACTTCCCTCCTGCAAGATCGGAAGACATGACGATCAAATTAACTCCAGAGGCACCAAAGGAGTTAAATTGTAAGGTGTACCCCCTATCCAAAGACAAACAAGAACTCCTGCAAAAATGGATTCTTGAAGAAGAAGAACTAGGACGAATCTACGAAGGACCATCGCCCTACACAGCACCAGTCTACTTCATTAATAAGAAAGACAGTTCAGAGAAGAGAATCATCATGGATTACCGACAGCTGAACAAGTACACAATCAGAGACAACAACCCCTTGCCTAACATACAGTCCGCACTGGAAAGACTACACAGCAAACTACTCTTCTCTAAGTTCGATATCCGCTGGGGATATAATAACATACACATTGCTGAAGAAGACCAAACCAAAGCAGCGTTTAAAACTCCTCAAGGCACCTATGTTCCCCAAGTTATGTACTTCGGGCTCACGAACGCACCCCCATTCTTCCAACGAACTATGCACCGAGATTTCCGCCCCTTACTCCAGAAATATCCTGAAAACCTGGGGAACTACATGGACGACTGGTGGGTGGCCACAGCCAACGATGAAGAAGGCCACCAACTACACAAGCAGATCGTCCACGATTTCCTTGACAAAATGGAAGAATGCTCTTACTTCCTCAAGCCAAAGAAATGTCAGTTCGAAAAAGACGAAATGGAAATCCTAGGGTGGCTCGTCGGAGGAGGCCGAGTCCGCATTGATCCAGCGAAGGTCAAAGGCATATCCGAGTGGCCCAGGACCCTCAAATCAGTAGAAGAAGTCAGGAAAACCCTGGGAGTGTTAAGATACCAACGACCCTTCATCCAAGGGTTCGCATCTATAGCCCGACCCCTACACGACCTTACAAAAAAGGGGACCCCCTTCGTCTGGACCGAGAAGTGCACAAAAGCGTTGGACGAACTCATCACACGAGTGACCACCGAGCCGGTCCTCTGGCACCCGAACCCAGCAAAACTGTACGAACTAGAAGTCGATGCCTCAGCATTCACACTCGGCAGCATCCTCTATCAAAGAGATGACAATAACAAAAGACAAGCAGTAGCCTATCATTCAAAGGCACTAAATGCGGCAGAAAGAAATTACTCCATCGGAGACCGAGAGTTCCTAGCCATTATCGAAGATCTCAAACGCGTCCGACATCTAGTGATGGGATCACCTCACAAATTGACAATCTACACGGACCACGACAACCTCTGCTACTACCGACACCCACAAAAACTGAATAGACAGGTGGCCCGTTACATTGCATTCCTGGCAGACTTCGACTTCGAACTAGTCCACCTCCCAGGCAAGCGAAACCAAGCAGATCCCCTGTCCCGACGTCCAGACCACGACGATGGGTCGACAGACAACAAAGAGACCACAGCCCTGCCGAACAAACTCTTCGCCAGAGCAATTGAAATCTCTATCCTGGAACAACAGGTCCACCAACTACAGAAGACAAACAGCGAATTATGTCAAAAATGGAAGAAGAAGCACGGCATCTATCAAGACGAATGGAAGGTCTGGTGGAAGGCAGGATCCTTAGTGGTCCCTGAAGACATACAACTCCGACATATGTTCCTCCAGGAATATCATGACACTCCGACATCGGGACATCCCAGAGTCTGGAAGACCTACCTGATGCTAAAACGAGACTACTGGTGGCCCACAATCCATAAAGATGTCGAAGATTATGTTAAAGGATGCGCCACCTGCCAGGCGGTGAAAACAATCACACACCGCAACGTGCCCCCCATTGCGCCGATCGGTCCGGATGAAGACACAACACCCTTCGCCACTATCACAGTCGATTTCATTACGAAATTACCCGACTCACGCGGCTGTGATACAATTCTCACCATCACCGATCACGACTGCACGAAGGCCGTAATCCTGATTCCGTGTCGAGAAGATATGGGAAGCGAAGAAGTCGCGAGGCTCTTCAGAGACCATGCATTCCCCTACACCGGAATTCCTAAAAGAATTATCTCGGACAGAGACACGCGATTCACCTTGCAATTCTTCAAAGAACTTTGCGCCCAACTCGAAATCAAGCAGAACATGAGCTCGGCCTATCATCCTCAGACAGATGGGCAATCGGAAAGAATGAATCAAACGGTAGAAACCATACTGAGAATCTTTTGCAACCACCAACAAGATAACTGGGCAGACTGGCTCAAGGTCGCCCAGTACATGATAAATTCTCGTCCCTCTTCTACCACGAAGAAACCCCCATACAAACTATGGATGGGATTCATTCCCCGCACTCATCAACCCACACGCGTCGGGAATGTACCGGCAATTGAAGAAAGGAAGTCCCAACTTCTAGAAGCCAGAAAAAGCGCCCAAGAAGCCATCAGTAAGGCGCAATCCCTTTGGACCAAGAATCCACATTTCCAAAGATACCGAGTGGATCAGAAGGTCTGGCTGGAAGGGACCCACCTACGAACAACACACCCTACAATGAAATTAAGGGCCAAACGCTTCGGACCCTTCAAGGTGACAGAAGTACTCAGCACTGTTACATACAGATTGGACCTCCCAGCCGTGTGGAGGATCCACAACGCGTTCCACACGGCTGTCCTTCACCCATACAAGGAGACGGAATTACATGGACCCAATTTCCCCGAAGCACCTCCTGACCTGATCGAAGGACACGAGGAGTGGGAAGTAGACAACGTGTTAGCCTCAAGGCGAACCGGGAAGGCAAGAACCTTACAATATCTCGTCCGGTGGAAAGGATTCTCCGAAGCCCACGACTCTTGGGAACCGAAACAGAATCTGAGCAACGCCTCCGTTAAGGTGAAAGAATTCCACGATAAGAACCCCAAGGCCATCCGGAGAATGGTTATAAACCCCCAAGGATCGACCATGGAGTCCTCACCACTCCCCGACATCACTACACTGTGCTCACAATTCGAAAACCTATCCCTGATGTCCTCACAGTACAGCTCTCCCTCCCCTGCCACTCGCAACGCCATGCTAGCGGTCGACACGGAGGAGGTAGCAGTATTAGAAGCCTCCCTCCACCCTACCACGGAACCACCGCCAACCTATCCTGCAGAACCCGACTATGCACCACCAACTGATACGCCCCCCAGCTTCGGGCTGGAAGAATATCTGCGACTATCGCCGTCGCTGTACAGCATACACGGACCAAGTCGGGTCCCCAGCCCCGAACCATTTCCCATTCCTCCTCGTACCAACCCCTTACCCCAAGACAACCCTGACGACCCACGTAACCAGGTCCGGGGTCTGAGTAGCTTCGCCCGAGAAAGACTTTTTTACTCGGCTACAGGGCTGGCAGCGGCCCAGCTGATGTTAGAAAGGCAGGAGGAGGCTGACCACCCTCTGGTACTAGACCCAGAAACCAACGAGGTCCACCGTGCCGCCACTCCTTTGTCCTCAGTGTCAAGCACGACACCAAGCTCCTCCCCAGCCACGTCCATGCACAGTTTCCCATCGCACTACACCCTCGAGATTGACGTCGACGACCTTGTGCAGACGCATCCCGGCGATGACTGGATTAGATTCCAGTCGGAAATCCACCGCACCTCCATTAAAATCCCAGCAACCGAAGCGGAACCTACGGTAAAGGTGGATGCAAGGTACATATGCTTTCGCATCGACAATGTCACGGGGGAACCCACCATCTACGGGACCATGGGAAATGGACGGCCTATCTACGCCGAGACCTTGGAAGCCGCCCCCGCGTCCTGGGCAGCACCCGCGGACTATCGGGATGACAGGCATTTCTCACTTTTAGCGGAAGAAAGGATGATAGGAGGCCCGATGGAAAGGGCAATCGAAGACCTAGGGGATTACGGAGTCAAGGCGGATATCATCCGTCTTCGAAACCTTGAAGCCGACAAACGCAAGTTGGCCCTCTGTCTTCGCGAAGTCCAAGCTTTGGAGGCCTACGCACAGAAGAGGAGAGCCGAGTTTGGCATATACCAACTTGCTCACGTCGGCCGAACTAAAGCAGTCCGTCAACGGCTCATCCAGGCCAACGTGTGAGAACGGCTCCTGGAATTAGTGGATGAGGATGATCAGAGAGGCGAACTGGCATGGCGACATCGACACATCCAACGCAGCACCGCCCCTTATCATACCAACATCGTGATGCGACCCGACTCTCGACTAAGAGGAGGAGCGGGCAGCAGAGTCTCTTGGAACAGCAAGAATGCTACCGACGATGCCCTGGCCCAAGAGGAGTTTGAAGAACGCAAACGTTGCTCTTACTGCCCTTGGTACGATCATCTCTCCACCCATTGCAAGACGCCCCACCATCTTTGTTCGATCATGGCGTCCGGCTGGTGCCGAGTCCCCCGCCATCACTGCTTCTTCCGGAACCAAATGCCAGACACCTGTCCTTACGGAGGTCGCCGCCGCCATGCCAACGGCCATTACCTTACACGCCAACATCACGCTCGCTACCTCACCCAGGAGGAACACGAGATCGAGTACGATCATAACAACGCGGGCTGCGATGACCTCTGCAAAGGGGAACTTAGCAGTGCGGGGATTGCCATGCGCCAGGCAATCATTCAAGTCGTCTTGGACGAGTTTGAGAACGCGGGCCCCTCCTATGCTCCTCGCTCCCCCTCTCCCGATTACGATTACGTCCCCGGCGATAACGAGGGATCCAATTAAGCATGTGGAAGTGCTCCTTTGAGGGGAGGGTGGTGATAAGCTCCGCCTCTGGTACGGAGAGAGGTGAGGTGTTTTACGGACCGACAGACTGGCTGGGATCACGTGATCCCATGACTCACCTACGATACACGCGTGGCTCTTACTGTACTGATGACTGATGACTCTAACTAGGCTGACTGATACGTGCATCATGCTGACAGTGTACTATACGATGACTGAGCATGACTGATGGACTGACAAACCGACTTACCAATCGGTTATAGGACTATTAGTCATACATGATTCGAACCTGTATATATACGACTCCCTACGGATAGTTGAGCCTTAAGCTCGACTTTGCTTTGCAATCGCAGCCTCTTGTATCCTCCTGTCTACTGCACGGCCCCTCTCTACTCTTCCATTTACACTCTAAAGGTCCTTAAAGGCGGACCTTTGCCCTTCGAAGCTTAGTGATTGGGCTACACCAATCAACACACATCTCAGGAGTCTGAACACGTGCTCTGGCACTCTTCGGACCGCACACTTTCCTAAACCGTCAGGTGTGCACGAAGCCCCGCTGCAGGCTTAACACGATGGTATCTAGCGCCGATGCCACCCCATTTTTGCTATTTTTGTCGGCGACTACCCCGAGCAAGCACTCGTGACTTGCATGTACAACGGCAGGTGCCCCAAATGCTGCGTTACCCCTGGTCAACTTGGCGAATACCAAACATTCCCACGTCTTGTCCAGAATACCGCGCTCGATACATATCTTTTGGCCAATGGCAATGTTCCCGCATTTCAGCAGGCTTGTCGTGAAGCTGGGCTAAAACCTGTCTATCATCCTTTCTGGGAATCCCTTCCACTTGCTGACATATTCCTTTCCATTACACCGGACATTCTTCATCAAATGCTTCAGGGTGTGATGAAACACCTCATCAAATGGTTGGTCCATGTATTTGGCCCACGGGAGATCAATGCACGATGCTGGGCTATGCCTCTAAATCACAAGACCCTGCTCTTCACAAAGGGCATAACAACCCTCTCTCGGGTCACAGGCCATGAACACAAGAAGATGTGCTGCATTCTTCTTGGGCTTATCGTTGATCTTGTCGTTCCTGGAGGGCAGGATTTGTCATGCATAGTCAAAGCTGTGTGTGCACTCCTAGATTTTCTCTATCTCACTCAATACTAGTGTCATACAAGCCACACTATTCAACAACTTCAAGAGTGTCTTTCTATATTCCATGATAATAAAGCAGTCTTCATTGATTTGGGAATCCAGGAACACTTTAACATTCCCAAGTTCCATAGCTTAACCCACTACACATCATCAATTAAATTATTTGGCACAACAGACAATTACAATACCGAGTAATCGGAACGCCTTCATATCAATTTCACAAAGGATGCCTACCGCACAACAAATCATAAGGACGAGTACCCCCAGATGACTAGGTGGCTGGAGCATTGCGAGAAAATTCAACGGCACACAGTGTTCATCAATCGGAGGCAACGGAATCAATGACAACAACCACAGTTTCAGAAGCCTGTCGGACCCCCACATGCCTTCACTCAAAGCATCAAAATAGCTAAAACTCTGTCAATCAAGGCAGCATCATTCGACAACCTTGCCAGAATGTATGGCGCTCTCTACTTTCAGGACGCACTGTCCGACTTTATTGTGCAACTTAACTATCCTGGTGCTTCGACAGCAGCATTATGCAAACATGCAGCAGACATGCTTATCCCATTTTGCGCTGTACCGGTTTTTCATCACATCAAATTCACAGACTTGGAGAGCAGCAATGTGGAGGTTGTGGATGCTGTCCATGTCCAGCCGGAACAAAAGGACTCGCGTGGGCGGATCATCCCATCACAATTTGATACTGCTTTTGTCCGGATCAAGTGTTAAGCCCGCAGCAGGGCTTCGTGCACACTTGACGGTTTAGGAAGGTGTGCGGTCCGAGGCATACCGAGGCATGTGTTCAGACTCCCGAGATGTGCATTGATTGGTATAGCCCAATCACTAAGCTTCGAAGGCAAGGTCCGCCTTTAAGGACCTTAGAGAGTAGATGAAAGAGCAGAAGGGAGCTGCGCAGTGAACAGGAGTGAGCAAGAGGCTGCGATTGCAAAGCAAAGTCGAGCTTAAGGCTCAACTATTTGTACAGAGTCGTATATATACAGGTTTGAACTTAGTATGACTAATAGTCCTAAAGCCGGTTGCTAAGCCGGTTTGTAAGTAATCAGTCATCCACCTATCATACACTGTCAGCATGATGCACGTATCAGTAATCCAACCAGGCTCATCAGTCAGCATTACAGTCAGAATCTCAGTCATCCAGTCTGAATTGATGGGCCATGCATGTATTGTACAGAGTCATGGGATCACGTGATCCCAGCCAGTCTGTCGGTCCGTCAGATGCCTCACCTCTCTCCGTACCAGAGGCGGAGCTTATCACCACCCTCCCCTCAAAGGAGCGCTTCCACGCGCTAGTCTGATCCCTTGTTGTCACCAGGGACGTAATCATAATCGGGGGATGGTGAACGAGGGGCATAGGAGGGACCATCGTTTTTGAACTCGTCCAAGACAACCTGGGTGATGGCCTGTCTCATGGCAATGCCGGCGTGACTCATCTTCCCTTTACAGAGGTCGTCACACCCTGCCTCAAGATGGTCGTACTCGATCTGTCGATCTTCAAGGGACAGCTGCCAAGCTGTACGTTGGCAGGTGAGGTAGTGGCCATTGGTGTGCTTGCATCGTCCTCCATAAGGACAAGTGTTGGGCATCTGAGTGTGGAAATATCAGTGGTGGCAGGGCACGCGGCACCAACTGGAGGTTCGGATGGAGCAGAGATGGTGGGGGGTTTCACAGTGGGTGGAGAGATGGTCGAACCACGGGCAGTAGGAGCAGTGGCAGCGCTCCTCGTACTCGTCTTGGGCGAGGGCATCGTCTTGCGCATTGTCGCTGTTCCAAGAAACAGCGCTCCTCACTCCTCCCCTCAGACGCAGAGTCCCATGCTCGTGGTAGGGGCACGCCTGTCTGTGATGGGTTCGGTGTCGCCATGCCAGTTCCCCTCTCTCGCTATCCTCATCTATCAACTGCAGAAGGCGCTCCCGGGCGTTAGCCCATATTAAGCGTTTTTGCACTCCCTTGGTGTGCCCGACGTGCGCCAGTTGGTACATCCCGAATTCTGCTCGTCTTTTCTGGGTGTGGGCCTCGAGGGCCTGTACTTCTTGTAGGCGGAGGGCGAGCTTGCATCGGTCTGACTCCAGGTTGCGAAGGCACATGGTGTCGGCCTTAACCCCGTAATCTCCTAAGTCTTTGATCGCTCTTTCGAGGTGTCTGCCAATCATTCTCTCCTCTGTTAACATTTTGAAATGATCATTGTCCCGGTAATCGGCGGGTGCAGCCCAACTAGCTGGGGCTGCTTCCAGGTTCTCGGCATAGATCGGCCGACCCACTCCCATAGTCCCGTAGATGGTGGGTTCTCCGGTAATCGGTTCTACCCTGAAGCGGACGAAACGAGCTGGTACCTTTTCGAGGGGTTCGGCTTCAGTGGCCGGGATTTGGATGGCGGTGCGGTGCAGGTCCGGGTCAAACCGGATCCAATCTTCCAAGGGGTGGTCCTGTATGATGTTGTCGGCATCTACCTCTATGGTATAATGAGAGGGAAGGCTTTCGACCGAGGTTGCCGGGGTGGAATGGGTGTTGGTGTTGGAGGGGGTAGAGAGCGGGGTGGCAACCCTATGTACTACTTGGTTTGTAGGGTCTATAACAGGGGGTGTTCTGCTTCTTCTTGCCTAGCTAGCATCAGCTGGGCGGCAGCTAGTCCTGTCGTGGAGTAGAAAAGTTGTTCTCTTGCGAACTCGCTTAGTCCTCGTACACGGTTATGGGGATCGTCAGGGTTGTCCTGGGGGAGTGGATGGATGCAAGGGGGAGGAACGGGAAGAGGTTCAGGACTGGGGCGACCACTGGATAGATGGAGGCTGTAGCCCGAGGGTGAGAGGCGTAGGTACGCGCCTTCTTCGACACTCGGGGGTCCTTCCTTTGGTGGGGTGTATTCAGGTTCTTCCGGGAAGGCTGGGGGTGCTTCTGTCGTGGGGTGGAGTGAGGCTTCTAATACCGCTACTTCTTCAGTGTCGACCGCTAGCATGGCGTTGCGGGTGGCCGGAGACGGTGAGCTGTAGTGAGAGGACATGAGGGACAAGTTTTCGAATTGGTTGCAAAGGGAAGAGATGTCCGGGAGTGGTGAAGCCTCCATTGTGATCTCTTGGGGGTTTATAACCATTCAGCAGATGGCCTTTGGGTTCTTATCGTGGAATTCCTTCACTTTGAGGGAGGCGTTATCCAGATTCCCTTTTGGTTCCCAAGAATCATGTGCTTCCGAGAATCCCTTCCATCTGACCAGGTACTGCAACGTTTTCTTCTGGCCGGTGTGCCTTGAGGCCAACACGTTGTCCACTTCCCATTCTTCGTGTCCTTCCACTAGGTCCGGTGGTGTCTCAACAAAGTTAGGTCTGTGGAGCTCCGTTTCCTTATATGGGTGGAGGACAGCCGCGTGGAATGCGTTGTGGATTTTCCACGCGGGTGGGAGATCCAGCCTATATGTCACGGCGCTGAGCGCTTCTGTAACTTTGAAGGGTCCAAATCGTTTGGCCCTTAATTTAGTGGTTGGATGCATCGTGCGGAGGTGGGTTCCTTCTAGCCAGACCTTCTGATCCACGCGATATCATTGGAAATGTGGATCTTTTGTCCAGAAGGATTGCGCCTTGCTGATGGCTTCTTGGGCGCTTCTCCTAGCTTCTAGAAGCTGGGACTTCCGTTCTTCTATTGCCGGCACATTTCCGACACGCGTGGGTTGATGGGTGCGGGGAATGAATCCCATCCATAACTTATAGGGGGGTTTTTTTGTGGTAGAAGAGGGACAGGAGTTGATCATGTACTGGGCCACCTTGAGCCAGTCTGCCCAGTTGTCTTGCTGGTGGTTGCAGAAGATTCATAGGATTGTTTCCACCGTTTGGTTTGTTTGTTCGGATTGTCCGTCTGTTTGGGGGTGATATGCCAAACTCATGTTTTGTTTGATCTCCAACTGGGCGCAGAGTTCCTTGAAGAATTGCAACATGAACTGTGTGTCTCTGTCAGAGATGATTCTTTTGGGAATTCCCGTGTAGGGAAAGGCATGGTCTCTGAAGAGCCTCGCGACTTCTTCACTTCCCATATCTTCTCGGCATGGGATCAGGATCACCGCCTTTGTGCTGTCATGATCGGTGATGGTGAGAATTGTATCACAGCCGCATGATTCAGGCAATTTTGTGATAAAGTCGACGGTGATGGTGGCGAAGGGGGTTGTGTCTTCCCCTGGCCCGATCGGTGCAATAGGGGGCATGTTGCGGTGTGTGATGGTTTTCACCGCTTGGCAGGTTGCACATCCTTTTACATAGTCTTCTACGTCCTTGTGTAAGTTAGGCCACCAGTAATCACGTCTCAGTGCTTGGTAGGTTTTCCAGACTCCCGGGTGCCCGGAAGTAGGTGTGTCATGGTATTCCTGGAGGAAGTGATAAGCTCCATCTCTAGTACGGAGAGAGGTGAGGTGTTTTACGGACCGACGGACTGGCTGGGATCACGTGATCCCCTGACTCCTGTACGATACACACACGGCTCATTGTTCGGACTGGATGACTGAGATTCTTACTGTACTGCTGACTGATGACTCTGGTTTAGCTGACTGATAAGCGCATCATGCTTACTGTACGATAGGTTAGATGACTGATCACTTACAAACCAGCTTAGCAACCGGTTCTAAGACTATTAGTCATACTAGGTTCGGTTCTGTATATATACGACTCTGTACAAACAGTTGAGCCTTAAGCTCGACTTTGCTACAATCACAGCTTCTTGTCTACTCCTGCTCATTGCGTGGCCCTCTTCTCTACTCTTCCATCTACACTTTAAGGTCCTTAAAGGCGGACCTTGCCTTCGAAGCTTAGTGATTGGGCTATACCAATCAACACACATCTCAGGAGTCTGAACACGTGCCCCGGCACGCCTTGGACCGCACACCTTCCTAAACCGTCAAGTGTGCACGAAGCCCCGCTGCGGGCTTAACAGGAAGGTGCATCGCAGTTGTCTGTTGTCCAAGACAACTAAGGATCCTGCTTTCCACCAGACCTTCCATTTGTCTTGGTAAATCCCATACTTTTGTTTCCATGCTAGGCAAAGTTCATGGTTTTCCTTTTGCAATTGATGGACCTGGCGTTCCAGGATGGCGATCTCAATCGCTCTAGCGAATAATTTGTTTGGGAGCGCAGTGGTTTCTTCGTTATCTGCTGACCCATTGTTGTGATCGGGGCGTCTAGATAGCGGGTCTGCTTGATTTCTTTTTCCGGGTAGGTGTACTAGTTGATAAGCTCCGCCTCTAGTATGGAGAGAGGTGAGGTGTTTTACGGATCGACGGACTGGCTGGGATCACGTGATCCCATGACTCACATACGATACACGCGTGGCTCCTCGACTGGACTGGCTGACTGAGGCTCTTACTATACTGCTGACTGACAGATGATTCACAAGCACATCATGCTTACTGTACGATAGGGTGGATGACTGATCCCTTACAAACCGGCTTAGCAACCGGTTCTGAGACTATTAGTCATACGAGGTTCGACTCTGTATATATACGACTCTGTACAAACAGTTGAGCCTTAAGCTCGACTTTGCTTTGCAATTGCAGCCTCTTGTACACTCCTGTCTACTGCGCGGCCCCCTCTCTACTCTCCCATCTATACTTCAAAGGTCCTTAAAGGCGGACCTTCCCCTTCAAAGCTTAGTGATTGGGCTATACCAATCAACGCGCATCTCAGGAGTCTGAACACGTGCTCCGGCACACTTCGGACTGCACACTTTCCTAAACCGTCAAGTGTGCACGAAGCCCCGCTGCGGGCTTAACACAAGTCGAGCTTCTCTTAAGCCAACCTGGCTGACATACTACTCGACCTCAGAAGGAAACAAAAGCTCTCAAAGAGCCCCGACATCCGGTTCAGAAATAGAACCACCGACGACCTCCCTACAGAAATACAGGGAAAGGCCCACTGGCTAGAATCACAAACTGAAGGGCGATCAGCATATCACCTCAGAGAAGGGTTATACACATACCCTGTGGAATACATCAACGGGACCTGGTACAGAATCAGCTGGACCATTGATGAGTGCTATGAAGTTAGCAGGGAAGACAAAATCATTGATCTTCAAGAAAAAGGATTAGGAACCAAAAGCCAACCGTTCCTACTCGCCCCAGACCTCGAACGAATCCACACAGAAATCACACAAGGAAGTGACGAAGCACCCGAAGCAAAAACTACTTCACCAGCTTCAGACCCAGACATCCCCACAACCGACCAAGCTCACGCACCGGTCATCGAACAGCTCACAGCAGCAATGGCAGCAATCGCCGTAGCCCACGTACAACCGGCACAGGTAGCCGGACCAGCACAGGCTCCACAACCAGCTGGAGGACAACCAGCAGGAGGAGGACAACCCCAACAACCACCCGCCGGAGGACAACCAGGCGGAGGCGGCGGTGGAGGCGGTGGAGGAGGCGGCGGTGGAGGCGGTGGAGGAGGCGGCGGTGGAGGCGGCGGTGGAGGCGGCGGAGGCCAACCAGCAGCTGGACAAGCAGCAGCCGGACAAGCAGCAGCCGCACCACCCTGTAGCGAAGCCCTCAAAGGAATGATCCCCCAGATCTTCCAAGGAGACAGGAAAGACGCGGAATGCTTCATGCAACAATTCGGAGCATATCGCTTCCTTAACCGACATAACTCCACTTTCACCAACAAAGCAGAACAGGTGGCCTACGCCATCGCCTTCATCAAAGGACCATTGGTCGACGATTGGTCATATGACATGGCGGACCAACTATCCGTCAAAGTGGAAGGAAACCCAGCCACAGGAGATCCCCCAACACATGCAGAGAATGACCCAGCCCTCTGGGAGTGGTTCGCAAGGGCATTTAGAGATGCTTTCACCGACTCTACCAAGAAACAAGACGCATATTCCCGTCTTACAAAGATGGAACTAGACGTAGACAAAGTCGACTCCTCCATCACACTCTTCAAACGTCTCATCAGAGAAGCAGGATGGGGACCAGACGCAGAAGGAACAATTAAACTGTTCCAAGACATCCTGCCGGTCGGACTCCATCGTGTCATCCGCCAACGAGAAACCCTACCAGCAACCATGGAAGAATGGTACGATGCGACCCGAAAGACGGTCCAGAGATGGCAAGACCTAAACGACAATATTGGACCCAAAGGAGGACCCGGCCACATCTTGACCAGAGCCAATAGGATGCGGAACTACCAGAAACCCTCTCTGCCCAAACGACAAAAAGACCCGAACACAATGGACATCGACGCCATCCGTACCATCGGAAAGCTAACAGATGAAGAACACGTCAAACTAATGAAGGAAGGAAGGTGCTTCCGCTGCCGCAAGCTAGGACACATGTCGAGAGCCTGCCCTGACAAAGGCAAAGGAAAGGCCCCAGATCGACCCCGTAGCTCCCAAGGACAGTACACCAAAGAAAAACCCAAGGTCCGAGCTGCGGTAATCAATGAAGACAAAGAAGAGGAACAGCATAGCGAAGCTGAAACCTCAACCACCATGCCCCCTTCCTACACCAAAAAGGATGTCCTCCAATATATTCGAGGAATGACTATCGAAGACCGAGAGAACCTCTATGAGGAGCTATCGGCCAAAGCAGATTTTTAGGAAGCTCAAAGCCGACGGTCTGGCTTAGAGCAACGGGATTGCAAGATACGATGTACATTAGGAAACTCTCAACTCTGAATATGAATGTTTCTTTTTGCACTTTGCAATCCAAGGCCGACGAATCCGCCCTCATAGATAGTGGCGCAACCGACAACTTCATCGACGAAGATACCTGGAAACGACTTGGGATAGGACGCAAGGAACTGGCTAGACCAGTTACTGTCCACAATGTTGACAGCACTGAAAACAAACAAGGGAAGATCACCCATTACTGCTGGCCCCGTATCGTCAAAGGAGACAAACACATGCTCCAGAGATTCTACATCACAAGCCTAGGAAAGGATCACATCATCCTAGGATACCCCTTCCTTTACGATTTCAACCCAACAATCAACTGGAAGACAGGAAAAGTCTCAGGAGACCCGGTACAACTTCAAAGCAGCCGATACATGCATCTCGCCAAGAACATCTTCTTTATGCAGAGAGAGGCGATCAAGCAATTAGGGAAGCCCAAGGAAGATGAAGCCATCTACATGCAACGGACCAATATTGCACAAGAATGGGCCCAGAAGGCGGATAAAGACAAAATCCACCTCACCATCGATACCATCCCAAAAGAATACTGAAAACACCAAAAGGTATTCTCTGAAGAAGAAGCATGACACTTCCCTCCGGCAAGATCGGAAGACATGACGATCAAGCTAACGCCAGATGCACCAAGGGAGTTAAATTGCAAGGTATACCCCCTATCCAAAGACGAACGAGAACTTCTACAAAAATGGATTCTCGAAGAAGAAGAGCTAGGACGAATCTACGAAGGACCATCACCTTACACGGCACCAGTCTACTTCATCAACAAGAAAGACAGTTTGGAGAAGAGAATCATCATGGACTACCGACAGCTGAACAAGTACACAGTCAGAGACAACAACCCCCTGCCCAATATACAGTCCGCACTGGAAAGACTGCACGGCAAATTACTCTTCTCTAAGTTCGATATCCACTGGGGATATAATAACATACGCATTGCTGAAGAGGACCAAACCAAGGCGGCGTTTAAAACTCCCCAAGGCACCTATGTTCCCCGAGTAATGTACTTTGGGCTCACGAATGCACCCCTGTTCTTCCAACGAACTGGTGATAAGCTCCGCCTCTAGTATGGAGAGAGGTGAGGTGTTTTACGGATCAGCAGACAATGAAGAAACCACAGCTCTGCCAAACGAACTCTTCGCCAGAGCAATTGAAATCTCGATCCTGGAACAACAGGTCCATCAATTACAAAAGGCAAACAGCAAACTATGCCAAAAGTGGAAGAAAAAGCACAGCATTTACCAGGACGAATGGAAGGTCTGGTGGAAGGCGGGATCCTTAGTGGTCCCTGAAGATACACAACTCCGACGCATGTTCCTCCAAGAGTACCACGACACTCCGACATCGGGACATCCCGGAGTCTGGAAGACCTACTTGATGCTAAAACGAGACTACTGGTGGCCCACGATCCATAAAGACGTGGAGGATTACGTCAAAAGGTGCGCCACCTGCCAGGCGGTAAAAACAATCACCCACCGCAACGTGCCCCCCATTGCGCCAATCGGTCCTGGTGAAGACACAACACCCTTTGCCACCATCACAGTCGATTTTATCACGAAATTACCCAACTCACATGGCTGTGATACGATTCTCACCATCACCGATCACGATTGCACGAAGGCCGTAATCTTGATTCCGTGTCGAGAAGATATGGGAAGCGAGGAAGTCGCGAGGCTCTTTAGAGACCACGCATTCCCCTACACCGGAATCCCTAAAAGAATTATCTCGGACAGAGACACGCGGTTCACCTCACAATTCTTCAAGGAACTTTGTGCCCAACTCGAGATCAAACAGAACATAAGCTCGGCCTATCATCCTCAAACAGACGGGCAATCGGAAAGAACGAACCAGACGGTAGAAACCATCCTGAGGATCTTTTGCAATCACCAACAAGACAATTGGGCAGACTGGCTCAAAGTCACGCAATACATGATAAATTCCCGTCCTTTGTCAACCACAAAGAAACCCCCATACGAATTATGGATGGGATTCATTCCCCGCACTCATCAACCCACGCATGTCGGGAATGTACCAGCAATCGAAGAGAGGAAGTCCCAACTTCTAGAAGCCAGGAAAAGCGCCCAAGAAGCCATCAGCAAGGTGCAATCCCTTTGGACCAAGAATCCACATTTCCAAAGATACCGAGTGGATCAGAAGGTCTGGCTGGAAGGGACCCATCTACGAACGACACACCCCACAATGAAATTAAGGGCCAAACGCTTTGGACCCTTCAAAGTGACAGAAGTACTTAGCGCCGTTACATACAGACTGGACCTCCCAGCCGCGTGGAGGATCCACAACGCGTTCCACGCGGCTGTCCTCCACCCATACAAAGAAACGGAGTTACATGGACCCAACTTCCCTGAAGCACCTCCTGACCTGATCGAAGGACACGAGGAGTGGGAAGTAGACCACGTGTTAGCCTCAAGGCGAACCGGGAAGACAAAGACCTTACAATATCTCGTCCGGTGGAAAGGATTCTCCGAGGCACATGATTCCTGGGAACCAAAAAGGAATCTAGGCAATGCCGCCAAAAGGGTAGAAGAATTCCACAATAAGAACCCCAAGGCCATCCAGAGAATGGTTATAAACCCTCAAGAACTGACTATGGAGTCCTCACCACTCCCCGACATCACCACACTCTGTTCACAATTCGAGAGTCTATCCCTGATGTCCTCGCAGTTCAGTTCACCGTCTCCTGCAACTCGTAATGCCATGCTGGCCGTCAACACAGAAGAGGTCGCCGTGCTGGAAGCTTCGCTACACCCCACCAACGAACCACCTCTGCCTTTCCCCGTAGAACCCAACTACGCACCACCGACGGATACACCCCCCAGCTTCGGGCTGGAAGAATACTTGCGACTATCACCGTCGCTCTACAGTGTCCACGGACCGAGCCGAATCCCCAGCCCCGAACCACTCCCTATTCCCCCACGTACCAACATACTCCCCCAAAGCAACCCAGAAGACCCGCGAAATCTCGTCCGCAGCCTTAGTAGCTTTGCGAGGGAAAGACTCTTCTACTCCCCGAGTGGCCTGGCGGCAGCACAGCTTATGCTAGAACGACAGGAAGAGGCTGATCACCCTCTGGTACTGGACCCCGAGACTAACGAGGTCCACCGCGCCGCCACTCCACTGTCCTCGGTATCGAGCACAACACCGAGCTCCTCCCCCGCCACATCCATGCACAGCTTCCCCTCACATTACACCATTGAAGTTGATGTAGATGACCTTGTACAGACACACCCAGGAGATGACTGGGTGAGGTTCCAGCCAGAAATCCACCGCACCTCCATCAAAGTCCCGGCGACCGAGGCAGAACCAACAGTCAAGGTGGATGCAAGGTTTGTGCGCTTCCACCTCGACACCATTATGGGGGAACCCACTATCTACGGGACCATGGGGGCAGGACGACCCATATACGCGGACACCTTAGAGGCCGCTCCTGCATCCTGGGCGGCACCGGCCGACTACCGCGACGACAGATATTTCACCTTGCTGACGGAAGAAAGAATGATCGGAGGCCCGATGGAGAGGGCGATTGAAGACTTAGGAGACTATGGGGTAAAGGCGGACATCATCCGCCTTCGAGCTCTCGAGGCCGACAAGCGAAAATTGGCCTTCTGCCTCAAGGAGATCCAAGCCCTAGAGGCCCACGCACAGAAAAGGAGAGCCGAGTTCGGTATCCATCAACTCGCACATGTCGGTCGAACCAAGGCAGTCCGCCAGCGACTTATCCGAGCCAACGTGCGAGAAAGACTTCTGGAGTTGGTGGATGAAGATCACGAGAGAGGAGAACTGGCATGGCGACACCGACGAGACAGGCGTGGCAACGTGCCATACAGCACCAACCGAGCGACCAGGCCCGACTCCCGGTTGAGGGGAGGAGCAAGCAGCAGGGTCTCGTGGAATAGCGAGAACGCCACGGATGATGCATTAGCCCGCGAGGAGTTCGAGGAGCGGAAACGCTGCTCTTATTGTCCGTGGTACGACCACCTTTCCACCCATTGCGAAACACCCCACCACCTTTGCTCGATCTCGACATCTGGCTGGTGCCGCGTCCCCCGCCATCATCAGTTCTTCAGAAACCAAATGCCTGCCACCTGTCCTTACGGAGGCCGCCGCCGTCATGCCAACGGCCACTACCTCACCCGCCAGCGCCACGCTCGCTACCTCACACTAGAGGAGCGAGAGATCGAGTACGACCATAACAATGCGGGGTGCGATGACCTTTGCAAGGGAGAGCTCAGCAGCGCAGGAATCGCTATGCGCCAGGCCATCACCCAGGTGGTCCTGGATGAGTTCGAGAACGCGGGCCCCTCTTACGCCCCTTGTTCCCCTTCCCCCGATTACGACTACGTCCCCGATGACAACGAGGGATCCGACTAGCGCGTGGAAGCGCTTCTTTGAGGGGAGGGTGGTGATAAGCTCCGCCTCTAGTATGGAGAGAGGTGAGGTGTTTTACGGATCGACGGACTGGCTGGGATCACGTGATCCCATGACTCACATACGATACACGCGTGGCTCCTCGACTGGACTGGCTGACTGAGGCTCTTACTATACTGCTGACTGACGGATGATTCACAAGCGCATCATGCTTACTGTACGATAGGGTGGATGACTGATCCCTTACAAACCGGCTTAGCAACCGGTTCTGAGACTATTAGTCATACGAGGTTCGACTCTGTATATATACGACTCTGTACAAACAGTTGAGCCTTAAGCTCGACTTTGCTTTGCAATTGCAGCCTCTTGTACACTCCTGTCTACTGCGCGGCCCCCTCTCTACTCTCCCATCTATACTTCAAAGGTCCTTAAAGGCGGACCTTCCCCTTCGAAGCTTAGTGATTGGGCTATACCAATCAACGCGCATCTCAGGAGTCTGAACACGTGCTCCGGCACACTTCGGACCGCACACTTTCCTAAACCGTCAAGTGTGCACAAAGCCCCGCTGCAGGCTTAACACTAGTTCAAAGTTGAAGTCCACCAGGAATGCAATGTAGCGAGCCACGTGTCTGTTCAACTTTTGGGGGTGCTGGTAGTAGCAGAGGTTGTCGTGGTCTGTGTAGATTGTGAGTTTATGGGGTGTCCCCATAACTAGGTGTCGAACATGCTTAAGGCCTTCGATGATTGCCAGGAATTCTCGATCTCCGATGGAGTAGTTCCTTTCAGCTTGATTCAGTGCTTTTGAGTGATAGGCAACTGCTCGTCTTTTGTTGTTGTCATCTCTTTGATAGAGGATGCTCCCTAAGGCGAAGGCCGAGGCGTCTACTTCGAGTTTGTACGGTTTGGCCGGGTCTGGGTGCCAAAGGACTGGTTCTGTGGTCACTCGTTTGATTAGTTCATCTAGGGCCTCTGTGCACCTTTGGGTCCAGTTGAACTGGGTCCCTTTCTTGGTGAGGTCGTGCCGGGGTTTTGCAATGGATGCAAAGCCTTGGATGAAGGGTCTTTGGTACCCTAGCACTCCCAGCGTTTTTCTGACCTCTTCCACCGAGTGAAGGGTTCTGGGCCATTCTGAAATGCCTTGTACCTTGGCCGGGTCGATGCGCACTCATCCTCCGCCCACTAGCCATCCTAGGATCTCCATTTCTTCCTTCTCGAATTGGCATTTCTTTGGTTTTAGGAAGTATGAGCATTCTTCCATTTTGTCAAGGAATTCGTGGACGATCTGTTTGTGGAGTCTTTTTCCTTCTTTGTCGTTAGCGGTGGCAATCCACCAGTCGTCTATATAATTTCCTAGGTTCTCTGGGTATTTTTGGAGCAGGGGACGGAAGTCTCTATGCATGGTTCGCTGGAAGAAAGGTGGGGCATTGGTGAGGCCAAAGTACATGACGTGTGGGACATAGGTGCCTTGTGGGGTTTTGAACACAGCTTTGTGTTGGTCTTCCTCTGCGATGCGGATGTTGTTGTAACCCCAGCGGATATCAAACTTTGAGAAGAGTAGTTTCCCGTGTAGTCTTTCCAATGCTGATTGGATGTTTGGCAGGGGGTTGTTGTCGCATACGGTGTGTTTGTTGAGTTGTCGATAATCCATGATGATCCTCTTTTCTGAACTGTCTTTTTTGTTGATGAAGTAGACAGGTGCGGTGTATGGTGAGGGACCTTTGTAGATTCGCCCTAGCTCTTCTTCTTCGAGGATCCATTTCTGGAGGAGTTTGTGTTCATCTTTGGACAGAGGGTATACCTTGCAGTTTAATTCCCTCAGTGCATCGGGGTTTAGTTTGATCATCATGTCTTCTGATCTTGCCGGTGGGAAGCGATGCGCTTCTTCTTCCGAGAACACTTTTTGGTGCTTGTGATATTCCTTGGGAATGGTGTCGAGGGTGAGGTGGACTTTGTTTTGGTCCGCCTTTTGGGCCCATTCTTGTGCGATGTTAGTGCATCGTACATAAATGGCCTCTCCTTCTTTTGGTTTCCCTACTTGTTTAACTGCTTCTCGTTGCATGAAGAAGATTCTTTTGGCTACGTGCATGTAGCGGCTGCTCTGGAGTTGTACTGGTTCTCCCAGCACCTTTCCGGTCTTCCAATTGATTTTTGGGTTGAAATCATAGAGGAAGGGGTACCCGAGAATGATGTGGTCTTTTCCTAGAGCTGTGATGTAGAATCGTTGGAGCATGTGTTTCTCTCCTTTGACGATACGGAGCCAGCAGTAGTGTGTGATCTTTCCTTGTTTGTTTTCGGTCCCATCAACATTGTGGACCGTGACTGGTCGGGCAAGTTCCTTTTTCCCGATTCCCAGTCGTTTCCATGTTTCTTCATCGATAAAGTTGTCTGTGGATCCACTATTGATGAGAGCTGATTCGTCGGCCTTGGATTGTGAAGTTCGGAAAGAAACATTCATATTCAGAGTTGAGAGTTTCCTAATGTACATGGTGTTCTGCAATCCAATCACTCTAAGCCAGGCTGTCGGCTTTGAGCTGCCTAAAAATCCGCTTGGGCGGACATCTCCTCATAGAGGGTTTTGCGGTCTTCGATGGACATCCCTCTAATGTATTGAAGGACATCCTTTTTTGTGTAGGAAGGTGGTGCCGTGGTCGAGGTTTTAGCGGTTTCAGCCTCGCTGGGCGGTTCGTCTTCCTCATCTTCATTGATCACTGCTGCTCTGACTTTGGGTTTGTCTTTGACATACTGTCCTTGGGAGCTGCGGGGTTGATCGGAGCTTTTTCCTTTGCCTTTTTCGGGGCATGCTCGTGACATATGTCCCAGTTTGCGGCAACAGAAGCATCTTCCTTCCTTCATGAGTCGGGTGCATTCCTCATCGGACAACTTTCCTGTTGTACGGATTGTGTCGACGTCCATGGCGTCGGGGTCTCTCTGTCTTTTGGGTGGGGGTGCCTTTTGATATCCGCGCATTCTGTTGGCCCTAGTGGAGATGTGTCCCGGTCCTCCTTTTGGGCCTATATTGTTGTTGAGGTCCTGCCACCTTTGGACCGTCTTTCTGGTGGCATCGTACCACTCGTCGAGAGTGGCGGGCAGTGTCTCTCGCTGTCTTATGGTGCGATGAAGTCCGACAGGGAGGATGTCCTGGAACAGTTTGATTGTTCCTTCTGTGTCGGGTCCCCATCCTACTTCTCTGATAAGGTGTTTGAAGAGGGTGATTGATGTGTCGACTTTATCCATGTTTAATTCCATCTTGGTAAGGCGGGAGTAGGCGTCTTGTTTCCTGGTTGAGTCTGTGAAAGCATCTCTGAAGGATCATGCGAACCATTCCCAGAGGGCTTGGTCTCCTTCGAGGTGTGTTGGGGGGTCTCCCGTGACCGGGTTTCCTTCTACCTTGATGGACAGCTGGTCTGCCATGTCATAAGCCCAGTCATCGACTTGCAGTCCTTTGATAAAGGTGAGGGCGTAAGCCACCATTTCTGCTTTGTTTGTAAAGGTGGAGTTGTGTCAATTGAGGAATCGATAGGCTCCAAACTGTTGCATGAATCGTTTGGCGTCCTTTTGGTCACCTGTGAAGATCTGTGGTATCATTCCTTTTAAAGGTTCTGAGCGGGGTGGGGCTGCAGCGGCTTGTCCTGCAGCTTGTTGTCTGGCTGCTGGTTGGCCTCTGCCACTGTTAAGCCCGCAGCAGGGCTTTGTGCACACCTGACGGTTTAGGAAAGTGTGCGGTCCGAGGCGTGCCTGGGCACGTGTTCAGACTCCTGAGATGCATGTTGATTGGTATAGCCCAATCACTAAGCTTCGAAGGCAAAGGTCCGCCTTTAAGGACCTTTGAAGTATTGATGGAAGAGTAGAGAAGGGCCGCGCAGTAGACAGGAGGATACAAGAGGCTGCGATTGCAAAGCAAAGTCGAGCTTAAGGCTCAACTGTCCGTACAAAGCCGTATATATACAGAGTCGAACCTAGGATGACTAATAGTCTCAGAACCGGTTACTAAGCCGGTTTGTAAAAGATCAGTCATCTACCTATCGTACAGTAAGCATGATGCACTTATGAGTCAGCCTATCAGTCAGTCATCAGTCAGCAGTACAGTAAGGATCTCAGTCAGCCAGTCCAGTCAAGGAGCCACGCGTGTATCATATGCGAATCATGGGATCACGTGATCCCAGCCAGTCCGTCGGTCCGTAAAACACCTCACCTCTCTCCGTACCAGAGGCGGAGCTTATCAGCCACCTCCTCCACCTCCTCCGCCTCCTCCACCGCCTGGTGGTCTTCCTGCTGGAGGTTGTTGGGGTTGTCCTCCTCCTCCGCCTGGTTGTCCTCCGGCGGGAGGTTGTGCTGGTTGTGCTGGTCCTGCTGCTTGTGCAGGTTGTATGTGAGCCACGGCAATTGCTGCTTGTGCCATTGCTTGGGTGAGTTGTTCAATGACCGGTGTGTGAGCTTGGTCTGTAGTGGGGATGTCTGGATCTGATACTGGTGAAGTAGTTTCTACTTCAGGGATGTCATCACTTCCTTGGGTGACTTCTGTGTGGATTCGTTCGAGATCTGGGGCGAGTAGGAATGGTTGGTTTTTGGTTCCTAGTCCTGATCCTTGGGGATCTTTGATCTCGTCTTCTCTGCTAACTTCGTAGCACTGGTCGATGGTCCAACTGATTTTGTACCAGGTCCCGTTGATGTATTCCATGGGGTATGTGTATAGCCCGTCTCTGAGGTGATATGCTGATCGTCCCTCAGTTCTTGATTCTAACCAGAAGGCTTTCCCTGTATTTCTAAAGGGAGGTCGTCGGTGGTTCTATTTCAGAACCTGATGTCAGGGCTCCTTGAGAGCTTTTGTTTTCTTCCGAGGTCGAGTAGTATGTCAGCCAGGTTGGCTTAAGAGAAGCTTGACTTGTGTTAAGCCCGCAGCAGGGCTTTGTGCACACTTGACGGTTTAGGAAGGTGTGCAGTCCGAGGCATACCGAGGCACGTGTTCAGACTCCTGAGATGTGCATTGATTGGTATAGCCCAATCACTAAGCTTCGAAGGCAAGGTCCGCCTTTAAGGACCTTAGAGAGTAGATGAAAGAGCAGAAGGGAGCCGCGCAGTGAACAGGAGTGAGCAAGAGGCTGCGATTGCAAAGCAAAGTCGAGCTTAAGGCTCAACTATTCGTACAGAGTCGTATATATACAGGTTTGAACTTAGTATGACTAATAGTCCTAAAGCCGGTTGCTAAGCCAGTTTGTAAGTAATCAGTCATCCACCTATTGTACACTGTCAACATGATAAGCTCCATCTCTAGTACGGAGAGAGGTGAGGTGTTTTACGGACCGACGGACTGGCTGGGATCACGTGATCCCATGACTCCTGTACGATACACGTGTGGCTCATCGACCGGACTAGCTGACTGAGACTCTTACTATACCGCTGACTGATAGGATGACTCACAAGCGCATCATGCTTACTGTATGATAGGGTGGATGACTGATCCCTTACAAACCAGCTTAGCAACCGGTTCTAAGACCATTAGTCATACTAGGTTCGACCCTGTATATATATGACTCCATACGGACAGTTGAGCCTTAAGCTCGACTTTGCTTTGCAATCGCAGCCTCTTGTACCCTCCTGTTCACTGTGCGGCCCTTCTCTACTCTTCCATTCGTACTTCCAAGGTCCTTAAAGGCGGACCTTTGCCTTCGAAGCTTAGTGATTGGGCTATACCAATCAACGCACATCTCAGGAGTCTGAACACGTGCTCCGGCACGCCTCGGACCGCACACCTCCTAAACCGTCAAAGTGTGCACGAAGCCCCGCTGCGGGCTTAACACAGCATGATGCACGTATCAGTAATCCAACCAGGCTCATCAGTCAGCATTACAGTCAGAATCTCAGTCATCCAGTCCGAATCGATGGGCCATGTGTGTATTGTACAGAGTCATGGGATCACGTGATCCCAGCCAGTCTGTTGGTCCGTCAGACGCCTCACCTCTCTCTGTACCAGAGGCGGAGCTTATCATCAAGGGTCAAGAATCTCAAGATAGCATGGGAAATAAAGGTGATTTTCCAAGTCATTTGTTCAAAGTCTGAATCTAACTAATTGGTATGCAGATTGCCAGATCGCCCAGGTTTGCATGGTGTTCCAAATTCCGAATAGGGTCATCAATCAGGTGTCTTTGTTATTAGACACCACGCCTCCGACATATCTTGCCTATGTTGAATGGTTTTCTCCCCTTCCATCTGCACCAGACCCCAAACATCTCATGTATAGGGTGACTAGATCAACTCAGAATGGACACCGGTGTGCAAGTGTTGTTCAAGTAGATCAAGTCCTTTGTAGTGTACATTTGATCCCATGATTTGGTCCTGTTACACCCCAGGAATGGAGTAGTTTTACGGTATTAGATCAATGCCAGACTTTCTATGTAAACCTGTTCACTGATAGAAATAGTTATCTAACATTGTGTAGATAATCTAATGAATAATTATCCCGTGTGAGGCCTTGGCGACCACAGAGTGATCGAGCAGATCTTCTCGCTAGTTGACGATTATCGCGCTTAATTCAAATTAACCTCTCACTAGCGCGGGGGGGTTTCCCTGATGTAGTAATGTCTACTACATACGGATAGGTACCTTTGACACGGAATGTTCACATGCTAATGCAATGTCCGAGTCGACTAAGGAAACCATTGCTGTTTAATACTACCCTCGAATAATTCACCAACAGAGGGAAAGTCTGATTGAACGCTCGTTTAAACACGAGCAGTTGGATCTCTTGCGCCGCGATCTGACGCCGAGGTCGAGGGGTGGGAAGGGTAAGATGTCTCAATTGGAGATGTCGGAGAAGTACCAGTGGTGAGTCTAGTTGGAGCGGATGAAACTGCCCCTGATGATGTCAAACGCAACCTGTCAGGTGTGACCTCACCATCGCCGGCATGCAGCTCTTGTTCGGCTTCTACACCTACGCCCTGACCTGTAGTGGAAGCCGCTCCTGATGGTGCCAAATGAAACTGGTTATATGGCTCCAGTTCGCGTTGAAGTGTTGAATCGATTCGTCTAAGCGTTTCTGCTACCGGGCGAAGCGTATCAACGACCATCTTGGCGGTCTCCATGATATGCCCCTCAGCGTGCTTTATGTTCACGGAAGTATCCAACTCGGAGAACACTTTGCGGAATGCATCCCGTTGCACCTGGGCGGCACCTGTAACAGAATCCCGAGTCAAAATTTCCAGCGTCAACGCCAGGAGATCACGTTGAACGGCGGGGACGAATGCCATGGAAGTGCGGTTCCCGTGTGGTTTAAATATCCCCGAGCGGTACTCCGCTGCATGGCGGGACTCGCGGAGTGTTCTACCCTCAGCCCGGACGTCATCTAGTAGGCTTCCTCCTGGATCTGGACGCATCCACAAGACCACGTCCATGGATGATACAGTCGCCTTGATATCCTCCAAAAAGACCACAATGTTCTGCAGACGAGCACTGTCACCGTGATGAGCACTGTCACTGTGATGAGCACTGTCACCGTGATGAGCACTGTCGTCGTGATGAGCACTATCGTTGTCTTACCTATTACCGTCCATGTGAAGTTGTCTGGAAAGAAAATATGAACCGGGTTCCTCTCTCCCAATAAACTGGACACCCGGTGGTAAGAATTTGTCAAGGACGCCGTCAGGTGGGGTGATAAAAAATGCAGATATCGTAGCAGCGACGCATCGAACGGATAACGCAATGTCATCGTCGGCTGAGTCCCACAGCTCTTCGATGAGACCCAACGACTCCGGGGAATTCAAGAGCGGCAAAATCTCTAGACAATAGTAAGTTCTAGAGGCGTAGGGAGCAAGTACATCGCGGATTGCTCCGGGGATATAATAGAGCGCCTTGAGACAAGCTCGAGTTCTTCGCCGCCGGATAAACTCAGAAAGGCCGCTTGTGACCGCCCGATGAGATAGCTGGACTATGCTCCAAGGAAGTTGGTCATGAAAAGTAGTCGGACCGGGAAGGGCCGCAAGCACCACACGGCTCCCGTCGTTAGGATATTGTGGGTCGAACGTACGCAGGGCCCCAGACTCGCTCAAACCAGGTATCCCGGCCACGAATTCCTCTAGTTCATGATCCTCATCGAGCAGATTGAGCGTCCGGCTGAGGGCTGATCTATATATATCCGGCGAAAAGCGCTTTGCGGAGCCCTCGAGCATGGAGATCATGCCCTGTGAGAAGGTCTCTTTCTTGTCAATTTGTCGGTTCCGAAATCTCTCAACAACCTCGGTCTTGACTACGCCCAATCTATAGCAAAAGAATTTCGCCACGTGGTGAGTAACCGAGAACACGAAGAGTGGGATCACTTGGGCGCAGAACCAGAACAGGGTGGACAAGGGCGTCTGATAAGGGCAGTCATGAAATGCGAGCGGCACCATGGTAAGTGCGATGTACCAAAGACTGAAGAACGCTACGATTGCGAGGGTGATGAATGCGACGATGTTATTGACGCGGAATGCATATACGACGAGTCCGGAAAAGAAGAGCAGGACGGAGATGAGCAGGAGGGCAGGCAGCGCTTCGACAAGCGCCGAGATCCGGAACCTGTCAGCGCCGAGCGCAAGATACTCTCTGATGTGTGCGCGGACATGGGGTGGATGATTCCGTTGAGTAAGTTGAAGATACCTGCGAGCCCATTGTTGCAAAAGGGTAGCCATGAGAGCGCAGGTGAGACTCAGCACGAGGCTGATAATCCAAACAGTGTTCACGAATACGGCAGAAGCGGGCGGTTTGAAGGAATCCGCATTGACGAATGTAGTTGTAGTAGAATTTGGCAATCCAGGAAGCTGTTGGGATATTTGGGAAAGGAGGGATTGAGTAATGGCATTGGGGTCTTGCTGTAGACTCTGAAAGCTCGAGGAAATAAACTGGGCCACCGTAGATGCGAAAAGACCAGTCTGAGATCAAGGAGCATATAAGCAAGCAATTACCCTGATTGAACAGTTTAGCATACAAAAACGAGGATGCCCTCAGCACCTCCCTTCCAATTCTCTGCATTTTCCTCATCGAACTTCTGTGCTCGGCCAATATACATGGAGAAGATGGCGCCTGAAGAATCGCTGTATGTAGTTTTCTCGGGAATAACGGGGAAAGGGCCAATTGGCTGCATGTTGTTGGGGAAAGACTGTTGTTGATGTGGCAGCACTGGTGCAGCCATGTGTGGCAGGGAGTACGGACGGAGTGCGGCAGAAAGCCCACCCCAGTACTACAGCAACATTCATAATGATACGTAGGTCGGCACTTGGCTTAGTGCTCGTTTCGTTTGTTTATGCCTTTGTTTGGCTCTATTCGTCCACGTCATGCGGAGATCCAATCGATGTGTGTTGTCCCAGACACGCATCATAATCGAATACAGCGAGATTCATAATAGATGGCCCCTGAAAAAAATAGATGATAGATTGCCTGAGATTTAATGAGATTCGGCCGCTCAGGCCGATTTTTTTTCTCACACTAAAATTATTGTAGTAATTAAAAAAACCAAATTAAAAAACCAAATTATATAATCCTTTAAGATTATATAATTTGGGGGGTTTTTTTTCTACCACCAACCCATTGAATGTATTGTCAGGAGGGAATTGCAAATTGTTACCGTCCCCTCGGCCCTGGGACTTCTCCACCTCGATCGACGGGGATATCAGCCGTGCAGATGACTGGATGGAGGTGGACAAGCCCAAAGGAATGGTAGGTCTCAATTAGTATATATGACTGGACGTCTCATTGGATGTGGACGGACTACACGAGTCGCTTGTGACTCGGCCCTATGTATGCATGTTCTCGGTGCCCCCTAGTCGTGTTCCGTGCCCTGTGCCCTAGTACCCTGTACTCCTGTATATATACGACTCAACAGTGACCCTAGGTCGCTAAGTTGAGTCTCCTGTCCATCTTACGCGGACAATATCATCTACTTCCACACTCCTAGCCAGAAGGCGGCTGCAGAGAGCCTTGTCACTACCACTCCGAGTCTATATGTTATCGTCGCGCAAGCAGCAGTGACATTAGACTCAACTTTCTCATCATCACGGAGCCCCCACCCAAAGAATACCTCACGGACTTTGGAGACGGTAACAGACCGCCAAAGAACACACACCTGCAAAGGATCAACAGAGGAGTCATCCCCGGATACGACAGGATAGCAATCCTATACCACCCTGATACGACCAAGAAGGCACAGGACTGCATAGACGGAACCCACGTCTGGATACATAACGAGAGAGGATTCCTCACCCAAGTCTACCTCGAAGAAGACGGAGACAAGTTCAAACTAGTACGAGGACCTAGGAGGCCAGATATCAAGGCCCACAACGAGCTAAACACGGTAGAGAGACTCCGCCGAAGACACGAAGGAGGAAAGTTCCTACCTATCCCAGCTGACTCCGATGACGAACAAGGCAACGTCTGACCCCCATCCCCTGTCTCCACAGACCAACAACCCAACTCGCCTACCTCTGACAAGGAACCAACAGAGGACTGTATCAACACAATCATCAGACACTCCCCCCTCATTGCCACCCAACCTTTCACCACATTAATACACGAACACGCCATGGCAACCGCCACAGCAACAACTACCGCCACCACAACTACTAAACCAAAGATAGTGGCCTCTGTGCAAAAGAAGCTAGACACGGCAATGAAGCGACAACCCAGTAACAACCCTGGAGGAAGCAGCAACCCCGGAGGAGGAAGCGGCAACCCGGGAGGAGGAGGAGGCAGCCTGGGAGGAGGAGGAAATCCCGGAGCCCCCAACCCCCCCAACCCGGTGGCACCACCCATGCCCCCGGCAAACCAAGATGCCCGCCTCATGGGAAGCGCCCCCACAGAGTTCGACGGAGACCGAGCAAAAGCAGACCAGTTCATAAACGAACTGCAACACTACTTCTGCGTAAACGCCACGGTCCCCGGCCTCCAATCCTGGATCTGCCGTGTAGCAATAGCACTCACGTTCATCAAAGGCCCGACAGTGGACAAATGGGCCCTCAACCAAGGGGACTGGGTGGACCGACTGGACCCACTCATTGAAGATGTCCCCGACGTCTGGACGAACTTCCTGATTGTTAAGCCCGCAGCGGGGCTTCGTGCACTTCCTGACGGTTTAGGAAAGTGTGCGGTCCGAAGAGTGCCGGAGCACGTGTTCAGACTCCTGAGATGCGCGTTGATTGGTATAGCCCAATCACTAAGCTTCGAAGGCAAAGGTCCGCCTTTAAGGACCTTTGAAGTATAGATGGAAGAGTAGAGAGGGACCGTGCAGTAGACAGGAGGATACAAGAGGCTGCAATTGCAAAGCAAAGTCGAGCTTAAGGCTCAACCATCCATATGAAGTCGTATATATACAGGTTCGAATCATGTATGACTAATAGTCCTATAACCGATTGGTAAGTCGGTTTGTCAGTCCATCAGTCATGCTCAGTCATCGTATAGTACACTGTCAGCATGATGCGCGTATCAGTCAGCCTAGTCAGAGTCATCAGTCATTGGTACAGTAAGAGCTTCAGTCAGCCAGTCCAGTCAGGGAGCCATGCGTGTATCGTAGGTGAGTCATGGGATCATGTGATCCCAGCCAGTCCGTCGGTCCGTAAAACATCTCACCTCTCTCCGTACCAGAGGCGGTGTTACCGTCCCCTCGACCCTGGGACTTCCCCCCCTCGATCGACGGGGACATCAGCCGCGCGGACGACCCAATGGAGTTGGATGACCCCGAGTAACGGTAAGATCGGACTAGTGTTATTAGTATATGCCTCACCTGATGTGGATGGACTACATGAGTCGCCTTGTGACTCAGCCCCTATGTACGTGACTCGCAGCCCCGTATCCTCGTGCCCCGCGCCCTGTGCCCAGTACCCCGTACCCTGTACCCTGTAGTAGTATAAGTACGACTCCCCAGTGACTCTAGGTCACTAAGTTGAGTCTCCTGTCCGTCTTACGACGGCAATAGCATCAATTCCCCACTCCTAGCCAGAAGGCGGCCGCTAAGAGCCTTGTCACTACCACTCCGAGTCTACTCGTTATCGTCGCGTAAGCAGCGGTGACATTAGACTCAACTTTCTTATCATCACGGAGGCCCCACCCAAGGAATACCTCACAGACTTTGGAGACAACAACAAACCACCAAAGAACGCGCACCTACACAGAATCGACAAAGGAGTCATCCCCGGATACGACGGGATAGCAATACTATACCACCCTGATACGACCAAGAAGGCACAAGACTGCATAGACGGAACCCACATCTGGATACACAACGAGAAAGGATTCCTCACCCAAGTCTACCTCGAGGAAGACGGAGACAGATTCAAACTAGTGCGAGGACCCAGAAGACCTGACATCGAAGCCCACAACGAGCTGAACGCACAAGAAAGATGCCGACGCAGACGCGAAGGGGGAACATTCCTACCCATTCCCCTTGACTCCGACGACGACGCCGAAGACAACACTCGACCCCCGTCCCCTGTCTCCACAGACCAACAACCCAACTCACCTACCACTGACGAAGAACCCACAGAGGACCATACCAACACCATCATCAGAAACTCCCCACTCATCGACACTCGACCATTCGCTTCGTTGATACACGAGCACACCATGGCAACCACCACAGCAACCACCACTACCGCCACCACAACCACCAAACCCAAGATAGTGGCCTCCGTGCAAAAGAAGCTAGACACGGCAATGAAGCGACAGCCAAGTAACAACCCCGGAGGAGGAGGAGGAAACCCCGGAGGGGGAGGAAGCAACCCCGGAGGAGGGGGAGGCAACCCCGGAGGGGGAGGAGGCAACCCCGGAGGAAACCCCGGAGCCCCCAACCCCCCGGCTGCGCCACCGATGCCCCCGGCAAACCAAGACGCCCGCCTCATGGGAAGCGCCCCCACGGAGTTTGACGGAGACCGAGCGAAAGCGGACCAATTCATAAATGAACTACGACACTACTTCCGCATAAACGCCACAGTCCCCGGCCTCCAATCCTGGATCCGCCGCGTAGCAATAGCACTGACGTTCATCAAAGGCCCAACTGTGGACGAATGGGCCCTCAACCAAGGAGACTGGGTGGACCGATTGGACCCACTCATTGAAGACGTCCCTGACGTCTGGATACACTTCCTGAACGAGTTCCGGAATCAATTCCAAGACACCCAAGCCGAAGAGCAAGCACGCCTTCAGATCGAAAACATGAAGATGAAATGGCCCGAAGTCGACCAATACGTTCAGGACTTCGAAAGGGTCGCCCGAAAGGCCGAATATCCGCTCACGGCACCCGCAACTGTCAGATACTTCCTGAAAGGACTAACCAAGTCCATCGTCAACGACATAGTCAAACCCCCCAAGGTCAACACCTATGCAGAGATCAAACAGCGAGCAATCGACAGCGTGGCGTCCCAACTCCTCATCTATGAGATGTTCAAACAGGACAAAGGCACCACAAATCGACCCCTGTCATCGCAATGGAACCGATTTGCACAACCCAATCCAACCAACCAACAACCCAGCCGACCCAACATCCGAGGGTACAACTCCACCAACGCGCCACAACACCTAAACAACGCCCTCGTCCCAATGGACATCGACGCGGACCGCGCACACGCCAACCGAAACAACTGGAGAAACCAAAACCCCCAAGGGAGAACGGTCCAGATGCAGGACGAACAAGGGAATGTCTACCAAGTAAACATCGCCCAAACCCAATCAACCAACCGAAACCCCCGAGGTACTGACCGAGCCCCCCACGGCGCTTGCTACGAGTGTAACTGTTAAGCCCGCAGTGGGGCTTCGTGCACACCTGACTGTTTAGGAAAGTGTGCGGTCCGAGGTGTGCCGGGGCACGTGTTCAGACTCCTGAGATGTGCGTTGATTGGTATAGCCCAATCACTAAGCTTCGAGGGCAAAGGTCTGCCTTTAAGGACCTTTGAAGTATTGATGGAAGAGCAGAGAGGGGCCGCGCAGTAGACAGGAGGATACAAGAGGCTGTGATTGCAAAGCAAAGTCGAGCTTAAGGCTCAACTATCCGTACAAAGTCGTATATATACAGGTTCGAATCAGGTATGACTAATAGTCCTTATAACCGATTGGTAAGTCGGTTTGTCAGTCCATCAGTCATGCTCAGTCATCGTATAGTACACTGTCAGCATGATGCACGTATCAGTCAGCCAATCAGTCAGCGGTACAGTAAGGAGTCTCAGTCATCCAGTCCAGTCGATGAGCCATGCGTGTATCGTACAGGAGTCATGGGATCACGTGATCCCAGCCAGTCCGTCGGTCCGTAAAACACCTCACCTCTCGCCGTACCAGAGGCAGAGCTTATCACCACCCTCCCCTCAAAGAAGCGCTTCCACGCGCTAGTCAGACCCCTCGTTGTCGCCGGGGACGTAGTCATAAGTGGGGGAAGGGGAGCAAGGGACGTAGGAGGGACCGGCGTTCTCGAACTCGTCGAGGACGACTTGGGTGATTGCCTGTCGCATGGCAATCCCGGCGCTACTGAGTTCCCCTTTGCAGAGGTCGTCGCACCCGGCGTTATTGTGGTCGTATTCTATCTCCCTCTCCTCCAATGTAAGGTAACAGGCGTGGCGTTGGCGGGTAAGGTAGTGGCCATTGGCATGGCGGCGGCGGCCTCCGTAAGGGCAGGTGGCAGGCATCTGGTTTCTGAAGAAGCGGTGGTGGCGGGGAACTCGACACCAGCCCGACGTCGAGATTGAGCAAAGGTGGTGAGGCGTTTCGCAGTGAGTAGAGAGGTGGTTATACCATGGGCAGTAGGAGCAGCGTTTGCGCTCCTCGAATTCCTCTCGTGCTAGTGCGTTGTCAGTGGTGTTCTCGCTATTCCAAGAGACCCTACTGCCGGCGCCTCCTCTCAACCTGGAGTCGGGCCTGGTCACTCTGCTGTATGGCGCGATATCACGCCTATCTCGTCGGTGTCGCCGTGCCAATTCTCCTCTCTCGTGATCTTCATCCACTAACTCCAGAAGTCGTTCCCGTGCATTGGCTCGGATGAGTCTTTGGTGGACTGCCTTGGTTCGGCTGACGTGTGCGAGTTGGTGGATCCCGAATTCAGCCCTCCTCTTCTGTACGTGGGCCTCGAGAGCTTGGATTTCTTTGAGGCAGAAGGCCAATTTGCGCTTGTCGGCCTCGAGATTGCGAAGGCGAATGATGTCCGCCTTCACCCCGTAATCTCCCAAGTCCTCGATCGCCCTCTCCATCGGGCCTCCGATCATCCTTTCCTCTGTCAGCAAGGTGAAGTACCTGTCGTCGCGGTAATCGGCAGGTGCCGCCCATGATGCGGGGGCGGCTTCCAGGGTGTCCGCGTACACAGGTCGCCCAGCTCCCATGGTTCCGTAAATGGTGGGCTCTCCCGTGATGTTGTCGATGCGGAAACGTACGAACCTCGCATCCACCTTAACCGCTGGTTCTGCTTCCGTTGCCGGGACCTTGATGGCGGTACGATGGATCTCCGGTTGAAACCTCACCCAGTCATCTCCTGGGTGTGTTTGTACGAGGTCGTCCACGTCGACTTCGATGGTGTAATGTGAAGGGAAGCTGTGCATAGATGTGGCGGGGGAGGAGCTCGGTGTCGTACTTGAAACCGAAGACAGTGGAGTGGCGGCACGGTGGACCTCATTAGTTTCGGGGTCCAGTACTAGAGGGTGGTCAGCCTCTTCCTGTCGCTCTAGCATGAGTTGTGCTGCCGCCAGTCCACTTGGGGAGTAGAAGAGTCTTTCCCTCGCAAAGCTACTAAGACCGCGGACGAGATTTCGCGGGTCTTCTGGGTTGCTTTGGGGGAGTGGGTTGGTACGTGGGGGAATAGGTAGTGGCTCGGGGCTGGGGGTTCGGCTCGGTCCGTGTACGCTGTACAGCAAAGGCGAGAGACGTAAATATTCTTCCATCCCGAAGCTAGGGGGTGTGTCTGTCGGTGGGGCATATTCTGGCTCCTCGGGGAAGGCTGGCGGTGGTTCTGTGGTAGGGTGGAGAGATGCTTCCAATATTGCTACTTCTTCCGTATCGACCGCTAGCATGGCATTGTGAGTGGCAGGGGAGGGAGAGCTGTACTGCGAGGACATCAGAGATAGGTTTTCAAACTGTGAGCACAGTGTAGTGATGTCAGGAAGTGGTGAGGACTCCATGGTCGACCCCTGGGGGTTTATAACCATTCTCCGGATGGCTTTGGGGTTCTTATCGTGGAATTCTTTCACCTTAACGGAGGCGTTGTTCAGATTCCGTTTTGGTTCCCAAGAGTCGTGGGCTTCGGAGAACCCTTTCCACCGGACAAGGTACTGTAGCGTTTTTGCCTTTCCTGTTCGCCTTGAGGCTAACACGTTGTTTACTTCCCACTCCTCGTGTCCTTCGATCAGGTCAGGAGGTGCCTCCGGGAAGTTAGGTCCATGTAGTTCCGTCTCCTTATATGGGTGGAGGACAGCCGCGTGGAATGCGTTGTGGATCCTCCACGCGGCTGGGAGGTCCAGTCTGTACGTTATGGCGCTGAGTACTTCCATTATTTTGAAGGGTCCAAAGCGTTTGGCCCTTAGTTTCATTGTGGGGTGTGTCGTTCGCAGATGGGTCCCTTCCAGCCAGACCTTCTGATCCACTCGGTACCTTTGGAAATGTGGGTTCTTGGTCCAAAGGGATTGCGCCTTGCTGATGGCTTCTTGGGTGCTGTTCCTAGCTTCTAGAAGTTGGGACTTTCTTTCTTCGATTGCCGGTACATTCCCGACGCGCGTGGGTTGATGAGTGCGGGGAATGAATCCCATCCATAGTTCGTATGGGGGTTTCTTTGTGGTCGAAGAGGGACGAGAATTTATCATGTACTGGGCAACCTTGAGCCAGTCTGCCCAGTTATCTTGTTGGTGGTTGCAAAAGATCCTCAGTATGGTTTCTACTGTTTGATTCGTTCGTTCCGACTGCCCGTCGGTTTGGGGATGGTACGCGGAACTCATGTTCTGTTTGATGTCCAATTGGGCGCAGAGTTCTTTGAAGAATTGCGAGGTGAACCGCGTGTCTCTGTCCGATATGATTCTTTTGGGGATGCCCATGTAGGGGAATGCGTGATCTCTGAAGAGCCTTGCGACTTCTTCACTTCCCATATCTTCTCGGCATGGAATCAGGATTACGGCCTTTGTGCAGTCGTGATCGGTGATGGTGAGAATCGTATCACAGCCGCGTGAGTCGGGTAATTTCGTGATGAAATCGACTGTGATAGTGGCAAAGGGTGTTGTGTCTTCGCCAGGACCGATCAGCGCAATGGGGGGCATGTTGCGGTGGGTGATTGTTTTTACCGCCTGGCAGGTGGCACACCCTTTGACGTAATCCTCCACATCTTTATGGATCGTGGGCCACCAGTAGTCTCGTTTTAGCATCAAGTAGGTCTTCCAGACTCCGGGATGTCCCGATGTTGGAGTATCGTGGTATTCCTGGAGGAACATACGTCGGAGTTGTATGTCTTCAGGGATCACTAAAGATCCCGCCTTCCACCAGACCTTCCATTCGTCTTGGTAAATGCCGTGCCTTTTCTTCCACTTTTGGCATAGTTCGCTGTTTGCCTTTTGTAATTGATGGACCTGTTGTTCCAGGATCGAGATTTCAATTGCTCTGGCGAAGAGTTCGTTTGGCAGAGCTGTGGTCTCTTCATTGTCTGTTGATCCGTCGTCGTGGTCTGGGCGTCGGGATAGAGGGTCTGCTTGGTTTCGCTTACCCGGGAGGTGGACTAATTCGAAGTCGAAGTCAGCCAGGAATGCGATGTATCTAGCGACGCGTCGGTTCAATTTTTGTGGGTGTCGGTAGTAGCAGAGGTTGTCGTGGTCCGTGTAGATGATCAATTTGTGGGGTGATCCCATCACTAGGTGTCGTACACGTTTCAGGCCTTCTATGATGGCCAGGAATTCTCTGTCACCGATGGAGTAGTTCCTTTCGGCTGCATTTA
This sequence comes from Russula ochroleuca, assembly GCA_015178965.1. Classification (NCBI taxonomy): domain Eukaryota; kingdom Fungi; phylum Basidiomycota; class Agaricomycetes; order Russulales; family Russulaceae; genus Russula; species Russula ochroleuca. The sequence continues at coordinate 2,570,688 of WHVB01000002.1, forward strand.
GTGCTTTTGAATGATAGGCCACTGCTCGTCGTTTGTTGTCATCATCCCTTTGGTAGAGGATGCTCCCGAGTGCGAAGGCAGAGGCATCAACTTCAAGTTTGTATGGTTTTGCTGGGTTTGGGTGCCAGAGGACCGGCTCAGTGGTTACTCGTGTGATGAGTTCATCCAACGCCTTTGTGCACTGTTCAGTCCAGATGAAGGGGGTGCCTTTCTTGGTAAGATCGTGTAGTGGTTGGGCGATGGATGCAAATCCTTGGATGAAGGGACATTGGTATCCTAACACTCCCAGGGTTTTCCTGACTTCTTCTACTGATTTGAGAGTTCTGGGCCATTCGGATATGCCTTTGACCTTTGCTGGATCAATGCGGACTCGGCCTCCTCCGACGAGCCACCCTAGGATTTCCATTTCGTCCTTTTCGAACTGACATTTCTTTGGTTTGAGGAAGTAAGAGCATTCTTCCATTTTGTCAAGGAAGTCGTGGACGATTTGTTTGTGTAGTTGGCAGCCTTCTTCATCATTGGCCGTGGCCACCCACCAATCGTCCATGTAGTTCCCCAGGTTTTCAGGGTATTTCTGGAGTAGGGGGCGGAAATCTCGGTGCATAGTTCGTTGGAAGAATGGGGGTGCATTCGTGAGCCCAAAGTACATTACTCGGGGAACATAGGTGCCTTGGGGAGTTTTAAACGCCGCTTTGGTTTGGTCCTCTTCAGCAATGCGTATGTTATTATATCCCCAGTGGATATCGAACTTAGAGAAGAGTAATTTGCCGTGCAGTCTTTCCAGTGCGGACTGTATATTGGGCAGGGGGTTGTTGTCTCTGACTGTGTACTTGTTCAGCTGTCGGTAGTCCATGATGATTCTCTTCTCCGAACTGTCTTTCTTGTTGATGAAGTAGACTGGTGCCGTGTAGGGTGATGGTCCTTCGTAGATTCGTCCTAGCTCTTCTTCTTCGAGAATCCATTTCTGTAGAAGTTCTCGTTCGTCTTTGGATAGGGGGTATACCTTGCAATTTAACTCCCTTGGTGCGTCTGGCGTTAGCTTGATCGTCATGTCTTCCGATCTTGCCGGAGGGAAGCGTCGTGCTTCTTCTTCAGAGAATACCTTTTGGTGTTTTCGGTATTCTTTTGGGATGGTATCGATGGTGAGGTGGATTTTGTCTTTATCCGCCTTCTGGGCCCATTCTTGTGCAATATTGGTCCGTCGCACGTAGATGGCTTCATCTTCCTTGGGCTTCCCTAATTGTTTGATCGCCTCTCTCTGCATAAAGAAGATGTTCTTGGCGAGATGCATGTATCGGCTGCTTTGAAGTTGTACCGGGTCTCCTGAGACCTTTCCTGTCTTCCAGTTGATTTTTGGGTTGAAATCGTAAAGGAAGGGGTATCCTAGGATGATGCGATCCTTTCCTAGGCTTGTGATGTAGAATCTCTGGAGCCTGTGTTCGTCTCCCTTGACGATACGGAGCCAGCAGTAATGGGTGATCTTCCCTTGTTTGTTTTCAGTGCCGTCGACATTGTGGACAGTAACTGGTCTAGCCAGTTCCTTGCGTCCTATCCCAAGTCGTTTCCAGGTGTCTTTGTCGATGAAGTTGTCGGTTGCGCCACTATCTATGAGGGCAGATTCGTCGGCCTTGGATTGCGAAGTGCGAAAAGAAACATTCATATTCAGAGTCGAGAGTTTCCTAATGTACATCATATCTTGCAATCCCGTTGCTCTCAGCCAGACCGTCGGCTTCGAGCTTCCTAAAAATCCGCTTTGGCCGATAGCTCCTCGTAGAGGTTCTCTCGGTCTTCAATAGTCATCCCCCTTATGTACTGGAGGACGTCCTTTTTGGTGTAGGAAGGAGGTGCGGTGGTCGAGGTTTCAGCTTCGCTATGCTGTTCCTCTTCCTCGTCTTCATTGATTACCGCCGCTCGGACTTTGGGTTTTTCTTTGATGTACTGTCCTTGGGAGCTGCGGGGTTGCTCTGGGGCCTTTCCTTTGCCTTTGTCGGGGCAGGCTCTCGACATATGTCCCAGCTTGCAACAGCGGAAGCACCTTCCTTCTTTCATTAGTTTGGTGCGTTCTTCATCCGTTAGTTTTCCCATAGTGCGAATGGCGTCGATGTCCATCGCGTTAGGGTCTTTCTGTCGTTTTGGTGGAGAGGGCTTTTGATAGCTCCTCATTCGGTTGGCTCTGGTCGAGATGTGACCGGGTCCTCCTTTAGGTCCAATATTGTCGTTCAGATCTTGCCACCTTTGGACTGTTTTTCGGGTTGCATCGTACCACTCTTCCATAGTTGCTGGTAGGGTTTCTCGTTGGCGGATGACGCGGTGGAGTCCGACTGGTAGAATGTCCTGGAACAGCTTAATTGTTCCTTCCGCGTCTGGTCCCCACCCTGCTTCCCTGATGAGGCGTTTGAAGAGTGTGATGGAGGAGTCGACTTTGTCTACGTCTAACTCCATTTTTGTAAGACGAGAGTATGCATCTTGTTTCTTAGTGGAATCCGTGAAGGCGTCTCTGAATGCCCTTGCAAACCATTCCCAGAGGGCAGGGTCGTTTTCTGCATGTGTCGGGGGATCTCCTGTGGTAGGGTTTCCTTCTACCTTGATAGATAGTTGGTCTGCCATATCATATGCCCAATCGTCGACCAGTGGTCCTTTGACAAAGGTGATGGCGTAAGCCACTTGTTCTGCTTTGTTGGTGAAGGTGGAGTTATGTCGGTTAAGGAAGCAATATGCTCCGAATTGTTGCATGAAGCGTTCCGCGTCCTTCCTGTCTCCTTGGAAGATTTGGGGGATCATTCCTTTGAGAGCTTCGCTGCGGGGTGGTGCGGCTGCTGCCTGTCCTGCTGCTGCCTGTCCAGCCACTGGTTGGCCTCCGCCGCCACCTCCTCCACCACCGCCTCTGCCACCGCCTCCTCCGCCGCCTGGTTGTCCTCCGGCTGGTGGTTGTTGGGGTTGTCCTCCTGCTAGTTGTGGAGCTTGTGCTCGTCCGGCTACTTGTGCCGGTTGTACATGAGCTACAGCGATTGCTGCCATTGCTGCTGTGAGTTGATCGATGACCGGTGCGTGAGCTTGGTCGGTCGTAGGGATGTCTGGATCTGAGGTTGGCGAAGCGGTCTTTGCTTCGGGTGCTTCGTCACTTCCTTGTGTGATTTCTGTGTGGATTCGTTCGAGGTCCGGGGCGAGTAGGAACGGTTGGCTTCTGGTTCCTAATCCTTTTTCTTGAAGATCGATGATTTCGTCTTCCCTGCTAACTTCGTAGCACTTGTCAATGGTCCAGCTGATTCTGTACCAGGTCCCGTTGATGTATTCCACAGGGTATGTGTATAACCCTTCTCTGAGGTGATATGCTGATCGCCCTTCAGTTCGTGATTCTCGCCAGTGGGCCTTTCCCTGTATTTCTGTAGGGAGGTCGTCGGTGGTTCTATTTCTGAACCGGATGTCGGGGCTCTTTGAGAGCTTTCGTTTTCTTCCAAGGTCGAGTAGTATGTCCGCCAGGTTGGCTTTTAAGAGAAGCTCAACTTGTGTTAAGCCCGCAGCGGGGCTTCGTGCACACCTGACTGTTTAGGAAAGTGTGCGGTCCGAGGCGTGCCGGGGCACGTGTTCAGACTCCTGAGATGCGCGTTGATTGGTATAGCCCAATCACTAAGCTTCGAGGGCAAAGGTCCGCCTTTAAGGACCTTTGAAGTATTGATGGAAGAGCAGAGAGGGGCCGTGCAGTAGACAGGAGGATACAAGAGGCTGCGATTGCAAAGCAAAGTCGAGCTTAAGGCTCAACTATCTGTACAAAGTCGTATATATACAGGTTCGAATCAGGTATGACTAATAGTCCTTATAACCGATTGGTAAGTCGGTTTGTCAGTCCATCAGTCATGCTCAGTCATCGTATAGTACACTGTCAGCATGATGCGTGTATCAGTCAGCCAATCAGTCAGTGGTACAGTAAGGAGTCTCAGTCATCCAGTCCAGTCGATGAGCCATGTGTGTATCGTACAGGAGTCATGGGATCACGTGATCCCAGCCAGTCCGTCGGTCCGTAAAACACCTCACCTCTCGCCGTACCAGAGGCGGAGCTTATCAGTAACCAAGTCGGACACTTCGCACACAACTGCCCCAATCGAAAGAAGAAACCGTGTGTAGCCATGGCCCAACTGGTTGACTGGATGTCGGACACCATGACCACTGCCGAAAACCCAGTGGATGAGATGGCGACAAGACTAGCAGCCATGTCCCCCGACCAACGCAATCAAGTGGCGGCACACTTCGGAGGAGGAGTAGTAGCGGCCGAGGAAGAGGATTTTCAGAACGCCTAACCAGTTCGGCCTTGGTTAGGGCATTAAGTACAAGGAGCATGTATCTATCGAACTGTCAATCAATGACAATTTGCATATATTTAAACTCCTTGTTTAAGAGGGCCGAAACCTCCGCACTACTAGACTCCGGCGCCACAGAGAACTTCATCAACCCCGACTACACAAGAGAACTCAAGCTACCAATCGAAGAGCTAGCAGAACCCTGCAAAGTGTTCAACGTGGACAGAACCCAAAACCACCACGGACAAATCACTCATTATACCGACCTAGACATACGGATGGGCGACCAAACGCGAACGATGCATTTTTTCCTCACTAACCTAGGAGAACAGAAAGTGATCCTGGGCTACCCATGGTTCGCCGCAGTCCAACCAATCATCGACTGGGCGAAAGGATGGATTGCCTACGAACAACTACCTGTGGTCATCAAAGCCAGGCTCAGATGAACCCCAGCAAAGATCCACGCCGCTACAGTGTCAGACCGACAAATGCTGGCCTCAAAATTGGCCGAGAAACACGCAACCAAACCGCCGCCAATCCCGAGCGAATACCGCCAACACGCCTTTGTATTCAGCAAAGCAGAATCCAAACAATTCCCGCCACCACGGGAGTGGGACCACGCCATCGAACTGAAACCAGGCCACCCAGAAAACATGCCAGGAAAGGTGTATGCCCTAACCCAACCCGAGCAGGAAGCGCTCGCAACCTTCCTCCAAGAACACCTCGACAAGGGGTACATCACCGAGTCCAAGAGCCAATTTGCAGCCCCATTCTTCTTCATCAAAAAGAAAGACGGAAAGCTCCGACCAGTACAAGACTACCGGAAACTCAACAAATGGACCCACCGAAATGCCACACCACTCCCACTCATCCCTGAACTCATTGCGAGAGTCCGAGGAGCCAGCCTATTCACCAAATTCGACATCCGCTGGGGGTACAACAACATACAAATACATGATGGGGACCAATGGAAGGCAGCATTCATTACAAATCATGGCCTCTTCGAGCCACAAGTAATGTTCTTCGGGATGACCAACTCCCCAGCCACCTTCCAAACTATGATGAACACACTGTTCAGAGAGGAACTCCGACAGGACTGGCTATCGATCTACATGGATGACATCCTCATACACACCAAGTCGGACCTCCCATACCACCGAACGAGAGTCCACCAAATCCTTGACAAACTGTGCAAACACGACCTCTTCCTCAAACCAGAGAAATGTATCTTCAAACAAAAAGAAGTCGAATTCCTGGGCGTCATCCTAGGCCACAACACCATCCATATGGACCCAGCCAAGGTGCAAGGAGTAGCAGATTGGAAACCCCTGTGAACAGTCTGAGACGTCAGAGTCTTCCTAGGCTTTACTGGATACTACCGATACTTCATCAAAGACTACTCGAAGATCACGAGACCCCTGATCCACCTAACAAAGAAGGCAACACCATTCACATGGGGAGAAGCTCAAGTCAAGGCCTTCGAGACCCTCAAAACGCACATGTGCCAGAACCCAGTCCTGTGCCAACCCGACTACACCAAACCATTCTTCCTAGCCACAGACACGTCCGCATACAGTGTGGGAGCCGTACTCTTACAAGAGGGAGACAAACACCCCAGAAAAACCTCACCAACCAAACACCCCATAGCCTATTACTCTGCAACATTCACGCCAACCGAACGCAACTATGACATCTACGAGAGAGAACTCCTAGCTCTGATGAAAGCCCTAGCCCACTGGCGACCCCACCTAGCAGGGTTGACAATCCCAGTTACAGTCCTCACCGACCACACAAACCTCACCTATTGGAAATCCTGTTAAGCCTGCAGCGGGGCTTCGTGCACACTTAACGGTTCAGGAAGGTGTGCGGTCCGAGGCGTGCCGGAGCACGTGTTCAGACTCCTGAGATGTGCATTGATTGGTATAGCCCAATCACTAAGCTTCGAAGGCAAAGGTCCGCCTTTAAGGACCTTTGAAGTGTAGATAGAAGAGTAGAGAAGGGCCGCACAGTGGACAGGAGTGTATAAGAGGCTGCGATTGCAAAGCAAAGTCGAGCTTAAGGCTCAACTGTTTGTACAGAGTCATATATATACAGGATCGAACCTAGTATGACTAATAGTCTCAGAACCGGTTGCTAAGCCGGTTTGTAAGTGATCAGTCATCTAACCTATCGTACAGTAAGCATGATGCGCTTATCAGTCAGCCAAACCCGAGTCATCAGTCAGCAGTACAGTAAGAGTCTCAGTCATCCAGTCCGCACGATGAACCACGTGTGTATCGTATAGGAGTCAGGGGATCTCGTGATCTCAGCCAGTCCATTGGTCCGTAAAACACCTCACCTCTCTCCGTGCTAGAGATGGAGCTTATCAAATCCCCACACAAGGTAAACCGCCGCGTAGCATGATGGTTTGCAGAACTCTAGGAATACCACCTGAAAATCCAGCACGTGCCAGGAAAGCTCCACACCTCAGCAGACCTCCTCTCCCAACCACCGGGAGTAGACAGAGGTGACACAGACAATGAAAACATGACCCTCCTCCACCCCGATGCATTCATCAGACTATCCACCACCGAAGACCCCAAGGACGAATGGTGGGAACTAGAACAACAAATAGGAGTGACACAACGGAAGTACCCCGCCAAGATCGCGAAATGGATCAAGCACCACCAAGCAGCCATGACCCACTCACACAACGACGGGAACCTAAGGCACTGGTGTGTACAAGGGAGAATCGCCGTTCCACCAGACGACACCCTGAAGAAGGAAATCCTCCATCGGTTTCACGGCCTAGAAATCAGGGGACACCAAGGACGAGACCCCACCATTGCGATCATCTGCTGACATTTCTGGTGGCCAAACATGAACGAATGGATTGCACAATATGTGAAAGGGTGTGCCAAATGCCAACAAAGCAAAAACCTCACAAAGCGAGTGAAGGTACCCCTCTATCGAATCCCCACGCCAACCGACGCCCTTCCGTTCCAAATCGTGGCAATGGACCTGATCACCCAACTCCCAACCAGCAACGGGTACGATGCCATCCTTACGATAGTGGACCACGGATGCACAAGAGTGGCCGTGTTCCTCCCCTGCAAAACGACTATCACTGGACAGGAAGTAGCGAAACTATACTACAATAACGTCTACCGATGGTTCGGCCTACCCAATAAGGTCATATCCGACCGGGACCCCCGATTCACATCCTTCTTCGCAAAAGCCCTCGCCCAACAACTAGGAATTAAGCAAAATGTGTCCTCAGTGTTCCACCCCCAAACAGACGGGCTATCAGAGCGGACGAATCAATGGATAGAACAATACCTCCACCTGACCATCAATAGCGCCCAGACCGACTGGAGCGATTGGCTAGGGATAGCCACCGTGGTGCATAACAATCACAAAAATGCCACCATCAACATCGCCCCCTCGGAGGCCCTCCTCGGCTATGCACCTCGCCTACACCCCGTGGACCCCCCTCCGTTGCTTAACCAACACGTGGAGGACAGGAAGCAAACTGCCCTCGAAAGGTGTGCACAAGCGATCGAGGCCATCAACCGCACCGCCCATCAGACACCACCACCGCAGTTCAAGATTGATCAAGAGGTCTGGCTCGAGGCTAAGAACCTCCAACTACCCTACCAGACTCCCAAACTAGCCCCCAAGCGACACGGCCCCTTCTGCATCACCAAGCAGATATTGCCGGTGGCATATCAACTCCAGCTACCCGACGCCTGGAAGATCCACAATGTGTTCCACGCCAGCCTCCTCACGCCATATCATGAAACTCCACAGCATGGACCTAACTACATCAAGCCACCCCCCAAACTGATCGAGGGTGAACACGAGTATGAAGTCGAGGCTATTGTTAATCACTGCCTCTACAGGAGAACGAAGACCCTACAATATCTCCTCAAATGGAAGGGATACCCACACGCAGACAACATGTGGGAACCAGCCGACCAAGTACACGCCCCTGTGCTAGTCGAGTCATACCACGAGGGACACCCCCTCGCACAACCGCATAAAAGGAGAGGTTTGAGAGCTCGAGTCACCATCCTCTCCCCACACTCCAAACTACTATGTCCCACCAACTCATCCACATCTCCACCTTCGAGAACGACAATGAATACGTCCCCGCCTTGCCCACCGACTCCTATGCCTCCACCGAGGCCCTCTACATCCCTGCCCTAGGAACCCCCTATCAGACGACCAGTCCCACTAGAGCCCTTCCTCTTGTTGAGGACCCTGTGCCCACTAACGCAGCACTGGGTCCTTGCAGTGGACCTCACTGTTGGCGCTACACAGCCAGCCATACCCCTATCACCCCGTGCGGTTAGTGCTATTGTCGAAGGACAAGCCGACGCCCTCACGGCTCCAGTTCTCCTCCGCATGGTCCGCGGTCTTGTCCTCACCGCCAAGCGCACCGAGGACCGGATGGAAGCCGTTAGGATCACGGCCAAAGAGCAAGCCGCGAAGCTCGAACAGAGTAGGGACCAGTGCGACGTCCTCGCCCTTGGGGCTAGGAGCCTCCAACTCGAATGCGACGCCCAAGCCGAGTCCCTGCACCTCGCCGACCTCACCATCCGCCGCCTGGCCGCCCAGCCTGCAAGGGCAGATATTTCAATGGGTCTCCAGTCTGAACCCCCTACGGGCTTTATTGAGAACAACGGGCAACTCCATTATTTCTCCATCCCCCTCCAAGGCAGTAGTAACGACTGCCGTATCGCCCCCTACATCCAGCTTCTCGATGGCCCCATTCCCCGTGCCGCCGGTACCTTGGGAGGCGCTGACAACCCTGTCTTTACTACAGAGGTCTATGCCCAACCCAGCTCCAACGTCGGCATCGCCAATCCGCCGGTACCCAAGTGGCTACTCTGTGCCATCGACGGAGACTCCGAGATCTTTGAGGCCTTTGCACTGGAGGTCCAGGATACGACCCAGGACTGGGGTCTCTACACTGATGTCTGCCGCTACCACCACACTGACACCGAGCTCACCCACATCGCTGCCCGCATCCATGCCCTCGAAGCCGAAGAAGCCGAGACCCGCAACACCCTCGCCAACTGCCGCTGCCGCCTCTGTGCAGCCAATGCCGGGGAGACCCTCGCCCACCTCGCAGGCAACAACGCCGACCACCACCACCAGCACCACGGGGAGGGGATCATCCGCTACGCGATGTGTGGTCGTGCTCGCATCTAACCGGAGGGTGATGTTACCGTCCCCTCGGCCCTGGGACTTCCCCACCTCGATCGACGGGGATATCAGCCGTGCGGATGACTGGATGGAGGTGGACGAGCCCGAAGGAACAGTAGGTCTTGATTAGTATATATGACTGGACGTCTCATTGGATGTGGACGGACTACACGAGTCGCTTGTGACTCGGCCCTATGTATGCATGTTCTCGGTGCCCCCTAGTCGTGTTCCGTGCCCTGTGCCCTAGTACCCCGTACTCCCGTATATATACGACTCAACAGTGACCCTAGGTTGCTAAGTTGAGTCTCCTGTCCGTCTTACGCGGACAATATCATCTACTTCCACAATCCTAGCCAGAAGGCAGCCGCAGAGAGCCTTGTCACTACCACTCCGAGTCTATACATTATTGTCACACAAGCAGTGGTGACACAAATGCTGCATGGGCCATCAACAGTGTCGGGCAGCTGGTAGAAGGCAGGAGAAGCATACAGTATTGATGGCACCAGAAATAATTGACCCACCCTAAACAACAGCATTTATTTAAGTGGGATGGCCCACTGGGGCCATCATAGACCATGCACAATACCTATGGCTCCTCATTGTCGATGTGCAAGTGCTCAGTGGGCCCCCCCCCCCTCCTCCTCCTTCTCCTGAGGGTCTACACACACCACCTCCCCTTCAACAACTGCCCCCCCCCACAGCTGCCATTCCTTCCTCCTGTCCCACATCACCACATTCCTATGGGGCATGGTCCGAGTCAGATACCACTGTGGCTTTACACACCACCCTACAGCACACCCAACCCTCCACTGGGTCCACACTACCCGGCCACACAACTCTTGCCATGGGGCTATCCTCATCATGCCCAGGCCATGCCCCCACTTACCCCCATTCCAAATTGGGTAGCAGCCCAAGCCCCCAATGGCATTAGTCATCACATGACCTTACCCACAAACGACTTCAAGTCAGAGGTACATGGACACATGGGGGTGGATCAGATAGAGCAGTCTGAACCTCAAGTCACGGCACCAATACCTAGTAAGAAGAAATGTCCACATACAGAGGTTAGCGAAGGAGGTAAGTAGTACTTGACTTACAGTACAGAGACTAGTACTAACCATCAAGTAGTTTGGCAGTTTTTTATTGACATCGTGAAGGACCGCATCAGGCACACCTTCAGTGCCCATACAAATATGACTTGGAGTGAACTCGTCAAGAGGGTGCACCCTTACCTAGAGCAACTCCGAATCAGCATTTGCTTGGGTTATTGCATTAGTGGTAGCAGTTGCACACCTGCATCTCTTACATGTGAACTTGATTGGGACCAAGTGTTGTGTCGTGTGAGGGAGAAGATCGCAGTGGCACAGACACGCACTGTGACTATGGAAATAATAAACTTGGTTAGTACCAGTCACTCTCGTCGTGATAAAAAACATACTGACATAATTACCTGGCAGGTAAAGCCACCACTCGCTGTCAGAAGAAGGGATCCACACAATCGCGACAACAATATCCCCCCAGCTCCACCAACACAAGTCAAATATCAGCAGCAGTGCCTCCTCGAATTGCAGAGGCACTTGCTGTGTCAAGAACACTCAAAGGGAGGTCCACCAACGTATTGCTGGATTGACTCAGCGACAGCTACTTCGAGGGGCGGGCATCGTGAAGTAAATCATTCGGAAATGACCCTGTGGGCAAAAAACATCATGAGTAATAATTTTATGGGTCATGATACACAAAACTAATGGAATCATAGTCGCTTGGAACGGCCACAAAGACCCTTCTACCAAATATGCTCAAGAACGACCACCCACCTACGAAGAAACATAGGGCTTTGGCCCCAGCTCCAGAGGTCCATGTTGCGGTGAATATTGCACCCATTCCAGGAGCAGGGAGCTCTGTGATGCATGGCTCGTACATTATCTCGGACTCTCCAATCGTACAGTCGACATCAGTTCCTCCATTGGGCCCTGCAAAAGTTAGTGATGCCTCCATGCATTTGCTTTCTTGCAGCACACCTACTCCTCTCCCGTTGCACCAGCCACCTGATCCTCCATCATATAAATCTCTACTTCTCCTCCTACTGGACTGCATAGAGTCGTCTCGGGTTCCAACAATACTAGAATTGCTGTCCTTTATGGATGCTGATGACCCGACGACCAACCTAAAATATGCCGACATCCACAGTGAGCTCTATGACCACGGAGTTGAAGATGTCGTGGACATATACTCACTCCCTGTGGAGTTGCTTTCAACTCTTGGGGGTATGGGCAAAGATCGTGCTCATTGTCTTCGCCGCTTTACTCGGGATAAGTTTCTTCTCCCACTCTGCCTCTTGGAGAACCCGGAGCTCGAGGTTCAAAGCCCTGCCAACCAATCAGTACAGGAAGTTGCTGTGGAAGGTGCCAGTGTGGAGGTCATCACTGTGGACGATGTGTCAGCCTCAGTTCAAGTGGTTTCCAAGGACGACGATGACAGTGGGAAGACCATCCAGCCTACCCAGAACTCAACCCGAAGGCGACTTGGGCAGGGTCAAGGAGATATCTTGAAGTGGCTGGAAGGTGTCACTCAAGGAGAAAGCAACATCGAGGAGGTGGATGAGGTGGGGTCGGACACAGATGACATTGAGAGTGAGTGTCGCTCCATGGCAACCTCCTACAAGATTTGAGCTTTGTCAGCACGGACCGTCCTTTCCGCCCCAACAGCAGATTGCAACATCCTGCAAAATACCCATCATGTTGTATATTTCTGGTGTGACTGTCAGTAGCTTTCCCCCCCAAGGTTTGACGCACCCGTGCTTTGTTACACAGTAGATATGTCACATTCAATATATACTTGATACTGAAACGCGACTGCCAAGTGCAACCTAGCTGCTGCAACAATATACATTCGTACTGGTATAAAAACAAAAAATTACTTATTCAAGGGTGTGTTATACCCACAGTGCTTGTACCATCCCTTTGCCTGCTCTGTTGTGACCGAGTGAACCGCCTCCCAAAGAACGTTGTACACCACACCATGCTCAGACTCGAGCTCCTGGTTCACACGATTATGGTTTGTGTGCAGCCAAGCCTTGATGGTAGAAAAAGCCAGTTCGATGGGGTTGAAATTGGGTGAATATGCAGGGAGGTACAGTAGGCGTGCACCGCGTTCCTCAACCATCTCACGAATACCTGCAACCTTGTGGATTGAGGCATTGTCGACGACAAGCACAGAATTTGGAAGCGGCCATTCGTTCATGTGTGGCAGCAACCCCTCAACAAACCGATGGAAGTCCTTGCCAGATATGGCATTCTCGACGACTTTGAGATGCAAAATCCCATCAAGGGATAGCACGGGCAACATAGAATACTTGGTTCCCTGAAGGAACAACTTGTATCGGCTAGCATGTTCACCACACATTGACCATGCATATGGTCTCCTCAATGTAAGTCGATTGAAATGGCTTTCATCAGCGAAGACAAGTTGTTCTGGGCAGAAGTGCACATCGACAAGTCTCTGGAAGTCTTCACAGTCTCGCTCATTTTGCCGGAGAGCAGAGCGTGTGACCTACAAGATGATGCTGTAAGTGTTGATCAAGGCAAAAAGAGAATGAGAAGCAATTGTTAAGCCCGCAGTGGGGCTTCGTGCACACTTGACGGTTTAGGAAGGTGTGCGGTCTGAGGCGTGCCGAGACACGTGATTCAGACTCCTGAGATGCATGTTTGATTGTTATAGCACAATCACTAAGCTTCGAAGGCAAGGTCCGCCTTTAAGGACCTTAGAAGGTAGATGGGAGAGTAGAAGGGAGCCGCACAGTGAACAGGAGTGAACAAGAGGCTGTGATTGCAAAGCAAAGTTGAGCTTAAGGCTCAACTGTTTGTACAGAGTCATATATATACAAACCGAACTCAGTATGACTAATAGTCCTAGAACCAGTTGCTAAGCCAGTTTGTAAGTCATCAGTCATCGACCTATCATACACTGTCAGCATGATGCGCATATCAGTCAGTCATCAGTCAGCGGTACAGTGATAAGCTCCATCTCTAGTACGGAGAGAGGTGAGGTGTTTCACGGACCGACGGACTGGCTGGGATCACGCGATCCCCTGACTCCTGCACGATACACACGCGACTCATCGTTTGGACTGGATGACTGAGATTCCTTACTGTACTGCTGACTGATGATCCTGGACTGGCTGACTCACAAGCACATCATGCTTACTGTACGATAGGATAGATGACTGATCACTTACAAACCGGCTTAGCAACCGGTTCTAAGACTATTAGTCATACTAGGTTCGACTCTGTATATATACGACTCTGTACGAATGGTTGAGCCTTAAGCTCGACTTTGCTTTGCAATCGCAGCCTCTTGTATCCTCCTGTCTACTGTGCGGCCCTTCTCTACTCTTCCCTCTACACTTGCAAGGTCCTTAAAGGCAGACCTTTGCCTTCGAAGCTTAGTGATTGGGCTATACCAATCAACGCGCATCTCAGGAGTCTGAACACGTGCCCCGGCACGCCTCGGACCGCACACTTTCCTAAACCGTTAGGTGTGCACGAAGCCCTGCTGCAGGCTTAACATACAGTAAGAATCTCAGTCATCAGTCCAAGTCAATGAGCCACGCGTGTATCGTAAGGAGTCAGGGGATCACGTGATCCCAGCCAGTCTGTCAGTCCGTAAAACACCTTGCCTCCTCCATACCAGAGGCAGAGCTTATCACCACCCTCCCCTCAAAGTAGCGCTTCCACGCGCTAGTTTGATCCCTCGTTGTCGCCGGGGATGTAATTGTAGGGAGGTGAAGGGGAGCGGGGAGCGTAAGAGGAGGGGCCCGCACCGTCGAGTTCGTCTTGCACGACCTGCTCGATAGCCTGCCTCAAGACAATACCAGCACGACTCAGCTCTCCTTTGCAGAAGTCGTCGCATCTGGCTTCAAGGTGGTTATACTCGATCTGCCGGTCTTCGAGGGAGAGTTGCCAGGCGGTACACTGGCGTGTGAGATAATGGCCATTGGCATGTTTGCGTCGTCCTCCATAAGGACAAGTGTTGGGCATCTGGTTATTGAAGTATCGGTGGTGGCAGGGCATGCGGCACCACCCGGAGGTTCGGGTCGAACAGAGGTGATGGGGCGTCTCGCAGTGAGTGGAGAGGTGATCGAACCACAGGCAATACGAGCAGCAACAGTGTTCCTCGAACTCATCTTGCGCCAGGGCATCGTCTTGCGCATTTTCACTATTCTAGGAGATGGCACTTCGTGCTCCTCCTCTCAAGTGCAAGGTCCCGTGTTCGGCGTAGGGGCCTTCTTGCCTGTGCTGGGTTCGGTGTCGCCATGCCAGTTCTCCTCTTTCGCTATCCTCATCCACCAGCTGTAAGAGGCGTTCCCGGGTGTTTGCTCGCACGAGATGTTGTTGTATCGCCTTAGTGCGTCTGTTAAGCACGCAGCGGGGCTTCATGCACACTTAACGGTTTAGGAAGGTGTGCGGTCCGAGGTGTGCCGGGGCACGTGTTCAGACTCCTGAGATGCGCGTTGATTGGTATAGCCCAATCACTAAGCTTCGAAGGCAAAGGTCCGCCTTTAAGAACCTTGCAAGTGTAGAGGGAAGAGTAGAGAGGGGCCGCGCAGTAGACAGGAGGATACTAGAGGCTGCGATTGCAAAGCAAAGTCGAGCTTAAGGCTCAACCACTCGTACAGAGTCGTATATATACAGAGTCGAACCTAGTATGACTAATAGTCCTAGAACCGGTTGCTAAGCCGGTTTGTAAGTGATCAGTCATCTATCCTATTGTACAGTAAGCCTGATGTGCTTGTGAGTCAGCCAATCCAGGATCATCAGTCAGCAGTACAGTAAGGAATCTCAGTCATCCAGTCCAAACGATGAGTCGCGTGTGTATCGTGCAGGAGTCAGGGGATCACGTGATCCCAGCCAGTCTGTCGGTCCGTAAAACACCTCACCTCTCTCCGTACTAGAGATGGAGCTTATCAGCGTCCCACATGAGCTAGTTGATACATCCCAAATTCGGCTCGTTGCTTTTGGGTGTAGGCCTCAAGGGCCTGTACTTCCTGCAGGCGAAGGGCAAGCTTGCGTCGATCCGACTCCAGGTTACGAAGGCGCATAATGTCGGCCTTGACTCCGTAGTCCCCTAAGTCTTCTATTGCCCTTTCGAGGGGCCCGCCGATCATTCTCTCTTCTGTCAATATTTTGAAATGTTCATCGTCGCGGTAGTCAGCGGGTGCTGCCCAACTGGCTGGAGCTGCCTCCAGGTTTTCGGCGTAGATTGGCCGACCTACTCCCATGGTCCCATAGATGGTGGGTTCGCCGGTGATGGGCTCCACCCTAAAGTGGACGAAGCGGGCATGGACCTTCTCAAGGGGTTCGGCTTCAGTGGCTGGGATTTGGATGGAGGTGCGGTGCAGGTCCGGGTCGAACCGGATCCAATCTTTGAGGGGATGGTCTTGTATTATGTCGTCAGTGTCGACCTCTATGGTGTAATGGGAGGGGAGGCTGTCGACCGTAGTCGCAGGGGTGGAGTGTATGTCTGTATTGGAGGGTGAAGAGAGCGAGGTGGCGACCCTATGGACTTCATGGGTGTCGGGGTCGATGACGAGAGGGTGTTCCGCCTCTTCCTGTCTAGCTAGCATTAGCTGTGCGGCTGCCAGTCCCGTCGTGGAATAGAATAGTCTTTTCCTTGCGAACTTGCTTAGTCCGCGGATACAGTTGTGGGGGTCATCAGGGTTGTCCTGGGGAGTCGGGTGGACGCGAGGAGGAATGGGGATTGGTTCGGGACTAGTGTTTCGACTGGGCAAGTGGAGGCTGTAACCTGAGGGTGAGAGGCATAGATATGCGCCTTCTTCGATGTTTGGGGGTTCTTCCCTTGGTGGGGCATATTCTGGTTCCTCTGGGAAGGCGGGGGGTGCTTCTGTCATGGGGTGGAGTGATGCCTCCAGCACTGCGACTTCTTCGGTGTCCACTGCCAGCATCGCATTATGAGTGGCTGGGGAAGGTGAGCTGTATTGTGAGGACATGAGGGACAGTTTCTCGAACTGGGTGCAGAGGGAGGAAATGTCTGGGAGCGGTGAGGATTCCATTGCAACCTCTCGGGGGTTTATAACCATTCGACGGATGGCCTTTGGGTTCTTATCGTGGAATTCTCTTAGTTTGAGGGAGGCGTTGCTTAGATTCCCTTTTGGCTCCCAAGAGTCATGCACTTCTGAGAATCCCTTCCATCTGACCAGATATTGCAACGTTTTCTTCCGGCCGGTGTGCCTTGAGGTCAACACATTGTCCACTTCCCACTCCTCGTGCCCTTCGACTAGGTCAGGTGGTGTCTCCATGAAGTTAGGTCTGTAAAGCTCCGTTTCCTTATACAGGTGTAGGACAGCCGCGTGGAACGCATTGTGGATCTTCCACATGGGTGGGAGATCCAGCCTGTATGTTACGGCGCTGAGTACTTCCGTAATTTTGAAGGGTCCAAAGCGTTTGGCCCTTAGTTTGGTGGTTGGGTGTGTCGTACAGAGGTGGGTTCCTTCTAACCAGACCTTCTGATCCACGTGGTATCGTTGGAAATGGGGGTCTTTTGTCCAGAGGGATTGCACCCTGCTAATGGCTTCTTGGGCACTTTTCCTAGCTTCTAGAAGCTGGGATTTTCGTTCTTCTATTGCCAACACATTTCCGACATGCGTAGGTTGATGGGTGCGGGGAATGAATCCCATCCATAACTCATAGGGGGGTTTCTTTGTGGTAGAAGAGGGACAGGAGTTGATCATATACTGGGCCACCTTAAGCCAGTCCGCCCAATTGTCTTGCTGATGATTGCAGAAGATCCGTAGGATCGTTTCCACCGTTTGGTTCGTCTGTTTGGATTGTCCGTCAGTTTGGGGGTGATACGCCAAACTGTTAAGCCTGCAGCGGGGCTTTGTGCACACTTAACGGTTTAGGAAGGTGTGTGGTCTGAAGTGTGTCGGGGCACGTGTTCAGACTCCTGAGATGCGCGTTGATTGGTATAGCCCAATCACTAAGCTTCGAAGGCAAAGGTCTGCCTTTAAGGACCTTGCAAGTGTAGAGGGAAGAGTAGAGAGGGGCCGCGCAGTAGACAGGAGGATACAAGAGGCTGCGATTGCAAAGCAAAGTCGAGCTTAAGGCTCAACCATTCGTACAGAGTCGTATATATACGGAGTCGAACCTAGTATGACTAATAGTCCTAGAACCGGTTGCTAAGCCGGTTTGTAAGTGATCAGTCATCTATCCTAACGTACAGTAAGCATGATGCGCTTGTGAGTCAGCCAATCCAGGATCATCAGTCAGCAGTACAGTAAGGAATCTCAGTCATCCAGTCCAAACAATGAGTCGTGTGTGTATCGTGCAGGAGTCAGGGGATCGCATGATCCCAGCCAGTCCGTCGGTCCATAAAACACCTCACCTCTCTCCGTACTAGAGATGGAGCTTATCACCACCCTCCCCTCAAAGGAGCGCTTCCACACGCTTAGTTGGATCCCTCGTTATCGCCGGGGACGTAATCGTAGTCGGGAGAAGGGGAGCGAGGGGCGTAAGAGGGGCCTGCGTTCTCAAATTCGTCTAGGACGACCTGAGTGATTGCCTGGCGCATGGCAATCCCCGCACTGCTGAGTTCCCCTTTACAGAGGTCGTCGCATCCCGCATTGTTGTGGTCGTACTCTATCTCCCGCTCTTCCAATGTGAGATAGCGGGCATGGCGTTGACGGGTGAGGTAATGGCCATTTGCATGGCGGCGGCGGCCTCCGTAAGGACAGGTGGCGGGCATCTGATTCCGGAAGAAGCAGTGGTGGCAGGGGACTCGGCACCAACCAGATGTTGAGATCGAGCAGAGGTGGTGCAGCGTTTCGCAGTGGGTGGAGAGGTGGTCGTACCACGGGCAATAAGAGCAGTGTCTCCGCTCTTCGAATTCCTCGCGGGCTAGTGCATCGTCAGTGGCGTTCTCACTGTTCCAAGAAACTCTGCTGCCTGCTCCTCCTCTCAACCTGGAGTCGGGCCTGGTCGCTATATTGGTGTTGTATGGCGCGATGCTGCGCCTGTCTCGTCGATGTCGCCATGCCAATTCTCCTCTCTCGTGATCTTCATCCACCAACTCCAGCAGCCGCTCCTGTGCATTGGCTCAGATAAGTCTCTGGCGGACTGCCTTGGTCCGGCCGACGTGTGCGAGTTGGTGGATGCCGAACTCGGCCCTCCTCTTCTGTACATGGGCCTCTAGGGTCTGGATTTCTTTGAGGCAGAAGGCCAGTTTACGTGTGTCGGCCTCGAGATTTCGAAGGCGGATGATGTCCACCTTTACCCCATAATCTCCCAAGTCTTCAATTGCCCTTTCCATCGGGCCTCCGATCATTCTCTCTTCCGTCAGCAAGGTGAAATATCTGTCATTGCGGTAGTCGGCAGGTGCCGCCCATGATGCGGGGGCGGCCTCCAAGGTTTCCGCGTACACGGGTCGCCCAGCTCCCATGGTTCCGTAGATGGTGGGCTCTCCTGTGACGTTGTCGACACGGAAATGTATGAACCTCGCATCCACCTTAACTGCTGGTTCTGCTTCGGTTGCCGGGATTTTGATGGAGGTACGATGGATTTCCGATTGGAACCTCACCCAATCATCTCCTGGGTGTGTTTGTACAAGGTCATCTACGTCGACTTCGATGGTGTAGTGTGAGGGGAAGCTGTGCATGGATGTGGCGGGGGAGGAGCTCGGTGTCGTATTTGATACCGACGACAGTGGAGTGGCGGCGCAGTGGACCTAGTTAGTCTCGGGGTCCAGTACCAGAGGGTGGTCAGCCTCTTCCTGTCGCTCTAGCATGAGTTGTGCTGCCGCCAGGCCACTCGGGGAGTAGAAGAGTCTTTCCCTCGCAAAGCTACTAAGACCGCGGACGAGATTTCGTGGGTCTTCTGGGTTGCTTTGGGGGAGTGGGTTGGTACGTGGGGGAATGGGTAGTGGTTCGGGGCTGGGGACCCGGCTTGGTCCGTGTACGCTGTACAGCGAAGGTGAGAGGTGCAAGTACTCTTCCATCCCGAAGCTAGGGGGTGTGTCTGTTGGTGGGGCATATTCTGGTTCTTCGGGGAAGGCCGGTGGTGGTTCAGTGGTTGGATGGAGTTCGGCTTCTAAGATGGCTACTTCCTCCGTGTCCACTGCTAACATGGCGTTGCGAGTGGCGGGTGATGGTGAGCTGTAGTTCGAGGACATGAGGGATAAGTTTTCGAACTGGTTGCAAAGGAGGGAGATGTCGGGGAGCGGTGAGGATCCCATTGTCGATTCCGAGCGGTTTATAACCATTCTTCGGATAGCTTTTGGGTTTTTATTGTGGAACTCCTTCACCTTTACAGAGGCGTTGTCCAGATTCTGTTTCGGTTCCCAGGAATCGTGGGCCTCGGAGAATCCCTTCCACCGGACGAGGTATTGTAATACCTTTGCCTTTCCTGTTTGCCTTGAGGCTAACATGTTGTCCACTTCCCACTCCTCGTGTCCTTCGATCAGGTCAGGAGGTATCTCAGGGAAGTTAGGTCCGTGTAGTTCTGTTTCCTTATATGGGTGGAGGACAGCCGCGTGGAATGCGTTGTGGATCCTCCACGCGGCTGGGAGGTCCAGTCTGTACGTCACGGCGCTGAGTACCTCCGTTACCTTGAAGGGTCCAAAACATTTGGCCCTTAATTTCATTGTGGGGTGTGTCGTTCGTAGATGGGTCCCTTCCAACCAGACCTTCTGATCCACTTGGTACCTTTGGAAGTGTGGGTTCTTGATCCAAAGGGATTGCGCCTTGCTGATGGCTTCTTGGGCGCTTTTCCTGGCTTCTAGAAGTTGGGATTTTCTTCCTTCGATTGCCGGTACATTCCTGACACGTGTGGGTTGATGAGTGCAGGGAATGAATCCCATCCATAGTTCGTATGGGGGTTTCTTTGTGGTCGAAGAGGGACGAGAATTTATCATGTACTGGGCGACCTTGAGCCAGTCTGCCCAGTTATCTTGTTGGTGGTTGCAAAAGATCCTCAGTATGGTTTCTACTGTTTGATTCGTTCGTTCCGACTGCCCGTCGGTTTGGGGATGGTACACGGAACTCATGTTCTGTTTGATATCCAATTGGGCGCAGAGTTCTTTGAAGAATTGCAAGGTGAACCGCGTGTCTCTGTCCGATATGATCCTTTTGGGGAGGCCCGTGTAGGGGAATGTGTGGTCTCTGAAGAGCCTTGCAACTTCCTCGCTCCCCATGTCTTCTCGGCACGGAATTAGAATTACGGCCTTCGTGCAGTCGTGATCGGTGATGGTAAGGATTGTATCACAGCCGCGTGAGTCGGGTAATTTCGTGATGAAATCGACTGTGATAGTGGCGAAGGGTGTTGTGTCTTCACCAGGACCGATTGGCGCGATGGGGGGCACGTTGCGGTGGGTAATTGTTTTTACCGCCTGACAGGTGGCGCATCCTTTGACGTAATCTTCTACATCTTTATGGATTGTGGGCCACCAGTAATCTCGTTTTAGCATCAGGTAGGTCTTCCAGACTCCGGGATGTCCCGATGTCGGAGTATCGTGGTATTCCTGGAGGAACGTACGTCGGAGTTGTATGTCTTCAGGGATCACTAAGGATCCTGCCTTCCACCAGACCTTCCATTCGTCTTGATAGATGCCGTGCTTCTTCTTCCACTTTTGGCATAGTTCGCTGTTTGTCTTCTGTAGTTGATGGACCTGTTGTTCCAGGATAGAGATTTCAATTGCTCTGGCGAAGAGTTCGTTTGGCAGAGCTGTGGTCTCTTCATTGTCTGTTGATCCGTCGTCATGGTCTGGACGTCGGGATAGGGGATCTGCTTGGTTCCGCTTGCCAGGGAGATGGACTAATTCGAAGTCGAAGTCAGCTAGGAACGCAATGTATCGAGCTACGCGTCGGTTCAATTTTTGTGGGTGCCGGTAGTAGCGGAGGTTGTCATGATCCGTGTAGATGATCAATTTGTAGGGCGATCCCATCACTAGGTGTCGTATGCATTTCAGGCCTTCTATGATGGCCAGGAATTCTCTGTCTCCAATGGAGTAGTTTCTTTCTGCTGCATTTAGTGCCTTTGAATGATAGGCCACTGCTCGTCGTTTGTTGTTGTCATCTCTTTGGTAGAGGATGCTCCCGAGTGCGAAAGCAGAGGCATCGACTTCAAGTTCATACTGTTTGGCGGGATTTGGATGCCAGAGGACTGGTTCAGTGGTAACTCGCGTGATGAGTTCATTCAGCGCCTCTGTGCATTTTTCGGTCCAGATGAAAGGGGTTCCTTTCTTGGTGAGGTCGTGTAGCGGTCGGGCTATTGCTGCAAATCCTTGGATGAAAGGTCGCTGGTAGCCGAGCACTCCTAGGGTCTTTCTGACTTCTTCTACCGATCTGAGGGTCCTGGGCCATTCTGATATCCCTTTTACTTTAGCAGGGTCGATATGTACTCGTCCTCCTCCTACGAGCCATCCGAGGATTTCCATTTCATCCTTTTCGAATTGACACTTCTTTGGTTTTAGGAAGTAGGAGCACTCTTCCATTTTGTCCAGAAAGTCGTGGACGATTTGTTTGTGCAATTGGCGGCCTTCTTTGTCGTTGGCTGTGGCCACCCACCAATCGTCCATGTAGTTTCCCAGGTTTTCAGGGTATTTTTGGAGTAAGGGGCGGAAGTCTCGGTGCATGGTTCGTTGGAAGAAAGGAGGTGCATTTGTGAGCCCGAAGTACATAACTTGGGGAACATAAGTGCCTTGGGGGGTTTTGAATGCTGCTTTAGTTTGATCTTCTTCAGCGATGCATATGTTATTGTATCCCCAGCGAATATCAAACTTGGAGAAGAGTAGTTTGCCGTGCAGTCTTTCTAGTGCTGACTGTATATTGGGCAGAGGGTTGTTATCTCGAACCGTGTACTTGTTTAGTTGTCGATAGTCCATAATAATTCTCTTCTCCGAGCTGTCCTTCTTGTTAATGAAGTAGACCGGTGCCGTGTAAGGTGATGGTCCTTCGTAGATTCTTCCAAGTTCTTCTTCTTCGAGAATCCATTTTTGCAGGAGTTCTCGTTCGTCTTTGGAGAGGGGATACACCTTGCAGTTCAGTTCCTTCGGTGCGTCTGGGGTTAGTTTGATGGTCATGTCTTCGGATCGTGCAGGTGGGAAGTGTCGTGCTTCTTCTTCCGAGAATACCTTCTGATGTCTTCGGTATTCCTTTGGGATGGTATCGATGGTGAGGTGGATTTTCTCCTTGTCTGCCTTTTGGGCCCATTCTTGCGCAATGTTGGTTCGTCGCACGTAGATGGCTTCGTCTTCGGCAGGTTTTCCCAGTTGTTTGATTGCTTCCCTTTGCATGAAGAAGATGCACTTGGCGCTGTGCATGTATCTGCTGCTCTGGAGTTGTACTGGTTCTCCAGAGACCTTTCCCGTTTTCCAGTTGATCTTCGGGTTGAAGTCATATAGGAAGGGATACCCTAAAATGATGCGATCCTTCCCTAGGCTTGTGATATAGAACCGTTGGAGCATGTGTTTTTCTCCTTTGACGATGCGGAGCCAGCAGTAGTGGGTGATCTTCCCTTGCTTGTTTTCCATACCATCGACATTGTGGACGGTGACTGGTCTGGCCAGTTCTTTATGTCCTATTCCGAGTCGTTTCCACG
The DNA here is from genome assembly GCA_015178965.1 of Russula ochroleuca. NCBI lineage: Eukaryota > Fungi > Basidiomycota > Agaricomycetes > Russulales > Russulaceae > Russula > Russula ochroleuca. Next base: position 2,593,780 of record WHVB01000002.1, read on the forward strand.
TGTCTTCGTCGATGAAGTTGTCTGTTGCGCCACTATCTATGAGGGCGGATTCGTCGGCCTTGGATTGCGAAGTGCGAAAAGAAACATTCATATTCAGAGTCGAGAGTTTCCTAATGTACATCGTATCTTGCAATCCTGTTGCCCTAAGCCAGACCGTCGGCTTCGAGCTTCCTAAAAATCTGCCTTTGCCGATAGTTCCTCGTAGAGGTTTTCTCGGTCTTCGATAGTCATCCCCCTAATGTACTGGAGGACATCCTTTTTGGTGTAGGAAGGAGGTGCGGTGGTCGAGGTTTCAGCTTCACTATGCTGTTCCTCTTCCTTGTCTTCATTGATTACTGCGGCTCGAACCTTGGGCTTTTCTTTGGTGTATTGCCCTTGGGAGCTGCGGGGTCGATCGGGGGTTTTTCCTTTGCCTTTGTCGGGGCAGGCTCGGGACATGTGTCCCAACTTGCGGCAGCGGAAGCACCTTCCTTCTTTCATTAGTTTGGTGCGTTCTTCATCTGTTAGTTTCCCGGTGGTACGGATGGCGTCGATGTCCATTGTGTTGGGATCCTTTTGTCGCTTTGGCGGCGAGGGTTTTTGATAGCTGTGCATCCTATTGGCTCAGGTCGAGATGTGACCAGGTCCTCCTTTTGGTCCGATGTTGTCATTTAGGTCTTGCCACCTCTGAACTGTCTTCTGGGTTGCGTCATACCATTCTTCCATGGTGGCTGGCAGGGTTTCTCGTTGGCGGATAACGCAATGGAGTCCGACCGGCAGGATGTCTTGGAACAGTTTGATTGTTCCTTCTGTGTCTGGTCCCCACCCTGCTTCCCTGATGAGACATTTGAAGAGGGTGATGGAGGAGTCGACCTTGTCCACATCTAGTTCCATCTTTGTGAGACGGGAGTACGCGTCTTGTTTCTTGGTGGAATCGGTAAAGGCATCTCTGAACGCTCTCGCGAACCATTCCCAGAGGGCTGGATCGTTTTCTGCATGTGTCGGAGGATCTCCTGTGGTTGGGTTTCCTTCTACCTTGATGGATAGTTGGTCTGCCATGTCGTATGCCCAATCATCGACCAATGGTCCTTTGATAAAGGTGATAGCATAGGCCACTTGTTCTGCCTTGTTTGTAAAGGTGGAGTTGTGTCGGTTAAGGAAGCGATATGCTCCGAATTGTTGCATAAAGCGTTCGGCGTCTTTCCTGTCTCCTTGGAAGATTTGGGGAATCATTCCTTTGAGGGCTTCGCTGCGGGGTGGTGCGGCTGCTGCTTGTCCAGCCGCTGGCTGGCCGCTGCCGCCGCCTCCTCCACCGCCGCCACCTCCACTGCCTGGTTGTCCTCCAGCTGGTGGTTGTCCTCCGGCTGGTGGTTGTCCTCCGGCTGGTGGTTGTCCTCCGGCTGGTGGTTGTCCTCCGGCTGGTGGTTGTCCTCCGGCTGGTGGTTGTCCTCCGGCTGGTGGTTGTTGGGGTTGTCCTCCTCCCGCTGGTTGTCCTCCAGCGGGTTGTGGAGCCTGTGCTGGTCCAGCTACTTGTGCTGGTTGTACGTGGGCTACGGCGATTGCTGCCATTGCCTTTGTGAGTTGTTCGATGACCGGTGCGTGGGCTTGGTCTGTCGTGGGGATGTCTGGGTCTGAGGCTGGCGAAGTAGTTTTCGCTTCGGGTGCTTCGTCACTTCCTTGTGTGATTTCTGTGTGGATTTGTTCGAGATCCGGGGCGAGTAGGAACGGTTGGCTTTTAGTTCCTAATCCTGACTCGTGAGGGTCTTTGATCTCGTCTTCTCTGCTAACTTCGTAGCACTCGTCGATGGTCCAACTGATTTTGTACCAGGTTCCGTTGATGTATTCAACAGGGTATGTGTATAACCCTTCTTTGAGGTGATATGCTGATCGTCCCTCGGTCCGTGATTCTAGCCAGAAGGCTTTTCCCTGTATTTCTGTAGGGAGGTCGTCGGTGGTTCTATTTCTGAACCGGATGTCGGGGCTCTTTGAGAGCTTTTGTTTCCTTCCGAGGTCGAGTAGTATGTCAGCCAGGTTGGCTTAAGAGAAGCTCGACTTGTGTTAAGCCCGCAGCAGGGCTTCGTGCACACTTGACCGAAGAGGAAGGTGTGCGGTCCGAAGCGTGCCGTGACACGCGATCAGACTCCTGAGGTGCGTGTTGATTGTTATAGCACAATCACTAAGCTCCGAAGGTAAGATCCGCCTTTAAGGACCTCGAAGGATAGATGGAAGAGCTGAGAGGGCCGCGCAATGAACAGGAGAATACAAGGAGCTGCGATTGCAAAGCAAAGTCGAGCTTAAGGCTCAACTGTCCGTATGGAGTCATATATATACAGGGTCGAACCTAGTATGACTAATAGTCCTAGAACCGGTTGCTAAGCCGGTTTGTAAGTGATCAGTCATCCATCCTATTGTACAGTAAGCATGATGCACTTGTGAATCAGCCAGTCCAGGGTCATCAGTCATCGGTACAGTAAGAGTCTCAGTCAGCCAGTCCAGTCGATGAGCCACACGTGTATCGTATGCGAGTCATGGGATCACGTGATCCCAGCCAGTCTGTTGGTCCGTAAAACACCTCACCTCTCTCCGTACCAGAGGCGGAGCTTATCACAAAGCTGGAAAAAGAAACACGGCATCTATCAAGACGAATGGAAGGTCTGGTGGAAGGCGGGATCATTGGTGGTTCCTGAAGATGTACAACTCCGACGTATGTTCCTCCAAGAATACCACGAAACTCCGACATCAGGACATCCCGGGGTCTGGAAGACCTATCTAATGCTAAAACAAGACTACTGGTGGCCCACTATCCACAAAGATGTGGAAGATTACGTTAAAGGATGCGCCACTTGCCAGGCGGTAAAAACAATTACACACCGCAACGTGCCCCCCATTGCGCCGATCAGTCCTGGTGAAGACACAACACCTTTCGCCACTATCACAGTCGATTTCATTACGAAATTACCCGACTCACGTGGCTGTGATACGATTCTCACCATCACCGATCACGACTGCACGAAGGCCGTAATCCTGATTCCATGCCGAGAAGACATGGGGAGCGAAGAAGTCGCAAGGCTCTTTAGAGACCACGCGTTCCCTTACACAGGCCTTCCCAAAAGAATCATATCAGACAGAGACACGCGGTTCACATCCCAGTTCTTCAAGGAACTCTGCGCCCAGTTGGACATCAAACAAAACATGAGCTCCGCGTACCACCCTCAAACAGATGGACAGTTGGAACGAACGAACCAAACAGTGGAGACAATACTGAGAATCTTCTGCAACCACCAGCAGGACAACTGGGCTGACTGGCTTAAAGTAGCCCAGTACATGATCAATTCCTGTCCCTCCTCAACCACAAAGAAACCCCCGTACGAACTATGGATGGGGTTCATTCCCCGTACCCATCAACCCACGCGTGTTGGAAATGTACCGGCAATAGAAGAACGAAAGTCCCAACTTCTGGAAGCCAGGAAAAGCGCCCAAGAAGCCATCAGCAAGGCGCAATCCCTCTGGACAAAAGACCCCCATTTCCAACGGTACCGCGTGGATCAGAAGGTCTGGCTAGAAGGGACCCATCTACAAACAACACACCCCACAATGAAATTAAGGGCCAAACGCTTCGGACCCTTCAAAGTAACGGAAGTACTCAGCGCTGTAACATACAGACTGGACCTCCCAGCCGCGTGGAGGATCCACAACACGTTCCATGCGGCTGTCCTCCACCCATACAAGGAGACGGAGCTCCACGGACCTAACTTCCCTGAAGCACCTCCTGACTTGATCGAGGGACACGAGGAGTGGGAAGTGGACAACGTGCTAGCCTCGAGGCGAACAGGAAAGGCAAGGACGCTACAATATCTCGTCCGGTGGAAAGGATTCTCCGAGGCACATGATTCCTGGGAACCAAGAAGGAATCTAGGCAACGCCGCCAAAAGGGTAGAGGAATTCCACGATAAGAACCCCAAGGCCATCCGGAGAATGGTTATAAACCCTCGAGAACTGACTATGAAGTCCTCACCACTCCCCGACATCACCACACTCTGTTCACAGTTTGAGAATCTATCCCTGATGTCCTCACAGTTCAGTTCGCCGTCCCCTGCAACTCACAATGCTATGTTAGCCGTCGACACAGAAGAGGTCGCCGTGCTGGAAGCTTCGCTACACCCCACCGACGAACCACCTCCGCCCTTCCCCGCAGAACCCGATTATGCACCACCGACCGATACACCCCCCAGCTTCGGGCTGGAAGAATATCTGTGACTATCACCGTCGCTCTACAGTGTCCACGGACCGAGCCGAGTCCCCAGCCCCGAACCACTTCCTATTCCCCCACATACCGACACACTTCCCCAAGACAACCCCGAAGACCCGCGAAACCTCGTCTGCGGTCTTAGCAGCTTTGCAAGGGACAGACTCTTCTACTCCTCAAGTGGCCTAACAGCGGTGCAACTCATGTTAGAACGACAGGAAGAGGCTGATCACCCTCTGGTACGGGACCCAGAAACTAACGAGGTCCACCGTGCCGCCACTCCATTGTCCTCAGTATCAAGCACGACACCGAGCTCCTCCCCGGCCACGTCCATGCACAGCTTCCCATCACACTACACCCTCGAGATCGACATTGACAACCTTGTGCAGACGCATCCCGGCGATGACTGGATTAGATTCCAGTCAGAAATCCACCGGACCTCCATCAAAATCCCGGCAACCAAAGCAGAACCCACGATCAAGGTGGATGCAAGGTACATATGCTTCCACATCGACAGCATCACGGGAGAACCCACCATCTACGGGACCATGGGAAATGGAAGACCTATCTATGCCGAGGTCTTGGAAGCCGCTCCGGCATCTTGGGCGGCACCCGCTGATTACCAGGATGACCGGCATTTTACGTTGTTAGCGGAGGAAAGAATGATAGGAGGCCCGATGGAAAGGGCAATCGAAGATCTAGGGGACTACGGAGTCAAGGCAGATTTCATCCGCCTTCAAAACCTTGAAGCCAACAAACGCAAGCTGGCCCTCTGCCTCCGCGAAGTCCAGGCCTTAGAAGCCTACACACAGAAGAGGAGAGCCGAGTTCGGTATATACCAACTCGCTCACGTCGGACGAACCAAAGCGGTCTGTCAACGGCTCATCCGGGCCAATGTGCGAGAACGACTCTTAGAACTAGTGGATGAAGATGATCAGAGAGGTGAACTGGCATGGCGACACCGATGTGTCAAACGCAGTACCGCGCCCTATCATACCAACATCGTAACACGACCCGATTCTCGGCTAAGAGGAGGAGCGGGCAGTAGGATCTCTTGGAACAGCGAGAATGCCACCGACGATGCCCTGGCCCAAGAAGAGTTCGAAGAGCGCAAATGTTGCTCTTACTGCCCCTGGTACGATCATCTCTCCACCCAATGCGAGACGCCCCACCACCTTTGTTCGATCTCGGCGTCCGGCTGGTGCCGAGTCCCCTGCCACCACCGCTTCTTCCGGAATCAGATGCCGGACACCTGTCCCTATGGAGGCCGCCGCCGTCATGCCAATGGCCATTACCTCACCCGTCAACGCCACGCCCGCTACCTCACGCTGGAAGAGCGGGAGATAGAATACAACCACAACAACGCGGGGTGCGACAACCTCTGCAAAAGGGAACTCAGCAGCGCAGGGATTGCCATGCGCCAGGCGATCACCCAAGTTGTCCTCGACGAATTCGAGAACGCGGGTCCTTCCTATGCCCCTCGCTCCCCTTCACCGCCTTACGATTACATCCCTGGCGACAACGAGGGATCCGATTAGTGCGTGGAAGCGCTCCTTTGAAGGGAGGGTGGTGATAAGCTCTGCCTCTGGTACGGAGAGAGGTGAGGTGTTTTACGGACCGACAGACTGGCTGGGATCACGTGATCCCATGACTCACATACGATACACGCATGGCTCCTCGACTGGACTGGATGACTGAAGCTCTTACTGTACCGCTGACTGACGACTGACTGATGGGTGACTCACAAGCGCATCATGCTTACTGTATGATAGGGTGGATGACTGATCCCTTACAAACCGGCTTAGCAACCGGTTCTGAGACTATTAGTCATACCAGGTTCGACTCTGTATATATACGACCCTGTATGAACAGTTGAGCCTTAAGCTCGACTTTGCTTTGCAATCGCAGCCTCTTGTACACTCCTGTCCACTGCGCGGCCCCTCTCTACTCTTCCATCTATCTTTAGAAGGTCCTTAAAGGCGGACCTTTGCCTTCGAAGCTTATTGATTGGGCTATACCAATCAACACGCATCTCAGGAGTCTGAACACGTGCTCCGGCACTCTTCGGACCGCACACTTTCCTAAACCGTCAGGTGTGCACGAAGCCCCGCTGCGGGCTTAACAACCTTGTCCATGTTCAATTCCATTTTAGTGAGACGGGAGTAGGTGTCTTGTTTTCTGGTAGAATCTGTAAAGGTGTCTCTGAAGGATCGTGCGAACCACTCCCAGAGGGCTTGGTCTCCTTCGGTGTGTGTCAGGGGGTCTCCCGTGACTGGGTTTCCTTCCACCTTGATGGATAATTGGTCTGCCATATTGTAAGCCCAGTCGTCGACTTGCACTCCTTTAATAAAGGTAAGGGCATAGGCCACCATTTCGGCTTTATTCGTGAAGGTGGAGTTGTGCCGATTGAGGAATCGGTAGGCTCCGAACTGTTGCATAAATCGTTCGGCGTCCTTTCGGTCGCCTGCAAAGATTTGTGGTATCATTCCCTTCAGGGGTTCTGAGTGGGGTGGGGCTGCGGCGGCTTGTCCTGCAGCTTGTTGTCCGGCTGCTGGTTGGCCTCCGCCGCCTCCTCCACCGCCTCCACCTCCTCCACCGCCTGGTGGTCCTCCAACTGGAGGTTGTTGTGGTTGACCTCCTCTGCCCCCTGGTTGTCCTCCAAGGAGCTGTATTGGTTGTGCTGGTCCTGCCGCTTGTGCAGGTTGTATGTGGGCTACTGCAATTGCTGCTTGTGCCATTGCTTGTGTGAGTTGTTCGATGACTGGTGCGTGAGCTTGGTCTGTGGTGGGGACGTCTGGATCTGATACTGGTGAAGTGGTTTCTACTTCAGGGATGTCGTCACTTCCTTGGGTGACTTCTGTGTGGATTCGTTCGAGATCTGGGGCGAGTAGGAATGGTTGATTTTTGGTTCCTAACCCTGATCTTTGGGGATCTTTGATCTTGTCTTCTCTGCTAACTTCGTAGCACTGGTCGATGGTCCAGCTGATTTTGTACCAGGTCCCGTTGATGTATTCCATGGGGTATGTGTATAGCCCATCTCTGAGGTGATATGCTGATCGTCCCTCAGTTCGTGATTCTAGCCAGAAGGCTTTCCCTTGTATTTCTGAAGGGAGGTCGTCAGTGGTTCTATTTCAGAACCTGATGTCAGGGCTCTTTGAGAGCTTTCATTTTCTTCCAAGGTCGAGTAATATATCAGCCAGGTTGGCTTAAGAGAAGCTCGACTTGTGTTAAGCCCGCAGCAGGGCTTCGTGCACACTTGACGGTTTAGGAAGGTGTGCGGTCCGAGGCGTGCCGAGACACGTGATTCAGACTCCTGAGATGTGCATTTGATTGTTATAGCACAATCACTAAGCTTCGAAGGCAAGGTCCGCCTTTAAGGACCTTAGAAGGTAGATGGGAGAGTAGAAGGGAGCCGCACAGTGAACAGGAGTGAACAAGAGGCTGTGATTGCAATGCAAAGTCGAGCTTAAGGCTCAACTGTTCGTACAGAGTCGTATATATACAAACCGAACTCAGTATGACTAATAGTCCTAGAACCGGTTGCTAAGCCGGTTTGTAAGTCATCAGTCATCGACCTATCATACACTGTCAGCATGATGTGCATATCAGTCAGTCATCAGTCAGCGGTACAGTAAGAATCTCAGTCATCAGTCCGAGTCGATGAGTGATAAGCTCCATCTCTAGTACAGAGAGAGGTGAGGTGTTTTACGGACCGACGGACTGGCTGGGATCACGTGATCCCATGACTCCTGTACGATACACGCGTGGCTCATCGACTGGACTGGATGACTGAGACTCCTTACTGTACCGCTGACTGATGACTCTGGATTGGCTGACTGATACGCGCATCATGCTGACAGTGTACTATACGATGACTGAGCATGACTGATGGACTGACAAACCAACTTACCAATCGGTTATAGGACTATTAGTCATACCTGATTTGAACCTGTATATATATGACTTCGTACGGATAGTTGAGCCTTAAGCTCGACTTTGCTTTGCAATCGCAGCTCCTTGTACACTCCTGCTCCTTGCACGGCCCTCTCAGCTCTTCCATCTACCTTTCGAGGTCCTTAAAGGCGGATCTCACCTTCGGAGCTTAGCGATTGTGCTATAACAATCAACGTGCACCTCAGGAGTCTGATCGCGTGTCACGGCACGTTTCGGACCGCACACCTTCCTCTTCGGTCAAGTGTGCACGAAGCCCCGCTGCAGGCTTAACAATGAGCCACATGTGTATTGTAAGGAGTCAGGGGATCACATGATCCCAGCCAGTCCGTCAGTCCGTAAAACACCTCGCCTCCTCCGTACCAGAGGCGGAGCTTATCAGCGATGCACTGATTTCATAGTATAACCTTCTCGTTGGAGGGTCTGTGCGATTGTTGTCACTGATGCCTCAACAGTGTACACTTCCTGGAGTTCCATTTGCAGCTCAGAAAGGGCCATGTCAGGCTGCCACTTGATGCAATCACAAAGGAACTGCCATAGTGTAAGCAATATGTTCTAGAGCTAGTTGTGTGACGTACCTTCACTTCCATTGCAGTAAGCACGCATGGCCGACCCGGAGCAATTTGCTTGCACAAAACAGAACCAGTCTTGCAATGCCTGCTCTGCAACCGCTTGAGGGAACACTCGCTGACTCCTGTGAATTCACAGATGTCCGAGTCACAGATACCTTGGAGTGACATAGAAAGTGCCATCTCCTTGATCTCATCAGATATGTGACGGCCAACCATTGCTCAGAAGAATTGAAGGATGCCTCACACGGTGGAGGGGGAAAAGAAGCAGAGTTCACAGGCGACAAGCAGGATAATTGCATGATAACTCGGGTGTGTAGGGTTCCTGGCAGCCATGGGATAACTAATTAATAACCCCAAATTCAGCCAGGTAACTAATATCCTGAAAATTCCATGTTTACTTATCTATAACCCCGCTGTCAAAATTTGGAAGTCCGTCTAGTGCGGTTCGGATCGCAGGGGCCATCTATTATGAATCTCGCTGTAATCCATGAGACAACACATTTCTGTGAATCTCAAACTACGGCCTTTCTGATGATGCGCTCACGGATGTAGCCACCCTCGAACAACTGAGCGAGGTAAAGTGGACTGGGAGAAAGCAGGAGGTTCTGTGTATGCGACGTTATGACTCTGACGAGCGAGCTGGCTCAGAGAGTGGATTGATGCATCGCCGATTTACATTTACATGTAAACGATCGGTGAAAGTCTTGTCTGTTTTTTTCGTAATGCATTATTCTCGTCGTCCACTCCTGCGTTTATGAGATAGATACCTTCTTTCAGGGAATGTACAGTATCCTGGTCAATTGCGCTCCTGTTGTGACAGCGGCAAGTGTTTCGCGGTTTGTGCGTTGGGAAAGGACAGGGTGGATTGCGGGTCTCTGAGTTCCAGGCCGGGGGCAACCCTTGGGCGCTGGCAAAAAGGGACCTTCCGATGTGCCCCACTGTCGATAGCTCTTCGGCGAGTGTCAGAGTGGGGTGCAATGCACAGGAACAACGTGATAGTAATAAGTGATGCTCCAACTCATCCAATGCTAATGCTATCCACAACGAGTGTTCAATGGGGATGTGAGCTGTCTACTAAATTGCAATAATGAATGCATAATTGTCTCATTTCTAGAGAAAGGTTATCGTGAGAGACGTGGCATGTGCCCTTACCATCCACGACCCTATCTATCGGGGGGTAAGTCGTGCCGAAATCCAGGAAGAGGCCGAACGCAAGCGTTACTATGGCGTGAAACATGCGGTATGCGACCATCAGATTCGAAAGCCGGAATAAGTGGAGGATCGCTGTGAACTTACTAAAACTGCGTCCTTGAAGACTAGCCATATTGATCGAAGCAGGCCCTCGCTTGGACGTCGGGGAGGGATATTTTGACCAAAAGTCCGTTCCCTGTCCTCAATAGAGGTCCCGTACACTTCCTCGGACGACTGAAATGCAGCGGGAAGGCTCACGCCGGAACCACCTCCAAGGCCGACCGTACTCTGTAGTCCTTGTGGTTCACTGCCAGCGAGGGGTGTAATCATGATGTCTGGTTTTGACCGATCCTTATCCGTGGCGCGGGACACCGTGACGCTTTGAAAGGTAGAATCGGGTGACACATGATGAGTTGGTGGCGTCCCCGTCCCGGTGCTCAGACCGTGAGTGGGATGGCAGCGAGGTCGTGCACCAACGCCGCCCATGCCTCCTTCGGAGGTCTCTAAGCTAACAGCTGTCACTTCGGACCGATGTTCCGTCATCCGCCCCCGAAGGACATGTGGGGCATCCACATGAGAAGACGTGGGCGGCCCAATAGGAGGAGCGGAAACCTTCTCTCCATAATCGGCACAATGTCGTAGGATATCAAGGCACAGATCGCTGTTTCCCTCAAATGCGACATAGACTCGCTGGAAGGAAGCCTGGTCCAACTGCGAATATTGGAATGAGGCGCTCGAGAAGATGCGTTCCAGCGCTACTCTGAGGGAGTCCATTGTGGGTGATAAAGAGGAGGCTATCTCCCCGAGATCAACATCAACTCCCTGCACGCGGTCAACCTGAAGGGACGGTAACGTGGAAGGGGATGCAATCATGTTGCTGCGTGGGTGTTGAGCATCACTGCTTGGTGGCCAATTCTAGTAACCACAGTAATTTGAGAGGGTTGGGACATACATAATAGAGGGGGGAAAAACATACCTTCCAGGACTCGATAGTTCGTTTAAGACTTGGACGGAAGGTATTCCAACGTTCGAGATCCCTCGGGTCAGTACGACCCTTCTTAAGAACTTCAGCCACTTGGCGTATCTCCTCTTTCCAGAATATGTTCAATTCTTCGTACAATTGCCGAATTTTATCCAGCAACATATCCACCTCGCTGAATAGGGCATCGTCTTGTGGAAGTGGCCGCGGAAGTCCTAGAAAGTCTCAGTATTTTGCTTCTGCCGACAACAGGGACTGCCTTGCCTGTCGTACGAAGATCCTTGTAAGTAGCAACTGTTCCAGACTCATACAACATTTGCAGATCAACCGCCTCTCCATGTAACTTCTTTGCTGCTTCCGATCGCTCTTCCAGATTGTCCAGAACGGTGCTGTGGTCTATATTATCACCCTTCTGTCCATTATTTCGCGTTGTGTCTGATCCTGTATCTGTTTCCCAGCTTTTGCCACTGGGAGATGATGACGACCGCCTGGCGGAATCTACTGTCCTTCTGATGAAACTGGTTACAGATGAAGGACGCGGCCCTGCGTCTGAACTAGCATCCTCGTGAGAATGGGTGGGGGGGGCCGGGAGGGGAGTACACCAGTCACGTCAGACTGAGCGGAGCGGAGTGGACTGAGCCTAAAACTTGAATTATACTCGCCATAACGTTCGGTTGAACTCTTTTTGCGGCGCTTTCGGCCCGGGCGATGACCGTGATGCGGATATGACGTGGATACCTGGTTACGTAACTCTTTCGATTTTGCCGCCCAACGAGTGGAGCCAGAGTGGGAGTGTGTCGGGGAGGGATGTGGTAAAAATAATGAATTTTCGGAGGCGTCTGAAGGGGCATCTGGAGAATGTCGCGCAGCGGGGATGGGGGGAGAGAGATGGCCATGGTTATCTGTAGATGAGGAACTCGCCAAGGAACTCGCAGTCGGAGAGAGGCGCCGCTCAGCAAGCTGCTCAGAGCGGGAACTAACTAAAAAAGGGGAGCTTGACGGGGGAACGGCAAGTGCAGAAGAGGGATTGTTAACATCCGGCACGCCAACTATTGCAATATGAGGAATGTCGACGTTATCAGAGGCCATGAAGTTTGACGATGCTGAACAGAACGGGGGGATATTTTCACCCTTGCAACTCTCCCCAGGAATAAGAGGAATCTAAGGAAGCTATGCTCCCGATCGAAATCTGTGGCATTTCCGTTTTCGCATGCAAACTGCAAAGAGCCTCGGACAATTAGCGCACTCAAGAACAATTAGACTGGTGAGGCGTGCACGCGACCGCCTGCAACAGTAAGTTACTGTACTGTAATCAGTACAGTATGACAAATGAAAAGGGAAAGGGAAAGTTGCCAAGCGTTTGGCGTCGAATGGCACTTGCCGCGATTTTTGTTACAATACAATCGCCGCAAAATCGGCACCATTATAAGTTAGGGTCTGTTCGGCAACCAAACCTCGGTCGAGGTTTGAGGTTGAGGTTGAGGTTTGTAAGCGTAAATAGCTGATGTAATCAAGAAACAGATCCAAATAACGTCACGTGGGGGTTACGTTCTTCTTTGGCTTGTTCGGTTCGGTGCTCCACGTGAGAGTCCGTCGCCTCAAACGGAGGGGTTTGTTTCCCCTCCTCCTCGGATTCAGTAGCCCGCCCCTGCCCAGCCCCATCCCCTGAGCTGCACCCCCGTTTCCCCACCCCTACGCCGATGCCTTCACCCCCCGCCCCCTCACCTCGGCATTGATGCCCTCGCCCCCTGTGCTGCCAGACGCCCTTGCCCCCTGCATCGCCACCTCTGCGTCGACACCCTTGCCCCTTGCGCTGCCACCTCCATGTCGATGTCCTCACCCCCTGCGCTCCGCATTGACGTCCCTGTCCCTGCATTAGCACCGTCGCTCCCGCATCCTCCGTCAATGCCGACATGCTGCAGTGACACCCCTGGCCTCTGCGTGCCGGATCTGTGTCCCTGCCCCTGCGTCAGTGCCGCCACCCCTGTCAACACCCGCTGCCCCTCCCACCGTTCTGCACCTCACCCCCTGCATCTGCATGCGTGCACGCATTGCCTCCATCTCCCTTCCCTCGCCCTAAATGTGAGCGGAGGGGTTGTTCTTTGTACCTTTTAGATAGTTGGGTATATATTGATAATAAAAATACTTTTCTTGGATAAACTAAGTTATAAGGCTTTGAATGAGATTATGAGAATGTTGGAAATCCGAACTAATCATGTGACTTTGCTTTGCTGTTCCTTGATTACATCAGCTATTTACGCTTACAAACCTCAACCTCAACCTCAAACCTCGACCGAGGTTTGGTTGCCGAACAGACCCTTAGTCGTTACAGTATCGATTATCTTTCGGACCTTCCATCATCATCACAACATCTTCCACAACTTCAGGCGATAAAAGCGGAACGCGGCAATGACGGCTCCCAGCCAGGAGCAGGAGTGTGCGTATGATCTCGGTGTGGTCTCTGGTGCGGGCAGTCTTCTTGGTTGGCACATGTCCGGTCGGATGGTCGCTGCTACTAAGTAGGACGAAGACGCCGACGGATGAACTCCGATGAAGAGTCTTGTCTGCTTTTCGTAGTGTATTCTTTATTCGTCCACTTCTGGGTTTATGATATAAATTCCCTCTTCCATACCGTATTTCATGTCTAATATTCTGTCAAGGTAGAACTTCTTTCTATTATGCACTTGCGAGCTGCTTTGATACCCATTTTTGCAAGTCTTGTAAGGCCTCGTATTCGCAGCGTCGGAAATTCAAAGTTGGAATGCCCCATTATCCCTCACGTCCGCTCAACTACTAGTACCACCATCGCAGTTCGCACTGCATAGATCGTGGTTGGAAATCGAAGTGAACCGACATGAACCGTTGCGCGGCTTGCACCCTGTACTATGCTGTGCTGAATGCATTCTGGCTTCCTTGTGGCTAAACGTGGCGCCCCCTGCTACATAAGGCTCTTCTTGGACCGTACAGTGTTCTAGACAACGATACACCAGTTGTGACAACAGAAAGCAATGCGCAATTTGTGCGTTGGGAAAGGACAGGGTGGACTGCGGGTCGATGGATGTCTGGTCCATCGTTGCACGTCCATCCTCTACCCAATCTATTGGGGAATCCCCGGAGGGTGCGCTGTGCCAAAGTCTTGGAAGAGGCCGAGCGCGAGCGATATTATGGCGACGATAATAATGGCGTAAATCGACAACAAAACCTGCGGTAAGCGAGCATCAGGTTTGAGAGCCAGCCAGAGAGACTGGAAGATCGCTTTGAACTTACCAAAACCTTGTCCTTGAGCGGCAGCCGTGTTAAGTGAAGGAGACACTCTCGGCGGTGTCGGGGAAGGATGTCGTCCTGACCCAAAATTCGTTGCCCGTCCTCAAGGCCAACCATACTCTGCAGTCCTTGGGGCTCACCGGAAGGGGGTGTAATCTTGGTGACCAGCTTTGGCGGATCCTTGTCCGTGGCGCGGGATACCGTGAGGCTGTGAAGGGTTGAATCATGTAACGCATGTGACGCATAGTGAGTTGGTGGCGTCCCCGTTCCGGTGCTCAGAGCGCTCAGACCGTGAGAGGGATGGGTCCCAAGGCCGCGAACTGGTGCACCAATGTCGCCCATGCCCTCGAGAGTCTCTAAGCTCTTCACAGAAACGCCTGTCACTTCTGATCGAAGTTCCGTGATCCGCTCCCGAATGTCATATGCGGCACCCACACAAGAGGACGTAGGCGAAGCGATAGAAGGAAAGCACCAAGTAAATACCATCTTCCCGTAGTTGGCGCAGTTTCGTAGGAGAGAAAGGCATATGTCACTGTTTCCCGCAAATGCGACATAGACTTTCTGGAAGGAAGACCGGCCCAACTGCGAATACTGTAATGAGGCGCTTGAGGACATGCGCTCCAGCGCATCTCCTAGAGAGCCGATTGTGGATGATAAGGAGGAGGCAATCGCCCCTAGATCAACTCCCTGCACGTAGTCAATTTAAAGGGCGTCAAAGTGGAAGGGAGAGTAGACAAACCGTAGAAGAAGACGTAATAAGGTTGCTGCGTAGGGTTTGAGCATCACCGCCTGGTGGCCGATTCTGAACATGGTATTTTGTTTAGTGGGGAAATGTTTAGTAGAGGAAAATACATACCTTCCAGAACTCGATAGTTTGTTCAAGACTTGGATGAATGTTACTCCAGCGTTGGAAATCCCTCGGGTCAATACGACCGTTCTTGAGAGCTTCAGCCACACGGCATATCTCCTCTTTCCAGAAATTCATCAACCTCTCGTAAGATCGCCCGACTTCAGCCAACACCAAGTCCACCTCGCAGAATAGGGCATTATCCTGTGGAAGTGGTCGCGGAAGTCCTGAAAAATAAAAAATTTCAGTACTTCGCCTCTGCGGACGACAGGGGGCTGCCTTACCTGTCGCACGAAGATCCTTCATAGTAGCAACTGTTCCAGACTCGTACAACATGTGCAGAGCGACAGCCTCTCCATGTAACTTGTTTGCGGCCTTCATGCGCTCTTCCAGATTGTCCAGAACGGCACTCTGTTTTTTAGCCTCTCCATTCTGTCCACCCTTGTGTCCATCATTTCGCGTTGGGTCCGAGCCTGTATCTGTTTTGCCACTGGGAGATGATGACGATCGCCTGACGCGACGTACAGTCCTTCTGAAGAAACCGGTCACGGCTGAAGGGCGGGATTGCGTCTGAACTTGCTTCCACGTGAGTATGGGTGGGCCCGTGGAGGGGAGTGCATTGGTTACGTCGGAGTGCGCGGAGCGCAGTGGGCTGAGCGAATTGTACTTGGCATCGCGTTCAGTTGAGTTGTTGCCGCGCTTTCGGCGATGACCATGGCTGTGAGGGAGTGGAACGTAATAGGACTGGTTACTGTCACGTGACTCTATCGAATTTGCCGCCCACCGACTGGGACTGGAGTGTGCGAGAGAAGGATGGTGTGGATGAGATAAATCAGAGGTATGTGAGGAAGAACCAAAGGCATCTAGGGAAATCCGCGTTGACCTCAAAATGGGGGTGGGGTGGGAGGGATGGCCGTGGTTATCCAAGTGGTTATCCGTACTAGGTGACGGAGAGGCTGGAAAGCACTGGCGCCCGCTGCACCCAGCGCGCCGCCTTGTGCGCCGCTCAGAGTATGAGGGGGAGGTATCCAAAGATGGGGAGGGAAAAGCAAGAGAAGAGGGACTATTGTCATCGGGCACGCCAACTTTAGTGATCTGAGGATTGTCGAAGTAGGCCATGGTCCATGAGGTTCAACGACCCTCGAGATACCTCTGGGGACTGGGGGTACCCTCCGTCTTTTTTACGCATTCGCGTTGAGGAGCATGTGGTCACTTAACCCGGAAGCTGGGCGAGCGCTGTTGAGCGTCAATGCGTCATTTATGATTTGTCCGAGTCGCCCAGCCTGAGCAGCGATCCTAGGTCAACAAAAAGTTCACAGGCCCGGTATCTACATCCCATGAGGCACAAACGTGGTGGTGTACTACAGTAGTTATGTACTAGTGTGATTACGGCGAAGTTGCCATTGCCATAATAGCGTGTGCGTCGTGCGGCATGTTCCGGGGGTACGATGATACCCCCAGACTCCAGTAGCTACTAGCTGGTCAATCCTACTCCAATTCCATTCCATATCGTCGTCCTAGCAGTGCTCACGGACTTTCACAGCTGGTACTGACGTGCCCCACAGTTGGTGCAACGTATTTGGTTTTAATTAGGCTGAAAGCCTGAAACATACTTTCGGCCGTTAAATAGTGCCAGTGGTCGATATCGTCTGCCACACCAGTGACACCACTCAGCGCACACGACCCTATGCTTCTGTGATTTCTATAACCCCTGGTGCCTTGTAACCCGGAACCCAGGTTCAAACGCCGTTCAATTTGGGTCTAGGGCTGTTCACCGATGATTTACGGGCCCGGCCGTCTAAATACGGTTTAGTTACGGCTCCGGCCGAACCATTTACGGCCGAACCTGCATAGTTACCGTATCGGTGCGGCCGAAACCGAACCTTACCCGTACATATCGCCGAAGCTACGGGTACTCGTGGGAATTCCCCGGACCGCCACTCGTACTCAACTCGAGGAGTATTCGCGATTTCTCCACGAGTACCCAAGTTTCTATTAAAATTGATGATCCAGGGTGGCAAGGAGATGATGGAGGAGCAATGGTGGGGTATGCTGGGGAGACTAAATGTTTATTTTACAGTAACTAAAGAATACAACACTTTTATTTGTCTAAAATGAACCCCTCCGCTTGAGTTTGGCACGAGGGAGGGGTGGTGGAAACTGGGCGTTGAAGGCGTGCACAAGGGTGTGCGCAGGGGTGTCGAAGACAGGGGTGAAGGTGTGTGCATGGGCGCACAAAGGCATGGGCATCGAAGGTGTGAGGGAAGGTGTGAGCAGTGGTCGGGGACGAATCGGACCTGTTGAGCATATCGCAGAGGAGACATGATTGTCGCTGACTCAGGCAATTTACGACCCATAAATGCTCGCTAATCCACAGGCGGGGAAGTCACCGCGTGGAAGTTACTAAGGGTCCAAGACAACTGTAAAGAACGCCACAGAGAATGGTGGCGCTGCTTCATCACCGCTAAGGGTACTGTAAGAATGGCAGCCTCACCGATGACTGGTACAGCCCCTCTCGTGCGAACTCGCCCGCCTTGTGCAGGCTCCGGCGCGGATACCGGGACATTCTCTGTATCCTCAAATAGGGAGGGTACGCGTGATGCCTGCACAGGCACCATCTGCGTGACGATTCGGTGAGCCAACGCAGCTGCGAAGGAGGCTGCGCGGTCACCCGCAAAGCACAATAAGGTTGGGAGTAGATTGCAAGAGATAGCAGTGGAGGGTGGACAAGGTGATGGGTTCAAAAGGCGGGAAGAGGAGGTACGGATGAAAGAGTTGCAGAGCCGGAAAGTCTGTGAATGGTGGCACCACTGGCAGGCCCAACCGTGAGTGGTTGGCACACCAAACCGAGGAGTGCAGAGATAGGGCCGCCGGGCTGCATCACCTTCTGGAACTTGCACTCCTACTATGCGAGGCTGCTGGTCACGCTACCCGCGCTTGGCACGGGGGCGATAACACCCTGACGAAAACCCGCACTCTGCAGGTGAAGGTCGACCTCCTCTTGTTCTTGCTGCTGTTGAATCTTGAGTTTCTCATTCATCTGATTGAATTCTTCGAGGGTGACGCAACGAGGGCCACCAGCCGTACGTCCTGCGCTGCGCAGGCTGCCAGCTAGAATGGTACGAACATGAGTGGAAGATGATGACTGACCAGGTGTATGCGAGTTGGACTGTGGAAGAGACAGGGCCAGAGAGAGCGCGCTGGAATGAGCGCAAGGTCGACTGTGCTGATGGAACGGGATCTGGGCGTTCGATGGGTAAGGCAGAAGGGATGCCAGGTAAGCTTTCTGATCGTGTAAGGGAAACTCGGGTTGAAGGTGGAGAGGAAGGATTACCGGATGAGGGCGGAATCAAATCAGTGGAAGGAGGCGATTGCTTATCCACGGGAGTTGGAGGGGAGGAACGACCCTTTGAAACACGTTTCCATTTCCCGGCAGAGTTCTGCTCGTAGTCAAAGAGAGCTCATACATGGCTGATTCATCCGAAGAGGGCGTGTTGGGGGAGAGGGAAGCCATGGCGAGGCAAGCGGAAGGGAATCCGAAGTTCAACTTTGCATAAAGACGAGCGCCAACGCGACAGTATGCGGTCATGTCATCGTGGGCTACAACCCGACCGGACCCTCGGCGTGACGGCCGTATATCAACGGTGCGGTTCGGTAATTTCCGTTATTTTCCGGCTCATGACGGGTGCTGTGATTCCGTAATCGTACCGGGCCGAACCGTTCCGTACCCGGCAAAATTACCGTATTCCGGCTCCGGTGAACAGCCCTATTTGGGTCTTCGTTGCCACCGATTGATCCTGTAAGTGCCTTCCCCAGGACCCCAGGGAATTTGTCTTATGGGCTCAGGCTGTGCAGAGATGACGGCCGAAGCTGCGAATTTGAACTTATCTGATCGAAGGTTCTTGTCAAGACTGACGCCTCCTCAACTACTTGCCCCTGGATTACCATGTAATGTACCTGATGGTGCGATTATTGCTCCGCGACACGGGGGTCATGAGTTACGACAACGTCTCTTGTTTGTTCTCACCTACAGTGCATCGATCAAAAGTGTTTCAGCTAGAAGGTCTACGTGACACGAATACTTCAGGGTGACTAGTAAACCTAGTAAACCTTTGACAATGGAGTCCGCACAGCCAGAGTAAGCTATCAACAGAATACCTTCAAGTATTACAGAACACTGGGATTCTTCAGTCTACAAAGTACATGTTGCTATATATCGTATCCTACAGCGATTTCCAAAACAATGGTCCCCTGCTTCACCAACACACATCTAAGGTTTGACAGCGGGAATTCACAGTTAAGTAGACTTAAAATTGTCTGAATATTAGTTGTCTAACAATATTTGGAGTTATCAGAGACGCGACGCGATCGAAAGTGGTAAAGATTATGTAATTTACTCATTTTAATTAATACGATAATTTAAGTGTACTATTCAACCTCAGCCTATGTGCGCAATCGAAGGACAAGGGACCATCGTTTTGGAAATCGCTGTATGAAACTATCTAGGGAATTCCTTATCTAGCCCACGGTGGATTTGCTACCATTTTTTGCAAGTAATTGGTGCAAATCTTGAGAAAGTCTTGTAGTCGCAATATGTGAGGATGCCTAGTGAATAGTGATCTCCTTCAAGATCTTGTCAGCTGAATTGCCAGCACCGCGATTACAACTCCCACAGCATAGATCGTAATCGGAAAAGGAAGTGAACCGAGCGTGAACCGTTGCACACCGTACTGCCAGTGTGCGGTGCTGTATGCATTCAGGTTTTCTCCTAAACGTCGTGTTCGTCAGCGGTCCCTGTCATCACACGAATAACATGCTATGTTACCTAGCCTATGTAGTAACTTGAAGGCAGCTAAGCTTCCTGTGGACTTGACAAAAGGGGACCTTGCGATGCGATCCGCTGGCGAGTTGTTTCAATAACAGTGTCGGTATGGGGTTTATCGAATGCACTGCTCCAGAACAAAATGATGCAAGGAGAGATGTCCGTCACGGTCATTATCCGTAGGTGAGGCCGTGAGGGAGAGCGCCGCTCAGAGGCTGGCCGCAAGGTAGCCAAGGATTCGGAGGGAAGGGTAAGTGCAGAAGAGGTATTATTATCATCTGGCACGCCAATTACAGTACTCTGAGGATTATCGAAGTAGGCCATGGTGCATGAAGTTCAATGCTGCCAGTGCTGAGCAGCACGAGTTCCACGAGTTACGAGACCCTCGTGCAGTGACGCGGAATCGGAAATAGACCACTGTAGCCATTTATAGAGATTACAAGCGATCGCTCCCACTTTTGGCTCAGTTGGCTGTCAGGCGGCTCAACTCAGGATATGATATGGCTGTGATATGACAAAGATCCATGCTGTACATCATTGATCCCAGCTCGGAAGCACCGATCAAATCACGCAACACAGGTGGCGGTCAGCTGGCCAAATTCCCTTCCGTTCAAAGCCGTTTTATCCATTCCCGTCAGGCTGGCCGCGGCCTCGAGGCAAGAACAGACCCCACATCAAAGGTCCTCCCACTATCGGGGATATGACAGCTCATTGGCCAGCATGTGCGCTCCCCTCCATCAGCAGTACAGCATCCATTCAACTCCCCTCTTCTGGTCTCTCCCCAACAGGGCCAAACACCGTGCTCATAACAGCGCCTGCTGACAAGCAACAGCACGGATCACCCATAAAAGGTGGACAAACTGGAAAGGCAGCAGGGGAAAAGAAAAAGGATGGTCCTTTCTGAAGCATCATGAAGGAAAGAGACACATGGGTGGGTTACAACCGCACGGTGCCTTCTACGAAGTACGGACGATCCCACATCGACCATAAGATCACACAGTATATTGTAGATGGGCATCATTAGGACTCCATACAGCTAGGCTGTGAACAGTGTACGAGGTGGCCCGGAATAAGGGAGTTGTGCTTTCGCGGTTGGAACCTAAATAATGAGAGGTCTTGGCGTCCTTGGGGAGCACGGTGTGAGAGCATGTGAGCGCTTAATAGCATCATCAGCCAGCGCCTGCTATTTCCTTCAAGCTGACTTGGACCGGAATGCCATGCGGGTAAATTCGAGGTTTCGCTAGCTTTACGCAAACGAGTGATGAAAACATTTTCAAAGTAGCGCAATCAAAAAGCTGATCATGATGACGGCCTTGCCAGGATCTCCACAACAACTAAACAACGCCTCTGTTTTCCCATCATAGGTCCATCGTGCGGAGGAAGTAGTTATCCTACACGATACACGGTGAAATTGGGTGTCGAATCCTATGGCGCGGGATATAAATCAATCAAGGAGGAGATCGCGGCATTATACAAACGAGCAGGGCCCACGTACGAGGGACGAAATGGTGACAATCCACTCCCTATCCGCGACAGCCTTGTCGAAGCTCCGCAGCTTCGGTTCCGTCGCTGTAAAGCTTCGATATGGTAGATACGTCTCAACTTCATCTCCCTCCCCTAAATCAGCAACCAATCTAGTCGAAGAAAAAATGGTCCGAGTGGTGGAGGACGACGACGAGTCCTCTTTTGTTGGTCGTAGGTACCGCGCCCGCAGCAGGTCGTAGTCTCGTACCTCCAGCGGCGAAAATTTTGTGATCAAGAACGGGCCAGCTGACATCGGCAGGGCTGCACCCTCTTCCAGAGTAAAGATGTGCGTCCCAGCAGGGCCCCAGTCCTCCCAAGGCACTTCGCGGAGCCCATCGGAGCGGACGGCAGAGATGATCGCCGCAACGCTGACGATCATCACATATTTACGAGACTCACCTTCAACACCTTCAGCTCCTTTTTTACGGGGCGGCGGTATATAATCAAGGAGAACATTCACCGTGCCGAGGCTGGAGGAGCGGAAGGGAACATGGCCATGGCGTTCGCGGAAAGCGAGCCGGGACTGCGTTGAGTGGTGTTTCGAGGTCGGGACCCACTCTTTTGCGAAAGAGATTTCGGGAATGGCACCCACAGGACGTGGAAATTGTGGTAACCTGAGGAAGCACACCGTCTTCAGATCCACTGGATCGTATTCAATCTCACAAATCTCGAGGCCGTTGTCACTGCCGCCTGTTACTAACTGTGCAATCAAGTTGCTATCGATCACGACGTGCTCCGATCGCACGTGCGAATTCGGAAAGTCACCCCAATCCATGTAATTGCGAAGCTTATGAGATCAGCAAAAGCAGGGGGGTGGAGATGAAAAGGCATTGACGATACCACTCACGTGCGTTACGACACCTGTTTTCCATGAGACCAAGGAGAGGAGAGAGGAATGTCGCGGAGACCCAAGCACCGTGAGGATGTAATCCCCCACAACTGCCGCTTGTGAAAATCCATATAGGGAAGAGTGGGTCGGGGGAATCTCCACGGCGGGGATTGATGAATGGGGGTGGGGGTCCCCTGTTGTGAACTCAAAAAAGTGAAGTTTGTACCGCGAGTCTTCGTGTTCTCCCATTCCCTGTTGGCTGTGACTAGTCAGATGCCTCCAAGAGAGAATCAGAAAGAAGCCCGAACGTAATGGCCACAGCTAAGTTTTGGTCTGCCGCGAATAAAACATTGCGGGGACGAATGACCCTCAACCGAATGGGAACCCAGTGCGCTTCTTCCCCAGGTACAACAGAGTAGAGGTCAATATATCTATATTTTAATCCCTGGCCCCGAATGATGTCGCTGTGGATAAAGTAGCCATCTTGGAGGGTAAACCGAGCAACGTCGCCACGGATGTCGTCCTGGGTAGACAGCTCCTCAAACATATTGAGTCTTAGGCTACACCAAGCCCTTTCATGGGATTTTAAGAGCTCGACACGCTCAGGGACCGGGACATCAGGAGGCAGGAGGTCGTCAACGTTATTGAGACCAGTGTGCAGAAGGTACTCGAGGTACGGAGTGCCAGAGATGATATCCTTGATCCTGTGACATGTCCCCTGAAGAAGACACAGATCAACGCAGGGAAGGTAGGAAAGGATCCGGACGAGTAGTTCTGTTGGGATGTCAAGGATGGGACACAAGACTTGTGTTACCATCGCGTTCAGCGATGAATGGACTTGGAAGAGACCAGAGCAAATCACTGTCTTCTGCCGACTCGACGACCAGTCACCAGCGTGAGTTCTTACTTAGTACTTCTTACTCGATGCTGATGACGGGGTGAGACGGAAGCGGGGGAACGACCCCCAGGCTTCTCTAGATGTGATTGGCAGGCTATAGAACCTGAATGGAATGTTACATGAATGAGGTGGGCACTTACGGTGTCTCTCCCCAAAGCAAAGAAGATGGTGTCGTCATGTCTGATCCCACAGTCTCGAGCGCCCATTACTAATCAATTCACACCCCTTTTCAATCCCCTCACGTGCCTTTGATACAGTCAGCAGATATGTGAGCGCCTTTTGGGGAACACCTCATTTCATTACTCATTTACAACGATAGTACACTACACACAGCAAAGATGCAATCAATAAGGTTAAGAAGACTACCATCGCATCCCACCTCAAGATAATCCAACACCAGCGAGCACCTTAAAGACCTCGTCCTGCCTCTCCTTGAACTGCGGCAACCGGGTCATAGCCAAAGCGAGCGCATTCACGCGATTAGCAAACGAGACTGCACGACCCTCTGCACTCCTCCGCCCCCCGCCCCCACTATCAACGTCATACCCTGCCCCCCGCTCCAACAAGAGACGCGCGCGCTCCAACCGAGGCACAGCCACCTCTCCGTCGCGACCCTCCTGCACAAGCCGAATAGCCTCCATCGTGTCCTCCTCCTCGATATGCGCCGCCTCACGCCCTATCGCGGAAAATTCGCTCATCAACGGACGTAGTGGTGCGGGACAATCTGCTAGTGTGAGCGGAACGCCGCGCACGCCTATCATGACGTTGTTGTTGTTGTTGTCGGTGCCGGATGAGGAAGAAGCAGTGAAGGACGGTGAAATTGAGACGGAGAGGATGGCGAGTGCGACAGCGCCGAAGTATGCGCGGGGTCGATCGGTTTTGAGGAGCGGAAGGAGGGATGGTGTGCTTGCGAGTACGTCAGCTAGTGCTGCGTAGAGCGTCTCGCGGATCAGTTCTATTGCTGGGCTCGTCGGCGTTGCGATTGTTGGGGTCGGTTGACGGGGTGGAATTGGTGGCGCGAGGGAATCTGAATTGGACATGGGGGCGCGCGGAGTGTATGCACTGCGCGGCGGTGAGTGGGAAGGGGAGTGGGGAGGCTTGGGAGATGGCGAGGGCGGTATTCTCCCCTTTCCCGGGTATGCAGGCGTCGGTGACGGGGCGTACATAGGCGGAGGCACGAACGACGCCTTTGCGCCTGGGGAGCCGCCACCACCGACGTCGATGGCAGCTTGCAGATCGCTCGCATAGCGATCCTGGAACGAGCGCCGCTGACTAATCTCGATCGATATGGACCGTAAGTCCGCAGCGAGGCGGTTCAAGACGGGCAGTAAAGGCTGGGCGACGGGCGGAAGTCCGCAGATGATGCGAGCGAGATCGTGTTGGTATTCCGGTGCGAGGTTTTGAATCGTGGGGACGCAGGAAGACCAGAGTCGGAGAAAGGGGATGAAGACTGCGGGACAGTTGGCGAGCGAGAGGTGGGTCGTGTCATGTCGAGGGGAGGATTCGGGCTTCTCCCTGCGAGTGGCGCCGCGGCGGGGAAGAGGGACTGAAGGAGGATTCGCGGTGGAGCGTAGTGCAGCGAAATAAAGGCACAAGGCGGGTCCTAATTACAAATTGGGATCGTGAATCGACATTCGGGCGCAAGACGTGCGTACCTGTGATCATCAAATCTCCTTCGGCGCTGCTAAGGACCTTGACATCTAGCAAGCGCTCGACCTTGGCCTGGGCAAGGGAGGATTTGAGATAGCTGTGGAAGGCATCCTGGACGTATTGTTCGTCCAGACGACCCTCGTCGATTTCTCTGCGCGGAGAGGAGGTCATGGGGGTTATGGAAAGGGTGGTGACTGGAGACCGCAGTCAGATGGCAAGTTATTTCACCCGACATAGGTCCAAGGTGGGGCAGTGTGTGCGGACACAGCAGCGTTCGGTAAGCTCGGGTTGTCTTTGTTTGCACCCATATGACATCACGCAAGCCAATCTGACTAAGGAATGCACACAATCGCTCTTCTACACACCCAACAGTCTCTTCATGCCCTGCCAGACAGCAAAGCTCACCGCATTCATCGGTACAATCTTGAGGTACCCAATACTAAGCCCCACAAAGAACCCTCTCGCTCCACCTCGCGCCCAAATCGCGCGCACCGTCTCTCCCCAGTGCAACCAACGCCCAGGCTGAGTCAGCCCACCAACTTGCATGCGCCGGCGCACCACCTCAAAAGGATAAGAAACCGTCTGCGCAAGGACACCCGAGAGAGCACCAATCCCTAGATCCGCCAAAGGCGTCGCGCGCGGACGGCCACCGTCCGGGGCGGGGGGTACTAAGGTTGCGCGCAAAAATCCCCACGTGAGGAATGCGGTGCCCGCGTAGGGCACGATGCCTGCCAGGCTGACTGTGAAGCCACGATAGAATTTGAGGAGCGGAAAGGTATGGAAGAGGTCGCGGGTCATCGGTGCTGTTGACACGGATGGCGTTGGTGCGGATGGTAGTGATGGGCGCGGCGAGCCCTCGGCATAGATGAGGCGTGCTGTGCGCAGGCAGGATGGGCGCACAGGCTTACCAGACACAGAGCTGTGTATGGTATCAAATGCCATGCGCACGCGGAGTAATTCGAGGGGATAGGTGAAAAAGACAGAAATTGCACCTAAGAAAAAAAAGATGAGCATACAACCACCGCCGAGCCCGAGACACATACCGGAAATGGCACCTGCTGAGAATCGCCGCAGATTCGTTTCTTGTGCGCGAGTCGGCATCAGCAACTGGGAAAAGAAGTCAACTTGAGTGGGAGTCCCAGACGAGGAAGTGAGAAACTGTAGACGCACATCATGTACGTGGTCGTACGCCATGAATTTGACGGCTGCGTAAGGGAAGATACGCAAGAGCGTCGCTGAATGGCCTTGAAAGAGTCCCAACACCCCAGAATCCTTGTATATTTGCGTTCCAGCGCGGAAGGCACCACTCCACGTGCCTTTGGACAGACAGACAGTCATCGGCGTGTGAGCAGCACTGGGGGAAGGAAGGATCACAGGACAGGACGCACCCGCATACTTTTGATATTCAGGATTCGAGGCCTGAAAGAGGATCTTGACACGGTCGAGTGGCGCAACGACCGTCTTTGCCTGTGAGGGTGGATAGCTATAATGTCAGCTGGACCTGTGGTGACGGGGCAGAGCGAGTTAACACACTACACATCCAGCAACGCCGCCAGCGATGCCAGAGCGTATCACTTGGTCCGCAGATTTAATCTTGGAATCATCAGAGCTCATTCGAAGTCAATGCACATACGCAAGTCAATGTGGGTCTCCACTAAAATTATTTCCGATGCTCCGTCCGAGGCAGGTGGCGGATCGCTCGTCATGTGATTCATTCGGCCTCTCTCCTCCGACGCGACGACCTCGGCCATGGCATCCAAGGCAAAATCAGACGTCAAAGCTCTCAAAGGACAGGACGGTGCGCGTTTCTTCTTAGTGCATAGCATCCGCTCTTACATGCCTTCGCGTCCGAAAGCGGAGAATAAGGTCCTTGATTATATCAAGCGGGTTCGCAGCTTAGCAGTCCAATGCTCCTCGTCCCACATACTCCTCCTCATCCTCACCACCATCAGATAAACCGCCCATACGGCGCCGTAGACATCTCCGCCAACCTCAAAGGCGCCGTCCCCAAAACAGCCACGCAGAAGATCCTCCTTGCGCTCGCCGAAAAGGGCGAGGTCACGCAGAAAACCTACGGTACAGTACAGTATCCGTATCCTTTTCTCGCGCTTCTTCTCATACTTTCCCCCTATATATGCGCATATGTGATTAGGAAAGGCCACGCTTTTCGTTGCGAATCAGGGTAATCTCGACGCGCTTCCCGAGAAGAAGTTCAAAGATCTGGCGGAGGAGACAGAGGCACTCAGCGAACGCAACAAGGCACTGGCTGCGGAACTAAAGGCAGCCTCGGCAGGTATGTTCACGCGCGTGCCTTGTCCTGCACGAGACCTTCGAAGAAGGGGCCGGCACAGAGACGGGCATAATCTTTAATCCTCAGTACTATATACAGCATATATATGCTGCTAACCGAATGGGGGCGAGCACGTTCTGATCTCTGATCTCGCCTAATCCCGCAGAGCTGGCGCAGATCAAGAGCACGCCCACCGACACTGAGCTCGCCGCGCAGATAGACGAAACCGAGTCCAAGGTGCGCGCCGCCGTTTTACCTAATGCATATGCATACACATACTATTTTTCGGGTTTTGGATAGGTCGCGAAACTCGGCGAACAGCTTGAGCCCCTGCGCGCGGGCACGCCGCTCGTCTCACCCGCTGAGCTGGATGCGCTGGACGCCGAGTGGACCAAATGGCGTTCCGAATGGGTCCGACGAAGAAAAGTATTCTATAAGTGCGTCCCGCCCCCTACAGGAACGTCTCCATGCGCCGACTAACTTTCTTTTGTTTTTGATTTATATGCAAAAGTTTCTGGGCGCTCGTTTCCGACCCTTTGTCCCCACCTGATGCGGACCAACTGGCAGAAGATCTTGGGATCGAGTACGATACGCCCGAACATCTCGAGGTGGAACGTGGGCGTTTGTGTGCGCCAGCTACACATGCTTCCAAGCGTCGGTGATCCATTAGACTTCTCTCTGGGTTTTCCACTTCTCTGGTTTGCTTCCTCCTGTCCCGCTGTTGTTCCCTCTATTCTGGTGCTTTCTTCGATCTTGATCTCGCTCAGGCACGCATGTGATGATGACCAGTAAAGGCCCATTTGTAATGAAAACACGAATTAGCAAGTATGGGGATAATGCTCGTGATGTGATACAGATGCGTAATTTTACAGTTGCGCGACATATTGGAAACATGAAAGATGATACATGAGAAGGTCATCGCGCATCATCGAAATATCTCGCAGGGCGAGGATGAAAAAAGTCCGTCAGGTACAGCATGAAAAAGCGAAGCTGGCGCTGAAAGACCGAAAGCCAGCGGTGTAAAAGCGCGCGAAGGTGTGCTTCTCTATTCCAAAGTTTAGATGAGATCGGAAGACCGCAAGGTTCAACCATAGTATACCCTGCGAACTCCGTCGTCAATATAAAATAACAATAGAAAGAATAAATCGGGCTCACCCTCGTGCAGTCGTGGAGATGGGTTTGAAATCACTCCGGCCGGAGTCGACAAAGTGGGCGAGGACATCGGCCCAATCGTTCCGCTCGTCCCACGAGATCTTCGCGGGGGGGTCGACTTCGACGGGCATCACTTGGCTCACGGCTCCGCACTGGATCAGCACTACCGCCGTGCCGATTCCGCCTGCGCGTCGGCAGCGCTCTTCGCGGCGTTGGATGTCTGCTGCTACCAATGGGTCGCGAGAGGTGACGTATGTGCGTGGGACGATGTGTGTGTTTTTGACGGAGAATCTACAGAGGGGAATAAGGATGAGGGATAAAAGACTGATAAGGAAAGATGGGGACGCACTGTCGGTGGGGGTCACTTGATGGGCGGGGGGTGAGCTCGATGAGGAGGGCCGATTGGCGGACATTGGATGGGACGCGTTTAAGTTGGAGAGCTTGGAAGCCCGCCCAGCCTAATAGGGTGGTGTGCTGGGAGGTGAAGCGGCGGAGGAGCTTGGCGACGTTTTCGTCCGGGTAGTCGGCGCTGACTGGCTGCTGCTTGACATTGGCCACCTGGGCCACGGTGTGTTGGCAGATCTGTTTGTGCGATGGCCAGTGCTGGCGCTGGCAGTCTTGGGACTATCAGGGCAAAGTTTATTATTATGAGTTCGCCGGCTGCGGACAGGGGAGGTACTCACGCAGTAGTTGGTTGTCATCTGCATGACGTCAGAGGACATTAGGTTAGTGTTCAGGCCACAGGACAAAAAGGCAATCGGGTGACGTACACAACCACCACAGAGGCGGAATGGTTTGATCGTGGGTTGTTCGATGGACCCACAGGTGTCGCATACACGGACGCCCCTTTGTCTGTGGCTGTGACTCGGAGGGGTGTAATAGTTGGCGGCAGCGGGAGTGGCGTAGTAGGTGGTCATGGCGCGCGAAATTTGAAAAATGGAGTAGCAAAGGGGTTGGGAGAATGGGATGACTCTGATGAGGTTTTGTTCTGGTGACTCGTCTGGGAGGCCATGGCGAGTAATTTATATGTGCGAGATCGTAGGTAAGGGCACACCCAGATTTACTCCCGCTGCCGGTCCTGCTACGAGGACAACAAAAGAGAAGAGCGATGGCACGCGATTATCCAGAGATGAATCTGAATCCATCGCGATGCAGACCTGTTTTTTTTGTCTAGGTTTTTTTTTGTTTCGGGTAGACGCCGATAGCGATGAGGACGACGTGGGATCGCATGGTGCGGGGAGACAATAGCAGGGAGGAGAGAGACGTTGCGCGTGAGCCGAGGCAAGACAAAAAGGACGGGCTATACGGCGGGCTTCCATGCCGAGAACGGAAGCGCGAGAAGCGCCCGCCAAAGTCAAGACAATTAAGTCGCGCACTCGTCTGTCCATCCTCTTATTATCCTCCGTATCCGTAATGTATGGCTCGTTGCCATATCCTTCCTTCCAAACACAATAGCGTCCACCTTGGCTCTGACGGCCCCGATACTTGGATCATGCTTCATGCCCCCGAGCAGGGCCAAGTGTCACCCCGCATTATTGTGTTCACCCAAATGTCTAACAGCACTCAGCGTCACCGGTCGTCATCGCGACGTTGCTAAACGGACTTGAGCACCTTTCGTACTCGACCGGATCCTGCCGAGCGATCTGGGACCTTACTGTGAGCTGCTGTAGCTTTCCGAGCAATTAAATATAACTCTAACTATGCCTCTTTCAGCCTTCCACCTCGCGTTAAAACAGTGGCGTTTCCCCTTGGTCGACCCCTGCGACTCAACCACTGCGATCGACTGATCGTTTCACAAATCTGCAAGTTTCCCAGTCCAAGGACTTTACTGTAGGTCGTCGACCAACCACCATTATCGACGCTCCACCTATAGCCCCAACGGCAATTTCAAGTTGCCACCAAAGGCCTCATCGGCCGGGCAAGTTGAGATTTCGGCCGACGACTGGGGTTGGCCTTAGTCATGCTCCGGCCGGAAAAAGTCGGGCCGAGATAAGTCGAGATTGCAATCGCTGAGGCAGTCAGCGACCGCACTATCTCATCTATCTCTGGCTAAACTTGCCCAGCTTCCCATAAACATATAAATCAATCATCGTTACACGTTTCTCCCCCCATGGCTCTCCTTCCATCCAGCCATTTCCTCGCCCTACCGCGTCCAGATGTCCTCGTAGGCCCTCCCGCAGGCGTCGTTGACACCACAACTCTCGCCGCGCACGACTTTGACGTCGATACCCGCACAGGATTTATGCCTCCCGACCCACCCCTTACTAGATTACCCTCACGGTGGGAGCCTTGGGAGCAGTTACTTGATGACGCGCAATCGTATCGATTGCAACTGGGCAGCAAAATTGGCATCACGGATGAGGAAAAAGCTCGGTCTGAATCGTGGAGAGCTCGCGTCGCACAGGTCCGTCGTTGTCCATTCCCTTTCGCTTGATTGACATTTATTGTGATGACAACATTACGAATCCATAGCTACCGACGTTACCCACAGTTGACCTGTACCAATCAGAGTTGCTTTTACGGCGTTCGCATCATGTACTGGCATGGACCATGCATTTCTATATCCACTCTTTGCCCCAGGGTGCCGAAATACGCATCCCCGCGCCCATCACTGTACCCCTTTTGCAGGTCTGCGTGCAGTTGCAACTGCCCCCGGTCATAACATATTCGGACGACGTGCTCTATAACTGGGCGCTCAAAGCACCGTCGGCGGAATCAACACCGGCCCTGGACAATTTGCGTTGTATCACACTGTTCACGGGCCTGCGCGACGAGGAAGAATTCTACCTCGCCAGCGCGCGAATTGAGCTCCGCGGCGTCGACGCGCTCGAAATCATGCGCGCGACCATGGACGAACTCTTCATCGGCGATGTGCTCGCCGCACGCCGCATCACGCGTTATCTCCACAGTCTCGTTCGCGTCCTCGACGACCTCGCCAGACTCCTCCTCGCCGTCCGCGACGGTTGCGATCCCGACACGTTCTATCACGTGATCAGACCCTGGTTCAACGGCGCCGACTCGGGCACGAGGAAATGGACCTTCGAGGGCCTCGAGGACCACCCGGGGCTCCGCGTCCCGACCGAAATATCCGGTCCGAGCGCCGCGCAGAGCTCGCTCGTACATGCCTTGGACACTTTTCTTGGCGTAGACCATCATACTACTACAGGACGTAATTCGGCTACGCATCCCCCCTCTACATCCCACTTTGAAGGGTCCTCATCACCCCCCTCTACACCCGCACCCGTTACAGAGGTGGGGACATGTGCCACTGGCGCTACCGCTGTGACAGCCCGCGACCCGCGGCCCAAAGTCCCCTTCTTGACTCGCATGCGCACCTATATGCCCCGCCACCACCGTAACTTCCTCCGCCACCTCGGCGCAGCCCCGCGCCCTCTACGCGCAGCAGTGGCGCGGATGGGCGATGCAGCGCTCACGGAAGCGTATAACGCCGCGGTGGACTCGCTCCGTCGTTTCCGCGATGCCCACCTTCGAATCGTCGCGCTTTATATCATTAACCCATCGCATCGCGGTGCACCTACCACTTGCGCTGCGCCCAATCGGGCTGAAGTTGTTGTGGCCGACACTGACACTGACACTGCGGCTTCTGTCGAGTGTGCCGATCAGTTGTGTTGTATTGAGATTGGCAGTGGGTCTGGGTCTGGAGGAGAGGGAGAAGGAGAAGCGGCAACGGGGGTGCCGGGTTTGTTGCGTGGGACGGGTGGGACGGACTTGGTTAGGTTCTTGAAGGGCGTGCGCGATCGCACGTCTGAAGCTGCGTTTCCAGTGGAGAGGGGCGCACCGTGATAGACGGTTTCATTCATTGATTTATACTTTAGTTAATACGGCGCCCTGTATATCAACAGAGAAGATGGGAACAGGAACTAGTACATACTGCACATTCATATACACAAAACGACTTGTTTCATGCATGGGAAGTTAATCCAGGGTCTCTCTGTTCTATGACTCGGATACTCGTCCTTATGGCTAAAATGAACGGGATGCCGTGATATGGGGGTTGGCGTCCCTTGCAAAGACGGCGATGGTCTAGCAGACTCATCAGAAACAACGGCCATCGCTTCTAGCGCGTGAGGCACCGGCGAGGGGGTAGTGAGTTAACTATACCAAGTGGTTGCTTACTCAGTTCACCGCCATTCCTAACTACAAGCCTGAATGTAATCCTGTGGTTTACTTTCAAGTGAAATGGTCGCGGTTCTTGTAATGGGCGGATGGAGAGGATATTAGACCCTCTGACGCACTGTCGCTGGCTACGGGACTTCGCAAGGCTTGTAAGTTATTGAAAAAGCCAGCAAAACCAAAGGCGATTTCTTCTCAAGTGTCTATTACTGTAAGCGATAAATCACACAAGAGGAAATTCGTCCCATAGCGCAGCAGTGGAAAAACAGAGATAGTATTGAGAAAAACAGAGGTGGTATCGAGGAAAACAGTGATATCATGAAAAGCGGACAAGATTCATCAGCCAGCGCTTCATCACAGAAAGGCGTCTAGTCGACACCAGTGGAGGGGTGGAACTGTAAAACGACTGCGCAGCTGGTTCGTTATTCAGGATCGCCAACGTTACGCGGATGGAATCTCTCGCTTTCACCCATAGCTCGCGGTGTTTTTTTAGGGTGATTACATCCGAGAGCGCGTCATCACGACAATCATCGCTACATGTAATCATGATCCAGGACGAGAGTTTCTCCATCAGAGTGTTCAAACCAGAAGTTGTATTCTGTTCTAAAGACAGGGCCCTCTTGTACGCAGCTTTGAACTTCCGCGAGCCTGTCAACTCCTGTCAGTGAGAATCATCAAAAGGTGTCACTGGTACGAGGACAGACCTCGGACACCGGCGGCATTCTCCGTGGAAACGCCTGTGATTTCGGACCGAAGTCTCGTAGTCCGCTCTCGAAGTTTATATGGTGCACCCTCACGAGGGGACGTAGGCGAAGCAGTAGAAGGAAGGCACAGAGCGAACACCTTCCCGTAGTCCGCACAGCGTCGTAGGAAAGAAAGGAGCAGGTCACTGTTCGCTGCGAATGCTACATAGACCGGCTCGATGAAGGACGGGCCAAACCGCGAATACTTTACTGAGTTGCTCGAGTGGACGCGGTCCAGTGCCGAAGTGAGCGAACCCACTGCAGATGATAGGGTGGATGCTATCGCTCCGATGTCACTTTCCTACGCACAGTCAATCTCAAGGATTGCCAAAGTGGAAGGGAGACTGGGCAAACCTCGGACGGACATGCATTGTTGCGGCGTAGTGTTTGATCACCACTTGGTAGCTCATTCTGAACAAAGTGTTTCGATCAGTTGGTAATGAGCAGCATAGAAATAAGAAACCGTACTATATCTTCCAAGAGTCAATGGTGTGTGTAAGGTTTGCCTGAAAGGTCTTCCAGCGTTCGAAATCCTTCGGGTCAACACGACGCATCCTGAGGGCTTCAATCGCGCGGGATATCTCCTCTGTCCAGAACCTGTCCATTTCCATGTAACACCGCCTAATCTCAGTTAGCACCGAATCCACCTCGCTGAACAAGGCGTGGTCCTCTGGAAGCGGCCGCGGAAGTGCTAAATCCAAAGTGTCAATATTTGCCTCTGGGGACGACAGGAGGCTGCCTTGCCTTTCGTACGAAGATCCTGCATAGCGGCAACTGTTCCAGACTCGTACAGCATTTTCAGATCAACGACCTCTTCACGTAACTTCTTTGCGGTTTCCAAGCGCCCCTCGAGCTTGTCCAAAAAGGAGCTTTGTTGTTCAATCCCGGCGGAGATGTCAAGCAGATATCTATCGGCATATTCTTCGCTGAGTTGCAAGAACTCCATGAAGTGCTCTTGTTGCTTCTTGGACGTTGCGCGTAACGTCATTATTTGCTCCGAAAGCTGAGATCGGTGTTCTGCAGGAGCGGAGGATGCAAGCTCCTCTAGGCCGTCAATGAGGCTGGATAGCTTTTTCATGTTCTTAATCCAGCAAGACAGTGTCGGTTGCAATTTATCTCCGGGTGTCAGACTGTGCAAAGGGGGAGATTGTGATGTGGGGACATGTTCCTCAGTTGAGGATGACGATGTGCCGGTGGCGTTAACACATTGCCGGTCCCGTGTGGATAAATCATGCATGTGATCAGATAACGGTTTATCTGTAGGGGCAGGTAATGAAGCGGGGATATGTTCTTGAGTGGGTGAAGACGATGCGCTGTCCGAGGCAATATATTCCCGCTCATCTGTGAGTAGTTCATACGTGGGATCAGAAACCAAGTTATCTGGAGGTGTCAGAGTAGGTATTGAAGTGGGGACAAGTTCCAGAGTGGGTGAAGACGGGATGCTAACACATTGCAGCGAATCATCGGTGGGTAATTCTTGCACATGTTCAGAGAACAGCGGTCTCAGATTGTGCCAAGTGGCATGTGTTGAAGCCTGGATATGTTCTTGAGTGGGGGGACCCAGGGAAGGCTGTGCAGGTGTGCTGATGTCATTAACACGTAGTTGGTCATGTCCCGGGATCCCGTTCGCATGGAAGTACTGTAAAGCTTGTGTGGCTGCGGAGCGCTTGGCATTCTGAATAGAGACGCTTTTCCCCATGCCAACCACGACATCTCTGACTAAAGCAGTTATACTGTATGAGCACGGTGAGTTGACAAGGTACTATGGAACCCACTAACAGATGTATTCTCCAGTGTGAACGGCCTGGTTATTTGGCCCCCTTTGACATGATCGAAACGTCAGAAATGGGGCCAAATTTCCTTCCGGCGACACCCCGCTTTGTAAGTAGTTGTTGAGATCACGAACAGGATCTAAATTTTGTCAGAGAAATCAGAGGAGTATTGAGCGACCATAGCGCACCGATGTGGGCCATGTGAGTGATGTGAGTTCGATGCCGGGAATGACTAGATGACTACTGTAGTGACTCGGATCTGCTTACATACAGTAGTACAACGCTTTCGGAAAGTCTTGTCACGTGTCGTTTTTAGAGTCGAAAATAGAAATAAATTTAAAAAATTCGACAAAATAACAAATCGCCCGTTCCCTTCCACCACGTTATCATACACCTCTAGAACTCCTTTAATAATGATCTATAAATCATGGCCAACAAATTCTGACACAATACAACCCAACATCTTCTCCTGCAGTGGGCCAGTGGCCGATGCTGACCAACTCCATTTCCGAAGAAATTTCAGTTCTGGGGGGGTCAATGGGACAGATGACGAAGCGCCTACTGACTGGATAGATGAGGACCAACCCGGTGGTGAGTCCAGAAAATCTTAGGCCGGTTTAGCAGCGACTAATGTCAAATTGTCAATTGTCGTGCCCCTCCTCCCCCCTCTTTCCTGCTGCCCTGACCCCCGAGGCAAAGTGATGGCCCTGTGACCAAATAACTTCAGATCTTCAACACTGACTGTCGGACAGTGGAACACAGCTGGCCAACTACAAACAACACTCTGCTTTCTCAGCCTTCAAGTTGGGCTTCCATAGCATACAGTATAGACTAGGGTGCCCGTTGACAGTGGCAAATACAGTTTCAATCACTCTTTGGTACCAGTACATGCATGCCCTCCGCTTGCCTTTCGAGCATGTGGGCGGTGCAGTGACAAGGGACATTGCCAGGCCAATGTCGGGCAGCGTGGTGGTCGAAGTGGGTGTCATCGTGGTCAGCACATTCGCCATGACACCGTCATTGTTGTCGTCTCCATCATGCGTACATCGGCATTGCAGTCATCGACCTTGAGCACAGATGAAAAGGAGGCCAGACGTTCGTAATTGAGGTCCTTGCCGCCTTGCAGAGGTCATTGGTGGCGACGACATACTTGGACGAGAACGTCGAGAAGAGCTCATTCTCTTCAGGGAAAGACACATACTAGGATGGCGGGTCTGCAACCAGCGCCAGTCTGCATCATAGGAAAGAAGTGAGACATAAACTTTAGAGACAGACAAGCAAAATTTCGTGCTGGGCATGTTGTGCATATGCATGCTTGGAAGTTATGAGGACAATAATTAGTGTCAGTGATCGTTAAAACTGGCCCACAACATTGTGGCCTCACCACTGGGTTGGTCCTCATCTCTCCAATCAGTAGACGCTTCGTCATCTGTCCCATTGACCCTCCAGAACTGAAATTTCTTCGGAAATGGAGTTGGTTGGCACTGTATACGGGAGATTTAGAGCACCAATCGTCGTACGATCCGCGCTGTCTCAACTCGTTCGCAACGAGGAAGAATTCTACTTCACCGGTGCGTGAATTGAGCTGCGCAGCGGCGATGCGCGACCATGGACGAACTCTTCGTTGGCGATGTGCTCGCCGCCCGCCGGATCACGCGCTATCTACAGTCTCGTTCGCGTCTTCGACGATCTCGCTAGATTCCCCGCTGTCCGCGGCTGCGGTCCCGACCAATTTTATCCTGTGATAAGACCTTGGTTCAACGGCACCAATTCGGGCTCGAGGAAATGGACTTTTGAGGGCTTCGAGGAAAGGAGGGTCACTCCGGGCTGCGTGTTCCGACCGAAATCTCCGGTCCGAGCGCAGCGCAGTGCTAGTACTGTAGTTGAGCGGAAGCGAAGTTTATTTGGGTACTTCGACACATAATAATCGATGCATAGTCGCTGGGTAGGAGATATTGCAAGGCTGGTACCTTATTGAAAAAGCCTGCAAAGCTAAAGGCGTTTTCCTTTCAAGAGTCTATTGATTAAGAACTAGTGTTAAATCACGGAAGAACGAATTCATGTCATAGCATAGCAGTAGAAAAACAGAGGTTGTACAGTATCATGAAAAACGCACGAGATTCACCATCCATCGCTTCATCAGAGATCGGGGTCGTGTTGACGCCAGTAGCGCGGAATGGTAAAACGATTGCGGAGCTGGTTCGTTCTTCAGAACAGCCAGTGCAACGCTCACGGTGTACCTTGCTTTCTCCCACAACTCGCGGTATTTTTCCAGGGTGATTACGTCCGGAAGTAGTACGTCATCAGGAAGGCCATGGCTATTTGTAACCATGGGCCAAGACGAGAGTTTCTCCAGCAAGGTGTTCAACCCGGAAGTCACCTTCTGTTCTAAAAACAGGGCCTTGTTGTATGACGTATTGAACTTTCCCGAGCCTAATGAACACTTGTGTCGGTGATATCCCATCAAAAGGTGTCACATGGTACGAGGACAGACCTTGAACACTAACGGCTTTCTCCATAGAAACCCCAATCATTTCAGATCGTAGTCTCATTGTCCGCTCCCAAAGGTCTTGTGAGGTCATCACACGAAGGGATGTAGGCAAAGCGACAGAGGGAAGACCTATCAACTTCACCCCATAGTCGACACAGCGCTGCAGGAGAGTAAGGCACACATCTTTGTTCGCTGCGAATGCCACGTAGATTCGCTGGATGGAAGACGGGCCCAATTGTGAATACTTTAATGACCCGCTCGAGGGGACGCGGTCCAGCGCTGATGTGAGCAATCCCATTGCGGACGAAAACGAGGAGGCTATCGCCCCGATGTCAGCTTCCTACGCACAGTCAATATAAAGGAATGCCAAAGTAGAAGCGAGAATGGCAAACCTTAGACGAGGATGCGTCGTTGCGCCGTAGGATTGGAGCATCACCACTTGGTCGCTCATTCTGAACATGGCGTTTTGATCGGGTCGGTAATGCGCAACACAAGAGTGAGAAACCACACTTTACCTTCCAAGACTCAATGGTTTTTCTGAGGTTTGCATGGAAGTTCTTCCAGCGTTCGAGATCCGTCGGGTCAACACGACGCATCTTAAGGGCTTCACTTGCGCGGGATATCTCCTCTATCCAGAACTTGTCCAATTCCATATAACATTGCCTAATCTCAGTTAGCAACAAGTCCACTTCGCTGAAAAGGGCATCGTCCTCTGGAAGCGGACGCGAAAGTGCTGAAAATTAAAAGTGTCAACATTTTGCTTCGGAGACGACAGGAGACCGCCTTGCCTGTCGCACGAAGATTCTTCATAGTAGCAATTATTCCAGACTCGTACAACATTTGCAAACCAACCGCCTCTCCGCGTAACTTCCTGGCGGCTTCCAGGCGCTCCTCGAGTTTCTCCAAAAAGGAGCTCTGTTGTTGGATCTCGGCGGAAATGTCAAGCAAATATCTATTGGCATATTCTTCGCTCAGTTGCAAGAACTCCATAAAGTGCTCTTGTTGCTTCTTAGACGTTACGCGTAATTCCGCTACTTGTCTCAAAAGCTGAGTTTGGCGTTCAGCAGGAGCGGAGGATGCAAGCTCCTGTAGGCGATCGATGAGGCTGGATAGCTTGTTCATGTTTTTAATCCAGCAAGACAATGTCGGGTGCAATTTATCTGGGGGTTTCACAATGGGCAAAGAAAGAGATTGTGACGTGGGGGCATGTTCCTGCATGGAGGGAGACGGTGTTCCGGTAGCAGTATAGACCTGTGCGGCAGTGGTATTGGTGTTCTATGATATGACAAAAGTGAGCGCTTCATTCTTGGCCAAACAAAAAAGGGAGGGTTCCTTTTAGTCCGTGATATGAAAGAATACGCACATCATGTATCATCCTTTGTGCTGGGGAACGCTCAACACGCGTTTTGTTCCCCGTATTTCCAAGAACGGATGCGACAGCAGTCGTGAGTCCCTGAGGAGCGGGCGAGGAGGTTTGGGGTGGGTATACTCGCGTTAGAGGCGTGTCGGGACTTTCCCCGCCAGGTGATTGAATCCCAGTGCCGATTTTGGAGGTTATAGTACCGATGGGAGTAGTGACGGAAGTAAGGCTGGGATCGCGAGGGTAGGCAAAAGGATTGATGCAGTAACCCGGGGGAAGGAAGGTATTGAACCTATCTATGAGGTAGAGATTCCCATGAAAGAGCATTGATATGCATTGTGCTACTCCGGTTGTATCGATTCTGGATCAAACATATCAAACCCATTTCGAGACAAAAAAGTGTATCAAAGCGGATGAGAGTCAATGATGGGTTTCGACGGTAAACTGCCTTCAAGTCCAACATGCAACTCGCCCGCATAGGCCGCCGTGGATCTCCAGATTGATGCATCTGCATCGCTAGCATCAAGAAAGTACATAACGCCCCACCCATCAAGATCCGAAGAGAAGGAGGCGAAAAGGGGAACGAGAGAGACGGTGAGAAAGAGGACGTACCCTCTGATTCGTATAGTCCTCCAATATACCCAAGAAGTGGTCGTACACACCCGGTTTATCATGGAATTGCTCCTTGACCACGTCCAGGTAGCTAAACGCGTCCGTCATTTCCAACGGCCGACTACTATCGTTGCCACCATCGCTCTGAAAGGCGTTGGAAGCAGGAACGGCGGGGATTCAGTTGTCGCTGCCGCTCTCCGCTGGCAAAGTATCGGGCCTGACAGACGTAGTTTGCGAGCGGGGGATAAAACGCAGTTCATGGATGTCTGCAGTAGGAAGCGATTGGGGGGGTGAATGTTCGGCTGAGGCAGACATATACTCCGCGGTCGGGAGGGTCTTGGTTTCTGGGGGGAAAGGTTGAGAGGAGAGAGGAGCCTGCATCGAGCGTGATTGAGAGGGAGGCGAAGTAAAATAGTTGAAGTGAGGCGGTGAGCCTGGGTTTATGATTTGTGTGAGCAGTGAGCATAGCCACAGTGGTGCACCGCATCAATGCATTCTTTCTTTTTGGGGGTTTTTTTTTAAAGCATGGGACAGGAGGAAGTGTGTGATAGGGTAAGGGACCAGAGGGGCCATCCCAACGAGTAAGTTAGTGAAGGTCGAGCGCGTCGAGGTGGTTCTTCAGCTGAAGCGATAAGCGCCTACTGTAAGCGCCTTCCTCTTCACTTGCACGGGCAAACAAAATACGCAATGTACGCAAAGCGCTAGTAGCCATTAGCTGAAAGCGTTCAGCAACCACCCAAACTTCCCAGACCCCCACTGGCAGGAGGAAGCTATCTTCAAGTCTCTTTCACGAAAGAGTATACTTACTGCCTTTGTCAGAACTTAGGGCGCGGCCGATTTTTTTTTGAAATCATGAGTTTTTTTTGCTGTAGAGTAATTCTCTCGTAGCTCACTCAGTTTTCATTGTATCAACATGATCTTCATATATTCATGACCGCTGCCAGGTGTTGTACCTACCTACAATGTTGAAAGCGCGAAATTCCCAAAAATGGAATTGACAAATTTCGTCAACATGCCACAACCAACCAACAACCCTCACGTTCAGACATTCCACGTCTTCTACTACCCCTACAAAATGCCCAGGAAAAGGGCCAGAGGATTTTCTAAGAGTACTGATAACGGAGGGAAGTGTGTGTCTTCAGATTCACTGGAAAGAGGGTCCACAGCCATCTCATCTGCCGAGTCAGCAAAGTCCAACTGGACAGCCTCAAACGGTGCAGGAGCAGCAGGATGAGCTGGAAGAGTGATTTTGAGGTCCATGGAATCCCTTTTGTGCTTGGGCATTGCCACTTGATGAGCAGCCATGGGTGTCGTAGGAGCATGACTTGGATGAGTGATGGAGTCGGACAGATGACCCACCCCAATTTTGACAACTACAATTTTCACACTTTTCACATTATAGGTAGGTGCACCACCTAATGACGGTCATGAATATATAAAGATCATGTTGATATAACGAGAATTGAGTGAGCTACGAGAGAATTACTTTACAGCAAAAAAAAACTCGTGATTTCAAAAAAATTCGGCCGCGCCCTAAGTTCCGAGAAAGGCAATAACGCCTGCCACGCCCCAGACCAAATCGTTGCCTTGCCGCGAGCCAATACGGACACTGGAGCACGTACTCCTCAACTGCCCTTCACACGCCTCTCGCCACGAACATCTCACAGCGAATGGCTGCCTTCGCAATCTCCCCAACTCGTCGACCACTGAAATCGAGTCATGAAGACACTATAGTTCCTAGAGGAAACGGGAGTACAGCATATACAGCATACATTGTAAACGAGTCTAGCGACCACACGCCCAGTACAGTACACCCTAATGCTACACATGATCAGCCTGAGCTGGCTCATTGATGATCGACCACACTACGGCAGCCTCTTTATGTACTGTATTAGCGTGCACCGTGGTATAAAAATTCGGATTCAAAAAGAAAGTAAATAAGGGAAAGAAGGTCTCGGGGGACGCACACTGCCGCTGCCGTTGCTCACGCTCATGCGAGTGGTGCATCGTGAGCGAGTCGCAAGCGCATCACCTTCCGGTTCGGCATAAAGTCATCATCGCCGTCGTCATCTGCGACATCCGAGAGGTCAGCAGCCTCACTCTCGCTCCCCAGATCTTCATCATCCAACTCCCTTGTCAGGCCCGGTGGGCTTGACGATCCCGGAACACGGGGGGATGGCACGAGAGCACCGAAAGCGGGAGGGGAACGCAACCTGTGAGTGAGTCGCGAGCGCAACACCTTCCGGTTCGGCATAAAGTCGCCATCTGCGACGTCCGAGGGATCGGCAGCCTCAATCTCGCCCGACTCGTTCCCCAGATCTTCATCAACCAACTCACTTGTCAGGCCTGGTGGGCTTGACGATCCCAGGACACGCACAGGAGCACCGAAAGTGGGAGGGGAACGCGACCTGTGAGCGAGTCGCGAGCGCAACATCTTCCGGTTCGGCATAAAGTCGCCATCTGTGACATCCGAGGGATCGGCAGCCTCACTCTCGCCCGATTCGCTCCCCAGATCTTCATCCGACTCACATGTCAGGCCCGCTGGGCTCGGCAATTCCGGAACACGGGGGCATGGAACGAGAGCACTGAGAGTGCGAGGGGAATGTGACCTGACCTGGGATGGTCGGACAAATGTGGGTACTGCGGACGGCAACAGAGGGTGTGGTGGAGGCGAGAAAGCCGAATAGTGCAAGTCGAGGTACCCTTCCATCTCCATTTCATTCTCGGTCGATGGGTTGAAGTACATCCCGTGCTGTGGAGCACCCGTAAGCATCTCCGAAGACTGCCAAGGCTGCCCATGCGGCTGCGGCTGAGACACAAATAGCTGATCATCGACGGCAGGACTGCTGTCGGAGTCGCTGAAGGTGTCACTCCCGGGGTAGGCATGGAACAGTGGTTGAAGTGCATGCGACGACTCGACCTTGAAATCGGATTTTGACTCTGACCGACCAGGGTCGAGGAAGGTGCTCTGAGAGAGCTCGAGGTCAACGAAGGCCATCGTGGAGCCCGTGGCAAAGCCGATGTCAAAGGGATACTCGTGCTGGATTTCAGCAGACATGGCATGGGTGTTCTGATACGACCTCTCGGATGGGCTGTAGACGAGAGGGTACGTAGACGAGAGGAGAGGAGAGGAGAGATGGGGAAAAGAGGCAGTGGGAGTAGCAGCAGTCTTGGTGGAGCGTTGTTGATGGGAGTAGAAGGGATGATGAGTGTGGGGAACGTGATGGTTCGAAGAAGGGAATCGGGGCAGGCGGTTCGGCCTATAAGAGCGAGGATGAAGATCCACAGTGGAACTGAATGAAATGGGAGATTGAGACTGATTTGGGATGAGAGGAGAGGACGGATATGGGATGCAGGCCGAACGTTGGCGACGAGAGCCTCGTCGTCGAGAGGCAGGGACTGGCCTCGGCTGATGTGTCACAATGGTGGCCATGACTCTCTCTTTCCTTGTTAGTATTGTGCGGGGGTAGGCCTAGAGCTGAATGAATCGATGTAAAAGGCAGACACGACAGGAGCGGCTGCAAACGGAACGAACAGAACGGAGGCCCGGAGGGTGCTGTTACAGTAAGTTCAAGGGGGTCGTCACAGTTTCTGACTTCAGGATTTGCGACCACTCCAAGAATTCTGGGGGTTTCGTGATCTTCGGGACGTGTGGGTGTACTGTAGGGCGTAGGGTAGCACCGATGACGACGACGGCGGCAATATTTTTACGCGCTTTCGTCAATGCAGTGCGGTGTGACGAGCGAGTCGGCCACGAAAGATTAAGAAACCAAAAAAAAAGGATCTGGAAGTGTGTGTTGGGCGGGTTGGGCCCGGGCTGCTGGTTGTGCTGGATTGAAGAAACTGGCTTTTTATTCGACGTCCTTCATATCTGATGCCATCACTCTGGCGCTGAGTCGCCTGTTATGTTGACGGATTCGCTGGGCAGCTGGCAGCCTCGAGGGCGCTGATGTGGAAATCATTTCCGAGCACGAGAGACCCACTGAACAAGCGCGCCAATCTGAGGTTTCGGCTTCTTCCATGAATTAAATTTCCTTTTACCTTCAGTCCCTCACCTCTCCGTCGATTTCTCTACATCCATCATACATGCCGCCCGTGCGTGCTCACTGCTCTATGCCTTTCTTCTTTCTACCCGGGAGTCCCTTACCCCATGCTTCCGTCACCTGTCCAGCCCTACTCCGAGTCCCGCGTCTGCGATAGAAGCCAAGAGCCAAGAGTGTGAAAGCGCTTGCCACTTCCCGGATCAGTTCATCTCCACCAAGGATGACCCGTATCGATCCCTACACCACTCCTACACCCTGGTCTTTTTTGGTTCCGACAAGCCCATAAACATTCTAGCTCTATATTAGCTACTTGTTATTTCACCGCAAATATTACCTCCGTGCACCTTTGTTCCGGCGTGCGTTGGCCCCCCCTCAACAGAAAGAGAGGCTCATCCATCCCCAACCTTAACAAGGATTATGAAATGATGTTCCGGATACGTAATTCTCCCGGCTCGCTTATCTCTGTCCATCTCCTCGGTCAGTGATGCCAGTGATGTCCTGTCCCGAAGTACGTCACTTTATTAGGCGCCTATCGGGTACGAGGCTTTTGGTTGGTCTTGGCCATCCACTCGGGCACAGCCCACAGGCCGTTCCAACTGCTGGCCGAGACCGCCCAATGTGTGCAAGTGAGAAAACAGACACAGACACAATAGATTCGTGTTAACGTCAACCGTATTTTCTTTTGCGGATCTCACATGGAATTCCTTGGCAAATCAAATCAATCTCAGCGCGGGCTTGGGGGCGTGAGTCACGAGGCAGTACCATACACACATCAAGACACCTGCACATGCGGGATGACAACAGTCTGTCACGGTCCCCGCCTAAACACGCTTTGATCGCCTGGAACAGTGTTTCTGATCAATCGGATCATACCTCAGTTCGGGCTCCGTGTCCCTACCAAAGTAGTATCATAAACAGTGTACGAGATTCGTCATCCATCGCCTCATCACAGATCGGGGTCCTTTCGATGCCAGTGGGTCAGATCGGTAAATCAATTGCGGAGACGGTTCGTTCTTCAGGGTTGCTAACGCTGCGCCCACAGAATCTCTTGCTTTCGCCCATAGCCTGCGGTGTTGTTCCAGGGTGATTACATCCGAGAGCGCATCATCACGAAGGCCACGGTTATATGTAATCGTGACCCAGGACGAGAGTTTCTCGACCAGAGTGTTCAACCCAGAAGTCGTTTTCGTTTCTAAGGACAAAGCCTTCTTGTATTCAGCTTTGAACTTTCGCGAGCCTGCCCACTTTTATCAGCGATATCCACCAAAAGGGTATCGACTGGTACGAGGACAGATGTCACAGACCTTGGACACTCGCGGCATTCTCCGCAGAAATTGCAGTCATTTCAACCCGAAGTCTCGTAGTCTGCTCCCGAAGATTATGTAGGCCACCCATACGAGAGGACGTGGGCAAAACGATAGAAGGAAGGCAAGTGAACACCTTCTCCCCGTAGTCGGTACACTGCCGTAGGAAAGAAAGGTACATGTCGCTGTTCGCTGCAAATGCTACATAGACTCGCTGGATGAAAGGTCGGCCCGACGGCGAATACTTCAATGACTTGCTCGAGTTGAGGCGGTCCAGTGCTGATGTGAGCGAACCCATAGCGGACGACAA
The DNA here is from genome assembly GCA_015178965.1 of Russula ochroleuca. NCBI lineage: Eukaryota > Fungi > Basidiomycota > Agaricomycetes > Russulales > Russulaceae > Russula > Russula ochroleuca. The sequence goes on from WHVB01000002.1 coordinate 2,638,743, forward strand.
GGAGGTGGCTATCGCTCCAATGTCAGCTTCCTACGTATAGTCAATATAAAGGGATGCTAACGTGGAAGCTAGGATGGACAAACCTTAGACGAGCAAGCACTGTTGTGCCATAGCGTTTGAGCGTCCGAGTCACCACTTGGTGGCTCATTCTCCACAAGGTGATTTCATTGGTTAGTAATGCGCAGCAAAGGAATAAGACATGTACCTTCCAGGACTCAATGGTTTGTTTAAGGTTTGCGTGAAAGTTCTTCCAACGTTCGAAATCTGTCGAGTCAACACGCCGCATCTTAAGGGCTTCAATTGCGCGGAATATCTCCTCTGTCCAAAACATGTCTAGTTCCATGTAACATTGCCTGATCTCAGTTAGCACCGAGTCCACCTCGCTAAACAGGGTTTGGTCCTCTGAAAGCGGCCGCGAAACTGTTGAAAATCAAAGCGTCAATACTTTGCCACTGGAGGACGACAACAGGGTTGCCTTGCCTATCGCACGAAGGTCCTGCATTGAAGCAACTGTTCCAGACTCGTAAAACCTTTGCAGATCAACTGCCTCTCCACGTAACTTCTTTGCAGTTTCCAAGCGTTTTTCCAGATTGTCCAGAACGGTGCTCTGTTGTTGAATCTCTGCGGAGATGTCGAGTAGATATCTATTGGCATATTCTTCGCTCAGTCGCAAGAACTCCATGAAGTGCTCTTGTTGCTTCTTGGAGGTCGCGCATAAAGCCACAACGTGATTCGATAGCCGAGATCGGTGTTCTGCAGGAGCGGAAGAAGCAAGCTCCTGTAGGCGGTCAATGAGGCTCGATAGCTTATTCATGTTTTTGATCCAGCAGGACAGTGTCGGGTGCAATTTTTTGGGGGGTGTCAGAAGGCGCAAGGGGGAGGATTGTGATGCAGGGACGCGTTCTTGAGTGGAAGAAGACGATGTATTGGTAGCGTGACCACATTGCTGGTCATCTGTCATGATTATGGTCAGACAACGGTCTATCTAAAGGGGTAGGTGGTGAGGCGGGGATGTGTTCTTGAGCAGGGGAACGCGTTGGAGTGGGGATATGTTCTTGAGCAGGAGAAGGTGGTGTGCCAACTGCGTTCATCCATTTCCGGTCATTTGGGAATAGTTCACGCGAGGAATCAGATTCCAAGTTATCTGAGGGCGTCAGAGCAGGTGGTGAAGTGGGAACATGTTCCTGGGTGGGTGAAGACGGTGTACTGATCACGTTAACACTTTGCGTGAACAACTCCCTCTCGTGATCGGACAATGGGGAGTCGGACCGGTCAGGGGGTGTAGCGAGGAAATGTTCTTGTGTGGGGGAGGGTGGCGAGTTGACTATGTCACTCGGTGGGTACTGGTACTGGCCAAAGCCCTGCGGATAGTGCCATACGGATTTGCTCGGCAACGGAGATGGTGTAGATGTTGTAGCTCTGTGCGCGAGAGTTGATTGACAAGTCGCCGCGGCCTTGGAATGTTGCAAGTATTCGTGCTGCCCTGATGCAAGTAACTGCAACCCAATTACGCCATGATGGTCGCCCGAATGCCGATAGTGACGTCCTACAAACCAACAGTATCAGCCTAAATGGGGATGGGATCTTGGACGGGGTAACGACGTACGAAGACCTTTCATGCTCATGTATTGCCTCTGACAATGGCCGATGCCACACGCGAACGGGAGCAATCGACGTTCTGTCTCACGCTCCACCACGTGTAGCTCTCCCCCCGTGACCTGCGCTCCGAGTCCTGAACTGTCATTCCCGTTTACAATGACTCCGTTCGTAGGGACAAGCCTGGGTGGAGTTCCTGGCTGGCTGCTCGACGTACTGGTCTCTTGAGAAGCCTGTAGAGATGAGATGACAGCTCCGTAATCTGAGTAAGCCGAGTAGGTGCTGAAGGAGTTGTGTTGCGTCTGGGAGAAATCAGACATGGTGGATGTCGAAGCCCGCGATGGGGGAACGGTGGTATCAAATGCGGAGACAGTCAAAGGATATCTCGAGGGTGGCTGGGCCATTGACGGAGGAATAAATGACGACGGGTTGGCAAACACTTGTTGAGTAGTGTAAGGTACGAGGTAGGTTGTCACCGGAGTGACCGGGGGAGAGGATGCAGTTGAGAAAGCGGGAAATGGGTCCATGTCGAGTTCCATGGCATCTGGGTCGAATGGAATCTGTGGTTGTTGTGAGCGTTGGTAGTACTGCGCTTGGAGCAAGGGCTGAGGTTGCTGGTGCTGTTCTTGTGGGTGAGGAATCTGAACTGAATGAGGGATATACGAGTGTGCGGGGCTGGCGGAAGGGGCTGAATTGTGGGGATAAGGTTGACCTAATACCAGCTGAGAGCATGGGTCAACGATATGGAACTCATCGAAGTGCCGCACTAGAGCATGGTAGTTCTGGAGGTTGAGACCGCAGCACTGCAGAAGGTGTAATTGCGGAAAAATGGGGCACAGTGATCGACCGCTTAGCAGCGAGAATGCAAAGCCTGGTGTAAAGAGACTCACGAGATTGTGTTCACGTTCCTTGGCGGAGAGTGCGTTCATGACAGATGTTCTGTCCGATTCTATGGAAGCGGATATCTTTCTTGCATCCCGGAGGTCCGTGCGACCACTAACAAGGGGAAAAGGGAATAAGATTCTGTAAGAGAGACGGGTGAACAAAGAGATATAGGACACACTCGAGAGGACTAAGGAGTTGGTTGGGGGATATTCCGATTACATTCGGTTGGTTACTATCTGTAAGTTCATGCGCCAAATCGGGCTTCATTCAGCGTAGGCAATGCGAACACGTAAGGCATCTGGGAGATCTGGAGATGATGTATTTCACTTACATCCCTGCCGATTGAGATTGAGCTTTGTCCGAGCACATGATCTGCCACTCTGTCTGAAACGGTCTATAAAAGTATGAGGTCGTTGTCCACCTTGGGATGTACGAGATTGACCTTGACCAGCTCGAGAACATCTTTGGCAACCATGCCGTATTCCAGCGTTTGTTGAGTTCTCGAAATGCCCCCTTTTTTCTTCAAATTTATCCTCATATCCTCCGTGCTGACATGCGTTGAGACTCGGTTACGGTTTTATGAGTATAGAACGCACAAAAACAACACCTCCCTGATGATTTTCAAGTCATTTGGATCAATGAAAGCTTCGTTATTCATACATAAGTTCTGGAATATGTGACGGGTTTCAGCCAGCCACCGATCCCCTAACTTTTGTTCGGAATAGCTGCTTCCATTCGGCTGACGATGAAGCGTGATGTGTAGACAGGCCGATTCGACACTCCCTGACACCTCGCGCTCGCTCGTTCGTTCGTTCGTTCGGACGGGAGGAATGAGAGTGGGGTAAAGGACCCGACCGGTGGATCGAGTCCAACTGAAGCAGATAGAAGGAATGAGTATGTACTTACAATAATGAGTCCTCGAGAGGCCGGCCGTTCGAGCCTAACAAGCCTCGGGAGGCCGTTCGAATCCAGCAAGCGAATATAAGGAATGAGCACTATGAGCTTGGGAATGAGGATCAATGAGGCCTCCCTCAAGGCCTCTGCACAGTCCATCGCAAGGTCCATCGCCGAATATATGGAGCTCAGTAATAAGCGCCCAGAGCAAATTACACGAGGTTTGTGCAAACAACTGGCTCAGACTCTCAGATTTCAAAAACCATCGCGACCACCCAGCCTCACACCTGCAGGAGGAGTTCCATTGAGCGGAGCACAGGCGCAGTGGCACAGCCAAGGGCACAGCTGGCTGTTCTGCACGTGCAGCCAGCAACTGCACGGCCATCAACGGTGAAGTATGAAAGGACGTAACTTCTCACATCGATCATGCCTTATCTCGTCTTGCTCCGCCTCCCACGGTCCCTGGTCTTTCACACCAACTCCCGCTACGCACTACCCCCACCATCACCACTGCCCGTACTCTGAACTTCGTCTGGTGGGTGGGCCTTGGCGAACAGGGATGTGATTGCGGCCCGTGGTCGTCTGCGACAGGCAGCAGCAGGGAGTGAGTACTGGGGAGTATTCAGCCGAGGCAAATGTATGCATGGAGCAATCTGCGCCTGGGTTTAGGGTTGGTGTCAGCTGTTCTCCAGAGCCAGCAAATTGGACCATGCGGTGAGCACAGACACCATGGCGCACCGCAAAGGTCCGTAATCAACGTGTTCTTAGTTCACAAATGCTCTGAATTAGGATAGTTGGTTTCGTCAGAGCACCTTGTGAAGCATGGACGGAGGGAGCGTTTACAGCCTAGTTTGAAACCCCGATTCTCACGACACCAGGAGTTTTCTTTGCATTGGGAATTTCGATCAATACGAGGAGGAATTCTACCTCGCCAGTGCACAAGTCGAGCAGCGCGGCAAAGGGCGAGCTCTCGTTGGCGATGCGCTCCCCGCCGCACGACGCATCTCACGCTATATACAGTCTCGTTCGCGTCCTCGACGATCTCGCTAGATTCCTCGCGGTCCGTGACGGCTCCGATCCCGACCAATTTTATCCTGTGATCAGACCTTGGTTCAACGGCACCAATTCGGGCTCGAGGAAATGGACTTTTGAGGGCTTCGAGGAAAGGAGGTCACTCTGGGCTCCGTGTCCCGACCGAGCTCTCCGGTCCGAGCGCAGCGCAGCGCTCGAAGCTCGATTCCTCTTGATCGATTACTATACACACCAATCATACACCGAATCTGGAAGCATATTCTCCCTCTTACTGGACCACATCACTTTGAAGGGCCCTCTTCACCCGTCACCCCCCTGACGTTCGCACCTGTCTGCATAGTAGCAATTATTCCAAACTCGTACAACATTTGCAAACCAACGGCCTCTCCGCGTAACTTCCGGGCGGCTTCCAACCGCTCCTCGAGCTTCTCCAAAAAGGACCTCTGCTGTTGGATTTCGACGGAAATGTCAAGCAGATATCTATTGGCATATTCTTCGCTCAGTTGCAAGTACTCCATGAAGTGCTCTTGTTGCTTCCTAATGTTACGCGTAATTCCACTACTTGTCTCAAAAGCTGAGTTCGCTGGAAAACAGCCAGAGCGGGCAGTCTGAGCCTGGATTTCAGGCCAGTGACCTCCGGTCGGGCGGGAAAATTGGATATTAGGCCGTGCGGTGAGCACAGACCCCGTGCCGCCGTACCGCAATCAAGGTGTTCTCGGTTCATAAACCCTTCCAGCTAGGGTCATTGGTTTCAAAATTCGGAGCACCGATTCTCTGGTGGGAGGGAGCTTTTACAGTTTGGTTTGGAAGCTCGACTCCTGGAGGCCGCTAAACGCACAGAAAACTCTTGCCAGTGGGGATTTTGAGTATACAGTAGCCACCGCGAATCGAGCTTCGCGACGGCGATGCGCGTCCAGGCGAGGCAGCGCTAGGCAGCTTCCACAACCGAACAACTAGGCAGTGGCAGGCACTCCTTCACGTCGTTCACGAGAGTGTATACCCAACACCTTTCCCCTACCACACGCCGGTCCAAATCGCTTGCCCTGCAGCGAGCCACGGCACCGCAATCTCACCCCCAACTCGTCAACAACCGAAATCGAGTCACGAAGATGCGACAGTTCCTAGAGGGAAATGGAGCCTGAGCTACAGTACACGGGCAAGCTGATAGCCCGGATGAGGTACAGCATATGTTGTAAACGGGTCTAGCGACCCACACGCCCACCCACACACCGTGTACACTGTCCATGGCCAGCCTGAGCTGGCTCATCGACCAAACCACACATCTCATAAACATACTACATAGTAGATACGTGATAGCCCTTTTACTTAGTAGCACGCACCGCGGTATAAAAACAATTCGGATTCAAAAAGAAAGTAAAGGAAACAAGGTCTCAGGCCTCAGGGCGCGTGCACTGCCGCTGCCGCTGCTCGCATACTACTCGTTTATCATGCCGTCATGAACGACTCACGCTTCTATTGGTGTGGGTGGATCGCAAATGCCGCTTCAAATGTTCTTCACGCGCAAAGCACTTGTAGCATCCTTCAACCGTGCACCTATATATCCTCATATTCTTCTGCACACCACCCTGCACAATAATCCCGGGCGCAGTAGGCACCCTACGCCCGCGGGACTTTTTGGTGAGGTTCGGCACGGGCACGGGCGCACTCAGATGACAAGGTCTCGGGGCGCGCACACTGCTGCCATCATCGTCGCCATATGCACCATCCCAGGGGTCGACAGCCTCGCTCTCGCCCAACTCGCTCCCCAGATCTTCATCCGACTCACCATTCAAACCCGGTGGGCTCGATGATCCCGGAACACGAGGGAGGGGCACGGGAGCACCGAAAGTGGGAGGGGAAAGCGACATGGCCTCGGATGCTTGGACAAATGTGGGTGCTGAGGACGGCGGCAGAGCGTGTGGGGAAGGCGAGGAAGTCGGATAGTGCAAGTCGAGGTCGCCTTCCATCTCCATTTCATTCTCGGCCGACGGACTGAAGTACACCACCTGCTGTGGAGCGCTCGTAAGCATCTCCGAAGGCTGCGCATGCGGCTGTGGCTGAGAAGCAAATAGCTGAGCGTCGACGGCAGGACTGCTGTTGGAGTCGCTGTAGAAGGCGTAACTGCCAGGGTCGGCATAGAACACTGGTTGAGGTACGGGCGACGACTCGACCTTGAAATCGGATTTCGACTCTGACCACGGTAACTGACCGGGGTTGAGGAAGGCGCTCTGAGAGAGGTCGAGGTCGGCGAAGCTCATGGAGCCCGTGGTGGAGCCGATGTCAAATGGATATTCGTGTTGGACGTCAGTTGACATGGAAGGGGTATTCTGATACGAGTTCTCGGATGGGCTATAGATGGCGGAACGTTGTTGATGGGGGTAGAAGGGAGGGTGAGAGGGAGGAGTGTGGGGGACGTGATGGTTCAAAGAAGGGAATTGGGGGGGGGCGGTTCGGCCTATAAGAGCGATGATGGAGATCCATAGTGGAAGGGAATGAAACGGAAGATTGGGACAGATTTGGGTTGAGAGGAGGGGACGGATATACGATGCGTTGGCGACGAAAGGCAGGGACTGGCCTTGGCTGATGGGTCAGAATGGTGGTCATGACACTTCCTTTCCTTGTGAGTCTTGCGCCTTACGCAAAGGAAAAGGCGGGGGCGGGGGGGCCTAGAGCTGAGCCTGAAAAGAATCGATGCAAAAGGCAGACGCCACAGAGCGGTTGCTGTCGGCAAATGGCACGAATACAGGAATCTTGGGGGTTTCGTGGCCTTTGGGATGGGTGGATGTGTAGGGCGTAGGGTAACACCGATGACGTTTGTCTTACGCGCTTTCTTCGGGGCGGAGGTCGGGACGAGGCGAGGCGACGAGCGTGTCCGTCACGAAAGACTCTGAAACCAGAAGAAAAGGATCCGGAAGTCGTTCGTGGGACGGGAGTTGGGCTACCGTCGGATTGAAGACTGTCTTTTTATTCGGTGTCCTTCATATTTGTTGACGCCATCACTCTGGCGCGCCTGTTATGAATAATTGTGATAGAGGATTCGCCGGCAGCCTCGAGGCCGCTGTGTGGAAATCATTTCCGAGAGTGAGTTGCGTATGTATGAGAGGCAAATGTCAAACGCCGGCAATCAAGCGCGGTTTCGGCTTCTTCCGTGAATTCAATTTTCAGGTCACCGTCTCGATCTCCCCACTCCCTCCCGTTCACCGCCATCCTTCACGCATGCCGCTCATGCGTGCTCTATTGCTTTTCTTCTTTCCTCTTTCCACCTGGAAGTTCATCAGGTGCTTCGGTCAGCTGTCAGCCCTACTCCGCATCCTGCATTCTCGATAGAAACCAAAGCCAACAGCTTGCTACTTCCCGGAGTTTGTCTCCTTCTCCTGAAAATGCGCCAATGATGACACGTATCGATCCCTACTCGTCTTTCCTTTGGTTCCAGCAAGCCATAAACATTCTAGCTCTATTTTGGCTACTTGTGAATTCACCGCAAGAAGTACCTCCGCACCTTTGTTCTGTTCTCTCGATGAGTAAGCCTTTGAGTGGCGTGCGTTTCCTCCCCCCCGGCAGAAGGAGTGGCTTGTTTATGCCCAGCCTTGACAAGGGATATTCCCGGGGTAATTCTCCCGACTAGCTTATCTCTGTCCATCTGGTCGGACAGTGATGTCCTGTCTCGGTTTCCCCAAAGTACGTCACTTTACACGCCTGCCGGATACGAGGCTTTTGGCTGGTCTTGGCCATCCGCTCGGGCACGACTCTCCGGCCGCTCCAACTGCTGGCCCAGACCGCGTAGTTTGTGCAAGCGAGAAAACAAAACGCAGACACCGTCATACAGATTTGCGGATCTCACATGGAATTCCCTGGAGACTGGAGAATCAAACTAATCTCAGCGCGACACAAGTTGGCCCGCCTGAGGTATTGAGTCACGAGGCCTCTAATTACAGTACACTCTGCCCTACATCACACACTACAGAACGACAACAGTCTACAATGGTCCTCGCCTGACCATGCTTTGATCGCTTGGAACAGCGTGTTTATGATCAATTGGCCCACTTGGGCTCGCACTATAATGACGGCGCTTGCCGTCCTCATTTCGGGCTCCGCATCCCGACCGAACGATCTGGTCCGGTCGCCCGGCGAAGCTCGCTCCTGCCTTGGACACTTCAATCACGCCTACATCGGCGCAGCCCCGCGCCCCTACGAGCAGCAGGAACGCGGATGGGCGAAGCGGCACTCACGGAAGCGTATAACGCAACGGTGGACGCGCTCCGTCGTTTACGCGATATCCACGTTCCTATATTGTGGCTCTGGCGTTGGTCCGTTGCATCGCATCACACCTACTTCTGCACCTTCTCGGGTCAAGTTATTGTGGCTACTGCTGACGTGTGTGAGTCAGTGCATTGAGATTGGGACTGGTACAGCAGCGGCACTGGCGGTGCCTGCGTGGGACCGGGACGGAGTTGATTAAGTTCTTGAAGCGCGTGCGGGATCGCACGTCTGAAGCTGCGTTTCCAGTGGACTGTGGCGCACCCGTAACACATACGTATGAACGCGGTTTCATTCATTGATTTATGCTTTACAACGGCCTGTATATAAAGGAGAGGATGGCAACACTGGAACTTACCAAGATGCCGTACTGTACACACACGAATGGGCCTGTTATTGCGAGCATAGGGAAGTCATCCCGGGTCTCTGTTCTACGATACGGCTCAAATGGTTAAAATGAACGTGATGCTGTAATATATGGGGTAGGTCCCCTTGCGACTGAAAGAATGGTGATGGTGATGGTTGGACGGCTCGTTGGCTGGTAGACTCACATCAGAAACAATGTCATCGCTTCTAGCGCGCGAGGCACCAAGGAGTCGCGCTTGTGGCTGAGCGGAAGGGAACGATATTAGGCACTCCGACGCACCGTCTCTGGCTACGAGAATTCGTAAAGTTTGTAACTTCAAGCTACAGCAAAAGCCAGCAAAGCCAAAGTGTTTATTTTTTAACAACTAGAATGAATCACGGAAGAGGGAACTCGTCTCATATAGCACTGGTGCAGCAGTAGAAACAATGGTAGATTCATAAAAAGCGTACGAGATTCATCATCCATCGCCTCATCACAGATCGGGGTCCTGTCGACGCCAGCGGGTCGGATCGGTAAATCAATTGCGGAAACGGTTCGTTCTTCAGGGTCGCCAACGCTGCGCTCACCGAATCTCTCGCTTTCGCCCATTGCTCGCGGTGTTTTTCCAAGGTGACTATATCAGGGAGCGCGTAATCAGGAAGGCCGTGATCATCCGAGTCTGAAACCGTGACCCAAGACGAGAGTTTCTCTAGGAAAGTGTTCAACCCAGAAATCGACTTCTGTTCTAGAGACAGGGCCTTCTTGTATGCAGATTTAAACTTTCGTGAGCCTAATGAACACTCGTGTCAGTATAACCATTAAAAGATGTCAACTGGTACGAGGACAGACCTTGAATACTAGAGACATTCTCCACAGAAACGCCTGTCATTTCGGACCAAAGCCTCATAGTCCGCTCCTGTAGGGTGCCCACACGAGAGGACGTAGGGCAAGCGATAGAAGGAAGGCACAAAGTAAACACCTTCTCCCCGTAGTCGGCACAGCGCCGTAGGAATGAAAGGCAAAGGTCACGGTTCGCTGCGAATCCTACATAGATTGGCTTGATGGAAGACGGGCCCAACCCCGAATACTTTACTGAGTTGCTAGAGGGGAGACGTCCCAGCGCCGATGTGAGCGAACCCGCCGCGGATGAGAAGGTAGAGGCTATCGCTCCGATGTCACGTTCCTACGCACGATCAATCTAAAGGGATGCCAAAGTGGAACCGAGAATAGGCAAACCTCAGATGGACATGCATCGTTGAAACGTAAGGTTTGAACACCACCACTTGGTGGCTCATTCTGAACAGGGGGTTTTGATCAGTTGGTACTGCGCGGCATAGGAGTAAGGAACCATACTGCACCTTCCAGGACTCGGTGGTTTGTTTAAGGTTTGCGTGAAAGTTCTTCCAGCGTTCGAAATCCGTCGGGTCAACACGACGCATCTTGAGAGCTTCAATCGCGCGGGATATCTCCTCTGTCCAGAACTTGTCCATTTCCATGTAACACCGCCTAATCTCGGTTAGCACCGAATCCACCTCGCTGAACAGGGCATGGTCTTCTGGAAGCGGCCGCGAAAGTGCTAAAATCAAAGTCTCAATAGTTTGTCTCTGGAGACGACAGGAAGACGCCTTGCCTGTCGCACGAAGATCCTGCATGGTAGCAACTGTCCCAGACTCGTACAACATTTGTAGCTCAATGGCATCTTCACGTAACTTCTTTGCACATTCCAAGCGCCCCTCGAACTTCTCCAAAAAGGAGCTCTGTTGTTTGATCTCGGCGGAGATGTCAAGTAGATATCTATTGGCATATTCTTCGCTCAGTTGCAAGAACTCCATGAAGTGATCTTGTTGCTTCTTGGACGTTGCGCGTAACGCCATAACCTGGTTCGATAGCTGAGATCGGTGTTCTGTGGGACCGAAGGATGAGAGCTCCTCTAGGCGGTCGATGAGGCTGGATAGCTTGTTCATGTTTTTAATCCAGGTAGACAGTGTTGGATGCAATTTATCTGGGGGTGTTCGAATGTGCAAAGCGGAAGATTGTGACATAGGGACATGTTCTTGAGTGGGAGAAGCCGATGTACTGGTAGCGTTAACACATTGCCGGTCATCTGTGGATACTTCATGAATGTGATCAAACAACGGTCTATCTGGAAGGGTGGGTGGTGAAGCGGGGATGTGTTCTTGAGTAGGAGAAGACGGTGCGCCGACTGCGTTCATGCATTGTCGGTCATTTGGGAGTAGTTCACGCATGGCATCAGATGCCAAGTTATCTGGGGGCGTCAGAGCAGGTGAAGTGGGAACATGTTCCTGAGTGGGTGAAGACGGTGTACGGATCACGTCAAAAGAATGCGGATCATCCGTGGATAATTCACAGTTGCCAGTCTCGCGGTTGACAGGATTTCGTCTGGCTTGACGGTGTACCTGCCTTTTGTTTTGGAACCTGAGAGAATAGTCGATAACTCAGAAAATATACATCTGGTGTAAACAAAGGTATGCGCCAACCAAATTTGTACAGCTCGAGCAGACAAGTCCAGATCGCTCGCCAGTTGCTGACGCTCTTCTGTGGACGGAAATGCGGTGCGAGCATACACCGTATTGAGCGAGTCTAATTGGCGGGCATCTGCACGCTTGCGCTTCTTCTTAATTGTTGGTTCTTGGGTCTCGGGAGGCACATCGTAGGGCACAGGTGACAGAGCAATAGGAGCACGGGCATAAGGATGCGCTCTACTGTCTTGATACATTGTGAGGTCAAAAGAAGCGTAACTCATTGCCAAAGACTGTTGATAAAGCGTATTGGCTGTTGCAACTGTAGGGATAGCCCTTTGAGAGGCACTGTGCCCGGCTGGGTACACGGGGCTTGTAGGAGATTGATACTGCGGGATGCTCGAAGCAGGGGAGTACACTGAATGCGAGCGCAAGTCATTTGATGTACGTGGCGTCTGCAGGTCAGCATGATACGGGTAGTAAGCCTGTCGCTGCACTCTTCCGCCCATTGGTACATCCAAAGGCGGCGGCCGCGCTAAATTAGAAGGAGGCGAGGCTCTGCCGTAGGGGACATGCTGACCGCTATGGTATCTTGCCTCGGAAAGTGGCTGGAACGAAGGGTAGTATGGAGTATGTGTCTGCTGCTGCTGTGCAGGCGGGTCTTCGCATGGGGTCAGAGGTCGAGGAACGGCATTTACCAGCGGCCAAGGGTCACGTACAATAAGGCGGCTCATATGGCACAGGAGTAGAGCGCGGTACAGTAATATCTGTATTTGGGAAATCGATGGACACTGTCAAAAGGTGAGAAGAGAGTTGAGTTCAAATGTAAATGTGCAGGATTGTCATTAAATAACAAACCTGGGGAGTCGGACATTGGGTAGGCAATGGTGAGTGGGGGTAATATAGTCCTACCCTGTTCCGAATACGGCGAACCGCTGCCAGAAGGGCTCAGTTGATTGGGGTGGATCGGGTGATTGAACATGGCCGGCTTTTATCACAGAAGACAAATAAGGTAGTGTGATGAGGACTCTAAACCTAGTCCTTAAAGACAAGACTCGGAGGAGCAGAGTGTGACCATCAGAAACAGAAGATTCTGTGGGTCTGAGTGGATCTCGACTCGAGGACTACCGTGTTGAAGGGTTCAACGCGATGCGAGTCGTCGCTTTGGTCTTGCGAACGGATAGAAGCTACCGGTGCAGAAGGGATGGCGAGAAAGTGGGGCTGGGTCGTGGAAGGAGTGAACTGAAAACGACTTCAGGTGAGGCTGTGATCGACTGGGGGCGCTGTGCAGGAGAATCCTAGGACAAGGACCCCGGAACATTTTGCATTGCCCACCCATATCACGGCCCATTACCAGATTACCACTGGAACTGCGTCCATCCGCCATGACATGTTATGTTGACGTCATTTACGGTAAAAGTCCCATAGATCATTCAGTTCTGCCTCATTTTCAAATTTCATTTGTTGCATCGTTATTTCCTGGAGTACTTGCATAGTTAGATACATAGACAGGTTCAATGGTTTCGTAGTTTCCATGCGTTTTTAAGGATTTCGTATGTTGTCTAGGTATCTACTTTGTATTTACTCATCCTTCCAGCAGGTTTCCTGGAATAGGGTAAAAATGTTCTCAAGTGTCCTGGTTCCAAGTTTTCGAGGTTACTCCGGAGCGACCGCCAAAAAGTAATTCGCCTGATTACTGAACAGCAAATACTGACGGGATGTGACGTGTGTCAGATGATAGCAAATTGCAGACTGTGTTTTTACAATATTCACGATAAAACAAAACAATCTGGCCCCAGAAAATGTCCATCATGTCGTCGCCGCGACCTTTGCGCCCATCCGCCCAAAGAGAAAGGACAACCTCACGACGATCCTCGCAGCGGCAAGCCCCTCGCGGGATAATCGTGGATGATAGCTCTTCATCACTCTAACTTCCAGAACGTCCCTCAGCCGAACAGAAGAGCCACCACCAACACCACCGTCACCAGCAGATCAGAAGGAGACACTGTCGTCTTCGTTATTACTTGCCAACAACTCGTCGCCCGTTTCGCCCGTTTCGTGAGGGCAACTTCCCTTGCTGCTGATTCGGACGACAGACCAGATCCAGATCCCGAAGGCGAATGGTCCTTACCACCGCCGTCAGTGATGGCATCGGCCGCGTCAAAGTCTCGTGAGACGTCCTTCATGGCGCGTTCCATCTCCAATTGCATCTTCACCAGCTCATCAGACCGATGCTCGCGCAGGAGCTGTAAAAGCTAAATGCGGAAATTCATTGTTGTCCGTAAGAAACCAATGCAGGTAAAGCAAAGTGGGGTGGAACGCGACTCACACAATCAGCTCGCCAACGGGCCTCCAGCTCGTGGGCTCCCTTGCGGGATAACAACTTACAAGCGCGATGCCTAAGGGCGGTTGTGGCGTCGTGGAGTGGTGTGGCACCGATGCAACCCGGATCGTAATCGATGCACGGCTCGAGCCAACGGGCCACCTGTAGAAAACAAAGGAAAATTGTCAACCAACATAGCGGCATCGATGTACTGGTTTTGGTTTGCCTCTAGAAGTGCAGGATGGACTGGTGTCCATAACGTGACCAGGTCATCGATATATGATGTTGTGATCACGGGGTTGAAGCAACCCGTGTAGCTCTCCGAGAGATCTCGAAAATACTTAGACTGGCAGCTTGAGAACCGCTCAGAAAAGATCTGAGAAAGTTCAAAACAATATGACTTCCAAGAAACGCTAGAACTAGCGTTGTAGTTGCCGTCGGTATGAATATGGGGGCGGAGCTCTTTGCGATAGACTTCGTCCAGCTTTCGGAGAAACCCCGCATCGTGGGACCATTCGTCCGACCCAAGTGAGCGAGAGATACCACTCATGGTGTCTAGGCTCTTTCGGAGACAATATATCAAAATCTGCAGTATCTAATTATCAGAATGACTTTATCCCTCGATGCCAGCGAGAAGAGAAACCGCACCCCGCCATGTACGTTGAAGAGATTATCCAACACCCAAAATAGATCAAAGAGTTGAGTGCTCCAGAGACTGGCGTGGATCTCCGCCCGTTTCAGGAATTCAAACACGTCAGACGACGTGATGAACTTCAAGACGGGGCTAAGCATCTGGGAGTGGGACTTCTCTTTGCTAGTGGTGAAGAGGGACCTGTTGCTTGCCGTCGCAATACAACTGAACGCATTTTCTGGCCCTGCCTTGGAAGCAACAGATGTCATAGTCGTCGACGACAGCTGCGGTCCGTGGAGCAGCGATTGGAGCAGGTCCTTTTCGAGAGAGGAAGACGATTCTGCATTATTCGTCTTTAACGATGATGCCATCGTACGAATCCCGCCGTGAGCTACGCACAAACTCATGGTCAGTAATCCGAGTCCAAAGTGACAAGCACGAAGATGAAGGTTTCCGTACCATTCTCTAATGGCCCCTTTCCTGAAAACGCTGTCGATAAGTTGCGGCAGTCGTCGCCGTCAACAGTGTCGTCTCCGGAGACAGATTCGGTTTCGTGGCTTCGGCTTCGGCGACGACGACCGGGACTAGAACTGCGACGACGAGGTTCCGCTAGCACGTCTCCGGAATTGAGTTGCGTGAGGGCCAAGATCAGACCATGCGACAGACTCTCAACCGTCTTCTCAAGTCGGCGTAAACGGCGATCCCTCTTGCTGCTCCTACCGCTGCTCCTGACACCCTTCTCGTTATCAAAGCGGCGACGGGGTGAGACACTCGGTGTCTCTATGTAAATAAATAGGAGGACGATTTGAAGGGTAGCGTGCAGAAGAAGCGGTGAGAAATGGAAATACTAAGGCGATCATCAAACGTACCAGCACCAGCTTCGTCAGCCGGTCCTCCATATCCCTCTCCTTCTTCATCCGACTGCGTTCCTACCCTCCGAGAATCACCGTCCTCTTCAAGCTCTCGTTGCCCACTAATGGCGAGTCTATCAGCGCAGAGGGAACATGTACTATTACTCGTTCCTGACTCCCCATCTGCCGCCGTAACGACAGCAGGAGGAGCACCAGGATTCAAGTCAGAGGGCACAATGTCCATGGATGAAGACTCTGAAAAAGCCTGAGGCTGGGCCTGGGCCTGGTACGCACACGCTGGAGTGCTAGGAGCAGTAGAAAGGGACCAGGTGCCAGATTCGGGGAGCGATGTGCGCCCTGTAAATAGGTAATGACGGCAGCGCGCCTCCTACGATTCAACATCGGCACAGACTGTAAGCGACTAAATCGGACACTTGAGGGGTGACACAGTAGATAGAAGGTGGGGAAAATATTTGGCGCGGTGCGTACCTCGAAAGAGGGATCGTGTTCAGACTTTACACCCACATAAATGTAGTTGACCCCGTCCTCTTCGCGTACGGAAACACCATTGTAGAAGGGTGCGAAACTTGGTTCGAAATCAACGGAATGACGACTCATGGTGGGTGGCAAAGCCCGAGTTTGTTCTTGTGGGATATAGTGGAATGATCTAGGGCTGCGCACCGTGCCCTCTTATCTTCTTATATTGAGTTCATTGTCCGGTGATGAACGGGATGGATTGATAGACGTTTTAGTTAAAATGAAATTGGAAAATATTATTCCTGTAATAACCTCTAAGATATCTCTTATCCGACAACTATCTTCTGTCCTCGTGTTCAACCCAGTCCGTCGCTGGCTTATCCGACACGGTGCTGGTGTTCTCCTCTGAGATAACTGGTTGGAACATGTCCTACATACTACTTTGTCCTAACATATCCGGATTCGACGGGGCAGCCTGACCATGATAGGGGGACTATATCATGCATCGGCTACAACAGCAGGCACAGCCGGGTTCAGCTGCAAGGGCTTGAATCCGCTAGATGTGGTTTGTAAATTACTGGTGGAACGTGCAGAAGGGCGAGAATACCATGACGTGATGCTGAGGAACATGATCATGAGAAATGCTGATGCCCGTAAGATCTGCGAGAGTGAGAGCATCTTCGGCCTTCGCTATTCAGAGCTAGTAAGGTACGGGCCTCATGGCCCTCGTCCGGCCACCCGCCACCCAACTTTTGTTGGGCAGAAGCGCTTCTGGTCAAGAATGTAAACATCGAGTAGGGGGTTAGGACAGGCCCAGGAATGAGAGTGACGGTATGAGGCCGGAGAGGCCGATTGAGTCCAACAAGCGCCTGTTCAAATAGCACAGCCTTACATGTCACTAAGAAAAGGAGACCTCCGAAGCGCCAAATTTCTCTGCAGCTGCACGCCCAAACCGAATACAGTACGCATTGTATGCCAACTTGAAGCATTTGTGACCATTACGATAGCTCAATGAGTTCAGAAACCACCCGACCACCCTGACCCCTACTAGCAGCCCATGGAAGGAGGGCTTCATCTAAGGCTTCACCATCAAATGGTGCACAGGCGCAGTGGAACAGAGCTAGGGTAGATGGCTTTCGGAATTCGGAGCGCAAGTGGAGCTTTCACAGTCTGGTTTGGAGCTCCGATTCCCGGAGTGAGCCGGACGCAACTCTTGCCAGTCGGGGTTTCGCGTCTACAATCTGCGTGTCTCAACTTGTTCGCAACGACAAAGAAATCTACCTATCCAGTGCGTGAACCGAGCTGCCCGGCCGCGGTGGCGATGCGCAACCATGGACGAGCTCTTCATTGGGCCATTGGCGATACGCTCGCTGCGCGCCGCATCACGCGCCATTTTCACGGCGTCGTTCGCATCCTCGACGAACTCGCTAGACCCCTCCTCGCTGTTCATGACGGGTGTAATCCCGACATGCATGTGATCAGACCTTGGTTCAACGGCGCCGACTCGGGCACTGCAGCCAGGCTCAAGGAAGGTGAACTGGCCTCGAGGACGGTGATCACTCCGGGTTATCACGTCCCGGTCGAGCATGCGCCGGACGCCTTGCACACTTTTCTCGGCGTCGATCATACTCACCTAATCCAACAGCACGACACCGCACTCTGAAGGGTCAACCTCCCCTTCTCCCTCCCTGACACCCGCACCCGCCGCTGAGTAGGGGCATCTACTACTACCACTACGGCCTACGTCCCGCCGCCCAACACCGCCTCCTTAACCCGCACGCACGCCTACATGCCCCGCCACCAACGGAATTTCCTCCGCGCTCTATATCGTGGGTCCGTCGCACCGCGGCCATCGCGGTGCACTCACCTCCGCTGCTCTCCCTCGGGCTGATGTTACTGCTGCTGTGTGTGGGTTAGTCGGCTATTGGTATTGGGACTGGAGGAGCGCCGGCGCCGACGCCAACGGTGCCAGGTTCGTTGCGTGGGATGGTTGAGGCAGACTTGATTAGGTTCTCGAAGGGCGTGCAGGATCGCAAGGCGTGTAAAATTATAGAAAATGACAGCAAGCAAAAATGTTTATTATTAATGAGCTAGCGGCGTTCCAAGGTGATTACATCCGGGAGCGCGTCATCAGAAAGGCCATAGCCATCTGAGACCATGACCCAGGACGAGAACTTCCCGAGCAGAGTATTCAACCCAGAACTTGTCTTCTCTTCTAAACACAGGGCCTTCTTGTATATAGCTTTGAACTTTCGCGAGCCTGCCCACTTTTGTCAGTGATCACCATCAAAGGGCGTCGAGTGGTATGAGGACCGACCTTGGACACTAGCAACATTCTCCAGAGACGCCTATCATTTCGGACCGAAGTCTCCCACTCCGCTCCAGAAGATCATGTGGGGCACCTACAAGAGAGGACGTAGGCGAAACGATGGAAGGAACGCGAGCAAACAGTCTCGCCGTGGTCGGCACACTCGTGCATAACACTGCGGGATACTTTTTGCCTTGTACCGGTTCGACATGCAGCGTGCAACATGAAGTTCAGGATATAACGGCCTATTCCCATCGGCGTGCAACATGAAGTTCAGGATATAACGGCCTATTCCCATCGGCTCTTCCTGGGGAGCATTTATTGCCCGTTCGTGAGGTGCCTGCACGATCCACGCGTGGGTCAGATACAATCACCAGAAGATCACATTCAGCTCACGATCTGTGGCCGAGACCCTGCTATCGTTCGTATTCAGACTCGATCTAGGCGTGTAGGCTTGTAGTTGGGCCGTTGCAAAAGGGGAAAAAAAGTGTTACTCCAATCAGCATTTGATAGCCCAGAGCCCAGGGTCCAGCATACCGTTTTGCCCAGTGATCTGTGCGGCCTGGTTCCGCTTGCTCGTGGTATAGCCGCACCATAATCCATTCGCTGTGATGGGAAATCACGTAAGGCCAAGTACATATGCCACTGATAACTCACTTTCGGTCGTCAAGGCGGCTGTAAGTTATATGGGAGAAGTGCCATGTACTGGCGGTGGTAAGCGCCGGAGTCGAGTTTCACGCGGCGGTTTAACATTTTGGGTTCCGCCGAGTGATCTAGTGATCGCTCACCGCATGACCAGTGCAAGTGCCGGTTGACACGCTCGGTTCACTTCCATTTCTGACCACGATTTATGATGTGGGAGTTGTGATCGCAGTGCTAGTAATTGAGCGCACGAAGTAGATTAATCATTCCAACAACAGTGCGGTTACGAGACCTTGTATGAAAGGTAATGATCGAGACTTGGATCGAAAGCCACACGCGAGTCAGAAGTTCTACCTGACAGAACACAAGACACGAACCATGGAAAGAGAATTCAACTCCATGAACTCATAAACCAAGCAGCGGACGGGTAAAGAATCCGTTACGAAAAGCGGACAACATTCTTTATCCATTGCTTAAATGTAGATCGGGGGTGCATCGAAGCCACTCGCTGAGCCGGCTCGTTCGTCAGAATCACGCGCGTCACACGCACAGAATCTCTCACTGTCTCCCAGGCCAACGTCAGTTTCTCGAGGGTGACTACGTCCGGGGGCACATTATCAGAAGGGCCATCCGTGAGTGCAGCCCAAGATGTGAGACTGTCGAGCAGAGTGTTAAACCCAAAAGTAGTCTTCTGTTGTAAACTCAGGGCCTTTTTGTATGCAATTTTGAACCTTCGTGGCCCTGGTTAAACATAAGTTCCCACATGTGTCACTGATAGGTATCAATGGCGTTGACTGGTGGGAGGACAGACCTTGGGCACCAGCGGCACTCTCCGCAGAAACGCCCGTCGCATCGGACCGAAGTCCCGTGGTCCACTCCCGAAGGTCACGTGAGGCACGCATACGAGAGGATGTAGGCGAAGCAATAGAAGCAGGGTACCAAGCAAACACCTTCTCCCCATAATCAGCACACTTCCGTAGGAAGGAAAGGCACAGGTCACTGTGTCCCACAAACGCGATATAGGCTTGCTGGAAAGTCTGGCTCAACTGCGAATATTGCAACGAGTCGCTCGATGAGATCCGATCCAGAGCTTCTTGGAGAGAGCCGATTGTCGGTGATAACGAGGAGGCTATCACCCCTAGATCAACTCCCTGTATGCCATTAATATAAAGGGGAGCCAATGTGGAAGGGGGAATAAACAAACTGTAGAAGAGGATGTATTGTTGCCGCGTAGGGATCGAGCATCACTGCTCGGTGCCCGGTTCTGACCACGGTATCTTGATCAGTGGGAAACGCATAGTAGAGGAGAAAAAACATACCTTCCAGAACTCAATATTTTGTTTCAGACTTGAATGAAAGTTATTCCAGCGTTCGAAATCCCTCGGATCAATACGGCGCATCTTAAGAGCTTCAACCACATGGCATATCTCGTCCGCCCAGAATTTGTTCAATTCCTCATAAAATCGCCGAATCTCAGCTAGCATCGAATCCACCTCGCTGAACAGAGCCTTGTCCTCTGGAAGCGGCCGCGAAAGTCCTGATAATCAGAAGTCTCAGGATTGTGCCTCGGCAGACAACCGGGGAATGCCTCGCCTGTCGCACGAAGATGCTTCATAGTAGCAACTGTTTCAGACTCGTAAAACATTTGCAGAATAACAGCCTCCCCATGTAACTTCTTTGCGGCTTCCAAGCGCTTTTCCAGATAGTCCAGAACGGTCCTCTGTCGTCGAATCTCGACGGAGATGTCAAGTAGATATTTATTGGCATATTCTTCGCTGAGTTGCAAAAACTCATTGAAGCGCTCTTGTTGCCTTTTGAACGTTGCATGCAACGCCGCGACTTTATTCAATAGCTGAGATCGGCATTCTGCAGGAGCGGATGACGCAAGTTCCCGTAGGCCGTTAATGAGGTTGTCTAGCTTGTTAATATTTTTGAGCCAGGAAGATAGTGTCGGGTGGAATTTATCTGGGGGTGGCCGAATGCGTGAAGGGGAAGATTGAGATGTGGGGACGTATTCCTGAGCGAGTGAAGACGGTGTACTGATCACGTCAACACATTGCGGATCATCTGTGGATATTTTCCGCACGCGATCGGATAAGAGTTTACCTGGAGGGACAGGTGGTGAAGTGGGGACACATTCTTGAGGGGACGGCCGTGACTTGACTGTGTTACTCGGCGAGTACTGGAACTGGCCAAAGCCCTGCAGATGGTGCCATGGTTGTGACACACCGGATGTGCTCGCCGACGGAGATGACGGAGACGTTCTAGCACTGTGCGCAAGAGTCGTTTGACAAGTCGCCGCGGCCGACTTAAAAAGCCGCAAGCATTCGTGCTGCCCGGACGCAAGTAATTGCAACCCAATTACGCCATGGTCGCGAGAATGTTGATAGTGATGTTCTACAAACCAACAGGATCAGCAAATAGGAATGGGATCTTGAACGGGGTAACAACGTACGAAGACCTTTCATGCTCGTGTATCGCCGCTGACAATTGTCGATGCCACAAGCGAACGGGCGTAGTCGACATTCTGTCTCATGTAGTTCTCTCTCCGAGACCTGCACTCCTGAGCTGTCATTCCAGTTTACGGATCCCTTCTCCGCGAGGACGGTTTGTGGTGCCTCCGAGTCCTCTAGTGGGACAAAATTGCTCTGGCCGTGCGTCACGTGGTACCTGAGTTCGTTCAAATGTTTGTATGACTTGTTGTGGTTTGGCTTTGGGCAACGCGGCTTGGTAGAGTGAAGTGACGAGGTGGAGCGTGATGCTCGTGAAGAGAGTGGGTGGTATGACACCTCGGTCTGACCCTGCGGAGCCAAAGGAGATGCAACGCGTGAACTAGATGGAATGTTGGCAGGCGTGATGGAGTTCGGGTTGTACAACTGTGTAGGAGAGATACAGCAGTATGGATTGGCTGGCTGGCTGCTCGATGCGCTGGTGATCTCTTGGGAAGCTTGTAGAGGTGAGGCGACGGCACTACAATCGGAGTAAGCCGAGTAGGTGTTGAAGGAGTCACCCCGTGTCGGAGAGAAAGCAGACATTGTAGATGTCGAAGCACGCGATGGGAGAACGGTTACAGTATCAAATGCAGAGACATGTGAAGGACATTCTAACGATGGCTGGGCCAGAGACGGAGTAAACGACGACGTATTGGTAAACGCTTGTTGAGTAGTGTAAGGTACAAAGGGAGTTATCACCGGAGAGATGGGGGTAGAGGACGCAGATGAAAAAGCTAGAGATGAGTTCATGTAGAGTCCCATGTCATCAGGGTGGAATGGACCCTGTTGGTGTTGTTGTTGTGCGCGCTGGTAGTACTGCGGTAGGAGCAGGGGCCGCCGGTGCCGTTCTTGTGGGTGAGGAACCTGAGCGGAATGATGAACATACGGGTCATGTGTGGGGCTGGAGAAAGGGGATGAACAGTTGTGGGGATATGGTTGACCAGATACCAGCTGAGAGCATGGGTCGACGACATGGGACTCTTCGAAGTGCTCCATTATAGCATGGCGATCCTGGAGGTTAAGACCGCAGCAGGTGTAATTGCGGTACTATGGGGAACGGCGACGGATCAGTCAAAAATGAGAATGCAGACCCGTGGTAAAGAGACTCACGGACTCGCTTTCACGTTGCATGGTGGAAAGTGGGTTCATGATGGAACCTCTGTCCGGCTCTACGAAGGCGGATACATTGCCAGCATACCGTGGGTCGACTGGACTAACAAAGAGAAAAGGGGAAAGAATAAGAGAGGGTGAATAGAGAGATGTACAGTATGGGACGCACTCCAGTGGGCTATGGTGTTGATTGGGGGATGAACCGGGGAAGTAACAACTGCTGTTACCAAAAGAGCCAGGGCCCCATGAAGGAGAAGACATTGGGCGGTTGACTTGGATGGGGGGAGTGGATGATAAGCTGTGGTCGAGCCATGAGAGTTATAAGGAGAGAGGGCCTGCCACTCGCCGCTGGACATTTGGTGCAAAGAGCTGTGGACACCGTGGGAACTACCTCTCCCTCCTCATGCGCACCTCATGCGCACTCCGTGGTCATCCGACCACTATCCGACCTGCTCCCCTTCATCTCCCCGTTCCTTGGTACGATCACCGCCTCGCTCCAGGGCCCCGACTCGTCCTTCAAGGCCTCAGCACGTCCCCAACTGCCGACCTGACCATTTCGTGCATCTTCCTTGCCCCCGAAACCTGACCTCGTGCATCTCCTCTGCACATCTCATCCTCGACTGCCTGACACCTTTGGTCAGTCAATCACCGTGGAAATATTCGCCTTCCATTCAATCATACCCCGATTCATCCTAGACTACCCACTCTTTTTTCCTCATCTATGTCAATCTCCAAATCTCTATTGGTGCAGACTCAGTAGACCCCGGTCACCAGTCATAAATTATCCAGATCCGAAGATGTGGCTCCGGTCACCAGTTTGGTAGTTCTGGGCCAAAAGCGTATGCCCAGAATGTCGGAGAGGGCTGCACGTGACGCAATTCCGCTCTCCTCTTTGGGCGCTTTGAACCGCCCATTCGGCTCCCGTCCAAAATTCTGAGATTATGAGCCTTGCGGTACGACAGGAATCAGCCCATTGTGAGGCGCGCACCCCTCATCTTCGTGCCCTATGGCTGTGCAGACAGTTTCCGGACGGACCTAAGTATACAACAATGGTCTCAGATTGGCTAAGCCAATTCTCAATGGCATCACCCGCGCGCGGACCTCTTCTGAGTCACACCACTCTGAGCACAGTCTGGCTGAGTCCGCCCAGAGCACGATGCGTGACTCATTCCATTCATAAATTATTCGAATCTAGAAGTGTGGCTCCAGTTTGAATACCCGCCTTCCTCCCCTCTAGATTTCAAACCAAGAGGTGTGAGTTGCGCACGTGATTCGAACACCCGTTCTATCTACCAACTTCCGGAACTATGGTCCCACGCTTACCCAATTTGACAGCGGGGCTCATAGAAACGACAATGTAGCACGTGGCTTGTCTGTTGGAGAGCGACACCACGCTCCTCACCAATGGTTTCACCCCTCGTTGAAAACACTGCCACTGCGAGGTTCCAGTCAACGGTCCGGACTTCCCGGAGCCCCCTTTCACGCCACTGGGCACCCCCATGGGCCGAGCGGGCCGAGCCACGCCTCCTCCGCTTCCCAAGCCCTTTCCCGTCAAGCGCATCAAGTCTTGCTTGTACTCATTGTCCCGCCTCTTACCACTTTTTGTACATTTCCTTTCTGTTTCTTTTGTGTACTATAGTGCGAACCAGACAACAGAATACAGCTACTGCTTGGCAGAGACGCGCAAAGGGACCATCGCACCGACTCTGTTGTGGCGCCCTAGTTTTAGTATGCTTATCCAATCGTGTGTAAAATCGAAAAAGGGTCCGTGTAGCATCCCCTACTGTACATGTCAGTACGCGCATAAATTGCCCCATCGACTCCTCGGCCCGAGATCATCCCCTCCTTGTCCTGTCGTGGGATCTCTTCCAGAATCCAGACCAGCGTCAATCAATCAGTCATCTTTTGTCTTTTCTCCTTTGTGAGCCCGAGATTCAGGACCAGATAGGAATTGTTTTTGGTCACCCTACCGCTCAAGGCCCTCTACATGGTTCTTCGGCCAAATGCGTACCTGGTACTCAAAAAGCGCCCGGACAACAGCTTTACGAACAGCCTTACGAATCACTCAGAACTTCAGAAGTAAAGCAACACAGAGACACGAACGTTCTCCACAATTGCACGCCCAAACCAAGTGCGCATTCTACGCAAAACACTTGTGGCCATTAGATCCGAGTCCAAAGAGTTTGAAAATCTTCCCGACCGCCAAGAAGCCCACTAGCAGGAGAACGTTTCGTCATCAAACATCAACGTTGAAGCTTGAAGCGGTGCACAGCTAGCCAATGTATTTTCGGTCCAGCGAGATAAATTGATTCGGACCGGATTGAGTTTCACGCGGCGGTTCAACATTTTGAGTCCCGCCAAACCTCGCTTCTTGTCCAGAGGTGCTGAATCTGCTCTAGGAAGAGGGTCGTTTTGACACGATTGACCGCCGGTTTTGTTAAGTAGCGTATTGAGATGGAGGTCGATACCCTTCGCCTACAAACGTAGGCGTAGACATAGATGCGCACAAACAGAACGTCATTAACAACCACACAGGGGCAACCTGATTCAAGGACGCAATCTGCAGATCCCGCATCCACATTTGATATTAGACCGTGCGGTAGAGTAAAGGTAGAGGATGTCGCGTGGAATGCTGTTGCGCGACTCATCAAGACATAATTATGTGACACCCTGCAATGCGTGAATTGGGGTGAGACACCTAAAAATTCCATGAAATTAAAAGAGCCAGTGAGAAAGTGCTGGAAGTTGCAGCGACGACAATGACGCAAAAAACAGAGCCCAACAAAGCCAAAACATAATATCAATGGGCAGTAATTCTCTTCCAAAGTTGCAGGCGCCGCGCCGAAAGTGTCCAACTGGACATAGTTTAGTCTGATATACGGCATGAAAAGCGTACGAGATTCATCATCCATCGCTTCATCAATGATCGGGGTCGTGTCGACGTCAGCGAAGCGGGACGGTAAAACAATTGCGGAGTTGGTTCGTTCTTCAGGGTCGCCAACGCCGCGCTCACGGAATCTCTAGCTTTCACCCATTGCCCGCGGAGTTGTTCCAGGGCAGTTGCATCCGGGAGCGCGTCATCAGGAAGGCCAAGGCCATCTGTAACTACCCAGGACGAGAGTTTCTCTAACAAAGTGTTCGACCAAGAAGTCGCCTTCTGTTCGAAAAAAAGGGCCTTGTTGTATGCAGCTTTAAACTTTCGCGAGCCTGCCCAATTTGTCAATGGTGACCACCAAAAGGTCTCGTTATATAAGGACAGACCTTGGACACTGGCAACATTCTCTACAGAAACGCCTGTCATTTCGGACCGAAGTCTCATAGTCCGCTCCCGAAGGTTGTGTAGGGTACCCGCACGAGAGGGCGTAGGCGAAGCAATAGAAGGAAGGCACAAAGCAAACACCTTCTCCGCGTAGTCCGCACACTGCTGTAGGAAAGTAAGGCACACGTCGCTGTTCGCTGCGAATGCTACGTAGACTCGCTGGATGAAAGACCGGCCAGACCGCAAATACTTTAATGAGTTGGTCGAGCAAAGGCGATCCAATGCTGATGTAAGCGATCCCATTGCGGAAGACAATGAAGAGACTATCGCCCCAACGTCGGCTTCCTACGCACAGTCAATCAAAAGGGATGTCAGAGTGAAAGTGAAACAGACAAACCTCAGACAAGCATGCATTGTTGCGGCGTAGGATTTGAGCATCACCACTGGCTTTCTCATTCTGAACAGAAATGTTTTGATTGGTTATTAACGCACAGCACAAGAATAAAGAACCATGTTGTACCTTCCAGGAGTCAATGGTTTGTTTGAGATTTGCTTGAAAATTTCTCCAGCGTTCGAAATCCGTCGGGTCAACACGACGCATCTTTAGGGCTTCACTTGCGCGGTATATCTCCTCTGTCCAGAACTTGTCCAATTCCACGTAACATCGCCTGATCTCAGTTAGCAACAAGTCCACCTCGCTGAACAGGGCATCGTCTTCCGGAAGTGGCCGCGAAAGTACTGAAAATCAAAGTCTCATTATTTTGGCTCTGAAGACGACAGGAGGCTGCCTTACCTGTCGCACGAAGATTCTCCATAATAGCAACCGTTCCAGACTGGTAAAACATTTGCAGATCAACGGCCTCCCCACGTAACTTCTTTGCAGCTTCCAAGCGCCTCTCGAGTTTGTCCAAAAAGGAGCTCTGTTGTTGGATCTCGGCGGAAATGTCAAGCAGATATTTATTGGCATATTCTTCACTAAGTTGTAAGAACTCCATAAAGTGCTCGTGTTGCTTCTTGGACGTTGAGCGTAACGCCACTACCTGTCTCAAAAGCGGAGCTCGCTGTTCAGCAGGAGCGGATGATGCAAGCTCCTGCAGGCGGTCAATGAGGCTAGATAGCTTATTCATATTTTTGATCCAGCAAGACAGCGACGGATGCAATTTATCTGGGGGTGTCGGAATGCGGGAAGATTGTGATGTGGCGACATGCTCTTGTGTGGAGGATCGTGACCCAGCGGAGTCGGTAGGGGATGGAGATATCGGAGACGTTGTAGCGCTGTGGACCGGTGTCGTTTGACAAGTCACCGCGGCCGACTTAGAATGTTGTAAGCATTCGTGCTGCCCTGACGCGAGTAATTGAAGCCCAATTGCGCCATGGTCACCTGAACGTTGATAGTGATATCCTACAGATCCATGAGATTAGCCCAAATGGGGACGATTTCTCGGAGGGGGTAAGCACGTACGAAGACCGTTCATGTTCTTGTATCGCCGCTGACAATCGCCGACGCTACATGCGAACGGCCGCAGTCGACGTTCGGCCTCACGCTCCACCTCGCGTAGTTCGCCTTCCTTGATCTGCACTCCCGAACGATCGTTCCCATTTACGACGACTCCCTTCTCTGCCAGAAGGGCTTGCAGTGCCTCCAAATCCTTGGGTGGGGCAAAATTACAAGAGCCGTGTGTCATATGGTACTTGAGTCCGTTCGCTTGCTTGTATGACTTGTTGCAGTATGGCTTTGGGCAACGGAATGGCTTGGAAAGGAGAAGTGACGATGCGTGACGTGAGAGGATCGTGCTGGCATGCGGGGTGGAGGTAGGCGAGGGAGAAGATGAAGCAGATGCGGAGGTAGATGCTTGTGCAGAGAGTGGGCGGTATGACGCCTGCGTCTGACCCTGCGCAGCCACGGGAGACGCGACGCGTGAGCTTGATGGAGAGCAAGGGTCGACGACGACATGGCACTCTTCGAAGTGCTCCACCAAGGCATGGAGGTCCTGGAGCTCGAGACCGCAGCAAGAGTAGTTGCGGACCTATGGGATGGGGGGAATGGCAATCCATCGCTTAGCAACGAGAAGGCAAAAGGCCTGGGGTGAAGACTCACGAGCTCGTCTTCACGATCTATAGCGGAAAGCGCGTTCATGATGGAGTCTCGGTCCGACTCTATGGAGGAGGATATCTTTCCCGCATCCCGAATGTCGGTGGGACTATGAGGAGAAAAGAAGAGGAGCGAGGCGTAAGAGAGAGGGGGTGAGTAGAGAAAGATATAGGACGCACTCTAGTGGGCTAAGGAGTTGGTCGGGGGACGGACCGGGGAAATAACGATTGCCGTTACCGAAGGAGCCAGGGCGCCATGAGATGGGGGAGCCAAAGAAGGCGCGTGTGTATGAGGCGGGGTTGAAGGAGGAGTCGGAAGGAGAAGGCATTGGGTGGTCGTCTTGGACTGGGGGGTGGATGATAGGTTGTGGTTGAGCCATGAGATTACAAGGAGAGAGCGAATTCAGGAGAGTAGAGATTTTGCACGGGTTCCCCACAAACCTGACCCGTATTTTATTTCGTCATTCAATCACCGTGGGAACCTACGCAGCGTCTATTCCGTCCGATCATCTGGCTCGTCCTCGACTGCCCTGCCATTCCCTTCCCACCCCTGCAGCTCAGTTTCTCTCCTATTCCAGCCCGTCATCCCCTGCCACTCCCCTGTACGATTTCTCCTCCTCCATCTATACCGATCTCTAGATCTCTAGGGCATCCTGATGGAACAGACCCCCAGTCACCGCAGTCCATTCCTCGCGGGCGAACCGAACCGCACCTGCAGTTTGGCTCTCTTCTTCCCACGTAGGCAACGGTCCCTCTAGATCTCAGATCTCATCTCAACTGGATGATCCCTAGGTGAAAATTTTTTGGAAAATTGTCTCGGGATAGTATTTGCCCGTGAATTGAGCATGACTGGTGCATGTGATCCGTCCAGCACCACAAGTTCCAAAAGCGTGCCTGCGCCAACTCCCCCTCCTCCAACAAAGCCCGCTTCACAGCATCGGTGACTTGTATTACTTGTATAGTTATCTTGTCATGTACCGTCGACTCCTCGGCCTGTCGTTTGTTCGGTGACGTGATCATATCTCCTCCACGATTTCCACAACTCAGATGGGTCGGCCAAAGCTTTGTAGTTCGTGTTAATAAGCGCCCGGACAACAGCTTTACGGCGAACAGCCTTATCAGAATCACTTCAGAAAAAAACACGGAGACACGGATGTTCTCCACAGTTGCATGCCCAAACCATTGAAACCAAATGCGCATTGTACGCAACTGGTCATTAGCTCAAAGAGTTTAAAACCTATCCA
The DNA here is from genome assembly GCA_015178965.1 of Russula ochroleuca. Classification (NCBI taxonomy): domain Eukaryota; kingdom Fungi; phylum Basidiomycota; class Agaricomycetes; order Russulales; family Russulaceae; genus Russula; species Russula ochroleuca. The sequence goes on from WHVB01000002.1 coordinate 2,667,661, forward strand.
GACCGTCCGGACCCCCACTAGCAGGAAAAAGTGTTGCACAGGTGCACAGCTGGCCACTGCACCGCAATTAATGTATTTTCGCCATTTTTCGGTCCAGTTCATAAACGAGGTAGTTGGTTTCGGAGCGCTGGGTCTCCGCCGGATTCGGGTTTCGCGCGCCGGTTCAACATTTTGCCAGTGGGGTCCCGCCCCGCCTATTTGTGAAGTCTTTGCGCGATCATACTGCTTTGCTCCTTTCGCTTACTTTGAGTTGGGTCAGTTCCTCAAGGAGCTTCTGGTCGGGCCTCAGCAATCTAAATGCTCTTACTTCTTATCCAGAGGTGTTGAATCTGCTCCAGGAGGAGGGCCGTTTTGACACGATTGACCACCGGTTTTGTTAGGTAGGTACTGATCCTTTCTTCCGTTACATCCCGCATACACACACAAACACATTAGCATTCCCATTTCTTTTCCAATGTTATTATTTTATTATCGCGACACAATTATAACCCAGCACTATCTGAGGTGAATGTGCTTCCCCAGTATCATTTGTGTGCTGACTGTGCTCTCTCTGATGTCACTGTTCTCACAAGAACGCTGATATGCTACTCAAAAAGTATTCTATCACCCGCGGATGCCGGTGTCTTACGATCTTCGCTGAGGCACTTGCAACAACGGCAAGCACAAGTCCCCTGACGAGGGCGATACCTTTGAAGAGGGCGCTCATTGACGGCGTATGGAGGGAGGTTGATGCCCTTCAACGTGTTGCGCCTACAAATGGGGGCGTGGACATGGATGCAAACAAACAGAACGTCATCAACAACCACGCACGGCCAACCTGATTCAAGGTCGAAATCTGCAACTCCGCATCCACATTTCTCTTATTTACTCATTTTGCTGATATTAGATCGTGCGGTAGAGCAAAGGCAGAGGATGCCGCGTGGGATGCTGTTCAAGTTGCGCAATTTTACAATTCTTATCAAGACAACCGCGAGGGAGCTAGATCAACGGCAAAACGCCAAGGGTAATAAACGGTTTCATCCAGCGGTCTGCTACGCAACTCATCCCGGGCAGAGGCGCTCCGATTGATCTGACATTCAATGCTAAGATACCCAATGCATCGAGTAGGGTGCTATAACTTGGCATAGGAACGAGAAGGACAGGATCGCCGTCGCAACAATAGGCGCAGGGAAATCGGAGATGCCCTTCACAAACGGGGGATGCTTCCCGTTTTGTGGGCCTTGCCTTGGAAGCAATAGATGCCGTCGTCCTCGTCGTCCACTTTCGACGGCGGCTGCGGTCCACGGAGCGACTGGAGCAGGTTTTTTTCGTAAGAGGAAGACGACTCGTATAATTCGGCTGTAACGATGATGTCATCGAGCCAATCCCGCGGTGCGCTGAGCATATACTCATGGTCAATAATCCAAAGTGACAAGCACGACGATGAAGGTTTCCGTACGATCATCAAGCGTACCAGCACCAGCTCTGTCACCCATTCCTCCACATTTCTCTGTTCCGTTGGGCGGGAGTAGCAACCTGGGATCTAAACCAAAGCCATGTTCTTCTTTGGACGTGACACCAAACTTGAAGCGGAAGGGACTTTTTACTTCAGTTCGGATTGGCGCATCGAAGCCGAAGTCATTTTTTTCTTTTGGCGGGACCGTGACACCAAAGCCAAAGTCTTCTTCAGGCGGCATGGGCGGTGGTGTCTCATCTAAACCATAGCCATACTTTCCTATTTTATCATCCGAGCCCGACTGCGCTCCCACCCCTTGGGAATCTTCGCCCCCTTCAAGGTCTTTTCGTTCATTAGCGGCGAGTCTAGCGCAGATCGAACATGAACATGTACTATTACTCGCGGCTGACTCTCCATCTGCCGCCATCACAGCAGCGGGAGGAGCATCAGGATTCGAGCTAGAGCGCCGGGAATCGTTCGGGTCGTGTTCTGTAGGCCGCAAGTCCTCAGATGAAGATTTTGAAGAAGCCTGAGTCTGAGTCTGGGCCTGCCAGTGGGACACGCTCGCTGGAGAAGTAGAGGGAGTCCAGGAGCCAGTTTTGGGGAGGGACGCGCGCCCCGTGTCTAGGTAATGACGCCACCGTGACCGCGTCTCCTACGGATTCAACGTTCAACATCAGCACATACTAAATCGGGTCATGGTATGACAGTAGATCGGAGGGAGGGAGGATTTTTGGCACATACGTACCTCGAAAGAAGGGTCGTGTTTTTTAGACTTGACACCCATATAAAACTCGACGGCCCTGGGTGATACAGTACGCATACGGGGAAAACCCTTGGGAAAACCAGAAGTGTGTTGGGAGTGTTCACACGTTTACGCATCACTCAATTAGAGGTTCCCACGGCGTGCCCGGCAGAGAAGTGAACTAAGACTGTACAATACGACAACGATGATACAAATGAAATCCGGCGCGGTGTGGTATATGCATGTGAGACAGAGATGAGAGTAGGGTCCTCCTGGCTCCTCCATTCATCATCATAGTCTGCATCCGCGTTCGAGGTTTGAGACGCGTATGTGCCCTCCACCTTGATATGCGTAGGACAACAGAAAAGTCAGCTCGTTGCGACCCATCGCGCAAACGATCAAACGTACCCCATCTCCTTTGAAGCTCCCATGCACTCGTACTGGCCTTTTGGCGGCTTGGCCATTGTGCGCTGTAAAAGAAGAAGGCCAGTGTCAAGACATGCGCAGCGCAGCGCAAAAAGAAACACACTCCACTCACCCGTAAGGTCAACGAAACCAACCGCAGACGAAATACCACTGCTGAGCATCTTCCCACCGCCGCGCCCGGCCGATCGCGCCTGCCAGATTGTGGCAGAATATTGAATATTTGCTTGCAGATGATGATGAAATTTGTGGGAAGGCAGGCTGAAGCTGTAGTCACGATTCTCGTCCTTTTTTGGATAAGCCAAGCCGGAGCCGAGCGGAGCCAACGGGACGCTGAGAAGACGATATGAAATTTGCCCTCTGCGTTTGCTCTGCGTACTGGCCTATCTGGTTTCGTTAAACTTGGCTTCAAAGTGCATGTCCGTGCGAAGGATACTTGATCGCAAGCTGTTCGAGGAAGATGTTCTAGTCGTCCATCAGGGATCGCAAGAATAAGAATAAACTCTCAATCCCGTACTAGGGGCAACCGGGACGGGTAGGAGGGTATGTGACAGGGTACTCCCATGTATAAAGACACCAAACAACACGCATACGAGGTGCTTGGTGCCAAGTTGACAGGTTCGTGTGCCCTACAGTATCCAAGTGTTCACATGGAACAATTTCGGGCCGACTCAGAGTCTTGAACGTGTTGGTTGGCACGTCCCTCATATCCACAGTTTCAAGTTGGCCCTACTCATTTTGTGAATTATTTGGTGGAGTGTTCACTACTCCCTGCGTGGCGTGGCGCAGGCCCGCAAGAGTTTCGAGTGAAGAACGGAGGTCCAACTGATTTACGTGGAAGTTGAGCTTGGACCGCGCGGGACCCGGCCCAGCGGCCCACGTGCGATTTCAATCGTTCTGACAAAAGCCGATCCCATTGACATGGCCCAAGTGCTCAGCCAAAGGGGTGACTCAGATAGAAAGAAAGTAGGCGGGCTCAATCTTGCCAGTGAGGGAATTTGACTATAGCCCCAATCTTCGTATTAGATCATGACACTGGTAAAGCTTCGTATATGCTACATTTAGCTCTTTCGCCTTCAAGATAGGAAACACCCCAGTCCGTGTCAGCCTGAAGGAAGAGCGGTGTCAAACGATGGCAAAATCCAGGCTGTGTTTTTCTCACTCACAAATTTTCAGATTGAAGTCACCTGGTCCCAGAAAAAGTCCGTCATTTGGATATTCTCATCCCAAGCCGCCATTTCGCCGTCGAGACCTTTCCGCGAATCCGTCCAAGGAGAAAGAACGCGGAAAACCTCACGACGGATCCACGCAGTGTCATCCCCCTCGAGGAATAATCGTGGACGATAGCTTTTCATCACTCTAACTTCTTGCAACGCCAGAGCGTCCCTCAGCCGAACAGAAGCACCACCAACAGCATCTGCGGCGGCCTGATTAGGAGGAGAGTCTGTTGTTGTCATAACCTGCCAACAACCCGTCGCCCGTTTCGCCCGTTTCACGAGGGCAGCTTCCTCCGCTGCTGCTGCGACCGCGGACGACAGATCAGAACCAGAATCCGAAGGAGAATGGTGATCGTCGTCGCCGCCATTGGCATCGGCCGCGTCAAAGTCCCGCGAGACATTCTTCATGACGCGTTCCATCTCCAATTGCATCCCTGCTAGTTCAGGCCGATGCTCGCGCAGGAACTGCAAAAGCTAAAAACGCGAGTTCGTGTCGTAAGCCAATGTAGAAGCAAAATGGGGGAGAACATGGCTCACACAGTCAGCTCCCCAATCGGCCTCCAGCTCCTTGGCTCCTCCGCGGGATAACAGTTCGCAAGCGCGATGCCTGAGGGCGATCGTGGCGTCGTGGAGGGGTGTGGCACTGTTGTGATCCGGACCGTAGTCGACGAACGGCTCGAACCAACGGGTCACCTGTAGAAAAAAAAGGAAACATCGTTAACCAACTTAGCAGCATTGATGAACTGGATTTTGGTTTGCCTCTAGAAGTGCAGGATGGACCGGTGTCCACAGCGTAACCAAGTCATCGATATATGATGTTGTGATCACGGGGTTGAAACAACCCGTGTAGCTCTCCGAGAGATCTCGAAGATGTCCTACAGAGGGCCAGCTTGAGAATCGCTCAGAAAATATCTGAACGAGTTCAAAACAATATGCCTTCCAAGCAACCCTTGCACCAGAGTTGTAGTTGCCGTCCGTATAAATATGGGGGCGGAGCTCCCTGCGATAGGCCTCGTCCAGCTTTTGGAGAAACCCCACATCGTGAGACCATTCTTCGGACCCAAGCAATCGAGTGATACCGTCCATAGCGTTTAGGCTCTTTCGGATACAATATATCAAAATCTGCAGTATCTGATTATCAGGATGATTTGATCCCTCGACGCGAGCAAGAAAAGAAACCGCACCCCGCCATGTACGTTGAAAAGGTTGTCCAACACCCAAAATATATCAAAGAGTTGAGTACTCGAGAGCCCGGCGTGGATCTCTGCCCGTTTCAGGAACTCAAATACGTCGGAGGACCTGATGAACTTCAAGATCGGGCTAAGCATCTGGAAGTGGGACCTCTCTCTGCTAGTGGTGAAGAGGGACCCGTTACTTCCCGTCGCAATACAACTGAACGCATTTTTGGGCCCTGCCTTGGAAGCAACAGATGCAGTCGTCGTCTCCGTCTCCGGCAGCGGCGGTCCACGCAACAACGATCGGAGCAGGTTCTTTTCAACAGACGAAGACGACTCTGTATTGTTCTTCTGCGACGATGATGTCATCGTGCCAACCCCGCCGTGCGCTGCACACACATACTCATGGTCAGTAACCCAAAGTGACAAGCACGAAGATGAAGGTTTCCTTACCACTCTCTACAAGATTCTCTAGATTCTCTAAGAACCCCATTCCTGCAAACGCCGTCGACAGGTTGCGGTCATTGTCGTCGTCAACATCGTCTCGAGAGACGGATTCGACTTTGTGGCTTTGACGACGACCGGGACTAGCACTGCGACGACGAGATTCCGCGTGCACGTCGCTGGATTTGAGTTGCGTGAGGGCCAAGATCAGACCATGCGACAGACTCTCGACCATCTTCTCAAGTCGACGTAAACGGCGATCCGTCTTGCTGCTCCTGCTCCTGCTCCCGCCACCCCGCTCGGTATCAAAACGGTGGCGCCGGCGTGAGACACTCGGTGTCTCTATGTAGATAAATAGAGAGACGATTTGAAGGGCAGCGCAGAGGAAAGCGATGAGAAAGAGAAAATGCTGAGTGAGGAGGCGAACATCATTGCAATCACACGTACCAACACCAGCTCTGTTCCCTATTTCCTCATCCCACTGCGCTCCTACCCTCTGAGAATCATCATCCCCTCCGGGCTCTCGTTGTCCACTGGTGGCGAGTCTAGCAGCGCAGAGGTAACATGTACTATTAGTCGTAGTTGATTCCACATCCGCCGTCGTCAGACTCGTCACGGCAGAGGGAGGAACATCGGGATCCAAGCCAGAGCGATGAGGGTCGTTCAGGTCGTGCCCCGTAGAGTCCACGGATGAAGGGATTGAAAAGGCCTGAAGCTGTGCCTGACCCTCGCTTGATGGAGAAATAGAGGGGCCCCAGGTGCTGGTTTGAGGGAGAGATGCGCGTCCCGTGTCTAGGTAATGACGCCACCGCGCCTCCTACAGATTCAACATCGACATATAAGCGACAAATCTGACCATGGTATGGCACCCCGGCGATGCTTGAAGCTTGAGGGGTGACACAGTAGATCTGAGAGGGAACGTACCTCGAAAGAGGGGTCCTGTTCAGACTTTACATTCACTAAAATGCGGTTGACCCCGTCCATTTCGCGGACGAAAACGCCATTGTAAACGGGTGCAGATGCAAAGAGAGCAGCCATATGGTAGGTGGCACAGACGGTCCAAGTTTGTTCTTGTTGGGATATGAATGAGTCAATCGGAGCTTCCCACGGCGTGCAGTAGAGGTGTGAACTAGGACTGTACAATACGATAAACGATGATACAAATGAAATCGGGCGCGGTGTGGTATGAGACAGAGTGAGAGAATGGGTCCTATTCCATGACCTCCTCCATGTCATCGTCATCGTCGTCATCGTCATCGTAGTCATCCATGGACGCATCCGCGTTCGACGGTTGAGACGCATATAGCTGCGACATGCCCTCCGCCTTGATCTGCGTAGGAAAAAAAAAAAGGCAAGTCAGCCTATTGTAACCCATCGCGATGAGGGTCAAACGTACCCCATCCCCTTTGAAGCTCGGCATAAGCTCCCAAGTGCCATTAAACTCCCCACTGCGATGCAAAGTCGCGATCTCGGACAACACCTCCTTCAAATACGCCTCCGGCTGCTGCGTCTTCTCTCGCAAAAGCTTGATAGGCCATTGCTCGCGCTCGCGAAAGAGCGCAAAAAGCGCATCGAGCAGTTGGTTGCGGGGCATGCGCGCCATGCGCTCGTACTGGCCCTTTGGCGGCTTGGCCTTTGTGCGCTGAGAAAAGAAGGTCAGTGTCAGGCAAGCGATGGGAGGCAGCGAGCGCAAAAAAGAACTCTCTCTACGCACCGTAAGGTCGGCGAAACCACCCGCAGACGTAATGCCACTGCTGAGCATCTTCCCGCCACCGCGCCCAGCCCGCGCCCCATCCATCAACCCAACGCGCATCGATCGCTCATTGGCAGCCGCACCACGCTCCATGAGACGACGCTCATATCGTCCCGTCATGCGCGGACGCAAATTACACTCGTGCTTCACCTTCCCCGTCATGATCGTCGTACGGGCCCGTCCCGTCCCCGAAGGGGCCTTCGCGCGCTCAGCAACAACGATTTGATTGTGCACGTCCTGATTGACCATGTCCAGTTCGTAAACATCTTCGTCGCCACCACTGCCGTCCTCTGGTGGTACAAGGACAATGATTCGCGGTGCCGCGCCTGGTGGTACGTCGTATATACGGATCTTGGCCAGCTGAACTCCCTCGGTATCGAACTTTGACCAACGCTCCATCAGGAATTTTGGGATCTGGAGGGGTGGAATTGCTGGGCTGAGTAAAGGTGACAAGTCGAGAGAGCGGTGTATAGATACCTTGACAAGCCACACTCTGCCATGACCTGATTCGAGCATGATGTGCTCATCTGGATCTGGCTGCGAGTCTTCGTCATTTTGAGATCCCAGCGCATCAAAGGGTTTCTTCTCGTCGTCGACGGCAATGTCGTCCATTAGAACAGGGGAAACGGCTTAGTCATACATGGGTGCCACTGACTCCCGTTGCATCCGAACTCCGAGTCCCGCGATCACACATTGTCAAGCGGACGGCTAGGGATTCTATGCATAGAGTAATGAGTGGTGAGATCGGTCTAGCTACGGTACTGAGACATCTATTAATACTAAATCCCGACATGTGTAACATATGTAAGACGAGTTTTATGTCATTTTTTTATCGTCCGGGGACCAAGGGAGAACTACGCAGTCTATGCAGGGAAACGTCAGTCAAACGGCGGAGAGGGTGGGGCTCAAAAATACGGACCGCATCTTTAAGATACGTAATGATGTCGTTGCGATCCTTCTCCTTCTTGAAACCAGCAAAGGCCATGGTCGTACCAGGAATGTACTTGAGGGCGCGCACAGAAAGAAAACACACATTCAGTGACTTTTTTGCACACACAATGCATGCAACTATACCTTTTTGGGGTTCGTGAGGTACTCAAAGAGCGTGTCCTCGCCCCAGACAATAGCCTTCTTCTGGTTCGCCTCGGTGTATTTGAAACCTGCGGCCTGACCCGTATGCCGACCGAACAAACTTTTGCCACGTCATGACGAACATTAGCGCGTCGCGCACAAACCGAGGATGAACCATGCATGATGGACGTACCCATGAAGGTTAGGTCCAACTTTGTGGCCCTCGCCTGCACCGACAGTATGGCATTGGGCACAGCGCGTCTTGAAAAGCTGGGCACCAGTCTTAGCGTCACCTTATAGTCGGGTTATGAGGACAGCTTTGTACATATTTCACGTTGCTTACCGGGGGCGTAAGGCATCGCTGTTGAGGAGCTTGACCAAGAACGGAAAGTAGTGCTGACTGGAAAAAAGCGAAGGGATACGATGGGTCGAATTCGAACGTCGCCCTTGCTTTTTAAATCCGGCCCACAGCTCCGGTGTACCCGGATTTACCCGAGCCAATCGGAATTTTCTCATTGTGTCATGGTTGACATAAACGGCGCCCGCCTTCGACGCCGTGACATTGTCATCAAGAGATACTCAACCGTTCGGTTCTCCCTTCTTTATACGACGTAGATCTTAAACGCTGATACTTTCGAGAACAGTCACTCGAAGCTTTGACGCATTGACGTTCACGCGGAGTTAGAGTGTGGAAATATGATCTGCCGAAGAGATGACGGTCCTCTGCAGCGAGCTCGTGACCCTGGATGTCCGGGAAAGATTCCTAGTCGAGGCCGTCACACCTCTGACCGGAATTGTCACCAAAGTGATAAAAGACTTCTGAGCAAAGTTTTTGATGCCCACGCAGGGCGAGTAGATCCGATTCTCATGGCCTTTACACTGCACTCTGAGCTCGCTTTCTCCTGGTTTGTCAGGATGATAATTCTGACGAGGTAATAGCCATTCTGTACACCATCGCATCCATTCTCCCTGGAGATGTAGTCCAAGTTCCCGCTATGGACTTGGACTACAGAACTTGTGCAGTACTGACTCCCTTCTGGGCTGCACCCGGAGTATCTGGAAACAACTTCCGGCTTTCGTACGCTTCTCGGCACCTCGTCCTCTTCTTGAAAGCGCATAACTTGGCAGAACTGGACAAGACGTGCTACTATGAGTTTGGGTTTACAAGTTGGGCTTCAAGATGTGCGTTTCAGCAGTGGCTGGTTACTTCGAGTTGTTCCGTTGATCTGTTTCCATCGTTCTACACACATTGGTCGCATCCCTCGTAGTTCCAGATCGCGAGATCAGAATCGCATTGCCAATACTACAGACATTTAGGAGGTAACCGAGTATTGTCAGGTATTCCTTGAAACGCTCTGCGCACGGGACCCTTCGCCATTTCACGTTTCCTTCGGGTATCGTGTAGGGCGCCCTCCCTCTTCCGTGCGTCCGAGCGCGCAGATGATTTCGAGTATCTCAACAAATCAATTGCCCTACGTCGTAACGATAGTGAAAATCACATCCGCGGGTCCACTTTGACGAGTTTCGACGAGTTATTCCCCCTCTCTTCCTGGCTATTCCATAACAGAAGGGAACTTCGATGAAATGATGCAACTGCCAGCAATAGAGACCTGGGGATACTTGACCATTTTCGAGACTCATTATCGATGAGCGAAGGGTGCGCAATTTTCTTACCTCGCCCTTTTATGAGAATGTCATCTCAATGATGCAAAAATTCTTCTCAACCTTTACATCAACCCTTCGAAATGTAGAATTTCCGCCATGTTGCGATGCGCAATAGGTATGGGAACTGAACGTTGGACTATGCATCGTGTCGGGTCTGTCAAGCCCGAGCCTGTCATCAAGACTCTACCGGTGGAACAACTATGAGATGGCTCGACTCCGTATATCAACTGATTAACTTTCGTGCCGTTGACTCACTACTGGCCGAGACATCTATGGCTGTTGTTCAGACACTGACAACGTCAGTCATCCTAGCTGTCTGGATGAATGAATGTTGCCGAAGTTGATGTATGCAGGGGAATGGGACTCCTACGTCGGGAGCGAGGCAGTGCAGGAAGCGATAATAATATCAAATCGGATTACGGTATCATTTCATCAGGGAAAACAGGATACCAACACCGTGTGGACGGACGGGACAGGAGGTGGGAAACAAGGAGGGAAAGAGTTGGTGATTAAAAGACAGATGCGGGGTATACGTTTGTAAGTGGGGGAGGGGACTGACACGGTTTGGCTGTCGCATGAATGAACGTAGCAGAAGAACTGATATTCGAACGGGGTGATTGTCGCATGACCAGATATCCGAGAAGAACGGGGCCCGGGGACAAAAGGCGGATTTAAAGTGACTCGGGGATAGTGGTTTCTTCTGGACGCTGGTGGGTAAGGGCGTGACCATTGCTCGACTGAACTGGCTGGGAAAGGGGATGAGAAGGAAGAGAAGGGCGCGTAATGGGAGAGGTGGGCGAAAGAGAGCGAGGTGGAGGGGAGAGAGAAGTAGAGGGGGGTATAGGACTGGGCATCATAATTGGGGTGATTGTGGGCAGGGGGGCATAGGGTCTGATAACAGGAGGAGGCATGATAGGAGGCGGGGGTGGCGATGGTGTGGGGGATGGTGTGGGGGTTATGTAAAGGCGAGGCATGACAGGAGGGTCGAAATGGTGGTATATCTGAGGGTAGGCATCTTGAGGGTAGACATAGGGCATGTCCGCCGGATGGCTTACTGGAATAGGAGAAGGGGGGCGGGTAGTAAACGCATATTTGATGCGATTAAAGAAATTCGAGGAGCGTGGCTTCCTCTGGACATTGGTGGGTGGGAAGGGAGGGTACTGAAACGACGTGGCTGTCGTATGACTGGGCGGATCTGCAGGTGCGGGGCGGGGAGGAAAAGAAGACTTAATGCGATCAAAGAAATTTGAGGGACGAGGCTTCCTTCGGGCATTGGTGGGTGGGGAGGGGTTGAAAATAGGTGGGTTGGCGTGTTGGGGGGCATTGATAACAGTTGGGGCAGATGGGGGGATGAAGGGAGAAAAAGAGCGGGATGGAGGGGAGGGAATGACGGGAGAATACCGAAACGCCGTAGCTGGGATAGGTGATGCCAACCGTGGGCGCCATATTGTGCGATGATCAGAAACGCCGTCACCGGAACCAATTGTTGGCTCCGCCGACATGGTGTTCTCCTCGTAGATAGCTGGTTGGGCTACGCCTTGCATACTACTTTGTCCCAACATGTTCACATTCGCCGGGGTTACACTAGCCATGATCGGGGCGCTATATCGTACATCGGCTACAACAGCAGGCATAGCCTGATTCAACTGCAAGGACTAGATGAAGTTTGTGAATTACCGCTGGAACGTGCACAAGAGTGAGAATTACCATGACGTGATGCTGAAGAGCATCTATCCTTTCGTATATGTCATCGAGCCGGCGGTGCGTATTTTCGCGTTCGAACAATACAGACAATGGGACACTTGCCAGCAGGAGAGCGAAGGTGATTTTGAAAATTGCGTCCAAGGTAAACGAGAAGATCCATCCAAGAAGTAAAAAGATGCAACATCTGATCGATAGGAGTCAGTCGATAAATATCCATATTGGATGTTGGCTCACGTGACGACAGCGGCTGGGACAAGTCTACGACGATCCACATGAACAAACTTGTGAAGGCTTGACCAGACGCTTGAGGGCAAATTTCTGATCTTATCAGGTGATATCAGGGTGTCTCTAGCGCATGATGATAAGTTTCGCAAGCCTCGAGCAGTAAGAAAGACGAAGTACACAGCATCGTGCCCTCCATCGAGAGGTGCACTATCACCTAAGTCTTGCAATGTGGTAGATGCGCTATCACCATGCTCCGTCAGTAGGGAAACGTTGTGGTTATTTGTGTGCCCTCGGATTGTTGGTACTGGAAAGCTGCCTGGTACAGCTGGCGGAGGCGTCCCTCGTAATTCGCCAGTGTGTCCGAAATCAGTGTTTTGCGCGGTGAGATGCGACCGTCGAGATGGGGACGCAGTGTCTGTCATGGGTGACAGTCAGACAGGGCAATTTCACACAGAATGCATAACCTACACCAGTTTTGGAATGTCGTCGAGAGTATGGCTACCTTCACAATAGCCATATCGGCATTTGAACCACTTGGGCCATTGGTCGGGGACGAATCTTTTGGGGGAACACCCTCGTGAGCATCAAAGTCGTAATTCAATAAAAATTGGAAGCTCACCACACCATACTTTATGTATCTCTATGTTGGACTTCCGAAGGAGATCCATCATCACGTCTGGTTCGAGGGTTTCCAGTGACTGCCAATATCAAAAAAAAGACAACGTAACTACTATTCAAAGATATTATTCAAAAGTCCACTTACAGTACTATGGCCAGTTCCGTTAATCGTCGCCAAGTCATTGTCATGAACGATCACCATATCACAATCAGGTGCTTGCTGCATAGTTAAAATCGGGCGTATTGTTGATAACAGAGACAAGACACTAGGCCAGTAGTACGTACCTCAGCGACATAGTCTAATAAGAGGTGAAGAGGATCGCGGTACTTTTTGAAACATCAGATACGACCAAGAAAGTCGAACAGATTCCTTCACCTTTGTAACAGCGGGTATTGATACAAGTTCCGTTCCTGGATCGCAGTCGTAACTCGGGTCTGGAGAGGGACCCGCGGCCGCTTTTAAATGCTTTGGCAATATCCAGAAGGAACGAGCAACACGAAATCCTCGGATAAATATACATTGATTTTCGGGCAAGTTCTAAGTTGTGCTAAAGCTATCACAAATTCGTCGACTGTTTCAACAGGCGTACAAACGTACCGTCCCTTCAGGCCCTTGGCTTATCACGGCCCCTCGAACGAGCTCGGGTGACAATTGGAAGTTGATGCTGGTGTCAGGGCCTTCGACCTTCACTCCAAATGTGACCTGTGCGTCAACCTGCCCCCCCAAGAAAGTAATGTTTGACCAAGATCTTGTGCGATCACAGCCAGTAACCAGAACAACGTCTTCCATTTGTTCAATCCCCAGCCCAAGCTTTCGGGCGAATGCGAACCAGGTGCCGATATGCTTCACTATCCACTGGCCAAAGTCACCCTGTGCAAGAGTGTCCTCACGTTGAGCTGCTACCGGCAGGGATGATACGGCGGCTCCTCTACTCCTTTCATAGCGAAACGAGACCTGCCGAAAGTCATCTGGGTTGAGACGACGTCGATATCATCTAAAAGTTTGAGCTGCGAACCGCACTTACCCAGAGGAGTAATAACCTGAGTCAGCTTCCACGCTGACCCCGGCCGAACAATAATTATTGGAACTGAGAGAGCCCCTGTCGATATGATCCAACAAATTGGGGACAAGGGGTTCATGATATTCTGGCACGCCGAGCTCGTGGGAGGGATCGTCTGCTGGCAACAGGGCGTTGAAAAGGCGATGGAATTTCCCCCTGCGTACGAAACCGACATCGCCGACTTGCACGGGCCTATCTGGGTTCCTTGGATTTGGCTCCCACAGTGCATGTCCGAACGCAGGATACTTGAATGCAAGTTGGTCGCGAAAGACGTCGTAGTGGGCCATTTGGGGCCACAGGGGTCAAGGAAAAACTCTCAACGCCCGAGTGTGTGGTATGGGGGGGTTGGGGATGCAACAGAGGATGTGACAGAGCAACCAGCGTTTCAAAAGGCAACATGGAGGGCACTGCTAGCGGTGTAGCACTGCTATGTGCCGTACGCTAGCTGTCAAAATTCATGAGAGGCTATTTATGGTGACATTCGGCATTTCCCGGAACCGACGCAGACAAGGACGCAGAGTGAGATAGCAAGGGGCTCAGCGCTCAGCCTTTGGATATAAAGTCTGGTAGAGGAAAGGCGACGTTTAAATGTCTCGAGTTCAAGGAATAGGCGGCGAAAAAGGGAGGAAATGAGGACGACACCTTGGACGACACACGACTACAGTATTCCGGAATCCGAATATGCACTGCTCCAGTGGCCCGAGTCGGCCCGGGTTCAGATATCTGCCCACCCACCCTTGCACCCACCCGTTGCGAGGACGCGCACCCCTCATCTTCGATCAAGAAGCGCTACGCGCCCCCGTCCATTCGCTGTGCAGTTCATTGATAGACGGACTTAAGTAAATAGTAACAACCTCAGAATGTCTAGTGTTCCCAGTTTCATCACCTGCGCGCCGATCTCTCCGTTATCCCCTCGGTGTGCCACCCACTGTGAGTACAGAGCATTATGCGTGACTCACAAAGAATGTAAGAATAAAGGAAAATGAAGAAGAGCGGGCTTCCTCCAGAAATTAGTATAGTAACCGGAGAGGGGACTGAACTATGTGGTAGTCACATGAATGAATGGGTCGGGAGAAGAGGCACGGGGAGAAAAGGTGAATTCAACAAGAGTGGGCAGAGAGGAAGGCACTGAAACCTGAACAGCGCGGTAAATGCAGGACTGAATGGAGCCTAAAAATGGGGTGGAAAGGTTTGAGAGAAGGGGAGCGGGGAGAAAAGGTGGATTTGATACGACTTATGAAGTTTGACGAGCGTGGTTTCTTCCGGACGTTGGTGGAAGGATGTGGGTGTGAAATGGCCCGGCTTGGTCTGCGTGTTGGTGGGCGGGAATAGGTGCTACACGGTGTGGAAGTAGAATGGTTGACGGGTAAGGCGTGGGGTAGCGGTATGGAGAGGATCCTGAGTGGACCGGTGGGGAGAGACGGCGCAGGCACGGCAGTTGTGTGGTACTAAGTGATGGGGTGGAATAAAGTTTTAACTGGGTAAGAAACGTAAAAGGGGAGTGGTTGGGGTCTGCATTGGAGGGGGGGGCAGAATCAGCCCGTGGGCGAAACTTGTGTCTTGTCCTGATGGGAGAAGGCGGTAGCGAGCGAGCGAAGTCAGCATGAGATGAGGAGCGAGAATGCTGAGACGGTGTTGAGATGGGAGATTCGATGCCAGGACTGGGCCGTCTTGCGGGATGCTCAGCATCGCCGTCACCAAGATCAATTATTGGCTCTTCCGACCAGTCGTTGGCGGTTCCTTCGTGGATAACTGCTTCCATACTACTTTGTCCCAACATATCTGGATTCGCCGGGGTTGTTCTTGCCATGATCGGGAGACCATACTGTACATCGGCTATAACAGCAGGCACAGCCGGATTCAACTGCAAGGACTGGATGTAGGTTTAAATTACTGATGGGACGTGCAGAGTAGTGAGAATTACCGAGACGTGATGCTGAAGAGCTTCCACCCTTTCATATATTTCATCGAGTCGGCGGCGGTACGTGTATTCGCGTTCGAACCATACAGATAATGGGAAGCTTGCCAAGAGAAAGGTAAAAAAGAGCTTGAAGATAATGTCCCAGGTAAACGAGAACACCCATCCGAGCAGCGATACTGTGCAGCATCTGACGACGGGCATCAGCTGATGATTACTATGAAGGTGTATGCTCACGTGATGGCGACGGCAGTCAAAACTCTATCACGCTCTACATGAGAAAACTTGTTGAGGCTTGGCCAGACGTTTAGGGGTGACCTTCTGATATTACCAAGCGCCACAAGGATCTCCCTGGGTTGTGGGTATGAGTTTCACAATCCTTGGGAATTGAGGACGATGAAGTACTCAGCAGAGTGCCGAAGTCCAAGAAGGGTACTATCGACCGAGTCTTGCGCACTATCGCCATGGTTTGCCAATAGGAAGGTCTCGCGCTTACTTGTGTCTCCTCGGATCGTTGGCACTGGTAGGCTGCCTGGTAGAGCTAGTGGAGACAACTCGCACGATTCACTGGTGTAGCCGAAATCAATGTTTTGCGTGGAAAGGGGTGACCACTGGGATGGGCTCGGTTGTCTGTCATGAATGACAGAGTCAGGTAAGACAATTTCACACAGAATGCATGACTTACCCCAGTTCTGGAATGTCATTGAAAGCATGGCTACCTTGACAACAGAATTCTCTGTGTTTAGATCACTATTGGTTGGGGACAAATCTTTATGGGTGGACACCCCTGTGAGAATCGAAGTCGTTTTTGCGTCAGTGTTGGGAACTTACCAAACAAAACTTTATGTATCTCTATGTCGGACCTCCGGAGGAGATCCATCATCACGTCTGGTTCAAGGGTTTCCGGTGACTTCCAACATAAGAAGGACGATACGACTACCAATCAAATGTCCACTCACAGCACCATGGTTGAGTTCATCAATTGTTACCAAGTCGTCATCGTGAATGAGTACCATGTCGCACTCAGTTGCCCGCTGCATAGTTCACGTCAAGATCAGGCACATATAAGCAGCAAAGACAAGAACGTAAGACTTGCAGTACTTACCTCAGTGACATAATCCTGTAGTAGGTGGAGAGGATCCTGATACTTTGAAACCTCAGAGGGAGATCAAGAGATCTCGAGCAGAATCCTGTACCTCGGAAGCCGCTGGTATTGATACAACTTCCATATCCGGCTCACAGTCATATCCCCCTACGTCTGGGGAGGGACCTGCCGCCGCCTTAAGGTGCTTCGGCAACAACCAGAAGGTACGAGCGACGCGGAATCCTCGGATAAACACACATTGATCCTCGGGTAGGTCCTAATGGGTACAAAGTCATGCCGAAGTTGCCTAGAGTCGGTTAAGCCTAGGAAACAAAGCACCAACGCACCGTCCCGCCAGGCCCTCGGTGTATGACCGCCCCCTGAACGCGCTCGGGTAAGGGTTGCCAGTTGATACTAATGGCAGGGCCACAAACGACTTTGACCCCAAATGATGCCTGTGCATTATGCTGGTTTCCAAAGAAAGCAACGTTAGTCCAGGATCTCGTGTGATCACAGCCAGTAACTAGGATAATTTCTTCCATCCGCTCGATTCCCAGTCCAAGCCCTCGGGCGAAGGCGAACCAGCGATCGATATGCCTCACTATCCACGCGCTAAAATCACCTTTCGCCAGAGTGTCTTCACGTCGAGCATCTACTGGAAGGCACAGTACTGCGCCTCGCCTCCTCGAGCTCGAAAACGTAACTTTTTCGAAGTCATCTGGGCTAAGATGATATCAGCTATGGAGTATTAGACTGTGAATCGCAATTACTCAGAGGCAAAAATGTTTGGTTCAAGCTCCACGCCAATTCCATCCGAACAGTAGTGACTGGAACTAAGAGTACCCTCGCAAATCTGATCTGAAAACTTGGGAACAAGTTGTTCATAATGCTCTGGTACGTTGGATTGATCTTTTGCGGAAAGCAGAGCATTGAAAAGACGGTGGAATTTTCCACTGCGTATAAAACCGACGTCGCCGACTTTCACCGGGTTATTCGGTTTCGCTGGACTCGGCTCCCAAAGAGCATGTCCGTACGTAGCGTATTTGATCGAAAGCTGTTCACGAAAGATATCGTAATCAGCCATCGGTGGCCGCAGGGGTCAAGAATACCCGTAGAGGGGGAGGGTAACGTGGGGACGTAGTACAACGTACTGGCGTGTCCAAAGACCCAAAACAGTAAACACGCCCAACATGCAAGGTAGGGCACAGCGTTGGCACAGCGCCTATTGTACTACCAGTCCCGAGACCTGAGCGCTGACTTGTCGAACTTTGAAGTTTCCTATGTCCAAAACTTCGATATCGAGATATCGAATACACGCGTGGAAAACCATATCAACTCAGGGTGACATTGTCATTTCTTGGGAATGGAGGGTGAAGAAACGGCAAGGTCACGTGCCATTGGATCTGGCCCAATCGATTTTATACTCTTCTGCCCTCTCTTATACCGCACTCAAGCATCCTCCCTTCTCACCGGGTTCCGCACACTCTAACCTCGCGGCGATAAAGTATAGGAAGGCGGCTTCTCGGGGCCTAATAAAGCTGAACAACGTCTTCTGTGGTTGGTTTCTGTGTGATAGATATTCTACTCCTTGCGCGGATCTCGCAGCAGCTTACCCTTCCTCAGCACGTTAGGCTTTTAATTACCTCGACGGACCATGACTCGTGAGGTCCATCTACAAGTACACGTAAATAGGAAGCTCTGTCCCATTCAATAGGCGATTTTCTTCTGGTCCTTCACGGATATGGGTGTGTCCTGGATTGACAGACACTTCGCCCAGAGCTGAGCCCCTTAGGAGTGGACCCAAGGGGTGATGTCAGACGGCACACCAGTGAGACGTAGCCCAAAGATCAACTGAACCAAAAAAGTCTGTGTATAGAGTTGATAAGAATGTGTAAAATAGCCTGACTGAACGTGAAGTTGGCCGCTGGCAGGGCACATGGCGGTTGGACCCGGTGGCAGCCAGGAACGTCGTCTCAATGGGCGCGGCCGCCGTTCAGGTAGTTGTGAACAAGCCTCTAGCTTCAAGCTTCAAGTTAAACGATAGGCTCTGGCCCAGTTGTACCATTGGATATGATGACAGACGCTCCCCGTTCACGCAGCCCAGATATGGAGCTGGGAACGTACACATCGCATTTGGGTCCGCCAGGTTTCGTTAATATCATATTATGTCAACTAACATACACGGTCCACAGCCTCTCCCCAGCCTACCCGAAGAGGCGCGTTCGACTCTACAAATACCAATCCATCACCCCCAGATCCAGGTCCGAGCTCTTATTTGCCAAGTTACTCCTACGACGCCGCTCTCCACCATGCCAACTTGAAGCCTCAATCACCCTCGCGTCTCCCATCTCCTCTCCCACTGCCTGAGAGGGGTGCTTCCATGGGTTTTGCACACACAAATGTCGCCGAGGGGAACTATGGCGATCCTTCTGATAGGCTATTCTCGGTCTACCTTGCTCAGGCGGAGAAGTTTGACAAGGAGCAGTCAGAGAGCTGGAAAGGAGACACGGAAGGGATCCTCGTCTTTGTATGTCGTCCGACCGTACCTTGCGTTGGCGCCACTAACTCGGCATAAATATGTTAGACAGGTCTCTTCTCTGCTACGGTGGCGGCGTTCATCATCGAAAGCTATAAGCAGTTGCAGCCGAGCTCAAGCGACACAGTCATTCTCCTCCTTGCGCAGATCTCGCAACAACTCGCCGCCCTCTCCAGCGGCACTTCCATCTCCATCCCGCCCGGCCTGCCAGGCCAGGCTTTTCAACCATCAACCTCGGCCGTTCGCGTGAACATACTGTGGTTCATCAGCCTCGTGTTGAGCTTGACGTGCGCTCTTTTGGCCACGCTCATGCAACAGTGGGTGCGCCGGTATCTCCAAGCCTCTCAGCGTCGGTACGCCACTTACAAGCGTGCTCGGATACGGGCCTTCTTCGCGGAAGGTGTCGAACGATTCGGTCTTCCACTTGCTGTCGAGGCCCTCCCTGCCATTCTCCATGTCTCGGTCTTCCTCTTCTTTGCAGGTTTGGTTGACTTTTTGATCAATATCAACCATACAGTCGCGTTTTCCCTCCTCTCTGCCGTCGCGGTCTTAGCATCGACATACTTCCTATTTACAGCACTTCCCCTCATCTACCCAAATTCACCATACCAGACCCCACTCACCGCCCTTCTTTGGATGTTCCAGCAAACTACTCTGCTTATCAGTCTCAACATGATGCGGCGCCTTGTCAGGTTCATCTATGAGCACACGGGCATCGTCATTTGGAAGTTGTACGGCGGCATTCTCTTCAAGCTGGATGACCATTCTAGACGCTTTCGCCAGGGTCTCTGGCGTAGCCGCGAGGCCATTGCATTAAGACAGCCGACGGAAATGGATTCCCGTGTGCTGTCTTGGACCCTCGATGCGCTCGACGAGGACCACGAGCTGGAGCAGTTCGTAGCCGCCATACCGGGATACTACCGCTCGACTACTGTCAAGCCACCTGACGAGGCGCTCGAGCACCTAACACACCACGAAGGACTCGACTCGCCTCTCGAAGCACGCATCCTCGACCTCCTCTCCCCGCGCGGCACGGCCCCTGATGCACCTCCGGCATCTAACGTTGAGCGTAAGCGCCGCATGATCTGTCTAGAGGCGCTCTATTGCCTCCCGAGGATCGTCACGCGACACCTTCGCGCGGCGGTGCTAGATACCGAGCTCTTCTCAAGCGACCCGCTCTTCGCATCCTCCGAGGCGTGGAATGCGGCCGCGTCCATGGCCAAGGACATCAATAGGGACATTGCTTTTGCAGGCCACTGCATCGCAGCCGTACTCGTCGCAGCATGGTGGCACGATTTCATGGCTTCCTCCACTGGACCACCGCCCGGTGGTGGCGTTGGTCCACTAGCAATGCATTTGGGCGTCCCGGAGGGTGTTGTGGAGACGTGGATGCATCACAGGGATAATGTGATGCTCGCGAGCCTTATTCACCTCGTGGAGAATACGCTCGAGGACCTACGCGAGCACGACGCTGCGGTCCTCTTGCCCGTGGGGACGTTGGAGCCCACCACCACCACTACCGAAAGAACGTCTATGGGACGGCGCGCAGTAGCGCCCGGGCACCGGCATCAACTACTGTACACGACGCTGGGGTTGGCGAACAAGTTCAGTCCTGCGGGCGCGGCAAGTGAGCTGCAGGGTGCGTTTTCGGCGCTTTGGGGACGTGTTGAGAAATTGGAGAGAGAGACTCGCGAGCGCGGATATCGCTCGCGTGGATTGGGGATGGTTTTGCGACGGCTGAGGCCAGTTCTTGATAGGGTCCCGCCGACGGACCGCGCGGGCCAGCATTGATGACACTGTAGCCTAAGATGCGATTCCTGATATATACTTCACCAACTTGTAATTTCTATCCCGATAATCTTTGCGTCTGTCTCGAAGAAACCCAAGGATTTCGTCGGGTGGAGTCGTAGCCCTAGAGGAGGTTCGCGAAGGGATAACGGATGTCTATCCCTTATCTTCGCCTTGTATTTTTCCAGCGGCCGTGAAAATCTGCACTTATGGTAACTTCAAGTCCTCCCCTGCTAGGAATGGGAGGAACCCCGGGATGGCGGGTGTAGTAGTATGCGACATGTATGTACGTCTGGGTATGTCTGGTGAGATGTAGACCGGTGACCGTCTCTCGGCGAATCCTAAAGAGGATATCTCGCTTGGGAGTGTTGGTATTGACTGGTACAATAATAGAGCTCGAACACTTCATCTTGAATGATGAATGGAAGGAAATATGAACAAAGCGTTCCAATATTTCGCAGTCATGTATTCACGTCGCAGTCACATGACTAATTTCCTTATTTGGGTTAACCATATACGGCAATCCTTCGCTTCCAGCCAAGTTTAAACTCAGATCTACCAGGTGGTTTACCCCATTGCGAGATCACGAGGCTAGGTGAGATGCGTTCTGGACTTTGAGGGGTGACGGTGAGGTGCTATAAGGCTGAAAATGGCCTCTCGTGTTATCCGAAATCCCCCTGGAGGAGTGCTGCCGCCTGAAAGCCTTTATTTTCCTGTACTTTTTGAATTTTCTTTGCGTATAGTATTACGTCTTTCTCTCAGGCTTTCTGAAATTGGGCTTTACTTATTACCACAGACACGACATTGGCAGAGGCAACAGCTTCTGCCAAGCGAAACGTTTCAAAGCTACTGTACTGTACACACGTGGACAGGTCGGATAAGAGTCCGCATCTCGGATATCGTAAAAACCGAACTGGAGCTAAACCTTGTGTGGATATATGCAAACATCCCCACCGCAAAACTTATAGTTCCTCTGACGAGGCCATTCGCGACACTCCTTGCAACGCTTCTCCACACCGTCCGCTGTCGCGGCCCTAAGCGAGAGTAAGACCAAGCTGGGTTATAAAGGTAGACGCCATGGACTCGCACCGTATATGTTCATCACTACACCACTCGCTTAGTCTATTGACACGCCTGTCGAAGTATACCTGATTACTGCAATTAGGATATCGGCATCTAGGTCCTAAGAGGAGTTCAACGAGGAAGATACGCAAAGTCAAGTACATCGCTTACTGTGACCGCCAACAGGTTGGTTCCCGGGAGCTCTTGACTGAGGACCGTGGCCCTGACGGCCCTCGTTGTATCCAACAGCACTCCTATTCTGCGGTTGCGCCTCCGTGACGGCATAGCCTCCTCCTGGATGGGATTGAACTCCAGGATGAGGGTAAAAGTTGCTGCCGCCACCAGCATCCGAACCGCCTACCGGATAAAACCGGTGGCTGTCAGAAGATGACCCGGTGCCGGTGGGTGGGGGGTGTCCATATGAACCTTGACGTCCCTGCTGGTGCGTGCCCACGGTCAAATTTGGCGTGGTGTGAGAGGGAGGGACGCCTGGATATCGGCAAACATCCCCGCTGCAAAATTTATAGCCATTTCGACGGGGCCACTCTTCACAAGTCTTGCAAGGCTTCTCAACACGCCGCTCTATCGCAGCCCTAAGAGAAGGTAAGACAAAACCGGATTGTGAGGGCAGATGCGGACTGCGCACTCCATATGTTCTTCACTACACCACTCCCGAAGTTCATTGACTCGCCTGTCAAAGAACACATGGTTATTGCAATAAGGAAGTCGACATAGAGGTCTGAGTCCTACGGAGAGCTCAATAAAGAAGAGATAGTACGAAGTCACAGGTATTGCTTACTGTTAGTACCAACAGGAGAATCCCTAGGACCTTTTGTACGAGAATCAAGTTCCTCGTCGTATTCAGAGGTGTCCCAGTCCTGAGGTTGGGAATCTGCGGAAGTGTAGCCTCCTGGGCGAGATTGACCTCCAGGACGCGAGTAAAAGTTGCTCCCGCTGCCAGTAGCTGAAACGTCTGACGCATAAAACTGGTGGCTATCAGAAGGTGATCCGGCGGATGGACGGTAGCCATATGAACCCCGACGTTCGTGCTTGTGTGTGTCCACGGTCAGATTCGGCGTTGCCTGTGAGGGGGTGAGGTATGTTTGTGGGTGACCAACGGGACTGCCTTGTGGTTCTGGAATAGGAACAGGCCCCGCGTAAGGCGAGTGGCTACCATAGCGTCGTCCCGTTGGTTGAGGTTGTAGTGAGCCTTCGTCAGGATAAGATGCGTACGCTTAGAAAGAAAGCATTAGCCATCAACATTTCAAAAACGGGAGACAGGGTACCGTGTCGGCTCGAATGACCACTGTGGGTATCTCGAGTGTTGGATAAGGGCTGGGTAACTTGTCCAGATTGTTGGGAGGGAGTCGGATAGGGGTAAGGGGTCTGAGAATAACCGGAATGATAATTTGGGTTTTGGTACTGGCGGCTCATGATGGAGTGCGGTAGAAAGGGGACGGGGAATTCTCATCTTGCAATGTTGAGAAAGGACCTTTATCCACGTCTTCATGGGCGTAACTTAGCTGGAAGGACGGTGATTCTCACGAGCCGCATTGCGGTAGAAGCAGATTCCCACCTCCCACAGTTTCATGTCAGGTGTCTGGTAGGCACCCTCGAATTATCGTCCTCGAGGGCCCAAAGAATGCTTGTACCCCTTGTACCTGAGTCCGCTGAAACCGCCAGCTGGAGAAGGGCAAGACGGGATTACCTATTCGAGGTCTGGCTGTATGCCTCATGACAGGCTCATGTAGCCTGCTCGATTGCGCCGCACGACGAGCGTTTCTCGGTACCCGGCGTAGGGCGTAGCACATCCTGATGGGAGACATTCGTATTCGTTCCCTGCAGAAGCATGTTGCATGAACGCGCCGCTGAGTGACCTTGGAAGAAGTTTCATGAACGTTCATAACGCCCATACAACGTATATGCGTCCATGAACACCGAATCCTGACCTGCCAGTGTACCACGACAGTAACACAGATTGAAAGATCGAGACCCTAAGTTGACGTCATACGGGTGTAGGGATAGAGCGCTCAGGTGTCCCCGCAAATGCCCTGCCCTGTGGACGTCGCCTCATGACGCTTCCCATCATGGTAAATGGGATCAACGCGCTTGGCAATAAGTCAATGACGCACACAAGAGCAGAAGAGGGCTGTGTAACAAATTGAGCCCCACTACTGACGTAGCGGGAATCACTCGCGCCTGGATCCGATCCCTGCAGTCCCTGCTGTCACTGTCTGTCAGCTTGTACTAGCGGGGAAGTTAATGGTCCAAGCCCGAGGGTACAGCATACCAATTTGCAGGAGATCTACACCCTCTATATACTTTGGGGGTGTGCCAAATGTTGCAGGTGAGGGAGGAGAGGGCTAAGCAAAGTAGGGTTCAGCAAGTCGTCGCGCTTCCCACAAATGATCACGCGATCACGGCTGATTGACCTTTTTAGACCAAATCAATCAGAAAAAACATTACCGTGCGAGTCTACAGCAATCCCTGACGCCCACACTGAGCACCAACTTGCTTTCATTTCCATTTCTATACGGGCTAATAGTGGTACCCTTCTCAGTCTCATCCTTCACTGAGCCTCCAGCCGTCCCCGAAGCCACATCAGCAACCCCTTTGTACCTTCACGCTCCCATACGCGCCGCGGTGGAACACGGAATCTTTGTAAAAGAAAATAATAATCAGAAGACGAAAAAAAAGGGCGAAAAAACCAGAGAGCTCACAAGTTACCGTCTACCAGAAAAGAATCAAGGGGCAGCAAGCCCAGCTCGCCTGGCAGCGCCCCGATCGAGTTCTCGCGAACATCCAGCTCCTCCAGCGTCCACTTCCCACGCAACTCTACAGCGGTAGTATCTGCCACATCGGCACTGGCACCAAATACCACTTGCGCGAGCTCGCGTAGTCCATGTAATTCTTCTATCCTATTCCCGCAAAGAACCAGACGTCGTAGTCCCACGCGCCCAACATTATCGTCAACGAATAACAGTTGCTCTAGCACTCCACGCCCCACCGCGGCGCCCGTAAAGTCATTATAAGCAAGCTCGAGGTTACGCAGGCCAGGAAATAGCCGAGCAAGCACGCCGAGTGTTCCGCCCACATCAGCTGCCTCAACGCCAGGGACCACATCGCTCAATGCACAGCCTTCAAGGTTAAGCGTCTCCAGTCGTGGTAATAAGGGCTGGCTGCCGTTGCATGACATGGGTAAGACGATTCCAGGTTCTGCGCGACGACCGCGCAGGTCGACCGTGCGTAACGTGTCGGCAAAGGGCTGTGTCATGATTAAGGATAGTGGAAGAGTGACACGCGGAAGAACTTCCTCCTTTGTAGCAGCGCCAGCGCCATGGCGTACAGATCGTCCCGTGGACGGGGGTAGCGTGAGCGTGAGCGCGCGCGGATCCCAGTAGCGGTCGAGCACTGGTGTAGTTTGAGAGATTGCTGTGGCAGCCGTGGGTCCCACAACAGCCCCTGGGTCAGCAGCTTCATGTTGTACGGCGGCCTCCGCTCGTGCGTGACGCCGCGCACCCTCAGAAAGTAAGCCCTGTTCGGCGTCGATCTCCCACTGCTCCTTCTGGATGGGCTGAGGCAGTGAAGGCGGTGGCGATGGCGATCCAGAGATAGGTGTTTCCTTCAAGTTCACTGCGCTCCGTTTCTCACGGAGGCGCTGGACATGGCGGTCTGCCTCGATCTCCCAAGCCTCACGCACGATGCGCTTGCCTACGGCTACTGCGAGGGTTCCCATTGGCACGGTGCGCTCGTCAGTAACGGACGCTTCAAAGTCGATGCTTTGAGTGAGGCCAGAGAGGGCCCTGGAAACGGCAGCTTGCGTAGCACGAGTTTCTTCCAGATCAAGGACGGTTAACTTGGGAAAGGTAGGCCTATTGGCAGAAGAGAATAGAGTAGTCGGGAAGGACGTGTCATCAATATCGCACCGCGATAGGCGAAGTGCCACCAGCTGAGTGAGTGCGCTTAGCGATGTCAGCAGTTTTGCAACGTCACCGAGGGGGTTCCACATGAGGCTGAATGTCTTGAGGTCCTGTGGCAATGCATCATGGTGGATGGCCGAGGAGACGATCTTATTGTGCGAGACATCCAGGGAAGTGAGCCGGGGGAGGGGACGCGTTGCCCGCACGATCTCCGGAGCGGAGAGAAACCCGCTAGAACGCTGGGTGGGTACCGGTGCAGGTGTTGCCAAATCAAACGGCATGCTAAAAGGAAGGGTGGTAAGGGAGTTGTGCGAGA
The DNA here is from genome assembly GCA_015178965.1 of Russula ochroleuca. Classification (NCBI taxonomy): domain Eukaryota; kingdom Fungi; phylum Basidiomycota; class Agaricomycetes; order Russulales; family Russulaceae; genus Russula; species Russula ochroleuca. The sequence continues at coordinate 2,693,821 of WHVB01000002.1, forward strand.
AGTCTAGAACTGAGAGTGAAGGGAGTGCAAAAAAATGTGATGGAAGGGCAGTGAGAGCGTTGTGAGATAGGTCGAGGTTGATTAGGGAGGTAAGATCGGCAAAGCTATCGGGAAGCGAAGCGAGACGGTTGTTTTGAAGCTGTGGATATATAATGTCGATCAAGGTGCTAAAATAAGGGTAGGTAGACGTACGTCGATGGTCTTGAGAGAACCAAACAAAGAAATTTCAGGCTGAAGTTCCTTGATCTGATTATTTCGTGCGCGAAGGAATGTCAAATCTTGTTGATCATACCACGTTGTTACGTTCGATCTGGACTTCTTTCCGAGCTTCTCTGGAAGTTGTGGCTCATCTGGAACGCTAGAGAGCTTCTCGGGTGTTACTGAGAGATGGATCTCGAATAAGGCGGAGGGGAGACATAAGAGGTCGCGTGACGCGATGTTGAGCGAGCCTTGGGAGCGTGCCCTAGAGGGTCAGCGGAATGACATACGAACCACAAAGTTCGCCAATGCACACCTGAGCTTCGTGCACGTTCTATCGTCTCACGTATGGAAAGCCTCCCTAGATCGTCCTCGTCGACCGCATGCGAAGTAGTTGGCAAAGTATCTTCGACACCACTCGACCCGACATGTTCTGACAGAGTTTTCTGCGCAGCCATCGCTTTCTTGGCCTCGGCGCGCTTGAGCGCAATGGCCTCCTTCATGCTTATCGCAGGGGCTGCCTTTGCCGGGGTCGCAGGCTCTGGCTCTTTTGGGCGAAGGCGGGAGCGGGAGGGTGTCTTGGTGACGGAATGTGGTCGCGGTCGGTCGGAGTGAGGTACTCGGTCAGAGGAAGACTGGGATTTTACATTGGTAGATATCGTGCGCGGTCGAGCCGCGGGAGATTTTGGCACTCGAGGAGTGGAGGGCGAAGCTGCAGGGCGGGGAGAAGGGCTGGCGGTGGCAGGCGGCTGGTCGCGAGGGGTGGTAGGACGAGCGCCAGAGCTGGAAAGTAAAACAGGCAAGCGAGACTTTGAGGGCCTCGGGATGTTTGAGCGTCCAGTGCCAGTGGAAGACGCCATTAGACACGCTGAATGTGGTCCTGTCACGGTCGACTTAACTACTCGCTTCAGTCCGGTTCGGTTCGCTCTCTTCATCCTCCCTTTTGGGATACTATCCGAAACTCCGCCCTCAGTCGACAACACCACCAGAAAACCATCGCTCAAGCATATTCTCGTGGCAGACACCATCTTACCTGTGAGTGTCTATTTATGATTTATACTATTCGTCTCTCTGGCCTTTGAGACCTGCCCGGGGTGAATTGGTCTGCAGAATGGGGCTGGATGCTTGGATCACAAAGCGGGTGTCATCATCGGTGCTGACGGGTCTCTTGCTGCAGCTAGGCCGGGTCTTACAGTTGCCACAGTAAGTATTGTACTTCCTGAAAACTTGATTTACCATGACAGCTCCCTTAGTCAAACCCGTTCCCTGTGATTTTCACCCACCCAACATGATCATTTCCAAGGAGAACAGGCGTACGATCTACCAAAACCTCTTCAAAGGTGTGTTTCCCATTCTATCTGTGCACTTCCGCTGCTCAGGCCAGGTCCACGCACGTAGAGGGTGTTCTTGTAGCAAAAAAAGACTTCAATGCTGCCAAGCATGAGGAGCTTGACGTTCCCAATCTCGAAGTGATCAAGGCCCTTCAATCGTTAACTTCTCGCGGTTACGTCAAGACCCAGTTTTCATGGCAGTGGTACTATTACACGCTTACACCTGAGGGTGTTGAGTACCTCCGGGAGTGGCTTCACCTTCCCGCAGAGGTTGTCCCTGAGACCCATCGCAAGCCCGTTCGTACCCGCCCGGCACAGGGGCGCCCAGGTGGTAGTGGCGGTGAGGGTGCTTACCGCGCTCCTCGTGGAGACCGCGACGACTACCGCCGGAGAGACGACGGTGGCAAGAAGGATGGCGCACCAGGCGAGTTCCGTCCGCAGTTCGCTGGTGTTGGTCGTGGTGGTCCTCGAGAATAGAAGTATGACTATCGCGCGGGGGAGGGTATCATTTTCTCCACAACGATTACGATCATTTCACTGTTTTTCATGCGCTCCCATTGTAAATGTGTCCGTCTTTCACCAGTGAAATTCACTAGTCGCAGAAAGAAACGTGCGTCTTGGAAAAGATCGTTGCTATTCCTATTGGTGCCAGCCCATCCTGGACGGTTTGAATCATGCCGCTTGCAAAGTACTACATGATTCAATAGGTATCATTTACTGACCCTTCAAATCCTCCTTTTCTTTCAACATGACTACCCGCAATCGGCGCAGCGCCTCGTTTACCTGTTCTTCCTCCAACAGGCTGAAAGATGCCCGCACATAAGTCGTACGTGCACCGTTTGGAAAAAACACAGTTCCCGGAAGCGCGAGAACACCACCCTCGAAAGCTTTGGTTCGGATGACACTCTCCGAGTCTCCATTCTCACCAAGAAGGAGCCTGAACCTAGTAACCCCATGTGCGCTACTATTAGCATGAAGTAGAATTTATTCAAAAAGACATGCGTGCCAGAAAAACATCCCGGCTTCTGGGGTATTCCATTCTGCTATGTCGTGGAGGTGCCGTCGCATGGCCGCTTCGAACACGTCGCGCTTAGCACGATAGAACGCGGCTACAGTTTGTACGTGGGCGAGGAAGCCTTGTCGGCCCCATGAACGGAGTAAGGTGAGGATTATGGCTTGAGAGAAGGAGGATGGCTGTAGGTTTGCGATAGCCGTCTGCCCGTGCACATGCAGGCCCCCTCAGAGAAAGTGAAATGATGGGATTGATTTGTGCATGACTTACATGTCGATCGATTGCGTCGAGTAGAGGTGCGGGCCCAGTCACGAAGCCCATGCGGATACCGGAAGAGAGGATTTTGCTGAAGCTGTCGAAACGTAGTACGCGTCCGACGCTGCGATCCCCGGTTTGTGCTTCGAGCATGAAATAGGATGCGATGCGCGGGCGGGTGCCAAAGTACATGAAGTAATAAGGATCGTCTTGTATCGTATGATGGTGTCATACAGGATGGTATCAGCTCGGAGATGATGGCGTGGGGGAGGGATATATGTGATGAGGCCTCACCTTCGAGGATGAGAAAATTGTGCTTCCTTGAGAGGTCTAACGCCTCCTTGCGTCGCATGAGGGACGTGGTAGCTCCCGTCGGATTGCATCCATACTATTATATACAGTGAAGTACTGTGAAACGATATTCGGATGACAAAAACGCGCACCGGAATGGTATACAGGACTTTAGGTTTAGGCTTGGAAGAAGGCCAGTTCTCGAGAGTTTCGCGAAGGGACAGCGAGTTGAGCCCTTCGGCATCGGTCTCGACCTCTGGAACACCCGCCCAACCTCTGAGTCAGCACTGGCAGGGCATAGAATGCTACTAAAAACTTGCCTATCATCTCACAATGCAGCGCCTCGAATATGGGAATCACACCGCTGTGCCTCAGGACCTTTTGAGAAAATGACGAGAATAATGTGTAGCGTTCCGGCGTACGCATAAACCGGCTTCTCAATCAAGACAGGATCTCCTGGGTCCACGAGCGCCTGGATAGCCTGGGATACAAGACCGATGGATCAACGACGGAACGAGAGAAAGACAGACGGATCTGCAACCGTGACGATAGTAGCACGTAGGACGATGGCGACGAACCTTGTATAGCGCATCTTGCGACCCGGCCGTGACGCTGACCCTCCACCCCTCGCTCTTGCGCCGTGCATGCTCTTGCTCTTGGAATTCAGTCAGCCATTCTACCATGGGTGCGATGCCGCTCGTGGGCGCATACTGCAAGCCCATCGCGAGCAAATCGTCGTCTACTTTAAGTAGCGTTTGCTCGGAGCCGCTGGCATCGGCGCCGGAGGGTGGGGCGGTAAATTGGACACTGGTAAACGGGAATAACGCTGCGTTGGGCTTCCCTGCAAGGAGCGAGATCACGCCCGGCGTTTGCTCAAGCGGGAAGAGCCCGCGAACTGCATAAAAAAAAATTTAGTATACGAAGCACGTTTGCCAGTGGTCCATCAGTTGTGGAAAGTGTGTCGAGTATACGGCGTGTGATGATGATGATGAGCACAACGCACTGGGACTGGGTTTGCGTGCCTTGGCATCTTTGGAGAGGAACGAGAGATAAGACGATGCAGGGATCGGATTTACATCCGTTGGGATCTAGGATGATAGTGGTCCGATTGAGCAAACGCGCCACACGGCTGGACGACATACCTCGGGCTCGATCATGGACGAGGTTGGCATGAAGCCTTGGATCCACTTATCTAATCTCAGTGATCATGGGACCGCACGGGCGACGTCGTCTGGGTTTCTTCTTCAAGTTCGACGTCAATGACTGCTGCTTAAGCGCTGCTTCACCAGTCGAAGTCTTAAACGGAATTCCCTGAGGACCTTCTTTCGTGAACGGCCTTCCCTCTTTCTAGCTCAGACGTGACATAGTTTATGACAGAGGTTGTCAGGTACACATGAAACACTCTCATCGAATGTCGCCAAACAAAACAAACGCGAAAATTAACCTCGTACTTAGTATGTACCAGGAAGGGATATAATAAAACATTCTGAGAGGTAGGAAGGAGCATGATCTCAGACTCAAGCAGGATTGAGGTGGGGGATAGAGAGAACGCCTAAATGTGACGAGTAAAGGTTAAATAACGTCCACGGGAGGTGTAACAGGTGCATGGGTATCAACCCAATCAAGATAATGAACAAAACGAACTACATGGGAATGAGTGTCTGCGGAAATGATTAAGGCCTGGTACTTGATGCAGATATCAATCGTCAAGACGGTGACGGAGGGGTTGCAGGGGCAGCCTAAATCGGCCACCCGCGCGCGATGCGAGCCGCGCCTCCTCCAAGCCTCCCAAGGAAATTCCACACCGCGATATTACCCTCGGCCGCAAAGCCCTCGCCAGCGGGATGCATAGTATTGAAGCTTGACCATGCCGAACGGTCGTAATATGAGGGACCTCCAGGGACGACATACTGGTGGGCCAGGAAAGGGCTCATCACGAAGAACACGATCGCACTCGCGCCGACGCATAACAGTGCGTGTGAAGCCAGTCCACTCCAAGGCATCTTCCCGGCCAGGCCGTCGTAGCCGTCACCACCATACACGTAAGTATTGTAGATGTTGTAAAACCGGCCGGTTTTGCGTCGACGACTAGAGAGCGCCGCATTTTTTGTCGCAGCAGCTGCTGCTGCGTCCTCCAATGCACGGTCCAACACCCTACATCCGATGCCAACCTCCGCTTTGAGCGCACGCCACTCTTCAAGCATGTCGGCAGAAACTTCTATGGATGATCGAAGTGGCACCTTGAGGCCACTGTGCCAGATGCGTAGCGTCTCGGCCGCAATACGAAGGTCGCGACGCTTTCGCGGATCGGGGATGTGCGAGAAGGACAGGTCTTCGGCGTCGAGCAGATGTAGAATGTCATGGGATGGGGTCTCAGACGTCACTTGGTTGTAAGATGGGGGAAGGTCGGTTGGAGAGTTGGTTGTCACAAAGTCAAGGGGCGTCGGATTAGCTTTCGGAGTAGGAGGGAGGACGGTGGAGGAAGACGAGGCAAGCGCCTCGTCGTCCTCTTGAGGTGAGGGTGACCGGGAAGTAATAAGCTCTTCGGTCTGAACCTCTACCTCCGTTGTAATGCGCGGCATGGGGATGTCGGTCTGCGTGGAAATGGATGCGGACGTCAATGACACATCGGTCTGGGTGCCGAGCGAGGTGGCCAGGATTATAGGTGCAGCATCTGTTTGCGCTGTTGAAGTCGTAGTAAAGAAGGCAGGGTCATGTTGGGTGTAGGCATCCGCATACTCCCGGTTTTCTGTCAAGGTGAATGATTGGTCCTTATTAGCCTTACTGAGGCCACGCTGCTGAAAGGTCAGAAAAGGTGACAAGTTTGTCATCATAAGAGGTCCTACCTTCTTCGTTCTCGTGATAATCGTCTGTACAACGTCTTCGTCCTCTGTGTCGTCCCCGGCGCCCTCGATACCTAGCACTCTCAACGTTTCCGCCGAGTCACCTTCATCCTCCTCGTCGAGCCATCCACCACCATCTGTTAACTTACTGAGCAATTCTGCGCCCAAGCTCCTACTAACGCTACTAGGCGCGCTACTTGTCCCACTCCCGGAAGCGGAAGCGTTGCTTGCGATCCCCGCACGGAGTTCATCCATATCAAATCTCATGCGGTCGATCGTCTCCTTGAGCATGAGGTTTTGGTGCTTCTGCTCATCCAGGCTTGCCTGCGCTTGTTGAGCGATTCCGAGATCTTGCTCCAGCAAAACGATGCGCTCTTCATACGCCTCGTTTTCTTTGAGGTATTTATTGGTCTCTGTTTGCTGAAGAGAAAGGCTTTCTCGAAAACTTCTGATCTCCTCGTCCTTTCGGCGAAGCGTGTTACGCAAGTCCTCAGACTCGTCTGCAATCGCTCGTCAGCATGTCAAAATGAAGTCAAGCTATCACATACTCAATTGTTCCTGATACTGCTTTTGCAACGAATTGTACATCGTGCGTGAATCATCCAAGATCTTTTGCACCTTAGCGATTTCGCTTTCGAGGGCGGCGATCTGGGTCTGGTTCGAGCGCTCTTTGCTCCTTAGCTCTTTCTCCTCACGTTTCGCTGCACTGATTTCGCTTTTTGCTTCCTCGAGACGCGCCTCCATCTCCTCCAATTCAACTTCGTGATCGGCCAGCTTTCGTTGCAGCGTGCGCTCCACTTCGACAAGTTTTTTGCCGAGGTCGGCATTGACCCGCTGCAATGCATCAAGACGCTCCAAAGGCTCCATGGAAGCTGTGGAACTAGCCGTAGAACGATCAAATACAAGCCCAAGCGCCGAGTCGTCTTCTGAATCGTCCGAGTCCGAATCTGTTGACATGCGCTGCATAGGAAGTTTGGTAACGGTCTCATCAAATGCTTCATACATTGCGCTTGCGAGATCGAGCTGAGGTGGTGAGATATGTGAATATGGGGACCGAGTGTGGGACTGTGCTCGTGAATGCGGACGAGAGCCAGTGCCGCCCAGAGGAGGCGAACCAACTGAGCCTTGCAATGTAGTTGGGGACTGTTGGGAACTAGTAGGGTTGGAAGGTGCACGTGACCGACCGCTGGTTGAGCGACTGAACACTGTAGGCGACTATAAAGAATATCAGCAAAGAGCAAATGAGATGTCACAAGTTGACAACGTGAAGGCAAAATGCAAGCCCCGCATTGACGCCATAGGTTCAGAACCAAGAAAGGCAAGTGCGATAATCCTCACACCCAATGCTCGATTCGCAAGCCAGAGGTGGCATAGCTGCGAAATACGCTACACCCGGATTGCATACAAGTCATCGAGCAGGCATCACAGCTGACCGTGAGGATACGCATACATATGCCATGCGCGTGGGAACAATAGCGGGATAAACTGACCTCCGAGTCGCTCATTGGGCGGCCATAATTACTCGCGTCACTTTTCCTGCGACCAGGCGCAGCAGGCCGTCTTGTCCAACTCGATGGTGCAACAGGAGCTAAGGGCGTGGTTCGCTGGCGTTTCTGCGCGTCAAACGGAGAGTCCTTTGCGCCAGGTGTACGCGGCACTCCGCCAGCACGACTCGGAGGTCGACTGGATGGTCGACTACCGGGTGCGGTGCGATGGTACTTGTCGGTCGAGGTGGAGCCACGACTGGAAGAGCGGGAATGTCGACCCTGGTGATCCCGTTCATCCGCGCGGCCACGGTCCCAGTCAGCGTTTGGCGAATGGTCCTCGGAATCAAGTTGTTGGCCCGAAGACGTACGCATTGCCACAAGTTGAAGGATAATATCCGGCGTCGCCTCGAGATCAGGGGAACCATCCACGATTTGCATGAAACTAGCCAGCTCGTCCTTGGTGAGGAGCTCGACACCATATTCTTCTTGATAGGTATCAAAAACGTCAGGAAGACATCTCGCAGGGAGGGTCGCAACGCCTTCGGAGTTATTAGAACACTGGAGATGCTCGCGGAAGATGTCATGGAGTTCTTGTTCGATATCGACGATGGATTGACGATGTCGGCCGAAGTTCTTCATGATTACAGTTGTCAGTGACGCGTAAAAAGAGAAGAGAGACGTGTAATTCGGGCTTACTAGATCATCCATGGTGAAATTTAAGAGCCTCAAGCAGGCCACAACACTGCCACAACCACAACGACCGAGTCAAAGGACGATATCAACTGAGGCACTTATTTGTTCATATTTTCATTTCATATTAGATTATGTAACACTGCCACTCAGCGCTCAGCCCTGGCCACACGTTGCCTTGGTTTTGAACGACCGTATACGAGCCCTCCAATCGGTGGCGTACCTAGAAGAAATTTGTCTAGAAGGGAACAACGTTAGCGTTCATACACCGGCAAATGAACAAGTCGGCAAGCCAAGGACCGGATCCTTGACAGAAGGTGGGCAGAGCCCGGGGACACAACAAGGGACAGTGCTCTGCCACATTAAAAGGTCATAATGAGTGGACTTACAATTACAGTTACAGTAGTCGGCCCACGGCTGGGAGGTAACAACACAGCGACACTCCAGCGACACGGAACCGTCGCACAGCACCACAACAGTTGATGGTGTTGATTGTGATATCAATCACCGTGCACAATGTTGACCCTGCCAAATCATACAGTTCACACCCTTAACCCCTTAAACACCCTGCCTCTATATCACCATGGGTTGTCATTAACCTGGGGAGGGTTCCAGAAGAGCGGAAGTGATCCCTCACATGGACAGTGACCTCTATCACACAACAGATCCAATGCTCTACAACAGAAACGATTTTATCCAATGCAGTACTACCTATTGAAATCCGCACGCCTGAATATTGAGCACGACTCTGCGGTGTGGGTTACGGGTCGTCGAATGACGGAGCAAGGTCCTCAAGATGGAAATTTCGCCGCTTCATCCCAAAGAGGTGGGCACTGTGGAATCGACCCCGGGTCCACATCACAGTGAAGTGGGGGTGGCCGGAGACAGGCAGTTCATTGCACCACGGACGAACGACTCCCAAGCAGTCGTGTCCTCCTACCAAAGGTTAAGCTGTCGTGCTTCATCGGCAAGTCCTCAGCCAAGGCGCGCTATGTGGGCTACATTTCGTCATAAGACGGACGTTCAGGCTTGAGAACTGATAATTAGGATCAAGGGCCTATTTGACACGAGGCATCTCAAGCAAATTAAATGCGCGCGACATACACGCCTCGTACATCGTGGTGTCTAACAGTTCTGATCGCTGTCCAGTGCATACGATCAAACCTGGTTCTAGCTTTTTTTGGACCATGCGACATTGCGCCTGGCTTCGTTCGCTTCCAGGCCTGCCAATGTGCAGTCGCCTTGCAACTTCTACGCTGCTACGCCGTCGTTCTTCTCCGATTACTCGTGGTAACCGCCCGTTCTCGTTCTTTTCTAGCCAGCTGCTGCGGAACCATCGCGTCATTCACCCTCGCGCCTGGATGGCACACCGCCGCTGCATCCCGACAACGGCTGTCACCTTGATTAACGCGGATTCGGAATCTAGAAAGCTAGGGACAGTTAGGTCCATGCCGAGATACACCCATGATACTTACTGCCCGCAGCCCCTCCAACGATCGACCTTTTCCCATGGTTCCGACGGCGTTGTCTCCCAAGAAACTTCCATGAACTTGCTGACCCTCGTCCCTTGGAGACAAATGCCCTTCCGCCACTAGGCGCACGACGGGCTCGGCGTTATTTCGGAAGAAGAATGTCTACCCTGGAATCGCCGTTTGGTAGCATTCATCGCGGCAAACGACTTTGTGCTGTATCATGTACTGAAGGTCAGGCCAAGGCCAGTGGATTGTCCGTTCGCTGCAGTGGCTAGGAGGGGATCTAGTCATCATCCTAGTGCGCTGCCCATAGTTCGTTCTCCCTCCAGCTTATTGTAGTTCGCATGCTACTACACCTAATCCAACAATTATGGTTTGTTACGTAAAAATAAAGTTCATGAGTGGAAGCCACGCAGTGGTTCAGCTGACTCTCGGCGTCCCGTCCTCCGGGAACGTGAGGGTTATCCCCTTATGGTGCCCCTCGTGGACTGTGAGGTGAGATAAGGTCGATCGATTCGTCGCAGCGGTCACCTTGGCTATGACTGGAATGCCTCCTCTTTGTTTCGCATTTCCCTTTCCAACAAGCCGAATTTAAGTTCTCTGAATTTATCCAGCATCTTGGCGGGGTGGTAGTCAGTTTTTTCCTTTGGATCTGCGTCTCTAACGCGCAACATGTACGTAGGTACAAAGAGGTCCGCGTGGTGACGAGGCGCCCCCATTGGTCGGAAGTTTGGTTGACGGATGGTAATATGTGAATACATATAGTGAAATGGGTGCTTTGGACGGCGCGTGTGCGGTGAAGTGCCCTAGTGACCTCTTTCTACCCATGGTTCCTCCCAGGGATTTCTAGCAGGGGAGAAGTTGTCGTAAGTGTAGAAATTTCACGGCCGCCAACAAAATACAAGGGGAGGGGAAGATACAGGGGAGATGCAGAAAGATATAGCCTCCCGTCACTGATCAAATGGCGGCAGAGGGAGAGATCGTTTTCAAGTCACTTGGCAACGTGCTTTACTAACACCGCGAAAACAAATAACGTTACAATTAGACAAACGTGGAGGAGATCGATGATGACATTCGCCTTCCAGAGGCGTGGAGAATACATAGTATGTGCTAGGGATCTTCCGTACAACGGGCATGAATTATCGCGGAAACCTTCCCACTATGGAATTCCGGCGGCCCAAGGACTAGCGACGTGCCTGCCCCGAGTGAGAACGCCAGTAGGCGTCCCGACACTGGTGGCTGCAGAAAGTCTTCCCGTCGTGGATTACTGGCTCCATATTCTCCGTGATAGGGCAACGACACTCCTGGCACGTGTGTGCGAAGCCCAGAGGCACGGTAACAGCCGGGACAATCCCTCTGTCCGCATTCCTACAGGACTGGGTACAATACTCTGAATTATCGGAAGCGGGAAAGCGTCGGCATCTTCTGCATGGTGCCGCATGTCCTACATCGATAGCGGTGCTAGAGGGCTGAGTCGGAAATAATGCAATGCATATTAAGCAAAAACATACCCGCAATGCCAGTCGCAATAATCCAGTTGTTCTCCATTGTAGAAGTAGCGAGGTCGCCTACAATCCGCTAGTCTACAGGAGCGTACACTGGCATCGTTGGTGGAGTGGGTAGAAGAGCTTGGCATGTTTCCGGTGACAGAAGGTTGAACTTGAAATGGATTGTGTTAGTTGAGCATCATGCAGGAAAACCACGTCGTGACAAAACGACGATACTCACCTACGCGCGGGGGCGGGTTCCCAGCATTCCAATCCTGGCCCAACGTGCTACGCTGCGAATGATAGTTTGGCTGCGAAGGTGACGCGAGTGATGCAGGTTGTTGCCCTATCGTTGCAGGATTTAGTCTGAGACTTTACAAGGAAATACTATGCTCACCAAACGAGCCTCCGTCAGCGCCAACAGGAGAACGAGCTACATGTGGGCCAACCGTGTTACTTGAGTAGCTTAATTGATGATGAACATTGGGCGGGTTCACTATGCAGACCAGTTAGCACGGTCAACAGAAAGCCCTACGAGCCACCTCACCTGGCTGTAGATTCAGCAGACCATAATTATTTGAAGCTCCAACATGAGGGCCAGCTCTCGCTATGTTGTCTTGGTAGCCCTGTAGTTGATGGCCTTGGGGTGGGTTCGCTATGCGAACCAGTTGACAACGTCAGCGGAAGGGCCTCTGAGCTGCGAGTTCTCTCACCTCGCTGTTGAGTCTGATGACTATAAGAAGCGGTGGGGATAGACGAGGCGCCGGGCCTGTACTGAGGTTGTTGCGGATCTGGGATCAACGAGCTACGCTGTGATGGATAGCGTGTCTGCAAAGTTGGCGCATGTGCTGAAAATTGTTGGCCTGTCCCTGTGGGATTGAAGCTTCCCGTATGGATCTCTTGCTGGTTCTGAGTAGCTTGGCCTAAAAAATCTCGTTTAGTCTAGAATTTGACAAGGAAATCCTGGTAGGGTGCTCACTAAACGAGCCTCCGTCGACGCCAACAGGAGAACGAGCCGCGTATGGGTCAACCGTGTCATTTGGGTTGCTTTGTCGTTGATAAACATTGGACGCGTTCACTATGTAGACCAGTTGGCACCGTCAGCGGAAAGCCCTCTGCGCTGCGCTACGAGCTCCTCACCTGGTTGTTGATTCTGCTGACTATGGGGTGGGTTGGGGATATTCGAGGTGCGCCTGTGCCGATTTGGATCCGGATCCATGTTCAATGGTATTGTGCGATTTCTGAGAACTGGCTATGGGGACTCGGAGGCCTTAAATTCATCCTTCGAACACTGTCCATATTATCAGACGGAAGCGCTCCCGCCCCTCTGGGCGTACTGGATGATCTCCTAAAACAGACATGGCCCACCGCGTTGCGTTGCTCTAGAAAGTTTGCTCCAGCACATGATGGTGCATGTCGGTTGAACGTGTACTACTAGTGTTAATGCCACAAGGCTACTGCGCGGCAATAGTCGAGAACAAACCCTAAGCCGATCTAACGCCTTCTGACGGGGTAAGCTAGATTGGGGGGATTCCGCTTACAACGTGTCGCCGAAACGGATGCCATGATCGTGCAACCCTCGCAAATCGAAGTGTCAGATTCTGATGGGTCGAGGGGTGAAGGGGAATTGCAGGCGTCGTACATCGATGGACCCTGACGTCTTGTAGGTAGAGCATGTGAACGGTACGTGCGATCAGTCTTCTTCACTTAGAAGAGACATGTGGCGCGACATTGCAGCCTTTCGAAGGGGCTTCGAAAATCGCCACGCATCTCTAAGGAACGGATCACAATCCTCACGCGATCCCGAAGTAACAAAGCTGCACGAGCGTTGCATGCTGGTATCATGAAAGCAAAAGATGACTTCCTGTGACGCATCTGCAGCATAAACCGCGACTTGTCCCGTCCCTGGGCTCATTACAAAGGTCCAGTGGCTCAGGAAAGCTGCTGCACTAGAAACCGTCTCAGCGGTCGACACGTGTACGGTTCGACCGTTTTCTCTCATGAAGAGTAAATCAGGCAGGTTTGAAAACTGGAATCCTGAAGTGAGAAGCCGTATCAGTGAACAAGCTTGCCTTGATGTGTTGTCTTCTGAGAAAAAAAATCATTCTCATTCTTCACAAGATTAAGGTGCTGTCACGGAGAGGTGTCAGAAAACGTGATTGGGCCTGGTTGCTTGCCGTGTTTGTGCAAGTGTGGCAACGGCCATCAGGGAAACGTCAAATCTCCCTTCGAATCCGGTTTTGCTTGTTTTTGTCCTGAAAGGTGAGTGTTAGAGGGAAGCAAGGAAGCAATAAGACAAGAATGTCTGAGTCATGCAAATTGCCAAAGCAGAAAGTTCTTGATGACCCATGTTGATTGGACGTCTAAGGGTAAATGGTCACCGACTGTCTGAGACCTCGAAGCGAACTTAACTAAACGTCGATCATACAGGAAGCCTCAGATCTGCAACCCGCTCATGCGACTCCATCACGGTACTGAGGCAGTAACTAGGCGAACGCGAGCCTTCCGATGTTTTCATGGCCTCCCTCGCGGTACTACTAGTATCTGAAAATGTCAATAAGGAGTTGAGACAGCTCCGATGTTACAGTGATGACAACTTACCCGTTTGCAGGTAATTGTACCGCTGTCGCGAGCGTTATTGTGGCCAATTTACAAGTCAATGCTGGGGTTAACCAAGGGTAACACATAATTGCATAATTTGTTGACAAATTTGATAATTTGGGATTACAGTTTTTTCTACCGCATTTTCCGCCTACGTTTACCGACAACTCTGGGACTATACACGACAAGGATCATTTTAATATGAGAGGGAACTAATCATACCACTCCAATGTATCCGTTATCTACGGAGTTCGTCGACATACCGCATGATTCCACGAGGCACGCACGGTGCGAGACTGGACGTTGGTGAATATGAATTCGGCCGTCTTCTAACAGGAGTACAGACTCGGCATTCGTCTCGCACCTATGAGAGACTGAACTGTTAGTTTCCCAACTACAGGATATGAAAGAATTTTCAACCAGATGCACGAGGAAACATCGGGTTAGAGGCGCCGGAGGCGACTCCAAGCACCCTTGTAGACGATTTCATATTCCACCCACCCCGAAATGAATGTCTCAGCCAGTTCTCTGTCCGATTGCATGAGCGGATAAATCGATACCGGGAGAAGACCTCGCGAAGTGGAACGAATATGTGGCCATAACTTGAGCAGCGATTAAATATGAGAAAAATCCTCAGGCAGCATTTCAGGATGAAGATGGGAAGAACAAGGCTAATTTCATGCAAATTTCATGAGTCGATCCTCTTAGATGATCTTCGCATATGACCCTCGAAGTTGATCGAGCCAACAGCAGGACCGCCCCTCGGTTTCGCGGAGCTTTCGATTCTATACCTCGAGACCTGCAAGGGTTCACATACCGGGGAAGACCGTTTCTTGGCTGTCTTTGTGACGAAAGATGTACCCAAGGACCGGGATCCTAGGATCGCGATGAAAGCATGTGGCCGCAGGGGTGCGCAAGTCCCAGTTGGAACGGAAGCATCGACATCGACGTGATCGCTATATCATTTCGGATGCTCGGAGTTAGGACTTGACTCGACGGCTGACTCTAACAGCTGAGTCCTGAGGCCTGAGTACTGAGTTGTTACAGTAAAAGAATGAGCGATTAGAGCATCTGGCAAATGCCGGTCAACTTGAATGTTCCACACTCATTGAAGTTGACTTATAATATAGTCAACGTTTAAGAGACAATGGCCTCGAAAAGGTCATCTGTCCGAAAACTGTATCGCGACGACAGCTGAGACCGGGAAGACAAACAAGCACTGCTTTTCCAGGACCGCAAAATCTGCCATACGAAGATTACGAGACTATTGTACATGGGCAGACAACTATAATAAGAGTCCGAACGACGACATTGCGAAGAGCCATTCGGACTGGAGCAAAACCTAGTAGCGTACTGGATATCGACAACGATCCCCGCTGCAATACTTATAGCCATTTCGACGGGGCCATCGTTGACAAGTCCTGCAAGGCTTCTCAACACGATTCGTCACCGCAGCCCTAAGGGAAGGTTAGACAATGCCGGGTTGTGAATGTACATGCGGACTACGCACTGCATATGTTCGTCGCTGCACCACTCCCGAAGCTCCTGGACTCGGGTGTCCATAAATACAGTGTAACCGCAACCAGGATATCGACATAGAGGTCTGGCTCCTAAGAAGAGTTCAATAAGAAGAGATAATACAAAGTCACATGCCTTGCTTACTACTATGAGTGCCTGCCGCAGGAAGGTAGCCGGGAGCTTTTGGCCGTTCCCTCAAGTTGTCGTATCCAGCAGCGTTCCCATCCGGAGGTTGCGCAACACTGTAGCCTCCTCCAGGTTGCGAGTAAAAGTTGCTGCTGCCGCCAGTATCAGACCTGTCTGCCGCATAAAACTGCTGGCTATCAGAAGTGGATGGCGGGTAGCCGTATGAACTTTGATATCCCTGCTGATGTGTGCCTACGGTCAAATGCGGCGTTGTTTGAGAGGGGGCGAGGTATGTTTGTGGGTGACCGACGGAACTGCCTTGCGGTTCTGGAAAAGGAACAGGTGCCGCATAAGGTGAATGGCTACTCTGGCGTCGTCCAGATGGCTGAGGTTGCAGTGAGCCTTCAGTAGGATAAGATGAGAAAGCTTAAGAAGAAAGCATTAGCGTATCGATATTTCAAAAACGGGAGACATACCGTGCTGACTCGAGTGGTCATTATAGGTATCTCGAGGGTTGGGCGAGGGCTGGGTGTACTGTCCAGATTGTTGGGACGGATTCGGGTAGGGGTAGGGGGTCTGGTATTGACCGGAATGATAATTTGGGTCTTGGTATTGGCGGCTCATGATGGAGTGCGGCGGGGGACGGGAAAGTATTATCGGGTGATATTGAGGTAGGGCATTTATTCATGTGTTCGAGGGCGTAACTGGGTTAGAAGGGTGGGTCCCACGAGTCGCTTTACGATAGAACCAGACTCCTACTGACTCACACAGCTTCTTGTCAAATGTCAGGTGGTCACGGCGCTCTCGACTTTACCTGATGTACTGATCGCAAAGCCTAGGTTGATGATCCTGTACTGTTAGGTCCAAATAATTATTATATTTATCCCCTTGTGCCTGAATGAAATGAATGCCTCCCTTTGCATCCCCAACTGGGCGAGACCAACACGACTGCGGCCGATTCGGGGACCAGGGTGCCTATTGGACCTCATGGTACCGCCTTGAGGCGCTGCTTGATTGCGCCGCCCAATGTACGCGTTTTCGATACACGCCGTAACACACCCTAATGGAAGACGTTCGTTTTTCTCCGGAGAAGAATCAATGCGGGATTGAGTGAGCCTGGAACAGGACCAACGTGTGTCACGTGGGCACAGATTGATTGCGATTGCGGTTGTACAACAGTTCAAATTATAATAACAGCAGAAAATACACAAATGTCAAGGAGCTTACAACAAAAACCCAGAGTAGTTAAATGCAAAAACAAAAAATAGCAACGTAGTTACGGCCCCGGCCTCGTTCGGGGTTCGCGGCGAACAACTGGCACTCCATAGTAAGACCCTTGGACTTGACGAGCCTGACGTTCTCGTTCCCCACAGGTACGACTACATACACGCTCACCCGTGCGTCGCGGGCGTCCTCTACACATTACGCAAGAGGCCACCAGGCCAGTTGATATGGCTTGTCTGAAGATGCACTGCGTTAGAAGATATGGGTCTATCCATAAGAGTCAAAGTAGACCCACAGCTCGTGGCCCTGTCCACAATATTCCGTCTGTTCCTGTTCAGAGACGTCGTAGTATGCATTGTATGTGCAATCGGGAATGCGGCACTTTTTGGGACTGGCGTCAGGTGGGCCGTTTGTCGCTAGTGGTGCAGGCGGATTTCAGGTACAGGTTAGCCATGTCTGTAGTGCAAGCAAAAGCGGGGGTAGGACATACGGCGACGCCCTTGAGGAGTTATAGTATTATAGATCGATGGCTGCCCCCCGTTATCACCTCCAAGAATCCATTGCTGATGCTCTGACGCAGGGGTACGATCTGCAGAACACTGGTCAGAGATGTCACTAAAAAGACGAGGCAACAAACTCACGTTCCAGTACAGAGTGCGTCAGGTCTTCTGGACGTGACAGTGTAGGGGAAACCACGGGGGGTTGATGGGCTCTAATTGGATTGTGGGATGTGGCGTTCAAGTTCCCCGTGGGATGTGATGCTTCCGGGTGAGTCGGTGCGGTTGAGGAGAATTGGGGGGGATGGATCTCTATATATTTTGATAAGCGGCAATGAAAAAGAAAGTTGCTGGGAGTGACTTACGTCCATGATTTGTTGAAGTCCTGGTGTCCGTACTCCTGGGCAGGCCTGGCTGGTAGGGAGGGTTGGGCGCGCCATACTGTTGGGCAGTGGTGAGCAGGTGCGAGGCTTTGGACCGTCATCAGTATCACCTCCTCCTTGGATATAACATAGGCCACTAACTGTCATTTGTGTTGGGTGGATGCGTGTTCCATGGCTGATTATACGGGTTGTGCCCACTCATGACTTGACTTGCACTCCGGGGTGGCGGTGGTTATGGTGGTGGTGTTATGGTGGTGATGATGGTGGTGGTGGCGGCAAATTATGCACAACCTATACAGTGACCCTTTTTGTTAGAGTGAGGGTGTTGGGCATGGAGGGCGCAAGTCGAGACAGGGTCTGGGTATCGATTAGAGAGTCATTTGGGAAGACAAATTTGCGCCCATGAGCGCTCCGGTGCGCGCTGTATGTGCCATGCCTATTTGCGAATCCTCTTTATCTCTCGTCAATCACTGGACTGTTTTGACGCAAATGGACCAAAGTGAGACGTCAAAAGGAAATTCTATGCACAGCCCAAGCATAACGGCCGGAACCAATACTGTAAGGTCCACGGACTGCCCTGGCCCGCCTCAAACTGTGGCGTGGTGCCCACAAAGTGCCCCACTGGCGGCGAGTGGCACCGACGTATCGGGATGCCAATTTGGCTAGATGAAGCCAGAGAACCTTATCACACCCTACACGCCTACACTCCATCGCCTCTGGCCAGACTCAGACCCCCGCCTGCAGACAACAACACCCAGAATGCGTGTATTCATCCGTCCTGACAGTTTCTGAAACGAACTGGAAAAAGCACAATGCTGTCTCGTACCCAGCTCCCAGCTCCCAACGCGCTCGCCCGCTATCACGGCGCAAAGAATCTTGATAAGGGGACGGGGTTATGGTGGCGTGAGCGATCAGGTGGACATGGGCATGAGCGCCGCGACAAAGAGGTGCTGATTTTGTGGAGCCGGCAGGCACAATTTGCAATGTCCCGTAAGGCAGCGGTTCCTTGGGAGTTTCACAGTTCGATCGAAAGTTCAACCACGAGTCAGAAAGCCCGTGAACCTGACGCCTGAACATTGTTATAGGGATTTGTAGAAAATATCCAATTCCTTGCCATGAGTGGTCCAGGCTGTCAGTCAGGATGTCTTACCTCCCGCCACTCTCACTCTGCCTCCTCACTGAAAGCACTTCGACCAGGCTCACGTCCACTCTCTTGGGCGCGGCGCACGGATATACATTGAACAGACCTAGTTTTCCTCAAGCTCTGCAAGAAGATCATTTTCATCCAGCAGCACGTCAGCATATATCTACGAACAAAGCGTCATAAGCGACGGACCCAGAATTCAGGGATGACTTACAGATATGTCCGCGTCCGCCAATTCTCTATGGGCGGTGATCACCCCTCGCGCAGGCACAGGCTCTTCATTCAGCCGCAACCGCAGTGCATCCCAATCTGGCTCTTCTACCTCCTGCAACTTTGTTCCACGGACCGCCAGTGCATCTGCACCCTCATTCCCTATCTCACCGGCATGCCCGCGTACATATTCAAGCCTGACTTGCTGTCCGGAACGTCCACGCGCGGCGAGAAGGGCATCCATGTACATTATGAGTTTCAGGTTCTTGACGGGCGCTCCCATGGAGGTAGTATAGTTATGGCGGCGCCAGCCAGGAAGCCAGTCAGTGAAACCTTTACACGCCTCGGTAAGTAAAGAAGGAGTAACGGTGAGGACGAGGCGGAGAAGAAATTACATTTTATGGAGTACTGCGAGTCGGATTTTATGATAAGAGGCACTGAGGTTATCGGGGTAGTCTCCAGCGCGCGGATGATGGCCTGACCAGGGATCACCATGTATCAGAGGGGTCCCTCAACGTTTCAAGGATTAAACGCACAATCAACTCGGCACGGTTGTTGGTTTGACGGCCAGGGCAGCGCTCGGATAGGTTTCTACCACCAGTCAGGCAGGTATAAGTGGACAGCAGCATCTGTGGAGAAGGGTACATACCGGGGGTCATCGACTCCCCACCACACGCCAGTGCCTGCAACTGACCCAAGCTGCCCATTTCCCGAGCACGCTCCGTCAGTGTACACTACATCTTCGGCCATTGCAGACATTTTCGACGGCCCCACCGCAGCATGCGATCTTGAACTTGACGGATCAGCGACAGTTGACTGTGACTGTGACTGGCCGGGGGCTACGACTTCGACCGTTGATGAAGACGAGGATGCTGCTACTCGCCCGCTGCGTTGTGACCCGATTGAAGTCCTGGATTTACCTAGCGAATGGTTCGCCGGATTAATATTCTGTTTTATGGGATACGGCACAGCACGCTGCATCCAGGCCTCCGCCTCCTCAAGGGTTCTCAGTTTCTTATACTTCGCGCAGGGATAGCCGTCCACCTGCTCTCGGCAGTCTTCCCTGATTACAATGGTCAATAACAATCTCAGGATGATAAATAAAATGCAACCATGTTGTGTATATCCCTGGGCTTTTGCCAATTTTGACGGCGTAGTATCCGGCTTTGGGCATGACTGTTGTGCACCGGCGGAGTGAGACAGCCGATGGATGGTGCAAACCTTTGCGGTGATGTTGGTGGCCCTTAACGCGCGAGTCGGTTGATATAGCGTGGTAGAAGCGAGAGAAATGGCTACATGAGCACGTTCTCCTTACTCCTGGCCACAACATTCAACGCAAACTCTGAGTTCAGTCAAGGCCCGTCTTGGGACACCCACGTGACCAATTACACGTGACTTCCCATAAACCGTTCAGTGAATGAAAGAACGATGCCACGGATTGTTGTGAAAAAGGAGAAATGAGCCGTGCGAGAAGAGTTATGGCTCAAAGAAACCCACAAAGCGAGATGAAAGGGAAAAAGGGATCTGTCACGGGTAGATGTCGCCGCCGCTGAGACAACGCCGTCCACGCTAGCGTTGCCCTTGAGGTAACACGTTTACTGTATAAATAGCTCGGCCGTTCTCTCGCCATTCCAAGCGAAGCATTTTATATACAGGACTGTAGCCGAGCCGACTTAACTCCATCCACTCTACCAACCCTAGTCGTCGCCTCATGATTTCGTTTTGGGGGATGCCTGTACTTGTGTAGCAGCAGACATGAATGTGTTTCGTCATTGATTCTCTTGCACCTCTCTTCACACCACAGCCAACTTCCCTGTGTCCACAACACGCTATGCGTTTCTGTGTTGGCGGCCCGTCTCACGCTAATCTTGGGCGCTGACAGGCTGAACCGTCTAATCACCGTGTCTTGATTCTTCTGTGACCACTCGCAGACCAGAGCACTCTTTCCGCCGCACTTGTTGTTTTCGGGCATACGTCACCGGGCTTCACCAACGTCATATCGGTCTGGAAGTAGGAAGAATTAACGTCTCAGTCCTGATGTGGAGCAAGCCTTACTGTGCACGCTCGATGGTAGCCACTATGCTAATGCTACACGCTTCGCACACCGTCGGAATTGACGCCGACGTAGATCTTCACAATCTTGTCCTGGAAATGCCAATGAAAGATTCCAGGAATGGGAGCGAGATCTATCACATCAAGGTACATGAACCGAGACTCAACGGAACACTTGCTGTAAATATCAGGCTCTCGGCGAGTCAACATGTGGTCAACTAGTCGACCTTGTCCCTTTCAACGAGGCACTCCGGCCACCCAGTTGCAATACCTGTTGACACCTCGAGAGCACAATGGTGCGATGGGTATGAAAAACACAATAGAATACAAGGCAAAAACCTGAGCCGAAATAAGCAATAATGTACCGAAAGGTTCAAACCTGCGCAAGGAATGAGACGAACCAAAGACAAGAGCACGAGATGAAACCTGCAACCATTCATTCGTCGCTGCCAGGCTCAACCTGGGGACCGTCGTCACCCTCAGAGACCTTTGTTGTAGCTCTCTTCGACCGCTTGGCGACTTTGGGTGCCTTCTCCTTAGTTTCCTGACCGCACTTTGGATTTTCCGGGGCATCTTTCCAAAGTGCGCCGATCTAGATATGTTGATGGGCAATAAGGAAATTTAAAAGTGGGGAGACACACGTGTTTCATGGCATCCTTGTTAGTCTTCCCGGGGTGTTCTGCGAGGTAGGTCCTCATATGCTCTTTAACGAAGAGGTTGTAAGCAGATGGTTTGCGCTTCGCTTTCACTTCAGCTGATAATGAAAATGTGAATACATGCGCATATACGAAGGTAGAGCGCTAACTATCTTTAGGCTTCGCATTGGCGCGACGAGTCGCAGTCTTGCTTGTGGTCTCTGTAGAGGTTCCGTTCGCCGACAAAAAAATGCTAAATATGAAATGAACTTACCCGATGTAGTTCTTGCCATGATGAGTGAAAGAATAGGAAAAGGACCAAGGATGCCTTTATATTATGAAAGTCGGGATCTGAATGTGAGGCCGACGCGTAGAATCAACAGAGCGCGTAGGATCACGTGAAGAAACCACAATAGTTGGTCCGTGCGCGTCGTCATGACTGAGGTCACTCAATTATGTAATACATATCCCTGCGCAAAAAGCCGAGCGACTATAAATACCATCGTCACCGACGGCCCCGTTTTTTCTTCTCTCAACCTTCGTCGTCCCGCCCAAGTCCCCTTTATATCCGTTTTCTACCTTTTCTCCTTCTGGTCTTCACCTAATTTGTAGCCATCATGGCCCACTCCGCTCTTTCAGCTTTCGTGGCCCTTGCCTCTTTGACACTGGTTGCCGGCCAGACCACGCCAGCACCGGCCGCACCCAATACACAACCCACCTTCCCAGCAACCCCACTTTCCGACATCCCGGTCACGTACTCAGATATCGTGCGTGTTTTTTGCAGTGATTTTAGTGCTTTCCTTAATCGCATGTTTACGGTGTTTAGCCATACCAAGTGATCACCTCTACATATGCCCGCGGGACACAGTCTGGCTATAATCTCTGCAATTCGACTACCCAGAATCAGAACTCGGAGTGTCAGACCCTCATCGTCAATAGCATTTTCGGTACCTTTTCCTTTGAAATACCTCTCGTACATAGGACTGATCTCGGTTTCAGATTTTTGCCTCTACGCTCCTGGTCAACCGAACTCGACTATCAGCGACACGGAGGGTGAGGAAGTTGCTTGGTGCACCACGAAGAATCATGGCTCTCGTGGAATTCCTCCTGGTACTTTTACGGGTCTTCAAGTACTGCGCACCGCGGACTACCTTCAGTTTGTCGGTTTCATTAACCAAGCAAATGTTAATATTCAGCCTGGTGACTTCGGTGGTGAGCTTGATGGTGGTGGACAGGATGGCGTGAGTGCTTCGTGAGATTGGTCTTGGGATTACCTCTAATAATACTCTTGCCGTCAGCTGGGCAATCCCATAGGTGCCGAGGTGTTTTCAACTGCTTTCAGTTCGGACAACTCGACCTATCAACACACATCACAGTGGAATGTGTCAGTCAAAATTGCACACGTCCAGCCGCCAACGCTGATATCACTTTAGATTCATTGGTGGGAACCAGGTCGGAATCAAGGTCTGTAACCCCGCGGGCTCTAACCCTGCGGGCTACTGTCAACACACTCTTGATCGCATCGGTCTTATTTACAACATGCCTAACCAAGCGGCCAACGGTACCTTCGAAGTGTGTGATAGTGCACCTATGGATATTCCTGGGGTATACACCTCAGGAGGACAAACACTTTCCTACTCTCAGCCTGCCGAGTCTCTCGGCCCGATTACATCGATACCTTACACCCCCCGTATCCCCTCCAGCTCGAACTGTCAGACATACCAGAGTTCTCAGATTTTCACCGACTTCGCCTCACTCGCCCCCTCTACTACCGCTGCCTCTCCGACAGGCACCGGAGCAAGCAAAAATAGCGGGACCCGTGCGGGCAGTGCTGCATCTGCATCTGCTACCGGATCTAACGGCGCGGGAACTGTTACGATCTCACTTTTCTCTACCATCCTTGGCGTTGCATTTTCTTTTGCATTCCTTGCCTAGATGCTTGTTTTTGGTGACGATCTTTTGCAAGATAGGACCCTTTTGGTGTGGGTACGCACGATGCCTGGCGAAATTGGACGCTCATTAGGATACGAAATCAGCTAGCTATACCTTTCATACACTTCTTTTGAGCTTGATGCATTTCGTATAGTGAATTCGTTGTTGCGGATTACTTTTCTCGATATGCTTAAATTGATGTGGATCTGCATTTGTTCCGTCCGAGCTGTTAGAGCTAGTCAGGGTAAGGATGGGATGATGGGATGTGAATCTTGTGAAGTGTTGGCACATACACCCACGATCGCTCCGTTGACCAACTGGCGACCTGTATGGCATGTACGGTCTTAGTTTCGAAAGCCCAACTCGTTCGCCTGTCTAACGCGTGGGTGCATTGCGCCTAACTTACACTGGCGCCCATTTATTGTGACACATATCAAATACTTTCGGAATGTGCTGTCCGCACGGCTTCTCGAGCTTCGATGGTGGTCTCCCTGCCAGGCTCAGTCCCCTGGGTCTACAAAGTACTGTACAGTAAGCTGTGGCGGCTTTGGGAGGACACCTCTGGGATCTGAACTCGGAGAGTGAGGCCTAGTGAGGCTCAGTGAAGCCTTACCGTGACGGGTTCCATTCAGCTGGCTCGTGCCTGCATTTAACTGCCAACGCCCAAACGAGCTTATAAAGCTCCGACGTGGCTTCCATCACTTCAAACCTTGACGATCTCGAGCTGCCATTTGTGCTTGCGGACCCAGCTTTCCCTCTCTCGCTTCCCGTCCCCCCAGATCGTCCTCCCCTCTCGGTTTTGCAAAGATATGGATCCAGATCTAGAACGCGGTCACTCACGGCCTTCGCTACATAGTTCGTAGTCTGCTTCTTACTGTAATGTCCATCCAAAACGCGATCTCATGGCCCGTCATCCGTGTGGACAGTGCGTTCGCTCTCTGGGTTTGGTGGATCGACAACAGCCGGTGGTCTCAGCTCGCCTCAATCCATGTATGTTACCGAGCCTGCAATCGATGAGAAGGTCTCTCCAGGTATTTGATTTCTCCTTTTTTCTGTGGTATTTCGTCCGCTCACTTTGAGTCCAAAGATGATCGACATGGGGGTGCTCGGACCTCAACATTTAGCCGGTCCATGAGCGGACTGCATCGAAGGGACACTAGTCTCAGTCAAACGCCATCCAGCGATCCGTCATCAAAAATATGGGGACTGTATATTTCCCAAGCAGAAAGGATTGACAAGGAACATTCCGACAGTTGGACAGCAAACACGGATGGCGTGTTGGTGTTTGTACGTCATAATTGTCCCACGAGATTTTACTCTTCTCACCTTGAGGCACTCATCAGACCGGTCTTTTCTCTGCTGTCGTGGCAACATTCCTCGTTGTCAGCTATCCATTGTTACAACCCAGTTCAACCGATACCACCAACCAGCTGCTTACCCAAATCTCCCAGCAGTTATCCTCAAATGGGACGGGCTCGTCACGGCCGTTGTCTCCTGCTAATAATTCATTCCACCCCCCCGCTTCTGCCGTGCGTGTGAACACTCTGTGGTTCACTAGTCTTGCCTTTAGCACGGCATGTGCTCTGTGGGCGACCCTCATGCAACAATGGACCCGGAGATATGTGCAGGTTGCGGATAGACCATACGCACCTCCGAGGCGGGCACGGATCCGTGCATTTTTTTCGGACGGCGTGGAGAAATTTGCGCTTGCTGCAGCAGTCGAAGTGCTTCCTGCACTCCTGCACACGTCGGTTCTTCTATTTTATATAGGACTCATCGACTTTCTCATCAACATTAACCACACCGTCGCCTTTTTTTTGCTGACGTGGGTCGCCGTCGGAGTCCTGACGTACTTTGTCCTCTCCATGATGCCGTTATTCTTTCCTAACTCGCCATACCAAACCCCCCTATCGTCACTTTGCTGGTTCGTCATGGAAGCGGCACCTTTAATATGGCTTTGGCTCCGCCGAAGGGACACTCACAATCGCCGGACCAACATTAAGCATGGCATGCGTGAAGCGCTCGAATCCAAGGCAATCGGACACACCTCGCGCGACACCAAAGCGCTTCAATGGACGTTGAAGACCCTCGACGAAGACCACAAGTTGGAGGAATTCCTTGATGGACTCCCGGGGCTCTTCCACGGGTCCGAGAGTCAGGATTCAGCGGAATTCAAGAAGGGGTTGGAGAAATTAGTCAGACAGGTCGCCGACAATCTGTTCGCGACATGCACGACTGGTCTCCTCCCTGAAGGGCTTCGAAGACAACGTCTCACCGCCTGCCTCGAAGCTATCTGGTGCTTCCCCGGTACCATCGATCGCCATTTTCGGGAAATTCGGGAACAGTGGGGCAAGGTGACGAACGACCCTTGGGGACCACTTTCAGCGGAAACGTGGGCAGTGGCATCAAATATGACAACGGATTCGGACCCACTCACGGCGCTCCGTGCCCTTTGCATTCAGGCGCTTATGGCCGTCATGTGGAAAAGAGGCAGGTGGCAATGCGCCGAACTCGAGGCCGCCGCACTTCTCCAGCGCCAACTTGGTGTCTCCTCTGTCGACATCGATAGGTATGCAAGCGGAGACCAACTTCAACTCGCTGTGGCCGCCGACCTGTTGTCCAAATCGCTCCCCCTCCTGCAGAAGCTGAACGAGCTTGGGACGGGCGCGGACACGCTTAGGGAGCTCAAGGCGATTTTGGACATGATATGTGGCGAGCTGGATGCGTCTGACGTGCCACAAGAGCTGCGGGCCCGGTTCGTTAATAGTGCCGAAGTCATGAAGGTGTTTAATGTTCAGAATGTGGCACGCCACTCGCATGGACATGCCTCCATTGACCTGAATGGGCCATGGGTGAAGATATTTAACACCCCATGGGCATGAACCCCGGACATCTAGCCGCGACTTCCATCGAGACTTCGAGAGGTCACGGAAATTTTTATATATGATTGGTTGATTTGCAAGGGTTCGGAAGGATGTATATCTTTACAAGTGTTGTTACTGTACTTGCTGTATCAACCTAATGTATGCAATTTTTTGATGAGATGACCAAATTGACCGAGAACTGACCTGGGCCTTATATAGGCCTTATACCTCGCCACCGTTGCTGTCCGTCCTTACTGCAATTCACTCCCCTCACTTTATCAATATCAATTACCAAAGGGCATACTATACAGGACCCGCCCATCTCGCCCATGCTCTTACGGCGGCCCGCATTTCTAAGTAACGAACGAGGGCGACCGCCTTCTTACTCTCATTCCGGGGACAGCGAGAAGGAAGCCGCCGGACTACTGTCTCCACGCCCGCTCGCACTCTCATCCACCCCGGCTTGATAGCGGACGGAGATCGCAAAAAGTGCTTCGTGCCGCTCGTCTAGGCAGTACGTACAACTCACTACCCACAAAGTCCATATTCGCCCCCTCTTCACTTCTTCTCTCGCTCACGGGACATCCTTCCCTCCATCGCCATCCCAACTCCACCCTGCCTACCTCGCCCTTTTACCTTCCTTCGGGTCCAAATACACCGTTGCTGCGCCTTGTAAATAGCTACAATTTCGTCGCAAAAACTCTCGATGGTGAATTACACCACCACCACTGCCATTTCCTGGTTTACCTAATGGACTTTTTGTCATAGGGCAGCGTCTGTCGAAGCTTTGAAAATACTGTATGCTACTGCACCTAAAATGGTAGCAGATTGTGTTTTCAAATTTGATAAACTCTGCACCTATTCGTCATGGCTTGACGGCCGATGGTCATCTTGTCGGGTGCCCAGCCCCCGGGTTTCTGGAGTATGTACAACAGGTGTGCCAACACTTTTCTACTCTCAGCCCGCCGAGTTTCTCGGTTCGATTACAATAATTCCTTACACCCGCTGTATTCCTGCCAGATCCAACACAGTCAACCTACCACAGAGTTCTGCGCTTTTCACCGAACATCGCCTCACTCCCTCCGACCGGTTCCTCATCTGCTTCTCTGACGAGCACAGGAACATCCCAAAGTGCTGCCTCCAGCGCTGGTGCCTGTGCGGGCAGTGTATCTATTACTGCTACCAGTGTCAAGTGAGTAGGTCTAACCGCGCGGGACTCGCGGGAGTTGTCCCGATCACACTTTTCTCGAACATCTTGGCGTTACGTTTTCTGTTGCGTTCCTTGCCTAAATGAATGTGCCTGATGTAATGATGATCTCTTGCAGGATAGGGCCCTTTCGGAGTGGGTGCCCGCGATGCCTGGCAAAATTGGACGCTCTATGCCATACCACCCACATACGTCTTGTTGCCTTTCTTATAGCAAAGTTTCAGTGACTTTGTGTGCCACGGACTACTCTTTACATTGATCTCTATTTGAGAGCTACCTGGGGTGACAATAGTTGCTTGATCATTCCAGGCCGACCTTTGGGAATGCGTACGACAAGGGCCTCATGTCTGTCACAACAGACGAATCTGTCGATCCACCACGAGTTGATGTCTTTGCCTCGTGTCGCCACCTTCACCCACGATCGCACTTCACACTCGCGTCTTTACGTTCGCACAGCTAACGTTTGCGAAACCCCAATCAGATTCCCCGGCACCATTCCCCTACCTAAAGCGTCAATGATTGGTTCCACACTGGCGCTCATTTGTTGTGAAACATAGCAATTACTTCTTGGAATGCGCTATCCACACGGTTTCTCGACCTCTGAAGGCGGTCTCGTTGTCCGGGTCCCTCCGAAGCTCATACAGAGTAAACTGTGCCAGCCACTCCTCTGACCGCATTAGGACTAAGGGCGACTCGGACAGTGAAGGGAACTATGCAACTGGTTCGTGCCTTCCATTCAACGTCCAACGCACAAACGAGCCTATAAAGCTCCGACGAGGCTTCCTTCACTCCAACCTCGAGGTTCTCGCGAGGCTGTCTCGTTTGTGCTGGTATTTATAGCAGTTGCGGGCCCGCTTAACCTCACCCTCACCATCCCCAATCAACCACTCCTCACCCAAGCAAAACACCCAGACCGTGCTCTCGTCTCGTTTTTCGCAAGGATATGGACACAAATCTAAGCCGACCTGATCCCGAATTCGGTTCCTCACGGCCTTCGCTACACAGTTCGTAATCTGTTTCTTAGTGTCCATCGAGAGCGGGATCTCATGACTGTCGCCCGTGTGAACAGTACGTTCGCTTTCTGGGTTCGGTGGATCGACAATAGCCGGTGGTGTCAGCTCCCCTCAATCCATGTATGCTACCGACTCCGCAATCGATGAGAAGGCCTCTCCATGTATTTGAATTTTTTTTGATGTGATATTCCGTGGACTCATTTCGAGTCCAAAGATGATCGATATGGTGGTACCCGGACCTCAACATTTGGCCAGGCGGCCCAGGCCATGAGCGAACTTCATCGAAGGGACACTGTTCTTACCAGTCAAACACCGTACAGTGACCCGTCATCCAAAATCTGGGGGCTGTATCTCTCCCAAGCAGAAAGGATTGACAAGGAACATTCCGACAGTTGGACAGCAAACACAGATGGCGTGTTGGTATTTGTACGTCATAAATTATCCCACGAGACTCTACTATTCTCAACTCGAGGCACTCATTAGACCGGTCTTTTCTCTGCGGTCGTGGCTACATTCCTCGTTGTCAGCTATCCGTTGTTACAACCCAATTCAACCGATACCACCAACCAGCTGCTTACCCAAATCTCCCAGCAGTTATCCTCAAATGGGACGGGCTTGTCACAGCCGTTGTCTCATGCTAATAATTCTTCATTCCAACCCCCGCTTATGCCGTGCGTGTGAACACTCTGTGGTTCACTAGTTTTGCATTTAGCACGGCATGTGCGCTGTGGGCGACCCTCATGCAACAATGGACCCGGAGATATTTGCAGGTTGCGGATAGACCATACGCGCCTCCGAAGCGCGCTCGGATCCGTGCATTCTTTGCAGACGGCGTGGAGAAATTTGCGCTTGCTGCAGCAGTCGAAGTGCTTCCTGCACTCTTGCACGCGTCGGTTCTTCTGTTTTACGTAGGACTCATCGACTTTCTCATCAACGTTAACCACACCGTCGCGTACAGTTTGCTGGCGTGGGTTGCAACCGGGTTCTTGATATACTTTATCCTTTCCATCATGCCGCTATTCTATCCTAACTCGCCATACCAAACCCCCCTATCGTCACTCTGTTGGTTCCTCATGGAAGCGGCACCTTTACTCAAGCTTTGGCTCCGCCGGCGGAACGATACTGTGCGGACTGCCATAAGCGACCGCAAGACCAAGATTGGGCAGGGCATGCGCCGAGCGCTCGAATCGAAGGCAATTGGACACACCTCACGGGACACAAACGCGCTTCGATGGACGCTGGGGTCACTCGACGAAGACCACGAGTTGGAGGAATTCCTTGATGGACTCCCGGGGCTTTTCCACGGGTCAGAGCGTCATCATTCAGTCGGACTCAGGGGTGGACTAGAGCAATTAGTCAAACCAGTCGCCGACAAACTATTCGTGACGTGCACGACTGGTCTCCTCCCTGAGGGGCCTCGAAGACAACGTCTCGCAGCTTGTCTTAGAGCTATTTGGTGTTTCTCTGGTACCACCGATCGCCATTTTCGGGCAATTCAGGACCAGTGGGACAAGGTGACGAATGACCCTTGGGGACCACTTTCAACAGAGACGTGGGTAGTGGCATCGGACATGACGACGGATTCGGACCCACTCACGGCGCTCCGTGCCCTTTGCATTCAGGCGTTGATGGCCGTCATGTGGAGAAAAGGCGGGTGGCAATGTGCCCCTCCCGAGGTCGCGGCACTTCTCCAGCGCCAACTTGGTGTCTCCTCTGTCGACATCGATAGGTGGCTTGCAAGCGGAGACCAACTTCAACTCGCTGTGGCGGCCGACCTGTTGTTCAAATCGCTCCCCCTCCTACAGAGGCTAGACGAGCTTGGGACGGGCGCGGACACACTTAAGGAGCTCAAGGCGATTTTGGACACGATATGTGGCGAGCTTGATGCGTCTGACGTGCCGCATGAGCTGCGGGCCCGATTCGTCGACCGTGTTGAAGTCATGAAGGCGTTTCGACGAGCTGCCTTTGACCTCAGTGGGCCATGGACGAAGATATTTACTCCTGACATTGACAACGCATGGCCATGATCCCTGGAGATCAAGCTGCGCTTCCGTGGAGAGGGTCACAGGAAATTTTGAACATGTTGATTGATTTGTAAGGGTTCGGATGGGTATACAGTATATCTTAGTTGTGCTGTATCAACCTAGTGTGCAATGTTTTGATGAGTTGGAGAGCGGGTTGGCCATGTTATGATGACCAGGACGGTTCAATTAGTGCCAACAGCCCCACCCTGCCCATATCATGGACACAGCTGCGAATAGGACATCGTTAGAGCCGGATGACTCCAAGAGGAGAGCGCACTCTGGCGAGTCTGGGTTGACTTGCACCCAGGCCGATCCGATGGCGGACGGATCCGCCGCTCGTCGTAACAGTACAACTCACCACCCATGAAGTTTATATTCGCTTTCCTCCCCGCCCTTCTCTCACTCATCGGGACATCCCCCCACTGTCATCCCAACTTAACCCTACCACTACCACCCACTCTGGCCAGGTCACCAAATGGACTTCCCATCGGCGCCAGGCCTCAAGACCTGTCCAGGGTGCTTTTGGGAAGTTTGTTACAACACAACAATGCTTCAGTTACCTGAAAGTCAATGATTTATAAGTGCTCTCTGGTTTCTACCCAGTTACAACATTTGTTTCCTCTGCACGCGTTCAACACTTAGGATTAGGATCTCAGTTACAGTATTTCCTTTAGCATTACCATGACCAGACCTATTCATATGATGCCCATCATGTAGAATGGCAGAAGTGGTCAATACAGAGTCACAGACCACGCTTTGTTGCTGAGCAGGGCCATTGGCATGTGTTTCCTCCACAACAACAATCGTAGTACGATTGTTCGCGATCGAAACAAATATTACTGTGGCTCGGCCAACAGTGGGAGAGTTGGTCAGGTGACGTGATCTTGGGTCTGACTCGTATGAGCCCGCAGCCGTAAGGGTCGTTATTCTCTTTCCCATCTCATCATTCGCCCAAAACTCGCCATGCTCGTCGACGGCCCACATTTCCAGGCAACGAACGAGGGTGAGCTCGTCTTTCTGCTCAGCGACGGGGACAACAGCCGCCGCCCAACCGAACACGACATCCTAGAGCCGGAGGAGGAGAGCGGCACACTCCGGCAGAACTACTATCTCCGCGTCTCGCTCGACCACCCCGACTCGCACCGATGGCGTGCGGAGATCGCAAAGTACCTCGCGCCGCTCGTCCTAGGCAGTACGTACAAATACCCAGGGCGCATATACGCGCCCCTTTCACCTCCGAGCCTCGCTCACCGCCCATTTCCGGACACCCTCTCCCTCCGAAATCCAACCTTTCATCCATGATGATCCAACATACCTCACCCTTCCACTGTCCCTGTGATCCAAACTAAATGCAACGCGACTACGTTGCATACACGTTTACAACTCATTCACAAAACACATGACGACTACATCACCGCCCTACCGTTACTGCTATCACTCACGATAGCCACTATGGGCAGTGTACCCTGGACGCTCGCAGACTTCCCACAAGGCTACGTCCTACTTTTGCACATATCACCGCGCAGGACCCGGTCTTCTAAACCTCGTCGCGACTTTTACCTCTACGGTACGCGGCTTCCCCATTCCCCATTCTTCCTTTCCCGCGGTCGCTCACGTACCTACGTGTGTGTATTTTACGACGACGCCGACAAGCAGGCGCGACGGACGTCCCAAGTTTTGCCTCACCCCTGGAATTCGTCAAGCACGCCGAGTGGTTGATGCGGGGTGCACACCGCACGCTAGATTCGCACCGCTCTCCGCGTTGCAAATGCAAATACTGTTATGGCGGCAGCGGCGACAGTGCAGATCCCAAGCAATCTGTGATTTCGCGCGAGTTGAGGCGCGTGCGGGCGCGCGTGTTGGCTCAAATTAGCGGGAATGAGGTCGAAGACACTGACGACGCTGTCATCGATGCTGAGGCCGATGCTGAGGCCGATGCTGAGGCTGAGGCTGAGGCTGATGTTGATGTTGATGTTGATGTTGATGTTGATGTTGATGCTGTCAAGTCTGAGGTCGTTACTGCCATCCCTGCCACCAATCATGGTGGCCACGCTGGTGGTAATGGTAATTGAGAAGGAAACAGAAGGGAAGATTATGTACTCTAATATAGGTCACATGTATGCACACCGGGTATGCAAGGTGGTCCATGAGCGGTGTCCGCTCTCAAATTAGTCTCAATGTATCACTTAAATTTACAAATGCTATTGATATTGTTGGTGACATTGAGGAGTAGTGGAGATGACTGTGGGTGCTGAGTACTCAATAAGCAAATGTACTACTCAGCATTACGGTATTATTGTAAAGCAACCACAGCCATTGGTGAGGCCGGTGAGGGCTAGTAGCGTAAGGCATTTGGAGGCTGTCCTTTTTCAGTTTTCTCCGCAGACTCTGTTCTACAAACCAAATTACTGTACTGTAACTGTATTGCACACTCTGCCAGCACCGTATCACTCTTGGAACTGAAGGGTATACACATTCACTCAAAGCAAGCCAAAAAAGGGAGAGATTGCGTCCCGAGTCCCATCCCCATTCCCATTTACGGGGTTCAGTTAGTACTACAGTAGTAACACGACAAAGACCCCATATGAAAAAAAAGGCTGCCTTAACATTATATATACTATGATCAAAACTTAGTAGCGGTACAGGTATGCGACAGACTAGCCCGACGTTTGCTTGCGGATGAGTAACTACAAGTGAGACGAGATAAACTAAGGGACGAAACGAAAAGAATTAGACAACAAACAGAGGCCGAGGAGGAATGGGGGCCGGTGCAGGGAAGGGGCGATCGATCAACTCGGAACGCGACAAGACAACACAAGACGACACAAGGCAAGAACAAGACAAGACAAAGCACCTCCCCACCACGAGAACAAGCAAATGCCCCAAAAGAGGCATAAGGTGGGGTGGGGAAAGGGTGAGTAGTGACAAGACAAGAAAGACACCAAGATGGTAGACGGTACGTGGGTAGTACGTATACGATGCGGTTCAAGACATGTTATGATATACAGTGCGATCCCCAGAAAAAAAGAGAGAAAGAGATGCGTGATGGAGGACGGAGTGTGAGAGTGAACGGGATACAAGTAATTGATTAAAAAGTAAGAAAAAATAGAAATAGAAAAAAGGCATGCAGCAGACGAAATGGAACAACCGACACAGCGCAAGGCAAACGAGGAGCGTGGTGGAGTGTAGGACATTCTCCACTATTACCAACCCGTATAATGAAAGTCGTCCGCCCACGTTCGATTCCTCGCTAATGCGCGTTGCCTACGCTCGGCGATACTCTCCTGGGCCCCATCGCCAGAACCTTGACCCTGTCGATGTTGTTGCTGTTGTTGCTGTTGCTGTTGCCGATGCTCCTGCTGCTCCTGCTGATGTTGTTGGGACGGGGCAGCCTGCACATTCCCATTCTCATTTACCGCCATCGTGACCAGACGCGAGCCGCCACCACCACCACCACTGAGTCCGTTTCTCCGACCAGCATTGCCCAGCAGATTAGTTTTGCTCACTTGTCTCTCCCAAAGCAAGTTCCGCCTCAGGCTCTCGCTAAGTTCTGTAGCGAGCATCTGCCTCCTCGTTGTGCGCGGCGTCGTCGGTGGTGCAGGCGCGGGTAAATTCCATGGGTGGTTAAGCGGTATGGGCGCCGTCGCAACCGTCGGCAGTATCGGTCGCGTGGCCGTCATCGCCGACGTTTGCGTTGTCGTTGGAACCTGATTGTCGGACGCTCGTCTGCGAGAAGGCTTGGCGGCGAGGGCGGCCAAGCGTTGCTGGGCTAGGCTGTGCGAGACTTGGATGGTATCGTCCGGATCATCGGGGCTGTCACTTTCATCCTCTAGTTCCTCCCCTTGTGGACGGCCCTTAGGTCGATAGCCACCTTGGTTAGACGATGTAACAGCAGGCACAATAGGCGCTTGCGCGGTTACTTGGGCGGCCAAAGGGAGCGCAGCGGATGATTTGCCCGATGTCAGCGTGGAAGGGATCCCAGTAGTACGAGTCACGTCATGGGTAGATGCGACACGGTGTCCCGGAGGAAATACATTCGGATCAGGGTTCAGTAGTTGGGATAGGAGACCAGACTGGGTACGACCCAGGTTCGAATATGACCGCTTAGGCTGTTTGACGAAAAGCTCGCGCTGGCGCTGAGCCTCAAGGGCAGCTTCGCGTAGCCTGATCTCCTCCTTTGTTGGAGGGTGCTTGCCCGTGCCCGTACCCGCAGCATCCACGGCCCCCTCGCTAACATCCTCCGATGCCCAAGAGTCATCATCGTCCTCCTCTGTATCCGTCGTCGCGTATTCAGACGAAGAATTCGACAAGATGCCACGTCTTGGCGCCACCACAGAGGCCGTCGCGTGCGCATTTGGAGCCTGGGGAGCAGTAGCACCATTCGTTTGGCAAGTTTGGGCCTTCGTCGGTGGGTGTGGTTCGAGGGGAGAGCGCGGTGGGCGGGAGGGCCCAGCAGCCTTAGGAATGTTATGCTGCGGCGGTGGACGAACCCTGGTAAGGTCCTTCCGCATCACCTGCACGACATGGCGACCCGAGTTTAGTCGTGTCAGAGCTGGACGGAACGGGGGATTCTTGGAACGGCGACCGCGACCAGTGGGTTGAGAGGATCCCGAGGCAGCGCTGGCACGGGTCTGATTGGAAGTGACACTGCTTGGCTGCAGCTCCCCGGTTTCAGATGGGGATTTACCCGTGCTAATGGAACCGTTCGAACCACGGTCCGGGCCATCACGCTCGGGAGAGGGTGATTGGTCTTGTTGTAAGAAGAATCGCCGATCCGAAGGTTTGAGGGTGTCATCAACGAGTCGCGGAGCCTGAGACTGTAGGAGTAAAGGCGGATGGGGATGGGGATGATGTAGTTGGGATGGATGAGGATGAGGATCAAGCGGGGAGTTGAGTTGTGGGGGAGAAGCGGTGGCAATGGGGACGGGCGGGAGTAAATGGGGTGGTGGACAGGCAGATGGTGTTGTTACCGGGTCGGAAGGAGTTGTGGCGTCCGGGGAATGATGCCGGGCCACAGCCGCGGATAGCCGAGGGGGCGGCGCGAGATGTTGGCCGGTAGTTGGCAGGGAAGTGGGGGGACCGGCTGGCACCGGGGTGGCTGGAGGTGTAGGGTGCGGTGTCGGGTTGACCACTACGACGCGTGGAAAGAGGCCTCCAGAGGGTGGTGGGGTAGAAGGAGGAGGAAGTCGCATGCTCGGAATGGGTGCAACAACCATCGCACCTGGATCCGCGGCGACGATGATGGGATCAAGTTTGGGGAGAGAGGGGCGCGTTGGGGGCTTAACAGTAGCGAGGTCAAACTTGTCAGGGATCATATCGCGTATGATCTTGCCCACGGATGAATTCGGTTTTGGTCGGGTGGTGACAAGGCGACGGACGGGCGGAGGGGTGATCGAAGAAAACGAGGGGGGATTTTTCGTAGTGCCGTTCGGATGGGGGCCAAGTTCAGGTTCACAGAATTCTGGGGATGCGGGGCACGACCCTGGAGGTGGGGTAAACGAAACAAGTGTGTCGAGTCAGAAACGGAGAAACCGGGGAAGGGGGAGAGGGAGAAAACTTGCCAGGATGTTCGACACCGAGTTCTGATACGGGTGTCAGAGGGCAGGACACCGGGATTAAATGTGGAGAAGGTGGGGAAGGTTTGTTATTTCTGCGAGCCTCAAGTTGACGATACCAGAGTCTCCAAGAGATATATTCGAGGCGTGGGCCATCTTGGAGGGATTCCTTACATTTCGTAAAGACTGATTTGGATGGAAAGTCAGGAACGAAAGCGGGGACGTGAAATAGGAAAGTGGAGGGAGAGAAGCGAGAAAGAGAGAGAGAACAGACGTACCGGTCCAGAGGCCTGTGACGGCATCGGCACCGTCGAGATCATTGAGGGCATCCACGGCCAAAGACAGGATGGGGCGATGGGAAATTGGGGACCATGACATGGGAGGAAGACAGGGAAAGAGCAGAGGAGAGCATCCACCAGCCTCAGAGGTCACTGGGTCGCACGGACCGGCCACCGGGCTGGTCATCGGTGTAGTTTATTACATAATCGGCTCTATACAGATTTTATTCGGCTAATTCATACTGCCCCTCCCCCTCCGTTCGCAGTAAATGAACGTGCTTCTTGTAAACGTGTGTCTTGGGGGGAGGCAGGCGGAGCAAGCCGCGCCACGTACTTTTGTAAATCACTTTTTGGTGATATCGCCGGCCTCATATGCCGGGCGGCGCGTGTCCCGCGGGCAATCTAAACAAGGCAGGCGCTACGACTTGTCCGCAATATTTGTCGTCCGAACTCCTCCAATGGTTAGCGCAGGGCATCCAACTCCTCACAGCCACGCGGAAAAAAGAGTGGCCTTTGTTCTTAATGTATTATGCGGGATTCACGATGCCTCTAAGATACACGGCTTACAGCAGGGCAATAAGATAGCCACGGACAAGTGCTTTTGTGTGCTCTCTCTCGTAGTGCCTGCACTCAACCCCAGCACTGCACTCTATATAGGGTATCGTATCTCAGCTCATCTCTGTCAATGTGACCACTCCAGTCGACAACGGAAAATGGACGAACAAGCGAGGCGTCCTGTCCTAAGCGTCACTTGACACAAGTTGACAAGTACCCTTGTCCAGGTGATACTTCAGCCCGTTCGGGTTTAGATACGACTGTGACGTGCACATGTCAGTCACTACATTACACGAGCATGTGACAAGCCAACCTTCAAACAGCCAGGTTTCTAACCGAGCCGGGATCAGCAGCGTGCACACAGCAAGAGCGCTAAAGCGTCCGCACCGGGCAATGATACAATTTTTCACGTTTCCGAGGCGTTGTCGTCATTTCATGTGACTGGAATCGGCCACGAGGGCCGCGTCTTTCAACGCGCTTCGGCCCACAAGCGGATTCACGCGGTGTTGTTAGTAAAGAGGGTGAGAGCGCAATTGGCTCTTTTTGGGTGCCCAGGAAGAAAGGCTCGGGTGTAGGCGCGCGAGCTAATATGTCTTGAGGACTCGGTGGGCCGGCCAGGCTCATGGGAGAAGTGGCAGAATCCGACTCGCTATCCAGTATTGGTGGACAGGGACTTGGTGTACGTGGACATGATCCTTCGGGGAGTGTACGTGGTTGGGGGAAACTGAGAACCTTGTGCGCGACATCATACAGCGAGTCTGCCGAAGGATGGTAGAGTGGCTCATCAGGGAGGATGGACACAGACTCGACGTGTGTGGCCTCAAAATGGGCAAGCAACTCGTGTAGGTCTGGGATGTTGAGCCCGCAACAGGTAAAGTTGGAGCACTAGTATCAAACAAAGGTCAAGCTGGGCATGGTAAGCGAGGAGGAGCAGATTCACGATTTCGCGCTCGAATGTGGGGTATAAGATCGAGTCGAACCCACTGAGGGGATCTGGCGAGTCGAGGGGAGAGGGAGCGGCCCATGAGTGGGGATCTGCGAGGGTGGAGAAGGCCAAGCTGGGGCAAGAGTGAGATCGTGCAAGGAATTGAGATAAGAGACGCGTACTCGAAAGAGTCCATCATGATGAGGCTAACGGTAGGGCGGAGAAGGAAGGAAAGGGAAGAAAGACGTCGTGACGGCGACCAGGACGGTGATATACTGACACGAGCCGCACGTCGCTCGGGGAACTAGGCCAGAAGCGCTCGGTCGCACGCGTTTTCCGTTCTGCGCTTCAAAAGAAGCACCGCCAAGTTTTAATGGATCAGCGTTTGACAGGAACCGAACTAACTCAATGCGATCTCCGGCCGAATACAGTACATCACTGCCTTTAAAAGCCTCCCGCCTTCCCCAACCTACCAACTCGTCACATTTCTTACCTTGTACTTCACATTCCTCTCCGGTGGGACTCCCACCCATATGGGCCACGGTTGAAACAGCCCGTTTTTTGTAAGAGCGCTAGGGGGGGCATGCCGTGCCGACTACTGTTCCCTCAACACCGTTTATGAGTTTTTCCACGTAAGTGTGTGTGATGCATAGAGACAGGGCTTGCCTGAAACACTGCACAACCGAATCGAGATAAGGCACCAACTAATATATGTGTACGTAACCGTCCCCTTGATTCGGTTCGCGTTCACTGTGGGAGCTTCCACATGACAACCATCTCCCACCACACCAGAGGCGTTTTTGGACCATTGCCCCCGTGCAACTGTGTCGCAGTGGTTGGTGTTATGGAGACATCAGTTGTTCCCAACGTAGGCGATCATGTCGGAGAATGTAAGCCCGGGTCTGGACTTTGCGCCCGAGCTTCCTGTGATCACCCCTGAAAAGGACGAAGAATTTTGGCATCGAATGGAGACAAAAATATGTCACAACGTGAACATGACTCGGAAGCAGGAGACCCACATCTCTTTTCTCGATCGCCATCAAGTATCCCGACGAGCTTCTCCAACTTATCCGCTGGATCCTAATCTTATCATCTTCAGCTTTATGTATCCTCAGATAGATCGTTTTGAAGCTCTTGTCCAGGGCCACCAGCCTTGACCATGATGCTTGCAACCAATCGTTTCTCCGGAATAGATCTCTGTAGTGATCTTTGCCCTTCGTCCTTCAGCACGCTACACCACCAGATCTGAATCGATCAAAATCGGAAGCGGCTCATAAGATGTAGGTGGTGTCTATCTATCGCAATCATATGCCAGCACTGTAGGAACGGCGATGTGTTATGACAAGATTTGCTATTACCGCGCCCATTTCACCATTGCAAGTCACTCGGGCTGATCTTCATACTCGTCCTTTTGACCCAAGTCATCGATGTTTTGTGCACAAGTTTACATCCACGCTCGTAGGTGAACGAACTAAGGTGCGAACCTCGTGAACGCCGTGAAATGGAAACTGTCAGAAAAATAGTTCCAGGGTTGCGAGTTGTTCATCAGGTCCATCAATTGGCGGTTATGTATGGTCCCATATGATTTGAAATTAAGGGTCTTGTGCGGTTCTGAAGATTGGCGGGGATTGGATACATTACTGCTTATAGACGGCAAGAGCTGCCATTATATTCGGCAGAATTGCCCACAGATTCAGATTCCACACACCTAAGCCCGATGGTAGAAGGCTGCACGTTCAGATTACACATCGATGGGATGAGATGAAGTGCCACATGGCTCCTATGGACGATGAAAGGGAATCCATAAACGAGCGAGTGACACATTGACACTGCCCTGATCGACGCCAGCCAAAAAAGGGCACTCGCGAAAATTCGGAGCACACCAGCGGGCGAGTGGCAGAGGGAGGGAACACACCCCAACTATACTACTGCACACAGAATGACGCTCTAAAGGGACGCAAGTCAGAGTGATGCCATTACTGTATCAACCACGTGTGCGGATTGAGCACATGGACATGGACATGTGTTCACGTCATATGCCCAGCGTAGTCCTATGGTTCAAGTTCACGGTTGCTAGATTGGGCCGAGGAAGATTTGTTCAAAAACAGACCAGCTGCAATACGATCGATACAGCACCCCAGAAGAAGGGCGGCCAAGGGCCACAGAGCTGTTTATACAAGTGGCTGCGAAGCACGATATCGCCGCGGACAAACCAACCGACAACGATCTTTTGAGCGGAAATATAGGAGCGTCGGTCCGTAGCAGTCGAAACCGCGGGCGAGAATGGTGGAGAACGATATAATGTATCGCGGTGACGTACTATAGTAGTATCATATCATAAATCTCTCGGCTGCACATCTCAAGTGGCCTGGTACTGTACTCCGAGGCGTTACATACTATACTGAAGGTCGGCAATGCATATTGAGTTTCTTGTTATTACTACTATCATACCATGTGGGAGGCTGAAACAAAAGGCGCGTGCTATGGATTAATGGGCTCGTGGTGGGAACGCTTTGATACGGGGAGGAGAGAGGGTGATAAACCATAGTTTCTTCCACGCGCAGAGGACCGGAGGCTGCCTCGGAGGCAGACAGAATCGGGGAATAGGTCAGAACGCCCACGCTGTCTATGATGATGATAGATCCTTCTCATCGAGTTTGTGCGCCACACTGGTGGCAGCCAAGGCGAAGTACCGGTTTGGATGGGATTAAACGCTATTTTAACGTTTTAATCCACGAGGACTGAGTCCGCAAAGATTTCATGACCATGCAATCATGAATGAAATCAACCAGCGGAGTATTTGTGACCCGTCACCATTTTTGACAGGGTGGTTCTTCGTGTGATGTGATGGGGTGTAATGGAACAATGGAATTCCCCCGAAGCGATCATTTCGATGGAGGCAAGTCGTTGAAAGTTCAGCGCTCTGCGCCCGTCCGCGCCCAGCAGAACGCCCGGGCCAGCCAGCTTTGTTCTTCTTTCTTTACCAGTACTGTACTACTGTACTATGTGCACATTTTGTCCGCTTCCACACTTCCGCTTCCGTATTCGGAAGAAGCAACAGCCTTCAGGTCCCTCCCCAAAGAGGCCGACCATCTGATCTAATCAAAGTAGTCCAGACGAGGCAGACGAAGCCACACCCACGCGCACACGTACCCACACCCACGCACATTTACTAATTACCGAGCCATACACGTGCCCCGCCTTCGCCGAGTATCCGGGAAAAACAGTACCTAGTAGGTCACTGAGGTCACCCTTACAGTTGATCCGCATAACCACCGAAATTGATTAAACTAGCACTATATACTTAATTCCCACTCAACAGGCCAAAGCGACCAAGACACCTGAATAACCCTCGTGGAAGGCCCTCCACTGGGGGGTAGTGAGAACGAGAGAGGTATCCAGGGTCCTGGGGCTCACACCGCTCGTGGGGTGTACGGGCACAAAGACTAATACCGTCGTATCCGACACCACCAAGGAAAGTGAAGGTACTAGAGGCGCCGCTGCGCGAGAATGTCCAAGATCGAGGTCGCCTTGGCCATTGGAACAGTGCAGTAATGTGTTGATTGACAAAACGCTCAGCGACACTGAGCCTCCCGTTTAAGATGGATGCGCCTTTGCGAAGCCACACACATATTTAAGACCTCGTCGAAATCACAGGGAACAGCTAAGTGACCTACCTCTAGGTATTACGCCAATTCATCATGGGCCACCTCGCCTTCGCACTCGCCTTCGCTGGGTTCTCCCACCTCTTCTTCCTCGAGCGCCGCTTCGGCTTCGGCCTGCAGTCGTGCCGCTGAAGAGGCACTCGCAATAGCCCGGTCGAGCATGAGCGTCTGTTCAGGCGAAAGACCATATAGTGACGACCCTCCCGCATTTGTCGAAGGCACTCCACCTGCACCAGCAACGGCACAAACAGGAGCCATGTCAGACGAATGCTGCGCCTGTGCTCGCGCCAGCGCGCTTGCGAGTGTGACCTGGCCACCTGTGGCATCAGCGTCCACAGCAGTAGCCATAGCCGTAGCCGTAGCCATGTGCCCGAGTGGTATATTCGACGCCACCGCGGCACCACCACTACCTCCCAAAGCGCGAGCCACGCAAGCCTGCAATACCGTATGCAGCCGTGTCACCGCTTCGTGCGCAGCTACCAGCACCGACCTGGGAAGTTCGCCCTCCTCAAGAATGACACCCGTGACCGCTGGCGCCGGATCTGAAACATTATACCACATGGCTGTGCGGCGCGTTTCATCTTCAACAGCCGCACTGGCACCGGCACCGCTCTTCGGCATATCAATCTCCGCCACGTCCGCCGTCGCGCATGCACTATGGCGCGCCGCGGCCGTATTCCGATGTCGCGTGAGGGCATCGCGGCGGGAAAATGACTTTGCGCAGCCCGTGCACTGCCAAGCTCTGTCGTCGTGCAGACGTTCGTGGCGCTTCAAGTCGTGATTACGTGCAAATGCTGCAGGACAGCGTGTACAACGGAAGGGACGTTCGGCGGCGTGCACGCGAGTAGTATGTGCTCGGAGGCTGTATAGGCGCGCGAAGGTTTTAACGCAGCCTGAGAAACTACACGGGTGTACGGACGTCCCGGGGTGCCCCCAAGCTGTGTTGTTGCTGTTGTTGGTGCTGACGGTGCTGGGGCCACCAATGGGGATGCCGGTGAGTACGCCGAGGGCCTGGATAAGACTGCCGACCTCTTGGAGCATGTTGCGGGCGGGACCTGCAGCTGTCATTGCAAAAAGGAAGACTTGGTGCAGTGGAAACTGGATGGAGGCTATCAAGAGTGGTGGGGGTGGGCCTGTAGGCGGGGCGGCAGGGCCGGTGAGAGCAGAGATGATTGCGCGGCTGGCGCCATCTAGTTGAGTGTGTAATGTATAATGCATGGGCAGCAGTGGCGGAACTGCAGCGCGTGCGGAAAGGTGGGAATGGCGCTTAAGGGGTGGTGGGGCCTCGTCGTCGTTCATGGCATCCTGTTCATCATCATCTCGCTGACGCTTCCCCTTTCCAAGCTGGAGTTGAATAGAAGATTCCTCCGAATGTTTCAGAGAAGAGAACAGGACATCGGAGCGGGCGAGGGATATTAGGAGGTGACTGAGGGGCTTGGCGATTTCCTTCGGGATGGCATTGCACGAGACGGCGTTGTTGAATGCGTCGAGTACGGAAACACCCGGGCCAGGGATGAGCGTGGTGGAGAGGGTCGAGCGCGCAAGCGGGTCGTTTGCAATGTCTTTGAGGATGATTCGCATAGTCTTGAGAGCCTCGTGCACCCTCCTATCAAAAGGTACATGGTAGATGTTGTCTGCCTCTGCAGATGCGCTGGTAAAAATCGGGGTACCCGCGGGAGCAGCGGTCGTATCCTTGCTGCTGGCAGCCGCGGCCTCCGCCCGAGCCTTGCTGATCTCCGCCCACAGCTGGTCGTTCAAACGACGTGCAATTTCTTCCGCCTCTACCTCCGCGTCTGCATCCTCCTCCTCCTCCTCGACTTCGTCCTCCTCATCACCGTCCACAAGGTTCCCGTCGCCTTGGCTGCACTCCTCGACCTCGGTGTGGGATTCTGTGACTGTATCAGCGAAGGAGGCTTGTTTTTGTATCATGGTCAGTAGGGGAGTTTCGTACGGATTTCCGGCCCGGGTCTTTTATACAGTCCACTTGAAAACTTTTACCGATACTACAGTAGTACACCCATGGGCAAAGAACTCCACATTCTCGCCACCCTCGCTCGCCTCCTCGAAGTGATCGACCGGGGAAAGGGAGCTCAACTAGAGCTGTCATAGGTAGCTGTGTTTACCAACGGCGCCGGCGATCCCCGGCGCCGACCAATACCCATACCCACACGCACGAGCGTCTCAAGCGACGCCCTTCCATTAATCAATAAGTCCTCATCCCACTCGACGACGTTCTTCTCAAACAGACACACAAT
Organism: Russula ochroleuca; assembly: GCA_015178965.1. Classification (NCBI taxonomy): domain Eukaryota; kingdom Fungi; phylum Basidiomycota; class Agaricomycetes; order Russulales; family Russulaceae; genus Russula; species Russula ochroleuca. The sequence goes on from WHVB01000002.1 coordinate 2,737,550, forward strand.
TGTAGAGCCGCCTACCCAACACCGTGAGGAAGCATTTAATAAAGGTTTCGTCGTCTCCACAAGCAGAAAAGAAAGAATACGCACCGAATGCAAAGTAACCAAACTCTTGTCCGCGCTTGACAAAGTCGCCCTCCGACACTGTCGTCTTGATACTACCGACCATCATAGCGCCAATACACACCGCCATGACTCGTCCAAACTGCGGACTATCAATCGGCACAACCTTGCGTGCGTTTTCGCCATAAACGTCCAGTGTCGTCCGGACCGCTTGTGGCTATACACACAGACACACGTATGACGCATGAGCAAATCACGAACGGATGATCGAACAGGACGTTAATACTAACGTTGACCGTGTAATACTCGCCAGATATATAGGTCATCGGCCCGATGGTGCCATCAACGGGCGAGTGAAACCGGTGGTAATCTTGAGGTGCAAGGCGGAAAATGACGAGCGAGCCTCCTACATACAGTTCCGCTTGGTCCTTGTACGCGTCGCCGAGGAGCCGAGCAACAGTAAACTCGCGTCCCTTGATCCACAGTTTTGTTGCGTCGCTTGTCGTCTCGAACGCCATGAGCCGGCAGTCTGCCCCGCTCACGAGACGATTCGGGTCCTCGGGCGTCTCGACTGGCCTCGCATCTGGTTTCAATTTCCTTGCAGAAAACCAACCAAAAGCAGTTAGGATAAGCGAAGGGTAGATATGATACAGGCCCTAACCGGTAGAAAAATTGGTTGAAGGTTTCTAAAAGTGTGGAGAATGTCACCAAGCGCTCGATGAGGGTCAGGTGTGGACCTACTGAAGGAGGATAGAGGGTTCAATATTTCATCGACGTTGAGTTTGTGGAACTCTATGAAAGCTTGAATTCCATAGGCTGACTCGGGCGAGTCGTACTTGATGCCCTGCTTTATCGAGAGGGATTTGAGGAGCCTACGGGCTAATTGCAAATCAGGACAGGGGAGATATCCTGTATTGCGGCGCCATGAACATACCTCGCGCACCCTCCAGCCTCGAACGTGCACCCTATCCATCGAAAGACAAATAAAACTCTCAATATGATGGTGTGGTGCCAGCCGAGTGTGAAGGAAGTAGGACTGTTACCACTCGCCTTGTACAGTAGTCGAATGCCAAGCCGCACATAAACCTGCATCTTCTCTTCCTCTAGCTGACCGGTCATCCGATTTTGCACGATGATATTCGCAGAATTCTATTCACGGGGTCGTGGCTATAGGAAAGGAAAAGATAAAACCACGCCCACGCACCGCGCCAATTTTATAATTCCCTGCTGATACCTTGGACAGGACGTTCGTGTACCACTTGCGTTGAGCCTGCACAGCCGTAACAAAATTACTAACCATGACGTGATCCATGCGCGCCCAGTCCTGACTCGCGCACACTGCGAGGTGAGTAACAATATCCTTCTCCGCCTTCGAGTTCAACCGGGGTCGCTGACATAAAGGGCAATTCTTGATGTTGATCACACGCTCGAATGCTTCATCACCGCTCCCCGAACCATTACCGTCCGTGTCAGATGCGGCCGAGGACGACGTCGAACCTTGACGAACAGCTGCCGGTGGTGGCGCCGGCGCATCGCCTCCACGCGGTGGTGGAGGGTGTCGAGATAAAGAAGGGGACACGTCACCGATGTGGAGAGGGGGCCCCGAAAAGGTCAGGGAGTCGAGTTTTAGAGGCGGCGTATACGTTCCGGGCGCGTTCAAATTCGGCGTATGCGACACGCTAATATCCGTCCCTGATTCTGTTCCGGGTTCACGCTCGCGCCCGCCGCCGCCCTCGTCGGACACGCTTTGTTCAATACGCTTCTTCTCCGAATTGGGTCTGCATATTTCCGTTTCAAGACACTGTATCGCTTCAGGGAATGTCAGTTCATCCATGCGAGGGTTCTTGTCCCAGCGGGTGAAGAACGAGTCGATCGTCTCCGTGGAGAGTGTTGAGCCGAGTGAGTCAAGCATCGATGTCAGTTCGATATGCGATAGTGTGCGCGTATCGTCTGCATCGTAGTGATTGAGTAATTCGGACCAAAGTCGTTGCCGTAGAGCATCATATGGTTGGTACTTTGCACTGCATTAGGATCAGTATCACTGTAAGCGCGAGCCTCCAACTCAATGACAAGCACCACAACTCACCGGAATGTGATTATTGGTGCCTGTTTCGACTCCCGCGGCATTTCCTTTACAGTAGCAAGCGGAAGCTTGAACTCCTGGAAGGTGCGTGTGCCGTCTTCGTCTTCAGGATACAGCCCCGTGTCAGGGTCCTTTTTTGGGACGTTTTCAGCAAGCTCTGCGATCTCAATGGCAGCATCGCCAACATGGTCGTTGGACGAGAGTTTATCCCAATCGAGGACGGTGAGTTGCACCCGGAACGATCGCTCGTACTTGCGCACGTGGAAGAGCAGCTTCTCGTCCCACACAGGGTTAAGCGAATGTCGGATGACGCGCGTCCGAAAAACCTTCTTGCCGAATGAGACGACCACGAAAGGGTCCATATCCCACCCGGTACGCGTCACTTTCAAATCCGATTACGGGGGGATACAGTAGGGGTTTGAGTAACTCACTGTTTCGGAGTCGTGGGAGGTCCGTCGCGCTATGGATCTCCAGCATGACAATGCCCACAATGTCATTGTCTGCTTCAAGCTCGAACGCGCCACTCTTCTGCCCATTCCACGGCCCAGGAATTTTCTTCCTTCTCGCGGTCGGGGTCGTGACGCTCGATAGGCGTGAGGTCGACGTTGGCTGGGCTTGAGGGCTCGGTGATGTGTCGGGAGGGGCGCTGGTACGTCGCACTGGGCGCCGCGTGAGGATTTTCGGAATTGACGGTAAGAAGTACCTCGCTTGCTGAGCGGGAGACAGAGATGCAGCAGTAGGTGAAGGGGTTGGGGTCAAATCGGGCGATGACGATTGAGATTGCGGTGTGAAGACATTCAGATCATCCGGGGTTGAGGACTTGGGCTCGGTCTCGTCTTCGTCGTCAGAAGCTTCACCGTCTTGACCATCTGCGTCATCGGAGCTAAGCCCGTCATCTTCGTACTCTGGTCCGTGTTGATGGGACCGGATTGTACCGATACCCTGTGTCTGTGATGCATGACATGTAACATGGGTTACGTGACGCTCGGACGATCGCGGATACAGTACGTACTGGGGGTGCTGAGACGAGGCTCGGGCGAGAGCGCTTGATAAGTGCGTTGTAGGTCTCCGCGAAATCGGGCCGAATCGGGGAGTCGGGAAGGTGGACGAAGCCAACTTTGATGTGCATAGTACCGGTCGCGTTGGTCGTCGCGCGTGACGATATAAGGTTGACGGAGAATGGCTGTGTGAAGAAAAAATTAGTATTCCACCCGTCGGGGTGAACTCTTTACTTTAGAATGATGCGACGCACCTGATTATCAGGATCATCATAGGCGAACACATTTCCTCTGAACCATTCGTCCAGTGGCAATGCATATTCGCCCAAATACTCCTTCCTGAGCATGTCCTTGTCCCATACGACGAACTCAAGCACGCCGAGTCTTTCCGAGAGGGAGAGGTAGATGGGGAAGTCAAACGTCGCATCCTTTGCAGTAAAGACAGGGCTGAGAGTGCGCCTGCAGACGGGCGTCTGAAATCGCGTGCTGAGAATGGACACGTTCACAAAGCTATGATAGGAAAGAAGGCAGGCGATGTTGTATCGAAGGTTAGTGGGAATAGAGAGGGGTAACGCAGAACGCACGGATCACTAAGGCCATTACGGTCCTTGGCCACCAAATCCTGACATGAGAGAACGCGCACACGGAGGATGACGATGGGAGCCTCGCCTGGGTTAGGCAAGAAAGCGTTTCTGCCACTGCCACGACCGGCGGAGACACGAATGGGAAGTCGCGCAGCAGAGCGAAGGGCACGACCGATCTTGAGACCTTTCTTTGATGCAACCATAAAGTTTGTTATTTGGCCAGTAACTGCAACCGTTGGGTGGGGAGTATTTATAGTGAGCAATGCGGAGTTCAGGCGATAATGGCCGAATGATTAGTCGGAAAAAGAGCAAGTAAGAACGTAGGGCCGCACAGCTCTCCTATTCCTGTGACTTCCATCAATATGCGCGCGCACACCCCTCTGCCCTCTATCCCCATTCGTAGTTTTCATCTCCCTTCAGACCAGACAGTACAGTCCATTCCTTTCTCCCGCGGCTGGTTTACAATTGCTAACCTCATGATTCTAGTTGACATACTTACCATCACGTCATTGCCTGATCTGGCGCCAATAGGCTCCTGTAACCGAGACATCAAGCAATAAAGTAGTGTTGCCGCGAGTCGAAACGGTCCGATTCGAGTTGTGAACTCGATGCCAACTCTAACTCGAGAGTTCACACCAGTGTGACTCGAGAGTTCGGCAGGACTTCTCGGCAGACATGAGCCAATGAGAAGCCTTTGATTTGACACACCCTTGCCAACATCTTGTGCGTAAAATGTGCTGTATTTGAGGTTTGTGCAGTATTTAGATGGTATCATACATTATAGTATGTGTAACCTAGGTGCTATTGTCAACTTCTACTGTATCTATGCTATGCAATAATTCTAGCAGCTCATCTGTTTTCCCTAATGAAACAAGTTCATTAATAGCTGCCTCTGTCACACTCTCGACAGAGTAATCCTCTTCTGTTGCAATCAGGTATGATGTAAAGTCTAGGCAGCCTTCCTTATATACATGCTTCAAGACTTGAAGAACTTCAAGCAGTGCAGAAGAGAGGAGGTTCCAACACATGGTGCAAGTCTCTTTGCTCGATGAGAAAATGCGTTCACATGAGACAGCCGATGCTTGAACAGGCAAAATGTCAAGGGCAACTCTAAACATGAGAGGGAAGTCTGTCTCAATTGCCTATTGATATGTCACATCAGCAGATAATAGAAGCAATTGATTCAGAACGGAATTACCTCCCAAAACCGAACAAGATCAAGTGGCTTGTCCATTGAGCACAGAGGTACCTGCTTCCATTGATAGATTTCACCCTTGACAGCAGCAATGTCTCGTGCAGCATCATCAGCTTCTTGATCTGCTATTTGTTCAGCAGAGCGAGTGGGAATTGATGGTGGGAGGGCTGGTGTAGCTGATGTAGAGCTTGGGTATGGAGATGATGAACAGCTGGATGGATTTGATGTTAATGGGAGAGAGGCTGTGCGATGGACAGTGCTTAAGCTTGAAAGACTTGCAAACCCTCTGGTCTGTGCACAGCTAGCCAAGGTGGCCATATTTAGCTGAGGTGGACAGGGCACTGTATGTCGCCATTGTGGGGCCTTTTCTATAAGATGTTTGGAGCGACAGTATAACAACATCTACTTTTGACATTAGTAAAATGAACTTGGAAGCCAATGAACGACTTGAAATACTGACCGCTTCTTCGAGCCATTTCTCTGCGGAAATGCACTTGCTCAATTTCCAATGCTTCTCCATCCACTGGAACTTTGTTTGAGGGTTGAGAACTACATAAACAATGTATCAGCAACTGTGTCAGATGCACAAGTCTCATAAGCTTATAGCAATTTAACCCACTCATTGCTAGTGCATAGATTTTGCTACGACAGCCTTTTGAAACATATTCCATGATTTTTGCAACAGCTAGGCCAATATAGTGTGACATCTCAGGGATGGCAAGCGCAAGGGACTTTTACAGTTTGACCAGCTTTTCATATGTGGGAAGTGCCATGGAAAGTGTAGGAGTCTTCTCAGCGGCGAGAAGCTCCTGACACCTATGAGGGATCTCAAGGATTTGATGTATATGGCCTAAGACTTCGTATTGCTTGCTTGTGAAGAGGTGGTGAGTGTGGTCGGCCATGGAAGGCTGCTGAAGAAAATTTTGGACAGGCTACGTGTGGTAACTGGTAAGTCGTCATAACTAGCATTATAAAGAAAAGAAGGCTTTACTGGATAAAGCTCCATCATGCGGTCAATCATATTGTATGTGGATGACCATTGTGTCTCACAATCACGAAGTAGTTGGACCACCCTAATGATTTCCCCCCATGTCTTTGACTTGTTGCCCTCCTCGATGGCGCTCTTGAGATCCTTATGATGACTTCCAGATGCACGGCAGACACCTACAATCCGCCATGTTTGGCCCACAGGATCCGAGCTGAGGGCATTTGCGTAGCTATTAAGCTCATCGGCTGGAATATCAGTGCTGCATTCAACTACAGGATAGTAGGGGTTCTCCTTCATCTCCTTCAGTACAGTCTGAACAGCAATATTGATGATGTGAGGAAAGCAACTACATAAAAGCAATCAGTACTTGCCGAAACAAAGCCTCAGTAAAATACAGCATACCAGATGCGATTACCAACTCTGTCAAATGGGATTCCTTCCTCTCTCAAATAAAACTCAAGCCATTCCATTAAAGTGTCGCAATTCGCTGCGTTGTCCAAGGTGAACTGGCCAAGCTGCGAAAATAAAAGCAAGATAAGATACAAGGTAGGACTTGGAACTTGAACACACAATGGTGCGGCAGCCTCACCTTCCCAAGTAAACAGGCCTCCTTAAGTATGTCAAACATGATCTTCGTGACATTCTTTCCATCATGTTTTACATCAACAACTTGAAATGTGAGAAGGCGATTGTCTAGGTGAAGGTGACCTGAGTCATTGTGCGAGAGGAAATGGGAAGAGAGCACCATGAATGAAACCAGATTTGGATCACTCCAAAGGTCTGATGAGAAAGAGACACGACCCAGAGCTTTCTATTGTACATATTAGTACATTGCTGCTGATATCCCAACAATACCAAGCAGGAAAACAAACTTGATAGTGCATTTTTAAGTGCTCGTGCTCTTGCTCATATGCTGCAAAGATGAGCTTGGTAACTTTTGTATGGTGGGGTAGATCTTTGTCGCTAATGTTGAGGCAGCCATAGGTGATGAAGTCACGAAATTCAGGACATTCAACGACATTGATAGACTATAGTATTGGTGAGAAATCATATGATGAGCAGCGAAAAATGAATGAGAAATACCTGATCATCAACTACAATCCATTTTACAAGTCGCCTCAGCCATTCCTCAAGATTGAATGGCTCACTCGTAGACTTGTTTGGCATTGAGTCGGTGGGTTTATCTGCGTGCTTGAGCTTAAGCAAGTTACACACGTGCTTGTACTCCTCGGAATGAGTTCCCTTGAGGTGTTTCCGAATCATTGTGACAATACCATCCGCATTCTTCCAACATTTCCATCCACTATAAAATAGTAGAAACATGGTCAATAATGCAACCACACACCCCAAGAATCCTAATAAACTTACCGACATAGCTTGCAGCTTATATGAGACGTACAAGGCTTCTCACTGAGGGCTGAATTGCTTCCCAATGGCAGATCCATAGGTTGCACATCAGATTCAACAGCATGCATGAAGTACCAGCAGTCCGTCGCAGAATTTTGCTTTGCTTTAGGCTTTCGGTTTTGGGAAAGAGACGAGTAAGTTGCTGTGGGGAGAGAAGTTGACAGGGAAGTGATCGAGACAGAGGGTCCTGCTGCTGGAAGGACTGGTGACGATGTTCTTACCGGTGCTTGGCCATCATCGGTACAGGTGGACCTACTCCACATCTTGTGGCTACAGGGCCAGTATCAAGTGATGCTGGAGCACGAGCATGCTTTGGATGCTTTGGCACAGTCATGTCTGCAGATTTCCGCTTAGTGCCCCTTGTCTCAGCGGGAGGTTGATGTACAACTCGGATTGGAGGAAGGACCAGGGGTAAAGGACCAGGGGCATGGTACTGAGGTTGGTGGAGGTGTGTAGGTGTCAAGTTAGAGGGATTCAAATACTCAGTACTGGTGTCCCGGACATGAGAGTTGTCATAAAGGCTGCTAGGGTCATAAGCATAAGCACTGGCATAATGGTGCTGTATAGGTGGACCCCTTGAGCGAGGAGTGAAGGGTGAGTAATTTGGAGGTACTAATATTGTGTGAGCTTGGGATGGCATCTGAAATGAAGGGAGTCGTGAAGGATAGTCGCCCTGCCAATGTGCTGGCTGTGAAGCACGACATCTGCAGCTTTGTGGGTTGGGGCAAGCGCAGAAGCCATTCATTGATGTTGTGTGTTGCTCTTGGTGACTCTTACTCCGAGTTGGTGAGGGTAAGGAACGATGGAGGGGAAAGATTAGAGAAAGAGATATTTTTGCAGGCAACTTGCAAGTCACACCGGTGTGAACTCGTACCATCCGAAGCGGTGTAAGCTGTCAAAGTTCGAAGCGAGTTAGAGTTCACACCGGTGTGAACTCTAACTCACGGCAACACTACAATAAAGCATGTACTGTATGCTGCTATGCTGTTAATGCTGGACACATCCATACAGGCAGTGGCAGCCTCACACTCATACAAGGCCTGGGCCTCAGGCTCGAGTGCTGTACAGGAGCTGGACTCCAGGTGGCCTTTTTCCAACTCGTGTGAATTTCGAACTTGGAGTCACGTGTGCTGCTTGACTTCGGTTCTCCCACACTGGACTTCTTCAGTTGCCAGTACAGTACATCAAGGTACAACAGTTGATGGGAAAACATTTGAGACCTTCCTGGGGAATGACAACTTTGAAAAGAAAGTTATATTGAAGTTTGATAATTTTTTGCATAAATCCTTTGGTAAAAAAATGTTTTAATGACTTTGGTAGGTAGGGTGTGACTTATGGTGAATTGGTGATTGTGAAGACATGGTGCCTCTTTACTTTTCATTTCATTTCATTCTGTTACTATAAGGCTTATTGGGTTCTGCATGTCCTGCAGTTGGGGAAAGGCTGGGTGGCATAGTGTTGCTGCAGCTTGGCTAGCTGCTAGCCAGCTGACAAAGTGGCAGCTACAAGTCAACTACAGTGGTGCTTAAAAGTAGTGCACAATGCGTGCACACAAATCTTAAGGTGCATGATTCTTTGAATCCAGCATTAAAATTCTATGTATTAGGGTCTGATTGGTAGCTAATTGAGTGAACTACATGAAAATGAGTGTTTCAAAGTTTTAAAATGAGTGTGCAATAGATGGGAAGTGTTCTATGAAAAAGTTTGTGTGCAGTTCAAGTTTTTTTGAACACAGCACCTATTTGCGAGTGTTATGAGCAGCATCAGAGATTCAAAAAGACTGATGCTTACTGGGTATTAGTATTTGGTATGGTACTATGGTGACCTTAAGCCTCCTTCAGAGCAGCAACATGACAAGGCATGCTTTCATAGAGCTTGTCCAGAGCCTCTTTTGGAAAGTTGTTCCACTTCTCTTCATCAGGAAAAACGAAATTTGTCAGTAGGAAATTGGCCAACTATGTAGCTCTCTGTAGCCATTGGCCTAAGCTATGTAGCACCAGTAGCGCTACATAGCAGTCAAATGATTACATCTGCCCTATGTAGTGCTCTGTAGCAGTCATATAATTACATTGATCCTATGTAGTGCTCTGTAGCATGTTTAGTCAACATAGGATGATACATAGGGCTATGTAGTCAGCATAGGATGATACATAGGGCTATGTAGTTAGCATATGATGATACATAGGCCTATGTAGTAACCACACTGTAATCCTTAGACTATGTAGTCAACAAATGATAATCCATGGCATATGTAGTAACCACATAGAGGTTCTTAGACTATATAGCCAATGCTTGATAAGCTAAAGGACTACATAGTACTCTGTAGCACTCTGTAGGAGTGCTGCAACCAGTCTCAGACTGTAAAATTTGAGTTCACACATGAATTTATCAAAATATTTTACAATCTATCTAAATGTACCCTACACAGGTGAGAGTGAGTGAGGGGGCAGTTGTGAACACAACAAATGCAAGGGGCCAGTCGTGAACACGAACACGAACATGAACATGAGGGACTGCAAACGCGAACACAAATGCAAGGCCGCAAACACAAACACAAACACGAATGTGAGGCCATGAATGCAAACACAAACACGAACACGAACATGAGGCCACAAACGCGAACATGAATGCAAAGCCACAAATGCAAACGTGAGGGACCATGAACACAAACGTGAAGGACCCCAAACATGAACACAAGGGACTGTGAATGCAACACGTCGTGGACGCCCGATGTGGGCATGGGTGTCGAGGGCCAGTGCAGGGCGAGAGCGAGGATGAGAGCGAGGCCATCAGTGAGGGCATGCCAGCTGGAGTGCCAATCACATACCTGACAAGTAGCCCTCGGCACAGGCAAGGGTTTCGCGGGCCAGCACAACATGGGCACGGTCGTGAACACAAACGCAAGGGGGCTGGTCATGTGCAATCATGAGAGGGGTCACAATGGGGGGGTTGTGAACGTGGGACTGGAGAAGGGGGCCAGCTGTGAATGCAAACAGTGGAGGGGGGAGAGAGGTGGTTGTGTTTGCAAACACGGCCATGAACACGAATGTGAGCAAGCAAGGGAGGGGAGGAAGGAGAACATGCCACCATGAATGCAAATGTGAATGCGACACGCAAGAGAGAGGGAAGAGAGAGGGGGAGGGAGAAGGGCACGAGGCCGTGAATTGAGCACAACACTGACACGAATGCAAATGCGAGAGAGGGGTGTGAGTGGGGTGAGGGAGGGCACTGGTGGTGACACGAGAGTGGAGTGGGATGGGGAGACTGGGGTTGACTTAGTCATTTTTTCGAGATGTGTCTGCCACGTGGCCTTGTAAATAGAGCCAAATGGTCTGTGCACAGCTCCAGTTTATATAAAGCCTCTTCCACTTGCTCAGAACCCTCCCTCATTTATAGTACGATGCATTTACTGTACATTTAATTATCTTGTAATATATTTGAGTCTCTTAGGTCTTTTGTATTAGTAATAGTATAAGTGTTGTATTAGAATTAGTTTTAATAAATAAAAAGATATTGTGTTTGACTTATAGAATTGTGTGAATCTGAATTTGATGACTCTTTATAATAATGTGACTGTGACTAATGATAGTCTGTTTGGTTATTTTACTGTAAGGTGGGACCCCAAAACTCTGTTTATGTGACCTACTAACCTATGCTACGTAGCACTACATAGCACTACATAGCTACTACAGGGCCCTACAGAGCACTACTATAGTGGATAGTGACTACTATGAGCTCTCTGTAAAGGGGTACCTACCTACCAGGCTACCAGCTCCTACAGGTGCTATGTAGCGCTACATAGCAAATAAATTTTTTCCTGATGTTGAAGAGCCTGCCACATCTCATCCTTGTTGTGAAAAAGGGGGTTCCAGGCACAAATAAGGTGGTCCAGCTGATCCCACACATGTAGTGGTGTCAAGGTTCGGTTCTGAACCATGGTTCGAACCGAACTTTTGCTGAACTGGACCATTGGTCCAGTTCAGGGTTCGGGAGATTAGGTGGAACCGGACCAATGGTCCGATTCCTGGTTCAGGAAGACCCGGACCACATGTGAACATGTTCGAACTGAACCACCATTGACAAACATGTTGACAAACAGACATCGATGATGCTTCAAAAAACTATTCAAGAAGCCCTTCAAAAAGCCGGTCTCTCTGACTCTCTCGCATTCTGTGCAGTGTCTTGACACCAAGACACTGCTCTGCCATGGCTTCGACCCACTCACTGAGGCCATGTGGGCCTGTGGAAGGCACCGCTGACCAGATTCCTGCTTGCATGATCTCGGACTCTACACCATCCGTCTCACACATGGTTTGTGTCTGTCTGGGTGTTCTCAGTATTCGGATACCTATGCACAAATGCTGGTGTGTTACCACTGTAGCTGGTGTTTAATGCCGTTTAATACCATTTTTTTTTGTTTAAGCTTTGTGCACTGACTTTTGGATATAAAGCACACATCTCCAGGCTCAGAGGCTCCAGCATGGATGTTACCGTCCCCTCGGCCCTGGGACTTCCCCCCTTCGATCGACGGGGATATCAGCCGCGCGGATGACCCGATGGAGTTGGATGACCCCGAGTAAGTGGTAAGATCGGACTAGTGTTATTAGTATACGCCTCACCTGATGTGGATGGACTACATGAGTCGCCTTGTGACTCAGCCCCTATGTACGTGACTCGCAGCCCCGTATCCTCATGCCCCGTGCCCTGTGCCCAGTATTCCGTACCCTGTACCCCGTAGTGTATAAGTACGACTCTCTAGTGACTCTAGGTCGCCAAGTTGAGTCTCCTGTCCGTCTTACGACGGCAATAGCATCTACTTTCCCCACTCCTAGCCAGAAGGCGGCCGCTAAGAGCCTTGTCACTATCACTCCGAGTCTACTCGTTATCGTCGCGTAAGCAGCGGTGACATTAGACTCAACTTTCTTATCATCACGGAGGCCCCACCTAAGGAATACCTCACGGACTTTGGGGACAACGACAAACCACCAAAGAACGCACACCTGCGCAGAATCGACAAAGGAGTCATCCCCGGATACGACGGGATAGCAATACTATACCACCCTGATACGACCAAGAAGGCACAGGACTGCATAGACGGAACCCACGTCTGGATACACAACGAGAAAGGAGTCCTCACCCAAGTCTATCTCGAGGAAGACGGAGACAAATTCAAACTAGTGCGAGGACCCAGAAGACCGGACATCGAGGCCCACAACGAACTAAACGCGCAGGAAAGACACAGACGAAGGAACGAAGGAGGAACATTCCTACCCATTCCCCTTGACTCCGACGACGACGCCGAAGATAACACTCGACCCCCGTCCCCTGTCTCCACAGACCAACAACCTAACTCACCTACCACTGACGAAGAACCCACAGAGGACCACACCAACACTATTATCAGAAACTCCCCACTCATCGACACCCGACCATTCGCTTCATTGATACACGAGCACACCATGGCAACCGCCACAACAGCCACCACTACCGCCACCACAACCACGAAACCCAAGATAGTAGCCTCCGTGCAAAAGAAGCTAGACACGGCAATGAAGCGACAACCAAGTAACAACCCCGGAGGGGGAGGAAGCAACCCCGGAGGAGGAGGAAGCAACCCCGGAGGCGGAGGGGGCAACCCCGGAGGAGGAGGAGGCAACCCCGGAGGAAACCCCGGAGCCCCCAACCCTCCGGCCGCACCACCGATGCCCCCAGCAAACCAAGACGCCCGCCTCATGGGAAGCGCCCCCACGGAGTTCGACGGAGACCGAGCGAAAGCGGACCAATTCATAAACGAACTACGACACTACTTCCGCGTAAACGCCACGGTCCCCGGCCTCCAATCCTGGATCCGCCGCGTAGCAATAGCATTGACATTTATCAAAGGCCCAACCGTGGACGAATGGGCCCTCAACCAAGGAGACTGGGTGGACCGATTGGACCCACTCATTGAGGACGTCCCTGACGTTTGGATACACTTCCTGAACGAGTTCCGAAACCAATTCCAAGATACCCAAGCCGAAGAGCGAGCACGCCTTCAGATCGAGAACATGAAGATGAAATGGCCCGAAGTCGACCAATACATCCAAGACTTCGAAAGAGTCGCCCGAAAGGCCGAATACCCGCTCACGGCACCCGCAACTGTCAGGTACTTCCTGAAAGGACTAACCAAGTCTATCGTCAACGACATAGTCAAACCCCCCAAGGTCAATACGTACGCAGAGATCAAACAGCGAGCGATCGATAGCGTAGCGTCTCAACTCCTCATCTACGAGATGTTCAAACAGGATAAGGGCACCACGAGCCGACCACCATCATCGAGGTGGAACCGATTCGCACAGCCCAATCCCACCAACCAACAAACCAGTCGCCCCAACATCAGAGGGTATAACTCCACTAACGCCCCCCGCCATCTGAACAACGCCCCCGTCCCAATGGACGTCGACGCAGACCGAGCACGCGCCAACCGAAACAACAACTGGAGGAACCAAAACCCCCAAGGAAGGACGGTCCAAATGCAAGACGAACAAGGAAACGTCTATCAAGTAAACGTCGCCCAAACCCAACCGACCGATAGAAACCCCCGCGGCGCTGACCGAGCCCCCCGCGGCGCCTGCTACGAGTGTAATCAGGTTGGACACTTCGCGCGCAACTGCCCCAATAGAAAGAAGAAACCGCGCGTAGCCACGGCACAACTAGTCGACTGGATGTCAGACACCACGACCACTAACGAGAACCCAGTAGACGAAATAGCCACCAGACTGGCAGCTATGTCCACTGACCAACGAGACCAAGTAGCGGCGCACTTCGGAGGAGGAATAGTAGCAGCCGAGGAAGAGGGTTTTCAGGACGCCTAACCAGTTCGGCCTTGGTTAGGGCATTAAGTACAAGGAGCGTGTATCTATCGAACCGTCGATCAATGACAATTCGCGTATATTTAAACTCCTTGTTCAAGAGGGCCGAAACCTCTGCACTATTAGACTCCGGCGCCACGGAGAACTTCATCAACCCAAACTATGCAAGAGAACTCAAACTACCAATTGAGGAACTGGCAGAACCCCGCAAAGTATTCAACGTGGACGGAACACAGAACCGCCACGGACAAATCACCCACTACACCGACCTAGACGTACGAACGGGCGACCAAACGCGCACAATGCGCTTCTTTCTCACCAACTTAGGCGAGCAGAAAGTAATCCTAGGCTACCCATGGTTCGCCGCAGTCCAACCAGTCATCGACTGGGCGAAAGGGTGGATCGCCTACGAGCAACTACCCGTCGTCATCAAAGCAAAAATCAAGCGAACAACGGCGAAGATCCATACAGCCACGGCGACAGACCGGCAAACACTAGCTTCAAAACTAGCTGAAAAACACGCGGTCCAACCCTCGCCGATCCCAGAGGAATACCGCCGACACTCATTCGTGTTCAGCGAAGCCGAATCGAAGCGATTCCCGCCACCGCGAGAATGGGACCACGCCATCGAACTAAAACCAGGCCACCCAGAAAACATGCCAGGAAAAGTGTACGCCCTGACCCAACCAGAACAAGAGGCACTCGCAACATTCCTCCAGGAACACCTCGATAAGGGATACATCACCGAGTCCAAAAGCCAATTCGCAGCCCCATTCTTCTTCGTCAAAAAGAAAGACGGGAAACTCCGACCAGTACAGGACTACCAAAAGCTCAACGAGTGGACCCGCCGAAACGCTACACCACTCCCACTCATCCCCGAGCTCATCGCGAGAGTCAGAGGAGCCAGCCTATTCACCAAATTCGACATTCGCTGGGGGTATAACAACATACGAATACGCGATGGAGACCAATGGAAAGCAGCGTTCGTCACGAACCACGGCCTCTTTGAACCACAAGTGATGTTCTTCGGGATGACCAACTCCCCAGCCACCTTCCAGACCATGATGAACGCGCTATTCAGAGAAGAACTCCGACAAGATTGGCTGTCAATCTACATGGACGACATCCTCATACACACCCGGTCAGACCTCCCATACCACCGAACAAGAGTCCACCAAATCCTCGACAAGCTGCGCAAACACGACCTCTTCCTCAAACCAGAGAAGTGCGTCTTCGAGAAAAAGGAAGTCGAATTCCTAGGCGTCATCCTGGGTCACAACACCATACGGATGGACCCAGCCAAAGTACAAGGAGTAGCAGACTGGAAACCCCCATGAACAGTCCGAGACGTCAGAGCCTTCCTGGGATTCACAGGATACTACCGATACTTCATCAAAGACTACTCGAAAATCGCAAGACCACTAATCCACCTCACCAAGAAAGCGACACCATTTACATGGGGAGAAGCCCAAGTTAAAGCCTTCGAAACCCTCAAAACACATATGTGTCGAAACCCAATCTTACGCCAACCCGACTACACCAAACCATTCTTCCTCGCTACAGACGCGTCCGCGTACGGTGTGGGAGCCGTACTCTTACAAGAGGGAGATAAACACCCCAGAAAAACCTCACCAACCAAACACCCCATAGCCTATTACTCCGCAACGTTCACCCCAACCGAGCGCAACTACGACATCTACGAAAGAGAACTCCTAGCGCTGATGAAAGCCCTAGCCCACTGGCGACCCCACCTGGCAGGATCAACGATCCCAGTCACAGTCCTCACCGACCACGCAAACCTAACCTTCTGGAAATCCCCACGCAAGGTAAACCGACGGGTGGCGCGATGGTTCGCAGAACTCCAGGAGTACCACCTCAAGATCCAACACGTGCCAGGGAAACTCCATACATCGGCAGACCTCCTCTCCCGACCCCCAGGAGTGGACAAAGGCGAAGCGGATAATCAAGACCTAACCCTCCTCCACCCAGATGCCTTTATCAGACTATCCACCACCGAAGACCCCAAAGACGAATGGTGGGAGCTGGAACGACGGATAGGGACAACACAACGAAAGTACCCCACCGAAGTCGCAGGATGGATCAAACGCCACAAGGCAGCCATAACCCACTCACACAATGACAACAACCTAAAATATTGGCGCGTACAAGGCAGAATCGCCATCCCACCAGACGACGCCCTGAAAAAGGAGATCCTCCACCGATTCCACGACTTGGAAATCAGAGGACACCCAGGACGAGACCCCACCATCGCAATTACCCGCCGACACTTCTGGTGGCCAGACATGAATGAATGGATCGCGCAATACGTAAGAGGGTGCGCCAAATGCCAACAAGGCAAGAACCTTACCAAACGAGTGAAGGTCCCTCTCTACCGCATCCCCACACCGACCAACGCACTCCCGTTCCAGATCGTAGCAATGGACCTGATCACCCAACTCCCGACCAGCAAAGGGTACGACGCCATCCTCACGATAGTAGACCACGGATGCACAAGAGCGGCCGTATTCCTCCCCTGCAAGACAACCATCACTGGGCAAGAAGTGGCCAAACTATATTACGACAACGTCTACCGATGGTTCGGCCTACCCAATAAAATCATATCCGACAGAGACCCCCGATTTACGTCCTTCTTCGCAAAAGCGCTTGCCCAACAACTGGGGATCAAACAAAACGTGTCCTCAGCGTTCCACCCCCAAACAGACGGACTATCAGAACGGACAAATCAGTGGATAGAGCAATACCTCCGCCTGACCACCAACAGCGCCCAAACCGATTGGAGCGATTGGCTGGGAATAGCCACCACGGTGCACAACAATCACAAAAACGCCACCATCAACATCGCCCCATCAGAAGCACTCCTCGGCTACATGCCTCGCCTACACCCTACAGACCCCCCTCCATCGTTGAACCAACACGTGGAGGACAGGAAGCAGACCGCACTCGAGAGGCGTGCACAAGCGATCGAAGCTATCAATCGCACCGCCCATCAAACACCACCACCCCAGTTCAACGTGGATCAAGAGGTCTGGCTCGAGGCGAAGAACCTCCGATTACCCTACCAGACCCCCAAACTAGCCCCCAAGCGACACGGACCTTTCCGCATCAGCAAACAGGTGTCACCAGTGGCGTATCAACTCCAACTACCCGACGCCTGGAAGATCCATAATGTGTTCCACGCCAGTCTCCTCACCCCTTATCGCGAGACTCCACAACACGGCCCCAACTACATCAAACCACCCCCCGAACTGATCGAGGGTGAACACGAGTACGAAGTCGAGGCCATCGTTAATCACCGTCTCCACGGGAAGCGGAAGACCCTGCAATATCTCCTCAAATGGAAGGGATACCCAGACGCGGACAACACATGGGAACCGGCCCCCCAAGTACACGCCCCCGCACTGATCGAAGAGTACCATCAAAGGCGCCCGCTTGAGCAACCGCATAAAAGACCGGGTTTGAGAGCTCGAAGCAACATCCTCTCCCCACATTCCAAACTGCCATGTCCCACCAGATCATCCACCTCTCCCCCATCGAAGACGCCAACTATGCTCCCGCCTCGCCCACCGACTCCTATGCCTCCACCGAGGCCCTCTTCATCCCCGCCCCAGGGACCCCCTATCAGACGACCGGTTCCAATGGAGCCCTTCCTCTTGTTGAGGACCCCGCGCCCACTAACTCAGCACGGGTGCTTGCAGTGGACCTCACCGTCAGCGCTACGCAGCCAGCCATACCCCTATCACCCCGAGCCGTTAGCGCTATCGTCGAGGGACAAACCGACGCCCTCACGGCTCCAATTCTCCTCCGCATGGTCCGCGGTCTCATCATCACCGCCAAGCGCACCGAGGACCGGATGGAAGCCGTTAGGTTCACGGCCGAAGAGCAGGCTGCTGAACTTGAGCAGAGCCGGGACCAACGCGACATCCTCGCCCTCGGCGCCAGGACCCTCCAGCTTGACTGCGATGCCAAGACCGAAGCCCTCCGCCTCGCCGACCTCACCATCCGCCGCCTGGCCAGCCAACCCGCGAGGGCGGACACTCCGCAGGGTATTCAGTCTGAACCCCCTGCCGGCTTTGTCGAGAATAACGGCCAGCTCCACTACTTCTCCATCCCCCTCCAAGGCGGCAGCAACGACCGCCGCATCGCCCCCTACATCCAACTTCTCGACGGCCCCGTTCCCCGCGCCGCTGGTACCATGGGAGGCCCTGACGACCCTGTCTTTACTACAGAGGTCTACGCCCAGCCCAGTTCCAACGTCGGTGTCGCCAATCCGCCGGTACCCAAGTGGTTACTCCGTGCCATCGACGGAGACTCCGAGATCTTCGATGCCTTCGCATTGGAGGTCCAAGATACGACCCAGGACTGGGGTCTCTACACGGACATCTGCCGCTACCACCACACCGACGTCGAGCTCACCAGTATCGCCTCCCGCATCCGCGCCCTCGAAGCTGAAGAGGCCGAGACCCGCAACCTCCTCGCCAACTGCCGCCGCCGTCTCCGCGCCGCCAACGCTGGGGAAACCCTTGCCCACCTTGCCGGCAACGATGCCGACCGCCACGACCAACGTCACGGGGCGGGGATCATCCGCTACGCGACGCGTGGTCGCGCTCGCATCTAACCGGAGGGTGATGTTACCGTCCCCTCGGCCCTGGGACTTCCCCCCTTCGATCGACGGGGATATCAGCCGCGCGGATGACCCGATGGAGTTGGATGACCCCGAGTAAGTGGTAAGATCGGACTAGTGTTATTAGTATACGCCTCACCTGATGTGGATGGACTACATGAGTCGCCTTGTGACTCAGCCCCTATGTACATGACTCGCAGCCCCGTATCCTCATGCCCCGTGCCCTGTGCCCAGTATTCCGTACCCTGTACCCCGTAGTGTATAAGTACGACTCTCTAGTGACTCTAGGTCGCCAAGTTGAGTCTCCTATCCGTCTTACGACGGCAATAGCATCTACTTTCCCCACTCCTAGCCAGAAGGCGGCCGCTAAGAGCCTTGTCACTATCACTCCGAGTCTACTCGTTATCGTCGCGTAAGCAGCGGTGACAATGGAGGTGATGGAGCGACACAGCACCTGCATCCCACATTCAGCAGCACCTGCTCACCTGCATCCCACATCTGCCCACTCACCTGTATCCCACATCCCACCCACTAACTGGCACCTGCATCCCACATCCCACCTGCTCACCTGCATTCAGCAGCACCTGCCTGCATTCAGCAGACATGACTACCCCTGGAACCTCTGACCCTGGCTGTGCTGTCAATCCTGATGGCTCTCTGAAAGATGCATCAGAGATTGACTGGGTTTTTGACAAGGATGATGAAGCTCCCTTGGTGGCTGCTGGTTCTCGGCACTCTGGTCATACCATTCGCCCATCCAGTTGCATTATTGATCCCAACAATGCCATGGGCTTGGTAGGCAGTGCTGCTGCAGGCAAACAAAAGGCATTTCAGAAGTCCACACACAATGTCAAGCCGAAACCGGTCGAATCATCAGAAGATGAGGATGATCCTTACCACAAGCCAACTGATGTTGACAAAAGTCATGAAACCGAGGATGCAGTGGACATGGATGAGGATGAGGAATACATGTCATTAAAGGCCATGGCAGATGCAGATCACAAGGTGAGTACACTTTTGATCATCACATGCATTGTATTGATTGTAATTCACCCATTCTTAAGGCAATCCATCCAAAGTCCAAGGAAGACACCACTGCCGACATTTGCATCATATTCTGCCGGGACAAAAAACACAAGAACATGGATACTGGCAAGATCCAGGATGGACACTGGTGCAAGTTATGTTTGTAAGTCACTTTCTCCTCATTGTCATTCAACTTGGGGCCTCATTGATCATTCAACAATGTTATGCAGAGATGACCCTTCCATTGAATGAAGGGACTGCTTCTTTAGAGAAAGCACCTTGAGTTTACAAACACATATTGCCCGGTGAGTTCATGCTCTCGTACAGTGCCACTTGTTACTTATGCAAATTTGTAGGAGAAAAGGACATGTAAAGATCTACCTTGAATGGTGTAAGGCTTTAGGAATTGAGCCAAACTCACACATGTTTCAAAGATCTGAATGTCGTGGTGGACTATTTCAAAGTAGTTTGGACTCGATCGTCAATCGTGAGCCCAAAAAGCCACCATTCACTACATGTGGTCTTCTCGACTACTTAGTGGAGCTTATTGTGTGCGAGGATGAGGTATGTCTTCCTGCACACCCCACCCCAGTTTTATTTTAGTAGATGTTTGACAGACTTATAGGCATTTCTTTTGATTGAGCATGGAGCCTTTCGGCAGCTCCTCAAATACTGCTGACAAGGCCTTACTGAGAAGGACATACCACATCACAACACCCTTTGCATGGAAATTTTGCACCGTGCTCGTGTTGCTGAAGGGAATGTCCAGAAGAAATTGAAGGTGTGTCATAATGTCTGCCTGTGGCCTGTTTTTACTCACAAATGTCGGAACATGACAAACCCTTTTCTGTAGAACCTCTCATGCAAGGTGTTGTTCACATTTGATGTGTGGACATTGCAGCCTGGTGATCCATATCTGTCAGTCACTGGGCATTACATTGATGCCAAAGTGGATCGACCCCATGAGTGGGAGCTCAGAACAGAACAACTCGCATTTGTAACAATTGAAGGTCAACACAGTGGCAAAAACATGGCATTGTTCCTCACACAAACAATCAACCGTTATGAACTACATGGCAAGGTTGGGTGGTTTACATGTGATGGCACTGCGGTCAATGGTACTACATTATGCAAGTTTGAAACACAACTTGACAGTGCAGATGGTATGTGGATGGCCCAAGAGCATGAAATATTGTACATATTTTTGTTTGTGTCTGTCTTTGTCTATTTGTGTCTCATTGATGTTTGACTTTTTTCAGATGCATGGAACACTCCCTCCACCTTGCAGCAAAACACTTCGTACAGTCTGTCTCACCTGTAACCCCTGCATCCATCCAAAAGAAGGCCTTGGTGGCGCTGAAGATGGCTCGAGATGGTGCCCACCTCAGTATGGATGAATTTGACAGGGCTATGTATGTCCTGGATTCTGACTACATTGCTGGTGATGGCATCGATGGCGACAATATGTACAGTGATGGGGAGGATGGGGGCGAATATGTAGATGAAGGTATTACACCAGGAGACTCGCTAGGAAAGGCACTTGCCCTTGTCAAGCAGGTAAGACTTCCTACTTAGCCTCATGGCCCTCACCATGACATTGCCTCATGGGCAGCCCTCATACAGATTTGGATGTCACCTCAAGCAAGAACATTTTTCAAATCTTCATGCAGTCAGGTCAGGATCAAGCCTCTTGAACTTCTTCTTTGAATTTGCACACGATGGGTGTCACTGTACAAATTTCTTGATAGGCTTTTAATGTTGCAGAGGGTCAGTCATACACTTATGGTTCTGTCCTCTGAGTGCTGCATCAGGAAAATTTTTATTTGCTATGTAGCACTACATAGCACCTGTAGGAGCTGGTAGCCTGGTAGGTAGGTACCCCTTTACAGAGAGCTCATAGTAGTCACTATCCACTATAGTAGTGCTCTGTAGGGCCCTGTAGTAGCTATGTAGTGCTATGTAGTGCTACGTAGCATAGGTTAGTAGGTCACATAAACAGAGTTTTGGGGTCCCACCTTACAGTAAAATAACCAAACAGACTATCATTAGTCACAGTCACATTATTATAAAGAGTCATCAAATTCAGATTCACACAATTCTATAAGTCAAACACAATATTTTTTTATTTATTAAAACTAATTCTAATACAACACTTATACTATTACTAGTACAAAAGACCTAAGAGACTCAAATATATTACAAGACAATTAAATGTACAGTAAATGTGTGGTACTATAAATGAGGGAGGGTTCCGAGCAAGTGGAAGAGGCTTTATATAAACTGGAGCCGCACACGGACCATTTGGCTCTATTTATGAGGCCACATGGCTGATGCATCTCGAAAAAACAACTAAGTCAACCCCAGTCTCCGCATCACCACCAGTGCCCTCCCTCACCCCACTCACACCCCTCTCTCACATTTGCATTCGTGTCAGTGTCGTGCTCAATTCACGGCCTCGTGCCCTTCTCCCTCCCCCTCTCTCTTCCCTCTCTCTTGCATGTTGTGTTCGCATTCATGGCCCTTCTTACACCCTCCCCTCCCTCTCTTTCCCCCTCGCATGTTGTGTTCGTGTTTGCATTCATGGTGGCGTGTTCTCCTTCCTCCCCTCCCTTGCTCACTCATGTTTGCATTCGCAAACACGATCACCTCTCTCCCCCCTCCACTGTTTGCGTTCACAGCTGGCCCCCTTCTGCAGTTCCACGTTCACGACCCCCTCATCGTGACCCCTCTCATGATTGCGCATGACCGGCCCCCTTGTGTTTGCGTTCACGACCATGCCCGTGTCGCGCTGGCCCACGAAACCCTCGCCTTTGCCTGTGCCGAGGGCTACTTGTCAGGTATGTGATTGGCACTCCAGCTGGCGTGCCCTCACTGATGGCCTTGCTCTCATCCTCGCTCTTGCCCTGCGCTGGCCCTCGACACCCATGCCCACGTCAGGCGTCCATGACGCATTGCATTCACGGTCCCTCGCGTTCATGTTTGGGGTCCTTTGTGTTTGTGTTTGGGGTCCTTCATGTTCGCGTTCACGGTCCCTCATGTTTGCATTTGTGGCCTCATGTTTGTGGCTTCACATTTGTGGCCTCGCATTTGTGGCTTTGCATTTGTGGCTTTGTGTTTGTGTTTGTGTTTGTGGCCTCGCATTCATGTTCACATTTGCCATCCCTTGTGTTTGCATTCGTGGCCTTGCGTTCGTGTTCACATTTGCCATCCCTTGTGTTTGTGTTTGCAGCCTCGCATTTGTGTTCGCATTCATGGTCCCTCGCATTTGTGTTTGTGTTTGTGTTTGTGTTCGCAGTCCCTCGTGTTTGTGTTTGTGTTTGCAGTCCCTCACGTTTGTGTTTGTGTTTGCAGTCCCTCGCGTTTGTATTCGTGTTCACAGTCCCTTGTGTTCGCATTCACGACCAGCCCCTTGCATTTGTTGTGTTTACAACTGCCCCCTCACTTGCTCTCACCTGTGTAGGGTACATTTAGATAGATTGTAAAATATTTTGATAAATTCATGTGTGAACTCAAATTTTACAGTCTGAGACTGGTTGCAGCACTCCTACAGAGTGCTACAGAGTACTATGTAGTCCTTTAGCTTATCAAGCATTGGCTATATAGTCTAAGAACCTCTATGTGGTTACTACATATGCCATGGATTATCATTTGTTGACTATATAGTCTAAGGATTACAGTGTGGTTACTACATAGGCCTATGTATCATCATATGCTAACTACATAGCCCTATGTATCATCATATGCTAGCTACATAGCCCTATGTATCATCCTATGCTGACTACATAGCCCTATGTATCATCCTATGTTGACTAAACATGCTACAGAGCACTACATAGGATCAATGTAATTATATGACTGCTACAGAGCACTACATAGGGCAGATGTAATCATTTGACTGCTATGTAGCACTACTGGTGCTACATAGCTTAGGCCAATGGCTACAGAGAGCTACATAGTTGGCCAATTTCCTACTGACAAATTTCATTTTTCCTGATGTGACAATGCTCCTGCAGGGCGTTGACCAATTTGTTCTGCTGGCTGATGCCAGTGAAAAGGTTCCTAATTTGGCAAAAGATCGAAGCTATGCCAATTTCCAACTCTTGAAGAAAGATTGGGATGGGCTTGGCATCATTCATGAGGTCCTGCAGGTGCATAGTATGATTGACTCATATTGCTTGTTCACCGACTGGCACACTACTTGACAGGAACCATCAAATGTGCAACAGACCTTCTCTAATGAGCAGACGCCTACTGTATGGCACATCATTCCCTCTCTGGAATTTCTTATCAAGTGTTGGGAGTGGTGTAAAATCATCCCATTGGGACATGGCCAGTATGTGTATGACACGGCCAATTTTACTTACTATCTAGTTTACAGAATGTATTACAGTATGTTTTATTCTTGTGCTATGTGACTACTATATGCACGCAACTCAGAGCACAGTGTTCTCATTCAAAGCATTTGACTTACTTGTCTTAAGGATGAGCTTATATAATTGTCTGATCATGTGACCCGCGTGTGTCTCAAGGACACTGCGCTGCAGTAAATGATTCCACATTTGTGTCTGCATTTGGTTATTCTCACTTTCACATGTTTGCTTATTATACTTACTAAAACCTGCTTAGTTTACTTGTAACAGTAGTACAAAAATAAGTGGCAAAAAGCCCCTAAGAATCTGATCTTTTTCTACTCCTCTCCCCCTCATACCCTCGTAGTGTATCCATTGCCACTAGGTTATGGGCCCCGAGGCCGTTTTTTAAATCCATTAAAACACTCTTTATTATTACTATAAAAGCACTACAAGTACAATGGGTGACAATTATAGGTCAAGCGTCGAGAAACTCCTCTCAGACGGCTCCAACTGGGTCTCCTATCGAGATTGCTTCCAGTGGGCTCTCGAGGCCAAGGATTGGCAAGATCATCTTACCTCAATGATGATGACTCAAGCATACATTGACTTAGGCAATGTGAACAATGTTCCACCTCCTAGGCGTTGGTTGTTGGACGATCGTGCTGTTAAGCAAATGATCTTGTCATCAGTCCCGAATGAGGTGTTTTCTAATATTAAAAGACAAACTCATGCCAAGGACGTTTGGGACGTGTTGAAGGCGATCTTTGAAGGTTGATCTTCTCTGATTTCTGTCAATTTGGGTCAGCGTTTGCAATCGACGAAATGCGGCAAAGATGACAGTGTACACGATCACTTTGCCAAGCTCGCAGATATGTGCGAACAGCTTGCTTCGATGGGCGAAACCATTTCTGACACTAAATATACTTTGATTCTCATGGGGTCACTCCCCAAATCCTATTCCCAGACTCTGAGCACTATAGCCGCAACCAGCAAGATTACTGGCACTGCAGTTATGCCCAGCATGGTGATTTCCCTCGCTACAGACGAGTACAATAAGCGAACTGTCAAAGGCGGTGGTCCACCCGACGAGGCACTAGCTGCTGATACTTGCAAGAACAAAAAGGGCAAGCAGCATGATGTTGAGTGTGACAACTGCCACAAGAGGGGCCATATGAAGCCCGAATGCTGGGCCAAGGGCGGCGGCAACAAAGGCAGAGGTCCTAAGCATAGGGGCAAGAAAGGCAAAGCCAAGGGCGACGAGAAAAGTGGCAAGAAGGCTGAAGCCGCTTCCGCCGAGCAAGCCGAGCCCAATGTTGAAGCTTGGGCCGCTATTGAAGAGTTGGAGGATGAAGCTCCTCAAGTACCTGTGATGGCAATAAGGAGTGAGGATAACATTCAATGCAAATTATTGGATTCGGGGGCATCGAGACACATGTCCCCATTCTGTAAGTCTTTCGCCACATACCATCTGATTGAAGCTTGCCTGATTACCGCAGCAAACAACCAAGTTTTCCATGCTGTTGGCATGGGAGATCTTCTGATCGAAGTCCCGAATGGCGAATCATTGTCCAAGATCGTGTTGCGCGATGTTTTGTACACGCCCGACTTGGGACTTACCATTGTCTCAATCGGTCAGATTGTCAAGGCCGGTTATACAGTAGAGTTCGATCAAGGACATCAGGAAAACCCGAAATTACTTTTTTTTGCTTAAATCCACTTAATTGCTGAAAAAGCAAAAAAAAGCAAAAAAAAAAAAAGCAGTTCTTTATTCAAGCGAGCAGCTCTTAAAATTTGTAGATTATCCTTGTTTTTATGCTTGTGTGGGCTTATTCCTAGCTTTATTTGTGATAAAGGAGAAACAAGCTAATCTTAAGCAATAATTAAGCAGACTTAAGTATATCAAATTCAGGATAAAAAAACCTTATTATTGTACAATGACACCTATTACAATACATGATTACTAACTTAGTAACTATGACACAAGTATGTCCGCATGCACATGCCCCCCAACACACGCACGTGCCCCCTCGAACACGAATGCACACCTCCCAACACATACATGCACCCCACAACACGAACACACACCCCAACACGTATGCATGCCCCCCAACATGAACACACACCTCCCAAAGCATATGCATGCCCCTGAACATGAACACGCCCCCCCCAATGCGTATGCGTGCCCCCAACGCATATGTGTGCGCCCCAACACGAATGCACACCCCCCCAACGTGTACGCATGCCCCCCAACACGTATGTTACCGTCCCCTCGGCCCTGGGACTTCCCCCCCTCGATTGACGGGGACATCAACCGTGAGGACGACTTAATGGAGCTGGATGACCCCGAGCAGTGGTAAGGTCCAGATTGGTATATATTAGTACATGCCTCACCTGATGTGGATGGACTACATGAGTCGTCTGTGACTCAGCCCCTATGTATGTGTTCCATAGCACCGTAGCATCGTGTCTCCGTGCCCTGTGCCCTGCCCCCCTGTATTTAGTATAAGTATGACTCAACCGTGACTCTAGGTCGCTAAGTTGAGTCTCCTGTCCATCTTACACGGACAATATCATCTATTCCCACACCCCTAAGCCAGAAGGCGGCTGACGAGAGCCTTGTCACCACAACTCCGAGTCTATACATTATCGTTGCGTAAGCAGCAGTGACATTAGACTCAACTTTCTCATCATCATGGAGGCCCCACCCAAGGAATACCTCACGGACTTTGGAGACGGCAACAGCCCACCAAAGAACACACATCTGCGAAGAATCGACAGAGGAGTGATCCCTGGATACAACGGGATAGCAATCCTATACCACCCCGACACAACCAAGAAGGCACAAGACTGTATAGATGGAACCCATGTCTGGATACATAACGAGAAAGGATTCCTCACCCAAGTCTACCTCGAAGAAGACAGAGACAAGTTCAAACTAGTACGAGGACCTAGGAGGCCAGATATCGAGGCCCACAACAAACTAAACGCAGCAGAGAGACTCCGCTAAAGACGTGAAGGAGGAACATTCTTACCTATCCCACCTGATTCCGACGACAAACAAGACAATGTCCGACCCCTGTCCCCTGTCTCCACAGACCAACAACCCAACTCGCCTACCACCGACAAGGAACCAATAGAAGACTGCACCAACATCATTATCAGACACTCCCCACTCATTGACACTCGACCATTTGCCACACTGATACACAAACACACCATGGCAACCACTACAACAACAACCGCCACCACCACAACCACCAAACCAAAGATAGTGGCCTCTGTGCAGAAGAAACTAGACATGGCAATGAAGCGACAACCAAGTAACAACCCCGGAGGGGAAAGCAGCAACCCCGGAGGAGGAAGCAGTAGCCCCAGAGGTGGCAGCGGCAATCCTGGAGGGGGAGGCGGCAACCCGGGAGGAGGAGGAAACCCCGGAGCCCCTAACCCCCCCAATCCAGTGGCACCGCCCATGCCCCCGGCAAACCAAGACGCCCGCCTCATGGGGAGCACCCCCACAGAATTTGACAGAGACCAAGCGAAAGCAGACCAATTCATGAACGAATTGCAACACTACTTCCATGTAAACGCCACGGTCCCCGGCCTCCAATCCTGGATTTGCTGTGTAGTGATAGCCCTCACATTTATCAAAGGCCCAACAGTAGACAAATGGGCCCTCAACCAAGGAGATTGGGTAGACCGACTGGACCCACTCATTGAAGACATCCCTGACATATGGACGAACTTCCTACTCGAGTTCAGGAACCAATTCCAAGACATGCAAGCGGAAGAACGAGCACGCCTCCAGATCGAGGGCATGAAGATGAAGTGGCCCGACGTCGACCAATACATCCAAGACTTCGAAAGGGTTGCCCGAAAGGCCGAATACCCGCTCACAGCACCTGCAACCGTTAGATACTTCATGAAAGGACTAACCAAGTCCATAGTCAACGACATAATCAAACCTCCCAAAGTCAACACCTATGCCGAGATCAAACAACAAGCAGTCGACAGTGTGGCCTCCCAACTTCTCATCTACGAGATGTTCAAACAAGACAGAGGTACTACAAGCCGACCCCCTTCATCGCAATGGAATCGGTTTGCACAGCCCAACCCAACCAACCAGCAACCCAGCCGACCCAACATCCGAGGGTACAACTCCACCAATGCGCCACGACACCTAAACAATGCCCCCGTCCCGACGGACGTAGACGCGGACCGCGCATGCACCAACCAAAACAACAACTGGAGGAACCGAAACCCCCAAACAAGGACGGTCCAGATGCAAGACGAACAAGGGAACATCTATCAAGTGAACATTGCCCAAACTCAACCGACTGACTGAACCCCCCGTGGTGCTGACCGAAACCCCCGCGGTGCTTGCTACGAGTGCAACCAAGTCAGACACTTCGCATGCAACTGCCCCAACCGGAAGAAGAAGCCACACATAGCCACGGCCCAACTGGTCGACTGGATGTCGGACGCCCCGACCACCAGCGAGAATCCAGTTGACGAGATGGCAACAAGACTGGCAGCCATGTCTCCCGACCAACGTGACCAAGTAGCAGTGCACTTCGGAGGAGGAATAGTAACAGCCGAGGAAGAGGGTTTTCAGGATGCCTAACCAGTTCGGCCTTGGTTAGGGCATTAAGTACAAGGAGCATGTATCTATCGAACCGTCGATCAATGACAATTTGCGTATATTTAAACTCCTTGTTTAAGAGGGCCGAAACCTCTGCACTATTGGACTCCGGCGCCATGGAGAACTTCATCAACCCCGACTATGCAAGAGAACTCAAACTACCGATCGAAGAGCTAGCAGAACCCTGCAAGGTGTTCAACGTAGACGGAACCCAAAATCGCCATGGACAAATCACCCACCACACCGACCTAGACATACGAACGGGCGACCAAATGCAAACAATGTGTTTCTTCCTCACCAACCTAGGAGAACAGAAGGTGATACTGGGCTACCCATGGTTCGCCGCAGTCCAACCAATCATCGACTGGGCAAAAGGGTGGATTGCCTACGAACAGTTACCTGTGGTCATCAAAGCCAGGATCAGGCGAACCCCAACAAAGGCCCGCGCTGCCACAGCATCAGACCGACAAACCCTGGCCTCAAAACTAGCCGAGAAACACGCGATCCAACCTCTGCCGATCCCAAACGAATACTGTCAACACACCTTCGTATTCAGCAAAGCAGAATCAAAGCGATTCCCACCACCACGGGAATGGGACCACGCCATCGAACTAAAACCAGGCCACCCAGAAAACATGCCAGGGAAGGTGTACGCCCTAACCCAACCCGAACAAGAAGCACTCGCAACCTTCCTTCAAGAACACCTCGACAAGGGGTACATCACCAAGTCCAAGAGTCAATTTGCAGCCCCATTCTTCTTCGTCAAAAAGAAAGACGGGAAGCTCTGACCAGTACAAGACTACCGGAAACTTAACAAATGGACCCGCCGAAACGCCACACCGCTCCCACTCATCCCCGAACTCATTGCAAGAGTCCGAGGAGCCAGCCTATTCACCAAATTCGACATCTGCTGGGGGTACAACAACATACAGATACACGATGGGGACCAATGGAAGGCAGCATTCATTACAAATCATGGCCTCTTCGAATCACAAGTGATGTTCTTCGGAATGACCAACTCCCCAGCCACCTTCCAAACCATGATGAATGCACTGTTCAGAGAGGAACTCCGACAGGACTGGCTATTGATCTACATGGATGACATCCTCATACACACCAAATCAGACCTCCCATACCATCGAACAAGAGTCCACCAAATCCTCGACAAACTGCACAAACATGACCTCTTCCTCAAACCAGAGAAATGTACCTTCGAGCAGAAAGAAGTCGAATTCCTGGGCGTCATCCTAGGCCACAACACCATCTGCATGGACCCAGCCAAGGTGCAAGGAGTAGCAAATTGGAAACCCCCGCAAATGGTCCGAGACGTCAGAGCGTTCCTAGGCTTTACAGGATACTACCGATACTTCATCAAAGACTACTCAAAGATCGCAAGACCCCTGATCCATTTAACAAAGAAGGCAATGCCATTTACATGGGGAGAAGCCCAAGTTAAAGCCTTCGAAACCCTCAAAACACACATGTGCCAGAATCCAATTCTGCACCAACCCGACTACACCAAACCATTCTTCCTAGCCACAGACGCGTCTGCATATGGCGTGGGAGCCGTACTCTTACAAGAGGGAGACAAACACCCCAGAAAAACCTCACCAACCAAACACCCCATAGCCTATTACTCTGCGACATTTATGCCAACCGAGCATAACTACAACATCTACGAGAGAGAACTCCTAGCTCTGATGAAAGCCCTAGCCCACTGGCGACCCCACCTAGCAGGGTCAACAATCCCAGTCACGGTCCTCACCGACCACACAAACCTCACTTACTGGAAATCCCCACGCAAGGTAAACCGCTGCATAGCATGCTGGTTCGCAGAACTCCAGGAATACCACCTGAAAATCCAGCACGTGCCAGGGAAGCTTCACACCTTGGCGGACCTCCTCTCCCGACCACCAGGGGTAGATAGAGGCGATACAGACAACGAAAACATGACCCTTCTCCACCCCAACACATTCATCAGACTATCCACCACCAAAGACCCCAAAGACGAATGGTGGGAATTAGAATGACGAATAGGAGTGGTGCAACGGAAGTACCCTGCCGAGATCGCAAAATGGATCAAACGCCACCAAGCGACCATGACCCACTCGCACAATGACGGAAACCTAAAGCACTGGTGTGTACAGGGGAGAATTGCCGTCCCACCAGACGACACCCTGAAAAAGGAAATCCTCCACCGATTCCATGACTTGGAAATCAGGGGACACCAAGGACGAGACCCCACTATCACGATCATCTGCCGACACTTCTGGTGGCCAAACATGAACGAATGGATCGCACAATACGTGAAAGAATGTGCCAAGTGCCAACAAGGCAAAAACCTCACAAAGCGGACAAAGGTACCCCTCTACCAAATCCCCACGCCAACCGACACCCTCCCGTTTCAAATCGTGGCAATGGACCTGATCACCCAACTCCCAATCAGTAACGGGTACGACGCCATCCTTACGATAGTGGACCACAGATGCACAAGAGCGGCTGTGTTCCTCCCCTGCAAAACAACTATCACCGGACAAGAAGTAGCAAAACTATACTACAACAACATCTACCGATGGTTCGGCCTACCCAATAAAGTCATATCCGACAGAGACCCCCGATTCACGTCCCTCTTCGCAAAAGCCCTCACCCAGCAACTGGGGATCAAACAAAACGTGTCCTCAGCATTCCACCCCCAAACGGACGGACTGTCAGAGCGGACAAATCAATGGGTAGAACAATACCTCCACCTGACCATCAACAGCACCCAGACCGACTGGAGTGATTGGCTAGGAATAGCCACCATGGTGCATAACAATCACAAAAATGCCACCATCAACATCGCCCCCTTGGAGGCCCTCCTCGGTTATACACCTTGCCTACACCCTGTGGACCCCCCTCCGTCGCTTAACCAACACGTAGAAGACAGAAAGCGAACCGCCCTCGAAAGGCGTGCACAAGCGATCGAGGCCATCAACCACACCGCCCACCAGACGCCACCACCCCAGTTCAGGACTGGTCAGGAAGTCTGGCTCGAGGCCAAGAACCTCCAACTACCCTTCCAGACCCCCAAACTAGCCCCCAAGCGGCACGGCCCCTTCTGCATCACCAAACAGATATTGCCGGTGGCATACCAACTCCAACTACCCGACGCCTGGAAGATCCACAATGTGTTCCACGCCAGCCTCCTCACAGCATATCACAAAACCCCACAACACGGTCCCAATTACATCAAACCACCCCCCGAACTGATCGAGGGGGAACACGAGTATGAAGTCGAGGCCATTGTTAATCACCGTCTCTACAGAAGAACAAAAACCCTGCAATATCTCCTCAAATGGAAAGGATACCCACATGTGGACAACACGTGGGAACCAGCCAACCAAGTACACACTCCTGCATTGGTCGAGTCATACCACAAAAGATGCCCCCTCGCACAACTGCATAAAAGGAGGGGCTTGAAGACTCGAACTACTATCCTCTCCCCACACTCCAAACCACTATGCCTCACCAGACCATTCACATTTCCCCTGTCGAAGATAACAATGAGTACATCCCTGCCTCACCCACCGACTCCTATGCCTCCACCAAGGCCCTCTACATCCCTGCCCCGGGAACTCCCTACCAGACAACCAGTCCCACTGGAACCCTTCCTCTTGTTGAGGACCCCTCACCCACTAACGCAGCACGGGTGCTTGCAGTGGACCTCGCCATCGGCGCTATGCAGCCAGCCATACCCTTATCGCCCCGTGCTGTTAGCACTATTGTCGAGGGACAAGCCAACGCCCTCACAGCTCCAGTTCTCCTCTGCATGGTCTGCGGTCTCGTCCTCACCGCCAAGCACACCAAAGACTGGATGGAAGCTGTTAGGATCACGGCCGAAGAACAAGCCGTAGAGCTCGAGCAGAGCAGGGACCAGCGCGATATCCTCGCCCTCGGAGCCAGGAACCTCCAGCTCGAGCACGATGCCCAAGCTGAGTCACTGCACCTCGCCGACCTCACCATCTGCCGTCTGGCCGCCCAACCTGCAAGGATGGATCTTCCATCGGGTCTCCAGTCTGAACCCCCTGCAGGCTTTGTCGAGAACAACGGCCAGCTCCACTATTTCTCCATCCCCCTCCAAGGCGGCAGCAACGACCGCCGTATCGCCTCCTACATCCAACTTCTCGATGGCCCCGTTCCCTGCATGTTAAGCCTGCAGCGGGGCTTTGTGCACACTTGACAGTTTAGGAAGGTGTGTGGTCCGAGGCATGCCGAGACACATGATTCAGACTCCTGAGATGTGTGTTGATTGTTATAGCACAATCACTAAGCTTCGAAGGCAAGGTCCACCTTTAAGGACCTTAGAAGATAGATGAAAGAGTAGAGGGGAGCCGCGCAGTGAACAGGAGTGAACAAGAGGCTGTGATTGCAAAGCAAAGTCGAGCTTAAGGCTCAACTGTTTGTACAGAGTCGTATATATACAGGTTCGAACCTAGTATGACTAATAGTCCTAAAACCGGTTACTAAGCCAGTTTGTAAGTGATCAGTCATCCACCTATCGTACACTGTCAGCATGATACACGTATCAGTAATCAAACCAGGGTCATCAGTCAGCGTTACAGTAAGAGTCTCAGTCATCCAGTCCGAGTCGATGAGCCACGCGTGTATCATAAGGAGTCATGGGATCACGTGATCCCAGCCAGTCCGTCGGTCCGTAAAACACCTCGCCTCCCTCCGTGCCAGAGGCAGAGCTTATCACCACCCTCCCCTCAAAGGAGCACTTCCACGCGCTAATCTGATCCCTCGTTGTCGCCGGGGACATAGTCATAATTGGGGGACAGTGAACGAGGAGTGTAAGAGGGACCTGCACCGTCAAGTTCGTCTTGCACAACCTGCTCGATAGCTTGCCTCAGGATGACGCCGGCACGACTCATTTCTCCCTTGCAAAAGTCGTCGCATCCAGCTTCAAGGTGGTCGTACTCGATTTGTCGGTCTTCGAGGGAGAGTTGCCAAGCTGTGCGTTGGCGCGTGAGGTAGTGGCCGTTGGCGTGTTTGTGCCGTCCTCCATAAGGACAGGTATTCGGCATTTGATTGTTAAAATATCGGTGGTGGCGGGGCATGCGGCACCACCCGGAGGTTCGGGTTGAGCAAAGATGATGGGGGGTCTCACAATGCGTGGAGAGATGGTCGAACCACGGGCAATAGGAGCAGCGACAACGCTCCTCATACTCGTCCTGCGCTAGAGTGTCATCTTGGGCGTTATCACTGGTCCAAGAAATGGCGCTTCGCGCCCCCCCTCTCAGACGCAGAGTCCCGTGCTCGTGGTAGGGGCGTGCTTGTCTGTGATGGGTTCGGTGTCGCCATGCCAATTCTCCTCTTTCACTGTCCTCGTCCACCAATTGTAGGAGGCGTTCCCGGGCATTTGCTCGTATCAGGCGTTGGTGTACTGCTTTGGTGCGCCCGATGTGTGCCAGTTGATAAATGCCGAATTCTGCTCTCCTCTTCTGGGTGTAGGCTTCGAGGGCTTGTACTTCTTGGAGGCGAAGGGCAAGCTTGCACCGGTCTGATTCCAGATTGCAGAGGTGTATGATGTCGGCTTTGACCCTGTAATCCCCTAGGTCCTCTATTGCTCTCTCGAGGGGTCCGCCGATCATTCTCTCCTCTGTCATCAGTTTGAAGTGGTGGTCGTCTCGGTAATCGGCCGGTGCTGCCCAACTAGCTGGGGCCGCCTCTAAACTCTCGGCATAGATCGGCCGGCCTACCCCCATGGTTCCATAGATGGTGGGTTTGCCGGTGATCGGCTCTACCCTAAAGCGGACAAAGCGGGCTGGTACCCTGTCGAGGGGTTCCGCTTCCGTGGCCGGGATCTGGATCGCTGTGCAATGCAGGTCCGGGTCGAACCGGACCCAATCTTCCAAGGGGTGGTCTTGTATCATGTTGTCGGCGTCAACTTCGATGGTGTAGTGGGAGGGAAGGCTGTTGACTGAGGTTGCGAGGGTGGAATTGGTATCAGTGTTGGAGGGTGTGGAGAGCGGGGTGGCAACCCTGTGGACTACATGGGTTGTAGGGTCTATGACGAGGGGGTGTTCTGCCTCCTCCTGTCTAGTGAGCATTAGTTGGGCGGCGGCCAGTCCCGTCTCGGAATAGAAAAGTCGCTCCCTCACAAACTCGCTTAGTCCGCGGACACGGTTACAGGGGTCATCAGGGTTGTCCTGGGGGAGTGGGTGGACTCGAGGGGGAGGAATAGGAAGTGGTTCGGGACTGGGGTGACGGCTGGACAGGTGGAGACTATAGCCTGAAGGCGAGATGCGTAGGTAGATGCCTCCGTTGATATTCGGAGGTTCCTCCCCTGGTGGGGCATACTCCAGTTCTTCCGGGAAGGCAGGGGGTGCTTCTGTCGTGGGATGGAGCGATGCTTCTAGCACCGCTACTTCTTCGGTGTCAACCGCCAACATGGCATTACGGGTGGCCGGGGATGGTGAGCTGTAGCAAGAAGACATGAGGGACAGGTTTTCGAATTGAGTGCAGAGTGATAAGCTCCGCCTTTGGTACGGAGGAAGGCGAGGTGTTTTACGGACTGACAGACTGGCTGGGATCACGTGATCCCATGACTCCTTATTGACATACGCGTGGCCCATCGATTCGGACTGGATGACTGAGACTCTTACTGTACTGCTGACTGATGGTCTGGTTTGGCTGACTGATACGCGCATCATGCTGACAGTGTATGATAGGTCGATGACTGATCACTTACAAACCGGCTTAGCAACCGGTTCTAGGACTATTAGTCATACTGAGTTCGACTCTGTATATATACGACTCTGTACGAACAGTTGAGCCTTAAGCTTGACTTTGCTTTGCAATCACAGCC
Source organism: Russula ochroleuca (assembly GCA_015178965.1). Classification (NCBI taxonomy): domain Eukaryota; kingdom Fungi; phylum Basidiomycota; class Agaricomycetes; order Russulales; family Russulaceae; genus Russula; species Russula ochroleuca. The sequence goes on from WHVB01000002.1 coordinate 2,773,222, forward strand.
TCTTGTTCACTCCTGTTCACTGTGCGGCTCCCCTCTACTCTTCCATCTACCTTCTAAGGTCCTTAAAGGCAGACCTTGCCTTCAAAGCTTAGTGATTGTGCTATAACAATTAACGCACATCTCAGGAGTCTGAATCACGTGTCTCAGCACACTTCGGACCACACACCTTCCTAAACCGTCAAGTGTGCACGAAGCCCCGCTGCGGGCTTAACACAAGTCGAGCTTCTCTTAAAGCCAATCTGGCTGACATACTCCTCGACCTCGGAAGAAAATGAAAGCTCTCAAAGAGCCCTGACATCAGGTTCCGAAATAGAACCACGGACGACCTCCCTTTGGAAATACAAGGGAAAGCCTTCTGGCTAGAATCACGAACTGAGGGACGATCTGCATATCACCTCAGAGACGAGCTATACACATACCCCGTGGAATACATCAACGGGACCTGGTACAGAATCAGCTGGACCATTGATCAGTGCTATGAAGTTAGCAGAGAAGACAAGATCGAAGATCCTCAAAAATCAGGACTAGGAACCAAAAATCAACCATTCCTACTCGCCCCAGATCTCGAACAAATCCACACAGAAGTCACCCAAGGAAGTGACGACATCCCTGAAGTAGAAACCACTTCACCAACATCAGATCCAGACATCCCCACTACAGACCAAGCTCACGCACCGGTCATCGAACAACTCACCCAAGCAATGGCACAAGCAGCAATTGCCGTGGCTCACGTACAACCTGCACAAGCAGCAGGACCAGCACAACCAGCACAACCTCCTGCCGGAGGACAACTAGGCGGAGGAGGAGGACAACCCCAACAACCTCCAGCCGGAGGACCACCAGGCGGTGGAGGAGGCGGAGGTGGTGGAGGAGGTGGCGGAGGCCAACCAGCAGCCGGACAACAAGCTGCAGGACAAGCCGCCGCAGCCCCACCTTGCTCAGAACCCTTAAAAGGAATGATACCACAGATCTTTGCAGGCGACTGAAAGGACGCTGAACGATTCATGCAACAGTTCGGAGCCTATCGATTCCTCAATCGACACAACTCCACCTTTACAAACAAAGCGGAAATGGTGGCTTATGCCCTTACCTTTATCAAAGGACTGCAAGTTGACGATTGGGCTTACGACATGGCAGACCAGCTGTCCATCAAGGTAGAAGGAAACCCGGTCACAGGAGACCCCCCAACACATGCCGAAGGAGACCAAGCCCTCTGGGAATGGTTCGCACAATCCTTTAGAGATGCCTTCACGGATTCTACTAGGAAGCAAGACGCTTACTCCCGCCTCACCAAAATGGAACTCAATATGGATAAGGTCGATACATCCATCACCCTCTTCAAACGTCTCATCAGAGAAGCAGGATGGGGACCTGATGCAGAAGGAACAATCAAACTGTTCCAAGACATCCTACCTGTCGGACTTCATCGCACCATACAACAACGAGAGACACTGCCCGCCACTCTCGACGAATGGTACAATGCCACCAGAAAAACGGTCCAAAGATGGCAAGACCTCAACAACAACATAGGCCCAAAAGGGGGACCAGGCCACATCTCCACTAGGGCCAACAGAATGCGAGGATACCAAAAGGCACCCCCGCCCAAAAGACAGAGAGACCCCGATGCCATGGACGTCGACGCAATCCGCACAACAGGAAAGTTGTCCGACGAGGAACGCACCCGCCTCATGAAGGAAGGGAGATGTTTCCGCTGCCACAAACTAGGACACATGTCACGAGCATGCCCCGAAAAGGGCAAAGGAAAGAACGCCGACCGACCCCGCAGCTCCCAAGGGCAATACACCAAAGATAAGCCCAAGGTCAGAGCAGTGGTAATCAACGAAGACAAGGAGGAAGAACAACCACACAGCGAAGCCGAAACATCGACCACAGCACCACCCTCCTACACAAAAAAGGACGTCCTTCAATACATTAGAGGGATGTCCATCGAAGACCATGAAACCCTCTATGAGGAGATGTCCGCCCAAGCGGATTTTTAGGTAGCTCAAAGCCGACGGTGTTACCGTCCCCTCGGCCCTGGGACTTCCCCTCGTCGATCGACGGGGATATCAGCCGCGCGGATGACCCGATGGAGTTGGATGACCCGGAGCAATGGTAAGATCGGACTAGTACTATTCGTATACGCCTCACCTGATGTGGATGGACTACATGAGTCGCCTTGTGACTCAGCCCCTATGTACGCGACTCGCAGCCCGTATCCTCATGTTCCGTGCCCTCTGCCCAGTACCCTGTGCCCCGCACCCTGTAATAGTATAAGTACGAAGCCTTAGTGACCCTAAGTCGCTAAGTTGAGTCTCCTGTCCGTCTTACGACGGCAATAGCATTCGATTCTACACTCCTCAGCCAGAAGGCGGCCGCTAAGAGCCTTGTCACTACCACTCCGAGTCTACTCGTTATCGTCGCGTAAGCAGCGGTGACAGACGGCCTGGCTTAGAGCGATTGGATTGCAGAACACCATGTACATTAGGAAACTCTCAACTCTGAATATGAATGTTTCTTTCCGAAAGGCCAACGAATCAGCTCTCATTGACAGTGGAGCCACAGACAACTTTATTGATGAAGAAACATGGAAACGACTGGGAATCGGGAAAAAGGAACTTGCCCGACCAGTCACGGTCCACAATGTTGATGGGACCGAAAACAAACAAGGAAAGATCACACACTACTGCTGGCTCCATATCATCAAAGGAGAGAAACATATGCTCCAACGATTCTACATCACAGCACTAGGAAAAGACCGCATCATTCTCGGATACCCCTTCCTCTACGATTTCAACCCAAAAATCAATTGGAAAACCGGAAAAGTGCTGGGAGAACCAGTACAACTCCAAAGCAGCCGCTACATGCACATAGCTAAAAGAATCTTCTTCATGCAACGAGAAGCAGTTAAACAAGTGGGGAAACCAAAAGAAGGAGAGGCCATTTATGTATGATGCACCAACATCACACAAGAATGGGCCCAAAAGGCGGACCAAAACAAAATCCACCTCACCCTCAACACCATCCCCAAGGAATATTGCAAGCACCAAAAGGTGTTCTCAGAAGAAGAAGCACGTTGCTTCCCACCGGCACGATCAGAAGACATGACAATCAAACTAAACCCCGACACACCAAGGGAATTAAACTGCAAAGTATACCCTTTGTCCAAAGATGAACGTGAACTCCTCCAGAAATGGATCCTCGAGGAAGAAGAGCTAGGACGAATCTACGAAGGTCCCTCACCATACACTGCACCTGTCTACTTCATCAACAAAAAGGACAGTTCGGAAAAGAGGATCATCATGGATTATCGACAACTCAACAAACACACGGTATGCGACAACAACCCCCTGCCAAACATCCAATCAGCATTGGAAAGACTACACAGGAAACTACTCTTCTCGAAGTTTGATATCCGCTGGGGCTACAACAACATCCGCATCGCAGAAGAAGACCAACACAAAGCCGCGTTCAAAACCCCACAAGGCACCTACGTCCCACGTGTCATGTACTTCGGCCTCACCAATGCCCCACCTTTCTTCCAGCGAACCATGCATAGAGACTTCCACCCCCTGCTCCAAAAATACCCAGAAAACCTAGGGAATTATATGGACGATTGGTGGATTGCCACCGCTAACAACGAAGAAGGAAAAGGACTCCACAAACAAATCATTCACGAATTCCTTGACAAAATGGAAGAATGCTCATACTTCCTAAAACCAAAGAAGTGTCAATTCGAGAAGGAAGAAATGGAGATCCTAGGATGGCTAGTAGGTGGAGGACGAGTGTGCATTGACCCAGCCAAGGTACAAGGCATTTCAGAATGGCCCAGAACCCTTCACTCGGTGGAAGAGGTCAGAAAAACACTGGGAGTGTTAGGGTACCAAAGACCCTTCATCCAAGGCTTTGCATCCATTGTGAAGCCCCTGCATGACCTCACCAAGAAGGGGACCCAATTCAACTGGACCCAAAAGTGCACAGAAGCCCTAGACAAACTAATCAAACGAGTAACCACAGAACCAGTCCTTTGGCACCCAGACCCGGCCAAACCATACGAACTCGAAGTAGATGCCTCGGCCTTCGCCTTAGGAAGCATCCTCTATCAAAGAGATGACAACAACAAAAGACAAGCAGTCGCCTACCACTCAAAAGCACTAAATCAAGCTGAAAGGAACTACTCCATCGGAGATCGAGAGTTCCTGGCAATCATCGAAGGCCTTAAACGTGTTTGACACCTAGTCATGGGAACACCCCATAAACTCACAATCTACACGGACCACGACAACCTCCGTTACTACTGGCACCCCCAAAAGTTGAACAGATGCGTGGCTTGCTACATTGCGTTCCTGGCAGACTTCAACTTTGAACTAGTACACCTACCCGGAAAAAGAAACCAAGCAGACCCGCTATCTAGATGCCCCGATCACAACAATGGATCGGTGGATAACGAAGAAACCACCGTGCTCCCAAACGAATTATTTGCTAGAGCGATTGAGATCACCATCCTGGAACACCAGGTCCATCAATTGCAAAAAGAAAACCACAAACTTTGCCTAGCATGGAAACGAAAGTATGGGATATACCAGGACAAATGGAAGGTCTGGTGGAAAGTGGGATCCCTAGTTGTCTTGGACAACAGACAGCTGCGACGCACCTTCCTCCAGGAATACCATGACACACCTACTTCTGGGCACCCGGGAGTTTGGAAAACTTACCAAGCCCTAAGACACGATTACTGGTGGCCTAACCTACATAAGGATGTAGAGGACTACGTAAAAGGGTGCGCAACCTGCCAAGTGGTAAAGACCATCACACACCGCAATGTGCCCCCCATCGCGCTGATCGGACCAGGGGAAGACACAACCCCCTTCGCCACCATCACCATCGATTTCATTACAAAGCTGCCAGAATCACGCGGCTGTGATACAATCCTCACCATGACAGACCATGACAGCACTAAAGCAGTAATTCTAATCCCGTGCTGAGAAGACATGGGAAGTGAAGAAGTCGCACGGCTCTTCAGAGACCACGCCTTTCCCTACACCGGAATACCCAAAAGAATAATCTCTGACAGAGACACGCGGTTCACATCACAGTTCTTCAAGGAACTCTGCGCCCAGTTGGAGATCAAACAAAATATGAGTTCAGCATACCACCCCCAAACCGACGGACAATCCGAACAAACGAACCAAACGGTGGAGACAATCCTAAGAATCTTCTGCAACCACCAACAAGACAACTGGGCAGATTGGCTCAAGGTGGCCCAGTACATGATCAACTCCCGTCCTTCTTCCACCACAAAGAAACCCCCTTACGAGTTATGGATGGGATTCATTCCTCGCACCCATCAACCCACACGTGTCAGAAATGTACCGGCAATAGAAGAACGGAAGTCCCAGCTTCTAGAAGCTAGGAAAAGCGCCCAAGAAGCCATCAGCAAGGTGCAATCCCTCTGGACAAAAGACCCTCATTTCCAATGATACCACGTGGATCAGAAGGTCTGGTTGGAAGGAACTCATCTCTGTACAACACACCCAACCACCAAACTAAGGGCCAAACGCTTTGGACCCTTCAAGGTTACGGAAGTACTCAGTGCCATGACATATAGGCTAGATCTCCCACCCGCATGGAGAATCCACAATGCATTCCACGTGGCTGTCCTCCATCCCTATAAGGAAACGGAGCTCCACAGACCTAACTTCATGGAGACACCACCTGACCTAGTCGAAGGACACGAGGAATGGGAGGTAGACAGCGTGTTAGCCTCAAGGCGCACGGGCTAGAAGAAAACATTGCAATACCTGGTCAGATGGAAAGGATTCTCGGAAGCGCACGACTCCTGGGAACCAAAAAGGAATCTGAATAACACCTCCCTCAAAATGAAGGAATTCCACGATAAGAACCCGAAGGCCATTTGCAGAATGGTTATAAACCCCCAAGAAATCGCAATGGGATCCTCACCGCTCCCAGATATTTCCTCCCTCTGCACCCAATTCGAAAACCTGTCCCTCATGTCCTCACGATACAGCTCGCCTTCTCCAGCCACTCGCAACGCCATATTGGCGGTGGACACCGAAGAGGTAGCAGCACTGGAAGCATTGCTCCACCCCACAACAGAAGTACCCCCCGCCTTCCCGGAAGAACCGAAATACGCCCCGCCAAGGGAAGAACCCCCAAACATTGAAGACGAAGGGTATCTACACCTCTCGCCCTCGGGTTACAGTCTGCACCTACCCAGTCGTCACCCCAGTCCAGCACCACTTCCTATTCCTCCCCCTTGTGTCCACCCACTCCCCCAGGATAACCCTGATGACCCCCGTAACTGTGTCCGCGGATTGAGTGAATTCGCAAGGGAATGACTCTTTTACTCCATGACGGGACTGGCCGCTGCGCAGCTGATGCTGGCCCAACAAGAGGAAGCAGAACACCCCCTCGTCACAGACCCCGAAACCCACATAGTCCACAGGGTCACCACCCTGCTCTCCACGCCCTCCAACACCGACACCAATTCTACCCCCGCTACCTCCGTCAACAGCCTTCCATCGCATTATACCATCGAAGTCGATGCAGACGACATAATACAAGACCACCCCCTGGAAGACTGGATCCGGTTCAACCGAGACTTACACCGCACCTCCATCCAGATCCCAGCCACCGAAGCAGACCCCCACGTAAAGGTACCGGCCCGCTTCATCCGTTTTAGGGTAGAGCCTATCACAGGCAAACCCACCATTTACGGAACTATGGGAGTGGGACGGCCAATCTATGCCGAAAACCTAGAATCTGCCCCGGCTAGCTGGGCAGCGCCCGCTGACCACCGAGATGACAAGTATTTCAAGCTGTTGGCCGAAGAAAGGATGATTGGTGGACCCCTCAAAAGAGCCATAGAAGATTTGGGAGACTACGGGGTTAAGGCCGACGTCATGCGCCTTCGCAACCTGGAGTCAGACCGACGCAAGCTCACCCTCTGCCTGCAAGAGGTACAGGCCCTGGAGGCCTACACGCAGAAGAGGCGAGCCAAGTTCGGGATGTATCAGTTGGCGCACATCGGACGCACCAAAGCGGTGCGACAACGCCTCATCCGAGTGAACGCCCGAGAATGCCTCTTGCAGTTGGTCGACGAAGATAACGAGAGAGGGGAATTGGCATGGCGACACCGAGCTCATCGCAGACAAGAAGCCCCATACCATGAACATGGGACTCTCCATTTGAGGGGAGGGGCCCGTAGCACCATTTCGTGGAACAGCGAGAACGCACAGAACGACAAACTGGCACAGGACGAGTATGAGGAACACTGCCGTTGTTCCTACTGCCCCTGGTTCGACCATATCTCCACCCACTGTGAAACGCCTCACCACCTTTGCTCCACTTGCACTTCCGGATGGTGCCGCGTGCCCCGCCACCACCGATATTTTGCCACCCAGATGCCAAATACCTGCCCCTATGGAGGACGGTGCAAGCACGCCAACGGCCACTACCTCACGCGCCAACGAACGGCTTGGCAACTCTCCCTCGAAGATCGTCAGGTCGAGTACGACCATCTTGCAGCGGGATGCGACAACTTCTGTAAAGGAGAATTGAGTTGCGCCGGCATCGTCCTAAGGCATGCCATCGAACAAGTCATGCAAGATGAAATCGATGGAGCTGGTCCTTCCTACGCCCCCCGCTCACCGTCCCCCAACTATGATTACATCCCCGGCAACAACAAGGGATCAGATTAGCGCGTGGAAGTGCTCCTTTGAGGGGAGGGTGGTGATAAGCTCTGCCTTTGGTATGGAGGAAGGCGAGGTGTTTTACAGACTGATGGACTGGCTGGGATCACATGATCCCATGACTCCTTATTGACATACATGTGGCCCATCGTTTCGGACTGGATGACTGAGACTCTTACTGTACTGCTGACTGATGGTCTGGTTTGGCTGACTGATACACGCATCGTGCTGACAGTGTATGATAGGTCGATGACTGATTACTTACAAACTGGCTTAGCAACTGGTTCTAGGACTATTAGTCATACTGAGTTCGACTCTGTATATATACGACTCTGTACGAACAGTTGAGCCTTAAGCTCGACTTTGCTTTGCAATCACAGCCTCTTGTTCACTCCTGTTCACTGCGCGGCTCCCCTCTACTCTTCCATCTACCTTCTAAGGTCCTTAAAGGCGGACCTTGCCTTCGAAGCTTAGTGATTGTGCTATAACAATCAACGTGCATCTCAGGAGTCTGAATCACGTGTCTCGGCATGCTTCGGACCGCACACCTTCCTAAACCGTCAAGTGTGCACGAAGCCCTGCTGCGGGCTTAACACAGAGGGAAGATATGTCCGGGAGTGGTGAGGACTCCATTGCGACCTCTTGGGGGTTTATAACCATTTGACAAATGGCCTTTGGGTTCTTATCGTGGAATTCCTTCATTTTGAGGGAGGCATTACCCAAATTCCTTTTTGGTTCCCAAGAGTCGTGCGCCTCCGAAAATCCCTTCCACCTGACCAGGTATTGCAATGCTTTCTTCTGGCCAGTGTGCCTTAAGGCCAACACGTTGTCTACTTCCCATTCCTCGTGTCCTTCCACTAGATCAGGTGGTGTCTCAACAAAGTTAGGTCTGTAAAGTTCCGTTTCCTTATAGGGGTGGAGGACAGCTGCATGGAATGTGTTGTGGATTTTCCATGTGTGTGGGAGATCCAGCCTATACATTACAGTGCTGAGTACTTCCGTAACCTTGAAGGGTCCAAAGCGCTTGGCCCTTAGTTTGGTAGTTGGATGCGTTGTGCGGAGATGGGTTCCTTCTAGCCAGACCTTCTGATATATGCGGTACTGTTGGAAGTGTGGGTCTTTTGTCCAGAGGGATTGCACCTTGCTGATGGCTTCTTGGGCACTTTTCCTAGCTTCTAGAAGCTGGGACTTCCGTTCTTCTATTGCCGGCACATTTTCGACACGTGTGGGTTGATGGGTGCAGGGAATGAATCCCATCCATAACTCATAAGGGGGTTTCTTTGTGGTTGAGGAGGGACGGGAGTTGATCATGTACTGGGCCACTTTAAGCCAGTCTGCCCAGTTGTCTTGCTGGTGGTTGCAGAAGATCCATAGGATTGTTTCCACCGTTTGGTTCGTTTGTTCGGATTGTCTGTCAGTTTGGGGGTGGTATGCCAAACTCATGTTTTGTTTGATCTCCAACTGGGCACAGAGTTCCTTGAAGAACTGTGATGTGAACCTCGTGTCTCTGTCAGAGATGATTCTTTTGGGAATCCCGGTGTAGGGGAAGGCATGGTCCCTGAAGAGCCTCGTGACTTCCTCGCTTCCCATATCTTCTCGGCATGGGATTAGAATCACTGCCTTGGTGCTATCGTGATCGGTGATGGTGAGAATTGTATCACAGCCGCATGATTCAGGCAGCTTTGTGATAAAGTCAACTGTGATGGTGGCAAACGGGGTTGTGTCCTCCCCTGGTCCGATTGGCGCAATAGGGGGTACGTTGTGATGTGTGATGGTTTTTACCGCTTGGCAGGTTGCACATCCTTTTACATAGTCTTCTACATCCTTGTGTAAGTTTGGCCACCAGTAGTCACGTCTCAGTGCTTGGTAAGTCTTCCAGACTCCCGGGTGCCCGGATGTAGGCGTGTCATGGTATTCCTGGAGGAAGGTGTGTCGCAGTTGTCTGTCATCTAGGACAACTAAGGATCCCACTTTCCACCAGACCTTCCATTCATCTTGGTAGATCCCGTACTTTCATTTCCATGTTAGGCAGAGTTTGTGGTTTTCCTTTTGTAGTTGATGGACCTGGTGTTCCAGGATGGTGATCTCAATCGCTCTAGCAAATAATTCATTTGGGAGCACGGTGGTTTCTTCGTTATCCACCGATCCATTGTTGTGATCGGGGCGTCTAGATAGCGGGTCTGCTTGGTTTCTTTTCCCGGGGAGGTGCACTAGTTCAAAGTTGAAGTCCGCCAGGAACACAATGTAGCGAGCCACGTGTCGGTTCAACTTTTGGGGGTGCCGATAGTAACAGAGATTGTCGTGGTCCGTATAAATTGTGAGTTTATGGGGCGTTCCCATGACCAGGTGTCGAACTTGTTTAAGGCCTTTGATGATGGCCAGGAACTCTCAATCTCCTATGGAGTAGTTCCTTTCGGCTTGATTCAGTGCCTTTGAATGGTAGGCGACTGCTCGTCTTTTGTTATTGTCGTCTCTTTGATAGAGGATACTTCCTAAAGCGAAGGCCAAGGCATCTACTTCGAGTTTGTATGGTTTGGCAGGGTCTGGGTGCCAAAGGACCGGCTCAGTGGTTACTCGTTTGATTAGTTCGTCTAGGGCATCTGTGCACTTTTGGGTCCAGTTGAACTGGGTCCCCTTTTTGGTGAGGTCGTGTAAAGGCTTTGCAATGGATGCAAAGCCTTGAATGAAGGGTCTTTGATATCCCAGTACTCCCAGTGTCTTTCTGACTTCTTCCACCGAGTGGAGAGTTCTGGGCCATTCTGAAATGCCTTGTACCTTGGCCGGGTCGATGCACACTTGACCTCCACCCACTAGCCATCCTAAGATCTCCATTTCTTCCTTCTCAAATTGACACTTCTTTGGCTTTAGGAAGTATGAACATTCTTCCATTTTGTCAAGGAATTCGTGGACGATCTGTTTGTGGAGTTTTCTTCCTTCTTTGTCGTTAGCAGTAGCAATCCACCAGTCGTCCATATAGTTCCCTAAGTTCTCTGGGTATTTTTGGAGTAGGGGGTGGAAATCTCTATGCATGGTCCGCTGGAAGAAAGGTGGGGCATTGGTGAGGCCGAAGTACATAACACATGGGACGTAGGTGCCTTGTGGGGTTTTGAACGCGGCTTTGTGTTGGTCTTCTTCTGCGATGTGGATGTTGTTGTAGCCCCAGCAGATATCAAACTTTGAGAAGAGTAGTTTCCCGTGTAATCTTTCCAATGCCGATTGGATATTTGGCAGGGGGTTATTGTCGTGCACGGTATGTTTGTTGAGCTGTCGATAGTCCATAATGATCCGCTTTTCTGAGCTGTCTTTTTTATTGATGAAGTAGACAGGTGCGGTGTATGGTGAGGGACCTTCGTAGATTCGTCCTAGCTCTTCTTCCTCAAGGATCCATTTCTGGAGGAGTTTGTGTTTGTCCTTGGATAGAGGGTATACCTTGCAGTTTAATTCCCTTGGTGTGTCGGGGTTTAGTTTGATTGTCATGTCTTCCGATCGTGCAGGTGGGAAGCGGCGTGCCTCTTCTTTTGAGAACACCTTTTGGTGCCTGCGATATTCCTTGGGAATGGTGTCGAGGGTGAGGTGGATTTTGTTTTGGTCCACCTTCTGGGCCCATTCTTGTGCGATGTTGGTGCGTCGTACATAAATGGCCTCTCCTTTGTTTGGTTTCCCTACTTGTTTAATCGCTTCTCGTTGCATGAAGAAGATTCTTTTGGCGACGTGCATGTAGCGGCTGCTCTGGAGTTGTACTGGTTCTCCTAGCACTTTTCTGGTCTTCCAATTGATTTTGGGGTTGAAGTCGTAGAGGAAGGGGTATCCTAGAATAATGCAGTCCTTTCCCAGGGCTGTGATATAGAACTGTTGGAGCATGTGTTTTTCTCCTTTGACAATGCGGAGCCAGCAGTAGTGCGTGATCTTTCCTTGTTTGTTTTCGGTCCCGTCGACGTTATGGACCGTGACCCGTCGGGCAAGTTCCTTTTTTCCGATTCCCAGTCATTTCCATGTTTCCTTGTTGATAAAGTTATCTGTTGCTCCACTGTCAATGAGAGCTGATTTGTTGGCCTTGGATTGCGCAGTTCGGAAAGAAACATTCATATTCAGAGTTGAGAGTTTCCTAATGTACATGGTGTTCTGCAATCCAATCACTCTAAGCCAGGCTGTCGGCTTTGAGCTGCCTAAAAATCCGCTTGGGCAGACATCTCCTCGTAGAGGGTTTCGCGGTCTTCGATGGACATCCCTCTAATGTATTGAAGGACATCCTTTTTTGTGTAGGAGGGTGGTGCCGTGGTCGAGGTTTCGGCTTCGCTGGGTGGTCCTTCCTCCTTGTCTTCGTTGATTACCACTGCTCTGACCTTGGGCTTGTCTTTGGTGTATTGCCCTTGGGAGCTGTGGGGTCGGTCGGCATTCTTTCCTTTGTCTTTGCCTTTCTCGGGGCATGCTCGTGACATGTGCCCTAGTTTGTGGCAGCGGAAACATCTTCCTTCCTTCATGAGGCGGGTGTGTTCCTCGTCGGACAACTTTCCCATCGTGCGGATTGTGTCGATGTCCATAGTGTCGGGGTCTCTTTGTCTTTTGGGCGGGGGTGCCTTTTGGTACCCTCGCATTCTGTTGGCCCTAGTGGAGATGTGGCCTGGTCCCCCTTTTGGTCCTATGTTGTCATTAAGGTCCTACCATCTCTGGACTGTTTTTCTGGTGGCATCATACCACTCGTCGAGAGTGGCAGGCAATGTCTCTCATTGTCGTATGGTGCGATGAAGTCCGACAGGTAAGATGTCCTAGAACAGTTTGATTGTTCCTTCTGCATCGGGTCCCCATCCTGCTTCTCTGATGAGGTGTTTGAAGAGGGTGATGGACGTGTCGACTTTATCCATGTTCAGTTCCATTTTGGTGAGGCGGGAGTAGGTGTCTTGCTTTCTGGTCGAATTCGTGAACGTGTCTCTGAAGGATCATGCGAACCAGTCCCAGAGGGCTTGGTCTCCTTCGGCATGTGTTGGGGGGTCTCCTGTGACTGGGTTTCCTTCTACTTTGATGGACAGTTGGTCTGCCATGTTGTAGGCCCAGTCGTCGACTTGTGGTCCTTTGATAAAGGTGAGGGCATAAGCCACCATTTCAGCTTTGTTCGTGAAAGTGGAGTTGTGCCGATTGAGGAATCGGAAGGCTCCGAACTGTTGCATGAATCGTTCAGCGTCTTTTTTGTCGCCTGCGAAGATTTGGGGTGGGAGGAGCGACGACCCAGTGGATAACCACGCGTAAGGTAAGTGGTAGGAGGGTAGAGTAAGTAAAAGAAAGCAAGGAAACTTGGGGTCTGGGAAAAGACAGCCATGCAAGTTTTGAACATATATCTCTTCAGTCCTTGGTTTGAAACACAGTTTGAACTCTATCCGCAAGGCCTCTGATTGGACCGGGGGATAGATAGGCCGACGACGGGCGTTGCCCAGATGAGGGACTTGCGGGATTGGCTGATAAGGGGATGCTGGGGAACGTGCCTTGACTGGGCAGATACGCACGGACCATGCCGTTGAACTTTAACTGCGGATGACGTCAATTGACACCACGTGATCTATGACATCATAGATCTAGACCCGTGATCATGTGAGGTCACGTGCGGATAATAAGGGCCCGACATGTGATGCATGACGTGAGGTACCTGGCACGTGACGCAAAGTGACGTGACAAATTATTTTTGTCAACGGGAAGAGGCGTCAGGTGATCAGAGATCACGTGACATCTTACCTACGGTGATAAATGATCACGGTGTTGCCTTACCTAATCGGCCCGTCGGCCCGGCCCGGCCCGGGGTCCGCTGCACCTAAGTACAGACGGATTGTCCCGGTTAGGACTAGGTTTAGGGTTTAGGGTTTAGGGTTTAGGGTTTAGGGTTTAGGGTTTAGGGTTTAGGGTTTAGGGTTTAGGGTTTAGGGTTTAGGGTTTAGGGTTTAGGGTTTAGGGTTTAGGGTTTAGGGTTTAGGGTTTAGGGTTTAGGGTTTAGGGTTTAGGGTTTAGGGTT